>OX387239.1:181940663-184422312 GCA_947561735.1 Cenchrus americanus | reverse complement strand
CGTATTGCCAGTCAACGACGAGCAGCCGCGACGAGTCGCGTGATGAGCCGCGCAACGGCCGAGGCACCCGCACGCGCGGCGGAGGCGAAGAAGTCGACGACGCCACGCTCGCGCGAGGCGGAGCAGTCGACGACGAGCTCGCGCGAGGCGAGTTGTCGACGGCGAGCCGCGCGACGCCGAGTAGTCGACGCACGAGCGGCGCGACGCAGCCGCGTGAGAGAGCCGCGCGATGTGTCAAGGCACCCCGGACGCGAGGCGAGGGGCGAAGCAGTCGACGACGAGCCCGTGCGCGCGAGGCAAAGTACCTCGACGACCGAGCTCGGCCTCGAGGCAGCGGCGAAGTAGTCGACGACGAGCCGGCGCGATGTGGAGCAGTCACCTACTTGCGCGCGCGATGAGCCCAGGATGACGGCGACGTGCCGAGGCACGAGCGTGCGCAGGCAAAGTAGTCGACGACGAGCCGTGCGCGGCGGGAGTTGTCGACGACGAACCGCGCAAGGGTGAGTAGTCGACGACGAGCCGCCGCGAGGTGGAGAAGCAGACCACGAGCGCCGCGACGAGCCGTGTGACGCGCCGCACGACGTGTTGAGGCACTGGACGCGCGGCGAGGCAGAGTAGTCGACGACGAGCCCCGCGAGGCGGAGAAGCCGACGACGAGCGGCGCGACAAGCCGCGTGACGAGCCGCGCGACGTGTCGAGGAACCGGGATCCGCGACGAGGCGGAGTTGTCGACGACGAGCCTCCGCGAGGCGGAGTTGTCGACGACGAGCCTCCGCGAGGCCGAGTTGTCGACGACGAGCGGCACGACGAGCCGCGTGACGAGCCGCGCGACGTGCCGAGGCACCCGACGCGTGGCGGAGGCGGAGTAGCCGACGACGAGCCCTGCGAGGCGGAGCAGTCGACGACGAGCCGCGAGGCGGAGAAGTCGACGACGAGCCGCGCGACGCAGCCGCGTGACGAGCCTGCGACGTGCCGAGGCACCTCGACCCCGCCGAGGCGGGGTAGTCCACGAGGATCGCGGAGGCGGAGTAGTCGATGACGAGACGCGAGGCAGAAGTCGATGACGAGCCCGCGCGCGAGCCGCACGTGACGAGCCGCGTGAGGCGTGGGCACCCCGACGCGCGGCGAGGCGCGAGTAGTCGACGACGAGCTCCTCGCGCGACGCGAGTAGTCGACGACGAGAGGTGCGACGAGCCGCATGGCGAGCCGCGCGACGTGCCGAGGCACCCTGGACGTGCGGGGAGGCGAAGTAATCGGCGACGAGCCCGCGCGAGGCGGGAGAAGTCGACAACGAGCGCACGACGAGCCGCATGACGAGCCGCGTGATGTGCCGAGGCAACCCCGACGCGCCGGGAGGTGAAGTATTCGACGATGAGCAATCACCGCGCGAGTAGACAACGACGAGCCGCGTGACGAGCCGCGCAACGTGCCGAGGCACCCGTACGCGCGGCGGGAGGCGAAGTAGTCGACGACGAGCCCGCGCGAGGCGAGGAAGCAGTCGACGAGCGCGCGCGAGCCCTAGCGCGAGGCCGAAGCTGTCGGGACGACGAAGCCGCGAGAGGCGGAGCAGTCGACGAGCCGACGCGAGCGGGGCGCGACGAGCCGCGATGAGCCATGACGAGCCTAGACATGCGAGGCACATGACGACGAGCCGAGGATGAGCCACGCGCACGGCCGAGGCACCGAGGAGCGAGGCGAGGCGGAGTAGTAGTCGACGACGAGCCCGTGCGAGGCACCCCGCGTGCGCGGAGGCGAAGTTCGACGACGACGAGCCTCGCGACGAGGCGAAGCAAGTGAGAGCCGCCAACGTAGGACCCGTACGCGAGGAGGAAGTAGTCGACGACAGTCGGAGGATGTCGATCGAGGAGCTCGCGCGGGCGAGTTGTCGCGGAGCTAGTCGACGACGAGGGGCGCGGCGAGACGAGCCGGTGATGAGCCGCGCGACGTGCCGAGGCACCCGCACGCGAGGGCGCAGGCAAAGTAGTCGACGACGAGCCGTGCGTGGCGGAAAGTAGTCGACGACGAGCCCTCGCGAGGAGGTGGGAGTAGTCGACGAGGAGCCGCGCGAGGTGGGAGAAGTCGACGACGAGCGGCGCGACGAGCCGTAAAGATGACGCGCCGCGAGGGCGCACGTGGCGAGGCAAAGTCGTCGGACGCGCTGGGCGAGGCGGGGTGGGGTCGACGACGCAGCCGCGGGAGAGCGCGAGGCGGGTGGAGAAGTAGACGACGAGCGCGCGACGAGCCGCGTGACGACGCCGCGCGACGAGTATGACGCGCGGCGGAGGCAGAGGCGAGGACGAGCCGCGCGAGGACGGAGAAGGCACCAGGGAGTGACAGCCGCGCACGAGCCGCGGAGGTGTCGACGACGAGCCTCCGCGAGGAGGCGGAGCTGTCGACGACGAGCCTCCGCGAGGGGAAAGGCGAGATGAGCCGGAGGCGAGTAGTCGACGACGCAGCGGCACGACGAGCCGCGTGACGAGCCGCGCGACGTGCCGAGGCACTCGGACGCGTGGCGGAGCGGAGTAGTCGACGACGAGCCCGCGAGAGGCGAGTGAGTCGATGACGAGCCGCCGCGAGGCGAGAAGTCGACGACGAGCGGCGCGAGGAGCCGCGTGACGAGCCATGCGACATGCCGAGGCACCTCGGACGCGCGGCGGAGGGGGTAGTCGACGACGAGCTCGCGCGAGGGCGAGGTAGTCGATGACGAGCCGCGCGAGGCGGAGAAGTCGACGACGAGCCGCGCGATGAGCCGCGTGGCGAGCCGCGTGACATGCCGAGGCACCCCGACGCGCGGCGCGAGGCGGAGTAGCCGACGACGAGCCCGCGCGAGGACGAGCAGTCGACGACGAGCCCGGACGCCGGCAGAAGTCGACGACGAGAGGGGCGACGAGCCGCATGACGAGCCGCGCGACGTGCCGAGGCACCCGGACGCGCGGCGGAGGCGAAGTAGTCGACGACGAGCTCGCGCGAGGCGAGAGATGTCGAACCAGGAGCGGCACGACGAGCCGCGTGACGAGCCGCGTGATGTGCCGAGGCAACCCGACGTCGCGGCGGGAGGTGAACTATTCGACCATCGAGTAGCGACGGCGGAGTAGTCAACGACGAGCAGCGGACGAGCCGCGTGATGAGCCGCGCAACGTGACGAGGCACCCGGCACGCGAGGCGAGGCGAAGTAGTCGACGACGACCCCGCGCGGGAGAGCCGTCGACGAGGCGCGCGAGGCGGAGTAGTCGACGACGAGCCTCGGCTCACGGGAGTAGTCGCGAGAGCGGTGGCGAGAGGGATAGTCGACGATGGGGCTGGCCGCGCGCGGAGGCGGAGTAGTCGACGACGAGCCCGTGCGATGAGCGAGTTGTCGCGATGAGCCGCGCAGGCGGAGTGTCCACGAGCAGCCAGGAGAGCCGCACGGGCGGCGGCGCGACGAGCCGCGTGATGAGCCTGCGCGACGTGCCGGAGTTGTCGACGACGAGCCCGCGCAAGGTGGAGTAGTCGACGACGAGCCCGCGCGAGGTGGAGAAGTAGACGACGAGCGGGGGCGCGACGAGCCGTGTGACGCGCCGCACCGACGTGCGGGAGGCACCGGGACGCGCGGCGGAGGCGCGAAGTAGTCGACGACGAGCCGCCGCGAGGCGGAGAAGTCGACGACGAGCGGCGCGACGAGCCGCGTGACGAGCCGCGCGACGGTCGAGGAACCGGGATGCGCGACGGAGGGGGAGTTGTCGACGACGAGCCTCCGCGAGGCGGGGGAGTTGTCGACGACGAGCCTCCGCGAGGCGGAGTTGTTGACGACGAGCGGCGAGGCGACGAGCCGCGTGACAAGCCGCGCGACGTGGTGAGGCACCTCGACGAGTGGCGGAGGCGAGGTGAAGTCGACGACGAGCCCGTGCGAGGCGAGCAGTCGACGACGCCGCGAGGCGGAGAAGCCGACGACGAGCGGCGCGACGAGCCGCGTGACGAGCCATGCGACGTGCCGAGGCACCCCTCGACGCACGGCCGAGGCGGGGTAGTCCACGACGAGCCCCGCGCGAGGCGGAGTAGTCGACGACGAGCCGACGCGAGTGCAGAAGTCGACGACGAGCCGCGCGATGAGCCACGTGACGAGCCGCGTGACATGCCGAGGCACCCCGGACGCGCGCGAGGCGGGGAGTAGTCGACGACGAGCCCGCGCGACGCGGCGAGTAGTCGACGACGAGAGGTGTGACAAAGCCGCATGGCGAGCCGCGCCGACGTGCCGAGGCACCCGACGTGCGGCGGAGGCGAAGTAATCGACGACGAGCCCGCGCGAGGCGGAGAAGTCGACAACAAGCGGCACGACGAGCCGCATGACGAGCCGCGTGATGTGCCGAGGCAACCGACGCGCGGCGGAGGTGAAGTATTCGACGATGAGCCTACGCGTGCGGCGTAGTAGTCAACGACGCGCGCCGCGACGAGCCGCGTGACGAGCCGCGCAACGTGCCGAGGCAACCCGCACGCACGGCGGAGGGCGGGGGAGTCGACGACGAGCCCGCGCGAGGCGGAGTAGTCGACGACGAGCCCGCGCGAGGCGGAGCTGTTGACGACGAGCCGCCGCGACACGGAGCAGTCGACGACGAGCGGCGAGACGAGCCGCGATGAGCCCGTGCGGCGGGAGTTGTCGACGATGAGCCGCGTGATGAGCCACGCGACGTCGCCGAGGCCCCGCGATGAGCGAGGTGGGAGGCGAGAGTCGACGACGAGCTCGCGCGAGGCGGAGGCGAGCAGTCGACGACGAGCCCGCGCGAGGCGGAGTAGTCGATGAAGAGCCTCGCGCGACGCGGAGTAGTCGACGACGAGCGGTGCGACGAGCCGGGTGATGAGCCGCGCGACGTGCCGAGGCACCCGAAGCGTGGCGGCAGGCGAAGTAGTCGACGATGAGCCGGGCGAGGCGCAGAGTTGTCGACGACGAGCCCCGCGCAAGGATGGAGAAGGACGACGAGCCGCCGCGAGGTGGGAAAAGTCGACGACGAGCGGCGAGGAGCCGGGGACGCGGACCGCGCGACGTGCCGAGGCACCGGACGCGCTGGCGGAGGCGGAGTAGTCGACGACGAGCCGCGCGAGGCGGAGAAGTCGACGACGAGCGGCGCGACGAGCCGCGTGACGAGCCGCGCGACGAGTGGCGGGACGAGCCGCGCGACGTGCCGAGGCACCTCGCGGATGCGCGGCGGAGGTGGGAGTAGTCGACGACGAGCCTCCGCGAGGAGGAGTTGTCGACGACGAGCCGCGCGAGGGGAGAAGTCGACGACGAGCGGCGCGACGAGCCGCGTGACGAGCCGCGCGACGTGCCGAGGCACCTCGACGCGTGGCGGAGGCGGAGTAGTCGACGACGAGCCCGCGCGAGGCGGAGTAGTCGACGACGAGCCGGGGCGCGAGGCGGAGGAGTCGACGACGAGCGGCGCGACGAGCCGCGTGACGAGCCATGCGACGTGCCGAGGCACCCCCGACGACGCGCGGGCCGAGGCGGGGTAGTTGATGACGGAGGCGCGCGAGGCGAGTAGTCGATGACGAGCCAACGCGAGGGAGAGAAGTGACGACGAGCGGCGCGATGAGCCACATGACGAGCCGCGCGTGGTCGAGGCACCCCGACGCGCGCGGAGGCGAGAGAAGTCGACGACGAGCCCCGCGCGAGGTCGAGCAGTCGACGACGAGCCTCCGCGAGGCGGAGTAGTCGACGACGAGAGGCGCGACGAGCCGCGTGACGAGCCACGCGACGTGCCGAGGCACCCCGACGCGCGGCGGAGGCGAAGTGGGGAGGAGCCGACGACGAGCCCCGCGCGAGGCGAGAAGTCGACGACGAGCGGCACGACGAGCCGCGTGACGAGCCAGCGACGTGCCGAGGCAACCGACGCGCGGCGGAGGTGAGGTAGTCGACGACGAGCTACCCGCGGGCGCAGTAGTCAACGACGGGAAGCCGCGACGAGCCGCGTGGATGAGCCGCGCGACCTCGCGAGGAGGCACGGCACGAGCCGTGGAGGCGAAGTAGTCGACGACGGAGCGCGCGCGAGGCGGAGTAGTCGACGACGAGCCCGCGCGAGGCGGAGTTGTCGACGACGAGCCGCCGCGACGAGAGTCGCACGACGAGCGCGCGACGAGCCGCGTGATGAGCCGCGCGATGTGCCAAGGTCGACGACGGGCGCGCGCGAGGCGAAGAAGTCGACGACGAGTCTCGTGCCGCTGCGAGGCGCGAGATGTCGAGGACGAGCTCCGCGCGCGGCGGAGCAGTCGACGACGAGCTACGCGTGGGCAGCAGTCGACGACGAGCGGTGCGACGAGCCGCGTGATGAGCCCGTGCGCGAGGAGTTGTCGACGACGAGCTCGCGCAAGGCGGAGTAGTCGACGACGAGCCGCGCGCGAGGCGGAGAAGTCAACGACGAGCGGCGCGATGAGCCGCGTGATGAGCCACGCGACGTGCCGAGGCACCGCGAGCGAGGCAGAGGCGAAGTAGTCGACGACGAGCTCGCGCGAGGGGGAGGCGTAGCTGTCGACAACGAGCCCGCGCGAGGCGGAGTTGTCGATGACGAGCTCGCGCGACGCGGAGTGGGCCGACGACGAGCGCGCAACAAGCCGGTGATGAGCCGCGGGACGTGCCGAGGCACCCCGACGCGCGGTGCAGGCGGGGCAGTCGACGACGAGGCGCGCGCGCGGCGGGAGTAGTCGACGACGAGCCCGCGCAAGGTGGAGAAGTCGACGACGAGCCGCGCGAGGTGGAGAAGTCGACGACGAGCGGCGCGACAAGCCGTGCGCGCACCGCGCGACGTGCCGAGGCAACTCGACGCGCGGCGGAGGCGAAGTATTCGACGACGAGCCGCGCGAGGCGGAGAAGTCGACGACGAGCGGCGCGACGAGCCGCGCGATGTGCCGAGGCACCCGGATGCGCAGGGGAGGCGGAGTTGTCGACGACGAGCCTCCGCGAGGCGGAGTTGTCGACAACGAGCTCGCGCGAGGGAGGAGAAGTCGACGACGAGCGCGCGACGAGCCGCGTGACGAGCCGCGCGACGTGCCGAGGCACCCCGACGCGTGGCGGAGGCGGAGTAGTCGACGACGAGCCTGCGCGAGGCGGAGTAGTCGACAACGAGCCTCCGCGAGGCGGAGTTGTCGACGACGAGCCTCCGCGAGGCGGAGCAGCCGACGACGAGCGGCACGACGAGCCGCGTGACAAGCCGCGCGACGTGCCGAGGCACCCCGACGCGTGGCGGAGGCGGAGTAGTCGACGACGAGCTCCGTGCGAGGCGGAGTAGTCGACGACGAGCCGCGAGGGCGGAGAAGTCGACGACGAGCGGCGCGACGAGCCGCGTGACGAGCCAGCGACGTGCCGAGGCACCCCTGGACACACGGCCGAGGCGGGTAGTCCACGATGAGCTCGCGCGAGGCGGAGTAGTCGATGACGAGCCGACGCGAGGCGAGAAGTCGACGACGAGCCGCGCGATGAGCCACGTGACGAGCCGCGTGACATGCCAAGGCACCCCGGACGCGCGGCGAGGCGGAGTAGTCGACGACGAGCATGCGCGACGCGAGTAGTCGACGACGAGAGGTGCGACGAGCCGCACGGCAAGCCGCGCGACGTGCCGAGGTACCCGGGACGTGCGGCGGAGGAGGAGACCGACGACGAGCCGCGCGAGCGCGGAGAAGTCGACGACGAGCGCACGACGAGCCGCATGACGAGTCGCGTGATGTGCCGAGGCAACCGGGACGCACGGCGGAGGTGGAAGTATTCGACGACGAGCCCACGCGTGCGGGGAGCAGTCAACGACGAGCAGCGCGACGAGCCGCGGACGAGCCGCGCAACGTGCCGAGGCACCCGCACGCACGGCGAGGCGAAGTAGTCGACGACGAGCCCGCGCAAGGCGGAGTAGTCGACGACGAGCTCGCGCGAGGCGGAGCTGTCGACGACGAGCCGCGCGACACGGAGTAGTCGACGACGAGCGCGCGACGAGCCGCGTGATGAGCCCTCGTGCGAGCCGGAGTTGTCGACGATGAGCGGCGTGATGAGCCACGCGACGGCCGAGGCACCAAGAAGCGAGGTGGAGGCGAAGTAGTCGACGACGAGCCGCGCGTGGCGAGGCGACGTTGTCGACAACGAGCCCCCGCGCGAGGCGGAGTTGTCGATGAGGAGCCCGCGCGACGCGGAGTAGTCGACGACGAGCGGGCAACGAGCCGGGTGATGAGCCGCGCGACGTGCCGAGCACCCGAAGCGTGCGAGGCGAAGCAGTCGACGTGGAGCCGTGCGAGCGACGAGTTGTCGACGACGAGCCTCGCGCAAGGGTGGAGAGAGGGACGACGAGCGGCGAGGTGGAGAAGTCGACGACGAGCGGCGCGACGAGCGGGGTGACGCACCGCGCGACGTGCCGAGGCACGACGCGCTGCGAGGCGGAGTAGTCGACGACGAGCCGCCGCGAGGCGAGTAGTCGACGACGAGCCTCGCGCGAGGCGGAGTTGTCGACGACGAGCCGCCGCGACACGGAGTAGTCGACGACGAGCGGCGCGACGAGCCGCGTGATGAGCCGCGCGATGTGCCAAGGCACCCTGGACGCGCGGCGAGGCGAAGTAGTCGACGACGAGCCCGTGCGCGGCGGAGTTGTCGACGACGAGCGCCCGCGCAAGGCGGAGTAGTCGACGACGAGCTAGCGTGGCACGAGTAGTCGACGATGAGCGGTGCGACGAGCCGCGTGACAGCCCGTGCGCGCGGGAGGTGTCGACGACGAGCTCGCGCAAGGCGGAGTAGTCGACGACGAGCCGCGAGGCGGAGAAGTAAACAACAAGCGCGCGATGAGCCGCGTGATGAGCCACGCGACGGCCGAGGCACCGCAATGGTGCGGCAGGCGAAGTAGTCGACGCCGAGCCCGCGCGAGGCGGAGGCGAAGCTGTCGACGACGAGCCCCGCGCGAGGCGGAGCTGTCGATGACGAGCCTCGCGCGACGCGGAGTAGTCGACGACGAGCGGCGCGACAAGCCGGTGATGAGCCGCGCGACGTGCCGAGGCACCCGGACGCGTGGCGAGGGCGAAGTAGTCGACGACGAGCCGGCGCGGCGGAGTTGTCGACGACGAGCCCCGCGCAAGGTGGAGTAGTTGACGACGAGCCGCGCGAGGTGGAGAAGTCGACGACGAGCGGCGCGACAAGCCGTGTGACGCGCCGCGCGACGTGCCGAGGCACCCGGACGCGCTGGGCGGAGGCGAAGTAGTCGACGACGAGCCGCCGCGAGGCGGAGAAGTCGACGACGAGCGGCGCGACGAGCCGCGCGATGTGCCGAGGCACTCGGATGCGCCGGCGAGGCGGCGTTGTCGACGACGAGCCTGCGCGAGGCGGAGTTGTCGACGACGAGCCTGCGCGAGGCAGAGTAGTCGACGACGAGCGGCGCGACGAGCCGCGTGACGAGCCGCGCGACGTGCCGAGGCACCCGACGCGGGCGAGGGAGCAGTCGACGACGAGCCGCGCGAGGCGAGTAGTCGACAACGAGCCTGCGCGAGGCGTAGTTGTCGACGACGAGCCTGCGCGAGGCGTAGTTGTCGACGACGAGCGGCGCGACGAGCCGCGTGACAAGCGCGCGCGACGTGCCGAGGCACCCCTGGACGCGTGGCGAGGCGGAGTAGTCGACGACGAGCTCGTGCGAGGCGGAGTAGTCGACGACGAGCCTGCGCGAGGCGGAGTAGTCGACGACGAGCGGCGCGACGAGCCGCGTGACGAGCCATGCGACGTGCCGAGGCACTCGGACACACGGCCGAGGCGGGGTAGTCCACGACGAGCCCGCGCGAGGCGGAGTAGTCGATGACGAGCCGACGCGAGGCGCAGAAGTCGACGACGAGCCGCGCGATGAGCCACGTGACGAGCCGCGTGACATGCCAAGGCACCCCGACGCGCGGCGGAGGCGGAGTAGTCGACGACGAGCATGCGCGACGCGGAGTAGTCGACGACGAGAGGTGCGACGAGCCGCATGGCAAGCCGCGCGACGTGCCGAGGCACCCTGGACGTGCGGCGGAGGCGAAGTAACCGACGACGAGCCCGCGCGAGGCGGAGAAGTCGACGACGAGCGGCACGACGAGCCGCATGACGAGTCGCGTGATGTGCCGAGGCAACCGGACGCGCGGCGGAGGTGAAGTATTCGACGACGAGCCTACGCGTGCGCAGTAGTCAACGACGAGCAGCCGCGACGAGCCGCGTGACGAGCCGCGCAACGTGCCGAGGCACCCGTACGCACGACGGAGGCGAAGTAGTCGACGACGAGCCCGCGCGAGGCGGAGCAGTCGACGACGAGCTCGCGCGAGGCGGAGTTGTCGACGACGAGCCGCCGCGACACCGAGTAGTCGACGACGAGCGGCGCGACGAGCCGCGTGATGAGCCTCGTGCGCGGGAGTTGTCGACGATGAGCCGCGTGATGAGCCACGCGACGTGCCGAGGCACCCGCAAGCGAGGTGGAGGCGAAGTAGTCGACGACGAGCTCGCGCGAGGCGGAGGCGAAGCTGTCGACAACGAGCTCGCGCGAGGCGAGTTGTCGATGAAGAGCCTCGCGCGACGCCGGAGTAGTCGACGACGAGCGGTGCAACGAGCCGGTGATGAGCCGCGCGACGTGCCGAGTTACCCGACGCGTGCGCAGGCGAAGTAGTCGACGACGAGCTCGCGAGGCGGAGTTGTCGACGACGAGCCTGCGCAAGGTGGAGTAGTCGACGACGAGCCGTTGCGAGGGGGGGAGAAGTCGACGACGAGCGCGGCGCGACGAGCCGTGTGACGCACCGCGCGACGTGCCGAGGGCAACTGGACGCGCGGGGAGGCGGAGTAGTCGACGACGAGCCGCCGCGAGGCGAGAAGTCGACGACGAGCGGCGCGACGAGCCGCGTGACGAGCCGCGCGACGAGTGGCGTGACGAGCCGCACGACGTGCCGAGGCACTCTGGATGCGTGGCGGGAGGCGGAGTTGTCGACGACGAGCCTCCGCGAGGAGGAGTTGTCGACAACGAGCTCGCGCGAGGAGGAGAAGTCGACGACGAGCGGCGCGACGAGCCGCGTGACGAGCCGCGTGACGTGCCGAGGCACCTGGACGCGTGGCGGAGGCGGAGTAGTCGACGACGAGCCGCGCGAGGCGAGTAGTCGACACGAGCCGCCGCGAGGCGGAGAACTCGACGACGAGCGGCGCGACGAGCCGCGTGACGAGCCATGCGACGTGCCGAGGCACCCCCGACGCGCGGCCGAGGCGGGGTAGTTGATGACGAGCCTCGCGCGAGGCGGAGTAGTCGATGACGAGCCAACGCGAGGCAGAGAAGTTGACGACGAGCCGCGCGATGAGCCACATGACGAGCCGCGTGACATGCCGAGGCACCCGGACGCGCGGCGAGGCGAGCAGTCGACGACGAGGCCGCGCGAGGCCGAGTGGTCGACGACGAGCCTCCGCGACGCGAGTAGTCGACGACGAGAGGTGCGACGAGCCAAATGGACGAGCCATGCGACGTGCCAAGGCACCCCGACGCGCGGCGGAGGCGAAGTAGTCGACGACGAGCCCGCGCGAGGCGGAGAAGTCAACGACGAGTGGCACGACGAGCCACGTGACGAGCCGCGTGATGTGCCGAGGCAACCCCGACGCGCGGCGGAGGTGAAGTATTCGACGACGAGCCTACGCGTGCGAGTAGTCAACGACGAGCGCCGCGACGAGCCGCGTGATGAGCCGCGCAACGTGCCGAGGCACCCGTATGCACGGCGGAGGCGAAGTAGTCGCCGACGAGCTCGCGCGAGGCGGAGTAGTCGACGACGAGCCCGCGCGAGGCGGAGTTGTCGACGACGAGCCGCCGCGACACGGAGAAGTCGACGACGAGCGGCGCGACGAGCCGCGTGATGAGCCACGCGATGTGCCAAGGCACCTGGACCTCGCGGGCGGAGGTGAAGTAGTCGACGACGAGCCCGTGCGCGCGGGAGTTGTCGACGACGAGCCCGCGCAAGGGCGAGTAGTCGACGACGAGCCGCGGCGTGGACACCGAGTAGTCGACGACGAGCGGTGCGACGAGCCGCGTGATGAGCCCGTGCACGGCGGAGTTGTCGACGACGAGCTCGCGCAAGGCGGAGTAGTCGACGACGCAGCCGGGGCCGCGAGGCGAGGAAGTGGAAGACGAGCGGCGCGATGAGCCGCGTGATGAGCCACGCGCCGTGCCGAGGCACCGCAAGCGAGGCGGAGGCGAAGTAGTCGATGCCGAGCTCGCGCGAGGCGGAGGCGGCTGTCGACAACGAGCCCGCGCGAGGCGGAGTTGTCGATGACGAGCTCGCGCAACGCGGAGTAGTCGACGACGAGCGGCGCAACAAGCCGGTGATGAGTCGCGCGACGTGCCGAGGCACCCGACGCGTGGCGCAGGCGAAGTAGTCGACGACGAGCCGTGCGCGGCGGAGTTGTCGACGACGAGCCGCGCAAGGTGGAGTAGTTGACGACGAGCCGCTGCGAGGTGGAGAAGTCGACGACGAGCGGCGCGACAAGCCGTAGACGCACCGCGCGACGTGCCGAGGCACCCGGACGCGCGGCGAGAGAAGGGGAAGACGAGCGGCGCGATGAGCCGCGTGATGAGCCACGCGCCGTGCCGAGGCACCCGCAAGCGAGGCGGGAGGCGAAGTAGTCGATGCCGAGCCCTCGCGCGAGGCGGAGGCGAAGTTGTCGACAACGAGCTCGCGCGAGGCGGGAGTTGTCGATGACGAGCCCCGCGCAACGCGGAGTAGTCGACGACGAGCGGCGCAACAAGCCGGTGATGAGTCGCGCGACGTGCCGAGGCACCCTGGACGCGTGCGCAGGCGAAGTAGTCGACGACGAGCCGTGCGCGGCGGAGTTGTCGACGACGAGCCTCGCGCAAGGTGGAGTAGCTGGGACGACGAGCCGGTGCGAGGTGGAGAAGTCGACGACGAGCGGCGCGACAAGCCGCAGGACGCACCGCGCGACGTGCCGAGGCAACCGGACGCGCGGCGGAGGCGGGAAGTAGTCGACGACGAGCCGCCGCGAGGCGGAGAAGCCGGCCACGAGCGGCGCGACGAGCCGCGCGATGTGCCGAGGCACCCGGATGCGCGGCGGAGGCGGAGTTGTCGACGACGAGCCTGCGCGAGGCGGAGTTGTCGACAACGAGCCGCACGAGGAGGCGAAGTCGACGACGAGCGGCGCGACGAGCCGCGTGACGAGCCGCGCGACGTGCCGAGGCACTCGGACGCGTGGCGGAGGCGAGTAGTCGACGACGAGCCGGCGCGAGGCGAGTAGTCGACAGCGAGCCTCCGCGAGGCGGAGTTGTCGACGACGAGCCTGCGCGAGGCGGAGTTGTCGACGACGAGCGGCACGACGAGCCGCGTGACAAGCCACGCGACGTGCCGAGGCACCCCGACGCGTGGCGAGGCGGAGTAGTCGACGACGAGCTCGTGCGAGGCGGAGTAGTCGACGACGAGCCGCCGCGAGGCGGAGAAGTCGACGACGAGCGGCGCGACGAGCCGCGTGACGAGCCATGCGACGTGCCGAGGCACCGGACGCACCCGCCGAGGCGGGGTAGTCCACGACGAGCTCGCGCGAGGCGGAGTAGTCGATGACGAGCCAACGCGAGGCGGAGAAGTCGACGACGAGCCGCGCGATGAGCCACGTGACGAGCCGCGTGACATGCCGAGGCACCTCGACGCGCGGCGGAGGCGGAGTAGTCGACGACGGGCTCGCGCGACGCGGAGTAGTCGACGACGAGAGGTGCGACGAGCCGCATGGCGAGCCGCGCGACGTGCCGAGGTACCCTGGGACGTGCGGCGGAGGCGAAGTAATCGACGACGAGCCCGCGCGAGGCAGAAGTCGACGACGAGCGGCACGACGAGCCGCATGACGAGTCGCGTGATGTGCCGAGGCAACGCGGACGCGCGGCGGAGGTGAAGTATTCGACGACGAGCCCACGCGGGCGCAGTAGTCAACGACGAGCAGCCGCGACGAGCCGCGTGACGAGCCGCGCAACGTGCCGAGGCACCCGTACGCACGACGGAGGCGAAGTAGTCGACGACGAGCTCGCGCGAGGCGGAGTAGTCGACGACGAGCCTCGGCCCGAGGCGAGTTGTCGACGACGAGCCGCCGCGACACGGAGTAGTCAACGACGAGCGCGCGCGACGAGCCGCGTGATGAGCCCGTCGGGGGCGGGAGTTGTCGACGATGAGCCGCGTGATGAGCCACGCGACGTGCCGAGGCACCCGTAAGCGAGGTGGAGGCGAAGTAGTCGACGACGAGCCGCGCGAGGCGGAGGCGGCTGTCGACAACGAGCCCGCGTGAGGCGGAGTTGTCGATGAAGAGCCTCGCGCGACGCCGAGTAGTCGACGACGAGCGGTGCAACGCAGCCCGGTGATGAGCCGCGCGACGTGCCGAGTTACCCGACGCGTGGCAAGGCGAAGTAGTCGACGACGAGCCGTGCGAGGCGGAGTTGTCGACGACGAGCCTCGCGCAAGGTGGAGTAGTTGACGACGAGCCGGTGCGAGGTGGAGAAGTCGACGACGAGCGGCGCGACGAGCCGCGACGCACCGCGCGACGTGCCGCGGCACTGGACGCGCGCGGGCGGAGGCGAGTAGTCGACGACGAGCCGGGCCGCGAGGCGGAGAAGTCGACGACGAGCGCGCGACGAGCCCGCGTGACGAGCCGCGCGACGAGCGGCGTGACGAGCCGCGCGACGTGCCGAGGCACTCGGATGCGCGGCGGAGGCGGAGTTGTCGACGACGAGCCTCCGCGAGGAGGAGTTGTCGACAACGAGCGCGCGCGAGGGAGGAGGAAGTCGACGACGAGCGGCGCGACGAGCCGCGTGACGAGCCGCGCGACGTGCCGAGGCACCTCGACGCGTGGCGGAGGGCGAGTGAGTCGACGACGAGCTCGCGCGAGGCGGAGTAGTCGACAATTGGCCGCGAGGCGGGGAGAACTCGACGACGAGCGGCGCGACGAGCCGCGTGACGAGCCATGCGACGTGCCGAGGCACTCGGGACGCGCGGCCGAGGCGGGGTAGTTCGATGACAAGCTCTGCGCGAGGCGGAGTAGTCGATGACCAGCCAACGCGAGGCGGGAGAAGTTGACGACGAGCCGCGCGATGAGCCACATGACGAGCCGCGTGACATGCCGAGGCACTCGGGGACGCGCGGCGGAGGCGGAGTAGTCGACGACGAGCCTGGCGCGAGGTCGAGTAGTCGACGACGAGCCTCCGCGACGCGGAGTAGTCGACGACGAGAGGTGCGACGAGCCGCATGACGAGCCATGCGACGGGCCAAGGCACCCGACGCGTGGCGGAGGCGAAGTAGTCGACGACGAGCTCGCGCGAGGCGGAGAAGTCAACGACGAGTGGCACGACGAGCAACGTGACGAGCCGCGTGATGTGCCGAGGCAACCGCGGACGCACGGCGGAGGTGAAGTATTCGACGACGAGCCTACGCGTGGGCGTAGTAGTCAACGACGAGCGCGCGATGAGCCGCGTGATGAGCCGCGCAACGTGCCGAGGCACCCGTACGCACGGCGGAGGCGAAGTAGTCGACGACGAGCTCGCGCGAGGCGGAGCAGTCGACGACGAGCCCGCGCGAGGCGGAGTTGTCGACGACGAGCCGCCGCGACACGGAGTAGTCGACGACGAGCGGCGCGACGAGCCGCGTGATGAGCCGCGCGATGTGCCAAGGCACTTGGACGCGTGGCGGAGGCGAAGTAGTCGACGACGAGCCCGTGCGAGGCGGAGTTGTCGACGACGAGCCCCGCGCAAGGCGGAGTAGTCGACGACGAGCCGCCGTGACAGCCGCAGTAGTCGACGACGAGCGGGGCGACGAGCCGCGTGATGAGCCCTCGTGCACGGCGGAGTTGTCGACGACGAGCTCGCGCAAGGCGCGAGTAGTCGACGACGAGCCGCCGCGAGGCGGAGAAGTGGAAGACGAGCCGCGCGATGAGCCGCGTGATGAGCCACGCGCCGTGCCGAGGCACCGCAAGCGAGGCGGGAGGCGAAGTAGTCGACGCCGAGCTCGCGCGAGGCGGAGGCGAAGTTGTCGACACCGAGGCCCGCGCGAGGCGGAGTTGTCGATGACGAGCCCGCGCGACGCGGAGTAGTCGACGACGAGCGGCGCAACAAGCCGGTGATGAGCCGCGCGACGTGCCGAGGCACCCGGACGCGTGCGCAGGCGAAGTAGTCGACGACGAGCCGTGCGCGGCGGAGTTGTCGACGACGAGCCCGCGCAAGGTGGAGTAGTTGACGATGAGCCGTTGCGAGGTGGAGAAGTCGACGACGAGCGGCGCGACAAGCCGTGTGATGCACCGCGCGACGTGCCGAGGCACCTGGACGCGCGGCGGAGGCGAAGTAGTCGACGACGAGCCGGCCGCGAGGCGGAGAAGTCGACGACGAGCGGCGCGACGAGCCGCGCGATGTGCCGAGGCACTCGGATGCGCGGCGGAGGCGAGTTGTCGACGACGAGCCTCCGCGAGGCGGAGTTGTCGACAACGAGCCTCGCGCGAGGAGGAGAAGTCGACGACGAGCGGCGTGACGAGCCGCGTGACGAGCCGCGCGACGTGCCGAGGCACCTCGGACGCGTGGCGAGGCGGAGCAGTCGACGACGAGCCCTGCGGGAGGCGGAGAAGTCGACAACGAGCCTCCGCGCGGAGTTGTCGACGACGAGCCTCCGCGAGGCCGAGTTGTCGACGACGAGCGGCACGACGAGCCGCGTGACAAGCCGCGCGACGTGCCGAGGCACCTCCGACGCGTGGCGAGGCGGGCAGTCGACGACGAGCCCCGTGCGAGGCGGAGCAGTCGACGACGAGCCGCCGTGAGGCGGAGAAGTCGACGACGAGCGCGCGCGACGAGCCGCGTGACGAGCCATGCGACGTGCCGAGGCACTCGGACGCACGGCCGAGGCGGGGTAGTCCACGACGAGCTCGCGCGAGGCGGAGTAGTCGATGACGAGCCGACGCGAGGCGAGAAGTCGAAGACGAGCCGCGCGATGAGCCACGTGACGAGCCGCGTGACATGCCGAGGCACCCCGACGCGCGGCGGAGGCGGGAGTAGTCGACGACGAGCCCGCGCGACGCGGAGTAGTCGACGACGAGAGGTGCGACGAGCCGCATGGCGAGCCGCGCGACGTGCCGAGGCACCCGGACGTGCGGCGGAGGCAAAGTAATCGACGACGAGCTCGCGCGAGGCAGAGAAGTCAACGACGAGCGGCACGACGAGCCGCATGACGAGTCGCGTGATGTGCCGAGGGCAACCGGACGCGCGGCGGAGGTGAAGCATTCGACGACGAGCCTACGCGTGGCGAGTAGTCAACGACGAGCAGCCGCGACGAGCCGCGTGACGAGCCGCGCAACGTGCCGAGGCACCCGTACGCACGGCGGAGGCGAAGTAGTCGACGACGAGCCGCGCGCGAGGCGGAGTAGTCGACGACGAGCTCGCGCGAGGCGGAGTTGTCGACGACGAGCCGCGACACGGAGTAGTCAACGACGAGCGCGCGACGAGCCGCGTGATGAGCCCGTGCGCGACGGGAGTTGTCGACGATGAGCCGCGTGATGAGCCACGTGACGTGCCGAGGCACCGCAAGCGAGGTGGAGGCGAAGTAGTCGACGACGAGCTCGCGCGAGGCGGAGGCGAAGTTGTCGACAACGAGCTCGCGCGAGGCGGAGTTGTCGATGAAGAGCCTCGCGCGACGTGGAGAAGTCGACGACGACCAGCGTGCAACGAGTCGGTGATGAGCCGCGCGACGTGCCGAGTTACCCGACACGTGGCAGAGGCAAAGTAGTCGACGACGAGCCGTGCGAGGCGGAGTTGTCGATGACGAGCCTCGCGCAAGGTGGAGTAGTTGATGACGAGCCGGCTGCGAGGTGGAGAAGTCGACGACGAGCGGCGCGATGAGCCGTGGGACGCACCGCGCGACGTGCCGAGGGCACCCGGACGCGCGGCGGAGGCGGAGTAGTCGACGACGAGCCGCCGCGAGGCGGAGAAGTCGACGACGAGCGGCGCGACGAGCCGCGTGACGAGCCGCGCGACGAGCGGCGTGACGAGCCGCGCGACGTGCCGAGGCACTCGGATGCGCGGCGGGGAGGGGGCCGAGTTGTCGACGACGAGCCTCCGCGAGGAGGAGTTGTCGACAACGAGCCCGCGCGAGGAGGAGAAGTCGACGACGAGCGGCGCGATGAGCCGCGTGACGAGCCGTGCGACGTGCCGAGGCACTCGGACGCGTGGCGGAGGCGGAGTAGTCGACAATGAGCCGCCCGCGAGGCGGAGAACTCGACGACGAGCGGCGCGACGAGCCACGTGACGAGCCATGCGACGTGCCGAGGCACCCGGACGCGCGCGGCCGAGGCGGGGTAGTTGATGACGAGCTCGCGCGAGGCGGAGTAGTCGATGACGAGCCAACGCGAGGCGGAGAGAAGTTGACGACGAGCCGCGCGATGAGCCACATGACGAGCCGCGTGACATGTCGAGGCACTCGGACGCGCGGCGGAGGCGGAGTAGTCGACGACGAGCTCGCGCGCGAGGTCGAGTAATCGACGACGAGCTCGCGACGCGGAGTAGTCGACGACGAGAGGTGCGACGAGCCGCATGACGAGCCATGCGACGTGCCAAGGCACCCCGACGCGCGGCGGAGGCGAAGTAGTCGACGACGAGCTCGCGCGAGGCGGAGAAGTCAACGACGAGTGGCACGACGAGCCACGGACGAGCCGCGTGATGTGCCGAGGCACCGGACGCGCGGCGGAGGTGAAGTATTCGACGACGAGCCTACGCGTGGCGAGTAGTCAACGACGAGCGGCGCGACAAGCCGCGGGATGAGTCGCGCAACGTGCCGAGGCACCCGGACACACGGCGGAGGCGAAGTAGTCGACGACGAGCCTGCGCGAGGCGGAGTTGTCGACGACGAGCCCGCGCGAGGCGGAGTTGTCGACCCACGAGCCGCCGCGACACCCGAGTAGTCGATGACGAGCGGCGCGACGAGCCGCGTGATGAGCCGCGCGATGTGCCAAGTTACTTGGACGCGCGGCGGAGGCGAAGTAGTCGACGACGAGCCCGTGCGCGGCGGAGTTGTCGACGACGAGCCGCGCAAGGCGGAGCAGTCGACGACGAGCCGCCGTGGACCGCAGTAGTCGACGACGAGCGGTGCGACGAGCCGCGTGATGAGCCGTGCACAATGGAGTTGTCGACGACGAGCCCGTGCAAGGCGAGTAGTCGACGACGAGCCGCCGCGAGGTGGAGAAGTGGAAGACGAGCGCGCGATGAGCCGCGTGATGAGCCACGCGACGTGCCGAGGCACCGCAAGCGAGGCGGAGGCGAAGTAGTCGACGCCGAGCTCGCGCGAGGCGGAGGCGAGTTGTCGACAACGAGCCCTCGCGCGAGGCGGAGTTGTCGATGACGAGCTCCGCGCGACGCGGAGTAGTCGACGACGAGCGGCGCAACAAGCCGGTGATGAGCCGCGCGACGTGCCTAGGCACCCGACGCGTGCGCAGGCGAAGTAGTCGACGACGGCCGTGCGCGCGGAGTTGTCGACGACGAGCCCTCGCGCAAGGTGGGAGAAGTGGACGACGAGCCGTTGCGAGGTGGAGAAGTCGACGACGAGCGGCGCGACAAGCCGTGTGACGCACCGCGCGACGTGCCGAGGCACCCGGACGCGCGCGGCGGAGGCGAAGTAGTCGACGACGAGCCGCCGCGAGGCGGAGAAGTCGACGACGAGCGGCGCGACGAGCCGCCCGATGTGCCGAGGCACTCTGGATGCGCGGCGGAGGCGGAGTTGTCGACGACGAGCCTCCGCGAGGCGGAGTTGTCGACAACGAGCTCGCGCGCGAGGAGGAGAAGTCGACGACGAGCGGCGCGACGAGCCGCGCGATGTGCCGAGGCACTCGGATGCGCGGCCGAGGCGGAGTAGTCGACGACGAGCTCGCGCGAGGCGGAGTAGTCGACAACGAGCCGGCCGCGAGGCGGAGAACTCGACGACGAGCGGCACGACAAGCCACGTGACGAGCCATGCGACATGCCGAGGCACTCGGACGCGCGGGCCGAGGCGGGGTAGTTGATGACGAGCCTGCGCGAGGCGGAGTAGTCGATGACGAGCCAACGCGAGGCAAGAGAAGTTGACGACGAGCCGCGCGATGAGCCACGTGACGAGCCGCGTGACATGCCGAGGCACTCCGACGCGCGGCGGAGGCGGAGTAGTCGACGACGAGCCCGCGCGAGGTCGAGTAGTCGACGACGAGCCTCCGCGACGCGGAGTAGTCGACGACGAGCCCTCGCGCGAGGTCGAGTAGTCGACGACGAGCCTCCGCGACGCGGAGTAGTCGACGACGAGAGGTGCGACGTGCCGCATGACGAGCCGCGCGACGTGCCGAGGCACCCGGACGCGCGGCGGAGGCGAAGTAATCGACGACGAGCTGCGCGCGCGAGAAGTCAACGACGAGTGGCACGACGAGCCACGTGACGAGCCTCGCGATGTGCCGAGGCAACCGGACGCGAGGCGGAGGTGAAGTATTCGACGACGAGCCGCGCGACGTGCCGAGGCACTCGGATGCGCTGGCGGAGGCGGAGTTGTCGACGACGAGCCTCCGCGAGGAGGAGTTGTCGACAACGAGCCTCGCGCGAGGAGGAGAAGTCGACGACGAGCGGCGCGACGAGCCGCGTGACGGCCGCGCGACGTGCCAAGGCACTCGGACGCGTGGCGGAGGCGGAGTAGTCGACGACGACCTGCGCGAGGGCGGAGTAGTCGACAACGAGCCGGCGCGAGGCGGAGAACTCGACGACGAGCGGCGCGACGAGCCGCGTGACGAGCCATGCGACGTGCCGAGGCACCCCCGGACGCGCGGCTGAGGCGGGGTAGTTGATGACGAGCTCGCGCGAGGGCGGAGTAGTCGATGACGAGCCAACGCGAGGCGGAGAAGTTGACGACGAGCCGCGCGATGAGCCACATGACGAGCCGCGTGACATGTCGAGGCACTCGGACGCGCGGCGGAGGCGGAGTAGTCGACGACGAGCCCCGCGCGAGGTCGAGTAGTCGACGACGAGCCTCCGCGACGCGGGTAGTCGACGACGAGCCTGCGCGAGGGTCGAGTAGTCGACGACGAGCCTCCGCGACGCGGAGTAGTCGACGACGAGAGGTGCGACGAGCCGCATGACGAGCCGCGCGGCGGCCAAGGCACCCGGACGCGCGGCGGAGGCGAAGTAGTCGACGACGAGCCTACGCGAGGGCAGAGAGAAGTCAACGACGAGTGGCACGACGAGCCACGTGACGAGCCGCGCGATGTGCCGAGGCAACCGACGCGAGGCGGAGGTGAAGCATTCGACGACGAGCTCACGCGTGCGCAGTAGTCAACGACGAGCCGCGCAACGAGTCGCGTGACGAGCCGCGCAACGTGCCGAGGCACCCGTACGCACGGCGGAGGCGAAGTAGTCGACGACGAGCCCGCGCGAGGCGGATAGTCGACGACGAGCCCCGCGCGAGGTGGAGTTGTCAACGACGAGCCGCCGCGACATGGAGAAGTCGACGACGAGCGGCGCGACGAGCCGCGTGATGAGCCGCGCGATGTGCCAAGGCACTTGGACGCGCGGCGGAGGCGAAGTAGTCGACGACGAGCCCGTGCGCGGCGGAGTTGTCGACGACGAGCCGGCGCAAGGCGGAGTAGTCGACGACGAGCCGCCGCGAGGCGGAGAAGTCGACGACGAGCGGCGCGACGTGCCGCGTGATGAGCCGCACGACGTGCCGAGGCACCCGCACGCGAGGCGGAGGCGAAGTAGTCGACGACGAGCCCCGTGCGAGGCGAGAGCGAAGTTGTCGACAACGAGCTCGCGTGAGGCGGAGTTGTCGATGACGAGCCGCGCGACACCGAGTAGTCGACGACGAGCGGCGCAACGGGCCGGTGATGAGCCGCGCGACGTGCCGAGGCACCCGGACGTGTGGCGAGGCGAAGTAGTCGACGACGAGGTGTGCGCGGCAGAGTTGTCGACGACGAGCTCGCGCAAGGTGGAGTAGTCGACGACGAGCCGGGGCGAGGTGGAGGAAGTCGACGACGAGCGGCGCGACGAGCCGTGTGGACGCGCGCGACGTGCCGAGGCAACCGAAGCGCGGCGGAGGCGAGGTAGTCGACGACGAGCCGCCGCGAGGCGGAGAAGTCGACGACGAGCGGCGCGACGAGCCGCGTGGCCGGGAAGCCGCGCGACGTGCCGAGGCACTCTGACGCGTGGCGGAGGCGGAGTAGTCGACGACGAGCCGCGCGAGGCGGAGTAGTCGACAACGAGCCGGCGCGAGGAGGAGAAGTCGACGACGAGCGGCGCGATGAGCCGCGTGACGAGCCGCGCGTGTGCCGAGGCACTCGGACGCGTGGCGGAGGCGGAGTAGTCGACGACGAGCTCGCGCGAGGCGGAGGTAGTCGACACCGAGCCGGCCGCGAGGCGGAGAACTCGACGACGAACGGCACGACGAGCCGCGTGACGAGCCATGCGACATGCCGAGGCACTCGAACGCGCGGCCGAGGCGGGGTAGTTGATGACGAGGCTCGCGCGAGGCGGAGTAGTCGATGACGAGCCAACGCGAGGGCGAGAGGAAGTTGACGACGAGCCGCGCGATGAGCCACGTGACGAGCCGCGTGACATGCGGAGGCACTCGGACGCGCGGCGGAGGCGGAGTAGTCGACGACGAGCCCGCGCGCGAGGTCGAGTAGTCGACGACGAGCCTCCGCGACGCGGAGTAGTCGACGACCCGAGCCGCGCGAGGTCGAGTAGTCGACGACGAGCCTCCGCGACGGCGAGTAGTCGACGACGAGAGGTGCGACGAGCCGCATGACGAGCCACGCGACGTGCCAAGGCACCGGACCCGCGCGGCGGAGGCGAAGTAGTCGATGACGAGCTCGTCGTTAACACCAAAATTTGGTAAGGAGTATGACATGTGGGTCCGATTCGAAAAAGAGTCCGTCCGGGTGGAAGGAAAGATATTTTCGAGAGATTTTCGGCGGAAGGGATCCGCGGTCGGCTATCTCGCTCCGGTTCGGCAAAGGAACGAAGGGAGCGATTTTGCGGGATTGGACGGTGACGTGGCTCAATCGAGAGGAAGCGAATGGATGGATAGGCGATCGAGTTTAGTTAGGCAATGAATCCATTCGCAATTGTAATCGCCAGGTATAAATACGATCCCTGGATGTATGTAACGGACACGTTCATTCCTCAATACACACGCGGCCCTTACGCCAAACCCTAGAGTCCTTGTCGTGTCGTCGAGTTCTTCGAGAGGGCCTATCGATCCGTCGACCTCCGTGAGTACCGGCAACCTTGTATCATGTCTAGTATCATGCGGTGGATTTAGATCCGATGCAAGTAGTCTTGTTACCATGCTTCGTGTCATGCGGTAGATTCAAGCTTGGTTCAAGAGGGTTTCTTGTTAGATCATGAGCCATGCGGTAGGCTAAGATCTAGCTCGAAGCTAGTTATCGGCTCTATTGGATTTTGGCAAGATCCAATAGATTCATTAAGTTATCCCGTGTTATCATGAGTTTTACTTTATGTTTTAGTTCATGTAACACACCTTTGCCCAATCTAGATGGGTTTGGATCGGCTATACTTCTTTTAAGATCCGTATACGAAGCGGGTCTCGCGTTTTGACGCGTGGGTCTTGTGCTCTCCGATAGCCGAAACCGAATCGATCTAGGTTGACACGTGTTACGGGTTCAAGCTTGCCTTGTGCGTATAAATCTTGAAAGAACCGGGTATCATGCGGTAGATGCGAGGTTTTTGGGTTGCTTTTGGAGCTAGTCATCCGGTGGATTAGATTTCCAATTCAGTCTGATAGATTTATTCACGTGGTAATGTTTGTTCCTTCTTCATGGACCCCTGATCGGTACTGCTCGACCGTATTCGGTTATGTTTTCACGAGTAGATCACGTGCATTGTTTGTGCCTTAAGTGATGTATGCTTTTAGCTTTCCATATTTAGATTGTATCATGCGGTGGATAGATCTATTTGCGGAAAGTGGTACGTTTTTCATGCAAGTTGTATCATGCGGTGGATAGATTTGTTTGTGACCGTACCCGACGGATTTTAAAGTACCTAGACATGCGGTAGACTAGTGCTTTGGATCTATGCGTGCTCATTTAATACATGATCATGTCCGTGATTTACCTCATTTTATTTAATGACAAACCTCACGGGGATCGGTCATAACTTCATGCTTGCATCTTTATCTATACAAAGACCGATCGTCGTCACGCTTACGTCATCCATTCAGCAAAGTATTCTTTTTTTCCTTTATAATGGCCGGATGGTTGTGACTCTTTGACAGATAGCTTTACATAGCTATATGTCATCTTGCTTGGCTTCTTAGCCGTAAATACGGAATCGTCCGGTACCACCCGACACGTTCCAAGCTTTGGTATCTAACTGCTTTATCTTTTGTTAATTTTCGTGAAAAAATTGGTCGGCACGTCATTTGCTCTCTCGCGCGTGCGAAGCTAGCTTTCCGCTTGCCGTGTGATTGGCGTTAAGTGCACATTTTGCGTCAACACACTTTTTGGCACGCCCGGTGGGACATATAGGCCTATTTGAATGGATAGTCATGACGTTTGGGTTGAAAAATGCCGGTGCAACCTATCGGCGGGCCATGAATTACATTTTTCATGAGTTGATCAGGCAAGACCGTGGAAATCTACATTGACGACGTAGTGATCAAGTCCTTAAGTCATGACACCCATCCGGAAGATGTGAAGAAGACCTTGGAATGCACCGGAAGCATGGCCTAAAGATGAATCCAAACAAGTGTGCATTTGGGGTGTCACCGGAGAGTTCTTGGGGTTTTTGGTCCACGAAGGGGAATCGAAGTTGGCAAAAAGAGCATGAAAGCCATTGATGAGGTCGCTCCTCCAACCAACCTCAAGGAATTGCAATCAACTTGCTCGGCAAGATCAACTTCGTGAGAAGATTCGTCTCAAATTTATCGCGAGAAAGTGTTGCCATTCTCTCCATTGCTAAAGCTAAAGAAAGATCAGAAATTCACATGGGGCGACGAACAACAAAAGGCTTTTGACGAGATCAAGCGGTACATGACGAGATCAAGTTGTACGTGGCGGCCGATACCCAAACCATTGGATCGGCCCTTATTCAAGAATTCGAAGGAAAGGAGCGGGTAGTAGCTTACCTTAGCCGAAAATTACTTGATCCCGAAACCGGAGTATTCGGCTATAGAGAAACTGTGTCTTTGCGTGTACTACTCGTGTACAAAGTTTCGGCACTACTTATTGAGTGCCGAATGCCTTCGTTTACTCAAGGTTTGATGTGATAAAACATATGTTATCTATGCCAATTTTGAATGGACGGATTGGCAAATGGATTTTAGCTTTATCAGAATTCGAGTTGAAGTTCGAATCGGCAAAAGCCATCAAAGGTCAGGTCATTGCCGATTTTATTACCGAACATCGTGACCCTTCGGTTGATCGCTGAAATTACCCCTTGGGCTTTATTTTTTGATGGGTCATCATGTGGCAAAGGTGGGGGAGTAGGGATCCTACTAATTTCTCCCCAGAGGTGAGATGTTTGAATTCGCCATTCCTATACAACCCACTGTCACAAATAACCAGGCTGAGTACGAGGCACTGCTTCGAGGGCTTCAATATTTGAGAGAAGCCGGGGCCGTTTCAGTTGAAATCTATGGAGATTCAGAGTTGGTCATCAAGCAATTGAACGGCCAATACGAGTGCAGGAGCGAGGCGCTGAGGAGTTACTACGAGGAATGCAGAGAAATCTTGAAGGGCTTTCCACTGGTAACCCTACAGCACATTCCTAGAGAGCATAACGAGGAAGCAAACAGGCTGGCTCGCAGCGCCTGCGGTTATAAAGAGAGTCAAGAAGCATTTCTTTGCGAGAGGTGAGTGCACTAGGGGCGGATCTTACAGAAGATGATTGGAGGAAAGAGATCGTTGATTATTTGAGAGATCCATCCCGAAAAGTCTCTAGGAAGCTGGGTACAAGGCAATCAAGTTCGTTCTTGGATGATAATTTATTCTATAAATCATTAGATGGAGTATTGCTACGATGCCTGGGTCCAGAAGAAGCCAAGAACATGATGAGCGAGGTGCACGATGGGATATGTGGAGCGCACCAATCGGCCTATCGGATGAAATGGGTTATTAGGCAAGCTGGATGCTTTTGGCCGACGATATTAGAGGACTGCTTTGAGTATTACAAGGGGTGTCAAGATTGCCAGAAGTTCGGGAATATTCAAAGAGTCCCTGCATCGGCATTGAATCCCATCATCAAGCCTTGGCCATTCAGGGGCTGGGGTATAGACTTGATTGGCCAAATTAATCCGCCGTCTAGCAAGGGGCATAAGTTCGTGCTTTTGGCTACAGACTACTTCACCAAATGGGTCGAGGCGGTCCCACTGAAGAAAGTGACGTCAGAAAACATGATCGAGCTCGTCAAGGAACACATCATCTATCGATTTGGGATCCCTCGACGATTACCAGCGACCAAGGGGCACAATTCGTGTCATTGGAATTTAGGGATTTTGCCGAAAGCATGGGAATCAAGTTATTTAATTCTTCTCCATATTACGCCCAGGCTAATGGTCAAGCAGAGGCTTCTAACAAGATCATGATCAAGCTGATACAGAAGAAGATCGATCAGAAGCCAAGGAGGTGGCATTCGGTACTCAGTGAAGCGTTGTGGGCTTACCGAATGGCCCCCCATGGAGCTACAAAGACTTCTCCTTACGAGTTGGTTTACGGGCATCACGCGATCCCGCCCGGGAAATGCAATCGTAGTCAAGGAGAGTGGTGCCGCAAAACGATTTGAGCTCCAAGGATTACAGGTGGCCTAATGATGGATGAGTTAGAAGATTTGCATATGATCCGTCTCGGGGCCTGGAGAACATCGAGAAAAACAAGCCGCGGGTCGCCAAATACTATAACAAGAAAGTAAAGGTAAAGCAATTCGCGAAGGCGATCTAGTTTGGAAAGCGCTACCGCCGATTGGAACTAAATACGTTGAATTCGGCAAATGGTCCCCTAACTCGGGAGGGGCCTTTTCGTGTGGTCGGATGCATCCCCGGTAATGCATACATATTGAAAACTTTGCCGGGAGAAGAGTTTTCCGCTGCGATAAATGGGAGATATCCCAAGAAATATTATCCTAGCATTGAGATCGATCGATGATTACACGCATCCGGCACAAAAAATAGCGGCGCTCAAGAATGAGGCCGCCTTTAGAACAAAATCCATGAACAAAAGAAGATGGCCAGTGCCTGGATGCATTGCCCTTAGCTCAATACTACATTACAGCTGTTTCTTGCAGGATTACATATAGCAGCCCTGAGGGTCAAGTCCCCTAAGGGGTGGGAAGCAGAAGGCGTGGAGAAAGAAGCGAAAGTATGATTCAATCTTTTCTTTGCTTCTTCGGCTGCTGCTCCCTCTTCAGTTGTTCCAGGACCACCGTGACGGCGACTTGGAACGCACGAGGATGACCGTGATTGGCGGCCTCTACCAAGCTATCCCAGGCCGCCTTCAGGTTGCTGTACCTGTCAGAAACATCTGGAGCAGAAGAATCAAGGTTAGGGGCAAGAAATCCAGATGCAAACATGAAGGAGTCAGAAGCATTTACCCCCTACTAACGCTTCCGGCGCTATGCGACGCTCGCGCTCGGCTTGGCAAGGCGGACGGACATGTCCCCGAGGTCACGCTCCAGTGCGGCACGGCGGCGCAGCCGATGAATGGCCCTCTCGCTCGGGCGTGGCGTCCCTCGCTTCGGGGGAGGAATCGGAGGAGATGTACTCGGGAACATCTTCGGTCCCGATGACCTCTTCGGGGAAGCAAATCAAGGCTGAAAAGACGAGAAGAAAACATGAAGCGCAAGATCAAGGGGGAGAACGAGGAGCGAGATCAAGAGAGAACTCACTTCCGAATCGTACGCTTCCTTGATGAGCCGCTCCCCGAGGTTGTTTTCCCTTGTCCATGGCGTTGGGGTTTTTTCCTCTAGCAAAGAAAGGGGAAGAGACGAGAAATGATGGAGGAGTGTGCGAGTGGATTTGCGAGCACCCCACGGGCTATTTTATTGACCAAGGAGGCGCATTGAGAGTAATGATGCAGCCAAGACACACCGTTGGAATACCAAGCGGCGGGGGTTTCCACCGAGTGCGAAGGGTTTTCTTTTGAACGTTGTTTACGGATTGCCGAATTGGGATCCTTTGTGGATTTTGCGCCAAGGGGCGCTTGTTCGCGCGCGTTCGGCTAAAGACAGTTCCCGGATGCATTCAAAGAAGACAAAATTCACAGAGATGCAAATGCGAAGGGAGACATCACGGAACAAATGCGAGAATTTAAAAGTTCATCATATATTGCCGACATTTACACATCCCTAGTACAATCTAGTCAAAGAGCCTATTTAACACGGATTGGGGATGGGTAATTTCGGCAATGGCGTCGCCGTGGCCGTCGAGGCGCTCCGGGATGAGCTCGATCTCGTCGATGTCCTCGCGGCGCGCCGCCCGGAAGCCACGCGGCCTGGTGGAGTAGTCGACGTCCGTATGCGTCGCCATCGCAGCCGGGGCCCAAGGCGGTGCCCAAGCGAACGCCATGGACGGCCACCTCGTCAACACGGCGCTCCACCGCGGCCGGGCGCTCCGGCGGCGTGTCGCCGTGGGCATTCACCTTCTCGGCCAATTGCTCTACCAGCGCCTTTAGCTGGTTGAGCTCGCCGTCGCGGGCCGCAAAAGACAAACCGATAGGATTAGCATCAAAGGCCGAGCCGGACCAAGAATCAATCTCGGGCCATACCGTCAATGGCCTCCAGTACGGTTTGCGGCTGGTCTTCCCATTCTAACTCGGCCACGCCCGCTTTCTTGGAGACGTCCTCCGGCTCGCGACGGGACGCCTCTAACTCCTCCTTGTAGCGGATGGCGGCTCCGCTTCCCCCCGTACGGTACCGGGGAGTGGCCGTCGGACTCCGAGGAGTCATCTCGGGAGGGGATGATTGACCGGCGCACGGGCGGATTCCACCGAATCAGCCCGAGGAAAAAGGGAGAGATGATCGTCAAGGCAAAGGAAGATTAAAAAGCGAGAATCACGAGAGGAGAGGTTGACGATCGTCACCGCCGCGCGCATTGGCGCTGCTCCCCCTCGGCCTCGTCGGAGGCACGGCGGCGGTTGAGGCGGCGCACCATTGTGGTTTGGGATGTGCCCTGTTTGCGAGAAGGCTAAAGATTGGCAAAGATTCGAGAGCTAGAAGGCCTGGTGGAGAGCTAGGGGCACCTATGGCAACATTTATAGGCCAGCGGGGGTGAATCGTGGCTTCGAGTCGTGGCTGTGGATCGTGGCGCACGTCCCAATAAAATCGGAAGGTGGAAAGATTTCCTTGACCAGCCCGCCGGCGGGTCGTTTGGAGTTCTAAGCTGGACCGTGCGCAAGTCGATTGGTTCGGCTAAAGGAACTCAAGGTGTCGTTCGGGAGTTAGCGTTTCACTGCCGAATGGGTCGTTCAGCATTACATCTCAAAAGTACGCAAAAGAAAGGAAGCAAATCACAAGGAGATATTACGAGAGCGACCAGTTCAATTGTACATCAATAAGAATTCAGGCATTCAGGAGTTTGGCAAGTACACGACGAACATTGGATATTATCAAACGGGAATTGTCCAGCATCTCCTGGCAGTCTTGTTGGGCACCAGATAGGTCAGTGAGCTCCGCATCGCATTGCTTTATTCTGGTGACAGCCGATTCTACCTCCGCTTGGGTCTTTGCCATCAATCCAGGAAGTTCGGCTATTTTCTTTTGGTCAATCTCCATCTCCGCTGACAAGCTTCTCAGTTCGGCCTCTAGAGCAGCCTTCCTAGCAGCTTTCAGATCATAAGAAGCTTGCAGGTTAGCCAATGCATCTTTATGGTTCTCTGCTTGGGTTTGTGCCCCGTTCATGGCTTGTTCAGCATCAGTTTTCCTTTTCTCGATGGCCGGACGGGAGCGCAATTTCCTCCAAGCACGCCTCAAGGGTACATAAAGGGGCTCTAAGTCATAGATGGATGACAGAGAAGCTCTGATGTCTTCAGGGAGTTCTTGACTAATGGGTTCAAACATTTCTTCGAAATGATGGAGATCATTGAACTGATCCTGAGCATCTTTCTCTAGCCAGGCGGCAATTTCTGTGAGCTTGGACAGCACTTCATTTGGCAGCGGCTGGAACACTCCTTCCATCACCTCGGCAGCTGGATTGCTCTCTGATGGCAGGCTCGGTGATGATAGAACTTGATCCTGATAAACAACATTGCCGAATTAAGGATACTAAACACCAAGGCACCAGAATTGAGTGCGGGTGGTTACCTCATGGCTGGTTTCTTGAGTAGGGGCAATCGCAGGTGAAGAGGACGCTCCAGGAAGAGCCGAAACTTCTGAGCTAAGGGGTGCCGATGCGGGCATTGGCAGCTCGTGGGTTTCTGGCTGGAGAGGAGTTGGGTCTGCCGCCTCTGGTGGATTGGCTGTCTCTGTTTGACCAATAGGCGATGGCACCCTGGGAGAATTTGCTGGCTCCAGTTGGGTTGGGAGATTCATCTCTGGAGAATTGATTGCTTCTGCAGAAGGTGATGAAGATGAGATCTCCACCGGGATGGGTAACTCAACCCTGGATGGACTCGCCTGTTGAACCACCGGAACATCTACAAGCTGTTCTTCCACAGCTTCTTCTGCAAGTGTCCAATTGAAAGAGTAAGTGCCAGTGCTCATCCTTGAGAAAGAACAAGAAAGGTCATACCAAAGTGGATGGAGCATTGGCGGTGCGCCGGTTCCCAAGAATGTTGAGCTCGTCCGGAAATGCACAATGATATGATCCATCAAAAACATAGTGACCTGGTAATCAAGAAGGTAAAGGGGTTTTACCTCAACAAGCACCTTTTTGACAGTTCTTCTCCTTTTGGCACTTGGAGGGGCAATCGGTGCGGACCTTGCCTCACGTCCGCAGCAAGGCTAGAAAGGCCGGGTCCGTGGTAGCATACCTAGCCATTAATTGTCACAGGGGTTGTGGATTTGAACCCCAGTGCCGAAATCGGGCCTTCAGCGTTGTAAGCAATTGCCCCGGCTCGAGGGGCGAGCACTCGTGTTCGTGGACAAAAGATGAAGGTGAAGACCATGAGTAAAGAAGAAGTGCTTGATCCAAGGGCTCATTGTGTTACCTCCGAAGTCGGCGGGAAATCGAGCACCACTGCACACGAATACATGAACGGGTTCACCGAAGATGTGGTCATGGAATTCTTGCCACCATGAGTTGAAGGTGGGTGAGCTATGGTTGCGGGCACAAAAGGACGTGTATAGACAATGGGACCGCACACATAGTTGAAAACTCGTCGCATTGCATCGTTCTCGATTTCCTCTACGGGTTTGAGGAATTCATGCAAGAACAATCTTGGGGGCATCCGGCCGCATCCAAGTTGTCCGGCCATTACATTAGGCTGGTAGTATTCATAAGTGTCGACATTCTCGCCTCCCTCCATTGAACTCGGCCGGTAATATGCATGGGCGGATTATGATATTAAAGATCTCCAAGAATCCCCCTATCTTGATGGCCGGGCTCAAAAGAGAATTCGACGAGGGGAAGGTCGAGTGTCATTGCCTAGATAAGGAAGCCAAAGAGGATTGGAGAAGCCTTTGAAGAACAACTCGAAGAGCTGGATGATATCCGGTCGAATGATAACAATTGAAGTTTGCTTCTCCATAGTTTTGGCATCCTCTCGGTAGTTTGAGGCTCTCCTTCGGGGGGATTAGATAAAGGGAAGAACCTCGGGAGTTCAAATCGACGCCGACAATCCGATGCATATGGAGCCGCAGCCATATTTGAACAAACCACCAAGGGCCATTGACGCATGTGATCCTCGGGCCGGTGTACATTTGGGTAACGATCGATGAAGCATATGATATACACTCGCCCAAGAGGAATTTTCCCGGTAGGGAGGCGATTGCCACCGGCAAGATGAATCGCCATTGCAATATGATTCAAAGTGGGTTCGTTGGCCTTGCCACGAAGACAAATCTGCATAGCCACATGTTCGGGAAAGCTCGTATTCCACTTCGCCAAGGGGATTATCTCTCATGTGCTTCGGGATATAATGCTTGTAGCCATTCCCCGGTTTTACCCCCGTCCGGCGTGAAGAATTTTTGAAGTTCCGGGGCTGGACGATCCGGTGACATCAAGGCCGGTGATCATGTATACATCGGCCAAGGTTGGGGACATCGGGCCATGCCCAAAAAGGAAGGCGTTGACGCCATTTGACCGAAGTGGCATGCGGCTATCGAGAAGATCTTCATTCTTGGGTGTTTCGACTACGGATAACTCCGGACATTGAGCGATACGGAGAGCATCCGGATTGGTCAATCCACTCTTGTCCGCAAGAATCCTCCGATACCAAGTCTTCCGACCGCAATTGGAGGCAAGGGCCAGCTTCTTGAACGCATCTTGCCACCGAGGAGGTGGGGACAAAGTCGCCTTGAAGGGGATTCTGCGAGATTCCAGTAATGAGATCTAGAGGATCGAGGATTCCCCACGGGACCAAGGTAGTAAGACTGCGAATTGGCCTCGACAGAATCAAAAGAGCGGTGGAAGATTCCCGGAAGAAAGCGGAAAAGAAAAATCTCGGGTAAAATTGAAAACCTAATGCCGAACAAGGTTTGCGGGGGATGAATTTACCTCCGCACTTGGTTACGAGTTGCCATTGGAGGTTCGAGCTCGGAACGAAGAGGATCTAGGGTTGGATCGAACGAAGAATCGGCGGATTGCGGAGAACGTGTGTTGACAGATTTGGCTCAAGGATTCGTGGTCGGAGTCAATTGTGGAACAAAATTACTTTTATCCCACAATTGAAGGGGCATGTGTTAACACCAAAATTTGGTAAGGAGTATGACATGTGGGTCCGATTCGAAAAAGAGTCCGTCTGGTGGAAGGAAAGATATTTTCGGAGATTTTCGGCGAAGGATCCGCGGTCGGCTATCCGCTCCCGCTTCGGCAAAGGAACAAAGAGAGCGATTTTGCGGGATTGGACGGTGACGTGGCTCAATCAGAGGAAGCGAATGGATGGATAGGCGATCGAGTTTAGTTAGGCAATGAATCCATTCGCAATTGTAATCAGCAAGGTATAAATACGATCCCTGGATGTATGTAACAGACACGTTCATTCCTCAATACACACCGGCCTTACGCCAAACCCTAGAGTCCTTGTCGTGTCGTCGAGTTCTTCGAGAGGGCCTATCGATCCGTCGACCTCCGTGAGTACCGGCAACCTTGTATCATGTCTAGTATCATGCGGTGGATTTAGATCTGATGCAAGTAGTCTTGTTACCATGCTTCGTGTCATGCGGTAGATTCAAGCTTGGTTCAAGAGGGTTTCTTGTTAGATCATGAGCCATGCGGTAGGCTAAGATCTAGCTCGAAGCTAGTTATCGGCTCTATTGGATTTTGGCAAGATCCAATAGATTCATTAAGTTATCCCGTGTTATCATGAGTTTTACTTTATGTTTTAGTTCATGTAACACACCTTTGCCCAATCTAGATGGGTTTGGATCGGCTATACTTCTTTTAAGATCCGTATACAAGCAGGTCTCGCGTTTTGACGCGTGGGTCTTGTGCTCTCCGATAGCCGAAACCGAATCGATCTAGGTTGACACGTGTTGCGGGTTCAAGCTTGCCTTGTGCGTATAAATCGTGAAAGAACCGGGTATCATGCGGTAGATGCGGGTTTTTGGGTTGCTTTGGAGCTAGTCATCCGGTGGATTAGATTTCCAATTCGGTCCGATAGATTTATTCACGTGGTAATGTTTGTTCCTTCTTCATGGACCCCGGATCGGTTGTTCGACCGTATTCGGTTATGTTTTCACGAGTAGATCACGTGCATTGGTTGTGCCTTAAGTGATGTATGCTTTTAGCTTTCCATATTTAGATTGTATCATGCGGTGGATAGATCTATTTGCGGAAAGTGGTACGTTTTTCATGCAAGTTGTATCATGCGGTGGATAGATTTGTTTGTGACCGTACCCGACGGATTTTAAAGTACCTAGACATGCGGTAGACTAGTGCTTTGGATCTATGCGTGCTCATTTAATACATGATCATGTCCGTGATTTACCTCATTTTATTTAATGACAAACCTCACGGGGATCGGTCATAACTTCATGCTTGCATCTTTATCTATACAAAGACCGATCGTCGTCACGCTTACGTCATCCATTCGGCAAGTATTCTTTTTTCCTTTATAATGGCCCGGATGGTTGTGACTCTTTGACGATGATAGCTTTACATAGCTATATGTCATCTTGCTTGGCTTCTTAGCCGAAATACGGAACCGTCCGGGTACCACCCGACACGTTCCAAGCTTTGGTATCTAACTGCTTTATCTTTTGTTAATTTTCGGGAAAAATTGAGCGGCACGTCATTTGCTCTCTCGCGCGTGCGAAGCTAGCTTTTCGCCTTGCCGTGTGATTGGCGTTAAGTGCACATTTTGCGTCAACACCGCGCGAGGAGAGAAGTCAACGACGAGTGGCACGACGAGCCACGTGACGAGCCTCGCGATGTGCCGAGGGCAACCGGACGCGAGGCGAGGTGAAGTATTCGACGACGAGCCGCGCGACGTGCCGAGGCACTCGGATGCGCGGCGGAGGCGGAGTTGTCGACGACGAGCCTCCGCGAGGAGGAGTTGTCGACAACGAGCCCGCGCGAGGAGGAGAAGTCGACGACGAGCGCGCGCGACGAGCCGCGTGACGAGCCGCGCGACGTGTTGAGGCACTCGGACGCGTGGCGGAGGCGGAGTAGTCGACGACGAGCTCGCGCGAGGCGGAGTAGTCGACAACGAGCCGGCGCGAGGCGGAGAACTCGACGACGAGCGGCGCGACGAGCCGCGTGACGAGCCATGCGACGCGCGCCGAGGCACCTCGGACGCGCGGGCCGAGGCGGGGTAGTTGATGACGAGCCGCGCGAGGCGGAGTAGTCGATGACGAGCCAACGCGAGGCAGAGAAGTTGACGACGAGCCGCGCGATGAGCCACATGACGAGCCGCGTGACATGCCGAGGCACTCGGACGCGCGGCGGAGGCGGAGTAGTGCGACGACGGCCCGCGCGAGGTCGAGTAGTAGACGATGAGCCTCCGCGACGCCGAGTAGTCGACGACGAGAGGTGCGACGAGCCGCATGACGAGCCACGCGACGTGCCAAGGCACCCGGACGCGCGGCGGAGGGGAAGTAGTCGACGACGAGCCCGCGCGAGGTGGAGAAGTCAACGACGAGTGGCACGACGAGCCACGTGACGAGCCGCGTGATGTGCCGAGGCAAGCGGACGCGCGGCGGAGGTGAAGTATTCGACGACGAGCCTACGCGTGGCGAGTAGTCAACGACGAGCGCCGCGATGAGCCGCGTGATGAGCCGCGCAACGTGCCGAGGCACCCGTACGCACGGCGGAGGCGAAGTAGTCGACGACGAGCTCGCGCGAGGCGGAGTAGTCGACGACGAGCCCCCGCGAGTTGTCGACGACGAGCCCGCGCGACACGGAGTAGTCGACGACGAGCGCGCGACGAGCCGCGTGATGAGCTACCGGCGCGATGTGCCAAGGCACTTGGACGCGCGGCGGAGGCGAAGTAGTCGACGACGAGCCCGTGCGCGGCGGAGTTGTCGACGACGAGCTTGCGCAAGGCGGAGGGTAGTCGACGACGAGCTAGCGGGACACCCGGAGTAGTCGACGACGAGCGGTGCGACGAGCCGCGTGATGAGCCCGTGCGCGCGGACGCGGCGGAGTTGTCGACGACGAGCTGCGCGCAAGGCGGAGTAGTAGACGACGAGCCTGCGCGAGACGGAGTTGTCAACGACGAGCGGCGCGATGAGCCGCGTGATGAGCCACGTGACGTGCCGAGGCACCCGTGGCCGCAAGGCGAGGCAGGCGAGGTAGTCAACGCCGAGCTCGCGCGAGGCGGAGGCGAAGTTGTCGACAACGAGCTCGCGCGAGGCGCGACGCCGCGTTGTCGATGACGAGCCCGCGCGACGCGGAGTAGTCGACGACGAGCGGCGCAACAAGCCGGGTGATGAGCCGCGCTACGTCGGCCGAGGCACCCGGACGCGTGGCGAGGCGAAGTAGTCGACGACGAGCCGTGCGCGGCGGGGAGTTGTCGACGACGAGCCTGCGCGAGGTGGAGTAGTGGACGACGAGCCGGTGCGAGGTGGAGAAGTCGACGACGAGCGGCGCGACAAGCCGTGTGACGCACCGCGCGACGTGCCGAGGCAACCGGACACGCGGCGGAGGCGAAGTAGTCGACGACGAGCCGGGCGCGAGGCGGAGAAGTCGACGACGAGCGGCGCGATCGAGCCGCGTGACGAGCCGCGCGACGAGCGGCACGACGAGCCGCGCGATGTGCCGAGGCACTCGGATGCGCGGCGGAGGCGGAGTTGTCGACGACGAGCCTCCGCGAGGCGGAGTTGTCGACAACGAGCCCGCGCGAGGAGGAGAAGTCGACGACGAGCGGCGCGACGAGCCGCGTGACGAGCCGCGCGACGTGCGCCGAGGCACTCGGACGCGTGGCGGAGGCGGAGTAGTCGACGACGAGCGAGGCCGCGCGAGGCGGAGTAGTCGACAAGGCGAGCCGCCGCGAGGCGGAGAACTCGACGACGAGCGGCGCGACGAGCCGCGTGACGAGCCATGCGACATGCCGAGGCACCACTCGGACGCGCGGGCCGAGGCGGGGTAGTTGATGACGAGCCGCGCGCGAGGCGGAGTAGTCGATGACGAGCCAACGCGAGGCGGAGAAGTTGACGACGAGCCGCGCGATGAGCCACGTGACGAGCCGCGTGACATGCCGAGGCACTCGGACGCGCGGCGGAGGCGGAGTAGTCGACGACGAGCTCGCGCGAGGTCGAGTAGTCGACGACGAGCCTCCACGACGCGGAGTAGTCGACGACGAGCCCCGCGCGAGGTCGAGTAGTCGACGACGAGCCTCCGCGACGCGCGGAGTAGTCGACGACGAGAGGTGCGACGAGCCGCATGACGAGCCGCGCGACGTGCCAAGGCACCGGACGCGCGGCGGAGGCGAAGTAGTCGACGACGAGCCTACGCGAGGCGGAGAAGTCAGCGACGAGTGGCACGATGAGCCACGTGACGAGCCGCGCGATGTGCCGAGGCAACCGGACGCGAGGCGGAGGTGAAGTATTCGACGACGAGCCTACGCGTGGCACGAGTAGTCAACGACGAGCGCCGCGACGAGCGCGCGTGACGAGCCGCGCAATGTGCCGAGGCACCCGTACGCACGGCGGGAGGCGAAGTAGTCGACGACGAGCTCGCGCGAGGCGGAGTAGTCGACGACGAGCGCGCGCGAGGTGGAGTTGTCAACGACGAGCCGCCGCGACATGGAGTAGTCGACGACGAGCGGCGCGACGAGCCGCGTGATGAGCCGCGCGATGTGCCAAGGCACTTGGACGCGCGGCGGAGGCGAAGTAGTCGACGACGAGCACCGTGCGGCGGCGGAGTTGTCGACGACGAGCTCGCGCAAGGCGGAGTAGTCGACGACGAGCCAGCGCGAGGCGGAGAAGTTGACGCGCGCCGACGAGCCGCTCGATGAGTCGCGTGACGAGCCGCGTGACATGCCGAGGCACCCGGACGCGCGGCGGAGGCGAAGTAGTCGACGACGAGCCGGCGGAGGGGGGCGACAACGAGCGCGGAGGCGGAGGGGGCCGGCGCGGACACGGGTAGTCGACGACGAGCGGCGCGACGAGCCGGGTGATGAGCCGCGCGACGTGCGAGGCGCGTGGGGGAGGGGGAGGAGTCGACGACGAGGTGTGCGCGGGGAGTTGGCGAGGGGCGCGCAAGGTGGAGTAGTCGACGACGAGCCGGTGCGAGGTGGAGAAGTCGACGCCGAGCGGCGCGGCGGACGCGCCGCGCGCGGCGAGTCGCGCGGCGGGCGGCGGAGTAGTCGGCGCGCGGCACGAGGCGGAGTAGTCGAGCGGCGCGAGCCGCGGACGAGCCGCGCGACGGCCGCGACGCGTGGCGGAGGCGGGTAGTCGACGACGAGGGGCGCGACGAGCCGCGTGATGAGCGCATGCGCGCGTGCCGAGGCGCATCTCGGGGACGCGCGGGCGGAGTGGCGAGGGGGGGCGGGTAGTTGATGACGAGCCGCCGCGCGAGAACTCGACGACGAGCGGCACCGGGGCGGGGGGCGCGCGCGGCGGGGGGGGCGGCGGGGGGGGGGGGGGGGGGGCGGGGGGGGGGGTAGTCGATGACGAACCGAACGCGAGGCGGGGAAGCTTGACGACGAGCCGCGCGATGGAGCCGGGGGGGTGGGGGGGGGGGATGAGCCACGTGACGATCCGCGTGACATGCGGGGCCCTCTTTCGCCGGGCGGGGGCGGGGGGTGGCCGACGACGGCACGCGGTCGAGTAGCGCGCGGCCTCCGGAGGCGGAGTAGTCGACGACGAGCCCGTGCGAGGTCGAGTGGTCGACGACGAGCCCGCGCGACGCGGGCAGTCGACGACGAGGGGCGAGAGGCGCAACGAGCCGCGCGACGTGCCGCGCGCGGAGGCGAAGGTCGACGACGAGCCCGCGACGCGCGGCGAGTGGCCGGCGAGCCACGGGGGGGGGGGGGGGGGGGGGGGGGGGGGGTAGTCGACGACGAGGCTCGCGCGAGGCGGAGAAGTCGACGACGAGCGGCACGACGAGCCGCGTGACGAGCCGCGCGATGTGCCATGGCAACCGGACGCGCGGCGCGAGGAAGTAGTCGACGACGAGCCACTCGTGGAAGAGTAGTCGACGACGAGCGGCGCGAGCGCGTGACGAGTCGCGTGCCGGCACGACGCCGCGCGACGTGCCGAGGCACGCCGCACGCGCCGGCGAGGCGGAAGGCGAGTCGTGACGACGAGCCGGGCACGGCGGAGTTGTCGACGACGAGCCGCGCAAGGTGGAGTAGTTGACGACGAGCCGTTGCGAGGTGGAGAAGTCGACGACGAGCGGCGCGACAAGCCGACGTGTGACGCACCGCGCGACGTGCCGAGGCACCCGGACGCGCGGCGGAGGCGAAGTAGTCGACGACGAGCCGCCGCGAGCCGGGGCGGAGAAGTCGACGACGCGAGCGGCGCGACGAGCCACGTGACGAGCCGCGCGAGCGCGCGAGGCGGCCGCGCGGGCGGCGCGACGAGCCGCGCGATGTGCCGAGGCACCCGGATGCGCGGCGGAGGCGGAGTTGTCGACGACAAGCCTCCGCGAGGCGGAGTTGTCGACAACGAGCCCGCGCGAGGAGGAGAAGTCGACGACGAGCGGCGCGACGAGCCGCGTGACGAGCCGCGCGACGTGCCGAGGAACTCGGACGCGTGGCGGAGGCGGAGTAGTCGACGACGAGCATGCGCGAGGCGTAGTAGTCGACAACGAGCCGCCGCGAGGCGGAGAACTCGACGACGAGCGGCGCGACGAGCCGCCCGACGAGCCATGCGACATGCCGAGGGCACCTCGGGACGCGCGGGCCGAGGCGGGGTAGTTAATGACGAGCTCGCGCGAGGCGGTGTAGTCGATGACGAGCCAACGCGAGGGGCGAGAAGTTGACGACGAGCCGCGCGATGAACCACGTGACGAGCCGCGTGACATGCCGAGGCACTCGTACGCGCGGCGGAGGCGGAGTAGTCGACGACGAGCCCGCGCGAGGTGGAGTAGTCGACGACGAGCCTCCGCGACGCGGCGGAGTAGTCGACGACGAGCCTGCGCGAGGTCGAGTAGTCGACGACGAGCCTCCGCGACGCGGAGTAGTCGACGACGAGAGGTGCGACGTGCCGCATGACGAGTCGCGCGACTTGCCAAGGCACCCGGACGTGCGGCGGAGGCGAAGTAGTCGACGACGAGCCTACGCGAGGCAAAGAAGTCAACGACGAGTGGCACGACGAGCCACGTGACGAGCCGCGCGATGTGCCGAGGCAACCGGACGCGAGGCGGAGGTGAAGTATTTGGACGACGAGCCTACGCGTGCGCAGTAGTCAACGACCGAGCGGCGCCGACGAGCTGCGTGGACGAGCCGCGCAACGTGCCGAGGCACCCGTACGCACGGCGGAGGCGAAGTAGTCGACGACGAGCTCCGCACGAGGCGAGTAGTCGACGACGAGCCTACGCGAGGTGGAGTTGTCGACGACGAGCCGCCGCGACATGGAGTAGTCGACGACGAGCGGCGCGACGAGCCGCGTGATGAGCCGCGCGATGTGCCAAGGCACTTGGACGCGCGGCGGAGGCGAAGTAGTCGACGACGAGCCCGTGCGAGGCGGAGTTGTCGACGACGAGGCCTCGCGCAAGGCGCGAGTAGTCGACGACGAGCCGCGCGCGAGGCGGGAGAAGTCGACGACGAGCGGCGCGACGTGCCGCGTGATGAGCCGCGCGACGTGCCGAGGCACCCGCACGCGAGGCGGAGGCGAAGTAGTCGACGACGAGCTCGCGCGAGGCGGAGGCGAAGTTGTCGAGCCGCTCGACAACGCAGCCTCGCGTGAGGCGGAGTTGTCGACGACGAGCCCGCGCGACACCGAGTAGTCGACGACGAGCGGCGCAACGAGCCGGTGATGAGCCGCGCGACGTGCCGAGGCACCCGGACGCGTGGCGAGGCGAAGTAGTCGACGACGAGGTGTGCGCGGCGGCGGAGTTGTCGACGACGAGCCTCGCGCAAGGTGGAGTAGTCGACGACGAGGCCGGTGCGAGGGTGGAGAAGTCGACGACGAGCGGCGCGACGAGCCGTGTGACGCGCCGCGCGACGTGCCGAGGCACCGGACGCGCGGCGGAGGCGGAGTAGTCGACGACGAGCCGCGCGAGGCGGAGAAGTCGACGACGAGCGGCGCGACGAGCCGCGTGACGAGCCGCGGGACGTGCCGAGGCACCTCGGACGCGTGGCGGAGGCGGAGTAGTCGACGACGAGCTCGCGCGAGGCGGAGTAGTCGACGACGAGCCGGGCGCGAGGCCGGAGAACTCGACGACGAGCGGCGCGACGAGCCGCGTGAAGAGCCATGCGACGTGCCGAGGCACCTCGGACGCGCGGCCGAGGCGGGGTAGTTGATGACGAGCCTCGCGCGAGAGGAGCGAGTAGTCGATGACGACGAGCCAACGCGGCGAAAGTTGACGACGAGTCACGCGATGAGCCACGTGACGATCCGCGTGACATGCCGAGGCACTCGACGCGCGGCGGGGGCGAGTAGTCGACGACGAGCCCGCGCGAGGTCGAGCAGTCGACGACGAGCCTCGCGCGACGCGGAGTAGTCGACGACGAGAGGTGCGACGAGCCGCGCGATGTGCCGAGGCACCCGCGGACGCGCGAGGAGGCGAAGTAGTCGACGAGGAGGGCGCGCGCGAGGCGGAGAAGTCGATGACGAGCGGCACGACGAGCCGCGTGACGAGCCGCGCGATATGCCAAGGCAACCGGACGCGCGGCGGAGGTGAAGTGGTGAGGTCGACGACGAGCCTACTCGTGGCGAGTAGTCGACGACGAGTGGCGCGATGAGTCGCGTGACGAGCCGCGCGACGTGCCGAGGCACCCGTACGCGCGGCAGAGGCGAAGTAGTCGACGACGAGCCGTGCGAGGCGGAGTTGTCGACGACGAGCCCCGCGCAAGGTGGAGGTGAGTTGACGACGAGCCGGTGCGAGGTGGAGAAGTCGACGACGAGCGGCGCGACAAGCCGTGTGACGCACCGCGCGACGTGCGCGAGGCAATCGGACACGCGGCGGAGGCGAAGTAGTAGACGACGAGCCGGCGCGAGGAGGAGAAGTCGACGACGAGCGGCGTGTTGACGGATAAAACTCGTATCCACCTACGATCCGCAAGCGTACAGACCTACACCTTTTTCACCACGGGATTCCCAAGGTTCTTGTCAATCCGCGGAGCAAGGGGATTACTAGTGCTTAACCAAGTACTAATCTAGTTGAATGGAAAACCTTTGAAAGAGAGTATTAATCTAAAAGTAAAGACAATCTAACCTAAGTTAATCTAAGTTAAGTTGATCAAACAAATCTAGGGTTAAACTAGATGGTAAAGGGTGAGCACAAGAGAGTGATTAAGAAAGATAAGCGTTCCCTCCCTAGGATCTAGGATAACATGGTATGCATCTACTACACGAAAGCGGTAAACCAATCTACCGGGGTTGTGACCACGGTTTCGCCCTTTCCCTCCTCTCGTACTGTCACTACGCGAAGGTATTCGTGACTAGACCTATGATGGACACGGTATGTTGATGGAATCTATGGGAGTAGTGGATATCATACGCCCGAAAAACACGGTAGCTAACCTTAATCATCAAAGCATCATCAACATGAAAACAATAGATTGAAACCACAAATCGAGTAGCGATCACATAGCATGTATCCATCTAATCCTAGGGATGAACGGAGACATTACCCCATCATCTTACACGGATTGAAGCACATAGGGGTGATGGAGACTGCGGAGAACGTCGTCGATGAAGATGGCGGTGATGGAGCTTGGGAACACCCCTAGGCCAGCGGCTTGGAGTCCTCCTCTTGCTTCCTTCTCTCCGCCGGTGTTGATCCTTGCGACGAGCTCATCTAACTCTCTCCCTCATCTTGCGGCGGTGGTTTTCGGCGATTGGCGTCGGTAGGATGATTTGTTCGATGGGTAACCACCTTGGGGCGCCTAGGGGGTTGTATTTATGTCCTTGGGGTGCCTTTGGGCGTGCTCCACCTTGCCTTGCACGAGATCCTCCTTGGGAGAGAAGCAAACTTGGTTTCCATAAAATCAGCCAGATTTTCCTGATTCGCAGTCCTTCCTTGCCAGGGCCATATCTCCCACGTCTGGACTCCAAATAATGCAAATTCGGTGTCCAGGTTGTGTGCCACGAAATTATCTTCAACTTTGGTATTCATTTCTTTCCTTAAAAACGAAGATAAGATCTCCAAATCGGCCTTGGAAGATAATCTGTTCTGATTTCGGACTGACTGCGCAGCAGGGATTTCGGGGGCTATATCTCCTAGCTCCCTTATCCGAATTGGGCCTTCCACATGTCCAAATCGAAGGTATCGTCGAGGCCCACAACTTTGGTAGTCAAACGTTTGCCATTTAAGACCGTTTAAGTCTCCGAATCTGTACCGAAAGATCATGCTGTCCTGAGCTGCGAGAATATCTCTCGGGCTGAGTTGATCCCGTTGGTAAACATCCAAGTCCCCGAATTTTGCGTGTGGATGCTTCGGTCCTTAGGTTGTTTGGAGTCTTGTTCACTTCGTGTCTTGACTTGTGACGGGCTTCATGATCTTCTCTTGAAGTGCTTGATGAACTTATCCCGAAACTTATCTCTTCATGACCAAGAGTTTGATGTACTTCTTCACCCGAACAGTGGAACATGCGACAAAGGAGGTGGTTAGAGCTGATCAAGGACTACGACATCGAGATCAACTACCACCCGGCAAAGCTAACGTTGTGGAAGATGCACCGAGCCGGAAAACATATTGCAACAACCTCATGGTGAAGGAAGAGCAACCAGCCCTACATGAAGAGCTAGAGAAGTTGAGGATCGAGATTGTGGACCAGGTACAAGTCAACGAACCACGCGTGACCTACGACCTGTAGGAATGTATCCAAACAGCTCAGAAGTCGAGTGCAGAGATCAAAGTTCTGCAGGAACTAATGAAGGAAGGTAAAGCAGAGGATTACCGCATGGACGAGCAAGGCACTGGGTGGCTGAAGGAACGGATTTGTGTACCTCAAGACAAGGCACTCCTAGAGCAGATCATGAAAGAAGCTCACGACTCGAGATACTCAATTCACCTAGGCAAAGACAAAGATGTACAAGGATTTGAAGAACAGTGCATCGGTGGAAATAGCTCACTACGTGGCTTTGTTGCGACACCCGTAGCAGAGTGAAGATCGAGCACCGAAACCCGCCGGATTGCTTAAGCCGTTGGAAATTCCAGTTTGGAAATGGGAGGACATCACCATGGACTTCGTAGTGGGGCTTCCCCGAACGCCAAGGGGGAATGACTCGGTTTGTGTCATAGTGGACCGGTTGACCAAGGTGGCTCACTTTGTGCCGATGAAGACCCGTACACCACGGAGAAGCTAGCGGGCGTACATGGAGCACATACTCGGACTACATGGGGCACCCGAAGCATTGTATCCGATCGAGGCCCACAGCTTGTCGCCAAGTTCGGCGTAACTTTCACAAGCTTATGGGCACCACACTTAACTACAAGACAACTTTCCACCCACGGACGGATGGGCGGACGACAGAGAGAGTTAACCAGGTTTTGGAGGACATGCTACGAGCGTGTGCACTCACCTACGTCACCGATTGGGAGAGCAACTTACCTTTTGCAGAAGTTTTCTTACGGCAACAGCCTATCAAGCGAGTCTTCGGATGGCTCCCTTTTGAATCCCTCTATGGGAGGAAGTACGTAACCCCTCTAGCTTGGTCGATGTTGGAGAGCGAACACTCTTTGGGCCAGAATCATAGAGGAAGCAGAGGAGAAAGTGGAGAAAGTTCGTGAGAACCTGAGGATCGCTCAAAGCCGTCAGAAGAGCTATGCCGACAAAAGAAGAAGGGAGTTGACCTTTGCAGTCGGGGACAGAGTGTACTTGAAAGTTTCACCACTTCGAGGGACTAAAAGGTTCTTGGTAAAAGGGAAGCTCGCCCCGAGGTACGTGGGGCCATACCAAATCACCAAAAGGGTTGGGAGTCTAGCCTACCAGCTCGCGCTACCCGAGACAACGGCAGGAGTACACCCAATGTTTCACGTGTCACAACTAAAGAAGAGTGAGAAGGCAGTGGAAGCAAAGCAAGTGCCTATGGAGTTGCTTGACCCGCAAGACACCCTTGAGTATGCCGAGTATCCCGAGAAGATCTTGGACGAGAGCAAGAAAAGAGACAAGAAGAACAACCATTCCCTTCGTAAAGTACCGTGGAGTAAGCATACGGAGCGAGAAGCAACTTGGGAGAAAGAAGCCGATCTCGTAAAGGAGTATCCTCACTTGTTCATGGAGGAGGTCGGAGTCTAAATCTCGAGGACGAGATTCTCGGTGGTGGGGGAGAATGTAACAAACCAGAAATTTAGGTGTGAAAATTTGCGAAATTTTGATAAACTTTTTGTTTGGAATTGAGTCCTAAAATATTCAAACCAAATTGCTAGCCCTCTCCTAAATTCTCCAACTTTTATACCCATTTATAAAAACATAAATTCAAATTATGGTAAAATGCATGAGTTGGATTCTTCTGGATTTATTTGGATCTTATATGAGTGAAGTTTGAGTTTGAGAAGGATTCAAATTCAAACTCAAACTTAAACCTAATTTCCAATCATTTACCAAATCTTAATCCAAAGCCTTAACGACTGCTAGGCCGGCGCCTTCCTCGGACGGCCCGTAGGCCCATCTAGCTTCATCGGCCCAAGAGATCGCATAGCACCGCGGCCCCAACCCGCCGGTGTCCCTTTTTCTTTTGTTTTCTCTCGCCGACCGGGTGGGGCCACCCCGTCAACCACCCTTCCTTATCCCTTCTCATTTTTCCCCCACACCGCCGCCGCCGACTCACCCGGCCGCGCCCCCGCGCGCGCCCGATGGGGTGGCGGGGGCCGCCCGCCGGCCCGACGTCGAGCCACAACCCGCGCACGCACTATAGGGAATCTTCCGGGGGAGGGAAAGACTCCTTTGCCCTTCACGCCACGCCGGCAGGGGCTTCGCCGGCCAAGGGGCGCGCGGCCACGTCACCTCTTCCGCCCGCGCGTCCAATCCCCGAGCGCGGAGGCTACTTTGTCCTTGCGCCGCCCCCGACCGGGGACCTATACCCCGAGGCCAAGCCTTTGTTGGCCACCCACCTACCCGCATTGGGGTTTTCCCCTTCCCGGGTTCACCACCGCGAGTAAAGAAGAGACGGGGGAGTGGGGAGAGAGGCGGAGGAGTGGGAACGCGAGGCTGCACCTGTGTCGCCGCCGGTGCGCCAAGACCGGGGGCCGCACCAGTCGCTGTGAGGAAGGAAGGTGCGTCTGCGTTGGAGGAGGAGCCGGACCAGAGCAGGGATCAAGGCGCCACCGTGAAAGCCTACGCCGTGCCACCGTCTACCCCGAGCCGGCCACGACTACACTGTCGACCCGATGTGAGCGCCGCCGTAGCCATCTTCCCTTCTTTCCTCCCTCTTTGTATGCCTCCGGTGCTAGACCGACGACGTCGAGGCACGCCACGGAGACCCTTAACTTGCTCGTGTGCCGGCCGTCGAGCCGCAGCCCCGCCGCCCCCGCGACGGGTCGGAGCTCCCGGGCACGTCTTGCCCTCGAGATCGCCGTCGTCGTGCGATGAACCTTTGTGTTCGCCGGCCATCGTGCCGTGCGTGTTCCGCGTGCGGAGAGGACGTGGTGCGCCGCCGCGCCGCCTCGAGACGCGCCCCCGGCTTCCGGGTGGCCGCGCCGAGCGACCGTGGCGAGGCCGCGGGTGCCTTAGGCACCGGCCGTGGCCCGCGCACGCCACCGCGCGCTCAAGGCCGGCCATTGGCCGCCCGAGCCGCACGGAGGCCACCGCGACGCGCCGGGAGTCTCGGGGTGTCCGTCATTCCGGCTTGCCGTCGAAGAGTGAAACAACCGTGAGTGCGAGCCGGGCTTTGTCCCGAGCCGTATTCCGCAAGTAGATGCGCGGGACGCCGCGCCCGTCTCGTCGGCAACGTCGGCCCCGTCCCCTACACGGGGTGGACGCGCCACGCGCCGTGCGCAAGGACGCGGAGTGCGCTTGCGGGTCGGCCGGCGCACGCCGGGGCCGCCGTGCCGCGACCAAGCTTGTGGCCGCCAAGTCGCCGAGCCCTTATGCGCGCGCCACCCGCCTAGGTGTAGAGCCGCGACGCGCTCCGGGCCGGGCGCCGGCATGCGCGGCCGCCGCCGCGGGTGCGTCGGGCTTTTTCCCGAGCATCCGGCGGGCGACGCGATTAAAGGTGAGGCTTTAAACCCTAAACGGGCCGCCGGCGAGGCTTGGGCCCAAATCAGCCCAACCGACCTTAACGGCCCAACTGCGTCACCGCGGGGGTTCGGGGGCTTTAACCAAGCTTCGGACCCCGGGGCCAACTAGGTCGAGCCCACCGGGCCTCCTTCGGCCCGGTGACACTTTCGGCCCGAATCGGCCCACTAACCGAGGAATGCCGATATCATGCCGACATCAACACCTAATTTGAATAAAAATTCTTTTCTTTTTCAAAAGTAATTTAAAAAATTATTTAAATATGGTTTTAACATTTGAATAATCATAACTAATTATAGGAAGCTCGAAAAATATAAAACTAATTTCTATAATTTCATAATTTCAAAACCTTGCTGATTGTAGGTAGTTTGAGCTCTTTTGGATCTTCTAAAAAGTGGTTTCTATTTGGAGTTATTGCTTAGATGTGTACCATATTCTTACGTTCGCGTCGAATTTCGTGCCGCGCACCCGAGCTTCGACCGGGAGGACGCGGAGGACCCCGTGTACACCGCTCCGACAAAGACTCGCTTCAACGACAATGAAGGTGTCATGTCACTCCCAACCATGTAGATCCCATGTTGATATTTAGATGCTAGTGCTTTACTTTATATGCATTGCTCCGTTGAATTGCATAGCCGCTGATTAGCCTTACCTTGATCATTTGATATATCCCGAATCCCGGATTCACCTACCGCGAGACTAGCTACGGACCCCTAGCTAGTCCCATACCTCAACTATCCATACTTTTATTGCTTGTTTATGGATAGTAATCAGGCTTGGACCGAGATGCGAGAGATCTCGGTGTGGTTCTAGCGTGCGTTCGGGTGCGTTCCTCCTTGATGTGTTTTGGCGGGAGCGAGCCGACCGATTACTTGTGAACACCGCCTCGGGAAGATGCGATCGGCCTCTTACCCGAGCCGCGTGTCGGATGAATGGAGATAGGGGAGTGCTCGCTCTCGACCCTTAAGGACCGATCGTCGGCTGACCTTGCTTCGATGACTTTTACCGTACAAACCGCCCGCCTTGTATTAGGCGGGGGTACGGGGTGAGACTCGTAGTGGATAGCACCCCTCCCGTAGGCGGATCGGTGTGATCGTGTCGAGAGATGGCTTTTCCTCCTTAGAAGACTTTGCCCCGGCGAGGCCGGGGAACGGTTCCACGGCTTCGAGGGACCTCTCACGGGCGGTATGAGCTCTACCGCGGAGGCCGAGCCAAGCTCGGAGAACCGGTGACGGCCGGTTTCGGTCCTATTTGGGCGGGTACGGTTGTAGAACCTCTACGGCAGCGTTTAAACCTATAGCTATAGTCCGTGTCCATTGGTTGTGGACGGTCTTCGATCTCTCACCGGACTAGATACACTTCTCTTGTGCTTCTTCTCTCCCCCCGAGTGAGTGAGCCGGCTTTGGCCGTTGGGATGTGGGGATATGAGCGGGTGGGCCCCACATCGCAAATGAGAGCGAGGGAACCGGTTCGAAGTTGAGATCCGGTGCTTTGGTGGGGTATCCTTGAGGAGGGTGTGGACCCCAAAGATGTGGACTCGTAACACCCCGAAATTTCTTGATTTCGGGAAGTTATTAGGAAGAATAATTAAACGATTTTGAAATAATTATAAAATTTACTCAACATTTATTTTCTTTACAAAAAAAATTATTATAGGAAGATCATTGTTTGTTTTTCTAATTAAATGAAATGGTTCTATGAGTGATGCATTCATATTCGTTAGCATGGTTTTTGGTTGATGTTTGTAGTGTTTTGAAAATCATAAAAGATCGAATCCGAACCCTCTCCATCTCTCTCAATGTTTTTATAATTCAACTCAATCCCCTCTCTAATCCTTTTTCAGAGTTCATCCGTTCTTCTTTTTCCACGGCTCAAATCGTCGGTTGGCCCTCTTTTCTTCTCACATCCTAGCTCGCATGGCCATCGCTCTCTTCTCGCCCAATCCCGCCGGCCCCGCTCTATCCGATGTCGGCCCGTCTAACCCGCTAGCTAACCCTCTCTTTCTCTCTTTCTCTATGTTGTCGCCAACCGGGCCCCATCCATCGCCCTTCTCCCTCGTTTTCCACCTCGACCGGACCGACTCGATCCATGCACGGCCTACGCGCCGGACCTCCGCCGCCCGGCTTTCATGCGGCGTGCTTCGCACCCGAGCCGCGCCCCTCATGCGCCTACACAGTGTGCCGTTCGCTTGGCCCTCATGTTCACGCGTCTATAGCCGCCTACCTCGCGCTGCAAGTCTCGATTGGCTCTGTGCGCTGCACGCCTCGCTCGGCTCTGTGCACCTGTGCATAGCACCGGTGCTCATCCGCGCCCGAGCCGATCCGCGTTCGTCGCCATCCCGGCATGCACGCCCAACCACCACCGCTCGCGCGCTGACCGCCCGTGCTCGAGCCGCTTGGCATCCCCGCGACCTTTCCCTCTCTCGTGCCTGTGTGTTGTGTCTACGTTCGTGCCGCACGTGCTCGTGCGCTGCACCCACGTCGCTAGGCCGCTCGGCCGTGCACCCATTCGTGTCCTTGCACATGCTGGCTTCACTCTCGAGCGACGTCCCTCCGCAATGTGCCGCCCGCTTGGCTCATGTGCCCAAGCCGCTCGACTCCCGCACGCACCGCGCCATCAGCGTGTTCTCACACCGTCCCCGCCGGCCACGACCCATGGCCTCTTCGCGTCGCTCCCCTCGCACGCACACTGCGTTCTCTCATCTCCAGTGTAAGTGTAACGGCTGTTTCACCGGGCCTCCACCATCACCCCACCTCCAAGTACCATTGTGGGCCACCTAAGTTCTAATGGCCGGTCGTTCCTCCTTCCATTAGTGCAGCCCCGTTGTTTCCTCTCTCTTACCGAAACGGGCGCCATCACCCATGCTTTTTAATGGCCGGCTTCCTCTCTTTAATCCTCTTGGAAGCGTCTTGCTCGGCTCCTCTCATGCCTTATACGAAAAGCTGTCGCCCCTTCACTCCACCAAGAACTTCACATCATCATGACCATCAATGGTCATTACCATTTCCGTTCCACGGATTTGTTATGTTCCGCGGCTCCCCGAGTCCTCCGCGTAACCCGTCGCTCCCTTTCATTCCTTCGCTCACACCGCACATGCCTTGCCTCCACATAGCTCATCTACACTACGCCAACACGCACCGCTAGGCCGGGGCCTAGTGCCATTATTTGTTGCGCTCCACCCGGTCGGTCCGCCGCGCTCGGATGCCGACGGAACCAAAGCAAGCACCACCACGCATCGTGAAGTCGAGCCACGGCTCCGCCGGCCCGGTCCGCATCCCCTCCGTGCAATCTCGTTGGAGCGCGGCTGGCCGGGGAGAACCCGAGTCGGTTGCCATCGTCCGTCGCCCTGGCCGAGTCCGGCCACCCTGTCGTCCATCGCCGCCGGTGTTCGTCGCTATTTCGCCAGACAAGTGCGCGTCGTTGAAGCAGAGCGCCGGACGCCGGTCGCCCTTCCAATTCGTCGTGGTCGCCGTCCCTCAGAACAAGTCAGTGCCATCGTGAGGATCCCAAGTACCCAACGCCAAGCCGCTGGTCTGCCACCTGCCATCATCCGCATCTCGTCACCTGAGTGCCTTCAATCCGATCCGGCCTCCGCCGGTGTTCGTGGCCGTTTCGACAGTCGAAGCCGCCCGGAGCCAAGCTGGCGCCATCACAATGCAAGAACCACGACATCAACCTCAACCTGGAGCTCCGCCGTCTGCCGTCGCTTGTCGTCCTCGTCCCGGTCGCCATCGTCAGTCCCCGAACCGCTGACCGACACACCATGTCCTCGTCCGCTCTCTCTTTTCCGGCCGCCTTTGTCGTCCACCGTTGGCGAGCTTCTCATCAACATGTACGTGCTTTAGTGCCTTCCTGTCCCCCTTCATGCCTACATATGCAGACTCTCATTCGTTCAATCTCTGCACAGATAGCATCAGTGTCTTCCGATCTTCACGCCCGACAAGGATGGACGCTAAAACTTGCTGTTGTAGTTCGCCGGTCGGTATACCAAGCTAGTGCCGGCGCTTCTTTCTCATCAGCTCAGCGTACATCATTCACCGTCATTTGCCGTCATCACAAGGTACCAAGCTCCATCAGTATGCAATCGTAATGGTCTATTTTATCTAGCAATCTATAGTTCTCTGAACATGCATGCCTCTGTTCCAAGCAAGTCATTTCACAACATGTTCATAATGTCTAAATACAAAGCAATATCACCTGTGAACTCCAATAGTTTTATTCTTGTTGACATCATCTTTGCTCACAGTCATGTAAGTGCATGTGTTCTTATTTTGGCAAGTATCCAAAAGCTATTAAAACTTATAGGTTCACTCATACGTTCATTTGATACCTTGCTTGATGTCATCATTTCATCATGTTGATGTCGTATACATCCTCAAATATATCTATCATGCAATTCCACAAATATCTAGTAATCTAAGTCACATGTCTCCATATACTTCTTCCTTTGTAAATTCCCATCCAACCTACAGTTAACCTTGATTAGATCCCTAATCCCTATTTAATCTGTAGATCTCACACTTTAGCCTGTTTAAGGTCGTTCTTGTTGTGTTAGTTTCGTCTCACAACAAAATACGCGCTAGTGCTAATGTTACTTAAAATGTGTTTTAATAATTTTATCCTAAATTAATTTGATTAACGTCTATTGAAATGTCTTTTCTTAATAATAATTGATTATGACCTAAAAACGGTTTTCTTAGTTAAATATTAGATTGGCTAATACCTAGTAACATTGTTTTCTAATTAAAATCTATCTAGAGCTATGCTTGGACTTTTCGGAATATAAATGATAAATTGGTTAATATTTATCTAATCTCGCTTTGTAAATAAAAGTTACATAGGTTGTACTCGGCTTTATTAATCAAATGCTAATTTGACTAATATGATTATAATGTGTTTCCGAATTATAATTTATTTAGTTGAACTCCAAACATAAAGTTATAAGCTTAGATGTTTTACATACTTCTTTTGAATTCAAATATTTAATTTGCATAAATCATACTCGAATAATTATAAATAAAATTGAATTAAGCTCAACACCGTCCTTTTGTATAAAAATATAAATTGCTTAATTCTAAATAGGGTATTTCTCAGAAATAACCTATGCACATTTCTTTATTCAATTAAAATATATCTAGCATATAGTCTTTGTGTGTTATAATACAAATCTTTCGATAGATGTGCCTTTTCAACGATAGTTCCGTTCTTAGCGTTTCTTGCGTTTGCATTCCTACAACCAAACTTTATCCTCTTTTAAAGCCTTTTCTTGATTGGTGAATTGTTCTTAGTTGTTCTTGTTTGTCTTCTTTGCATGTGTTGTGCCTGATGATTGCTTCGAGTAGAAGATCAAGTTGTTGTTCGGAAGTCTTGAAGATCAAGAGTATCAAAGAACAAAAGAGCATAGTACTAGTTTTGTTGGAGAAAGGCAAGTGGTCTTCTCCCCCCGCATGTTCCACTTTGTCCTATATAATTGCATGATAATTAAGTTTATCTTTTATGATATTGCATAAACTTGATGGGAACCCCTTTTTAAGGACATGATTAGAATTTTATCCCTATTACCTTGAACAACCCTTTTTAAATAAATGGTTTGGGGTAGAAATTCTTAGTTGCTATACCTTGGGATGGTTTAAGTGAATCTTTTACAATATGATGAATGTTGATCATGATAACTTTGGTGATATATGTGTGTGTGCTTATGGTTAATAACAAGATCATATGGTTTAATTGGAACATGGAGAACCACCTAGGAAAACAAGGCAACCACGGTCCATATGGCTCGGCTTAGCCAATTAATTAGGTGTGTGGAACTATCGATAGCCTTATCCGAAAGGAGCACAGGGGGCCGGAGTTGAAGGGGTATAGCCCGGTTCTTTTGGGATAGCGACCTTTGCTAAGGTGCCGACCACTAGGTAGGGTTATGGTCCGCTCCGCTACTATAACCGTCGCGCGGCCGTTGGTCTTCGCATACCTTTGTAAAGGCTTCGTAGTGGACCCCTAGCCACTCACCTCGGAAGTGTTTAAGGGTCTTGCAAACCCGAGCGACATGGGGAACACGAACCGTGGGTAAAGTGTACAACCTCGCGGAGTGAAAACCGATCGATCGGCCGTGCTCACGGTCAAGAGCGGCTGGACCCTCACATGATAATCAAACATAAAGATGAAATTAAATCGTGGTTTCTTGTGCGTTTTTGATATGAGATGTTTTCTAAATGTTTAAGTGGGTTGGTATGAACTTATATCTAGTAACTAGTTGCTTGTTAATTAAAATTTGACCAACATTAAAATGCTAACCGTTGTAAACCTTAGCCTATCCTTGATAGCCTTGCATCTTCCCCCACTTGCTGAGCTCCAACCATAAGTGTGCTCACCCTTGCTAAACCGCTGTTCAGAGAAGAAGAATAAAAAAAGAGAAGAAGGTGTATGATGTCAAGAAGATGGTGCTAGGCGTACGCAACCCCCAGTCGATTTCCTGTGAAGTTTGGAGCCATTGTTTCCCAGGATTTCACTGTAAATCTCTGATAATCTCTCTTTCTTTACGTGACATTTTTTCTGTTATTCACTATGATGTCACTATATGTATGAAACTAGATCCTGTCATACATATAGGTAGCACTTGGTTTTCTTCGGAAAATCGGGTGTGACAGAGTGGTATCGTAGCTATATCGATCGTAGGACGTAAGCCTAGATAAAAATGGTTGCTTTTTAAGGTCCGTTTTACTCTAAAAATAATTCATGCCTTATCCTTGACCCGTCTTGTGAAAAGTTATCACCCCCGAACCATTCTCTTTTGATAAAACCTCCTTAATATCTTACTACTCTCACTTGATGTTTTCATTTGCACATTCCTGCTTTGCAAATGTTAAACCCTTAATCCTTATGTACATATATTTCGTCTCTTATTTATTCCTTCTTAATCATGATCATACATCTCATTTGATCATTGAATGGTCTTATATCATGCAACTCACCTCCTTTTGATTTATGGTGATATTGCTTACTCCTTGATGTTTTTACTTCTAACTTGTCTTCCTAGACCTATCTCCTTGATTTTTTTTCAATTACACCCTCCCATTGCTTCCAAGTTTGTCACTCTGGATCCTTTTCCTATTTTGAATTCCAAAGTGATATCCTATTCTTCTTTTTATTCAAAATGTAAGATGATTTATGCCCTCTTGCCCTAAAGCCTCCTCAAGTCATTTTAAGAATGGAGCTACCAGTTCATCTCTTGAAGTAAATGATGTTGGAAGATGCAAGTCGATGCAAAGGAAGTTTAAGTCTAACATCACGACCAATCTTAGGAGGATCCCTTCGACTCTAACAACGTTACCATCGATCCTTTATCGTATGCCGATTGGTGAAGTTCGTGTATGCTTGATGATGCTTGTCTTTATGACCTTGTTTGAGTTGGTTCTTTGTATTGATTGTTGGTGCGTTGTGGATCTTCTATCTACAATGACATCGGTGCTTAGTTGGGTTCTTCTTTTGTATCTCCCACCTCCTTGTTATCCCTTTCCCTATGCTCAATCCAATGGATGACGTATGAAGAAACCGGGAGCAACAACAACGTAACAACGCCAACAACAAGATGTTATCGCCTTCACCAATTTCTACACCGGAGCAAGTTGAAGAAAAGATGGCTTTACTCTCATCTCCTTAATCTCGCTCTCTAATGAAGCTTTGTAGATCCAAGATGTTGAAGATGCAAGCATGGAGATTCTACCCATGACACGAAAAAGATGAAATACTATCCACTCTATCATCAAAATCTTGTTTGTATCCCTTCTCTTAGTTTCTTCTCTCTCCGAATCTCGGGACGAGATTCCTTTTAAGGGGGTAGATTTGTAACACCCTGAAATTTCTTGATTTCAGGATGTTATTAGGAAGAATAATTAAACGATTTTGAAATAATTTTAAAATTTACTCAACATTTATTTTCTTTTCAAAAAAAATTATTATAGGAAGATCATTGTTTGTTTTTCTAATTAAATGAAATGGTTCTATGAGTGATGCATTCATATTCGTTAGCATGGTTTTTGGTTGATGTTTGTAGTGTTTTGAAAATCGGTAGTGTTTTGAAAATCATAAAAGATCCAATCCGAACCCTCTCCATCTTTCTCAATGTTTTTATAATTCAACTAAATCCCCTCTCTAATCCTTTTTCGAGTTCATCCGTTCTTCTTTTTCCACGACTCAAATCGTCGGTTGGCCCTCTTTTCTTTTTCTTCTCACATCCTAGCTCGCATGGCCATCTTCTCTCTTCTCGCCCCATCCCGCCAGCCCAGTTCTATCTGATGTCGGCCTGTCTAACCTGCTAGCTAACCCTCTCTCTCTTTCTCTATGTTGCCGCCAACTGGGCCCCATCCATCAGCCCTTCTCCCTCGTTTTCCACCTCAGCCAGACCAGACTCGATCCATGCACGGCCTACGCGCCAGACCTACGCCCTTGACCGCCCAGCTTTCATGCGGCGTGCTTCGCACCCGAGCCGCACCCCTCATGCGCCTACACAGTGTGCCGCTCGCTTGGCCCTCATGTTCACGCGTCTATAGCCGCCTACCTCGCGCTGCAAGTCTCGATTAGCTCTGTGCGCTGCACGCCTCGCTCGGCTCTGCGCACCTGTGCATAGCACCGGTGCTCATCCGCGCCCGAGCTAATCCGCTTCTCGTCGCCATCCCGCATGCACGCCCAACCACCACCGCTCGCACGCCGACCGCCGAGGACCATGTGTGGTTCGAGGACCGGTGGATGGTCGCTTCCTTGTGTGATGAGTGATTGACAACGTTGTGTGGACCGATTCTTGGCTAAGTATTGCGAGGTGCGGGTTGCGGCTTGACTCGTGTTGGTGCGGGTGAAGAACAAGCGCGAAAGGTCGTTGCGGGTGAGGCCTCCGGGTGTGGAGAAGACAAGTAGGCTTCGTTCGAGGGACCCGGTGGCCGCCGGGGTCAAGTGCGGGCCGCATGGTGGCATGAACAAGCAAGATGAAGTCGTGGACGGTTTCTTGGTAGAGCCTCAAAACCAAGGTCGAGCCGGGACTACGTGGGAGCCGAGTCATGAGTGGAGATTGGCGGAGGCTACACCGAGTTCGCGGGGTTTGCGGTGGTTTACCGAGAAAACCACCGGGTTACTCGGTTGAGCCACAAAACCGAGGCCGAAGACTCGACGAGGAGGTGCGGCCACCCGGGCGGTTCAACCGCCAAGGAGGGGCGGTCGACGCGCCCGGGGCCGGTCGGGATCCCGCGGGGCCGGTCTAACCGCCCAAGGGGGCGGTCCGACCGCCCGGCCGCCGCGCCGAGAAGCTTCGAAGCGGAGGACACGCGTCGGGATCGCAAGGCTTGCGTCGAGGCTACGCGAGGTGCGGTCGCCGGGCATCCGTCCGATGGTGAAGACATCAAGAATTCCAAATCCGCCCTTGAGGGGCATGTATCCCTAGTTATTAGTGAAGGGCGTTTTAGTCTTTTGTGTGCCTCCATATATACTCATTAGAGGGGTGGATGGCAGCCAACTCTTGGAACCCTAGCTCATTTGGTTTTTCCATTTTCGTTCTCTATTTTCCTAGGTTTTTAGAAGGCTAGTTTGAGAGCTTCATGTGAGATCTAGAGAGAGGGATGGATGTTTGGGTGGCAAACTAGACCTTGTACGAACCATTCATGGCATGTATAGAAGGTTCGGCGTTGTTCTTCATGGTGGTTTTCCCGTCTCTTTTGTGTTGATTTTCGGAGCTCTTTTTGGCGGTGTTTTGAGGACGATTTGTTGGGGCTCTTGGTGGGTGTCACGTATGAGGTTCTTGTGCCTCTTTGGTGGTGACTTGGCCCCCAAATCCCCTTTGAATCGGACTCGATTTGGTGGTTTCTCGAGTTGGGCGAGTTCTTGACCTAGAGAAGCGATTTCTTCGATTCCTCTTGATTGTGAGCATTTCGGGTCGATTCCTTTGAGGTAGAGGTTGCCCGGGGAGGTAACCCGGCTATTCCCGAAGTTTGGTTGCAATCCGTGGAGTGATTCGGGAGATCGGGCGCGAGGAAGTTGAGGTTTGACCCGCGGGTTCGTTTTACGGGAAGGGGCGGTCTAACCGCCTACGGGGGGCGGTCTAACCGCCACGGGTGTTTCCGGGTCAAAGTTTTGTTTCGCCGCATTTTCCTCTGTGAGTTTGTTCGCCTTGATCGGAGGAGTGTCCGGGTGAAATTTGGGGTCGTTCTCGTGCGGTTTGCTAGGTGTTCTTGGTCGGGGGTTCGTTGCTTGGGTACGGGAGGTTAGACCGCCCCGGGTAGCCGGTCTAACCGCCCCTAGGCCCTTGGGTGAAGTTTTGGTTTTTGCCAAGATTTTACGGTAGCTAGCATGGCCTTGACCGGAGATCTTTGTTGGTGAAACCGTGGTGTGTTTTGGTGCTCGGAAGAGGCGTTTCGGAGGATTTCTTGGTTGCCGGGTGGAGGCGGTCTAACCGCCCCCTATACCCGGTCTAACCGCCCCCCTCGGTTAGCCGGCTTTCGAGTTGTTTCCGCCGTCGGTCTTTGCGTGTGTGTTGTGGTTGCTTTGGTAGAGTTTGTTCCTAGGACCGGTAGCACTCCGGTGGCTACGTGGTTTTGGCAAACGGGAGGTAGAAGTGCGGAGCGTGTGATTTCGGGGGTTCGACCGAGCTAGTTCGTCTTGTCGGAGTTTCAATCTCCCTCGAGAAGAATTTTTATCGGCTCCCATTCACTCCCCCCCTCTCTGGTCGCCTAATCGGTCCTTCAAGTGGTATCAGAGCAGGTTCGGGTCTTTATTGACTCTAACCAGTCTAAGATCCAAGGATGGCGTACCAGGAACGGGGTTCGGGTCCTCCACACTTCGATGGCAAGAACTACCAGATGTGGAGTAAGCGGATGGGTGCGTTCCTCCGCGGAAAGGGTCGGTTTGCTTTGGGATGTCAAGGTGGACACGAGCTATGTCCCGGCCGATGGATTTCCTTGCTCCGGGGTCGAGGGACGATTCGACGCCAACAATAAGGCGGTCGACTACTTGTTTCGTGCTTTGTGTCGGCCCCGAGTTCGATCGGGTGCACACCGAGCACTTGGCTTGTAGGATTTGGGCGGTGTTGAAGGAGGCTCATGTTGGGAACGCCCAGGTTCAGGCACGGTTGTATGCGACCTACCGGAGAGAGTACGAGAACTTCACTCATCTCCCCGATGAGTCCATCGATGCCTTGTTCCAGAGGTTCACGGTGGTTGTGAACAACATGAGGGCCAATGTGGACGTGCTCCCGTACGATGATCATGATAGAGCGGTCAAGCTCTTACACTCTTTGGATCGTACGATATGGGGCGGGAAGTTCGAGGCCATAGTCGAGTCGGAGAGGTACGATACTCTGACGGTGAACGAGCCGTTCTCGAAGCTCAAGTCGGCCGAGGTGGATAGGGGCATGAGCGCCAAGCTCGAGGGACCGAGCGACTCCCATAGTCTTGCCCTCGTTGGTGGTTCCAAAGGAAAGACTAACTCTAACCCATCCACCAGGATGTTCTCGTTTTCCTCTTTGATGTCTATGCCGGATGAGGAGTTTGATGACCTTGGAGAGGACGAGCCGGCGCCGTTGACGAGGCGGTTCGAGAGGCCGCACGAGAACCGCGTGAACATGAGGAGGAACACGAGGACACTGCTTCCGGTGCGGCAAGCCGGGACACTTCGTCGCCGACCGCCCGGAGAAGGCCGAGAGCAAGGACGGCTACAAGCACAAGCCGAGGATGAACGATGGCAAGTACCGTTCGAGGCGCGACCACAAGAGCAAGCACAAGAACAGTACAAGGACGAGCGACGATCGAGGAAGAAGGAGGGCCGAGGCAAGGCCCGAGCGATGGTTGGAGCGAGCGACGTCGACTCCAGTTCCGCGTACTCCACCTCGAGCTCGAGCAGCAGTGAAGACGAGGGAGATCGCCGCAAGAACAAGAAGTCGTCAAAGAACCTGAGCGGGCTGAGCTGCGTCGCGAGAGATGGCTTCGTACCATGGCGGCGAGCTCCGACGAAGCAAGAAGAGCACACGGAGCGACTCGGACTGCGAGTCCAACGACGAGGTGCGTGATGAACTTCCCTTCTTGCGCCGGGAGAATGAGAGGCTTGGCTCTTTGCTTGATAACCGTGATGACATGCTTAGAGAGGCCAAGAAAATGAGGAAAGAGCTTAGGGCTTCACTCGAGGATGCTAGGACTAGAGTGGGCGAGCTAGAGACACGGGTGCTTGATAGCAAGCTTGAGATTGATTCGCTTAAGGCTAGCCCCGTTGTTGCCGATGAAAATGATTGTGCTTTGATTGCTCCATATTCCTTGCCGATCTTGCTTTGTTTAAGGAGAAGCATGCCTCCAAGTGTGAGGAACTAGATGTGCTTAGGGTTGAAGTGGCCGAGCTTAAGTCTAGACTGCTTTGCTAGGTGCTTGCACTTCTTGCCCCGTTTTGCATGCTAAGATTGATGAGTTGCATGCTTACACTAGTTCGCTCGAGGCTAAATTGAAGGAACCCATGCCTACATCCTGCTCTACTTGTGAAATGCATGCATTGAAAAATTTGGAGCTTGCACATTATGTTGATCGCTTGCGGGATGAGAATGATGACTTGAGGAAGTTGATGGGTTGGTTGTCCGGTCATGAGCCTCAGTTGAGGATGATGATCGAGGCCTTTAAGAGGCAAGATGGTGAGGGGCTTGGGGCAAACAAGGTTGGTGAAGGAAGTGGAGAGAATATCCGGAGCCACCAAAAACCCACCACAAAAATGATTTCCCTCCAAAACCCAACCATCTTAGGAACCGACTAGACACAACCCCGGCTCCACCTATATTTCCTACACCCACAAATGATCTCCAAAAGCCCATCAAGTTTGTGAGCACTTCGGGGAAAGTGTTCTTTGGGAAAGTGAGAGAGAAGGCAAGTGAGGAGAAATCGGTGGAGGAGTTGAGTGGAGAGAAACCAAGCGAGCAGCCCCAATCCAAGCCAAAACCTAAGCTTGTGAGGTTCCATTGTGGCCATTGTGGGAAGGAGGGTCACAAGGATGAGTTTTGCTTCAAGAGGAAGCGGGAAGAGAGGATGGCAAAGGAGTGGGCGAACAAGGATAGGTACAACCCTTCCCATGGTGTACCTAAGCCTCGTATGCCACTACCCGGGGGTAAGGCCGTGGTGAGAAGTGTTCCGGCATGGGGAGATGCGAGTTCCCGCGGCCGAGGAGCCGTTCCGGAGGGGGCGGTCGGACCGGCCCGGCTAGGCGGTCATAGCCGGCCCGGCCCGAGGGGGCGGTTAGACCGGCCGGCTAGGCGGTTTAACCGGCCCCCCCGCAATCCCGGGGCGGAGTGGTTTTCGAGGTGGTGAGTCGAGAGGTTTCGGGGTTTGGAGGTGGAGTTGCCTGGTGGTTGGTCCGGAGAGACGACGGTGGTCGGTTGCTAGGCATTCTCCCCCTCGAGGTCACTACGGGGATGGGAGGAGTCGTAGCTTTGAGAAGGAGAGGAGGGACGTTCCACGGGTTGTCTTCCGTGGTTTTGGTCCTCCTCCAAGCGATGAGGGGTGGTTCCCTCGGGGTGGTTACCGTGGTGGTGTTCGTGGAGGTAGCTTTGGTATGAGAGATGCTTTGGTTGGTGCTAACCCCACTTTCGAGCAAATGGCTCGGCACCGGTTTTCCTCTTTTGGTACTAACCCTAGTGCCGAGTCCTTTGTTCGCTCACGTGCTTGTTTTTGAATTTCGGGTGGGAGACTTGAAGAACATTTGGTTGATTGACTCCGGTTGTTCGAGGCATATGACCGGAGACAGGGGGTGGTTCTCAAGTCTCGTCCGGTGGTGACGAAGAGGTACATCACCTTTGGGGACAATGGGCGTGGGCGTGTGCTTTCGAAGGTGAGATAAAAGTGAGTGACAAGATCACTCGAGGCGTGTTGCTCTTGTTCAATCGCGCGGGGTACAATTTGCTTTTTGTGTCTCAGTTGTTGGATGAGGGTTTTGAGGTGTTGTTTCGGCCTGGTGGTTCTCGGATTGTGGACTCTCGAGGGGACCTTGTTTGTATGGTCGTTCCCGAGGGTCAGGTGTTTCGTGCTGATTTTTCTTAGTCTTCGGGTGTTGAGCGTTGTTTCTTGGCTGGTTCTTCGAGTGAGTTGTGGAAGTGGCATAGGAAGTTGGGTCACTTGAGCTTTGACCTTTTGTCTCGCTTGAGTAAACTCAATTTGGTCCGAGGATTGCCACGTTTGAGGCTTGAGAAAGAGTTGGTTTGTGCTCCGTGTAGGCATGCCAAGATGGTGGCCTCTTCTCACCCGCCTCTCACCGATGTGATGACTGAGCGTCCATGCGAGCTGCTCCATATGGACCTTGTTGGCCCAGCTCGTGTGCGATCTGCGGGTGGGAAGTGGTATGTCCTTGTTGTGGTGGATGACTATTCTCGGTATGCGTGGGTGTTCTTTACGGAGGATAAGGGGGAGACGTTTGGTTTTGTTCGAGATCTAGTCTTGAGGTTGAGGAACGAGAGGCACGGAGATGCCATACGAGCTATCCGCAGTGATAATGGCTCGGAATTCGGGAACTCTCGTTTTGAAACCTTTTGTCATGACTTGGGTCTTGAGCACCGGTTTTCGAGTCCGTATACGCCTCCCCGAATGGTGTTGTGGAAAGGAAGAACGGGACCTTGTGCGAGATGGCTCGGACGATGCTTGATGAGCATAGGACTCCGAGGAGGTATTGGGCCGAGGCGGTGAATACCGCATGCTATGTGTCGAACGAGAATATACCTCGAGTGCACAAGAAGAAGACATGCTATGAGTTGATGCATGGTCGCACACCCAAAGTGAGTCACTTCCATGTCTTTGGTTGCAAGTGTTTCATTCGAAGAAAGGCGGGAAGTTGGATAAGTTTGAGGCTAGGTCCGTCAATGGCATTTTCTTTGGTTATGCATCTCATTCTAGAGCATATCGTGTGCTCAATCTTGAAACTAACCAAATCGTGGAGACTTGCGAGGTAACCTTCGACGAGACAGAGCCACGTAGTCAGCTTGTCTTTGAGTGTGCAGGTGATGATGAGCTTGGCGAGGAGATCTTTCAGGAGGAGGAGCATGAACATGGTGATGATGAGGATGGCGGTGCGGTGCCCCCGGCTGAACATGTACCCACTACTTCGACTACGATGATGGATGGACCCTCTGCTACACCTACGACGACAAATCAAGAACGAGGAGAAGCTGATGTTGAGGGGGAGGTAGCTTCGAGGTGAGAACCTCCCCGGCGAGTTCAAGTGGATCACCCAGCTTCGAGGATCATCGGCGACATGAATGAACGCACTACACGGTCGAGGATGATATGAGCAGGGAGTTCGAGATGAGTATGATGGGTGAGTTGCAGTTCTTCCTCGGGCTACAAATCAAGCAATCAAAGGAAGGAACATTTGTGCACCAGGCTAAGTACACCAAGGACATTGTGAGGAAATTCAAGATGGAGGACTCCAAGGCTATGACGACGCCGATGAGTACGACTACGGCTCTTGATGCGGACGAGGAAGGTGAACACGTGGACCAGAAGGAGTACCGAAGCATGATCGGGTCACTCCTCTACTTGACGGCGACGAGGCCGGACATACAGTTCTCAGTGTGTCTGTGCGCTCGTTTTCAAGCGTCTCCGAGGACTTCGCATCGGCAAGCAGTGAAAAGAATTTTCAGGTACTTGCGTCACACTCCCGACTTCGGCCTTTGGTACTCCGCGTCCTCTTCTTTGGCGCTTCATGGCTTTTCAGACGCGGATTTTGCCGGGTGTTGGTTGGATAGGAAGTCCACTTCTGGGACTTGCCAGTTTCTGGGGTCTTCGTTGGTGTCTTGGTCTTCTCGTAAGCAGTCGAGTGTTGCTCAATCCACGACCGAAGCCGAGTATGTTGCCGCTGCTAGTTGTTGCTCTCAGCTCCTTTGGATCACCTACACCATGAGTGACTTTGGTGAGGAGTATACCCATGTCCCACTTCAATGTGATAGCACCGGTGCCATAAGCGTTGCAAAGAACCCAGTGCTCCATTCCAAAACCAAACACATAGAAGTGAGGTATCATTTCCTGAGAGACAACGTAGAGAAAGGGAAGATAGCCTTGATCCATGTACCCACACATGACCAACTAGCCGATATTTTCACCAAACCCCTAGATCAAGCAACTTTCACTCGTTTGCGGGGGGAACTTGGTGTGTGTTTGATTTCTTGAGTTGGGTGTGTGGGGGGCTTTCTTTTGCCGGTGGTGTCGAGCCCGTTTTGCCTCCCCTCGAGGAGCCGGTTTGTAGCATATGTATAGCTTTCGTTGGTGCATTTCTTGCATTTGGCATTGCATATGTAACATGATGTATAGGCATCCTTGTATCTTAGATTGCATGCATTTTGTATCATATGCATTATTAGGGAAAGCTTCTCCTATATACAATGTTTACCATGGGTTGCTATATATATGTTCTTGTGAGCTAGTTTGATATGCTACGGTTAGTTTGGCTTAGCTCTTGATGATCTTGATGAATGATCCATGGTTGATGGCTAATTTTTGAAAAATGTCATATACATGCTCTCTCATGCGTAAATGCCTATATATGATCTTGACATGTTTTAGTGGCTTTGCTATGCTTTCTTTGTGGTTGGATAGCTAGTTTATTGATCATATGGAGCCAAAGGCTCACTTGCCATCATGAATGTTTAGCCCTCTTGCTTAATCTTGTGGAGGGGCATAAGTTCCTTTTTGTCGCAAAGACATTTCATGTACCATTTACAAATCTGAAAATGAAATGAAAAATGCTTGGAAAATATGTTCCCATGTCATATGTGCTGAAATTAATTTGCTTTGGGTGCTAAACCGTTGCATGATGCCTACCAATGAGAAGTCTCATACATAGAAGTAGGCACATGGCTCGGTGGCTTTGACATGACATGAGGTGCTTTTGGGTGTTTATGATGGTCTTATGATTAGAATGGCTGTCCTAGCATGAAGTTTGAGTGGCTTTGCCATTTTGATATGTTTTGCTCATGTTTAGGTATTTGCTTGTGAGGGAGTAACTTTTCGCAAAATTACTAAAATCCTTTTTAGCCTTGTCCAATGGTTGTGAAACTTGGTGATCACGTAGTTAAGGTCCTTACGAACTGTCGAGTATCTAACTTGCTCATTTGGACTTGTGTAGCTCCTTGTGATGAATTTTGTATATTCGAGAAGCTATATGTTGCAAGTTTTCGCATTTTGCCTTGATTCATGCATTGTCAACAAGGGGGAGAAGTTTGTGCATGTTTTGGGCACCTGGGAGTGTTTGGAAGGTGTTCCATTTGTTTCGGGCAATTTTTGAGCAGTTTGGTGCAGGGCCGGTCTCTTTGGGCGGTCTAACCGCCCCCCGGGCGGTCGGTTCGGGCGAGGCGGTCTAACCGCCCTAGGCGGCGGTCTAACCGCCCGGGCGTGTGAGCAGGTTTTTGCTCTTTGTTGCATTCCCGAGTTGTATTGATGCATGTGTTCGGGAGGGGGAGTGTGTTGTGGCTCAGGGGGAGCTTGTTTTTGTGCAGGGGGAGCTCTTTGTGGTGTTCGAGTTTTGCTGTGGTGGTTTGCGCTTTTTGCTTGAGCTGTGTTTTGTCTCGGATGTGTCGAGCCGCTGCCCTTGCCTAAGGGGTCCGAGACTTGTCTTCTTCAAGTGATCTTGCTCTTTGCCTTTCTTTGGTTTCGATCGCTTGTTGGAGTTTCTTTTTATTTTGTTTCTTCTTTTTTCCTTTTCTCTTGTGTTACTTCAAGTGAGTGTGTTGTCAATGCACTCATCAAGGGGGAGATTGAGGACCATGTGTGGTTCGAGGACCGGTGGATGGTCGCTTCCTTGTGTGATGAGTGATTGACAACGTTGTGTGGACCGATTCTTGGCTAAGTATTGCGGGTGCGAGGTTGCGGCTTGACTCGTGTTGATGCGGGTGAAGAACAAGCGCGAAAGGTCGTTGCGGTGAGGCCTCCGGGTGTGTGGAGAAGACAAGTAGGCTTCGTTCGAGGGACCCGGTGGCCGGCGGGGGTCAAGTGCGGGCCGCATGGTGGCATGAACAAGCAAGATGAAGTCGTGGACGGTTTCTTGGTAGAGCCTCAAAACCAAGGTCGAGCCGGGACTACGTGGGAGCCGAGTCATGAGTGGAGATTGGCGGAGGCTACACCGAGTTCGCGGGGGTTTGCGGTGGTTTACCGGAAAACCACCGGGTTACTCGGTTGAGCCACAAAACCGAGGCCGAAGACTCGACGAGGAGGTGCGGCCACCCGGGCCGGTTCAACCGCCAAGGAGGGGCGGTCGGACGCCCGGGGCCGGTCGGATCCCCGGGCCGGTCCTAACCGCCCAAGGGGGGCGGTCGACCGCCACGGCCGCCGGCGCCGAGAAGCTTCGAAGCGGAGGACACGCGTCGGGATCGCAAGGCTTGCGTCGAGGCTACGCGAGGTGCGGTCGCCGGGCATCCGTCCGATGGTGAAGACATCAAGAATTCCAAATCCGCCCTTGAGGGGCATGTATCCCTAGTTATTAGTGAAGGGCGTTTTAGTCTTTTGGGTGCCTCCATATATACTCATTAGAGGGGTGGATGGCGCCAACTCTTGGAACCCTAGCTCATTTGGTTTTTCCATTTTCGTTCTCTATTTTCCTAGGTTTTTAGAAGGCTAGTTTGAGAGCTTCATGTGAGATCTAGAGAGAGGGATGGATGTTTGGGTGGCAAACTAGACCTTGTACGAACCATTCATGGCATGTATAGAAGGTTCGGCGTTGTTCTTCATGGTGGTTTTCCCGTCTCTTTTGTGTTGATTTTCGGAGCTCTTTTTGGCGGTGTTTTGAGGACGATTTCTTGGGGCTCTTGGTGGGTGTCACGTATGAGGTTCTTGTGCCTCTTTGGTGGTGACTTGGCCCCCAAATCCCCTTTGAATCGGACTCGATTTGGTGGTTTCTCGAGTTGGGCGAGTTCTTGACCTAGAGAAGCGATTTCTTCGATTCCTCTTGATTGTGAGCATTTCGGGTCGATTCCTTTGAGGTAGAGGTTGCCCGGGGAGGTAACCCGGCTATTCCCGAAGTTTGGTTGCAATCCGTGGAGTGATTCGGGAGATCGGGCGCGAGGAAGTTGAGGTTTGACCCGCGGGTTCGTTTTACGGAAGGGGCGGTCTAACCGCCTACAGGGGGCGGTCTAACCGCCCGGGTGTTTCCGGGTCAAAGTTTTGTTTCGCCGGATTTTCCTCTCGTGAGTTTGTTCGCCTTGATCGAGAGGAGTGTACGGGTGAAATTTGGGGTCGTTCTCGTGCGGTTTGCTAGGTGTTCTTGGTCGGGGTTCGTTCTTTGGGTACGGGAGGTTAGGACCGCCCCGGTAGCCGGTCTAACCGCCCCTAGGCCCTTGGGTGAAGTTTTGGTTTTTGCCAAGATTTTCCGGTAGCTAGCATGGCCTTGACCGAGAGATCTTTGTTGGTGAAACCGTGGTGTGTTTTGGTGCTCGGAAGAGGCGTTTCGGAGGATTTCTTGGTTGCCGGTGGAGGCGGTCTAACCGCCCCCTATACCCGGTCTAACCGCCCCCTCGGTTAGCCGGCTTTCGAGTTGTTTCCGGCTTGTCGGTGCTGCGTGTGTGTTGTGGTTCTTGGTAGAGTTTGTTCCTAGGACCGGTAGCACTCCGGTGGCTACGTGGTTTTGGCAAACGGGAGGTAGAAGTGCGGAGCGTGTGATTTCGGGGGGTTCGACCGAGCTAGTTCGTCTTGTCGGAGTTTCAATCTCCCTCGAGAAGAATTTTTATCGGCTCCCATTCACTCCCCCCCCCTCTCTCGGTCGCCTATTCGGTCCTTCAACCGCCCGTGCTCGAGCCGCTTGGCATCCCCGCGACCTTTCCCTCTCTCGTGCCTGTGTGTTGCGCTACGTTCGTGCCGCACGTGCTCGTGCGCTGCGCCCATGTCGCTCGGCCGCTCGGCCGTGCACCCATTCGTGTCCTTGCACATGCCGGCTTCACTCTCGAGCGACGTCCCTCCGCAATGTGCCGCCCGCCTGGCTCGTGTGCCCAAGCCGCTCGACTCCCGCACGCACCGCGCCATCAGCGTGTTCTCGCACCATCCCCGCCGGCCATGGCCCATGGCCTCTTCGCGTCGCTCCCCTCGCACGCACACTGCGTTCTCTCATCTCCAGTGTAAGTGTAACGGCTGTTTCACCGGGCCTCCACCATCACCCCACCTCCAAGTACCATTGTGGGCCACCTAAGTTCTAATGGCCGGTCGTTCCTCCTTCCATTAGTGCAGCCCTGCTGTTTCCTGTCTCTTACCAGAAACGGACGCCATCAGCCATGCTTTTAATGGCCGACTTCCTCTCTTTAATCCTCCTGGAAGCATCTTGCTCAGCTCCTCTCATGCCTTATACGAAAACTGTCGCCCCTTCACTCCACCAGTAACTGCACGTCATCAAGACCATCAATGGTCATTACCATTTCCGTTCCACGGATTTGCTTATGTTCCTGCGGCTCCCTGAGTCCTCCGCGTAACCTGCTGCTCCCTTTCATTCCTTCTGCTCACACCGCACATGCCTTGCCTCCACATAGCTCATCTACACTACGCCAACGCGCACTGCTAGCTGGGGCCGAGTGCCATTATTTGTTGCGCTCCACTGGTCGGTCCGCCGCGCTCGGATGCCGACGGAACCAAAGCGACACCACCACGCATCGTGAAGTCGGGCCACGGCTCCGCCGGCCGGTCCGCATCCCCCTCCGTACAATCTGTTGGAGCGAGCGGCCGCCGGGAGAACCCGAGTCGGTTGCCATCGTCCGTCGCCACGGCCGAGTCCGGCCACCCCGCCGTCCATCGCCGCCGGTGTTCGTTGCTATTTCGCCCGACCAGTGCGCGTCGTTGAAGCAGAGCGCTGGACGCCGGTCGCCCTTCCAATTCGTCGCGGTCGCCGTCCCTCAGAACAAGTCAGTGCCATCGTGAGGATCCCAAGTTCCCAACGCCAAGCCGCTGGTCCGCCACCGCCATCATCCGCATCTCGTCACACGAGTGCCGTCAATCCGAGCCGGCCGCCGCCGGTGTTCATGGCCGTTTCGACGGGCCGAAGGCTGCCGGAGCCAAGGCCGGCGCCATCACAATGCAAGAACCACGACATCAACCTCAACCGGAGCTTCGCCGTCCGCCGTCGCTTGTCGTCCACGTCCCGGTCGCCATCGTCGGTCCCCGAACCGCCGGCCAACACGCCATCTCCTCGTCCGCTCTCTCTTTTCGGCCGCCTTCGTCGTCCACCGTTGGCGAGCTTCTCATCAACATGTACGTGCTTTAGTGCCTTCCTGTCCCCCTTCATGCCTACATATGCGAGACTCTCATTCGTTCAATCTGCGCACGGATAGCATCGGTGTCTTCCGATCTTCACGCCGGCAAGGATGGACGCTAAAACTTGCTTGTTGTAGTTCGCCGGCCGGTATACCAAGTTAGTGCCGGCGCTTCTTTCTCATCGGCTCGGCGTACGTCATTCACCGTCATTTGCTTTGTCATCACAAGGTACCAAGCTCCATCGGTACGCAATCGTAATGGTCTATTTTATCTAGCAATCTATAGTTCTCTCGAACATGCATGACTCCGTTCCAAGCAAGTCATTTCACAACATGTTCATAATGTCTAGATACAAAGAGATATCACTGTGAACACCAATAGTTTTATTCTTGTTGACATCATCTTTGCTCACGGTCATGTACGTGCATGTGTTCTTTTTTTGGCAAATATCCAAAAGCTATTAAAACTTATAGGTTCACTCATACGTTCATTTGATACCTTGCTTGATGTCATCATTTCATCATGCTCGATGTCGTATACATCCTCAAATATATCTATCATGCAATTCCACAAATATCTAGTAATCTAAGTCACATGTCTCCATATACTTCTTCCTTTGTAAATTCCCATCCAACCTACGGTTAACTTTGATTAGATCCCTAATCCCTATTTAATCCGTAGATCTCACGCTTTGCTTTGTTTAAGGTCGTTCTTGTTGTGTTAGTTTCGTCTCACAACAAAATACGCGCTAGTGCTAATGTTACCAAAAATGTGTTTTAATAATTTTATCCTAAATTAATTTGATTAACGTCTATTGAAATGTCTTTTCTTAATAATAATTGATTATGACCTAAAAACGGTTTTCTTAGTTAAATATTAGATTGGCTAATACCTAGTAACATTGTTTTCTAATTAAAATCTATCTAGAGCTATGCTTCGACTTTTCACAATATAAATGATAAATGGGTTAATATTTATCTAATCTCGCTTTCTAAATAAAAGTTACATAGGTTGTACTCGGCTTTATTAATCAAATGCTAATTTGACTAATATGATTATAATGTGTTTCCGAATTATAATTTATTTAGTTGAACTCCAAACATAAAGTTATAAGCTTAGATGTTTTACATACTTCTTTTGAATTCAAATATTTAATTTGCATAAATCATACTCGAATAATTATAAATAAAATTGAATTAAGCTCAACACCGTCTTTTGTATAAAAATATAAATTGCTTAATTCTAAATAGGGTATTTCTCAGAAATAACCTATGCACATTTCTTTATTCAATTAAAATATATCTAGCATATAGTCTTTGTGTGTTATAATACAAATCTATCGATAGATGTGCCTTTTCAACGATAGTTCCGTTCTTAGCGTTTCTTGTGTTTGCATTCCTACAACCAAACTTTATCCTCTTTTAAAGCCTTGTCATGATTGGTGAATTGTTCTTAGTTGTTCTTGTTTGTCTTCTTTGCATGTGTTGTGCCCGATAATTGCTTCGAGTAGAAGATCAAGTTGTTGTTCGGAAGTCTTGAAGGTCAAGAGTATCAAAGAACGAAAGAGCATAGTAGTAGTTTTGTTGGAGAAAGGCAAGTGGTCTTCTCCCGCATGTTCTACTTTGTCCTATATAATTGCATGATAATTAAGTTTATCTTTTATGATATTGCATAATCTTGATGGGAACCCCTTTTTAAGGACACGACTAGAATTTTATCCCTATTACCTTGGACAACCCTTTTTAAATAAATGGTTTGGGGTAGAAATGCTTAGTTTCTATACACTAGGATGGTTTAGGTGAATCTTTTACAATATGATGAATGTTGATCATGATAACTTTGGTGATATATGTGTGTGTGCTTATGGTTAATAACAAGATCATATGGTTTAATTGGAACATGGAGAACCACCCAGGAAAACAGTGCAACCACAGTCCATATGGCTCTGGCTTAGCCAATTAATTAGGTGTGTGGAACTATCTGATAGCCTTATCCGAAAGGAGCACAGGGGGCCGGAGTTGAAGGGGTATAGCCCGGTTCTTTTGGGGTAGCAGCCTTTGCTAAGGTGCTGACCACTAGGGAGGGTTATGGTCCGCTCCGCTGCTGTAACTGTCGCAGGCCGTTGGTCTTCTCGCATACCGTTGTAAAGGCTTCGTAGTGGACCCCTAGCCACTCACCTCGGAAGTGTTTAAGGGTCTTGCAAACCCGGGCGACATGGGGAACACGAACGTGGGTAAAGTGTACAACCTGCGAGTGAAAGCGATCGATCGGACGTGCTCACGGTCAAGAGCGGCCTGGACCCTCACATGATAATCAAACATAAAGATGAAATTAAATCGTGGTTTCTTGTGCGTTTTTGAGATGAGATGTTTTCTAAATGTTTAAGTGTGTTGGTATGAACTTATATCTAGTAACTAGGTGCTTGTTAATTAAAATTTGACCAACATTAAAATGCTAACCACTGTAAACCTTAGCCTATCCTTGTGGCCTTGCATTTTCCCCCACTGCTTGCTGAGTATCAACCATAAGTGTACTCACCCTTGCTAAACCGCTGTTCAGAGAAGAAGAATAAAAAAAGAGAAGAAGGTGTCGATGTCTAGAAGATGGTGCTAGGCGTACGCAAGCCTCGGTCGATTGCCTGTGAAGTTTGGAGCCATTGTTTCCCGAGGATTTCACCGTAAATCTCGATAATCTCTCTTTCTTTACGTGATATTGTTTCGTTATTCACTATGATGTCACTATATGTATGAAACTAGATCCCGGCATACATATAGGTAGCACTTGGTTTTCTTCGGAAAATCGGGTGTGACGGGACCTCGGAAGCGTGAGCTTCCCCGGAGGTGTTGACCTCACGGCTGAAATCTGCTTACCTTGTTTGTTGCATCGTTGTTTTTCTTAAGCCTTCTACGACGGAGTAGGGATAAATCCTGCATGGTAGAATATGCATAGCTTTTGCCTCTTTGTTGGGAAGCTAACATGTCCTACCCGCTTATCGGGCGGATCCCGGTGTCTCGACACGGAGCCGAACTACGACTTCGACAACGACGGATGGGAGGACTAGTGCTCTTTCTACGCTCGAGCTACCGCGGATTTGGAGTACCCCGCGCTTTCATGAAGACGCTGCTAGATGTTTTATTTCTGTTTGATTCAGTCCTAATGGACTTGTACCCGACATGTGCCGAAGAGAAGTACTGCGAGTAATGTAATAAATAAATGTTGTACTCTATCCGTTTCATTTTATCTTTTCGTGTGGATTTTTGGCATCGCCGAGACGGGGGATTGCACGTGGTAGCCCTCCGGGACTACCACCGAGGTGCGAGAGTCGGGTTTCCGGCCGCGGAAATCCGGTTCGTTTCACGCTTGGTGGTTGTCCTCGCGGAGGCATCCCACCATGTGTTTAGGTCTACCTTGCAAGGTTTGAATCAATCGATTGTTGTCCTCTCACCGTTATACGATACTACTTACTCCACTGGCTATGAGATCCCTAATGATGGAAGTTGATGAATATTATGCTTGTTTAATTGTATTGTACAACCTTGTTTGTACTAGATGGCTAATTTAGAAAAGAATAAACCCACTAGAACTTGTGCTAAAATCTTGAAAGTAAGGAAATACTCTTTGTTACTTTTCAGCAAAAGAAACCCAGTGGCCAAAAAGCCTATCTTGTCCAGAGTTGGTGAAGTAGTTATCACCGACAGGTAAGTCTTGCCGAGTATTAGTATACTCGGCCTTGCTATAACTGTTGCTCCGGATAATGCTTTTGGTGATGTGTGGACCGGAGATATCCCGCCCTTTGGGAGCTAGAGTGGGTGGAGGACGACGACCGAAGGCATCATGGCTGGCCACCCGTGGTGTTCTCGCTTTCCGCTTAGTTCAATTCCGCTGTTTTAAAAACTCTAAGCTGCTTTGTCACGTCAAAGACTCATTTTGTAATAATTAAACCCTTCGGGGTGAATTTATTTTGTTAATTATGTCGTATCTCTGGACTCGCCTTCGTGTGAGTTTTAATGCATATATGTCGATCCTTGTTGCTATATAAGTGATTTACCGGGCGTTAACCCGGCGACTAACGACAGGATGATACTTTATTACCGCTTAATGACCAAAGTGGATTGATTTAGGCGGTAGTACGATATTTTCCTGGGCGGGTTGTCACAGTTGGCATCAAAGCAATTGTATGCCTTGGAGATTAATTAATAACCTTAATCACTTTGGTTTTTGAATAAAATTTGCAAAGATTGTTTGATTTTCCAAAACACGTTGGTCCGTTAAGGATAAACTAGACCGAGAGGCCCTAGAGGGAATTTTTGGGTTCTTTCAGGTGGCTTATTAACCTATGGTTTATTTTGCTAACGCCAAGCACATTTACTTTATGTCAGACTTATTTTCTTGCACAACCAAACTAGATGAGCCACGTGTTTTATACGTGTGTTGTGCCGCATCACGGGAATTGCGAGGGTTGATGGAGTGATCCATTCCACGGATCCCATCTTCGCGTCCGGTTATGAGTCATGTTGTCTCCATGTGTTTCATACATGAGCATTCCGCATGTCGAATATGCGAGGCAAGGATACACTCCATTCAAACGGAGGGTGTCCGAGGTTGGACGCCGTCCATGTAGCGGCTTAACACATGGATGTCGTTTCTATAGTGAACGGTAATATATGTGGACGCTTCCGTGACGTGCTTGGCACGAAGGTTCGTTTTCGCAGGGGACATAACGGCGCTTCATTAGTCGCTAAGTGAGTACCATATAGCTCTCGACTAGATATTATAGGGAGAGACGAATAAAAGTCGTGCCACCGGCACTAACTTCGATTTTTTGGCTTGATTGCCATGTGAGGTCGAATAGGACGTCTTACATGCATGTTAAGAATCGAGACAACAAAAATGGACCCAAAACAGACCTTCTATATGCTCTCTAAGGAAAATTTTGCTAGTGTGTGTTTTCTTTAAACTAGATTATCTCTCTTGCATAGGTGTTATGCTTGCCCAAGTTTTGTAAAAAGTTTGTTCGCCTTACTTTCGCACCATGTTCTGGGAGTAATTAGAATAGGTGTTCTAAACCAAAGTTGCTCCAAATCTAATCTAGCTCTTGCTCGCAACAATTCATGGTTATAACCTTATTCTATCTCAAGTTATGCTCAGATTTGTGAACCCCTGTTTTGCTGTTTTTCCGGAAATCAATCCAAACCTTGCTTGGTTGAGAAACCTTCCTAACCTTCTAGCTCAACCTTTGGGTACCAAAAATGTGTCTCTTAACCTTGTTGAGTACTACCCAAAAGTTGGGAATTTTTGGAGCTCTGGTTTTAAGTTATGAATTTTTGTTCACAACTGCCAGAACTTCATATCATCATGTATGTGTGCTCACTTCGAGTTCTAACATACAACCGTGCCTTTATGCACATGACTACCCAAAGCATTGCCCAACATGGCATGAGGACTTTTGCTATTCTACCATGTTAGTGGGAATGTCTTGATCTTAGAATTCAATCTTCAATGGTGATTTCTCTTGTCAACATGTTATCTCCATCGACTTGTTTTTCCCTCCAACCCCCTTTGTCCTTAAAACATGTCGAAGAAATAAGATATTCTTGGTATTGATATCCTTGTTATGATTACTTGGAACTTTCAATCATGAGCTTATTCCTCATGGTCTTGCTCACAACATTTTGAAAATAAATAAATGAATAAATAAATATGTCCTTGCTTGAGCCTGCATTTGCATAGCATGTGCATTTGGGAACCTTGGGGGAAATAACGTGCATAAGCATGGCAGATTTCAATATCTCCTACTCTATCCTTTATGTTGGCGATGTTGTTGTCCCATGACCAAAGGTACCGCGACGGAACCTAGGGCATCATATGTGCTGCAGCCATATGATGGCCACTAGGAGCGCGCTAGGTATCTTGGTTGTGAGAATGTGCCTCGCCATGCATACTCGTTCTCAACCGATGATTGCCACCTCAATCACTAACTCATTTGGTGGATAACCGGGTCGTGCTAACATGCATCATCAGCATCAAAATACATGAGCATGTGCATCATGTGTCCATAAACATGTGCATCACACCAATGTTGAAAAGCATTACACCGTAGTGGCACGACAATGCCACCTAAGGTTGCAAACTAAATAACATGTGAGCAAGGTCGTTCGAAAGATCCTATACCAATTTATCTCTCCATACTTTCCGCTTGCATCCGCAAGTAAACTTTGTGCAAAAGCTTTCCATTACTTGTCGCCTTTGACTACTATTATGGGATAATCTTGAACCGGTGGTGGTAATACTCTTTGCCCAATAATCCCATCGTGTTGCTCCCTTAGAGTAATTTCGGAAAATCTTAGAGGACCACTTCCCTATTTCCCTATCTTGTCCTTGGAATTTCGAATCTCCGGATGAGATTCTTCTTAAGGGGGTAGGTTGTAACGCCCCGTGTTTCTAATTAGCAATAATTACCGCTAATGACCGAATCGGCCCGGTCGAGCCGGCTATCACTGGTCAAACCTAGGTCAAACTGGGTCATCACCTCGAAAACCAAGCCGACAACCCCTATTGACCCCCTTGACCAAGTCAACACACCCTCGTGGCCAACCCTTGGTCAAAGACACGGTCAAACCCCATTTAAACCCCGATGCCTATGAACGTCATCCGGAACTTTTGCCGCGTTCTCCAAATTTCACCTAAACACTTCAAAATCGACCAATATGAAAGTTGTCCAGTTTTTCGAGGGACACAACTTTCCGTAGATTGGCATTTCCAAATTTGAGAGGAAAAAGGTCATAAGTGTGGTCAACTACCAGCGGCTCCAGTTCACCAAGACATGGCGACATTCAATTTTGGCAAGTTGTTTCTACAAATCCGTTGAGAAAAACACTATAGAGCATTTGTAAAAGTTGTAAAGGGTAGTTGTTGACGCAAAATCAGCACCTCGTGCCAAGCACACAGCAAGCCGAAAGAAGCTAGCTTAACACACGTGATGGATCCCGAAGCGTGCCGGTCAATTTTCCCCGAAACCGACAAAGAATGAAAATAGTTAGATAAAACTTGGAACTTGCCGGGTGGTACCGGACAGGTTCCGTATTTGCGGCTAGAAAGCAAATTAAGATGACATATAGCTACAACAAGCTATCCGTCGCTGGCAGTTCAAATACCATTCGGGAGCTTTAAAACATGAAAACGAGGATATAGCCGAATGCATGACGTAAGCATGGCGAAAGATTGATCTTTGTTTAAATGGCGTTGCTCGCACATGATCATAACCGATTTTCGAGGGTAAACAACAATTAAAACAAATAAGGTAAAACATGATTATAAATATGAGATAAACAAGCATGCATAGGCCAAAAGCACTAGTCTACCGCATGTCTAGGTACTTCCAAACCCGTCGAGCACGATAACAAATAAGTTAATCCACCGCATGATACAACTTGTTTGAAACCACACCACCAACCACAAAGAGATTAATCCACCGCATGATACAATCTAAATATGGAAGACTCAAAGCACGCATTATTTAAAACAAAACTTATGAACACGTTTTACTCATGATAGAATTGCCGAATACGGTACATACCGATCCGGGTTCCACGGAGAAGGAACAAACATTTGAAAAGTCAAAGCTTGAACCCGCAACACGTGAAAATCTAGATTGATCTAAATTCGGCTATTGAGAGCATTTGATCCTTTATAACAAACAAAGACATGAAAATATATCACACGGATCTCAAAGATATAAAGCCGAAACCAATCAATCTAGATTGGGCAAAAAAGTGTTACATGAATTTAAACATAAGTAAAAACTCAAAGCAACACGTGGTAACTTAATGAATCTATTAGATCTTGCCAAATCTAATAGAGCCTAGCTTCGAGCTAGATCTTAGCCTACCGCATGACTCATGATCCAACAAGAAACCCTCTTGAACCAAGCTTAAATCCACCGCATGATACTAATCAAGGTAACAAGACTTCTTGCATCATGGTCTAAATCCAACGCATGATACTAGACATGATACAAGGTTGCGGTACTTACGGAGGTCGACGGATCGATGATTCCTCTCGAAGCACTCGACGACTCGACTAAAGGACTCGATGTTTGGCACGGGGCCGTTTTGTTGTGTAGATGTTCGATCCCTATTACGGACATCAAGGGTTTATATTTCTACCCTAGTCCTAACACGACTCCGGATCGACTACGACTACAACATTTAATGTCTAAATTAATGCTCGACGCCAATGTCTATCTCGTATACGGCATCAACTCGTTCCTTCCTTATATCGGGCCACGTCACCACGCATTCCGAAAACTTCCCTTTAAAAGCGCAAACAGTCCTTTTGCCAAATGATGGCGCATTGACGACCGCAAGCATCCTTTACCGAATCCTTTGAGAAGATTTTTTCTAGCCGAATGGTAATTCATCACCAAACTCGGCCCACAAGTCAGTCCCTTTCCTGTACCATTTTTTGGTGTTAACATATTCCCCTTCAATTACGGGATAAAAGTGATTTTATTCCGGAATTGACCATAAATGCCCAACGCCTTTGAGATAAATCCGTTTAACACCCATTCCTTCCTCTTGCAATCCGTTGGAGTCTCCGCTTAGATCCAAACCCTAGTTCATCATTCTCCAAGCTCAAACCTTTGGACCAAAATCAAGCCATTCGAGGTAAATCTCACCCCCTTAAGGTCCATTCGGTATTACTTTTTCGATCCCCACCTTAGATTTCTTCCTCTCGTCTCTTCTTGTTTGCAATTTTAGACGATCCATTCACTAACTCGGCCAAACAAGTACCATACCCGAATAGCACTCCGACCGCAACTCGGTTGAGCCGATCAACCGAATATGACTCGGCTTGAATTCCAAACGACCCGACGAGCGATTCGGTTAAGGAAGCCTCTCCACCTACCAAATTTCTCATGATATGCACCACGATCCGGGGCCACGATCTCTTTGCCATCCCCATAAATAAAACCGTAGGTGCTCCCGGCCTTTCACCAAGTCGTTTTCCTTCGAGCCTTTGCCAATCCAAACTTTCGTTCTCCGGCACAGCGAGACCCGAAACCCGATGGCGGGTAGAGGCGGCGGGCGCCATGCCGCCGACGAGGTGGAAGGAAGCCGCGCCGGCTCTCGTCGGAGGTGGTGATCATCAACCTCTTTTACGATTCTTTCCGGATCTCTTTCGTTTCCAACGATCCCCTCTTGTTTCGGGCCCATCTATTGTAATCCGGCCCCCGCACCGCCGCGAATCCGGCCCCGCCGGGACGACTCCTCGAGTCGTAGAACTACTCCCCCTCGCGCTACCGCGAGCGCGACGCTCTCCGTTTCAAGGTGGAGCGCGAGGAAACCCGGCGCGAGGCGGGAGAGGTTTCCAAGAAAGCCGGCATCACCGAGCTCGAATGGGGAGCATCGGCGCAAACAACCGCTGGAGACCATTGACGGTAAATCTCTTGATTGAATTTGATCTAGCTCAACTTTGAACTAACCGCCACCGCTATGTAACGTTGCGGCCGTGACGCCAAGCTTAACCGGTGAAAATGCTTTGGTGAAGCAACCGCGGACAAGGTGAACGCCCCGGGATATGTCGGCGGACCGCATTGCTATGGTGGAAGACCATGTCGATGAGGTGGCCCTCCACGGCGTCCGCCCTCGGGCACCACCCCGGGCCCGGCCGCCATGGCGACGCACACAGGCGTCGACTACTCCATACGACCGCGCGGCTTCCGGGCGACGCACCGGAGAACGTCGACGAGATCGACATCATCCTAGAGCGCCTCGACGGCCATGGCGAAGCCATTGCCGATACCATCCATCCCCGAGTCTTTGCTAAACGGGCTTTTTGATTAGTTTGTACTAGGGACGTTTGGTTTTCGGCAATAAAATAATGAATTTTTAACTTTTGTGTTTGTATTGTGATGATTCCCTTCTGCTTGTGGATACGAACTTTACTGTTTTTGAATGAATTCGGGAACTTTATCTTAGCCGAACACGCAAAAACTCCTGCCCCTTGGCACAGAATCCACAGAAAATCTTCAATTCGGAAACCATAAACACTGTTCAATGAAAACCCTTCGCATTCGGGAGAAAACCCTGCCGCTTGGTATTCCAATAACGCACGCCAACCAGCCATCACTCCCAATGCGTTCTCACGAGGTAATAAAATAGCCCCCGGGTGCCCCGCAAATCCACTCGCATACACTTCCATAACTTCACATCTTCTCCCCTTGTTTCGAGAGGAGAAAACCCCAAAGCTATGGCGAGACAAGGGAAAGCAACCTATCAAGGAGAGCAAGCACTCCACCAAAGAAGCGTACCATTCGAGAGTGAGTTTTTCGTTAATCCGTTTCTTGCTCTTGTTGGCGTCTCATGTTTTTCTCCTCCCTCGCTTTTTTCCGGTCTTGACTCCGCTTCCCGAAGAAATCTTTGGAACCGATGAGGTTCCCGAGTACATCCTCTCCGATTCCTCCTCCGAAGAAGAAAATGCCACGCCGGAACGAGAGGATCAACCACCAACCGCGCCGCCGCATTCGGCATCTAGAGCACAACTCGCGAGACATCACCGCCCGCCTGCAGTGCCGAACGCGAACGCCGCATGAACTTGGAGGCGTTGGTAGGGGGTAAGATCTCCACCTTTATTTGACTCTCACGCTTAAGCTCGGATCTTCACATTTAACAACTGCTCCCTTCTTCAAATGTCTCGACGGATACAATAACTTGAAGGCTTCTTGGGACGAGCCTAATGGAAGCCGCAAGTCATGGCAACCCCCGAAGCTTCCGGAGTTGCTCGTTACGGTGGTCCCTGGAACAGTTGAAGAGGGAAGAGCTGAAGAGGAAAACCAAGGAACCAAAGGAGTGAAACATACTTTCGCTTCTTCCTCCGAGCCTTCGCTTCCCACCCTCTTGTAATCTTAAGTAGCCGGGTTGTCAAATAAAAGCCCGCAAGAAACATCCGTAATGTGGAGTATTTTTATGCTAAGGGCAATACATTCCAGGTATTGGCCATCTCCCGTTAGGATTTTTTGTTCTAAAGACGGCTTCTTTCCCGAACGCCAATTGTTTCGTGTATCGATGATTGTAATCCTAGTGCTTGTAATCAACTATCAACTTCAATACTAGGATAATATTTCTTCAAATATCTTCCATTTATAGCAGCAAGTAAACTCCTCTCCTAGTAGAGTTTTCAATATGTAAGCATTACCGGGCGTATATCCGACTACCCGAAAAGGACCCTCCCGGTTCGGGGACCATTTGTCGAACGCACCGTACTTAGTCCCGATCGGCGTAACGCTTTCCAAACCAAATCTCCTTCGCAAATTGCTTGACCTTTACTTTCTTGTTGTAATATTTAGCAACTCGCATCTTGTTCTTTTTAATATTTTCCGAGCCTTAAGACGAATCATATGCAAATCCTCTAACTCGTCCATCATTAAGCCATTATAATCTTTGGAGCTTAAATCCTTTTGCAAAACCACCCTCCTTGAATCTCGATTGTATTTCCCAGCCGCGAAACAAGCATGATGTCCATAAACTAATTCATAAGGAGATGTTTTTGTACCTCCATGAGGAGCCATTCGGTAAGCCCACAAAGCCTCATTGAGCACCGAATGCCACCTCTTAGGCTTTTGATCAATCTTCTTGTGTATAAGCTTGATCATGATCTTATTAGAAGCCTCTCGCTTGACCATTAGCCTCGGGCATAGTAAGGAGAAGAATTCAATAATTTGATCCCCATGCTTTCGAAGCAAACTCTGCGAACTCTAAAGATACAAATTGTGCTCCTTGATCAATTGTAATTGTTTGAGGAATCCCAAATCTCGTAGATGATGTGTTCTTTAACAAATTCAACCATGTTTCTTGATGTTACTTTCTTCAATGGAATTGCCTCAACCCATTTGGTGAAATAATCTGTTGCCAAAAGCACAAATTTATGCCCCTTGCTAGATGAACGATTTATCCGGCCAATCAAATCTATACCCCATCCTCTCGAATGGCCATGGCTTGATAATAGGATTCGGAGCCGATGCCGGGACCCTTTGAATATTCTCGAACTTTTGACAATCTTGACAACTTTTGTAATACTCAAAGCAATCCTCAAGCATCATCGGCCAAAAACAACCAAAGTGTGTCTAATAACCCATTTCATTCGATAGGCCGATTGATGCGCTCCACATAGCCCATCATGTACTTCACTCATCATTTTCTTTGCTTCTTCCGGACCTAGGCATTGCAACAACACCCCATCTAATGATTTGTAAAACAAACGTCCATCGAGAAGAACAAATTTTATAGCTTTATACCGAGCTTCCTAGAAACCTTTCGGAATGGATTCCCTAGATAATCAATAATCTTTTTTCTCCAATCATCCTCTGCTAGATCACTCCCGAAAGCACACACCTCCATGGCAAACACTTCTTGGTTTTCTCTATAACTTCGAAGCACTTTGAGCCAACTTTGTTTGCCTCTTCATTGTGTTCTCTAGGAATATGTTGTAGAATTACTAACTCGAAAACTTTTCAAGATTTCCTTGCATTCTTCATAGTAATTCCTCGGGATATCACTACTACATTCATATTTGCCATTCAATTGTTTTATAACCAGCTGCGAATCTCCATAAATTTCAACCGAAATAGCCTTTGCTTCTTTTAAATATTGAAGCCCTCGAGCAATGCCTCATATTCGACTTGATTTTTGGTGAAAGTAGGTTGAATAGGAATAGCAAACTCAAACATCTCACCCCTGGGTGAAATTAATAAAATTCCTACTCCACCCCCTTTGCCACATGAAGATCCATCAAAGAATAAAGCCCAAGGAGTAATTTCAAGCAAACCAATCGATGGATCATGATGTTCAGTAATGAAATCAATAATAATCTGACCTTTAATAGCTTTTGCCAATTCAAACTTCAGCTCAAACTCAGATAAAGCCAAAATCCATTTGCCAATCCTTCCATTCAAAATTGGCATAGATAACATGTGTTTAATTACATCAAACTTTGAATATACAACGCATTCGGCATTCAACAAGTAGTGCCGAAACTTTGTACACGAGTAATAAACACACAGGCAAAGCTTCTCCGCAGCCGAATACCTGGTCTCGGGATCAAGCAATTTTCGGCTAAGGTACGCTACTATCCGTTCCTTCCCTTCAAATTCTTGTATAAGGGCCGATTCAATAGTCTGGGTATCGGCCGCCATGTACAACTTGAAAGGCTTGTTCAACTGGGGAGGCACCAATACTGGTGGTTCCTTCATGTACCGCTTGATCTCATCGAAAGCCTTTTGTTGTTCGTCACCCCATACAAACTTCTGATCTTTCTTGATCCTCAGTAGCAGAGAGAAAGGCAAAACCTTTTGTGATAAATTTGAAATGAATCTTCTCACAAAATTGATCTTGCCAAGCAGTGATTGCAACTCCTTGAGATCGGTTGGAGGAACAACTTCATCGACGGCTTTCATGCTTTTCTTGACAACTTCTATTCCCCCTTCATGTACCAGAAATCCCAAGAATTCTCCAAGGTGAAACTCCAAAAGCACACTTGTTTGGATTCATCTTCAACACATGCTTTCGGGTGCATTCCAAAGTTCTCTTCACCTCCTCCAAGTGTGAGTCATGATTCAAGGATTTGATCACGACATCATCAATGTAAATTTCAACTATTTTGCCGATCAACTCGTGAAAGATAATTCATGGCTCGTTGTTAAGTCGCACAAGCATTTTTCAACCCAAATGTCATGACTATCCATTCAAACGAGCCTATATGACCAGGACATCGAAGGGCTGTCTTCGATATATCTTCTATTGCCATAAAAATTTGGTTGTACCCTACATTACCATCCATGAAACCGATAACTTTATGTCCACGGTAAAGCATCAACCAACAAATCGGCAACGGGCATCGGGTACCCGTCCATGGGAGTAGGCCTATTTAAATCCACGAAATCTATGCAAACCCTCGTCTTTCCATTTTTCTTATAGACGGGGACGATGTTAGAGATCCACTCCGCATACCGCATGGCCGAATGAAGTTTGCATCAAGTAATCTCTCAACTTCTTTCTTCACATCGGCCAATACTTCGTCTTTTTTAGATTTTCCGAGAGGTTGCTTATATGGCTTAAAACCAGATTTGATTGGCAACCGATGCTCGACAATGGAACGATCCAAACCAGGCATCTCCGAATAATCCCAAGCGAAGCAATCCTTATATTCTTTTAGCAGCTTGATTAACTCTTCTCTGAAACTTGATTCCAAGTTAGCACCGATAAATGTCGGCCTTGGCTTGTCACCATTTCCAATATCAACTTCCTCCAATTTGTCGGCCGACATGAATCCTCACCCCAACTTGCCATCGGTTCCATCAACTCGGATTGTCCATTAAAAGTTTTATGATCCAAAGATTTTATCACGACGTCATCAATGTATATCTCAACAATTTTGCCGATCAACTCATGAAAAATATAATTCATAGCTCTTTGATAAGTTGCACGAGGCATTTTCAACCCATATCATGACAATCCACTCAAAAGGCCTATATGTCCGGGACATGCGAAGGTCGTCTACGATATATCTTCTATTGCCATAAATATTTGATTGTACCCCCGCATTACCATCCATGAAACTAATAACTTTATGTCCAGCGAGCGGCATCAACCAATAAATCAGCAACAGGCATTGGGTATCTATCCATGGGAGTAGCTCTGTTTAGATCTATAAAGTCTATGCAAACCCTCATCTTCCCATTTTTCTTGCAAACGGGGACGATGTTAGAGATCCACTCCGCATATCCGCATGGCCGAATGAAATTTGCATCAATCAATCGTTCAACTTATTTTTTCACGTCGGCCAATACCTCATCCTTGTAGATTTTTCGGGGGAGGTTGCTTGTAAGGTTTAAAACCAGGCTTAATTGGCAACCGATGCTCAACAATGGAACGATCCAAACCAGGCATCTCCGAATAATCCCAAGCGAAGCAATCTTCATATTCCTTTAATAGCTTGATTAACCCTTCCCCGAAACTTGAATCTAAGTTAGCACCGATAAATGTCGGCCTTGTCTTGTCACCATCTCCAATGTCAATTTCTTCCAATTTGTCGGCCGACATGAATCCACGCCCTAACTTCCCATCAATTCCATCAACCTGGATTATCCATCAAAAATTACTATAAGAACCGATTGCTTGAATCGGCTATTGATCACCGCCGATCGGTTCAACAGGACCTTCACCCCAGTCCTTTCCTGAGAAGCAATCGATGCCTTGATACTCCCAGAAGGCTGGTTTGACATTAGCCACGCTCACTGAATCATCTACTTGGACCACTTCTATATCATCATCTACCCATTGAACAAGCTGTTGGTGCATGGTAGATGGGATGCAGCGGTTGCATGGATCCGATCCGTCCAAGCAGCAAGCTATAAGCTCCTTTGCCCTCAATGACAAAGAAGGTCGTGAGCAAAGTCTTAGACCCAATCATCAGGTCCACGTGCACGCAGCCCTTGGTATCTGAAGGATTCCCAGCAAAATTGTTCAGAATTATGCTCGTTGGCGTTAAATCTCCAGGGCCCATGCCAAGCTTCCTGAACGTGGTGTATGGCATCACGTTGACTGCAGCTCCACCATCAACAAACATTTTGGTCAATGGCTTGCCATTGATGTATCCTCTCAAGTACGGCGGCCTCATGTGCCGATTCTTGGCCGGTTTGTCGAAGGTTGCCTCGCTTAGCCAACACCGGTGTGCCATTAACCCAAGTTGTTCATCCTCATTGATGTCCGGGGGACGGTTCTTCCCGCACAACGTTGGTTAGCCGGAGCCATGAACTCATTCGGAAAAAAGTATACCATGCATGCTCGGAGCCGAACGACCGGATCCATTAGGCCTATCTTATGGACGCCACACCTCGCTTTCTCTTGGTTCCTGCTTGTTTCAACTCTTGGTTTCTCAAGCGCCGAACCCTTCTCTTTTGGCTTTTCCTCAAGCCGGTGGGCACCACTTGTCCTTCTTGCCGACGTACTCGTGTTCCTGTTCCTCTTGATCAACCCACTTTTGATCAAGCATATCTTTTCCTCGGGTGATCATTGACTTCATTTATTTTTACACGCCGACCGTCATCGGGATGTGTCCTTCCAATTCTTTCACGGACGGTTCGGCGATTGACGATATCCTGCCTATATTCGGTGTACTTATCACCGCATTTAGGGCAATCTTTTAATGTGGGGAGCTTCAAACCCTCGTTCCAAAGCAATGCTCGAAGAACGCACATCCCCAATGTGCACGCTCTTGTTCTCGTGAATGCTCCTCCGGCTCTCTTCGTGCGCTTCTTCTTCAAATCTCGGCTTCTCTTTGTATTTTTGTTTCGGTAGCATTTCTTTTCCTTCGACGCCGCCACTTGTTAAGGAGAATACATGTAGTCACCCGGGCTTGGATCCGGAAGATTCCCCCACTTCAATCCGGCTTCTCGGGATGCGAGGAGCTTCTTTGTGGACTTGTTCCACGGTCACTTGTCGTGTAGGATCATCGATCCATCCCGCTTTGCTCTTCTTTGAAGTTAAGACCTTCACTTTCCCCTTTTCCTCGGCGGTCACCATATTAACGGGAAAAGCCAACCATGTTCGAGGGAAAGGGTGGCCCTCCAAGGCTTCATTTTATTATCAAATTTCAAGTGACCCTTCCGGATCCTCATCCCGAAAACCCCGCAATCATTGATGGAGTAAGAGTTCCCGTCCCGAAATCCACGGTATCGTTTCTCTTTAACTCCATTGGGTGAAGCATAGAATGCCCCTCTCGGCAACTTGATTCGGCCTTCCTTTACAAGGAACTCAAAGAGTGTTGACGGATAAAAGACGTATCCCTCTACGATCCGCAACCGTACGGACCCCACACCTTATTCACCACGGGATTCCCAAGGTTCTTGTCAATCCACGGAGCAAGGGGATTACAAGCGTCCAATCTACAACGACACACTAGCTACTAAAACCCTAACTTACTATTAATCTAGAAAACAACTAAACTACACTAGAGAGAATGATTAAGATATCAAAGTAGAAGACACTCGCCCACGGGTCTACGATACTAGAGCATGCAATCGCTTAAAGACATGAAAACCAATCTAATATATCGGGGTTGTGACCACGGTTTCGCCCTTTCCCTCCTCTCGTCTTCGTCACTACGCGAAGGTATTCATGACTAGACCTTTGATGGACACGGCGTATTGAATGGATCCGGGGAAGCATTGGAGCTCTACTCCCTTTACGGCATGGTAGCTAACCTTAAGCATTAAAGTATATTCAACACAAGATGATAGATAGATAATCCGACAAAGTGCGATTACATCTCAAGATCGATTACAACCCATGGACGAATGAGAAGATTACCCCATCAAGGTGCGATCATGGCACCGTTGATCATGGTTCCCCCTCCGCCGGTGTCTTCCTTCTTCTCCACGAGAGGGTGCTTCCTTCGAGGTGGTTGATCTCACGCCGGAGATCCTCCTCCTCTCTCTATAGCTTGTGGATGGCCTTCGGTGCGAATGACTCCTCCCTTCGTGTTGGCGGCGCCTTGGGGCTTTTAGGGTTGAAGATCCTTCGAGGGCAAGGAAAACGGGACCGAAGCGGCCACCGGGAGTGGGCTGGGCCGGCCGGCCTGGGCCGACCGGCCCGAGCCCATTCGGCCCGGTTCGGTCGCCCCTTTTGCTCCGTGGGACCTTATGCACTTATGTACTTTGCCCCTCCACTTGCATGATTTTGATGATGTTATCCTCGCGTTCAAGATGGAGGTTCTCTTCGCATGAAGTTCGATCTTTTACACTTCAATCCCCGGGGGTGTTCCTCGTAGCACTTCGGTCCTCGCCACCATTGGAAGTGATTTCATCAAGCTCATGAACACGAACAAGACTCCGTAAATGCTCCTTTGAACTTGTTGCGAATCCGTCCTTTATGTCCATGTTTTCCTACATAAACACAATACTTCCAAATGCATGCACAAAGATGAACTCGTTATATGATTAGTGTGCCTAGTGGCGGGTTAGTTCCATAATCAAATCCAAACCAAAGTGTAATGAACATGCTAGGTGCACCAAAATACACCGTCAACATCTCCCCCACGCTTAGCTCTTGCTCGTCCTCGAGCAAGTACTCGTAAAAGAACTTCGTCCAAGGTGTTATAATCATATACCACTTTTCCTTCCTCACATGTTAGTCAATCCCTTCATCTTTAATACATAAACACAAAGTAATGATAATCAAACATAAACATGGGCGTTTAGAATTTTTACCACATCGAGTTTTACCCCACAACTCAAACTCTTCACTCGAAGCTTTCAATCTCAACCATGCTTACTTCTTTGCTTCCATCGGAGGGTTTTTATGATTTTAAAAACAAAATTCCTGCAACAAGTATTAGACAAAAACCTTTCTCCAAGCTCTCTCAAGTCACTCATATGAAATGGCTATCCCGACCAAATTTTATAAAACCCTCACCTCCCATTAATCTCTCATATATCACGTAAAGTGGAGCTATAGGTAGGGCTAGCGCGATCAACACAAGTATTGTCAAACTAAGAACTTCCTCTAATGGTTGTCTACCTTTCAAAGCCAATGATCATGAGAATTAACCATATGTAGGGATATCAAGGACGAGAAGATTTAGAATGGTGGACATGTGCAAGGGCAAAAGAAAATTGTGACTACAAGGCACCAATGATGTCCTCGTTGTCGGATTGCACATGGTTGGAAATAGAGTAAAAGTTTCGTCTCACAATCAACGTGACACCCTTCCTTACACTTTATTTTTTTTCCTTTCACTTGATCCATCCCTCTCATATCTTCATTGCTACCTCATCTTTTTCTTTTTCTTTTTCTTCTTTCATTCACATATGATTTTTTCTTTCTTTCTTTTCCATACACATACCTTTTCTTTTTATTTTTTTTCTCTCTCTTGACAACTTTTCAAAGCTTTCAATTCTCTCTTTCCTCGCATGCATACAATCTGAAATTTTAAATAAATCATGCTAGAGACGAGATGAAACTTTGAAAATAGGTTGTGTTCAAGGAATACGATGTACAAAAGAGATGTATAGGGTTGGGTATGGAATTCGGTGATGTACGTGACTTCCGTTGTGAAGGTCACGTAACCGAATATAGGACGAGGCTAGCAACAAAAGATAAGCACAAGAACATGATCATTGCTCGAAATTAAAACTTACCAAGAGAGAAAGATCCTAGCCTAACTCGTCGTGCTAATCACACTTATGGTGGAGCGAAAAAAAATAAATTTGGCTTTGGATAGGAATTTTTTCTTACTCTCAACTTGGAAAAAGAGGTTTTGCTAACCTTTATTACAAGGGTTTTAAGATAATTTTCAGAACTGAAATCCTCCAACTTTTAGCATCGAACATAGCACAACTAACATGTGAAGCTCAAGATCGAAGTGCGGTATGGGTACTTTAAGTAGTAGCAATTCCACTAAGCACCACGGTAACTTTTTTCAAACCACATACTTATGTTCAAATATCAAGAATCGAAGATTAAACAAACAAGTGAATAAAGATAAGCTATACATTAAACACAAAGATATATAAAGACTCTTTTTATTTGATTTTCTTGACTCAACACTAATTTAAGACACTTGCAAAAATTTTAAAACACACTCAAAAACTAAAGACTCATTAAAACACTAAGACTCTCATACTAAGATTAAACCGAACCTAAACTTGAAGTTCAAAAGCTAAGGCTAGCGAGCTAGCTCTCCCCCACACTTAAAACATACGACGTCCTCGTCGTATCTTTCAAAAATCCTAAGGGGAAAACTAGATCTAATGGTACTTCAAGCAAGTATTGCACCACTTGCCTCTCATGTTTCCAACCATGCCAAAAAGTTTGCGCACGTTACGGTTTAGGAACTTGTAGTCGTCTTCAACTACGCGCTCCAAGTCCTCCATATGTTGCTTCATCGCTTCCATGGCTTGGAGACATTCGTCGGCCGACGTGTAGAGATCCGCGATGGATTGACGGCAAGCTCGACAACACATCGGATGCAATCCGAAGGGGTCTTCATCGCCATTATCTCCACCATCGTCACCACCGTCGTTGCCACCTCCATTATCGTCGCCTTTGTTGCCGTCGCCGTTGGGGCCTTCGGGAGTCCTTTCCTTGGGCTGCTCATCCCAATCGTCATCATCTCTTCCGGCGGCCGCCCACGAGCTCGGGCTACGATCGTCGGAGTAGTCGCTACCCCCATAATCCTTAGGCTCTGGCGACGCCTCCTTGTAGTCTTTGCGCTTGATGCCTTGGATGCGTGCCGACCTTCGAACGGGTGTAGGGACCTTCTCTCCTTCGACGGGGTTGCGAGACGCAAGAGCTCCGGTCGGGACACGCCCTCCGCAACGGATGCGTGCGGTGCTGTTGACGGGTAGCTTGAGCTCGCATCGCCTCCTCCATTGATGGCTTCTTGGCTTCTTGCTTCAACTCTAAGCTCCTTGGGGGCATAATGGCTGCTACAAGGGTGCAAAATATTGCTTGAAAGGTTTGATCCTTAAGCTCCCAATTCGACCAAATAAATAGTCCCGAGAGAAAAGCCACGGGAACCTTATTTTCCTTTTTTACACTTTCCTTAAAATTTTCGACCAAACAATGAAGTAAAAAAAGAAGCAATTCGGGCGAAATTCGGCATCATCGCCCGCCGGAACCATCCGGGCCGGTCGGCCTGGGCCGGCCGGCCCACCCTGCCTCGGGGGCCGGGCCGGTCCGTTTTTTTGCACACCGCCCTATTTTTTCTTCCTTAGCCCATGGGGAAAAGTTAGCCCAGTAAATCTTCGCGAAAAACTCCAGAAAACTAAAGGAAAAACTATTTACAAAAGTTGATACCTTGTTTTTCGTCCTAGGCGGGACGTTCGGGCTCTTCCTCCAAGGTGAAGACGTCAACATGGTGAAGGGGCACGACATCGGGTTTGTAGTAAACCTTAAGCCACTAACCATTCACCACAAATTGATCGCCGTTTATATCCATAATGGTTACCGCTCCGTTGGAGAACACCGAATGCACAACATAAGGTCCGTCCCACTTGCTTTGCAATTTCCCCTTTCCGAAAGTTTTAAACCTCGAATTGTAGAGGAGGACCTTATCTCCTTCTTTAAATCCTTTTTTCTTTAATCTTTTATCATACCACCTTTTGATTCTCTCCTTGTATATGCTTGCGTTTTCATATGCTTTCAACCCCAACTCTTCTAGCTCGCTAATTTGAATTCTTCGTTTCACCACCGCGGCATCGAGATCAAGGTTCATCTCTTTAATTGCCCAATAGGCTTTATGTTCCAACTCAACCGGAAGGTGGCAAGCTTTTCCATAGACGAATTGATAAGGGGTCATACCTATCGGTGTTTTAAATGCCGTTCGATAAGCCCATAAAGCTCCGTCTAATTTCTTTGACCAATCCTTGCCTCCCTTCTCTATGGTCTTATTGAGTATGCTTTTTAATTGCCTATTTGACGTTTCCGCTTGTCCGTTGGTTTGTGGGTGATAGGCCGTAGAGACCCTATGTTCAATCCCTAACTTGGACAAGCACCTTTTAAAATTCTTCCCGGTGAAGTAAGCTCCTCCATCACTTATCAAGATTCTCGGTGTACCGAAACGGGGAAAAATCACGTTCTTGATCATAGTAATGGACTCTTCCGTGGAAGCTTTACGACATGGTATTGCCTCTACCCACTTGGATACATAATCAACCATAACAAGGATGTACTCGAATCCAAATGAGTTTTTAAAAGGCCCCATGAAGTCTATGCCCCAGACATTGAATATGTCGATTTGTAAGTTGTATTTCAAAGGCATAGAATTTCTTTGAGATATGTTTCGGTTCTTTGGCATTCGGGTCATGATGCAACATATCTTTTAGTATCTTCATGCATCTCCGGCCAATAGAATCCGCTCGACCATACTTTTGCTTGGGTTCGAAAATGGCTATAGTGCCCACCGTACTCCGCCGAGTGGCACTTCCTTAGAATCTCAACCCTCTCTTCTCTTGGCACACATCTTCTCATCACTCCATCATTGCCAAGCTTGAAGAGGTATGGTGCATCCCAAAAATATTTCTTACTTTCGGAGATAATCTTCTTTTGAGTGTTTTTACCTAAATGATCTAGGGGCATCTTTCGAATTGCTCGAATGATGTACGTTGACGGTTAATAGTTGTATCAAAGTTCGTTTGTGACTTGCAAGCGGACAAGTCTCCCGTCGTAGTCAAGGGACCCTTCTTCCCTCGAGTGGTGAACCCAAGGTATCGAATCCGTGGAACAATGTGCAACGCAAGGATTCAATCTAGTAAAGCAAGGTAAAGCTATCTAATGAAGACAAGATGCATCTAATCTACTAACTCATAAAGAAAACGAATCTAATCTAATCTACTAAAGAGGTAGCAAGAGAAAGCAAAAGATAACCAATCTAGAGAATCTAGATCATGCTTATGTTGTAGCTCCAAACAAGATAGATAAAGATAGCAAGGCGAATCTCATTAAAAGCATCTTTAAATCGTGGCCTTCCCATCCGACTCCGAAAACATCCGCCTTTCGAGACCCCCGTTCGTCACAACGTATCCCTATTCATGCGGGGAGCTTAGGGCGAGTTCGATAGAACAAGTTGAAATCACTTGGCCGGTCCGGTATGCACCTCTAGCTACCGCGGCTACAAGAGCACCCTAAGTAATCTAGCTGAGACTAGATCGTAGAAGAAGCTAAACCAAGAAGAAAACAAAATCATCGAGAAGGCACTTGATCGCTAGAAATCGGATTCACTTACAAACTTCACCATGAATGATTACATGAACAAGATCACCACCGGGATCCTACCTCGATCTTGATCCTCGCTCCGGAGCTCCGACGTGGTCTTCCATGCAAGGTTCCCACGTCGGCTAGGGAGACCCTAGACAACTAGCACGACCCTCATCTTCAAGTTGGTGTCCCTCAAGCTTCTCTGCTCCTCGGCGGCGGATTACGACTTCCGTTCTCCGTGGCTCTCGGTCAGGGGGCTATTTATAGCCTGAGAAGCAATTAGGTCAAAGGAGAGGCCGATTGGGCCCCGAATTGGGGCCGGGCCGGCCGGCCTGGGCCCCGGTCGGCCCATCTCGCGGCTCGCTTCGCCCGTGTTGCTTCCCACGTCTTCTAGATGTTCTCCCCTTTTACATGTGGGCCCTTGACATCGGTTTCTCTCCGAATTGGACTCAACTCCTTGTCTTGCAAGATTCAGCACTTTTCTGGTTCGGTCCTCGAGTTTATCATCTTCTCGGGCTTGGTCCTTGGGCTCTTGGAGTCATGTTCACTTCATTGCTTGACTTGTATCGGGCTTCAAGGTCTTGTCATGAGGTGCTTAATGAACTTATCCCGGAAGTCTTGCTTTCAACGTTAAAACCCTGCATAAACACATAACTCCAAAACCGACATGCACAAGTGAACTTGTTATACCACGGGGGTTAGTACCAATGAATAAGATACAAAAGTCATGCCAACACCGAAGGTAAACTCATGGCTAGGTTGACGGATTTTCACCGTCAACATCTCCCCCATGCTTAAACCTTGCTCGTCCTCGAGTAAGCCTTCGATGGATATCATCGTTGCCAAACAATGTTTAAACCTTGCACTTGATCATACATGAAAAAAAACATAATGCTCTCAAAAGTTTAATTCGTTAAAGTTCCATAATGTACTAGCCTTCACCTCTACGGAGGGTAGATTCTTATTAAGCTTATCCCACAAGTGTTAACATGCTCACAAAGTTTTAAATAGATCTCAGAATTTTTGAAATAAAGAACGAGATAAAGAAAAGCTAAACCAAATTCACAAATTTAAATCATCTCGTGTATTGCTCATGAACTCTCATCTCACTTGTCTCTCAAGCCTATATATTCTACTCCTTTCCCTCTCATATATATGTGGTAGGCTTTATATGGAGCTTTGGGAAAGTTTAGTCCTAACAAGATTTTATAAATGAGGTGTTGTCAAAACAAGACAAGCTTCTCATGGTCTTACCGAGACTCGTCAAAAAGGTCATTGGAAAATAATGTTAACTCAAGGAGGGGAAAGAGAAAAATACACACACTTTTAGATGAGTGGACATGTGCAAATGGCAAAGAGTGATCCCGAGGCACAAAGGAAGTCCTCGTTATCGGATTGCACATGGTTGGAAAATGAGAATGGATCTTTTAAACTTGAAGCCTTGATTGCACTCTTAGAGAACCGGGGAGTTTACTTTATGCTCATACTTTTTTTCTTTCTCATATTTCTCATTCTTTTCTTTCTTTCTTTCTTTCTTTCTTTCATTCATTATATATATATTTGTTCTTTACCTTGAAAGTCATGAATACCGCTGGATTTTTTTTCTTTCATCATCATTTCATTTTTTTTAAATATTCCCCTTTGAACTCTAAAACTGCACCGTACCTACCTCCTCCCCCATGCTTAGACGTTGCTCGTCCTCGAGCAAAGAGGCGAAAAATAAGGTAGGTACCGGAATATTTTTCCTTGGAGAGATACTTCAAATCTTCAACGTTGGCACCGTCTTGCGATCTTCCTTGAATTGATGATCCATTCTCAACGATAGGTCGTGGTCAAGGAGGTAATCACAAAAAATGATATTTGGTTTAAGGGTGGATATCCGGCGAAGTTTGTGAGATCTCCGATGCGGGGATACACAATGCACGGATAAGAGGCTAGCAAAAAGATAGATACGCAAAAATGGAATGACCAGCTTCTTAGTCTCGGGCCAGAGAAATCATGGCCTGCAATAACTCACTCAAAAATAAATCTTGTACACTAAGGTTTATGCACTCAAATATATATAAGGCTTTGGATAGGTTGAGCAACACACAAGTGATATTTATGACAAGGTTAGCAATATTTTTGAGCATAAAAGACATCTTTAATCTATTCATAACTTGAGAGCACATAAAACACTATGGGTCTTTATTTTAATCATAACCTCCGCTGAAGATTAAGCTAGCATTTAGATAATTTCAGATTTGTATTTTTAAGAGAGCACTAGGTTAAACATGCATAAATCAATTACAAAGATAAACAAAGCGGCAGTTATAATCATATATCATCATGGCACAAACTTTGTAACTTTACCAAAGGTAAAAACTTGGTGGTGACATTATTCATGATGAAAATAAAAACTAAGACACATGCTGAAAAATTAAACTAACACACTTGCTGAAATTTAAATAAAAAACTGAAAACACTACGCATACATAGGTGCAAACAAGCTGAAAATTAAAGAAAAGGGGTAAAGGAAAGATAACTAAAGCTCCTCCTCTCTCTAATCTTCCGCCGGTGGTTGATATTGATAGTCTTGGTTGTTGTACCCTTACTTGTAATAGGAATGCACCACTACTCCTATGAATTGTCCGACGGTGCTAGGTGAAGGTGTCAAAGCACATAAGCGACGTTTGCATTTCCTTCACCCATTTGGTTTGCATTGGTTAGGATGGCTGCAATAATTTGCATGTTCCTTGCAGCGTATCCTCCAATGGTGGCTACATTTTGTTGTGGTTGAGGAAGGTGTGCATATGGCTCCGCAAAGGCTACGTTGGGCACCGCAAAAATGGTGGGGGTATGGCTGCACCACTCCCCCATGCTTGCATTGGCACACCACCGTAGTAACTCGGCGGCGCCGGGTTCCTCCCAATGGTGGGACATAATTTTTGTTGTGCACCTCCTTCTTGGGTCGTGGAAGCTCCTTCTCCTATAATCCTTCTCCTTTTATTTTTTTTTTCGCCGGCACAAGAAGTACTTCCTCTAACCGATCTTCTTCCCCTCAAGAAAAGTCTTAATCTTCAATCCGGAAGGGGCAAATTCACCTAGGCCACTCGGAAGCCTCCTCTCTCATCTTCACTCTTATATTTTCCTTCCTTCATATATTCCTAGGGAAGTCCCGGGTAGGAGATGATTTGGGTTTCTTGTAATACCCGGTTTTAAAGAGATAGCCAATATGGAGAGGTAACACCCCGAACCAATATCTTCCGAACTCGATGTTGCTTAACAACACCACCGGTTGATCATAGGTGAGTGGGGTCTATTGGCCACTTGGCAATCAAAACCAAGTAAAGCCAATTCAACTCCGTGTTGGTTATCTTTGTCTCTCTTGTTCTCCCAAAAATCCACTTGCACAAAGGCGACACACATGGATGATGGGGTTCCCGATAGTATTTCTTCGTTGATGGTCTCTTCCCGTGACCATACTCCAAAAACCTTCCCATGTGCCTTCATGCACATACTTATTTCGGAGCTCCCTTTTGAAAATAGGAGACACTCGCCCATGGGTCTACGATACTAGACATGCAATCGTTTTGAACATGAAAACCAATCGATCTATCGGGGATTGTGTTGAATGGATCCAAGGAAGCAGTGGAGCCCTTACTCCCTTTACGGCATGGTTGCTAGCCTTAAGCATTAAAGTATTTTCAGCACAAGATGATAGATATATAATCCAACAAAGTGTGATTACATCTCAAGATCGATCGCAACCCATGGATGAAAGGAGATTACCCCATCAAAGTGCTAGAAATGGCATCACCGATCAAGGTTACCCTTCCGACGGTGTCTTCCTTCTTCTCCACTTGTGGGCTCCCTCCAACGGAATGAGAGACTCAGCACTCCTTCATCAAGGGTATACGCCATGGTCATGAAAATTTCCTAGGCGAATTTCTTGTGGGTGTTTGCCGACACTCCGTTAGAGAACTGCACCGGTGTCCCGTGTGAAACCCAATATGTGGAGAGCTTGGTCGTCGATGTCGACGTTCGCTACAAGCCTCTACTTAAGGCGAGCGAGCTTCTTCTCCTCCTCCGTCATGATGACATACCCCTCGGAATACCGCGGAGCATATGGAGGTGGAGCGGATGATCGTGTCAAGTGGTGAGGTTGGACGGGCGGCTCCTCCATATGTTATTGAAGTTTGGAAAACCTAATAAACGAGTTTTGTGTGGCCCTCATGCCACCAAGGAGAAGAGTGTGATTCCTCCTCGGCGGTGCCGTGTCCTACTCCATACTCCGAGGATGCTCGGAAACCGAGCGCCTCCTCGAAGAGGTTGTCGATGATGGCTTAGACGACGATGATCCCTTCTTCTTCGGTGAAAAGGCTTGTAGTTTTCTTCCATGATTGCAGCACTCTCCCTCACAAATAAATATCCGGGGTTTTCACCCGGTAACAAGGTACACAAATATTATTTTGGAGTCCGGACTTTGAGTGGATTAAGGATGTAGTTTGTTGCACGAAACAAACGCGGTGGATGGCTAAGTCTAAGGTGATTCCGGCCTACAAACTAGAGCACACGAACAAAGAGTTGGATGAAAGACTTACCTCTCTCCTCCTCTTGGCGCGGTTCTTCTCTAGTGCATTCATGTTGCTTCGTGATCGCGTACACCTTCCAAACGTTCCCGTCCACTCCTTCGCTTGCATTATTGCTCCTTCCACTTGATGCTTTCGCTTTGACTCACTTCCATACTCCCTTGCCTCACATGCATCCATGATATTCCTACAAAATAAAGCCTTGGCTGCCCCCCCATGCTTGTACATTGCATGTGGTTTAAATATGTTGGAGGGGCATCCCGTGATGTATCATGGTGCATGCATGGTTAGGTTAACTAGATTGCCTCCCCGTAAGTGTGTTTAAGGCTAAGCACTCCTCTTATTTCGAAATTTAAAAATATTTTTCAGAGCCATGCAAGAGCTCGAACATAATTTTAGAGAAGTTTTTAAACCATTAAAAACAAATGCAAGTCGAAAATATTTTTTTATTACGTCGATTTCGGTCTCACCGGTATAGTTTGCCTTCATTGGTTGAGAGCAAGCTTTTCCCGGCTTGATCATGGGGGCATAGGTTTAGGTCCTAATTTCGATTAGATGAGAGAGATTTTGAATGAAATAAAATTAAGTGAGGCTTAGAAAAATTCTAATCTTAGAGAAACCAAGGATATGGATTTTTAAACCAACCAAAAATCAAGTTTCTAGGTTCACGCGAGTCCTACCACATGCTGATATTTAAATAACATCTAGATACAAGTCGTGGCTCTACTCGTGTGTTTTTAGCATGAAAAACAAGTCAACCACAACATCATAAAGAGGATGAAAGGTTGAGTTTGGTTCTGAATTTTTTTGGTTTTGGTTATGGTTTCTCGAAAAGAAGCAAACAAACACATAGGATGGTTCATGTAAAGGGGTTATGATCAAGCAAAATATTCAACCAAGAATTATGTCTCTAATATTATTCAACCATTCTAAGTCTAAGGTTTTGCGTAGTAAAATTCAAAACTGAATTAAATTTAAAAAGACTTGAAAAACCTGGAATCGGGTTGTCCTCCCGGTAGCTTATTCTTGACTCGACGAAACGGGTTGCCTCCCCGCCTAGCGCTTCGTTTATAGTCCATGGCTAGACTTCTTCACTTGATTACTTCGGATCAACGCTCTTTGCGGGCGTTGCAATCTTGGGTACCCACTTTGGCTTAGTCAATTTTTTTGGTCTTCACGGGCGGCTTTGTCCTTTGGTCTTGACGGATGCAACAACTTCCTTGTGGCTCGGCATCTCGAACTCCGGTCCTTCGGTCGTGATCTTCATGGTCTCTAGTGTGATCCTTCATCTCTCCCGAATGAGCTTGAGTAGCCTTCGCCGTCTTGGGACCTTGGAGTTGTCTCGGATATTCTTCTTTGTTGCCCATCGGGCGCCGCAAGTTGTCCCACTTGCGTCTAGCATCTTTATCACGATGAACACTTCACGCTCCTTGCATGTGGATCTTGCCTTGGCAGCCTTTAGGTGTTGAGCTTCTTTCTCCATCTCCATCTTCTCCATCCTCCTCTTAAGTAAACCGATATGCCACTCAAGGAATCCGGCTCGTATGCATTCAGCTCTCGCAATCGTCATGCGGATAGTTGAGACTTTGATCTTGAACGGCCTCCCGGCGTCTTGAAGGTTTATGATAGGTAGATCAACAATGCCGGGGGTGCATAGGCGATCTCGCGCTCGGTGGTTGAGGTTGATCTTCCTTTGGACTTGGAGGTGGTGATTCCCTTGGAGATTTTGATGGTCCTTCGAGCTTGTGTTGCACGTCACCTTTGCCTGTAAAGTTTTCCTGGATCATCCACAAAAAAGTTTTGGGTTTCTTGGAGAGGTAGCCAACCATCTCCGGTTAGGGTTAGTGATAAAACAAAAATCTAACAAAAGAAAAATTAGGGTTAATCAAAACTAGATTAGATTGACTCTTTTTTTTTCCTTTTGAGGATGATCAAACATAAGAGATGAAAAAGAAAATCAAAAGAAAAACTGAAAGATAAGCGATACTAGATCGGATCTTGATTGCTTGTTCCCCGGCAACGGCGCCAGAAAAAGGGGCTTGTTGACGGTTAATAGTTGTATCAAAGTTCGTTTGTGACTTGCAAGCGGACAAGTCTCCCGTCGTAGTCAAGGGACCCTTCTTCCCTCGAGTGGTGAACCCAAGGTATCGAATCCGTGGAACAATGTGCAACGCAAGGATTCAATCTAGTAAAGCAAGGTAAAGCTATCTAATGAAGACAAGATGCATCTAATCTACTAACTCATAAAGAAAACGAATCTAATCTAATCTACTAAAGAGGTAGCAAGAGAAAGCAAAAGATAACCAATCTAGAGAATCTAGATCATGCTTATGTTGTAGCTCCAAACAAGATAGATAAAGATAGCAAGGCGAATCTCATTAAAAGCATCTTTAAATCGTGGCCTTCCCATCCGACTCCGAAAACATCCGCCTTTCGAGACCCCCGTTCGTCACAACGTATCCCTATTCATGCGGGGAGCTTAGGGCGAGTTCGATAGAACAAGTTGAAATCACTTGGCCGGTCCGGTATGCACCTCTAGCCACCGCGGCTACAAGAGCACCCTAAGTAATCTAGGCTTGAGACTAGATCGTAGAAGAAGCAAAACCAAGAAGAAAACAAAATCATCGAGAAGGCACTTGATCGCTAGAAATCGGATTCACTTACAAACTTCACCATGAATGATTACATGAACAAGATCACCACCGGGATCCTACCTCGATCTTGATCCTCGCTCCGAGCTCCGACGTGGTCTTCCATGCAAGGTTCCCACGTCGGCTAGGGAGACCCTAGACAACTAGCACGACCCTCATCTTCAAGTTGGTGTCCCTCAAGCTTCTCTCGCTCCTCGGCGGCGGATTGTGACTTCCGTTCGCGTGGCTCTCGGTCGGGGGGGCTATTTATAGCCCGAGAAGCAATTAGGTCAAAGGAGAGGCCGATTGGGCCCCGAATTGGGGCGGGCCGGCCGGCTGGGCCGCCGGCCCGGGCCCACTCGGCCCATCTCGCGGCTGCTTCGCCGGTGTTGCTTCCCACGTCTTCTAGATGTTCTCCCCTTTTGCATGTGGGCCATTACGTCGGTTTCTCTCCGAATTGGACTCAACTCCTTGTCTTGCAAGATTCAGGCACTTTTCGGTTCGGTCCTCGGAGTTTATCATCTTCTCGGGCTTGGTCCTTGGGCTCTTGGAGTCATGTTCACTTCATTGCTTGACTTGTATCGGGCTTCAAGGTCTTGTCATGAGGTGCTTAATGAACTTATCCCGGAAGTCTTGCTTTCAACGTTAAAACCCCGCATAAACACATAACTCCAAAACCGACATGCACAAGTGAACTTGTTATACCACGGGGGTTAGTACCAATGAATAAGATACAAAAGTCATGCCAACATCGAAGGTAAACTCATGGCTAGGTTGACGGATTTTCACCGTCAACAATGTCGATCATCCAAGTATCTTTATCAAGCACTCTATTGAGGTGGTCATTTCTCATCTTATCTTCTATGGGCTCTTTATCATCTTGTCCACGATTCATCCTAGATAAATGATCGGCCACAACATTTTCCACCCCCTTTTTATCACAAATTTCAACATCAAACTCTTGGAGAAGAAGGATCCAACGAATCAAACGTGATTTATCTTCCTTCTTAGCCAAGAGATACTTGATGGCTGCGTGATCGGTGTAAACAATGACCTTCGAGTTCACGATGTCGGATCTGAATTTTTGGAAAGCGAATACCACCGCTAGCAACTCCTTTTCCGTAGTGGCATAATTTAATTGTGCCCCACTAAGAGTTTTGCTAGCATAGTAAACGGCGTGAACTCGGCCTTCCTTTCTTTGACCCAAGACCGCGCCTACGGCGTAGTCACTTGCTTCACACATGATCTCGAAAGGCTGGCTCCAATCCAGAGGTTGGATGATGGGAGCACTCACCAACGCATTTTTCAAGGTCCGAATGCCGCTAGACACTTCTCATCAAAGTCGAAAGCCACATCCTTTTGAAGGAGATGTGTTAAAGGCTTCGTGATCTTCGAGAAGTCCTTGATATATCTTCTATAGAATCCGGCATGGCCTAGAAAGCTCCTTAAGGACTTAACATCCGTAGGAGGTGGGAGTTGCTCAACCGTCTCTACCTTAGCCTTGTCCACTTCAATTCCTCTCTCGGATATGACATGTCCGAGCACTATGCCTTGTTTAACCATGAAGTGGCACTTTTCCCAATTTAACACCAAATCTACCTCCGCACACCTCGTAAGGACCTTTTCTAAGTTTGCTAAGCAATCCATGAACGTCTTCCCGTAAACGGAAAAATCATCCATAAACACTTCAACTATTTCTTCGATGAATTCCGAAAACACGGCCATCATGCAACGTTGAAAAGAGGCGGAGTGTTGCATAGGCCGAAGGGCATCCTCCTATATGCAAACGTTCCGTAAGGGCACGTAAACGTTGTCTTATGTTGATCTTCGGGTGAATGGGAATTTGCATGAACCCCGAGTATCCATCGAGAAAGCAAAAGTAAGCGTGGTTTGCTAACCTCTCGAGCATCTCGTCAATGAACGGTAGGGGGAAGTGATCTTTCTTCGTCGCTTTGTTAAGCTTACGATAATCGATACACATCCGCCACCCGGTCACGGTTCTTTGCGGTATCAACTCGTTCTTCTCATTCTTCACCACGGTCAAACCTCCTTTCTTCGGTACACAATGTCGCACGGGCTCACCCACTCGCTATGCGGAACCGGGTAGATGATTCCGGCATCAAGTAACTTGATAACCTCTTTCTTTACTACCTCTCGCATGGCATGAGTTAGCCTCCTTTGGTGGTCCACTACGGAATTACATTGGTCTTCCATTGGTATACGATGAGTGCAAAAGGCTGGGCTAATACCTTTGAGATCATTAATCGAATATACAATCATCTTCCTATGTTTTTTAAATAAAATCAGCAACGCTTCATTTTCTTCGGGACTCAACTCGTCGCTCACAATGACCGGATAAGTTTTGTCCGGGGCCCAAAATTTCATATTTTAATCCCTTGGGCAAAGGTTTAAGGTCTACCTCGGGCACTTGTGGCTCCTCGGGTTTGATTTCTCCTATGTCTTCGAATTTCTCTTCCTCCACACTACCATCATGCGGCTCTAAGCCTTTTGTCGCTTCCTCTAGTTCTTCATCTTGTTGATTACTAATTTGATTTTCCATCGCTCTTTGCAGGCGGGTCTCTAAGGGTTTCAACAAAACAAAGACTATCTATCTCTTCTACTTCTTCATCTTCGAGAGGAAAGGGTGTAAGGTGTTTAGAAGCACGAAGAAAGTTATATGTGTACTTTGTTCCATTAAGGTTCATTGTTACTTTGCCTTCTCCGGCATCTAACACGACATCAACCAACTTAAGAAAAGGCCTACCTAAGATTATGTGATCATGATTACTATGGTAAGCATCGATAACAAAGAAATCGGTTGGTATGTAGTTTCTAGAGATTTTTACTTTCATGTTGCAAGCAATACCTAGAGGTTTGATAGTTCTACCATCTCCCATAATTAATTTCGTTGATGTTGGAGCTAAGTCTAGGTTGTGGTCTTGAACTTTATCGTAAATTTTAGAAGATAGGACACTTACTTGGGCTCCCATGTCGCATAAAGCTTTGCATTGAACTCCGTTGATCTCGCAACTCAAGTGTGGTGTCATCTTCTCTTCTTCTTTGGATCCTATCGCGTAAATTTCGGTGAGGCGAGCGTATGGTGATGCTTCGTGCTTGATCCCCATGATTCTCTTCACCTCGGCAATATGTTCGGATCCACTACGTCATCTCCAAAGAGCTTTTGAAAAATCTCCCCGGTGGTTTCAAGGTCGTATGAATTTTCGGCTTTCTTCTCCGGTGGGAAATCCACTTCCAATGCTCTTGCCATTCCCTTTTGATTAGGGAACGGTCTTTGTTGACGGTGAAAATCCGTCAACCTAGCCATGAGTTTACCTTCGGTGTTGGCATGAGTTTTATACCTTATCCATTGGTACTAACCCCCGTGGTATAACAAGTTCACGTGTGCATGTCGGTTTTGGAGTTTAATGTTTATGCAGGGTTTTAGTGTTGAATGCAAGACTTTCGGGATAAGTTCATCAAGCACCTCATGACAAGACCTTGAAGCCCCGTACAAGTCATGCAATGAAGCAAACTTAACTCCAAGAAGCGGGGGACTTGATCCGAGAAGACAACGGACTCCGGGGACCCGACCGGAAAAGTGCGCGAATCTTGCAAGACAAGGAGTTGAGTCCAATTCGGAGAGAAACCGACGACATGGACCCACATGCGAAGGGGGGAACATCCGAGAAGCAAGGGAACCGACGTGGGGCAAAGGAGCCCACGGGCCGGGCCTAAATGGGCCCGGGACGGCCGGCCCGGTCCGGTCGGCCCGTGCCCATTTTGGGCCCAAATTCGTCCTCCTTTGCCCTAGCCGCCAATCGGGCTATTTATAGCCCCCCGACCGAGAGCCACGAAGAGAAGATTTCGTCTTCGGCCGCCGAGAAGCGAGAGAAGAGAGGGACACCATGTCGGAGAGGAGAGGGTCGAGCTAGTTGACTAGGGTTTCCCTAGCCGACGTGGGAACCTTGCATGGAAGACCACGTCGGAGTTCCGGAGCTAGAAGCAAGATCAAGGAAGGATCCCGGTGGTGATCTTGTGTATGTATCATTGTCATAGTTGAATTATCAAGTTGAATATTTTCTTAGCGATCAAGTGTTTCCTCGAAGATTTCGTTTTTCGATCGGCTTTGCTTATTTCAATTCTATTTGTGCGATAGATTACATAGGGTGTTCTTGTAGCCGCGGTGGCTAGAGGTACACGCCGGATCTTCCGAAAGAATCTCGACTTGTCTTTTGACTCGCCCTAAGCTCCCCGCATGAATAGGGATACGTTGTGACGAACGGGGGTCTCGAAAGGCGGATGTTTTCGGATTTGGACGGGAAACCACGATTTAAAGAGGCTTCTATTAAGATTCGATTTGCTACTTCTTCTCTTGCTTGGAACTTCAACAAAAGGCTTACCCCAATCCCTCTAGATCGGTTTATCTACCCAATCTTACTTTGTTTTCTCCGGTTTTTAGTAGATTAGATCTGTTTTATGTCTTTTACTTAGATGCATTAGGTCTTTTATCGAATATTGAAGTTACTTGGCTTTAATAGATTAAGTCTTGCGTCACACATTTGTTCCACGGATTCGATACCTTGGGTTCACCACTCGAGGGAAGAAGGGTCCCTTGACTACGACGGGAGACTTGTACGCTTGCGAGTCACGAACGAACTTTGATACAATTATTAACCGTCAACAAGCCCCTTTTTCTGGCGCCGTTGCCGGGGAACAAGTGATCAAGATTTGATTTTTTATTGCTTTTTTTTGTAATTTTCAGTACTGATTTTGTTTTATTTTTGCATCTACTAAACTTTGATCATCCTCAAATTACATCTAATCTAGTTTGTCTAACCCTAGTTTTCATAGATTTATTTTTCCTTTCTAGTTTTGCATACTTTGCTTGTTGCTAACCCTAACCGGAGATGGTTGGCTACCTCTCCAAGAAACCCAAACTTTTTTGTGGATGATCCGGGAAAACTTTACGAGCAAAGGTGACATGCAACACAAGCTAAAGGGGTGGAAACCCTAGATTCAAAAGTTGAAGTCGAAGGACCGTCGAAATCTCCAAGGGAATCACCACCTCCAAGTCCAAAGGAAGATCAACCTCAACCACCGCAGCGCGCGCACCCGGACATCGTTGATCTACCTATCATAAACCTTCAAGACGCCGGGAGGCCGTTCAAGATCAAAGTCTCAACTATCCGCATGACGATTGCGAGAGCTGAATGCATACGAGTCGGATTCCTTGAGTGGCATATCGGTTTACTTAAGAGGAGGATGGAGAAGATGGAGATGGAGAAAGAAGCTCAACACCTAAAGGCCGCCGAAGCAAGATCCTCATGCAAGGAGTGTGTGGAGTATGACCATGTCCAAGGTAACCCCGATTTAATGCAAGTTCGTCGATTCAAGTTTTGGGTTCTCTTTGTGCACAATTCAAGGACTTGATGGACGAGCAAGCTAAGATCAACGAGGACACCGTCACTAAGTTCGAGGCTATGGAGAAAATATTGAAGAATTTAGATGGCAAGGTGACGGAGGTCGGAAGCTCTATACTTGAAGTGTTCATCGTGATAAGATGCTAGACGCAAGCGGGACAACTTGCCGGGCGCCCGATGGGTAACAAAGAAGAATATCCGAGACAACTACAAGGTCCCAAGACGGCGAAGGCTACTCAAGCTCATTCGGGAGAGATGAAGGATCACATTAGAGACCATGAAGATCACGACCGAAGGACCGGAGTTCGAGATGCCGAGCCACAAGGAAGTTGTTGCATCCGTCAAGACCAAGGACAAAGCCACCCGTGAAGACCAAAAAAATTGAATAAGCCAAAGCGGGTACCCAAGATTGCAACGCCCACAAAGAGCGTTGATCCGAAGTAATCAAGTGAAGAAGTCTAGCCATGGACTATAAACGAAGCGCTAGGCGGGAGGCAACCCGTTTCGTCAAGTCAAGAATAAGCTACGGGAGGACAACCCGATTCCGGGTTTTTCGAGTCTTTTCAATAATTTAGTTTTTGAGTTTTATTACGCAAAGACATTAGACTTAGAAGTGGTTGAACAATATTAGAGACATAATTCTTGATTGAATGTTTGCTTTATCATAAACCCTTTGCATGAACCCTCCTATGTGCTTGTTTGATTCTTTTCTTTTCGAGAAACCCTCAACCAAATAATTTCAGAACCTTAACTCAACCTTTCACCCTCATTATGGTGCTGAGGTTGACTTATTTTTCATGCTAAAACCACACGAGTAGAGCCACGATTTATGTTTAAGTGTTAATAAAATTCAGCACGTGGTAGGACTCGCGTGAACCTAGAAATCAAAGCTTTTGGTTGGTTTTAAAAATCTATATCCTTGGTTTCTCTAGGATTAGAATTTTTCTAAGCCTATTCTAATTTTGTTTTATTCAAAATCTTTCTTATTTAGCCAAAATTAGAACCTAAACCTATGCCCCCATGATCAAGCCGGGAAAATGTCTGCTCTCAACCAATGAAGGCAAACTATACCGGTGAGACCGAAATCGACGTAAAAAAAAATATTTTCGACTTGCATTTGTTTTTAATGGTTTAAAAACTTCTCTAAAATTATGTTCGAGCTCTTGCATGGCTCTGAAAAATATTTTAAATTTCGAATTAGAGGAGTGCTTAACCTTAAACACACCATAATGGAGGCAATCTAGTAATCATGCATGCACCATTGGATTCCCTTTCATCAACTTTCACCAATTCCACATGCGAAGGACAAGTATGGTGGGCAGCAAGCATCAACTTTGTAGGAATTTCATGGTGGCATGTGAAGCAAGTGGAGCTAGGGAGCATGGACATGACCCAAAACATGAAGCATCAAGTGGAAGGACCATAAAGGAGTGGACGAGAGCGTTTGGGTGGTGCAACTCGTGGAGCACGCGGGCGGGGAAAGTTGCGAGAGGTGAAATGATCATGCTGGAAGAAAGACGAGGCGGGGAGGAGCACCGAGGCCGGCCTCACCAACATAAGGAGCCCCCCGGCTCCCGTTTTCTGCGAGCAAGCTTCCCTCTCCTTCCTGTGTTTGTGTGTTCATGTTTGTGTGCTCAAAACTTCCGTAGACATAGCCAACCTTCCCAAGCTTGATAGCTCAAGAAAAAAAAAAATCCACATCCTTAATCCACTCAAAGTCCACATCCGAAGCAAAGAGTTTAAGTGCCTAGTTACCGGTTGCAACCCGGAATTTTAGTTGAAGAAAGAGTGCAGCAACCATGTGGAAGAAGACCACAAGTCTCTTCTCCAAGAAGAAGAGTTCGTCGTCGTCCAAGCCGTCATCAACCACGTCTTCGAGGAGGCACTCGGTTTCCGAGTCTCCCGGAGCATGGAGACGGACACGGCACCACCGAGGAGGAACGACGCTCTCCTCCTTGGTGGTATGAGAGCTGCGAGAAGCACTTCCATGAGGTTCACCGAACCTCGTGGGCACACGGAGGAGCAGCCCGCGCCACCACGACGATCGACTCGCTCAACTGCGCCACCTCCTTACACCCCGACACAATCTTCGTACGGCTTCATCATCTTGTCGGCGGAGGAGGAGGAGAGGCTCGCCAATCTTGAGAAGAGGCTTGTGCCAAACGTCGAGTTCGACGACCAAGCACTCTACACCTTGGGTTTTTGCACCGACATATACTATATGTTGGGGCACCTCGGATGGGTGCAGTTCTCCAACGGAGTATCGGTGGACACCCATTTGGGGTTTGCCTTGGAAATTTTAATGACTATTGCACCCATCGTTGATGATGATGGGGTGCAAAGCTTGTCATTCCGTTTGGAGGGAGTCCAACAAGTGGTTCCCTACGAGCACGTTAGGGAGCTGCTTGGATTCCACAAGGGAGCTCCGGAGAAAGTTGACGTGCCACCCGGCATGTTAGCGGGATTTTGGAACATGATCTCCGGAGAAGCCCATCAACAACGCAATTGCATCCGCAACCCCATTATCCGGATATTTCACTCTTGGATGTGCAAGAGGATATTGGGGAGGATGAAGGAAACAAAGGTGACCGACACGGAGTTGAATTGGCTATACTCGGCTTTAATTGCCGAGCAGCCAATAGACCCCTCTTACCTCATGATCAACCGTTGGTGTTGTGAAGCAACATCGGGGGCGGGTAATATTGGTTCGGGGTGTTACCTCTCCATGTTGGCCTTTTCCTTGCGGCCGGGGATCGCAAGAAACCTCGACCACCTTTTGCGAGGTACCTCTCTCGGCATTGAATATTTGCGGCAAGGCAAATACATTAGTGGAGATGAGAGAGGAGGTTATCGGTTGGCCTTAGTAAACCTACCCCTTCCCAATCGGAGGCTTAGGCTTTTCACCGAAGGGAGAGAAGATTGGTTGGAAGAGGGACTACTTGTCCCCGCAAGGAAAAACAAGAGAGGAAGAATCGTAGAGGAGGGAACATCCTCCGCACAAGCGAGTGGAGCACAACCCAATGTGCAACCGTTCGGCGGGGTCCCTCCTCCGCCAAGTTATTACGGAGGGCCACAAGAGCAAGCATGGGGGGTGGTGCACCGGTACCCCCACAAAATTATGTTGTGCCCAACGCTAACTTCGCGGAGTCCTACGCTCATCATCCCCAACCACAACAAAGCATGGCCATTATTGGAGGGTTTGCTGCAAGTAACGCTCAAAACATCGCAGCCATCCAAGCTAACGCAGCTCAACTTGGTGAAGGCAACGCAAATATTGCCTTTGAACTTGGATGCCTTCACCTTGTGGAGCCAAATCAATTCGTCGGAGGAAGTGTCCAACCATATTATGAGCAAGGGTATTATTATCAAGATCATCAACATCAACCACCGGCGGAGGACTAGAAGATTTAGGAACTTTAGATTTCTTTTCTTTTCTTTTTCTCTCGTAATTTTCAGCTTTTGCTTATGTGTGTTTGCGTAGTATTTTCTGTTTTTATTTAAATTTCAGCAAGCATGTTTGTTTATTTTCAGTTTGTATTTCAACTTGATGTCACCATTAATAAAGACACCACCTTGATTATATCATTGGAAAAGTTACAAAATTCGTGCCATGATGATATATGATTAAAATTGCAGCTTTGTTCATCTTTGTAATTGATTTATGCATGTTTAAACTAGTGCTCTCTTAAAAATACAGATCTGAATTTATTTAAATACTAGCTTAATTTTCAGCGGAGGTTATGATTAAAATAAAGACCCATAGTGTTTTATGTGCTCTCAAGTTATGAATAGATTAAAGATGTCTTTTATGCTCAAAAATATTGCTAACCTTGTCACGAATATCACTTGTGTGTTGCTCAACCTATCCAAAGCCTTATATATATTTGAGTGCATAAACCTTAGTGTACAAGATTTATTTTCGAGTGAGTTATTGCAGGCCATGATTTCTGTGGCCCGAGACTAAGAAGCTGGTCATTCCATTTTTGCGTATCTATCTTTTTGCTAGCCTTTTATCCGTGCATTGTGTATCCCCACATCGGTGATCTCACAAACTTCGCCGGATATCCACCCTTAAACCAAATATCATTTTTTGTGATTACCTCCTTGACCACAACCTATCGTTGAGAATGGATCATCAATTCAAGGAAGATCGCAAGACGGTGCCAACGTTGAAGATTTCAAGTATCTCTCCAAGGAAAAATATTTCTGGTACCTACCTTATTTTTCGCCTCTTTGCTCGAGGACGAGCAACGTCTAAGCATGGGGGAGGAGGTAGGTACGGTGCAGTTTTAGAGTTCAAAGGGGAATATTTTAAAAAAATGATGAAAGAAAAAAAAATCCAGTGATACTCATGACTTTCAAGGTATAAAAAAATCAAAACTTCGTTGTGAAAGTCATGGACTGAATATATGACGAGAAAAAAAAATGAATGAATGAAAGAAAGAAAAGAATGAGAAATATGAGAAAGAGAAAAAAATATATGTGCGTAAAGTGAACTCCCTGGCTCTCTAAAAGTGCATTCAAGGCTTCAAGTTAAAAAGATCCATTCTCATTTTTCCAACCATGTGCAATCCGATAACGAGGACTTTCTTTGGCCTCGGGATCACTCTTTGCCATTTGCACATGTCCACCTATCTAAAAGTGTGTGTATTTTTCTCTTTCCCCTCCTTGATTTAACATTATTTTCCAATGACCTTTTTGACGAGTCTCGGTAAGACCATGAGAAGCTTGTCTTGTTTTGACAACACCTCATTTATAAAATCTTGTTAGGACTAAACTTTCCCAAAGATCCATATAAAGCCTACCACATATATATGAGAGGGAAAGGAGTAGAATATATAGGCTTGAGAGACAAGCGAGATGAGAGTTCATGAGCAATGCATCGGATGATTTAAATTTGTGAATTTGGTTTAGCTTTTCTTTATCTCGTTCTTTATTTCAAAAATTCCGAGATCTATTTAAAACTTTGTGAGCATGTTAATACTTGTGGGATAAGCTTAATATACCCTCCGTAGAGATGAAGGCTAGTACATTATGTAAATTTAATGAATTAAAATTTAGAGAGCATTATGTTTTTCTCATGTGTGATCAAGTGCAAAGTTTAAACATTGTTTGGCAATGATGATATCCATCGAAGGCTTACTCGAGGACGAGCAAGGTTTAAGCATGGGGGAGATGTTGACGGTGAAAATCCGTCAACCTAGCCATGAGTTTACCTTCGGTGTTGGCATGAGTTTTATACCTTATCCATTGGTACTAACCCCCGTGGTATAACAAGTTCACGTGTGCATGTCGGTTTTGGAGTTTAATGTTTATGCGGGGTTTTAGTGTTGAATGCAAGACTTTCGGGATAAGTTCATCAAGCACCTCATGACAAGACCTTGAAGCCCCGTACAAGTCATGCAATGAAGCAAACTTAACTCCAAGAAGCCGGGGACTTGATCCGAGAAGACAACAGACTCCAGGGACCTGACCAGAAAAGTGCTGAATCTTGCAAGACAAGGAGTTGAGTCCAATTCGGAGAGAAACCGACGACATGGACCCACATGCGAAGGGGGGAACATCCGGGAAGCAAGGGAACCGACGTGGGGCAAAGGAGCCCACGGGGCCGGGCCTAAATGGGCCCGGGACGGCCGGCCCGGTCCGGTCGGCCCGAGCCCATTTTGGGCCCAAATTCGTCCTCCTTTGCCCTAGCCGCCAATCGGGCTATTTATAGCCCCCCGACCGAGAGCCACGAAGAGAAGATTTCGTCTTCGCCGCCGAGAAGCGAGAGAAGAGAGGGACACCATGTCGGAGAGGAGAGGGTCGAGCTAGTTGACTAGGGTTTCCCTAGCCGACGTGGGAACCTTGCATGGAAGACCACGTCGGAGTTCCGGAGCTAGAAGCAAGATCAAGGAAGGATCCCGGTGGTGATCTTGTGTATGTATCATTGTCATAGTTGAATTATCAAGTTGAATCTTTTCCTAGCGATCAAGTGTTTCCTCGAAGATTTCGTTTTTCGATCGGCTTTGCTTATTTCAATTCTATTCGCGCGATAGATTACATAGGGTGTTCTTGTAGCCGCGGTGGCTAGAGGTACACGCCGGATCTTCCGAAAGAATCTCGACTTGTCTTTTGACTCGCCCTAAGCTCCCCGCATGAATAGGGATACGTTGTGACGAACGGGGGTCTCGAAAGGCGGATGTTTTCGGATTTGGACGGGAAACCACGATTTAAAGAGGCTTCTATTAAGATTCGATTTGCTACTTCTTCTCTTGCTTGGAACTTCAACAAAAGGCTTACCCCGATCCCTCCGGATCGGTTTATCTACCCAATCTTACTTTGTTTTCTCCGGTTTTTAGTAGATTAGATCTGTTTCATGTCTTTTACTTAGATGCATTAGGTCTTTTATCGAATATTGAAGTTACTTGGCTTTAATAGATTAAGTCTTGCGTCACACATTTGTTCCACGGATTCGATACCTTGGGTTCACCACTCGAGGGAAGAAGGGTCCCTTGACTACGACGGGAGACTTGTACGCTTGCGAGTCACGAACGAACTTTGATACAATTATTAACCGTCAACGTCTTCTCTTGTCGAATACTTCTTCGTAGTCAATAGGAACCCAATCCATTGGTTCGAACTCCCTTAGTGGCTTCGCGCTTGACATGCTTCTCTTGTTCGTCTCATATGGTGTGGCGAAGTCGACGTTTGGTGTAGTTCTTGACTTGATGTGTTCTTGTTCAAGCTTTTCCATGATTGGTTCCTCTTTTGTGACTTCGGGGTTGCCTCTTTAGAAAAATCAGCACACTTCTTCCTTGAATTGTATTCCGGCTCTTTTGCAAGTCTTGTTTCCCAATCTCTTCGCATGGCAGCCGCTTTACTAACTTTTTGTAGAAGTTGGGCGGCTTCCGTGAGTGTTTTCTCCATGAGATCCCCACCTGCACACATTTCGACGTGTTGCATGCAACTAGGGGTTAGGGAAAAGAAAAATGTATGCAAGAGTATGTCACCGGTGAAGTCGAGTTTTGGTCCTTGTTCGATTAACCCATTAAACCTATCCCAGGCTTGGTCTATCCCTTTCTCTTCTCCTTGCATGAAAGTGATCACTTGCCTCCTTAGATGTTGAACCTTGCTAATTGGAAAGAACTTCTCGCAAAACTTTTTTGTCAACTTGTTCCAATTGCCTTCAACTTCAAAGGACGCAACCGAATACCATGTCGTTGCTTTGCCGGCAAGTGAGTAGGGAAAGAGATTCCATTTGAACCATTCATCGGGAACTCCTTCTTGACGCACCGTGTTGCATATTGTCGTGAAATCTCTTATGTGTCTATATGGGTTCTCCTTAACCATCCCTTCAAATGGGTTCGCCGCCACCATCTCGATGATCTTGGATTTAATCTCATACTTGGTCGCTTCCCGGCTTCGAATCCGACTCTTGTACTTTTATGTCTTCACATCGAGGGCTAGCGTAATCCCTTAATGATTTCTCCGGTTCTTCCATGGGTTGATTAATGAATGCCATCTAGGCAATAAGATAAAAACAAAAACAAAAACAAAACAAGTGTTTTTCTAGATAATATATGTTAGATAAAGCAAATAAAAGATAAACTAAAATATAAAACTAAGTTAGATGCAAATCAAACGATGTAAACTAACTTGCTCCCCGACAACGGCGCCGGAAAAAGGGGCTTGTTGACGGATAAAAGACGTATACCTCTACGATCCGCAAGCGTACGAACCCCACAACTTTTTCACCACGGGATTCCCAAGGTTCTTGTCAATCCGCGGAGCAAGGGGATTACAAGCGTTCAATCTACGGCGACACACCGCCTACTAAAACCCTAACTTACTATTAAACTAGAAAACAACTAAACTACACTAGAGATAATGATTAAGATATCAAAGTAGAAGACACTCGCCCACGGGTCTACGATACTAGAGCATGCAATCGCTTAAGGACATGAAAACCAATCTAATCTATCGGGGTTGTGACCATGGTTTCGCCCTTTCCCTCCTCTCGTATTGTCACTACGCGAAGGTATTCATGACTAGACCTTTGATGGACACGGCGTATTGAATGGATCCAAGGAAGCATTGGAGCTCTACTCCCTTTACGGCATGGTAGCCGACCTTAAGCATTAAAGTATATTCAACACAAGATGATAGATAGATAATCCGACAATGTGCGATTACATCTCAAGATCGATTACAACCCATGGACGAATGAGAAGATTACCCCATCAAGGTGCCGATCATGGCACCGTTGATCATGGTTTCCCCTCCGCCGGTGTCTTCCTTCTTCTCCACGAGAGGGTGCTTCCTTCGAGGTGGTTGATCTCCCGCCGGAGATGCTCCTCCTCTCTCTCTAGCTTGTGGATGGCCTTTCGGTGCGAATGAGTCCTCCCTTCGTGTTGGCGGCGCCTTGGGGCTTTTAGGGTTGAAGATCCTTCGAGGGCAAGGAAAACGGGACCGAGGCGGCCACCGGGAGTGGGCCGGGCCGGCCAGCCGGGCCGACCGGCCCGGGCCCAATTCGACCCGGTTCGGTCGCCCCTTTTGCTCCGTGGGACCTTATGCACTTATGTACTTTGCCCCCTCCACTTGCATGATTTTGATGATGTTATCCTCGCGTTCAAGATGGAGGTTCTCTTCGCATGAAGTTCGATCTTTTACGCTTCAATCCCCGGTGTTGTTCCTCGTAGCACTTCGGTCCTCGCCACCATTGGAAGTGATTTCATCAAGCTCATGAACATGAACAAGACTCCGTGAACTTGTTGCGAATCCGTCCTTTATGTCCATGTTTTCCTACATAAACACAACACTTCCAAATGCATGCACAAAGATGAACTCGTTATATGATTAGTGTGCCTAGTGGCGGGTTAGTTCCATAATCAAATCCAAACCAAAGTGTAATGAACATGCTAGGTGCACCAAAATACACCGTCAACAAAGAGCTTGGCGCCTTGGTCACATCAAAATCATATGTGCCCTTAGCTTGTTTTATCCATCTTTGGTTCACAGTTAGCAGCTCTTTGCCCCACATGATCTCAACTGCTGCTATCTCCTCATCATCATCAAAGTCTTCCCCTTGATCAGCTCTTTCGAGGAATTGGTTGTAGATATCAGCTATATCATTGTGCTTGGCAAACCTGGAGTCTTTCTTGAATCCATAAGCTTGATTGCTCATTAGTGACAACCTTTGGGACAACTGACCAAGATTGTCAAACTCCATGACGCACAGCTTCTCCCGAATAGCTGGCAACATACCCGCAACAGCCATGTCAGCCAATTGATCATCTGGCAGATTCAAAGAGAAGCACATGCCTTTGACCTCTCTGAACCTTCTGAGAAATTCCATGGGTGTTTCATTGTGCCTCTATCTCAAGGTAGCCATATCAATTAGCTTTTTCTCGGTACTACCGTTGAAGTAATGAGCATGGAACTTCGTTCCAAATCTTTCCGAGCACCGATCGATTGCGCGGACAAAGAAGCAAACCATGTAAAGGCCGGGCCGTCAACGACAAGGGGAAGTATCGACCCCGAACGCCTCATCGGTGAAGCTTCCCCAAGCTATGTCAAGTATCGTGCTATGTGTTCCACGGTACTTGTATCATCTTGCCCGGAGAATTTTGTGAAATCTGCGGGAGGTTTCACCCTTGGTGGCAAAACCACCCCGTGGTACCACTCGCGAAAGGAGGAGTGTAAGCTTGTCCCCGCATCTTAGGTTTAAGGCCGAATTGATTTTGCAAAACATCGGCCATTTTCTCGCACCATGAGATCGACATTAGCGTCTTGGTCCCCTGGTCTTCCACCGGGTCCATTAAGCATTCTTGCATTTGCACCGTATCCGGGGTTTGGGAAAGCATCAATTGCGCCATAGTCCATGACTTCGAATACCCCTCACCGTACATATTCTTCTCGTAGCCTTGTTGTTGGCCGGGGCTATCCCGTAAGTGGAGTTAGGTGGAACTCCGGATGAACCGAATGCCGGATATCCATACGTAGGCCTATTAGGCATTGCACGATATGGGTTCGGTTGTGGGATCGGGCGACCTCCGGCACTTTGCGAGGCGGCCGGATCGGTTGACTCCCCACGCTTTGCGGAGGTGGTTGGATTGGTTGGCCTCCCATACTCGTAAAGGCGGCCGAGCACTTGCATCTCGAACCGGTTGAGCAGACCGTGACGCCCCGGGTTTTTAATTACCGTTATTAACGCTAATGACCGGATCGGCCCGAGTCAAACCGGTCAAACCCCGGTCACACCTAGGTCAACACGGGTCATCACCGGAAAACCTCGCCAATGAACCCTAATGAACCGCTTGACCAAGCCTACACACACCCGTAATGGACCCTTGGTCAAAGACACGGTCAAAACCGGCTTAACCGTTGACGTCGGCGAATGTCGTCCGAACTTTTGCCGCGTTCTCCAAAATTCACCTAAACACTTCACAAATTGCCTTTATGAAAGTTGTCCATCTTGTTGAGGGACACAACTTTCATGTAGATTGGCATTTCAAATTTTGAGTGGAAATTGGTGAAAAACTCGATTGACTAACAGCACCTCCGTTTTCCAAGACGGAGCGGCATTCAAAGTTGGCACGACGTTCTGCAAAATCCGTTGAGAAAAACACTACACGGCCTTTAAGAAAGTTGTAGGGGGTAGTTAGATCTACAACTTTCCTACTCACCACTTTGTGCAATTCTATTTGATTTTTGAGAGAAAAACGTGTTTGAACCGGCCTAAGCCGAAACGCGTAGTGCGGGGGGCCGGACCGACGCCGCGCCGTGCGCGACGTCCGCGCGCGCGTGCGCGCGCGGGCGCCGTGCCGCCGCACGCTAGCGCCGCCCCGTGCCCGCACCTTGCTCGCCTCGGCGTCCGTGCCCTGTGCGCGCCTTCCCAACACCGCACGCCCTCCCAAGTTCCGCGCCCCGAGGAACCTTGTGCCTTGCGCCGGCCGTACGAGCCGCGCTTGGTCCCGACGGTCCGTCGGCCGCGCCGCGCCGGGCACGCCGGCCGAGGCTCGGGCGTCGTACGAGCGGCATTAACCGGCCCCGGGGACGCCTCACCGTCGGACTTGACCCCCTTGCATGCTCGCTCACGATATAAAGCGGCCACGGCCATTCCTCCCGAGCTCGCCGTCGGCATCGGCACCCACCACCGCCGCCCCTCGTCCACGGACGTTCCCAATGGTCCCGCCGCCCTAAGACTCGCCCCCGCTCTACCGGAGCCACGCCGTGCCGCCCCGCTTCCTCGCGCCGGCCGGGAGCTCACCGGAGGCGAGCTCCGGGCGGGTACCGCCCGGTGGTGCCGCGGAGCACCCTCGCCGGCCTTCTCCATGCCCCATCCGAGCCCCCAAATCGCACCCCGGTAGCCCCTAGGCCACCAAGGCACGCCGTCCCCGACCGGCCTTGCCGCCGGCCCTCGCCGGATTTCGGCCGGACCGCCGCCGGTCGGCCCGGAGGACCACAATGCAAGGTGAGGTTTCTTTCCAGGAGGCCAGCTGCAAAGTAAGGGCAGCGGCGTAAGAATCTAAAAGCCTCGGGGGCCCGACCGCAAGTTGTAACTCAAATAGTAAAGTGATTTGACCGATTCTTGTAAATTGCGTATAAAATCACAGAAAAATAAGAAAAATGCAAAACCAATTTTGTTAATCCTTCGTGAATTATCCTACAACATTTGTTATTCTGGCTCGAGCTAATTCCTTTTAGTTTTTGCATGAAAAATACAAATGCGAAAAACCTAGATCTGCAATATCTCAAAATATATAAATCCTCTGTAGCTAATTTTTGGATATGTTGTGTGTTAGGTCATGACTAGCTCCTATGCCAAAAATTGCACAAAGTTATGATGTAAATCTTTTTATAAAAATGTTTTTCCATTTCTGCAGATCTGGATAAATCATTTTTCTTGCTAAAAATATTTATGTTTTTGAGCTCAACTTGTGCACACCGCCTTGTAATACCAAAATACACATCTTGTGAATTAATCATGATTTTTGGCGTTTCAGAAGTATTTATCCTCTAATTATGCATGTTTTCCCTTGTAAATTAATAAGCTAAGATCAGAAGAGTTTTTATGTGAACATGCTGGTTCTTTAGGCTTGTTTAGGACCAGAGAGCATGCACAAGAAAGTTTGGATCATTTTGAGGCTTATTTATTTTTGTATGCATTTAAATGGAATCACTATCTAGCCCTTTGATATTTTCCATAATATTTAATTTCCTAGCATCCAACACTTACATGTGGGTCCAATGGACCAGGATAGGTGCTAGGAGGCTTAAGAAACACTACATTAATTTTTGGTAATTTAATTGCTTAATAAAAAGCTTAAAAGCCCTTTTAATATTAAAGAGAAATTAAATAAAGAAAAGCCCTTATTTAATTCTTTTTCCTTTTTGAAAGTATTATCTAATTTAATCAAAAGATAATTAATTCTCATTGCTGATAAGGAATTAATTCATGAATAAAAATATTATTCATACCTTTGCTTGTGAAAGGAAAAGCATTAAAGCTTTCACATGAAATGACAAGTACAAAGAAACCTTTATTCAATTGTGCAATAAAAGAATAACCCATGTACCACCAATAACCTTCCTAAAGAGAAATCACCAAAACACCCATGTTAACTTGAGGATGGTTGCAAATCATGTTAAAAAGGGTTAAATATACCTAAACACTACTGTTGGTGAATTTAAATTAAATTATTTACATATATATGTACACAATCACCATAAAAAAGAATAATTAATAAAGAGTTGCATATTGTTCCTTTATGGAATAGTATGCTGAATGTATTCTTATCTAGGTGAATGTGCCCAACAAATACACCCCTTGATTGTCAATATGGTTTGTAATGGATTAAAGTAAAAACCGTTGAATAAATCCCGCATTTGCATCTTCGTGTAGATCTTTCCGCCGGTAGACGTACGCTCGTGCGGAAGGAGGAGACGAAGGTGCCGACAAAGAGCCGCCGTGCGTAAACGTAGCTCAAGACCCGGACCCAAGTCCGGAAGGGCCCAAGGCCAACCTTGCCATCGAAGGCAAGCCCCGGATCATTAACCCCGTCTTTTAAAATTGTGCAATTATGTTTGCTATTATTGTGCATTTACGTTCAGGAGTTGATTTGAAACCCTAGATGCATGATCCCTAGGTATCTATGCTCTATCACTAGTATGCTAGGTCGATAGCTGCTATGCTATAGGACCGATAGAAGTCGAGTGATGTTCGTCACTCGCGAGAATAGGTTCCTAGATAGGAATCATAAGATATCCTCAAATGGATTGCTCATATGGTAAGAGCATGGGATTGGGCTCCGGTCCAGTGGTCATGTGGGCTAAGCTTTTGAACGTACCAAACATTTGCCGGAAATGGGACCGGTAAGCCTAGTACCTTAATGAGGCGGCACGGGATCCTACCGTTAATACTCTTGAGAAATCTCCTAACCGGCTAGCTACCGGGAAGGGTGGTGTATGGTGACTCCGGGTATCTCGCGGGGTATGCCGGATAGCCTGCACCGAGACTGTAAGATTCGATCCCAACCCGAGGATTTTTGGGGACGGCCTGGGAAAGTTGTCCCTTCGGGGCAGCCTCTCGTGTTTGGGTTTACCTTGCAAGGTTTAAATCAATCGATTGTCGGCCTCTCACCGTTATCCGAGACTCGCTTAATCAATCGGCCATGATATCCCATAATGATGGAACTCGAGAAATATGGTTGGATGAATTAATTGCTTGTCAAAGTCTTGATTGAATTAGTTGGCACACTTAGAAAGGGTAATCAACTAGAACTTGTGCTAAAAGATTGAAAGTAAGGATCTACTCTTAGCATTTGTTTAGCAAAAGAAACTCCACCGGCCAAAAGCCTTTCATGTCTAGAGGTTGGTGATGTAGTCATCACCGACGGTTAAGTCTTGCTCGAGTATTAGTATACTCGGCCTTGCTTCAAAATTGTTGTTGCGGTATGATTGATCGGAAGGGTGACGACAAGTGATGACATCACGGATGGCCTCTCGTGATGTCTATCGTTGCGCTAGTTTATTTTATTTCCGCCGTTTTTCGAACTGCGAACCCGTAACATCCCGGAATTTTCTCCGGAATGTTAGCAATGCAAAAATGTGGATTTCAAAATTTCGATTTGAAATTGAGTGCGTAATTAAAATATAAGGATGTCTTCCATGATCCTTCCCTAATTCCTAGATTTAATTTGAGCAAAAACATAAAATTTAGGAATTATAATTTGCTAGTGTGAGAACATTGGAGTTTTATGGGATTTATTTTGCATCTTAATTGCGTGGGATTCAAATTTGAATTCTAATTCAAATTCGAATAATAGTTTAAATAGCGACTAAGGTGATAAGAAAATTGGAAAACCATCCCTGCCACTTTGGGCCTTAACCACAACAGTGGAAGTCTATCAGTCACCCCTATTCTTTGCATCGGACCACCTTAAAACCGTAGCCCACCTATCCCTTTCAGCCCATCACACCCAGCCAGCCCGTTTATCATCTACCACACCCCGCAGCCACTTACAGGTGGACCCCGCCGGTTAGCCCCTTTCCCTGGCTCCTTTTTTCCCCTTCCTCGCCTTATCCCGAGCACAAGTCGCGGGGGGCGGGAGGACCCCGTCCAACGCCAGCCATGGCTGCCCGCCATGCGGCGGCGGCGCGCGGGATGGAGGCCGCGTGCCCCCGTGCCGCATCCGCGCCGCCCGCTCTTGAGCCCCGAACCCTAGGGCGCCGCCCTATAAATTCCACCGCGCCGGTCCTCCCCGTACCGCACCGCCTTGGAGATTTTGTCCCCAAAATCCGCCGCCGCCCCGCCTAGAAGCCCCTTGGGGGTTTTCCTTCTTGCTACGCCGTAATCCGGAGGAAGGGAAGATGGGAGGAGTGGGGAAGGTGGATCGGAGGGCGCATGCGTCATGTCCATCCCCGAGCTGCTATTCGTGAAGAAAAAGAAAGGATGAAGGAGTAGGGGGGGAAGAAGAAAAGGGGGGAGAGGGAGCCGCACACGCGCGCCGCCGGCCGGTGCGGTCGAAGGCCGTCGCCGCGCCGCCGGAACACCACGCCGCCGTCCGGCTGCGGGCGAGGGCGACCGAGGAGGGGGTGCCGTGCGTGGCCGCCGCGAGGCCGGAGCGGCCTAAGCTAGGGACGCCGACGCCCAAGCCGGAGCCGTCCGTGGTCAAGTCGCCACCGCGGAATAGGAGCCGGACCTGCTGGAGACGTCGTCGTGTTGCTCTGCCTCCCCTGCAGCAAGCCGGGCCCAGTCTTCTTCCTCTGCTCCACCGCGCCTTCTTCGCCGCCGTGTTCGGGAGCACAAGGTGAGCCTCAACCCCCTTCACCTTGTTGTGGACCCGGCCTTCGAGCCGAGGCTGGACCGAGCCTTGTGAGCTCGTTGTTTGAGTGTTGCCCGATGCCCGCTCGCGCCACCGCACGGACCCGCCGTCGCTTGAAAGCCGGCCATCGAGCCGAGCCGGTCGCTTTGCGGGTGTCACCGCCGTCGTCGCCGCGCGCCCTCCCTTGCCTTGTAATGGTGTCGTACCTTCGTTCCGACGAGTGCTCGCCGAGTTCCGGCTCGTTGTCGGCACCCACACGTTTGCACCGCCGTCGTTCGGCACGCACCCGCACATACACCCGAGGGGCCGAACCCCTCGGTTCTCTCGTGCTCTCCCGAGGTCCAAAGGTCCGCCTTTTACGGGGAGAGACTCATGGCCAACACACACCCCGCGGTGGCCGGAATGTCGGGGCGCCGACCTGTCTTCACCGCTCCAGTCCTTTCCCGCTGTGCCGTCGTGCTTGGTCGGGAACTTCACAGTTAGGTCGGATGCACGCGCACGCGAGGTCGTTTGCCGGCGTATGTGCCTAACCAACGCCGCCGGGCCGTTCTTCGCCGTTTTCCCTTTCTTTGTTCCCTTGCCTAGTGCGCGCCATCAATTTTGTGTCGCTGCCATGGCCGTGTCGTCGCCGTTCGGCACGCACACGAACGCAGCAACCGAGGGGCGGAGCCCCTTCTTCACCTATCCGTGACCGTGCTCGACCTTCCGCCGCGCCGTCACCGCGAACCCCTAGGCACCGGCGCACGTGTGTCCGTCAAGCCATCGACCCCAAGTTCGAACCTTTTTGGCCGCCTTGACCCACGAACACCGCCTCGCCTAAATCTGCTCGTTGTGCTCTCGTCTCGTGTCGTCGCCGTGCACGCACCGTCGGTTTTGTGTCGCTCCCGTGGCCGGGCCGCCGACGTTTGCACAAATGCGAACGCATACACCCGAGGGGTCGAACCCCTCTCGCTCTCCTTGTCCAACCCATGGTCGCACACCCGCCGGGGTGAGGCTCTGCCTTCCCGGCCCGAACGAGTGCACACGCCCCGCACGCACGCGCGGGAGAGAGCGAGCACGCCGGCGTGGACACCCTGGTCCTTGTCGTCGTGTCGCCCCACTTTACCGCGCTACACCCGGTCTCACGACCGCACGACGCGCGTGTTGCCCGTACCACGCCTTTGTGCTTGTCGGGCGAGCCGCTAATGCTCCGTTCGCATGCCGGCACTTTCACTTCTCGTTCCGCCGCCTCGCCGGGCGCTTGTCCGCCGCCGGGGATCTCTCGTTTCCCATCCGTCCCGCGACCTCGTCGCCGTAGGTTGACTCCGGCCAAGACCGCTCTTCTCTCTACCCTATCATTGCCCTAGCATCTCTTTTCATGCTCCGTATCTTGCCTTGTCCAAACCGTGTGCACACACATGCCCATGTGGGGGACGCCGACGCCACCCGAGGAACCGCGGCGCCGAGCCGTCTTCATCGCCTGAGGCTTCGCCCTTGTCGCGACTGCGTCGCCGTCCTTCTTGCTCTCGCCGTTGTGGCCGACCCACCGGCACTCACCCGCGCCAACTCAATCGTCGCCGTCCACACATCGAGCGAAACCAAAGCACCCAGATCGCGACCACCTTGTCGCTTTGTTTCACCTCACCGCCGAGGACATCCTTCCGACCGCCTAGGTGCACGAGCGTCCGTCCAAGTCGGTGCACGTGGTCGTCCACACGAACGCACGCGAGCGAACACCCCGGCGTGCCACCGCGGAGCTCGCCGCCGTGGCCAAGCCACCGACATGCTCGCGCGCTCAAGTGAGGACATGGACGCCGCTTTTGGCCGACCAATGCTCACTCACGCACCCGAGGGCTAGGGCCTCGCCTTTTCGTGGCTAGACCTCGTGCGAACTCAAACCCTCGCCGCCGACCTTCTCACCGTCGCCGGAAAGCCCCGTTCTTGACCGTGATCTTCGTTCGCAAGACGGCGTCCCCGCCGCGTAGTGCGTTGTCTCTGTCAACCATCGTCGCGCCGGACCGAGCATGCAATAATTAGGGACATAAAATTTTCGGATGTTCGGACCGGCATGGAATAACCCCTATGGTTTTGATGCATCGAGTAGTGGTGATCTTAAGCTACCGCCGCCACGATGTTGACCGAAGCTTTCGTAACAAAGACATACCGAGGTGTTGCGCCAACTCCTGCAAGCGAGCAACGGATGGCTCGGCAAGACTCGCCGCGAATGCCGTCGTCGCAACGAAGGTCCAACCTTCCAAGCCCTGTTCACCCGAAGTACCTACCCGGAGCGACGTAAATGCCATAGTCGGCGCAACTCAACCGATAGAAGGGCGGAATTCCATATTAAACCGGATGGTGTACGATATCATCCAAGGACGTTATGGGAAAACTTATCGAATAGTTTGGCAGACAGTCTCTCTCAGTCCTTATCTGCCTCTATGGTCGAACAAGCCCGTTTGTTCAATCTGTTGGAGGAATATGTTAATCAAGACCAACCCCAAGCCCCCGACTCAATATTTCTCGGCTACCGATGGATCTTAGGGCAGAAGAGAGGGCAAATAAAGGCAGTAAACGAGTACTATCTGAGATAGATGTAAGTGAGTGGGAAATTACCTGTACGGAGACCCATCCGCACAAGGGCAAACGATGATGTAACACTAACAAGACCACTCAACTCCCCGCTAATGAAACACCTTCGCGAGCCACGAAGTCAGCAAGGAAAAAGGAGAGGAAGAGGCTCCGCCTTATCAAGGAAGCCCAGCAACCGATCTCCGAGCCCAGAGACCTTCCACCCCGTTTGTGCTACAATTGTAGACAACCCGGGCATTACGCAAGGGAGTGCCCGAACCCAAGAAAGCAAAAACCCCAAGCAACACATGCGAACCCCGGATCCGCTATCGGCAACTACGACAACGAGCCAAGCCCCCAAGTGGAGCGGGGCCAACCGAATTTCTTAGGTAACACCTCTATCACGAGAACCATTCCTCCCCTCACCTTGTAATTTCGAATCTCGAGACGCGATTCTTCTTAAGGGGGGTAGGTCGTGACGCCCCCGGGTTTTTAATTACCGTCATTAACGCTAATGACCGGATCGCCCGAGTCAAACCGGTCAAACCCCGGTCAAACCTAGGTCAACTCCGGGTCATCACCCGAAACCTCGCCAATGAACCCTAATGAACCCCTTGACCAAGCCTACACACACCCGTAATGGACCCTTGGTCAAAGACACGGTCAAAACCGGCTTAACCGTTGACGTCAGCGAATGTCGTCCGGAACTTTTGCCGCGTTCTCCAAAATTCACCTAAACACTTCACAAATCTCGCCTTTATGAAAGTTGTCCATCTTGTTGAGGGACACAACTTTCATGTAGATTGGCATTTCAAATTTTTAGTGGAAATTGGTGAAAAACTCGATTGATCGACAAGCACCTCCTGTTTTCCAAGACAGAGCGGCATTCAAAGTTGGCACGACGTTCCGGCAAAATCCATTGAGAAAAACACTAGACGGCCTTTACGAAAGTTGTAGGGGGTAGTTAGATCTACAACTTTCCTACTCACCACTTTGTGCACTTCTATTCGATTTTTGGGAGAAAAACGTGTTTTAACCGAGCCTAAGCCGAAAGCGTAGTGCGGGGGCCGGACCGACGCCGCGCCGTGCGCGACGTCACGCGCCGTGCGCGCGCGCGGGCGCCGCGCCACCGCGCGCCGGCGCCACGCCGTGGCCGCACCCTCGCTCGCCTCGGCGTCCGTGCCCTTTGCGCGCCTTCCCAATGCGCACGCCCTCCCAAATTCCACGCCTCGAGGAACCTTGTGCCTTGCGGCCGCCGGTACAAGGCGCGCTTGGCCCCGGCGGTCCATCGGCCGCGCCTACGGGGCACGCCGACCGAGGCTCGGCCGTCGTACGAGCGGCATTAACCGGCCCGGGGGACGCCTCACCATGGGACTTGACCCCCCCCGCCTGCTCGCTCATGATATATAGCGGCCACGACCATTCCTCCCGAGCTCGCCGTAGGCATCGGCACCCGCCACCGCCGCCCATCGTCCACGGACGTTCCCCATGGTCCCGGTGCCCTAAGACTCGCCCCCCGCTCTACCGGAGCCGCGGCGTGCCGCCCCGCTTCCTGCGCCGGCCGGGAGCTCATCGGAGGCGAGCTCCGGGCGGGTACCGCCGGCGGTGCCGTGGAGCACCCTCGCCGGCCTTCTCCATGCCCCATCCGAGCCCCCAAATCGCACCCTAGTAGCCCCTAGGCCACCCCCACGCCGTCCCCGACCGGCCTCGCCACCGGCCCTTGCCGGATTCCGGCCGGACCGCCGCCGGTCGGCCGGAGGACCACATTGCGAGGTGAGATTTCTTTCCGGGGGGGCAGCAGCAAAGTAAGGGCAGCGGCGTAAGAATCTAAAAACCTCGGGGGCCCGACCGCAAGTTGTAACTCAAATAGTAAAGTGATTTGACCGATTCTTCTAAATTGCGTAGAAAATCACGAAACATCAGAAAAATGCAAAACCAATTTTGTTGGATCCGTTGTGAATTATCCTACAACTTTTGTTATTCTGGCCTGAGCAAATTCCTGTTAGTTTTTGCATCAAAAATACAAATGTGAAAAACCTAGATCTGCAATATCTCAAAATATATAAATCCTCTGTAGCTAATTTTTGGATATATTGTGTGTTAGGTCATGACTAGCTCTTGTGCCAACAATTGCACAAAGTTATAATGTAAATCATTTTTATAAAAATGTTTTTCCATTTACGCGTATCCGCAAAAATGATTTTTTTGCTAAAAATATTTATGTTTTTGAGCTCAACTTATGCACACTGTCTTGTAATACCAAAATACACGTCTTGTGAATTAATCATGAGTTTTGGCTTTCGAGAAATATTTATCCTCTAATTATGCATGTTTTCCTTTGTAAATTAATAAGCTAAGATCAGTAGAGTTTTTATGTGAACATGCTGGTGCTTTAGGCTTGTTTAGAACCGGAGAGCATGCACAAGAAAGTTTGGAACATTTTGATGCTTATTTATTTCTCGTATGCATTTAAATTGAATCACTAGCTAGCCCTTTGATATTTTCCATAATATTTAATTTCCTAGCATCCAACACTTACATGTGGGTCCAATGGACCAGGATAGGTGCTAGTAGGCTTAAGAAACACTACTTTAATTTTTTGGTAATTTAATTGTTTAATAAAAAGCTTAAAAGCCCTTTTAATATTGAAGAGAAATTAAATAAAGAAAAGCCCTTATTTAATTCTTTTTTTTCCTTTTTGAAAGTATTATCTAATTTAATTAAAAGATAATTAATTCTCATTGCTGATAAGGAATTAATTCATGGATAAAAATATTATTCATATCTTTGCTTGTGAAAGGAAAAGGATTAAAGCTTTCACATGAAATGACAAGTACAAAGAAACCTTTATTCAATAGTGCAATAAAAGAATAACCTATGTACCACCAATAACCTTACTTAAAGAGAAATCACCAAACCACCCATGTTAACTTGAGGATGGTTGCAAATCATGTTAAAAAGGGTTAAATATACCTACCCACTACTGTTGGAGAATTTAAATTAAATTATTTACATATATATGTACACAATCACCATCAAAAAGAATAATTAATAAAGAGTTGCATATTGTTCCTTTATGGAAGAGTATGCTGAATGTATTCTTATCTAGGTGAATGTGCCCAACAAATACACCCCTTGATTGTCAATATGGTTTGTAATTGATTAAAGTAAAAACCGTTGAATAAATCTTGCATTTGCATCTTCGTGTAGATCTTTCCGCCGCAGACGTACGCTCGTGCGGAAGGAGGAGACGAAGGTGCCGACAAAGAGCCGCCGTGCGTAAACGTAGCTCAAGACCTGGACCCAAGTCCAGAAGGGCCCAAGGCCAACCTTGCCGGCGAAGGCAAGCCCCGGATCATTAACCCCGTCTTTTAAAATTATGCAAATATGTTTGCTATTATTGCGCATTTACGTTCGGGAGTTGATTTGAAACCCTTGGTGCATGATCCCTAGGTATCTATGCTCTATCACTAGTATGCTAGGTCGATAGCTCGCTATGCTATAGGACCGATAGAAGTCGAGTGATGTTCGTCCCTCGCGAGAATAGGTTCCTAGATAGGAATCATAAGATATCCTTAAATGGATTGCTCATGTGGTAAGAGCATGGGATTGGGCTCCGGTCCGGTGGTCATGTGGGCTAAGCTTTTGAACGTACCAAACATTTGCCGGGAATGGGACCGGTAAGCCTAGTACGTTAATGAGGTGGCACGGGATCCTACCATTACTACTCTTGAGAAATCTCCTAACCGGCTAGCTACCGGAAGGGTGGTGTATGGTGACTCCGGTATCTCGTGGGGTATGCCGGATAGCCCGCACCAAAGACCGTAAGATTCGATCCCAACCCGAGGATTTTTGGGGACGGCCGGAAAGTTGTCCCTTCGGGGCAGCCTACCGTGTGTTTGGGTTTACCTTGCAAGGTTTAAATCAATCGATTGTCGGCCTCTCACGACTATCCGAGATCGCTTAATCAACCGGCCATGATATCCCATAATGATGGAACTAGAGAAATATGGTTGGATGAATTAATTGCTTGTCCAAGTCTTGATTGAATTAGTTGGCACACTTAGAAAGGGTAATCAACTAGAACTTGTGCTAAAAGATTGAAAGTAAGGATCTACTCTTAGCAATTTGTTTAGCAAAAGAAACTCCACCGGCCAAAAGCCTTTCATGTCTAGAGGTTGGTGATGTAGTCATCACCCGACGGTTAAGTCTTGCCGAGTATTAGTATACTCGGCCTTGCTTTAAAACAGTTGTTGCGGTATGATTGATTGGAAGGGTGACGACAAGTGATGACATCACGGATGGCCTCCGTGATGTCTACCGTTGCGCTAGTTTATTTTATTTCCGCTGTTTTTCGAACTGTGAACCTTTACTCCATGCCATGAACAATGGTTTGTAATAAAATGTTTAATTCATGTTGTACTCTGGACTCGCCTTCGCGTGAGTTTTAATGCATGTGTCGATCCTCTGTTCGATGTCCAAGTGATTTACCGGGCGTTAACCCGACTACCAACGACATGACGATACTTTACTATGGCTTAATGACCAAAGTGGATCGGTCTTAGGCGATAGTACGGTATTTTCCGGGCGGGTTGTCACAAGTACTAGTTTCTCCAACCTCCGCAAGTAGATGCTTGAGGGGATACTCGACTAAGCATCCTCTCTATGCCTGGGCCAAAGACTCCAACCATCATCTGCTTGAACATATTCAAGAAAGCAGTATGATGTTTAACCATTACGGTTTCTATAGTCTCCCGAAAAGCATTCAAGGCCTCTTGTTTCTCTTGAGCAGATGTGGTATCGGGATCCTCCGAGAACGAGAACCCTTGGCATGTCGGATTTGAGATATGGCACACCACTTCTGTTCTTGCCAAATGACATCAAGCACTTCGTTGAAGCGGGTCAATGGCATCCTTTAACCGCACCCGGTTGCTCCGAGACAGGTCATCAAAGGCGACATCCATGACGTCGTGAATGTCAGGCATCTTGAATCAGCTAGAGCGTCCCACTGGGCGTGCCAAAAAGTGTGTTGACGCAAAATCAGCACCTCGCGCCAAGCACACAACAAGCCAAAAGAAGCTAGCTTAACACACATGATGGATCCCGAAGCGTGCCAGTCAATTTTCCTGAAACTGACAAAGAAATAAAAATAGTTAGATAAAACATGGAACTTCCCTGGTGGTACCGAACGGTTCCGTATTTGCGGCTAGAAAGCCAATTAAGATGACATATAGCTACAACAATCTATCCGTCGAAGTTCAAATACCATTCGGGAGCTTTAAAACATGAAAACGAGGATATAGCCGAATGCATGACGTAAGCATGACGAAAGATCGATCTTTGTTTAAATGGTGTTGCTCGCACATGATCATGACCGATTTTCGAGGGTAAATAACAATTAAAACAAATAAAGTAAAAGCATGATTATAAATATGAAGTAAACATGCATGCATAGACCAAAAGCACTAGTCTACCGCATGTCTAGGTACATTCAAACCCGTCAAGCATGATAGCAAATAAGTTAATCCACCGCATGATACAACTTGTTTGAAACCACACCACCAACCACAAAAAGATTAATCCACCGCATGATACAATCTAAATATGGAAGGCTAAAAGCACACATTATTTAAGACAAACTTATGAACACGTTTCACTCATGATAGCATTGCCGAATACGGTACATACATGACCGATCCGGGTTCCGCGGACAAGGAACAAACATTTGAAAAGTCAAAAACTTGAACCCGCAACACGTGACAATCTAGATTGATCTAAATTCGGCTATTGAGAGCATTTGATCCTTTATAATAAACAAAGACTTGGAGGTACGTCACACAGATATCAAAGATGTAAAGCCGAAACCAACCAATCTAGATTGGGCAAAAGAGTGTTACATGAATTTAAACATAAGTAGAAACTCAAAGCAACACGTGGTAACTTAATGAATCTATTAGATCTTGCCAAATCTAATAGAGTCGATAACTAGCTTCGAGCTAGATCTTAGCCTACCGCATGACTCATGATCTAACAGGAAACCCTCTTGAACCAAGCTTAAATCCACCGCATGATACTAAGCGAGCTAACAAGACTTCTTGCATCATGGTCTAAATCCACCGCATGATACTATACATGATACAAGGTTGCCGGTACATACGGAGGTTGACGGATCGATGGCTCCTCTCGAAGAACTCGACGACTCGACTAAAGGACTCGATGTTTGGCACGGGGCCGGTTTTGTTGTGTAGATGTTCGATCCCTATTACAGACATCAAGGGTTTATATTTATACCGTTGTCCTAACATGACTCCTGGTCGACTACGATTACAACATTTAATGTCTAAATTAATGCTCCGACGCCAATGTCCATCTCGTACATGCCATCAACTCGTTCCTTCTTTATATCGGGCCACGTCACCACGCATTCCCGAAAACTTTTCTTTAAAAGCGCAAACAGTCCTTTTGCCGAATGATGGCACATTGCCGACCGCAAACATCCTTTACCGAATCCTTTGAGAAGATTTATTCTAGCCGAATGGTATTTCGTCACCAAACTCGGCCCACAAGTCGATCCATCTCCCGTACCATTTTTTGGTGTTAACACCAGTGAGATCTACAACTTTGCTATTTAATGCTCGGTGCACTTCGGTTCAAAATTTGGGAGTAAAACGTGGTCAAAGTAATCCGCCCCGCAACATGTCGGCCGGAACGCGCGACATCGCGCTCGCCACCGCGTCCCGCACTCCCAGGCGCCGCCGGTGTCGCCGCCACCGTACCGTCGTACCACGGTCGGCCGGGGGGGCTCGCGCGCGCGCGCGAGGCGTTGACGTCGGCCGCGCCGCGCCCCGAGCCGCGCCTCGGGCGAGGCGCCGCTAAGGCCTCGCGGTGCGTGCACGCCACGGCGCCGGCTCCCTCCCTCGCCGGGCACACCGGCCCGAAGCCGGCCGTGCGCACCTCTAGGCAGCTGGGTCCCCACCTCCCTTCGGTCCTTAGCTTCGAAGCATTCCATCGCGCGCGCCTATAAAAGGGACGGCCATGCTTCTCGCGTGGGCACGCCGCCACCGGAGCGCCATGGCCGTCGCCGAGCCAAGCTGCCGCTCCACTCACCTCTTCGGTCGCATGACCGTTCCAACACCTTGCTTAGGTCCTATAGAAGCTCATAGCCTCATGTGTTGCCCCGCATTCCATCGAACCTCGCCAAACGCCCGGATGCGGCGCCGCCGACCCCCGCGTCGACCGCGCTCGCCGCCGGCCTTACCGGCCCCAACTCCGCCAAAACCGAGCCTTGGTGACTTCCTCCTCCCCTCATCCCCCTTCCCCGGCCAATGGCACCGCCGGACTCGCCGGATTCGGCAAACCGCGCCGTCCCCGCCTCCCAAGGGCCACATTGCAACCCCCTCCTTCTTCCCGGGTGTTTTGTGTGAATAGAGGGTATGTTTTTGAGGAATTGAAACCGTCGAGAGCCTGGTCACATAAGTGTATCTCTAATAGTAAATAGCTTTTACCGATTCCTATAAAATCTATAGAAAATCATAGAAAATTCAAAAAATTGCAAACTAAATTCTCGCTAGAATCCTGGTGAGGAGCACTACAACTTTTGTTATACTCGCCTAGGCTGTTTCCTAGTATTTTTGGCATGAAAAAAGAAATGTGAAAAACCTAGATTTGTGATATCTCGGAATCCTTAAGTACTCGTATCTAATTTTTGTATATGTTGTGTGTTGTGTTAGGGCTAGCTCTTGTACCAAAAATTGCACAAAGTTATAATGTAAATCTTTTTATATGAATTGTTTTCCATTTATCCAGAATCTGTCTAGATGATTTTTGTAGCAAAAAATAATTATGCTTTCGTGCCCAACTCCCGCATGTGGTATTGTTATGCCACGTGCACCTCCGGTGTATTAATCACAAATTTTGCATGATCGAAATATTTATTCTTAATATATGCATGTTATCCTTGGTAATTTAATAATGCAAGATCATTAGTAGTTCTAGGTCTCGCTTTGCTTTCCTAGGATGGTTTAGGACCGAGAGAACTCGTGTGAGGAAGTTTGGAGCAATTGGATGCTTATTTATTTTTGTATGCATTTAACTTGTTTTGCTAGCTAGCTTTTGTTATTTTCAAAATAATTATTTTTCTAGCTTTCCATGCATTGCAAGTGTGTTCAATAGCTTAATATGGGTGTTTTGGTTCTTGAGGAACCCCCACTGAAATTTTGAATGTTTCATTGTTAAATAAAAGCTTTGGAGGCCTTTATAGGTTTAATGTTTTGTTAAACAAGAAAATGCCCTTTTATTCTTTACACCCCTTTTTGTGAAATGGTTGCAAAGCGTATTTAAGATCTAAGAATACACACCTTGCTCTTTAAAGAGTTAAATGTAATTAATTATCTTTTGTACACATCTTTACTAGTGAAAGGTGAAGTATTAAATCTTCACATGAAATAACAATTTATAAAAGGAAACATTAATTCAAGTGTTTAATTAAAAGAATAAAACACATAACAATAATACCTTTCATGAAAGGAAATTAAGAATTAATCTTTTGTTAAGGTGAATATGGCCAACGACGGTTGGATAAGATAAATAATCAATCCATCACATCACCCGAACCCTGCATTGCATTCCGTGTAGACCTTCTTGACGGTGACTACTCGCTCATGCCGAAAGTCGAGGAAGGAGAAGTGGAGGCTTCACCGCCGTATGTGGAAGTACTCGAAGACACCGAGGGTGCTCAGACTAACCCCGCTGACGAAGGCAAGCCCGATGCATATAACCCAGCTTTTTTCAAATTTGATATACAATTATCTATGGATGCTTGTGCATTTAAGTTCGGGAGTTGTATGGAACCTTAGATGCATGATCCCTAGGTACCTGTGTCCTTACCGGAATGATAGGTCGATAGCTGCTACGCTATAGGACCGTTATAAGCCGAGTGATGATGTCACTCGCGAGAATAAGATCCTAGGTAGGAATTATAAGATCTCCTTAAATGGATTGCTCATGTGGTAAGAGCATGGGATGTGGGCTCTGGTCCAATGGCTATCATGGGTTAAGTGTATGAATGTACTAAGCACTTGTCCGAAATGGGACTAGTAAGCCTAGTACCTTAATAAGACGGTTAGGGATTTAACTCGTCACTACTCTTGGGATGCGTCTCACGGCTAGCTACCGGTGGTGCACGTGTGAGTCTGGCTGCCTCGCGGGGTAGTCCAGATAGCCGGCACCAAAGACTGTGGCCTTTTATCCCGAGCCGGGGATTTTTGGGAACCGCTTGGTGGTTGTCCTCGCGGGGGCATCCCACCGTGTGTTTAGGTCTACCTTGCAAGGTTTGAATCAATCGATTGTCGGCCTCTCACCGTTATCCGAGACAGCTTACTCCACTAGCCATGAGATCCCTAATGATGGAAGTTGACGAATGTTGTTCTTGATTAATTGTATTGTACAACCTTGTCCGTACTAGATGGCTAATTTAGAAAAGAACAAACCCAAGTAGAACTTGTGCTAAAATCTTGAAAGTAAGGACATACTCTTTGTTACATTTCAGCAAAAGAAACCCAGTGGCCAAAAGCCTTCCATGTCTCGAGTTGGTGAAGTAGTTATCACCGACGGGTAAGTCTTTGCGAGTATTAGTATACTCGGCCTTGATATAATCTGTTGCTCCGGGTAATGCCATTGGTGATGTGTGGCCCGGAGAGATCCCGCCCGACCGGGAGCCGGAGTGGGTGGAGGACAACGACCGAAGGCATCATGGCCGGCCTCCCGTGGTGTTCTCGCTTTCCGCTTAGTTTAATTCCGCTGTTTTAAAAACTCTGAACTGCGTGGTCATGTCAAAGACTCGTTTTGTAATATTTAAACCCTTCGGGGTAAATTTCGTTGTTAATTATGTTGTATCTCCGGACTCGCCTTCACATGAATTTTTAATGCATATATGTCGATCCTTGTTGCTATATAAGTGATTTACCGGGCGTTAACTCAGCGACTAACGACAGGATGATACTTTTTTACTGCTTAATGACCAAAGTGGATTGGTTTAGGTGGTAGTACAAGTATTTTCCTGGGGGGTTGTCACAAACATCTCCCCCATGCTTAAACCTTGCTCATCCTTGAGTAAGTAATCCTTGCTTAAAAGGGAAATCAACATTGCCTTCCAATGTTGTCCCCGCACCTAGTCATTCATGACAAGGCAAATTGCTCTCACTTAAGAATTTATTTTTAAAGTTCAAGTTGTGACTGGCTTCTTTTTCATTGTAGAAGATAGACTAACACTAACGAACAAGCCACATTTAATAAACACGATGCTCTCAAACATAAGTGAACTTCGAACCATTACCTTGTTACATGCAAGAATTTTCAAAAAGATGCATATTCAACATAAGTGAATATCTCTTGCAAAAGCTCATGGAAACACTAATATCATCAAGTCACTCAAGCCTATACTAGATTATTTTCAACCTATTCTACTCATATGCGATAGTGGAAGGCTTATGTGGATCTTGGAAGGTTAAAAACAATCCGAAATATTGTCAAATTAAGAGAGAGATCTATTGGTATTACCGAGACTCGTCAAAAATGCCATGGAAAATAAATGTTGGAAAGAGAGAGGGATGAAACACACACATTTAGATAGGTGGACATGTGCAAGTGTCCAATGTATGATCCCGAGGCACGAGTGAAGTCCTCGTTATCGGATTGCAAATGGTTGGAAGATTTGAGTATGGATTTGTCATCAAGGCACTAGAGAACTTATGAAGCAAAAAAAACCAAGGAGCATCTTTATTATTTTTTTCTTTTATTTTATTTCCTTCTCATTTTCCCCTCTTTCTTTTTTTATTCTTCCTTCTTTTCTTACTTTTCTTTTCTTCTCATCATAATTTTTTTCATATTTCATTTGTTTCTTTTGCTCCTCAAAACTTTTTGCAATATAATACTTACATAGCATTTGCAGAGATGATGTAATGACTCACTAGTACGGTACTCAACATCAATGAGCAAACGGTTTGGTCACGGTACATGCAAATTTGGTCACGGAACACTTTTTTATGACCGACTATGACCAAATTGAATTGGTCACGAAGCTCCGTCACATTTGGTCTACCATGACCAATCGGTCATTTTGGTCATAGAAGTGGAACTTTTCCATGACCAACACGTTTTTCGTCATAGAAGTGTATTTGTTCCATGACCAAGCCAAATGGTCACGAAATTGGTCACGGAAGGGGATGCCACGTGGCATGGCCTATGTTGGCTGCCGATGTGGCAAGGCACGTGCCGACATGGATATGATGACGTGGCTCTTTGACACGGCGCCACATGTCGCGCCGTGGTTTGTCCACATGTCGCGCTCCGAATGGTCCACGTGTCGCACTCGGGTTTGTCCACGTGTCGCGCGCGATTTGTCCACGTGTCGCGCTCCGAATGGTCCACATGTCGCACTCGGGTTTGTCCACGTGTCGCACTCTGGTTTGTCCACGTGTTGCACTCGGTTGCTCCACATTTCACTCTCGGTTGGTCCACGTGGCAAATGATGACGTCAGTCACATGGCAAATGACATAACAACCACATGGCAAATGACATGGCAGTCACGTGGCAGATAAAAAGTTATTTTAGCAAATAAAAATTTAAGCCCATAACATTTTAGCTTCGGCCCATAAAAATTATGGGCCGGAATCATTTCAGCCCACCAAAACTTTAAAAGCTACAGATCCCAAAAATTCAATAGCCTCATATCTTATCTTAATTACAGCATCAAAATAGGTACAATATCTCAAATAATATAAAAGAGCAATAATAAAAACTTCGGGCTTTCGCTTGTTCCTGGTAGTCTTATTTCAACCAATGAATCTCTCTAATTGCTTGTTCTTTGCTGCATTTAGATCCCAATCTGAAAAGCAAGTCACAAAATATTATTAGCAAGCAATATTTGGAAGTTAAAAAATATTATCCTGCCGATAAGCAACCTAAGCGTGTTCGAGGAAAAAAAGGAACCTAACTAGGTGATTTGTGATGGACGGAGTAGACTAGGTGATTTCCGGTACACCACCGAGACGATATAAGCATCCACTCCAAACCGCAAACATATGAAAATAAAAAGGAGTTTGATTCAATTTAGGAATGCTCGGGACCAATGGTTCGGGAAAACACAGGTATATGGACCAAAATTCAGAGTAAAATTGCAAAAGATTAATAATTCAAACACTCATGCATCCTGATGCTCCCAGTGACCAACTACAAAATGAATAAGTTTGACAGCACCATGGCTTTCTGGCAATAGTTTTTTCAGGAAAACAAAGAGCATTTTGTTAATTCAACAAGCACATCAAGGTCTGAAGCAACATACTATGGAGGCAGGCAAGTAAACAAGTTCTGGAAGCACGAGACATATCCTCCTGATGGGAAAAACCATATCATGGAAATTACCATCCTTATTATGTCATAATAAATGCAGGATTATTTGAAATAAAATTAATTCATTTTTCACATCTTTGATTTGCAATTTAGCAACATAGCACCCCGGGTGATACAACAATGCTCCTAATGACCAACCAATCAAAATACACAATGGCTAGGTAGTGACTACCCCTTACAAAGCAAAATCATAATCATATCACCACCACTCATATTGTGACAGGTGAAAGCATAGCTCTACCGGACCTCGGATCAAATGCGGTGCCCACCGCAACTTAGATGCCTAAAAACATATTTATATTTTTGGAACCGACACTACACACTTAATATGATGTACATGAAAAAAATCCGGATGTAATTATAGTGCTAAAGGGAAAAAGGGAAATCTCTAATTGTGTTTTAACAACTGGAGCTGCTCCAAACAGAGCTCTCTCATCAGAAACCTGGGGGGAACAGAGGATACCAGGGGCAACACGACTTGAAATTCGTTTTTGGGATCGACATCGTGGGCCGGCCGGCCAGGCAGATAGCAAGATACCACAACAAACCAAAAGAGTTGCAGATAATCTTAATCACTGGCAAACTGCAGTCTGCATAAATGACTATCCACGGTTTCACGATGTCAGTCAGCGGCTCCCCCGGTGTAGTAGAATCAATGTAGTCCCTAGCTTTGTTTACAAGGCAAGAGGAGTGAGCACTCACTAACGATCCGAATTTCTAGAGGAAGATGCGAACCTTTCTTTCTCACCTTGGATTGGATTCGAGAGATCGATCGATGGATGGCTTCCTTCCTTCCTTCCTTCCCTCCCTCTGCAGGCAGATGCAGCTGATGGCTCCAGCTGATGGCTGAGGCAGGAGGGGATGCCGCGAGTGGGCTGCAGGCTGCAGCTATGCGGTGGGATGGGCGGCGCCCGCCCTGCCCTCCTCCATGTGCGGTAGATCTGAGGGAGGGAGAGGGAGCGGGCGGGTGGAGGCGACGGGAGGAGGCTGAGGGGAGGGAGGGAGTGGAACACAGGTTCTAGGGTTCGGGATCGTTTTATACGAAGCAAACACGATTTGAGCCATTGGATTGATGATCAATGGTCAATAATAGCTGGGCCAGTTGGGCTGAAACGGGCTTAGTTCTGTGTTGAAGCTTAACATTTTTCTTTTTCTTTTCCTTTTTCTTCTTTTTCATTTTATTGCACCATTGTAAAGTAACACATAAAAGTTATTATCTTATAGACAAAACTCATTTTTATATGTAAAATACTATTATGTAAAGTAACACATAAAAAGTTAATTGACTTAGAGGGAAAATTCAATTGTTTGTTAGAGATTATTAAACCATTAATCTTCAAATTATCATAAGATAATTATAATAATATTTAAATCTGATCAAAACATTCTACAAATTTACATCGAATCATATTTTAAGCATATAATCTTGCTGTAAAAAATTCAGATGGTTTTAATGAAGTGATATTATAGATGTTCACAAATAGGAACATCTCTCACATAGTTTCTTATAACTATACTCAAATCTTTGAAATTTGACACCACATAATATTGTTGAAGTCGTATGCAGCTCAAATTTGGTCGAACCTTATTTTGGTCTAAGTATGATAAAATATGAAGTTACACTACCACTTGTTGTGAAAAAAGTTGTTTTCTATTTTTAAATACCTAATTAAGACACCTTTATGATGTAATTAACTACAAGAAACTATTTAATCGTGACGTAACCATTCTGTCGCGGATTAAATAAAATTCGTCGCAAATCGACATCCGCGATGATTTACATTTTCGTGGTGGAATGAGCGTCATTGATTAAATCTCTCGACGTTCCCTTAATAAACGCCGCGATCCGTGAAGTATCTAAATCGTCACCGAGACCCATGCAGCCCTACCCATGGCTCACTATCCGTGACAAAATAAAATCGTCACGGATTGCTACCGACCGATGTGACATGGCTGCTAACTTGGACGTCACCGGCTGCCGACGTGGCGTGCCACCGGCTGCCGACGTGGCATGCCACATGGCCGCCGACGTGGCATGCCACCCGGAAGCCGACGTGGCGTGCCACATGGCCGCCGACTCGAATGGTTTTGATGACATGGACAATGACACGAGTTTTCCACATGGCCGCCGACGTGGCGGTACCGACCCGGACGACAACAATGAAGTGGACAATGACGTGGCGTGATGACGTGGAGTTTTTGGGGCCCATGTGTGACAGGCCCTATTCTAGCAGTGGGCCACATTTCGGCCCAGAATTTCATCCTGTTGAAATCAATTCAGCCCACGAAAAATACCCATCACATTTAACTCACAGAATAATAAACACAAAAATCTTTCATACAGAATTTAGCCCAGATACAATCAAATTCAGCCCATAAGACAATCACATAATTTTCTGTAATTTAACATCCGTATCTTTTCCAGTCTCATTTTGCATCAGAAGCATCACAACACCAAAATCTGTTGCGAAGTTTGCATCAGCAGCATCTATACAACAGGCCTTGGTTCTTCACCTTCAATTGGTGCTGCAGCCAACCGATTCTCCATTTCAATCTAGCAAGAAAGCAGCAAATAACATTTGTAACTTGGAACAATTTAAAATAAGCAATGACATTCATATCTAGTAACCGAACTTCTCAATCGGAACAAATATGCCGACATGAATGTTATTGCGACAAGATTCTCTATAATTTAATTGTGACAGAGATATGAATGACACCTCCTCAAGGATCAGATCAAATATGCATGCAAATGTCAATCTGAAATACTAGGAACTGCATGGACAGTAATTAGCATCAAATATGCTAGCAAACTTCTCACTAGTCACCACTACACAACATGCACAAAACCAGCGATTATATTATATGAACACCATACTAATACGTTGTCTAAAGTCTAAGTTAATGGAACACCATACCGATTCACAAGCCTATGTTTTGCAATTAGAGCCTAGCAAATTACAAGAACCAATGGAGACATAAATTACTTAATGACTAGTTAAGACTGCAAAGCATGTGAGACATATTTTGGAATAATACAACAATATCCAAAGCAAAGCATACACTCCATACCTTATGCCCCGTATTGGAGACAAGAATTGATCAAAGCCCTCTCTCTTTCATATTCGGTATGTAGTTCCTCCGTACATACATAGAAGCAATTAATATAAATTTTGGAGGTCAAGCATCGAAGCTAGGAAATTAAAAATATTAGCTAATATGGTCTATGAGGAACCAACTCCGTAAACAAAGTTTTCCAAGTGAAAATTACTAAAGCTACAAACCCAAGTAACAAGCAAGTAAACTATCCGATTGTGCCTTTCAAGCTTGGTGAGGTTTGTGCAATTGCATTTCATTTCGGTGTGTGGCTACCACAAGATGAGCAAAATAAACAATAATTTAGGCATTCTTGCTAACTCACAAATTCGAACAATTATGTATGGCGCATATTCGACAGGGGACCGATAACATAAAGAATCTCACCTTTCTATATGGCATTTTTATCAAACACATGGTGTGCAAATAAACGCAAACCAAAAAGGCAACATACATCTCACCTTTTTGTAATGACGCCCATTCCCAAATCTTTAGTTCACTCAAAACATGACCAGTTTCCCACCTCAGCAAGGACAACAAACAAATCACAGATCAAGGCAAGTCATAAGAGATCCTATACATCAGAAGAAAAAACACTGATCTACAATAAATGGGAGTAAATGCAACAATATAACTAAACAGGGAAAATCATATAGAAAATAGGGAGTCGATGCATCACTTGCCTACTATATAGAAGTGTAGTATTTTTATATAAGAGGTTGGCAAGTAATTAATGGTGTCATGGAGCTTCTCTATAATTTAATTGTGACAAGAGATATGAAAGACACCTCCTCAAGGATCAAATCAAATATGCATGCAAATGTCAATATGAAATACTAGGAACCGCATGGACGATAATTAGTGTCAAATGAGCTAGCAAACTTCTCACTAGTCGCCACTACACAGGCATGCACAAAACCAGCGATTCTAACCAAATATATCACATTTATGCACATCGAGTCGGACTTGGACTCCTCAACCACTCCAATCACACAAAGCACCTAATCCAGATTCACCCGGCGCAATAACACATAATCCGAATACCATCCGAACTAGGGAAGCAGTTCTTCAACCCAAGGATAACAATGTTGTTTCACCCAAGATTACAATCAACGTGAAAGCGGGGTAATTACAATAAAGCATCAAGAAATAAATTATCATGCACCGAGAGTCGTGCTCGGAAGAGAGTTCTCTTTGAGAGGGAAAAACAAGAAAATAATAATACCTATATAAAGTCCAAAGATGAATGCGGCAGTCACTAGGCGGTCTTAGAGAGCATGTGAGATTAATCATATTATCCATAGGAGTACCTTTAGCATGTTACTATGGATGTATGGAGCATGTGATTTATCAAAATCTCTACACAATGTTCATAACCATAGAGCTAGTAACTTTAGCATAACGGATAACGACACACAAGTACATACGGGTAGCAGATATATCAACCAATTGAGTAGTGAAAAGGAGATAGCAGTGTTACTACAGAGTGTGCAGAATGAAAAGAATAGTTTATACTTTGGGTGACCACTTTGGAGGAGCGCCATTGAATAAGTACGAGCATTCAGTGTATGCAGCTCCTATCCCCACACCAGCTCCAAGGGCAACCAACGTCCAACGAGTAGTAGGGCTACCTGTACAAAACAGCAAAACTCAACATGTAAACAGGTGTAATCCAATAGTCAATGTTTCAAGCATGTAAACTTTCTTATCATGCAATTAGTACCTTCACTATGGATGTATGGTTCAAAATTCAATAAGAGTCTAGGTCCAAGACTAATTTGGAAATTTAGTGAACATCTAAAAACTTGATACTGCTTGCTAAAAATACGCATGGACTAAAGTACACCAGAAACAACAAAAAAAGTTGTTTAAAAAACAAGCTCACTTATGGTAACATGAAAGTGTTTCAGAAAAAATACACGATAGAATATACAAGCTCACTTCAGAAGCAAAAGGCAGTAAACAGTGAGAAAAATACAGTTTCTAAGAAGATGACTTGTGGAAATAAAACAAAGTCCAAATTTAACTAACAAAGCTGCGGAATATTCATAAAAGGCAGGAAACTAGTTTATAATCAACTAATGAACTCGGATGGCTTTGCATAAAGGATCACCCGGAATAGTAGTACATGTTACATGCTATAATCAATTGGCCACGCCATTAGAAATAGAGGTGAATGAATGGCAATTTAAAAGCAAACAAGGCCGTGCAAACAAGAATATAAGATTAAACATTCATTGTAGGAGTAACTAGCAAACTAGCCCTCCCAAATTGCTTGGGAGTAAAAGGCCTTCTGCTCGCTATTGTTCTATGGTGTGTAGCAAACTATGAAGCTATTTACACGCGCGCGACAAGTTCAAACTTTCGAATCGAAGGAAGTGCAATGCACATCTCTATCGCTATATATACAAACTACCCTTCGGACATCGGTAGTGCCGCATATGGATTGCGGGTAACTTGGTTAGAAGCCCACCTACATTTTGTGCAAAGGGGACATGTAGGTTATATAAGTGAGACAAAAGCAGCTTTTGGTCTCCTTGCTTGTACCGTAACCCGAGATAAGAAGAGGGGCATCGATCCCGAGAAATTTTTCGCACACATATCGGTGACAGAGCAACAAAATCGCAAATGAGCGGCATCGGGAAACACCAACCGACCGTGTTCGACCTCTCTACATTTGACGGTGTGAATGAGTCCGTCATGCAAAAGTTTTCAATGCTAACACGCGGCTGGAATTGTGGCTAGGTTTGTTGATACCATGGCTCGCTCATTTAGTCAGAAGCAGCAACAATGCCCGCTTCAGGTAATGTTCATTTACAAGCCTAGAAAGCAGAGGACCACACTTAGAACATACCGTGCGGAGAGAAACTTCCTTAGTTCATTAAACTCACTTATTGCATGTTCAGTTCTTACCGGGTTTTGAAAAGATAAGCGCTAGCAAGATCAAAGAAGAAAGATCAAAATAGTAGCATCTTTTTCTAATAAAAACAATTGCAGGTTTCTGCTTGCTTCTTGACTGTAAATATCAACTGTACGGTTTCCTGGAATGGATGACTGTAGTTAGACAAATAATTGTAATAGTCTAGTAATCTATGTTGCCGTATTGAATGGTACACTAAAAATGCATTGTTTTCCATAACTAAAATAATGAACTCCACACATATAAGCAGAACTGTAAAGCACATGTGATCAAATGCAGCTCACATGCTCTCTGAGCGTCATCCGCGCGCGTGTAAATATGAACCAATGTTAATTGTTCTTTGGAAAATTTAACGGTGTAAGAACCGACCAAACCACACGCCACACGAATCCGCGGAGCAAATGGATGGAGGCGGAGCGGAATTGGATTTGATTGCCCACGGACACGGCCGGGGTGGTGGGAGTCCCCACGCCCCGTACCACTACCACTCTACCGGTTCAAGTAGAGTACGCCGCGAAGTGAGACGGGTCTCCACCGCTCCTAGTCGCAAGTGAGCGGACTCCTCGGCCGCTTGCCGTGACCCGTCGGCGGCGGCTAGGTCGCCCGCAACGAGGTGACCCCTCACTCCCGCAGCTCTCCACTTCCACCGCCCCCTAGATCCACCGCGTGACGCCCGCGTGATTCCCGCGCGGCAATCGACAACCGAAACCAACCCCCCGACGAATTCACACGAGAAACCGCGGCTCGGAGCCCGCATCCGCGTTGGCGGTGAATGCCTCGTGGGCGCGGGACACGAGATCGCGACGAGCAATTGGGGGGACGGGACGATAGCGGAGGGGGTGGGATGTGAGGGCTACCCGGGACGGGAGCGCGGCGGCGGTGGCGGCGGGCGGAGCGGCGTCGTATGCGGTCTCGCGCGCTTGGGCCTGCCGCGACCGGAACGGGGGGTGGCGTCGGGTTATACTACGCTTACGGAAGAGGAGGAGGCCCGTGAAGGTGCGGCGAGGGAGGAGTAGGCGACGCGGCGGATGGAGAGGTCGAGGCACGCGTCCCACCCGACGTCCGGGTCGTACCGCGACGGGATCCCCAACTTGGGAGGAGGGGGACGAGGTCGCCGGCGCATGGCGCGGGGCGGGGGCTCGCCGCGGCGGCCGAGGAGAAGGCGCGCGGGGGTGGCGGAGAGGAGCGCCGGCCGCGCCGTGCGTGGGAGGAGCGCCATGGTGATGACACAAGAACGAGGCGGGTGGGTGGCGGTGGTGGATCCGTAGGGGGGAGGGGAAGGGTGGGAGAGAGGCCGACCCGAGGAGGTCGCGGGAGGTGGGAATTCCTCTAGGGTTTGCTGGAACGCTGCATATATTGGGGTGATTTAGGTGTGGGAAATGACCGAGTGACCTTCATTTGTTACTCGATGAGGGTGGGACTCCTATGGGTATTATAGTCATTTCCTGGCGGGATTTTTGGTTACACGGGGGATTCACAATTTCGGCGGGATTTATATTTTTAGACCGCCACTTGTTTTCTTATTTTTTAAATAGATAATTAACACATCTTGTGTAGTAAACAGAAAAAAACTAAACATCACCAGTAAAAAATTTTCATGACAATGATGACATCTAAGGTGTCATGAAGGAGTTTCATGATAATGAATTTCTGCGTTTATTCAAAATAATTGTTAAGTTGTACTATGTGTATGTCCAATACGATTCCAAAAAATGTAGAAAAAATTCATTATCATTCATGTCTGGGAGATCTTTGAAATATTCAAAAGTTTGTTAGGGATAATTTTTAAAAATTTTCATAACATTTAGGTATTTGTTTTCATATGACAAACTGAACCATTGAGTGTTCTTATAAACAAATGTAGAAAGATAACTAACACGATCTTCTATAAGCCTAAGCCTATTACATAGTGAAGATTTCATATCTCCTCCGGCAATTGACACAGAGACAACCCCATAACATCTGTTGGTGTTAGGATTAGTCCTGACACTAACTAGTAGGTTGGTGCGGATACTAACACAGAGACACAGGCTTATCCTGGTTCCGGCCGTGGAACCGTACATCCAGCAGAGTGTGCGTGTGCACTGTAGAGTCCACCAAATTGACATGAAACCATATATTAAGCGTATAATGCTCCTATGAAAAAATTCATATGATTTTGATAAAGTGAGATTATAGATGGTCACAAATAGGACACAAGACTCACATATTTTCCTACAATTGAAAACAAACTTTGAGATTTGAACAACTAATAATGTGACTGAACTTGTATGCACCTCAATTTTTGACACCATCTCATGTTGACCATAACATTAGAGAATATTAAGTTATATTAGCAATTATCATGAAAAACATGTTTTTTATATTCTCTTTTTGTTGGAAAAGTTATGGTGTATGAAAAGCAACCAAAAAATAGTAATTAAGATACAAACAAATGGCACTGAGTAAAACATCTCGATTTTAGAAAAAAATAGGAAAAAGAATCAACTGATTTGGAGTTCGTGTGAGGAAGAAAAACAGTTTACAAGTTTTGTCCGAAGATTAAAAACAGAAATTGCAATTGCTATGAACTGAGATGAACAAGTGTGTTTTCTCTTTTTAATCTTTGACTAAAACTTGTAACTAGTTTTTCTGCCTCATACTAACTCCAAATTCGATGATTATTTTTTCTAAAATTTTCTAAAATCATTCTCTACCAAAATCTACAACTTTAACAAATGAAAAAAATGATTTCGACAACAGTTTATTAGGGGTGATTCAAATTTACATCTCGAATTTACACTATCATAATTCAAATAATATCATAAAATGCTCTAATGGATCTACGAATTTACGTAGTAACATAATTTGGGTCCATGAACTTGTGATCAAACTTTCAAATGATTCCGATAACAGTTGAACCTACGTTGTTTAGAAATGGATATACGTCTCACATAGTTTCATAAAACATTACTTGAACATTGAAGTGTGTCATACCTTTCGAAATTTTCGAATTCATATGCACTTCAAACTTTACCATAACCTTGTGTTTATCATAACATTATTAAATATGAAGTTATGTTACCATTTCTTATTGAAAATATCTTTTATTTATTCTCTTTCGGTACAAGAAAAGAAGTTGTATGAAAAATATAAATGTAATAGTAATTAATATGAAAACGAGTGATATTATGTGAAAGATTGTGATTTTACAAAAAATCAGAAAAAAGAATCAAAATTTAATTATAGATTAAAAAGAAAAAACGATGGGGGAAACGAGCTCACGGTGCGCCACGTGGTCCCCGCGAAGCAACTCCACCAATCCAATGGTGCCACGTGGTCCCAAAGCTCCGGCGGTCGATATATGAAATGTTTATTGCCATTTCAAATCACAAACATCAGCCTAGCGTAGTGGTGAGGCACCTCAACCTTATCTCCGCAACCCCGGGTTCAATTCCCACCCACACCCTATTTTTTGCATCCCGAGTTATATTCCGGGAGGCCACTACGGTGGGCCAAGTGGCGGCGGCGCCCATATTAGTCCGGTGCGCAACTCGGGCCAATGTAGCTCGAACGGCCCGGACTACGGTGTGGTGTGTGGCGGCCCATGGATTGCGGCTTCTAGGTAGATAGGTTCAAATGCATCTAAATGTTAGACACACTCACAAACAACGTTGTAGCCCGGTGGTAGAAGAGCGCTTGGGTTCGGGCGTGAGGTTGGGGGTTTGATTCCCCGGGGCCGCGGGTTTTTCTTTTTTACAAGAAATTCATGCCTTGGGTGAGGTGGCGCTTGCGTGACCGTGAGGTGGGCCCTAGATGCTTGCGTGGCGGTGAGGTGGCATCCGGGGTGAGGTGGCGCTTGCGTGGCGGTGTGTTGGGCCCCGGGCGCTCACGTGGTGATGTGGCGCCCGGGTGAGGTGGCGCATGCGTGGCGGTGAGGTGGGCCCCGGCACTCACGTGGTGGTGACATGGCGCCCGGGTGAGGTGGCGCCTACGTGGAAGTGTGGTGGGCCCCGGCGCTCACGTGGTGGTGAGGTGGCGCCGGGTGAGGTGGCGCTCGCGTGGCGGTGGGGTGGGCCCCGGCGCTCACGTGGTGGTGATGTGGCGCCTAGGTGAGGTGGCGCCCTGCGTGGCGGTGCGATGGGCCGGGCGCTCACATGGTGGTGATGTGGCGCTTGGGTGAGGTGGCGCGCGCGTGGCGGTGTGGTGGGCCGGGGCACTCACGTGGTGGTGAGGTGGCGCACGGGTGAGGTGGCGCCCGTGTGGCGGTGTGGTGGGCCCCGGCGCTCACGTGGTGGTGACGTGGCGCCCGGGTGAGGTGGCGCCGTGTGGCGGTGTGGTGGGCCCCGGGCGCTCACGTGGTGGTGACGTGGCGCCCGGGCGAGGTGGCGCCGCGTGGCGGTGAGGTGGGCCCGGCGCTCCCGTGGTGGTGACGTGGCGCCCGGGTGAGGTGGCGCCGCGTGGCGGTGTGGTGGGCCCGGGGCGCTCACATGGTGGTGTCGTGGCACCTGTGTGAGGTGGCGCCTTCGTGGCGGTGTGGTGGGCCCCGGCGCTCACGTGGTGGTGACGTGGCGCTCGCGTGGCGGTGAGGTGGGCCCCGGGCGCTCACGTGGTGGTGACGTGGCGCCCGGGTGAGGTGGCACTTGTGTGGCGGTGTGGTGGGCCCCGGGCGCTCGCGTGGTGGTGACGTGGCGCCTCGGTGAGGTGGCGCCGCGTGGCGGTGAGGTGGGCCCGGCGCTCACGTGGTGGTGACGTGGCGCTTGTTTGAGGTGGCGCTCGCGTGGCGGTGTGGGTGGGTCCTAGGTGCCGGTGAGGTGGGCTCGTTTTTGTACGGATCGCAAAGAATCTACTAAAACGTCACGGTGTTGTGGGCCGTATTGCGACGAATTTGACAAATCGTCGTGATGGTTTGGGCTTCAATATCCATCCATGCACGTCCGTGACGAAAAAAATATGAATACGTCGTAGAATCGCGACAAACTAAACAAATCGTCGCGGTGTTTTGGGCTTCGATGCACATCCGTGACAAAAAAAAGGAATACGTCGTAGAATCGCGACGAATTAAAGAAATCGTCGCAGTGTTTTGGGCTGCAATGCAAATTCGTGACGTTTTCGGAAAACGTCGCGGAGAATGCGTCACGCATTAAATAGTTTCTTGTAGTGATTAGAAAAACAATTATCTTATATACCCAAACACATTTTTCACATGCAAAAGACAATATTTAAGTTTCATTCTAAGAGTTTTAATGTTTTTCAAATAAATTTCCTATTTTCTATCATTTAATATAATTTCGTGTGCTTACCAAAACTAATTCCAAGTTGACATACGTGTATCTCCAATAAGACTGGAAAAAATTCACAAAAATCATATTTAGACTTCTTTGTTCCATTCTAGGCAAGTTGTCTCCCGATAGAGCATGATTTTAGAAAAATTTAGAAAAAGAATCAACGGATTTGTAGTATACATTGTTCATAAACTAGCTAGATCATCACATTGTCTCATACAACTCAACTTAAACTTCAAAGTTTGTACACACTCCAATACTTTCTTACTCATGGCCGCTCAAATTTGGATACAACCTTGTGTTGACCATAACATTAGAGAATATTAAGTTATATTAGCAATTATTATGAAAAAACATGTTTTTTATATTCTCTTTTTAGCTGGAAAAGATATGTTGTATGAAAAGCAATCAAGAAATAGTAATTAAGATACAAACAAATGGCACTGAGTAAAACATCTCGAGTTTAGAAAAAAATAGGAAAAAGAATCAACCGATTTGGAGTTCTTATGAGGGAGAAAGACTAGTTACAATTTTTAATCCGAGGACAAAAAGAGAAATCGGTCCTTCTTCATTAACACGTGACGAACCGGAATGAACTGATCGATTTTTCTTTTTTCCTCGATTAAAACTTGTAACTAGTCATCCTCCCTCATACGAACTCGAAATGAGGTGATTCTTCTTCCCAAAAATTTTTAAAATCATTATTTATCAAGTTATGGTGTTGGATTCAATCATTTCTTTATGCAACAAAACATGAGCAATTCAAATTTTAAAATCCAAGTTTGACTTGGTCAAAACTCAATCAAACGAAACACGAAATGAACTCGAATGAAAATCTTTTGAACACAAAAGTTTCATAACTTGTCGAGACTAACAAACTTTGTGTAGGTCAAATTTCCATTTGAGGAAGTGGTGATATTATGTAGTTCAAATATAATTAACAAGCCACTCACATAGTTAAAGGAACTATGTGAGTGACTTGTTATATTTGGACTACGTAGCACTCAACTTTTTTGAAATGACTTGAGATTTTTTTGGTAGTCATTTGTAGCAAAAATACGGTCCCTCACAATAACTTATATTTTTTGGACAATTATTTTAATTTTTATAATTTTTTTGGTGCTGTGTGAGACAAAATATGGTGAATTATACATTGAAAACTCTATAATTATGCAGCTACCTCCACATGTATTTGTTTCCTAGGACACATGGGACCTTGTGGAGAAGTTTGGCGCCATTCCTGATCTTTTCGAGGGTGGGCTTAGTTCAACACAGAATTACCGAGGAAAGTCGCGTAGAAATTCAATTAATGCGAAAAAAGTACCAAACGAATTCCAAAAAATCTCAAACTTGGTGGTTGCTTCACAAATGGTATTTGGAGCATGACCAGCGGGCTGTCCGGCTTCGGACGGCCGGGCGGCAAATTTTTTTTGCATTTAACAAATATAACTTTTTTTTTAGAAAAGTTGGCACGAGGAGATTTTAGAAAAAAATTTGGAAAAAGTATCGGCCTAAAATTATCATGCTCACCATCCTTTCTTGCCCTAAACTTCCACGTACTAGTTTTGAAAATTGAATTTGTAAATCAAATTCAAAAAGAAAGAAAGAGTGAAAAAATCATAATTGTAAATGAAATTCGAATTCAAATGTTTACAAAATAAAGAAAATAGAAAGTAAAGAAAAGAAGAAAAGGAAAAGAGAAAGAAGCCCATAACCCCCGGTCGGCCCGCCTCCACCGGCCCGGACTACCTTCTCCGGTCGCGCACCAACCTAGGTGGCGGCGGGGGTGGGCCGAGCGAGCCGAGCGGGCCGCGGGGTTGAAAGGCCATGCGGGTGTGGAGAAAGGCCGAGCAACCGTGACCAATAGGATTATTATTCTCGTGACTATTTTTCCTATTCGTCATTATTCCTTAGTGGCCTGGCAAGCGTAACACTTCATCCGCGACCAAATTATGTAAATCGTCACCGAAGACTACACTTCTATGACCAATACATAAATGGTCACGGGGAAATGGTCATGGATGTGAGGTTTTCTACTAGTGACTCCTCCCCCATGCTTGAACGATGCTCGTCCTCGAGCATAAAAGAGAGGAGAAACGACTCGCTAAAGTAAGTATAAATTCCATAATCTTGCGGAATATTTGAATCTCCATCGATAATTTTACTCCATACTCAAATTGGGTTGTGGACAAGAAGGTGATCACAAAAAATGTTTTTGGTTTAGGGTGAATGCCCGGTGAAATTTTCGATGTGAAAACCCACAATGCATGGACAAAAAGGCTAGCATGAAATGTTACACAAAGGAATGACCAGCTTCTTAGTCTCAAACCATAGAAATCAATCCTAATCCAACTCATCAAAACATATGTTTGCAATCTACGGGTTTTGTTATCATAGAACATATATGTATATGGCTTCAGTAGGTAGAACTTTGCAAGAGTATCACAAATTTGTAGATAGCATAAAAGTTAAGTTTTCATAAAAACAACAAGTTATTTGGCTATCCATAAACTTAAATCAAAGAGCAAAGATATGTATGTGGCTCTACATAGTCATTTCACCTCCACAAATGAAAGAGCCGATATTTAAATTAATTTCGGATCATATGTTCGAGAGCAATTAGCCAAGGCATGTATAACTTCATGTAGGTAAAACAAAGCGGCAACTTTCATCATCTTTCCGTAAGCATAGGCAATAAAAAACATCGAGGTGAACACATGGTCATGCCTATCTATTGATAATAATAAGAAACCTAGGTTCTCCTCCTAGTAGCCATGTTATTGTTGGAAGATAAAAACAAAATGTTGCACCTAATAAGGTTGAAGGCATACTTACAAGCATTTATATTCGGAAAAGAGAAGGTCTATGGAGGTGTTACCATCCTTTGTAGTTTGTCGTTGCCTTCTTCCGACATCTCCATGTATCAATGTGGCTTTTGCTTTTGTCTTGATTTATCAATGCTCCTAAACTTCTGAATTTGAACTGTATGCTTAATGGAGTCATTGGTCGTCTTTCTCTTCAATGTTGTCATCACCATCTCCTCTTTCTTATTCTCATCATCTCTTTTCTGTCTCTTTTTCATGGATTTCCCCTCCGTACGAACAGAACATGTAACAACCCAGGAATTTAGGTGTGTAAATTTTGCGAAAATTTAAAACTTTTTGCTTGCATTTGAGTGCTACCAATTTTTTTAAACCAAATTGCTAGCCCTTCTCTAAATTCTATATCAATTTATCCTATTTATAAAACATATGTTAAAAATATGGTAAAATATGTGAGTTGGTTTTTCTCTGGTTTATTTGGAGTTCAATTGAGTGAAGTTTGAATTTGAATGGGAATCAAATTCAAACTCTATTTCGAATCCTATTTCAAACTTATTCATTTATTTGGCAAACCAACCAACTAGTGTTCTGGGCCGAATTCCCTTTATTTGATCTGCAGCCGGCCCAGCCCAAGCCGCCTTGACGGCCCACTAACCCGCGCCACCGCTCTCTCTCTCCCTCTCCCTGTCACCGACGCGTGGACCCCGCCTGGCAGTCACCGTTTCCCCCATCACTTATCCCTTTCTCTCCTTCCCTGCTTGACCCTTGCGCCGGTCAACCGAGCCGCCCCCAGGCGCGCCGCCGGTCCAGCCATGCCGGCGCGCGGGACGGGGTGCGGCCGGACCGCCCGGCCGGCACGCACGCCAAGGGCCGGTGCGCGCCCACGCGACCGGGTGCGCCCGAGGAAAAAAGGGGATGGACGCCTTTGCCCTCCCCAACGCGCATCCGAGGCGGGTCGGGCTTCACCGGGCGCGCCACCTGCCCCGGGACGGCGGCGAGCCAAGGGCATCGGGGGATTTTCCCCTCGAGACCCCGCGGCGCGGATTCAAAAGGAGAGGGGGCCGGTGTGGCCCGGAGGCAAAGCTAACCGCCCCCACTTGGGGTTTCTTCTTCCACCGAGCGACCGTGAGCACCGGGTTGAGAAGGCGGCCGTGCCGCCGCGCCGCGCCGTAGGGAGAAGGAGCGGGCGCGTCGCCGCTGCGTTGCGCGAGGGCGAGGGAGGAGCCGAAGACCGGACCGGGGGCAAGGACATCTTCACCGCCAAGGAACGCCGTGCCGCGCCGGAGAGCCTAGGACGTGCACCCCGGCGGGGACCGGAAGCGGGGGCCGAGGCGGCAACCACCGGCGTGAACCACCACTTCGTCGACGCACATCTCTCCACCGAGCCGGCCACGACTCCACCTCCGCCCCGAAGTGAGCAACACCGCGGTCACCTTATCTCCTTCCCTCCTCCTTGAGTTTTCCCTCTGTTTTGCGCCGACAGCGTTGGGGAGCGCCGTCGAGCCGCCATGCCTGGATGCCGGCCGTCGTGCCGCAGAACTGCCGTGTCGCGCGCGTGCGGTGCTCTCGGGCCTCTCATGCCCCCGGGCCCGCCGGCGCCACACGAGGACCACGTGTGTCGGCCCGGCCTTCGCGCCGGGCTCCTTGTGCAGGGACGTGAGCGTCGCCGTGTCGCGGCGCGCGCGCGCACCGGTTACCGGGGGCGGCCGCGCGCCGGCGAACGAGCCGGACGCGCAAGGCGTGTGGATGTGCGGGCATCGACCCGAGGTTTCTTGCGGGTGGGGGAAATTGGGACCGTCGCGCCGTGGCGCGCGCCGGCGGCGGCGGCATCGTGCCGGCCACGGGACGGCGCGCGCGCCGCCGCGCGCGAGGCCGCGGGATCGAGCGCCGCCGGCCGCACACCCCGCAGCCGCGCCGTGTCGTGCGTTACGGCCCGAAGACGTTGAGCACGGGCGAGTGGCTCCCGAGCCGAGCGCGCGGCGGCGCACCGCGCGGTCGCGGCGCCGCCGGGACATTTCGTCGAACACTTGCAAGGCGAGCGGATGGGCCGTACCGGTTTAAAGGGAAGAGCGGGCCGCCGGCCGTGCATGGGCCCTAAGCCCAGTTAGCTCCTAGCAGGCCGCCGGCCCAGCGCGGGGTAGGGAGCAGGAGGTGGTTCACCGGACTTTGAGTAGCGGGCTGTTGCGCCTGGGCCAATATGGGCCGAAGCTCGATTCCGGGCAGCAACAAGTCTGCTGGGCCGCCCACGGCCCGGCAGCGATCCCCGGCCCTTACGGCCGTAAAACCCGGGGCGCCGACGTCATGCGACGTCGCAGCGTATTTTCTGAAAATCCCATTTCTTTTCTGTTTAAAATTCCAGAAAATGTGTTTAATCTTTAAAAATTCATAATAAATTCTAGGGAGCTCAGAAAAATACAAAACTAACTTCTATAAATCCGTATTTGCGAAACCTTGCTGATTGTAGGTAGTTTGGGTTTTTTTGGATCTTCTAAATTGGATCTTATTTGGAGTTATTGCTTAGATGTGCACCGTTATCTTATTTTCGCGTCGAATCTCGTGCGCGGCACCCGAGCTTCGACCGGGAGGACGTGGAGGACCCCGAGTACCTTGCTCCGGACAGCCGGCGCTTCAACGGCAACGAAGGTGTCATGTCACTCCCAACCATATAGATCCTATGTTGTTATGTAGTTGCTAGTGCTTTACTTTAATGCATGGAAATGATGAATTGCATAACCCGTTTAATAGCCATGCCTTGATGCTTTGTTATATCATGTTTCCTTGTTCTACTACCTGCTGGACTAGCTACAGACCCCTAGCTAGTCCCTTACCTCAACTATCCATACTTCTGTTGTTTGATTATGGATGGTACTCTGGGCTTGGGCTGAGATGTGGGTATCTCGGTGTGATTCTAGCGTGTGTTCCGGGTGTGTATCTCCTTGCTGTGTTTTGGCGGGAGCGAGCCGCTGGTTACTTGTGAACGGCTGCCGAGGGAAGATGCGATCTGGCCTCTTACCCGAGGGTCGTGTCGTGTGGGATGGAGATGTTGAGTGCTCGCTCTCGGCCCCTTAAGGACCGATTGTCAGTTGACCTTGCTTCGGATGACTATTTTCGTACGGACCGCCCGCCTTGTATTGGGCGGGGGTGCGGGGTGAGACTTGTAGTGGATAGCACCCCTCCCGGGAGGATCGGTGTGATCATGTCGGGAGGGGTCGTTCCCTCCTTAGTAGACTTTGCCCGGCGAGGCCGGGGGAAGGGTTCCACGGCTTCGAGGGACCTCTCGCGGGTAGTATGAGCTCGCCGCGGAGGCCGGGCCGGGCTCGGAGATGCATAAGGGTACTATCCACTTACTTGAGCTTCGGCCCGTATGGTAGGGTTGGACACGGTGACGGCCGGTTCGGACCTATTCGGGCGGGTACGGTTGTACAATCTCTCGCGAGTGTTAAACCTATAGCTATAGTCCGTGTCCACCGGTTATGGACGAGTCTTTCGATCTCTCACCCGACTAGACACACTTCTCTTGTGCTTCTTCTCTCCCCCCGAGTGTGTGAGCCGGCTTCGGCCGTTGAGATGTGGGGATAGGAGCCGGTGGGCCCCACATCGCGGATGAGAGTTGGGTTCGAATCGTGGTTGAGATCCGGTGTTTTGGTGTGGTATTCCTTGAGTGGGGTGTGGACCCCCGAGGTGTGGACCTCGGAAGCGAAGCTTCCCCGAGGTGTGGACCTCCTCGCTATATTCTCGCTTACCTTGTACGTTGCACCGTCGCTTTGCTTAAGCTTTCTACGGCCGGATTAGGGATATCTCATGCATAGTAGAATATACACCGCTTTTGCCTCTTTGTTGGGAAGCTGACATGACCTACCCGCTTATCGGGTAGACCACCGGTGACTCGACGCGAGCCGGACTACGACTTCGACAACGACGGCCGAGTGGACTAGAGCTCTTCCTACACTTGAGCTGCCTGCGGAGATGGAGTTCCCGCGCTTTCATGAAGCCGCTGCTAGACGTTTTATTTATGTTTGATTCAGTCCTGATGGACTTGTACCCGCATGTGCCGAAGAGATGTACTTTGATTAATGTAATAAAATAAATGTTGTACTCTACTTTCTTTCGTTTTTATCTTTTCGTATGGATTTTTGGAATCGGCGAGACGGGGGATTGCACGTGGTAGCCCTCCGGGACTACCACCGAGGTGCTAAGATTCGGGGTTCCGTTCGCGGAAATCCGGGTCGTTTCGGTTGGTACCGAGCCATGCTTGACCGTAGGACGAGCCCCGGGGAATGGTCGATAGCATAGGAAGCCGTTTCGAACCTTGAAACTTTATATAAACCCCTTGGCTTCCGTATGTATATAACTATACTTATATATATGCTTTACTTTGGTTAACTTTCACTAACTACCTTACTAACTACGCTCTAACAACGTTGTGCAGATGGCGGATAGGACGTGGGTTCCTTTGGAGTCGGACGGCAAGAGCTACGGAGGCTTCGCCGCTTGCTGAGAGAGTGCCTGGAGGCAGCTGGAGTGGGGACCGACGGAGTCAGCTACAAGGGGAGAGCCATGGGGCACATGGAGCAGACCCCCACTTTCCCCGGCCGTCACGGTACCGGCGGACCCACGGGTGCCGAGAATTCAAGGAGGTTGAGGTGCACTTGTTTTCGTAGTTCGACCACGGAGGCACACCCGCAGCGGCGCGCGCGAGCTCTCAAGAAGGTTTGTGTCCGGCTCGGGGAGAAGTTTAAGGACACCCCGTTCAGCGTGCTTCCGACAGAGATCTACGACCCGGGACGCTGGGACTCGAGCGACCGAGCGCGGTACCTGGAGGTGATTTCAGTGGAGGAGGACAAGATGATGCTCGCAGCCAGGCGGTGCATCCTGGCTCAGGACCAGGCGCTGTACTGGGCAGACGGTGAGATCGTGTACCTTTGGTGGAGGTGTGACGATACCCTGCAGCGAGTTCGGGACCTGGAGCTGGAGAGAGAGGATATACTTGACGAGTTGGAGGCGTCGCACGAGAGGAACGGAGAGCTAATACGGCTTGGATCGGCGGCGGCCGCGGCCGCACCGAGAGGGACGCCGGAGGATCGCTACTCGGGAGGCGCGGTTGAGGGCAGAGCGGGAGCCGCACCTTAGGGCTTCGGTGGAGGCCGCGCGTGAGGACGAGGGTGAGGCCGGCGAGAGGCGAGGGATCGGTTGGAGTCGGTCGGAGGCTGCGACGGTACCGACTATCAAGTCAAGGTGTGGGATCTACGGGAGGCGAGTCGACACAACTACCACCACTTGTGTTACCTTGGTGGAGTGGTCTACGAGGAGAGAGACCGAGCGACCGGGACCCGCGCGGCCCGGGAGCGTTCCGACCGGCGAGAGGCCGGAGAGCCGGAGGCGCTCACCGCACGGCCTACCACCCAAGAAGAGGCCCCGACCGAGGACGAGAGACCTTCGAGCTACCCCCGACGCTCCTACCACGAGTACGCCCGTACCCGAGTGGTTCTCGGGACACGGCGAGAGATGGACCGTGCCCTTCGGGATACCGTGACTACTACGGAGGACCGGCGATCAGGGTGCCGGGATACCCAGGGGCACACTCACCGCCGTTCTACTCAGTTCCACCAGACGCCAGCCCCGAGGCACCTCAGTGTACCCCGTGATGGGAGTAGAGTCTTAGCTGTAGATTCTGAGTCGTTGTAATAAGTTAGATGTGATGTTATCGCTCATGTTGTCATGACCTTAGCAGCTACCCCATGATGTACCATGCGTTAGCGTGACGTGTTGCCGTGCACCCTCGAAGGTCGTTGGATTAAACCTCGAGGTGCACCCCCTTTTTGTTTGGTGGCATTGATTGAGTGACATGGATCTTCATGGTTTCTTTCGGATTTCATGCTTCTTTATGTCCGTATGAATGCTCGATTGTTAGCGGGATTACTCCTTTATAGTTAGTAACCTTAATAGATATATTCTCCCTACCACTACGACTCTTGCAACCGGAACGGATGTCGGGAGCAAGGAGGTCGGGCGACTCTTGGCCCGTTTCGAGGAGGTCGGCCGGGGGACGACGGAGGGGAGGATGCCCCTAACCCGGCGGGAGCGAGAGGCCGCGGACGCCGTGGAGGTCACGCGCCACGAGGTGGACTCCGCGGAGGCACCGGGGGGCCGCGTAGGCCGAGGAGGCCGAGTTGGCGGTCGAGGCGCCGCGCACGACGGCGAGGGAGCTCAGGAGCAGGAGCTCGAGCCCGAGCAGGTACCCCAGCCTGAGGGAGGAGCAGGCCAGGCTCAGGGACACGAGGTGCCACCACCGCCACCTCCCCCGAGCTTGGCCGACGTGATGGCAGTGCAGACTCAGCTGATGCAGACGATCACCCAGATGCTAGCTCAGAACAACAACAACAACCCCAGGGGTCAGAACCGCAACGCGCCAGAGGGTTTCCAGAAGAAGGTTGAGAACTTCAACAAGCTGCGACCGCCTGCCTTTGACCACTCAGCGGACCCGATGGACGCAGACAACTGGCTACGTTAGATTGAGAAGAAGCTGGAGCTGACCGAGCTTACCGAGGAGGAGTGTGTGACCGTGGCGGCGCACCGGGCGATCGGCACGGCCCGGTGCGTGGTGGGACGACCTCGTGACTCGCACGGGACCCGTTGCACATCGGGTGGGACGAGTTCGTGGAGGCCTTCAGGAGTCACCACATTCCAGATGCAGTGATGGACGGGGAAGGCTGACGAGTTCAGGCACCTCAAGATGGGAAACATGTCAGTGCAGGAGTACGCCAACCGCTACCAGGAGCTGATGAGGTACGTGCCGGACGACACCGACACAGAGAAGAAGAAGGTCTACTGGTTCGGAAAGGGGCCGCACAAGGGGATGGCACACCACTTGTCCGCGCACGACCGCCCGACACTTCGCTCCATTATCGACAAGGCACCGATCGTGGAGAGGTCAAGGCTTGAGTACATGGAGGTTCGTGGGAGGAAGTCCAAGCGCACGGATCGGGCGGCCGCTCGGGACCACCTCGGAGGCGGAGAGGACGAGGTTACGCTCGGGGCCACCGGTCACGGCGGAGGCACCACGTCTCGCGGTCTCGGCCGCGAGCGAGAGCCAACCCGGGCGGGAGTGGAGGTCGAACAGTCGGAAACCGAGGCCACCACCGCGGTCGGCAGACAGATCCAAGGTGACTTGCTTCAAGCGCCGTCGGGTTGGGCACAAGTCGTTTGAGTGTCCACGGCGGGCGCCACCGGGGAGTCGGAACCGCGGCTCTCGGTTCCGGACCCCGGCCAAGCCACCGGCACCGAGGAGGACGGCCACCTCGTACACACGGAGAGGACTGCTCAGCCGCTAGCTACTCGAGGCCGTCCGAACCACCTCACCGCCGAGGATGCGGACGGCCGCACCCGACGTCACACTTGGTGAGTTCCTTGTTGACTCGTTTTGGCAACTATTTTGTTCGACATCGGAGCTCGGTTTTCGTATATTTCTACCAAGTTTGCTAAAGAAAGGTCTTTACCAACTAAGCCTCGACCAAGGCCTATCTTGACTAGCTCTCCTCTAGGAGAGAAGAGGAGTACGTTAGAGTGCGGGGGGAGTGAGGATGGTGTTTGAGGGGCTACGAGTTCACGGCAGACTTGACAGTTTTGGAGTCTACGGGATAGACGTGATCCTAGGGATGGATTGGTTGGCAAAGCACAACGGGATAGTCTCTTGCAACCCCAGAGTGATACAGCTAGAACACCCCAGTGGAACGATAGTGCGGATCGAACCACAGAGTCCGAAGGCTGCTACGATGATGTGCAACATGAGTGGGAAAGAGATTGAAGAAATCCCAGTGGTCCGTGAGTTTCCGGACGTGTTCCCAGAGGAGCTTACGGAGTTACCCCCAGACCGGGACGTGGAGTTCGTGATTGAGCTGATGCCAGGGGCGGGGCCCGTTGCAAAGAGTCCGTACCGGATGTCGTCTGACGAGCTGGACGAGTTGAAGAAACAGCTCAAGAAGCTGCTCGAGCAAGGGTTTGTTCGGCCGAGTGCCTCACCGTGGGGTTCACCAGTGCTCTTCGTGGAGAAGAAAGACGGCACCAAGAGAATGTGCATTGACTACCGCACGCTCAACTCGATGACAATCAAGAACAAGTACCCGCTACCCAGAATCGAGGATTTGCTGGATAGGCTCAAAAAGGCAAGGTTCTTCTCCAAGATCGACTTGAGGTCGGGCTACCACCAGATGAAGATCCGAGAGCGGGGATATACCCAAGACGACCTTCACCACACGTTACGGTTTGTACGAGTTCGTGGTGGTTTCCTTTGGGCCGACCAACGCCCTCGCTTACTTCATGAACTTGATGAACAAGGTCTTCATGGAAGAGTTGGACGGGTTTGTAGTGGTGTTTATCGATGATATCTTGATCTACTCTAAGACCACTTAGGAGCACGAGGAGCACACGAGAGTCGTGCTAGAGAGGCCGAGGCAGCGAAGCGCGTACGCCAAGTTCGGCAAGTGCGAATTACGGATGGAGAAGGTCGCGTTCTTGGGACACGTGTTGTCGGCGAGAGGGGATAGGTGTGGATCCGTCCAAAGTAGAGTCGGTGACCAAGTGGGAGCAACCGTTGAACGTGACAGACGTCAGGAGTTTCCTTGGGTTGGCAGGATACTACCGGAGGTTCATTGAGAACTTTTCCAAGATCGCCAAGCCGATGACAGAGTTGCTCAAGAACAACACGAAGTTCGAGTGGTCAGAAGCGTGTGAGAAGAGCTTTCAGGAACTGAAAAAGAGACTCACCACAGCCCCAGTGCTTACCCTGCCAGATATCAAGAAAGACTTTGTGGTCTACTGTGACGCTTCAAAGCAAGGACTTGGTTGTGTGCTGATGCAGGAAGGGAAAGTTGTGGCTTATGCTTCCAGACAGCTGAAGAAACACGAGGAAAACTACCCAACACACGACTTGGAGCTGGGTACGTTGTGCATGCGCTCAAGATCCGGAGACACTACCCGATAGGGAACAAGTGTGAATTGTTTTCCGACCACAAGAGCCCGAAGTACTTCTTTACACGGACGAGAGTTGAACATGAGGCGAGGCGATGGCCGGGAGCCGATCAAGGACTACGACGTCGAGATCAACTACCACCCGAGCAAAGCTAACGTCGTGGCGGATGCACCGAGCCGGAAAACTTATTACAACAACCTCATGGTAAAAGAAGAGCAACACGCTTTCCGCATGAAGAGCTAGAGAAGCCGAGAATCGAAATTGTAGACCAAGGACAAGCCAACGTGATGCAAGTGACCTATGACTTGGAGGAACGAATCCGTACGACCCGGAAGGAGTGTGCGAGAGATCAAAGCTTTGCGAGAACTAATGAAGCGGGGCAAAGCGAGAGGACTACGGGTAGATGAACGGAGGCCATCGTGTGGTTGAAAGAACGGATCCGTGTACCACAAGACAAGGCACTCCGGGATCGGATCATGAGAGAAGCTCACGACTCGAGGTACTCGATTCACCGGCGCAGCACCAAGATGTACGAGAGATCCGAAGATCGGGTGCCGGTGGAAGGACATGAAGAAGGATATAGCACACTACGTGGCCTGTTGCGACACACGTAGCAAGAGTAAAGATTGAGCATCGAAACCCGCCTGGTTTGTTGAAGCCGTTGGATATTCCGGTGTGGAAGTGGGAGGACATTTCCATGGACTTTGTGGTGGGACTCCCTCGAACACCAAAAGGAAATGACTCGGTTTGGGTCATAGTGGATAGGCCGACCAAAGTGGCTCACTTTGTGCGGTGAAGACCCGTATGCAACCGAGAATTTGGCGTAACCGTACGTAGAGCACATACTCGGGGCCGCACGGAGCACCCGAAGTATTGTATCCGATAGAGGGCCACGGCTTGTCTCCAAGTTTTGGCGAGCTTCCACAAGCTTATGGGCACCACTCTCGGCTATAGCACGGCTTTTCACCCACAGACAGATGGTCAGACAGAGAGGGTCAACCGGGTGTTGGAGGATATGCTACGAGCGTGTGCACTCACTTATGGCACCGATTGGGAGAGCGGTTGCCGTTTGCGAGTTCTCGTACAACAACAGGCTTTCAAGCAAGTCTCCGGATGGCACCCTTTGAGGCACTTTACGGTCGAAAGTGCGGGGACCCCGCTAGCTTGGTCGAGGTTGGAGAACGAGCACTGTTTGGGCCAGCTATCATTGAGGAAGCAGAGGAGAAGGTTGAGAAAATTCGTGAGAACCTGAAGATTGCTCAGAGCCGTCAGAAGAGCTATGCCGACAAAAGAAGAAGAGAGTTGACTTTTGCAGTTGGCGACCGAGTGTACTTGAAAGTCTCACCGCTTCGGGGAACTAAGAGGTTCTTGGTGAAAGGAAAGCTTGCACCGAGGTACGTGGGACCGTACCCTATCACCCGAAGGATTGGAAGTTTGGCCTACCAGCTTGCTCTACCCGAGACTATGGCAGGAGTTCACCCAGTGTTCCACGTGTCACGAACTCGAAAAAGAGCGAGAAGGCAAAGTGGAGGCTAAGCAAGTGCCCATGGAGTTGCTTGATCCGCAAGACAACCTTGAGTATGCGAGTATCCCGAGAAAATCTTGGACAGAGCCGTCAAGGAAACAAGGAGAACTACAATTCCTTTACGTAGAGTGTTGTGGAGCAACCATACGGAGCGAGAAGCAACATGGGAGAAGGAAGCTGATCTCAAGAAAGAGTACCCTCACTTGTTCACAGAGGAGGTCGAGGACTAAATCTCGAGGACGAGATTCTCGGTGGTGGGGGAGAATGTAACAACCCAGGAATTTAGGTGTGTAAATTTTGCGAAAATTTAAAACTTTTTGCTTGCATTTGAGTGCTACCAATTTTTTTAAACCAAATTGCTAGCCCTTCTCTAAATTCTATATCAATTTATCCTATTTATAAAACATATGGTAAAAATATGGTAAAATATGTGAGTTGGTTTTTCTCTGGTTTATTTGGAGTTCAATTGAGTGAAGTTTGAATTTGAATGGGAATCAAATTCAAACTCTATTTCAAATCCTATTTCAAACTTATTCATTTATTTGGCAAACCAACCAACTAGTGTTCTGGGCCGAATTCCCTTTATTTGATCTGCAGCCGGCCCAGCCCAAGCCGCCTTGACGGCCCACTAACCCGCGCCACCGCTCTCTCTCTCCCTCTCCCTGTCACCGACGCGTGGACCCCGCCGCGCTCACCGATTCCCCCATCTCTTATCCCTTTCTCTCCTTCCCTGCTTGACCCTTGCGCCGGTCAACCGAGCCGCCCCCAGGCGCGCCGCCGGTCCGGCCATGCCGGCGCGCGGGACGGGGGTGCGGCCGGACCGCCCGGCCGGCACGCACGCCAAGGGCCGGTGCGCGCCCACGCGACCGGGTGCGCCCAAGGAAAAAGGGGATGGACGCCTTTGCCCTCCCCAACGCGCATCCGAGGCGGGCCGGGCTTCACCGGCCGCGCCACCCGCCCGGGACGGCGGCGAGCCAAGGGCATCGGGGGGATTTTCCCCTCGAGACCCCACGGCGCGGATTCAAAAGGAGAGGGGGCCGGTGTGGCCTCGGAGGCAAAGCTAACCGCCCCACTTGGGGTTTCTTCTTCCACCGAGCGACCGTGAGCACCGGGTTGAGAAGGCGGCCGTGCCGCCTCGCCGCGCCGTAGGGAGAAGGAGCGGGCGCGTCGCCGCCGTGTTGCGCGGGCGAGGGAGGAGCCGAAGACCGGACCGGGGGGCAAGGACATCTTCACCGCCAAGGAACGCCGTGCCGCGCCGAGAGCCGAGGACGTGCACCGGCCGGGGACCGAAGCGGGGGGCCGAGGCGGCAACCACCGGCGTGAACCACCACTTCGTCGGCGCACATCTCTCCACCGAGCCGGCCACGACTCCACCGCCGCCCCGAAGTGAGCAACACCACGACCACCTTATCTCCTTCCCTCCTCCTTGAGTTTTCCCTCGTTTTGCGCCGACGGCGTTGGGGAGCGCCGTCGAGCCACCATGCCCGGATGCGGCCGTCGTGCCGCGGAACCGCCGTGTCGCGCGCGTGCGGTGCTCTCGGGCCTCTCATGCCCCCGGGCCCGCCGGCGCCACACGAGGACCACGTGTGTCGACCGGCCTTCGCGCGGGCTCCTTGTGCGGGGACGTGAGCGTCGCCGTGTCGCGGCACGGCGCGCGCGGTCACCGGGCGGCCACGCCGGGCGAACGAGCCGGACGCGCAAGGCGTGTGGTTGTGCCGGGCATCGACCCGAGGTTTCTTGCGGGTGGGGGGGGAAATTGGGACCGTCGCGCGCGCGGGCGCGCCGGCGGCGGCGGCATCGTGCCGGCCTGCGGGACGCGCGCGCGCCGCTCGCCGCGCGCGAGGCCGCGGGATCGAGCGCCGCCGGCCGCACACCCCGAGCCGCGCCGTGTCGTGCGTTGCGGCCCGAAGACGTTGAGCCCGGGCGAGTGGCTCCCGAGCCGAGCGCCGGCGGCGCACCGCGCGGTCGCGACGCCGCCGGGACATTTCGTCGAACACTTGCGGGGGCGAGCGGATGGGGCATGCCGGTTTAAAGGGAAGAGCGGGCCGCCGGCCGGTATGGGCCCTAAGCCCGGTTAGCTCCCTAGCGAGCCGCGCCGCCCCGGCGCGGGATAGGGAGCGAGGAGGTGGTTCACCGGACTTTGAGTAGCGGGCACGTTGCGCCCGGGCCAATATGGGCCGAAGCTCGATTCGGGGCGGCAACAAGTCCGCCGGGCCGCCCACGGCCCGGCAGCGATTCCCGCCCTTACGGCCCGTAAAACACCGGGGGGCGACGTCATGCCGCGTCGCGCAGCTTATTTTCCGAAAAACCCTTTTTTCTCTTCGTTTAAAAATTCCGGAAAATGTGTTTAATCTTTAAAAATTCATAATAAATTCTAGGGAGCTCGAGAAAAATACAAAACTAATTTCTATAAATCCGTATTTGCAAAACCTTGCTGATTGTAGGTAGTTTGGGTTCATTTGGATCTTCTAAATTGGTTCTTATTTGGAGTTATTGCTTAGATGTGCACCATTATCTTATTTTCGCGTCGAATCTCGTGCCGCAGACCCGAGCTTCGACCAGGAGGACGTGGAGGACCCCGAGTACACTGCTCCAGACAGCGACTGCTTCAACGGCAACGAAGGTGTCATGTCACTCCCAACCATATAGATCCTATGTTGTTATGTAGCTGCTAGTGCTTTACTTTAATGCATGGAAATGATGAATTGCATAACCCGTTTAATAGCCATGCCTTGATGCTTTGTTATATCCTGTTTCCTTGTTCTACTACCTGCGGGACTAGCTACAGACCCCTAGCTAGACCCTTACCTCAACTATCCATACTTTTGTTGCTTGATTATGGATGGTGCTCTGGGTTTGGACTGAGATGTGGGTATCTCGGTGTGATTCTAGCGTGTGTTCGGTGTGTATCTCCTTGCTGTGTTTTGGCGGGAGCGAGCCGCTGGTTACTTGTGAACGGCTGCCGAGGGAAGATGCGATCTGGCCTCTTACCCGAGGGTCGTGTCGTGTGGGATGGAGATGTTGAGTGCTCGCTCTCGGCCCCTTAAGGACCGATCGTCAGTTGACCTTGCTTCGGATGACTATTTTCGTACAGACCGCCCGCCTTGTATTGGGCGGGGGTGCGGGGTGAGACTTGTAGTGGATAGCACCCCTCCTGCAGGAGGATCGGTGTGATCGTGTCGGGAGGGGTCGTTCCCTCCTTAGTAGACTTTGCCCTGGCGAGGCTAGGGAAGGGTTCCACAGCTTCGAGGGACCTCTCGCGGGTAGTATGAGCTCGCCGCGGAGAGGCCGGGCCGGGCTCGGAGATGCGAAGGGTACTATCCACTTACTTGAGCTTCGGCCCGTATGGTAGGGTTGGACACGGTGACGGCCGGTTCCGGACCTATTCGGGCGGGGTACGGTTGTACAACCTCTCGCGAGTGTTAAACCTATAGCTATAGTCCGTGTCTACCGGTTATGGACGGTCTTTCGATCTCTCACCCGACTAGACACACTTCTCTTGTGCTTCTTCTCTCCCCCGAGTGTGTGAGCCGGCTTCGGCCGTTGAGATGTGGGGATAGGAGCCGGTGGGCCCCACATCGCGGATGAGAGTTGGGTTACGGATCGTGGTTGAGATCCGGTGTTTTGGTGTGGTATTCCTTGAGCGGGGTGTGGACCCCCGAGGTGTGGACCTCGGAAGCGGAAGCTTCCCCAAGGTGCGGACCTCCTCGCTATATTCTCGCTTACCTTGTACGTTGCACCTTTCGCTTTGCTTAAGCTTTCTACAGCCAGATTAGGGATATCTCATGCATAGTAGAATATACACCGCTTTTGCCTCTTTGTTGGGAAGCTGACATGACCTACCCGCTTATCGGGTAGACCCTGGTGACTCTGACGCAGAGCCGGACTACGACTTCGACAACGACGGCTGGGTGGACTAGAGCTCTTCCTACACTTGAGCTGCCTGCGGATATGGAGTTCCCGCGCTTTCATGAAGCCGCTGCTAGACGTTTTATTTATGTTTGATTCAGTCCTGATGGACTTGTACCCGGCATGTGCCGAAGAGATGTACTCTGATTAATGTAATAAAATAAATGTTGTACTCTACTTTACTGTTTTTATCTTTCTGTATGGATTTTTGGAATCGGCGAGACGGGGATTGCACGTGGTAGCCCTCCCGGGACTACCACCGAGGTGCTAAGATTCGGGGTTCCGTTCGTGGAAATCCGGGTCGTTTCAGTATATTGAAATATAGCTCTATTGAAATGTTTATGAAATTACCTTTCCAACGTGTGGTCATTCGTCGAAAACGGAGTTCAAACAAGGGAGCTATGTCCGTTTTACTTCAGCGCTGCGTGCTGTCCAAAACTGATTTCAAGATGTGTTGCACTCGGTGATTCGGGCATAACCGCTTGTAGGAACCTCCGATTGTCTTCATTCTTGATTTGTTGGAATCGTAACTTTATGGGCCTTCTAAATATCGAAAAATATTAAGTGTTTTTTCCCTTCGAGACCACAAAAAATTTTGATGAGATCGGTGGCTTCTTGCACATTGATCCGGAGATGTTAATGATCTTGATCATTCTATCTTCTAGAGCGTCATGTTGCACTTACGTGTTGAAGATTCGGGGTATCCCCCATGCTTAGCATTTTTCTAGGTATGGAAGAAGAAGACAAAGCATTTTTATCTTAGCCATCCTTCAATTTCCTTGTAGTGAGAGTTTCTATCTTGCCTACAAGACGTTTTAAGCGCACATTCTACCCCCAAGGTGACGGTTGGGAGTAGATAGAATTGCCAACAATCCAACAATGTTTCCTAGGACTTTCAAATTGTGGCATAATTAGTCTAATGAGAAATAAAAACGTAATGAGTGTACGTGGTGCAAGGTATGTAACAACATGATAGGAAAGCATATAAGCAAAGATAATGTTTTCACCTAGTTCTAAACACCATGTTTAAAGCTAGGTTGCCGAATTTCTTCATAGCCACAAAGGTTAATAAATCTAGGGTTAAAACACCATGTCTATCCATAGATCAATAGCTCTTATAGCACAAGAAAAATTAAGCGCATTGCAAAGCTTATAAACTAACCAATGCAACATGAAAACATATGAAAAACTAGCAAGGTTTATCAAACTTAACGATGATGGTCCGCAATCATGTTTAAACACAACGTTTACACAAGATCACAAAAGGAAAATACTCATAAGGCCTTATGAAGCATTAACATGGAAAATGAAGCATACATCATTAAGTATATAAAACAACCAAGACAACTATGTGCAAAACATGTATACGCAAGGCAACATCACGTTGATAACAAAATGCAATGCATGCAAATAAATAAATTTGATCATGAACATGATGGTGGTTCTAAAAAGGAAAAATAAACTTAGATTAATAACCACAAGTTGATCATCATAGTATGGTGTCATTCTTTATTCTTTCTAAGAAAGAAATAAAAACATACGAAACGGGTTGCCTCCCGAAAAGCGCTTCATTTAAAGTCATAGAGCTCGACTTTCTCACATACCTTCTTTTCGTCGCATAGCCACGGACCTTCATGCAAGAAGAAAAGATACCAATGCAGATTTAATTTAATTACCATGTTGTTCTTGATCACTTATAGAAGACTTGCCCAAGGCATCATTTTGCTTCATCGCAATCTCCTTCTTTATCACCCTTCTATTCTGCCTTCACTACATATATTTTTATTTAATGTCCATAACAGAAAGTATACCCAAGCTCTACCAAATTGCACAGTAAACAAAATTTCCTTTCCAACGAGTCTTTATTTGCCCAAATCGGGCTCAGTACAAGAGAGTTACGTCCGTTTTACTTCGGCGATGAAATCTGTCCTGAAATTTCAGAACGCACAACACTCAATGTTTTCTCCATAACTCTTTGCACGGGTCTTCAAATTCGTTGGTTCTTGATGCGTTCGAATGTCAAATTCATGGAGCTTCTGGATATCTCATTTTCCTTATTCGTACACCTCTGAACAAGCTCTCAAATTGATGAAGACAGCAACATCCATTACGAGATTTGGAGAGGTTGATGATTTATCTTGCAACTCTTTTAGGCATGACTTCTTTTTTAATTATCCAAGCCTTGTCTACATGGTTAGTGAAAATCGGGCCTTCTCCCAACATGTGCTTTTTTAAGGTCATTATCTTGACCAAGTGCAAAGCATGATCGAGATTTACAAAACTTACCGTAAACATACACGTCCATAATTAACACCAAAAGCGAATTGTAGCAACAAGCCAAGGTGTAAACAAAAGAAGCATATGTTTCATGCATAGCACTTAGCTCACCATTAGGCAAAGGTTCTTTAGGTGTGAGATTAATTGGTTCAAACATAAATGTTTCCTCTTTTTCATTCTCAAGAAAATCTAGCCTATCAACATGATCATTATTGTCACAAGGCATAGAATTTAAGCTGTCATTTATTCTATTGGTTGAGCATGAGTATTTGAATTTATCATCATCAATACCAATAACTTCTTGAGATTTCAGCGCGTACCTTGGCCTTAAAGCTTTTTCAACAAGAGTGATATTTGGTTCATCTAGCGAGTGTTGAAGGCGAATCAATCTCAATGAGTGAAGGTGTCTCTCTGTTACCTTTTTGCACCCCCTCCATCTCATCATGTGGAACGTGTAATCCATCAACTACATTTGCATTTGTCTCTTCTTTGAAGTCTTCATTCTCATCCCAATCTTCATCTTCAAAGCATTGTATATTGCTTTCTTTATCTTCCATGTACCACATGTCGTCGAGATTGCTAATCGTTTATTCACTCTTTTCTTCATCATTGAGTGCTTTCATGTCTTGATTTGCTAGTGTGTAGGCTTCAATAGCACACATGCTATCCCCTTGTGTGGAGGGGCGTTCTTGGAGTACTTGCTCTATGTCAACTCCTTATGAATCCTTATGCTATCTTCTAGCTTGAGTTCTATCTTCTCCCATTTAACCTTCGAGTCACTAGGCTCGTCACGGTTGTACTCCTCTCTTTCTTTATCATAAATTCTTGAGTTGTCAAACCGACCAATCCATCCTTCATCTCCTTCTTCTCTTTCTTCTTCAAATATCTCTTGGATCGACTCTCCACTAATCTCTTGATCAAATATATCTTCAACTAGTTTGGCAATGTGTCGGCGTTCCTCCTTCCTTCGGTAGTTGATTAGTGGGGCAAAATCAACTTGAATCAAACCGGATTGATTGAACTACGCCAATGGTCTAGCATTCCACATACTTCGGCCCACATTCATGTTAGTTTCAACATTTTTAAAATCCGAAATGACTTCTCTTACCTTGGGAAGTGGATCTTCGTTTCTTGTATGGTCAATTCATCTTCCTTGACCTCCGGTTCAGCTTTTTCAGAAAATTCAGCAAGCTCCTTGGGCTTGCTTTTTTCGTTTTGCTCCTCTCGACAATGTCTTTGCCAATCTTGTTGCATTCTTCGGCCATTGCTTATCCTTTGTAAGATTTGTGCAGCTTCATTAATTGTTTTATCCATTATATCACCACCTGCACACATGCTTACAAAACAAGACGAGTTAGGGGTTAGTGAAAAATAAAAGGTATGCAACATCAAGTCACCGGAAAATCCCAAGTTCAGGCCTCACTCATGTAGTTCATTAAAACGGTCCCATGCTTCATCAATTCCTTCATCCTCTCCTTGCTTGAAAGTGAGCATTTGCCTCCTTAAGTCTTGGACCTTGCTTATGGAAAGAACTTCAAAAGAAACTTCTTCACTAGCTGATCCCAATTTCCTTTTGCTTCAATGGACGCAAGTGTGTACCATCTTCGCGCTTCATCTTCGAGAGAGAATGGAAAAAGATTCCACTTGAACCAAGTGGCCGGAACTCCTTTTTGTTGCACCATGTTGCATATCATCATGAATTCCTTAATGTGTATATATGGGTTGTTATCCTCCAATCCTCTAAAGGGTTTTGTTGCCACTAACTTGATGATTCTAGGCTTCACTTCATAGTGGGTTGTAGCAAGCACCAAATCTGATTTTTGCATCTCCTTGTCTTCCATTGACGGCATTGCTAGCTCCCTTAGCGACATCTCTTCGTCTTCCAATGGTGAGGTGAACAAATCCATCTAGGCATAAGAAAAATAGAAATAAAAACAAAAAAAGATTTTTTTTCTAGAAAATAAGGGTTAGACGTTAGTAATCAACAAAATTAATACTAGATTAAAAGTAGCAAAGCTGGATTGCTCCCCGGCAATGGCGCCGGAAAAAGGGGCTTGTTGACGGTTGAAACACGTAATAACCTTCTATCCGCAAGCGTACGGACCTACACCTTTTTCACCACGGGGTGACCCCCAAGGTTCTTGTCAATCCGCGGAGCAAGGGATTGCTAGCGCTTAACCAAGTACTAATCTAATTGATGGGAAACCTTTGAAAGCGGTATTAATCTAAAGGTAAAGACAATCTAACCTATATATGTTAATCTAAGGAGTCTAAGGTGAAACTAGATGGCAAAGGGTGGACACAAGAGAGAGATTAAGATAGATAAGTGTTCCCTCCATAGGGTTTAGGATCACATGAACACGCATCTACTACATGAAAACGGTGTTGCCTACACTAGCTTTGTGGCGGTTATGCGGCCGCTAAGCCTTTTCTCTCCACCGTCTTGTCACTAAGCAAGGTAATAAAACACTTTCATGTATAACCACATCTATACCTAAGCATCCATAGGGTTAAGCTAATCACCACGATTACCACAAACCCTACTAAGAACACATGTTGTACATACATATGTGAATAAAGCACTCGCATAGACATAGACCATTAAGCATCCAAATGCATAGGGTTCATGTAGCGATCACATAACATGTATCCATTTAACCCTAGGGATGAACGGAGACATTACACCATCATCTTACAAGGATTGAAGCACATAGGGGTGATGAAGACTCCAGAGAATGTCGTCGATGAAGATGGCAGCGATGAAGCTAGGGAACACCCTAGGCCAACGGCTTGGTGTCCTCCTCTTGCTTCCTTCCCTCCACCGGCGTTGATCCTTGTGACGAGCTCATCCAACTCTCTCCCTCATCGTGCGGCGGCGGCTTTCTGGTGATTGGCGTCGGTAGAATGATTTGTTCGATGTGGCGGCGGACGAAGGAAGAGGCAATAAACGGGACGAACACCTAGGGCAAAGGGGGGCGCCGAACCGGCCCGGAGTGGGCCGGGCCGGTTAGCCTAGGCCCGTTTCGACCCGGTTCGGCCCCGGTTTCCTCCCCGGTTGCTTTTCGCGTGATTCCTTATTTGTGTGCACTTACATGTGGGCCTTTGACGTCGTTTCCTTCACCGTTAAGGCTTGAATCCTTGCTATCCAAGCTTCATCATTTTTACGGTTGAGTCCCCTGAGACTTGCATGTTGAAACTTCGGTCCTCGGGTCATTTGGAGTCATGTTCATCGTGTTTCTTGACTCTTGTCGGGCTTCATGATCTTCTTCCAAAGTGATTGGTGAACTTATCCCGAAAGTCTCCTCTTTAGTGTAGATTTCTGTGTAAACAATAAACTCCAAATACCACATTCACAAGTGAACTTGTTTCATCATTAGTATGACTAGTGGCGGGTTAGTTACAAATCATAATTGAAACCAATGTATAACAAGTAATCTAGGTTGACGGAAATTCACCGTCAACACGGCCTCACCCGGTGATGACCAAGGAGTACATCACTTTTGGGGATAATGGGAAAGGTAGAGTGCTTTTAGTGGGCACGGTGAAGTTGAGTGAGTTTGTGACTCTTCGGTGTGTTTCTCTTGCCAAGTCTTTGGGTACAATCTTCTCTCGTTTTACAACTTCTTGATGAGGGTTTTGAAGTCCGTTTCAAAACGGTCTATTCTCGTGTTTTGGATTCTCGAGGCGATCTCGTGTGCACGATCGTCCTCGAGGGTCGGATTTTCGAGCCGATTTTTCTCAATGCGTTGGCTCTTCTCGTTGTTTGGTTCTTGGTGTTTCGGTGGAGCTTTGGAAATGCAATAAGAGACTAGGTCACTTGAGTTTTGACTTTTTGTCACGCTTGAGTGGGCTAGGATTGGTCCGAGAATTGCCAAAGTAGAAATACCAAAAGGATTTGGTATGTGCTCCGTGTAGGCATGGCAAGATGGTCGCCGCCTCTCATCCGCCTCGACATCCGTTATGATAGAGAGGCCATGCGCGCCGTTCTATATGGACTTGGTTAGTCCGGCTCGTGTGTGCTCGGCGGGTGGGAAATGGTATGTCCTTGTGATTGTGGACGACTATTCTCGCTATGCTTGGGTCTTCTTCTTAGGCCGACAAGGGGGGAGACATTTGGTTTTGTTCGGGATCTAATCTTGTGGTTAAAAAACGAGAGGAATGGAGATGTTGTTCGAGCTATTCGTAGTGACAATGGCGGTGAATTTAAAAACTCTCGTTTCGAAACCTTTTGACGTGATTTGGGTCTCGAACATCGGTTTTCTTCTCCCTATATGGCTTGTCGGAATGGTGTGGTGGAAAGGAAGAATCGTTTCCTTTACGAGATGGCTCGAATGATGCTCAATGAGCATAGGACTCCGAGGAGATGTTGGGCCGAGGTGGTGAATACCACTTGCCATGTTGGGAACCGGATCTTTCTTAGGGCCTTCTTGAACAAGACGTGCTATGAGCTCATGCACGGGCGAGCACCTAGAGTGAGCCATTTCGGGGCTTTTGGTTGTCGGTGCTTTATTCTCAAGGAGGGTAGGCTAGATAAGTTTGAGTCGAGGTCTTCCGATGGGATTTACTTGGGTTATGCTAGTCATTCTAGAGCATTTCGTGTGCTCAACCTTGATACTAACCTAGTCATGGAGACTTGCGAAGTGACCTTCGACGAGACACAACCATGCAATTCGTCCGTCTTTGAGTGTGCGGTGATGATGAAATTGGCAAGAAGATCTTTGAGGATGAGGAGGATGATGCTTTGGAGAGGATGATGGTGAAGCTTCAGCCATGCATGTACCCTCTAATTCCACTATGACGAATATGGTGCGGGATGGTCCATCACCTACACCACCTACGATCCGGCAAGATCAAGTGGAAGCATCCGCCGAGGGGGGAGGTTGTCTCCAGGCGAGAGGCACCGAGGCACGTTCAAGTTGATCATCCACCCTCAAGAATCATCGGCGACATCAATGAGCTTACGACACGGTCGAGGTCCAGAAATGCTTCTCACTTTGCTCATTCAGCTTTTGTTGCTACCTTTGAGCCGAAGGACATTGGACACGCTCTATCTGATCCTAATTGGGTGAATGCCATGCATGAGGAGTTAGAGAATTTTGAGAGAAATCAAGTGTGGGAGTTAGTGGAGCCACCACCAAACTGCAAACCTATTGGGACAAAATGGGTGTGGAAAAACAAAGAGGGAGAAAATGGTGAGGTGGTGAGGAATAAGTCGAGGTTGGTTGCTCAGGGCCATAGTCAGAAGGAGGGGATAGACTATGAGGAGACATTTTCTCCTGTAGCCCGTTTGGAGGCAATTAGGATTCTTCTAGCTTTTTCTGTGGCTAAAGGGTTCAAATTGTACCAAATGGATCTGAAGAGTGCCTTCTTGAATGGGTTTTTAGAAGAGGAAGTTTATGTGAAGCAACCACCGGGCTTTGAGAGTGTTGAGTTTCCTCACAGGGTGTATAGGCTGAGAAAGGTGTTGTATGGGCTGAAACAAGCTCCCCGTGCTTGGTATGGCTGCTTCAGGGGGTTCTTGTTCAGCAAGGGGTTTTAGATGGGCAAGGTTGATAAGACTCATTTTCTCCTCGAGCGGGGTGATAATATCCTAATTTTTCGGGTGTACGTGGATGATATTGTCTTTGGCGGCTCATCTCACTCTTTGGTTGCGAGGTTTGCGAGAGGATATGAGCAAAGAATTCGAGATGTCTATGATGGGAGAATTGTAGTTCTTTCTCGAGCTTCGGATCAAACGGGCGAAGGAGGGAACCTTTGTGCATCAAGCCAAGTACACGAAGGACATCCTCAAGAAGTTCAAGATGGACGGCTCGAAGCCCCTATCAACACCGATGAGTGCGACTATAGCGCTTGACGTGGACGAGGACGGAGAGCCCGTGGATCGAAGGAATACCGGAGCATGATCGGCTCCCTCTTGTACATGACGACGACGAGGCCGGACATCTAGTTTTCTCGTGTGTCCGTGTGCTTGTTTTCGAGGCGTCACCGAGGACTTCACATCGGCGGGCCGTCAAGCGGATCTTCGGTATCTTCGATACGGTCCCGAGCTCGGTCTTTGGTACTCGGCGTCCTCTTCCCTTTCGCTTCTTGGTTTTTCGGATGCCGACTTTGTGGGGTGTCGAGTCGATCGGACATTGACTTCGGGTGCTTGTCGGTTTTTGGGTTCCTCGCTTGTTTCTTGGTCTTCTCACAAATAGTCTAGTGTAGTTGAGTCTACCACGAAGCTAAATATGTTGCTTCTTGCTAGTTGTTGCTCACAGTGCTTTGGATCAAATACACGATGAGTGATAGCATGAGTGTCATTAATGTTTCCAAAAACCCCGTGCTTCACTCCAGAACCAAACACATAGAAGTGAGGTATCACTTCCGAGAGACAATGTTGAGAAGGGAAACGTAGACCTCATCCATGTACCTACAAAAAGCGACTTGACGTTATCCTAACCAAGCCTTCGGACCAAGCTACATTTTCTTGTTTGCGAGGAGAGCTTGGAGTTGTTTTTCCCTTTTGAGCTTCAGTTGGGAGGGTTGATGTACATATGCATGTTGCATTTTCATTTATGTATCATACCATGTTTGCATCTTTGTATCGTAGATTGCATTTGTAACATATGCCATAGAGATGTGCTTCTCCCATATGCTTTGCTCACCATGATATGCTAGATATGAGGTTACGACTTTGCTTATGATGCTCATAAGATGTATAGATATGATCTTGGTAGCTATGGGATATATACGCTTGTGGACGGCTTCTTTTTGTGAAAATGCTATATGATCCTCTCTTGTGAGTAGAATGCCTCTCATGTTCAAATTGGGTGCTTATAGCTATATATTGCTCAATTCGTTCTTAGAACCATGTTCTTTTCATTTGGGATCAAAGATCCATTTATCATCATGAATGTTTAGCCTACATGCTACCTTGTGGAGAAGCCTAAGCTTCTTTTTGCCGCAAAGGCACTTCATGTCTTGCTTAACTTGTAAATCATGAATATTGTATGTGAGATGCCTATGTTTGAAAAAAATTGTGCTTCCATGTCTTAAATGCTTTAAATTCCTTATCTCGGGTGCTAAGCCGTTGCATAATGTTCACCAATGAGAAGTCTCATATCTAGAAGTGGACACATGGCTTAGTGGCTTTGACATGACATGAGATAGCTTGTAGGTGTTTGTGATGACCTTGTCATGAGAATTGGTGACCTTGCATGAAGTTTGTGAGTTATATGCTTGATTGTGCTCAGTTTGATCATATTTAGGTCCTCTGCTCATGAGAGGGAATTTTTGTGAAAAATGCTTCATTTTAATCATGGCTATGTCACTTGCTTGTACGTCCCTTTCTATCTTGTTGGCGATGCTTGTGCTCAAATTGTGGCTATCTTGCTTGTCTATGTCTCAAGTTTAGCATGTTGTAGTGCTCTTTGTATATTTGAGAAGCACATGCTTGCATTTGTAGACTTGATTCATGCATTACCAACAAGGGAAAGGAAACTACCCAATTCATGTTTCTAGGGGGGAGTTTTGCATAAAGGAAAGAAAAATTGGGAGAAATGCATTTGTTCGGGGGGAGCTTGCATTCATGCATTTGGGAGCTCTTTTCGCCTGGATTTTAGTTGTGCTCTTTTGCCGATGGTGTCGAGCCCTTCGCCTCACCTTGAGGAGTCGACGATTTTGGAGCATTTTATCTCGGTTGTGTCGAGCCGTTGCCCTTACCATAGGGGACCAAGATTTTTCTCACTCAAGTGATCTTTTCTTGGCTTTTGTTTGGCTTTTGATCACTTGTTTGAGTTTTTTCTTTTGTTTCTTTTCTTTTTATCTTTTCTCCGAATTGGTTACTTGTGTGTGTTGTCAATGTACCGATCAAGGGGGAGATTGAGGACCGGAGCATCCGAGGACCGGTGGATAGTTGCTCCTAGTTGTGATGAGTGATTGACAATGTGGTGTGGACTGTCTCTTGGTCGAGTATTGCGAGTGCGGAGTTGCGGCTTGATTTGCGTCCATGGAGGTGAAGAGCAAGCATTGAAGGTCCATACCTTGCGGGGCCTCCGAGGAGTGGATAGACAAGTGGGCTCGGCTCGAGGAACCCGGTGGCCAACGGGGTCAAGTGCGGGCCGCATGGTGGCAAGAAAAGCAAGACGAAGTCATGGACGGGGAGCTAGTGCGGGGGTAGCGGGTCAAAACCGGAGTCTGCACGCGGGGTTTGCGGTGGTTCACCACAAAACCGTCGGGTTACTTGGTTGAGCCACAAAACGAAGACCGGAGGCTCGGTGGGCGGAGATGGGATCCGGGCGTGCCGAGAGACTTCGAAGCGGAGGACACACATCGGGATCGCGGGGCTTGCGTCGAGGCTAAGCGAGGTGCGGTCGCCGGGCATCCGTCCGATGGTGCTACGACAAGAATTCCCAAAGTGCCGTTCGGGGGCGTGTATCCTTGTATTATGTAATAGGGGTAGTTTCGTCTTTTGGTTGCCTCCATACATACTTAGAGAAGAGAGGATGGCAGCCATCTCTTGAAACCCTAGCTCATTTGCTCTTGCTATTTTCCCTTCCTATTTTCCTTAGGTTTTCCATAGGACTAGATTGAGAGCTTCATGCCGAGATCTTGCGAGAGGGATGGATGTTGAGGAGGCAAGCTAGACCTTGTATGAATCTTTCATGGTCCGTATAGCAGGTTTGGTGTGATTCCTCAAGTGTTCTTGTTGCTCCTACTATTTCGTTTTTGGTGATTTTCGGAGCCTTTTCGTGGTATTTTCGTTCGTCGCTCGATTCATCGATTCGAGGGCGTTTCTCTCCGAGATTTCTTTGAGGGGATCATGGGTGAGTGCCTTGTGCCTCTTTGTGGATGATCTTGACCTCTCAAACTCCGGATTTGGCCTTCAATTCGTTGATTTTTGGATGAACCCTAGTTCATAGTGTTCTTGGCCAAGATTTGCGATTTCCGGAGTTGTAGGGAGCTAGAGGATGAAATTTTTGGGGCATATCTTCCCTTTGGGGTGCTCATCATCTTCCCAAAATTTCGTCTCAAGACTCTAAGCGGTTTGGGAGATCCATCGATAGAAAGTTTGGGGATGTTTCGTGGGCCGTTATCCGGGCTGCCCCGAATGATCCGGAGGAAGGGCCGGGTGACCGGTATAGCACCGTTGGCTGTAGGGTGATCCGAGCTAAGGGCCGGGTGACCCGTGCGGCATCGTTATCTCTCGGGTGATTCGGAGGTTGGTTCGGATGATCCGGTAGGGGTCCGGTAACTTTGTTTTGGTCCGTCTTCCTCTCGTATTTGCTTCCGCTTTGCTTTTTAGCCTTTTAAGCTTTGTTCCTAGGGTCTCGAGAGAGATTTGTGTATGCTTCCGCTTGTTCATGTGTAACACTCGCAGTTGCGATTGGGATATAGGTCGAGTTCTTTTGAGAAAGAATTTTTATCGGCTCCCATTCACTCCCCCCTCTCTCGGTCGCCAATCCGGACCTTCAATTCTCCCAAACATGGTGTCTAAGGCTTTCAAGGGTGTAAGTGAAAAGATTAGAGCTAGGCTACCCTTGGATTTCTTCTCCACTCCCTTCCTAAGCTTCCTTTCTTTTGAGGCAAAGACCGCAAAGGCTCGAAGGTGAGGTTTTGCGGGCCGGTGTGTGTGCAAAGAACCGGGTAGGACTTGGCTGTTTATACGGGGCCAAGGGGGGTGGCCGACCGGCCCGGTGGTGGGGCCGGTCGGCCCCCCACGGCCTCCACTCGGGTGCCCTCTCCTCCATCCATTTCCTGCTTGTCTTCCAACGCAAGAAAGAGTGCCTTGTAAGTGGGAAAGAAGGTGCCGGTGGATGAAGTGATAAGATAAGGTAGGTAAAGACTTGATGTGTATCCCTATGACATGTGGGTCCCATGCGTAAGGGTAAAAGAAAATATAATAACAAAAATATAGTAGTAAAAATATTTTTATGCCACCACGGTAAATCATTATACGGGTTTTGACACACCGTAAAATTATTTACCATGGGGTGTGAAAAAGTTATTGCTATAGTAAATATGAAATTCATAAATATATTTTTGTGTTTTTACTGGTTACCTTTGACTAGGGTTCGTAGTTTGAGTCTTCGAACGGGACTTCCAAGTCTTCTAATATTCATGTGCATCCTCCGTCTTCGAGAGATGTTGTCTTTTCTTGATCGATCATGTTCGCATTGATGCTTTGCGCTCCGGTCCGGGTCTCGAAGGCAAACTTCTCCTCCTTTCCATTGATCTCAAATGTGATCCCCCTCTGCCTACATTGATGCGTGCATTGGCACTACTCGGGAATGATCACCCACAAATTAGTGAAACCCTAGAGTACGGGTGCATATCCAATACCATGAAATCAACTTGCACCAAAAACTCTCGGATTTTCACGGGAACATTCTCGGTGATTCCCGATGGGTAGCAAACCGATTGATCCGCCAATTAGAGACACATAGATGTTGGAACCATGGTAAGGTGCTTGAGCTTGTCGAAGACAACCTTGGGCATCACACTAACACTTGCTCCAAGATCACAGAGTGTATTGTTGAAGTATTGATTTCCAATGGAGCACTATATAGTGGGGCATCCCGGATCCTTTTTCTTGATGAGCGTTGTGTTCGGGATTGCCACACTACATTCTTCGGTCAACTTAATGATCTCCGTAGTTGGCAAAGGTTTCTTCTTATTCAAGATGTCTCGGATGTACTTGGCATATGTCGGTACTTGCATGGCATCCAATAGAGGTATGTTGACATAAAGCTTCTAGATGCCTTCGATAAACTTCCCGAATTGATCATCAACTTGAGGTTTTCTCACTCTTCTTGGATATGGTATGAAGTTGGTGTCGTGGAAATCTTGTCTTCCTGAATCTTGTTCTTCTTGCACGACTTCTTCTACGTCATTATCCTTCTTTGGAGCTTCGGCTGGTGCCACAGGTACTGCAGATGTTGCAGGTGCTGTGGGTGTTCTAGCCGGTGGTCTTGCTGTGCCCTTGGGATATGGTGGATCTGTTGTTTGCTTGCCACCTCTTGTTCGGACATTAAATACCTGCTCAGGGTTAGTGGCAACAGGTGCAACAACAGACAATTTTGATAACTTTGATTCTAGTTTAGCATTAAAGATAGCTTGATCTTTTAAGATTTCAGAAAAATTATCCATCTTAACATTTATGTCTTCTAGAATCTTATCATTAGCAACAAGCTTCTTAGAGAGATTATTGGTTATTTTATCCTCGTTCTTCAATTAACTATCGTAGCGAAGGTCGCTTGAAACTATTACTCGTATACTTACCTCGCGTAAGTCGGTCGTGGTTGTATGTTTTTTCGTGGGTAGGTGCTTGACTTGTGGACCACCAAGCTTGAATTTCTTGAAGTATTTATCGAATCTTGTAAAGCTTGTCAATCCTTCTTGAAGTTGGCTCGTTCCTCAACCCCGTTCAACAGCATGTCCATACTAGTTGATAGTTCTTTGAACTTTTTATCTTCTTGTACTTCTTCACTCGACGACGGTGTTGAGTGTTCTTCGGGTCCGGCCTTGATTTTCGGATATCATATGCATAAGTGTATAGGCTTGTCTCGTAGTGAGTGACAAGAATGATCCTTTAGCAGTTGCATCCGGATGCTCGGATGCCTTTTGATTTAATCCATGGTAAAAGCTTTGTAAGAGCATCCATTCTTTTATTCCATGATGGGGACAATCGATATTTATTCTTGCAAACTTTCCCATGCCTCCGGAATTGACTCGCCTTTCGTTCTTTGGAAATTGGTGATTTTTCCACGGAAAGCATTGGTTTTCCTTGTGGGCAAAAACTTTGATAGGAAGGTTGTAGAACATTCCTCCCATGTATTGATTTCATTGGAGTAGAACCATTGTCTCGCCCTTCCCTTTAGTGAAAATGGGAATAAGTGGAGTAGGATCGTTTCTTTGGGAATGTCCTTGATGGAGATGGTGGTGCCTTTCTCCAAAAAGTTTTGGAGATGAGCGCTTGCATCTTCACGTACCTTTCCACTTAATAGATCGGCTTGCACCATGTTGCCGAGGCTAGGCTTAAGCTCGAATTCATGATTGATTGTTGGTCCAATGCCAATGGTATTGATGTTTGGAGCGAGAGAATTCCAACAACGTCTTCTCGCCCATGGCTTCGAACTTGGTGTAAAGCTTCCTTGGTTGATTTGACTCAAATAATTGAAGTGTGGTGAATCACAATCAAACCTGTTAATACCCCGTAACTCTACAAGTAAGATAGACAAAAACAAACAAACGTAATTCGTTTAAGCAGAGGAGCCAACGTACAAAGTCTCATTAAAGTATCTAGCCATCAATTTTCAAAAGGTAGCCATCCAATCTTCACCGGCAACGGCGCCGAAATGCTTGTTGACATTTCTTAATGCAACTTCCAAAGAATAGATCTAGAATCCATTCTAAGCAATGGCACAAGAAATGTTGGTTGGTATAAGATAAGCCTACGTAAATATTATGGTAGATAATCCGCAAGCGCACGGATACCGGTGAGCATTTAACCTAAGGTGATGGGTTTTGAAATATCGTATCCACGGGGAAGATGGATAGATGTAACAACGGACATAGGGATGGCGGTAGACTACATTATGGACTTTGATGGAATGGCACATACTTTAACGGGGGTAAGCCAAATGATAAAGTAATGATAAATCGGATAGGCAGAGGCACATGTGGAGCATAGAAAATACTATTCATAGTCTAGATTAGAACCGGATTTACTTAAGAGGCACAATTCTATGTAGCATAGAAAGACCGAGTTATTATCTATTCTAATGTAGCATATAATCACATATAGCATAGTCATGGATAAATGTGAACACCCCGAAGATTACCCAAGAAGATCAAGGACGAAACTTGATCCTCCCAAGAATCATTGTTCGACTAGTCTTATACTCGGGGGGGGGGGGGGTGGACCGCAAAGGACTTAATAGGCCTGTCATGCCCACAATCTACCACATGACCGGAGTATAAGGTGTATCTACGCAAGTAAATTATATCTAAGCACCATGCTTACATACTTTCTACTTCATAGCATACGCACGTAATATACTAGGAGATCTACGAATAAGTGCGTAGACTTATCATTAATCATGACTATATCAAATATACTACTAGAATAAAGTAAGAACTTAGCAATGGCACACATAACATTTAAATAGCATAAAGTCATTAAGAAATAATATAAGAACCGAATCTTGATAACTTGCGATCCGGAACTCGGAGCAAAGCTCAACTCTACTCGAATCCGACCCTCTATCTAGAACTAAGTTCTTGATCTAGAAATTAGATCTTGAACTATGAAGTAGTTATCCTATCTATGATGTATCCTCTTCTTCTCCTGTCTTGGCTCGATGATGATGATCTTCTAAGAGATGTATACCATGCCCTAAGGGGGTCCGGGTTGCTTATATAACCTGGAGTGATATTCCGTCGCCGTAGGATCAAACCGATCTAAACAAGTGGTTTAGATTAACCCTAAGAGGCGGTGGAGGAACCTTCCCGAAGCAAGGCCCGATCGGGACCGGGGGGAGCCCGATCGGCCTCCCTATAGGGCCGGTCGGCTTGGCACGGGCCCCGGCCGGGCTCGCCTTCGCGTGTGGGCCTCTTGTCCCTTCTAGATGCATATTTTTTTGGAGCCCACTCCGGTTGAGTTACGGGAGTCTTCCGGAGCCTTCTAGAATTCATTCTTTTTGCATTTTCCCGAATAGTCCCCGAAAATATATAATTCACCAAAACTTGTGGAATTGATTAGTCCAAGGCCCTATACTACTCGTTGATTTATCTTTTTGGTCCTTTTTCATGTATTGTTCATGCATAAAAATAAGAGTTAGTGAGCATCAATAATGGCGGCGGTCGACATTGGCGGCGTCGGAGCGCGGCGGCGGTGTGCCGTGGATGTGGCCCACATCGCCTCCGTTTACATGCAAAGCGAAGTGCGGGTTGTCGCGCGGTGGCACCCAATCACGCGCGCGAGAAGAGGATGTGGCGCCGGAGGATCGGTTGAAGGGCGAGGGTGAGAGCCGGCGCGACGGGGGATGTTGATGCGAAAATAGGACATCACCTCCACGCGTAGCACACGTGACTCCCGGTTTGTAGCAAGGCGTGCCGACCACTCGACTTCGTTGATTGACAATGGAAAATATTAGGGATTGGCTAGAGAACCGATGGCATTGTAGCGACACGTGTACCGGCCAATCGACCGATACGGAGGTAAAAGCGGATCGGCGGCTCGGGAGCGACCGAAGCGCGGTGCGTGAGTAGATAGATCGGCCGGATCGGCCGATCGTGACGTCGCACTCGAGTAGGTCGGAATCGTCCGCAATGTTAGAAATTGATAGGATCTAGATCGAGTGGATGATAAAGATAATAGCTTAAACCACAAGAATTGGTATGAAAACTTGCGGATCTAGCTAATATCGGTAAGTGGTGAATAAAGAATTAGACGAAACCTCATTGATGCGCCCGGAGGTTAAAGCCTAGGATTATTCGGTAAAACAAGTACTCACAAGCTTGCCGTAGGTCGGTTGATGCAGCCGAGGTCAACTCGAAGCACGTCATTGTAGAAAAGAGAAAATCGGAATGGCGAAGTCACCAAAAAGTAGATCTTTCGTAAAGGTAGATGTACTAAAGTAAAGGGTTTGCCTAGAGGCGTTTCTTTGATATTGGTGTGTACGGATTTTCCAACCACGCGGGGTCTCTATTTATGTCATGAACACAAACTCAACTCCTAGTTGATCACGGCACTATTTACTTGCATCTAGAGACAAAAAACTACGAAAAACGAGAAAAGGACTAAAACCGACTCTTTGACCGGTCGCCAATAGTAGATTGACCCACCTCCACCTTGCTTTCCTTCTATTGTATCTCCTTGATTACCGCCCTCTTTTTCTTCATTGGCCGATCTCCTGGCTGACCATCGGTCGATCTCTTTGATCAATAGGCCCCCTTGTCGGGGTTGGATTCCTTTGACTATCGGCGAGATCTTATTGACCATCCTTCTCTTTCCATAGTCGGTCGATTGCACTCGTTTCTCATCGGCCGCTTCTCCTTATCCCTTTTGACCTGTTTTTCCAAAAAACGGTGTCAACCCATGCCCCCGGTTTCGGAGTAAATATCTTTTTGCTCCGAAATTTCCTCTCATCCGTTATCTTCTTTGATTCGAAGCCGGCCATAGAATCCCAACAAATTTTCGGGGGCCATAAATACGGCTACCTCGGCTCTTCCTCTCTCCCAAATATTGTTGTTTCAATAGCTCAAGCTTTCAAGTGATGAACCCTAAGCTTCAAAGATCCCGTTGATCCATGGCGTCTTGAAGCTCCACTGGAGGTTCCTCGATCCGCTTTCGTACTTCGAAGGCTTCTCGTTCTTCAATTCCCTTGGTATTTCCATGCTCTCTTGTTTTACTTGTTCCCGAATGTCGTTGTACCGCTTTACCTAGATTCATTCGGTTCTTTCTTCAAAAACTTAGATCCAATCTCACCATTCCCATTGATGATAAGCTTGGTCTCACTTTTATTGGACCAATAGGTGATGTCGACCCCAATGAGATGATCAACCTTGAAAGCTCGGTCGAATTCCATTCAAGCATGCTTCCTTGATTTTGGTTGATTGTAATGGTTGCTTCAGATCTTGGATTGGGTATGCTAAAGGATGGAGAAATTGGCACTATAGGGTATCCGCTAAGAACGGGGGCTTACGGGAGAATTATAAGATCAATCAATGCATCACCCTGTCTTTGTCCGAAATGTCTCGGAATGAATCTCTCTTAATAGCTGCCTCTTATTTTTGGTCCGATGCTATTAATGCCTTCTTTTTTGGTCATGGGTCGATGTCCCCAACTTTGGTTGACGTCCTTCGCCGATCGGATTGGACATTTCCTCTTCGGATACTCTCTTCGGTTGTCGTGATCTTAAACTTTCCCATTGTTTAAAAACCAAAAATGTGGGTGGCTGGTTTGGATATATCTCCGATCACATGAAGGAAGGCACCGTAAGCGACGAGAGGACATGTGGCCTTTTCGAACATGTGGCTCGAAAATTTGTCTTTTGTGGCAAATCCTTTGGTCCTACTTCCAATTATCGGATTATAGCTGAACGGTTAGCCATTGGGTCCACTATCCCTCTTGGCAAATATCTTTTAGGAGCGATGTATAATCTCCTTCACCAAGTGGTAGTTAGCTTCGTCAACCAATTCCCCAATAGGTACTCCGGGAGGTCCTCGGTGGTTTATCAACATGTGGTTGAATCTCCACATCCGAGATAGATTAGAAGAAGATATTTTTAACATGTGTTTCCCGAGAGACCGGCCGGATGGTGTTCTAGTTGTTAAACATCGATGCATGAACTTTGGAGAAGTTGTTTCCATGATTCCAGGACATAAGAAGACTCCATCTCATATAGCAAAACATTTCGGGAGATTTTATCTTGGCTTCAATCCGGGGTCCATCATCCGGTTTGCATATAGGGACGATGATAACAACTTTGAGACCTTGTTCGGCTTTGACGATATCCATGGAGATGATGAGAACGGGATTGCTTTTGTGGAGATAATCAAACCGGGGCTTCTTCCTTCTTGTATTTTTAGCAAGGATCAATCGACTACTTATGAATTTTATAACCCTTCAGCAAGTTCCCGTCAGTGGGGTTTGGTCGATTGTCGATTGTTCTCTCGGATTTGATCAAGCCATGAGAAATTATTCCCGATAATATCCATTATCGGCGTCTCTTGGACCGAGTTTCGATTCGCCACCATTAATCTTGATTCTTGGAAGTTTTCTAGTTTTTTCTCCTCTTTTCAATATCCGGTGGGCGGATGGTATGGTCATCTTTTACGTGTGTCTCCCAAAATTTACGTGAAAAGCCGGATCCGATTATGTGGCATCGGCTTATGAGATCTCGCCTGGTTTATCTTCAACATATTCTAACTACTTATTCTTTTGATATATGCTTGATTTGCTCCTCCTTCTTTTGAGCTTGCGACCACTAAACCTCCTACTACCGGTAGAAGTGGCAAGCCGATTTATTATTGGCCACCAAGACGAATTCCATATATCAGCTACAATGCTCCTTCGATCTCTTCGGTTATGCGGGGGTCCGAAGACTTATCTAGTTTCGGATAATATACCTCTATCATCATTTAAGAGGAAGAACATATCTCGCAAAGTCCTTGCTCATAGAAAAAAGAAGAAGATCGATACCGTGGTTGTTGATATTCCCGACATGGTTGATCAATTGGCGAGTGCTTTTGAGGTACTTGGTTTTCTCCAACATTTTTCCTTTCTTTTCATTCCCTTCGTTGACTATCTCTTGTGCGAGTCTTCAAGATTGATTGATCGGCCCATTCGGACTAATGCCGATGATTCTAATCAAGGCCTAACATTTGAGCCAATTGGGGAACTTCCAACCGATGATAACTTGGTCGAATCCGAGCAACTCCGATCCAAAACCAGTTGTAGAGAATCCCGATGGTACCTTGACCGATTGTCCTAAAGCTCTTAATGTCGGTATTTCGGATGCTTCGGTTGACCAACTCCGGTGTTCTCCTAACCGGGTAGGACTTTGAATTGAGGTAGATTATTTATTAATTGCTCTCTCACTTCCTCTATCTTAAATTTCTTGTCTTTGTTCCACGATGTTGTTAAGGCATCGGTGATACCCAAAACCCTTCGATGATTCTCAACAAAAGGTGGCGATCAACCACTATCATCAACCCGCCGAGATTCCCGAATCGAATCGGCTGAAAATCCGATTGTTGAAGTGCGGATAGCTTCGTTGCGAGAGGTAAATTTCTTGACTCCTTTGGATTTCCCCTTCAACTCTTTTTTGCTCATCCCGATCCTTTACGTAGGTTCCACCGACTCTACCTCTTGTTGCTCATGGCATAACGGCAGTTGCTATTCTTTTAGACGATGTGAAAGCTAAACCGACCGAGGTGCTTCCACTATTGAATCAAGTCATTGATCAACTAGTACAAGATGCCGAGCCAATTATGGTTATCTTCAAGCGAGATTCAAGGTCGATTGCTCAAAGAACTCAAGGCAAAGCTGGTCCAGGTTGCTTTATTGAGAATCGGTAGCTCATAGTTCAAGAAGCCCAAGATCGGGCTGGAGGAAAGGAAACGCCAAGAACAACTTACTAAGGACGGGGAGAAGTTGGATCGTAGTATGGCCGATCTTGACAGCAGAATTGAATTCTTAGCTTCTTCTTGTCTTGATATGATCGGTAGCATAGATCACTTGAAGAAGCATCATGCCAAGTTGATGAAAGAGCTAAGCCGGATCAATCAAGACTTAAATGCTTCGAAGAGCGAGAAGCTTGCGGATCTTCTAGGCATCGTAATCACTATGCAAGAACGGAGGGATTCCATTGCGCGGCTAGCCCAAGCACTTCGTGAACAAGAGCGACCGATTCTGGTTCGGCCCGATGTCGATCGCAGGAGATAAAAGCGGTTGACCGACTGCGCTCGAATCTCATCAATGCTATCCATCTTTTAGGCATAGTTTAGACTTTTATTTGTAATTTTGTGAATTGTGATTGGCCTTTTCTTGACCGGCTTCCAACGCTCCGCATTAATTGCTTTGACGAAATGTTTCAATCGGTCTCTATATTGCAAGCCTTTTTTAGAATTATCATCTTTCTTTTTGCAATGGATTCTTCTTCCTCCTCCCATATGAATCAGGTTGGTTTCTTCTTTCTTTTCTTTGTTCTCATAATTTCTTTTTCCCGACGTCTCTTCTTTTCTCGGTCTCCAAATTGTGATACTATGGAGAAGATTGTCTCGAACATCAACGCCTTTGGCGCAAATCGGTGAAACCGCCCATCTAGACAAGAACGTGGTCTCCGTCCGGTAATTGCCAACAAGGAGGAGAAATTAGAGGTCCTTGAAGCTAGGAGAACAACTCTTCTACATGAATTGGATCGTGTAGGTGAAAAGATAGCCCAAGTTAGAGTAGAGCTAGACAAGGCCAAGAGCCTCCTTTAAATTTCGATGTATTATCAATCGATGCGATCGACCTTTTATGAATGAAAGTCACCACCTCTTGATTGATATTTTATTTAACGTATCACTTTCCGGTGATGAATACCCACCCATAATTGTAGGTGCTCTTTTATTGTTTGGTTCGACTTCCCTGTTACAAAATGGTAGCCTACTCCTTATGCAAGCACCATAATCTTTTGACTATAAACCAAACTAGTTTTCCACTAGGAATAAAAGGCAAGCCTTCTCCGAGCACTTCCGGGAAGATGTAACCATGCCCATTTCTTGACAAGTTTCTTTTTGAAGAGTTCTTGTACCCTAAAGATGCATCAAAGCTTGTCATTGTTCTTGGAAATGTTGAGGGAAAGAAATCCGAAAATCTCTTCTTCGGAGTACGAGTAGGGCCACACATTATTATTCAACCCTCCTTCAAAGCCAACCCCCGAATTTCGGAAAACGCATCACCGCATGCCTACCAATTGCTCGGTCCGAGACATTCATGGGGAAACCGGACCTTCTTTGACTCGCATCGGATGACTTTTATTTTCCCTTTTTGTAGTTATCCCTTCGCCATTTGGGGCTATAAATAGGCTAGAAGCTCAATGGAGAAAACTCATTCTCATCGGCCATGTCTCAACCAACTCGGATAGATTACGGACTCTTGTTGTATGGCTGCTTTTTTCTTCTCTTTCTCCTTCTTAGCTAGAAGAATTATTGTGAAGCGGTGCGGCGATCCCTCTTCTTCTTTGCCTCCTTTTGAAATCTAGGAGGCATCATAGCCGAAGAATCCTTGTGAGGATGCGGCTTCGGGAGAAGGAGATAGGTAGGGTGTCTTGCTCGCACATTTATCGATGAAGAGCGTGCCAAAGGAACGGCCATCTTGGTCATCAACTGGATCCTTCGGCGGAAGATTGCGAGAATCGGGTGAAGATCTTAATCTTCCATGTCCTCTTTGTTGTGTCCTTTTCTCATTCATCGATTCAATATCCTCATCATAGTGGAGATTAGGACAATGCGCCCCTTGTAACCTCTTGAGAACGTATGTAGCCTGTAGATCCGAGTTGCAATATCATTGTAATCCAAGATAGAAGAGATAAAAATGTATTTGTTTTGTTCTAGAGGCGATACATGTATCATCTACAACCAAATATATTAACTTCGTACATCGGCTTTACAAATTTTGCACTAAAGGTGATTCTTTACATATATCGACTATTCTACGATTACATTTGTAATCGGCCGTAGCTCAAAAACTTAATCGGTTGATAGGCACGATAAGATAATCAGCTTAATATACTTGGTAGACCAATCTTTGGGCTGTTGTGACTCCATGCCCAAGCTTCCCTTCATCTTCAATGAACTGATCCATTAAATCTTGTCATCGAGCCGACCGCTTGACCCGGCTTTAGTCGAAATCGGACACTTTGAGATACTTGGTATCCCATGCTTTTCCGGATATGCATCTTACTCGATCATAAGTCCATCCTTGTACTCTTGTAGCTGCTCTTGTCAAGGACGTTTCTCATTCGACCACCTTCACTAAATCTCCAATCCATTGTATGATGCATTGATGCATTCTAGATGGTGTGCAACAATTGGCATGTATCGAATCCCGACCTAGTAGATTATAAGATTCCCTCCCTTTAATGACAAAGAAAGCGGTCGGAAGAGTCTTATTGTCGATGGTAAGCTCCGCGCGATTGCTCCTTGAGCTAGAGAGACATTGCCTTCGAAGTCCACCAACATCATGTCGGTTTGGGTCAAATCTTCATCAGATTTCCATTCTTGCACAGCATGGTGTATGGCATCAGGTTGACTGCTGCTCCTCCATCTACTAGCATCCTGGTGACTGGCTACCCGTTGACAAACCCCTTGAGAAACAAAGCCTTCAAGTGTTTTCTCTTCTCATCTTCTCGTCTTCTCAAAGATAGTTTGTCTAGGTTCCAGTGTTAACCGAGCCATGCCAAATTCTTCATCAGACACATCTGAATCAACTGGAGCCATGAATTCTTTTGGTAGGAAGACAACCATGTTTATATCAGCTTGTGGTTTGTCATCCTTCTCTTCATCGGCCTTAGGCTTTGGGCGCCAAACTTTAGACCGAACCTTCTTTTTGTCCAGCACAAGTCCCTCTGCTTCTTATTCCGTTCTAGCTAACATAGTGAGAGCCATGTGTGGTTCGAGGACCGGTGGATGGTCACTTCCTTGTGTGTTGAGTGATTGACAACGTGGTGTGGACCGATTCTTATCTATGTATTGCGGTGCGGATCGCGGCTTGACCGGTATTGGTGCGGGTGAAGAATAAGGCCGAAAGACCGATTAGGCGACCCGAGATGGGGGGAGTGAATGGGAGCGGATAAAAATTCTCCTCAATGAACTCGGCCTATGTCTCAATCGCAACTCCAAAAGTCACACACCAACACCAATCACCAAGACAATGTAGTTATGGATCAACTATAAGTCCTAGGAATGATTCCTTGAAACACCGTGGATGCACTAGAGAAGAAACAAAGGAACCGATCAAACTTGGCAAAACTCGTGTACGGATCGGACCGTCCGCCTAGCGATCACGGACTATCCGCGCGGAGAAGGGGCCGACCGTCCGGAAGATAGGGCGCGGACGGTCCGCGATACAAAAGTCGCTTCCCGCCGAAAAACAACGCTTCGTCTAAACGGTCCGCCGAACGGGCCGCCCGGGGGGTCGCGGACCGTCCGCGGGGCCGCGGACCGTCCGCTAATCACGTGCGGACGGTCCGTGGATGAACCGCGCGGAATACCGAGACTCGTAAGAACACCTCCGCAAAGTCGTCCCCGGATCTCCCAAACGGCCGAAGCTCTTGAGCCGAGGACCGGAGCGTCCGAGGACCGGTGGATGGTCGCTCTGGCCGTGATGAGTGATTGACAATGTGGTGTGGACACTACATGAAAACATTAAATAGGTCACGCGGCATTTGTAACAGGCCCTTAACGCCCATTACATCCACCCACATTTGTAACGATTGTTGTTTGGCGCCCGTTACCTATAAGCGCGCCGAGACGACCCCGGGTTGGCCTCCACAACGCCCGTTACCAATGTGGACTTCGGTAATGGGCTCCTTAAACGCCCGTTACATAAATTCTTTGTAACGAGATGTTAAAAGATCTCGTTACAAATGTTAAACCTATCGGTAATGGGCTTGTAAAGTCCGTTACCGATAAATGGCCTATCGGTAACAGTCGCTTAAGTTCGTTATCGATCACTCTGTATTGGTAACGTGCTATAAAATCCATTACCAATGAGCATTTGATGCCCGTTACTAGTTTGAGAGCCCAATAATTGAAGTCCGAGAGCACTCAACCGTAGTGAAGCGGGAGTGCGGCATCGGTGAACAAATGAGACGGAGGAGGAATTGTGGGGATCGAAAATATTGTTGTTGAGGAGGAGGAATACAACCGGTTTGATGAAATTCCATCCTTTGACACTTCATACAAGACCCAACTATTTGGAACTAACAAAACACCGTACTTGCGAAGAGACCATAATGAAAAAATCCATATACGGAAATCAAGGAAGAAAAAGCAAGCATGATTTCTACCGAATCCTTTTCGCCGGAGGATGTGTCTATTGGTGGAAATGGAATCTGTTTTGTAATATAAAGGATGCGATGTATTGGTGGAATTTCAATCCTTTTTGAAATATATGGGATGTGGTGGAATTTGAATCCTGCTTGTAATATATTCTGCCAAAGATACTATATATACTCTGTTTATATTCTGCTTCAGTTCAGTAACAGGCAAGAGACGAGGATTGACGAACCCGCGTCGCCATTGCTACGGGCAAGAGATGAGGACTAACGAACCAGCGTCGCCTTTGTTACGGGCAAGAGACGAGGACAAACGAACCGGCGTCGCTTTTGTTACGGGCAAGAAGATATGCGAAATCACGAACGGATTACATCAAAAAAGACACAGATTAGAGCATCTCCAAGAGTTTGCCAAGTTTTACTTGGCAAATCTTGTGCTTTGCCAACTTCTAAAAGATATGCCAAGTAAAAAAAGAGTTCATCTCCAACAATCTAGCATAATTTCACTTGCCAAATCTAGATCGGGAATCCCGAGAGAAACAAGTTGATTTGCCAAACTATTGAGATAATCATAAGCTTTGCAAGTGAGTAGGTAAATCATAAAAAAAATTGTACCGCACGTAGAGATAATCACAAAAGCATGTCTCTCGAGATGCAAAATCACACACACACGTATTACGGTCATCATTGATACATCGAACAAGGTTACAATGCGGCCATATCTTCATGACGAGATATGCAAAATCACACCCACACATCGATCTTGCTCGCGAGTCATCGATCTTGCTCGCAGTCGTCGATCTTGTTGCACGTGGTCATTAAATAAGCTCCATCTCTCGTTGATGGCTAGGCTTGCAATAAGACCACAAAGCTTTTTGAACCTGCACTTTTGTTTCCAATGATCACTTGACAAAGGATGAAGGATTGTTCATCCTGAAAACAATGATCATTGGACACGGGATGAAATTGTTCACCCTGATGCCAGGAGGTTCTGGGCTACCTACCCCGGACACGGCTACGAGGAAGGAGTATGTCACAAGAATTCTTCTCGCAGCTGTGTTCGAGCGATGAGCAACCCAATCACCCCTATCACAAGAATTCTTCTAGCAACTGAGAGATCGAGGAGGAGGAAGAAGAGAGAAAAGCAAAAGCTTGCGCCCTACAAGATCTATTCTTTGTGCCATATCTAGATCTAGATCTAGAGAAGAAGGAAGAAAGTGCCTCACTTTATTGTATCACAAGAAGGAACCATATACTAGCTAGATCTAGATCTAGAGAAGAAGGAAGCAAGTGACTCGCTTTATTGTACTCCAATCAGAAGAAGGAACCATATAGCTAGACCTAGATCTAGAGAAGAAGGAAGCAACTTGAAGTGAGAAGGACCGAAAGGCGTCGGTGCCTTTTTATAGAACAAACAAGGAAGGAATAAGATTAAGAGCACGAGAACGGCCGAGAAGGTTCCCAAGACGGTCAAGACGGCACCGGAAACCGTTGCTAGTCAATGGCCGAGAGCGAGAGCCGTAGAGGTATAGTGATTCCAATGTAGAATTAAATGATACGCGGAGTAAGCAAACATCGTCTCCAATGGCCGTGTTTGAATGGTAGATGTTAGTGTTACTGTTAGTGGTAGTTTTTAACACCTCCAAATTAACACATGTGTTTGGCTCCAAAGTGTTAGTTTTGGTGTAACACTAACACCTCCATCCAAACATCCAATGTAGTCATCATATCCAAAAAAGAGAGGAAGGGATAAGATCAAGAGCACAGGAAACGGGAAGAGGTTCCGTCCCAAGACGGTCAATGGCGAAACTGTTGCCAGTCAATGGCTGAGAGCAGAGCTGCAGAGGTAGTGATTCCAATGGAGAATTAAATGATACGCGGGGTAACGAAACATCATCTCTACGCAGATTAGCCAAACGTCATTTCCAATGGAGAATTAAATGATACGAGGGGTAACGAAATGTCGTCTCCATTGCATACTTAAACCGTGTTTGGAAACAAATCTCTTGTATCTTCTCCTTCCAAAACAATTAGATCCCCTGCCCCTTCATCTCTACCCACGAAAAATAGCAACCGCATACTCCTCATCATCACAATTCCCGGTCGGAGATGGATAGCATACCGGAAAGAAGCACGCGGCACCGGCCGTCATCGCCGCTCTTGGGCCTCCCCGAAGACTTCCACATTGAGATTGCGGTGCACGTCGGTGCGACCTCGGAGCGGCCCTTGGCCGACCTCTCGTAGCCTACGCAGTACTTGCTTGACCATGTGTCGCGTGTGCGGCCACAACGACGTCGGTCGGTGTTTGTCGATAGAGGGGATACGAGATGAGATTTCTTGGGTGTGGAACCCCACCGCTTACAAAGCATTCCTTGCCATGCCGAGCGGTCTCGGGAATCCGGAGGCTTGTTTCCCCTACGGAATCAAAGCCTTCTTCATCAAACACGGGGGATACAATGATCTCCGTGCGCCGCCGAGGGTGGGCACGATGAGGCAGCCTATCTATACGCCGTCTTGCTCTACGGAGACAATAGCGGTGCCACCGCCGCCGACACCGCGAATTGGTACATGAGGTGGGTCGCGGGCGGCGGCGTACGACTTCGTCGAGATGGCCGAGCAACGAGGGGTGTCCGCCTTTGCGCGAGAAGGTCGTGCGTGCGCTCCACTACTCAACTTGGCACATTTGGGGTGAACCGCTACCGCCTGCGGCACGGGTGCGCGGAGATCGGCCGTGCGCGAGGCACCGGCGGTGGGCCGCGGCGTGGAAAAATGATGGCTTCGAATTTCTCTCGTTTTGTAGCGAAGACGCGTAGGTTGCGGCCGCTAAATGTTGAAGTTCACACGGGAGATTGTATGATGCTCGAATTATCTGTGTAAAATTTTGGGAGAGCAGCAAATCCGACGCGGGTTATCAGCCCCGCGTCGCTAATGACTGTGGGGCCCAGTTCTATTCAAATGAAGAACAGTTCCCATTTCTCCTTTTAATCTGCAATCAAATGTTGTAACAAGTATTTCTTCGTCGTTATTAGTCCAAATTTGATACTTTTTTCTAATTTTTTCTAAAATCACCATCTATTCATTAATTTCATTGTTTAGTGTACATTATGTTTGCCTTTGAGTGATGTTTATATGCCTTATTTTGTTCTTTGTAAGTATAACATACAAATAATATTTGTTTTACACAACCATTAGTGATGGAACTTTACATTTCATAAGCTTAAGGTGAACACAAGGTTTTGTTATGTTTTCAAATGCATATGAGTTCGAACATGTTGCAAAGTGTGGAAAACTTCAATGTTCAAGCAAAGATTCTAGGAAACTATGTGAGAGATGACGACATTTGTACACAAGTATATCATTCCTTCATCGATACCGAGTTGAAATTTCGAAGACAAGTTTAGGCACCCAAATTATGTTTCCAAGTCAATTTGTAGATTTTTAGAGCAAAATTTATGTTATTAAAATTATTATATAATTACCATGGGTGTAAAAACGAAATATATGAATTTTGGGCACACAAGTTTGATTGTTGATATTTTATTCAAATACCGAATGTCCAAATAAGAATTGTTCGTATTTTTATGATTATTTAGGTGTTGTTTTATGGGCTCTAATAATTCGGGGAAGAAAGATTCATTCCCAAAAATTGTGACAGCCCACGCGTCGACATCGGCGACCAATATAAAAAATATAACCAATGCACGCGCCCGGACCCAACCGCCAACAAATGCGATCGGGTTCACTAACCATCGTCGCCAATGACACCGGCCCACGCGTCGGCGTCGGCGGATCTAATTCATCACAAATAGATCCCCGTTAATCCCGCGTATATTAGATCGAGTTCATGACATACAAAATCTAACAACCAAGCTAGTTCACTAAGCGAGTTCATGATCGACGGACAAACTAAGCGAGTTCATGTTCAAGAACCGGACGAAGACACAAAAGCACACGAGACATTATTGTTACTAATTGGTAGAGGAGTCTATCAATTAGTAGGTGTCCCGCCGTCGCCGCCTTGGCTACCGTCGTCGCCGTCGTCGTCGCCATGGCTGCCGTCATCGCCGTCGGAGCCGTCGTCGTCGAAGAAGAAGTGGCGGCGGGCAGCCCGCTTGACCACGGGGGAGGTTCTCGAGCTTCTTAGCCAACCCGTGGATCCGAAGGTGAGACCCTTCAAGGTCGGGTCCTTGTACGCATCATGATGCGCCTTGATGTCGAAGGCCTCGCCAACACCTTCAAGCTTTCGAAGGCGCTCCCGAGCGGCTCGGCGGCGAACTTATTGTTGTCGAAGAGTGGTTCCTCGTCGGCGTCCTTGGCCACCGGCTCCTTCGCTCGCTCGAACTTCTTCCGACGGCGGCTTTCGTCGTCGTCGTCCTCCCTTCGTCCCCACCTCAACGATTGTGGGCTCCTCGACGCCATCTCCTCCTTCTCTCGATGACCGAAGATTTGTAGTGGTGAATCACGAGGAGGATGAAGAAGTGAAGAAAAAGATGATAAGCTTATGGAAGAAGCAGGGGAGAAAGTAGGGGAGGGTGACTAGGCGAGGGAGTTATATTGACAAGACGTGGAACCGTCAGGCGCCTCTGCCCCCACCCACTACTTCATTACTGCCAGTACGTGCCACTCAATTGCGCATCAGGCTCCGTCTCGAGTGCGAAGCCACACGTCGCCTTTCACTTACGCGGGAAGGAGAAGGGGCGGCGCAATGATGTCGGGCCCACTTGTCAATGGCGGCGGCCAAACTGCGACGCCTTTTCAATTTCCATTTATTGTTTTATTACGACATGGCCGAGGCACCATCTTCAACCTTCAACCCTCGAGCTCGTCGCCTCCTTCAACTTCAATCCTAGTCGTCAATTTCATCCCTCTTCAACTTCAATCCTCCTTGCCAACTTCATCCCTCGTCACCGCCAACTTCAACCCTCGTCGCCATTCAAATTCCAAACCTCGTCGATGTGGTATTTCGTCCATTCTCCTTGATGGCCGCCGCGGTGTGCTTGATGCTGCTACTGCCAGATGAACTTCTCACCAAGATCATCATCCACTTCATCAAGGATGTTGCCATTTTCCATTTTCTAAACATTCGCAATAAAATCGCGGCACCTTCGGCGCATCCGCAACTCCGATGAGGTAGTACCGCACGTGTCGTTGCGTGATCTTCATGAGGTGTGCAAGAATCGCTACGTCGGGTCATGCTTTGAGCGGCGCTTCCGCGGGGCCAATCATCCGGAGGCATTGTGCTTCGAGGGGATGGTGAGGTTGATGAGGCGACGAGAACCCCGATAAGGGTCCGAAGCTCATCGGAGATGCCGCCGCCGTCGAAGACTGCGGTGCCAAGTACTTTTTAGCGATCTGTTGAAGTATCATTGCAACCCGGCGGACCCCGAAGCCATGGCACTACTCCGGGAAATCGGCGGCGGCCCATCGCCCCACGACGGCCGGTGCAAGAACCACAACCTGCGGCGGCTATGTTACCTCGTCAAGTAGGATGTCGACAACATTGCGTGGTTGTACTAGCTTGATGAAGGCGACGACAACGACGACATTCCATTGCTACCCGTCCACAATCCCCATATCCGCATTTGGGAAGCGGGATGCGGGCGCTACGGGCGGATACCAAAGAGATCATCCACTACTTGCGGCGTCGAGTGTCGCATCCGTCATGAGTTCAACCTCTAGACACGTAAATTCCACCCCCGCCGTGGAGTACACCGTTAGCGGGATGAACATCGGGTTGTAGGCGCAAGCATCAATATGAACATTATCTATCTTGAATGTAAATTATTAGATATTACTAAATGCGGATTTGATTTTATTGGGATGTTGGGATGTCGGCGGTGCCCTCTCGGTTCCTCCTTTATTCTATTCAAATGATCGTGGGGCCAGTTCTATTCAAATGAAGAACAGTTCCCATTTCTCCTTTTAATGTGGAACCAAATATTGTAACAAGTATTTCTTCGTCGTTTTTAGTCCAAATTTGATACTTTTTTCTAATTTTCTCTAAAATCACCATCTATTCATTACTTTCATTGTTTGGTGTACATTCCGTTTGTTGAGTGATGTTTATATGCCTTATTTTGTTCTTTGTAAGTACAACAAACAAATAATATTTGTTTTACACAACCATTAGTGATGAAACTTTACATTTCGTAAGCTTAAGGTGAACACAAGGTTTTGTTACGTTTTCAAATGCATATGAGTTCGAACACGTTGTAAAGTGTGGAAAACTTCAATGTTCAAGCAAACATTCTAGGAAACTCGTTGACGATTAATAGTTGTATCAAAGTTCGTTTAGACTTGCAAGCGGATGTTGACGGATAAAAGACGTATCCCTCTACGATCCGCAAGCGTACGGACCCCACACCTTTTTCACCACGGGATTCCCAAGGTTCTTGTCAATCCGCGGTGCAAGGGGATTACAAGCGTTCGATCAACAACGACACACTAGCTACTAAAACCCTAACTATATTATACTAGAAAACAACTAAACACACTAGAGAGAATGATAAACGATCAAGATAGAAGACACTCGCACACGGGTCTACGATACTAGAGCATGCAATCACTTAAAGACATGAAAACCAATCTAATCTATCGGGGTTGTGACCACGATTTCGCCCCTTTCCCTCCTCTCGTACCGTCACTACGCGAAGGTATTCATGACTAGACCTTTGATGGCCACGGCGTATTGAATGGATCCAAGGAAGCATTGGAGCTCTACTCCCTCTACGGCACGGTTGCAAGCCTTAAGCATTAAAGTATATTCAACACAAGATGATAGATAGATAATCCGACAAAGTGCGATTACATCTCAATATCGATTACAACCCATGGACGAATGAGAAGATTACCCCATCAAGGTGCGATCATGGCACCGTTGATCATGGTTTCCCTTCCACCGGTGTCTTCCTTCTTCTCCACAAGAGGGTGCTTCCTTCGAGGTGGTTGATCTCCCGCGGAGATCCTCCTCCTCTCTCTCTAGCTTGTGGATGGCCTTCTCGGTGCGAATAACTCCTCCCTCTCGTGTTGGCGGCGCGTCGGGGGTTTTAGGGTCGAAGATCCTTCGAGGGCAAGGAAGACGGGACCGAACCGGTGCCCGAAGTGGGCCGGGCCGGCCCGCCCGGGCCGGCCGGCCCAGCCCAATTTCGGCCCGGTTCGGTCGCCCTTTTTGCTCCGTGGGTCCTCGTGCACTTATCTACTTTGCCCCCTCCACTTGCATGATTTTGACGCCGTTATCCTCACGATCAAGATGGAGGCTCTCTTTGCATGAAGTTTGATCTTTTACGCTTCAATCCCCGGGGTGTTCCTCGTAGCACTTCGGTCCTCGCCACCATTGGAAGTGATTTCAGCAAGCTCATGAACACGAACAAGACTCCATGAATGCTCCTTTGAACTTGTTGCGAATCCGTCTTTTATGTCCATGTTTTCCTACATAAACATAACACTTCCAAATGCATGCACAAAGATGAACTCGTCATATGATTAGTGTGCCTAGTGGCGGGTTAGTTCCATAATCAAATCCAAACCAAAGTGTAATGAACATGCTAGGTGCACCAAAATATACCGTCAACATCTCCCCCACACTTAGCTCTTGCTCGTCCTCGAGCAAGTACTCGTAAAAGAACTTCGTCCAAGGAGTGTAATCGTGTACCACTTATCCTTCTTCACAAGTTAGTCAATCCCTTCATCTTTAATACATAAACACAAAGTAATGGTAATCAAACATAAACATGGGCGTTTAGAATTTTTACCACATCAAGATTCACCCCACAACTCAAACTCTTCACTCGAAGCTTTCAATTTCAGCCATACTTACTTCTTTGCTTCCATCGGAGGGTTTTTATGATTTTCAAAACAAAAATTCCTGCAACAAGTATTAGACAAAAACCTTTCTCCAAGCTCTCTCAAGTCACTCATATGAAGTAGCTATCCTAACCAAATTTTATAAAACTCTCACCTCCCATTAATCTCTCATATATTATGTAAAAGTGGAGCTATAGGTAGGGCTAGCGCAATCAACACAAGTATTGTCAAACTAAGAACTTCCTCTAATGGTTGTCTACCTTTCAAAGCCAATGATCATGAGAATTAACCATATGTAGGGATATCAAGGATGAGAAGATTTAGAATGGTGGACATGTGCAAGGGCAAAAGAAAATTGTGACTACAAGGCACCAATGATGTCCTCGTTGTCGGATTGCACATGGTTGGAAAAAGAGTAAAAGTTTCGTCTCACAATCAACGTGACATCCTTCCTTACACTTTATTTTTTTTTTCTTTTCTTTCACTTGATCCATCCCACTCATACCTTTATTGCTACCTCATCTTTTTCTCTTTTTCTTTTTCTTCTTTCATTCACATATGATTTTTTTTCTTTCTTTCTTTCTTTTCCATACACATACTTTTTCTCTTTATTTTTCTCCCTTGACAACTTTTTCAAATCTTTCAATTCTCTCTTTCCTCGCATGCATACAATCTGAATTTTTAAATAAATCATGCTAGAGATGAGACGAAACTTTGAAAATAGGTTGTGTTCAAGGAATACGATGTACAAAAGAGATGTATAGGGTTGGGTATGGAATCCAGCGATACTCATGACTTTCGTTGTGAAAGTCATGGACTGAATATATGACGAGGCTAGCAACAAAAGATAAGCACAAGGACATGATCATTGCTTGAAATTAAAACTCACCAAGAGAGAAGGGTCCTAGCCTAACTCATTGTGCTAATCACACTTATGGTGGAGCGAAAAAAAATAAACTTGGCTTTGGATAGGAATTTTTTCTTACTCTCAATTTGGAAAAAGAGGTTTTGCTAACCTTTATTACAAGGGTTTTAAAATGATTTTCAGAACTGAAATCCTCCAATTTTTAGCATCGATCATAGCACAACTAGCATGTGAAGCTCAAGATCGAAGTGCGGTATGGGTACTTTAAGTAGTAGCGATTCCACTAAGCACCACGGTAAACGATTTTCAAACCACATACTTGTGTTCATATATCAAGAATCGAAGATTAAACAAACAAGTAAATAAAGATAAACAATACATAAAACACAAAGATATATATATATATAAAGACTCTTTTTATTTGGTTTTCTTGACTCAACACTAATTTAAGACACTTGCAAAAATTTAAAAACAGACTCGAAAACTAAAGACTCATTAAAAACACTAAGACTCTCACACGAAGATTAAACCGAACCTAAACTTGAAGTTCAAAAGCTAAGGCTAGCAAGCTAGCTCTCCCCCACACTTAAAACATACGACGTCCTCGTCGTATCTTACAAAAATCCTAAGGGGAAAACTAGATCTAGTGGTACTTCAAGCAAGTTTTGCACCACTTGCCTCTCATTTTTCCAACCATGCCGAAAAGTTTGCGCACGTTACGGTTAAGGAACTTGTAGTCATCTTCAACTACGCGCTCCAAGTCATCCATACGCTGCTTCATTGCTTCCATGGCTTGGAGACATTCGTCGGTCGACGTGTAGAGATCCGCGATGGATTGACGGCAAACTCGACAGCACACCGGATGCAATCCGAAGGGGTCGTCGTCGCCATAATCTCCACCGTTGTCACCACCGTCGTCGCCACCTCCATTGTTGTTTCCTTCGCCACCGTCGTTGCCGTTGCCGTTACCGTTGGGGCCTTCGGGAGTCCTTTCATTGGGCTGCTCATCCCAATCATCATCATCTCTACCGGCAGCCGCCCACGAGCTCGGGCTACGATCGTCGGAGTAGTCGCTATCCCCATAATCCTTAGGCTCCGGCGACACCTCCTTGTAATCCTTGCGCTTGATGCCTTGGAGACGTGCCGACCTTCGAACGGGTGTAGGGACCTTCTCTCCTTTGACGGGGTTGCGAGATGCAAGAGCTCCGGTCGGGACACGTCCTCCGCAACGGATACGTGCGGTCCTCTTGACGGGTAGCTTGAGCTCGCATCGCATTGCCTCCTCCATCGATGGCTTCTTGGCTTCTAGCTTCAACTCTAAGCTTTTTGGAGGCTCAATGGCTGCTACAAGGGTGCAACACATTGCTTGAAAGGTTTGATTCTTGAGCTCCCAATTCGGCCAAATATATAGTCCCGAGGGAAAAGCTGCGGAAACCTTATTTTCCTTTTTTACACTTCCCTTAAAATTTTCCGACCAAACAAAGAAGTCAAAAAGGAGCGAGTTCGGGGCGAAATTCGGGGTCATCGGGCGTCGGGCCACCCCCGGGCCGGTCCGCTCGGGCCGGCCGGCCCACCATGCCTCGGGGGCCGGGCAGGTCCGGTTTTTTGCACACCGCCCTATTTTTTTTTCTTCCTTAGCCCATGGGAAAAAGTTGGCCCAGTAAATCTTCGCGAAGAACTCCAAAAAACAAAAAGAAAAATTATTTACGAAGTTGATGCCTTGTTTTTCGTCCTAGGCGGGACGTTCGGGCTCTTCCTCCATGGTGAAGACGTCAACATGATGAATGGGCACGATATCGGGTTCGTAGTAAACCTTAAGCCGCTGTCCATTCACCACAAATTGATAGCCGTTTATATCCATAATGGTTACCGCTCCGTTGGAGAACACCGAATGCACAACATAAGGTCCGTCCCACTTGCTTTGCAATTTCCCCTTTCCGAAGGTTTTAAACCTCGAATTGTAGAGGAGGACCTTATCTCCTTCTTTAAATTATTTTTTCTTCAATCTTTTATCATACCACCTTTTGATTCTCTCCTTGTATATGCTTGCGTTTTCATATGCTTTCAACCTCAACTCCTCTAGCTCGCTTATTTGAATTCTTCGTTTCACCACCGCGGCATCGAGATCAAGGTTCATCTCTTTAATCGCTCAATAGGCTTTATGTTCCAACTCAACCGGAAGGTGGCAAGCTTTTCCATAGACGAATTGATAAGGGGTCATACCTATCGGTGTTTTAAACGCCGTTCGATAAGCCCATAAAGCTCCGTCTAATTTCTTTGACCAATCCTTGCCTCCCTTCTCTATGGTTTTGTTGAGTATGCTTTTTAATTGCCTATTTGACGTCTCCGCTTGTCCGTTGGTTTGTGGGTGATAGGCCGTGGAGACTCTATGCTCAATTCCCAACTTGGACAAGCACCTTTTGAAGTTCTTCCCGGTGAAATGAGTTCCTCCATCACTTATCAAGATTCTCGGTGTACCGAAACGGGGAAAATCACGTTCTTGATCATAGTGATGGACTCCTCCGTGGAAGCTTTACGACATGGTATAGCCTCTACCCACTTGGATACATAATCAACCATAACAAGTATATACTCGAATCCAAATGAGTTTTTGAAAGGCCCCATGAAGTCTATGCCCCATACATCGAATATGTCGATTTGCAAGTTGTATTTCAGAGGCATAGAATTTCTTTGAGAGACGTTTCCGGTTCTTTGACATTCGGGGCATGACGCAACATATCTTTTAGTATCTTCATGCATCTCCGGCCAATAGAATCCGCTCGACCATACTTTTGCTTCGGTTCGAAAATGGCTATAGTGCCCACCGTACTCCACCGAGTGGCACTTCCTTAGAATCTCAAGCCTCTCTTTCCTTGGCACACATCTTCTCATTACTCCATCATTGCCAAGCTTGAAGAGGTATGGTGCATCCCAAAAATATTTCTTACTTTCAGAGATTATCTTCCTTTGAGTGTTTTTGTCTAGATGATCAAGGGGCATCTTTTGAATTGCTCGAATGATGTCGATCATCCAAGTATCTTTATCAAGCACTCTATAGAGGTGGTCATCTCTCATCTTATCTTCTATGGGCTCTTTATCATCTTGTCCACGATTCATCCTAGACAAATGATCGGCCACAACATTCTCCACCCCCTTTTTATCACGAATTTCAACATCAAACTCTTGGAGAAGAAGGATCCAACGAATTAAGCGTGGTTTAGCTTCCTTCTTAGCCAAGAGATACTTGATAGCTGCGTGATCGGTGTAAACAATGACTTTCGAGTTCACGATGTAGGATCTGAATTTTTCGAAAGCGAATACTACCGCTAGCAACTCTTTTTCCGTAGTGGCGTAATTTAATTGTGCCACACTAAGAGTTTTGCTAGCGTAGTAAACGACGTGAACTCGGCCTTCCTTTCTTTGTCCCAAGACCGCGCCTACGGCGTAGTCACTTGCGTCACACATGATCTCGAAAGGTTGGCTCCAATCCGGAGGTTGGATGATGAGAGCACTCACCAACGCATTTTTCAAGGTCCGAATGCCGCTAGACACTTCTCATCAAAGTCGAAAGCCACATCCTTTTGAAGAAGGTGCGTTAAAGGCTTAGTGATCTTCGAGAAGTCCTTTATAAATCTTCTATAGAATCCGGCATGGCCTAGAAAGCTCCTTAAGGACTTGACATCCGTAGGAGGTGGGAGTTGCTCAACCGTCTCTACCTTAGCCTTGTCCACTTCAATTCCTCTCTCGGATATAACATGTCCGAGCACTATGCCTTGCTTAACCATGAAGTGGCACTTTTCCCAATTTAAAACCAAATCTACCTCTCGCACACCTTGTAAGGACCTTTTCTAAGTTTGCTAAGCAATCCATGAACGTCTTCCCGTAAACGGAAAAATCATCCATAAACACTTCAACAATTTCTTCGATGAATTCCGAAAACACGGCCATCATGCAACGTTGAAAAGAGGCCGGAGCGTTGCATAGACCGAAGGGCATCCTCCTATATGCAAACGTTCCGTAAGGACACGTAAACGTTGTCTTATGTTGATCTTCCGGGTGAATAGGAATTTGCATGAACCCCGAGTATCCATCGAGAAAGCAAAAATAAGCGTGGTTTGCTAACCTCTCGAGCATCTCGTCTATGAACGGTAGGGGGAAGTGATCTTTCTTCGTCGCTTTGTTAAGCTTACGATAATCGATACACATCCGCCACCCGGTCACGGTTCTTTGCGGTATCAATTCGTTCTTCTCATTCTTCACCACGGTCAAACCTCCTTTCTTCGGTACACAATGTACCGGGCTCACCCATTCGCTATGCGGAACCGGGTAGATGATTCCGGCATCAAGTAACTTGATAACCTCTTTCTTTACTACCTCTCGCATGGCGTGGGTTAGCCTCCTTTGGTGGTCCACTACAGGCTTACATTGGTCTTCCATTGGTATACGATGAGTGCAAAAGGTCGGGCTAATACCTTTGGGATCATTAATTGAATATCCAATCACCTTCCTATGTTTTTTTAATAAAATCAGCAACGCTTCATTTTCTTCGAGACTCAACTCGTCGCTCACAATGACCGGATAAGTTTTGTCCGGGGCCCAAAAATTCGTATTTTAATCCCTTGGGCAAAGGTTTAAGGTCTACCTCGGGCACTTGTGGCTCCTCGGGTTTGATTTCTCCTATGTCTTCGAACTTCTCTTCCTCCACTCTACCGTCATGCGGCTCTAAGCCTTTTGTCGCTTCCTCTAGTTCTTCATCTTGTTGATTACTAATTTGATTTTCCATCGCTCTTTGCAGCGGGTCTCTAAGGGTTTCAACAAAACAAAGACTATCTATCTCTTCTACTTCTTCATCTTCGGGAGGAAAAGGTGTAAGGTGTTTAGAAGCACGAAGAAAGTTATATGTGTACTTTGTTCCATTAAGGTTCATTGTTACTTTGCCTTCTCCGGCATCTAACACGGCATCAACCAACTTATGAAAAGGCCTACCTAAGATTATATGATCAGAATTACTATGGTAAGCATCAATAACAAAGAAATCGGTTGGTATATAGTTTCTAGAGATTTTTACTTTCATGTTGCAAGCAATGCCTAGAGGTTTGATAGTTCTACCATCTCCCATAATTAATTTCGTTGATGTTGGAGCTAAGTCTAGGTTGTGGTATTGAACTTTATCATAAATTTTAGAAGATAGAACACTTACTTGGGCTCCGATGTCGCATAAAGCTTTGCATTGAACTCCGTTGATCTCGCAACTCAAGTGCGGCGTCATCTTCTCTTCTTCTTCGGATCCGATCGAATAAATTTCAGCGAGGCGAGCGTATGGTGATGCTTCGGGCTTGATCCCCATGATTCTCTTCACCTCGGCAATATGTTCCGGATCCACCACGTCATCTCCAAAGAGCTTTTCAAAAATTTCACCGGTGGTTTCGAGGTCGTATGAATTTTCAGCTTTCTTCTCCGGTGGGAAATCCACTTCCAATGCTCTTGCCATTCCCTTTTGATTAGGGAACAGTCTTCTCTTGTCGAATACTTCTCCGTAATCAATAGGAACCCAATCCATTGGTTCGAACTCCCTTAGTGGCTTCGCGCTTGACATGCTTCTCTTGTTCGTCTCATTTGGTGCGGCGAAGTCGACGTTTGGTGTAGTTCTTGACTTGATGTGTTTTTGTTCAAGCTTTTCCATGATTGGTTCCTCTTTTGTGACTTCCGGGGTTGCCTCTTTAGAAAAATCAGCAAGCTTTTTCTTCCTTGAATTGAATTCCGGCTCTTCCGCAAGTCTTGTTTCCCAATCTCTTCGCATGGCAGCCGCTTTACTAACTTTTTGTAGAAGTTGTGCGGCTTCCGTGAGTGTTTTCTCCATGAGATCCCCACCTGCACACATTTCGACGTGTCGCATGCAACTAGGGGTTAGGGAAAAGAAAAATGTATGCAAGAGTACGTCACCCGTGAAGCCGAGTTTTGGTCCTTGTTCGATTAATTCATTAAACCTATCCCAGGCTTGGTCTATCCCTTCCTCTTCTCCTTGCATGAAAGTGATCACTTGCCTCCTTAGATGTTGAACCTTGCTAATTGGAAAGAACTTCTCGCAAAACTTCTTTGTCAACTTGTTCCAATTGCCTTCAACTTCAAAGGACGCAACCGAATACCATGTCTTTGCTTTGCCGGCAAGTGAGTAGGGAAAGAGATTCCATTTGAACCATTCATCGGGAACTCCCTCTTGACGCACCGTGTTGCATATTGTCGTGAAATCCCTTATGTGTCTATATGGGTTCTCCGTAACCATCCCTTCAAATGGGTTTTCCGCCACCATCTTGATGATCTTGGATTTAATTTCATACTTGGCCGCTTCGAGCTTCGAATCCGACTCTTGTACTTTTATGTCTTCACATCGAGGGCTAGCGTAATCCCTTAATGATTTCTCCGGTTCTTCCACGGGTTGATTAACGAACTCCATCTAGACAATAAGATAAAAATAAAAACAAAAAAGAAACAAGTGTTTTTCGATAATATATGTTAGATATAGCAAATAAAAGATGAACTAAAATATAAAACTAAGTTAGATGCAAATCAAACGATGTAAACTAACTTGCTCCCCGGCAACGGCGCCAGAAAAAAGGGGCTTGTTGACGGATAAAAGACGTATCCCTCTACGATCCGCAAGCGTACGGACCCCACACCTTTTTCACCACGGGATTCCCAAGGTTCTTGTCAATCCGCGGAGCAAGGGGATTACAAGCGTTCGATCAACAACGACACACTAGCTACTAAAACTCTAACTATATTATACTAGAAAACAACTAAACACACTAGAGAGAATGATAAACGATCAAGATAGAAGACACTCGCCCACGGGTCTACGATACTAGAGCATGCAATCACTTAAAGACATGAAAACCAACCTAATCTATCGGGGTTGTGACCACGGTTTCGCCCTTTTCCTCCTCTCGTACTGTCACTACGCGAAGGTATTCATGACTAGACCTTTGATGGCCATGGCGTATTGAATGGATCCAAGGAAGCATTGGAGCTCTACTCCCTCTACGGCACGGTTGCAAGCCTTAAGCATTAAAGTATATTCAACACAAGATGATAGATAGATAATCCGACAAAGTGCGATTACATCTCAATATCGATTACAACCCATGGACGAATGAGAAGATTAACCCATCAAGGTGCGGATCATGGCACCGTTGATCATGGTTTCCCTTCCACCGGTGTCTTCCTTCTTCTCCACGAGAGGGTGCTTCCTTCGAGGTGGTTGATCTCCCGCCGGAGATCCTCCTCCTCTCTCTCTAGCTTGTGGATGGCCTTCGGTGCGAATAACTCCTCCCTCTCGTGTTGGCGGCGCGTCGGGGGTTTTAGGGTCGAAGATCCTTCGAGGGCAAGGAAGACGGGACCGAACCGGTGCCCGAAGTGGGCCGGGCCGCCCGCCCGGGCCGGCCGGCCCGGGCCCAATTTCGGCCCGGTTCGGCCGCCCTTTTTGCTCCGTGGGTCCTCGTGCACTTATCTACTTTGCCCCCTCCACTTGCATGATTTTGACGCCGTTATCCTCACGATCAAGATGGAGGCTCTCTTTGCATGAAGTTTGATCTTTTACGCTTCAATCCCCGGGGGTGTTCCTCGTAGCACTTCGGTCCTCGCCACCATTGGAAGTGATTTCAGCAAGCTCATGAACGCGAACAAGACTCCATGAATGCTCCTTTGAACTTGTTGCGAATCCGTCTTTTATGTCCATGTTTTCCTACATAAACATAACACTTCCAAATGCATGCACAAAGATGAAATCGTCATATGATTAGTGTGCCTAGTGGCGGGTTAGTTCCATAATCAAATCCAAACCAAAGTGTAATGAACATGCTAGGTGCACCAAAATACACCGTCAACGACGGACAAGTCTCCCGTCGTAGTCAAGGGACCCTTCTTCCCTCGAGTGGTGAACCCAAGGTATCGAATCCGTGGAACAATGTGCAACGCAAGAATTCAATCTAGTAAAGCAAGGTAAGCTATCTTATGAAGACAAGTTGCATCTAATCTACTAACTCATCAAGAAAATGAATCTAATCTAATCTACTAAAGAGGTAGCAAGAGAAAGCAAGAGATAACCGATCTAGAGAGTCTAGATCATGCTTATGTTGTAGCTCCAAACAACATAGATGAAGATAGAAAAGCGAATCTCATTAAAAGCATCTTTAAATCGAGGCCTTCCCATCCGACTCCGAAAACGCCCGCCTTTCGGAACCCCCATTCGTCACAACGTATCCCTACTCATGCGGGTAGTCTAGGGCGAGTTCGATAAGAACAAGTTGAAAACACTTGGCCGGTCCGTATGCACCTCTAGCCACCGCGGCTTCGAGAGCACCCTATGTAATCTATCTTAAGTATAGATCGTAGAAGAAGCAAAACCAAGAAGAAAACAAAATCATCGAGAAGGCACTTGATCGCTAGAAATCGGATTCACTTAAAGACTTCACCATGAATGATTACATGAACAAGATCACCACCGGGCCCCGCTCGATGTTGATCCTCGCTCCGAGCTTCGACGTGGTCTTCGATGCAAGGTTCCCACGTTGGCTAGGGAGACCCTAGACAACTAGCACGACCCTCATCTCCGAGATGGTGTCCCTCAAGCTTCTCTGCTCCTCGGCGGCGGATGACGAATTGGATGATGCGTCACTCTCGGTCGGGGGGCTATAAATAGTCCGAGAGGCATCTAGGTCAAAGGGGGAGGCCGAGCGGGCCCCGGATCGGGCCGGGCCGACCGGCCTAGGCCGACCGGCTCGGGCCCATCCGGGCCCGGCACGTGTCCTCCTTCGTCTGGTATTGCTTCCCAAGTCTTCTAGATCCTCTCCCCTTTTGCATGTGGGCCCTTGTCGTCGGTTTCTCTCCGAATTGGACGAAGCTCCTTGTCTTGCAAGATTCAACACTTTTCTGGCTAGGTCCTCGGAGTTTGTCATCTTCTCGGGCTTGGTCCTTGGGCTCTTGGAGTCATGTTCACTTCATTGCTTGACTTGTACCGGGCTTCAAGGTCTTGTCATGAGGTGCTTAATGAACTTATCCCGGAAGTCTTGCTTTCAACGTTAAAACCCTACGTAAACACTTAACTCCAAAACCGACATGCACAAGTGAACTTGTTATACCACGGGGGTTAGTACCAATGGATAAGATACAAAAGTCATGCCAACATCAAAGGTAAACTCATGGATAGGTTGACGGATTTTCACCGTCAACGTAAACAATGTGAGAGATGTAGACATTTGTACACAAGTATATAATTCCTTCATCTAAACCATTTGAAATTTTGAAGACAAGTCTAGGTACCCAAATAATGTTGGCATGTCAATTTGTAGATTTTTTAGAGCACAAGTATATGTTAATAGAATTATTACATCATTAACATGGGATGTAAAAATGGATTCTAAGAATCTTGGGCACACAAGTGTGATCGTTGATATTTTATTCAAATACTAAATGTCCAAATACGAATTGTTCATATTTTTATGATTTTTAGGTGTTGTTTTATGGGCTCTAATAAATCGGGGAAGAAAGTTTCATTCCAAAAAAAATTCGACAGGCCCACGCGTCGGCGTCGGTACCGCCAATATAAAAAAGATAGCCGCCGACCCAACTCCCAACAAAGGCGATTCGGGTTCACTAACCTTCGTCGCCCATGACACCGGCCCACTCGTCGGCATTTGCGGGCGAACCGTGCGCGGGCTACTCAAAATTTTCCACCTATATTTACTATAGTGCCCATGAAATTCCAATTGCTCCACGGAGCCGTCAAGGGCACGCCGCAGTTTCATTAAACACCGTTATGCACGCCGTTCATATTCGGCTCCTCACTAGACATATCCACAACGCCCGCATTTTCCCCACCGCCGCCGCCGCCGCCGCACTCGCCTTCGCCGCTCTCTCCCCGCTGCAGCCCTTGCTCTTCTCCGGCCCCCACCGCTCCTCGCGTGATGGCGGTGACGAGGACGCGGTTATTGGCGTGCGGACGTACGTCCGACCAACCTAAAGACGGTTGACATGGATCCGTCAACGTCATCCCCGGCCACGACGACGAGCCACCCGGCCACCTCGGTGCCACGAGCCGCCGTGGATCCAGCCCCTCCGACCATCACGAGAACAACTACTTCATTCGCGACAGAGGTTAGTCCCGCTTGAACCCCCAATGCCCCCTCTCTCATTGGCCACCAAAATCGATCCGCTATATATTCATGTCAATGTGGATTAATTAGGGTGACATGCCTAGATAGTTCATCTTTAATTTATTGATTGTGGTTTTGATTGATGGATTTTTTGCCCTAAGTCCGTGCGAATAAATTGTTGCTAACGGATGTAGCTATATGAATCTGTTGAAATTCATTTTCATGTTCCTGGTGCTACAATTTTTGCACTGTAAATTCATGAAAAGCATCGTGGATGTTAGCATACTTTAATTCTGATATGCTCGAATGTACCAGATCGACAGTTATGCTTTGGACCTGTTAGCATATACTTTAATTCTGCTATGTTCAAATCGACAATTATGCTTTGGACTCGTTAGCATATTTTAATTCTGATGGACACATAATGTCATCGTGAATTGCATCGCAATGGTTTATAATGTAGTCCACCCAATCTGCTATATATTCATGTCAAGGTGGATTAGGGAGACATGGCTTAATAGTTCAGCTTCAATTGATTGAGTGTGGATTTGATGGATGGATTTTGTTGCTCCATGTCCGTTTTGAATAAATTGTTGCTAACGAGATGAAGTTATATGAAATGCTAAAATTCATTTTCATGTTCCCGCTGCTATAATTTTTGCATTGTAAATTCATGAAAAGCATAAAGGATGTTAGCATACTTTAATTCTCGCTATGCTTTGAATGTAGTGATAACTAGACTGTCTTATGCTTTGTTGTGAGTGTTAATTGTTTCACTACTGTCATATATATTGTTATTGTTGGTGTCATGATATGTTGTGAGTGTTGTTTCACTACCGTCATATATAATGTCATGACCATTGCTTTATCCTCCCGTTGCATGTACATATGGAACACATAATCTATCGTTGCTCAAGTTGGGCAAGGAACCAGCTTGAAGGAATTTATTCTCTCGCTTTGATATATAAGCATATTGTTGTGTCCCCGTTAAAATGGTTAGCACCTATCCCCGTATGCTAATTAAGTAAAATATGAACTCGTGTATGTCTATGCTGATTTTATTTACGACCGTATCGCCTATTTTGCTCGTCGTAGAAAACGAATTTATCTAATAAGAATTAAGTTTAGATTTTCAGTCTTGCTTATGTTGCTCTACTAACAAATCTGACATATCATCTATGCAGTCTCCCACAACAACAAACTCCTCTACCTCCAGTGCATCATCACAGCCCATCGTCGGTGAACATTCTTCACAGGGTCACTCAGCACAGACTGCCGCGAGTAGTACTCGATCCCGCGGGTCAAGGACACAAACCAAATGGCCGAAGACAAGTTGACCGCAATCGGACTTCATGCCAATTTTTGGCCTACCCCGGATGCTACGAGGGATAAATTTGTATTGGTCTGTGGTCTCATTGCTCGGGAGAGGGTGTCAATCAACAAGGTGGTTGATGATCTCTCCCCAATTAAAAAGGACCATCTGTTTACAGTTTTAGAGGAAAAGCTAGATTACCCGACCAATCGGAATAATCTATTCGCAAGAAGGCAGTTAAGACAACTATATCACGATTGAAACCTTGCAACGGTGGTTCAAGGCCCATTTAAGAAAAAAATGTGAGTGAAGAGGAGACTCCCTTTGTGAAGCATGCCTTTTTGCAAAGCAACAAGACCGGGACATGTTTGTGCAGAAACCAATTCTCCTTTATTTCAGCAATTCGGGGTTAGATACTTCCCCTTGTCACTGACGGGCTCGGCGTTCCAGTGGTTCACTTCCTTACCGCCCAAGTCAGTTGGCACCTGGAGGGAGTTGGAGCAAAAGTTTCACGCCCATTACTTCAGCGGCAGCACGAAGAAGAAACTAATCGACCTGACCACCTTAAAACAGAGGCACAATGAGACGCCTCTGGAATTCCTCAAAAGATTCAGGGAGGTCAAGGGCATGTGTTTCTCGTTGACTCTACCAGACGATCAGTTGGCGGATATGGCCGTTGCTGGGATGTTGCCGGCCGTACGGGAAAAGTTGTTTGGTATGGAGTTTGACAACCTAGGCCAATTGTCTCAAAAGCTGCCACTGATGAGCAACCAGGCCTACGGGTTCAAAAAGGACACCAGGTTCAACAAGCATCACGACATAGCTGACATCTACAATCAGTTCCTTGAGAAGGCCGACCAGATGGGAGATTCAGATGATGAAGAGGAAGTGGCCGCCGCTGAGATCATGTGGGGCAAGGAACCTTTGACGATGAATCAATGTTGGATCAAACAGACCAAGGGCACATACGACTTCAACGTCACCAAGGCTGATAAGCTTTTTGAGTTCCTGGAAAAGGAAGGCTGAATCAAGTTGCTGGGAGGGCATTCTATGCTTCGGCCCGATGGAATAAAAGAGAAACATTACTGTGGCTTCCATGACAGGAATTCTCACTCCATCAATGACTACAGGGTCTTCAGGATGAGGATCCAAAGGGCCATCCAGGAAGGGCACCTGAAGTTTGACAATAAAATGAAACTGGATGGCCACCCTTTCCCTCAGAATATGATTGGCTTTTCTGTTAACATGGTGACTGCCGAAGAGAAGGGAAAGGTCAAGGTCCCGACATTGGCTAGGGCACAACAAGATGGAGTAGTAGATCCAAGCACGGCAAGTGACGTTGGAGCGAGTTCATGGAGAAGCCCCTCGTGTCCTCAAAAGCCATATTGAAATTGGGGAATCATCCAGGGCCAAACCCGGGGTCACTACACGCATCCTCCTCAACAAGTGGCGGTGTCGCCTAGAGAAAGAATGCTACCGAAGCGAAGACACGAGGAGGAGAGGCGTAGGTCCGAGGAAGAGGCGCGCAGAAAGAACCGGGAGCAAGACACGCGGGAACAAGAGCGTGCACATTGGGGGTGCGCATTCTTCGTGCACCGCCGGAACGAGGGCTTAAAACTTCCTACATTGAGAAACCGCCCCGAGTGTAGTGACAAATACTTTGAATATAGGCAGGAGATCGTCAATCGCCGATCCGTCCATGAGAGAATTGGAAGGATACATCCTAGTGACGATCAACGTCAAAAAATAATTGAGGTCATTGATCACCCCGAAAGAGGCAAGCCGATCGAGATGGGCCGATCAAGAAGAAGAGGAACACGAATACATCCGGCAAGAAGGACGGTGGTGCCCACCCGGCTTGAGGAAGAGCCAAAAAAGAAAGGTTCGGCGCTTGAGAAACCGTGAATTGAGGCGGGCGGTGATCCGGAAGAAACAAGTGTGGCGCCCAAAAGACAAGCCCGGAGGATCGGGTCATTCAGCTCCAGCGTGTATGGTATACTTTTTGCCGAATGAGTTTATGGCTCCCTCTAATCAAGTTGTGCAGGAAGAAACGTCCCTGGATGTCAATGATGATGAACAGCTTGGGGGATTGATGGCGCAACTGGTGTTAGCCAAACAAGCCACCTTTGACAAACCGACCAAGAATCGACACATGAGGCCGTTATACTTGAAGGGATACGTCAATGGCAAGCCATTGACTAAGATGTTTGTCGATGGTGGGGCCGCGGTCAACGTGATGCCGTATACTACCTTCAGGAAGCTTGGCATGGGCCTCGGAGATTTGACACCGACGAGCATAATTCTGAATGATTTCGCTGGGAATCCTTCAGATACCAAAGGGTGCATGCACGTGGACCTGATGATTGGGTCCAAGACATTGCTCACGACCTTCTTTGTCATTGAAGGCAAAGAGCCTATAGCTTGCTTCTTGGGCGGGACTGGATCCATGCCAACTGCTGCATCCCATCTACCATGCATCAGTAGCTCATTCAATGGGTAGATGACGATATTAAGGTGGTCCAAGCGAGATGATTCAGTGAGCGTTGCAAATGTAGAACCAGCTTTCTGGGAATATCAAGGCATCGATTGTTTCTCAGGGAAAGACTGGGGTGAAGGTCCTGTTGAGCCTGTCAGCAGTGATCAACAACTGATTCAAGCAGTCGGCTCTTATAGTAATTTTTAATGGACAATCCAATTGATGGAACTGATGGCAAGTTGGGGCGAGGATTCATGTCGGCTGACAAATTGGAGGAAGTTAATATTGGAAACGGTGACAAGCCAAGGCCGACATTTATCATTGCTAACTTGGAATCAAGTTTCAGAGAAGAGTTAATCAAGCTGCTAAAAGAATATAAGGATTGCTTCGCTTGGGATTATTCGGAGATGCCTGGTTTGGATCGTTCCATTGTCGAGCATCGGTTGCCAATCAAATCTGGTTTTAAGCCATATAAGCAACCTCTCGGAAAATCTAAAAAAGACGAAGTATTGGCCGATGTGAAGAAAGAAGTTGAGAGATTACTTGATGCAAACTTCATTCGGCCATGCGGGTATGTGGAGTGGATCTCTAACATCGTCCCCGTCTATAAGAAAAATGGAAAGACGAGGGTTTGCATAGATTTCGGGGATTTAAACGGGGCTACTCCCATGGATGGGTACCCGATGCCTATTGCCGATTTGTTGGTGGATGCGCTACTCGGACATAAAGTTATCAGTTTCATGGATGGTAATGCAGGGTACAACCAAATTTTTATGGCAATAGAAGATATATCGAAGACAGCCTTCAGATGTCCTGGTCATATAGGCCTGTTTGAATGGATAGTCATGACATTTGGGTTGAAAAATGCTGGTGCGACTTATCAACGAGCCATGAATTATATCTTTCACGAGTTGATCGGCAAAATTGTTGAAATTTACATTGATGATGTCGTGATCAAATCTTTGAATCATGACTCACACTTGGAGGACGTGAAGAGAACTTTGGAATGCACCCGAAAGCATGGTTTGAAGATGAATCCAAAAAATGTGCTTTTGGGGTATCACCGGAGAATTCTTGGGATTTCGGTACACGAAGGGGGATTGAAGTTGGAAAGAAAAGCATGAAAGCTATTGATGAAGTTGTCCCTCCAACCAATCTCAAGGAATGGCAATCATCGCTTGGCAAGATCAATTTTATGAGAAGGTTCATTTCAAATCTGTCGCAAAAGGTTTTGCCCTTTTCTCCATTGTTGAAGCTTAAGAAGGATCGAAGTTCATATGGGGTGACGAACAACAAAAGGCTTTTGATGAAATAAAGCAAGACATGAAGGAACCACCAGATCGGTGCCTCCACGATTGAATAAGCCTTTCAAGTTGTATGTGGCGGCCGATACCCAAACCATTGGATCGGCCCTTATTCAAGTATTTGAAGGAAAGGAGCGGGTAGTAGCGTACATTAGCCGAAAATTACTTGATCTTGAGACCAGGTATTCGGCTGCAGAGAAGCTGTGCCTATGTGTGTACTGCTCGTGTACAAAATTTCGGCACTACTTGTTGAATGCCGAATGCGTTGTATACTCCAAGTTTGATGTAATAAAACATATGTTATCTATGCCAATTTTGAATGGCAGGATTGGCAAATGGATCTAAGCTTTATCTGAGTTTGAGTTGAAGTTCGAATCGGCAAAAGCTATAAAAGGTCAGATTATTGCCGATTTTATAACTGAGCATCGTGATCCATGGATTGATGTGCTTGAAGTTACTCCTTGGGCTTTGTTCTTTGATGGATCATCATGTGGTAAAGGTGGGGGAGTAGGGATTCTGTTAATTTCACCCAGGGGCGAGATGTTTGAGTTTGCTATCCCTATCCAGCCCACTGTTACAAATAATCAAGCTGAGTATGAGGCATTGCTTCGAGGGCTTCAATATTTAAGAGAAGCCGGGGCTGTTTCAGTTGAGGTTTATGGAGATTCAGAGTTGGTTATAAAACAATTGAACGGCCAATATGAGTGCAAAAGTGATGCCCTGAGGAATTACTACGAGGAATGCAGAGAGATTTTAAAGAGTTTTCAGTTGGTAATTCTACAGCATGTTCCTAGAGAACACAATGAAGAGGCAAACATGTTGGCTCAAAATGCTTCAGGATATAGAGAAAATCAAGAAGCATTTTCCATGGAGGTATGTGCGTTGGGAATGGATCTTGCAGAGGATGATTGGAGAAAGGAAATCGTTGATTATTTGGAAGATCCGTCCCGAAAGGTTTCTAGGAAGCTCAGGTACAAAGCCATTAAATTTGTTCTTCTGGATGGAAGTCTATTCTACAAATCATTGGATGAGGTATTGCTGCAATGCCTAGGTCCGGAAGAAGCAAAAAAGATGATGAGTGAGGTGCATGATGGGATATGTGGAGCACATCGTCACCCTATCGTATGAAATGGGTTATCAGGCAAGCTGGATGCTTTTGGCCAACAATATTGGAGGATTGCTTTGACTATTACAAGGGATGTCAAGACCGTCGTAAATTTGGAAATATTCAAAGAGTTCCTTCATCAGCACTAAATCCCATTATCAAGCCATGGCCATTCAGGGGCTGGGGTATAGACTTGATTGGCCAGATTAACCCACCATCTAGCAAGGGGCATAAATTTGTGCTTTTAGCAACAGACATTACTTCACCAAGTGGCTTGAGGCGATTTCACCGAAGAACGTAACATCGAGAGAACATGGTTGAGTTTGTTAAAGAACACATCATCTATCGGTTTGGAATTCCTCAAACAATCACAACTGATCAAGGAGCCCAGTTTGTGTCCTTGGAGTTCAGGGAGTTTGCCGAAAGCATGGGGATCAAATTGTTTAATTCTTCTCCCTATTATGCCCAAGCTAATGGTCAGGCAGAGGCTTCTAACAAGATCATGATCAAGCTTATACAAAAGAAGATTGACCAGAAGCCAAAAAGGTGGCATTCGGTACTCAATGAAGCTTTATGGGCTTATCCAATGGCTCCTCATGGAGCTACAAAAACGTCTCCTTATGAATTGGTTTATGGGCACCATGCGGTTTTACCATGGGAAAAGCAATCGATTCTAGGAGAGTGGTTTTGCAAAAGGACTTAAGCTCCAAAGATTACAGTGGCTTAATGATGGACGAGCTAGAAGACTTGCATATGATTCGTCTTAGAGCCCTGGAAAACATTGAAAAAAACAAGCTGCGAGTTGCTAAATATTACAACAAGAAAGTAAAAGTCAGGCAATTTGCAGAAGGGGGTTTGGTTTGGAAAGCTTTACTCGTCGATTGGAACCAAATACGGTGCATTCGGCAAATGGTCCCCAAACCGGGAGGGACCTTTTCGGGTGGTAAAATGCGTGCCCGATAATGCTTACATGTTGAAAATTTTACTAAGAGAGAAATTTTCTGCTGCAATAAATGGAAGATATTGTAATATTATCCTAGTATTGAAATTGATCGTTGATCACAAGCATTGGGATTACAGGCATTTGACACAGAAATAGCCGGCGTTCAAGAAAGAAGCCGCCTTTAGAACAAAAAATCCTAAACAGGGGAAATGGCCAATACTCAGATGTATTGCCCTTAGCACGAAACTACATTACAAATGCTTCTTGCAGGTTTATATCTAACAACCCAGTTGCTCAGGATTACGAAGGGGTGGGAAGCAGAAGGCCTGGCGTAAGAAGCGAAAGTATGCTTCAATCCTTTTTTCTTTGCTTTTTCAGCTCCCCCCTCTTCGGTTGTTCCAGGACCACCGTGACGACAACCGGGAAACCGTGGGGATGACCATGGTTTCTTGCTTCCATCAAGCTATCCCAAGCCGCTTTCAGGTTACTGTACCTGTCGGAAACATCTGAGACAGAAGAACGGTTGTTAGAGACAGAGATCCGGGCGCAAGCATGGAGTCAAGATGAAGATGGAAATTTTTACCTCCTACCAACGCCTCCAAAGCCATGCGACGTTCACATTCGTCCTGGCAGCGAGCGGTGATGTCCCGGAGGTCATGCTCCAGATGCCGAAGCGGCGGCGCAACTGGTGGTTGATCCTCCGCTCGGGCGTGACGTCCTCTCGCTTCGAAGGAGGAGTCGGAGGAGATGTATTCGGGTGTTTCTTTGGTCCCAAAAATTTCTTCGGGAAGCGAGATCGTGGTCGAAGAAAACAAAGAGGGGGTAAAGTACGGGATCACACACGAAGCAAGGAGCAAGTTAAAGGGAAACTCACTCTCGAATGGTGCGCTTCTTTGGGGCGCCGTCCTCCTTGATCGGTTGCTTGCCTTTGTCCATGGCCTTGGGGTTTTCTCTTCTAGAGCAAGGGAGAACATGTGAAGTGATGGATTAGTGTGCGAGTCGATTTGCGGGTGGCATCCCGGCGGGATATTTTATTGACTTAGAGAGTGCATTGGGAGTGATGACTGGTTGGCGTACGTTATTGGAATACCAAGCGGCAGGGGTTTTCCTCCCGAATACGAAGGGTTTTCATTGAACAAAGTGCTTATGGATTCCCGAATTGAGGATTTTCTCGTGGGTTTTGCACCAAGGGGCATCCGTTTTCGCGTATTCGGCTCAACCAAGTTCCCGAATGCGTTTGAGGAAAATAATTCTCGTAGTTGCAAACACGGAGGAATTATTACAATACAAGCATGGAAATTGAAAGTTCTTTATTTTATTGTTGAAGATCGACATCCCTAGTACAATCTAATCAAAAAGCCCGTTTAGTTCGGATCGGGGATGAGTGAGTTCGGCAATGGCGTCGCCATGGCCATCGAGGCACTCCAAGATGACCTCGATCTCGTCGATGTCCTCCGGTGCGCCGCCACGGAAGCCGCGCGGCCGGATGGGAGTAGTCGACGCCGGTGTGTGTCGCCATGGCGGCCAAGCCCAAAGTGGTGCCCGGGCGGATGCCGTGGGTAGCCACCTCATCCACTTGGTTTTCCAACGCGGCAAGGCGCTCCGCCGGCGTGTCTCCACGGGCGTTCACCTTGTCGGCCAATTGCTCCACAAGCATTTTCGGTGGTCGAGCTCGGCGTCACGGGCCGCAAAGTGCAAGGTGATGGTGATTAGTATCAAAGGCCGAATGGATTTGGGAGAAATTCAAGGGTTGTACCGTCGATGGTTGCCAGCAGCTGCTTGTGCTGGTCCTCCCACTCCAGTTCGGCGATGCCAGCCTTCTTGGAGACGTCTTTCAGCTCGCGCTGGGCCACCTCAAGCTCCGCCTTGAAGCGGAGGGCGTCAAGTTCCCCGTAGGGCACGGGGGAGTAGTGGTCCGACTCCGAGGAGTCGTCCGGCAGAGGTTGATTGGCCGGTGCAGAGGACGGGTTCCATTGAATGAGCCTGAAACAGAGAGGATCGTCAGAAACAGAGGAAAATCTAAGACAAGTCATGGAGAAAGTTGGCGATCATTGCCTCCGACGCGCGCTGGCGCGGCTCCCTTCCGCCTCATCGGCGGCGCGACACCTGCTGTTGTTACCCGCCATTAGTTCTTGGGGCTGCGCTGGTGATTGGGAAAAGAAAGCTTGAGGTTGGCAAAGATTTGAAGGCTAAAGGCTTGGTAAAGAGCCGGGGGCACCTACGGTTTTATTTATAGGCCTGGTGAAAAAGATCGTGGCGTGTATCCCGAAAAACTTGGAAGGTGGAGAGGTTTTCTTGACCGATTCGCCGTCGGGTCGTTTGGGATTCAAAGCTGAGTCGTATTCGGTTGTCTGGCTCGGCTGAGTCGTAGTTGGGGTGCCGTTCGGGTATGGCACTATTTGACTACTAGTTACCGAATGGATCGTTCAGGGTTGCAATCGAAGTTATGCAAGGAAAAGGAAAGCGAACTTATAGAAGGCAAATTTTACGAGAACGGTTAATTCGGTTACACATTGCTCAGTGCAGCTAAATGTTCAAATATTTTGCGACTACATGGGAGGCATTTGATATTGTCTGATGAATGTTCCTCATCCATTCCTGATAATCTTTCTGAGCGTTGGACAGGACGGTGAGCACTGCATCGCACTGATTCACTTCAGTTATGGCCGATGATGCTTCCTCTTGGGTTTTATCTATCAGTCCAGGAAGTTCGGCTATTTTCTTGTCATCAGCTTCTATTTCAGCTGATAAGTTCTCCGGCTACGCCTGCCTCAAATGCATTTGTTTCGGCAAATTTCAATTCACGAGCAGCTTGCAGATTGGCCAACGTTCCCTTGTGGTTCTCAGTTTGGGTTCGTGCTCCCTTCGCAGCTTGTTCAGCTTTGGCTTTCTTTTGCTCAACAGCTGGTCGGGTAGACACACTTTTCAAGGCTCGCCTTATTGCCACATAATGAATATCTAGACCGGAGATGGGCTCCAACGAAGTCTTGATGTCCTCAGGAAGCTTTTGACTGATAGGCTCAAGCATTCCTTCGAAATAATCAACATCTCTGACTTGGTCTCGACCGTCCTTTTGCAGCCAGGCGAAGATTTCTTTGAGCCTTGCCTGAATTTCCTCTGATAAGGCTTGGTTTTGAGTTCCTCCTTGTCCTGTTTCGGCAGCTGGATCGTTCATCACTAATGGGCTTGATGAAGATGGAATTTGATCCTGAAAGGGTAACATTGCCGAGTCAGGAGTAGTTCATTGAAAAAGAAGATAACAGAATTGAGCGCATGTGCTTACCTCATGCCTGATTCCCTGAACTGGGGAAAGGTTTTGTTCAAATTCAGAGGGGATTTCTTGGACAACTGGAGGAGCAGGAGTTTGAGGAGCCCTTGGCAAAGCTGAAGCTTCTGCTTGAAGTGAAACTGGTGCAGTCTCTGGCAGATTTGAAGCTTCTGGCTGAGGAGAACGTGGATTTACCTCTGTTAAGATTGGGGTTTCTTCCTGGCCAATAGGGGATTGAATCCTTAAAGGGCTTGAAGCCTCTGGTTGAATTGAGGGGTTCATCTCTGGTGAAGCTGGCACCTCTGTTTGACCAGGGGGTGATTGGGTCCCTGATGAAGATAAGATCTCCACTTGAGCAGAAGATGGTTCAGCCCTTGGTGAATTTACACGCTGAGGGGAGGAGGTTTCCACAGGGTGATTCACCAATATTTCTTCTGCAAGTGCCAGATTAAGGGTAAATGCCAGTGTGGGTATTGGTCTTTGAGGAGAAAGTAATAAAGGACATACCAATAGATGAAGCATTGGCAGGTTCTGAAGCTGAAGGCTGCTGGATTCTAGTCTGGAATTGCACAAAGTGAAATTTTTCAGAATAAGAGTAATCTTGTGATCAAGAAAGGGGAAATCTTACCTCAACAGGGACCTTCTTGGTGGTTCTTTTCCCCTTGGCAGCTGGAGGTGCAATCAGGGATAGGCCTTTTCTCTTATCAGCAGTAGCACTGAAGAGGATTAGGTCCATTGTAGCATACCTGGCCATCAGCTGAGCCAAATTTGGGGATTTAAATCCCAGAGCAGAAATTGGATATACTGCATTATAAACAATTGTCCTGGCTCGAGGGGCAGGCACTGTATTCTACAGGGAGTGATCAAGATCATGGTTAGTAAACGGTATGTCTGATCAGAAGAGAAAGACATTATGTTACCTCTGAAGTTGGCTGAAAATCAGGCATTAGCTCCAAGCAGAATGAGTGTACTGGCTCACTGAAAATATGGTCATGAAATTCTTGCCACCAGGAGTTGAAGGTGGGATGAGCTATTGTTATGGGTGTGAAAGGCCAGGTGTAAAGAGTTGGGCTGCATTCATACTCAAAAACCCTTCTGGCTTGCATGTTTTCCTTGATTTCTTCTCTGGGTTTGAGGAATTCATGAAGAAATAGTCTTGGGGGCATTTGACCACATCCAAGCTGTCGGGCCATCATATTTGACTGATAATATTCATAAGTACTGTGATTTAACCTCCCTCCACAAAATTCAGCTGGCAAAGGGCATGGGTGGATAAAGATATTGAAGATTTCTATAGACCTTCCATCATGACAGCCGGTTTCAAAGGAGAATTCACATGGGAGAGTTAGATTGTCATTATCCAGATAAGGAAGCCAAAGAGGGTCAGGGAAGCCTTTGAAGAAGAGCCCAAAAGGCCGGGCCGACATTCGATTAATAGAAACGATTGAAGCGACTTCTCCATAGGTTTGGCATCCTCTGGTGATCTGAGTTTCCCCTTCATTATAGCTGGATGAAGGGAAAAGCCGGTTGTTGAGGTCAATGTTGACAATCTGGTGCATATGCAGTTGCAGCCACATCTGCACAAACCACCAGGGGCCGTTGACACATAGTATCTTCTGGCCAGTATGCATTTGGGTGATAGTCTGATGAAGCATATGATACACACTACCCAGGAGGTATTTTCCAAGAGGAATACGTTTACCAGCAGCCAAATACGTAGCCATTGCAATGTGATTCAGAGTGGGCTCATTGGCTTTACCACAGAAAATAAATCTGCACAACCACATGTTCAGAAATGCCCTGTATTCGACTTCACTCAGAGGGCCATCTTTCATGTGATTCTGGATATATGATTTATATCCACTTCCTGACTTCACTCCTGTTTGTCTTGTGGAGCCTTTGAAGTCCCAGGGGTACACGGATCCTGAAACATCAAGGCCGGTGATCATGTATACATCGGCCAGAGTTGGGGACATTGGGCCATGACCAAAGAGGAAAGCGTTGACGCCGTTTGACCAAAAGTGGCAAGCCGCTATCAGAAGATCTTCGTTCTTTGGGGTCTCGGCCAAAGAAAGCTCCAAACATTGAGCGATGCGGAGATCGTCCCAAGTTTTGGTCTTGGAACTATTATCCGCAAGTACCCTTTTATACCAATTTCTCCGACTCGCAATTGGGGGCAAAGGCCGGTTCTTGAAGGCGTCTTGCCACAGTGAAGGCCTAGATAGGGCCGCTTTGAAAGGGATTCTTTGGGATTCGGCTGCAATAAACTCGCGGGGATCAGAAATTCCCACAGGACCGAGGAAATAAGATGTCGAATTGGCCTCAGTGCAAATCAGAAGCTCAGTGGAAAGCTCTTGTTTGGAAAAGGAGGGGGAGAAATTTGAAGTAAAAATCGAAAAGATAATGCCGAATGAAGCTTACGGGGATGAAATTTACCTGAGCAGCTTGATTTTTGCCCGCCATTGAGGATTCAAGCTTTGGGGAGAGATGACCTAGGGTTTGGATCTGGATGGAGGCTTCGATGGATTGCGAAGAGAGAGAATAGGTGTTGAACAGATTCAATTTGAAGACGTTGGCAATTGGAGTCAATTTCGGAATAATATCACTTTTATCCCGTAATTGAAGGGGCATATGTTAACAGCAAAATTTGGTACAGGAAGGAGTTTGATTTGTGGGCCCAGTTTGGCGGAAAAATCCGTCCGGGAGAAGGAAGGTTTCTTCAAAAAGATTCGGCAAAGAAGCTTGCGGTCGGCAATTTGCTTCCGTTCGGCAAAGGGACTGTTTGCGATGATTTTGCGGGATTGCGTGATGACGTGGCCCAAGCGGAAGGGACGAATGGATGGATAAGCATTCACGTTTGGGCGATAAATTAGGTATCCAATATTGTACGCGTAGTCCTCCAGGAGTCATGCCACGACAGGGTATAAATATGAACCCTGGCTATATGTAATTGTATTCGAATCATTCTCATAACAAACCAGCTTTACGCCAAATTCTCGAGTCCTTTAGTCGTGTCGTCGAGTTCTTCGAGAGGGTTCATCGATCCGTCGACCTCCGTAAGTACCGGCAACCTTGTATCATGTCTAGTATCATGTGGTGGATTTAGATCGTGATACAAGTAGTCTTGCTACCATGCTTAGTATCATGCGGTAGATATAAGCTTGGTTCAAGAGGGTTTCTTGTTAGATCATGAGCCGTGCGGTAGGTTAAGATCTAGCTTGGAGCTAGTTATCGGCTCTATTAGATTTTGGCAAGATCTAATAGATTCATTAAGTTACCATGTGTTGTTTGAGTTTTTACTTTTTGTTTAAATTCATGTAACACTTTTTGCCCAATTTAGATTGATTTGGATTGGCTTTATCTTGTTTTGTGATCTTTATATCGCACGTTCATATCTTGCTTCAAAAGGAACGTGGATCACGTGTTTGTCAAATAGCCGAAACCAAACCAATCAAGGTTGTTACATGTTGCGGGTTCAAACTTGTTAATTTTTGTGTAAATCTTGACAGAACCAGGTATCATGCGGTAGATGCAGATTTTTGGGTTGTTTTAGAGCTGATCATCCGGTGGATTAGATTTTTTACTCAATCTGATAGATTTATCGTCTTTGGCAATGTTTGTTCCTTCTCCATAGACCCCGATTCGGTTGTTCAGCCGTATTCGGTTATGCTTTCACGAGTAAAACGTGCTTATAAGTTATGCTTTAATCACTGTATGCTTTTAGCTTTCCATATTTAGATTGTATCATGCGGTGGATAGATCTATTTGTGGTTAGTGCCTTGATTTTCAAACAAGTTGTATCATGCGGTGGATAAACTTGTTTGGCATCATGCTTGACGGGTTTTAAAGTACCTAGACATGCAGTAGACTAGTGCTTTGGGCCTATGCATGCTTGTTTATTACATACTTATGATCATGCTTTACTCCATCTATTATTTATTGTTATTTATCCTCGAGGGTCGGTCAGGGCTTTGTGCACGTGCAATTTTGTTCAAATAAAGATCGATCTTTTGTCATGCTTACGTCATCCATTCGGCAATGTTCGTTTTGCACTTTGAAGCTCCCGAATGGTTTCTAGTTTGTGGCGGATAGCTTCTTATAGCTATATGTCATCTCACATGGCTTTCCTAGCCGTAAATATGGAACTGTCTGGTACCACCCGGCAAGTTCCGAGCTTTGGAATTTAACTACTTTGTCTTTTGTTAATTTTCAGGGAAAATTGACTGGCACGTCTTGGAATCTTTTCGCGTGAGAAGCTAGCTTGTTCAGCTTCCTGTGTGCTTGACGTAGGGTGCAGATTTTGCGTCAACACATATGCATCGAGCAACCGGAGTCAATCAACCAAATGTTCTTCAAGTCTCCCACCTGAAATTCAAAAATGAGCACGTGAGTGAACAAATGACTTAGCACTGGGTTAGTACCAAAAGAGTAAAACCAGTGTGGAGCCATTTGCTCAAAAGTGGGGCTTGCACAATCCAAGACACCGTGGGGGAACCATCCGTCTCTAACTGGAGGAGGACCAAAACTACGAAAGGAAGACCGTGGACCGTCCCTCCTCTCCATTTCAAAGCTATGACTCCTCTCATCCCCAAATTGAGCACGAGGGGGAGAACACCTAGCAAACTAACCACCTGCAGACTCTCCAGACCAACCACCTGCACCATGACCTCCAGAACTGAAACCACTCGACTCACCACCTCGAAAACCACTCCGCCCAGAATTCTAGGGGGGTGGTTGAACCGCCTAGCCAGGCCAGTCTAACCGCCCCCTCTGGGCAGGGCCGGTCTGACCGCCCTCTCTAGAAAAGCTCCTTGGTTGCAGGAACTCCCATCTCCCCATGCCGGAACACTTCTCACCACAGCTTTACCCCTGGGCAGTGGCATACGAGGCTTAGGTACACCATGGGAAGGGTTGTACCTATCCTTGTTCGCCCACTCCGTTGCCATCCTTTCCTCACGCTTCCTCTTGAAGCAAAACTCATCCTTGTGACCCTATTTCCCACAATAGCCACAACGGAACCTCACAAGCTTAGGCTTAGGCTTAGGTTGGGGCAGCTCACTTGGTTTCTCTCCACTCGGCATCTCAACCGGTTTTCCCTCACTAGGCTTCTCACTCTCTTTCCCAAAGAACACTTTCCCCGAAGTGCTCACAAACTTGATAGGCTTTTGGAAATCATTTGTTTGTGGAGGAAACGCGGGTGAAGCTGGGGTTGTGTCTAGTCGGTTTATAAGATGGTTAGGTTTCAGAGACAAATCATTTTTGTGGTGGGTTTTTAGTGGTTCTGGGATATTCTCTCCACTTCGCTCAACAACTTGTTTGCCCCAAGTCCCTCACCATCCTGCCCCTTGTATGTCTCGATCATTATCCTCAACTGAGGCTCATGACTAGACAACCAGCCCATCAACTTTCTCAACTCATCATTCTCATCCTGCAAATGATCAACATAATGTGCAAGTTCCAGATTCTTCAAAACATGCAATTCACAAGTTGAGCAAGATGTAGGAATTGGTTCTTTCAACTTTGCCTCAAGAGAAACAATGTAAGCATGCATCTCATCAATTTTTCCATGCAAAACAGGGCAAGAAGTGCAAGCACCTAGCAAAGCAGGTCTAGACTTAAGCTCACCCACTTCAACCCTAAGCACATCTAGTTCCTCACACTTGGAGGCATGCTTTTCCTTAAACAAGGAAAGATCGGAAGGAAAATAGGACAATCGACACATTCAACTTCATCGAAACAACGGTGAAGCTTTCGGGGAATCAATTTCAAGTTTAGCATCCAAGTTACGTGTTTCTAACTCAACCACTATAGTCCTAGCATCCTCAAGCGAAGCCCTAAGCTCTGTCCTCATCTTGTTGGCCTCTCTAAGCATGTCATCACGATTATCAAGGAACAAGCCAAGTCGTTCATTCTCCCCGACGCAAGAAGGGAAGTTCATCACGGACCTCGTTGTCGGAGTCGAAGTTCGAGTCGCTTCCGTGTGCTCTTCTTGCCGCCACGGCTCAGCGCCACGGTGCAGAAGTCGTCTCTAGCGAAGCAGCTCAGCCCGCTCAGGTTCTTGGACGACTTCCTGTCCTTGCGACGATCACCTTCATCTTCACTGCTGCTCGAGCTCTAGGTGGAGTACGTGGAACTGGAGTCGATGTTGCTCGCTCCAACCATCACTCGGGCCTTGCCTCGGCTCTCCTTCTTCCTCGATCGTCACTCGTCCTTGCGCTTGATCTTGTGCTTGCTCTTCTGGTCGCACCTCGATCGGTACTTGCCATCCGTCTTCGACTTGTGCTTGTAGCCATCCTTGTTCTCGACCTTCTCCGGGCAATCAGCGACGAAGTGTCCCAGCTTGCCGCACTGGAAACATGTCCTCGTGTTCCTCCTCATGTGTCCGGTTCTCGTGCCGCTTCTCGAACCGCCTTGTCAGCAACTCCAGCTCGTCCTCCCCAAACATGTCAAACTCCTCATCTGGCATAGACATCAAAGAGGACAAAGAGAACATCCTGGTGGATGGGTTAGCGTTGGCCTTTCCTTTCGAACCACCTATGAGGGCGAGACTATGGGAATCAGTCGGGCTCTCAATCTTGGCTGTCATGCCCCTATCCACCTCAACTGACTTGAGCTTCGAGAACAGCTCGTTCACGGTCAGGGTATCATACTTTTCCGACTCAACTATGGCCTCAAACTTTCCGCCCCAAACCGTACGATCCCAAGAGTGTAAGAGCTTGACAGCCCTATCATGATCATCGTACGGGAGCACGTCCACATTGGCCCTCATGTTGTTCACCACAACCGTGAACCTCTGAAACAAGGCATTGATGGACTCACCAGGGAGATGAGTGAAGTTCTCGTACTCTTTCCGGTAGGTCACATACATCTGAGCCTGAACCTGGGCATTCCCAACATGAGCTTCCTTTAACACCGACCAAATTCTACAAGCCAAGTGCTCGGTGTGCACCCGATCGAATTCAGGCTGACACAAAGCACGAAACAAGTAGTTGACCGCCTTGTTGTTGGCGTCGAACATGTCCCTCGATCCTGGAGCAAGAAAGTTCATCGGCTGGATATAACCTCTGTCGACCGTGACATCCCAAAGGATCAGACCCTTTCCGTGGAGGAACGCCGCCATCCGCTTACTCCACATCTAGTAGTTCTTCCCATCGAAGTGTGGAGGACCCGAACCCCGTTCCTGGTATGCCATCTTTGGATCTTAGACTGGCTAGAGTCAATAAAGACCCGAACCGACTCTGATACCAATTGAAGGACCGATTAGGCGACCAGAGAGGGGGGGAGTGAATGGGAGCCGATAAAAATTCTTCTCAAAGGAGATTGAAACTCCAACAAGATGAACTCGCTCGGTCGGACACCCAAAATCACACGCTCCGCACTTCTACCTTCCATTTGCCAAAACCACGTAGCCACTGGAGTGCTACTAGTCCTAAGAACAAACACTACCAGCAACCTCAACTCCTACACACCCACAACAGTGGAAACAACTCGGGAGCCGGCTGTCCAGTGGGGGGCGGTTAGACCGGGTATGGGGCAGTTAGACCGCCTCCACCAGGCAACCAAGAAATCCTCCGAAACACCTCTTCCGAGCACCGAAACGCACCACGGTTTCACCAACAGAGATCTTTGGTCAAGGCCAAGCTAGCTACTAGGAAATCTTGGCGAAAACCAAAACTTCACCCAGGGGCCTAGGGGCGGTTAGACTGACTACCATGGGTGGTCTAACCTCCTGTACCCAGCAAAGTACTCCAGGCAAGAACTCCTAGCAAACAACACGAAAACGACCCAAGATTTTACCTGAATGCTCCTATGATCAAAGCGAACAAACTCAAAGAGGAAAACTCGGCTTTCGACACGGAAGGCCCGGGGCGGTTAGGCTAGCCGCCCCCGGGCGGTTAGACCGCCCCTTCCGGAAAACCTACCCACGGGTCAAACCTCAACTTCCCATCGCCAGATTTCCCGAATCACTCCACGGATTGCAGCGAAACTTCGGAATAGCTGGGTTACCTCCTGGGCAACCTCTACCTCAAAGGAATTGACCCGAATCGCTCACAATCAAGACGAATCGGAGAAATCGTCTCTCTAGGTCAAGAACTCAACCAACTCAAAAAACCACGAAATCGAGTATGATTCAAGGGAGATTTGGGGCAAGGAGCCACAAGGTCCTCATTCGTGACACCCAACAAAGTCCCCAAGATATTGTCCTCAAAACTCCGCCATGAAAATCACAACAAAGACCTCCGAATATCACCACAAAGGACGGGAAAAGCACTTCACAACCTAAAGGAACCACGCCAAACCATATATAGAAACCATAAAGGTTCGTACAAGGTCTAGCTTGCCACCCATACATCCATCCCTCTCTCTAGATCTCACATGAAGCTCTCAAAATAGTCCTAGGAAAAACTAGAGGAAAAATGAGAACAAAAATGGAAAAACAAAAGAGCTAAGGTCCCAAGAGTTGGCTGCCATCCATCCCCTCAAGAGTATATATGGAGGCACCCAAAAGACTAAACTACCCTTACTTAATAACTAGGGATACAAGCCCCTCAATGGAGAATTTGGAAGACTTCAGATTTTCTTCATCGGACGGATGCTCAGCGACCGCAACCTGCTTAGCCTCGACGCAAGCATTGCGATCCCGACGCGTGTCCTGTGCTTCGAAGCTTCTCGGTGGCAGCGACCAGTGCGGTCAGACCGCCCCCCTAGGCGGTTAGACTGGCCAGGCGGTCAGACCACCCCTCTTGGGCGGTTAGACCATCCTGGGTGGCCGCACCTCCTCGTCGAGTCTTCGGCCTCTGTTTTGTGGCTCAACCGAGTAACCTAGTGGTTTTCTGGTGAACCACTGCAAACCCCGCAAACTCGGTGTAGCCTCCGCTAATCGCCACTCATGACTCGGCTCCCACGTAGTCTCGGCTCGACCTTGGTTTTGAGGCTCAACCAAGAATCCATCCACGACTTCTTCCTGGTATTCTTCCCACCATGCGGCCCGCACTTGACTCCGCTGGCCACCGGGTCCCTCGAACCAAGCCTACTTGTCTTCTCCACGCCTGGAGGCCTCACCGGCACGACCTTTCGTGCTTGTTCTTCACCTGCACCAACACCAGTCAAGCCGCAACCTGCACCTGCAATACTTAGCCAAGAGTCAGTCCACACAACGTTGGCAATCACTCATCAGACCAAGAAGCGACCATCCACCGGTCCTCGAACCACACATGGTCCTCAGACAGCCCAAGTGTTCTTCGTGTTCTTCGCGAGTTCTTGCATGCCTTTCGTCCGATCCATTTTGTCGGTGGTTTTTTGTTGCACGAAGTTCGTGGACGGTCCGTACTAGTGTGACGGATGGTCCGTGACGGGGCGGACGGTCTGTGACGGGGCGGACGGTCTGTGACAGGGCGGATGGTCCGTGGGCCCATCGTGAACGGTCTGTTATTGAGGGTGCAGTACTGGAGGTTCGAGGGCTATTTTCGGACAGTCCGCCGCAGCCCCGCGGACAGTTCGCCAGGTGCTTGCGAACGGTCCGCCTGGGGCAGTGCTGAGTTGCTAAGTCCTTTGCTCCTTGAGTTTCGCTTTCGCTTCAAGATTGTTTGGGGTTTGGTCCTAGGGTTGGTATGTCCGTTGTGACTACGTGACCTTGGCAAACTCGTGTGGGAATCCTTGGTTGTGAATTTTGGTAAAGGCTGAGTTCTCTCCTTGGAGAAGAATTTTTATCGGCTCCCATTCACCCCCCTCTCTGATCGCCTAATCGGTCCTTCAATTGGTATCAGAGCCGGTTACGGATCTTTGTGATTCTAACCAGTCTAAGATCCAAAGATGGCGTACCAGGAACGGGGTTTGGGTCCTCCACTCTTTGATGGTAAGAACTACCATATGTGGCAAAGGTGGATGGCTTCTTTCCTCCTCGACAAGGGTCAGATCCTGTGGGATGTCACGGTGAACACAGCTTATGTTCATCCGATGAACTTCCTTGCTCCAGGATCGATTGACATGTTCGATGCCAACAACAAGGCGGTCGACTACCTGTACCATTCTTTGTGTGAATCCGAATTTGAACAGGTTCGGACAGAGGATTTGGCGTGCAGGATTTAGGAGCAGCTGAAGAATGCTCATGCTGGGAACGCTCAGGTTCAGGCTAGGCTCTTTGTGACCTACTAGAGAGAGTACGAGAATTTCAGTCATCTCCCCGGTGAGTCCATAGATGCCATGTTTCAGCGTTACACGGTGATCGTGAACAACATGAGGGATAATGTGTCCGTGCTCCCGTATGATGACCATGATAGGGCTGTCAAGCTCTTGCATTCTCTGGTTCATACCGTGTGGAGTGGGAAGGTCGAGGCCATCCTAGAGTCGGAGAAGTATGAGACCCTCACGGTGGACGAGCTATTTTCCGAGCTTAAGTCGTCCAAGGTGGACCGTGGGGTGCGTGCAAAAATTGAGAACCCGACTGATTCCAATAGTCTGACTCTCGTATCTGGTTCAAGGACTAATGCTAACATGTCTTCGAGACAATTTTCTTTATCTTGCCTTGTGTCCATGCCAGATGAGGAGTTCGACGTGCTAGGCGAGGATGACCTCGCGTTGCTGAGCAGGCGGTTCGAGCGCATGTACACGAACCTGAAGAACGCTCGGAGGAGCTCGGGCATGTGCTACCGGTGCAGGAAGCACAGGCACTTCATTGCCGAGTGTCCGGAAGCCATGGAGGTCAAGCCTGAGCACAAGCACCGTCCGAGGACCGACCACAAGTACCGCTCGAGGGATGACTACAAAGGCAAGAATAAGTCTAAGTGGAGGCCGAGGAAGAGTGGTGGTCACAAGAAGAAGGAGCGAGCAATGGTGGCAGGGGCGAGCGACATCGACTCAAGCTCCTGCTAGTCTTCATCGAGCTCAAGTGATGAAGAGAACCGGCACAAGGGCAAGCAGTCGAGCAAGAACATCAACGTCCTGTGCTTTGCCGCCCAAGGCTTTTGCGGCTTGACACATAGCTCCGCAAGCAAGAAGAGCAACAAGGATGACTCGGGCTCCGACTCCGAGGAAGAGGTAAACAATGACCCATCCTTCTTGATAGTGGAGAATGCTAGGTTGAATGACTTGCTTGACAACCGTGATGTTGTGCTTAAAAAAACCAACAAGGTTAAGAGGGAGTATAGGTCTTTGCTTGGAGAGGCTAAGGAGAAGGTGGTTGAGCTAGAGTCTTTGTTTGATGATGCTAGGGCTCAAATAGATTCTCTTAAGTCTTGTCTTGTTGTGACCAATGAACCTGAATGCACTGATTGTTCTACTTTTTTTGGTGAATTGACTGTGCTTAAGGAAAAGTATGCCTCCAAGGTCGAGGAACTAGATGTGCTTAGGGTTGAGCTAGATGAGATGAAATCTAAGCCCTCCTTGCTTGGTGCTTGTACTTCTTGTCCTGTTTTGCATGAGAAACTAGATGCCTCATTTGTGTATGCTAGATATCTTGAGGCTCAGCTGAAATCTCCTATTCCAACAATTTGCTCCACTTGTGAAATAAATGCTGTGAAGAATATCGAACTTGCACACTATGTTGATCGTTTGTTTGATGGGTTCGTTGTCTGGTCATGAGCCTTAGTTGAGGATAAGCCAGGATGGGGAAACGCTTGGGGCAAAGAAAGTGGGAGAGGCTAGTGGTGAGAATGATATCCCAGAGCCACCAAAAACCCACCACAAAAATGCCTTTGTGCCTAAACCGAACCATCTTAGGAACCGACTAAACACAACTCCAGCTCCACCCGTGTTTCCTCCACAAACCGACAACTTCCAGAAACCCATCAAGTTCAAGAGTGACTTGGGGAATGAGTTCTTTGGGAAGAAGGGAGAGAAACCGAGTGAGGAGAAGCCAGAGCCCAAAGAGAACCCAAAACCAAAGCCAAAACCAAAACCCTTCCATTGTGAGCATTGTGGGAGGGATGGGCACCTTGCTGAGTTCGACTTCAGGAGGAAGCGTGAGGAGAGGTTGGCTAGAGAGTTGGCCAACAAGGGCAGGTACCGCCCTTCTCGTGGTGTGCCTGAGCCTAGGTTGGTGATGAGAGGCGAGGGTATGGTGCGTACCATTTACCCTCGTGAGAGGCGTGAGTTTGTGCCTCGAGGTGAGCCACCACATAGAGAAGGTGGTAGGCGTGTTGGGTTTCGGCGTGGTGAGTTTGCTGGACGATCTTTTGCTCATGGCTAATATGAGTATGGGGGGAATGATCACAGCTTTAGGTCTTAGAGGAGCTATGGGCCACGGTCTCCCCTTCGTGGTACGCGTAGTCCTCCAAGGGGACGTGTGGGTGTTCCACCTAGGAGAGATAGGATGGATTTTGCTAACCCCACGTTTGAGCAAATGGCGAGGCACTGGTTTGATTCGTTTTGTACTAACCTCAGTGCTGAGTCCTTTGCTCACTCTCGCTCTCGTTTTTGATTTGGCAGGTGGGAGGCATGGAGGGCTTTTGTTTGATCGACTCCGGTTGCTCTCGACACATGACCGGAGATCGACGGTGGTTCTCCAGCTTCACCTCGGTGATGACCAAAGAGTACATCACTTTTGGGGATAATGGGAAAGGTAGAGTGCTTTCAGTGGGCATGGTGAAGGTGAGTGAGTCGGTGACTCTTAGGCATGTTTCTCTTGTGAAGTCTTTGGGGTACAATCTTCTCTCTGTCTCCCAACTTCTTGATGAGGGTTTTGAAGTCCGTTTCAAAATGGGTTGTTCTCGTGTTTCAGATTCTCGAGGCGATCTTGTGTGTACGATCGTCCCCAAGGGTCAAATTTTTAGAGCCGATTTTTCTCAATGTGTTGGCTCTTGTCTTTGTTTGGTTGCTGGTGTTTCGGTGGAGCTTTGGAAATGGCATAGGAGACTATGTCACTTGAGTTTTGACTTGTTATCACACTTGAGTGGACTAGGATTAGTCTGAGGATTGCCAAAGTTGAGATACCAAAAGGATTTGGTATGTGCTCCATGTAGGCATGGCGAGATGGTCACTGCCTCTCATCTGCCTCTGACATTTGTTATGATAGAGAGGCCATGCGAGCTGTTTCATATGGACTTGGTTGATCCAGCTCGTGTGTGTTCGGCGGTTGGGAAATGTTATGTCCTTGTGATCGTGGATGACTATTCTCGCTATGCTTGGGTCTTCTCTTTAGCTGACAAGGGGGAGACATTTGGTTTTGTGAGGGATCTAATCTTGAGGTTGAAGAACGAGAGACATGGAGATGTTGTTCGAGCTATTCATAGCGACAATGGTAGTGAATTTAAAAATGCTCGTTTCGGAAACTTTTGTCATGATTTGGGTCTCGAACATCAGTTTTCTTCTCCCTATGTGGCTTGTCAAAATGGTGTGGTTGAGAGGAAAATCGTTCCCTTTGTGAGATGGCTCGGACGATGCTTGATGAGCATAGGACTCCGAGGAGATATTGGGCTGAGGCGGTGAATACCGCTTGCCATGTTGGGAACCAGATTTTCCTCAGGGCCTTCTTGAACAAGACGGGCTATGAGCTCATGCATGGGCAAGCACCTAGAGTGAGCCATTTTAGGGCTTTTGGTTGTCGGTGCTTCATTCTCAAGAAGGGTAGGCTTTATAAGTTTGAGTCGAGGTCTACTGATGGGATTTTCTTGGTTTATGCTAGTCATTCTAGAGCATTTCGTGTGCTCAACCTTGATACTAACCTAGTCATGGAGCCTTTGTTGCCACCTTTGAGCCGAAAGACATTGGACACGCTCTTTCTGATCCTAATTGGCAACTATCCATGATTCCCACCAACAAATCCGTACCCAAACACCTCAGAATCGAAGGAAGCGCACGAAAAACCGACGAAAATAGCTCTAAAAAGACATGAAAATCCAACGAGCTACAAGCGGAGAATCGACGAACCATGAAAGCTTCCATTGACTCGGAGGTTAGATTCTTTACAAACTGAGGAAAAATCTAACCTTATGGAGCAAGGAAATGAGAAGCAGACTGGATGGATAGTTTGCCTGGAAACCCTAGAGCTCATATATATGAGTCCTCTCCGGGCCAGGCAAGTGACCACACTACCCCTAGCACTTAAGTTGTGATACAACCCCTCAGGGGCAAATAGGTCATGTAGCACTTTTCTTCATCGCACGGCTACGCCGTCGCCGCAGATCGCGTCCTCCCGACGCAAGCCCTGGGATCCTGCCACGCGCCCACCGACATCGAAGCTTCTCGGCGTGCACAGATCCCGTCTCCGCCTGCCAAGCCTCTGGTCTTGGTTTTGTGGCTCAACTAAGTAACCCGACGGTTTTGTGGTGAACCGCTGTAAACCCCGCGTGCAGACTTCGGTCATGAGCCGCTACCCTGCACCGTCTCTTCTCAATGACTTCGTCTTGCTTTTCTTGCCACCATGTGGTCCGCACTTGACCCCGCTGGCCACCGGGTCCCTCGAGTCTGGCCTACTTGTCTCTCCACTCCTCGGAGGCCCTGCAAGGCATAGACCTTTCACGCTCGCTCTTCACCTGCACGAACGCAAATCAAGCCGCAACCTGCACCTGCAATACTCAGCCAAGAGTGAGTCCACACCACGTTATCAATTACTCATCACAGCCAGGAGCGACCATCCACCGGTCGTCGGACACTCCGGTCCTCAATCTCCCCCTTGATGAGTGAATTGACAACACACACAAGTAACCAATTCAGAGAAAAGAGAAAAAGTAAAGAAATGAAAGGAAAACTCAAGAAAGTGATCAAAATCCAAAACAAAAGCCAAGAAAAGATCACTTGAGTTAGAAAGATCTCGGTCCCCTAAAATAAGGGCAACGGCTCGACACAACCGAGATAAAATGCTCAAAAATTGCGTACTCCTCAAGGTAAGGCAAAAGGCATCAACACCATCGGCAAAAGAGCACAACTAAAATTCAGGCAAAAAAGTGCTCCCAAATGCATGAATGCATGCTCCCGCTGAACAAATGCATTTCTCCCAATTTTCCTTCCCTTGATGCAACACTCCCCCTGGAAGCATGAATTGGGTACTTTCCTCCCCCTTGTTGGTAATGCATGAATCAAGTCTACAAATGCAAGCATGTGCTTCTCAAATATACAAAGAGCACTACAACATGCTAAAGTTGAGACATAGACAAGCAAGATAGCCACAATTTGAGCACAAGCATCGCCAACAAGGTACAAAGAGACATAAAAGCAAGTGACATAGCCATGATGAAAATGAAGCATTTTTTACAAAAATTTTCCTTTCATGAGCATAGGACCTAAACATGATCAAAAGGAGCGCATAGAACATATAATTCAGAAACGTCATGCAAGGTCATACATTCTCATCACAAGGTCATCAAAAACACCTACAAGCTATCTTATATCATGTCAAATCCACCGAGCCATGTGTCCACTTCTAGATATGAGACTTCTCATTGGTGAACATCATGCAACGGTTTAGCACCCAAGATAAAGAATTTAAAGTATTTATGACATGGAAGCAAATTTTTCAAGCATAGACATCTCACATACCATTTTCATGATTTACAGATTAAACATGGTACATGAAGTGCCTTTGCGGCAAAAAGAAGCTTAGGCTTCTCAACAAGGTAGCATGTATGCTAAACATTCATGATGATAAATGGATCTTTGATCCCAAATGAAAAGAACATGATTCCAAACACAATTTAAGCAAGACATAACCATAAGCACCCAAAATGAACATGAGAGGTATTCTACTTACAAGAGAGAACCATATAGCATTTTTACAAAAAGAAAGCCATCCACAAGCATATATATCCCAAAGCTACCAACATCACAGCTATACATCTCATGAGCATCACAAGCAAAGTCATAACCTCATATTTAGCATATCATGGTGAGCAAAGCATATGAGAGAAGCACATCTCTATGACATATGTTACAAATTGCAGTCTACGATACAAAGATGCAAACATGATATGATAGAAGAATAAAAATGCAACATGCATATGTGCATCAACCCTCCCAACTGAAGCTCAAAAAGGAAAAACAACTCCAAGCTCTCCTCGCAAACGAGCGAATGTAGCTTGGTCCAAAGGCTTCGTTAGGATATTGGCAAGCTGCTTTTCTGTAGGCACATGGATGAGGTCTATGTTTCCCTTCTCAACATTGTCTCTCAGGAAGTGGTACCTCACTTCTATGTATTCGGTTCTAGAGTGAAGCACAGGGTTTTTGGCAACACTAATGGCACTCGTGCTATCACACATGAGAGGCACATGAGAACACTCCTCACCAAAGTCACTCAACGTGTATGTGATCCAAAGCAGCTGGGAGCAACAACTAGCGGCAGCAACATATTCGGCTTCTGTGGTAGACTGAGCTACACTAGACTGTTTGCGAGAAGACCAAGAAATAAGCGAGGAACCCAAAAACTGGCAAGTACCCGAAGTAGATTTCGGATCGACTTGACACCCTGCAAAATTGGCATCCGAAAAACCAAGAAGCGAAAGGGAAGAGGACGTCGAGTACCAAAGACCGAGCTCAGGAGTCTATCGAAAATACATGAAGATCCGCTTGACAGCCTACCGATGTGAAGTCCTCGACGACACCTGAAAGCGAGCGCACAGACACACAGAAAACTGGATGTCCGGCCTTGTCACCGTCAAGTACAAGAGGGAGCCGATCATGCTCTGGTACTCCTTCTGGTCCACGGACTCTTCGTCCTCGTCTGTGTCGAGTGCTGTAGTTGTACTCATCGGTGTCGACAGGGGCTTCGAGTCATCCATCTTGAACTTCTTGAGGATGTCCTTCATGTACTTGGCTTGATGTACAAAGGTACCCTCCTTCGCCTGCTTGATCTGAAGCCCGAGAAAGAACTGCTATTCTCCCATCATAGACATCTTGAATTCTTTGCTCATATCTTCTGCAAACCTGCAATCAAAGAGTGAGACGAGCCGCCAAAGACAATATCATCCATGTATACTTGAACAATTAGGATATCATCCCCCTGCCTGAGAAGAAAAAGATTCTTATCTACCTTGCCCATCTCAAATCCCTTGCGAAACAAGAACCCCCTCAAGCAGCCATACCAATCATGGGGAGCTTGTTTCAGCCCATACAACGCCTTTCTCAGCCTATGTCGTATGGACCTCCCTGGGCCCACTACCTCGGTGGGTACCAGGACCGACTACTCGGTGGGCCCCTGGGACTACCCGACTTGTGCCGCACGCACCGTTGGCGTGAGGCACAAGAACTACCGTGGACAAGTACTCGGATAGGAAGCTATGCATACCATGTACAAGTGTAGGGGACTCCTAGACGTACACGACAAGTACTCTCTCCCTAAACCGACTTCTAACCCTACCTCCCGGACTATATAAGGCGAGGCAGGGACCCTCCTCTATCATACGCATCGATTACGCCATCTTGTAATCACACCCAATCAATCCGAGTTACGCGAGATACAAGATGTAGGGTATTACGCACCTCGCGGCCCGAACTGTCTAAACCGTGTGCCACATGTCTCTTCCTTCGAGTTACCGATCTCGGCGAGGCCACATTCATCTACTTCGGGTACTCCCCTTAGTAGGTTGCCGGTCTAAAACACCGACAGCTGGCGCGCCGGGTAGGGGATCTCGCCGAAGATCACATGGCGAACTCGACGGCTTCCAACTTCATCAAGCCAACCGTCGCCTTCAAATGCGGCGACACCTTTGTCTTCATCTCCTGGGTCTGCACCGCTGACGGCGCTGGATCCTTCCAACGCCGCCTCACCATGTCGCCCAACCCGGAGACTAGGCTCGTGACGCTTCCCGAAGTAGTCACGGGCAATCTCACCGGAAAATTAGGTGAAATTTCGCTCTACAACCAACACGCCGACTTCGAGCTCGGATCCGACTCCAACTCGAACTCGACGTCCCCGTGGGCTATCGCATGCGAGCCGGCTACCCAGCCATCGCGCGCGGCTCCCCTCTCCGTGCACGCTTCGCACGTGGCCCCCGCAACGTCAGCAGGCCCCACTCGAAGGCTCCCACCACGCGCCGGGCCGGCAAGGAGATCATACCCGACTACAACTCGGACTCCGACACCGCCCCCGGCTACACTCGGACTCCAATCCTCTCTCTGGCTTCTACTCGGATTCCTCCTACGAGTTCGACTTCGGGTCGGACCCTGACGAGCCCGAGTTCGAGAACAACTCCACAGAGCAACCCCTGTCAGGACCAACTGACGGCTTGGTTATAACATCTACACCCGCTGAGAGATTTGTCTACTGGCTAGATCGCAAGCCCACAGACTTGACAGAAGGGAACTCACGCTGCGTCGCCTACCTCGACTCACTTCCCTTGCAGGAGGGAACATCGCTTGCTCCAGCTGGGGAGCACACTCCTACAGAGGTGGCAACCAGTGACTCCAGCCTTGGCTCTCCTGACCGATAAGTCATCATGACTACCAACGAGACACCAGAGCCCTCAGGGACGGTCCCTGACCAATACCTTGAGGACATCTCAGCGGACGAGTTGTCCGCCAACGCGCCCGCCGATGAGACCGCCGCCAACAAAGACGCCCGCGTGAACGCAACAGAAAGCGGAACGAACGGCGCCGACATCTCCGCGAGTCCCTCCCCATCCGCAACCTCGCCGAAGCACTCGACCAAGTCGAGAGCCGGGTACACACTACCCCGGAGCAATGCCTCATGTCTATCACTACGATAGCACGTCAGGCTCAGGGGATGCGCGCGGGACAAGTCATCTCCAAGCTCACGAGAAGACGCCTACTTCATGCGAGTCAACACCGAGTCGCTCAACCACCTCCCGTCGGGAGCTCGTGACAACGAAGCAACAAGTCGCAGTGCGGACATCGGTCGCAACCGTACTCGAGCGGAGCTACCTGCCAACCCCAACCGTACTCGGGCAACGGGCCGGTGGACCCTCTCAGGGTGGCAACAGCGCTGGTGGTGACCGGGAGATCGTCCCTCACCGCGATCCTGGAGGCGGAGGCGGCGACGGTGTGAGCTCCAACCATGGAGCCAACGGGGAGGGGCCGGGGGCGGTGGCGACCGCGGCGGAAGAGGCCACGCGGATAGCCACATCTCCGGCGCCTCACGTGGCGGCTTCGATGCCCTCTAGAAAATCGAAGAACTACGGCGCAAGAAGGCTTCCACGACGGGCGACAACGACGGCTTCCCTACCTATCGGTGTTTTAGAACGGCAAACCTACCAAGGGGGTACCCGAGGTAGTAGATTGTGCGGTGGGGATCGCGATCGGGAGACCGAGAACTCGAAGGTATGCGCAAGGACACGAGACACAAGATTTATACAGATTCGGGTTGCCAAGGTGGCGAACCCTACGTTCTGTTTGGGGATCAAGTATGGCGCCCTGCGCTTGGTGTTGGGTTGAGATCAGGTGCCCAGCTAGGTACCCGACCCTCCTTTATATAGTCCAGGGGGCGGGTTCCTAGTCGGTTACAAGGAAGGAGTCCTAGTAGGATTACACGAACGACTCCTAGTAGGATTACAGGGGAATTCTAGTAGGAGTCCGTCTTCATCCTTCCTTGCGTGAGTACCCGGGGAGTATGCCCGACAAGCCCCCGAGCACATTGTAGTCGAGAGTAGTAGTTCGAGTAGTCTTTGAAGCCTCTTCGAGTAGTTCTTGAGCGTCCTCGAGTACGCATGGAGAAGTCTTCAATAGTACTTGAAGCTGCCGCGAGGGCCGGGAAGGTGGTCCGGCTCCTCCGTCTTGAAGTCAAGATTATATGGAAGTGCGATTGCAAAATCGCACTCCATATGGAGTAGCCCCCGAGCCTTAGGTTGAATTACAGAATCTAGGCGAGGGTCAATCTTGATTCTGAATCTTCCGTCTTGAAAAAATTGAATGATGGTCGTAGCATAGCAGCCCCGAGCCTTGAAATGATTAGGTAATCAATCCAAGGGTCTTCGGTGTTCGCGGAAGCCATCACCGAGTACTCTTGCGGCGTGTAACCCCCGAGATAAGAGAGCCTGTATGAGCCACGTCGAGTAGTGATTGGTGAGGAGCCCCCGAGCTTTGAGAGCGAGCGAAGCATGCGAAGTTATCTTCAAGCGCCCCCGAGCCGGAGAGATTCCAAGTAGTAGTTTGGCGTCGAGCCGTGGAGTATGAGAAGTAGTCGTGCCGTCGGAGCGGACTTTAAATACGACCGAAGTCGACTTTAGAAGCCGGCGGTGCGGACTTTAGAATGCGACTTAAAAACCGAAGTCGACTTTGTGCCGCACGGAGCGGACTTTGAGATGCGACTTGAAAACCGAAGTCGACTTTGTGCCGCGCGGAGCGGACTTCGATATGAGACTTTAGAAGTCGACTTTAGGATGTCGCGCGGAGCGGACTTTGAGATGCGACTAGAATAGTCAACTTTGTGCCACGCGAGGTGGACTTAAGATGCAAAAAACGAAAAGCACTTTCCGGAAAGCCAAAGCAAATGAAAAATCGGCTTAAGTTTTGCCGCCGAAGCGGGCTTAAGATTGCGACCAAAGTCGGCTTGTGCCACCGGAGTGGGCTTGGATGCGACCGTTAGCGTCGACTTGTGCCACCGGAGTGGGCACGGGTGCGACCGTTAGCGTCGACTTGTGCCACCGGAGTGGGCTTGAGTACCTGAGCCATGGATTTCAGACCCAAGGTACGATTGCCGCCAGAGCGGGCTTGAGGGTGCGACCAGAGTCGGCTTGAGGGTGCGACCGGAGTCGGCTTGTGTACCTAGGCCATGGATTTCAGACCCAAGGTATGGTTGCCACCGTAGTGGACTTGAAGGTGCCACCGGAGTCGACTTGCGTACCTGGGCCATGGATTTCAGACCCAAGGTGCGGAGCGCGAGTACTTAGGGTACTTGGACCCATGGTACAGAGCATGAAGACCACGTGCAGCTAGGTTCCATCGTCGCCAGGACCCGAGGGCCGCTTACAGCTAGGTTACATTGAAGCTTACACACGTAGTATGCCATCGAAGCGGGCGAAGATGCGACCGAAGTCGACTTTAAGTTGCCGCACGGAGCGGACTTTAGAATGCGTGTAGAAATCGACTTTAGATTGCCGCGCGTAGCGGACTTTAGAAACTACCTCCTAGGGATAGCTCCCGAGTTGATGAAGTAGACTCGTGACGACTTGATTGATATGCCCCAAGAGTAGTCGGCGAGTGTAGCTCCCGTGAAAACCCGCCGAGAAGCATACACAAATGAGTAGTCGGCAAGTAGTGCTACATGATGAGGAGAACAAGCCAAGAGAACAAGTAATCATTTAAATAAATGACTTAGCCGTTGCTCTTTGCTGAGCGGACCGATGATGAAGCCGTGGCGGTTGGCGATGGAGCCGCGACGGTTGTTGTTAAAGTTGACTAGTCGAGTTGATTCCGACTAGTTGTTGGGGGCGTGATCGCCATTCTCGACTAGTTTGGAAAACTAGTCAAGATGAAAGGTCGATGCGATGCGACCGAAGACGACGTCGTGGTGGCGCGCGGCATACTCGAAGTAGAGCCGGTGTTGCCGCGAGATAAGTAGTCACGATGCACGGCGTCGAAGAAGTAGAGCCGCGTGGCCGCGAGACGAAGTCACGGCGCACGGAGTAGTTGACGATGAGCCCGGGCGAGGCGGAGTAGTCGGACGACGAGCCCGCGCGAGGGTGGAGTAGTCGACGACGAGCGGCGCGACGTGCCGAGGCACCCGGACGCGCGGCGGAGGAAAAGTAGTAGACGACGACGAGCCCGCGCGAGGGCGGAGTAGTCGACGACGAGCTCGCGCGAGGCGGAGTAGTCGACGACGAGCGGCTCGACGAGCCGCGTGACGAGCCGCGCGACGTGCCGAGGCACTCGGACGCGCGGCGGAGGCGAAGTAGTCGACGACGAGCCCGCGCGAGGCGAGTAGTCGACGACGAGCGGCGCGACAAGCCGCGTGACGAGCCGCGCGATGTGCTGAATCAGCCGGACGCGCGGCGAAGACGAAGTAGTTGACGACGAGCCCTGCGCGAGGTGGAGTAGTCGACGACGAGCGTCGCGACGAGCCGCATGACGAGCCGCGCGGCGTGCCGAGGCACCGGGACGCGCGGCGGAGGCGAAGTAGTCGACGACGAGCTCGCGCGAGGCGGAGTAGTTGACGACGAGCGCGCGCGACGAGCCGCACGATGTGCCGAGGCACCGGATGCGCGGGGAGGCAAAGTTGTCGACGACGACGAGCTCGCGCGCGGGCGAGTAGTCGACGACGAGCCTGCACGAGGCGGAGTAGTCGACGACGAGCGGCGTGACGAGCCGCGTGACGAGCCGTGCGACGTGCCGAGGCACCCGGACGCGCGGCGGAGGCGAAGTAGTCGACGACGCGCGCGCGCGACGAGCCGCGTGACGAGCCGCGCGACGTGCCGAAGCAACCGGACGCGCGGCGAAGACGAAGTAGTCGACGACGAGCCTGCGCGAGGTGGAGTAGTCGACGACGAGCGGCGCGACGAGCAGCATGACGAGCCGCGCGACGTGCCGAGGCACCCGGATGCGCGGCGAAGACGATGTAGTCGACGACGAGCTTGCGCGAGGCGGAGTAGTCGACGATGAGCGGCTCGACGAGCCGCGTGACGAGCCGCGCGACGTGCCGAGGCACCCGGACGTGCGGCGGAGGCGAAGTAGTCGACGACGAGCCTGCGCGAGGCGGAGTAGTCGACGACGAGCGGCGCGACGAGCCGCGTGACGAGCCGCGCGACGTGCCGACGCAACCGGAAGCGCGGCGTAGGAAAATTGATTCCGCTTTGACAAGAGCAAGGCAACTTGCTTCAATGGATCTCGGCGAGTCGACGAGTAGATTGATCTTGTTGACGAGGGTCCTTCGAATTCGCCCGGTGGTGATGATCACCCCTACACCGGCGCCCCGACCGTTGGTGTTTTAGACCCGTAAACCTACCAAGGGGAACCCGAGGTAGTAGATTGTGCGGTGGGGATCGTGATCGGGAGACCGAGAACTCGAAGGTATGCGTAAGGACACGAGACACAAGATTTATACAGGTTCGGGTTGCCAAGGTGGCGAACCCTACGTCCTGTTTGGAGATCAAGTATGGCGCCCTGCGCTTGGTGTTGGGTTGAGATCAGGTGCCCGGCTAGGTACCCGGCCCTCCTTTATATAGTCCAGGGGGCGGGTTCCTAGTCGGTTACAAGGCAGGAGTCCTAGTAGGATTACACGGAACGAGTCCTAGTAGGATTACAGGGGAATTCTAGTAGGAGTCCGTCTTCATCCTTCCTTGCATGAGTACCCGGGGAGTATGCCCGACAAGCCCCCGAGCACATTGTAGTCGAGAGTAGTAGTTCGAGTAGTCTTTGAAGCCTCTTCGAGTAGTTCTTGAGCAATCTACTCCTCCCGGAGAAATTCAAGCCTGCGGGAATCACCAAGAACGACGCAAAGCAAGACCCGGTGCGGTGGCTCGGATGCTACGCCCTATCCATCGAGAACACCGGAGGCAACAACGACACCAAGTGCCTCTACTTCCCCTTCGTCCGGACCAAGCACCGCTTAAATGGCTCGAGTCTCTTGAGAAGTACTCGATCGACAAGTGGGACCACCGAAGCGACGGTTCACCGGCAACTTCGCGGGCACTATGGGCCGCTTGGGTACTCGCATGGACCCGACTATAGTGAAGCGAGAATAAGGCAAGACCCTTCGCAAGTACATGCGGTGCTTCTTCGACAAGCGCGCCACGGTAGTGGATGTCTCGACAAAGAAGTCATCGACCTCTTCCAAGACGGTCTCTACCACCGTCGCACCTTTGAAGACTTCGGCCGTCACCGCCCAAGCTCCATCACCCACCTCAAGGACATGGTCACCTCCTGGGCTGATACAAAAGACAAGGCCAACGCCAAGTACGACGCCATCCGTGGCAATAGCAAACGAGAACACGGGCGGCGGCGGCGGCTGCGGCGGGAACCAAGGCGGTCACGGCAACAACTACTCGGGTCCCAACCGCAAGCGCAAGCCGGACAACACCGTCGCAGCTATCCGGCGCCTGCGAAGGAGAACTCGAAGAAGACCTCCCGGCGGCTTCAAAGACTTGCCGAAAGAGAAGTGCCCGTGGCATCTAGACGGCAACCACACCATCGAGTAGTGCTACCAACTCCGGCGAGCACTAAAGGATACTCCGCAGCCATGGCACCCTCACGACAAGAAAGGCAAGAAGAAGACCGACGAAGGTAACGACGACTTCCGGGAACCCGACAAGACGGTCAACGTCCTCTTCGGCGGACTACCCAACCGACGGGCTCGAAAGCTACCCGTTGAGAAGTCATGAGCATTGAACCGGCGGTTCCGACCCCTCTCGGGAGGTCGTAGGTACCCATTACCTTCTCACGCACGGATCATGGACAAGCTTCTCCGAACCGGGACGGTTCCCACTCGTCCCGAAGCCGATGGTCGCGGGCTCCAAGCTAAACAAGGTCCTCATCGATGGTGGAAGCGGGCTCAACGTCCTTTTCACCAAGACCTTGAAGAAGATGAACCTCGACATTATCCACATGCTCACCAAGAGCACCTCGCCCTTCTACGGTGTCTTTCCCGGGAACGCGGCCATCCCACAGGGCTTAGTGGTTCTGCCAGTTACCTTCGGGGAAACACGGGACAACTACCGTACCGAGTACGTCAAGTTCGAAGTCGCCTACTTCGAGACGTCCTACCATGCCATCCTCGGCAGACCGGCTATCGCCAAGTTCATGGCGGTACCCCACTACACCTACTTGGTACTCAAGATGCCAAGTCTAGTGGTGTACTCTCACTGCAAGGGGACTTGAAGATATTGCACAACTGCGACACAGAAGCCGTGGAAATCGCATCTACGAATCAAGTTCCCAACGCTATGATGGAGATCTACGCTGCGTCGAAGAAGCTTGCCCCAAGTGAACTCGACATCCCGGAGAAGTCGACAAATCCAACAAGCCTCGGCCCACTGAGGAGGTTCTCGGTCAAAACAATTGACCTCGGGACGAGCGACAACGGCAAGACCACCACCATCGGGGCGGGCCTCGACCCGAAATAGGAAGACACGCTCATCAACTTCCTCCGGGCTAACCACGACATCTTCACGTGGAAACCGGCGGACATGCTAGGGCTGCCCAGGGAGTTGATTGAGCATTCACTCAACGTCAACCCTAAAGCTACCCCGAAGCGACAACACCTGCGCCGCTTCGCTGACGACAGACGGGACGCCATCAAGAAGGAACTCGCCAAACTACTCGCGGCTGGCTTCATCAGAGAAGTCTTCCATCCTGAGTGGCTCTCCAACTCCATCCTCGTCCGCAAGAAGAACTCGAACGAGTGGAGGATGTGCGTCCACTACACCGACCTCAAAAAGCACTGCCCAAGGACCCCTTCGGGTTGCCGCGGATTGATCAAGTCATCGACTCCACGGTGGGCTGCGACCTGCTCTGCTTCCTCGACTGCTACTCCGGGTACCACCAGATCGTGATCAAGGAAGAAGACCAGGAGAAGACCGCATTCATCACCCCGTTTGGCGCGTCTGCTATACGACCATGTCTTTCGGGTTGAAGAACGCCGGCACCACCTACCAACGAGCTATCCAGGCCTGCTTCAAGAGGCAACTCAACAAGAACGTCGAAGTCTATGTGGATGACGTGGTCGTCAAGACCAGAAAGTCCAACATACTCATCGCCGATCTTGAAGAGATTTCGCATCCCTGCGAGAATGCTGGAAGCTCAACCCGAACAAGTGCGTCTTCGGCGTACCGTCGGGCAAACTACTCGGCTTAATCATCGCCCACCACGGCATCGAAGCCAATCCCGAGAAGATCTCCGCCATCACCGAAGCATGAAAGCTCCCACGTGCATCAAAGACGTGCGAAGCTGACCGGGTGCATGGAGGCTCTGAACAGATTCATCTCGAAGCTCGGAGAACGGGGGCTCCCCTTCTTGAAACTACTCAAACATCAAGAGAAGTTCGTGTGGACTCCAGAGGCAGACCAAGCCCTTGCCCAGCTCAAGGACTTCCTATCAAAGCCACCGATCCTCACGACTCCTCGCAAAGGCGAGCGGCCATCTTGCTCTACCTCGCTGCGACTACTCACGTGGTCAGTATTGCCATCATCGTCGAGCGAGAAGGAAGACGGCCACGCCTACCCGGTCCGGCGCACGGTCTACTTTGTCGGCGAGGTCTGTCGGAATCCAAGGCACGCTACCAGCCCGGTACGGATGCTCTTGTACGCAAGTGCTCATCACCTCGCGGAAACTACGACACTACTTCCAGGAGTACTCGATGTCCGTCGTCACCGACTACCCGCTCGACGACATCCTGCGGAACCAAGATGCTACTGGAAGAATCTCTAAGTGGGCAGTCAAACTCGGCACCCTCAACATCGACTTCAAGCCACGCACAGCCATCAAGACGCAGACGCTAGTTGACTTCATGGCGGAGTGGCGGGAGAATCAGCTACCTACTCCAACTGAGCGCCCAGAGCATTGGGTGATGTACTTCGACGGCTCGCTCAATCTCGAAGGCGAGTACTCTTGATCTCTCCAACGAGCGAACAACTCAAGTACGTCCCTGCGGATCTTCCGGAAGGTCTCAAACGGCGAAGCCGAGTACGAAGCTCTGCTACACGGGCTTCGCCTCGCGGCTTCACTAGGCATCAAGCGGCTAGTAGTCTACGGCGACTCCGTAGTGGTCATCAACCAAATCAACAAGTCCCGGGACCGCAACAAGGAGAACATGGACATGTACCGCCTAGAAGTCCGCAAGCTCGAGAACAAGTTCTACGGTCTCGAATTCCCCCCCCCCCCCAAAATGGTCCCATTTTTGTGCGTAAATAAAACAACTCACACGCGCTAAGCTTGTTTTTCTACTTCAACCCCGAGCAACGATTTGAACAAGGGCGCGGGCGTCCTAGCGGAAGGAGCGTGCGAGCCGGAGATAGCCCACGCCGCGAGGATACGGCCCTTCTCTCTCGCCTCCAACCCGGCGGGCCCCCGCGAAAATCGAACTCCCCTAACTAGAATCTACTCGGGAAGAAGGAGAAACAAAAAGCGCGAGTAAACAAAAAGACTTCATTTCGCAGCAACAAATGTTTACGATTAAAATAACTTGTTTATTTACAAAAGGCCGCGTGGCCAGAATACTGATACACAAATAAAAACAGGCCAAGCGCCCAGCTGTCTTCGAGCGGGGAGGAGCCGCGGTGTCAACGGCGTCCGGGAAGAGGAACTCCTCGAAGGCTTCAGCGAGCGACCCGGTGGCATCAGCGGCGAGCGCGTCCATGCGCTCCATCGCCACCTTGTCCTCAACGCCCTCGGGAACAACGTAGCCCTCCGCCAGCGCCTCGAAGTTGACCTCGTAGTGGGACCGTACCACTCCGAGGGCCTTACGGACGCCAAGACGCAACGCCGGCGCATCCGTTCGGTGACGTGGCCGCCAAGGGCGCGCAGCGGGCGGCCGGCGAGCTTCCGGCCCGCGCTTCGCCCTCCTCCAAAACCCGGCGGGGTCTCGAGGGCCGCATCGCGCGGCTCCCGCAACTCCTGCTCGGAGGAGTCGTAGGAGGTCCGCGGTGCCTCGGCCCGCTCAACCGCGTGTCCCGGCCGCGGCGCGCAAGCCCGGAGTCACCAAGACAAGAAAGAAATCGAAAAAGAGTGCGAATTCCCAGCGAGAAAACCAACCAAACAGAGTCAAGCGACAACTCACATTCAACTTGCTTCCTCTCCGCCTCGAGGTCACGGCGCTCGGCCTCGACCGCCAGCTCGAGGCCCTTGACGGTCTCACCTTGCTCCTCGGAGGGCCGGCCCCGGTTTGCGTTTGTAATGCTGAGCACAATCAGCTCGCCCTCGGCCTTGGAGAGCGCGGTGTTCCGCTCCTCCAGCGACTTCTGCGCCGCCTCGCGAGCGACGCGCTCCTGCTCCAGCGCCGACCGGGCGTCGGCGAGGGCAGCTTGCTCCTGCTGGAGCCGCCCCTCAGCCCCTTTGCGGGGCGGTGCGCTCTGCGGGGAGCCGCTCCTCGGCGCGACGGCGAGCGCCCCGACCTTGGCGTTGAGGGCGACCTTCAAGTCATCGGCCTCCTTGGCCCGCTGCTCCCGGCGCGCGCGCCCGCTCCTCGGCCCGGCGCGCCGCGCCCGCGCCCCCTCGAGCGACGAGCGGAGCCCCCGGTTCTCGTCGCGGACGCCGGCCACCTCTCGCCTCCCAGTTGGTCGCCAGCGTCCGCATCTTCTCCAGGTCCGAGCGCGCCCGCCACAGCGCCTCATCACGATCGATGAGAGCCGTGCAGACCCGCTCGAGGCTAGAGCGGCGCGCCGGGTCCTGCCTCGTGCTCTCGGGGAGTTCGTCGCGCAAGACCACGGCCCGTACGCCAACCGGCCGTCCGAGTCCCGAGGGCGTCGGCGAGCGCGTCGAAAGCGCCGCATCGCTCCCGAAGCCGGTGGAGCTCGGCGTTCACCCGATCGAAGGAGTCGTACTTGTCATGGGCGTGGCGCTCGAGCTCCCGTCACCCACAACTCGAAACCCGTAAGCGCCACGACACGGAAACGAGTGCACAAAAACGAGAGAAAGAAGACAACGAGCAACAACGCCCTACCCGGAAGACGCACCATGCGGGGCCGCCATGGACCCTCGGCGCCTCGTTCGGCGCGCGGTCGAGCGTGGCGCCGTGGCTCCGGAGCTCGCCCCGAGCCTCCTGCTCTCCCCGGGCGTCGCCGAACGCGAGCGGATCGCCAACGGCCCCCTCTACCCGGGCGAGTGGCCGGCGCGGGAGGACGAGGCCTCGGCGCCGTGTCCTCGGCCCCCCGCCACCATGTGGCCCTCGCGGCCCGCCTCACGAGGGCCCCCTCCGGGGCCCCGGGCGCAGCGTGGCGCTCGTCCACCGATCCCACCCGGGCGGTGGGGAGTCGTCGTCCGGGACCTCCACCACCTGCGGGAACCGCCGGCGGGCGCCGGCCCTAGCGCCGCTTCCGCCGGCGCCTCCCACCCGCGCCTCCGTGGCCACGGGCGCCGACGCGGCGCCGTGGCCATCGCCTCCGGCCGCGCCTCCGCGACCACGGGCGCCCGTCCGCCCTCCTCAAGCGCAACCCCCGGACGCCGCCGCGGGCCGCACCTCGCTCTACCTCCGCCGCGGCCGGCGCCACCGGCCGCGCCTCCGCCGGCAGCGAGCCACCGGCGGGCCGCGCCTTCGCCACGGCCCGCCGCCGTGGGGCTGCGCCCCCGCCACGGCCGGCGCCGGCCGCTCCTCGGCGACCGCCGGCCGCGCCACGGCGGGCTCGATCCACCGGCCGAGGCCTCGGGGCCTCGGCTGCGCCCGCGAGCTCTCGCCCGCCGCCGCCGTGCTTGCCCCCCGCCCGCGACGCCCTCGACGAGCGCCGCCGGGTGGGGATGGACGCGTCCGCCCTCGGCACCTTGGCCGGTGCGAGGGGAGGCACAGGTTGGTACCACACCGCGCAAGCACAAATAGAAAGTTAGAATGCCCGATTGTCAAAAAACCGAACCGAGCGAGAGGAACGAGCCCCTTACCTCGAAGAGGAAAAGGCGCGCTTCCTTTTCCTCGAGGCCTCGACAGATGAGCCGGCGCGCCGGGCGTGCCCGCCGCCGCGCCTCCCCGATGCCACCGCCGCGTGCGCGGGCCCCGCCTCGCGCGCGAGCGCGCTTGCCGCGCGCGCGCCTGCGCGGCACGTGCCGGCACCTCCGCGGCACACGCCGTCCCTCGTTGTCGATTGCCGGCGGCGGCGCGCCGCCGCGCCCGCCCTGTGCGATGCCGCCCTTGCCGCCGGAGCCGGCTCCGGCGACGGGGGCGCAGGCTCCCACCTATCAGAGGGGCCCTGCCCCTCAGCCTCTTCCTCTTCGTCCTCCTCCGAGGACGAGTACTCCTCAGTCCCCGGGGAGGAGAGCCCCAGCTCCTCGCGCCGCCGGTACTCCGCGCTCCGTCGCTCGCGGCGCTCGCGGTGCCGCCTCGCGCGCTCCCTCTTGCGCACCGCCCGCTCCTCGCTCCCGTTGCCGCGCCGCCCGACCGAGCGCGCGGGAGTCGGGGGGTGGGCGGAACGGACTTCGCGGCGGTGAAGTTCACCACCGCATACGGGAACGTTAAAGATGCGTCGGGGGCAGAGGCAACACCAAGAACTAAAACGGAATTAAGAATCATACTCACCAACGGGCCGGTGGGGGAGCATCTCGAGGTCCCACGGGGGTTCGGGTCGGGCGCGCCGGCATCCGTGTGTCGACGGCGTTCCGCGCCCGGTGAGCGCATACGGCCGCCCCGAGGGGGGTCGGGAGCATCCGCGACCTCGCCAGCGCGACGGGGTCCGCCTCCTCTGTCATCTCGTAGATGTAGAGCGGCCTCTCCATCAGAGGCACGACCCGCCGGTGATGGAGGAAGGCGAGGACGCCCGCCGCGGTCAGCCCTTGCGCCGTCAGGCTCCTCAAGGCGGCCGGGACCGAGTCCCGCCGCCTCCGATGCTGGGGCATGGACACCCCGTAGCCCCAAGAGTTGGGCTTCTCCTTGAACACCCGACCGGTTTAGGGGGGGGGGGAGGCCGGGCTCGGCGTTGCGCGGGTAGAACCATCCCCGCTCCCGGCCCGCATTGTTTGTCGTCATGGTGCGGGGGATGTAGTTGTCCTTGAACCGCCCCCACGGGGCGAGCAACATCCCGCCGGCGCGCACCGCGCGGCGGGTCCTCGGCTCCATCGTGGGGGCTGCGTAAAGAGCTCCGCGCGAGAAGAGGTGTATCCGCAGCTCCCGCTGATCGGGATCCCCAGATACCCCTCGCAGACGCCCACGAACGTGGCCGCCTGCGAAATCGCGTTGGGCGCGAAGTTGTGCAACTCCACGCCGTAGTAGTAGCACAGCGCCCGCATGAAGCGGCTCGCCGGCGTGGCGAAGCCGCGCTCGTGGAAGCGAACGAAGCTCACCACGTAGCCTTCCGGCGGGTTGGGCGCGTGGTCCCCCGCCGGTGGCACTATCCACTCCGCCGGCGGCCATCCTCGTTTGCCGCCAACCGGCGGCGGTGACTAACTCGCCAAGGGCCGGCCGGTTCACCGTCGACCGCTCCCGGTGCGTACGGGTCAAGGATCGTGAGGGGCGTAGGCGGCGCCATGAGGAAGGACAAGGGATGCGAAGAACAAAGGACAAGAAGAGGAAGAAGAGCTCTAATCGCGAAGCCGCACGGTGGCGAAAGCAAAGCGAAGACGAAAGCACAGGGGGCTAAAATGGCGGAGCGCTAAGGTAAAAAACCGCCGCTTCCCCTTCCCCTCAGATTTATAAGCAGCGGGCGAGCTCTCTGGGGCGGACGCCCCGCGCGCATTAACTACAGGGAATCTTCTCTTCTCGCTGACGAGCGGGCCCCACCACGACCGCAGCGGCCACATCACCGCGAACGGGCCATCATCACGGTGAAGACTAGCAGGGGCCGTGGTAGGCGGTCACGTCCGCCTGCCCACACCGCCCACTACGCGCGCACGCGGCCGCGACGCCTAAAAAAGCGCGCCCGCGATGCGAAACCGCAGCCTCTACTGTGGAGCATTTAATGGCCCGGTCCCTTGCAAAACAAGGAGAACCCTCGAGCGGCACGGACTCCCGGCTCTAGATAATTTCGACCCCCTAAAGGGTACGGGCGTGAGAAGGTCACCTCGAGGCCCGTTTTGAAACAAAACAAAGGCGCGCAAGCACCCATGCCACGTAGTACCCTCGAGTGGCACGAGCCCCCGGCTCTAGATAATTTCGACCCCCTAAAGGGTACGGGCGTGAGAAGGTCGCCTCGAGGCCCGTTTTTTGAAATAAAGCGGGCACCACGAGCACCCATGCCACGCTATATTACTAATTAGCGCCTCAGGGGCCGGCTCGCCTGTGTCCCTCGATGGTCGCAAACGCAAAGACGGGCCGCCCAGGCGCCGCCCCGCACGGCCCTACTGATCAGGGGTTCGAAGCCTGACCCTCGACGGGTTTGAACGAGCGCCCCGCATCGCGAGTCGGGGACGACGAGCCGTTCCTCGAGCCCGCCAGCTCGAGGGTGCCCCACAAGTCGTGTTCGAGAGCCGGCGAGGGCGCCTAGCCGGGGGATCCCACCGAAGGAGAGCTTCCGCGCCCTCGGTCCCCGGCAAACGGGACCGAGCCCCACCTAGCAAACCCACGCAAGCGCTTCTATGGACGTGTCTTTGGACCACGCAACCTACCCTTATCGAACGGGGCATGGGCGTCCACTCGAACCACCCACTAGCGACTCAACGAGGAATCCACAATTCGCGACCCGCTCGATGGGGGTTGCGGAAACCTCACCCTCTCGTCCCGCGGAAGGACGGCGAGGGCGCGTTAAGAAACAAGTCGTAAAGCTCTACCCGATCGCCTCGAACGGGCCCCGTGCTCGGGGGCTTGACGGGACGGCTACACCTCCTTGGCTTGCACCCGCGGGAGACGGTGCCGGCAGCGCGTGCGTCACCGAAGCCGGCCGAGATATTGTCGACGCCGGTTGAAACATGTACCACGACCTCCGACCGGCTCTCGCGGATAACCCCTACGAGAGCATCCACGCTCCCGTAGGGCTTCGAGGCTGGACCCGCGGGTCCGCCGACGCGGCCCCACGGAAAGCGTTCGCAAGGCAAGAAGGGAAGAACGTCCTATCGGTAGGCTCCGGCATCCGCGGGAGCCTCAATGGCAAACCCACGGATGCTCGGGGGCTGCGTCGGGGACAGCCCTAGGGGTCCCCTTTAACAACCGGGAAATCCCCACTTAAAACCCGCAACAAAGCCAAAACACACTTTGCCTAACCACGCAGATACGGCCCATGCCGCAGAACTTCAACGGCCCACCAAGGCGGCCCTCTTGAAGATCCCCTCGAGCGAGCTTCGCCTCGCTCGAGGATGTGCGCCTCCCTCGGGCGGGCTCCGTCCCGTTCTAGGGGGTGTGCTTCCCTCGAGCAGACTCCGCCTCGCTCGAGGGCCCGCTCCCCCCCTCGAGCGGGCTCCGCCTCGCTCGAGGGTCCGCCCCGCCCTCGACCGGGGTCCGCCTCGCTCGAGGGTGCCCCGCACGCGCGTGTGCCCGCCCCCGTACGCGGGCATTTAACGCCCGACACCGGCGGGGACGGCGCCATCATGCGCCCGTGGCTCGCGCCCCGTCTTCGCCGCACCAACTCCCCGGGAGGGAGCCCATCCCCATCACCGTGGGGGAGGGACCGTGCGGCGCGGCCGGTTTCGGTCCCCGTGACGCCGTGCACCTCGCTCCGGTACGGCTAACGCGCCGAGCCCCTCGAAGGGGGGCCGAGCGCTCCCTCGATTCGCTTTCTTGTGACCTTATAGGGTTAGGTGGAGGCGCTAGGCCGGTGGAACGCCATCCCTGCCACTGTTACGGTATGGCTGCCGCCCCCGCGCATGCGGGCGCACGCCAGGCGCTGTAGCAACGACTCCAGACTGTGGAACGTATTGGAATGGGACGCCGTTTTACCTACTCCTGTACCCCGTACGGCCGACGTCAGCAGCTCCCTCGAGCCTATCAGAAGACGCCACACCCATCCGCCGCCCTTCTACCCTCGAAGCCGCCCTCGTTCGGGTACAAGATAGGCCATGATGGCCGGATCGCCGCGAGGATCGTCCGGACGGCCGCCCACTCTACAGCATAGCACGCCACGCCCCTTCACGTAGCCAAATAGCGCGGCGCGCATGTGATTCGCTCCCTCCTTGATCTATAAAAGGGGGGACGAACCCCCCCCCGTCGCGGGGGAGAGACATAGACACAACACAACGAGAGACAAGCCGCGCCATGCACTTGTCCTCCAATTCTCCCACAACATCTTCGGTCACTACACCGGGGACTTGGAAGCCACGCTTCCTCTCCCGCCTTGCTTGTAGCGGCCCCACTACGGGCACCCCGGTCTCGAGCAATATAGTGCCTCGAGCACACCCTCGCTGGACGTACGGCCCCCTCGGCCGGAACCGGGATAAACCCCTTCTCTCTTATTGCTTAGCATCGACCATTGAGAGATAGACCACGGCGCTTACTACTCGGTTAGTATCGGTACCATATTCCGCTTGCAAGTCTAAACGAACTTTGATACAACTATTAACCGTCAAGAAGCCCCTTTTTCCGGCGCCGTTGCCGGGGAACAAGGAATCAAGATCCGATCTAGTATCGCTTATCTTTCAGCTTTTTCTTTTGATTTTCTTTTGCATCTCTTATGTTTGATCATCCTCAAAAGAAAAAAAAATCAATCTAATCTAGTTTTGATTAACCCTAGTTTTTATGTTTAGATTTTTGTTTTATTACTAACCCTAACCGGAGATGGTTGGCTACCTCTCCAAGAAACCCAAAACTTTTTTGTGGATGATCCAGGAAAACTTTACAGGCAAAGGTGACGTGCAACACAAGCTAAAGGGTTGGAAACCCTAGATTCAAAATCAAAGTCGAAGGACCGTCAAAATCTCCAAAGGAGTCACCAACTCCAAGTCAAGACGCCGGAAGGCCTTCAAATCAAGAGGAGGATGGAGAAGATGGAGATGGAGAAAGAAGCTCAACACCTAAAGGCTGCCAAGGCAAGATCCACATGCGAAATGTTCATCATGATGAAGATGCTAGAGACGCAAGTGGAACAACTTGCCGGCGCCCGATGGGTAACAAAGAAGAATTTCGGAGACAACTCCAAGGTCCCAAGACGGCGAAAGGCTACTCAAACTCATTCGGGAGAGATGGAGGATCACACTAAGGAGACCATGAAGATCACAACCGAAGACCGGAGTTCGAGATGTCGAGCCACAAGGAAGTTGTTGCATCCGTCAAGACCAAAGGACAAAGCCAGCCTGTGAAGACCAAAAAAAATGACTAAGCCGAAGTGGGTACCCAAGATTGCAACGCCCACAAAGAGCGTTGATCCGAAGTAATCAAGTGAAGAAGTCTAGCCATGGACTATAAACGAAGCGCTAGGCGGGAGGCAACCCGTTTCGTCGAGTCAAGAATAAGCTACCGGGAGGACAACCCAATTTCAGGTTTTTCGAGTCTTTTCATATAATTCAGTTTTGAATTTTACTACGCAAAACCTTAGACTTAGAATGGTTGAACAATATTAGAGACATAATTCTTGGTTGAATATTTTGCTTGATCATAAACCCTTTACATGAACCATCCTATGTGATTGTTTGCTTCTTTTTGAGAAACCACAACCAAAAAAAAATTCAGAACCTAACTCAACCCTTCACCCTCATTATGGTGCTGTGGTTGACTTGTTTTTCATGCTAAAAACACTCGAGTAGAGCCACGACTTGTATCTAGATGTTATTTAAATTTCAGCGTGTGGTAGGGCTCGCGTGGACCTAGAAACTTGATTTTTGGTTGGTTTAAAAATCCATATCCTTGGTTTCTCTAAAATTAGAATTTTTCTAAGCCTCACTTAATTTTATTTCATTCAAAATCTCTCTCATCTAATCGAAATTAGGACCTAAACCTATGCCCCCATGATCAAGCCGGGAAAAGCTTGCTCTCAACTAATGAAGGCAAACTATACCGGTGAGACCGAAATCGACGTAGTCGAAAAATATTTTCGACTTACATTTGTTTTTAATGGTTTAAAAACTTCTCTAAATTTATGCTTGAGCTCTTGCATGGCTCTGAAAAAATATTTTTAAATTTCGAAATTAGAGGAGTGCTTAGCCTTAAACACACTTAAAGGGAGGCAATCTAGTTAACCTAACCATGCATGCACCATGATACATCACGGGATGCCCCTCCAACATATTTAAACCACATGCAAAGTACAAGCATGGGGGCAGCCAAGGCTTTGTTTTGTAGGAATATCATGGATGCATGTGAGGCAAGGGAGTATGGAAGTGAGTCAAAGCGAAAACATCAATAATGCAAGCGAAGGAGTGGACGGGAACGTTTGGAAGGTGTACGCGATCACTAAGCAACATGAATGCACTAGAGAAGAACCGAGCCAAGAGGAGGAGAGAGGTAAGTCTTTCATCCAACTCTTTGTTCGTGTGCTCTAGTTTGTAGGCCGGAATCACCTTAGACTTAGCCATCCACCGCGTTTGTTTCGTGCAACAAATCACATCCTTAATCCACTCAAAGTCCAGACTCCAAAATAATATTTGTGTACCTTGTTACCGGGTGAAAACCCGGGATATATATTTGTGAGGGAGCGTGCTGCAATCATGGAGGAAAACTACAAGCCTTTTCACCGAAGAAGAAGGGATCATCGTCGTCTAAGCCATCAACCTCTTCGAGGAGGCACTCGGTTTCCGAGTTTCCTCGGAGTATGGAGGAGGACACGGCACCGCCGAGGAGGAACCACACTCTTCTCCTTGGTGGCATGAGGGCCACACAAAACTCGTTTATTAGGTCTACCAAACTTCAATAACGTATGGAGGAGCCGCCTGTCCAACCTCGCCACTTGACACGATCATCCGCTCCACCTCCATACGCTCCGCGGTATTCCGAGGGGTATGTCATCATGACGGAGGAGGAGGAGAAGAAGCTCGCTCACCTTAAGTAGAGGCTTGTAGCGAACGTCGACATCGACGACCAAGCTCTCCACATATTGGGTTTCGCACGGGACACCGGTGCAATTCTCTAACGGAGTGTCGGCAAACACCCACAAGGAATTTGCCTAGGAAATTTTCATGACCATAGCGCATACCCTTGATGAAGGAGTGCCGAGTCTCTCATTCCGTTGGAGGGAGTCCACAAGAGGAGAAGAAGGAAGACACCGTCGGAAGGGTAACCTTGATCAATGATGCTATTTCTAGCACCTTGATGGGGTAATCTCCTTTCATCCATGGGTTGCAATCGATCTTGAGATGTAATCGAACTTTGTTGGATTATCTATCTATCTTCTTGTGTTGGAAATACTTTAATGCTTAAGGTTAGCTACCATGCCGTAAAGGGAGTAAGGGCTCTATCCTTCCTTGGATCCATTCAACACAATCCCCGATAGATTAGATTGGCTTTCATGTTCGAAACGATTACATGTTCTAGTATCATAGACCCATGGGCGAGTGTCCCCTATTTTCAAAAGGGAGCTCCGGAACAAGTATGTGCATGAAGGCACATGGGAAGGTTTTTGGAGTATGATCACGGGAAGAGACCATCAACGAAAAAAATACTATCCGAACCCATTATCCAAGTGTGTCACTTTTGTGCAAGTGGATTTTTGGGAGAACAAGAGAGACAAAGATAACCAACACAGAGTTGAATTGGCTTTACTCGGCTTTGATTGCCAAGTGGCCAATAGACCCCACTCACCTATGATCAACCGGTGGTGTTGTTGCAACATCGAGTTCGGAAGATATTGGTTCGGGGTGTTACCTCTCCATGTTGACTATCTCTTTAAAACCGGGTATTACAAGGAACCCAAATCATCTCCTACTCGGGACTTCCCCAAGAATATATGAAGAAAGGAAAATATAAGAGTGAAGATGAGAGAGGAGGCTTCCAAGTGGCCTAGGTGAATTTGCCCCTTCCGGATTGAAGATTAAGACTTTTCTTGAGGGGAAGAAGATCGGTTAGAGGAAGGACTTCTTGTGCCGGTGAAGAAAAAAAAGAATAAAAGAGAAGGATTAGGAGAAGGTTTTTCCACGACCCAAGAAGGAGGTGCACAACAAAATTATGTCCCACCATTGGGAGGAACCCGGCGCCGCCGAGTTACTACGGTGGTGTACCAATGCAAGCATGGGGGAGTGGGGCAGCCATACCCCCACCATTTTTGCGGTGCCCAACGTAGCCTTTGCGGAGCCATATGCACACCTTCCTCAACCACAACAAAATGTGGCCACCATTGGAGGATACGCTGCAAGGAACGTGCAAATTATTGCAGCCATCCTAACCAATGCAAATCAAATGGGTGAAGGAAATGCAAATGTCGCTTATGTGCTTGGACACCTTCACCTAGCTCCGTCGGACAATTCATAGGAGGAGTGGTGTGTTCCTATTACAAGTAAGGGTACAACAACCAAGCCTATCAATATCAACCACCGGCGGAAGATTAGAGAGAGGAGGAGCTTTAGCTATCTTTCCTTTACCCCCTTTTCTTTAATTTTCAGCTTGGATGCGCCTATGTATGCGTAGTGTTTTCAGTTTTATTTTAATTTTCAGCAAGTGTGTTAGTTTAATTTTCAGCATGTGTGTTAGTTTTTATTTTCATCATGAATAATGTCAGCACCAAGTTTTTACCATTAGTAAAGTTACAAAGTTGTGCCATGATGATATATGATTGTAATTGCCGCTTTGTTTATCTTTGTAATTGATTTATGCATGTTAAAGCTAGTGCTCTCTTAAAATACAAATCTGAAATTATCTAAATGCTAGCTTAATCTTTAGCGGAGGTTATGATTAAAATAAAGACCCATAGTGTTTTATGTTCTCTCAAGTTATGAATAGATTGAAGATGTCTTTTATGCTCAAAAATATTGCTAACCTTGTCATAAATATCACTTGTGTGTTGCTCAACCTATCCAAAGCCTTATATATATTTGAGTGCATAAACCTTAGCGTACAAGATTTATTCTTGAGTGAGTTATTGCAGGCCATGATTTCTGCGGCCCGAGACTAAGAAGTTGGTCATTCCATTTTTGCGTATCTATCTTTTTGCTAGCCTTTTATCCGTGCATTCCGTATCCCCGCATTGGAGATCTCACAAACCTCACCGGATATCCACCCTTAAACCAAATATCATCTTTTGTGATTACCTCCTTGACCACAACCTATCGTTGAGAATGGATCATCAATTCAAGGAAGATTGCAAGACGGTGCCGACATTGAAGATTTCAAGTATCTCTCCAAGGAAAAATACCCCGGTACCTACCTTATTTTTCACCTCTTTGCTCGAGGACGAGCAATGTCTAAGCATGGGGGAGGAGGTAGGTACGGTGAAGTTTTAGAGTTCAAAGGGGAGTATTTTTAGAAAAAATAATAATAAAATATATATTCGGCGACGATCGTGACTTTCAAGGTGAAGGTTTCACAAGAAGAAAGAAAGAAAAAATATATATATATATATAATGAAAGAAAGAAAGAAAGAAAGAAAGAAAGAAAAGAATGAGAAATATGAGAAAGAAAAAAAAATGCGTAAAGTGAACTCCCCGGTTCTCTAAGAGTGCATTCAAGGCTTCAAGTTTAAAAGATCCATTCTCATTTTCCAACCAAGTGCAATCCGATAACGAGGACTTCCTTTGTGCCTCGGGATCACTCTTTACCATTTGCACATGTCCACTCATCTAAAAGTGTGTGTATTTTTCTCTTTCCCCTCCTTGATTTAACATTATTTTCCAATGACCTTTTTGACGAGTCTCGGTAAGACCATGAGAAGCTTGTCTTGTTTTGACAACACCTCATTTATAAAATCTTGTTAGGACTAAACTTTCCCAAAGCTCCATATAAAGCCTACCACACATATATGTTATGAGAGGGAAAGGAGTAGAATATATAGGCTTGAGAGACAAGTGAGAAGATAGTTCATGAGCAACATGCAAGGTAATTTAAATTTGTGAACTTGGTTTAGCTCTTTTCTTTATCTCGTTCTTTATTTCAAAAATTCGAGATCTATTTAAACTTTGTGAGCATGTTAATACTTGTGGGATAAGCTTAATAAATCTACCCTCCGTAGGGATGAAGGCTAGTACATTATGGAACTTTAACGACTTGAACTTTTGAGAGCATTATGTTTTGTTTCATGTATGATCAAGTGCAAGGTTTAAACATTGATGGGCAACGATGATATCTCTCGAAGGCTTACTCGAGGACGAGCAAAGTTTAAGCATGGGGGAGATGTTGACGGTGAAAATCCGTCAACCTAGCCATGAGTTTACCTTCGGTGTTGGCATGACTTTTGTATCTTATCCATTGGTACTAACCCCCGTGGTATAACAATTTCACGTGTGCATGTCGGTTTTGGAGTTTAATGTTTATGCGGGGGTTTTAGTGTTGAATGCGAGACTTTCGGGATAAGTTCATTAAGCACCTCATGACAAGACCTTGAAGCCCGATACAAGTCAAGCAATGAAGTGAACATGACTCCAAGAGCCCAAGGACCAAGCCCGAGAAGATGATAAACTCCGAGAACCGAACCGGAGAAAAATGCCGAATCTTGCAAGACAAGGAGTTGAGTACCATTCGGAGAGAAACCGACGTCAAGGGCCCACATGCAAAAGGGGAGAACATCTAGAAGACGTGGGAAGCAACACCAGGGGAAGCGAGGCCACGAGATGGGCCGAAGTGGGCCCGGGCCGGCCGGCCCAGGCCGGCCGGCCCGGCCCCAATTCGGGGCCCAATCGGCGTCCCCTTTGACCTAATTGCTTCTCGGGCTATAAATAGCCCCCTAACCGAGAGCCACGCAGAACCGAAGTCATAATCCGCCGCCGAGGAGCGAGAGAAGCTTGAGGGACACCGTCTCGGAGATGAGGGTCGTGCTAGTTGTCAAGGGTCTCCCTAGCCGACATGGGAACCTTGCATGGAAGACCACGTCGGAGCTCGGGAGCGAGGATCAAGATCGAGGTAGGATCCCGGTGGTGATCTTGTTCATGTAATCATTCATGGTGAAGTTTGTAAGTGAATCCGATTTTTAGCGATCAAGTCCCTTCTCGATAATTTTGTTTTCTTCTTGGTTTTGCTTCTTCTACGATCTAGTCTATAGCTAGATTACATAGAGTGCTCTTGTAGCCGCGGTGGCTAGAGGTGCATACCGGACCGGCCAAGTGATTTCAACTTGTTCTATCGAACTCGCCCTAGACTACCCGCATGAATAGGGATACGTTGTGACAGAACGGGGGTTCCGAAAGGCGGGCGTTTTCGGAGTCGGATGGGAAGGCCACGATTTAAAGATGCTTTTAATGAGATTCGCTTTTCTATCTTCATCTATCTTGTTTGGAGCTACAACATAAGCATGGTCTAGATTCTCTAGATTGGTTATCTCTTGCTTTCTCTTGCTACCTTTTTAGTCGATTAGATTAGATGTGTTTTCTTTATGAGTTAGTAGATTATATGCAACTTGTCTTCATTAGATAGCTTTACCTTGCTTTACTAGATTGAATCCTTGCGTTGCACATTGTTCCACGGATTCGATACCTTGGGTTCACCACTCGAGGGAAGAAGGGTCCCTTGACTATGACGGGAGACTTATCCGCTTGCAAGTCTAAACGAACTTTGATACAACTATTAACCGTCAACACCATTTCATGCACATGATGGCTCGTTGGAAAGATAATTTCATAAACTTCAACGTGGAGGGGTGTTTCAGTACATTTTCGGTCCTAGAGGAAAAATAACAAAAATGTGAAGATAAGGCAGCGACAAAGGACGGCATTGAAGTTGGTGATGACGATATGATGAAGGATTGGAACCATGGCTTGATGATGAAAAGAAAAAGTTGAGGGAAAAATGAGCAACAAAGGCATGGAAGTGAAGACGATTCTAAAACACATGGCGAATTACAAGCAATTCAAGTTCTTCCAAACTTAGCAACACACTAAGCATGGTGGAGGATTTGAAGGAAGAAACAAGTAAGGCACATGGAGTACAAGCATCACCTTCAACACAAGATGCTCATCATTCTTTCTCCATGCTAAGCGCAATGCTTAAGCATGGGGGAGGAATCACCGCGCTTCATTACGAGCATCGAAAAGGACGGTAACTCAACCTTAACTTTATTTTTGTTCATCGCCTTTTAAATGCTTGCACATATATGCTTTCAACCTTAGATAACCTTTGTATTTATCTCTCTATCAATAACATGGCTACTAGGAGGACAACCTAGGTTAGTTAGTTTTTACTTTTCAATAAATAAATCACCATCTCTTTTGAGCTTACCACGATGATATTATTTGTATATCCCGATTATGGAAAAATGATGAAAGTTGCCGCCTTGTTTTACTTGCATGATGTTTTATATAACATGACTATTTGCTCTCTATTAAATAGAACTTAAATTTATTAAATACGGCTCTTTCATTTGTGGAGGTTAAATGATTAATCTTTAGACCCACATACTTTTTGTTGCTCTTTGATTTAAGTTTACCGATGACCTATGCCTTGTACTTGTTTTATTTAAAATTATTATGCTATCTACATTTGTGAATCTCATGCAAGGCTCTACCTACCAAAGCCTATACACATACAAGTACTTTAATGATATAACCTTTAGTTTGCAAACTTATATCTTGATGAGTTGGATTAGGATTGATTTACGTGGTACGAGACTAAGAAGCCGGGTCATTCCTTTGCGTATCTTTTTCATTCTATCCATCCTTGTCCACGCATTGTGAGTTTCTACATTGGAAATTTCACAAACTTCGCTGGGCATCCACCCTAAACCCAAAACATCTTTTTGTGATTACCTCCTTGACCACAACCCAAATTGAGTATGGATGATCTTTCAATGAATTTTCGAAGATTTTACGGCAAGATTTCAAGACATATAACATATGGAGGGACTCATCGGTGATTATGTGAGTTTCGACATGGAGGATGCCCTTGAAGATTTCAAAAGATTTATAAAGGAATACAAGAATTTTGTACTTCTTTAGCAACCATAGGCCCCCTCACTTCTATGCTCGAGGACGAGCAATCATTTAATCATGGGGGAGGATTCGCTATAGCAAGTACTATGTTGCTTAAAAGTTCGAGAGGAGCATAAAAATGATGAATAAAAAAATAAAAAAGGAGTAGAAGGAAACAATGAAGGAAAGAATGAAGAAATAAATGAAGAAGAAAGAAAAAAATAAAAAAACAAAAAAACAAAAAATAAATAAAAAAATAAATAATAAAAAAACAAAAAAAAGAGAAAAATAAAAATATTCCTCGGTTCTTTTTAGCTTCATTTAAATCTTAGAGAGCTTTGAAGACAAGTCCATACTCAAACTTTTCCAACCATGTGCAATCCGATAACGAGAACTACATCCGTGTCTCGGGATCACACATTTGCCACTTGCACATGTCCACCTTTCTAAATGTGTGTGTTCCATCTCTCTCCCTTTCCAACATTTATTTTCCATGGCCTTTTTGACTAGTCTCGGTAATTCCAATAGATCTCTCTCTTAGTTTGAAAATATTTCAGGTATAATGTTTTGCTAGGATTGTTTTTACCATCCAAGCTCCACATAAGCTTTCCACTTCCATATATGAGTAGAATAGGTTGAGAATAATCTAGTGTAGGCTTGAGTGACTTGATGAGATGAATGTTTCCTTGAGCTTTTGCAAGAGAACCTCACTTATGTTAGATGTGCAACTTTTTGAAAACTCTTTACAATGCAACAAGGTAAAGGTTTGAAGTTTGCTTAAGTTCGAGAGCACTTGTTTTATTTTATTGTGGCATGTTCTTTAATGATAGTCTATCTTCCATAATGAAGTAGCCGGTCAAAACATGAACCTTAAATGCTAAATACTTGAGAGAGCAATATGTCTTGTTGTGTATAACTAAGTGCGGGGAAGACGAAGGGCAACGCGCGATTTCCAAATTAAGCAAAGATCTTGGACTTGCTCAAGGACGAGAAAGGTTTAAGCATGGGAGTCCGTTGACGGTCGATTTTGGTACACCAAGCTATAAGTTTACCGTCAACATTTGCACGTATTTGATATTCTAACCAATGGTACTAACCCCCCGAACGAATCAAGTTCACTCTCGCATGTCGATTTTGGAGTTTGTTGTTTACGTAAGAAATTAACGTTAAAGAGGAGACTTTCGGGATAAGTTCATCAAGCACTTCAATAGAAGATCATGAAGCCCGTCACAAGTCAAGACACGCGACGAACATGACTCCAAATGACCCAAGGACCGAAGCGTCAACATGCAAGTCTTTAGGGACACAACCGAGAAAACAGCGAAACTTGCATGGCAAGGATTCAAGCCTAAACCGTTAAGTAAATGACGTCAAAGGCCCACATGCAAGTGCACACAAATAAGGGATCACGCGAGAAGCAACCGGGGAGCAAACCGGGGCCGAACCGGGCCGAAATGGGCACGGGCCGGCCAGCTGGGCCGACCGGCCCGGCCCATTCCGGCCCGGTTCGCGTCCCCCTTTTGCCCTAGGTGCTTGTCTATTAATTGCCTCTGCCTCCGCCGGCCCGCCACATCCATCCTTTCATCGAGAGCCGCCGAGACGAAGGAGAAGCACCGGGAGGAAGCCGTCGGCCGCCGCGAGTCCTCGAGTTGCCTAGGAGATGGCTTAGGCCATGCCCTAGCCGCCATGGTTGGCCCGCGTGGTAAAGCCATGGTGGAGTTCCGGAGCCACGACTTGAATTCGTCAAGTCATTTGTACCTTCAACATTCGGTGATGTAATTATATCTTGTCATACTTTGACCTACTACGAGTTATACTTATTCATATGTGTAGCTACCATATGCCTTTAGTAGAACTAGATCGAATCATGGTGATTAGTGTTGTCTTGCGGACACACCGTAGTAGTGCACGGACCAAGGTTGTTGCTCGGTGATGATTATCCTCGCGTAGTGACAATACGAGAGGGGAGAAAGCGGCGAGTGAACGTGCATCGGACTACTCCATATCGGGTACTCCATATCGAGTGTAATCCTTGTCATAGTATAGGTTTAGATTGGTTTATCACCTTGGCGGAACGGCAACAAGAAGACGATAGGCTAGGTTTACCTTTGGTTTGCTTACCTTTATGGCTTGGTGGATGTGATCCATACATCCCTTCGTGTTTGTATGTTACCTTTATGCAATCAACACTTCACGTAGGGTTAGAGCGGTAGGTTAGATAGAGAACCTTGGTGGTTTGCTTCCGATCCTTGGATTGACAAATCTAGGGAGAACCCTCCTTGGTGAAAAAGGCACCAAGTCACCCATAGGCTTGCGGTGAACTTGAGCACGGTTTTACGGCGTCAACAACGACAGATGAGTTGACATCGATGGACTTGAAGAAGCTCGGCCGTGCCGCCCTCGTCCAATCGGCAAGGTACCTCGAGGGTAGCCGACGCTACCACGATCGCAACATCAAGGAACTCTCCTTCAACGTTGGCGATCTTGTCCTCCGCCGCATCCCGAACACGGAAGGACTACACAAGCTCGGCTCGCACCGGTAAGGTCCCTTCACGGTCGCAAAGGTGACCCGACCGGGCTCCTACCGCCTCTAGACACTTGAAGGTGAAGACGTCAAAAACTCGTGGAACATCGACCGGATCCGTCGATTCTACGCCTAGTCTACCGACTACCCCGGGGGCTCAAGTCTACACGACTACTCAAAGACCCTTTCGCCGTAAGTGGCCTCCGAGTCCGGGCACCGGTCTCGGACTACTCTACTCCAAGATCCAGCGCTAACGGCTACTAACGGATCTTGGGCTGCTCCGAGCAAACAAAGGACTCCAGCAGCGGTCTACTGAGAGACCATGTACTCCTAGATCCAGCCTACACGGCTACTAACAGATCTACTGCTGTAAGCGGCTGTACGCCCTAGCACTACTTAGCCGTAGGCAGCCTCCGGGTCCGGGCGAGTACTCTTGTAAAACGGCCCTGGCCATCCAGCTGTACTTCTCTTAGTAATAAAGTTTGATTATCTATCAACTAATTTACTGTCTCTTTCCCTCAACGGGTCTACTGGCGAGTACGACTACTCGTGGCAACTCCATGATGGGACTCCGCATATACAGATCGCGACAACGATTACTCATTTATGGAAGTTTTTTCATTCATACTTAAACAAGTTCATTGCAACTTTGTTTATCTACAACTACTGCTACAAGCTAACCCTACAGGACTACTGGAGATTGAGCTTCTCGGCGACTTGTTCAGCAATCGGCGCCATATGCTCCAGCAGCTCCGCGTACTGCTCGTCCGTGCAGTTCGTGGCTAGTCCGCTGGCGACCACGTCAACTGGAGCCTTCGGGAAGTACGATTTCATATATGCCAGGATCTGGTTGGCGATTGACTTCGCCAAGTGCTTCACGTACGTCGCCAGATGGCTGGGTGCTTCCTTGAGCCGGTCAACTAATGGAGCTATCTTCGCCCCCCCCCGGGTGAGGCACCAGTAGCCTCGCGATGGGAAGTGTTGCCTCCTCGAGTTCCTTCATCTGTGCCCGCAGCTTCTCGCAGTCCTCATTCAGCTTCTGCAAGGATTTGTAGCAGTTGACGAGGTCACGATCGGAGGTAATGCGCAGCTCCATGTGCTTATCGCACTCATAAGCCAACTGCTTGTAGTCATACTCAAGTACCTCACGGGCCTCCTTCTCCCGGTAGAAGAGGTTCTTCATGTCGACTTCTGAGGCCCTCAGCTGCTCGACACGAGTCTCAAGCTCTGCAATCAACAAGGCAAGGCGGGTCAGACTACTACAAGCTACTTCCAATGGGTACTCGACAAGACAACACGTACCCTTATTCTTGTTGCGGAGCGACTTGTTCTTCCGCACAAGTTTGTCGCTCTTCACACTCGCATGTCCTACACTTTGTTGTGGTACCGGGGCGAAGGCGCCGTCTAGCTTTGACTGAAGCGCGACGGAGTGCTTCCGGGCCTTCACGAGTTGTTCTTCTAAGGCTTCGGCCCGGGGCACTCCGTCGCCGTACCCTTCGAGCATGCCATACTTCTGGCGGGACCTCTTCGCGACGTCCTGCAGCAGACAACAGATGTCAATTGGGTACTTAGAACCCACAGCAGATCGACTACACAAGGCTGTCGACAACTCACCTTCATCCATTGCTCGGCTTGGCGCATCGCCTCCAAGTGGCGAGATACCGCCGCCGGGTCGACGAGATCATTTGCCAACAGCTCAATTCCACCACGACTACTCGTGGCGGCTCCAGACATTGGCGCCGAGCGGATCGGCTCTACGTCCTGGATCTCCGGCGAATGGACGACAACCTCCAGAGTCGATTATGGCGGCACGTCGTCGCGTTCTCGTTCGGCCACCGCGGGGGCCTCTCCGCTGGCCACCTCCATCAGGGGGGGTTCCTCCGGCAGCTCCCTGTGTCTCCGGTGCCAGACCTTCAATGGGCATCGCTTCGGGAATAGCGCTCCCCTCGGCTTCGGCACCTGTCAAAACGAAGACATGGATTAGACACCCCTGGTGGCTACGACTCCTCCTAGAGGCTACCTGCTCCTGTGCAGGGTACTCACCTTCCACGATGCTGGCCTCTGGCAACGCAGCCTCCACGACCGGCGCCCCGGATTCTGCCTGAGGGGCGGGAGTGGACTCCTCAGCGGCCGGCGCGGGATCCTCTTCCGCCACCACTGCGGTGGGTTCATCCCCATCCCAGGTCAAGTCCATCGATTTCTGCAGTACACAAGCGGTTGTCAACCCGGCCACAACTACCAAACCAAATGTACTACTCGTGAAGGATCTTCACTTACGGGCTCTCTCGGATTATTGTCACGGTTGGGGCGCCGAGCATGCGGCGATGTCGACCGGCCCCGGCCTCGGCGAGCACCTCCTCTTGGGCCTCACTAGTCGGCGCCTCTTCGGCGACGGTAGCGGCCGGTTCGGTGCTCCCCCCGGCAAGCGGGGGCCGGCGCATCGGTTGCACCACGAGCTCCTCCACGGTGGGGGGCGGGGCCGTGGCTACCTCCCGGTGGCTCCCCCACCGTATCCCGGTCGCCTTTGTCCCCCTGCTCTACGAGGTCGGAAGGCGAAATATCCCGCAAGCAATGGAGTTTCATCGTCGCACACTACATCGAGACACAAGTACTCGACTACCCTGCTCAAGGAAGCTTACCTCTTGAGATGAGGTCTCCGTGACCTTAAGCTTCCTGGCCACGCGCTTGCGGGCCACGTTGCACGACCTCCTTGACGAGAGCGAGGGCAAACTCACCTCCGGGCTAGTTGGCGGATCCCGAACATGAGGGACATGCGGCAATCCGGGCGGCGAATCTTGAGGACCATGTGTGGTTCGAGGACCGGTGGATGGTCGCTTCCTTGTGTGATGAGTGATTGACAACGTTGTGTGGAGCGATTCTTGGCTAAGTATTGCGGGTGCGGGTTGCGGCTTGACTCGTGTTGGTGCGGGTGAAGAACAAGCGCGAAAGGTCGTCGCCGGTGAGGCCTCCGGGGGTGTGGAGAAGACAAGTAGGCTTCGTTCGAGGGACCCGGTGGCCGGTGGGGGTCAAGTGCGGGCCGCATGGTGGCATGAACAAGCAAGATGAAGTCGTGGACGGTTTCTTGGTAGAGCCTCAAAACCAAGGGCGAGCCGGGACTACGTGGGAGCCGAGTCATGAGTGGAGATTGGCGGAGGCTACACCGAGTTCGCGGGGTTTGCAGTGGTTCACCAGAAAACCACTGGGTTACTCGGTTGAGCCACAAAACCGAGGCCGAAGACTCGACGAGGAGGTGCGGCCACCCAGGCCGGTTCAACCGCCCAGGAGGGGCGGTCAGACCGCCTGGGGCCGGTCAGATCCCCGGGGCCGGTCTAACCGCCCAGGGGGGGCGGTCTGACCGCCCTGGCCGCCGGTGCCGAGAAGCTTCGAAGCGGAGGACACGCGTCGGGATCGCAGGGCTTGCGTCGAGGCTACGCAGGGTGCGGTTGCCGGGCATCCGTCCGATGGTGAAGACATCAAGAATTCCAAATCCGCCCTTGAGGGGCATGTATCCCTAGTTATTAGTGAAGGGTAGTTTAGTCTTTTGGGTGCCTCCATATATACTCATTAGATGGGTGGATGGCAGCCAACTCTTGGAACCCTAGCTCATTTGTTTTTCCATTTTCGTTCTCCATTTTTCCTTAGGTTTTTAGAGGACTAGCTTGAGAGCTTCATGTGAGATCTAGAGAGAGGGATGGATGTTTGGGTGGCAAGCTAGACCTTGTACGAACCATTCATGGCATGTATAGAAGGTTTGGCGTTGTTCTTCATGGTGGTTTTCCCGCCTCTTTGGTGTTGATTTTCGCAGCTCTTTTTGGCGGTGTTTTGAGGACGATTTCTTGGGGCTTTTGGTGGGTGTCACGTATGAGGTTCTTGTGCCTCTTTGGCTGGTGACTTTGCCCCCAAATCCCTTTTGAATCGGACTCGATTTGGTGGTTTCTCGAGTTGGGCGAGTTCTTGACCTAGAGAAGCGATTTCTTCGATTCCTCTTGATTGTGAGCGTTTCGGGTCGATTCCTTTGAGGTAGAGGTTGCCCGGGAGGTAACCCGGCTATTCCCGAAGTTTGGCTGCAATCCGTGGAGTGATTCGGGAGATCGGGCGCGAGGAAGTTGAGGTTTGACCCGCGGGTTCGTTTTACGGGAAGGGGCGGTCTAACCGCCTACGGGGGGCGGTCTAACCGCCCGGGTGTTTCCGGGTCAAAGTTTTGTTCCGCCGGATTTTCCTCTGCGAGTTTGTTCGCGTTGATTAGAGGAGTGTCCGGGTGAAATTTGGGGTCGCTCTCGTGTAGTTTGCTAGGTGTTCTTGGTTGGGGTTCGTTCTTTGGGTACGGGAGGTTAGACCGCCCCAAGTAGCCGGTCTAACCGCCCCTAGGCCCTTGGGTGAAGTTTTGGTTTTCGCCAAGATTTTCGGTAGCTAGCATGGCCTTGACCGGAGATCTCTGTTGGTGAAACCGTGGTGTGTTTTGGTGCTTGGAAGAGGCGTTTCGAGAGGATTTCTTGGTTGCCGGTGGAGGCGGTCTAACCGCCCCTATACCCGGTCTAACCGCCCCCTGCGGTTAGCCGGCTTTCGAGTTGTTTCCTTGTCGGTCTTGCTTGCGTGTTGTGGTTGTTAGTAGAGTTTGTTCCTAGGACCCGTAGCACTCCAATGGCTACGTGGTTTTGGCAAACGGAAGGTTGAAGTGCGGAGCGTGTGATTTTGGGGGTTCGACCGAGCTAGTTCATCTTGTCCGAGTTTCAATCTCCCTCGAGAAGAATTTTTATCGGCTCCCATTCACTCATCCCCCACTGCGGTCGCCTTTTCGGTCCTTCAAGTGGTATCGAGCCGGTTCGGGTCTTTGTTGACTCTAACCGGTCTAAGATCCAAGGATGGCGTACCGGGAACGGGGGTTCGGGTCCTCCACACTTTGATGGCAAGAACTACCGGATGTGGAGCAAGCGGATGGGTGCGTTCCTCCGTGGAAAGGGTCGGCTTCTTTGGGATGTCACGGTGGACAAAGGCTATGTCCAGCCGATGGATTTCCTTGCTCCGGGGTCGAGGGGACGGATTCGACGCCAATAATAAGGCGGTCGACTACTTGTTTCGTGCTTTGTGTCGGCCGAGTTCGATCGGGTGCACACCGAGCACTTGGCTTGTAGGGTTTGGGCGGTGTTGAAGGAGGCTCATGTTGGGAACGCCCGAGTTCGAGGCACGGATGTATGCGACCTACGGAGAGAGTACGAGAACTTCAATCATCTCCCCGGTGAGTCCATCGATGCCTTGTTTCGAGGTTCACGGTGGTGGTGAACAACATGAGGGCCAATGTGGACGTGCTCCCGTACGATGATCATGATAGAGCGGTCAAGCTCTTACACTCTTTAGATCATACGATATGGGGCGGAAAGTTCGAGGCCATAGTCGAGTCGGAGAGGTATGATACTGCGACGGTGAACGAGCTGTTCTCGAAGCTCAAGTCGGGCCGAGGTGGATAGGGGCATGACCGCCAAGCTCGAGGGACCGAGCGATTCCCATAGTCTTGCCCTCGTTGGTGGTTCCAAAGGAAAGACTAACTCTAACCCATCCACCGGGATGTTCTCGTTTTCCTCTTTGATGTCTATGCCGGATGAGGAGTTTGATGATCTTGGAGAGGACGAGCCGGCACCGTTGACGAGGCGGTTCGAGAGGCCGCACGAGAACCGCGTGAACATGAGGAGGAACACGAGGACACGCTTCCGGTGCGGCAAGCGGGACACTTCGTCGCCGACCGCCCCGGAGAAGGCCGAGAACAAGGACGGCTACAAGCACAAGCCGAGGATCAACGATGGCAAGTACCGTTCGAGGCGCGACCACAAGAGCAAGCACAAGAAAAAGTACAAGGACGAGCGACGATCGAGGAAGAAGGAGAGACGAGGCAAGGCCCGAGCGATGGTTGGAGCGAGCGACGTCGACTCCCGATTCGCGTACTCCACCTCGAGCTCGAGTAGCGGTGAAGACGAGGGAGATCGCCGCAAGAACAAGAAGTCGTCCAAGAATCCGAGCGGGCCGAGCGCTTCGCTAGAGATGGCTTCGCACCATGGCGGCGAGCTCCGGCAGCAAGAAGAGCACACGGAGCGACTCGGACTGCGAGTCCGACGACGAGGTGCGTGATGAACTTCCCTTCTTGCGCCAGGAGAATGAGAGGCTTGGCTCTTTGCTTGATAACCGTGATGACATGCTTAAAGAGGCCAAGAAAATTAGGGAAAGAGCTTAGGGCTTCACTCGAGGATGCTAGGACTAGAGTGGCCGAGCTAGAGACACGGGTGCTTGATAGCAAGCTTGAGATTGATTCGCTTAAGGCTAGCCCCGTTGTTTCGGATGAGAATGATTGTCTTGATTGCTCCATATTCCTTGCCGATCTTGCTTTGTTTAAGGAGAAGCATGCCTCCAAGTGTAAGGAACTAGATGTGCTTAGGGTTGAAGTGGCCGAGCTTAAGTTTAGACCGCTTTGCTAGGTGCTTGCACTTCTTGCCCTGTTTTGCAAGCTAAGATTGATGAGATGCATGCTTACACTAGTTCACTTGAGGCTAAATTGAAGGAACCCATGCCTACATCATGCTCTACCCGTGAAATGCATGCATTGAAAAATTTGGAACTTGCACATTATGTTGATCGTTTGCGGGATGAGAATGATGACCGAGGAAATTGATGGGTTGGTTGTCCGGCCATGAGCCCCGAGTTGAGGATGATGATTGAGGCCTTTAAGAGGCAAGATGTTGAGGGACTTGGGGCAAACAAAGTTGGTGAGGGAAGTGGAGAGAATATCCCGGAGCCACCAAAAACCCACCACAAAAATGATTTCCCTCCAAAACCCTACCATCTTAGGAACCGACTAGACACAACCCCGGCTCCACCTATGTTTCCTACACCCACAAATGATCTCCGAAGGCCTATCAAGTTTGTGAGCACTTCCGGGAAAGTGTTCTTTGGGAAAGTGAGTGAGAAGGCAAGTGAGGAGAAATCGGTGGAGGAGTTGAGTGGAGAGAAACCAAGCGAGCGGCCCCAATCCAAGCCTAAACCTAAGCTTCGAGGTTCCGTTGTGGCCATTGTGAGAAAGAGGGTCACAAGGATGAGTTTTGCTTCAAGAGGAAGCGGCAAGAGAGGATAGCAAAGGAGTGGGCGAACAAGGATAGGTACAACCCTTCCCATGGTGTACCTAAGCCTCGTATGCCACCGCCGGGGGTAAGGCCGTGGTGAGAAGTGTTCGGCATGGGGAGATGCGAGTTCCCGCAACCGAGGAGCAGGTGCGGAGGGGGCGGTCGGACCGGCCCGGCGAGGCGGTCGACCGAGGCCCAACCCGGAGGGGGGCGGTTAGGCCGGCCCGGCTAGGCGGTTTAACCGCCCCCCCGCAGTCTCGGGCGGAGTGGTTTTCGAGGTGGTGAGTCGAGAGGTTTCGGTGTCCGGGAGGTGGAGTTGCTGGTGGTTGGTCCGGAGAGACGAAGGTGGTCGGTTGCTAGGCATTCTCCCCCTCGAGGTCACTACGGGGATGGGAGGAGTCGTACCTTTGAGAAGGAGAGGAGGGACGTTCCACGGGTTGTTTTCCGTGGTTTTGGTCCTCCTCCGGCGAGTGAGGGGAGGTTTCCTCGGAGTGGTTACCGAGGTGGTGTTCGTGGTGATGGTTATGGTAGGAAAGATGGCTTGATGTGTGCTAACCCCACTTTCGAGCAAATGGCTCAAGACCGGTTTTCCTCTTTTGGTACTAACCCCAGTGCTGAGTCGTTTGTTCGCTCACGTGCTTGTTTTTGAATTTCAGGTGGGAGACTTGAAGAACATTTGGTTGATTGACTCCGGTTGCTCGAGGCATATGACCGGAGACGGGGGGGTGGTTCTCAAGTCTCGTCCCGTGGTGACGAAGAGGTACATCACCTTTGGGGACAATGGGCGTGGGCGTGTGCTTTCAGAAGGTGAGATAAAAGTGAGTGACAAGATCACTCTGAGGCGTGTTGCTCTTGTTCAATCGCTGGGGTACAATTTGCTTTCTGTGTCCCAGTTGTTGGATGAGGGCTTTGAGGTGTTGTTTCGACCAGGTGGTTCTCGGATTGTGGACTCTCGAGGGGACCTTGTCTGTATGGTCGTTCCCGAGGGTCAGGTGTTTCGTGCTGATTTTTCTCAGTCTTCGGGTGTGGAGCGTTGTTTCTTGGCTGGTTCTTCGAGTGAGTTGTGGAAGTGGCATAGGAAGTTGGGTCACTTGAGCTTTGACCTTTTGTCACGCTTGAGTAAACTCAATTTGGTCCGAGGATTGCCATGGTTGAGGCTTCGTAAAGAGTTGGTTTGTGCTCCGTGTAGGCATGCCAAGATGGTGGCCTCTTCTCACCCGCCTCTCACCGATGTGATGACTTAGCGTCCATGCGAGCTGCTCCATATGGATCTTGTTGGCCCAGCTCGTGTGCGATCTGCGGGTGGGAAGTGGTATGTCCTTATTGTGGTGGACGACTATTCTCGGTATGCGTGGGTGTTCATTCTCGAGGAGAAGGGGGAGACATTTGGTTTTGTTCGAGATCTAGTCTTGAGGTTGAGGAACGAGAGGCACGGAGATGCCATACGAGCTATCCGTAGTGATAATGGCTCGGAATTCAGGAACTCTCGTTTTGAAACCTTTTGCCATGACTTGGGTCTTGAGCACCAGTTTTCGAGTCCGTATACGCCTCCCCAGAATGGTGTTGTGGAAAGGAAGAACATGACCTTGTGCGAGATGGCTCGGACGATGCTTGATGAGCATAGGACTCCGAGGAGGTATTGGGCTGAGGCGGTGAATACCGCGTGCTATGTGTCGAACGAGATATACCTCGAGTGCACAAGAAGAAGACATGCTATGAGTTGATGCATGGCCGCACACCCAAGGTGAGTCACTTCCATGTCTTTGGTTGCAAGTGTTTCATTCGAAGAAAGGCGGGAAGTTGGATAAGTTTGAGGCTAGGTACGTCGATGGCATTTTCTTTGGTTATGCATCTCATTCTAGAGCATATCGTGTGCTCAATCTTGAAACTAACCAAATCGTGGAGACTTGCGAGGTAACCTTCGACGAGACGAGCCACGTAGTCGGCTTGTCTTTGAGTGTGCGGTGATGATGAGCTTGGCGAGGAGATCTTTCGGGGAGGAGGAGCATGAACATGGTGATGGTGAAGATGGTGGTGCGGTGCCCCCGGCTGAACATGTACCCACTACTTCGACGACGATGATGGATGGACCCTCTGCCACACCTACGACGACAAATCAAGAACGAGGAGAAGCTGATGTTGAGGGGGAGGTAGCTTCGAGGCGAGAACCTCCCCGGCGAGTTCAAGTGGATCACCCAGCTTCGAGGATCATCGGCGACATGAATGAACGCACTACATGGTCGAGGGTTCGAAACAATTCCCATTTTGCTCATGCTGCGTTTGTTGCTTCTTTCGAGCCCAAAGACATTGGACACGCACTATCCGATCACAACCGGGTTAACTCGATGCATGAGGAGTTGGAGAACTTTGAGAGGAATCGGGGTGTGGGAGTTGGTTGACCCTCCCCCGGGGTGTAAGCCGATTGGTACCAAGTGGGTGTGGAAAAACAAAGAGGGAGAGAAGGGTGAGGTTGTGAGGAACAAGTCGAGGCTTGTTGCTCGGGGGTTCGATCGAAGGAGGGGATCGACTACGAGGAGACCTTTGCTCCGTAGCCCGTTTGGAGGCGATTAGGATCCTTCTAGCCTTTTCTCGTGGCTAAAGGGTTCAAGTTGCACCAAATGGATGTGAAGAGTGCTTTTCGAATGGAGTGTTGGAGAAAGAAGTGTATGTGAGGCGACCTCGGGGTTTGAGAGTGAGAAGTACCCCCACCGGGTGTACAAGTTGAGGAAGGCGCCGTATGGGGCTGAAGCGGGGCGCCTAGAGCTTGGTATGGCGAGGTTGAGGGGGTTCTTGTTTGAGAGAGGTTTTGAGATGGGGAAGGTCGATCGGACCTTGTTTTTGCCGAGGCGGGCGAGAGATATCCCCGATTGTGCAAGTGTACGTGGATGATATTGTCTTTGGTGGCTCGTCTAACTCTCTTGTTGCAATGTTTGCGAGATGATATGAGCAGGGAGTTCGAGATGAGCATGATGGGTGAGTTGCAGTTCTTCCTCGGGCTACAAATCAAGCAATCAAAGTAAGGAACATTTGTGCACCGAGGCTAAGTACACCAAGGGCATTGTGAGGAAGTTTAAGATGGAGGACTCCAAGGCTATGATGACGCCGATGAGTACGACTACAGCTCTTGATGCGGACGAGGAAGGTGAACACGTGGACCAGAAGGAGTACCGGAGCATGATCGGGTCACTCCTCTACTTCACGGCGACGAGGCCGGACATACAGTTCTCGGTGTGTCTGTGCGCTCGTTTTCAAGCGTCTCCGAGGACTTCGCATCGGCAAGCGAAAGCGAATTTTCGGTACTTGCATCACACTCCCGACTTCGGCCTTTGGTACTCCGCGTCCTCTTCTTTGGCGCTACATGGCTTTTCGGACGCGGATTTTGCCGGGTGTCGGTTGGATAGGACGTCCACTTCTTGGACTTGCCGCTTTTTGGGTTCCTCTTTGGTGTCTTGGTCTTCCCGCAAGCGGTCGAGTGTTGCTCAATCCACGACCGAAGCCGAGTATGTTGCCGTCGCTAGTTGTTGCTTTCGGCTCCTTTGGATCACCTACACCATGAGTGACTTTGGTGAGGAGTATACCCATGTCCCACTTCAATGTGATAGCACCGGTGCCATAAGCGTTGCAAAGAACCCGGTACTTCATTCCAAAACCAAACACATAGAAGTGAGGTATCATTTCCGAGAGACAACATAGAGAAAGGGAAGATAGCTTTGATCCATGTACCCACACATGACCAACTAGCCGATATTTTCACCAAACCCCGAGATCAAGCAACTTTCACTCGTTTGCGGGGGGAACTTGTTGTGTGTTTGATTTCTTGAGTTAGGTGTGTGGGAGCTTTCTTTTGCCGGTGGTGTCGAGCCCGTTTTGCCTCCCCTTGAGGAGCCGGTGGTTTGTGAGCTTTGTGTGCGGGAGCTCCTTTGTAACATATGTATGGCTTTCTTTTGTGCATTTCTTGCATTTGGCATTTCATATGTAACATGATGTATAGGCATCCTTGTATCTTAGATTGCATGCATTTTGTATCATATGCATTGCATAGGAAAAGCTTCTCCTATATACATTGTTCACCATGGGTTGCTATATATGTTCTTGTGAGCTTGTTTGGTATGCTACGGTTAGTTTGGCTTAGCTCTTGATGATCTTGATTAATGATCCATGGTTGATGGCTAATTTTTTGAAAAATGTCACATATATGATCTCTCATGTGTAAATGCCTTTATATGATCTTGACATGTTTTAGTGGCTTTCTTTGTTGACGGATAAAACTCGTATCCACCTACGATCCGCAAGCGTACGGACCTACACCTTTTTCACCACGGGATTCCCAAGGTTCTTGTCAATCCGCGGAGCAAGGGGATTACTAGCGCTTAACCAAGCACTAATCTAGTTGAATGGAAAACCTTTGAAAGAGTATTAATCTAAAGGTAAAACAATCTAACCTAAGTTAATCTAAGTTAAGTTGATCAAACAAATCTAGGGTTAAACTATATGTTAAAGGGTGAACACAAGAGAGTGATTAAGAAAGATAAGTGTTCCCTCCCTAGGATCTAGGATAACATGGTATGCATCTACTACACGAAAGCGGTAAACCAATCTACCGGGGGTTGTGACCACGGTTTCGCCCTTTCCCTCCTCTCGTCATCGTCACTACGCGAAGGTATTCGTGACTAGACCTATGATGGACACGGTATGTTGATGGAATCTATGGGAGTAGCGGATATCATACGCCCGAAAAACACGGTAGCTAACCTTAATCATCAAAGCATCATCAACATGAAAACAATAGATTGAAACCATGAATCAAGTAGCGGTCACATAGCATGTATCCATCTAATCCCGGGGATGAACGGAGGCATTACCCCATCATCTTACACGGATTGAAGCACATAGGGGTGATGAAGACTCGGAGAACGTCGTCGATGAAGATGGCGGCGATGGAGCTTGGGAACACCCCTAGGCCGGCGGCTTGGAGTCCTCCTCTTGCTTCCTTCTCTCCGCCGGTGTTGATCCTTGCGACGAGCTCATCTAACTCTCTCCCTCATCTTGCGGCGGCGGTTTTTCGGTGATTGGCGTCGGTAGGATGATTTGTTCGATGTGTCGGTCGACGGCGGCGGAGGGAATAAATAGATGAACATCTAGGGCAAAGGGGGGACCGAACCGACCCCGGAGTGGGCTGGGCCGGTCGGCCCAGCTGGCCGGCCCGGGCCCACTTCGGCCGGTTCGGCCCGGTTTCCTCCCCGGTTGCTTCTCCCGTTATCCCTTATTCGTGTGCACTTGCATGTGGGCCTTTGACGTCGTTTCCTTCACGGTTAAGGCTTGAATCCTTGCTATGCAAGCTTCGCTTTTTACGGTTGAGTCCCCGAAGATTTGCACATTGACGCATCGGTCCTAGGGTCATTTGGAGTCATGTTCATCGCGTGTCTTGACTCTTGTCGGGCTTCATGATCTTCTTCCAAAGTGCTTGGTGAACTTATCCCGAAAGTCTCCTCATTAGCGTAGATTTCCTGCGTAAACAACAAACTCCAAAATCGACATGCAAGTGTGAACTTGTTATATCATTAGTATGCCTAGTGGCCGGTTAGTTGCAAATCATAATCGAAACCAATGTATAACAAGTACTCTAGGTTGAAGGAAATACACCGTCAACATCTCCCCCATGCTTAAACCTTGCTCGTCCTCGAGTAAGTGGTCCTCGCTTAAAAGGGAAATCAGCATTGCCTTCCAATGTTATCCCTGCACTTAGTCATTCATGACGAGACAAATTGCTCTCTCTTAAAAATTTATTTTTAAGGTTCAAGTTGTGACCGGCTTCTTTTTCATTATGGAAGATAGACTAACAATAAAGAACAAGCCACATTTAACACGATGCTCTCAAACTTAAGTGAACTTCAAACCATTACCTTGTCACATGGAAGATTTTCAAAAAGATGCATATCCAACATAAGTGAAAATCTCTTGCAAGAGCTCATGGAACACTCATCTCATCAAGTCACTCAAGCCTATACTAGATTATTTTCAACCTACTCTACTCATATGTGATAGTGGAAGGCTTATGTGGAGCTTGGAAGGTTAAAAACAATCCTAGCAAAACATACATCCGAAATATTGTCAAATTAAGAGAGAGATCTATTGGAATTACCGAGACTCGTCAAAAAGGCCATGGAAAATAAATGTTGGAAAGAGAGAGGGATGAAACACACACATTTAAATAAGTGGACATGTGCAAGTGGCAAATGGATGATCCCGATGCACGAGTGAAGTCCTCGTTATCGGATTGCACATGGTTGGAAGATTTGAGTATGGATTTATCATCAAGGCACTTGAGAACTAATGAAGCAAAAAGAACCGAGGAGCATCTTTATTTTTTTCCTTATTTTATTTCCTTCTCATTTTTCTCTCTTTCTTTTTTTTCACTTTATTCTTCCTATTTTTCTTACTTTTCTTTTCTTCTTATCATATTTTTTTTCATTTTTCATTTTTATTCTTTTTTTTTTCTTTTGCTCCTCAAAACTTTTTGCAACATAATACTTACATAGCATTTGTGTCAGAGAATGACTCCTCCCCCATGCTTGAACGATGCTCGTCCTCGAGCATAAAAGAGAGGGGAAATGACTGCTAAAGTAAGTATAAATTCCATAATCTTGTGGAATATTTGAATCTCCATCGAGAATTTTACTCCATACTCAAATTGGGTTGTGGACAAGGAGGTGATCACAAAAAGACGTTTTTGGTTTAGGGTGGATGCCCAGCGAAGCTTGTGGAATTTTCAATGTGAAAACCCACAATGCATGGACAAAAAGGCTAGCATGAAAAAGTTACACAAAGGAATGTCCAGCTTCTTAGTCTCGAACCATAGAAATCAATCCTAATCCAACTCATCAAAACATATGTTTGCAATCTACGGGTTTTGTTATCATAAAACATATATGTATTTGGCTTTGGTAGGTAGAACTTTGCAAGAGCATCACAAATATGTAGATAGCATAAAAGTTAAGTTTTCATAAAAACAACAAGTTATCCGGCTATCCATAAACTTAAATCAAAGAGCAAAGATATGTATGTGGGTCTAGAGCATAGTCATTTCACCTCCACAAATAAAAGAGCCGGTATTTAAATTAATTTCAGATCATATTATAGAGAGCAATTAGCCAAGACATGTATAACTTCATGTAGGTAAAGCAAAGCGGCAACTTTCATCATCTTTCCGTAAGCATAGGCAATATAGAACATCGAGGTGAACACATGGTCATGCTTATCTATTGAAAGTAAAAAGAAACCTAGGTTGTCCTCCTATTAGCCATGTTATTGTTTAAAGAGAAAAACAAAAGGTTGCACCTAGTTGATGTTGAAGGCATACTTACAAGCATTTGTGTTTGGAAAAGAGAAGGTCCATGGAGATGTTACCATCCTTTGTAATTCTTCGTTGCCTTCTTCGACATCTCCATGTATCGATGTGACTTTTGCTTTTGTCTTGATTTATTAATGCTCCTAAACTTCTGAATTTGATCTTGTATGCTTAATGGAGTCATTGGTCACACTTCTCTTCAATGTTGTCATCACCATCTCCTCTTTCTTGTTCTCATCATCTCCTTGCTGTCTCTTTTTCATGGATTTCCCCCTCTGTCCAGAACAGAACATATATCGAAATATAGCTCTATTGAAAATTTTATGAAATTACCTTTCCAACGTGTGGTCATTCATCGAAAACGGAGTTCAAACAAGGGAGCTATGTCCGTTTTACTTCAGCGCTGCGTGCTGTCCAAAACTGATTTCAGGACGTGTTGCACTCGGTGATTCGGACATAACCGCTTGTAGGAACCTCCGATTGTCTTGATTCTTGATTTGTTGGAATCGTAACTTCATGGGGCTTCTAAATATCCAAAAATACCCAGTGTTTTCCCTTCGAGACCATGCAGAAATTTGATGAGATCGATAGCTTTTCGCGCATTGATCCGGAGATGTTAACGATCTTTATCATTCTATCTTCTAGAGTGTCATGTTGCACTTCCGTGTTGAAGATTCAGGGTCTCCCCCATGCTTAGCATTTTGCTAGTCATGGAAGAAGAAGACAAAGAACTTCTTAGCCATCCTTCAATTTCCTTGTAGTGAGAGTCTTTATCTTGCCTGTAAGACGTTTTAAACGCACATTCTACCCCCAAGGTGACGGTTGGGAGTAGATAGAATTGCCAACAATCCAACAATGTTTCTAAGATTCTTAACTTGTGGCATAATTAGTTTAATGAGGAATAAAAACCTAATGAGTGTACGTGGTGCAAGGTGTGTATGCACATCATAGGAAAGCATATAAACAAAGACAATGTTTTCACCTAGTTCTAAACACCATGTTTACAACTAGGTTGCCGAATTTCTTCATAGCCATAAAGGTTTATATATCTATGGTTAAAACACCATGTCTATCCCTAAATCAATAACTCTTATAGCACAAGAAAAATTAAGCGCATTGCAAAGCTTATAAACTGACCAAAGCAACATGAAAACATATGAAAAGCTATCTAGGTTTATCGAACTTAATGATGATGGTCTGCAATCATGTTTAAACACCACGTTTACACAAGATCACAAAAGGAAAATACTCATAATGCCTTATGAAGTATTAAGATGGAAAATGAAGCATACATCATTAAGTATACAAAACAACCAAGCCAACTATGTGCAAAACATGTATACGCAAAGAAACATCATGTTGATAACAAAATGCAATGCATGCAAATAAATAAATATGATCATGAACATGATGGTGGTTCTAAAAATAAAACTAAACTTATATTAATAACCACAAGTTGATCATCATAAGATGGTGCCATTTTTTTATTTTCTCTAAGACAGTAGTAAAAACATAAAGAAACGGGTTGCCTCCCGAAAAGCGCTTCATTTAAAGTCATAGAGCTCGACTTTCTCACATACCTTCTTTTCGTTGCATAGCCATGGCCCTTCATGCAAGAATAAAAGGTACCAATGCAGCTTTAATTTATTTCCCATGTTGTGCTTGATCAGTTATAGAAGACTTGCCCAAAGCATCCTTTTCTTTCATCGTTATCTCCTTTATCATCCTTCGGTGCTGCCTTCACTCCATGAATTTTTTTAATGTCCAGAACAGAAAGTATACTCAAGCTCTACTTCATTGCACAGTGCACAAAATTTCCTTTCCAACGAGTCTTTATTTGCTCAAATCGGACTCCGGACAAGAGAGTTACGTCCGTTTTACTTCGGCGATGAAATCTGTCCTGAAATTTCAGAACGCGCAACGCTCAATGTTTCCTCCATAACTCCTTGCACGGGTCTTCAAACTTGTTGGTTCTTGATGCGTTGGAATGGTAATTTGATGGAGCTTCTGAATATCTCATTTTCTTCATTTGTACACCTCTGAACAAGTTCTCAAATTGATGAAGACAGCAGCATCCATCGCGGGATTCGGAGAGGTTGATGATTTATCTTGCAACTCTTTTAGGCATGACTTCTTTTTTTCATTATTCAAGCCTTGTCTACATGGTTAGTGAAAATCGGGCCTTTCCCGACATATGATTCTTTAAGGTCATTAGCTTGACCAAGCGCAAAGCATGATCGAGATTTACAAAACTTATTGTAAACATACGCGTCCATAATTAACACCACATGTGAATTGTAGCAACAAGTCAAGGTGTAAATAAAAGAAGCATATGTTTCATGCATAGCACTTACCTCATCATTAGGCAAAGATTGTTTAGGTTTGAGATTAATTGGATCAAAAATAAATGTTTCCTCTTTTTCATTCTCAAGAAAATCTAGCCTATCAACATGATCACTATGGGAACAAGGCATAGATATTAAACTATCATTCATACTATTGGTTGAGCATGAGTATTTGAATTTATCAACATCAATAACAATAATATCTTGAGATTTCAGCATGTACCTTTGCCTTAGAGATTTTTCAATAAGAGTGATATTTGGTTCATCAAGCGGTGTTGAAGGCGAATCGATCTCAACAAGTGCAGTTGCCTCTTCATCACCATCTTGCAATTTCTTCAACTCATCATGTGGAACATGTAATCCTTCAACTATGTACGCATTCATCTCTTCTTTGAAGTCTTCTTTGTCAACCAGATCCTCATCTTCAAAGACTTGTGTGTTGCTTTCTTTATCTTCCATGTACCACATGTCGTCAAGATCGCTCATTGTTGATTCACTCTTTCCTTCATCCTTGAGTACTTCCATGTCTTGATTTGCTAGTGTGTAGGCTTAAATAGCACACAAGCTATCATCTAGCTTGAGTCCTATCTCCTCCCATTTATCCTTTGAGTCACTAGGCTCATCACGGTTGTACTCTTCTCTTCCTTCATCATAAATCTTTGAGTTGTCAAACCAATCGATCCATCCTTCATCTCCTTCTTCTCTTTCTTCTTCAAACATATTTTGGATCGACTCTCCACTCATCTCTTGATCAAATATATCTTCAATTAGTTTGGCAACGTGTCGGCGTTCCTCCTTCCTTCGGTATTTAATTAGTGGGGCGAAATCAACTTGAACCCAACCGGATCTTCACTTTCTTGTATGGTCGGTTCATCTTCCTTGACCTTCGGTTCATCTTTTTCAGAAATTTCAGCAAGCACCTTGGGCTTGCTTTTGTCATTTTGCTCCTCTCGACAACATCTTTGCCAATCTCGTATTATTCTTTGTCCATTGCTTATCCTTTGTAAGATTTTTGCAGCTTCACTAATTGTTTTATCCATTATATCACCGCTTGCACACATGCTTACAAAACGAGACGAGTTAGGGGTTAGTGAAAAATAAAAGGTATGCAACATCAAGTCATCGGAAAATCCCAAGTTCGGGCCTCGCTCAAGTAGTTCATTAAATCGGTCCCATGCTTCATCAATTCCTTCATCCTCTCCTTGCTTGAAAGTGAGCACCTGCCTCCTTAAGTCGTGGACCTTGCTTATGGGAAAGAACTTCAAAAGAAATGTCTTCACTAGCTCGTCCCAATTTCCTTTTGCTTCAACGGACGCAAGTGTGTACCATCTTCGCGCTTCATCTTCGAGAGAGAACGGAAAAAGATTCCACTTGAACCAAGCGGTCGGAACTCCTTTTTGTTGCACCGTGTTGCATAACATCGTGAATTCCTTAATGTGTCTATATGGGTTGTCATCCTCCAATCCTCTAAATGGTTTTGTCGCCACTAATTGATGATTCCGGGCTTCACTTCATAGTGGGTTGTAGCAAACGTCAAATCTGATTTTTGCATCTCAATGTCTTCCATTGACGGCTTTGCTAGCTCCCTTAGCGACATCTCTTCGTCTTCCAATGGTGAGGTGAACAAATCCATCTAGGCACAAGAAAAGTAGAAAGAAAAACAAAAAAGAAAGATTTTTTTCTAGAAAATAAGGGTTAGGTGTTAGTAATCAACAAAATTAATACTAGATTAAACGTAGCAAGGCGGCTTGCTCCCCGGCAACGGCGCCAGAAAAAGGGGCTTGTTGACGGATAAAACTCGTATCCACCTACGACCCGCAAGCATACGGATCTACACCTTTTTCACCACGGGATTCCCAAGGTTCTTGTCAATCCGCGGAGCAAGGGGATTACTAGCGCTTAACCAAGCACTAATCTAGTTGAATGGAAAACCTTTGAAAGAGTATTAATCTAAAGGTAAAACAATCTAACCTAAGTTAATCTAAGTTGAGTTGATCAAACAAATCTAGGGTTAAACTATATGTTAAAGGATGAACACAAGAGAGTGATTAAGAAAGATAAGCGTTCCCTCCCTAGGATCTAGGATAACATGGTATGCATCTACTACACGAAAGCGGTAAACCAATCTCTCGGGGTTGTGACCACGGTTTCGCCCTTTCCCTCCTCTCGTACGTCACTACGCGAAGGTATTCGTGACTAGACCTATGATGGACACGGTATGTTGATGGAATCTATGGGAGTAGCGGATATCATACGCCGAAAAACACGGTAGCTAACCTTAATCATCAAAGCATCATCAACATGAAAACAATAGATTGAAACCATGAATCAAGTAGCGGTCACATAGCATGTATCCATCTAATCCTAGGGATGAACGGAGGCATTACCCCATCATCTTACACGGATTGAAGCACATAGGGGTGATGAAGACTCGGAGAACGTCGTCGATGAAGATGGCAGCGATGGAGCTTGGGAACACCCCTAGGCCGGCGGCTTGGAGTCCTCCTCTTGCTTCCTTCTCTCCGCCGGTGTTGATCCTTGCGACGAGCTCATCTAACTCTCTCCCTCATCTTGCGGCGGCGGTTTTCGGTGATTGGCGTCGGTAGGATGATTTGTTCGATGTGTCGGTCGACGGCGGCGGAGGGAATAAATAGATGAACATCTAGGGCAAAGGGGGGACCGAACCGGCCGGGAGTGGGGCGGGCTGTCGGCCCGAGCCGGCCGGCCCGGGCCGGCCGGCCCGAGCCCACTTCGGCCCGGTTCGGCCCCGGTTTCCTCACCGGTTGCTTCTCCCGTGATCCCTTATTCGTGTGCACTTGCATGTGGGCCTTTGACGTCGTTTCCTTCACGGTTAAGGCTTGAATCCTTGCTATGCAAGCTTCGCATTTTACGGTTGAGTCCCACGAAGATCACGTTGACGATCGGTCCTCGGGTCATTTGGAGTCATGTTCATCGCGTGTCTTGACTCTTGTCGGGCTTCATGATCTTCTTCCAAAGTGCTTGGTGAACTTATCCCGAAAGTCTCCTCATTAGCGTAGATTTCTGTGTAAACAACAAACTCCAAAATCGACATGCAAGTGTGAACTTGTTATATCATTAGTATGCCTAGTGGCCGGTTAGTTGCAAATCATAATCGAAACCAATGTATAACAAGTACTCTAGGTTGACGGAAATTCACCGTCAACATTTGCTATGCTTAATTTGTGTTAGGATAGCTAGTTTATTGATCATATGGGGCTAAAGGCTCATTTGCCATCATGAATGTTTAGCCCTCTTGCTTCATCTTGTGGAGGGGCATAAGTTCCGTTTTGTCGCAAAGACATTTCAAGTACCATTTATAAATCTGAAAATGAAATGAAAAATGCTTGGAAAATATGCTCCCATGTCATATGTGCTGAAATTAATTTGCTTTGGGTGCTAAACCGTTGCATGTTGCCTACCAATGAGAAGTCACATACATAGAAGTAGGCACATGGCTCGGTGGCTTTGACATGACATGAGGTGCTTTTGGGTGTTTATGATGGTCTTATGATTAGAATGGCTGTCCTAGCATGAAGTTTGAGTGGCTTAGCCATTTTGATATGTTTTGCTCATGCTTAGGTATTTGCTTGTGAGAGAGTAACTTTTCGCAAAATTACTCAAATCCTTTTTAGCCTTGTCCAATGGTTGTGAAACTTGGTGATCACGTAGTTAAGGTCATTACGAACTGTCGAGTATCTAACTTGCTCATTTGGACTTGTGTAGCTCCTTGTGATGAATTTTGTATATTCAAGAAGCTATATGTTGAAAGTTTTCGCATTTTGCCTTGATTCATGCATTGTCAACAAGAGGGAGAAGTTTGTGCATGTTTTGGGCATGCGGGAGTGTTTGGAAGGTGTTCCAATTGTTTCGGGCAAATTTTGAGCGAGTTTGGTGCGGGGCCGGTCTCATGGGGCGGTCTAACCGCCCCCCGGGCGGTCGGATCGGCACGGGCGGTCTAACCACCCGTACAGGGCGGTCGACCGCCCGGGCGTGTGAGCGAGTGTTTTTGCTCGTTGTTGCTTCCGCGTTGCATTGCTGCATTTGTTTAGGGGGAGTGTGCTTCGGCTCAGGGGTAGCTTGCATATGTGCAGGGGGAACTCTTTGTGGTGTTCGAGCTTTGCTTTGGTGGTTTGCGCTCTTTGCTTGAGCTGTGTTTTCGTCTCGGATGTGTCGAGTCGTTGCCCTTGCCTAAGGGGTCCAAGACTTGTCTTCTTCAAGTGATCTTGCTCTTTGCCTTTCTTTGGCTTTCGATCGCTTGTTGAGGTTTCTTTTTATTTGTTTCTTTTCTTTTCTTTTCCTTTTCTCTTGTGTTACTTCATGTGAGTGTGTTGTCAATGCACTCATCAAGGGGGAGATTGAGGACCATGTGTGGTTCGAGGACCGGTGGATGGTCGCTCCCTTGAGTGATGAGTGATTGACAACGTTGTGTGGAGCGATTCTTGGCTAAGTATTGCAGGTGCGAGGTGGCGGCTTGACTCGTGTTGGTGCGGGTGAAGAACAAGCGCGAAAGGTCGTCGGCGGTGAGGCCTCCGGGTGTGGAGAAGACAAGTAGGCTTCGTTCGAGGGACCCGGTGGCCGGTGGGGCCAAGTGCGGGCCGCATGGTGGCATGAACGGCAAGATGAAGTCGTGGACGGTTTCTTGGTAGAGCCTCAAAACCAAGGGCGAGCCGGGACTAAGTGGGAGCCGAGTCATGAGTGGAGATTGGCGGAGGCTACACCGAGTTCGCGGGGTTTGCGGTGGTTCACCGAGAAAACCACCGGGTTACTCGGTTGAGCCCCAAAACCGAGGCCGAAGACTCGACGAGGAGGTGCGGCCACCCGGGCCGGTTCAACCACCCGGGAGGGGCGGTCGGACCGCCCGGGGCCGGTCGGATCCCGGGGCCGGTCTAACGGCCCAAGGGGGGCGGTCCGACCACCACGGCCGCCGGCGCCGAGAAGCTTCGAAGCGGAGGACACGCTTCGGGATCGCGAGGCTTGCGTCGAGGCTACGCGGGGGTGCGGTTGCCGGGCATCCGTTCGATGGTGAAGACATCAAGAATTCCAAATCCGCCCTTGAGGGGCATGTATCCCTAGTTATTAGTGAAGGGTAGTTTAGTCTTTTGGGTGCCTCCATATATACTCATTAGATGGGTGGATGGCGACCAACTCTTGGAACCCTAGCTTATTTGTTTTTCCATTTTCGTTCTCCATTTTTCCTTAGGTTTTTAGAGGACTAGCTTGAGAGCTTCATGTGAGATCTAGAGAGAGGGATGGATGTTTGGGTGGCAAGCTAGACCTTGTACGAACCATTCATGGCATGTATAGAAGGTTTGGCATTGTTCATCATGGTGGTTTTCCCACCTCTTTGGTGTTGATTTTCGGAGCTCTTTTTGGCGGTGTTTTGAGGACGATTTCTTAGGGCTTTTGGTGGGTGTCATGTATGAGGTTCTTGTGCCTCTTTGGTGGTGACTTTGCCCCCAAATCCCTTTTGAATCGGACTCGATTTGGTGGTTTCTCGAGTTGGGCGAGTTCTTGACCTAGAGAAGCGATTTCTTCGATTCCTCTTGATTGTGAGCGTTTCGGGTCGATTCCTTTAAGGTAGAGGTTGACCGGGGAGGTAACCTTGACTATTCCCGAAGTTTGGCTGCAATCCGTGGAGTGATTCGGGAGATCGGGCGAGGGGAAGTTGAGGTTTGACCCGCGGGTTCGTTTTACGGAAGGGGTGGTCTAACCGCCTACGGGGGGGCGGTCTAACCGCCACGGGTGTTTCCGAGTCAAAGTTTTGTTCCGCTGGATTTTCCTCTGTGAGTTTGTTCGCGTTGATCGGAGGAGTGTGCGGGTGAAATTTGGGGTCGTTCTCGTGCGGTTGCTAGGTGTTCTTGGTCGGGGTTCGTTCTGTTGGGTACGGGAGGTTAGACCGCCCCGGGTAGCCGGTCTAACCGCCCCTAGGCCCTTGGGTGAAGTTTTGGTTTTCTCCAAGATTTTCTCGTAGCTAGCATGGCCTTGACCGAGAGATCTCTGTTGGTGAAACCGTGGTGAGTTTTGGTGCTCGGAAGAGGCGTTTCGGAGGATTTCTTGGTTTCCGGGTGGAGGCGGTCTAACCGCCCCTATACCGGTCTAACCGCCCCCTCCGGTTAGGCGGCTTTCGAGTTGTTTCATTGTCGGTGCTGCGTGCGTGTTGTGGTTGTTGGTAGAGTTTGTTCCTAGGACCGGTAGCACTCCGGTGGCTACGTGGTTTTGGCAAACGGAAGGTTGAAGTGCGGAGCGTGTGATTTCGGGGGTTCGACCGAGCTAGTTCATCTTGTCGGAGTTTCAATCTCCCTCGAGAAGAATTTTTATCGGCTCCCATTCACTCCCCCCCCCCTCTCTCGGTCGCCTTTTTGGTCCTTCAAATCTCGACCGCGGTCGAAGCGCTCTGCAGCATCTCCTCATCATCTTCCTCCGAAGTGTCTTCCACGACTACGGTGTTGTCCCCTTCACCGACTTCGCGGCGCTCTTTGGCCTTCCCCTTCCCCTCATCCGGGATCTCGACAAGTCGAGGAGGTGACGCCGGCTCAAAGATGAACTTCACTACGTCATCCTGCAAGAAGCATATTGGATGAGTACGACTACTACTACATAATCAGTACCCGACTTCAGTACGGCTATTGACCTTATTGGGTGGATGCGCGGCAGAGTACTCGGGCACGGGGCACGGCGTGTATACCGGCATGTCTTTGAAGATCCTGCTCAGTCTATCAACGATGTCGTCGTCATCGGCTTCACCCCGGGCATCCGCGACGAGACGCCTACGCCGGTGTCTTGGTAGCCCAAGGTGTCGCGGGCCATCGGCGGCCGCACCCTTCGCTTCATGAAGGCGAAGGCCACATGTTCGGCCCTCGGCCGGCTTCTCTCAAAGCCTTGATCTTCGCCGGCGGCTCGGGTAGCTGGATACCCTCCTGCATCGTTGGCTCCGAGTTCCACCAGGGCCGATGCTTCGGCTGCTTCCCGCTCGGCTTCGGCAGCTCCGAGTGGTGACTGGTGATGTAGAACCACTTTTATTTCCAACCTTGACTGGAGTCGATCAGCTTGTACGCGAGGTATTGCTCCGCGGCATCCTCGCGCATCTGGATGCCGGCTCCCCCCACTACTCGGGGGTTGTTGGCGCTTGGCTGGGGCTTCACTCGGAAAAATTTCCGGAAAAGTACCTAGTGGGGCTTGATCCCCAGGAAGGCTTCACAGAAGTGAACAAAGACGGAGGTGTGGAAGATACCGTTGGGGTTGAGGTTGAGGTACTCGATGCCATAGTACTCCAGCAACCCCTTGAAGAAATCGCTCGCCGGGAGAGACAACCCTCGCTCCGCGAATCGCGTGAACATGGGGATCTCATCTGGGTTCTTCTCCATGGGATATGGATCTCCCGCAGCGGCACGCCACATATCGACTTCCTTCTCCCACAGAGATCCACTGTTGAGGAGCGCCAGCAGATCTTCAGTCTTTGCCTTGGACTTCTTCCACTCCTGGTTGGGATTTGGCCGCGGCGGAGACATCGGCGGTGACGTCCCCGCGGCGGATCTGGCAGCTTCCTCGCGGGACCTTTTCAACCTTTTCTTCCCACCGGCGGTCTTCAAGCTCTTTGACGGTGAGGGCTTTATCCTCTAGGTGCACCGAGTCTTCACTCGCATTCGCTCGGGGGCTACGGTGTTGGTTTCCGGTGGCGGCGCGCTTGGATCTACACTCCCCTCTAAGAAGGCAGTGCGCACTGGCGGTGGTTTCTAGGCACGAACTGCTAGGAATGGCTGCAAGTGCGTGAGGTGAAAAACCCTGAGGGTTTCGGCTTCTATTTATAAGTCAACGGCGGCTCCTCCAACGGCTGGATGGATAAGTCCCCAGACGGCTGACTCAGCGGCGGTGCGTGACCCTTCAACTTCTACTAGTCGACGCGCCTCGTCTCGGGGGCTCGGCTACGTCTACTCAATTCCCTGGGCAGTGACAAGATTCAAGAGCAACTCAAGACACTTTCTACACACAAGATGACCCTTCAATTCGAGAGTTCGAGAGGAAGTACTCGACTCAAGGCTCAGGGGCTCCGTGCCACGTGTACTTCGGTTTTTTCTCCGGATTTTTCAGGATAATCTCACCAGAACTTCAGATGGACCCTCAGCTAGAGTCTACAACTCAACCTAAGGCTCGAGGGCTACTCCATATGGAGTGCGATTTCGCAATCGCACTTCCATATCAGCTTCGGCTTCAAGACAACACGGGTATTGTTGAAGACCTTCAAGAGCAGCACTGGAGGATGCTCGGGACTACTCGAGAAGACTTCAGGATTACTCAAATATCAGTTGGAGTACATTCCAGCCTCGGGATCTTCAAATTTTCTTGAGGACTTTTGGCTTGTAGCACTCGGGTACGCTTGAGTACTACTCGTTAAGGCCATCAAGACTACTTGAAGCTATCCTACTCGACTACAAAGTACTCGGGGCTTGTCGTATGGACCTCCCTGGGCCCACTACCTCAGTGGGTACCAGGACCGACTACTCGGTGGGCCCACGGGACTACGGTGGAGAAGTACTTGGATAGGAAGCTACGCATACCATGTACAGTGTAGGGGACTCCTAGACGTACACGACTAGTACTCTCTCCCTAAACCGACTTGTTACCCTGCCTCCCGGACTATATAAGGCGAGGCAGGGACCCCTCCTCTCTCATACACATCAGATTACGCCATCATGTAATCACACCCAATCAATCTAGAGCTACGCAGCATGCAGGACGTAGGATATTACGCACCTCGCGGCCCAAACCTATCTAAATTGTGCCACATGTCTCTTCCTTCGAGTTAAAGATCTCGGCGAGGCGACATTCATCTACTTCGGGTACTCCCCTTAGTAGGTTGCTGGTCTAAAACACCGACAACCTATACACCCTGTGGGGAAACTCAACACTCTCAAAGCCTGGTGGTTGCTTCACATAAACTTCCTCTTCTAAAAACCCATTCAAGAAGGCACTCTTCACATCCATTTGGTAGAACATGAACCCTTTAGCCACAAAAAGGCTAGAAGGATACTAATTGCCTCCAAACGGGCTACCGGAGCAAATGTCTCCTCATAGTCTATCCCCTCCTTCTGACTATAGCCCTGAGCAACCAACCTCGACTTGTTCCTCACCACCTCACCATTTTCTCCCTCTTTGTTTTTCCACACCCATTTTGTCCCAATAGGTTTGCAATTTGGTGGTGGCTCCACTAACTCCCACACTTGGTTTCTCTCAAAGTTCTCTAACTCCTCATGCGTGGCATTCACCCAATTAGGATCAGAAAGAGCGTGTCCAATGTCTTTCGGCTCAAAGGTGGCAACAAAGGCTGAATGAGCAAAGTGAAAAGCATTTCTGGACCTCGACCCTGTCGTACACTCATTGATGTCGCCGATGATTACTGAGGGTGGATGATCAACTTGAACGCGTCTAGGTGCCTCTCTCCTGGAGGCAACCTCCCCCTCAGCAGCTGCTTCCACTTGATCTGTTTGAATAGTAGGCGCTGTAGGGGATGGACCATCCTGCACTGTAGTCATCGTAGTGTAAGTAGAGGGTACATGCGTGGCTGGAGCTTCACCATCATCACCATCATCCTCTTCAGCATCATCCTCCTCGTCCTCAAAGATCTTCTTGCCAACTTCATCATCACTTGCACACTTAAAGACAGACGAATTGCATTGTTGTGTCTCGTCTAAGCTCACCTCACAAGTCTCCATGACTAGGTTAGTATCAAGGTTAAGCACACCAAATGGTCTAGAATGACTAGCATAACCTAAGAAAATCCCATTGGGAGACCTCAACTCAAACTTATCTAGCCTACCCTTCTTGAGAATGAAGCACTGACAACCAAAAGCCCTAAAATGGCTCACTCTAGGTGCTCACCCGTGCATGAGCTCATAGCACGTCTTGTTCAAGAAGTCCCTGAGAAAGATCCGGTTCCCAACATGGCAAGTGGTATTCACTGCCTCAGCCCAATATCTCCTCGGAGTCCTATGCTCATCGAGCATCATCCGAGCCATCTCACAAAGGGAACGATTCTTCCTTTCCACCACACCATTCTGACAAACCATATAGGGAGAAGAAAACTGATATTCGAGACCCAAATCATGACAAAAGGTTTCAAAACGAGAGTTTTTAAATTCACTGCCATTGTCGCTACGAATAGCTCGAAAAGCATCTCCATGTCTCTCGTTCTTCAACCTCAAGATTAGATCCCTCACAAAACCAAACGTATCCCACTTGTCTGCTAAAAAGAAGACCCAAGCATAACGAGAATAGTCGTCCACGATCACAAGGACAAACCATTTCCCACTCGCCGAGCACACACGAGTTGGACCAACCAAGTTCATATGGAACAGCTCGCATGGCCTCTCTGTCATAACAGATGTCAGAGGCAGATGGGAGGCGGCGACCATCTTGCCATGCCTACACGGAGCACATACCAAATCCTTTTGGTATTTCAACTTTGGCAATCCTCGTGAGGACCATGTGTGGTTCGAGGACTAGTAGATGGTCGCTTCCCAGCGTGATGATTGATTGACAACGTTGTGTGGACTGATTCTTTGCTAAGTATTGCAGGTGCAGATTGTGGCTTGACTAGTGTTGGTGTAGGTGAAGAACAAGCGCGAAAGGTCATTGCCAGTGAGGCCTCAAGGTGTGGAGAAGACAAGTAGGCTTCGTTCGAGGGACCCCGTGGCCAGCAGAGTCAAGTGCGGGCCGCATGGTGGCAAGAACAGCAAGATGAAGTCATGGACGGTTTCTTGGTTGATCCTCAAAACCAAGGTCGAGCTGGGACTACGTGGGAGCCAAGTCATGAGTGGCGATTGGCGGAGGCTACACCGAGTTCGCAGGGTTTCCAGTGGTTCACCAGAAAACCACTGGGTTCCTTGGTTGATGCACAAAACCAAGACCGAAGAATCAAAGACGGAGGTGCAGCAGCATCGGACCGGTCTGACCAGTGGGTCTGACCGGTCTGATCGTTGGGTACTGTTCTGATCGGTGAGGAGCACCGGTCTGACCGGTGTGCGACGACGCAGTCCGGAGACTTTGAAGCGGAAGACACGCGTCAGGATTGCAAAGCTTGCATCGAGGCTAAGCAAGTTTGCAGTCGCTGGGCATCCGTCCGATGGAGCGATGATAAAGATTTCCAAATTCGCCCTCAAGGGGCATGTATCCCTAGTTACCTAGTAAGGGTATTTTATACTTTTGGTTGCCTCCATATAACCCAAGAGGTGAGAGGATGGCAACCATCTCTTGGAACCCTAGCTCATTTGGTTTTCCTATTTTCCCTTCTTATTTTCCCTTGGATTTCTATGGGACTAGCTTGATAGCTTCATGGTGAGACCTTGTGAGAGGGATGGATGATCGGGCGGAAAGCTAGACCTTGTATGAACCTCTTGGTGATGTATAGATGATTCAGCGTGGTTCCTCAAGGCTTGTCTGAGTTCTTCCCGATTTTCCTTTTTGGTGTTTTTCGGAGCCTTTTCTTGGCGATTTTCTTGGAGAGATTTCAAGGTCGTTTTCTTGAGGATTTGTTGGGGGATGTATGCATGAACCCTTCGTGGTTCTTCCCCTATTGATTCTCCTTCCAAATCCGTGAGAAAAGGGGCTCGATTTTGGGGTTTTCATTGGCTTAGGGTTTGTAGTGTTCTTGGTGGAAATCCTTCGATTCCTCTTGATTCAACATGTTTTGGTAGACCATAACTTGGCTATGGAGTGCCCATGAGGTGTTCCTATTATCCCCAAAGTCCTGTTTGGAACCGTGGAGCGAATCAGGAGATCGGGAGATTCTTTTGGAGGAGTTGACCCACGGGTGCTGTTCATCCCGAGCTGCCTAGGCGTGACCGGTCTGACCGGTGCTACTGACCGGTCTGACTGGTGTTTGCCTTTTGTGGGATTTGCCTCAGGTGAGTTGCTTGACTCGTGTGTCTTTGGGTCGTGGTGTTGCTGGTCAGTTCTTGGTCAGTTTGGAGTTGTCTTGCTAGGTGTTGTGTAGGTTTTTTCTTCCGTGCAGGTTGTGTTTTGGGGGTGTTTTTGTTCCAGGGCCTAGAGAAGTCACTGAGGCTCTCTAGAACATTTGTTGTGTGGCTGATGTAGCCACTGGCCTGACCGGCTCTGTCCACCGGTCGACCGGTGTCCGCCGGGCCCGGCCGGCGCAGGCCATCGGTCTGACAGGTGTAGCACAGGCAGCAAGCCGTGCAAGTTTCCGTTGTGCGTGTTTGTGTGTTTTGGCTCAGAAGGTTGTTTGTCAGGTCCTAAGATCAGTAGCGCTCCAGTGGCTACATGGTCTTGACCAACTTGGGAAGTTGAGTCGGAGACGTGTGTTGGAAGCTGAGTTCATCTTGTTAGAGCCTCTATCTCCTTCGAGAAGAATTTTTATCAGGTCTCATTCCCCCCCCCCTCTCTGGTTCACCGTTTCGGTCCTTCTAGTGGTATTAGAGCCGGTTACGGGTCTTGATTGACTCTAACCAGTCTGAACAGGGTTCGGGTCCTCCACACTTCGATGGCAAAAGCTACAAGATGTGGAGTAAGCGGATGGCGGCGTTCATCCGCAGAAAAGGTCAGATCCTTTGGGATGTCACAGTGGACACAGGCTATGTCCAGTCGATGAACTTCCTTGCTCCAGGATCGAGGGACATGTTCGACGCCAACAACAAGGCGGTCGACTACTTGTTTCGTGTTCTGTGTCAACCTGAATTCGACCGGGTGCACACGGAGAGCATGGCTTGTAGAATCTGGTAGGTGTTGAAGGAAGCTCATGTTGGAAACGCCTAGGTTCAGACTCAAATGTATGCGACTTACCGAAGAGAGTACGAGAACTTCACTCATCTCCCCGGTGAGTCCATCAATGCCTTGTTTCAGAGGTTCACGGTTGTGGTGAACAACATGAGGGCCAATGTGGACGTGCTCCCATACGATGATCATGATAGAGCCGTCAAGCTCTTACACTCGTTGGATCGTACGGTTTGGGGCGAAAAGTTCAAGGCCATTGTGGAGTCGGAGAAGTATGACACTCTGACAGTGAACGAGTTGTTCTCGAAGCTCAAGTCGGCTAAGGTGGATCGGGGCATGACAACCAAGATTGTGGGCCCGACTGACTGTCATAGTCTCGTCCTCATCGGTTGCTCGAAAGGAAAGTCTAATGCTAACCCATCCACCAAGATGTTCTCTTTATCCTCTTTGATGTCTGTGCCAGATGAGGAGTTCGACATGCTCGGAGTGGACGAGCGGGCACTGCTGACGAGGCGGTTCGAGAGGTTGCACTAGAACCGGGTGAACATGAGGAGGAACGCAAGGACAAGCTTCCAGTGCGACAAGCCGGGACACTTCATCGTCGAATGCCCCGAGAAGGTCGAGAACAAGGACAGCTACAAGCACAAGTCGAAGACGGATGGCAAGTAACGCTCAAGGCATGACCACAAGGGCAAGCACAAGGGTGAGCGACGATCGAGGAAGAAGGAGAGCCGAGGCAAGGGCTGAGCGATGGTTGGAGCGAGCGACGTCGACTCCAGTTCCGTGTACTCCACCTCGAGTTCGAGTAGCAGTGAAGATGAAGGTGATCGGAGGAAGGGCAGGAAGTCGTCCAAGAACCTGAGAGGGCTGAGCTGCTTCGCTAGAGACATCTTCTGCACCATGGCGCTTAGCTTCGGCATCAAGAAGACCAACCAGAGCGACTCGCACTCTGACTCTGACGACGAAGTGTGTGATGAACTTCCCTTCTTGCGTCAGGAGAATGAACGGCTTGGCTTGTTGCTTGATAATCGTTGATATGCTTAGAGAGGCAAAGAAGATGAGGAAAGAGCTTAGGGCTTCGCTTGAGGATACTAGGACTAGAATGACTGAGTTAAAAACACAGAACTTGGATACTAAACTTGAAATTAACTCTCTTAAGGCTTCGCCTGTTGTTTTTGATGAAGTTGAATGTGTTGATTGTCTTATTTTCCTAGCTGATCTTGCTATGTTTAAGGAAAAGCATGCCTCCAAGTGTGAGGAACTAGATGTGCTTAGGGTTGAAGTGGTTGAGCTTAATGTTGGGGGGATTCGGAATCAAGCCTTTCGCATACCTAAAAAATAGAGAGCGGTCATGCGAAGGATGCGGTAGCAATACCCCCGAAATAGCGGATTCCATTTTTACCCTCGGGCGTCACGTTTTGGCGGGCACCCTTCGTCGCCAACGAAGCCATCAATACGAATCTAGCTTAGCACGGGGCGTCAAAGTATCGCTTGGCGATTTATTCCATGACGGAACCCCTAGGGCGAATATTATCCACCCGGGGAGCATCGGCACGGGATTCGATCGGGGGTTTCGTCGTTCCTAACACTTAATGAGTTCAAACTTGAGTGTGGTTTTTGTTTCGGGTGATGAAGAGTGCTATGGCGAAAAGAGGGATCACCTAAAGGTCGGGGGGCTCTCACCCCGACGGGCGCACGTGATAAGAGCGAAAAGGCGCCGCGATTTGCGGCGTGACATCATGAAGCGGCGATTACGTGGACACCCAATCGAAGATTACCCGAAGATAGCCTAGCACATTCTATTTTGATTCATTTTACACGAGGGTGTTCTCGGAAATGTAAAAGTCCGACCACCTCCCTATAAAAGGAGATGGACCGGCACTTGTAAAGGGGATCGACTTTTGAGAAATCAACTATTGCGAAAAGAGCTTTTGGCTGTCCTTTGTTACGTGTTACGTGTTTTGGTTCTTGAGCCCTCGTTTCCCTCCATTGTTCGTGTGCGAGAGGCTGCGGGTTTCCCCACAACAATTGGTGCCCACCGTTTGTGCTTGGCTCGAGTATCAAACCCGGAATGTCCACAAGGAAGAGGAGAACCACCGTCAATTCCACCAAAGGGGCGTCGTCCTCCTTGGACGAGGAGCCCAATCTCTCGGCAATGCTCACCCGGGGAGAGGCGCTCCGGACCCCAACCCAACGCGGGGAGGCGGAGGCCGGCCAAACCGCGCAAGGAGGCCGAGGAATTGGCCTAAACCAAGAAACGGCTCCCGGCAATACCGCACGAAGCGAGAGATCCAAAAACGAGAAGCGGAAATCGCTAGCTTAAAGGAAGAACTGCGCGCTCTAAAAGCAAAACAATCCTTAAGCTTCACCCAACCTTCACCCGAATACACAGTTCCTAGCCAACCTAATTTCAATGAGCGCACCGAGTTTTTCACCCAGCCCCCTCCGCACACCACCTTCAGCCGCAACCCCTTCGCGAGCCCTTTTGAATCCGGTCCTCGCACCAGGACGTTCACACCATTCGCACGAGACCATGGGACCCCAAATCCCCCTTGTCTCAAGAGATTCAAATCACTCCATGGCCGCAAACTTACAGGCCAGTTCCACTGCCTAGATTCTCGGGCCAGTCTGACCCAAGGCAATTTCTAATGAGCTACGAAGCCGCCATTCTTTCAGCCGGCGGTGACGACTCCGTGCTGGTGAAATCTTTCATCATCGCCACTGATGACGCGGCAGCACAGTGGTATTCTCTGTTAAGCCCAGGCGTGATTCACGGGTGGGATGATCTCAAACAGCGAATTCTCTCAAACTTCCAAGGTTTCCGGCGTCTAGAACTTACGAGAGAGTGACCTTTTCTCCTGTAAGCAGAAGGACAAGGAATCTCTTCAAAACTACTTCAGAAGATTTGTGCATTTAAGAGCCCAGGCACCAAATGTCTTGGACGCTGTCGCTATCAACGCAGCCATTGTGGGTTTAAGAGCCGGTCAATTTCGCTCACATCTCATGCGCGAAAGGCCCAAAACTATCCGGTGCCGGTACGAAGAATTTGAGAAGTATTGTCGCTCGGACAATGACTTCGAATGTGCATGGAAGAGCAATCCCAGCAGAAAAAGTCTGCGAAAGCCAATCAACCCAGCGAGAGGGAATGGCCCAATCCCAGAAACACCTCTCATACTAATCCTCGGGGCGTTTTCGGCCTGGATGGCGAAAACACCCAAGAAAATCCTTGCCCGCAGGTTGACTCACATAGCCTGGTCCCAAGCCCACCTAGTCCCCCTCACCCCAATCAGGGGGGAGGCCGCAGGGGCGGAAGAGGTGGAGGCAGGGGTAGAGGTCGAGGCAGAGGCCGAGGCCATAACGAGAAAAGGAAATGGTACTGCATTTTTCACAAGGAAAACGATGACTATAGCTCAAACTACTGCCTAGACAAGAAAAGATTCGAAGCCATCCTCGAGGAAGAGAGGAAGGAAAAAGAGGGAGCGAGTGCTGTAAACCATTCCGCTCCGGCACGGCAAAATCCTAGTTTTGAAAGAAACTCTTTCGCAAACCCATTCCAAGCTCAAAATATCGAGCGCAAGCCCGTCGAGCAACATCCTATCCCTCCCCCACCCCCTCCTTACAAAGGTCCCTCAGCTCCGCCGCTCCCGGCCCAAGCTCGAGGGCCAAAGCGACCCTTTGCCATCTGTCGGTACCATAATGCCTATTTCAGGGGGCTCCGCCCTAGAATTCGAAACCAAGAAGGAACGGAAACATTACTTTCGCGAGGTGCGAAACATCTGTGTGGAAGGAAGAGTAGAAACAACAAGGTGGTCTCACATCCCTATTACCTTCTCGGAGGAGGACGTGAGGTTGCAAGGTTTCCCTCACAACGATGCTCTTGTGATAGAAGCCAATATAGTGAGCTGGACTCTGGGAAAACTGTTGGTGGACAATGGTTCATCAGCAGACATCATTTTTGCCGACGCCTTTGACAAGATGGGGCTCAATAGAGATTTGCTGCAACCACCAGACACACCTCTGTATGGCTTCGGAGGGCGTGTCATTCACGCATTGGGCAAGGTGGTCCTCCCTGTATCTTTCGGCACAGTCCAAAATGCCAGAACCGAGTATTTATCCTTCGACGTTGTGGAAATGTACTATCCATACAATGGCATCTTAGGCAGAGGGTTCCTCAACAAGTTTGAGGCAGTCATCCACCAAGCATTTCTATGCATCAAAATCCCGGCGACGCTGGGGGTCATCACAATATGGGGTCATCAAAACGATGGCCGCAACCTAGAAAGAGGCCGTACCCCGGGGCGGCGAAACGTGCACGCCCTCGACGAAGCGGTCGAATGCAACGAGGTAGAAAAGCGGCGAAGGCGAACGGAGAAAAAATCAACATCCGGCCGGAGGCCGCGAAACCAAGCGAGTTCCTTTGGACGCGATGGTCCTCGATCAGGCCGTCGTCATCGGCTCGGACCTATCGGGCGATGAGGAAGCAAGTCTAGTTCTTTTCCTCCAGAAGAACAAGGATGTGTTCGCATGGTCCGCCAAAGATCTCACAGGCGTTGACCGAAGCTTCATCGAGCACAAATTGAACATCGACCCATCGGTCAAGCCACGCAAACAGAAGTTGAGAAAGATGTCTGACGACAAGGTGGTGGCCGTCAAGTCAGAGGTCCAAAGGCTGCTTGACGCCACCGTCATCCGCGAAGTCATGTACCCTAAATGGCTGGCCAACACGGTGCCTGTCAAAAAAAAAACGGCAAGTGGCGCATGTGCATCGATTTCACTGATCTCAACAAGGCAACGCCAAAAGATAACTATCGATTGCCTCGAATGGATCAGGTGGTGGACTCTGCAGCCAACGCCGCGATCATGTCCCTATTGGATTGTTTCTCCGGTTACCATCAGTGTTGGATGGCGAAAGAGGACGAAGAGAAAACCAGTTTCATCACACCCTTCGGAACCTTCTGCTTCGTCCGCATGCCAGAGGGGTTGAAAAATGCTGGCTCAACGTTCACCGAATGGACCAGGAACGGTATTCAAGCCACAGATCGGCAAAAAAATTCAGGCCTATGTCGATGACCTCATCGTCAAAAGCTCCGACAGGGCCAGCCACGTAAATGATGCGGCCGAAACCTTCGCCAACATGAGGAGGGCCGGCTTGAAACTAAAGCCGGACAAATGTGTGTTCGGGGTTACAAAAGGAAAGATTCTGGGGTGCCTCATCTCCGCTAAAAGAATCGAAGCCAACCCCGACAAGATCAAAGCAATTAGGGAAATGGAGGAGCCTAAAATGAAGAAAGACGTCCGAAATTGAACGGCCGAGTAGCGACCTTAAACAGATTCATTTCAAAGTCCGCGAGAGCGAAGCCTTCCATTCTTCAAGGCACTAAAAGGCAAGGGCGCAATCGAATGGGGCCCCGAGCAAAGCAAGGTTTTCGCCGAGCTCAAGGATTACATCGAAAAGATGGCAACCTTGTTCCCACCTTTGCCCTCGGAGCCGCTACTCCTCTACGTAGCCGCTTCAAAGGCCGCGATCGGCGCCTTGCTGCGGTCCGAGAGATCGAAACCGAAAAAGGCAAACTCCAATCTTCGGTCTACTTTGTCTCCGAAGCCCTAGCAGGGTCAAAATTGCACTACTCGGAGCTAGAGAAAATTGCCTACGCCGTAATCATGACCACGCGAAAGCTCAGGCATTATTTCGAGGCCCACAAAGTCACAGTGCTCACGGATCAACCTCTGAACGATCTGTTCATCAACAAGGAGGCTTCGTCCAGAATTGCCAAATGGGCAACCGAGTTATCAGAATACACAATTGATTTCGGAAAGAGGTCGGCAATCAAATCCCAAGTCTTAGCAGACTTCATCGCAGATTGGACCTCACCTAGCAACGTCACCGCCGACGAAGAGCTAGTGCCAATTTGGGAAATCGGATGCGACGGAGCACGGGGGTGCAAGGGTGCGGCATTGCGGCCATTATCACCTCTCCGACGGGTATCAAGCTAAGATACGGCTGCCGGAGTTGGATTACAAGGACCCATCAAACGGATGCACCAACAACACCACCGAATACGAAGCCTTGCTACTAGGCCTTCGCAAAGTAAGAGCTGCGGGGGCCGAGGCAACTTCCTAGTCAAGTGCGATGCCAAGGCCATCAAAGACCATGTGGAAAAGGAAAGTGAGGCCAAGGAGCCGGAGGCCGGTCAAATACCTAGCGGAGTTGCGCAAAATGGAAAGGCACTTTCGGGGATTAACTATCGAGCATGCGCCGAGAAAACACAAAGGCGAAGCCGACGAGCTTGCAAAGAAAGCCGCAAGGGGGAGGCGATGCCCCCGGACGTATTTTTCGAAGTCTTAACGGCTCCGTCCACAAAGCCGGACAAGCGGCCGCTCGGCACCATCAATGCAATCGCAAGCCCGGACTGGAGAACTCCCATAATTGCCTTCCTTCGCGGGCACTATGAACCCGTCGAAACCCACGACCTCAAAAGAATGCAGGCGAGGGCCAAGGGCTATATCCTTAAGGACGATGTCTTGTTCAAGCTGGGCGTATGTGCACCACTGCTCAAATGCATTTCTCAAGATCAAGGCATCGAGCTCATGAGAGAAATCCATGGAGGGATGTGCGGCTCACACATAGCGGCGAGAGCATTGGCTGGAAAAGCTTTCAGGAAAGGTTTCTATTGGCCAATGGCCATAAAAGATGCGGAACACATCGTCAAAACTTGCAAGGCATGCCAGTTCGCGGCAAAGCATAAGCGAAGGCCCGGCGCGCCATCGCGGCTCATCACTCCTACCGGCCGTTGCGGCGGCGGGGGAATGGATATCGTCGGCCCGCTCCCCACCGCCGGGGGTAACTTCAAGTTTGAGGTGGTAGCGATCGAGTACTTCACAAAATGGATCGAGGCAAGACCTCTCGCTACCATCACCTCGGCCACTATCGGGGAAATTCTTCGGCGGCAAATCATTTGCGGATTTGGGGTACCCAAAGAGCTCACTTGTCGACAATGGGAAGCAATTCGATTGTCAAGATTTCGGGGAATCTTGTCATTCAATTGGGACGAAGCTATGCTTCGCATCCGTGTATCATCCCCAAACCAACGGTCTTTGTGGAAAGGGCCAATGGGCAAATTTTCTCTGCCATTAAAAAATGCCTCTTTGAGCAGAAGAAAGGAAAATGGGCGGATGAGCTCTCGAGAGTCATGCGGTCGCATAACACTACGGAGTCGAGAACAACCAAATTCACCCCATTCGGATCGTTGTATGGGGCCGAAGCGATGTGCCCCGAAGAACTCACCAACGAAAGCGCCGAGTTTTGGCGGTAGCTCTCGTGAGAGCGAAGAGGCCGACAAGGATCTAGTGGAAATCGACGGGCTTGATGCGGTCCAAAACCTGTTGAAGTATCAAGAGGAAACCGAGGAGATGGAGAAACAAGAAAGTATCCCTAAAGAACATCAAAGTGGGAGACTTCGTCACGAAAAGAAAGAAGAATGCCGACGCCGTAGGAAAATTCCGGTTCGCTTGGGAGGGACCATACGTGGTCTCAAGCTCGGTTCGAGATGGGGCTTTTCGCCTCAAAGACGAAGCGGGTGTGGAGTTGCCTCATTCATGGAATGTGGACAACTTGTGTAAGTTTTTTCCGTAGTCTACTTTCGGTAGGAGCCTTTTGCACGGAACTATAAGTGTGGTGGGCTCATCACGGCTTTACATTTTTCTAGTCCTTACTTTCGCATTTTAAAATTCAATAACAAGGCGGGTACTCTTTTCCTCACATAGGGAGGACTCCATTCTGGAGCGTGAGGTTTTTAACGAGGCAGCCTTGATGTAAAATTTATTTCCAAGTGAATGGAATACTTCCTCCCTAAAATTTTGTTGTGTCCCTTTCGCATAATTTAAAGTGCTATCTCAAGATAGCCCATCCCAAAAGAGGGTGAATTGAAGTGCTATTTCAAAATAGCCTTCTCCGAAAGTGAGAGCATCAAAGTGCTACTCATTAGTAGCCCACCCACAAGTGGTGCAGTCGAAACGATTCACAAGAATCAATTTTTACAAAGAGGTTGTCTTCTCAACGGCCCGTCCATGAAGGACGTTCTAAAGCGATTCAGTCTTGAATCGAAATAATCCGATAGCTGGAATTTTATAGTAGTTAACATGCGCGAAACAACGTCGCAAGCGATAAGGCACACCTCAAAGACGAACATGTTCGAAAACGCGAGTGAATGTCTCGTCAAAAAACGGCTCAAAAGGCTGTAAAATTTGACAAATCCAAAACGGCTTCTAGTCCTTCGACACGTTCCACGCCTAGGCGTCTCGTCGCAGGCTAGTTTTATTCGCTCCTAACAAAAACCGTAAGGGACAAACGAGAAAATTCAACACGTAGCATCACGCAACGTACAACAGACCAACAAGATTCAAAACTTCGATAATATAGCAATCATAAGCAAAATGGGTGAGCTGAAATTATCCCCACTTCCGAAGGGGGGGAAGACGTTTTCTTCCGAAAGTTGTAATTCGAAAGCGGCGTTAACTTCAGTTCTAAACGTTCAAGGACCTTAGCATGACGAAAATTACAAGCGACATTTACAGCACCCCATCGTCGCATATAAATTTACATTTCAAACTTCAAATGTTTAAGTGGCTGGCACGCCACTCCTAGTTTTCGTCCAAAGCACTAACTCGTCGATTCAAAGCCACGGAGGAGCCAACGCCTCTCCGTGTAACGGGATCCACCCGACCGCCTTCTCCTTGAGGTGCTTCGCGAGCAGGGGCTCCGGGGACCGCCTGCTCAGGGGCATCGTCTTTTGCCTTCGGTGGCCAATCCCTAGGGGGTCCGTAGGGCCCCAAAGTTGCCTCAGGACCGTGCGTCGCGCGGTGCTCTCGAAGCTCCAAAGCTTGTTTTGCCTGCCCAAAATGGAGCTGTGAGAAGAAAGAAAGCATTAACAATCATCGTAAGCAATCGATTAGCAAAGACAATCGTAGTTGAAATAAACCAAAAGACCTACCTTCACCAAGCGATCCACGACCTTCTTTCGAGCGTGCGCTCGCCGCTTTTGGCCCAAAAGTTGCGAAGGATGATCTTATTTATCGGATCTACCGTCTTACTTGGGGGCGGGAGCGTCGTCGGGTGAAGGAAATGCGAAGCCTCGACTTCCAAAAGCTTTGAAGTGTTCACGGCCACTGTCGCTCGAGAAGATTCAACAACATCTCGGAAGCGGTAGGCGCACCATAGTCCCCAATTTTGCTCATGGTATCGGGCGGGGAGCTTCAACTCGCTATGCAACCACTCTACAAAACTCGAGATGTTGTCGGTAATCTTGAAATCCTGGGCCTCGGCCCGAAGCTCTCCAAAGCCCGACGATACTCGGTCGCTAGATACGCCCCCCATTGGTGGCGGTAAGCCTCGTTTTTCTCCGAGTATCCTCAAGCTCGCCTTTCACCTTCTTCAATTCCGCAATGAGGTCGGCGTTGGTGCTAGCAAGATGTTCTGCGCATCATATTGCACCACCATATTTTTCAATTCTGACGACACTCTTCATAGCATTTCACACTCAACTCAAGTTCTCTCTTCAAAGCGTCAAGGGCTTCTTGCTGCTTGGCACGTTGATTCGCTCGATCACTGGCATCGCGTTGTAACCTCTCATTCTCCTCTTTCAAGCGGTGATTCTCGTCCTCCAACATCTTTTGCTTGTCGACCGAGGCCTTTGCTTCCGACGCAGTTTTTTCGAAACCCTTCTGGCAAGAGACGATACCTCTAGAAAGATAAGCACGCACAACCTTCATTAGATCTTCAGCGCTTAAATCCTCCAAGGTACGTTCAAAATCTGCAAGGTGATCAACAACCACGTTATCTAGCGTGTATCCTTCGCACCGCCAGCACGACGAAGGCACAAAGTCAAAAATCAAAAACCAAAACGATAAGTGATATTTCATACCAGGCTCCCCCAGCATTGACGCGAGACTTGACCTTGATGCGGAAGGATCCGCCTCGTTCTGGGAGACCTCCTTTTCCCGGTCCTTAACGCTCAGGGTGACCAAAGTTTTCGCTGCCAACGATAATGGAAAAGCAAAAGGCGTAAGCAAACAAAACACATGATAGAAAGATAGAGCATGAAAATTTCGCTCCTGAGTTAAAGCGTCATACCAGCATCTTCGGGCTGGAGACTTTCGGGCGCCGTCAGTCTCTCCGGCGCGGCAGCCTCAGTGGGTTTCGGCTGCCGCCGGATCAAAATCTGTGACACCGGCGGAGGAGAACGAGATGTGTGCGGCCGCCGAAGCTTCAACCTCGAAGCATCCGGGTCAATCGGATCACGAGCCTTCGCATCGAGCCTTCGTTCAAATTCACCGCAACTTCACATTGGGGCTGCGGCGAGAGACACATACGGGCCTTTTACGATCGAATGGTGTCGTCATCAATATAGCAAAGTGATTACGATTCATCCACGACATCCACAAGACCGGCCACACGTTCTTTCGGAGCCGCGTCGACCATGGCAATATCCTTCGAATTAGCTCGGCTACGCGCGCTGCCTCTCGACTCCCGCACCTCCAATTCTCGTCGCATCGGCCGGGCCCACTTGCAAAGGCCCTTCGGCCAACTTTTGCGGCGATCCTTTCGGAGGGTACTTAGTACAAGGTTGAATTTGAGGGGTTGTCAAAATATCAACATCCTCGTCCGTTTCGGCAACTGGATCAACTCGCGCCCTCTTAGCGAAAGCCTCGGCATCGTCAGGCTCTTTCTCCTTAATGGCAAGCTGCTTCACTTTCTCAGCGCCGTCCAGCGGTCTTTTCCTCGAGACTAATCCCTTGTCTGCCTCTCCGGGGACGGCAGGGTCTTGCATCTTTTTCTTCTCTCGCTCGGCCGCGGCCACTTTCGCCGCCTCAACCTTGCGACGGGCCGGGGTCTCACTAACTTTCGTCAACTTCGCGAGACTTTTCGGCAAGCGGCGGCGGGGGTTGCTTTCGCGGCGTCCGCCTTTCGCTTGGCCAAGATATCTTGGGCTTTACTACTCTTCACGACATTTTCAACAAGCGAGCTGGTCTTGCCTAACTTGGTTTTTCGTGAGGTCTCGATGGCCTCATACCCAATATTGCCACGGAGGATGCATTTTCTTGCCGCCGTCGGAGGCACGGACGAGGGGAATACGTCACGCCCATCTCATCAAAAACTCGATTAACACGGCCACGATGTTTCAAAATCCTGCGGGCGCACTCCCATTCCTTGTGTGTAAAATTTCCTATCATCCGCACAACTTTTCTTTCCACTTCGACAACGATTTCTTCATCGGTCACATCCTTCGGTCATTTGACATTGAAGATGGGGCTTCGTACATCATCATCAAGCCCGGGCAACCATTGCATCTTGAATGCCCACGACCCCCATCGGGGCGGCACGGCCGGACATCGGCGACCACAAACACCTCCGGGGCATCGCGCGTAGTTATCACACGTGTCGCCCGATAAAATGCCATTGTACTTGCCGAAGACCGGCGGCCTTCGTCAACTCCGGCGACAGCTCAACCTATAGATCAACCATGCGGCTATCCAAATCGAATGTTGTCACCTCTTCTTGCTTCGAATTCGACCAATCACTTTGTTGACGGTTAATAATTGTATCAAAGTTCGTTTGTGACTCGCAAGCGTACAAGTCTCCCGTCGTAGTCAAGGGACCCTTCTTCCCTCGAGTGGTGAACCCAAGGTATCGAATCCGTGGAACAAATGTGTGACGCAAGACTTAATCTATTAAAGCCAAATAACTTCAATCTTCAATAAAGAACCTAATGCATCTAAGTAAAAGACACAAAACAGATCTAATCTACTAAAAACCGGAGAAAACAAAGTAAGATTGGGTAGATAAACCGATCTAGAGGGATCGGGGTAAGCCTTTTGTTGAAGTTCCAAGCAAGAGAAGAAGTAGCAAATCGAATCTTAATAGAAGCCTCTTTAAATCGTGGTTTCCCGTCCAAATCCGAAAACATCCGCCTTTCGAGACCCTCGTTCTGTCACAACGTATCCCTATTCATGCGGGGAGCTTAGGGCGAGTCAAAAGACAAGTCGAGATTCTTTCGGAAGATCCGGCGTGTACACTGTAGCCACCGCGGCTACAAGAACATTCTATGTAATCTATCTCGAGAATAGAATTGAAATAAGCAAAGCCGATCGAAAAACGAAATCTTCGAGGAAACACTTGATCGCTAAGAAAAGATTCAACTTGATAATTCAACTATGACAATGATACATACACAAGATCACCGGCGGGATCCTTCCTTGATCTTGCTTCTAGCTCGGGAACTCCGACGTGGTCTTCCATGCAAGGTTCCCACGTCGGCTAGGGAAACCCTAGTCAACTAGCTCGACCCTCTCCTCTCCGACATGGTGTCCCTCTCTTCTCTGCTCCTCGGCGACCCAAGACGAAATCTTCTCCCCGTGGCTCTCGGTCGGGGGGACTATAAATAGCCCGATTGGCGGCTAGGGCAAAGGAGAGGGGTGTTTGGGCCCAAAATGGGCCTAGGCCGGCCGGCTCCGGGCCGGCCGGCACAGGCCCATTTAGGCCCGGCCGTGGGCTCCTTTGCCCCACGTCGGTTCCCTTGCTTCTGGATGTTTCCCCCTTCGCATGTAGGTCCATGTCGTCGGTTTCTCTCCGAAGTGGACTCAACTCCTTGTCTTGCAAGATTCGGCACTTTTACGGTCGAGGTCCACGGAGTCCGTCGTCTTCTCGGATCAAGTCCCCGGCTTCTTGGAGTTAAGTTTGCTTAATTGCATGACTTGTTCGGGGCTTCAAGGTCTTGTCATGAGGTGCTTGATGAACTTATCCCGAAAGTCTTGCATTTAACACTAAAACCAGCATAAACATTAAACTCCAAAACCGACATGCACACGTGAACTTGTTATACCACGGGGGGTTAGTACCAATGGATAAGGTATAAAACTCATGCCAACACCGAAGGTAAACTCATGGCTAGGTTGACGGATTTTCACCGTCAACATCTCCCCCATGCTTAAACCTTGCTCGTCCTCGAGTAAGCCTTCGATGGATATCATCATTGCCAAACAATGTTTAAACTTTGCATTTGATCACACATGAGAAAACATAATGCTCTCAAAATTTTAATTCATTAAAGTTCCATAATGTACTAGCCTTCATCTCTACGGAGGGTAGATTCTTATTAAGCTTATCCCACAAGTATTAACATGCTCACAAAGTTTTAAATAGATCTCGAGAATTTTTGAAATAAAGAACGAGATAAAGAAAAGCTAAACCAAAAAATTTAAATCATCTTGTGTATTGCTCATGAACTCTCATCTCACTTGTCTCTCAAGCCTATATATTCTACTCCTTTCCCTCTCATATATATGTGGTAGGCTTTATATGGAGCTTTGGGAAAGTTTAGTCCTAACAAGATTTTATAAATGAGGTGTTGTCAAAACAAGACAAGCTTCTCATGGTCTTACCGAGACTCGTCAAAAAGGTCATTGGAAAATAATGTTAAATGCGAGGACCATGTGTGGTTCGAGGGACCGGTGGATGGTCGCTCCCTTGAGTGATGAGTGATTGACAACGTTGTGTGGAGCGATTCTTGGCTAAGTATTGCGAGGTGCGAGGTTGCGGCTTGACTCGTGTTGGTGCGGGTGAAGAACAAGCGCGAAAGGTCGTTGCGGTGAGGCCTCCGGGGTGTGGAGAAGACAAGTAGGCTTCGTTCGAGGGACCGGTGGCCGGCGGGGGTCAAGTGCGGGTCGCATGGTGGCATGAACGACAAGATGAAGTCGTGGACGGTTTCTTGGTAGAGCCTCAAAACCAAGGTCGAGCCGGGACTACGTGGGAGCCGAGTCATGAGTGGAGATTGGCGGAGGCTACACCGAGTTCGCGGGGTTTGCGGTGGTTCACCGAGAAAACCCGCGGGTTACTCGGTTGAGCCACAAACCGAGGGCCGAAGACTCGACGAGGAGGTGCGGCCACCCGGGCCGGTTCAACCGCCCGGGGAGGGGCGGTCGGACCGCCCGGGGTCGGTCGGTCCCGGGGCCGGTCTAGCCGCCCGGGGGGGCGGTCCGACCGCCCCGGCCGCCGGCGGCGAGAAGCTTCGAAGCGGAGGACACGCGTCGGGATCGCAAGGCGTGCGTCGAGGCTACGCGGGGTGCGGTCGCCGGGCATCCGTCCGATGGTGAAGACATCAAGAATTCCAAATCCGCCCTTGAGGGGCATGTATCCCTAGTTATTAGTGAAGGGTAGTTTAGTCTTTTGGGTGCCTCCATATATACTCATTAGAGGGGTGGATGGCAGCCAACTCTTGGAACCCTAGCTCATTTGGTTTTTCCTTTTTCGTTCTCTATTTTCCCTAGGTTTTTAGAAGGCTAGTTTGAGAGCTTCATGTGAGATCTAGAGAGAGGGATGGATGTTTGGGTGGCAAACTAGACCTTGTACGAACCATTCATGGCATGTATAGAAGGTTCGGCGTGGTTCTTCATGGTGGTTTTCCCATCTCTTTTGTGTTGATTTTCGGAGCTCTTTTTGGCGGTGCTTTGAGGACGATTTCTTGGGGTTTTTGGTGGGTGTCACGTATGAGGTTTTTGTGCCTCTTCGGTGGTGACTTTGCCCCCAAATCTCCTTTGAATCGGACTCGATTTGGTGGTTTTCGTTGGAACCCGAGTTCTTGACCTAGAGGAGCGATTTCTTTGATTCCTCTTGATTGTGAGCGTTTCGGGTCGATTCCTTTGAGGAAGAGGTTGCCCGGGGAGGTAACCCCGACTATCCCCGAAGTTTGGCTGCAATCCGTGGAGTGATTCGGGAGATCGGGGCGCGAGGAAGTTGAGGTTTGACCCGCGGGTTTGTTTTTACGGAAGGGGCGGTCTAACCGCCTACGGGGGGGCGGTCTAACCGACCGGGGTATTTCCGGGTCAAAGTTCGGTTTCGCCGGATTTTCCTCTGTGGTTTTGTTCGCCTTGCTCGGAGGAGTGTACGGGTGAAATTTGGGGTCGTTCTCGTGTAGTTTGCTAGGTGTTCTTGGTTGGAGTTCATTGCGGGTACGGGAGGTTAGACCGCCCCCGGTAGCCGGTCTAACCGCCCCTAGGCCCTTGGGTGAAGTTTTGGTTTTCGCCAAGATTTTACGGTAGCTAGCATGGCCTTGACCAGAGACCTCTGTTGGTGAAACCGTGGTGTGTTTTGGTGCTCGGAAGAGGCGTTTCGGAGGATTTCTTGGTTGCCGGGTGGAGGCGGTCTAACCGCCCCCTATACCCGGTCTAACCGCCTCCTCCGGTTAGCCGGCTTTCGAGTTGTTTCATTGTCGGTCTTGCGTGTGTGTTATGGTTCTTTGGTAGAGTTTGTTCCTAGGACCGGTAGCACTCCGGTGGCTACGTGGTTTTGGCAAACGGGAGGTAGAAGTGCGGAGCGTGTGATTTCGGGGGGTTCGGCCAAGGCTAGTTTGTCTTGTCGGAGTTTCAATCTCGCTCGAGAAGAATTTTTATCGGCTCCCATTCACTCCCCCCCTCTCCGGTCGCCTATTCGGTCCTTCAAGTGGTATCGAGCCGGTTCGGGTCTTTGTTGACTCTAACCGGTCTAAGATCCAAGGATGGCGTACCGGGGAACGGGGTTCGGGTCCTCCACACTTCGATGGCAAGAACTACCGGATGTGGAGCAAGCGGATGGGTGCGTTCCTCCGCGGAAAGGGTCGTTTGCTTTGGGATGTCACGGTGGACACGGGCTATGTCCGGCCGATGGATTTCCTTGCTCCGGGGTCGAGGGACGGATTCGACGCCAACAATAAGGCGGTCGACTACTTGTTTCGTGCTTTGTGTCGGCCGAGTTCGATCGGGTGCACACCGAGCACTTGGCTTGTAGGATTTGGGCGGTGTTGAAGGAGGCTCATGTTGGGAACGCCCGAGGTTCGAGGGCACGGTTGTATGCGACCTACGGAGAGAGTACGAGAACTTCACTCATCTCCCTGGTGAGTCCATCGATGCCTTGTTTCGAGAGGTTCACGGTGGTGGTGAACAACATGAGAGCCAATGTGGACGTGCTCCCGTACGATGATCATGATAGAGCGGTCAAGCTCTTACACTCTTTGAATCGTACGATATGGGGCGGAAAGTTCGAGGCCATAGTCGAGTCGGAGAGGTATGATACTGCGACGGTGAACGAGCCGTTCTCGAAGCTCAAGTCGGGCTGAGGTGGATAGGGGCATGACAGCCAAGATCGAGGGCCCGACTGACTCTCATAGTCTCGCCCTCGTCGGTGGTTTGAAAGGAAAGGCTAATACTAACCCATCCACCGGGATGTTTTCTTTGTCCTCTTTGATGTCTATGCCAGATGAGGAGTTCGACGTGCTTGGAGAGGACGGCGGGCTCCTCGACGAGGCGGTTCGAGAGGTTGCACGAGAACCGCGTGAACATGAGGAGGAACACGAGGACATGCTTCAAGTGCGGCAAGGCCCGGACACTATTTCGCCGAGTGTCCGAAGGTGAACAACCACGACAAGCACAAGTTCAAGGACAAGAGGAAGAAGTCCAAGAAGAAGGATCATGAACATGGGAAGAAGGCACGGTCTCGAGAGAAGATGAAGAGATCAAGCGACATCGAGTCCGATTCGAGGACACGTCTTCAAGCTCGAGTGATGAAGACGAAGAGGATGAGAAGAAGAGGAAGAAGAAGAAGAACCTTGGCAAGTATCTCAACGGCCTTTGTGTGACGGGCCTAAGCCTCAAGGACGACTTCGCGGCATGGCTCGCGGTTCGAGCGGCAAGAGAAGCCGGAGAAGGACGCCTCGGACTTGGATTCCGAGGATGAGGTATGTGATGAGCTCTCTTCTTTGCGCAAGGAGAATGAGGAGTTGGTTGACTTGCTTGATAATTGCGATCACATGCTTAGAGAGGCTAAGAAGCTTAGGAAGGAGCTTAGATCTTTGCTCGAGGACGCTAGGACTAGAGTGGGCGAGCTAGAAACACGGGTTCTTGATAGCAAGCTTGAAATTGATTCGCTTAAGGCTAGCCTGTTGTTTCGATGAAAATGATTGTCTTGATTGCTCTGCTTTCCTAGCCGACTTGGTGATCTTAGGGAGAAGTATGCCTCCAAGTGTGAGGAACTAGATGTGCTTAGGGTTGAATTGGGTGAGCTACAATCTAGACCCACTTTGCTTGGTGCTTGCACTTCTTGCCCTGGTTTGCATGAGAAAATTGTTGAGCTTCGTTCTCGCATTGGTTCGCTAGAGGCTGATTTGAAAGTGCCTATTCCTACTTCTTGTTCTACATGTGAGTTGCATGCTATGAAGAATTTGGATCTTGCAAAATGTGTTGGTCGCTTGCAAGATGAGAATGATAAGTTGCGTGAAGCGGCGGAGTTGGTTGTCGAGTCAAGAACCTCATCTTGGTATGATGATTGCTAGTTGTAAGCGCTTTGATGGTTGGGCTTTGGGATTGGATGAGGTTGGTGAGGGCGGTGGTGAGAGAGAAAGGAAATTTGGGAATGTTTCGGTTCCACCACAACCCACACCCAAAGACAAGTTTGCATCCAAGCCAAACCAACCGAGAGAAAAACCGAGTGAGAAGGCAAGTGAAAAGCCTAGTGAGAAACCAAGTGGAGAGCATCTCCCCAAGCCTAAGCCCAAACCAATCCTTTTCCATTGTGAGTTTTGTGGGAAGGATGGTCACAAGAGAGAGTTTTGCTATAAGAGAAAGAGAGAGGCGAGAATGGCTAAGGAGTGGGCGAACAAGGACGGTACCACCCTTCTCATGGTGTGCACGAGCCTCATATGCCACTACCTAAGGGAAAGGGCTTTGTGCGTAAGGATCCGGCATGGGGATATGAGAAATCCCGTAGCCGCGGTGGTGGTGCGGGAGACGGCGGTCGGACCGGCACGGCTAGGCGGTCGGGCCGGCCCCCGAGGAAGGGCGGTCGGGCCCCGGCCCGGCTAGGCGGTCGGGCCGGCCCTCCCCGGATTTACGGGCGATTCGTTTCCGAGGTCGTGATGTTGGTGGTTTCGGTTCCCTTGGTTATGGTCCGGATGGTAGACACTTTGAGTACGGTGGTGTTGAGTTCTTTGGACGTTCTCTACCTCGAGATCAATACGAGTTTGGGAGACGTCGCGGCTTTGAGTCTCGGGAGGGGCTACGGACCATGCCTTCCTTTTCGTGGTACTCGTACTCCTCCGGTGAGACGGGAGTGGTGTTCCCATGGTGGTTCCGGGTTTGATAGGTTTGACGGGATGGATCGGCGTATTGATAGGCGGGGGTAGGATGAATGTTGCTAACCCTACTTTTGAGGAGATGGCCCGACACTGGTTTCACACTTTTGGGACTAACCCCAGTGTTGAGTCATTTGCTCGTTCTCGCTCTTGGTTTTGAGTTGCAGGTGGGAGGCCCGGAGAACATTTGGTTGATATCGGGGGTGGTTCTTCGGCCTCATACCCCGGTGGTGACATGTAGGTGCATCACTTTCGGGGATGGTGGACAAGGATGAGTGAATTGTGAAGAAATGATAAAGGTAAGTGCTTTGTGACCTTCGAGTGTGTGGCCTTGGTCAAGCCACTTGGTTTGTTTTGCTCCTTCTCTGTATCATGTGTGTAGGGTGAGCTTTGTATGCTCTTTGGCCCTAGTGCATGTGTTTAGGGGGAGCTTGTGAGTTTTGTGCTCCTTTGTTCTTTTGCGGTGGTGTCGAGCCCTTTTTGCCTCCCCTCGAGGAGCCGGTCTTTTGTGAGCTTTGTGTGTGTGGTTGGTTTCCTAAGTTGGTGGTGAAGCTCCTTGTGTAGCATATGTATAGCTTTCCTTTGTGCATTTATTGCATTTGGCATGGCATATGTAACATGATGTATAGGCATCCTTATATCTTAGATTGCATGCATTTTGTATCATATGCATTGGATAGGAAAAGCTTCTCCTATATACATTGTTCACCATGGGTTGCTATATATGTTCTTGTGAGCTTGTTTGGTATGCTACGGTTAGTTTGGCTTAGCTCTTGATGATCTTGATGAATGATCCATGGTTGATGGCTAATTTTTTGAAAAATGTCACATATATGATCTCTCATGTGTAAATGCCTTTATATGATCTTGACATGTTTTAGTGGCTTTGCTATGCTTAATTTGTGTTAGGATAGCTAGTTTATTGATCATATGGGGCCAAAGGCTCATTTGCCATCATGAATGTTTAGCCCTCTTGCTTCATCTTGTGGAGGGGCATAAGTTCCTTTTTTGTCGCAAAGACATTTCATGAACCATTTATAAATCTGAAAATGAAATGAAAAATGCTTGGAAAATATGCTCCCATGTCATATGTGCTGAAATTAATTTGCTTTGGGTGCTAAACCGTTGCATGTTGCCTACCAATGAGAAGTCTCATACATAGAAGTAGGCACATGGCTCGGTGGCTTTGACATGACATGAGGTGCTTTTGGGTGTTTATGATGGTCTTATGATTAAAATGGCTGTCCTAGCATGAAATTTGAGTGGCTTAGCCATTTTGATATGTTTTGCTCATGTTTAGGTATTTGCTTATGAGAGAGTAACTTTTCGCAAAATTACTCAAATCTTTTTTAGCCTTGTCCAATGGTTGTGAAACTTGGTGATCACGTAGTTAAAGTCATTACGAACCTGTCGAGTATCTAACTTGCTCATTTGGACTTGTGTAGCTCCTTGTGATGAATTTTGTATATTTGAGAAGCTATATGTTGAAAGTTTTTGCATTTTGCCTTGATTCATGCATTGTCAACAAGGGGGAGAAGTGTGTGCATGATTTGGGCACACGGGAGCTAATGGAAGGTGTCCAAAGTGGTTCGGCAATTTTCGGAGAAGTTTTTGCGGGGGCGGTCACATGGGGCGGTCTAACCTCCCCGGGGCGGTCACATGACCGGGGGGCGGTTTAATCGGCTGTGCGGGCGGTTTAACCGCCCTATGCGATGTGAGCTTGGTTTGCTCTTTGTCATGCATTTCCAAGTGACCTTCTTGCATGCATTGGTTCGGGGGGGAGTTTGCATATGTGCGGGGGGAGCTCTTGTGTGAGTTTTTGGCTCGTGGCCTTGTGTGCTTTTGGTGGTTTTTGCTCTTTGCTTGAGCATGGTTTTGCCTCGGATGTGTCGAGCCGTTGCCCTTGCCTAAGGGGTCCGAGACTTGTTCTTCTTCAAGTGATCTTGCTCTTTGCCTTTCTTTGGCTTTCGATCACTTGTTGGAGTTTTTCTTTTAGTAGTTTATTTTCTTTTCTTTTTCTCTTTGGTTACAAATCATGTGTGTTGTCAATGCACTCATCAAGGGGGAGATTGAGGACCATGTGTGGTTCGAGGACCGGTGGATGGTCGCTCCCTTGAGTGATGAGTGATTGACAACGTTGTGTGGACTGATTCTTTGCTAAGTATTGCGGGTGCGAGGTTGCGGCTTGACTCGTGTTGGTGCGGGTGAAGAACAAGCGCGAAAGGTCGTTGCGGTGAGGCCTCCGGGTGTGGAGAAGACAAGTAGGCTTCGTTCGAGGGACCGGTGGCCGGCGGGGTCAAGTGCGGGCCGCATGGTGGCATGAACGAGCAAGATGAAGTCGTGGACGGTTTCTTGGTAGAGCCTCAAAACCAAGGTCGAGCCGGGACTACGTGGGAGCCGAGTCATGAGTGGAGATTGGCGGAGGCTACACCGAGTTCGCGGGGTTTGCGGTGGTTCACCGGAAAACCACCGGGTTACTCGGTTGAGCCACAAAACCGAGGCCGAAGACTCGACGAGGAGGTGCGGCCACCCGGGCCGGTTCAACCGCCCGGGAGGGGCGGTCGGACCGCCCGGGGTCGGTCGGTTCCCGGGGCCGGTCTAACCGCCCGGGGGGGCGGTCCGACCGCCCCGGGCCGCCGGCGCCGAGAAGCTTCGAAGCGGAGGACACGCGTCGGGATCGCAAGGCGTGCGTCGAGGCTACGCAGGGTGCGGTCGCCGGGCATCCGTCCGATGGTGAAGACATCAAGAATTCCAAATCCGCCCTTGAGGGGCATGTATCCCTAGTTATTAGTGAAGGGTAGTTTAGTCTTTTGGGTGCCTCCATATATACTCATTAGAGGGGTGGATGGCAGCCAACTCTTGGAACCCTAGCTCATTTGGTTTTTCCATTTTCGTTCTCTATTTTCCCTAGGTTTTTAGAAGGCTAGTTTGAGAGCTTCATGTGAGATCTAGAGAGAGGGATGGATGTTTGGGTGGCAAACTAGACCTTGTACGAACCATTCATGGCATGTATAGAAGGTTCGGCGTGGTTCTTCATGGTGGTTTTCCCATCTATTTTGTGTTGATTTTCGGAGCTCTTTTTGGCGGTGTTTTGAGGACGATTTCTTGGGGTTTTTGGTGGGTGTCACGTATGAGGTTTTTGTGCCTCTTCGGTGGTGACTTTACCCCCAAATCTCCTTTGAATCGGACTCGATTTGGTGGTTTTCGTTGGAACTCGAGTTCTTGACCTAGAGGAGCGATTTCTTCGATTCCTCTTGATTGTGAGCGTTTCGGGTCGATTCCTTTGAGGAAGAGGTTGCCCGGGAGGTAACCCGACTATCCCCGAAGTTTGGCTGCAATCCGTGGAGTGATTCGGGAGATCGGGCGCGAGGAAGTTGAGGTTTGACCCGCGGGTTTGTTTTTACGGAAGGGGCGGTCTAACCGCCTACGGGGGGCGGTCTAACCGCCGGGGTATTTCCGGGTCAAAGTTCGTTTCGCCGGATTTTCCTCTCGTGGTTTTGTTCGCCTTGCTCGGAGGAGTGTACGGGTGAAATTTGGGGTCGTTCTCGTGTAGTTTGCTAGGTGTTCTTGGTTGGAGTTCATTGCTTGGGTACGGGGAGGTTAGACCGCCCCGGTAGCCGGTCTAACCGCCCCTAGGCCCTTGGGTGAAGTTTTGGTTTTCGCCAAGATTTTACGGTAGCTAGCATGGCCTTGACCGAGAGACCTCTGTTGGTGAAACCGTGGTGTGTTTTGGTGCTCGGAAGAGGCGTTTCGGAGGATTTCTTGGTTGCCGAGGTGGAGGCGGTCTAACCGCCCCCTATACCGGTCTAACCGCCTCCTCTGGTTAGCCGGCTTTCGAGTTGTTTCGCTTGTCGGTCTTGCTGCGTGTGTGTTATGGTTGCTTTGGTAGAGTTTGTTCCTAGGACCGGTAGCACTCCGGTGGCTACGTGGTTTTGGCAAACGGGAGGTAGAAGTGCGGAGCGTGTGATTTCGGGGGTTCGACCGAGCTAGTTTGTCTTGTCGGAGTTTCAATCTCCCTCGAGAAGAATTTTTATCGGCTCCCATTCACTCCCCCCCTCTCGGTCGCCTATTCGGTCCTTCAAAATCAAGGAGGGGAAAGAGAAAAAATACACACACTTTTAGATGAGTGGACATGTGCAAATGGCATAGAGTGATCCCGAGGCACAAAGGAAGTCCTCGTTATCGGATTGCACATGGTTGGAAAATGAGAATGGATCTTTTTAACTTGAAGCCTTGAATGCACTCTTAGAGAACCGGGGAGTTCACTTTACGCACATATATTTTTTCTCTTTCTCATATTTCTCATTCTTTTCTTTCTTTCATTCAGCATTTTTTTTCTTGTCATATATTCGGTCCATGACTTTCACAACGAAGTTTTGATTGATTTTTTTTATTTGCTTGTTCCTCTTTTGAACTTCTTTTTTTTTTAAATTGCTCCCCTTTGAACTCTAAAAATTGCATCGTACCTACCTACTCCCCCATGCTTAGACGTTGCTCGTCCTCGAGCAAAGAGGCGATAAATAAGGTAGGTACGGAAATATTTTTCCTTGGAGAGATACTTGAAATCTTCAATGTTGGCACCGTCTTGCGATCTTCCTTGAATTGATGATCCATTCTCAACGATAGGTCGTGGTCAAGGAGGTAATCACAAAAGATGATATTTAGTTTAAGGGTGGATATCTGGCGAAGTTTGTGAGATCACCGATGCGGGGATACACAATGCACGGATAAAAGGCTAGCAAAAAGATAGATACGCAAAAATGGAATGACCAGCTTCTTAGTCTCGGGCCAGGGAAATCATGGCCTGCAATAACTCACTCAAAAATAAATCTTGTACACTAAGGTTTATGCACTCAAATATATATAAGGCTCTGGATAGGTTGAGCAACACACAAGTGATATTCGTGACAAGGTTAGCGATATTTTTTTTGAGCATAAAAGACATCGTTAATCTATTCATAACTTGAGAGCACATAAAACACTATGGGTCTTTATTTTAATCATAACCTCCGCTGAAAATTAAGCTAGCATTTAAATAAATTCAGATCTGTATTTTTAAGAGAGCACTAGCTTAAACATGCATAAATCAATTACAAAGATGAACAAAGCTGCAATTTTAATCATATATCATCCTGGCACGAATTTTGTAACTTTTCCAATGATATAATCAAGGTGGTGTCTTTATTAATGGTGACATCAAGTTGAAATACAAATTGAAAATAAACAAACATGCTTGCTGAAATTTAAATAAAAACAGAAAATACTACGCAAACACACATAAGCAAAAGCTGAAAATTACGAGAGAAAAAGAAAAGAAAAGAAAACTAGAGTTCCTAAATCTTCTAGTCCTCCGCCGGTGGTTGATGTTGATGATCTTGATAATAATACCCTTTCTCGTAATATGATTGGACATTCCCTCCGACGAATTGATTTGGCTCCACAAGGTGAAGGCGTCCAAGTTCAAGGGCAATATTTGCATTGCCTTCACCAAGTTGAGTTGCGTTAGCTTGGATGGCTGCGATGTTTTGAGCGTTTCTTGCAGCATACCCTCCAATAATGGCCATGCTTTGTTGTGGTTGGGGATGATGAGCGTAGGACTCCGCGAAGTTAGCGTTGGGCACAACATAATTTGGTGGGGGTACCGGTGCACCACCCCCCCATGCTTGCTCTTGTGGCCCTCCGTAATAACTTGGCGGAGGAGGGACCCCGCCGAACGGTTGCACATTGGGTTGTGCTCCACTCGCTTGTGCGGAGGATGTTCCCTCCTCTACGATTCTTCCTCTCTTGTTCTTCCTTGTAGGGACAAGTAGTCCCTCTTCCAACCAATCTTCTCTCCCTTCATTGAGAAGCCTAAGCCTCTCGTTGGGAAGGGGTAGGTTCACTATGGCCAACCGATAACCTCCTCTCTCATCTCCACTAATGTATTTGCCTTGCCGCAAATATTCAATGCCGAGAGAGGTACCTCGCAAAAGGTGGTCGGGGTTTCTTGCGATCCCCGGCCGCAAGGAAAAGGCCAACATGGAGAGGTAACACCCCGAACCAATATTACCCGCCCCCGATGTTGCTTCACAACACCAACGGTTGATCATGAGGTAAGAGGGGTCTATTGGCTGCCGGCAATTAAAGCCGAGTATAACCAATTCAACTCCGTGTCGGTCACCTTTGTTTCCTTCATCCTCCCCAATATCCTCTTGCACATCCAAGAGTGAAATATCCGGATAATGGGGTTGCGGATGCAATTGCGTTGTTGATGGGCTTCTCCGGAGATCATGTTCCAAAATCCCGCTAACATGCCGAGTGGCACGTCAACTTTCTCCGGAGCTCCCTTGTGGAATCCAAGCAGCTCCCTAACGTGCTCGTAGGGAACCTCTTGTTGGACTCCCTCCAAACGGAATGACAAGCTTTGCACCCCATCATCATCAACGATGGGTGCAATAGTCATTAAAATTTCCAAGGCGAACCCCAAATGGGTGTCCACCGATACTCCGTTGGAGAACTGCACCCATCCGAGGTGCCCCAACATATAGTATATGTCGGTGCAAAAACCCAAGGTGTAGAGTGCTTGGTCGTCGAACTCGACGTTCGGCACAAGCCTCTTCTCAAGATTGGCGAGCCTCTCCTCCTCCGTCGACAAGATGATGAAGCCGTACGAAGAGTGTGTTGGGGTGTAAGGAGGTGGTGCGGTTGAGCGAGTCGATCGTCGTGGTGGCGCGGGCTGCTCCTCCGTGTGCCCACGAGGTTCGGTAAACCTCATGGAAGTGCTTCTTGCAGCCCTCATACCACCAAGGAGGAGAGCATCGTTCCTTCTCGGTGGTGCCGTATCCGTCTCCATGCTCCGGGGAGACTCGGAAACCAAGTGCCTCCTCGAAGACGTGGTTGATGACGGCTTGGACGACGACGAACTCTTCTTCTTGGAGAAGAGACTTGTGGTCTTCTTCCACATGGTTGCTGCACTCTTTTCTTCAACTAAAATTCCGGGTTGCAACCGGTAACTAGGCACTTAAACTCTTTGCTTTGGATGTGGACTTTGAGTGGATTAAGGATGTGGATTTTTTTTTCTTGAGCTCTCAAGCTCAGGAAGGTTGGCTATGTCTACGGAGGTTTTGAGCACACAAACTTGAACACACAAACAAAGGAAGGAGAGGGAAGCTTGCCTGCAGAAAACGGGAGCCGGGGGGGCTCCTTATGTAGGTGAGGCCGGCCTTGGTGCTCCTCCGCGCCTCGTCTTTCTTCCCAAGACGATCATTTCACCTCTCGCAACTTTCCCCGCCCGCGTGCTCCACGAGTTGCACCGCCCGAACGCTCTCGTCCACTCCTTTATTGGTCCTTCCACTTGATGCTTCATGTTTTGGGTCATGTACATGCTCCCTAGCTCCACTTGCTTCACATGCCACCATGAAATTCCTACAAAGTTGATGCTTGCTGCCCACCATGCTTGTCCTTCGCATGCGAAATTGGTGAAAGTTGATGAAAGGGAATCCAATGGTGCATGCATGATTACTAGATTGCCTCCATTAAGGTGTGTTTAAGGTTAAGCACTCCTCTAATTCGAAATTTAAAATATTTTTCAGAGCCATGCAAGAGCTCGAACATAATTTTAGAGAAGTTTTTAAACCATTAAAAACAAATGCAAGTCGAAAATATTTGTTTATTACGTCGATTTCGGTCTCACCGGTATAGTTTGCCTTCATCGGTTGAGAGCAAACATTTCCCGGCTTGATCATGGGGGCATAGGTTTAGGTTCTAATTTTGGCTAAATAAGAAAGATTTTGAATAAAACAAAATTAGAATAGGCTTAGAAAAATTCTAATCCTAGAGAAACCAAGGATATAGATTTTTAAAACCAACCAAAAGTTTGGATTTCTAGGTTCACGCGAGTTCTACCACGTGCTGAATTTTATTTATTAACACATAGATATAAGTCGTGGCTCTACTCGTGTGGTTTTAGCATGAAAAATAAGTCAACCTCAGCAACATAATGAAGGCGAAAGTTGAGTTAGGTTCTGAAATTATTTGGTTGAGGTTTCTCGAAAAGAAAAGAACAAACAAGCACATAGGAGGGTTCATGCAAAGGGTTTATGATAAAGCAAACATTCAATCAAGAATTATGTCTCTAATATTGTTCAACCACTTCTAAGTCTAATGTCTTTGCGTAATAAAACTCAAAAACTAAATTATTAAAAAGACTCGAAAAAACTGGAATCGGGTTGTCCTCCCGGTAGCTTATTCTTGACTTGACGAAACGGGTTGCCTCCCGCCTAGCGCTTCGTTTATAGTCCATGGCTAGACTTCTTCACTTGATTACTTCGGATCAACGCTCTTTGTGGGCGTTGCAATCTTGGGTACCCGCTTTGGCTTAGTCAAAATTTTTTTTTTGGTCTTCACAGGCTGGCTTTGTCCTTTGGTCTTGACGGATGCAACATCTTCCTTGTGGCTCGGCATCTCGAACTCCGGTCCTTCGGTCGTGATCTTCATGGTCTCTAGTGTGATTCTTCATCTCTCCCGAATGAGCTTGAGTAGCCTTCGCCGTCTTGGGACCTTGGAGTTGTCTCGGATATTCTTCTTCGTTACCCATCGGGCGCCGGCAAGTTGTCCCACTTGCGTCTAGCATCTTCATCACGATGAACACTTCACGTATAGAGCTTCCGACCTCCGTCACCTTGCCATCTAAATTCTTCAATATTTTCTCCATAGCCTCGAACTTAGTGACGGCGTCCTTGGACATGGTCGTACTCCACACACTCCTTGCATGAGGATCTTGCTTCGGCGGCCTTTAGGTGTTGAGCTTCTTTCTCCATCTCCATCTTCTCCATCCTCCTCTTAAGTAAACCGATATGCCACTCAAGGAATCCGACTCGTATGCATTCAGCTCTCGCAATCGTCATGCGGATAGTTGAGACTTTGATCTTGAACGGCCTCCCGGCGTCTTGAAGGTTTATGATAGGTAGATCAACGATGTCGGGGTGCGCGGCGCTCCGGTGGTTGAGGTTGATCTTCCTTTGGACTTGGAGGTGGTGATTCCCTTGGAGATTTCGACGGTCCTTCGACTTCAACTTTTGAATCTAGGGTTTCCACCCCTTTAGCTTGTGTTGCATGTCACCTTTGCTCGTAAAGTTTTCCTGGATCATCCACAAAAAAAAATTTGGGTTTCTTGGAGAGGTAGCCAACCATCTCGGTTAGGGTTAGCAATAAGCAAATTATGCAAAAACTAGAAAGGAAGAATAAATCTATGAAAACTAGGGTTAGACAAACTAGATTAGATGTATTTTGAGGATGATCAAAGTTTAGTAGATGCAAAAAGAAAAACAAAAAGAAAACTGAAAATTACAAAAAGGCAATAAAAAAATCAAATCTTGATCACTTGTTCCCCGGCAACGGCGCCAGAAAAAGGGGCTTGTTGACGGTTAATAATTGTATCAAAGTTCGTTTGTAACTCGCAAGCGTACAAGTCTCCCGTCGTAGTCAAGGGACCCTTCTTCCCTCGAGTGGTGAACCCAAGGTATCGAATCCGTGGAACAAATGTGTGATGCAAGACTTAATCTATTAAAGCCAAATAACTTCAATCTTCAATAAAGAACCTAATGCATCTAAGTAAAAGACACAAAACAGATCTAATCTACTAAAAACCGGAGAAAACAAAGTAAGATTGGGTAGATAAACCGATCTAGAGGGATCGGGGTAAGCCTTTTGTTGAAGTTCCAAGCAAGAGAAGAAGTAGCAAATCGAATCTTAATAGAAGCCTCTTTAAATCGTGGTTTCCCGTCCAAATCCGAAAACATCCGCCTTTCGAGACCCTCGTTCGTCACAACGTATCCCTATTCATGCGGGGAGCTTAGGGCGAGTCAAAAGACAAGTCGAGATTCTTTCGGAAGATCCGGCGTGTACCGTAGCCACCGCGGCTACAAGAACACCCTATGTAATCTATCTCGAGAATAGAATTGAAATAAGCAAAGCTGATCGAAAAACGAAATCTTCGAGGAAACACTTGATCGCTAGGAAAAGATTCAACTTGATAATTCAACTATGACAATGATACATACACAAGATCACCACCGAGATCCTTCCTTGATCTTGCTTCTAGCTTCGGAAACTCCGACGTGGTCTTCCATGCAAGGTTCCCACGTCGGCTAGGGAAACCCTAGTCAACTAGCTCGACCCTCTCCTCTCCGACATGGTGTCCCTCTCTTCTCTCGCTCCTCGGCGACCCAAGACGAAATCTTCTCCCCGTGGCTCTCGGTCGGGGGACTATAAATAGCCCGATTGGCGGCTAGGGCAAAGGAGAGGGGTGTTTGGGCCCAAAATGGGCCTAGGCCGACCGGCCCGGGCCGCCGGCCGGCCGGGCCCATTTAGGCCCGGCCCCCGTGGGCTCCTTTGCCCCACGTCGGTTCCCTTGCTTCCTGGATGTTTCCCCCTTCGCATGTAAGTCCATGTCGTTGGTTTCTCTCCGAATTGGACTCAACTCCTTGTCTTGCAAGATTCAGCACTTTTCTGGTCAGGTCCCTGGAGTCTGTCGTCTTCTCGGATCAAGTCCCCGGCTTCTTGGAGTTAAGTTTGCTTAATTGCATGACTTGTTCAGGGCTTCAAGGTCTTGCCATGAGGTGCTTGATGAACTTATCCCGAAAGTCTTGCATTTAACACTAAAACCCCGCATAAACATTAAACTCCAAAACCGACATGCACACGTGAACTTGTTATACCACGGGGGTTAGTACCAATGGATAAGGTATAAAACTCATGCCAACACCGAAGGTAAACTCATGGCTAGGTTGACGGATTTTCACCGTCAACACACTTCAATGGGAACATAAAACCAATACGAGGTCCATCGGTTAGCCCATTTGTTCTTGTATGCCGGAGCCGGCTCCACCGGAGCTCGATTTTTGGCCGGGCGACGGTCCGAAAAGTACGGCGGCCATACCGAGCTTCTTTGTCCTCGTCATCAACCTTCACAAGCCTTCGGCCCAATGGATCTCAAAATGTCGAACGAAAGTTTCGACATCATTATCCCCGGCGAAGGTTCGGCATGCCCACAAAAACTTTAGCACTTGAGGGATAGAATTAGGCGTCAGTTGATGAATCTGAACGCTATAGGCCACCAACACATCTGCAAACTTCTTGGACACCGGCAACCGAAGGCCTGCGGTGAAAAAATCCCGAAAAACCACACTTTCATTCTTGCGGGGCTTCGGCGTGGTTTCTTTCCCAGGCAACCGGCAAATCCCGGGTTCGAAGCACCTTTCCAACCGCGGGGCATCCAAATCGACCGCGTCATCAAGGATCGTCCAATGTAGCGAGGTGCGGGCCTTCGTCCCCGGCGGGGTTCCCGTCAGACTCTTCCACATCTGCATCAGCCTCCACTCCTATTTCGCCCTCCTCCTCGTCGACAAGCACACGCTTTCCAACATCTGTGTCGCTAGGCATTATTTCGACATAACCGCCACTCGAACCACTATTTTCATCGCTACTAGAAGAAGACGAGGTGCTACCACTCTCACGAGAGCTGGCAGACCAATCCAAACCAGAAATCTTACCAGACTCCGAGCTAGACGTCGAGGTAGTAGAGGTCGTGGCAGCCTCAGAAACCTCCGGAGCAATCTGTTTTCCACGATTCGACGACGATCCTTCGTCCGCCATGTTTTCGCAAGAATGCCGACACAAACAATTAAGTCTCCTCTCGAAACATAGACTCAAGCGCGCAGTGCCGGAAACCGAAGAACGAAAGCGCGTGTGGAAAGCGAAGCAAAACTAACTTCGCGGTTGGACCGGGGCTTCCGCTCGAAGCGATTCGCCGGAAGCGAGAGGCGAAAACGCCGAGCAAAGCCGCGAGGGAAAATGAGGCCGGGAAAGCAAGCGGGGGTTGCACCGGCGGCGGCCCCGGACTATTTATAGGCGGTAAAACCCAACGGTCAAAAATTTCAAACTCAACGGTAAAAAATAGCGAGTTTGAGGGCGGTTTAGGTATTTCCGGTGAGACCCTCATGAACCGCCGCCGGGAAGACGTTTTCTTCAACCTCGATTCTCGATCCTCGGGTTTCGCCGGCTCGGGTTTGCAATCAAGGCAAGCGCTTCGCCATCGAGGGGCTTCGTTGGGGGGATTCGGAATCAAGCCTTTCGCATACCTAAAAAATAGAGAGCGGTCATGCGAAGGGTGCGGTAGCAAAACCCCGAAACGAGCGGATTCCATTTTTACCCTCCGGGCGTCACGTTTCGGCGGGCACCCTTCGTCGCCAACGAAGCCATCAACACGAATCCGACTTAGCACGGGCGTCAAAGTATCGCTTGGCGATTTATTCCATGACGGAACCCCTAGGGCGAATATTATCCACCCAGGGAGCCTCGGCCTGGGATTCGCTCAGGGGGTTTCGTCGTTCCTAACACTTAATGAGTTCAAACTTGAGTGTGGTTTTTGTTTCGGGTGATGAAGAGTGCTATGGCGAAAGGAGGGATCACCAAAAGGTCGGGGGCTCTCACCCCGACGAGCGCACGTGATAAGAGTCGAAAAGGCGCCGCGATTTGCGGCGTGACATCATGAAGCGCCGATTACGTGGACACCCAATCGAAGATTACCCGAAGATAGCCTAGCACATTTCGTTTTGATTCGTTTTACACGAGGGTGTTCTCGGAAATGTAAAAGTTCGCCCGCCTCCCTATAAAAGGAGATGGACCGGCACTTGTAAAGGGGATCAACTTTTGAGAAATCAACTATTGCGAAAAGAGCTTTTGGCCGACCTTTGTTCCGTGTTCTCGTGTTTTGGTTCTTGAGACCTCGTTTCCCTTCATTGTTCGTGTGCGAGAGCTGCGGCTTTCCCCACAAAAATTAAGTCTAGACCTGCTTTGCTAGGTGCTTGCACTTCTTGTTCTGTTTTGCATGGAAAAAATGATGAGATGCATGCTTACATTGTTTCTCTTGAGGCCAAGCTGAAAGAACCAGTTCCTACTTCTTGCTCTACATGTGAATTTATGCTTTAAAGGATCTGGAACTTGCACATTATGTTGATCGTTTGCAGGATGAGAATGATGAGTTGAGAAAGTTGATCGGTTGGTTGTCTGGTCATGAGCCTAAATTAAGGATAATGTTCGAGACATACAACCGCTAGGATGGTGAGGGACTTGGGGCAAACAAGGTTGGTGAGGGAAGTGGTGAGAATATCCCAGAGCCACCAAAAACCCACCACAAAAATGTTTTTGTCCCTAAACCGAACCATCTTAGGAACCGACTAGACACAACCCCAACTCCACCCGTGTTTCCTCCACAAACAAATGATTTCCAAAAGCCTATCAAGTTCATGAACACTTTGGGGAAAGTGTTCTTTGGGAAAGAGAGTAACAAGGTGAGTGAGGAGAAACCGGTTGAGAAGCCTAGTGAGGAGAAACTAGTTGAGAAGCCGAGTGGAGAGAAACCAAGTGAGCAGCCCCAACCCAAGCCTAAACCTAACCTTGTGAAGTTTCATTGTGACTATTGTGGGAGAGATGGTCACAAGGTTGAATTTTGCTTCAAGAGGAAGCGTGAGGAGAGAATGGCGAAAAAGTGGGCTAACAAGGACAAGTACCACCCTTCCAATGGTGTACCTGAGCATGGTGTGCTGATGCCCAGGGCCAAGGCGAGTGTGAGGACAGTTCCGTCTTGGGGAGAGCGAAAGGCTGCAGGAGGTGCTGCTGGCCAGGCTACACCAGTCAGACCGGTGCAGGTCTGGACAGACAACATTTTCGGTTCCATGCTTGTACAGATGCTAGGTTTGGTCTTGGAGGTCGTGGTTCTGGTGGTTGGTCTGGAGAGTTTGCAGGTGGTCAGTTTGCTAGGCGTTCTCCCCCTCGTGCTCAGTACGGGGATGGGAGGAGTCGTAGCTTTGATATGGAGAGGAGGAACGGTCCACGATCTTCCTTTCGTGGTTTTGGTCCTCCTCCAGTTAGAGAGGGTGGGTTACCTCATAGTAGTTACGTTGGTGGTGTTCGTGGAGGTAGTTTTGGTAGGAAAGATGTTATAGATTGTGCTGACCCCACTTTGGAGCAAATGGCTCAAGACTCGGTTTTCTTGTTTTGGTACTAACCCCAGTGCTAAGTCGTTTATTCGCTCACGTGCTCGTTTTTGAATTTCAGGTGGGAGACTTGAAGAACATTTGGTTGATTGACTCCGGTTGCTTTTCGAGGCATATGACCGGAGACAAATAGGTACATCACCATTAGGGACAATGGGCGAGGGCGTGTGCTGTCAGAAGGTGAGATTAAGGTGAGTGATAAGATCACTCTCAGGCGTGTTTCTCTTGTTTAATCGCTTGGATACAATTTTCTTTCTGTGTCCCAGCTATTGGATGAGGGTTTTGAGGTGTTGTTTCGGCCCGATGGTTCTCGGATTTTGGACTCTCGAGGGGACCATGTCTGTATGGTCGTTCCCGAGGGTCAAGTGTTTCGAGCTGTTTTTTCTCAATCTTCTGGTGTTGAGCATTGTTTATTGGCTGGTTCTTCAAGTGAGTTGTGGAAGTGGCATAGGAAGTTGGGTCACTTGAGCTTTGACCTTTTGTCTCTCTTGAGTAAACTCAATTTAGTCTGGGGACTGCCACGGTTGAGGCTTGAGAAAGAGTAAGTTTGTGCCCCGTGTAGGCATGCCAAGATGGTAGCCTCTTCTCACCCGCCTTTCACCAATGTGATGACTGAACGTCCATGTGAGCTGCTCCATATGGACCTTGTTGGCCCATCTCGTGTGCGATCTGCGGGTGGGAAGTGGTACGTACTTGTTGTGGTGGACGATTACTCTTGGTATGTGTGGGTGTTTCTTTCATGAGGAGAAATAGGAGATGTTTGGTTTTGATTGAGATCTAGTCTTGAGGTTGAGGAATAAGAGGCACGGAGAGGCCATACGAGCAATCCGCAGTGACAATGGCTCAGAATTCAGAAACTCTCATTTTGCAACCTTTTGCCATATCTTGGGTCTTGAACACCAGTTTTCAAGTCCGTATACGCCTCCCCAGAATGGTGTTGTGGAAAGGAAAAACAGAACCTTGTGTGAGGTGGCTCGGATGATGCTTGATGAGCATAGGACTCCAAGAAGGTTCTGGGCTGAGGCGGTGAATACCGCGTGCTATGTTTCGAACAGGATCTACCTCAGAGTGCATAAGAAGAAAACCTACTACGAGTTGATGCACGGTCACACACCCAAGGTGAGTCAATTCCATGTCTTTGGTTGCAAGTGCTTTATCCTTAAGAACGGGAAGAAGTTGGACAAGTCTGAGGCTAGGTCGGTCGAAGGTATTTTCTTTGGTTATGCATCTCACTCTAAATCATATCGTGTGCTCAATCTTGGAACTAACCAAATCGTGGAGACTTGCGCGGTAACCTTCGACGAGACACAACCATGTAGTCAGCTTGTCTTTGAGTGTGCAGGTGATGATGAACTTGGCGAGGAGATCTTTCAGGAGGAGGAGCATGAACATGGAGATCATGAAGATGGCGGTGTGGTGCCCGCGGCTGAGCATGTACCTACTACTTCGACTACAGTGATGGATGGCCCCTCTCCCACAACTACGACGACAAACAATGATCGAGGTGAAGCTACTGTTGAGGGGGAGATAGCATCAAGGCGAGAACCTCCCCGATGAGTACAAGTGGATCACCCAGCTTCAAGGATCATCGGCGACATGAATGAACGTACTACACGGTCGAGGGTTCGAAACAATTCTCATTTCACTCATGCTGCATTTGTTGCCACCTTTGAGCCCAAAGACATTGGACACGCACTATCTGATCATAATTGGGTTAATTCGATGCATGAGGAGTTGGAGAACTTTGCGAGAAATCAGGTTTGGGAATTGGTGGACCCTCCCCCAGGGTGTAAGCCGATTGGGACAAAATGGGTGTGGAAGAACAAAGAGGGAGAGAAAGGTGAAGTGGTGAGAAACAAGTCAAGGCTTGTTGCTCATGTGTTCGCAGAAAGAGGGGATCGACTACGAGGAGACCTTTGCTCCCGTAGCTCGTTTGGAGGCGATCAGGATCCTTCTAGCCTTCGCTGTGGCTAAAGGGTTCAAGTTACACCAGATGGATGTGAAGAGTGCCTTCTTGAATGGTGTGTTGGAGGAAGAAGTGAGGCAACCACCGGGGTTTGAGAGTGAGAAGTACCCCCACCGGATGTACAAGTTGAGGAAGGCGTTGTATGGGTTGAAGCAGGTGCCTATAGCTTGGTATGGTAGGTTGAGGGGGTTCCTGTTTGAGCAACGGTTTGAGATGGGGAAGGTCAATCAGACCTTGTTCCTTCTTAGGCAGGGCAGAGATATCCTGATTGTGCAGGTGTACGTGGATGATATTGTCTTTGGTGGCTCGTCTAACTCTCTTGTTGCAAGGTTTGCATATGATATGAGCAGGGAATTTGAGATGAGCATGATGGGTGAGTTGCAGTATTTCCTCAGGCTACAAATCAAGCAATCAAAGGAAGGAACATTTGTGCACCAAGCTAAGTACACCAAGGACATTGTGCGGAAGTTCAAGATGGAGGACTCCAAGGCCATAGCGACTCCTATGAGTACGACTACGACTCTTGATGCGGATGCGGAAGGTGAACACGTGGACTAGAAGGAGTATCGGAGCATGATTGGGTCACTCCTCTACCTGACGGAGACGAGGCCGGACATCTAGTTCTCGGTATGTCTGTGCGCTCGTTTTCAAGTGTCTCCAAGGACTTCGCATCGGCAAGTGAGGACCATGTGTAGTTCGAGGACCGGTGGATGGTCGCTTCCTTGTGTGATGAGTGATTGACAACGTTGTGTGGACTGATTCTTGGCGATGTATTGCGGGTGCGAGTTGCGGCTTGACCGGTGTTGGTGCGGGTGAAGAACAAGCGCGAAAGGTCGTCACCGATGAGGCCTCGGTGTGTGGAGAAGACAAGTAGGCTTCGTTCGAGGGACCGGTGGCCGGCGGGGGTAAAGTGCGGGCCGCATGGTAGCTTGAACGACAAGATGAAGTCATGGACAGTTTCTTGGTTGAGCATCAAAACCAAGGTCAAGCTGGGACTACGTGGGAGCCGAGTCATGAGTGGCGATTGGCGGAGGCTACACCGATTCCGCGGGGTTTCCAGTGGCTCACCAGAAAACCACTGGGTTCCTTGGTTGATCCACAAAGCCAGGACCGAAGAACCAAAGACGATGTTGCAGCAGCTCCAAACCGGTCTGATCGGTGGGTACCGGTCTGACCAGTGAGGAGCACCGGTCTAACCGGTGTGCGACGACGCATTCCGGAATCTTTGAAGTGGATGACACGCATCGGGATCGCAAGGCTTGCGTCGAGGCTAAGCAGTGTGCGGTCGCCGGGCATCCGTCCGATGGAGAAAATCTGAAGACTTCCAAAACCGCCCTTGAGGGGCTTGTATCCCTAGTTATTAAGTAAGGGTATTTTAGACTTTCGGTTGCCTCCATATAACCCATGAGGTGAGAAGATGGCAGCCTTCTCTTGGAACCCTAGTTCATTTGCTTTCCTATTTTCCCTTCCTATTTTCCTAGGATTTCTATAGGACTAGCTTGAGAGCTTCATGGTGAGATTTTGTGAGAGAGTTGGATGATCGGGCGGCAAGCTAGACCTTGTATGAACCTCCTTGGTATGTATTGATGATTCGGCGTGGTTCCTCAAGGCTTTGTTGTGTTGTTCCCGGTTGTTCTTGGTGGTGATTTTCTCGAGCCCTCTCTTAGTGATTTTGTTGGTGTGTTTTCGGGACCTTGCTCTTGGAGATTTGATGGGGGAAATTCGTTTGAACCCTTCGTGGTTCTTTTGCCTTTGATTCCCCTCCCAAATCCGTGAGTTAAGGGGCTCGATTTTTGGGTTTTCGGTGTTCTAGGGTCGGAGGAGTTCTTGGCGGGATTTCTTCGATTCCTCTTTATTTGGCAAGTTTTGGTGGACAAAATCGTGGCTATGGACTTCTCGGGAGGTGTTCCTACTATCCCCAAAGTATTGTTCAAGTCCGTGGAGCGATTCGAAAGATCGAAGTTTGGATTTGGAGGAGTTGATCCACGGGTGCTGTTCATCCCGAGCTGCCTAGATTACACTGGTCTGACCGGTGCTCGTGACCGGTCTGACCGGTGTCATCCACTTGTGTGATTTGCCTCGAGTGAACTGCTTGACTCATGTGTTTTTGGGTCTTGGTGCTGCTGGTCTTTTTTTGGTCTGTTTGGAGTTGTTTTGTTAGGTTTTGTGTAGAGTTTTCCTTTCGTGCATGTTGTGTTTTGGGGGTATTTTTGTTCCAGGGCCTAGAGAAGTCACTGAGGCTCTTTGGAACGTTTGTTGTGCGGCTACTGTAGTCACCGGCCTCGACCGGCGGCTGTCCACCGCCTCCGACCGGTGTCACGGTCCGACCGCGCGGAGCCATCGGTCCGACCGGTGCGAACGGGCATCAAACCGTGCAAGTTTCCCACTGTGCGTGTTGGTGTGTTTTGGCTCGGAAGGTTGTTTGTTGGTTCCTTGGTCCAAGTAGCACTTCGGTGGCTGCGTGGGCATGGCCAACTTGGGTAGTGAGTCGGAGACGTGTGTTGGAAGCGTGTTCATCTTGTTGGAGTCTCCATCTCCTTCGAGAAGAATTTTTATCGGCTCCCATTCAGTCCCCCCCTCTCTGGTTTGCCGTATCGGTCCTTCAAGTGGTATCAGAGCCGGTTCGGGTCTTTATTGACTCTAACCAGTCTAAGATCCAAGGGTTGCATACCAGGAACAGGGTTCGGGTCCTCCACACTTTGACCGCAAGAACTACGAGATGTGGAGTAAGCGGATGGTGGCGTTCCTCTGCGGAAAGGGTCAGATCTTGTGGGATGTCACAGTGGACACAGGCTATGTCCAGCCGATGAGCTTCCTTGCTCCAGGATCGAGGGACTTGTTCGACGCCAACAACAAGGCGGTCGACTACTTGTTTCGTGTTTTGTGTCAACCTGAGTTCGATCGGGTGCACACCGAGCACTTGGCTTGTAGAATCTGGTCGGTGTTGAAGGAAGCTCATGTTGGGAATGCCCTGGTTAAGGCTCGGATGTATGCGACCTACCGGAGAGAGTACGAGAACTTCACTCATCTCCCCGGTGAGTCCATCGATGCCTTGTTTGAGAGGTTCACGGTGGTTGTGAACATCATGAGGGCCAATGTGGACATGCTCCCGTACGATGATCATGATAGAGCTGTCAAGCTCTTACACTCTTTGGATCATACGATTTGGGGTGGAAAGTTCAAGGCCATTGTGGAGTCGGAGAAGTATGACACTCTGACGGTGAACGAGCTGTTCTCGAAGCTCAAGTCGGCTGAGGTGGATAGGGGCATGACAGCCAAGCTCGAGGGCCCGACTGACTCTCATAGTCTTGCCCTCATTGGTGGTTCGAAAGGAAAGGCTAACACTAACCCATCCACCAGGATGTTCTCTTTGTCCTCTTTGATGTCTATGCCAGATGAGGAGTTCGATGTGCTTGGAGAGGATGAGCTGGCGTTGCTGACGAGGAGGTTCAAGAGGCTGCACGAGAACCAGGTGAACATGAGGAAGAACACGAGGACATGCTTCCAGTGCGGCAACCTGGGACACTTCGTCGCCGACTGCCCGGAGAAGGTCGAGAACAAGGATGGCTACAAGCACAAGTCAAGAATGAATGGCGAATACCGGTCGAGGCGCGAACACAAGAGCAAGCACAAGAACAAGCACAAGGATGAGCGATGATCGAGGAAGAAAGAGAGCCGAGGCAAGGCCCGAGCGATGGTTGGCGCGAGCGATGTCGACTCCAGTTCCGCGTACTCCACCTCGAGCTCAAGCAGCAATGAAGATGAATGTGATCGTCGCAAGAGCAGGAAGTCGTCAAAGAACCTGAGCGGGCTGAGCTGCTTCGCTAGAGACGGCTTCTGCACCATGGTGCTGAGCTCCGGCAGCAAGAAGAGCACACAGAGCGACTCGGACTCTGATTCCGACGACAAGGTGCGTAATGAACTTCCCTTCTTGCGTCAGGAGAATGAACGTCTTGGCTTGTTGCTTGATAATCGTGATGACATGCTTAGAGAGGCTAAGAAAATGAGGAAAGAGCTTAGGGCTTCACTCGAGGATGCTAGGATGTTGACGGATAAAAGACGTGTCCCTCTACGATCCGCAAGCGTACGGACCCCACACCTTTTTCACCACGAGATTCCCAAGGTTCTTGTCAATCCGCGGAGCAAGGGGATTACAAGCGTTTGATCTATTATGACACACTTAGCTACTAAAACCCTAACTATATTATACTAGAAAATAACTAAACACACTAGAGAGAATGATAAATGATTAAGATAGAAGACACTCGCCCACGGGTCTACGATACTAGAGCATGCAATCGCTTAAAGACATTAAAAACCAATCTAATCTATCGGGGTTATGACCACGGTTTCGCCCTTTCCCTCCTCTCGTACTGTCACTACGCGAAGGTATTCATGACTAGACCTTTGATGGCCACGGCGTATTGAATGGATCCAAGGAAGCATTGAGGCCTATACTCCCTTTACGGCATGGTTGCAAGCCTTAAGCATTAAAGTATATTCAACACAAGATGATAGATAGATAATCCGACAAAGTGCGATTACATCTCGATATCGATTACAACCCATGGACGAATGAGAAGATTACCCCATCAAGGTGCCGATCATGGCACCGTTGATCATGGTTTCCCTTCCGCCGGTGTCTTCCTTCTTCTCCACGAGAGGGTGCTTCCTTCGAGGTGGTTGATCTCCCGCCGGAGATCCTCCTCCTCTCTCTCTAGCTTGTGGATGGCCTTCGGTGCGAATTAACTCCTTTCTTCGTGTTGGCGGCGCGTCGGGGGTTTTAGGGTCGAAGATCCTTCGAGGGCAAGGAAGACGGGACCGAACCGGTGCCCGAAGTGGGCTGGGCCGGCCCGCCGGGCCGGCCGGCCTGTGCCCAATTTCGGCCCGGTTCGGTCGCCCTTTTTGCACCGTGGGTCCTCGTGCACTTATCTACTTTGCCCCCTCCATTTGCATGATTTTGACGCCGTTATCCTCACGATCAAGATGGAGGCTCTCTTTGCATGAAGTTTGATCTTTTACGCTTCAATCCTCGGGGGTGTTCCTCGTAGCACTTCGGTCCTCGCCACCATTGGAAGTGATTTCAGCAAGCTCATGAACACGAACAAGACTCCATGAATGCTCCTTTGAACTTGTTGAGAATCCGTCCTTTATGTCCATGTTCTCCTACATAAACATAACACTTCCAAATGCATGCACAGAGATGAACTCGTTATATGATTAGTGTGCCTAGTGGCGGGTTAGTTCCATAATCAAATCCAAACCAAAGTGTAATGAACATGCTAGGTGCACCAAAATACACCGTCAACATCTCCCCCACACTTAGCTCTTGCTCGTCCTCGAGCAAGTACTCGTAAAAGAATTTCGTCCAAGGTGTGTAATCGTGTATCATTAATCCTCCTTCACAAGTTAGTCAATCTTTTCATCTTTAATACATAAACACAAAGTAATGATAATCAAACATAAACGTGGGCGTTTAGAATTTTTACCACGTCAAGATTCACCCCACAACTCAAACCTTTCACTTGAAGTCTTCAATTTCAGCCATACTTACTTCTTTGCTTCCATCGGAGGGTTTTTATGATTTTCAAAACAAAAATTCCTGCAACAAGTATTAGACAAAAACCTTTCTCCAAGCTCTCCCAAGTCACTCATATGAAGTGGCTATCCTAACCAAATTTTATAAAACTCTCACCTCCCTTTAATCTCTCATATATCATGTAAAGTGGAGCTATAGGTAGGGCTAGCGCAATCAACACAAGTATTGTCAAACTAAGAACTTCCTCTAATGGTTGTCTACCTTTCAAAGCCAATGATCATGAGAATTAACCATATGTAGGGATATCAAGGATGAGAAGATTTAGTGGTGGACATGTGCAAGGGCAAAAGAAAATTGTGACTTCAAGGCACCAATGATGTCCTTGTTGTCGGATTGCACATGGTTGGAAATAGAGTAAAAGTTTCGTCTCACAATCAACGTGACATCCTTCCTTACACTTTATATTTTTTATTTTCTTTCACTTGATCCATCCCTCTCATATCTTCATTGCTAACTCATCTTTCTTTTTTTTTCTTTCATTCACATATGATTTTTTTTTCTTTCTTTCTTTCTTTCTTTCTTTTCCATACACATACTTTTTCTCTTTATTTTTCTCTCTCTTGACAACTTTTTCAAAGCTTTCAATTCCCTCTTTCCTCGCATGCATACAATCTGAATTTTTAAATAAATCATGCTAGAGACGAGACGAAACTTTGAAAATAGGTTGTGTTCAAGGAATACGATGTACAAAAGAGATGTATAGGGTTGGGTATGGAATCCAGTGATACTCATGACTTTCGTTGTGAAAGTCATGAACTGAATATATGACGAGGCTAGCAACAAAAGATAAGCACAAGGACATGATCATTGCTTGAAATTAAAACTCACCAAGAGAGAAGGGTCCTAGCCTAACTCATTATGCTAATCACACTTATGGTGGAGCGAAAAAAAATAAACTTGGCTTTGGATAGGAATTTTTCTTACTCTCAACTTGGAAAAAGAGGTTTTGCTAACCTTTATTACATGGGTTTTAAGATAATTTTCAGAACTGAAATCCGCCATTTTTTTAGCATCGAACATAGCACAACTAGCATGTGAAGCTCAAGATCGAAGTGCGGTATGGGTACTTTAAGTAGTAGCGATTCCACTAAGCACCACGGTAAACGTTTTCAAACCATATACTTGTGTTCATATATCAAGAATCGAAGATTAAGCAAACAAGTAAATAAAGATAAACAATACATAAAACACAAAGATATATGTAAAGACTCTTTTTATTTGGTTTTCTTGACTCAACATTAATTTAAGACACTTGCAAAAATTTAAAAACAGACTCGAAAACTAAAGACTCATTAAAAACACTAAGACTCTCACACGAAGATTAAACCGAACCTAAACTTGAAGTTCAAAAGCTAAGGCTAGCAAGCTAGCTCTCCCCCACACTTAAAACATACGACGTCCTCGTCGTATCTTACAAAAATCCTAAGGGGAAAACTAGATCTAGTGGTACTTCAAGCAAGTTTTGCACCACTTGCCTCTCATGTTTCCAACCATGCCGAAAAGCTTGCGCACTTTGCGGTTAAGGAACTTGTAGTCATCTTCAACTACGCGCTCCAAGTCCTCCATACGCCGCTTCATCGCTTCCATGGCTTGGCGACATTCGTCGGCCGACGTGTAGAGATCCGCGATGGATTGACGGCAAAATCGACAACACACCGGATGCAATCCGAAGGGGTCGTCGTCGCCATAATCTCCACCGTTGTCACCACCGTCGTCGCCACCTCCATTGTTGTTCCCTTGCCACCGCCGTTGCCGTCGCCGTTGGGGCCTTCGGGAGTCCTTTCATAGGGGTGCTCATCCCAATCATCATCATCTCTACCGGCGGCCGCCCACGAGCTACGATCGTCGGAGTAGTCGCTATCCCCATAATCCTTAGGCTCCGGCGACACCTCCTTGTAATCTTTACGCTTGATGCCTTGGAGGTGTGCCGACCTTCGCACGGGTGTAGGGACCTTCTCTCCTTTGACGGGGTTGCGAGATGCAAGAGCTCCGGTCGGGACACGTCCTCCGCAACGGATACGTGCGGTCCTCTTGACGGGTAGCTTGAGCTCGCATCGCATCGCCTCCTCCATCGATGGCTTTTTGTCTTCTAGCTTCAACTCTAAGCTTTTTGGAGGCTCAATGGCTGCTACAAGGGTGCAACACATTGCTTGAAAGGTTTGATTCTCGAGCTCCCAATTCGGCCAAATATATAGTCCCGAGGAAAAAGCCTAGGAACCTTATTTTCCTTTTTTACACTTCCCTTAAAATTTTCCGACCAAACAAGGAAGTCAAAAAGGAGCGAGTTCGGGCGAAATTCGGGGTCATCGGGCGTCGGGCCACCCCCGGGCCGGTCCGCCCGGGCCGGCCGGCCTACCCCGCCTCGGGGGCCGGTCCGGTCCGGTTTTTGCACACCGCCCTATTTTTTTTTCTTCCTCCGCCCATGGGAAAAAGTTGGCCCAAGTAAATCTTCGCGAAAAAACTCCGTAGAAAGCTAAAAGAAAAATTATTTACGAAGTTGATGCCTTGTTTTTCGTCCTAGGCGGGACGTTCGGGCTCTTCCTCCATGGTAAAGACGTCAACATGATGAATGGGCACGACATCGGGTTCGTAGTAAACCTTAAGCCGCTGTCCATTCACCACAAATTGATCGCCGTTTATATCCATAATGGTTACCGCTCCGTTGGAGAACACCGAATGCACAACATAAGGTCCATCCCACTTGCTTTGCAATTTCCCTTTTCCGAAGGTTTTAAACCTCGAATTGTAGAGGATGACCTTATCTCCTTCTTTAAATTCTTTTTTCTTCAATCTTTTATCATACCACATTTTGATTCTCTCTTTGTATATGCTTGCGTTTTCATATGCTTTCAACCTCAACTCCTCTAGCTCGCTTATTTGAATCCTTCGTTTCACCACCGCGGCATCGAGATCAAGGTTCATCTCTTTTATCGCCCAATAGGCTTTATGTTCCAACTCAACCGGAAGGTGGCAAGCTTTTCCATAGACGAATTGATAAGGGGTCATACCTATCGGTGTTTTAAACGCCGTTCGATAAGCCCATAAAGCTCCGTATAATTTCTTTGACCAATCCTTGCCTCCCTTCTCAATGGTCTTGTTAAGTATGCTTTTTAATTGCCTATTTGACGTCTCGCTTGCCCGTTGGTTTGTGGGTGATAGGCCGTAGAGACCCTATGCTCAATTCCCAACTTGGACAAGCACTTTTTGAAGTTCTTCCCGGTGAAATGAGTTCCTCCATCACTTATCAAGACTCTCGGTGTACCGAAACGGGGAAAAATCACGTTCTTGATCATAGTGATGAACTCCTCCGTGTAAGCTTTACGACATGGTATAGCCTCTACCCACTTGGATACATAATCAACCATAACAAGGATATACTCGAATCCAAATGAGTTTTTAAAAGGCCCCATGAAGTCTATGCCCCATACATCGAATATGTCGATTTGCAAGTTGTATTTCAAAGGCATAGAATTTCTTTGAGAGATGTTTCCGGTTCTTTGACATTCGGGGCATGACGCAACATATCTTTTAGTATCTTCATGCATCTCCGGCCAATAGAATCCGCTCGACCATACTTTTGCTTCGGTTCGAAAATGGCTATAGTGCCCACCGTACTCCGCCGAGTGGCACTTCCTTAGAATCTCAACCCTCTCTTCTCTTGGCACACATCTTCTCATCACTCCATCATTGCCAAGTTTGAAGAGGTATGGTGCATCCCAAAAATATTTCTTACTTTCAGAGATTATCTTCCTTTGAGTGTTTTTATCTAGATGATCGAGGGGCATCTTTCGAATTGCTCGAATGATGTCGATCATCCAAGTGTCTTTATCAAGCACTCTATAGAGGTGGTCATCTCTCATCTTATCTTCTATGGGCTCTTTATCATCTTGTCCACGATTCATCCTAGACAAATGATCGGCCACAACATTTTCCACCCCCTTTTTATCACGAATTTCAACATCGAACTCTTGGAGAAGAAGGATCCAACGAATCAAACGTGGTTTAGCTTCCTTCTTAGCCAAGAGATACTTGATAGCTGCGTGATCGGTGTAAACAATGACTTTCGAGTTCACGATGTAGGATCTGAATTTTTCGAAAGCGAATACTACCGCTAGCAACTCTTTTTCCGTAGTGGCGTAATTTAATTGTGCCCCACTAAGAGTTTTGCTAGCGTAGTAAACGGCGTGAACTCGGCCTTCCTTTCTTTGACCCAAGACCGCGCCTACGGCGTAGTCACTTGCGTCACACATGATCTCGAAAGGTTGGCTCCAATCGGGAGGTTGGATGATGGGAGCACTCACCAACGCATTTTTCAAGGTCCGGAATGCCGCTTGGCACTTCTCATCAAAGTCGAAAGCCACATCCTTTTGGAGAAGGTGCGTTAAAGGCTTAGTGATCTTCGAGAAGTCCTTTATAAATCTTCTATAGAATCCGGCATGGCCTAGAAAGCTCCTTAAGGATTTGACATCCGTAGGAGGTGGGAGTTGCTCAACCGTCTCTACCTTAGCCTTGTCCACTTCAATTCCTCTCTCGGATATAACATGTCCGAGCACTATGCCTTGCTTAACCATGAAGTGGCACTTTTCCCAATTTAAAACCAAATCTACCTCCGCACACCTTGTAAGGACCTTTTCTAAGTTTGCTAAGCAATCCATGAACGTCTTCCCGTAAACGGAAAAATCATCCATAAACACTTCAACAATTTCTTCGATGAACTCCGAAAACACGGCCATCATGCAACGTTGAAAAGAGGCCGGAGCGTTGCATAGGCCGAAGGGCATCCTCCTATATGCAAACGTTCCGTAAGGACACGTAAACGTTGTCTTATGTTGATCTTCCGGGTGAATGGGAATTTGCATGAACCCCGAGTATCCATCGAGAAAGCAAAAATAAGCGTGGTTTGCTAACCTCTCGAGCATCTCGTCTATGAACGGTAGGGGGAAGTGATCTTTCTTCGTCGCTTTGTTAAGCTTACGATAATTGATACACATCCGCCACCCGGTCATCGTTCTTTGCGGTATCAACTCGTTCTTCTCATTCTTCACCACGGTTAAACCTCCTTTCTTCGGTACACAATGTACCGGCTCACCCACTCGCTATGTGGAACCGGGTAGATGATTCCGGCATCAAGTAACTTGATAACCTCTTTCTTTACTACCTCTCGCATGGCATGGGTTAGCCTCCTTTGGTGGTCCACTACAGAGCTTACATTGGTCTTCCATTGGTATACGATGAGTGCAAAAGGCTGGGCTAATACCTTTGAGATCATTAATTGAATATCCAATCACCTTCCTATGTTTTTTTAATAAAATCAGCAACGCTTCATTTTCTTCGGGACTCAACTCGTCGCTCACAATGACTCGGATAAGTTTTGTCCGGGGCCCAAAAATTCATATTTTAATCCCTTGGGCAAAGGTTTAAGGTCTACCTCGGGCACTTGTGGCTCCTCGGGTTTGATTTCTCCTATGTCTTCGAATTTCTCTTCCTCCACACTACCATCATGCAGCTCTAAGCCTTTTTTTGCTTCCTCTAGTTCTTCATCTTGTTGATTACTAATTTGATTTTCTATTGCTCTTTGCAGCGGGTCTCTAAGGGTTTCAACAAAACAAAGGCTATCTATCTCTTCTACTTCTTCATCTTCGGGAGGAAAAGGAGTAAGGTGTTTAGAAGCACGAAGAAAGTTATATGTGTACTTTGTTCCATTAAGGTTCATAGTTACTTTGCCTTCTCCGGCATCTAACACGGCATCAACCAACTTAAGAAAAGGCCTACCTAAGATTATATGATCGGAATTACTATGGTAAGCATCAATAACAAAGAAATCGGTTGGTATATAGTTTCTAGAAATTTTTACTTTCATGTTGCAAGCAATACCTAGAGGTTTGATAGTTCTACCATCTCCCATAATTAATTTCGTTGATGTTGGAGCTAAGTCTAGGTTGTGGTATTGAACTTTATCGTAAATTTTAGAAGATAGAACACTTACTTGGGCTCCGATGTCGCATAAGGCTTTGCATTGAACTCCGTTGATCTCGCAACTCAAGTGCGGCGTCATCTTCTCTTCTTCTTCGGATCCGATCGAATAAATTTCAGCAAGGCGAGCGTATGGTGATGCTTCGGGCTTGATCCCCATGATCCTCTTCACCTCGGCAATATGTTCCGGATCCACCACGTCATCTCCAAAGAGCTTTTCAAAAATCTCACCGGTGGTTTCGAGGTCGTATGAATTTTCAGCTTTCTTCTCCGGTGGGAAATCGACTTCCAATGCTCTTGCCATTCCCTTTTGATTAGGGAACGGTCTTCTCTTGTCGAATACTTCTCCGTAATCAATAGGAACCCAATCCATTGGCTCGAACTCCCTTAGTGGCTTCGCGCTTGACATGCTTCTCTTGTTCGTCTCATTTGGTGCGGCGAAGTCGACGTTTGGTGTAGTTCTTGACTTGATGTGTTCTTGTTCAAGCTTTTCCATGATTGGCTCCTTTTTTGTGACTTCCGGGGTTGCCTCTTTAGAAAAATCAGCAAGCTTTTTCTTCCTTGAATTGAATTCCGGCTCTTCCGCAAGTCTTGTTTCCCAATCTCTTCGCATGGCAGCCGCTTTACTAACTTTTTGTAGATGTTGGGCGGCTTCCGTGAGCGTTTTCTCCATGAGATCCCCTCCGCACACATTTTGACGTGTCGCATGCAACTAGGGGTTAGGGAAAAGAAAAATGTATGCAAGAGTACGTCACCGGTGAAGCCGAGTTTTGGTCCTTGTTCGATTAATTCATTAAACCTATCCCGGGCTTGGTCTATCCCTTCCTCTTCTCCTTGCATGAAAGTGATCACTTGCCTCCTTAGATGTTGAACCTTGCTAATTGGAAAGAACTTCTCGCAAAACTACTTTGTCAACTTGTTCCAATTGCCTTCAACTTCAAAGGACGCAACCGAATACCATGTCTTTGCTTTGCCGGCAAGTGAGTAGGGAAAGAGATTCCATTTGAACCATTCATCGGGAACTCCTTCTTGACGCACCGTGTTGCATATTGTCGTGAAATCCCTTATGTGTCTATATGGGTTCTCCGTAACCATCCCTTCAAATGGGTTTTCCGCCACCATCTTGATGATCTTGGATTTAATTTCATACTTGGTCGCTTCGAGCTTCGAATCCGACTCTTGTACTTTTATGTCTTCACATCGAGGGCTAGCGTAATCCCTTAATGATTTCTTCGGTTCTTCCACGGGTTGATTAACGAACTCCATCTAGACAATAAGATAAAAACAAAAACAAAAAAGAAACAAGTGTTTTTCGATAATATATGTTAGATATAGCAAATAAAAGATAAACTAAAATATAAAACTAAGTTAGATGCAAATCAAACGATGTAAACTAACTTGCTCCCCGGCAACGGCGCCAGAAAAAGGGGCTTGTTGACGGATAAAAGACGTATCCCTCTACGATCCGCAAGCGTACGGACCCCACACCTTTTTCACCACGGGATTCCCAAGGTTCTTGTCAATCCGCGGAGCAAGGGGATTACAAGCGTTTGATCTACTATGACACACTTAGCTACTAAAACCCTAACTATATTATACTAGAAAACAACTAAACACACTAGAGAGAATGATAAACGATCAAGATAGAAGACACTCGCCCACGGGTCTACGATACAAGAGCATGCAATCGCTTAAAGACATGAAAAACCAATCTAATCTATCGGGGTTATGACCACGGTTTCGCCCTTTCCCTACTCTCGTATCGTCACTACGCGAAGGTATTCATGACTAGACCTTTGATGGCCACGGCGTATTGAATGGATCCAAGGAAGCATTGAGGCCTATACTCCCTTTACGGCATGGTTGCAAGCCTTAAGCATTAAAGTATATTCAACACAAGATGATAGATAGATAATCCGACAAAGTGCGATTACATCTCGATATCGATTACAACCCATGGACGAATGAGAAGATTACCCCATCAAGGTGCCGATCATGGCACCGTTGATCATGGTTTCCCTTCCGCCGTGTCTTCCTTCTTCTCCACGAGAGGGTGCTTCCTTCGAGGTGGTTGATCTCCCCGCCGGAGATCCTCCTCCTCTCTCTCTAGCTTGTGGATGGCCTTCGGTGCGAATTAACTCCTCTCTTCGTGTTGGCGGCGCGTCGGGGGTTTTAGGGTCGAAGATCCTTCGAGGGCAAGGAAGACGGGACCGAACCGGTGCCCGAAGTGGGCCGGGCCGGCCCGCTCGGGCCGGCCGGCCCGTGCCCAATTTCGGCCCGGTTCGGTCGCCCTTTTTGCACCGTGGGTCCTCGTGCACTTATCTACTTTGCCCCCTCCATTTGCATGATTTTGACGCCGTTATCCTCACGATCAAGATGGAGGCTCTCTTTGCATGAAGTTTGATCTTTTACGCTTCAATCCTCGGGGGTGTTCCTCGTAGCACTTCGGTCCTCGCCACCATTGGAAGTGATTTCAGCATTCTCATGAACACGAACAAGACTCCATGAATGCTCCTTTGAACTTGTTGCGAATCCGTCCTTTATGTCCATGTTCTCCTACATAAACATAACACTTCCAAATGCATGCACAAAGATGAACTCGTTATATGATTAGTGTGCCTAGTGCCGGGTTAGTTCCATAATCAAATCCAAACCAAAGTGTAATGAACATGCTAGGTGCACCAAAATACACCGTCAACATAGGACTAGAGTGGCCGAGCTAGAAACTAAGAATTCGGATGCTAAGCTTGAAATTGACTCTCCGAAAGCTTCACCGTTGTTTCCGATGATGTTGAATGTGCTTGATTGCTCTATTTTCCTTGCCGATCTTGCTTTGTTTAAGGAAAAACATGCCTCCAAGTGTGAGGAACTAGATGTGCTTAGGGTTGAAGTGGTTGAGCTTAAGTCTAGACATGCTTTGCTAGGTGCTTGCACTTCTTGCCCTGTCTTTCATGCTAACATTGATGAGATGCATGCTTACACTGTTTCTCTTGAGGCTAAGCTAAAAGAACCAATTCCTACATCTTGTTCTACCTGTGAAATGCATGCCTTGAAAAATTTGGAACTTGCACATTATGTTGATCGTTTGCAGGATGAGAATGATGAGCTGAGAAAGTTGATGGGTTGGTTGTTTGGTCATGAGCCTCAGTCGAGGATAATGATCGAGACATTCAAGAGGCAGGATGGTGAGGGACATGGGGCAAACAAGGTTGGTGAGGAAAGTGGAGAAAACATTCCAGAGCCACCAAAAACCCACCACAAAAATGATTGCCCTCCTAAACCTAACCATCTTCGAAACCGACTAGACACAACCCCAGCTCCACCCGTGTTTTCCCCACAAACAAATGATTTCCAAAAGCCTATCAAGTTTGTGAGCACTTCCGGGAAAGTGTTCTTTGGGAAGGAAAGTGAGAAGGCTAGTGAGGAGAAACCGGTAGAGAAGTCGAGTGGAGAGAAACCAAGTGAGCAGCCCAAACCCAAGCTGAAACCTAAGCTTGTGAGGTTTCATTGTGGCTATTGTGGGAGAGATGGTCATAAGGATGAGTTTTGCTTCAAGAGGAAGCGAGAGGAGAGAATGGCGAAGGAGTGGGATAACAAGGACAAGTACCACCCTTCCGATGGTGTACTTGAGCCTCGTGTGAAGATGCCCAGGGCTAAGGCAAGTGTGAGGACAGTTCCGACTCGGGGAGAGCGAAAGGCTGTTGGAGGTGCTGCTGGCTGGGCTACACCGGTCAGACCGGTGAGGGGCACCAGTCCGACCGATGCGATCCCGGACGGGCAAAGCATTTCGGGTTTCGTGTTCGTACAGGTGCGAGGTTTGGTTCTGGAGGTCGTGGTTCTGGTGGTTGGGCTAGAGAGTTTGCAGGAGGTCAGTTTGCTAGGCGTTCTCCCCCTCGTGCTCAATACGGGGATGGGAGGATCCATAGCTTTGAGATGGAGAGGAGGGACAGTCCACGGGCTTTCTTTCGTGGTTTTGGTCCTCCTCCAGGTAGAGAGGTTTGGTTCCCTCAGGGTGGTTACCGTGGTGGTATTCGTGGAGGTAGCTTTGGTAGGAAAGATGGTTTGGTTTATGCTAACCCCACTTTCGAGCAAATGGCTCGGCACTGGTTTTACTCTTTTGGTACTAACCCCGATCTTCGAGTCGTTTGTTCGCTTACGTGCTCGTTTTTTAATATCGGGTGGGAGACTTGAAGAACATTTGGTTGATTGACTCCGGTTGCTCGAGGCATATGACCGGAGACAAGGGGTGGTTTTCAAGTCTCGTCCGTGGTGACAAGGAGGTACGACACTTTTGAGGACAATGGGCGTGGGTGTGTGCTTTCATAAGATGAGATTAAGGTGAGTGACAAGATCACTCTCGGGCGTGTTGCTCTTGTTCAATCGCTTGGGTGCAATTTGCTTTCGTGTCCCAACCGTTAGATGAGGGTTTTGAGGTGCTTTGTTTCGGCCCGGTGGTTCTCGGGATTTTGGACTCTCGAGGGGACCTTGTTTGTATGGTCGTTCCCGAGGGTCGGGTGTTTCGAGCTGATTTTTCTCGGTGTTCGGTGATGAGCGTTGCTTCTTGGCTGGTTCTTCAAGTGAGTTGTGGAAGTGGCATAGGAAATTGGGTCACTTGAGCTTTGACCTTTTGTCTCGCTTGAGTAAACTCAATTTGGTCCGAGGATTGCCACGGTTGAGGCTTGAGAAAGAGTTGGTTTGTGCTCCGTGTAGGCATGCCAAGATGGTAGCCTCTTCTCACCCGCCTCTCACCGATGTGATGACTGAGCGTCCATGCGAGCTGCTCCATATGGACCTTGTTGGCCCAGCTCGTGTGCGATCTGCGGGTGGGAAGTGGTATGTCCTTGTTGTGGTGGACGACTACTCTCGGTACGCGTGGGTGTTCTTTCTCAAGGATAAGGGGGAGATGTTTGGTTTTGTTCGAGATCTTGTCTTGAGGTTGAGAAATGAGAGGCACGGAGATGCCATACGAGCAATCCGCAGTGACAATGGCTCAGAATTCAGAAACTCTCGTTTTGAAACTTTTTGCCATGACTTGGGTCTTGAACACCAGTTTTCGAGTCCTTATACGCTTCCCCAGAATGGTGTTGTGGAAATGAATAACATGACCTTGTGTGAGATGGCTCGGACGATGCTTGATGAGCATAGGACTCCGAGAAGGTTCTGGGCTGAGGCGGTGAACACCGCGTGCTATGTGTCAAACAGGATCTACCTCAGAGTGCATACGAAGAAAACATGCTATGAATTGATGCACGGTCGCACACCCAAGGTGAGTCACTTCCATGTTTTTAGTTGCAAGTGCTTTATTCTGAAGAAAGGGAAGAAGTTGGATAAGTTTGAGGCTAGGTCGGTCGATGGTATTTTCTTTGGTTATGCATCTCATTCTAGAGCATATCGTGTGCTCAATCTTGAAACTAACCAAATCGTGGAGACTTGTGAGGTAACCTTCGACGAGACACGACCATGTAGTCGGCTTGTCTTTGAGTGTGCGGTGATGATGAGCTTGGCGAGGAGATCTTTTAGGAGGACGAGCATGAACTTGGAGATGATGAAGATAGCGGTGTGGTGCCCCCGCCGAACATGTACCTACTACTTCGACTATAGTGGATGACGGCCCCTCTCCTACACCTACGATGATGAATCAAGATCGAGGAGAAGCTACAGTTGAGGTGGAGGTAGCATCAAGGCGAGAACCTCCCCGATGAATACGAGTGGATCACCCAGCTTCAAGGATCATCAGCGACATGAATGAACGTACTACATGGTCGAGGGTTCAAAACAATTCTCATTTCGCTCATGCTGCATTTGTTGCCACCTTTGAGCCCAAAGACATTGGACACGCACTATCTGATCATAATTGGGTTAATTCAATGCATGAGGAGTTGGAGAACTTTGAGAGGAATCAGGTTTGGGAATTAGTTGACCCTCCTCCACGATGTAAGCCGATTGGTACAAAGTGGGTGTGGAAGAACAAAGAGGGAGAGAAAGGTGAAGTGGTGAAAAACAAGTCGAGGCTTGTTGCTCAGGGGTTCAGTAAGAAGGAGGGGATCGACTACGAGGAGACCTTTGCTCCCGTAGCCCGTTTGGAGGCAATAAGGATCCTTCTAGCCTTTTTCCGTGGCTAAAGGGTTCAAGTTGCACCAAATGGATGTGAAGAGTGCTTTCCTGAATGGTGTGTTGGAGGAAGAAGTGTATGTGAGGCAACCACCAGGGTTTGAGAGTGAGAAGTACCCCCACCGGGTGTAAAAGTCGAGGAAGGTGTTGTATGGGTTGAAGCAGGCACCTAGAGCTTGGTATGGTAGGTTGAGGGGGTTCTTGTTTTAGAGAGGTTTTGAGATGGGGAAGGTTGATCGGACCTTGTTTCTCGCTAGGCGGGGTAGAGATATCCTGATTGTGCAGGTGTACGTGGATGATATTGTCTTTGGTGGCTCGTCTAACTCTCTTGTTGCAAGGTTTGCAGAGGATATGAGCAGGGAATTTGAGATGAGCATGATGGGCGAGTTGCAGTTCTTCCTCGGGCTACAAATCAAACAATCAAAGGAAGGAACATTTGTGCACCAAGCTAAGTACACCAAGGACATTGTGCGGAAGTTCAAGATGGAGGACTCCAAGGCTATGATGACGCCGATGAGTACGACTACAACTCTTGATGCGGACGAGGAAGGTGAACATGTGGACCAGAAGGAGTACCGAAGCATGATCGGGTCACTCCTCTACTTGACGGCGACGAGGCCGGACATCCAGTTCTCGGTATGTTTGTGCGCTCGTTTTCAAGCGTCTCCGAGGACTTCGCATCGGCAAGTGGTGAAGTGAATTTTCAGGTACTTGCGTCACACTCCCAACTTCGGCCTTTGGTACTTCGCGTCCTCTTCTTTGGCGCTTCATGGTTTTTCGGATGTGGATTTTGCCGGGTGTCGGTTGGATAGGAAGTCCACTTCGGGACTTGCCGCTTTTTGGGATCTTCTTTGGTGTCTTGGTCTTCCCACAAACGGTCGAGTGTTGCTCAATCCACTACCGAGGCAGAGTACGTTGCCGCTACTAGTTGTTGCTCTCAGCTCCTTTGGATCACATACACCATTAGTGACTTTGGTGAGGAATATACCCATGTCCCACTTCAATGTGATAGCACCGGTGTCATAAGCGTTGCAAAGAAACCAAGTGCCCCATTCCAAAACCAAGCACATAGAAGTGAGGTATCATTTTCCGAGAGACAACGTAGAGACGGGAAAGATAGCTTTGATCGATGTACCCACACATGACCAACCAGCCGATATTTTCACCAAACCCCTAGATCAAGCTACTTTCACTCGTTTGCGGGGGGGGGGGGGGGCTTGGTGTGTGTTTGATTTCTTGAGTTGGGTGTGTGGGAGCTCCTTTGTAACATATGTATAGCTTTCCGTTGTGCATTTCTTCCATTTGGCATGGCATATGTAACATGATGTATAGGCATCCTTGTATCTTAGATTGCATGCATTTTGTATCATATGCATTGGATAGGAAAAGCTTCTCCTATATACATTGTTCACCATGGAATTCTATTTATATATTTGTGATCTTGTTTGGTATGTTATGGTTAGTTTGGCTTAGCTCTTGATGATCTTGATTTATAATCCATGGTTGATGGCTATATTTTTGAAAATTGTCACATGTATGCTCTCTCATGTGTAAATTCCTTTATATGATCTTGACATGTTTTAGTGGCTTGGTTATGCTTAATTTGTGGCTGGATAGCTAGTTTATTGATCATATTCAGCCAAAGGCTCATTTGCCATCATGAATGTTTAGCCCTCTCGCTTTATCTTGTGGAGGGTCCTAAGTTCCTTTTTGTCGCAAAGACATTTCATGTACCAAACTTGAATCTGAAAATGAAATGTAAAATGCTTCGAAAATGTGCTCTCATGTCATATGTCGTTGTTGACGGATAAGAGACGTATCCCTCTACGATCCGCAAGCGTACGGACCCCACACCTTTTTCACCACGGGATTCCCAAGGTTCTTGTCAATCCGCGGAGCAAGGGGATTTCAAGCGTTCGATCTACAACGACACACTAGCTACTAAAACCCTAACTATTATTATGCTAGAAAACAACTAAACTACACTAGGGAGAATGATTAAGATATCAAGATAAAAGACACTCGCCCACGGGTCTACGATACTAGAGCATGCTATCGCTTAAAGACATGAAAACCAATCTAATCTATTGGGGTTGTGACCACGGTTTCGCCTTTTCCCTCCTCTTGTACTATCACTACGCGAAGGTATTCATGACTAGACCTTTGATGGACACGGCGTATTGAATGGATCCAAGGAAGCATCGAGGCCTATACTCTCTTTACGGCATGGTAGCTAACCTTAAGCATGAAAGTATATTCAACACAAGATGATAGATAGATAATCCGACAAAGTGCGATTACATCTCAAGATCCATTACAACCCATGGACGAATGAGAAGATTACCCCATCAAGGAGCCGATCATGGCACCGTTGATCATGGTTTCCCTTCCGACGGTGTCTTCCTTCTTCTCCACGAGAGGGTGCTTCCTTCGAGGTGGTTGATCTCCCTCCGGAGATCCTCCTCCTCTCTCTCTAGCTTGTGGATGGCCTTCTGGTGCGAATGACTCTCTCCTCCCGATGTTGGTGGCGCGTCGGGGCTTTTAGGGTTGAAGATCCTTCGAGTGCAAGGAAAACGGGACCGAACCGGTGCTATAAGCCGGGCCGGGCCGGGCTGGCTCCGGGCCGACCGGCCTGGGCCCAGTTCGGCCCGGTTCGGTCGCCCCTTTTGCTTCGTGGGTCCTTATGCACTTATGTACTTTGCCCCCTCCACTTGCATGATTTTGATGATGTTATCCTCGCGTCCAAGATGGAGGTTCTCTTCGCAAGAAGTTCGATCTTTTACGCTTCAATCCCCGGGGGTGTTCCTCGTAGCACTTCGGTCCTTGCCACCATTGGAAGTGATTTCATCAAGCTCATGAACACGAACAAGACTCCGTAAATGCTCCTTTGAACTTGTTGCGAATCCGTCCTTTATATCCATGTTTTCCTACATAAACACAACACTTCCAAATGCATGCATGAAGATGAACTTGTTATAAGATTAGTGTGCCTAGTGGCGGGTTAGTTCCATAATCAAATCCAAACCAAAGTGTAATGAACATGCTAGGTGTACCAAAATACACCGTCAACATCTCCCCCACGCTTAGCTCTTGCTCGCCCTCGAGCAAGTACTCGTAAAAGAACTTTGTCCAAGGTGTTGTAATCATATAACACTTATCCTTCTTCACAAGTTAGTCAATCCCTTCATCTTTAATACATAAACATGGGCGTTTAGAATTTTTACCACATCAAGTTTTACCCCACAACTCAAACTCTTCACTCGAAGCTTTCAATCTCAACCATGCTTACTTCTTTGCTTCCATCGGAGGGGTTTTATGATTTTCAAAACAAAAATTCCCGCAACAAGTATTAGACAAAAACCTTTCTCCAAGCTCTCTCAAGTCACTCATATGAAGTGGCTATCCTAACCAAATTTCATAAAACTCTCACCTCCCATTAATCTCTCATATATCTTGTAAAGTGGAGCTATAGGTAGGGCTAGCGCAATCAACACAAGTATTGTCAAACTAAGAACTTCCTCTAATGGTTGTCTACCTTTCAAAGCCAATGATCATGAGAATGAACCATATGTAGGGATATCAAGGATGAGAAGATTTAGAATGGTGGACATGTGCAAGGGCAAAAGAAAATTATGACTACAAGGCACCAATGACGTCCTCGTTGTCGGATTGCACATGGTTGGAAAAGAGTGAAAGTTTCGTCTCTCAACAACGTGACATCCTTTCTTACACTTTATTTTTCTTTTCTTTCACTTGATCCATGTCTTTGGTTGCAAGTGCTTTATTCTGAAGAAAGGGAAGAAGTTGGATAAGTTTGAGGCTAGGTCGGTCGATGGTATTGTCTTTGGTTATGCATCTCATTCTAGAGCATACCGTGTGCTCAATCTTGAAACTAACTAAATCGTGGGGACTTGCGAGGTAACCTTCGACGAGACACGGCCATGTAGTCAGCTTGTCTTTGAGTGTGCAGGTGATGATGAGCTTGGCGAGGAGATCTTTCAGGAGGACGAGCATGAACTTGGAGATGATGAAGATGGCGGTGTGGTGCCCCCGGCTGAACATGTACCTACTACTTCGACTACAGTGGTTGACGGCCCCTCTCCTACACCTACGATGATGAATCAAGATCGAGGAGAAGCTACAGTTGAGGTGGAGGTAGCATCAAGGCGAGAACCTCCCCGATGAATACGAGTGGATCACCCAGCTTCAAGGATCATCAGCGACATGAATGAACGTACTACATGGTCGAGGGTTCAAAACAATTCTCATTTCGCTCATGCTGCATTTGTTGCCACCTTTGAGCCCAAAGACATTGGACACGCACTATCTGATCATAATTGGGTTCATTTGATGCATGAGGAGTTGGAGAACTTTGAGAGGAATCGAGTTTGGGAATTAGTTGACCCTCCTCCACGGTGTAAGCCGATTGGTACAAAGTGGGTGTGGAAGAACAAAGAGGGAGAGAAAGGTGAAGTGGTGAAAAACAAGTCGAGGCTTGTTGCTCGGGGGTTCGGTCGGGAAGGAGGGGATCGACTACAAGGAGACCTTTGCTCCCATAGCCCGTTTGGAGGCAATAAGGATCCTTCTAGCCTTTTCCGTGGCTAAAGGGTTCAAATTGCACCAAATGGACATGAAGAGTGCTTTCCTGAACGGTGTGTTGGAGGAAGAAGTGTATGTGAGGCAACCACTAGGGTTTGAGAGTGAGAAGTAACCCGACCGGGTGTACAAGTTGAGGAAGGTGTTGTATGGGTTGAAGTAGGCGCCTAGAGCTTGGTATGGTAGGTTGAGGGGGTTCCTGTTTGAGAGAGGTTTGAGATGGGGAAGGTCGATCAGACCTTGTTTCGCTTAGGCGGGGGTAGAGATATCCCGACCGTGCGGGTGTACGTGGATGATATTGTCTTTGGTGGCTCGTCTAACTCTCTTGTTGCAAGGTCTGCAGCAGAGGATATGAGCGGGGAATTTGAGATGAGCATGATGGGCGAGTTGCGGTTCTTCCTCGGGCTACAAATCAAACAATCAAAGGAAGGAACATTTGTGCACCAAGCTAAGTACACCAAGGACATTGTGCGGAAGTTCAAGATGGAGGACTCCAAGGCTATGATGACGCCGATGAGTACGACCTGCAGCTCTTGGTGCGGACGAGGAAGGTGAACATGTGGACCGGAAGGAGTACCAAAGCATGATCGGGTCACTCCTCTACTTGACGGCGACGAGGCCGGACATCCGGTTCTCGGTATGTTTGTGCGCTCGTTTTCAAGCGTCTTCGAGGACTACGCATCGGCAAGTGGTGAAGTGAATTTTCGGGTACTTGCGTCACACTCCCGACTTCGGCCTTTGGTACTTCGCGTCCTCTTCTTTGGCTCTTCATGGTTTTCCGGATCTGGATTTTGCCGGGTGTCGGTTGGATAGGAAGTCCACTTCTGGGACTTGCCAATTTTTAGGATCTTCTTAGGTGTCTTGGTCTTCCCGCAAACAGTCAAGTGTTGCTCAATCCACTACCGAGGCAGAGTACGTTGCCGCTACTAGTTGTTGCTCTCGGCTCCTTTGGATCACATACACCATTAGTGACTTTGGTGAGGAATATACCCATGTCCCACTTCAATGTGATAGCACCGGTGTCATAAGCGTTGCAAAGAAACCAAGTGCCCCATTCCAAAACCAAGCACATAGAAGTGAGGTATCATTTTCCGAGAGACAACGTAGAGACAGGAAAGATAGCTTTGATCGATGTACCCACACATGACCAACCAGCCGATATTTTCACCAAACCCCTAGATCAAGCTACTTTCACTCGTTTGCGGGGGGGGGGCTTGGTGTGTGTTTGATTTCTTGAGTTGGGTGTGTGGGAGCTCCTTTGTAACATATGTATAGCTTTCCGTTGTGCATTTCTTCCATTTGGCATGGCATATGTAACATGATGTATAGGCATCCTTGTATCTTAGATTGCATGCATTTTGTATCATATGCATTGGATAGGAAAAGCTTCTCCTATATACATTGTTCACCATGGAATTCTATTTATATATTTGTGATCTTGTTTGGTATGTTATGGTTAGTTTGGCTTAGCTCTTGATGATCTTGATTTATAATCCATGGTTGATGGCTATATTTTTGAAAATTGTCACATGTATGCTCTCTCATGTGTAAATTCCTTTATATGATCTTGACATGTTTTAGTGGCTTGGTTATGCTTAATTTGTGGCCTGGATAGCTAGTTTATTGATCATATTCAGCCAAAGGCTCATTTGCCATCATGAATGTTTAGCCCTCTCGCTTTATCTTGTGGAGGGTCCTAAGTTCCTTTTTGTCGCAAAGACATTTCATGTACCAAACTTGAATCTGAAAATGAAATGTAAAATGCTTCGAAAATGTGCTCTCATGTCATATGTGCTTTGTTGACGGATAAGAGACGTATCCCTCTACGATCCGCAAGCGTACGGACCCCACACCTTTTTCACCACGGGATTCCCAAGGTTCTTGTCAATCCGCGGAGCAAGGGGATTTCAAGCGTTCGATCTACAACGACACACTAGCTACTAAAACCCTAACTATTATTATGCTAGAAAACAACTAAACTACACTAGGGAGAATGATTAAGATATCAAGATAAAAGACACTCGCCCACGGGTCTACGATACTAGAGCATGCTATCGCTTAAAGACATGAAAACCAATCTAATCTATTGGGGTTGTGACCACGGTTTCGCCTTTTCCCTCCTCTCGTACTGTCACTACGCGAAGGTATTCATGACTAGACCTTTGATGGACACGGCGTATTGAATGATCCAAGGAAGCATCGAGGCCTATACTCTCTTTACGGCATGGTAGCTAACGTTAAGCATGAAAGTATATTCCACACAAGATGATAGATAGATAATCCGACAAAGTACGATTACATCTCAAGATCGATTACAACCCATGGACGAATGAGAAGATTACCCCATCAAGGAGCCGATCATGGCACCGTTGATCATGGTTTCCCTTCCGACGGTGTCTTCCTTCTTCTCCACGAGAGGGTGCTTCCTTCGAGGTGGTTGATCTCCCTCCGGAGATCCTCCTCCTCTCTCTCTAGCTTGTGGATGGCCTTCGGTGCGAATGACTCTCTCCTCCCGATGTTGGTGGCGCGTCGGGGCTTTTAGGGTTGAAGATCCTTCGAGTGCAAGGAAAACGGGACCGAACCGGTGCTATAACCGGGCCGGGCTGGCTGGCTCCGGGCCGACCGGCCCGGGCCCACTTCGGCCGGTTCGGTCGCCCCTTTTGCTTCGTGGGTCCTTATGCACTTATGTACTTTGCCCCCTCCACTTGCATGATTTTGATGATGTTATCCTCGCGTCCAAGATGGAGGTTCTCTTCGCAAGAAGTTCGATCTTTTACGCTTCAATCCCGGGGGTGTTCCTCGTAGCACTTCGGTCCTTGCCACCATTGGAAGTGATTTCATCAAGCTCATGAACACGAACAAGACTCCGTAAATGCTCCTTTGAACTTGTTGCGAATCCGTCCTTTATATCCATGTTTTCCTACATAAACACAACACTTCCAAATGCATGCATGAAGATGAACTTGTTATAAGATTAGTGTGCCTAGTGGCGGGTTAGTTCCATAATCAAATCCAAACCAAAGTGTAATGAACATGCTAGGTGTACCAAAATACACCGTCAACATCTCCCCCACGCTTAGCTCTTGCTCGCCCTCGAGCAAGTACTCGTAAAAGAACTTTGTCCAAGGTGTTGTAATCATATAACACTTATCCTTCTTCACAAGTTAGTCAATCCCTTCATCTTTAATACATAAACATGGGCGTTTAGAATTTTTACCACATCAAGTTTTACCCCACAACTCAAACTCTTCACTCGAAGCTTTCAATCTCAACCATGCTTACTTCTTTGCTTCCATCAGAGGGTTTTATGATTTTCAAAACAAAAATTCCTGCAACAAGTATTAGACAAAAACCTTTCTCCAAGCTCTCTCAAGTCACTCATATGAAGTGGCTATCCTAACCAAATTTCATAAAACTCTCACCTCCCATTAATCTCTCATATATCTTGTAAAGTGGAGCTATAGGTAGGGCTAGCGCAATCAACACAAGTATTGTCAAACTAAGAACTTCCTCTAATGGTTGTCTACCTTTCAAAGCCAATGATCATGAGAATGAACCATATGTAGGGATATCAAGGATGAGAAGATTTAGAATGGTGGACATGTGCAAGGGCAAAAGAAAATTATGACTACAAGGCACCAATGACGTCCTCGTTGTCGGATTGCACATGGTTGGAAAAGAGTGAAAGTTTCGTCTCTCAACAACGTGACATCCTTTCTTACACTTTATTTTTCTTTTCTTTCACTTGATCCATCCCTCTCATATCTTTATTGCTACCTCATCTTTTTCTTTTTTTTCTTCTTTCATTCACATATAATTTTTTTTTCTTTCTTTCTTTCTTTCTTTTCCATACTCATACTTTTCCTCTTTATTTTTCTCTCTCTTGACAAGTTTTCAAAGCTTTCAATTCTCTCTTTCCTCACATGCATACAATCTGAGTTTTGAAATAAATCATGCTAGAGACGAGACGAAACTTTGAAAATAGGTTGTGTTCAAGGAATACGATGTACAAAAGAGATGTATAGGGTTGGGTATGGAATTCGGCGATGTACGTGACTTCCATTGTGAAAGTCACATTACCGAATATATGACAAGGCTAGCAACAAAAGATAAGAACAAGAACATGATCATTGCTCGAAATTAAAACTTACCAAGAGAGAAGGGTTCTAGCCTAACTCATCGTGCTAATCACACTTATGGCGGAGCGAAAAAAATAAACTTAGCTTTGGATAGGAATTTTTTTCTTACTCTCAACTTGGAAAAGAGGTTTTGCTAACCTTTATTACAAGGGTTTTAAGATAATTTTCAGAACTGAAATCCTCCAACTTTTAGCATTGAACATAGCACAACTAACATGTGAAGCTCAAGATCGAAGTGTGGTATGGGTACTTTAAGTAGTAGCAATTCCACTAAGCACCACGGTAAACGTTTTTCAAACCACATACTTATGTTCATATATCAAGAATCCAAGATTGAACAAACAAGTGAATAAACATAAGCAATACATAAAACACAAAGATATAAATATAGACTCTTTTTATTTGATTTTTGTTGACGGTGAAAATCCGTCAACCTAGCCATGAGTTTACCTTCGGTGTTGGCATGAGTTTTATACCTTATCCATTGGTACCTTATCCGCATGGTGCAACATTCACCCTTCACCGGCAAAGAGGATCCGAACCTTCACCTCCAAGCATTCATTCAACTATGTCAGACTTTCAACATGGATGGGGTGACTCAAGATCAAATGAGGGCAAGGCTTTTTCCGTTTTCACTACTCGGGAAGGCTTTGCAATGGTTCCACTCTCAACCGGCGGAGACGGTGCAAAATTGGAACACGTTGATGAAGGCTTTCATGAAGGAATACTACTCACCGGGTAAAACTCAAATCTTGCATAATAAGATTTCCACCTTTGTTCAATATCCTACGAAACTATCTCGGAGGCATTCGAGCGCTTCAATGAGTACACCGGGCGGTTCCACATCACATGTTCCCGAAAGAAGACCTCGTGCAAAAGTTCTATCAAGGACTCACCATGGCGTCAAGAACGATCATCGATGCATCGGCGGGAGGATCTATCATCGAGCTTACACCGACGGAAGCTTTCACGCTATTCAAGAAGGTCGCGGATAATGACACGTGGGCATCATCCGGGCGCCTACACCCTGCTCAACCCATGGGGAATGTCAAGGGAGTCTTGCAAGTGGAGAAGGAAGACATACTTGAAGGCAAGATCGACTCACTCATGAGGAGGTTGGAGAAGATGGAGATAGAAAAGAAAGAGGCTCAAGACTTGAAGGCCGCCGAAGCAAGGTCCACATGCGAAGAATGTGGAGAGTATGGCCATGTCCGCAAAGATTGTCCGGAGGAAGCCAAAGTGCTCGACTACATGAGGAAGGGAGAATTGCCGAACTTCCGCTACGGGCAAGGTAGGCCTCAATTTAATGCAAGCTCATCTATTCCTAACGCGGTTCCGCTTCGGATACAATTGAAGGAGTTCATGGATGAGCAAGCTAAGATCAACAAGGACACCGTCACCAAGTTCAAGACCATAGACAAGGTGTTGGAGAACATCGATAGCAAGGTGACGGAGGTCGGAAGTTCCAATCATCAAGTGCTCAACATGATGAAGATGCTCGAGACGCAAGTTGGACAACTTGCGGGGCGCCTCACTAATGATGAAGGGAAGCTTCCGGGACAACCCAAATGTCCCGAATCGGCAAAGGCCATTCAAACACGTTCGGGGAAGGAGACCGAAGATCCGGAACGTTCCGCGGGAGCAAGGAAGCTTAAACCGTCCACCGAGGTGGAAGGAGCTGCTAAAGAGAAGGTTACGGGGATCGTCACCGAGGAACCCGAATTCGAGATGCCGGAGGATGACACGAGGATACCGCAACTCAAGCCACGCTACTTCCGAGGTAAACTTGACAACCACTTTGAGAAGTTTGTGGAAGTTGTGCGTAGACTTAGCATCAACATGCCATTACTAGATGCCCTACAAGTACCTACATATTCTCGTTACTTTAAAGATATACTTGCAAATAAATATGAGATAGAAACGCTCGGGGTAGATCATGTCAAAATGTCCGAGGAGTGTAGTGCAGCTATTGCTTATGGGCTAGAGAAGCAAAAAGACCCCGGGTGCCCTACGATTCCATGTTCAGTTGGTTCTTTCAACTTCGAGAAGGCGTTATGCGACCTTGGAGCTAGTGTGAGTGTCATGCCGAGGGATGTGTTCGAGAAGCTACGCCTACCGATGGAGCCTACGGGAATATGTTTGGAGTTGGGAGACAACTCCATTCGCTATCCCTTGGGAATTGCTTGAAGATGTACCCGTGAAGATTTGACACCACTTCATCCCCGTCGACTTCATTGTGCTCGAGATGGGAGAGAGGGAGAAGCCGCCACTCATCCTAGGGAGGCCGTTCCTCAAGACCGTGGGAGCAACTATTGATGTTGGCAAGGGGGAGATCATGTTCGATATCAATGGAGAAAGGAGTTCCTTCAAGTTCCGTCCAAGGATTGAGGCATGCAACATGATTGGAGTGAAAGGGAGAACCAAAACAAACGGAGGCGCTGAAAAAGAAGAAGGAGCCGAAAAAAATGAACGTAACGAAAATCAAAGAAGGTGTTGCATCCGTCAAGACAAAGGAAGAGAAGCCGCCCGTGAAGACCAAAAAAATGACTAAGCCAACTAAGCCGGAAGTCAAGCCCGCGCCCAAGATGGTGCGGAAGTGGGTACCCAAGATTGCAACGCCCGCAAAGAGCGTTGATCCGGAGTAATCAAGTGAAGAAGTCTAGCTATAGACTATAAACGAAGCGCTAGGCGGGGAGGCAACCCGTTTCGTCAAGTCAAGTCAAGAATAAGCTACGGGAGGACAACCCGATTCCAGGTTTTTCGAGTATTTTTAATAATTTAGTTTTTGAGTTTTATTACGCAAAGACATTAGACTTAGAAGTGGTTGAACAATATTAGAGACATAATTCTTGATTGAATGTTTGCTTTATCATAAACCCTTTGCATGAACCCTCCTATGTGCTTGTTTGATTCTTTTCTTTTCGAGAAACCCCTCAACCAAATAATTTCAGAACCTTAACTCAACCTTTCACCTTCATTATGGTGCTGAGGTTGGCTTATTTTTCATGATAAAACCACACGAGTAGAGCCACGATTTATATTCAAGTGTTATAAAAATTCAGCACGTGGTAGGACTCGCGTGAACCTAGAAATCAAAGCTTTTGGTTGGTTTTAAAAATCTTTATCCTTGGTTTCTCTAGGATTAGAATTTTTCTAAGCCTATTCTAATTTTGTTTTATTCAAAATCTTTCTTATTTAGCCAAAATTAGAACCTAAACCTATGCCCCCATGATCAAGCCGGAAAACGTTCGCTCTCAACCGATGAAAGCAAACTTTACCGGTGAGACCAAAATCGACGTAGTCGAAAAATATTTTCGACTTACATTTGTTTTTAATGGTTTAAAAACTTCTCTAAAATTATGCTTGAGCTCTTGCATGGCTCTGAAAAATATTTTAAATTTCGAATTAGAGGAGTGCTTAACCTTAAACACACCTAAATGGAGGCAATCAAGTTTGAATTAATCATGCATGCACCATTGGATTCCCTATTATCAACTTTCACCAATTCCACATGCAAAGGACAAGCATGGTGGGCAGCAAGCATCAACTTTGCAGGATTTTCATGGTGGCATGTGAAGCAAGTGGAGCTAGGGAGCATGGACATGACCCAAAGCATGGAGCATCAAGTGGGAGGACCAATAATTCAAGAAAAGGAGTGGACGAGAGCGTTTGGGCGGTGCAACTCGTGGAGCACGAGGGCAGGAAAGTTGCAGAGGTGAAATGATCGTGCTGGGAGAAAGACACGGTGGGGAGGAGCCGGGGAGGCCCCAGGGCCGGCCGGCCTGGGCCGGCCGGCCTGGGCTACTTAAGGAGCCCCCCGGCTCCCGTTTTCTGCAGGCAAGCTTCCCTCTCCTTCCCTTGTTTGTGTGTTCAAGTTTGTGTGCTCGAACCTCCGTAAACTTAGCCAACCATCCCAAGCTTGATAGCTCAAGAAAAATCCACATCCTTAATCCACTCAAAGTCCACATCCGAAGCAAAGAGTTTAAGTGCCTAGTTTACCGGTTGCAACCCGGAATTTTAGTTGAAGAAAGAGTGCAGCAACCATGTGGGAGAAGACCACAAGTCTCTTCTTTAAGAAGAAGAGTTCATCGTCGTCCAAGCCGTCATCAACCACATCTTCGAGGAGGCACTCGGTTTCCGAGTCTCCCGGAGCATGGAGACGGACACGGCACCACCGAGGAGGAACGACGCTCTCCTCCTTGGTGGTATGAGAGCTGCGAGAAGCACTTCCATGAGGTTCACCGAACCTCGTGGGCACATGGAGGAGCAGCCCGCGCCACCACGACGATCGACTCGCTCAACCGCACCACCTCCTTACACCCCGACACAATCTTCGTACGGCTTCATCATCTTGTCGGCGGCGGAGGAGGAGAGGCTCGCCAATCTTGAGAAGAGGCTTGTGCCAAACGTCGAGTTCGACGACCAAGCACTCTACACCTTGGGTTTTTACACCGACATATACTATATGTTGGGGCACCTCGGATGGGTGCAGTTCTCCAACGGAATATCGGTGGACACCCATTTGGGTTACGCCTTGGAAATTTTGATGACTATTGCACCCATCGTTGATGATGATGGGGTGCAAAGCTTGTCATTCCGGTTGGAGGGAATCGAGCAAGTGGTTCCCTACGAGCACGTTAGGGAGCTGCTCGGATTCCACAAGGGAGCTCCGGAGAAAGTTGACGTGCCACCCGGCATGTTGACGGGATTTTGGAACATGATCTCCGGAGAAGCCCATCAACAACGCAATTGCATCCGCAACCCCATTATCCGGATATTTCACTCTTGGATGTGCAAGAGGGTATTGGGGAGGATGAAGGAAACAAAGGTGACCGACACGGAGTTGAATTGGCTATACTCGGCTTTAATTGCCAGGCAGCCAATTGACCCCTCTTACCTCATGATCAACCGTTGGTGTTGTGAAGCAACATCGGGGGCGGGTAATATTGGTTCGGGGTGTTACCTCTCCATGTTGGCCTTTTCCTTGCGACCGGGGGATCGCAAGAAACCCCGCTCACCTTTTGCGTGGTACCTCTCTCGGTTTTGAGTATTTGCGGTAAGGCAAATACATTAGTGGAGATGAGAGAGGAGGTTATCGGTTGGCCATAGTGAACCTACCCCTTCCGAATGAGAGGATTAGGCTTTTCACCGAAGGAAGAGAAGATTGGTTGGAAGAGGGGCTACTTGTCCCTGCAAGGAAGAACAAGAGAGGAAGAATCGTAGAGGAGGGAACATCCTCCGCACAAGCGAGTGGAGCACAACCCAATGTGCAACCATTCGGCGGAGTCCCTCCTCCGCCAAGTTATTACGAAGGGTCACAAGGACAAGCATGGGGGGGGGGTGGTGCACCGGTACCCCCACAAAATTATGTTGTGCCCAACGCTAACTTCGCGGAGTCCTACGCTCATCATCCCCAACCACAACAAAGCATGGCCATTATTGGAGGGTACGCTGCAAGAAATGCTCAAAACATCGCAGCCATCCAATCCAACGCAGCCCAACTCGGTGAAGGCAACGCAAATATTGCATTTGAACTTGGACGCCTTCACCTTGTGGAGCCAAATCAATTCGACGGAGGAAGCGTTCAACCATATTATGAGCAAGGGTATTATTATCAAGACTATCAACATCAACCACCGGCGGAGGACTAGAAGATTTAGGAACTTTAGTTTTCTTTTCTTTGCTTTTTCTCTGTAATTTTCAGCTTTTGCTTATGTGTGTTTGCGTAGTATTTTCTGTTTTTTATTTAAATTTCAGCAAGCATGTTTGTTTATTTTCAGTATGTATTTCAACTTGATGTCACCATTAATAAAGACACCACCTTGATTTTATCATTGGAAAAGTTACAAAATTCGTGCCATGATGATATATGATTAAAATTGCAGCTTTGTTCATCTTTGTAATTGATTTATGCATGTTTAAACTAGTGCTCTCTTAAAAATACAGATCTGAATTTATTTAAATGCTAGCTTAATTTTCAGCGGAGGTTATGATTAAAATAAAGACCCATAGTGTTTTATGTGCTCTCAAGTTATGAATAGATTAAAGATGTCTTTTATGCTCAAAAATATCGCTAACCTTGTCACAAATATCGCTTGTGTGTTGCTCAACCTATCCAAAGCCTTATATATATTTGAGTGCATAAACCTTAGTGTACAAGTTTTATTTTTGAGTGAGTTACGCAGGCCATGATTTCTCCGGCCCGAGACTAAGAAGCTGGTCATTCCATTTTTGCGTATCTATCTTTTTGCTAGCCTTTTATCCGTGCATTGTGTATCCCCGCATCGGTGATCTCACAAACTTCGTCGGATATCCACCCTTAAACCAAATATCATCTTTTTGTGATTACCTCCTTGACCACAACCTATTGTTGAGAATGGATCATCAATTCAAGGAAGATCGCAAGACGGTGCCAACGTTGAAGATTTCAAGTATCTCTCCAAGGAAAAATATTCCGGTACCTACCTTATTTTTCGCCTCTTTGCTCGAGGACGAGCAACGTCTAAGCATGGGGGAGGAGGTAGGTACGGTGCAGTTTTAGAGTTCAAAGGGGAATATTTAAAAAAAAATGATGATGAAAGAAAAAAAATCCAGCGATACTCATGACTTTCAAGGTATAAAAAAAATCAAAACTTCGTTGTGAAAGTCATGGGCTGAATATATGACGAGGAAAAAAATGAATGAATGAAAGAAAGAAAAGAATGAGAAATATGAGAAAGAAAAAAATGTGCATAAAGTAAATTCCCTAGCTCTCTAAAAGTGCATTCAAGGCTTCAAGTTAAAAAGATCCATTCTCATCTTCCAACCATGTGCAATCCGATAACGAGGACCTCCTTTGTGCCTCGGGATCACTCTTTGCCATTTGCACATGTCCACCTATCTAAAAGTGTGTGTATTTTTCTCTTTCCCCTCCTTGATTTAACATTATTTTCCAATGACCTTTTTGACGAGTCTCGGTAAGACCATGAGAAGCTTGTCTTGTTTTGACAACACCTCATTTATAAAATCTTGTTAGGACTAAACTTTCCCAAAGCTCCATATAAAGCCTACCACATGTATATGAGAGGGAAAGGAGTAGAATATATAGGTTTGAGAGACAAGTGAGATGAGAGTTCATGAGCAATACACGAGAAGATTTAAATTTGTGAACTTGGTTTAGCTTTTCTTTATCTCGTTCTTTATTTCAAAAATTCGAGATCTATTTAAAACTTTGTGAGCATGTTAATACTTGTGGGATAAGCTTAATAAGAATCTACCCTCCGTAGAGATGAAGGCTAGCACATTATGGAACTTTAATGAATTAAAATTTTGAGAGCATTATGTTTTCTCATGTGTAATCAAGTGCAAAGTTTAAACATTGTTTAGCAATGATGATATCCATCGAAGGCTTACTCGAGGACGAGCAAGGTTTAAGCATGGGGGAGATGTTGACGGTGAAAATCCGTCAACCTAGCCATGAGTTTACCTTCGGTGTTGGCATGAGTTTTATACCTTATCCATTGGTACTAACCCCCGTGGTATAACAAGTTCACGTGTGCATGTCGGTTTTGGAGTTTAATGTTTATGCAGGGTTTTAGCGTTGAATGCAAGACTTTCGGGATAAGTTCATCAAGCATCTCATGACAAGACCTTAAAGTCCTGAACAAGTCATGCAATGAAGTAAAATTAACTCCAAGAAGCTGGGGACTTGATCCGAGAAGACGACAGACTCCGGGGACCGACCGGAAAAGTCGTCGAATCTTGCAAGACAAGGAGTTGAGTCCAATTCGGAGAGAAACCGACGACATGGACCTACATGCGAAGGGGGAAGCATCCGGGAAGCAAGGGAACCGACCTCGGGCAAAGGAGCCCACGGGCGGGGCCTAAATGGGCCCCCGGGCCGGCCGGCCCGATCCGGTCGGCCCGAGGCCCATTTAGGGCCCAAATCCGTCCTCCTTTGCCCTAGCCGCCAATCGGGCTATTTATAGTCCCCCGACCGAGAGCCACGCGAGAGAAGATTTCGTCTTCGGCCGCCGAGAAGCGAGAGAAGAGAGGGACACCATCTAGGAGAGGAGAGGGTCGAGCTAGTTGACTAGGGTTCCCCTAGCCGACGTGGGAACCTTGCACGGAAGACCACGTCGGAGTTCCGGAGCTAGAAGCAAGATCAAGGAAGGATCCCGGTGGTGATCTTGTGTATGTATCATTGTTATAGTTGAATTATCAAGTTGAATCTTTTCCCAGCGATCAAGTGTTTCCTCGAAGATTTCGTTTTTCGATCGGCTTTGCTTATTCCAATTCTATTCTCGAGATAGATTACATAGGGTGTTCTTGTAGCCGCGGTGGCTAGAGGTACACGCCGAATCTTCCGAAAGAATCTCGACTTGTCTTTTGACTCGCCCTAAGCTCCCCGCATGAATAGGGATACGTTGTGACAGAACGGGGGTCTCGAAAGGCGGATGTTTTCGGATTTGGACGGGAAACCACGATTTAAAGAGGCTTTTATTAAGATTCGATTTGCTACTTCTTCTCTTGCTTGGAACATCAACAAAAGGCTTACCCCGATCCCTCTAGATCGGTTTATCTACCCAATCTTACTTTGTTTTCTCCGGTTTTTAGTAGATTAGATTCGTTTTGTGTCTTTTACTTAGATGCATTAGGTTCTTTATTGAAGATTGCAGTTATTTGGCTTTAATAGATTAAGTCTTGCGTCACACATTTGTTCCATGGATTCGATACCTTGGGTTCACCACTCGAGGGAAGAAGGGTCCCTTGACTACGACGGGAGACTTGTACGCTTGCGAGTCACGAACGAACATTGATACAATTATTAACCGTCAACAATTTTCTTTGACTCAACACTAATTTAAGACACTTGCAAAAATTTTAAAACACACTCAAAAACTAAAGACTCATTAAAACACTAAGACTTATTAAAACGCTAAGACTCTCGCTTGAAGATTAAACCGAACCTAAACTTGAAGTTCAAAAGCTAAGGCTAGCGAGCTAGCTCTCCCCCACGCTAAAAACATACGACGTCCTCATCGTATCTTACAAATTCCTAAGGGGAAAACTAGATCTAGTGGTACTTCAAGCAAGTATTGCACCACTTGCCTCTCATGTTTCCAACCATGCCGAAAAGTTTGTGTACGTTACGGTTAAGGAACTTGAAATTGTCTCCAACTACGTGCTCCAAATCCTCCATACGCTGCTTCATCGCTTCCATGGCTTGGAGACATTCATCGACCGACGTGTAGAGATCCCCGATGGATTGACGGCAAGTTCGACAACACATCGGATGCAATCCGAAGGGGTCTTCATCGCCATTGTCTCCACCGTCGTCGCCACCATCGTCGCCACCTCCATTGTCGTTGCCGCTCTCATTGCCATCGTTACCGTTGCCGTTGGGGCCTTCGGGAGTCCCCTCTTTGGGCTGCTCATCCCAAATGTACGGGTCGTTATCATCTCTTCCGGCGGCCGCCTACGAGCTCGGGTTACGATCGTCGAGTAGTCGCTACCCCCATAATCCTTAGTCTCCGGCGACGCCTCCTTGTAGTCTTTGCGCTTCATGCCTTGGATGCGTGCCAACCTTCGAACGGGCGTAGGGACCTTCTCTCCTTCGACGGGGTTGCGAGATGCAAGAGCTCCGGTCGGGACACGCCCTCCTCAACGGATGTGTGCGGTCCTCTTGACGGGTAGCTTGAGCTCGCATCGCATCGCCTCCTCCATAGATGGCTTCCGGCTTCTAGCTTCAACTCTAAGATCCTTGGGGGCACAATGGTGCTACAAGGGTGCAAAATATTGCTTGAAAGGTTTGATCCTCGAGCTCCCAATTCGGCCAAATAAATAGTCCTAAGAGAAAAGCCCTTGGAACCTTATTTTCCCTTTTTACACTTCCCTTAAAATTTTTTGACAAAACAAGAAAGTTAAAAAGGAGCCATTCGGGCGAAATTCGGCGTCATCGGCCGCCGGAACCCTCTGGGCCGGTTGGCACGGGCCGGCCGGCCCACCCCGCCTCGGGGGCCGGCCGGTCCGTTTTTTGCACTGCTTGCCCTATTTTTTCTTCCTTAACCCATGGGAAAAAGTTGGCCCAGTAAATCTTCGCAAAAAATTCCAGAAAATTAAAAGAAAAACTATTTACAGAAATTCATGCCTTGTTTTTCGTCCTAGGCGGGACGTTCGGGCTCTTCCTCCATGGTGAAGACGTTAACATGGTGAAGGGGTACGACGTCGGGTTCGTAGTAAACTTTAAGCCGCTAACCATGCACCACAAATTGTCCGCCATTTATATCCATAATGTTTATCGCTTCGTTGGAGAACACCGAATGCACAACATAAGGTCCGTCCCATTTGCTTTGCAATTTCCCTTTTCCGAAGGTTTTAAACCTCGAATTGTAGAGGAGGACCTTATCTCCTTCTTTAAATTCTTTTTTCTTCAATCTTTTATCATACCACCTTTTGATTCTCTCCTTGTATATGCTTGCGTTTTTGTATGCTTTCAACCACAACTCCTCTAGCTCTCTTATTTGGGTTCTTCGTTTCACCACCGCGGCATCGAGATCAAGGTTCATCTCTTTAATCGCCCAATAGGCTTTATGTTCCAACTCAACCGGAAGGTGGCAAGCTTTTCTATAGACGAATTGATAAGGGGTCATACCTATCGGTGTTTTAAACATCGTTCGATAAGCCCATAAAGCTCCGTCTAATTTCTTTGACCAATCTTTGCCTCCCTTCTCTACGGTCTTGTTGAGTATGCTTTTTAATTGCCTATTTGACGTCTCCGCTTGTCCGTTGGTTTGTGGGTGATAGGCCGTAGAGACCCTATGCTCAATTCCCAACTTGGACAAGCACTTTTTGAAGTTCTTCCGGTGAAGTGAGTTCCTCCATCACTTATCAAGATTCTCGGTGTACCGAAACGGGGAAAAATCACGTTCTTGATCATAGTGATGGACACTTCCGTGGAAGCTTTACGACATGGTATAGCCTCTACCCACTTGGATACATAATCAACCATAACATGGATGTACTCGAATCCAAATGAGTTTTTAAAAGGCCCCATGAAGTCTATGCCCCATATATCGAATACGTCGATTTGTAGGTTGTATTTCAAAGGCATAGAATTTCTCTAAAAGATGTTTCCGGTTCTTTGGCATTCGGGACACGATGCAACATATCCTTTAGTATCTTCATGCATCTCCGGCCAATAGAATCCGCTCGACCATACCTTTGCTTGGGTTCGAAAATGGCTATAGTGTCCACCGTACTACGTCGAGTGACACTTTCTCAAAATCTCTCCCCTTTCTTCTCTTGGCACACATCTTCTCATCACTCCATCATTGCCAAGCTTGAAGAGGTATGGTGCATCCCAAAAATATTTCTTACTTTCGGAGATTATCTTCTTTTGAGTGTTTTTATCTAGATGGTCGAGAGGCATCTTTCGAATTGCTCAAATGATATCGATCATCCATGTGTCTTTATCAAGCACTCTATAGAGGTGGTCATCTCTCATCTTGTCTTCTATGGGCTCTTTATCATCTTGTCCACGATTCATTCTAGACAAATGATCGGCCACAACATTTTCCACCCCTTTTTTATCACGAATTTCAACATCAAATTCTTGTAGAAGAAGGATCCAATGAATCAAACGTGGTTTAGCTTCCTTCTTAGCCAAGAGATACTTGATGGCTGCGTGATCGGTGTAAACAATGACCTTCGAGTTCACAATGTAAGATCTGAATTTTTCGAAAGCGAATACCACCGGTAGCAACTCCTTTTCCGTAGTGGCATAATTTAATTGTGCCCCACTAAGAGTTTTGCTAGCATAGTAAACGGCGTGAACTCGGCCTTCCTTTCTTTGACCCAAGACCGCGCCTACGGCGTAGTCACTTGCGTCACACATGATCTCGAAAGGTTGGCTCCAATCTAGAGGTTGGATGATGGGAGCACTCACCAACGCATTTTTCAAGGTCCGGAATGCCGCTAGGCACTTCTCGTCAAAGTCAAAAGCCACATCCTTTTGAAGAAGATGCGTTAAAGGCTTAGTGATCTTCGAGAAGTCCTTAATAAATCTTCTATAGAATCCGACATGGCCTAGAAAGCTCCTTAAGGACTTAACATCTGTAGGAGGTGAGGTGCTCAACCGTTTCTACCTTAGCCTTGTCCACATCAATTCCTCTCTCGGATATAACATGTCCGAGCACTATGCCTTGTTTAACCATGAAGTGGCACTTTTCCCAATTTAACACCAAATCTACCTCCGCACACCTCGTAAGGACCTTTTATAGGTTTGCTAAGCAATCCATGAACGTCTTCCCGTAAACAGAAAAATCATCCATAAACACTTCAACAATTTCTTCGATGAATTCCGAAAATACGGCCATCACGCAACGTTGAAAAGGGGCCGGAGCGTTGCATAGACTGAAGGGCATCCTTCTATATGCAAACGTTCCGTAAGGGCACGTAAACGTTGTCTTATGTTGATCTTCCGGGTGAATGGGAATTTGCATGAACCCCGAGTATCAATCGAGAAAGCAAAAATAAGCATGGTTTGCTAGCCTCTCGAGCATCTCGTCAATGAACGGTAGGGGGAAGTGATCTTTCTTTGTCGCTTTGTTAAGCTTACGAAAATCGATACACATCCGCCACCGGTCACGGTTCTTTGCGGTATCAATTCGTTTCTCTCATTCTTCATCACGGTCAAACCTCCTTTCTTTGGTACACAATGTACGGGCTCACCCATTCGCTATGCGGAACCGGGGTAGATGATTCCGCATCAAGTAACTTGATAACCTCTTTCTTTACTACCTCTCGCATGGAATGAGTTAGCCTCCTTTGGTGGTCCACTACGGGCTTACATTGGTCTTCCATTGGTATACGATGAGTGCAAAAGGCTGGGCTAATACCTTTGAGATCATTAATCGAATATCCAATCACCATCCTATGTTTTTTTAATAAAATCAGCAACGCTTCATTTTCTTCGGGACTCAACTCGTCGCTCACAATGACTGGATAAGTTTTGTCCTGGGCCCAAAAATTCATATTTTAATCCCTTGGGCAAAGGTTTAAGGTCTACCTCGGGCACTTGTGGCTCCTCGGGTTTGATTTCTCCTATGTCTTCGAATTTCTCTTCCTCCACACTACCATCATGCGGCTCTAAGCCTTTTTTTGCTTCCTCTAGTTCTTCATCTTGTTGATTACTAATTTGATTTTCTATTGCTCTTTGCAGCGGGTCTCTAAGGGTTTCAACAAAACAAAGGCTATCTATCTCTTCTACTTCTTCATCTTCGGGAGGAAAGGGTGTAAGGTGTTTAGAAGCACGAAGAAAATTATATGTGTACTTTGTTCCATTAAGGTTCATTGTTACTTTGCCTTCTCCGGCATCTAACACGACATCAACCAGCTTAAGAAAAGGCCTCCCTAAGATTATGTGATCATGATTACTATGGTAAGCAAGAAATCGGTTGGTATGTAGTTTCTAGAGATTTTTACTTTCATGTTGCAAGCAATACCTAGAGGTTTTATAGTTCTACCATCTCCCATAATTAATTTCGTTGATGTTGGAGCTAAGTCTAGGTTGTGGTCTTGAACTTTATCGTAAATTTTAGAAGATAGAACACTTACTCGGGCTCCAATGTCGCATAAAGCTTTGCATTGAACTCCGTTGATCTTGCAACTCAAGTGTGGTGTCATCTTCTCTTCTTTTTCGAATCCTATCGCGTAAATTTCGGCGAGGCGAGCCTATGGTGAATCTTCGGGCTTGATCCCCATGATTCTCTTCACCTCGGCTATGTGTTCCAGATCCACTTCATCATCTCCAAAGAGCTTTTGAAAGATCTCACCGGTGGTTTCAAGGTCGTATGAATTTTACGCTTTCTTCTCCGGTGGGAAATCCACTTCCAATGCTCTCGCCATTCCCTTTTGATTAGGGAACGGTCTTCTCTTGTCGAATACTTCTCCGTAATCGATAGGAACCCAATCCATTGGTTCGAACTCCCTTAGTGGCTTCGCGCTTGACATGCTTCTCTTGTTCGTCTCATTTGGTGTGGCGAAGTTGACGCTCGGTGTAGTTCTTGACTTGATGTGTTCTTGTTCGAGCTTTTCCATGATTGGCTCCTCTTTTGTGACTTCCGGGGTTGCCTCATTAGAAAAATCAGCACACTTCTTCTTCCTCGAATTATATTCCGGCTCTTCCGCAAGTCTTGTTTCCCAATCTCTTCGCATGGCAGCCGCTTTACTAATTTTTTGTAGAAGTTGGGCGGCTTCCGTGAGTGTTTTCTCCATGAGATCCCCACCTGCACACATTTCGACGTGTTGCATGCAACTAGGGGTTAGGGAAAAGAAAAATGTATGCAAGAGTACATCACCGGTGAAGCCGAGTTTTGGTCCTTGTTCGATCAATCCATTAAACCTATCCCAGGCTTGGTCTATCCCTTCCTCTTCTCCTTGCATGAAAGTGATCACTTGCCTCCTTAGATGTTGAACCTTGCTAATTGGAAAGAACTTCTCGCAAAACTTCTTTGTCAACTTGTTCCAATTGCCTTCAACTTCAAAGGATGCAAACGAATACCATGTCTTTGCATTGCCGGCAAGTGAGTAGGGAAAGAGATTCCATTTGAACCATTCATCGGGAACTCCTTCTTGATGCACCGTGTTGCATATTGTCGTGAAATCCCTTATGTGTCTATATGGGTTCTGCGTAACCATCCCTTCAAATTGGTTCGCCGCCACCATCTCGATGATCTTGGATTTAATCTCATACTTGGTCGCTTGGAGCTTCGAGTCCGACTCTTGTACTTTTATGTCTTCACATCGAGGGCTAGCGTATCCCTTAGTGATTTCTCCGGTTCTTCCACGGGTTGATTAACGAATGCCATCTAGACAATGAGATAAAAACAAAAACAAAAACAAAACAAAGCATTTTTCTATATAATATGTGTTAGATATAGCAAATAAAAGATAAACTAAATATAAAACTAAGTTAGATGCAAATCAAACGATGTAAACCAACTTGCTCCCCCGGCAACGGCGCCGGAAAAAGGGGCTTGTTGACGGATAAAAGACCTATCCCTCTACGATCCGCAAGCGTACGGACCCCACACCTTTTTCACCACGGGATTCCCAAGGTTCTTGTCAATCCGTAGAGCATGGGGATTACAAGCGTTCGATCTACAACGACACACTAGCTACTAAAACCCTAACTATTATTATGCTAGAAAACAACTAAACTACACTAGAGAGAATGATTAAGATATCAAGATAAAAGACACTCGCCCACGGGTCTACGATACTAGAGCATGCAATCGCTAAAAGACATGAAAACCAATCTAATCTATCGGGGTTGTGACCACGGTTACGCCCTTTCCCTCCTCTCGTACTGTCACTACGCGAAGGTATTCGTGACTAGACCTTTGATGGACACGGCGTATTGAATGGATCCAAGGAAGCATCAAGGCCTATACTCCCTTTACGACATGGTAGCTAACCTTAAGCATGAAAGTATATTCAACACAAGATGATAGATAGATAATCCGACAAAGTGCGATTACATCTCAAGATCGATTACAACCCATGGACAAATGAGAAGATTACCACATCAAGGTGCTGATCATGGCACCGTTGATCATGGTTTCCCTTCCGACGGTGTCTTCCTTCTTCTCCACGAGAGGGTGCTTCCTTCGAGGTGGTTGATCTCCCTCCGGAGATCCTCCTCCCGTCTCTCTAGCTTGTGGATGGCCTTCGGTGCAAATGACTCTCTCCTCCCGGTGTTGGCGGCGCCTCGGGGCTTTTAGGGTTGAATATCCTTCGAGTGCAAGGAAAATGGGACCGAACCGGTGCCGAACCGGGCCGGGGCCGGCCGGCCGGGGCGACCGGCCCGGGCCCACTTCGGCCCGGTTCGGTCGCCCCTTTTGCTCCGTGGGTCCTTATGCACTTATTTAGTTTGCCCCCTCCACTTGCATGATTTTGATGATGTTATCCTCGCGTCCAATATGGAGGTTCTCTTCGCATGAAGTTCGATCTTTTACGCTTCAATCCCCGGGGGTGTCCTCGTAGCACTTCGGTCCTTGCCACCATTGGAAGTGATTTCATCAAGCTCATGAACACGAACAAGACTCCGTAAATGCTCCTTTGAACTTGTTGCGAATCCGTCCTTTATGTCCATGTTTTCCTACATAAACACAACACTTCCAAATGCATGCACAAAGATGAACTTATTATATGATTAGTGTACCTAGTGGCGGGTTAGTTTCATAATCAAATACAAACCAAAGTGTAATGAACATGCTAGGTGTACCAAAATACACCGTCAACATGTGCTAAATTTAATTTGCTTTGGGTGCTAAACGGTTGCATGATGTCTACCAATGAGAAGTCTCATATATAGAAGTAGACACATGGCTCGGTGGCTTTGACATGACATGAGGTGCTTGTGGGTGTTTGTGATGGTCTTATGATAAGAATGGTTGTCCTAGCATGAAGTTTGTGTGGCTTTGCCATTTTGACATGGTTTGATCATGTTTAGGACTTTGCTCATGAGAGGTATTTTTATTGCAAAATTGCCGAAAACTATCTTAGCTTCGTCCAATGGTTGTGAAACTTGGTGATCTTGTAGTTGATGTCAATACGAAGCTATCGAGTATCTAACTTGCTCATTTGGACATGTGTAGCATCCTATTTTGAATCTTGTCTATTTGAGAAGCTCTAGGTTGAAAATTTTGCATTTTTTGGCTTGATTCATGCATTGTCAACAAGGGGGAGAAGTTTGAACTTGAAATGGCTTGTTGGATGCATTTAGAAGGTTTTTCGAGCCATTTACGGGCTCGGTGTGCACCGGTCCGACCGGTCGAGTGCTGGTCATGTGCACATGTTGAGCACCGGTCCGACCGGTGGTGGTGACCGGTCCGACTAGTGAGAGCCGAGTTGTTGCGGTACCGCCTTGTTTCAAGTGGTGTTTTGCATGCATTCGTCCAAGGGGAGTTGCATTGGTTCGGGGGGGAGCTTGCATGTGTGCGGGGGGACCTCTTTGTGGTTTTTTCCAGTTTAGGTTTGGTGGTTTGCGCTCTTTGCTTGAGCATAGTTTTGTCTCGGATGTGTCGAGCCGTTGCCCTTGCCTAAGGGGTCCGAGACTTGTCTTCTTCAAGTGATCTTGCTCTTTGCCTTTGTTTGGCTTTCGATCGCTTGTTGGAGTTTCTTTTTATTCGTTTCTTTTCTTTTTCTTTTCTCTCTTGTTACTTTATGTGGGTGTTGTCAATGCACTCATCAAGGGGGAGATTGAGGACCATGTGTGGTTCGAGGACCGGTGGATGGTCGCTTCCTTGTGTGATGAGTGATTGACAACGTTGTGTGGACTGATTCTTGGCTAAGTATTGCAGGTGCAGGTTGCGGCTTGACTGGTGTTGGTGCAGGTGAAGAACAAGTGCGAAAGGTCGTCGCCGGTGAGGCCTCCGGGTGTGGAGAAGACAAGTAGCCTTCGTTCGAGGGACCCGGTGGCCAGCGGGGTCAAGTGCGGGCCGCATGGTGGCATGAACAGCAAAATGAAGTCATGGATGGTTTCTTGGTTGAGCCTGAAAACCAAGGTCGAGCCGAGACTACGTGGGAGCCGAGTCATGAGTGGCGATTAGCGGAGGCTACATCGAATTTATGGAGTTTCCAGTGGTTCACCAGAAAACCACTAGGTTCCTTGGTTGATCCACAAAGCTAAAACCGAAGAACTGAAGACGGTGCTGCAGCAGCTCCGGACCGGTCTGACCGGTGGGTCTGACCGGTGTGCGACGACGCAGTCCGGAATCTTCGAAGTGGAGGACACGCGTCAGGATCGCATGGCTTGCGTCGAGGCTAAGCAGGGTGCGGTCGCCGGGCATCCGTCCGATGGAGAAAATCTGAAGACTTCCAAAACCATCCTTGAGGGGCTTGTATCCCTAGTTATTAAGTAAGGGTATTTTAGACTTTCGGTTGCCTCCATATAACCCATGAAGTGAGAGGATGGCAGCCATCTCTTGGAACCCTAGTTCATTTTGCTTTCCTATTTTCTTAGGATTACTATAGGACTAGCTTGAGAGCTTCATGATGAGATCTTGTGAGAGGGTTGGACAATCAGGCAGCAAGCTAGACCTTGCATGAACCTCCTTGGATTCGGCGTGGTTCCTCAAGGCTTTATTTGTTGTGTCTTGTTCGGTTGTTCTTGGTGGTGATTTTCGGAGCCCTCTCTTGGTGATTTTCTTGGTGTGTTTTCGGGACCTTGCTCTTAGGGATTTAATAGGGGAAATTCGTGTGAACCCTTCGTGGTTCTTTTGCCTTTGATTCCCGTCCCAAATCCATTAGTTAAGGGGCTCGATTTTGGGGTTTTCGGTGTTCTAGGGTTAGAGGAGTTCTTGGCGGGATTTCTTCGATTCCTCTTTATTTGGCGAGTTTTCGTGGACAAAATCGTGGCTATGGACTCCTCATGAGGAGTCCCTACTATCCCAAAAGTCTAGTTCAAGTCCGTGGAGCGATTCGGGAGATACTCTATAGCTTCATAATGACATCAACTACAAGATCACCAAGATTCACAAACATTGGACGAAGCTAAGATGGAATTGAGCAATTTTGCGAAAATTTACCCTCTCATGAGCAAAGTCCTAAACCTAAGAAAAACATGTCGAAATGGCAAAGCCACACAACCGCATGCTAGGACAACCATTCTAACCATAAGACCATCACAAACACCCATAAGCACCTCATGTTATGTCAAAGCCACCGAGCCATGTGTCTACTTCTATATATGACACTTCTCATTGGTAGACATCATGCAACGATTTAGCACCCAAAGCAAATTAGATTTAATACATATGACATGGGACCACATTTTCCAAGCAATTTACATTTTATTTTCAGATTCATATTTGGTACATGAAATGTCTTTGCGAAAAAAAGGAACTTATGCTCCTCCACAAGATAAACATGAGGGCAAAACATTCATGATGGCAAATGAGCCTTTGGCCCCATATGATCAAAATAAGCTATCCAACCACAACTTAAACATAGCAAAACCACTAAAACATGTCAAGATCATATAAATACATTTACTCACAAGAGAGCATACATATGATATTTTTCAAAAACATACCCATCAACCAGGGATGTAAACCAAGATTATCAAGAGCTAAGCCAAACTAACCATAGCTTACCAAACAATCTCGCAAAGACATATAAATCATTCCATGGTGAACAATGTATATAGGAGAAGCTTTTCCTAACCAATGCATATGATACAAAATGCATGCAATCTAAGATACAAGGATGCCTATACATCATGTTACATATGCCATGCCAAATGAAAGAAATGCACATAAAAAAGCTATACATATGCTACAAAGGAGCTCCCACACACCTACTCAAGAAATCAAACACACACCAAGCTCCCCCGCAAACGAGTAAAAGTTGCTTGATCTAGGGGTTTGGTGAAAATATCGCCAAGTTGGTCATGTGTGGGTACATGGATCAAGATTATCTTCCCTTTCTCTACGTTGTCTCTCGGAAAATGATACCTCACTTCTATGTGCTTGGTTTTGGAATGGCGCACTAGGTTCTTTGTAACACTTATGGCACCGGTGCTATCACATTGAAGTGGAACATGGGTATACTCCTCACCAAAGTCACTCATTGCGTATGTGATCTAAAGGAGCCGAGAGCAACAACTAGCCGCGACAACGTACTCTGCCTCGGTAGTGGATTGAGCAACACTCGACCGTTTGCGGGAGGACCAAGACACCAAAGAAGTTCCTAAAAACCGGCAAGTCCCGTAACCGGACTTCCTATCCAACCGACACCCGACAAAATCCGCGTCTAAAAAACCATAAAGCGCCAAAGAAGAAGACGCGGAGTACCAAAGACCGAAGTTGGGAGTGTGACGCAAGTACTCGAATATGCGCTTGACCGCTTGCCGAAGGACCGATATGGCGAACCAAGTGTGACGCAAGTACCCCAATTGATCGTTTTGCATTTTTGGCTTGATTCATGCATTGTAAACAAGGGGGAGAAGTTTGAGCTCGTTTTGGGCTACCGGATGCATTTAGAGGGTTTTCGGGTGGTTTCGAGCCATTTCTCGGGCTCGTTGCACACCGGTCCGACCGGTCGGGGTCACCGGCCGACCGGTCCGAGTGCCGGTCATGTGCACATGTTGAGCACCGGTCCGACCGGTGGTGGTGACCAGTCCGACCGGCCGTAGCCGAGCTGATGCGGTACCGCTTCTCGCTTTCATTAAGTGGTTTGCATGCATTCGTCTAAGGGGAGTTGCATTGGTTCGGGGGGAGCTTGCATGTCCGCAGGGGGGAGTTTTTTTGTGGTTTTCGAGCTTTGGTTGGTGGTTTGCTCTCTTTGCTTGAGCATAGTTTTGTCTCGGATGTGTCGAGTCGTTGCCCTTGCCTAAGGGGTTCGAGACTTGTCTCCTACAAGTGATCTTGCTCTTTGCCTTTATTTGGCTTTCGATCGCTTGTTGGAGTTTCCTTTTATACGTTTCTTTTTTTTCTTTTCTCTCGTGTTACTATATGTGTGTGTTGTCAATGTACTCATCAAGGGGGAGATTTAGGACCATGTGTGATTCGAGGACCGGTGGATGGTCGCTTTCGGTGTCATAAGTGATTGACAACGTTATGTCGACCGATTCTTGGCTAAGTATTGCGGATGCGGAGTTGTGGCTTGACCGATGTTGGTGTAGGTGAAAAACAAGTGTGAAAGGTCATTACGGTGAGGCCTCTAGCCGTAGAGAAGACAAGTAGGCTTCGTTCGAGGGACCCGGTGGCCGGCGGAGTCAATCGCGGGCCGCATGGTGGCAAGAACAAGAAGATGAAGTCATGGACGGTTTCTTAGTTGAGCCTCAAAACCAAGATCGAGCCGGGACTACGTGGGAGCTAAGTCATGATTGGCGATTAGCCGAACGAAGAAGATTTCACCGGAAAACCACCGGGTTCCTTGGTTGATCCACAAAGCCAAGACCGAAGAACCGAAGACGGAGGTGCGGTAGCATCGGATCGGCCTCGACCGGTGGGTCGACCGAGGTCCGACCGGTGGGTACCGGTCCGACCGATGAGGAGCACCGGTCCGACCGGTGTGCGACGACGCGGTCCGAAGACTTAGAAGTGGAGGACACGTGTCGGGATCGAAAAGCTTGCGTTGAGGCTAAGCAAGTTTGCGGTCGTTGGGCATCCGTCCGATGGAGCGATGAAAAAGATTTCCGAATTCGCCCACAAGGGGCATGTATCCCCGGTTAGCTAGTAAGGGTATTTTAGACTTCAGTTGCCTCCATATAACCCAACAGGTGATAGGATGGCATCCATCTCTTCGAACCCTAGCTCATTTGGTTTTCCTATTTTCCCTTCCTATTTTCCCTAGGATTTCGTAGGACTAGATTGAGAGCATCATGGTGAGATCTTGTGAGAGGGATGGATGATCGGGCAGCAAGCTAGACCTTGTATGAATTTCTTGGTGATGTATAAATGATTCGGTGTGGATCCGTGAGAAAAGGGGCTCGATTTTGGGGTTTTCCTTGGCTTAGGGTTTATAGTGTTCTTGGCGGAAATCCTTCAATTTCTCTTGATTCAACGAGTTTTGGTGGATCATAACTTGGCTATGGAGTGCCCATGATGTGTTCTACTATCCCCAAACTCTTGTTTGAAACCGTGGAGCGAATCGGGAGATTGGGAGTTGGTTTTGGAGGAGTTCACCCGCGGGTGTTGTTCATCCCGAGCTGCCCAACCGTGACCGGTCTGACTGGTGTTTGCCTTTTGTGGGATTTGCCTCAGGTGAGTTGCTTGACTCGTGTGTCTTTGGGTCGTGGTGTTGCTGGTCAGTTCTTGGTCAGTTTGGAGTTGTCTTGCTAGGTGTTGTGTAGGTTTTTTCTTCCGTGCAGGTTGTGTTTTGGGGGTGTTTTTGTTCCACAGCCTAGAGAAGTCACCGAGGCTCTCCGGAACATTTGTTGTGCGGCTGCTCGTAGCCACCGACCCGACCGGCTCGTCCACCGGTCCGACCGCCGTGTCGGTGCGGAAAGTAGTCCCGACATTAACTAGTAATGAACGCCGAGATCCGCCTCTCGATGGTTTAGTGCTAGCAACTAATGGACACCGAGTTTATCCCGGTTCCGGCCCGGGGCCGTACGTCTAGCAGTGGTGTGCTCGGGGCACCGTATTGCTTGCACCGTGGTGCTCGTAGAGGGGTGGCTACAAGCGAGGTGGGAGAGGAGGCGTGGCCTCCAAGTCCCGCAGGCAAGTGCCGATATCGTGGAGAAGGCGGAGAGCGTGTGAGTGATCGCCGTCCGTCGTCCCGTGTCCCCGCGGGCGGGGGACCGCCATGCCTTTTATAGTCTACACACATCCGCCACTTCCCATTCTTTTTTTCTTTACTAACACGGGGTTAGCTAGCCACGTGGGGTAGAACACTTCCTTGATGAATCCGGCCTCGAGGAGCTTCCGCAACTCTACTCCGATCGCCCGGTGTCGCTCTTCGTCAAAGCGGCGCGGCCGTTGCGCACGGCGCGGGAGTGAGGTAGGATGTCAAGGGAGTGCTCGGCGACCTCCCTCGGGATGCCTGGCATATCCGAGGGGCTCCACACAAAAATGTCAGCGTTGGCGCAGAGGAAGTCGACGAGCACCACTTCCTATTTCGGGTCGATGGTGGAACTGACCCTCAATGCCTTGCCCTCGGGGGCAGTAGGGTCGACGGGCACCTCCTTGGTCTGTTCGGCGGCCTCGAAGCTGCCGGCGTGCTTGGCGGTGGAGTCGAGGTCCTCGTTGACCAGCTTCTCCAAGTTCGCCACGAGCGCTTCATCCAGCACTAGAGCTTCCGCGTGCTCCACGCACTCGACGTCGCAGTCGAATGCGTACTCGATCGACGAGCTGACGGTGATGACACCCTTCGGCCCCGGCATCTTCATCTTGAGTTACGTGTAATTGGGGACTACCATGAATTTGGCATAGCACGGCCGCCCAAGGATGGCGTGGTACGCGCCCCAGAATCCCACCACCTCAAAGGTGAGTATTTCCTTGCGGAAATTGTCCGGCGTGCCAAACCGGACGCGGGGGGTCGATCGCCCGAGGGGCCGGACGCGCTTGCCGGTGCGACGCCATGGAACGGCGTCGCACCGGGCCGCACTCGGTCCAACCCGATCCCCAACGGGCACGAGTGTACGCGTAAAGGATGTTGAGGCCGTTGCCTCCGTCCATCGGCACCTTCGAGAACCGCGTGTTCCCGATGACCGGTCGAGCACCCGCGGGTACTGACCCGGGTTGGGCATGCGGTTCGGGTGATCCTCGCGGCTGAACGTGATGGCGTCCTCCGACCAGTCGAGGAAGGAGGGAGGCGCCTTCTCCACAGCGAGGACCTCGTGCCACTCCCGCTTGCGCTAGCTGTTGGACATGTCGACGGTCGGCCCCCCGAAGATGAGGAAGATGTTTTCCAATGCAGGGAAGCCACCAGCCTCGATGTCACCCCCATCCTTCTTCGCCTCCCCGTCCTTCGCGGCGGTGCGGCTGTAGAACCTCTTGAGCATGTCGCACTGCTCGAGGGTGTCGTTGACCGGCGTCTTGTGGTAGGGATTTGGCTTTTTCAGCATGTCGTCGAAGACCCCAGGGCCTCGAGAGGCCGGTCGAGGGCCTCGTCGAGCTGGGTCAACAGCAAGAGCTTCGTCACTATCGTCGTCGCACCCCTGCTCGCGCGCCTCGCGGCGCGGCTTCTTTCCCTTCTTGCCCCGCTTGTGCTTTTGCTGGGGCTCCTTGGACTTGCTGCCCTCCGCGAGCGCATCGTCCACGCTCTTACCTTTTTTTCCCGTCGAAGATCGCCCCCACTGCCTCCTCGCCTGAGGCAAAGCTGGTGGCGATGTCGAACAACTTGTTCGAATCGACCGGCGGGTTGCGCCCGAGCTCGCGCACGAGGTCCCGGCACGTGGTGCCCTTGAGGAAGGCATGCACGATTTCGGACTGGGCCACGCTCGGGAGCTCCGTGCAGTACTTGGAGAAGCGCCTTATGAAGTCCCGGAGCGACTCGCCGGGCTTCTGGGTGCATGCGCGCAGATCCCAGGAGTTCTCAGGGTGCACGTGCATGCCTTGGAAATTCCCCACGAAGGTGCGGACTAGATCGTCCCAGTTGTGGATTTGGCTGGCCGGCAGGTGCTCGAGCCACGTCCGTGCCGAGTCAGCGAGGTGCAGGGTAAGGTTACGGATGATAACCTCGTCGGTGGTGGCTCCGCCCAGCTGGCATGCCAGGCGGTAGTCGTTGAGCCATACGCGGGGGTCCGTCTCCCCGTTGTACTTGTCGATCGACGTGGGTTGGCGGAAGCGCTGGGGGAAACTCGCCGTGCGGATCTCCCGGCTGAACACGCGGGTCCCCGGGGGTTCCGGCGTCGGTGAGCGGTCCTCCCGACTATCGTAGCGTCCACCCTGTCGAGGGTGGTAGCCCGCCGTCGCCCGCGTCTCCGCGTTGCCCGTCTGCCGGGCGTTGATGACGTTGCGGGCGTCGCCGTCTTGGGCTTGCCCGCGCGTGTCGAGGATCCTCTCCTTGACCGGCATGCGCCTTGGATTGGCGGGGCGTTCCGCTGTGCCTCCCGTCTGCACCGATGGCTTGGGGCCTTGCGCGCCCCCGTCGTCCCACGCGCTCCCCTGCTGACGGATGCAGCACGCCGAGCTTTCGGCCTGCTGAATGACCGCTTGCTCGATGAGCGCCTGCGCCTTGCGGTGCAGGTTCCGCGCCTCGGGCGTCGAGAGGGCGGGCATGGCCCGCAACAGTGTCGCGGCGACAATGAGCTTCTGGCTCGCTCGCGGGGATGTGCTCGGGTCGTCGATGTTGAAGTCGGCGTTGATGCGATTGCGGGGCTGTCGGGCCAACTCGTGTGCGCGTTCGCCGCGCGCGGAGGCTTCCCCGGCGATGGAGGCTCGAAGCAGCCGCACCGCGCGGTACTCCTCCGCGAGCTTGGCTTCAAGCTCGCGCGCTTGAGCCAGCTGCGCGTTGACGTCGCCCCCCCAGTGGTTAGGGGGGAGGGGCGCTTGGCCCCGCACCCTGGCGTGGCCCAGTTCCCGGGCCCTAGGGAACCTCTCCGTCGCCAGCTTCTGCCGCATTCGCGGCGTTTCCTTGGTCGTTGGTGATCACGACGCAGCACTCCCGCGCGGGGTCGTAGCTCCTGGCGCTGGAGTCCTCGGAGTAGCCGAACCAGTAGTCGTGGTGTCGAGGAACCGCCGGAACATCACTGGGTTGGGCACACCGGAAAAGTCCCACTCCGCGTACTCGTGCGAAGTGGCGGGTGGCAGCTCGCTGGCGGAGCTGTGGGACGACTCGTCATCGGCGGAAGCGCTAGGATCCCTGGCGGCCGGGACATGGTGGCCAGGGTGAACCCTGCGCGTTGCCGCGTTGGTGTTGGCGTGCCAACTGTCGGTGCGGAAAGTAGTCCCGACACTAACAAGTAATGAACGCTGAGATCTGCCTCTCGATGGTTCGGTGCTAGCAACTAATGGACACTGGGTTTATCCTGGTTCCGGCCGGGGCCGTACGTCCAGCAGTGGTGTGCTCGGGGCACTGTATTGCTTGCACCGTGGTGCTCGTCGAGGGGTGGCTACAGGCGAGGTGGGAGACGAGGCGTGGCCTCCAAGTCCCAGAGGTATTGATTGAGGCAAGTGCTGATATCGTGGAGAAGGCGGAGAGTGTGTTAGTGATCGCTGTCCGTCGTCCCGTGTCCCCGCGGCTGGGGGACTACCCCTCCTTTTATAGGTCAAGGAGGGAGCAGTTTACATGCATGCCGCACTATTTCCCTACGTGTGGAGGTATGGCGAGCAGTGCCATGGAGCTGACGGCCGTCCTGGTGAATCCCGCTCCTGTTGAGGCATCGTGGTGCGTCTTGTGCTCGTACAGGAGCGGCTTCAAGGGTGGCGGTGTAGCGGTTGGTTGACTGGCCGCTGTAGTGGGCCAGTTCGAGGGTGCCGTTGACGGGGCCCATATGTGGCACAGTGGCCGTTGTGGCGATGTCTTGTCCTAGCGCGCCCCCAACAGCCGTTGGGATGTCACCACGGTGTCCGGCGTGGTGCGGCAGTGGAGGGGATGGTTGCACAGGGTTGACAGTGACGGGGATGACCGATCCCGCCGGCCCGACGTCACGGCATGGCCCCCGCGTCGGCACGAAAAGAAATTCGAGGGTGCCGCCGGCCCCCCTTCGAGGGCGCGGCGTGTTAGCCGTACGGGGGCAGGCGGCACAGTGTCACGGAGCTGACACCGGCCTTGCCGCACAATGCTACACAGCGGCGGGGATGGCCTCCCCCAGGGAGTTGGTGGAACAACGCCGGGACGCGATTCCCGGGCGTGCCAAAGTCGTAGTGTGCGTCCTACGGTGTCAGGGCATTAAATGCCCGTACACGGGGGTAGGAGCGCGGGCAATGTGCGTGCGGGTGCCCTCGAGTGAGGCAGACCCCGCCCGAGGGGGTGCTTAGCCCTCGAGCGAGGCGGACCTCACTCGAGGGTCGGGGTTGAGCCCTCGAGCGAGGTGGACCTCACCCGAGGCGGCGTTAAGGCCTCGAGCAAGGCGGACCTCACCTGAGGGAGCATCTAACCCTCGTGCGAGGCGGACCTCACTCGAGGGGCATCCCGCTGTGCCGCCCTGGCGGGCCGCGGGGGCCACCAGGGGCGTGGTCGTGTCTTGTATGTGTTTTAGGTGAGTGAGTTGATTCGTGATTTGCGTTTTTTGCAGGTTTTAAGCGGGTTTCCCCCGGTTATTTAGGGGACTCTTATGGCTGTCCCCGACACGCTGTGCGTGTTTGTGTGTTTTGGCTCGGAAGGTTGTTTGTTGGGTCCGAGGATCAATAGCACTCCAGTGGCTACGCGGTCTTGACCAACTTGTGTAGTTGAGTCGGAGACGTGTGTTGGAAGCTGAGTTCATCTTGTTGGAGCCTCTATATCATTCGCGAAGAATTTTTATCGGCTCCCATTAACTCCCCCCCCCTCTCTGGTTCGCCGCTTCGGTCCTTCACCTCGGACTAATCCTAGTCCACTCAACTATGACAACAAGTCAATACTCAAGTGATGTACTCTTTGGTCATCACCAAGGTGAGGCTGGAGAACCACCTTCGATCTCCGGTCATGTGTCGAGAGCAACTGGAGTCGATCAACCAAAAGCCCTCCTTGCCCCCCACCTGCAAAATCAAAAACAAGAGCGAGAGTGAGCAAAGGACTCAGCACTGGGGTTAGTACAAAACAAATCAAACCAGTGCCTCACCATTCGCTCAAACGTGGGGTTAGCAAAATCCCTCCTATCTCTCCTAGGTGGAACACTCACACATCTCCTTGGAGGACTACGCGCACCACGGAGGGGAGACCATGGCCCGTAGCTCCTCTGGAACCTAAAATTGCGATAGTTCCCCCCATACTCTTATTGGCCACGAGCAAAGGAACGTCCAGCAAACTCACCACGCCCAAACCCAACACGCCTACCACCTTCTCTATGTGGAGGCTCACCTCGAGGCACAAACTCACGCCTCTCCGAAGGGTAAATGGTACACACCATACCCTCACCTCTCATCACCAACCTAGGCTCAGGCACACCACGAGAAGGGCGGTACCTGTCCTTGTTGGCCAACTCTCTGGCCAACCCCTCCTCACACTTCCTCTTGAAGCAGAACTCAGCAAGGTGCCCATCCCTCCCATAATGCTCACAATGGAAGGGTTTCGGTTTTGGTTTTGGTTTTGGATTCTCTTTGGGCTCTGGTTTCTCCTCACTTGGTTTCTCCTCACTCAGTTTCTCTCAACTCTTCCAAAAGAACTCATTCCCCAAGTCACTCTTGAACTTGATGGGTTTTTGGAAGTTGTCGGTTTGTGGGGGAAACACGGGTGGAGCTGGGGTTGTGTCTGGTCGGTTCCTAAGATGGTTCGGTTTAGGAACAAAAGCATTTTTGTGGTGGGTTTTTGGTGGTTCTGGTATATCTCCGATCTTCCCCTCATTCTCACCACTTCCCTCACCCACTTTCTTTGCCCCAAGTGCTTCCCCATCCTGGCACTTGTATGTCTCGATCATTATTGTGACGCCCCAGGTTTTTAATTACCGTCATTAACGCTAATGACTGGATCAGCCGAGTCAAACCGGTCAAACACTGGTCAAACCTAGGTCAACCGGGGTCATCACCCCGAAAACCTCGCCAATGAACCCTATTGAACCCCTTGACCAAGCCTACACACACACGTAATGGACCCTTGGCCGAAGACACGGTCAAAACCAGCTTAACCGTTGACGTCAGCGAATGTCGTCCGGAACTTTTGCCACGTTCTCCTAAATTCACCTAAACACTTCAAAATCTACCTTTATGAAAGTTGTCCACCTTGTTGAGGGACACAACTTTCATGTAGATTGGCATTTCCAATTTTGGGTGGAAATTGGTGAAAAACGTGATCGACTGACAGTACCTCCTGTTCACGGGGACGAGCCGCATTCAAAGTTGGCACGACGTTCCTGCAAAATCCGTTGAGAAAAACACTATATGGCCTTTGTGAAAGTTGTAGGGGGTAGTTAGATCTACAACTTTCCTATGCATTGTTTTGTGCACTTGTGTTCAAGTTTTGGGAGAAAATCATGCTTGAAGTGGCTCAGTCTGAAACGTGCAGTGCCAGAGCGGGGCCGCGCCGCGACATCGCACCGGCCGCCGCCGCCCCCCGCCCCCCCCCCCCCCCGCCACGGCCGCCGCCACCTCGGCGTCCGGCTCGCCGCACGTGTTCCCGAGGTAGCCCGCCCCTTCCCAAAGTTGATATGCGCCTCCCGAGGCCTTGGACACCGGGAACGCCTCGAGCACCGAGCCGCCGTACGTGCACGCTAAGGACTGGCGGTCCGTTTCCGTCGTCCGCACGCGCGCGTCCCCCGTCGCGTCCTCCGCCCGTCCGCCGTCCATAGGGGGTGCGCGGGTCACCTTAAAAAGGGAGCCCGGCCCCCGGCCGCGACGCACCCCCCGCCCCTCCCCGTCATCCCGAGCTTGCCGTCGGCCCCGGCGCCCGGCGCCGCCACACCTTGCCCACGACCGATTCCGCATTCTCTAGCGCCCCTAACCCTCGCCTTCCTACTCCACCGAAGCCGCGCGCCGCGCCGCCCTCTTGTCGCTCCGGTTGAGGGCTCGCCGGAGGCGAGCTCCCGTGCGCGCACCGCACGGCGGTGCCGCGGAGCACCCACGCCGGCAGCCCCTATCCTCCAATTGAGCCCCCAAACCGAACCCTAGTGGTCCATAGAACACTCCCCCACCCTCCCCGGCCGAATCGCCGCCGGACCACCGCTGGCCGCGACCCGGGGCCACATTGCAAAGCCAAAGTTCTTTCCGAGGGCCTCACTGCAAAAGGGTAACTCAAATAGTATTTGTGATTTGGCTGATTCTTGTAAATTGCGTAGAAAATCGTAAAAAAATCAGAAAAATGCACGCCATATTTGTTGGATTCGCTGTGAAATATACTACAACTTTTGTTATTCTTTCCTGAGCAATTCCTGATAGTTTTTGCATGAAAAATACAAAAGTTAAAAACCTAGATCCGCAATATCTCAACAACCATAAATCCTCTGTAGCTGATTTTTGGATATGTTGTGTGTTAGGTCATGGCTAGCTCCTATGCCAAAAATTGCACAAAGTTATGATGTAAATCTTTTTATAAAAATGTTTTTCCATTTCTGCCAGATCCGCATATATGATTTTTCTACCTAAAAATAATGAAGTTCTTGCAACCAACTTTTGCACACTGTCTTTTAATTCCAAAACACACCTATGGTGAATTAATCACAATTTTATAATTACCAGAAGTATTTATTCTTGAATTATGTTTGATTTTCTTTAAAAATTCATAACTCAAGTTTCATAATAGTTCTAAGTGTATGTGCTGCACTACTAGGCTAGTTTTGGACCATATAGCATGTGTGAGAAGGTTAGGATCATTTTATTGAGTAATTATTTTTGTGTGCATTTATCTGGTCCTTCAAGCTAGCTTTTGTCTTTTTCAAAAATAATTAATTTATGGCTATCCAAAGCTAGCATGTGTGTCCAGTGGCTTGTTATAGGTGTTTAGAGTGTAACACACCCTTCCACCGAGTTTTCTTAATTAAATTCATGGATAAAAGCTATGGAAGCGATTAAACGCTTAATAGTCATTTAATGGGAAAAATCACCAAACCACCCTTGCTAACTTGTGTGTGGTTGTAAATCGATTTAAAAAGCTAAATGCACCTACCCACTACTATTTGTGAATTTAAATTAAATTATTTACATATATATGTACACAGTCACCATCAAAAAGAATATCTAATAAAGAATTGCAAATTGTTCCTTTTTGGAAGAGTATGCTAAGTGTATTCTTATCAAGGTGAATTTGCCCAACCAATGCACCCATGGTTGTCATCTATTGTTTGTGATCAATTAAATTAAAATCATCAAATAAATCTTGCATTTGCATCCTCGTGTAGATCTTCCCGACGGTAGATATACGCTCGTGCCGGAAGGAGGAGACGAAGGTGCCGACGAAGAGCTGCAAAGACGTGTTCGTAGCGCAAGACCCGGACCCAAGTCCGGAAAGGGCCCAAGGCCAACCTTGCCGCCGAAGACAAGCCCCGGATCATTAACCCCGCCTTTTAAAATTATGCAATTATGTTTGCTATGAGTGTGCATTTACGTTTCGGGAGTTGAATTGAAACCCTAGATGCATGATCCCTAGGTACATATGCTCTATCACTAGTATGCTAGGTCGATAGCTCGCTATGCTATAAGACTCGATAGAAGTCGAGTGATGTCCGTCACTCGCGATAATAGGTTCCTAGATAGGAATCATAAGATATCCTTAAATGGATTGCTCATGTGGTAAGAGCATGGGATTTGGGCTCTGGTCCAGTGGCTTTCGTGGGCTAAGCTTTTGAACGTACTAAACATTCGCCGGGAATGGGACCGGTAAGCCTAGTACCTTAATGAGACAAGTGCGGGAACTTACTATTACTACTCTTGAGTAATCACCTACCGCTTTGCAACCGGGAGGTGGGTACATGTGCGAGGTCGGGTGTGTCTTCGGGTGGGACATTCCAGATAGCCTTGTACCCGGGACTGTAAGATTCGCACCCAACCCGAGGATTTTTGGGAACCGCCTAGTCGGTGTTAGCTCTGTTGGTGCACCGCTCCGTGTGTTTAGGTCTACCTTGCAAGGTTTAAATCAATCGATTGTCGGCCTCTCACCGTTATCCGAGACTGCTTAATCAACTGGCCATGATATCCCATAATGATGGAACTCAAGGAATATGGTTGGATGAATTAATTGCTTGTCCAATACTTGATTGAATTAGATGGCACATTTAGAAATGGTAATCAACTAGAACTTGTGCTAAAATAATGAAAGTAAGGACATACTCTTTGTTGCTTTTCAGCAAAAGAACTCCACCGGCCAAAAAGCCTCTCGTGTCTAGAGTTTGGTGATGTAGTTATCACCTGACGGTTAAGTCTTGCTGAGTATTAGTATATTTAGCCTTGCTTTAAAAATGTTGTTGCAGGTGTTGTTTGGCCTGGTGAGATTCCACACGGCTGGGAGCTGGAATGGGTGGAAGGGGACGAGTGATGACATCACAGATGGCCTCCGGTGATGTGTATCGTCGCGTTAGTTTATTTATTTCCGCCGATTCCGAACTGCGAACCTTTACTTCTTGTCATGAACAATGATTTGTAATAATTTGGATTTAATCCGTGTTGTACTCTGGACTCGCCTTCGTGTGAGTTTTAATGCATGTGTCGATCCTCTGTATGAGTTCCAAGTGATTTACCGGGCGTTAACCCGGCAACTAACGGCAGGATGATACCTTACTATTGCTTAACGACCAAAGTGGATCGGTCTTAGGTGATAGTACGGTATTTTCCTGGGCGGGTTGTCACAATTATCCTCAACTGAGGCTCATGACCAGACAACCAACTCATCAACTTTCTCAACTCATCATTCTCATCTTGCAAACGATCAACATAGTGTGCAAGCTCCATATTCTTCACAACATTTATTTCACAAGCGAAGCAAATTGTAGGAGTAGGAGCCTTCAGCTGAGCCTCTAGAGATCTAGCATACACAAGCGAGGCATCTAATTTCTCATGCAAAACAGGTCAAGAAGTACAAGCACCAAGCAAGGAGGGCCAAGATTTCATCTAATCTAGCTCAACCCTAAGCACATCTAGTTCCTCCACCTTGGAGGCATACTTTTCCTTAAGCACAGTCAATTCACCAAGAAAAGTGGAACAATCAGTGCATTCAGGTTCATTGGTCACAATAGGAGCAGACTTGAGAGAATCTATTTGAGCCCTAGCCTCACCAAGAAAAGATTCTAGCTCAATCACCTTCTCCTTAGCCTCTCCAAGCAAAGACATATAGTCCCTCTTCTCCTTGTTGGTCTTTCTAAGCACATCATCACGGTTGTCAAGAAAGTCATTAAACCTAGCTTTCTCCGCTATCAAGAAGGATGGGTCATTGTTTACCTCTTCCTAGGAGTCGGAGCCTGAGTCATCCTTGTTGCTCTTCTTGCTTGCGGAGCTATGTGCCATGCTGCAAAAGCCTTGGGTGGCAAAGCACAGGTCGTTGATGTTCTTGCTCGACGGCTTGCCCTTGTGCCGGTTCTCTTCTTCATCACTCGAGGTCGATGAAAAGTAGCAGGAGCTTGAGTTGATGTCGCTCGCCCCAGCCACCATCGCTCGCTCCTTCTTCTTGTGACCACCACTCTACCTCAGCCTCTACTCGGACTTGTTCTTGCACTTGTAGTTGTCCCTTGAGCGGTGCTTGTGCTCAGAGTTTACCTCCATGTCTTTCGGGCACTCGGCGATGAAGTGCTCGTGCTTCCCACACCGGTAGCACATGCCCGAGCTCCTCCGAGCGTTCTTCCGGTTCGTGTACATGTGCTCAAACTGCCTGCTCCTCAACGCGAGATCCTCCTCGCCCAACACATCAAACTCCTCATCTGGCATGGACACAAGGCAGGACAAAGAAAATTGTCTCTAGGACATGTTAGCATTAGTCCTTGAACCAGAAACAAGAGCCAGACTATGGGGATCAGTCGGGTTCTCGATCTTTGCACGCACCCACGGTCCACCTCGGACGACTTGAGCTTGGAAAACAGCTCGTCCACCATGAGGGTCTCATACTTCTCTGACTCTAGGATGGCCTCGACCATCCCACTCCACACAGTACGATCCAGATAATGCAAGAGCTTAACAGCCCTGTCATGGTCATCATACGGGAGCATAGCCACATTAGCCCTCATGTTGTTCGCATTCACCGTGAAATGTTGAAACATGGCATCTATGGACTCATCGGGGAGATGAGTGAAATTCTCGTACTCTTTCCGATAGGTTGCAAACAGCTGAGCCTAAACCTGAGTGTTCCCGGCATGAGCATTCTTCAGCTGCTCCCAAATCCTGCACGCTAAATCCTCTATCTGAACCCATTCAAATTCGGATTCACACAGAGAACGGTACAGGTAGTCGACCGCCTTGTTGTTGGCGTTGAACATGTCCCTCGAACCTAGAGCAAGGAAGTTCATCAGATGAACATAAGATGTGTTCACCGTGACATCCCATGGGATCTAACCCTTACCGCGGAGGAAAGCGGCCATCTGCCTTTGCCACATATGGTAGTTCTTACCATCAAAGTGTGGAGGATCCGAACCTCGTTCCTGGTATGCCATGTTTGGATCTTAGACTGGTTAGAATCAAGAAGATTTGTAACTGGCTCTGATACCAATTGAAGGACCGATTAGGCGACCAGAGAGAGGGGGAGTGAATGGGAGCCGATAAAAATTCTTCTCCAAAGAGAGAACTCGGCCTATGCTCCAAATTCTCAACCAAGGATTCCCACATGAGTTTCCCAAGATCACGTAGTCACCATGGACCTACCAACCCTAGGAACCAACCCCAAACAATCTCGAAGCGAAAGCGAAACTCAACGAGCAAAGGACTTAGCAACTCAGCACTACACCACGTGGACCGTCCGCAAGCACATGGCGGACTGTCCGCGTGGCCTTGGTGGACTGTCCGCGGAGCTGCGACGGACCGTCCGAAAATAGCCCTCAAACCTCTAGTACTCCACCCTCAATAACGGACCGTCCGCGATGGGCCCACGGACTGTCCGCCACGTCACTGACCGTCTGGCACTCTAGTACCGACCGTCTGCGAACTTCGTGCAACAAAAATCCACTGACAAAATGGATCGAACGAAAGGCACGCAAGAACTCACGAAGAAGACGACGAACTGCTTGCTGAAAGCCTCCTTGTGGACCGTCCACTAGGGGCGCACGGACCATCCGCGTGGTGCGCAGACAACAGCTTGAACTCAACCTCTTGAAGGTCAACACCACCTTCCCACTACCTGATCTCCCGATTCAACCAATGGGTGGCAACCAAATCATAGGTGAAGGTGAAGCGCCTCTAGGAGATGCTATGCCTACAAATTTGTAGCCTCAAACTCAATGAATTGACAAGAATCGAGATTCTACCGAGCTTAAGAACAAAGCTAGGTTTCCAACCAAAATTCTTCAATCGGAGGCCGAATTCGGAGTTTGGGGGGTCAAGATCAAGCACAAAGATGCACGAGGCAACTATCCATGATTCCCACCAACATATCCGAACCCAAACACCTCATAATCGAAGGAACAAGCCGCGCACAAAAAACCGACAAAAATAGCTCGAAAAAGACATGAAAATCTAACGAGCTACAAGCGGAGAATCGACGCAACCATGAAAGCTTCCATTCACTCGGAGGTCAGATTCTTTACAAACTGAGGAAAAATCTAACCCTATGGAGCAAGGAAATGAGAAGCAGTCCGGATGGATAGTTTGCCTAGAAGCCCTAGAGCTAACATATATGTGTCCTCTCCGGGCCAGGCAAATGACCACACTACCCCAAGCACTTATGTTGTGATACAACCCCTCAGGGGCAAATAGGTCATGTAGCACTCCTCTTCATCGCACGGCCACGCCGTCGCCGCAGACCGCGTCCTCCCGACGCAAGCCCTGCGATCCCGCCACGCGTCCGCCGACATCGAAGCTTCTCAACGTGCACGGATCCCGTCTCCGCCCGCCGAGCCTCCGGTCTTGGTATGTGGCTCAACCAAGTAATCCGACGGTTTTGTGGTGAATCGCCGCAAACCCCGCGTGCAGACTCCGGTCGTGAGCCGCTAACCTGCACCGGCTCCTGTCCACGACTTCATCTTGCTTTTCTTGCCACCACGCAGCCCGCACTTGACCCCGCTGGCCACCAGGTCCCTCGAGTCAGGCCTACTTGTCTCTCCACTCCTCGGAGGCCCCGCAAGGCATAGACCTTTTGCACCCGCTCTTCACCTGTACCAACGCAAATCAAGACGCAATCTGCACCTGCAATACTCAGCCAAGAGTTAGTTCACACCATGGTGTCAATCACTCATCACATCCAGGAGCGACCATCCACCGGTCCTCGGACGCTCCGGTCCTCAGAGTCAAAGAGCTCCCAAATGCATGAATGCAAGCTCCCCTGAACAAATACTTTCCTCCCCCTTGTTGGTAATGCATGAATCAAGTCTACAAATGCAAGCATGTGTGTCTCAAATATACAAAGAGCACTACAACATGCTAAAATTGAGACATAGACAAGCAAGATAGCCATAATTTGAGCATAAGGATTGCTAACAAGATAGAAAGGGAGATACAAGCAAGTGACATAGTCATGATCAAAATGAAGCATTTTGCACAAAAATTTCCTCTCATGAGCATAGGAACTAAACATGATCAAACCGAGCACAAACAACATATAACTCACAAACTTCATGCAAGGTCACAAATTCTCAGCACAAGGTCATCACAAACACCTAAAAGCTATCTCACGTCATGTCAAAGCCACCAAGCCATGTGTCCACTTCTAGATATGAGACTTCTCATTGGTGAACATCATGCAACGGTTTAGCACCCAAGATAAGAAATTTAAAGCATTTAAAACATGGTAGCACATTTTTCAAGCATAGGCATCTCACATACCATTTTCATGATTTACAAGTTAAGCATGGTACATGAAGTGCCTTTGCGGCAAAAAGAAGCTTAGCTTCTCCACAAGGTAGCATGTAGGCTAAACATTCATGATGATAAATTGATATTTGATCCCAAATGAAAAGAATATGGTTCCAAGCACAAATTAAGCAAGATATAGCCATAAGCACTAAAAATGAACATGAGAGGCATTCTACTCACAAGAGAGGATCATATAGCATATTTATAAAAAGGAGCTATCCACAAGCATATATATCCCAAAGCTACCAAAAGCAAAGCTATACATCTCATGAGCATCACAAGCAAAGTCATAACCTCATATCTAGAATATCATGGTGATCAAAGCATATGAGAGAAGCACATCTCTATGACGTATGTTACAAATGCAGTCTATGATACATGCATATGTACATCAACCCTCCCAACCGAAGCTCAAAAAGGAAAGACAACTCCAAGCACTCCTCGCAAACGAGCAAATGTAGCCTTGTCCAAAGGCTTGGTTAGGATATCAGCAAGTTGCTTTTCTGTAGATACATGGATGAGGTCTATGTTTCCCTTCTCAACATTATCTCTCAGGAAGTGGTACCTCACTTTTGGCAACACTAATGGCACTCGTGCTATCACACATGAGAGGTACATGGGAACACTCACTCACCAAAGAGTGAAACGAGCCGCCAAAGACAATATCATCCACGTACACCTGAACTATTAGGATATAATCACCCTGCCTGAGGAGAAAAAGAGTCTTATCAAACTTGCCCATCTCAACCCCCTTGCTGAACAAGAACCCCCTCAAACGGCCATACCAAGCACGGGGAGCTTGTTTCAGCCCATACAACACCTTTCTCAGCCTATACACCATGTGGGGAAACTCAACACTCTCAAAGCCTGGTGGTTGCTTCTCCTAAACTTCCTCTTCTTGTCGGGGACAGCCCTAGGGGTCCCCTTAAACACTGGGGAAAACCTCACTTAAAACCCGCAACGAAACCCAAACACATTAAGCCTAACCTTGCGGGTGTGCCTAACCATGCAGACACGCCCCACGGGGACTCCGACGGCCCATCGAGGCGGCCCATGTAAGGATCCCCTCGAACGTGCTCCGCCTCGTTCGAGATCGCGCGCTCCCTTCGGGCGGGCATCGCCCCGCTCGAGGGGCGCACTCCCTTCGGCGGGCGTCGCCCCGCTCGAGGGGCGCACTTCCCTCGAGCGGGCTCCGCCTCGCTCGAGGGTACGCCCCCGCCCTCGGCCAGAGTCCGCCACGCTCGAGGGTGCCCCTCACGCGTGCGCCGGCCCCGTACACGGGCATTTAACGCCCGACGCCGCGAGGACGGCGCCATCATGCGCCGGGGCTCGCACCCCGTGCCGCCGCACCAACTCCCCGGGGAGGAGCCCATCCCCGCCACTGTGGGAGGGGACTGTGCAGCGCGGCCGGTGTCAGTCCCGTGACACCGTGCGCACGCCCCAAGACGGCTAACACGCCGAGCCCCTCGAAAGGGGGCCGGCGCACCCTCGATGTACTTTCTTGTGACCCTACGAGGGTTAGGTGGAGGCGCTAGGCCGGTGGACTGCCATCCCCGCCACCGTGACGCGCGTGGCCGCCGTACCGCGCGCGTGCGGGCGCACGCCGGCCCCGTAGCAACGACTCCAGCCCCGTGAAGCGCGTCGGGAAGGAACGCCGTTCTGCCTACTCCTGTACGCCGTACGGGCTCGCGCGTCGCACCTCCCTCGAGCCTATTAGAGGACATCACCGCCATTCGCTACTCTCCTACCCTCGAACCGCCACTGTTTGGGTACAAGTCAGGCCATGATGACCAGATCGCTGCAAGGATCGCCCGGACGGCCGCCCACTCTACAGCGTAGCACGTCGTGCTTCTCCACGTAGCTAGATAGCGCGGCGTGCATGTAATTCGCTTCCCCCTTGGTCTATAAAAGGGGGACGAACCCCCCAGCCGCGGGGGAGAGAGACACGAGAAACGGGACAAGAGCACACCGCCGTGCACTCACTCTCTAATTCTCCCACAACATCTTCAGCCACTCCACCAGGGACTTGGAAGCCACGCTTCCTCTCCCGCATCGCTTGTAGCAGCCCCACCACAGCACCCCGGTGCCGAGCAATATAGTGCCGTGAGCACACCCCCGTCGGGACGTACGGCCCCCTCGGCCGAACCAGGATAAAAACCCCGTGTCACTTGTTGCTTAGCATCGACCATTGAGGGATAGACCTCGGCGCTATCTACCGGTTAGTATCGGGACCATATTCCGCACCGACGTTGGCGCCCACCGTGGGCAAACGAGCGCCTAAGGTCATTCCGTCAACTCCCTCCATGGTGATTCGCACCGAGTACCGTGCTACACGCTACCGCATGGGTAGCTCGGACCCCCTCCCGCCCGGGTTCGAAATCCGCTTCGGGGACCCGAACTTTCGGTGCCACGGGGAACGACTATCTCATGCGCCTCACCAACCGTGAGGAGCTCCGCGCGCGCGCCGCCGAGCCGAGTCCGCTTTGGCCCCCGCCGCGCGCACCACCATGGCGCAGGTGCCCCGCAGCACGGATGCCGCGGGCTCGTCGGCGCCACGACGCCACCGTCGCTCCGGGTAGCGTTCGCGTCGGCGCGGTCCGAGCAGGCCGGCAGCCGAGCACGCCGCCGCCCGCCGCGGTGCGCCCACCATCACGACCGCCACCGCTCCCGGCGGGGCCGCGCGCGGTCTCGGGACCGCGCATCCCCATCGGCCGCGTGGCGCTACGACGGCCTACAACGCCAACGTCAACACGACGATGCGCGAGGGTTCCGCCCGGCCGCCACGTCTTCGTCGCCGGGGATCCCGGCGCCTCGGCCAGCCAGATGAGTCATCCCCGGGCTCCGTCGACACGTTGCCACCCGCCAACCGCCACGGATACGCGGAGTGGGATTTCTCCCGTGTGCCGACCCGATTGCGTTCGGCGTTTTCTCGACGCCGCGGACTACCGGTTTGGTCGCTCCGACGACTCCAAAGACCGTAAGCTACGACCCCGCGCGGGAGTGCTGCGCCGTCATCACCAACGACCCGGCCAATGCCGCCGGTGCGATGGGCGCCGAGAGACGGAGAGGTCACGCCCGCCCTGGGGATCGCCGCGCGCCCGGCCGCGGGGCCACGCGCTCCCGCCGGGGCCGACGCCGACGCACGGCTAGCCCAAGCCCGCGAGCTCGAGGCCAAGCCGGCGGAGGAATACCGAACGGTGCGGTTGCTCCGCGCCTCAATGGCGGGGGGAAGCCTCTACGCGCGGCGAACGCGCGCGAGCCGGGCCGACGAGTCCGCGACCGCATCAACACCGTCCCCAACGTCGAAAACGCGGACGTGCCCCCCGCGGGCGAGCCGTAAGCTCGTCGGCCGCCGCGACGCCGCTCGCGGGCTATGCGCGCACCCTCGACCCCGAGGCTCGAGACATGCACCGCGAGGTGCAAACTCTCATCGAGCAAGCGGCCGTCCGGCGGGCCGAGAGCTCGGCCTCACGCATCCGCCAACGGGGGGGATGCGCGAGGCGATGAAGGCCGCACCGGGAGGCGAACCCTCGGTGCACGCGGGGGGACCGGCCGGGGCGACCCACCAAGCAAGGGCGCACGCCGGCCAAGGAGCGACTCCTTGACGCGCGCAGGCGCCGGATGGCGACGCCCGCAACATCATCAACGCCGGGCGCACCGGCAAGGCGGACGCACGAGCGGCAAGGGGCTACCACCCTCGACGGGGTGGGCGCTACGACAGAGGCGAGGACCGCTCCCACGAAGCCGACGTGATGGACATCGAGCCGGCCCCCGTCCGGGCGGACCGCGGGAGAAATACACCGCCCGGATCGCTCGAGGGGAACTCCCCGCGACCGGCCACGGCTAGGCGCATCGCTAGGATGGCCAAGTCTTTTACCCTCATCGACGGCGAGCCGTACAAGCGCACCGCCTCCGCATCCTACGCCGATGCGTGCCCATTCCCGAGGGGCGCGAGCTCCCGCGGACATCCACGCGGGGACACCGTGGCCACCACGCCGCGCCCCGCACCCTCGTCGGCAACGCGTTCCGCCGGTGGCTTCTACCGGCCCACCGCGGTCGCGGACGCCGCCGAGATCGTGCGCACCGCGAAGGGTGCCGTTCTACGCCCGCAAGTCCAACTTGCCCGCCCATGCCCTACGGACCATCCCCCGTAACATGGCCGTTCGCCGTGTGGGGGGCCGGTCATCGTCGGGCCCCTCGCGGAAGGCGCCGGGGGCTTCACCCACTTGTTGGTCGCGATCGACAAATTCTCCAAGTGGGTGGAGGTGCGCCCCATCACGAATTTAAGGGCGAGCAGGGCGGTGACATTCTTCACCGACATCGTCTACCGCTTTGGAGTGCCAAACTCCATCATCACCGACAATGGATCCCAATTCACGGGCAAGAAGTTCTTGGAGTTCTGCGACAAATTCCACATCCGTGTGCATTGGGCAGCTGTGGCGCACCCACAGACCAACGGCCAAGTGGAACGTGCCAATGGCATGATCTTACAAGGCCTAAAGCCCGAATTTTCGACCGTTGAACAAACCGGGCGGAAATGGCTCCAAGAGCTACCGGCGGTTGTGTGGAGCCTAAGGACCACCCCGAGCGAGCCACCGGGTTCACCCCGTTTTTTCTAGTCCACGGCGCGGAGGCCGTCCTTCCCACGGACCTAGAATACGGGTCGCCCAAGGTTCGAGGCTATAACGAGGACGCTAACCAACGAGCCCGCGAGGACTCGTTGGACCGGTGGACGAGGCACGCCTCGTAGCCTTGATGCATTCCGCGAGGTACCGCCGGTCCCTCGGGCGCTATCGGGCACGCAAGATACGCCGGCGGGATTTCAGTGAAGGGGACCTGGTCCTAAGGCTACGCCAAGACAACCGAGGGCGCCACAAGCTATCGCCCCCGTGGGAGGGACCCTACGTCGTGGTGAAGGTACTCAAGCCCGGCACATACAAGCTGGCCAACGAGGACGGTGAAGAGCTCACCAACGCTTGAAACATCCAACAGCTACGTCGCTTTTACCCTTAGCTAGGATTTCCAAGTATTTTTGTTGTAAAAACCGCACGGCCAACGCCCCAGTTGGCTACAACTATGTAAAAGCTCTAAGCTCAATAAAAAGGGCAACTCGGCTTTCCCCTGAAACCCAAGTTACCCTCGGGGGCTACCGCGGGGGCATCCCCCCCAAAATAGTCCCATTTTTTCGCGAAAAAAACACAACAACCCACACGCGCTAAGTTTGTTTCCTACTTCAACCTCGAGCCACGATTCGAATAGGGCGCGGGCGGCACGGCGGAAGGAGTGTGCGAGCCGAGAGATAGCCTACGCCGCGTGGATATGGCCCTTCTCTCTCGCCTCCAACCCGGCGGGCCCCCGCGAAAGTCGAACTCCCCTAACTAGAATCTACTCGGGAAGAAGGAGAAACAAAAAGCGTGATAAACAAACGACTTCATTTACAGCAAATGCTTATGTTCATGAAACAACTTGTTTATTTACAAAAGGCCACGAGGCCAGAGTACTGATACACATAAACAAAAAACGGGCCTAGCGCCCAACTGCTTTCAGGCGGGAGGAGCAGCAGCATCAGCGACGTCCGGGAAGAGGAACTCCTCGAAGGCCTCGGCGAGCGACCCGACGGCATCGGCAGCGAGCGCATCCACGCGCTCCATGGCCACCTCGTCCTCGACGCCCTCGGGAACGATGTAGCCCTCCGCCAGCGCCTCGAAGTTAACCTCGTAGTGGGATCGCACCGGTCCGAGGGCCTTCGGACGCCCCGGCCGCCGCCGGCGCATCCGCTCGGTGACATGGCCACCAAGGGCACGCGAGCGGCCGGCCGGCGGGCGCCGCCGCCGCGCCTCGCCCTCCTCGACGGCTCGGCGAGGTCTCGAGGGCCGCATCGCGCAGCTCCCGCAACTCCTGCTCGGAGGAGTTGTAGGAGGCCTGCAGCGCCTCGACCCGCTCAGCCGCGTGCCCCAGGGCGGTGCGCAAGCCTGGGAACACCAAGGCAAGAAAGAAATCAGAAAAAGGGAATGCGAGTTCCCAATCGCAAAACCAACAAGACGAGAGTCAGACTGTGACTCACCTTCGACTTGCTTCCTCTCCATCTCGAGGTCGCGGCGCACGGCCTCGACCGTCAGCTCGAGGCGCTCGACGGTCTCGCCCTGCTCCCGGAGGGACAGCTCCTGATTGGCGTTGGTGATGCTGAGCATAATCACCTCACCCTCGGCCTTGGAGAGCTTGGCGTCCCGATCCTCCAAGGACTTCTGCGTCACCTCGTGGGCGGCGCGCTCCCGCTCCAGCGCTGCACGGGCGTCGGTGAGGGCGGCCTGCCCCTGCTGGAGCCGCTCCTCGGCCCCTTGGCGGGCGGTGCTCTCTTGCGGGAGCCGCTCCCGCGACGACGAGGGCCGCGGCCTTGGCGTCGAGGGCGGCCTTCGGGTCGTCGGCCTCCTTGGCCCGGCTCGCTCCGCCTCGCGCGCCCGCTCCTCGGCCGGCGCCGTTGCGCCCGCGCACCCTCAAGCGATTAGCGAAGATCCCGGGCTTCGGCACGGACGGTCGCCACCTCCGCCTCCCGGTTAGCGGCCGGCGTCCGCGTCTTCTCCAAGTCCTCGCGCGCGTGCCACGGGCGCCTCATCACGATCGACGAGGGCCGCGCGCACCCGCTCGAGGCTCGAGCGGCGCGCCGTGTCCCGCCTCGAGCCCTCGGGCGGCTCGTCGAGGCCGGGCCGGGCCCGTACGCCGGCCCCACCGTCCGGGGACCGAGCGCGTCGGCAAGCACGTCGAAAGCGCCGCATCGCTCCCGGAGCCGGTGAACCTCGGCGTTCACCCGGTCGAACGCGTCATACTTGTCATGGGCGCGACGCTCGAGCTCCCGGCAACCACGGAATCCAAACCCAAAAGTGCCGCGACACGAAGGCAACACACACAAACGAAAGAAAGGGGAGAACAAGCAACCACGGCTAACCCGGAAGACGAGCCATGCCCGGCCGCCATGGACTGCAGCGCCTCGTTCGGCGCGCGGTTGAGCGTAGCGCCGTGGTTCCGGAGCTCGCCCCGCAGCCTCCTGCTCCCCCCCGGCGTCGGCAAACGTAGGGGGGATCATCGACGGCCCCCTCCACCGGGGCGGGGGCGGCCGGCGCGGGAGGACGAGGCCTCGGCGCGCGTGTCCTCGACCCCCCACCACCGGGTGACCCTCGCGCCGCCTCACGAGGGCCCCCCCCTCCGGGGCTCGGGGGTCGTGGGCCGGCGGCCCACCGGTCCCACCCGGGCGGCGGGGAGTCGTCCGAGACCTCCACCACCTCCGCTTGCGAACGCCGGTGGGCGCCGCCGCTCGTTCCGCCTCCACCGGCGCCTCCACTCGCGCCTCCGCGGCCGTGGGCGCCGGATGCGGCGCCACGGCCACCACCTCGGCCGCGCCCTGCGGTCACGGGCGCCGCGGGTCGCTCCCGCTCCGCCTCCTCCACAGCCAGCGCCCCCGCGGCCGCGCCTCCACCACCGCCGCCGCCGCGGCCCGCACCCCCCCACGACGGCCGGCGCCGGCCGCTCCTCGGCGACCGCCGAGCCGCGCCGCGGGGGGGCCGATCCGGTGGCCGAGGCCTCGGGGCCCCGGCCCGCGCCCCCGCGAGCTCTCGCCCGCCGCCGCCGTGCTTGTCCCCGCCCGCGGCGCCCTCGACGAGCGCCGCCGAGTGGGGATGGACGCGTCCGTCCTCGCACCTTGGTAGGTGCGAGAGGAGGCACGGTTGACGCCACCGCGGCAGGCGCGAACGGAGGGTTAGAACGCCTAATCATCAACTAGTTAAACCGAGCGAAGCATCGAGCCCCTTACCTCGAGGAGGAAAAGGCACGCTTCCTCTTCCTCGAAGCCTCGGCGGATGAGGGCGGCGCGGCCGGCGCGCGCGCGCCGCCGCGTCTCCCGACGACGCCGCCACGCGCGTGGGCGCGCCCGCCCCGCGCGCGGTCGCGCCCCCGATGTCGCGCCTCCCCCGACGACGCCGCGCGCGCGCGCGGTACGCTCGCCCCCGCGTGCGGGTGCGCCGCCGCCGCCGCGCTCCCCGACGACGTCGCGCGCGCGCGCGGACGCGCTTCCCCGCGCGCGAGCACGCTCGATGCGCGCGCGGCGCGCGCTCGCGCGTGCGCGCCCCCGACGAGCGCGCGCGGCGCCCCTCGGCGGCGCGCGCCGCCCTCGATGTCGATGGCACGGCGGCGGGCGCGCCGGCCGCGCCCGCCCGTGCGATGCCACCCTCACCGCCGGCGCCGGTTCGGCGACGGGGCGCGGCCCCCGCCACCTATCGGAGGGGCCCTCCCCCTCGGCATCTTCCTCCTCGTCCTCCTCCGAGGACGAGCACTCTTCGGTCCCCGGGGAGGAGAGCCCCGGCTCTTCACGCCGACGGTACTCCGCGGCCCGCCGATCGCGACGCGCTTGACGTCGCCTCGCGTGCTCCCTCTTGCGCGCCACCTGCTCCTCGCCGGCCGGCCGGCCGCGCCGCCCGCCCGCGCGGGGAGTCGGGGGTAGGCGGAATGGACTTAGCGATGGTGAAGTTCACCAGCTGCGCCCGGAGCAACAAGGGCGCGTCGGGGAGGCAAAAGCAACACAAAGAAGCGAAACGAAATCAAGAACCAAACTCACCGGCGGGCCGGTGGGAAGCATCTCGAGGTCCCACGGAGTCCGACCCGCCGAGCATCGGCGGCGTCCGGTGTCGACGGCGCTCCGCGCCGGGTGAGCGCATATGGCCGCTCGAGGGGCGTCGGGAGCATCCGCGACCTCGCCAGGTCGATGGGGTTGGCCGCCTCCGTCATCTCGAAGATGCAGAGCGGTCTCTCCATCAAGGGCACGACCCGCCTATGATGGAGGAAGGCGAGGACGCTCACCGCCCTCAGCCCCATCGTCGCCAGGCGCTGCAGCGCGGCCAAGACCGACTCTGCCGCGCCGTCTTTGGGCGTGGACACCCCGTAGCCCCAAGAGTCGGGCCTCTCCTTGAACACCCGGCCGGTGTAGGGGGGGAAGGCCGGGCTCGGCGTTGCGCGGATAAAACCATCCCCGCTCCCGGCCGGCGTTGTTCGTCGTCATGGTGCGGGGGGATGTAGACGTTCTTGAATTGCCCCCGCGGGGCAAGCGACGTCCCGCCACCGCGCACCGCGCGGCGGGTCCTTGGCTCCGTCGTGGGGCTGCGTGACGAGCTCCGCGCGGAAAAGGTGTACCCGCAGCTCCCAATTGACCGGGATCCTCGGGTACCCTTCGCAAACGCCGACGAACGTAGCCGCCGCGAAATCACGTTGGGGGCGAAGTTGTGCGGCTCCACTCCGTAGTGGTGGCACATCGCCCGCATAAAACGGCTCGCCGGGCGCGTTGAAGCCCCGCTCGTGGTAACGGATGAAGGCGACCACATAGCCCTCCGGCGGGTTGGGCGCACGGTCCGCCGCCGGTGGGACTATCCACTCCGCCGAACGTCCCTCTTCGTTGGCCGCCGGTGGCCGGCGGCGACTAGCTCGCCAAGGGCCGGCGGGTGACCGTCGACCTCTCCCAAGCATACGGCTCCAAGATCGTGAGGGAAGGGCGAGGCGGCGCCATGAGGATGGGCGAAGGAATGCGAGGACGGAGGACAAAAACGGAAGACGAGCTCTAACGGCGACACCGCGCGGTGGCAAGAGCGAGGCGAAGACGAAGGGGCGGGGGACTGAAAATGGTGAGGCGTCAAGGTAAAAAACCGCCGTCTCCTCCACTCCTCGGATTTATAAGCCGACGGGGAGAGCTCTCCGGAGCGGATGCCCCGCTCGCATTAACGGCGGGGAATCTTCCCTTCACACCGACAGACGGGCCCCACCACGACCGCGGCGGCCACATCACCGCGGGCGGGCCATCATCACGGCGAAGACCCTGCAGGGACCGAGGCGAAGCCGTCACGTCCACCGCCACGCCGCCCACTACGCGCGCGCGCGCGCGCGCGCCGCCAAAAAGACGCGCCCGCGCCGCAAAACCGCGGCCTCGACCGCGAGGCATTAAATGATCGGGTCCCTTGCCAAGCAAGGAGAACCCTCGAGCGGGGCGAACCCCTGGCTCGAGACAAGGGCAACCCTCGATGGGATATCGACGTGAGAAGGCTACCGGGACTCGCTTGATGTAAAGCGAGGCACCGTGGGTACCCATGCCGCGTAAAACCCTCGAGCGGCACGAGCCCTTGGCTCAAAACGAAAGCGGCCCTCGATGGGATATCGACGTGAGAAGGTCACCCGGGACCCGCTTGATGTAGGCGAGGGCACCGCGGGCACCCATGCCGCGTAAAACCCTCGAGCGGCACGAGCCCTCGGCTCAAAACGAAAACGGCCCTCGATGGGATATCGACGCGAGAAGGCCGCCGGGACCCCCGCTTGATGTAAAGCGAGCACCGCGGTACCCATGCCGCGTAAAACCCTCGAGCGGCACGAGCCCCCGCTCGAGACAACATCAACCCTCTAAAAAGGGTGCGCGCGTGAGAGGGTCGCCCGGGGCACCGCTTGAAGTAAAGCGAGGCATCGCAAGCACCCATGCCGCGCCGTGCCACCAACCGGCACCTCGAGGGCCGGCTCGCCCGAACCCCTCGACGGCCGCAAACGTGAAAAGACGGGGCCGCCCGGGCGCCACCCCCCGCATGGCCCCTGCGATCGGAGGTCCGAAGCCCGACCCTCGACGGGTTCGAACGGGCGCCACGGATCGCGAGTTAGGGACGACGAGGGCACGCGCATTCGAGCCGTTCCTCGAGCCCGTCGGCTCGAGGGTGCCCCACATGTCGTGTTCGAGAGCCGGCGAGGGCGGCTAGTCGGGGGGATCCCACCGAGGGAGAGCTTCGCGGCCTCGGTCCCCTAGCGAACGGGACCGAGCCCCACCTAGCAAACCCACGCAAGCGCTTCCATGGACGTGTCTCGGACCGCGCGGCCTACCCTTATCGAACGGGGCATGGACGTCCACTTGAACCACCCGCTAGCGGCTCGACGAGGAATCCGCAATCCGCGACCCGCTCGATAGGGGTTGCGGAAACCCTCACCCTCCGTCCCGCGGAGGGACGGCGAGGGCGCGTTAAAAAACAAGTCGCCAAGCTCTACCCGATCGCCTCGAACGGGCCAAGGCTCGGGGGCTTGGCGCACGGCTACACCTCCTTGAAATTGCACCCGCGGAGACGGTGTCGGCAGTGCGTGCACCCCCGAAGCCGGGCTGAAATCTCGCCGATGCCGGTTGGCATATGTGCCACGCCCTTTGACCAAGATTCTCACGGTTAACCCCCCCCGGCAGAGTACCCACACTCCGCGAGGCTTCGGGGGCTGGACCCGCGGGTCGGCCGACGCGGCCCCACGGAAGGGGTTCGCAGAACAAGGAGGGAAGAACGTCCTATCAGTAGGTTCCAGCATCTGCGGGAGCCTCAATGGCAAACCCACAGATGCTCGGGGGCTACTATCGGGGACAGCCCTAGGGGTCCCCTTAAACAATGGGGAAAACCTCACTTAAAACCCGCAACGAAACCCAAATACGTTAAGCCTAACCATGCAGGTGCCTAACCATGCAGGACACGGCCCACAGGGACTCCGACGGCCCATCGAGGCGGCCCACGTAAGGATCCCCTCGAACGGGCTCCGCCTCGTTCGAGGCCGCGCGCTCCCTTCGGGCGGGCATCGCCCCCGCTCGAGGGGCGGCCTCCCCTTCGGGCGGGCGTCGCCCGCTCGAGGGGGCACTTCCCTCGAGCGGGCTCCGCCTCGCTCGAGGGTACGCCCCGCCCTCGGCCGGGGGGGTCCGCCACGCTCGAGGGTGCCCCTCACGCGTGCGCCGGCCCCGTACACGGGCATTTAACGCCCCGACGCCGCGGGACGGTGCCATCATGCGCCGGGGCTCGCACCCCGGTGCCGCCGCACCAACTCCCCGGGGAGGAGCCCATCCCCGCCATCGTGGGGAGGGGACCGTGCGCCGCGGCGGTGTCGGCCCCGTGACACCGTGCGCACGCCCCAAAGACGGCTAACACGCCGAGCCCTCGAAAGGGGGCCGGCGCACCCTCGATGTACTTTCTTGTGACCCTACGGGGGTTAGGTGGAGGCGCTAGGCCGGTGGACCGCCATCCCCGCCACGCGCGCGGCGTGGCCGCCGTACCCGCGCGTGCGGGCGCACGCGGGGCCCCGTAGCAACGACTCCGGCCCCCGTGAAGCGCGTCGGGAAAGAACGCCGTTCGCCTACTCCCGTACGCCGTACGGGCTCGCGTCGGCACCTCCCTCGAGCCTATCGAGGAGGACATCACCGCCATCCGTCGCTCTCCTACCCTCGAACCGCCACCGTTCGGGTACAAGTCGAGCCATGATGACCGGATCGCCGCAAGGATCGCCGGACGGCCGCCCACTCTACGGCGTAGCACGTCGTGCTTCTCCACGTAGCTAGATAGCGCGGCGTGCATGTAGTTCGCCTCCCCCTTGGTCTATAAAAGGGGGGACGAACCCCCCCGCCCGCGGGGGAAGACGGACACGAGAGACGGGACAAGAGCACACCACCGTGCACTCACTCTCTAATTCTCCCACAACATCTTCGCCCACTCCACTAGGGACTTGGAAGCCACGCTTCCTCTCCCGCCTCGCTTGTAGCAGCCCCACTACGAGGCACCCCCGGTCTGCCGAGCAATATAGTGCCGTGAGCACACCCCTGTCGGACGTACGGCCCCCTCGGCGGAACCGGGATAAAAACCCTGTGTCACTTGTTGCTTAGCATCGACCATTGAGGGATAGACCTCGGCGCTATCTACTAGTTAGTGTCGGGACCATATTCCGCACCGACACTTCTAAAAACCCATTCAAGAAGGCACTCTTCACATCCATTTGGTACAGTTTGAACCCTTTAGCCACAGAAAAGGCTAGAAGAATCCTAATTGCCTCCAAACAGGCTACAGGAGCAAATATCTCCTCATAGTCTATCCCCTCCTTTTAACTATACCCCTGAGCAACCAACCTCGACTTGTTCCTCACCACCTCACCATTTTCTGCCTCTTTGTTTTTCCACACCCATTTTGTCCCAATAGGTTTGCAATTTGGTGGTGGCTCCACTAACTCCCACACTTGGTTTCTCTCAAAATTCTCTAACTCCTCATGCATGGCATTCACCCAATTTGGATCAGATAGAGTGTGTCCAATGTCTTTCGGCTCAAAAGTAGCAACAAAAGCGGAATGAGCAAAGTGAGAAGCATTTTTGGACCTCGACTGTGTTGTATGCTCATTGATGTTGTCGATGATTCTTGAGGGTGGATGATCAACTTGAACGCGTCTCGGTGCCTCTCGCCTGGAGACAACCTCCCCCTTAGTAGTTGCTTCCACTTGATCTTGCTGGATCATAGGTGGTGTAGTGGATGGACCGCCCTGCACCGTAGTCGTCGTAGTGGAAGTAGAGGGTACATGTGTGGCTGGAACTTCACCATCATCACCATCATCCTCCTCGTCCTCAAAGATCTTCTTGCCAACTTCATCATCACCTGCACACTCAAAGACAAACGAATTGCATGGTTGTGTCTCGTCAAAGGTAACCTCACAAATCCCCATGACTAGGTTAGTATAAAGGTTGAGCACACGAAATGCTCGAGAATGATTAGCATAACGCAAGAAAATCTCATCGTAAGACCTCGACTCAAACTTATCTAGCCTACCCTTCTTGAGAATAAAGCACCGACAACCAAAAACCCTGAAATGGCTCACTCTAGGTGCTCGCCCGTGCATGAGCTCATAGCACGTCTTCTTCAAGAAAGCCCTCAGAAAAATCCGGTTCCCAACATGGCAAGTGGTATTCACCGCCTCCGCCCAATATCTCCTCAGAGTCCTATGCTCATCAAGCATCGTTTGAGCCATCTCACAAAGGGAACAATTTTTCCTCTCAACCACACCATTCTGACAAGCCACATAGGGAGAAAAAAATGATGTTCGGGACCCAAATCACGACAAAAGGTTTCGAACGAGAGTTTTTAAATTCACTACCACTATCTCTACAAATAGCTCGAATAGCATCTCCATGTCTCTCGTTCTTCAACCTCAAGATCAGATCTCGAACAAAACCAAACGTCTCCCCCTTGTTAGCCAAAAAGAAGACCCAAGCATAGCGAGAATCGTCGTCAACAATCACAAGGACATACCATTTCCCACTCGCTGAGCACACACGAGCTGGATCAACCAAGTCCATATGGAACAGCTCACATGGCTTCTCTGTCATAACAGATGTCAGAGGCGGATGAGAGGCGGCGACCATCTTGCCATGCCTACACGGAGCACATACCAAATTCTTTTGGTATTTTAACTTTGGCAGTCCTCGGACTAAACCTAGTCCACTCAAGCGTGACAACAAGTCAAAACTCAAGTGACCTAGTCTCCTATGCCATTTCCTAAGCTCCGCCGAAACACCAGCAACCAAGCAACGAGAACAGCCAACGCACTAAGAAAAATCGGCTTTGAAAATGCGAGGACCAAGTGTGGTTCGAGGACCGGTGGATGGTCTCTTCCTTGTGTGATGAGTGATTGACAACGTTGTGTGGACTCGATTCTTGGCTAAGTATTGCGAGGTGCGAGGTTGCGGCTTGACCGGTGTTGGTGCGGGTGAAGAACAAGCGCGAAAGGTCGTCGGCGGTGAGGCCTCCAAGTGTGGAGAAGACAAGGAGGCTTCGTTCAAGGGACCCGGTGGCCGGCGGGGTCAAGTGCGGGCCGCATGGTGGCATGAACAAGCAAGATGAAGTCGTGGACGGTTTCTTGGTTAAGCCTCAAAACCAAGGTCGAGCCGGGACTACGTGGGAGCCAAGTCATGAGTGGAGATTGGCGGAGGCTACACCGAGTTCGCGGGGTTCCGGTGGTTCACCGAGAAAACCACCGGGTTCCTTGGTTGATCCACAAAGCCAAGACCGAAGAACCGAAGACGGAGAGCTGCGAGCGGCCGCGGCACGGTCGACCGGTGGGTAGCACCCGGTCCGACCGGTGTGCGACAACGCGGTCCGGAGACTTCGAAGCGGAGGACACGCGTCGGGATCGCATGGCTTGCGTCGAGGCTACGCATGGTTCGGTCGCGCCGGCATCCGTCCGATGGTGAAGACATGAAAACTTCCAAATCCGTCCTTGAGAGGCTTGTATCCCTAGTTATTAGGAAAGGGCATTTTAGACATTCGGTTGCCTCCATATAACCCAAGAGGTGAGAGGATGGCAGCCAACTCTTGGAACCCTAGCTCATTTGTTTTCCCATTTTCCTTCCTATTTTCCTTAGGTTTTCCATAGTACTAGCAAGAGAGCTTCATGGAGAGATCATGTTGAGAGGGATGGATGATCGGGCGGCTTGCTAGACCTTGTATGAACCTTTGTTTCATGTATAGATGATTCGGCGTGGTTCCTCAAGGTTTGGATGTGTTTTCCCCGTTGTTCTTGGTGGTGATTTTCGCAGCCCTCTCTTGGTGATTTCTTTGGGTTGTTTTTGGGACCTTTCTCTTAAGGATTTGATGGGGGAAATTTTTGGGAACCCTTCGTGGTTCTTTGGGCCGTGATTCCCCTCCCAAATCCGTGAGTAAAGGTGCTCGATTTTGGGGTTTCTTGAGTTCTTGGGTTGGAAGTGCTCTTGGCGGGATTTCCTTGATTCCTCCTCTTTGGATGAGTTTTGGTGGGATTAAACTTGGCTATGGACTCCTCATGAGGTGTTCCTAATATCCCCAAAGTCTTGTTCAAGTCCGTGGAGCGATTCGAGAGATCGAGGTTTGGATTTGGGGGAGTTGACTGCGGGTGCTTGTTCATCCCGAGTCGCCCGGGGCTACACCGATCCGACGGGTGCTCTTGACCGGTCCGACCGGTGCAACCCTCGGTGGGATTTTGCTCGGGTGAACGTTTTGGTGTGTTCTCTCGTTGTCCCGTGTTGTCGCTTGTTTCGAGTTTGGGTCGGTTTGGTGGTCGGTTGGCTGTTTGGTGCCTTGGGGACTTTCGGCCGTGATCGGTCCGACCGGTGTGTCTCACCGGTCGGACCGGTGTAGAGCCACTTAGTGAAAGTTGCTCGGTTCACCAACGGGGACGGGGACCGGCCCGACCGTGCTTGCTCACCGTCCCGACCGGTGTGGGTCCGTAGACTCGAGGTTTGGTGTTCCGCCGCGTTCTCGGGTCGGAAGGTTGTGTGTTGGTTCCTAGGTCCGGTGGCACTCCGGTGGCTACTTGGGCTTTGCCAACTTGGGTAGTTAGTCGGAGACGTGTGTTGGAAGCCTTGTTCATCTTGTTGGAGTTTCTATCTCTTTCGAGAAGAATTTTTATCGGCTCCCATTCACTCCCCCCCTCTCTGGTTCGCCGTATCGGTCCTTCAAGTGGTATCAGAGCCGGTTCGGGTCTTTATTGACTCTAACCAGTCTAAGATCCAAGGATGGCGTACCAGGAACGGGGTTCGGGTCCTCCACACTTCGATGGCAAGAACTACCAGATGTGGAGCAAGTGGATGGGTGCGTTTCTCCGCGGAAAGGGTCAGATCCTTTGGGATGTCACGGTGCACACAAGGCTATGTCCGTCAATGGACTTCCTCGCTCCGGGATCGAGGGACGGATTCGACGCCAACAACAAGGCGGTCGACTACTTGTTTCGTGCTTTGTGTCGGCCGAGTTCGATTGGGTGCACACCGAGCACTTGGCATGTAGGATTTGGACGGTCTTGAAGGAGGCTCATGTTGGGAACGCCCGGGTTTAGGCACGGATGTATGTGACCTACCGGAGAGAGTACGAGAATTTCACTCATCTCCCCGGTGAGTCCATCGATGCGTTGTTTCGAGAGGTTCACGGTGGTTGTGAACAACATGAGGGCCAATGTGGACGTGCTCCCGTACGATGATCATGATAGAGAGGTCAAGCTCTTACACTCTTTGGATCATACGATTTGGGGCGGAAAGTTCAAGGCCATTGTGGAGTCGAGAAGTATGACACTCGACGGTGAACGAGCCGTTCTCGAAGCTCAAGTCGGCCGAGGTGGATAGGGGCATGACTGCCAAGCTCGAGGGTCCAACCGACTCCCATAGTCTCGCCCTTGTTGGTGGTTCCAAAGGAAAGGCTAACTCTAACCCATCCACCGGGATGTTTTGTTTCTCCTCTTTGATGTCTATGCCGGATGAGGAGTTCGACGAGCTTGGAGAGGACGAGCGGCTCTCTCCCGATGAGGCGGTTCGAGAGGCTACACGAGAACCGCGTGAACATGAGGAGGAACACGAGAACATGCTTCCGGTGCGGCAAGCGGGACACTTCGTCGCCGACCGCCCGGAGAAGACCGAGAACAAGGACGGCTACAAGCACAAGCCGAGGGTGGACGGCGAGGTACCGTTCGAGGCGCGACCACAAGAGCAAGCACAAGAACAAGTACAAGGACGAGCGACGATCGAGGAAGAAGGAGAGCCGAGGCAAGGCCCGAGCGATGGTTGGAGCGAGCGAGGTCGATTCCGGTTCCGCGTACTCCACCTCGAGCTCAAGCAGCGGGTGAAGATGAAGGTGATCGTTGCAAGAACAAGAAGTCATCCAAGAACCCGAGCGGGGCCGAGCCGCTTCGCGAAAGATGGCTTCGCACCATGGCGCCGAGCTCCGGCAGCAAGAAGAGCACACAGAGTGACTCGGACTGCGAGTCCGACGACGAGGTGCGTGATGAACTTCCCTTCTTGCGCCGGGAGAATGAGAGGCTTGGCTCTTTGCTTGATAACCGTGATGACATGCTTAGAGAGGCCAAGAAAATGAGAAAAGAGCTTAGGGCTTCGCTCGAGGATGCTAGAACTAGAGTGGTTGAGCTAGAGACACGGGTGCTTGATAGCAAGCTTGAGATTGATTCCCTTAAGGCTAGCCCCGTTGTTTCGGATGAGGTTGATTGTGCTGATTGCTCCATATTCCTTACTAATCTTGCTTTGTTTAAGGAGAAGCATGCCTCCAAGTGTGAGGAACTAAATGTGATTAGGGTTGAAGTGGCCGAGCTTAAGTCTAGACCTCGCTTTGCTAGGTGCTTGCACTTCTTGCCCGTTTGCATGCTAAGATTGATGAGATGCATGCTTACACTAGTTCTCTTGAGGCTAAATTGAAGTAACCCATGCCTACATCATGCTCTACCCGTGAAATGCATGCCTTGAAAAATTTGGAACTTGCACATTATGTTGATCGTTTGCGGGATGAGAATGATGACTTGAGGAAGTTGATGGGTTGATTGTCCGGTCATGAGCCTCAATTGAGGATGATGATCGAGGCCTTTAAAAGGCAAGATGGTGAGGGACTTGGGGCACACAATGTTGGTGAGGGAAGTGGAGAGAATATTCCGGAGCCACCAAAAACCCACCACAAGAATGATTTCCCTCCAAAACCCAACCATCTTAAGAACCGCCTAGACACAACCCCGGCTCCACCCATGTTTCCTAAACCCACAAATGATCTCTCGAAAGCCCATCAAGTTTGTGAGCACTTCGGGGAAAGTGTTCTTTGGGAAGGAGAGTGAGAAGGCTAGCGGTGAGAAACCGGTGGAGGAGTTGAGTGGAGAGAATCCAAGTGAGCGGCCACATCCCAAGCCAAATCCTAAGCTTATGAGGTTCCATTGTGGCTATTGTGGGAGAGACGGCCATAAGGAGGAGTTTTGCTTCAAGAGGAAGCGAGAGGAGAGAATGGAAAAGGAGTGGGCTAACAAGGACAAGTACCACCCTTCCGATGCGGTGCCCGGACGGACAAACCGTTTGGGTTTCGAGCTCACACGAGTGCGAGGGTCGTTCTAGTGGTCGTGGTTACGGTGGCTAGGCCGGAAAGGGTGCGGGTGGTCGGTTGCTAGGCGTTCTCCTCCTCGTGCTCAATACGGGAATCGGAGGGGTCGTAGCTTTAAGTTGGAGAGGAGGGACGTTCCACGGGCTTTCTTGCGTGGATTTGGTCCTCCTCCGGAGCGAGAGAGGGGTGGTTCCATCGGGGTGGTTACCGTAGTGATGTTCGTGGAGATAGCTTTTGTAGGAGAGATGCTTTGGTTGGTGCTAACCCCACTTTCGAGCAAATGGCTCAGACCGGTTTTACTCTTTTGGTACTAACCCCGATCTTTCGAGTCGTTTGTTCGCTCACGTGCTCGTTTTTAAATTTCGGGTGGGAGACTTGAAGAACATTTGGTTGGTTGACTCCGGTTGCTCGAGGCATATGACCGGAGACGGGGGGTGGTTCTCAAGTTTCATCTCGGTGGTGACAAAGAGGTACATCACCTTTGGGGACAATGGGTGTGGACGTGTGCTTTAAGAAGGTGAGATCAAAGTGAGTGACAAGATCACTGCGAGGCGTGTTGCTCTTGTTCAATCGCCGGGGTACAATTTGCTTTCGTGTCCCGGTTGTTGGATGAGGGCTTTGAGGTGTTGTTTCGGCCGGGTGGTTCTCGGATTTTGGACTCTCGAGGGGACCTTGTCCGTATGGTCGTTCCCGAGGGTCGGGTGTTTCGTGCTGATTTTTCTCGGTCTTCGGGAGCGTTGTTTCTTGGCCGGTTCTTCGAGTGAGTTGTGGAAGTGGCATAGGAAGTTGGGTCACTTGAGCATTGACCTTTTGTTGCGCTTGAGTAAACTCAATTTGGTCCGAGGATTGCCACGATTGAGGCTTGAGAAAGAGTTGGTTTGTGCTCCGTGTAAGCATGCCAAGATGGTAGCCTCTTCTCACCCACCTCTCACCGATGTGGTGACGGAGCGTCCATGCGAGCTGCTCCATATGGACCTTGTTGGCCCGGCTCGTGTGCGATGCGCGGTGGGAAGTGGTATGTTCTTGTTGTGGTGGACGACTATTCTCGGTATGCGTGGGTGTTCTTTCTCGAGGATAAGGGGGAGACGTTTGGTTTTGTTCGAGATCTAGTCTTGAGGTTGAGGAACGAGAGGCATGGAGATGCCATACGAGCTATCCGCGGTGATAATGGTTTGGAATTCGAAACTCTCGTTTTGAAACCTTTTGCCATGACTTGGGTCTTGAGAACCAGTTTTGGAGTCCGTATACGCCTCCCCAAAATGGTGTTGTGGAAAGGAAGAACGGGACCTTGTGCGAGATGGCTCGAACGATGCTTGATGAGCATAGGACTCGAGGAGGTATTGGGCCGAGGCGGTGAATACCGCGTGCTATGTGTCAAACAGGATCTTCCTCGAGTGCACAAGAAAAAGACATGCTATGAGTTGATGCATGGTCGCACACCCAAGGTGAGTCACTTCCATGTCTTTGGTTGCAAGTGTTTAATTCGAAGAAAGGCGAGGAAGTTGGATAAGTTTGAGGCTAGGTCTGTCGATGGTATTTTCTTTGGTTATGCATCTCCTTCTAGAGCATATCGTGTGCTCAATCTTGAAACTAACCAAATTGTGTAGGTGATGATGAGCTCGGCGAGGAGATTTTTCGGGAGGAGGAGCATGAACATGGAGACGATGAAGATGGCGGTGTGGTGCCCCCGCCGAACATGTACCCGCTACTTCGACTACGGTGATGGATGGACCCTCTACTACACCTACGACGACAAATCAAGAATGAGGAGAAGGCGATGTTGAGGGGGGAGGTAGCATCGAGGCGAGAACCTCCCCGGCGAGTACAAGTGGATCACCCGGCTTCGAGGATCATCGGCGACATGAATGAACGCACTACACGATCGAGGGTTTGGAACAACTCTCATTTTGCTCATGCTGCATTTGTTGCTACTTTTGAGCCCAAAGACATTGTACACGCACTATCCGATTACAATTGGGTTAATTCGATGCATGAGGAGTTGGAGAACTTTGAGAGGAATCGGGTTTGGGAGTTGGTTGACCCTCCCCGGGGTGTAAGCCGATTGGTACAAAGTGGGTGTGGAAGAACAAAGAGGGAGAGAAAGGTGAGGTTGTGACAAACAAGTCAAGACTTGTTGCTCGGGGGTTCGGTCGAAGGAGGGGATCGACTACGAGGAGACCTTTGCTCCCGTAGCCCATTTGGAGGCGATTAGGATCCTTCTAGCCTTTTCCGTGGCTAAAGGGTTCAAGTTGCACCAAATGGATGTGAAGAGTGCTTTTACGAATGGTGTGTTGGAGGAAGAAATGTATGTGAGGCGACCTCGGGGGTTTGAGAGTGAGAAGTACCCCCACGGGTGTACAAGTTGAGGAAGGCTCTGTATGGGTTGAAGCGGGCGCCTAGAGCTTGGTATGGCATGTTGAGGGGGTTCTTGTTTGAGAGAGGTTTTGAGATGGGGAAGGTTGATCGGACCTTGTTTTTGCGAGGGGGGTAGAGATATCCCGATTGTGCGGGTGTACGTGGATGATATTGTCTTTGGTGGCTCGTCTAACTCTCTTGTTGCAAGGTTTGCGGATGATATGAGCGGGGAATTTGAGATGAGCATGATGGGCGAGTTGCGGTTCTTCCTCGGGCTACAAATCAAACAATCGAAGGAAGGGACATTTGTGCACCGGTGCTAAGTACACCATGGACATTGTGCGGAAGTTCAAGATGGAGGACTCCAAGGCTATGACGACGCCGATGAGTACGACTACGGCTCTTGATGCGGACGAGGAAGGTGAACACGTGGAGTAGAAGGAGTACCGGAGCATGATCGGGTCACTCCTCTACTTGACGGCGACGAGGCCGGACATACAGTTCTCAGTGTGTCTGCGCGCTCGTTTTCAAGCGTCTCCGAGGACTTCGCATCGGCAAGCGGTGAAGAGAATTTTCAGGTACTTGCGTCACACTCCCAACTTCGGACTTTGGTATTCCGCGTCCTCTTCTTTGACGCTTCATGGTTTTTCGAAGCGGATTTTGCGGGTGTCGGTTGGATAGGAAGTCCATTTACGGGACTTGCCGGTTTTTAGTTTCTTCTTTGGTGTCCGATCTTCCCGCAAACAATCGAGTATGTTGCCGTTGCTAGTTATTGCTCTCGGCTCCTTTGGATTTCATACACCATGAGTGACTTTGGTGAGGAGTATACCCATGTCCCACTTCAATGTGATAGCACCGGTGCCATAAGCGTTGCAAAGAACCCGGTGCTCCATTCCAAAACCAAGCACATAGAAGTGAGGTATCATTTTACGAGAGACAACGTAGAGAACGGAAAGATAGCTTTGATCCATGTACCCACACATGACCAACTAGTCGATATTTTCACCAAACTCCTAGATCAAGCAACTTTCACTCGTTTGCGGGGGGAACTTGGTGTGTGTTTGATTTCTTGAGTTGGGTGTGTGGGAGCTCTCTTTGTAGCATATGTATAGCTTTTCTTTGTGCATTTCTTGCATTTGGCATGGCATATGTAACATGATGTATAGGCATCCTTGTATCTTAGATTGCATGCATTTTGTATCATATGCATTGGTTAGGAAAAGCTTCTCTCATATACATTGTTCACCATTGAATGAGATATATGTCTTTGTGAGCTTGTTTGGTATGCTATAGTTAGTTTGGCTTAGCTCTTGATGATCTTGATGAATAATCCATGGTTGATGGCTATGTTTTTGAAAAATGTCACATATATGCTCTCTCATGTGTAAATGCCTTTACATGATCTTGACATGTTTTAGTGGCTTGGCTATGCTTAATTTGTGGTTGGATAGCTAGTATATTGATCATATGGGGCCAAAGGCTCATTTGCCATCATGAAAGTTTAGCCCTCTTGATTTATCTTGTGGAGGGGTATAAGTTCCTTTTTGTAGCAACGACATTTCATGTACCATATATCAATCTGAAAATGAAATGAAAAATGCTTGGAAAATATGCTTCCATGTCATATGTGCTGAATTTAATTTGCTTTGGGTGCTAAACCGTTGCATGATGCCTACCAATGAGAAGTCTCATACATAGAAGTAGGCACATGGCTCGGTGGCTTTGACATGACATGAGGTGCTTGTGGGTGTTTGTGATGGTCTTATGATTAGAATGGCTGTCCTAGCATGAAGTTTGTGTGGCTATGCCACTTTGATATGCTTTGATCATGTTTAGGACTTTGCTCATGAAGGGCAAGTTTTTTCGCAAAATTGCCAAAATCCATCTTAGCTTCGTCCAATGGTTGTGAAACTTGGTGATCATGTAGTTGAGATCGATACGAAGCCGTAGAGTATCTAACTTGCTCATTTGGACATGTGTAGCATTCTTTGTTGAATTTTGTCCGTTTGAGAAGCTCTAGGTTGCAATTTTTGCATTTTTGGCTTGATTCATGCATTGCCAACAAGGGGAGAAGTTTGAGCTTCAAATGGCTTACTTGGACGCATTTAGAAGGTTTTCGAGTGGTTTCGAGCCATTTTCGGGCTCTGTTGTACACCGGTCCGACCGGTGAGGAGCACCGGTCCGACCGGTGTGAGTGCTTGGTCCTGTGCACATCTTAGGCACCGGTCGACCGGTGGTGATGACCGTCCGACCGGTGTGAGCTGAAGTTGCTTTTGCAGCCGCCCCGTTTTCGGTGGTTTGCATGCATTCGTCCGGGGGGAGGTGCATTGGTTCGGGGGGGAGCTTGCATGTGTGCGGGGGGGAGCTCTTTGTGGTTGTTCGAGCTTTGTTTCGGTGGTTTGCGCTCTTTGCTTGAGCTTGGTTTTTGTCTCGGATGTGTCGAGCCGTTGCCCTTGCCTAAGGGGTCCGAGACTTGTCTTCTACAAGTGATCTTGCTCTTTGCCTTTGTTTGGCTTTCGCTCGCTTGTTGGAGTTTCTTTTTCTTCGTTTCTTTTCTTTTTCGTTTCTCTCTTGTTACTTTCATGTGGGTGTTGTCAATGCACACTCATCAAGGGGGAGATTGAGGACCATGTGTGGTTCGAGGACCGGTGGATGGTCGCTTCCTTGTGTGATGAGTGATTGACAACGTTGTGTGGACCGATTCTTGGCTAAGTATTGCGGGTGCGAGGTTGCGGCTTGACCGGTGTTGGTGCGGGTGAAGAACAAGCGCGAAAGGTCGTCGCGGTGAGGCCTCCGGGTGTGGAGAAGACAAGGAGGCTTCGTTCAAGGGACCCGGTGGCCGGTGGGGTCAAGTGCGGGCCACATGGTGGCATGAACAACAAGATGAAGTCGTGGACGGCTTCTTGGTTGAGCCTCAAAACCAAGGTCGAGCCGGGACTACGTGGGAGCCAAGTCATGAGTGGAGATTGGCGGAGGCTACACCGAGTTCGCGGGGTTTCCGGTGGTTCACCGAGAAAATCACCGGGTTCCTTGGTTGATCCACAAAGCCAAGACCGAAGAACCAAAGATGGAGCTGCAGCGAGCCGCCGGACCCGTCCGACCGTTTGGTAGCACCGTCCGGCGGGTGTGCGACGACGCGGTCCGGAGACTTCGAAGCGGAGGACACGCGTCGGGATCGCATGGCTTGCGTCGAGGCTACGCGGGGGTGCGGTCGTCGGGCATCCGTCCGATGGTGAAGACCCGAAGACTTCCAAATCCGCCCTTGAGGGGCTTGTATCCCTAGTTATTAGGAAAGGGCATTTTAGACATTTGGTTGCCTCCATATAACCCAAGAGGTGAGAGGATGGCAGCCAACTCTTGGAACCCTAGCTCATTTGTTTTCCCATTTTCCTTCCTATTTTCCTTAGGTTTTCCATAGGACTAGCAAGAGATCTTCATGGAGAGATCTTGCTCGAGAGGGATGGATGATCGGGCGGCATGCTAGACCTTGTATGAACCTTTGTTTCATGTATAGATGATTCGGTGTGGTTGCTCAAGGTTTGGATGTGTTTTCCCGGTTGTTCTTGGTGGTGATTTTCGGAGCCCTCTCTTGGTGATTTCTTTGGGTTGTTTTCGGGACCTTTCTCTTGGGGATTTGATGGGGGAAATTTGTGGGAACCCTTCGTGGTTCTTTGGGCCGTGATTCCCCTCCCAAATCCGTGAGTAAAGGTGCTCGATTTTGGGGTTTCTTGAGTTCTTGGGTTGGAAGTGCTCTTGGAGGGATTTCCTTGATTCCTCCTCTTTGGACGAGTTTTGGTGGGATTAAACTTGGCTATGGACTCCTCATGAGGTGTTCCTAATATCCCCAAAGTCTTGTTCAAGTCCGTGGAGCGATTCGAGAGATCGAGGTTTGGATTTGGGGGAGTTGACCCACGGGTCTTGTTCATCCCGAGCCGCCCGGAGCTACACCGGTCCGACCGGTGCTCTTGGCCGGTCCGACCGGTGCAACCCTCGGTGGGATTTTGCTCGGGTGAACGTTTTGGTGTGTTCCCTGTTGTCTGTCCGTGCCGCCGCCGTTTCGAGTTTGGGTCGGTTTGGTGGTCGGTTGGCTTGTTTGGTGCCTTGGGGACTTTCGGCCGTGATCGGTCCGACCGGTGTGTCTCACCGGTCCGACCGGTGTAGAGCCACTTAGTGAAAGTTGCTCGGTTTCACCGGCGAGGGACCGGTCCGGCCGGTGGTGCTCACCGGTCCGACCGGTGTGGGTCTCGTAGACTCGAGGTTTGGTGTTCCGCCGCGTTCTCGGGTCGGAAGGTTGTGTGTTGGTTCCTAGGTCCGGTGGCACTCCGGTGGCTACGTGGGCTTGGCCAACTTGGGTAGTGAGTCGGAGACGTGTGTTGGAAGCCTTGTTCATCTTGTTGGAGTTTCTATCTCTTTCGAGAAGAATTTTTATCGGCTCCCATTCACTCCCCTCCTCTCTTGATCGCCGTATCGGTCCTTCAAAATCGACCCTTGGGGACGATCCTGCACACGATATCGCCTCGAGAATCCGAAACACGAGAACAACCCATTTTAAAACAGACTTCAAAACCCTCATCAAGAAGTTGGGAAACAGAGAGAAGATTGTAACCCAAGGACTTGACAAGAGAAACACGCCGAAGAGTCACAGACTCACTCACCTTCACCGTGCCCACTGAAAGCACTCTACCTTTCTCATTATCCCCAAAAGTGATGTACTCCTTGGTCATCACCGGGGTGAGGCTGGAGAACCACCGTCAATCACCGGTCATGTGTCGAGAGCAACCAGAGTCGATCAACCAAAAGCTCTCCATGCTCCCCACCTACAAAATAAAAAACGAGAGCAAGAGTGAGCAAATGACTCAGCACTAAGGTTAGTACAAAAGGAATCAAAGGAGTGCCTTGCCATTTCCTCAAACATGGGGTTAGCAAAATCCATCCTATCACTCCTAGGTGGAACACCCACACGTCCCCTTGGAGGACTACACGTACCACGAAGGGGAGACCGTGGCCCGTAGCTCCTCTCGGACCTAAAACTGCGATCGTTCCCCCATACTCGTATTGGCCACAAGCAAAGGAACGTCCAGCAAACTCACCATGCCCAAACCCAACACGCCTACCACCTTCTCTGTGTGGTGGCTCACCTCGAGGCACAAACTCACGCCTCTCACGAGAGTAAATGGTACGCACCGTACCCTCACCTCTCGGCACCAACCTAGGCTCTGGCACACCGCGAGAAGGGTGGTACCTGTCCTTGTTGGCCAACTCTCTAGCCAACCTCTCCTCATGCTTCCTCCTAAAGCAAAACATGGCATTTATGGACTCACCGAGGAGATGAGTGAAGTTCTCGTACTCTCTCCCGTAGGTCGCAAAGAGCCGAGCCTGAACCTGAGCGTTCGCGGCATGAGCATTCTTCAACTGCTCCCAAATCCTGCACGCCAAATCCTCTATCTGAACCCGTTCGAATTCAAATTCACACAAAGAACGGTATAGGTAGTTGACAGCCTTGTTGTTGGCGTCGAACATGTCCCTCGATCCTGGAGCAAGGAAGTTGAGAGGATGAACATAAGCTGTGTTCACCATGACATCCCACAGGATCTGACCCTTACCACGGAGGAAAGCAGCCATCCGCCTTTGCCACATATGGTAGTTCAAACCATCAAAGTGTCGAGGACCCGAACCCCGTTCCTGTTACGCCATCTTTGGATCTTAGACTGGTTAGAATCACGAAGATCTGTAACTGGCTCTGATACTAATTGAAGGACCGATTAGGCGACCAGAAAGGGGGGAGTGAATGGGAGCCGATAAAAATTCTCCTCAAAGAACTCGGCCTATGTCCCAATCACAACTCCAAAAGTCACACACAAACACCAATCGCCAAGACAACGTAGTTATGGATCAACTACAAGTTATAAGAACAATTCCCTTAAACACCTACGGAAGCACTAGAGAAGAAACAAAGGAACCGATCAAACTTGGCAAAACTCTGCGTACAGATTGGACTGTCCGCCTAGCAGTCGCGGACTGTCCGCCATAAAAGGGGTGTACAAAAGTCACCTCCGGCCGAAAAACAACGCTACTGTCTAAACGGTCCACCGAACGGTCCACTAGGGGGTCGTGGACTGTCCGCGGGCCGCGGACTATCAGCTAATCATGCGCGGATGGTCTGTGGATGAACCGCGCAAAAAAACCGAGACTCATAAGAACACCTCCCTAAAGTCATCCCCGGATCTCCCAAATGGTTGAAGCTCTTGAGCCAAGATTTGGGGGAGATGATACGCGTCACTAGGTGATGCTATGCCCCAAAACTCTTGGCCTCTAACTCCCTAGAACATCGGGAATCGCGGATCACACGAACTCAACAAAGGACAAAGAACTCCACCCAAAGATCATCGAATCGAGATAGTTTCTTGGCATTTGAGGGGTCAAGATCATCCACAAAGAGGCACAAGGCACTCACCCATGATCCCCTCAAAGAAATCCAAAGAAAAACCCTCTCAAATCCGCGAAATCAACCAAAGAACAAAAACACCAAAGAGGCACCAAAAAGACCCATGAAAATCACAACTCTGAATCTTCTATACAACCAAGAAAGATTCGTACAAGGTCTAGCTTGTCTCCTCAACATCCATCCCTCTGTTAAGATCTCACCATGAAGCTCTCAAGCTAGTCCTATGAAAATTATAGGGAAAATAGGAGGGAAAATAGGAAAACCAAATGAGCTAGGTGAAGGACCGATACGGCGAACCGAGAGGGGGGGGAGTGAATGGGAGCCGATAAAAATTCTTCTCGAAGGAGATCGAAACTCCAACAAGATGAACACGGCTTCCAACACACGTCTCCGACTCACTACCCAAGTTGGCCAAGCCCACGTAACCACCGGAGTGCCACCGGACCTAGGAACCAACACACACGGCCTTCCGACTCGAGAACGCGGCGGAACAACAAACCCCGAGTCTACGAGACCCTCACCGGTCGGACCGGTGAGCACCACCGGTCGGACCGGTCCCGCCTGGTGGAACCGAGCAACTTTCACTAAGTGGCTCTTCACCGGTCGGACCGGTGAGACACACCGGTCGGACCGATGGCGACCGAAAGCCCCCAAGGCACCAAACGAGGCCAACCGACCACCAAACGGACCCAAACTCGAAACGGCGGCACCACGGGACAACAACGAACTCACCAAGACGTTCACCCGAGCAAAATCCCACAAGGGCTTGCACCGGTCAGACCGGTCAAGAGCACCGGTCAGACCGGTGTAGCCTGGGCAGCTCGGGATGAACAGCACCCGCGGGTCAACTCCCCCAAATCCAAATCTCGATCTCCCGAATCACTCCACGGACTTGAACAAGACTTTGGGGATATCATGAACACCTCATGAGGAGTCCGTAGCCAAGTTTAATCCCACCAAATCTCGTCCAAAAAGGAGGAATCGAAGAAATCCCGCCGAAAGCACCTTCAACCCAAGAACTCAAGAAACCCCCAAAATCGAGCCTTTTACTCACGGATTTGGGAGGGGAATCACAGCCCAAAGAACCACGAAGGGTTCCCACAAATTTCCCCCATCAAATCCCCAAGAGAAAAGCCCCGAAAACACCCCAAAGAAATCACGAAGAGAGGGCTCCGAAAATCACCACCAAGAACAACCGGGGAAAACACATCCAAACCTTGAGGAACCACGCCGAATCATCTATACATGAAACAAAGGTTCGTACAAGGTCTAGCAAGCCGCCCGATCATCCATCCCTCTCTACAAGATCTCTCCGTGAAGCTCTCTTGCTAGTCCTAAGGAAAACCTAGAGAAAATAGGTGGAAAATAGGAAAACTAATGAGCTAGGGTTCCAAGAGTTGGCTGCCAACCTCTCACCTCTTGGGTTATATAGGCGGCAACCGAATGTCTAAAATGCCCCTCTCTACTAACTAGGGATACAAGCCCCTCAAGGGCGGATTTGGAATTCTTGATGTCTTCACCATCGGACGGATGCCCGGCGACCGCACCCTGCGTAGCCTCGACGCAAGCCATGCGATCCCGACGCGTGTCCTCCGCTTCGAAGATTCGGACCGCGTCGTCGCACACCGGTCGACCGGTGCTCCTCACCGGTCGAGCCGGTCCCCACCGGTCGGAGCCGGTCGACCCACCGGTCGGACCGGTGCGGTGCCGCCGCACCTCCGTCTTCGGTTCTCGGTCTTGGCTTTGTGGATCAACCAAGGAACCCGGTGGTTTTACGGTGAACCACCGGAAACCCCGCGAACTCGGTGTAGCCTCCGCCAATCTCCACTCATGACTTGGCTCCCACGTAGTCCCGGCTCGACCTTGGTTTTGAGGCTCAACCAAGAAACCGTCCACGACTTCATCTTCTTTCGTTCATGCCACCATGCGGCCCGCACTTGACCCCCGCCGGCCACCGGTCCCTCGAACGAAGCCTACTTGTCTTCTCCACACCGGAGGCCTCACCGGCGACGACCTTTCGCGCTTGTTCTTCACCCGCACCAACACGAGTCAAGCCGCAACCCGCACCCGCAATACTTAGCCAAGAATCGGTCCACACAACGTTGTCAATCACTCATCACACAAGGAAGCAACCATCCACCGGTCCTCGAACCACACATGGTCCTCAATCTCCCCCTTGATGAGTGCATTGACAACACCCACACGAAAGTAACAAGAGAGAAAAGAAAAAGAAAAGAAACGAACAAAAAGAAACTCCAACAAGCGATCGAAAGCCGAACAAAGGCAAAGAGCAAGATCACTTGAAGGAAACAAGTCTCGGACCCCTTAGGCAAGGGCAACGGCTCGACACATCCGAGACAAAGCAAAGCTCAAGCAAAGAGCGCAAACCACCGAAACAAAGCTCGAACACCACAAGAAACTCCCCCTGCACACATGCAAACTCCCCCTGAACCAATGCAACTCCCCCTGGACGAATGCATGCAAGACACCACTTGAAAACGGAGGTAGCCGCAACAAACCGGCCCCGACCGGTCAGACCGGTCAACACCACCGGTCGGACCGGTGTGCAACATGTGAACAGAGCCAGCACTCACACCGGTCAGACCGGTGACCCCGACCGGTCGACCGTGCACAACAGAGCCCAGAAATGGCTCGAAACCACCTGAAAACCTTCTAAACACGTCCAGCAAGCCATTTCAAGCTCAAACTTCTCCCCCTTGTTGACAATGCATGAATCAAGCCAAAAATGCAAAACTTTCAACCTAGAGCTTCTCAAATATACAAAATTCAACATATGATGCTACACATGTCCAAATGAGCAAGTTAGGTACCCTACGGCTTCGTATCGATCTCAACTACATGATCACCAAGTTTCACAACCATTGGACGAAGCTAAGATGGATTTTGGCAATTTTGCGAAAAACTTGCCTCTCATGAGCAAAGTCCTAAACATGATCAAAGCATATCAAAATGGCAAAGCCACACAAACTTCATGCTAGGACAGCTATTCTAACCATAAGACCATCACAAACACCCACAAGCACCTCATGTCATGTCAAAGCCACCGAGCCATGTGCCTACTTCTATGTATGAGACTTCTCATTGGTAGGCATCATGCAACGGTTTAGCACCCAAAGCAAATTAAATTCAGCACATATGACATGGGAGCATATTTTCCAAGCATTTTTCATTTCATTTTCAGATTTGTAAATGGTACATGAAATGTCTTTGCGACAAAAAGGAACTTATGCTCCTCCACAAGATAAATCTAGAGGGCTAAACATTCATGATGGCAAATGAGCCTTTGGCCCCATATGATCAATAAACTAGCCATCCAACCACAAATTAAGCATAGCAAGGCCACAAAAACATGTCAAGAGCATGTACGAGGCATTTACACATGAGAGAGCATACATGTGACATTTTTCAAAAGCATAGCTATCAACCATGGATTATTCATCAAGATCATCAAGAGCTAAGCCACACTAACCATATCATACCAAACAAGCTCACAAAGACATATATCTCATTCCATGGTGAACAATGTATATGAGAGAAGCTTTTCCTAACCAATGCATATGATACAAAATGCATGCAATCTAAGATACAAGGATGCCTATACATCATGTTACATATGCCATGCCAAATGCAAGAAATGCACAAAGGAAAGCTATACATATGCTACAAACCGGCTCCTCGAGGGGAGGCAAAACGGGCTCGACACCACCGGCAAAAGAAAGCTCCCACACACCCAACTCAAGAAATCAAACACACACCAAGTTCCCCCCGCAAACGAGTGAAAGTGGCTTGATCTAGGGGTTTGGTGAAAATATCGGCTAGTTGGTCATGTGTGGGTACATGGATCAAAGCTATCTTTCCTTTCTCAACATTGTCTCTCAGAAAATGATACCTCACTTCTATGTGTTTTGTTTTGGAATGGAGCACTGGGTTCTTTGCAACGCTTATGGCACCGGTCTTTGTCACATTGAAGTGGGACATGAGTATACTCCTCACCAAAGTCACTCATGGTGTAGGTGATCCAAAGGAGCCGAGAGCAACAACTAGCGGCGGCAACATACTCGGCCTCGGTCGTGGATTGAGCAACACTCGACCGCTTGCGGGAAGACCAAGACACCAAAGAAGAACCCAAAAAGCGGCAAGTCCCGAAGTGGACTTCCTATCCAACCGACACCCGGCAAAATCCGCGTGCGAAAACCCATGAAGCGCCAAAGAAGAGGACGCGGAGTACCAAAGGCCGAAGTCGGGAGTGTGACGCAAGTACCGAAAATTCGCTTCACCGCTTGCCGATGCGAAGTCCTCGGAGACGCTTGAAAACGAGCGCACGGACACACCGAGAACCGTATGTCCGGCCTCGTCGCCGTCAAGTAGAGGAGTGACCCGATCATGCTCCGGTACTCCTTCCGGTCCACGTGTTCACCTTCCTCGTCCGCATCAAGAGCCGTAGTCGTACTCATCGGCGTCGTCATAGCCTTGGAGTCCTCCATCTTGAACTTCCTCACAATGTCCTTGGTGTACTTTGCCTCGGTGCACAAATGTTCCTTCCTTTGATTGCTTGATTTGTAGCCCGAGGAAGAAGCGCAACTCACCCATCATGCTCATCTCGAACTCCCTGCTCATATCATCCGCAAACCTCGCAACAAGAGAGTTAGACGAGCCACCAAAGACAATATCATCCACGTACACCCGCACAATCGGGATATCTCTCGCTGCCTCGGCAAAAAAACAACGTCCGATCGACCTTCCCCATCTCAAAACCTCTCTCAAACAAGAACCCCCTCAACTCGCCATACCAAGCTCTAGGCGCCGCTTCAACCCATACGGCGCCTTCCTCAACTTGTACACCGGTGGGGGTACTTCTCACTCTCAAACCCCGAGGCCGCCTCACATACACTTCTTCCTCCAACACTCCATTCGAAAAGCACTCTTCACATCCATTTGGTGCAACTTGAACCCTTTAGCCACGAGAAAAAGCTAGAAGGATCCTAATCGCCTCCAAACGGGCTACGGGAGCAAAGGTCTCCTCGTAGTCGATCCCCTCCTTCGACCGAACCCCCCGGGCAACAAGTCTCGACTTGTTCCTCACAACCTCACCCTTCTCTCCCTCTTTGTTTTTCCACACCCACTTGGTACCAATCGGCTTACACCCCGGGGGAGGGTCAACCAACTCCCACACCGATTCCTCTCAAAGTTCTCCAACTCCTCATGCATCGAGTTAACCCAATTGTGATCGATAGTGCGTGTCCAATGTCTTTGGGCTCGAAAGAAGCAACAAACGCAGCATGAGCAAAATGGGAATTGTTTCGAACCCTCGACCGTGTAGTGCGTTCATTCATGTCGCCGATGATCCTCGAAGGCCGGGTGATCCACTTGAACTCGCCGGGGAGGTTCTCGCCTCGAAGCTACCTCCCCCTCAACATCAGCTTCTCCTCGTTCTTGATTTGTCGTCGTAGGTGTAGCAGAGGGTCCATCCATCATCGTAGTCGAAGTAGTGGGTACATGTTGCGGGGGGGGGCACCGCACCACCATCCTCATCATCATGTTCATGCTCCTCCTCCTGAAAGATCTCCTCGCCAAGCTCATCATCACCCGCACACTCAAAGACAAGGCGACTACGTGGCTCTGTCTCGTCGAAGGTTACCTCGCAAGTCTCCACGATTTGGTTAGTTTCAAGATTGAGCACACGATATGCTCTAGAATGAGATGCATAACCAAAGAAAATGCCATCGACCGACCTAGCCTCAAACTTATCCAACTTCCTCGCCTTTCTTCGAATGAAACACTTGCAACCAAAGACATGGAAGTGACTCACCTTGGGTGTGCGGCCATGCATCAACTCATAGCATGTCTTCTTCTTGTGCACTGCGAGGTATATCCTGTTCGACACATAGCACGCGGTATTCACCGCCTCGGCCCCAATACCTCCTCGGAGTCCTATGCTCATCAAGCATCGTCCGAGCCATCTCGCACAAGGTCCCGTTCTTCCTTTCCACAACACCATTCGGGGAGGAGTATACGGACTCGAAAAGCGGGTGCTCAAGACCCAAGTCATGACAAAAGGTTTCAAAACGAGAGTTCCCGAATTCCGAGCCATTATCACTACGGATAGCTCGTATGGCATCTCCGTGCCTCTCGTTCCTCAACCTCAAGACTAGATCTCGAACAAAACCAAACGTCTCCCCCTTCTCCTCTAGAAAGAACACCCACGCATACCGAGAATAGTCGTCCACCACAACAAGGACATACCACTTCCCACCCGCGAGATCGCACACGAGCTGGGCCAACAAGGTCCATATGGAGCAGCTCGCATGGACGCTCAGTCATCACATCGGTGAGAGGCGGGTGCGAAGAGGCCACCATCTTGGCATGCCTACACGGAGCACAAACCAACTCTTTCTCAAGCCTCAACCGTGGCAATCCTCGGACCAAATTGAGTTTACTCAAGCGAGACAAAAGGTCAAAGCTCAAGTGACCCAACTTCCTATGCCACTTCCACAACTCACTCGAAGAACCGGCCAAGAAACAACGCTCAACACCCGAAGAGCGAGAAAAATCAGCACGAAACACCGACCCTCGGGAACGACCATACAAACAAGGTCCCCTCGAGAGTCCACAATCCGAGAACCACCGAGGCCGAAACAACACCTCAAAACCCTCATCCAACAACCGAGACACGGAAAGCAAATTGTATCCCGGCGATTGAACAAGAGCAACACGCCTCGAGTGATCTTGTCACTCACTTTTATCTCACCTTCGAAAGCACACGCCCACGCCCATTGTCCCCAAAGGTGATGTACCTCTTCGTCACCACCGGACGAGACTTGAGAACCACCCCCTGTCTCCGGTCATATGCCTCGAACAACCGGAGTCAATCAACCAAATGTTCTTCAAGTCTCCCACCTGCACATCAAAAATAGGCACGTGAGCGAACAAACGACTCAGCACTGGGGTTAGAACCAAAGGAGGAAAACCAGTGCCGAGCCATTTGCTCGAAAGTGGGGTTAGCACCAACCAAAGCATCTCTCCTACCAAAACTACCTCCACGAACACCACCACGGTAACCACCCTGAGGGAACCACCCCTCTCTGCCTGGAGGAGGACCAAAACCACGCAAGAAAGCCCGTGGCACGTCCTTCCTCTCCAACTCACCGCCACGACTCCTCCAATCCCCGTATTGAGCACGAGGTGGAGAACGCCTAGCAAACTGACCACCTGCACCCTTTCCAGCCCAACCACCAGAACCACGACCACCAGAAACAACCCTCGCACCTGTACGAGCACGAAACCCGAACATCTGTCTGCCCAGGCCTGCACCGGTCTGACCGGTGCTCCACTGCCGTCCGGCCGGTGGTGTGGCGCGCGGCACCACCTACGGACCTTCTTCTCTCCCCAAGCCCGACCGTCCTCACAATCGCCTTGCCCCCGGGCATCCGCATACGAGGCTCAAGTACACCATCGGAAGGGTGGTACTTGTCCTTGTTAGCCCACTCCTTCTCCATTCTCTCCTCTCGCTTCCTTTTGAAGCAAAACTCCTCCTTATGGCCATCTCTCCCACAATAGCCACAATGGAACCTCACAAGCTTAGGCTTTGGCTTGGGATGTGGCTCGCTCACTTGGTTTCTCTCCACTCAAACCCTCCACCGGTTTCTCACCACTAGCCTTCTCACTCTCCTTCCCAAAGAACACCTTCCCCGAAGTGCTCACAAACTTGATAGGCTTTTGTAGGTCATTTGTGGGTGTAGGAAACACGGGTGGAGCTGGGGTTGTGTCTAGTCGGTTCCTTAGATGGTTAGGTTTTGGTGGGAAATCATTCTTGTGGTGGGTTTTTGGTGGCTCCGGGATATTCTCTCCACTTCCTTCACCAACCTTGTTTGCCCCAAGCCCCTCACCATCTTGCCTCTTAAAGGCCTCAATCATCATCCTCAACTGAGGCTCGTGACCGGACAACCAACCCATCAACTTCCTCAAATCATCATTCTCATCCCGCAAACAGCCAACATAATGTGCAAGCTCCAAATTTTTCAATGCATGCATTTCACGGGTAGAGCAAGATGTAGGCATGGGTTCCTTCAATTTAGCCTCGAGCGAACTAGTGTAAGCATGCATCTCATCGATCTTAGCATGCAAAACGGGGCAAGAAGTGCAAGCACCTAGCAAAGCGAGGTCTAGACTTAAGCTCAGCCACTTCAACCCTAAGCACATCTAGTTCCTCACACTTTGAGGCATGCTTCTCCTTGAACAAAGCAAGATCGGCAAGGAAAATAGAGCAATCGGCACAATCATTCTCATCGAAACAACAGGGCTAGCCTTAAGCGAATCAATCTCAAGCTTGCTATCAAGCACCTGTGTCTCTAGCTCAGCCACTCTAGTCCTAGCATCCTCGAGTGAAGCTCTAAGCTCTTTCCTCATTTTCTTGGCCTCTCTAAGCATGTCATCACGGTTATCAAGCAAAGAGCCAAGTCTCTCATTCTCCTGGCGCAAGAAGGGAAGCTCATCACGCACCTCGTCGTCGGACTCAGAGTCCGAGTCGCTCGTGTGCTCTTCTTGCTGCCGAGCTCAACGCCATGGTGCGAAGCCGTCTCTCGCGAGCGGCTCGGCCCCCGCTCGGGTTCTTGGACGACCTCTTGTTCTTGCGGCGATCTCCCTCGTCATCGCCGCCGCTCGAGCTCGAGGTGGAGTACGCGGACCCGGAGTCGACGTCGCTCGCTCCAACCATCGCTCGGGCCTTGCCTCGGCCCTCCTTCTTCCTCGATCGTCGCTCGTCCTTGTACTTGTTCTTGTGCTTGCTCTTGTGGTCGCGCCTCGAACGGTACTTGTCGTCGTTCTTCCTCGGCTTGTGCTTGTAGCTGTCCTTGTTCTCGGCCTTCTCCGGGCAGTCGGCGACGAAGTGTCCCGGCTTGCCGCACTGGAAGCAAGTCCTCGTGCTCCTCCTCATGTTCACGCGGTTCTCGTGCAGCCTCTCGAACCGCCTCGTCAACAGCGCCAGCTCGTCCTCTCCAAGGTCATCAAACTCCTCATCTGGCATAGACATCAAAGAGGAAAACGAGAACATCCTGGTGGATGGGTTAGAGTTAGTCTTTGCTTTGGAACCACCAACGAGGGCAAGACTATGGGAATCAGTCGGTCCCTCGAGCTTGGCGTCATGCCCCTATCCACCTCGGCCGACTTGAGCTTCGAGAACGGCTCGTTCACCGTCGAGTGTCATACTTCTCCGACTCCACAATGGCCTCGAACTTTCCGCCCCATATCGTACGATCCAAAGAGTGTAAGAGCTTGACCGCTCTATCATGATCATCGTACGGGAGCACGTCCACATTGGCCCTCATGTTGTTCACCACCACCGTGAACCTCTCGAAACAAGGCATCGATGGACTCACGGGGAGATGAGTGAAGTTCTCGTACTCTCTCCGTAAGTCGCATACATCCGTGCCGAACACGGGCGTTCCCAACATGAGCCTCCTTCAACACCGCCCAAATCCTACAAGCCAAGTGCTCGGTGTGCACCCGATCGAACTCAGGCTGACACAAAGCACGAAACAAGTAGTCGACCGCCTTATTGTTGGCGTCAAAGCTGTCCCTCGATCCTGGAGCGAGGAAATCAACCGGCCGGGACATAGCCTGTGTCCACCGTGACATCCCAAAGGATCTGACCCTTTCCGCGGAGAAAAGCACCCATCCGCTTGCTCCACATCTGGTAGTTCTTGCCATCGAAGTGTGGAGGACCCGAACCCCGTTCCTGGTACGCCATCCTTGGATCTTAGGCGGTTAGAGTCAACAAAGACCCGAACCGGCTCGATACCACTTGAAGGACCGATACGGCGAACCGAGAGGGGGGGGGGGGGAGTGAATGGGAGCCGATAAAAATTCTTCTCGAAGGAGATCGAAACTCCAACAAGATGAACACGGCTTCCAACACACGTCTCCGACTCACTACCCAAGTTGGCCAAGCCCACGTAACCACCGGAGTGCCACCGGACCTAGGAACCAACACACACGGCCTTCCGAGCTCGAGAACGCGGCGGAACAACAAACCCCGAGTCTACGGACCCTCACCGGTCGGACCGGTGAGCACCACCGGTCGAGCCCGGTCCCTCGCTGGTGAACCGAGCAACTTTCACTAAGTGGCTCTTCACCGGTCGGACCGGTGAGACACACCGGTCGGACCGATGGCGACTCGAAAGCCCCCAAGGCACCAAACAGCCAACCGACCACCAAACGGACCCAAACTCGAAACGGCGGCACCACGGGACAACAACGAACTCACCAAGACGTTCACCCGAGCAAAATCCCACAAGGGCTTGCACCGGTCGGACCGGTCAAGAGCACCGTCGAGACCGGTGTAGCACGGGCGACTCGGGATGAACAAGCACCGCGGGTCAACTCCCCCAAATCCAAATCTCGATCTCCCGAATCACTCCACGGACTTGAACAAGACTTTGGGGATATCATGAACACCTCATGAGGAGTCCGTAGCCAAGTTTAATCCCACCAAATCTCGTCCAAAAAGGAGGAATCGAAGAAATCCCGCCGAAAGCACCTTCAACCCAAGAACTCAAGAAACCCCCAAAATCGAGCCTTTTACTCACGGATTTGGGAGGGGAATCACGGCCCAAAGAACCACGAAGGGTTCCCACAAATTTCCCCCATCAAATCCCCAAGAGAAAAGCCCCGAAAACACCCCAAAGAAATCACGAAGAGAGGGCTCCGAAAATCACCACCAAGAACAACCGGGGAAAACACATCCAAACCTTGAGGAACCACGCCGAATCATCTATACATGAAACAAAGGTTCGTACAAGGTCTAGCAAGCCGCCCGATCATCCATCCCTCTCTACAAGATCTCTCCGTGAAGCTCTCTTGCTAGTCCTAAGGAAAACCTAGAGAAAATAGGTGGAAAATAGGAAAACTAATGAGCTAGGGTTCCAAGAGTTGGCTGCCAACCTCTCACCTCTTGGGTTATATAGGCGGCAACCGAATGTCTAAAATGCCCCTCTCTACTAACTAGGGATACAAGCCCCTCAAGGGCGGATTTGGAATTCTTGATGTCTTCACCATCGGACGGATGCCGGCGACCGCACCCTCGCGTAGCCTCGACGCAAGCCATGCGATCCCGACGCGTGTCCTCCGCTTCGAAGATTCGGACCGCGTCGTCGCACACGGTCGGACCGGGGTGCTCCTCACCGGTCGGACCGGTCCCCACCGTCGAGCCGGTCGGACCCACCGGCCGCCGGTCCGTGGTCTTCTTGCACCTCCGTCTTCGGTTCTCCGGTCTTGGCTTTGTGGATCAACCAAGGAACCCGGTGGTTTTCGGTGAACCACCGGAAACCCCGCGAACTCGGTGTAGCCTCCGCCAATCTCCACTCATGACTTGGCTCCCACGTAGTCCCGGCTCGACCTTGGTTTTGAGGCTCAACCAAGAAACCGTCCACGACTTCATCTTGTTGTTCATGCCACCATGCGGCCCGCACTTGACCCCGCGGCCACCGGGTCCCTCGAACGAAGCCTACTTGTCTTCTCCACACCCGGAGGCCTCACCGCGACGACCTTTCGCGCTTGTTCTTCACCGCACCAACACGAGTCAAGCCGCAACCTCGCACCGCAATACTTAGCCAAGAATCGGTCCACACAACGTTGTCAATCACTCATCACACAAGGAAGCAACCATCCACCGGTCCTCGAACCACACATGGTCCTCACTAGGGTTTCAAGAGATGGCTGCCATCCTCTCTCCTCTAAGTTTATATGGAGACAGCCGAAAGATTAAAATACCCCTAAAGCCTAAACTAGGATACACGCCCACCAAGGGCACTTTGGGAATAAGTCTTTGTAGCACCATCGGACGGATGCCCAACGACTGCCCTTCGCGTAGCCTCGACGCAAGCCTTGCGATCCCGACGCGTGTCCTCTGCTTCGAAGCTTCTCGGCGTGCCCGGATCCCGTCTCCGCCCACCGAGCCTTCGGTCTTGGTTTTGTGGCTCAACCAAGTAACCCGGTCGGTTTTGTGGTGAACCACCGCAAACCCCACGTGCTGACTTCAGTTGTGAGCCGCTACCCTACACTGGCTCCAATCGACGACTTTGTCTTGCTTTTCTTGCCACCATGCAGCCCGCACTTGACCCCGTTGGCCACCGGGTCCCTCGAGTCAGGCCTACTTGTCTCTCCACTCCTCGGAGGCCCCGCAAGGCATAGACCTTCCGCGCCCACCCTTCACCTGCACCAACGCAAATCAAGCCACAACCTGCACCTGCAATACTCGGCCAAGAGTCAGTCCACACCACGTTGTCAATCACTCATCACCACCAGGAGCGACCATCCACCAGTCCTCGGACGCTCCGGTCCTCACAAGTGCAAAAGGTCTTTGTCGGTGAGGCCTCCGGGTGTGGAGAAGACAAGTAGGCTTGGTTTGAGGGACCCGGTGGCTAGCCGAAGGATCGGATGGCGACTAGAGAGGGGGGAGTGAATAGGAGCCGGTAAAAATTCTTCCCAAAGAACCCGGCCTATGTCCTACTCAAAACCCGGTCACACACAAGCGATGAATCGAATCACGCACCAATCGCCAAGACCACGAGGTTATGGATCAACCTCTAGCCTTAGGAACGATTCCTCGAGCACACGCGGAAGCACTAGAAAGGGAGGAAGGAATCGAACCAAGAAGCAAAGCACACGAGCTCCGGCGGACCGTCCGCGCGGGAGGGGCGGACCGTCCGCAAGAGCCGCGCGGACCGTCCGGCCGGTATCGCGGACCGTCCGCACCCGTGCCGCGGACCGTCCGGCCTTAGCCGCGGACCGTCCGTTAATTTACACGGAACGACCCAAAGACACCCCCGTGCCACGGACCGTCCACGGGGAGCACGCGGACCGTCCGCCAAGCACCCGCGGACCGTCCGCCCGATCTCTTGCGGACCGTCCGAAACTTCGTCCAACCAAAAACCAAAATCACAACGGATCGAAACAAAGGACGAGCAAGAACACGAAGAACTCGGGATGAACTCGAGCGGCGCGGACCGTCCGCCGGGGAGGGCGCGGACCGTCCGCGAGGCTCGGACGAACGAGAAAAATGCCCGACCTCGAAAGTCAACTCCCCCAAATCATCATCGGATTTCCCAAACGGTTGAAGTTGTGGAGACAAGGGTTTGGGTACTTGAAAAGCGTCACACAAGGATGCTATAGCCCAAAAATCTTGCCTCCTAACTCCCTAAATCACCGGGAATCGCGAATCCTTTGAGCACCACCAAAAACTAGAGCACCGAACGAAAACTCACGAATCGAAGTAGTTTCCGGCGTTTGAGGGCACAAGATCAAGCACAAAGATGCACAAGACATCTATCCATGTTTCCCTCAAAGAAATCCGGGAAGAAACTCACTCAAATCCGCGGAATCACTCCGGGAACAAAGGCACGAAAATAAGCACAAAAAGCCACGAAAAACAACCCCGAATCTTCTATACAAACCGGGAAAGATTCACAAGGTCTAGCATGCCGCCCTAGCATCCATCCCTCTCAACAAATCTCTCATGAAGCTCTCATGCTAGCCTAGAGAAAATAGGAAGGAAAATAGCTACGAAAATGAGAAAGAGGAGGGAGCAAATGAAACCCTAAGTCGCGGAGAGAGAGAGCCATCAACACACACTCATGGCTTATATATCGTGTCCCGCCGGAGTGGTAAATGACTCGACTACCCCTAACTACACTACGGCGATACAACCCACGTAGGGGCATTTTGGTAATGTTTGTGGGTCTTCCCATCGGACGGCCACGCCTTTGCCGCACCCGCGTCCTCCCGACGCAAGCCATGCGATCCCGCCGCGTGTCCTCCGCTTCGAAGCTTCCCGACACGCCGGATCCCGTCTCCGTCGTGTTGGGCCCTCGGACTTGGTTTTGAGGCCCAAACCAAGAAACCGTCCGCCGATGGTTTTGTGGGCAAACCACCAAACCCCGCGTGCTCGGTCCGGCCTCCCGCCAAACCACTTGACTTGGACCGCCACCGTGCACCGGCTCACTTGTCCATGACTTCGTCTTGCTTGTGTCGCCACCATGTGGCCCGCACCCGATCCGTGTCCACCGGGTCCCTCGAACCGAGCCTACTTGTCTCTCCATCTCCGGAGGCCCCTCAAGGCTGAAGACCTTTCGCGCCCGTTCTTCACCTGCAACAACACGAACTAGGCCGCAGCCTACACCTGCGCACTAAGCCAAGAGTCAGTCCAACACCCGTTGTCAATCACTCATCACTGAGGAGCGGTCATCCATCGACCACTGGGACGCTCCTGGTCCTCAATCTCCCCCTTGATGAGTGCATTGACAACACACAACGCGAAATGAAATTCAGAGTAAAAGAGAAAAGGAAGAAGAAAGAAAAACAAAGAAGCTCAACTCATGACCAAAACCGAAGAAAGGCGAAGAAAGGTCACAAGCCAAGCAAAGCACAAAATCCACACTGAAAACGAGCAAGAAAGCTCCCCCGAACAAATGCCTCCCCATGAACATGTGGATGCACACTTCCAAATTTCAGCTCACCTTTTTCTGAATTTTTATTAAGCTCACCTTTTCTCCCCCTTGTTGACAATGTATGAATCAAGGTGAAAATGCGAAATGCAAAGCAAAGCATATAAACATCTACATGAGCTTCTCAAATAGGCCAAATCTAGTGTCAAAGGCTAAAAATGAGACAAAGATCACACACATGAATCATAGCATAGTCAAAGCATTGCCACAAGTAATATATGAAAATACAAGCATGTGACAAAGCAAAATTTTCAGATTTAAGCAGTTTTACCAAAAGAAGGCTTGCTTCATATGTAAAAGCCTATCCATGTCACACTTGAGCCACAAACATGCAAACCATTTATAGATCATACAAGGATATCAAATTCTCGGCAAAAGATCATGGCAAACACCCATAAAGCAAAGCATGTCATGTCAAAGCTCATGAGCCATGTGTCCACTTCGGGGAGACTTCTCCACTTTGGTGAACAACATGCAACATGTTTTGCACCCATATGTGAAAGATAAGACATTTTAAACATAGACATGATGGATGGAGCATTTTTCAAGCATTATGCACTTCTTTTCAAGATTAATTCATTTCATGGTACATGAAGTGCCTTTGCGGCAAAAAGAAGCTTATGCTCCCCCATGAATGCAACATAGGCTAAACATTCACAATGATATCCGGCCTTTGGCCCAAATGCAAGAACAAGGCATCCAAGCACAATCTAAGCATGAAAAGCACATTTAGACCAAACTGTGACATGGATACACAACTACACACGAGTGGAGCAAATTTCATCAAAAATTAGTCAAGTTAAGCATTTATTTCAAAAGGGGCTATCTCACCACACATATATCTCAAATATTCCAAGAGCATAGCCTCACATCACCATTTCTCCACACATATAACCAATATCTCACAAACAGCCAAAGAGACTCAAATATGGCATATGAAAGAAGCTCATCATCCTAAAAAGCAATATGATACAAATGCAACATGATATATGACAAGATGGCTATCCTACCATGGTTTATACAACAAGCAAAGCATGTATATACATCAAAGTAAACATGGTATGAGACATATGGTACAAAAAAGGAAATCCCCCAAGAATCAACTAGAAAGGGCAACAAACCCCAAGTTCCCCCCGCAAGCGCACAAATGTAGCTTGGTCAAGAGGCTTTGTAAAGATGTCGGCTAGCTGATCTTGGGTAGGGACATGGCTCAAAACAATGGTCCCTTTCTCCACATTGTCCCTCAGGAAATGATACCTCACCTCTATGTGTTTGGTTACGGGAGTGAAGCTGCGGGTTTTTGGCTACGCTTATGGCACTGGTGCTATCGCAAAGAAGTGGGATCTGGGTGCACTCCTCACCAAAGTCTCTCAAAGTGTATGAAATCCACAACAACTGGGAGCAACAACTCGCGGCAGCAACATACTCCGCCTCTGTGGTAGACTGAGCTACACTAGACTGCTTGCGGGAAGACCATGAGACCAACGAAGAACCAAGAAACTGACACGTGCCAGAAGTAGACTTCCTCTCGACTCGACAACCAGCAAAATCCGCATCGGAAAAACCATGAAGAGACAGAGTCGAGGAGGAAGAATACCAAAGGCCAAGACCAGGGGCAGACTGTAGGTACCCGAAGATCCTCTTGACGGCTTGTCGATGTGATGTCCTCGGCGAGGCCTGAAAACGAGCGCACGGACACACGGCCGAGGCGTATGTCCGGCCTCATCGCCGTCAAGTAGAGGAGGGAGCCGATCATGCTCCCGTACTCCCGCTGGTCCACCGGTTCTCCGTCCTCATCCGCATCCAAAGTGGCCGTACTCCCCATGGGAGTCGACATCGGCTTCACATCTTGCATCCGGAACTTCTTCGAGCATGTCTTTCGTGTACTTGGTTTGGTGCACAAATGTACCGTCCTTCACTTGCTTGATCCGCGGCCCGAGAAAATGCGCAACTCGCCCATCATGCTCATCTCGAACTCCCCGCTCATCTCATCTGCAAACTTGGCAACAAGGTTATGTGACGAGCCACCAAAGACAATATCATCCACGTATATCTGCACAATCAGCAAGTCATTCCTATGCTTGAGGAGAAACAAGGTTCTATCTACGGTACCCATCACAAACCCTCTGCTCAAAAGAAAACCTCTCAATCTCCCATACCAAGCACGTGGCGCCGTTTCAACCCATACGAGCCCTTTTCAACCTTTATACCCGTGTGGGCACAACTCGCTCTCAAACCCAGGTGGCTGCTTCACATACACCTCCTCCTCTATGACCCCATTCAGAAAAGCACTCTTCACGTCCATCTGAAACAACTTGAACCCTTTAGCCACGGCAAAGGCTAGAAGGATCCGAATTGCCTCAAGACGGGCCACAGGGGCAAAGGTCTCCTCATAGTCGATCCCCTCCTTCTGACTAAACCCCTGAGCAACAAGTCTGGACTTGTTCCTCACAACCATCCCATTCTCTCCCTCTTTGTTCTTCCAAACCCACTTGGTTCCTATGGGATGGCAATTTGGAGGTGGTTCAACTAACTCCCACACTGGTTCCTCTCAAAATTTTCCAACTCCTCATGCATAGAATTGACCCGGCTTGCATCGGATAAAGCATGTCCAATGTCCTTGGGCTCAAAAGTAGCAACAAAAGCGAGCATGAGCAAAATGAGAGGAATTCACGGACCTCGACCGTGTAGTGCGTTCATTTATGTCTCCAATGATCTTCGACGAGGGATGCACTTCTTGAATCCGCGGGGAGCCTCACGCCTCGAGACTACCTCCCCCTCAACTTCGGCCTTCTCTCTCTGGTCCTCTTGTTGCACCGTCGTTGTCCATGAAGTAGACGGTCCATGCTCCAAAGTAGTCGTAGGGGAAGTAGTGGGTACATGCTCGGCTTCGGGCGCATGGTTCTCCCCATCATCATCTCCGGCTTCATCTTTCTCCTCTTCAAAGAGGTCCTCGGTCATCTCTTCATCACCGCACATTCAAAGCCAAGAGAGGTACATGGCATTGTCTCGTCGAAGGTTACCTCGCAAGTCTCCATGATTTTGTTAGTCTCAAGGTTAAGCACCCTATAGGCTCTAGAGTGGTTAGCATATCCAAAGAAAATACCATCACTAGACCTAGCCTCAAACTTGTCGAGTTTTCCCTTTTTCAAAATAAAGCACTTGCGGCCAAAAACTCGGAAATGACTCACTTTGGGTGCCCGACCATGCATAAGCTCATAACGGGTCTTCTTCTTGAAAGCTCTCAATAAAATCCGATTGGAAACATGACAAGCTGTATTGACCGCCTCAGCCCAAAACCTCCTAGGAGTCCTGTGCTCATCGAGCATCGTCCTAGCCATCTCACAAAGAGTCCGATTTTTCCTTTCCACGACTCCATTTTGAGGGGGCACATAAGGGGTCGAATACTGATGTTCAAGACCTAGATCACGACAAAAGGCATCAAAACGAGAGTTCTTGAACTCAGAGCCATTATCACCGCGGATAGCTTGAATAGCATTCCCATGCCTCTCGTTTTTCAACCTCACGATCGGATCTCGAACAAAACCAAAAGTCTCACTCTTATCCTCCAAGAAGAACACCCGGGCATAGCGAGAGTAATCGTCCACCACAACAAGGACATACCACTTCCCACCCACCAAGCGAACTCGGTGGCCCAACAAGGTCCATATGCAACGGCCTGCGTCGGACGCTCGGTCATGACTTCGGTCGGGGGTGGATGGGGAGTAGCTACCATCTTACCATGCCTACAAGGAGCACAAACCAAATCCTTCTCAAACTTCAACTTCGGCAATCCTCGGACCGGGTCAAGACCACTCAAGCGGGAAACCAAATCAAAGCTCAAGTGTCCCAACCGCCTATGCCATTTCCACAAATCGAGAAGAAGGACCGACCATCAAACGGCGAGCGAGGACCCAAAGAACGAGAGAAATCGACCGAAAATCGACCCTCGGGGATGATCATACAGACAAGATCACCTCGAGAATCAAGCAAACGAGACTCGCCAGACTTGAAACGCACCTCAAAACCCTCATCAAGCAACTGAGAAACCGAAAGCAAATTAAATCCCAAAGACTTCACAAGAGCCACTCTCTTCAACGTTACCTTGTCACTCACATGCACAACACCCTCTGAAAGCACCCTACCTCGTCCATTGTCCCCAAATGTGATGTACATCTTTTCCTTCACCGGGGTGAGGTCGGAGAACCACTTCTTATCTCGGTCATGTGTTGAGAACACCCGGAGTCGATCAACCAAATGTTCTCCAAGCCTCCCCGCCCGCAATCGAAACAAGGCGGTCGTCCGGACGATCCTTGCAAATGGGGAGTCCGCCGATCGTGGCCTATCTTGCACCCGCGAACGCGGGCGGTTCGAGGGTAGAAGGGCGGCGATGGTGGAGATGTCCTCTCGACAGGCTCGAGGGAGGTGTCGACGCGTCCGCACGAGCACAGAGCAGGCAAACGCGTCTCTTCCCAACGCGCTTCGTCGTTGTTGGAGCCGCGCGCGTGGGGCCGCCGGGCGTGCGCCCCTCGCACGCGCGGGGACGGTGGCCATGCGTCGGCTAGCGCGGCGGTGGATGGCGTTCCACCGGCCTAGCGCTCCACCCCAACCCCCCGTAGGGTCACAAGAAAGCAAATCGAGGGTGCAACCGGCCCCCTTCGAGGGCTCGCTGCTAGCCGTACCGGCTGTGCGCGCGCGCGGCGTCACGGACCGACCGCCGCGGCCGCACGTCCCTCCCCATGCTGATGGGGATGGGCTCCTCCCCGGGGAGCAGGTGCGAGCACTCGGGCGCGAGCCCTCGGCGCATGATGGCGCCGTCCCGCCGGTGTCGTGCGTTAAATGCCCGTGTACGGGGCCGCGCACGCGTGAGGGGCGCCCCTCGAGCGTGGCGGACCCCGGTCGAGGGCGGGACGGATCCTCGAGCGAGGCGAGCCTCCGCCGAGGGGGGGAGCGTCTCGAGCGAGGGCGCGAGCCCGCCGAGGAAGCGCACCCCTTCGAACGGGGCGGAGCCCGCCCGAGGGGCGCGCATCTCCGAGCGAGGCGAACTCCGGCTTCAGGGGGGATCTTCAAGAGGGCCGCCTTGGTGGGCCGTCGGGGGTCCCCTCGCGCATGGGCCGCACTTCGCATGGTTAGGCAAACCGTGTTTTGGCTTTGTCGCGGTTTTAAGTGAGGATTTCCGTTGTTAAAGGGGACCCCTAGGCTGTCCCCGACAGAAACAAATTACCAATCACAATGGTCTAACACAACAATTGATCCGAACCAATTACTATTATGTAACAAGAGAAGAGTTGCAACACATATAAGTGTGTGTTGAGTCATGAAGAAAGGGTCAAAGCAAAATCAATTGCCACTAATGCAATGGGCTCATTGAAAAAAATAAATCTAAACCAAGCCATCGTTGTGTATATCAAAGACAAGACTAGTGCACATGATGGTTGAGCCCCCGATAAAAAAATAAGTCTAAGTGAATCGAATTACTAGTAGTGCCATGAGCCAATTGCAACAAAAGTACTAAACAATTACTATTATGTATATTGGTACAGCTTGCAACGCGTATGAATGTGTGGGTTGAGTTATAGTAAAAAAGTCAAATTAAACCAAATTAAGTTAGTGGTGTCATGGGCCACTTGCAACACAAAAACTGAACCATTTTGCGACACGCAATTGCCGATTGCAACATAACTGCAAGCCGATTGCAACATAGATGGAATGGAATTGCAACAATACTGGTAGGCAATGGCATTCTTTGCTAATGATCTTCCTCCTGCTTTATCTCAGTAACCATGTGGTTGACAAAAATAACAAGTACCATGTGGTAGACCGTTTACAACACCAATAATTCACAACTGCAACCTTATTCATTACGAAAAATTGATGTATCAATTGAATGTAGCAGAACCGATGATAGCAACATGGTGAATCCATCCCAGTAGTATGTTGTCTGTAAAAACAAAGTTACAGAAAAACAACGAGTCCAAAAGAAATGATGCCTTTGTTGAATAGTCATAAAAAGAAAATTTTAAAAATCCAATTCCAATGATTGTCATTGGTTCGCACAGTCGCACTTGCTAGTCTCGTGAAAAAGGCAGTTGAATCTTATCTGATGCATGAAAAAAAGAGGGAACAAAGTTGCAAATTGCGCAAAGATGACTTAATTCCCCCACACAGGGCTGTTATAGGACAATTAAAAAAAATAAGGATGGGGGAGAAGCTAATGTTGGATTAAAAAAATTATGCTTGTGGACTCACTAAAAATAATGTCAAAGTTGAACCGTTGAGGATATTTACTTGCAGAAAACAAATTGCAATCGATGTCATGGGCCGCCTGTAACATAAAAAAGAAACCAATTGCAACCATGTGTCCGGCACAATTGCAACTAGCTAATCCACCACTATTTTTGCACCAAGCATCCTAGTTGCAGCAAAAAAATGAAATTGCGCTTCGATTTAAAATGTTTCGATCACAACTAGAACATTTAACCAGCTTGCAAATCCATAAAAAATAGGACCGTTTGCAAATGTCGATGAGGCTCCAAGCAAACACCTTGCATTTTCGGTGGTCCACACAAGCGTAAATAAAGATAAGAGTAGCAAGTTGTCACTAACCTATTTGAGATTGTCTCCATGTGCCCGTTCAAAGATCAAAGGAATAAGGATTGCATTTACCCAAATACCGTGGGTTTGCATCACCATCACCACATGTTCTCTAGCCTATTTTTGCCCGAAAAGGTACGTACAATAAAGACTATGAAAGCCGGTGAAAACCAATGGTTGCTAGCCTGGTGAAAAGGCGTTGAACGAGAATGCAGCTCATGAAAAGAGTAGGGATAAATCAAACACTGCATAAGTGAAATTAGGATACCAATATCATAATAAGAAATCTATAAATCACTATGGCTGTAGTGGCTCATATCTGGATTGCTTTAGATAAATAGTTCATTCATTTTAAACAAATATAGGAAACTAGAACCAATTGCAACCCGATGTAGCGCGTCACCAGTCAAGACACCCTAAACAAATTACTACTAATTACGCTTAAGTTGCAACACAAGAAATGGTGTGCATTTTGCTAAAATTATAGTTAAAAAATGATACAAATTACCATTGATTCAATGGTCCAAGCCGCAACTATAAATCTAGACCAATTACTACATGAATGCGTGGGCATAGTTGGAACACGTATTATATGAGTGGGTATTGAGCTCAGATATATGGTGCAACTAATTACAACACATATATGATGCTTATTGCAACATGAAAGGATGAGAAAATGCAACAGGTACATATATGTGGGGTACAGGTGGAACACACATGGCTACATGAATGTGTGGGCAGCAGCTACAGCTGGAACAACAGCAGCTAGTGAGTAACATGTGTCGGTGGTGATACATCTCAACTTCTAGTTTAAAAAAGAAAACTGATTATCAGAAGGACAGAACTACAAACTATATAAATAAAGAAACAAGGAAAAGAAAAAAAATAAAACACAACAAGGAGAATGAGCTTTTACCCCTGAGGTGACCATAATCAGTAGCACCTTATGGGACATCTCCCCTACGATCGTTCAATGAAATTCTATCAATAGTTTTTTAGTCCATAAAGCACATCAGGGCAAAGAGAATGAGTTATCGGTAACCCACACTGCAAATTCTCAACATATAGCATTTGCATGTGAAAAAAGACTGGATAAATGGACTAGATAACAACTTGTAAAAAAAATACCAGTTGAAAAAAGCCAAAACAAGAACGAATTACTACTAGTGCCGTGACACAGTTGCAACAGAACTGCTACATAATTACTTCTAGTGTCTGAAAGTTGCCGGGCCGCACGCCCGCACCAGCCATCGCCAATGTGGCCCGGTACAGCAAGTGAGAAGCAAGAAATGGAGTTCGACCAGGCCAGTGTTCAGCAAAGCAGCAGCACAAGTAGCTCCGCTCTCTTCTCGAAAGACCAAGAAGATCCTCTGCTCTGAAGTCTGAAACTCTGAATTGCCTAGAACAAAACGTACAAGCAGATCTGCTCCGAATCCACAGCCCATCCATGAAAAGCCTGAACAATCGCTTGCACTGCACATTTGCCGAAAAGGGGGCCTACTTCGAGCCTAAGTACAATTTTCACGTTCCAAAATATTTACACCTCGGGACTCGCAGATACATTTAAAAAAATCATTCGTCTTATTTAAAAATTTTGCGAAAAATGTAAAAACAAATATGATATAATTAAAATATATATGATGGTAAAACATGTCATAGGAAAATAAATAATATTTCACAGTTTTAGTCAATAAGCATTTAATCATTAAATGCTAAGACAAAAGTCAAAAGACAAATATTTTCGTGGATTTTGAGTGAGATGTGCAGATGGATCGGACTCGCAGCTCATCTAGGACTGCAAATGTGCAGTGTGTTATGCAATTGTAGCTAGCTAGGCTTCCCATTGGCACATCAAGCAAAGCAAGCAGTACTTGCCTAGTGTCACTGTCAGGTACCTGCATGCGCTACTTAACGCCGGCACGCCACGCCCGGCCTCCTCGCTCGCACATCAGCTACAGGAGGGAGGGGAGCGCCACACCAGGCAGCAGCAGTAGGCTAGTGTAATTGCAGGCATAGTGCCCACCGGCGCGCCTCGATCGACAAGGTGAACGAAGGATCGAGGAGATGCTAATGGAAATATCTACAACACATGGAATGAGCTCTTGACCGGGTTTGATGGAGAATATAACTTACAGCCAAAAACTACTCACAAGTTCACTAACCTACCCAAGCTGGCGCGGCCACGCCCCCATGTTTTCTAGTTTGCAACAATAAACAGATAAGGATTGCAGTCTTACATATAAAAGAAAAATAAGAAAAATAAAAATAACCAATCTGCAGTGTGCATTTTGCAAACACAAAGTTACCCAAATTATTAACCATCACAGGCGCCCATCGGATTGCAACCTACTCCCTCCGGTTTGGTAAATGAAGTCGCTTTGGACATGATTTGAGTCAAACATTGGGAATATAAATCATGAATAACTTTTAAGTCATTAAGTTTGGAAATATGAAAACTACATGAATAAATTTGTCTTGCAAAATACTTTCATAAAAGTATACATATGTTAGTTTTTAACAAATATTTTTATAAAAAATAAGAAGTCAAAGTTGTACTTTGGAGACCGTGTCGCTGTGCTAAACAACTTTATTTACCAACCCGATGTATATGTTGCTGTGCATTTGCAACACTGCGTGCAAGTGGGTTGCCAACAGAAAAATAAAACTAACCCCCAATAGTTAATCATGACAGTAACATCGCGGCGCAAATAACAACCCGAGGTGCGGATCATTTGCAACACTAATAGGCATCTGGATTAGCACTCTCTAATAAAAAATAACTCAATTACTAAATTACATAGTATAAAAGTGACTATTTCTAACAAAGCCATATGACACACAGCACAATGATGTTAGGCAAAAGACTAATAACTACTATCAATAGGGCATAGTTCCAGAAACAAATACATATAAAAAGAAGTGCACACGCACAGACAGTCAAAAATTAAAAATAACCCCATTCACTCTGTCACATTTTGCTCTTAGAGTCGTGCCAATATGTTGACAGTTTTTTTCAGCTAAAACCTATCATTCTGTTTGATTAACAGTTAGGAAGAAGCAAGGGACAGTCTCTGTAAGCTACAAGTTGCATATACTATTTTCTTCTATAAAATTCGCTGACTGGACAAAGCTTTTGTTTATGCATGATACATAGTGGTGAAGAAGCCGGATCATTCACAGAGTTGCCTGATCATTCAAGTTTGTCAAGCTAGGCGAGCACAAATATTCCAAAGCCAAATGTAGGTATCAAATCTGCACCCAATGCAGCAGCCCCCATGGATTTTAGTGCGATAGGTGAAACCAATGGATCGGACGAGACGACAGCAGTAGCGCTTTCCAAAAATGCACGGGGCACTCGTAGCCAGAAAAAAGGCGATGCTCGAATCCTAGGTCAAAATCACGAAATGAACCTGACATCAAGCGTGCTATGGGGACTGATGAGGAATGAATTGTGGAGAGGTTGAAGACGACTTATTTCCCGACGGATAAAATCTCTAGGGCGCGTGAAGACTACGACAAGACGACGACACTTAATCCTGCTTGCTCCGGAAGCGTCCGAATGGGAGTGCACTGGAGGCGCGCGACTAGTATTATGCTAGTCCGCACGGGACGAGCGAAGAACGGCGAGCGCACTGCCTGGAATCCTCGTGGCGGCGCGGAATTTGCAGCGGCGCTTGAAGTCCGCCGCCAACCACCTCTCCGTTCGCTGCTTCCTGCTCACCTCCCGCGCGGTACCTCTGCAGCACTAGCACCTCTCCTGCGATAGTGCGCCACCACCCATCCACACACCTTCGCCCCTGGAAGCGCTCCCAACTTTCTGCATCACCGGTGTCCAAAGGCGCCACCCCCGCTCCACTCGTCGCCACCCCCTGACGCGCTCTGTGGAAAGGGGAAGGGGACCTGGTGCAGATGTGGTCGGGCGCGTGGTTGGGTGGGTCTGTTGGGTATCTGGACGCCTGGACGTTGGGTGGGTTGGGAACTAGTTGATTTGGTTAGACCGATCGGTCGGACGGTAGCGTTAATCGGCTGGCCACACTCCAGGTGTATACATATACCCACACAGGCGTCTATATATATATATATATCACATGCTAAATTTATCAGAAAAAAACTACAAACAAACCGAAACACACATCTATGCTTCAACTGAAGCAAGGATAGCATATCATAATTTCGGTGCTCCTCATCATGTTAGGATGCAGTTCAAATATGCACCGAAATCATCTAGAAATAATAATTGATATAGTTTGGGGTAGGGGCCTCACCCGCTGATTCCCGTCAAAAAAGTAATTGATATAGTTTGTTAAATTTGAGGATGAATAAAAATTTATTAACTAAAAAATTAAAAAAATTAGAACACAATTTACATATTTTGAATATCTTTTATATACAAGGTGGTGTTTAGTTTGTTAAATTTGTGCTAATAAACAATGTTGTAATACTACATTGAAGTGAAAAGAAAAAATACGCATTGATATGCTATAAGAAAGGGAAAATTTGTTTTGTACCATTAAAAGATCGGAGTTTTAGAAAAATAGCATTGAAAGTTTGAACTATAGAAATCTAGCATCCAAAAGTTGTCCGGTTATAGAATTTTACCATCATCCGTTCACTTGACGTTAACTGAAGCTGAGAAAAGAATCGAACTAACTCACCAGCACCAGCCTCCCTCTCTGAAGCTCTCTTTTCACCCTCCTCTTTTCTTCCTCTGCTTCTCCATCCCGTAGTCTTCCCAGCCCCCACGATTTGATTAGTTTGGGGGTGGTCGGCACATGAGGACGGGAGCGGAGTCGGACGAAGCTCGAGGCCAGACAGGCAGTCCGCTGCGCGAGGCTGACGGCATGCGGGGTCGGTCGGTGGGCGGTGGCAGGCGTGCGGGGCTGGTGGCGAGCAGAGCAGCTAGCGGGCAAGCCCAGGTGCGCGGGGTCATTGGAGTGCGGGATGACCGGTGAGCGAGGCCAGCGCGCGGGGCTGGTGGCGAGCGGAGCAGCTGGCGGGTAGGCACAGGTGCGCGAGGTCACTGGAGTACGGGGTGGCCGGTGGGCGAGGACAGCTCGCGAGGTGGCTAGCGGGCGAGGCCAGGTGCGTAGGGCTAACGACCCTGGAGGCCATGGCCAAGGAGCCTGAGCTCCCGTCGGCGCCGGCTGGAGGTTAGGGATGACCAATGAGGCCTAAGGGTAGGGGCTTATGTGAAACCTTGTGCAAGTGGATTGAGAAAGTAGTGTCAAAGTGAACGATGAGATTGGGGTTATTTTAAGATAAAAAGGCGTAAGACAAGGGGGTCCTTGTCTCCCCTTTGTTTAATTCGGCTGCAGACTATCTGGCCAAGATGGTGCAAACAACCCAACAAATGGGATAATAAAAGGATTGGTCCCAAAATATATCCCTAATGGGGTAGCAATACTTCAATATGATGATGACACAATCCTTGCATGGAGGAGGATCCAAAGACAAACAGAATATGAAGATACCGTTGCATGATATATTTAAAATGTCAGGACTAAAAATCAATTTTGATAAAAGCAAAGTAATCATGAATTCGATGGATGGTGAGAAGTCTAGCATGTATGTCGATATGTTCAACCGTGCAATAGGACAATGGCCTATTAAATACTTAGGAGTCCTGGGCTTGCGATCCGCACTACTCTACATGCAGGGGGAATCGATTCCGATAGACGCCCGTCTAAGTAACATACCAACTTATGCAATGTCCATGTATCCGATACCAAAAGCCGTGATCAAGAAGATTGATGGGGCAAGGAAGAAATTCTTTCGGCAAGGAGTTGGGGTCAAGAAGAAATACCATCCGGTGAAGTGGGTTGTGATTGCGAAACCAAAAAAACTAAGTATGGGGATTAAAGATTTAAGGAGAATGAACCTAAATTTACTTTGTAAGTGGTGGTGGAAATTAGAATATGGAGAAGGCCTCCGGGCAAGAAATAGTGAGGAAATGATATAAGATTAGGGGAGTGGATAACCCGGCCCGAGACCAAACCTAGTAATTCCCGTGTGAAATGATTTACTAAAAATAAAGGACCTTTACTCGACTGCAAAGGTATTAAAATTGCGGATGGTGCGATACAGATTTTTGGAGAGACCCTTGGTGTGGTTCTATAGCATTGAAAGATCAATTTAGTCGCTCGTATGATATTTGCAATGAGCAACCGGGGGAGTGTGGTTTATATGTATTTATAAAGGGTGGAGATTCACTTTCAGAAGATGGCTGGATGAAAGTGCCCAAAATCAGCTTAGGTAGTTAAGGGACATGCTGACAACTTGTGCTTTAGGCCCGCACACGGATAAACCAATACGGATCTGGGAGGCAAATAGAAACTTCACTATGAAGACAATGGGAAAAAGTCTACTTCACCCCCAACCTATTAGGGTTGGAACACATCACCCCCCAACCTATGAAAATGGATTTTTTACCCTCTCAACTTTTTTAAAATAGATCAAATCACTTCGAGCAGCTTTGAAAAATCATAATAAATCACAGAAAATCATAAAATGAAAAATCAAATTGTGTTGGATTCTTAAATTGGTAGTTATACACAAGGAACATACAATATGAAATGCTTTAGTACATATTTTTGTTGTAACTTTAGATCTATGCTTTTCTCCATACTTGTAAAACATACTAAACATACCATATTATATGTTCATTGTGTAGATGTATCATTTAGAATCCAACACAATTGGATTTTCATTTTATGATTTTTCCGTGATTTATTATGATTTTTCAAAACTACTTCGTGGATGATTTGTCCTGTTTTAGAAAGTTCAACAAGTTAAAAATTCATTTTCATAGGTTGGAGTGGATGTGTTCCAACCCTCATAGGTTGGGGGTTAAGTAGACTTTTTCAAGACAATGTATGCACACCTATGTTGTAATAGACATTGAAAACCCCAACAAAAATCTCGGGGGAAGGCTAAAGTTCCATCAAAAATCAAGATTTTCATGTGGCTAGTGCAAATGAATGCAATATTAGCAAAAGAAAACTTGATCAAGAAAGTGGCAGGGAGACAAAAGATGTAGTTTTTGTAATGAGGATGAAAACATGATACACCTATTTTTTTGGATCGTTATCTTACCCTATATTTGGAGTCGCATGTTTCCTTGGGTGATTGGAGCCACCAGAAGCCGCAAATCTAGCTCAATACCGGGAATGGAGCACAAAGTTCCTCCCAACAAACAAAAATTCATATGGTCTGCCACCGTCTCACAATACGGGCTCTATGGAAAATGCGTAATGCGGTGTTTTGAGAAAAACGTGTTAGATCTCCTACCGAGATCATTTGTCTAGCTTCATCAATGCTATCTTATTGGGTAGGCTCGACGACGTCAAAGGGATCCCCGTAAAGTGGTGCGAGGCGCTAAAAATGGGGCGCTGAGCTTCCACCCACAAATGGCGAATCAAGGTGATCCTGGTGCGGGGACAAGGCTGATGCAATAGGAACGAAGATGCAAAAGGAAAAGCTGGGACAATAGTTGGGAGGGAGGAAGTACGGTGTCACAACTGTGAAGGGCGTAGGACCAAGTGCTTCTTAGCTTCTTTGGCCGCTGTGATTGATTAGGGAGAAAAAGGTTACTTTTGTTTAAACTACTGATGTGCGTCGCTTGTAGGCCCTTCTGTGGGGGATTACCCAGTGTAATCAAGGAGGGAGCTATCTATAGGAGTGCAGTTGTTTACTTTTGTTGTTTTTCGCTTATCGTTCAAACTCGTAGCTGCAAGAAACTTAATTTCGTTGATTTGATAATGAAATTCGGACTTGGCCTTCGTGGGAAAAAGTGGAGCCTTGGGGTTTGTTTGGGAATTAGTAACGTAATATGAATTTGCATGACGTAACATGACTCCCCCATTCTAAATCAAAATTTCCCAAAATCCCCCCACCCTCTTCCATCCACTTATCCATTTCCCAAACAAGCCTTGGCCACAGAGGGAGAGGGAGGCAACATGTGACAAAGGGCAACGTTATACATCCATAACGGAGGAGCTTTCAATGCTATTTTCAGTGTTGAATTTTTGGATACTATTTTTTCCAAACTCTTGATCTTTCGATGGTATGAATCTAATTTTTCCGAAGATGTAACTTACGCAATAAACCTCCTGCCTGGTAGGCGGCGGAAACCCCCTGTCCCTCCCTCTCATGGCGCCGTCCGCCGACCACGGCGCGGCCGGCAATGACCTCAGGGTGCTTGTGCGGTTCACCTGCAACATCCTGGTCAGTAAATAGGCGGCGCTTTCTTTCGCCGGCCGTGGAAATGGCTCATCTTTTAATCTTTCCCCCATTCGCAGCGCATACCTGACGAGCTCGCCGAGGAGATCGGCGCTGGCGCCGGCGACGAGGAGGGGTACGGTGACGTGGAGGTCTCCTCAATCGGCCCCGTCGGCGAGAGTGGCGGGTGTCTTCTGGCGCGTCGAGGTCGGGCTCGACGGCGACGGCGCTTTCCTGGGCCGCGGCTGGCCGGAGGTTGCGGGCGCGTGCGGCGCCACCGCGGGGTGGCTCCTCGTCTTCCGCCACCGCGGCCGCGGCGTGCTCACCCTCAAGGCCTTTGACGACTCCCGCTGCCTCAGCGGAGCTTGGCGCTCCCGCCCCACTCCGTAGGTAACCAAGATTCAAAATCTTGGATTTCCCGATTCTTGTGGATTGGGCTTGCTAATTAGTGATATTGTTACATTTACTGAATTAAGAGTCTATTGTTACCAATTACAGTACTTATTAGTTGATGAAGCAGCCTAGCCCGACAAAGTTGCACTGCTAGTTTCTTTCTGAGGTTCACGAACTCATTTGTTTCTTGTCAAAATAGAATCCTTGATGAGACAACAGAGACATGCACAAACCCTCCATGTGCTCAAAGTGGAAACATACTAAAAGGCATGATGATATCTCCTTTATGTTAAAGTAACGTTTTGTGTTCAGACTTGGTCACTGTAAAGCTAACTGTTTCATCACAACATTTGAGTCCTTAAAATGTTTAGCTTATTCCATAAAGATTTAAAACAATCTTGTAAGTAATCGTGGTAGGGAAGCTTTGCAATAAGATAACTGAAAAGGTATATGCAATCATGGTTCCCTGCTGCCAATTCTTAAGTGTTAAGAATGATGTTTTGTTTCCAGTTTAATCTGGTCGCTTGTAACTCATAATTTATTCAGCTGAAGCAGCTGTAATGTGGCAAGGTTGCTGCTCGTAAGCCACAGTTCATCAGGGTGCTTCCAACCAATTTCATGGAAAAGATGGTTCGCAGAATGTTATTGCTAATTCTTTTTTTCTTACTTTGTTTTTTCTTTTATCGGGGGTGGCCTGACTTTACACTTTTATCTGATATTGCAGAGAATACCTGCTAAATTTGTGCAACAGTACATCCCCAAAGAGCGCCTGAACAATTGTATGGCTGTCGTGTTGGGTCCCCATGGCAAAGTTTATAACATTAAGGTTGAGATGGATCAATCCGACATGTTCTTCACTTGTGGCTGGTCACAGTTTCTGGTGTTTCACAATATTACGGTAGCTGATGCTCTGCTGTTAAGGTATGAAGGCACATGGTATTCACTGTCAAAGTGTTTGACTCTGATGGATGCCAAAGACACCCAAGTAGAAGGAAAGCATAGTTCAACAACGTGAACTATGCTTTCCTTCTAATAAATAACTCTGTTGTGTTTTGAATATTTTAGCAATTGAAATTTAAACGAGTTAAATAATAAAGTGTGTGTCCCTTTGTTTCATCAAAGGGATCAGTAACATTACCTCATAGTGAAAAGTTGCAGCAAGCACCATCTGTGTCCATTCAGAAGCGTAAGCTCAAGAACTAGGACATCATTACGAAGGGGACTGACTTACCAGATTGGTCCACCATCATGGATAAAGAAGCAGATCAACACCAGTACACTTCAAAGGAAACTGTAAGCAAACTCCATGTAGCATTTCATCATTGACTAAGATAAAGTTATATCTTCAATAAGAAAATGAACTGTGAGGCATGGTTTATTGGCATTGGAGGCTTCTGTCAGTTTCTCTTATTTGGATTAAAGAGATCAAAACCAACATTTTGTTTGACTGCCTCGAGCTACTGTCTACTGATAATACATGTGTCTGCTAAAGGAAGAAACTAGTCAATACATTGACAGTACTAGATTTGAAAATAATATCAAATGTTGTGTAACACTTTTTTCATTTGTACATGTTCCATTGATTGCAGTCTTTGGCAAGAGCTTTCTGTGATGCTATTGGGCTGCAGGAACCTTGCACAATAACACTCAGAATGGACGGTAATGGATCTTGGCCTGTGCATGGTCTCCGATACAAAGAGAGCAGCTACCTGCTTGGCCGGGGTTGGAGGCAGTTCTGCCAGGAGAACCGTCTCAAGGAAGGAGGCATCTGCATCTTCAATGTCATCGAAACCACATTGTGGAATGTTGTTATCACGGGTCGTAAGGAAAAGATGAATCAAGCTCACATGTGAGTTACATACATGCGGAAGCACTTGTCCCTTTTCTGTCTTGTGAAGTCAAACATTAACTTGTACTTAGGAACATCAGGAAAACTTGGAGAGAGCAATAGAAAGACATATCAAGTACTGATGTACAAAAGAGATTTCAAGGTTCCATTGATTCATTTGAACAAGGCTAGGACAAAAAGTGTCTTTGAGATCGGCATTGCCGGGCTTGGATAAAGAAGGAGATCAACGCCAGCACGATTGAAAACCATCTTGTAAGCACAACTGTTTCTCTATTGATATGAGTAAAAAGTTATAAATAGGATAAACATGTTCCAACTTTTGGCAAAATTTTTAACTGTAATTTCCCTAAGATAGGCATGCAAAACTTTAAAAGGCTTTGTTGTTGTTGTTGTTGTTTATGCATGCAAGACTTCTGATGACTAGCTTATGTTTCTCAATGTCGAGACCATGAACCTGCATTTTACAGGCTAAATAGGGAAATGATCTTTTTGCTCAGAGAACAGCCAGAACAAATTCTTCTTGAAGTGCATTCTGCATGATACTAGTGCGGGCTGAATACCTTTGGATGATGAGGTCATATTCCTCCATGCAAATGCACCAGCTCATAACAATAATATATATGTATGCATGTTATCACAAGAGGAACAAAATGATACAAAATAGAGACGGGTGTCATTGTTATACGCTGCGATACATTGATCATCAACAGTCTCCTTACAGACTTGGTTGACCCATTATGATCGCAGTTGCAGAGCTTGACACTGGCCTTCTGCGTGGCGATTGGACTTCGGCAACGCTGTACGACCACTCTCAAAACTTTGGAAAGAAGCAACAAGTTCCTGGCAGGCGCGCTAATCTCGTACCAGACCTACTGCCAGCTGGAGGCTGGAAGAATTTCTACCTAGAGAATGGGATCAAGGTGGGTGATGTTTGCACCATACAAATAGTAGAAACCACCCCGTGGAATGTCATCATTGACCGTCGACATGATAGGACCAAGTAGTACATCAGTCCGCCTGTGTAATGGTGTCTTTTGTTTGAAAGCACCGGATGCGACCGTTTGTTTCATGGATTGTGTACAAGTTTGCCTTTAAATTGGCCTGTTTGGGGGGTGCTTCTATTTGGGGTTTGTTGAGTAGTTGAGACTTCCCGAAGCTCCCCAAACTCGGGTTTAGACCATCCGCACCGCGTCTATATCCGTCTCTTGGGGGAATGCCCCCCCCGACATCCTTTCCGTGGCTGACAGAAGGGCCTACTCTGTGATGTGAGGGGCCCACTACGCGTCGTGGCTGCCCCCCCCCCCAAACGACCCTCACACGCAGGCGTACGGAGGGAGGGAGGATGTGAGAAGCTTGACGAGGAGTAGAGCGCCGGAGGAGGGGAGGCCGTAGATTGTTGGCCATCGCTCACCGCCCGTCGTGTGCCGGTCGAGCCCCTACACCTCGTCGCTGCTCCGCCGGTGCCCCCGCCGCATGCACCTCGGCGTCGCGGAGGCGGCCCCCGTTCCCGACCCCGCGGCGCACCCGCATCGCTCCCGGAGGAGGGACTCGCTGAGCTCCTCGCGGCGGCGAGGATGCCACGTCTCTTTGTCTCGTCGCAGCGTGTGGGAGGAGGGGGAGAGCGGCCACCACATCCACCTCATCCATCCCGGGCCTTGGAAGAACCCCCCGATGGGCACACCGTCCGCCGTCTCGGATCCCACACCCGATGCCGGCCTCCTCGTCACCATCGATGGCGCGAACCTCGCGCCACCATCCGCCGCCGAGGGCGCTCCTATGCTCCGACGCCGTGGCCATCCTCGTCGTTGTTGATGCAGCAGGAGTGCGCACCTCGAAAGGACCTTATGATGTCTAGAGGAGGGGGGGGTGAATAGGCACTCTTCAAAATATGCACAAAACTCGCAGCGTATGAGATGCCCGGATGAGCCGCCCTTAGGTCCTGGATGATCCGGGTAGCCAAGAACATGTTCATACTCACTTTGGAAATCGCAGCTGAATTGAACAAAAGTGTATGGACCAAGAGTTTTGTAGAGAGGCGGAGAACCACGTGCAACCAAAGATTTAACTTGAAACAACACAAGTAGATAGATCGGGCTAAAACTAGCTTCTAGGGTTAGAAAGAGAGACACTCAAATAAGCACAAGACAAGGGGTTTAATCCGAAGTTCACTTCCACCAAGCAAGCTACGTTCGTTGAGGATCCCACAAAGGGAGAGGCCGTCACGAAGAGCCTTCTTGCCTCACCCAATCCCCACGAAGAAAGATTGGTGCTCACTACATACTCCACAAAGGAGAAGGGGAAATACAAACGATCCCTAGTGCTCCACACAAATGACACTCAACTAGGCAACGCTAACCGTCTAGAAGCAAGCTTCAAGAGTAATAAATACAAATCAACCGATCTTGGCTACACCAAGTGCTTCTTGAGATGAACTTGGAAGAACTCTCGTAAAGGGGCTCAATCTCACACCTCAAATCTCTCACCAACCTCAAGAATCCTTAGCTTGGGAGGCTTGGAAGGGAGTTGAGAGAGTGGAAAGGTAGCTCAAGAAGGTGTTGGAGGTGTGGAGGTCGCCAGCAAGGAAAGAGGGGGTGAAGGGGTATAAATACCCAACCCCAAAAGGGACCGTTACCGTGCCGAACTCTCGAGTCCCCCGATGACCCGCCCCAAGGCCCGATGACCGTAGCTAACAAGCCCGCCGGGTCATCCTGGACATAGGTGCCGGATCACCCAGCAGGCACGAACAAGCGCTCCCAACCCGTGCTTGTGAGTGCAAGGTGTCTCTCATGGGTTTTTTAGTGAAAGTACATCTAGGCCCCTGCTGGATTGGTGAATTGAATGACAAGGCGATTAAAAGGACTAATGATCTTGTCTAAGATTGTGAGCAAGTGTCTTCATTATATATTCATGAGCAACCATTGAAGTATTTTAATTATGGATGTATTTTATGGCTCACGTTTACAAAGACAAGCATATGGTGCAAGACTTCATGAGTTTATTGAAGAGAGAACAAGATGATGAGTGTACACACTATGGTTCTTAAAAATTCCAAGCTTGCATATCCGTTGTCAATCAAGATCAAGCATTTCAGCGGGATTTTCAAATTGAAGGTTATTTGTGGATGAAGCTAAGTGGAACTCAAAGTAGATTGGATAAGTGATGAAGAGATCAACCGAGGTAGTTTCAGGGTGAGGGACTAAGTAATCTTTGGGGCCGTAGCTAAGCCGCCGACAAGTGTTTTGCTATGGTGAAGGTCTAGCATCTTCGTGGGGTCTTCAAGTATCATATTCAAACCTTAACCGAGGGAAGCTTTGTTTAAGTCATCAACTCTTCATTTATCTACAACATAGAGTGACCATGGATCCAAGTGTGCATTCTTATGCTATATGGAAAGATCCTAAGTCATTCAGCTCAAGTATGGACGTGCTCAAGTCAAAGGCTATGTTGAAAGCCCTCAAGTCGTTATTGGATCAAGTATGGCAAGAATTGAAGTTGTTCATAAGCTCAAGAGGTCATCGAAGCTCTTTTATTCTTTTCTCTTGAGTATAGGTATGCGTCGTATTATCGGAAGAGGGATGCAACTTAGCGAGTTGACCAAGTCGAAGTGCTCTTTAGTTGACCTAAGTGAGATCTAGCTCTTGAGTGATGCTAACTAACCCTCCTAACCTAACTCCGGGTCATTTCATCTTGGTGGTGAAGTGCTAGTTTCTTTAAAAGAGGTTTTGGGGGTGAATTCTGGGCCCGACCTCAGCGGGGGATCGGCGAGGTAACTTCGTCCGGACTGTGCCGCTAGCCGCAACGGCTAGCTTTTCGAACACCGGTGCTTCGGGACTGTGTGGCACCCCGGTCGGACCTAAGGTGCGGCCCTAGGACCAACGGCTAGTTTTCTCCTTTCGAGGGGTATGAACACCCCAAGCCCTCTTCGGGCCGAGGCCGTCGTTTGCTTAAGAGCTTTTTTGGCCGAGGTCCCAAGCCATTTCTAACTAGCTCTGGGGTTCTTTGCAAGCCTCTCCCCAACCATCTCTTTGTGAGATTTGTGGATTCAAGCCATCATCTTTGTGTTGGGTTGGAGGAAGTGAGCTTAGGAGTGACTTTGTGAGCTAACAAGAGCAGCTTTCCATAGCTTGGAGCACTTTGGTTTCGCGCTCTCACAACCTTTGAAGGCATTTGTTACTCTTGGAGGCTCTGTCTCCGAGGACGGCTAGGTGTCGCCGGCTAGCCCCTTGCTGCTGTGGTGAGCAAAGCGGAAGTTTAGGAGGGCGGCGATCTTGCCTCTTCGTGGAAAAGATCACCTTAGTGGAAAGGAGGAAAGTGGTTGAAAGAGACCCTACTTGTTGTGGGAATTGTCCCTCATAAGCTCCTCAATCCAGAGACGTAGCCATCTCTCGGAAAGTCGTGAATCTTTAAACAAATCCTTGCTTCTTCGTGTGGTTTCTCGCTCTCTAAGTTGTTTATTCTAGCATATTATTTTTGCTTACGCTTCGATCTACTTGGGTGTGTTACTTTTGTGTGCAAGGCTCACGTACACAGCTTGTGATCTTCTACAAAGGCCACACCCCGAGTTTAGTTCGTGCTGGGAGCCAAGAGGTGCTTGAAGCTGTTCTTGCAGGTCTTCGTACATACACCTAGAGTTCGGACTTGCGGAGGCGGAACGGCCTCGACCTTTCCTGGCCTCGGGTGAAGACCAAAGGCTGCACCTGGGCTCGACCGTGGTCAAACCCCACCACCGTCCGACCTGTGGAGCAACCGTCGTCCCGAAGTGTTTGGGGAGAAAAAAGCCTAATTTGGTCGCCACGCCTCTATTCACCCCCCTCGTCGAAGGCGACATCTAAGGTCCTTTCAATTGGTATCGAGCTCCGGTGCTCCGATTCGAGCTTAACCGCTTGGAGTTCTTCTACGTCGACAACTTGTGAGGTACTTTTGCTGAGCCTCGAGCTCTAGATGGCTCAAACTATTCTTTTTGGTGCTCTAATGTTCTCATTGCACTGAAGGTTTAGGCCCTACCGCTCGAGAGCATTATGGCTCCATGAGTATCCTTCCAAAGGATGAGACCATATGTCTCGCCAATGGATTCTGGAGAAGAAGCAACTCAATGCCGTTATTACTAACCTTTTGTGTATGCTCTGCATGTGAGACAACTAAAAGCACATTATCTTGAAGAGCAAAAAGATTGGGGAGATGCTCATCTCATTTGGAAATTACTACTTGAGTTGGTAAACACCAAATGGGATGAACTCGAGAGCGATGATGAAGATGAGTCGGCGGATGTGCCCCACCTCTACAACATCCCACTTGAGCATCAAGCATCAAACCTCAAGCAAGAAAAAGAGCAAAGAAGCGAAGAGAGTTTGCCCCTTTGTTAGGGACCGTGTGCCGTACCGGTGACACCCACCGGCGAGCCGGGCGCGCGGGAGAACACCAAATTTGCTTGATGGCCAAGAAGGAGAAGAGAAGCAAGTGAAGAAGAGACAAGCCAAAGGGGCTTAAGGACCAAAAGATTGAAGCTTCTAAGCTCTTCGTCAAGAGAACTTGAGCTTCTCAAATCCGGAACTTGCATCCTTGGTTTGTAAGTATGAAACATTGGCTAACAAATATGATCATGACATCAAATCCTTTGCTTCGCGTAGCCAAAGCAGAAGAGCATGCCACTGATGTTCTAGAAGCTAATTAGCGAAGCCATTCAGCGAGCATATGGTGCTCCACAAGCTAATCACAATGAACTTGAACTTTCTGAAGAGAAGCTCGTTGGACTCTTATGCAACACTAGAGATAGCCCCATGAGGCTGTGCTTTCATCGAGAAAAATCTATACAAACCTCCATCTCACACATGCACATGCTCACAATTTCAAGTTAATTTATCTTGCGCTAATGATTGTTTGTCTCAAGCAAACAATCTAGCATTGAGCATGTACTTGTAGAATCTTGTGATGACCTCATTGTTAAAGAAAATGATACAAACTAAAGCAAGAGGTTGAAAAGCTACAAAAGGACTTGTATATGTTGAAGGAGAGGTAATATGCAACCTTCTCAAGATAAATTGGGGGAAAACATGGTGAAGAAGCTGGAGAAGGGACCAACACAACCACTAGCTCAACCCCTCGACAACATACAACATCCCACAAGAACAAGGTTCAAGAAAAGAGCGAGATTGGGGAAATCAAACCCCAATATCGCCCGGATCAAGCACAAGGCACAAGAGTCACTCTCCAAGAAGCCTGTGAGGCCCCAACAAGCGGAGGGTGTGCTACAAGTGCGTAGAGAAGGACACCTTGCCGACTCGGTGGCCCGGAAGCAACAACGGAAAGGGTTTCCGATCAGTGATTCCAAGCCGTGGACTCGTGCAGGAATGCCATCCGGCCGGGGGACCATGGCTCGGCCAGTATGTACCCCCCACTTCAAGCAAACAAGGCAAGGAAGCCACCTTCTCCAAGAACAAGTCCTGAGGCTACATGTAGAAAAGAAATTGCAAGGAATGGTGCTGACCAACAAGAACAAAAGTCGCATTTGCTACGAATGCCGCCTTGTGTTAGTCACATAAGGAATGATTGCCTGAAATGGTAATTGCCTCCTAAATCAAATCTTGTCCATTATGATTTCCATAAGCTTTGTGAACGATAGTAATAGAACTTGTGCTATAAGGAGATTAGTTCACTCCATTGTAGCATGAGGGCTATTTTGGGTTCCTAAGCACCTTGTGACTAACCCAATAGGACCCAACATAGTGTTGGGTACCAGAGAAATGGCTTACTCGAGTTTACAAAGTTGAAAGAGATGCATTGAGCACATGGTTGGACGATATGGAAAATCTTGATGGACTCAATTAACCATGTGAAGAGCAAACTCATATAAATCGTGAAATCAATGACATCTCAAGAACTAACAAGGCTGAATCTGATTCTAGGTCACTTTTTGTCCTTTATGAACACTCATGTGACGCTCTTCTTCTTGCATGAGCAAAACATGAGGTAGTGACTTTAATTATCTTTACTGAAAATTTACTTTCTCATACCATTCAATGCGTTTAATGGCTCTCTAGTAGAGCATTTTTCAGGTCCTTGGTTGCAGGACTGAATTTAGTGATACATTCACTCGCTCAAGGAAAAGGGAAGGGAAAATCACCAAAATGGGTCGTTTTGGTGGTCACTCTCTGGGCTCTAAGGATGTGACACTCCGTCTCGACTGCCAACGCAAAGAAAGTGCAATTTGGGCGGGTGACCCGCACGGTGTCCGGTGACCCGTACGCCCAGTATGCGCGGCAAGGTGACCCGGAATCAGAGTTCCAGGTGACCCGGGGTTGTCCAAACCCTCAAGAAGAAGGGTGATTTGGCATCAAAGGTTATGAGAAGCTAAACACATGTCAATTATCAAATCATTCGTGTTATGACCAAAGTTTTGGAATGAGCCTCAACATGTTCTTAATTGAACAAAGTGCCTTGGTCGAGAAATTCAAATTCTCTAGCACTACTTAAGGGGAGCTCATTACAAGACTTGAGTCACTTGTGGGGACTAACAATTTCTTCTATTTGATCTTGTAGTCTCATTCGTGGGTGGGCATCTCAAAGGAAGCTCTCGATAAGCGTAACTTCCAAAAGAACAAGTAAGAGCTAACACCGTCTTTTGAAAGTTAATATATGCACAAATGAAATGGTCTTACATAAAAAGGGTATGTTTTCACGAAAACTCATTGGAAATACCGTAATGCATCTAGGGGCCATACCACTCATGCTAGTGTGCCATGCTTAGCATGTAATTGCTTCCAAATGGACCTCTTGAGCTCCTCTCTTAGATATTTGGTTGATATCTTTGCTTCCACTCGTCTTTGTGCCTCGAGGATGAAGATATGAGCCAAATATGCTCGTTAGGGGCATTCATTTTGAAGTGGATGCATGCACTTTGTGATATAGGATAGATTTTTTCGAAAAATCAACTAGCATGTATAGGAAGTGTGCTTTCTTTGAAAAATATTTGGTTCTTGGCCTTAGTGACCCAATCCAACTTAGTTGTGACTATAGTTCTCCTTGTTTTGATTGATGGCTATTCACAATTAAGAAGATTTTCTCAAGTCCCTAAAATCCATTCTTATTTATCTCTCTCAATCTTGGAAGGATCAAGAATTCACAACAAATTGCTTAATCCTCCATTCTTCTATAAATTTATGGTTTTTGGATCAATATCATCTTATTATCTCATATCCAAAACATCTCTAAAGGCTGACATGGAAATTCTTTTGCTAAGGCTCAAAATCTGTTTTTCAAGGGCGCACCGGGCCCCTGATCGAAGGCAAGCCACCGTCCGACCCATTAAGTAGACCTTGGAAGTCACATAATCGTGTTTATGCAACCTAAGTGGATGAGAATTGTCCTATAACATTTTTGGAGCAGTTTCAAGGAGCAAAATCTCAAAAGGAGGAAAAGGGCCGTACTACCGAGGGCGTGCCTGCTCTACCAGATAAGGACTCCCCGTTGAATTTTTATCGTGGATCTTCGGCTCTACCGAGGGGTGGGTCGAAAACCGGTATATGGCCTCTCCGGCTTGACCTACGGGCCGTCGGTCGGCTCTGACCAGAGACGGCCGAAGCTGTTACATTCGTGGGGCCAAACAGAAAAGGAATCCTCTTTTACCCCCTTTTACCACCCTCCTTTTCTCTCCTCTATCATTCACCACCCCTCTCCCCGCCCTCAAACCGCCGCCTGAAGGAACACACCGACCTCTCTTTCCTTCTTCACCTCTCTGGCAAGATCCATGGTGATTTGAAGATTGAACCAAGGAAAGGCCTCAAGATTGGAAGTAAAAGGATCTCGAAAGGCCCCTCTTCACTTTCCCCTTCGAGTTTCTTGGATTCAACTCGAATTCCTCTGCTCCAAAGGTATTCAAACCTTCTTTTGCCCGATCTTCTCACATGGTGCAAAGTTTTGAATTCCCTTTGGTAGAACATCTTCCGAGACTAACCTAGAGACATACTTATAGATCCATAAGGTTTTGTTGGTGCACATTGTGAGGAATCACGAATTTTGGGGTTTGACGGCCTACGGGCTCATATTATAAAAACCTGATCACCGAAGGATTTTACGTCCACCTCAAATTGTGTTTTCTTCATGTTTTTCAACACATATCTATTCGTCCTAGGATGTCTTTTGTTCATCTAGACCAAATCTGTAGATTGATAGCCGCTCAGAGTGAAGGAGGAGAAACTGGCTCTCGTTGCTCGTGGCACACGCAAACCGATTCTGTGGCCTGCACGGTACCCAATTGTTTCCGAACTTTCAAGATTCAATTCCAAATCAATTCAATCTTTTTCCTAGAGTCTTATACACTCTTGTCATCCTATTTTTAGTACTCTTGATGCTGCAGCTGGCGGTGCTGTGAAAAGGAAGGGGCAAAGAAAAGAAGAGAAGAAGTCCCTAACTCGCCGAGGAGCTATCCCTTGCGGGGATTTTGGGGAAGGGGGCAGCACTCGTCAACATCAGCGGCGAGAGATTGGAGACGCCTCGCTCACCCCAAGCAGAGTACTCGTGGATCTCGACTTAGGAGGTGAGCACCGAATTCAGTGCTTGATGACAATGTCGAGAGATGACCTTTCCGGCCGCCTTGAGGCCGAGGAGGCACCAGGAGGTTCGGGTCCGGAGACAAAGGATGAGGATGAGGTGATGAGGACGGAGGGATGAGGAGGAAGAGGAAGAGGATGTGGATGCCATGGAAGAGGACGACGACGATCTGTGTAGGTTGAGGATCATGCCACCCACTTACATTTACCCCCGACAGCCTGAAGTGAGGCCACCACAGGCCGGCATGACCAAGGCCCTAAAGAAGTCGAGGGGTCAAAAATCCATATGAGGAGGGCGGACTCTGTCGGGATCCGGGAGGTTTTGGGCCACCGCCAGCAAAGATTACTATGCTTCGTTTGATGGTCAAAGAAGTTCAAAATCACACACATGTATTCTAATATGTGGATTGGGATCGACATGTGCAAGGATGAGACCCCATATTTGATGAAGTCATGAGCAATTGTGAGAGGCAAAGGGTCAAAACACTCATGGGGTTCCGACATGATTGGAACAAGGAGATCATTGCCCAGCTTCTTTGCCACGGTGCATTTTGGTCACATTGAGACCGATAGGGCTATGATTTGGATGACCAACCCGCCAAATGCCACTCGATTACCTTCCATGTATTTTTGAGGTGCTTTGGGATCATGGCAGGAAGATGGGGAGTTGAGGAAGCTCCATGACGAGGGAGAGCTGGAGAAGGATGCCTTGTATGTGATGGGCCCTCGGTGTGGTGAGCATGCTAACTATGGGAAGGTGAAGAACCTCTACACCTACTTGCGCTGTCCTAAATAGGCTCCTTAGGGTGTCTATTACACCCGTAGATGGAAACTCCCTTAGAAATCACAAAAATTCCGTAAAACTTGATGGTGGCTTTGAGGGCCGGGGCCCGGAGTTTACCAACAAAGATTTTATGTGGCAAGAGATCAAGCACTTATCCGAGGACCCCAAGAAAACGGGTGCCTATAGTCCGTATATCATGTACATGATTGAAGAAGTTGCAAAAGACTAGAGTTTCCGAAAATGACACACAAGCCTCTCGAAGCTCAATCCTAGCAAAAATCCTCGGTTTTCCATCTCCTAGAGTTGAGCATGCACCGGGTCATGAGGAAGAAATTCTTGAGGAGGGAGCACGGCTCGATCCTCTGCCCTCTAGCAAGGGGCTCGCATCGGCTGCTCTCGGCTCCGACGGCCCAGCGCCGAGCACCTATTCCGACCGGCGGGGGTGGGCCGGGCACCCATGCATTGTGCCCTCGCATCCACCTCCTCTTTGAAAAAGTTTCTCAACTTCATTTTTAGATGTGCAAGAGCTCACAAAAAAGATGACATCCAAGTTGAGCAACAAAGGTCGAGAAGAGCTAACAAGCATTAATGAGGGACACAATGAAATTAATGCACAATGCCTAAGGCTTTCAACCTCCTCGCCCTCCACTTCCGTCTCCAGAATTTCCTCAAAGTTGAGATACCTTCCTTTGAAGAAAAGGATGAGGATGGGCCAACTCCGATTTGCTTAACTAACATGGCCCCATGTTCTTCGAGTCCCAAGAACGAGGATCATCCTCATACCTGGCTCCACCTCCATCTCCACCATTTGTACCTCCTCTCCGGGATGTAAAGGTGATCATCTCACTTCATGGATGAAGAGCAAGCACCCCCACCTCCTCCACCTCCTTCGAGCAAGTACAAGATTGGGGCGCTCGCTTCTCCGCCTCGAGATCTTTTTGGCTACAACCTCATTACTATGGTAAAAACCGCGCTCCTATAGCTCATCCATCTCAAATCACCGGTGGCTCCCGAGTCCATTTATCTAAACTCTCCCTGCATTGGATACTTGACAACTAAATAGGAGGGAGCTCACCCTGTGAGACGGATCTCTGCGATTAATGATCGATGTACCGCCTCTTCTCTGTGCCCCCTTCTCTGGATGCTTGATGACAAAGGGGAGAAGAATCGCGATTAAAGCCACAAGTCCCGCCGGGCCGGGTTGCCGTCTCCGTGCCGCAACGGCCCGATCGGCAGTTCCCTGCACCGGCCTGATCGGCGGCTCGGCCGGGGGTCAGAAGGAGAGAAGCCATGTAATAAGTTAGAACTTTAACTTAGTGGACTTGAGAACATTTGTGTGAGTGCTACCGTGTGTTTCAAAAGTATTGTGAAATTTGGCCACTTTATTGCTAGTTTGTGATGCGTGAATTGAATGGTGTTTGTTTGTGTTACAATGGAGCAAAGTGATCTAAACCAAACTTGCAACCTCGGCATGATCACCTTGGACCAAATAGCACATGAGACTCTCCTTGTTTTGTATATTGATTGGTCTCTAATTCTGGCTCGACGTGGCCTTGTGGGGCAACCGTCCGAAACCTGCCGCCCCGCCTGAGCTTGGGCCGGGGGCCGGACTCCGACCGTCCGACCCACAAGGGCAACCTACCGACTGTGCCGCTGGTCACCACTTTTTTCTTTGCTTTGTGCATATCTTGTCATACGCATCACGGATTTTATTTTGTCGTTCACACATGTTGCACTTCATTCGATTCTAAGATATAAAGGGGGAGCCTGGCCATCGTGTTTTTCTTCCAAATTTGTGCTAATGGCATTTAAGGCCAATCTTTTGAAATCCAACTCAAAGCACAAATTGAGGGGGAGCTTCCAGAATGAACGCACTACACGATCGAGTGTTCGAAACAATTCCCATTTTGTTCATGTGCCGCATTTGTTGCTACTTTTGAGCCCAAAGACATTGGACATGCACTCCATCCTGATCACAATTGGGTTAATTCGATGAAGGAGGAGTTGGAGAACTTTGAGAGGAATCATAAAAGAGAGTTGGTTGACCCTCCCCAGGGTGTAAGCCGATTGGTAGAAAGTGGGTGTGGAAAACAAAGAGGGAGAGAAAGGTGAAGTTGTGAGGAGCAAGTCGAGGCTTCGTTGCTCTGTGGGTTCGGCCTGCATGAGAGGATCGATCACGAGGAGACTCTTTGCTCCCGTAGCCCGTTTGGAGGCTATTAGGATCCTTCTAGCCTTCTCCGTGGCCAAAGGGTTCAAGTTGCACCAAATGGATGTGGAAGAGTGCTTTTCTAAATGGTGTGTTGGAGGAAGAAGTGTATGTGAGGCAAACTCGGGGTTTGAGAGTGAGAAGTACCGCACGGTGTACAAGTTGAGGAAGGCGTTGTATGGGTTGAAGCAGCGCCTAGAGCTTGGTATGGTAGGTTGAGGGGATTCTTGTTTGAGAGAGGTTTTGAGATGGGGAAGGTTCCGCACCGACACTAAGCTAAGTACACCAAGGACATTGACTACAAGGCTATGGGGACACCTATGAGTACAACTACAACCCTTGATGCGGACGAGGACGGTGAACACGTGGACCATAAGGAGTACCGAAGCATGATCAGTCACTCGTCTACTTGACATCGACGAAGTCAGACATCCAGTTCTCAGTATGTCTGTGCTCTCGTTTTCAAGCATCTCCAAGGACTTCGCATCGACAAGCGGTCATGCGCATTTCCTGGTATTTGCATCACACTCCCGACTTCGGCCTTTGCTACTCTGCGTCTTCTTCTTTGGCTCTTTATGGTTTTTCAGTCGCGGATTTTGCCGGGTGTCTATTGGATAGGAAGTCTACTTCTGGGACTTGCCAGTTCTTTGGTTCTTCTTTGGTGTCTTGGTCTTCCCGCAAACAGTCGAGTGTTGATCAATCCACTACCGAGGCAGAGTATGTGGCCGCAGCTAGTTGTTGTTCTCAGGTCCTTTGGATCACATACACCATGAGTGACTTTGGTGAGGAGTATACCCATGTCCCACTTCAATGTGACAGCACCAATGCCATAAGTGTAGCAAAGAACCTAGTGCTTCACTCCAAAACCAAACACATAGAAGTGAGGTATCATTTCCTGAGAGACAACATAGAGAAAGGGAAGATAGCTTTGATCCATGTACCCACACATGACCAACTAGCCGATATTTTCACCAAACCCCTAGATCAAGCAACTTTCACTCGTTTGCGGGGGGAGCTTGGTGTGTGTTTGATTTCTTGAGTTGGTGTGTGGGGGCTCTTTTGTAGCATATGCATAGCTTTCCTGTGTTCATTTCTTGCATTTGGCATGGCATATGTAACATGATGTATAGGCATCTTTGTATCTTAGGTTGCATGCATTTTGTATCATATGCATTGTTTAGGAAAAGCTTCTCCTATAAACATCGTTCACCATGGAATGATATGTATGTCTTTGTGAGCTAGTTTGGTAAGCTATGGTCAGTTTGTCTTAGTCTTGGTTTATATCCATGGTTGATGGCTATATTTTTGAAAAATGTCACATGTATGCTCTCTTGTGAGTAAATGTCTTTAAATGATCTTGACATGTTTTAGTGGTTTGGCTATGCTTAATTTGTGGTTGGATAGCTTATTTTGATCATATGGGGCCAAAGGCTCATTTGCCATCATGAATGTTTAGCCCCATACTTGATCTTGGGGAGGGGCATAAGTTCCTTTTTGTCGCAAAGACATTTGATGTACCAATTTCAAATCTGAAAATGAAATGTAAATTGCCTGGAAAATGTGCTCCCATGTCATATGTGCTAATTTTAATTTGGTTTGGGTGCTAAACCGTTGCATGATGCCTACCAATGAGAAGTCTCATATATAGAAGTAGGCACATGGCTCGGTGGCTTTGACATGACATGAGGTGCTTATGGGTATTTATGATGGTCTTATGATTAGAATGGTTGTCCTAGCATGAAGTTTGTGTTTCTTTGCCATTTTGACATGTTTTGCTCATGTTTAGGACATTGCTCATGAGAGGCTAAATTTTCGCAAAATTGCTCAATTCCATCTTAGCTTCGTCCAATGGTTGTGAAACTTGGTGATCATGTAGTTGATGTCATTACGAAACTATAGAGTATCTAACTTGCTCATTTGGACATGTGTAGCATCCTATGTTAAATTTTGTCTATTTGAGAAGCTCTAGGTTGCATTTTTTGCATTTTTGGCTTGATTCATGCATTGCCAACAAGGGAGAGAAGTTTGAGCTTGTTTTGCCTTGTTGCATGCATTTAAAATGTTTCCAAGTGGCTTCGAGCAAGTTTTGAGCTCGAGCAGTTCCTAGTTTTTCCAAGGTGGTACCAGCCTGACCGGTGAGATACACCGGTTTGACCGGTGTGAGTACCAGGCGCTGGAGGATCTAGCACACCGGTTTGACCAGTGTGGTTGACCGGTCTGACCGGTGCAGAGCAAAGCTGAAGCAACTACTCTGTTTTGCAAAGGTGGTTTGCATGCATTGGTTCAGAGGGGGATTACATGTGTGCAGGGGGAGCTCTATGTGGTTTTCGAGCTTTGGATTGGTGGTTTGTGCTCTTCTCTTGAGCATGGTTTTGTCTCGGATGTGTTGAGCCGTTGCCCTTGCCTAAGGGATCTGAGACTTGTCTTCTTCAAGTGATCTTGCTCTTTGCCTTTCCTTTGGCTTTCGATCGCTTGTTTGAGTTTCTTTTACTCGTTTTTTTCTTTTCCTTTTCTCTTTGATTACCAAAACATGTGTGTTGTCAATGCACTCATCAAGGGGGGATTGAGAGCCATGTGTGGTTTCAGGTCCAATGGATGGTCGCTTCCTGGTGCGATCAGTGATTGACAACATGGTATGGACTGATTCTTGGCTAAGTATTCTAGGTGCATGTTGTGGCTTGACTGGTGTTGGTGCAGGTGAAGAACAAGCACGAAAGGTCATTGCTGGTGAGGCCTTTACGTGTGGAGAAGACAAGTAGGCTCGGTTCGAGGGACCCGGTGGCCAGCGGGGTTAAGTGCGGGCTGCATGGTGGCAAGAACAGCAAGATGAAGTCATGGACGGTTCTTGGTTGAGCCTCAAAACCAAGGTCGAACCGAGACTATGTGAGAGCCGAGTCATGAGTGGTGATTGGCGGAGGCTACACCGAGTTCGTGGGGTTTCCGGTGGTTCACCAGAAAACCACTGGGTTCCTTGGTTGATCCACAAAGCCAAGACCGAAGAACCGAACACGAATGTGCAGCAGCATCAGATCGGTCTGACCAGTGGGTCTGAGCGGTCTGACCGGTGAGGAGCACTGGTCTGACCGGTGTGCGACGATGCAGTCCGGAGACTTCGAAGCGAAGGACACACGCCGAGATCACAAGGCATGCGTCGAGGCCAAGCAAGTTTGCGGTCGCCGGGCATCCGTCCGATGGAGCGAAGACAAAGTTTTTTGAATTCTCCCTTGAGGGGCATGTATACCTAGTTACATAGTAAGGGTATTTTAGACTTTCGGTTGCCTCCATATAACCCAAGTGGTGCAAGGATGGCAGCCATCTCTTGGAACCCTAGCTCATTGTGTTTTCCTATTTGCCCTTCCTATTTCGCTTAGGCTTTCCATAGGACTAGCTTGAGAGCTTCATGGTGAGATCTTGTGAGAGGTAAGGATGATCGGGCGGCAAGCTAGACCTTTTATGAACCTCTTTGGTATGTATATATAATTCAATATTGTTTCTCAAGTGCTTGGATGTGTCTTTCCCGTTTGTCCTTTTTGGTGATTTTCGGAGACCTTTCTTGGCATTATTCTTGGAGTGATTTCGAGGCCTTTCTCTTTGGGATTTGGTGGGGGATGTATGTGTGAACCCTTCGTGGTTCTTTTCCCTCTGATTCCCCTACCAAATCCGTGAGCGAAGGGGCTCGATTTTGGGGTTTTCTTGGCTCTAGGGTTAGATGCATTCTTGGTGGGATTTCTTCAATTCCTCTTGTTTTGCAAGTTTTGGTGGACGAAATCTTGGCTATGGAATGCCCATGAGGTGTTCCTACTATCCCCAAAGTCTTGTGCGAAACCGTGGAGTGAATCGGGAGATCACGAGTTGGATTTGGGGGAGTTGACCCGTGGGCGCTGTTCATCCCGAGAACTCAGGTCACACCGGTCTGACCAGTGCCTCTTATCGGTCTGACCGATGTAGACTCTCTGTTGAGTTTTGCTTGGGGAATATCTTGGTGAGTTCCTTTTTGTCCCTAGTTATTGTTGGTTCGAGTTTGGTCCAGTTTGGAGCTCGGTAGGTCTGTTTGGTGGATTTGGGATTTCCTGGCTTGGACCGGTCTGATCGGTAAGCTACACCGGCTTGACCGGTGTAGAGGCCTTGTGTGGAAGTTCTCAGATTTTGCCAGCAGGGACCGGTCGGACCGGTGCTGCTCACCGGCCTGACCGTTGTAGACCAGTGGTGCTCGAGTTGCTAGTTCCACTGCGTTCTCGAGTCGGTGTTGGTGGTTGTTGGTTCCTAGGACCAGTAGCACTCTAGTGGCTGCTTGGTCGTGACCAACTTAGGTAGCTGAGTTAGAGACATGTTTGGTTGTTGTGTTCATCTTGTTGAAGTTTCCATCTCCTTCGAGAAGAATTTTTTATCGACTCCTATTCACTCCCCCCTCTCTGGTTCGCCTAATCGGTCCTTCACGTAGGCGCTGGACTCTCCTCTTCTAGGACTTGGTCAAGCCTTCTGGACACCACTGCGGATTGGGCTTCTTACATGTTCAGCTTGACCCTCATCATCCAGTTGCAACATGTGTCGTCGTTTAGGAGCTCAGCACATGTTATCCTCATCATGAACCAGAGAATCGTCCATCTCTTCCTACCGATTGTTTGACTCTTCATTAACTCGGTCTCCCAGCCGATCATGAACACTGGCCTTGCCCCCAGCTGATCGTGGACACTAGCTTTGCCCCCCAGCCGATTGTGGACTGAAACCCGTTTATTGTTGAATCACGGTGATCTTTGGCTGTAGGTCTTCCGTCATTAAAGCAAACCCTTTTGGACGAGTAGCTACTATTGTAAGTTCCGTTGCACTCTAGATAGTTTTCTGTTGTCGGCAGCTTGATCCCTTCTTCCTAGCAGTACTTGAAAAACAGACATCTCCAATGTCCTTCGTTACATCGTGCACACTCTTCTCTTCCCTTTGATTTTTCTTATCGACGTTGAAACTTGTTGATCAGCATTTGGGACATGATAGGTCGGCGTGGCTTCAAGTCTCCTTCTTCAAGTAGTAACCCTTTTCCTTTGACATCGGTAGTGGTTACTTGTACTTTGGGATCAACAGCTCGTTTATTTTGAGCTGAATCAGATGTCAGCAATTTAACTCGTGAAGTGTCTTTGCTAGACATTTCAACTGTGTTGATTGGGAAGGGGTGCTGATCAATCTTCGTCGGTTTTCAGCTTTGGTAGGAGTTTCAAATTTAAGCCTCCCTTACTCAATAGTTGATTGAATCTGCTGTCTGAAGATCTTGCAATCATTGGTGTCATGCGATGTTGCATTGTCTCATTTGCAATACGTCATCCTCTTTAGCTCCTCTACAGATGGTATGGTATGGAACTGGGAGAGTTTGATCTGCCCGTGCTGAAGCAACAGATCAAATATCTTATCAGCCTTAGTGATATCAAAGCCAAATTTTTTCTGGTTCTTTCTTGCCAAAGGGACATGACACTGTGTTCTTGCCTTTGACCCACTATGCAAGCCCTATCATATTATCTTCATCTTCTGCATCCGAGTAATCCACATAGGACACCTTCTTCTGAAAGTTTCTTCTAGGCTCGTAGGACTTTGCAGTTTCTTGACTCATTCGACTAACCAATTGGCTGAGACTCGAAGTCATGTGATGCATATTTCTCCCTCAAGGTCAGTAAGAGACCTTGGAAAGCCAACTCAGCCAGTTGTTTGTCTCCTAAGTTCAAAACTATAGCACTTGTTTCTGACCTCATTGAATCTCTAAACGAATCCAGCAATTGTTTCATCGTTCCTTTGCTTGAGCCTGGTCAAATCAGTAATCTTCATCTCGTGAATGCCAGAGAAGAAGTAATTATGGAACTGTTGTTCCAAATCGAACCACTTGATGATAGAGTTAGCTAGCAGTGATGTGAACCATGAGAATGCTGGCCCCGATAGAGATGAAGAGAACAAATGTATCCTGAGTGCATCAATGTTCCCTGCTTCTCCACATTAGATGATGAATCAAGTGATGTGCTCCATAGTGGATGTTTCATCTTGCCCAGAGAACTTGGTGAAGTCTGGCACCTTGAATCTTGGCGGGAATGGTATTTGATCATAGCCAGATGGATACGTTGTCATGTACATGTAGGACTGCTGCTTGGGTTTTATCCCATACTGCTTCAGTAGCATCTCTAAGAAATGGTTGATCAACTCCTGCTTCATGTGAGACTTCAATTCAGTAGATACTTGTTCAGTTGCTTGTATTTCAGCTGGAGTCTCTGGAGGTCGTTCTTCTAAGATCCTTAGCTATGGATTCGGTACCGTTGATGTCCCTATCCCAGAAGAACCTTGTGTATTTGCAACAGGTGGAGCTTGTCCGATCGGCTGACCAGCCGATGGTCTTGATTGCTGCAGATTCAACTGGCTTGGCCAATTGATTCATAAGTGTTTGTAGTAACTGTGCAGAATCCACTTGTGGAATTACTAGTTGCATTGTTACCCTTTGGTTGATCAGCTGCTGAGGCGATGATCTGGTATGAACCACTGTGTTGGTCGGGGTCAAGACAGGTTGCATTGATGTTGACTGCTGTAGTGGGGTAGTCTGTACGGGCATCTCGAATGTTGGATGCTGTAGTGGAGCAGTTTGCACGGGCATCCCTAGAATCGGCTGCTGAGCCGATCTCTGAGGTGGAACAGAAGTGGGTTTCTAAGGTGGAATGAGAGCTCTTTTCTCTGTTGGTATGACCATATGAGCATGAGCTGGATTGATCTTGACTCTTTCAAAAGCTTTGCTCCCGTGATTGAAGTAGACGAACACAACTCCTTCCCCATTCGTGTGCATAGTCCCTGGAGTACCCCCAAATGTAGCTTGGTAAGACTGTGGGTACTTCACTACTGGAATTTCTTCAGGCTGAGACTCAAGAAAATTTGAGATATCATTCTCAAAATGATCACGAGGTAAGCCCCATCCTGCAAGCCTTCCGTCTTGATCTCTCATCGCAGGATATTTTCATTTTGTACTGGGAACATCTGATCCTGGATGTTAGATTGTATTGGCATTGTGACAGCAAGTTCTTTAGCTTTACCATCACCACTTTGATTCTGAATCGTCTAGGAGTCCGATGAAGAACCAGGAGTAGCTTGTGGAGACGGTGTAACATTTACTGTTGAATCATCAATCAGCCGAGTAGCCGATTGGTCTTGTTGGAACACTGGAGGAGTTCAGCTTGGCTGAAAATATGCTGGGCCCAGGTATCTTCCTTTTTTTAGTGCTTCAATCAGACTATTCTGCACCGTATTAGCAAAGACCTTAGCTTGATCGATCATTGTCTGGTGCATCACCTTAGTCATCATGTCCTAATGTGATTCAGGATCGACTGAGAAGGTGGCTTGCTTAGGCGTGGGCAACGGACTCTTCTTGAAGATCCCATTATTAGTCTGACCGTATGATGACAGGCAAAGATCTTCACAATGTCTCATATGAGATTTGAACTCAGCTTTGTCTGTATCCTTTAGTTGATCCCTGGTGATCGCTTGGACGTTGTCAGGATCAATCTCAGAAGCACCAGTCTTCGCAGTCTTCGTCATTGTTGACTTTTTCGTGTCCCTCTGGGCATGTCAAAAGTGTGTTGACGCGAAAATAGGACGTCACCTCCACGCGCAGCACACGTTAGTCCCTGGTCTGTAGCGAGGCGTGGCGGCCAATCTGACCTGTTGATTAACAATGAAAAATATTAGGGATCAGCTAGAGAACCGATGGCCTTGTAGCGACACGTGTACCAGCCAATCGGTCGATACAGGTAAAAGCGGGATCGGCCGGCTCAGGAGCGACTGAAGCGCAGGTGTGTGAGTAGATAGATCGGCTAGATCAGCCAATCGTGACGTCAGTAGTCGAGTAGGTCAGAATCGGCTGTGGTGTTAGAAGCCGATAGGATCTAGATTGAGTGGATGATAAAAATAATAGCTAAAACCACAAGAATTGGTACAAAAACTTGCAAATCTAGCTAATATCCGTAATGGGTGAATAACGAACTAGACGAAACCTCAGTGATGCGCCCAGAGGTTAAAGCCTAGGATTATTCGGTAAAACGGTACTCACAAGCTTGCCGAAGGTCAATTAATGCAGCCCGACGAACTCGAAGCATGGCGTTGTAGAAAAGGGAAAATCGCAATAGCGAAGTGGCCGAAAAGTAGATGCTATAAAGGTAGATGCTGTAAAGTAGAAGTAGTAAAGTAAAGGGTTTGCCCAGAGGCGGTTTGTTTGATATTGGTGTGTAAAAATTTTCCGACCAAGCAGGGACGCTATTTATGTCCTGAGGACAAACCCGACTGCTAGCCGATCACGACACTATTTACTTGCATCTAAAGACAAAAAACTACTAAAAACAGAAAAGGACTCTGTTGACGGTGAAATTCTGTCAACCTAGCCATGAGTTTACCTTCGGTGTTGGTATGAGTTTTATATCTTATGCATTGGTACTAACACCCTTGATATAACAATTTCATTTGTGCATGTCGGTTTTGGAGTTTAGTGTTTATGCAGGGTTTTGACGTTGAAAGCAAGACTTCCGGGATAAGTTCATCACGCACCTTGACAAGACCTTGAAGCCCGGTACAAGTCATGTAATGAAGCAAACTTGACTCCAAGAAGCCCAGGGACCTGACCCGAGAAGATGACAAACTCCGAGGACCTAGGCAGAAAAGTGTTGAATCTTGCGAGACAAGGAGCTTCGTCCAACTTAGAGAGAAACTGATGACAAGGGCCCGCATACAGAAGGGGGAAGGACCTAGAAGACTCGGAAACCGACGCCATGTGAAGGAGGCAGGAAACTGGGCCGAGGTGGGCCCAGGCCGGTCGGCCCGGCCCATTCCAGAGCCCAGTCGCCTCCCCCTTTGACCTAGCCGCCATTTGGGCTATTTATAGCCATGGGGTCGAGAGCCACGAATCAATCCATTCGTCATCGGCCGCCGAGGAGCAGAGAAGAGAGGGACACCATCTCGGAGAGGAGAGGGTCGAGCTAGTTGACTAGGGTCTCCCTAGCCGACGTTGGAACCTTGCAAGGAAGACCACGTCGGAGTTCTCGGAGCTACAAGCAAGATCGAGGTAGGATCCCGGTGGTGATCTTGGTTCGTTTATCATGTACTAGTTGATGTATCAAGCTGAATCCGATTCTTAGCGACCAAGTGTTTCTCCGAAGTCTTCATTTTCGATCGGCTTTACTTACCGTAGATCTATTCTCGAGATAGATCACTTAGGGTGTTCTTGTAGCTGTGGTGGCTAGAGGTGCACGCTTGACCTTCCGAAAGATCTCGAGTTGTCCTCGGACTCGCCCCAGACTACCCACATGAATAGGAGTGCGTTGTGACGAAACGGTGGCTCTGAAAGGTGGGCGTTTATGGAGTCAAGCGGGAAACCACGGTTTAAAGAGGCTTCTAATGAGATTAAACTTGCCACTTCTTCTTTTGCTTGGAACTTCAACAAAAGGCTCGATCCGATCTCTCTAGGTCAGTTTATCTACCCCTCTATCTTTTGCTAGCTCTGGTCTTTAGTAGATTAGATTCATTTTTGATGTTCTTTGATTAGATGCATTAGGGTTTTATCTTTCGAAGATTGAAGTTTCTCGGCATTACTAGATCATATCTTGCGTCACACATTTATTCCACAGATTCGATACCTTGGGTTCACCACTTGAGGGAAGAAGGGTCCCTTGACTACGACGGGAGACTTGTCCACTTGCAAGTCTAAACGAACTTTGATACAACTATTAACCGTCAACAAGCCCCGTTTTCTGGCGCCGTTGCCGGGGAACAAGTGATCAAGATATGAACTTTTATTGCTTTGTGTAATTTTCAGTTTTCTTTTAGTTTTTCTCTTTGCATCTACTAACTTGTGATCATCCTCAAAATCAATCTAATCTAGTTTGGCTAACCCTAGATTTCTTAGATTTGTTGTTACTTTTTGTTTTTGTATATTTTGTTTATCGCTAACTCTAACAGGAGATGGACGGCTACCTCTCCAACAAACCCGATAATTTTGTGGATGGTCCAGAAAAACTTTACTGGCTAAGGAGACGCGAAGCACATCAAGCTAAAATGCTGGATTTTGTAGATTCAAAGTCGGATGACGAAGGATCGTTGGAATCTCCGAAGAGTTCACCACCTCAATGTCCTCAGGAGAATTGGCTTCCACCGATGAGTGAACAACCGCCACAAGAATGCAAGATTGGGGAGCTATGTACCCCGGACATCGTCGACCTACCAATCTTGAACCTCGCAGAGATCGGAAGGCCGTTCGAGATAAAGACCTCAACAATCCGCATGGTGCAACATTCACCCTTCACCGGTAAAGAGGATCCGAACCTTCACCTCCAAGCGTTCATTCAACTATGTCAGACATTCAACATGGACGGGGTGATTTTCAAGATCAAATGGGGGCAAGGCTCTTTCCGTTCTCGCTACTTAGGAAGGTTTTGCAATGGTTCCACTCTCAACCAGCGGAGACGGTGCCGAATTGGAACGCGTTGATGAGGGCCTTCATGAAGAAATACTACTCGCCGGGTAAAACTCAAAGCTTGCGTAACAAGATTGCCACTTTTGCTCAATATCCTATGGAAACTATCTCGGAGGCATTCGAGCGCTTCAATGAGTACACTTGGGTGGTTCCACATCACAAGTTCCCGAAGGAGGACCTCGTGCAAAAGTTCTATCAAGGACTCACCATGGCGTCAAGGACGATCATCGATGCATCGGCGGGAGGATCTATCATCGAGCTTACACCGACTCAAGCTTTCACTCTATTCAAGAAGGTCGCAGACAATGACATGTGGGCGTCATCTGGACGCTTACTTCCGGTTCAACCCACGGGGAACGTCAAAGGAGTATCGCAAGTGGAGAAGGAGAACATACTTGAAGGCAAGATCGATTCACTCATGCAGAGGTTGGAGAAGATGGAGATAGAGAAGAAGGAGGCTCAAAACTTAAAGGTTGCCGAAGCAAGATCCACATGTGAAGAGTGCGGAGAATATGGTCATGTCGACATGGATTGTCCCGGGAGGAAGCCAAGGTGCTCGACTACATGAGGAAGGGAGATTTGCCGAACTTCCGCTACGGGCAAGGTAGACCTCAATTTAATGCAAGCTCATCCGGTCCACTTCGTATACAATTGAAGGACTTCATGGATGAGCCAGCTAAGATCAACAAGGACACCGTCACCAAGTTCAAAGCCATAGACAAGGTGTTGGAGAACATCTATAGCAAAGTGACGGAGGTCGGAAGCTCCAACCATCAAGTGCTCAACATGATGAAGATGCTCGAGATGCAAGTGGGACAACTTGCCGGGCGCCTCACTACTAATGAAGGGAAGCTTTCGGGACAACCTAAAGGTCTTGAATCAGCAAAGGCTATTCAAACACGTTTGGGAAAGGAGACCGAAGATCTGGAACGTTCCGCGGGAGCAAGGAAGCCTAAACCATCCGCCGAGGCGGAGGAATTTGCTAAGGAGGAAGTTACGGAGATCGTCACCGAAGATACCACAACTCAAGCCACTCTACTTCCGAGCAACACTTAGGGTAGATCATGTCAAGATGTCTGAGAAATGTAGTGCCGCTATTGCAAATGGACTAGAGAAGCAAAAAGACCCCGGATGCCCGACAATTCCATGTTCTGTTGGTTCGTTCAAGTTCGAGAAAGCATTATGCTACCTTGGAGCAAGTGTGAGCGTCATGCCAAGGGATGTGTTCGAGAAGCTACGCCTACCATTGGAGCCTACGGGTATGTGTTTGGAGTTGGGTGATAACTTCATTCGCTATCCCTTGGGCATCGCCGAAGATGTGCCCGTGAAGGTCGGACACCACTTCATCCCTGTCGACTTCGTGGTACTTGAGATGGGAGAGAGGGAGAAGCCACCACTGATCCTTGGGAGGCCTTTCCTCAAGACCGTGAGAGCTACCATTGATGTTGGCAAGGGGGAGATCATGTTCGACATCAACGGAGAAAGGAGTTCCTTGAAGTTTCAACCACACCTCGAGGTATGCAATATGATTGAAGTTAAAAATGTTCTACCTTATCGTCGTGTTGTTCAGGAGGAACTAAGGGAGAAGGAAGGGCTGAAGAAGAAGAAAGAGCCGAAGAAGAAGGACGTGAAGAAAATCAAGGAAGATGTTGTATCCGTCATGACAAAGTAACAAAAGCCGACTGTGAATACCAAAAAGATGACTAAGCCGGAGAATAAGCCCGTGCCCAAGATGGTGCGGAAGTGGGTACCCAAGATTGCAACACCCACACAGAGTGTTGATCCGAAGTAATCAAGTGAAGAAGTCTAGCCATGGAATATAAACGAAACGCTAGGCGGGAGGCAACCCGTTTTGTCATGTCAATAATAAGCTACCGGGAGGACAACCCAATTCCAGGTTTTTCGAGTCTTTTCAAATAATTTAGCTTTGAATTTTACTATGCAAAGACATTAGACTTAAAAGTGTTTGAACAATATTAGATACATAATTCTTGGTTGAATATTTTGTTTGATCATAAACTCTTTACATGAACCCTCCTATGTGTTTGTTTGCTTCTTTTCGAGAAACCACAACCAAATAAATTCAGAATCTAACTCAACCATTCATCCTCTTTATGATGTTGTTTTTCATGCTAAAAACACACGAGTAGAGCCACGACTTGTAGCTAGATGTTATTTAAATTTCAGCACGTGGTAGGACTTGCGTGAACCTAGAATCTTAACTTTTGGTTGGTTTAAAATTCTATATCCTTGGTTTCTCTAAGATTAGAATTTTTTTAAGCCTCATTTAATTTTATTTCATTCAAAATCTCTCTCATTTAACCAAAATTAGAACCTAAACCTATGCCCCCATGATCAAGCTGGGAAAGTTTGCTCTCAACTAATGAAGACAAGCAATACCGGTAAGACCAATATAAATGTAGTCGGAAAATATTTTCGACTTACATTTGTTTAGTGGTTTAAAAACTTCTTTACATTTATGTTTGAGCTCTCCCATAGCTCTGAGATTATTTTAAAATTTTGAAATTAGAGGAGTGCTTAGCCTTAAGACATGCTTAGAGGGAGGCAATCTAGTTAAGTTAATCATGCATGCACCATAATGCATCATTGGATGCCATCCCAACAACTTTCATCAAGACCACATGCAAAAAACAAGCATGGGTGGGCGGCAAGCATGACTTTGCAGGAAATTCATGGTGGCCTGTGAAGCAAGTGGAGCAAGGGAGCATGGACATGACTCAAAGGAAGAAGCATCAAGTGGAAGGACCAATAATGCAAGTAAAGGAGTGGACGAGAGCGTTTGGGCGGTGCAACAAGTGGAGCACGCGGGCACAAAGGTCACAAAGGGGAGATCATCGCAATGAAGAAAACTGAGCCAGGGAGGAGCACGCAACCACCAGGGCCGGTCGGCCTAGGCTGGCCGGCCTACCCTATAAAAGGCGCCTCCCGGTGCCCGTCTTCTGCAGGCAAGTAGCTCTCTCCTTCCTCCATTTGTGTGCTCAAGTTTGCGAGTCCAGAACCACCATAGACACATCCATCCTTCCCAAGCTTGATAGCTCAAACAATTCACACCCTTAATCCACTCGAAGTGCACATTCCGAAGTAATTTTTGAAGTGCCCAGTTACCGGTTGAAACCCGGAATTTTATTAGAGAGACGAGTGCTGCAATCATGTGGAAGAAAACCACAAGTCTCTTCACCAAGAAGAAGGGGTCGTCGTCGTCCAAGCCATCTTTGACGACGTCTTCGAGGAGGCACTCGGTTTCCGAGTCTCCTCGGAGCATGGAGGAGGACACGGCACCGCCAAGGAGGAACGACACTCTCCTCCCCGGTGGCATGAGGGCAACAAGGAGCACGTCCATGAGGTTTACCTAACCTCAAGGGCGTACGGAGGAGCCACCCGTCCCACCTCGTCGATCGACCCGTTCATCCGCTCCACCTCCATACACTCTGCGATACTCCACATATGGCTTCATCATCTTGTCGGAGGAGGAGGAGGAGAAGAAACTCTCTCACCTTGAGAAGAGGCTTGTGGCAAACGTCGATTTTGACGATCAAGCTCTCAACTCATTGGGTTTTGGCATGGACATATATTATATGTTGGGGCACCTTGGATGGGTGCAATTCTCCAACGGGGTGTCGGCAAACACCAACAAGGAGTTTGCCTTGGAAATTTTGATGACTATGGCGCCTATCCTTGATGAGGTGGTGCCAAGTTTATCATTCCGTTTGGAGGGAATTCAGCAAGTGGTTCCCTATGAGCACATTAGGGAGCTACTTGAGTTCCAAAAGGGAGCTCTGGAGAAAGTTGACGTGCCAGAAGGATGTTGGATGGATTTTGGAATTTAATCTCCGGTGAAACCCACCAACAACGTAATTCCATCCGGAACCCCATTATCCAAGTACTCCACTCATGGATGTGAAAGAGGATTATGGGGAGGATGAAGGGAGACGAAGGTGACCGACACAGAGTTAAATTGGCTTTACTCGGCCTTAATTGCCAGATAGCCAATAGACCCCTCATACCTTATGATCAACTGATGGTGTTGCGAGGCAAAATCGAGATCGGGAGATATTGGTTCGGGGTGCTACCTCTTCATGTTGGCCATCTCCCTAAGGCCAGGAATTTCAAGAAATCCCGAACATCTTTTATCCGGGACCTCTCTCGGATTTGAATACTTGAAGCAAGGGAAATACATAAGTGGAGATGAGAGAGGAGTCTTTCATGTGGCCAAAGTGAACTTACCCCTTCCGGATCCAAGACTAAGACTCTTCATTCAAGGGAAGGAAGATTGGTTGGAGGAAGGAATTCTTGTGCCGGCGAAAAAGAATAAAAGAGGAAAGATTATAGAGGAAGGATCCTCCTCGGCGCAAGAGGGTGGTGCACAACAAAATTATGTGCCACCGTTCAGAGGAATCCCTACACTGCCAAGTTAGTACGGAGGGCCATCAATGCAAGCATGGGGGAGTGGTGCAGCCGTGCCCCCACAAAATTATGTGGTGCCCAACGTAACCTTTGCGGAGCCCTATACACAATACCCCCAACCACAACAAAGAATGGCCATAATTGGAGGGTATGCTGCGAGAAACATGCAAAGCGTCGCAGCAATCCAATCCAACGCGGCTCAATGGGGTGAAGGCAATGGAAATATTGCCTATGAGCTAGGGCGCCTTCACCTAGTACCGCCAGATCAATTTGTTGGAGGGGGTGTCCAAACCTACTATGAGAAAGGGTACAACTACCAAGATCATCAATACCAACCGCCGACGGAAGATTGAGAAGAAGGAGGAGCTTTAGTCTTCTTTTTTTCCCTTTTTCTGTAATTTTCAGCTTGTGTTTACTTATGTTTGCACAGTGTTTTTAGTCTTTATTTAAATTTCAGCAAGTGTGTTAGTTTATTTTCAGCTTATATGTTAACTAGTTTCCATCATGAATAAAGACACCATCTTGTTTTTATCTTTGGTAAAGTTATAAAATTTATGCCATGATGATATATGATTATAATTGCCGCTTTGTTTATCTTTGTAATTGATTTATGCATGTTAAAGCTAGTGATCTCTTAAAATGCAAATCTGAATTTATCTAATTGCTAGCATAATCTTTAGCGGAGGTTATGATTAAAAATAAAGACCCATAGTGTTTTATGTGCTCTCAAGTTTTAGATAGATTGAAGATGATTTTTATTCTTAAAAGTAATGCTAACCTTGTCATAAATATCACTTGTGTGTTGCTCTACCTATCCAGAGCCTTATATACATTTAAGTGCATAAACCTTAGTGTACAAGATTTATTTTTGAGTGAGTTATTGCAGGCCATGATTTCTCTGGCCCAAGACTAAGAAGCTGGTCATTCTGTTTTTGCGTATCTATCTTTTTGCTAGCCTCTTATCCGTGCATTGTGTATCCACACATCGGAGATCTCACAAACCTCGCCGGATATCCACCCTCAAAACCAAATATCATCTTTTGTGATTACCTCCTTGTCCACAACCTATCGTTGAGGATGGATCATCAATTCAAGGAAGATTGCAAGACGGTGCCATGATTGAAGATTTCAAGTATCTCTCCAAAGGAAAAATATTTCCGGTACCTACCTTATCTCTATCACCTTTTGCTCGAGGACGAGCAAACGTATAAGCATGGGGGAGGAGGTAGGTACAATGCAATTTTAGAGTTCAAAGGGGAGCAAATAAAAAAAATCATGAGAAAGAAAAAAAGAGAAAAAGAAAAATGAGAAAAAGAAAGAAAGAAAAAGAAAAAATATAAATATATGTATGAGAAAAAAATATGAGTATGTGTAAAAATAAAATAAAGTGAACTCCTAGTTCTCTAATGTGCATTAGGAATTTCAAGGCTTCAAGATTAAAAGATCCATACTCATTTTCCAACCATGTGCAATCCGATAACGAGGACTTCCTTTGTGCCTCGGAACCACTGTTTGCCATTTGCACATGTCTACCTATCTCAAGTGTGTGTATTTTTCTCTTTCCCATGACATCATTTTCCAATGACCTTTTTGACGAGTCTCGGTAAGACCATGAGAAGCTTGTCTTGTTATGACAACATCTCATTTATAATATCTTGGTAGGACTAAACTTTCCCAAAATCTCCATATAAACCACATATATGTTATGAAAGGGAAAGGAGTAGAATAAATAGGCTTGAGAGACAAGTGAGATGAGAATTCATGAGCAATATGCAAGGTGATCTAAATTTGTGAACTTGGTTTAGCTCTTTTTAATCTCGTTCTTTATTTCAAAATTTCTGAGATCTATTTAAACTTTGGGAGCATGTCAATACTTGTGGGATAAGCTTAATTAAGAATCTATCCTCCGTAGAGATGAAGGCTAGTACATTATGAAACTTTAACGAATTAAATTCTGAGATCATTATGTTTTCTCATGTATGATCAAGTGCAAGGTTTTAACAGTGAAGGGCAATGATGATATCCATCGAAGGCTTACTCGAGGACGAGAAAGGTTTAAGCATGGGGGAGATGTTGATAGTGAAATTCCGTCAACCTAGCCATGAGTTTACCTTCGGTGTTGGCATGAGTTTTATATCTTATCCATTGGTACTAACCCCCTTGATATAACATGTTCATTCGTGCATGTCGGTTTTGGAGTTTAGTGTTTATGTAGGGTTTTGATGTTGAAAGAAGACTTCCGGGATAAGTTCATCAAGCACCTTGACAAGACCTTGAAGCCCGGTACAAGACATGCAATGAAGAAAACTTTACTCCAAGAAGCCCAGGGACCTAACCCGAGAAGATGACAAACTCCGAGGACCTAGCCGGAAAAGTCTCGAATCTTTCGAGACAAGGAGCTTCGTCCAACTCGAAGAGAAACTGACGACAAGGGCCCACATGCAGAAGGGGGAAGGATCTGGAAGACTCAGGAACCGACGCCACGCGAAGGAGGCAGGCAACTGGACCGGGGTGGGCCAAGGTCAGTCGGCCCAGGCCGGTCGGCCAGGCCCATTCCAGGGCCCAGTCAGCTCCCCCTTTGACCTAGCCGCCATTCGGGCTATTTATAGCCCCAGGGTCGAGAGCCACGAATCAATCCATTCGTCATCGACCGCCGAGGAGCAGAGAAGAGAGGGACACCATCTCGGAGAGGAGAGGGTTGAGCTAGTTGACTAGGGTCTCCCTAGCCGACGTGGGAACATTGCAAGGAAGACAACGTCGGAGTTCCCTGAGCTAGAAGCAAGATCGAGGTAGTATCCCGGTGGTGATCTTGGTTCGTTTATCATGTACTAGTTGATGTATCAAGTTGAATCTGATTCTTAGCAATCAAGTGTTTCTCTGAAGTCTTCGTTTTCGATTAGCTTTGCTTATCTTAGATCTATTCTCGAGATAGATTACTTAGGGTGTTCTTGTAGCCGTGGTGGCTAGAGGTGCACGCCCGACCTTCCGAAAGATCTCGATTTGTCCTCGGACTCGCCCTAGACTACCCACATGAATAGGAGTGCATTGTGACAGAACGGTGACTCTGAAAAGCGGGCGTTTTCGAAGTCGGACGAGAAACCACAGTTTAAAGAGGCTTCTAATGAGATTAAACTTTCTACTTCTTCTTTTGCTTGGAACTTCAACAAAAGGCTCGATCTGATCTCTCTAGGTCGGTTTATCTACCCCCTCTATCTTTTGCTACCTCCGGTATTTAGTAGATTAGATTCGTTTTTGATGTTATTTGATTAGATGTATTAGGGTTTTATCTTTCGAAGATTGAAGTTTCTCGGCATTACTAGATCATCTCTTGTGTCACACATTTGTTCCACGGATTCGATATCTTGGGTCCACCACTCGAGGAAAGAAGGGTCCCTTGACTAGGACGGGAGACTTGTCCGCTTGCAAGTCTAAACAAACTTTGATACAACTATAACCGTCAACAGACTTGTAGGAGTCGAAACTTTCTAAAACTAACTCTTTGACCCGTCGCCAATCGTTGATTGACCTGCCTCCACCATGCTTTTCTTCTGGCGTATCTCCATGATTACCGCCTCTTTTTCTTCATCAGTCGATCTTTTGGTTGACCATCGGCCGCTCTCTTTGATCAACTGGCCCACTGTCAGGGTTGGATCCCTCTGACTATCAGCGGATCTTGTTGACCATCCTTCTCTTTCATCAATCGGTCGATTGCACTCTGTTTCTCATCGACTGCTTCTCCTTATCCCTTTTGACCAATTTTTCCAAAAAAACGGTTTCAATAGGGGAGCTGGTGGGGATAGCCAACGCGACAAGGAACCGGTAGGGGATAGCCGGCACGAAAGGGAGCCTGATCGCTTGATTGCATCAACCGGGTAGGAGTGAGGCGCGAGTGTTTGCAGAAGTGGTAGTGTGGTTCAGAACTGGCGAGGATGCGAATGGTGGGGGGTAGGAATGGTGATTTATGTGGAGTTAGTCACCTTGCCTAGGATGTTGTGCCGATTCGGTGAGAAGGTAAGCAACGGACGCCTCTTGAGTCTTGACTCTTGAGTGGCTTCCATTTATCTTCCACGGTTGAGGGGCTGATGTGCAGGTCCCTACGCCGTATGACTAACACGTCTGTGGTCCCTTGATGATGGAAACCACCTTCCATGGGAAGTTGTGGCACGAGGATGGCAATGGGAGGATGTTCCTATTAAGAAAAAGTGACAAGACTGGACTAAATTATTTGTAGATTTGTTGGCAAAATGGGTTCACATTTTTCAAATGAACATCGATCCAAAGTACTCCATAGGAGGAAACAGAGTTCTCTGATCATACACTAATAAGAATTACAGCAAAGTCATACTTGTTATTGTTGGCAATTATCTTTTCATCCAGTCTGGGTCGTTAAGGATCAAAGGCGCCACCTCACCGTCGAGCAGGAACGGGTCCAACATCGGGGGTTGAGTGGCTGGCAACGCCACTGGCCTTTCGAGCAGGGACATTAACGTTCATGCCCCTAAGCTTTCCGAGACAGTCGGCGCGGCGAGCGCACTTGACATCACTAGCTGAGTGGCTGGCAACATTGCCGGCCTTTCGAGTAGGGACAGGAACGACTATGCTCCTGAGCTCTCCGGGATAGTCGGCGTGGCGAGTGCACTCGACATCACTGGCCGAGCGGCTGGCAACACCATCGGCCTATAGAGCAGGGACAGGAACGGCCATGCGCCTGAGCTCTTTGGGACAACAGACGCACTTGACATCAATGGCAGAGTGGAGGGCCACGACTGCCACATGCGACTAGCCCAGCCTCTCGGGCACTCCACCCACTACACACCAGCTTATGGTGGCGACGGGTATGGCCGTGCGCCTGAGCTCTCCGGGACAGTCGAAGCAGTGGGCACTTGACATCAATGGCTGAGCGGCTGGTAACACCACTGGCTTGTGGAGCAGGGACGGGAATGACTGTGCGCCTGAGCTCTCCGGGACAGTCCAAGCGATGGGCACACTTGACATCAATGGCGAAGTGGTGGGCCACGACTTCCATGTGCGACCAACCCGGCCCCTCGGGCACTGCGCCCACTACACGCCGGCACGGTGGCGACGGTGAGATGAGAATTGTGGTTCGGTGGATGTGGAGAGAATGCATGTCCCACCGCTACCCAACATGCCAGCGACAAAGGCCGCAGTCGGCACAGAGCGTGCCAGGCCCCATCGTCCTGGCAATCCATTGCGGTGTTTCTATCCTGCCGCAGTCACTGCATCTCAGCCCCGCCGGAGCTTTAGCCGGCGTGGATGGTAGGAGAGCAAGCTCCACAAGAGGCACACGATGGTTGTTGTCGACCATTAGGGGAGATGCTCTGAAATGCACATAGAAATTAGTTTGCTCAAAGAGGCGGAAAAGGTTGAAAGAACAAAGAAATCGATTGAATTGTGAGAGAAAATGACGGTACTTGCGCCGATAGGAGGCGATGCCGATGGGGCCTTCTAGTGCCGAGAGGAGGAGATGCTGTTGGGGTTTTCTTTCATTGAGAAGGAGATGCAAAACTGTTTTCCAATAGTATATATTAATAGATCTCATTTGGCAAGGAAAAGGTGCAGGGTCTCATGGAGGATCGTGTTAGGCAAATGGCCTAGGCGAGTAACTTCCAATCTCGTTAAACTTGGAGCAAGCTTAATTCATTTGAACATGATGAGATCGAAAGTTCTCACGAGACCAGTTATTCTGGTATACGAGGTCGGATATTTGGGTGGATCGGAGAAATATTTTTAATCATTTGATGGTAAAAAGATGCTTGTTTTAAATATGGACAAGCTGAGATATGATATCATCCTTGTTAGGGAGAGCCAAAACGTGCACAATTCAAACGTGGAGTTGTGGCTTAGGTATAGCAAATTGAAGCGATGGGCAACAATTTGGCTGTCATCCCAAAGAGCTAGCAACGATTTGTTTTTCAAAGACTTGGTTAGTAGGAAAGAATCATGAAGACAAGCAAGCTGACTTAGAGTTTGAACGACGGCTTCATTCTTCCTTGTTGACGAGTCATGCTTGGTAACAACAAAATGAAAGCATGCAACGAGATAGGCAATATAACCGGGGTAGGGCCGGATGTTTGGGTTTACGAAACATTAATAGACGAGACAAAAATTTTCATTCCTTTCCTGGCAAAAGTTGCTTGTTTTGAATTGGGCAAACCTGATTACGTATTTCGTAGTTTCTGAGATAGTGAGATCACATTATTTGTTTTTTAATTGTCCAATATTGATTTCCACCTCTCTAAATTGCGATGAACTATTCCAACTACCAGCTGTCATAAATTAATGGGGGAAGACTAGAAGTTGGTTTCCATCACATCAATGCGTGTGCTAGTATTGGTACACGGGAATCAAGGAACAAAGATAGAAACAGATATCAGTGGATTGATCTACAAACAAATATATCCAAAATCACTCTCACATGTCAGGGTAATTTGTTTGGATACAGATATGCAATAATTTTGCTAAAGAACAGATCACAATCAGCATGAATTATACATTCCTCTTTACAAAAATGTAACAATTCTTTCCCGCTCGTCTTGAAGCACAGGTATGGTGGCCTGCGCACTGATGATTGTCGCGCGCCACTAGCGGTGCCAGCATTGCACGTCGGTGCCATGTCACTCACTAGATCACCTATGAGGCTGCCTCACGACACCGTAGGCAACCCTTATTCGTTCGCATCATCATCGATGCTACGACCGCCAATTCTTCCTCCCCCTCGACCTCTCTGATGTACAACCTCGCAGTGTCATCATCACCGGCACCGCCATTGGCCCTGTAGAGGACCGTGGCAGCTACGTAGTCCGCCACATTGTGCCCGGCCTGGGCCTCCTCCTCGAGCTTCGCGATGGATGACCGGGAGCTGTAGTTTTCCCCGAACAGGATGTCCATCCCGGAGAGGAAACATGCCTCCGGGTTTCTTATGCAAGTCAGGTAGTCGAGGAGAGCGTCGTAGCCCTTGCGGTCGTTCCACTGCTGCTCGATGGCAAATCTCTCTAGCGCCACGTGCCGACCAACGGCCGCATTAGTGCACACGCAATGCATCTCCTGGCAGGTTGCCCGTAGGCTACGGAGGTTGTCCATGGCCCGCTCCGAGGTCGCAGCGAGGTGGCCGGCGATGTCAATGTACACCTCTGTAGGGAGAACCACCAACAATAACGGCAACCGCCTCGACAACATGATTACTGACCAATCGGCGTCTTGAAAATAGTTTGATCAAACATCAGAGTGCCAAGTCAAATGCACATTCAAATTGATACAGAGACTTGGAAGAGAGCACTGTACTCTCACAGATCTTCCTTCCGAGAGGAGGAGATACAATTGTAAAAATGTTCTTTGTACCCTAGGCGGAAGAAGTCGATCAATGTCCCATTTACAAAAAATCCACTGTTCCTTTCTCCGCATTTACAGTAAATTCACCACTCCTTCGCCACCAAAAACAACCTTCGTTGCTGCTCCATTGATTTCGGGATAACAATAATAATTCATTATGATTGTTGGTGAACCTAACGAAAATTACATTCTTGGAAATGTGAACAGATTCGACTAAATGGTCAGTAAAATGTGGTGGATACTAACTTCCGCGCATTTCTTGGTTGATTTTGGCAATACATCATCAGTACAATGCTCAGAAGAATAGGGAACAATGTTTAGAATACATGATCGACACATTGTTCACAATACCAAAGTGACACTTGCAGAATACATGATCAACACATCTAATTAGCGTTGCCACCGAGCATCAATCCCGCCATTCACGCGAAAACAACAAATGAAGCAAGCAGCACATGCGCAAGTTTGACGTTGTGCCTATAATTCCCAATTGACTTCAGCTTCGCAGTAGCCATCTGAAGTTTTTGTCGCGCTATTTGAGCTCATTCCTAATCTCTCTAAGCTCATAGTTAGCTTTTCCCAATTCCCCTTCCCACTGCTTTGCATCCTCTTCAGCTTTTGCTTTCTTCTTCATGAGCTTCAGCACAACAGCATACGACCTTTCATCCCATTCTGGATCACTCCAGCAGAAGTAATTGCATTGCTCTTTTTCTTCCTGCAAATTAAACGACCCATTAGCAATAGTTGTTGACCACATGCACCACATAAGCAGGTAGCCAACTAGCCATTACCTTTGGGCAGCCAGCAAACCGGCGTATAGGGCTGAGAAAGGTCCAGGCATACTTCACCACAGCTCTCAACCCATGTTTGGACTTGTCTTTAGGAATCCAACGGCTACTATTGTAGGAAGATGTCTCTCAACCCATGTTTGGACTTGTCTTTAGGATGCTTAAAAAAATTCATTGCAACTTGAAATTAATGTTTAGTTTTGCACTTTCTAAACTAAAGCCTATCAATCAACTTGTAACAACAATCATGCTTCAACTGAAATCCCCAATTCCAAATATCACTTCCCTCTGACGAAAGGGGAAAGCGGCGGCACAAAACAGGGTACTAACCTGACCGTAGCTCACTCTCCTCTCTTCGATGCGAGGATCTGCCATTTCCGCCGCAGGTTGTAGATGTGCGCACCAACACCTCTAGGCTAGATATTTGCCACAACGAACCACGGGATCGTGCTGGAAAGCCCCTTGCAGGGTACGCGGTTGATATAGCCATTGGCAGCTGGTTCGGCCCCAACTATTGACATAGTTATCCATTTAATTTTCCTCTGTTTTTTATCAGACCGACTTGTGGGACCTTATTAAATTTTATGACGAGTTGGAACCACAGTAGGATACAAGCAGTTTCGCAATCGTTCCTTAGGAAGGTCCTTCCAGCAAAACATCAATAGTTTGGAACTTTGCCGTCCACCGAGCAGCAAACATCATATTATGATTAGGTAGCAACAAGTTTCTCAACTCATGACCACAAAGTTCACAACACCAAGTAGCAACAAGTTACAACACCAAATAGCAAATATCATAGGATGATCATCACACGAAGTAGCAACAAGTTTCTTAACTCATGACCACAAAGTTCACAACACCAAGTAGTAAACATCATAGGATGATCATCATTACAATTTTCGAAATACTCATAACCACCCATTTGTAATCATAACGATAAGAACTGATCAACAATCTACATCTGTATGCGTTGATTCTCCTTCCATAGTTACATCCTGCAGCTGTCCCTTCACCTTCTGCAGCTCAGCGGCAGTAGCTTCAAGCATCAAGTTAGCTTCTGAGGATCCTTCCCATTGTTGATAATAATCAAGAAACAAGTTTCATAATAATCAAGCACTACATATTTTTATCTTTCTCGCGCAGTATCCATTGCTTCTCCTTCTCCATCTTGATAACACATTGTTGTACCGATTGCTTCTCCTTCTCGATCTCGATAACTAGCTACTCAATCGTTTGCTTATACACTTCCATCGCATCAATGGCATATTTCAGCTTTCCCTTCACGTTTTCCAACTCAGTGATAGTTGCTTTAAGCTTGATGTTAGCCTTTGCGCATTCTTCCTTCCATGACCTTGCCTCCTCTTCATGTTTTGCCTTCCAATCCAGTACCTGGTTTTTCGACTCTTGGTCAAGAATCTCACCTATTTCTTTCAATAAGGCATTGTCCTGGCGTAACATCTGTGCACACAACTCCTTATAGTTGTTGGTATATTGCAATTGTTCATGAAAAAATTGGTCAGCCATTTCGTTGAATTTCCTCATCTCTTGCATAGTTGTATTTAAAATTTGCTGACATAGCTCCTTGTGTTTTACAGCCTCTTGTTGCGCCATGAGTTCTCTGTCTTCTTGTTCTTGCAGGTTTCTCTTCACCTCTTGCAGCCCAGCTTTAGTGGCTTCAAGCACCTCTACAAGCTAGTAAAATACAAGAAACTATCAATCCATCAAATGATGCAAACTGAAAACTAATTGAATCTAACACCTATGAATTGTCTATAGCCTATCAACTTGTAACACCAAACGAAGTGCAAATATGAGGGTACGATGAAATCTGATTCTAGTGTATATGCTCATCAATCCGTTAGATCCCCAAATCTAGAAATCCCTAGGATGATAGAGGGAAGTTATAGTGGCTCAAACTAGAGAACTGCCCTTGTCGAGTCACCATTTCAGCTTCTTGTAGTTGGAAGGTGGCGGCGGAACCATCTTCCCGTCGCCTCTATAATCCTCCATTCCTGCCACGAGCCGTTGCAGATCTGCTCGTATCAAAAGTCAAGAGTCTTTCCGATGGCAGTGAGCGTTTCACCTGCGAATTACTGATTTATATTAAAGATTCACCTTACATAACTTACATGTGGTACCTCCATTTTATGATGACTTGGAATGACACGAGGAAATAAGCAGTTTCACGATCGCTACTCAGGAAGGTCCTTCCAGCAAAACATCAATAGACCAGACCTTCGTTGTCCACCGAGTAACAAACATCATATTATGATCAGGTAGCATCAAGTTTCTCAACTCACGACCACAAAGTTCACAACACCAAGAAGCAACAAGTTCCATCAAGTCATGTCCATTCTCAACACTTAAGAACTAAGCGAGTTTTGCGATTGTTACATGTGGGGCCTCCATTTTACGATGACTTGGAATGATAGTAGAAAATGAGCGAGTTTCGCGATCGTTACTCGGGATGATCCTTCCAACAAAACATCAACTCATGACCACAAAGTTCACAACACCAACTAGCAAACATAATTATGATCAGGTAGCATCAAGTTTCTCAACTCACGACCACAAAGTTCACAACACCAAGAAGCAACAAGTTCCATCAAGTCATGTCCATTCTCAACACTTAAGAACTAAACATCAATTACACTTGTAGGCGTTGATTATCCTTCCATAGCTCCATCCTACAGCTTCAAGCTTCATGCGAGCTACTTGCGATCCTTCCCATTGTTGTTCCCTTTGTCGTTTGCATGATCTGAAGTTTACATCAGCAGCAACAAGTTTCATAACACTATATGTCTTTCAGGGTTGTTCATCACTATGAAGTGAGCAACAACCAGTAGTTAAACATCAACAACCAATAAGTTTCATAATAATTGTAACTACCTATTTTTATTTAACTCGCAAAGAATTGATTCCATCTCCTTCTCAACCTGTTCCAGCTTTGCCTTCACCTCTTTCAACTCAGCGGCAGTAGCTTCAAGCTTCTTGTTAGCAATTTCACAGTCTTCCTTCAAATCACTTGCTTCCCCTCGACCATTTTCAACAACCTTTGTTAGCCTATCCAGAACAGCAGTAGTCCTAGCATCTAACACCTATGAATTGTCAATATCCTATCAACTTCTAACATTAATCAAAGTGCAAATCTAAGGGTACAAAAAAATCTGAATCAATTGTATTTTTATATGCTCATCAATCGGCAAGATCCCCAAATCTAGAAACCTTCATCCCTAGGTTATAGGAGAAAATATAGTGACTCAAACCAGAAGACTGACCTTGTCGTGCTGACTCATGTACTGGTAGCCGAGAGGTGCCTCATAACTCACCCTCTCATTGCCGCTAGGATTCTCCATTCATATCACAAGCCGCCGTTGCACATCTGGGTAGCGGAAGTTAAAAATCTTTGCGAAGTCTTAGTGAAGCGTCTCGCCAACCATTCAATAGGAAATTATAGACTCAACTGAAGCATACATGTGGGACCTGGTCACAGTAAAGAATTTACAGGAACTATTAGCTGAGTGTTGGGAAATTGGGCAAAAACCATTCACCCTCATAACCATCGAAGTTGCCGAATACGTGAAAACATTCGTGAGTATGCCTAAAGGAGGGAAATTCTAAATTCATAACAAGAAGATGTTCACGAAAGACGTCCTATCCAATTTCACGCGAGTCGCTAATCTTCGAATATTTCATGACGTAATTGCCGAACTTGGCTTTTGTTTGCATTTGTATTGTTTGTTTCAAGATGACAAATTCAGGAAGTTATGGATCCGCGAATTTCGGGAATCCTCAATTCGGGAGTCTTGATGAGTGATGATCTTCGTGAATGAAACTTCGGAGGTTCGAGGAAGTGAAGTCAAAGACGCCATCTCAAAAGTCCAGGTTTAAAGTGTGAACTATTTGCTGGCTTGTAAATGTATGAAATTAGCCCCGCAAATCACGGGATGTAAAAGACTTTCATGTACGTGTTCACATTAAGAATATTCCCTAGATTCGAGGGTAGTCTCGGGATGTCAAAGTCCCTTCGTCTCCCTATAAAAGGGGGCGCGAGGGCACGTTTAAAGGGATTCACAACTTTTGAGGTGAGTACAAGATTTCCGAAATTCTTTGTCTCCCCTTTTTTCGTGACTTGCGTACACTTGTTCGTGACTCTTGTGTTCGGGGACTCCATCCAATTTTCGGACCCCCTAACATTGGCGCCCACCGTGGTTTTAGCCGAAAAAACAACTCACGATGCCTCCACAAAAGAAGTCCAAGAAGAACACACCCACTGAGGTCGACCAAGAAGATCATTACATTGAACAAGACAACGGAATCTCTTTCATTGCAGAACTTTCAAAAACCACAGATCAAGAACAGAGGGCAAAACTTGAGGCTCTTCAGAAGGCAAGAGCTGAGAAAACAGCACATACTCTAGAACCATTCGCTGAAGAAGTTGCTGATGAAGATGACGACCAAGCTGTCGATAGAGAACTGGAAAGAGTACAACAGCAAGTACAACAGCTTCAGAAAAAGAAAGAAAGATTCGCGAACCAACTGGAGGCAAAGAGAAAAGTTTCAAAAAACTATAGAAACTAAACCAGGCAAAAGAACAAATCGAAAGAATGCAAATAGAAATTGAAGAAATGAAAGAACAAGAAAACGGTTCATTGTGGAAAGACTCACCACACAGAACTCCGACCAGAACAAAAGAACCCCAAAAGAAAATTTCTTCGTGGGTTATGCAATCTCACAATTCGTGGATCCAGATTCACCACTCTCAATTGGGTTGCAAACTGCACCATGGCCACCAAAGTTCAAGCCACTCTCTCTCCCGAAGTACAACAGCTTCAGAAACTCCAGACAGTTCCTTATGAGATATGAGTTAGCTGTTAATTCAGCAGGAGGAGATGATGTCGCATTGGCCAAATCCTTCATCATTGCATGTGAAGGTCCAGTTCTAAATTGGTACTCTCTACTACAACCACACATAGTCAGCAGCTGGGTTGATCTCAAGACAAAGTTCATTCAAGCATTCATGAAACAATAGCTCAATCATCAGATTTGTACAACTGCAAGCAGAAAGATAGGGAGCCATTGCGAAACTTCGTAAGAAGGTTCATGCAGCTGAGATCCCAGATTCCCGAAGCAGATGATAAAACAACAATTCAGACGCTGATCAAGGGCCTGACTCCAGGACCGACAGCCTCACATCTGACCCGAAGAAAACCGAAAAGCATTGATGAACTTTTTCATGAACTAGAAGAATACATCATGTCCGATGAAGATCACCACAGAAGAGTTGCCAAACAAAATGTGGCAAGGCAAGGCAATAGAGGAACGGTGTGCAGACCTCACTTCCAAAACCCACGAAACATTAATAACGTGGAAAATCCTCAGTTTAATCAGGATAAGAGACCAACCTCAAGAGGAAGTCATGCACCTAGAAGAAGAGGAAGGGGAAGAGGACCGAAACTCACAAATCACAACCCAAGAGATGCATACTTCTACTGCCAATATCATGGAAGAGGTCATAGCACCGAAGGGTGCCCAGAAACCAAGAAGAACATTGCTAGAATTCAAAAAGAGAAAGCCATGATGAACATTGCCTCCACAATGCCAAATCAGTTCTGCCCAAGCTTCTGGCAACTACAATTCATGGGTTCTCAACCGAATCCAGTCACAATTCAGCAGTTTCAGCAACCACAGCCATCTTGGTAGCCTTCTCAGCAGTTCTATCCTCAGTCTCAGGCAATTCAAGCAATTCAACAACCACAGCCAATTCAAGAAATATTGCCACCACCGCTTGACAACCTGTCAAAGCCAGAATTGAGTTCAAGAACTCAAAACCGAAAAGTTTTGCCCTCCTTCGGAACTACCGTGCCCATCACAGGAGGATCAACTATGGAGTTCGAAACAAAAAGGCAGAGAAACAATTACTTCAGGTCTGTGAACACTATCATCAATGATGGCCGGTCGCACGGCCGAGTGGGCCAAAGTGCCCATTACATTCACTGAAGAAGATTTCAGATTGAAGTCCACAAACCACAACGATGTCATGGTCATCGAGGTAAACATAGCCGGATGGATTATCGAAAAAATTCTATTGGACAATGGAAGTCAGCAAGCATTCTGTTCTTGAAAACTTTCGAGAAGAAGAATTTGAGTCAAAACATGTTGCATCCACCAGAATACCCGCTCTTGGGCTTTAGAGGAAGCCAATCAAACCGGTGGGAAAATATCGCTGCCTGTATCATTCGAAGATCTTGACAATGCCAGAACCGAAACACTCACATTCGACGTGGTTGACATGTATCACCCATATCTCGCGATTTTCGGCAGAGGTTTCATGAACAAGTTTGATGCTATGATAAGGCAGCAATTCTTATGTATGAAGATACCAGCTCCCAAGGGATTCATCACTGTATTCGGTGATCAACAAGAAGCTAGAAACATTGAAAAGGGTCATACCCCAAGACAAACCAACGTGCATCAGCTGAATTCGGCCGAAGAAACGAGAGAACCGTATATTAAGGCCAAGCGAGACAAAGAAAAAATTGAGATAGCTGTCGATGTTGAAACCAAGAAAGTGTACCTAGATGATATGCTTGACACAGCAGTCACAATAGGGGCTCATCTTAGCCCCAAAGAAGAAAAAGAGTTTGCGCAATTCTTGAACAAGAGCAAAGATGTCTTCGCCTGGTCAGCTAAAGACCTATAGGGTGTTGACATAGACATCATCGAACATACTCTAGAAATAGATGAAAAATACCCCTAAAAAAGTAGAAACTCAAGAAAATGTCCGAAGAAAAAGTGAAGGTAGTAGAAGTTGAGGTACAAAGGCTTCAAGATGCGAAAGTGATCAGAGAAGCTTTATATCCTTTATGGCTGGCCAACACTGTACCAGTAAAAAAATGGGAAGTGGAGAATGTGTGTAGACTTCACAGATCTGAATAAGGCTTGCAAGAAGGATGATTTTCCTTTAGAAAGAGTAGACAAGATAGTGGATGATGCTGCCAATAGCGAAATGCTCTCACTCCTGGATATGTTCTCAGGATATGATCAAACAAGAGTGCGAAGGGAAGATGAGGAAAAAATAATTTCATTACTCCTTTCGGAACTTTTTGCTTCGTCAGGATGCCAGAAGGACTGAAAAACATCAGGATGCAAGACCCAGTTTCAGGGAAAGACGTGCAAAAGTTGACAGGAATGGTTGCTGCTCTCAACAAGTTCTTTCCCAGAGCTGCAGAGAGAAGCTTGCCTTTCTTTCAAGTTCTCTGAAGCTCCAATAACATTCAATGGTCCGAAGCTCAGAAGCAAGAAGAACTCAAAGACTATCTGTCAAACATGACCAAGTTGTGCCCTCCTGAGCCAAAACCACCACTTCTATTACATTTGTCTGCTTCAAATTCGGCTGTAAGCGCTGTGCTAGTACAAGATAAAGAAGAAGAAGGAAAACACAAGCAAATCCCAGTATACTTCACATCGGAATCTCTCTCTGGATCCAAACTTTTCTACTCTAAGTTAGAAAAGATAGCATATGCAGTTGTAATGGCCGTGAGAAAATTAAGGCATTACTTAGAGGGTCACAGAATAAGGGTTATCTCAAATCAACCGCTGAATGACTTATTCGCGAATAAAGAAGCATCTACCTGAATCATCAAGTGGGGTGCCGAATTGTCAGAATACACTATTGACTTTGAAAGAAGAAGTGCAATCAAATCACAAGTCTTGGCAGATTTTGTTGTAGACTGGACATCACCAATTCATAATCCTGGTGTAGATATGAGTACACCATGGGTGGTGCAATGTGATGGGACTTGGTGCCACAACAGGGTAGGAATATCAGCAGTTGTAACATCTCTGACAGGAATCGTGATAAGATACACTGCTCGACTCATCTTCGCGGATGACGTCCACTCTACAAACAACACAACCGAATATGAAGCTTTACTTTTGGCCCTGAGAATGATGAAAGCTTTGGGTCAGCAGACCTTCGCCATCAAGACAGATTCTAAAGTGATTCAAGAACATATCGAGAAAGAGAGTGAGGCAAGAAACCTAGTCTTAATGAAGTACCTCGAAAAAGTTAGAGAGATGGAAAGGCATTTCAAGGGTTACTGTAACACCCGTGTTTTTGCTCAGTGACAAATTGTGCTAATGACCCACTTAATCACTCCTATAACTAACCTTGAGGACCCTAGGTCAATCCTTGGTCAAAACCCTAGCCTAAACCCCTTTATTTCCCTTAACCCCTTTATGCCATTCTGGAACTTTGGCACGCTCTCCAAAATTTCCCTAAACACTTCAAAACCACCCAAAGAGAAAAATGTGCAGGATGTTGAGGCACACAACTTTCTTTGTTGAGTGGCATTTGAAATTTTGAGGAATTCTTGGTGAAACGAGGCCTTGGAAGGTGCCCTGTTCCTATTCACAGGCGCCGAGTTTCTAGCCATGTTGGCATGGCGTTCCTGCTTCATTTCTTGAACAAAACCCCTACAAGCCTTTGTGAATGTTGTAGAGGGATCCCTAATCTCCAACTTTGCTTCAGATGCTAAGGTACAATTTAGTTTGGAAAACCGGAGAAAAACAATTTTGAAAACCGAACCATGAAATACATTTGCACCGAGGGCGCCGGAGCGCGTCCAGGGCGCGACGTCGTGCGCGGCCACATCGGCCACCGCCGTACGCGCCGTGCCGCTTCGGGCGCACACGCCGAGGCGCTTTTGTGACCGCTGGTCAGCTGCGCGGTGCCGGCGAGCACCTGTGTGTGCCGTTCGTGGCAAGTGGCGAGGACCGGGTGGCGCGAATCCGCCGGCCGGCGCACCGTCCGCGGCGTGCCATTGGCCGCCGTAGCGGCGCACGTCGCCCGCCATGCCTTCGACTCCCTACGTGGCCTAGTGGCGTCAGCACATTCCTTTCTACCCCAACCGACCTTCCCGTGCGCTTATAAGCCAGTCCTCGCCGTCCCTCGCGTGCACGCGTCCCTGCCCGAGCCGCCGCCGTCCGCCATTGCAGCCGCTCGGTGTGCACTGTGCTCCAGTCGTTTTCCTCGCGCACCCAAGAGCTCCAGCCCTTCCCTGTGAACCACAACACCTTCCCGAGCCACGTGTTGATCAAGCTAAGCCACCTGTTCGCCAGAGTCCGAGCCTCCGCGGCCGCCGCCGTCGAGCTCGCTCCTCCGCCGCTTTTCCAAGCCCGGTGACCCGTCCGGTACCTTCCCACGGGTCAAATGGAAGCTCCCCGTGCGGCACGTGGTTGAGCCCGGGCCCTTCTCTCACCGCCGTCGAGCTTCCCGCGGGCGTGCCGCCGCTCTTCCGCCGCCGCCGCTAGCCGGAGTCATCACCCGTCGATCCACCACCACCAATCGGTCGCGGGTGAGCCTAATCGACGATCGTCCTTGCTTGTATGCGTGGGCGAGCCCCACCTCGCCACCGGCGAGCGGTCCCTGCCGTCGGGCTCGAGGGGGTTGGGCGAGGGTAGAATTGTAAGGATTTTAAAAGTTTCAGGGTCCCCGGCGCAAAAAGATTCTTCCCTGTTTTGTAAACTAGTCCAGCACCTTGTAAAATCGATTAAAAATCGTAGAAAAATCCAAAAATAGCAAACCCAATTTTGCTGTGCTCAGTGTGACAAGAACTACGACTTTGTCCAAATATGTATATACTTTTGAGATTAAGTTTTTGCTTGAAAAATTGGAATGTGAAATACTTAGATTGGTGTTTCTGCAAAATCCACTCAAGCTCTTGCGCTGGATTTTGGATATGTTGTGGTAACTAGTATGCCTATCCTCTATGCCAAAATTTGCACAAAGTTGCTAAAGGGATCTTCCTGAATAAATTATTTTGTGATATTGGTAAATCCGCTTAGATGATTTTTGTAGCTGGTTACATTATTATTTTTGAGCCCAAATTCGGCTATAGTCTTGTTGTGTTAAAACCCCTGTGTTTCTTGAAAACTTCTGAATTTACTTCTTGTTATTGTATGTGCATTTACATTCGGGAGTTGAAATGAAACCCTAGTTGCATGATCCATAAGTACCTATGATCTTTTACTAGCAAGTTAGGTCGCTAGTTGCTATGCTTAAGGATCCGGTACAAGTCGAGTGATGTTCGCCACTCGCAAGAATAGGATCTCCTTTATGGAATCACCATATGTTTAAATGGATTGCTCATGTGGTAAGAGCATGGGATTTGGGCTCTGGTCCAATGGCTTCGTTGGCTAAGTGTTCGAAAGTACTAAACACTTGTCGGAAATGGGCACGGTAAGCCTAGTACCTAAATGAGACGATACGGGGGTTTTACTATCACTACTCTTAGGGTTGCGGCCCGGGTTCGCCACCCGAGTGCATGCGTGAGGGTTGTGTGACCTTGGTGGCGTAACCCAGATAAACCTTGTACTTAAGACTGTGAGCTATTATCCCCAAACCGAGGAATGACGGGAACCGCCTGGTTGGTGAACTCTTAGTGAGGGCACCTCCCGTGTGTTTAAGTCCACCTTGCAAGGTTATGAATCAATCGATTGTCGGCCTCTCACCGTTATCTGAGACTACTTACCCTACTGTCCATGATATCCCTTTATGATGGAACTTTGTGAAGATTATTACTTTGATTAATTGTTTGTACAACCTTGGCTGGAATAGTTGCTTATCTAGTAATGATTACTTCAACTAGAACCTGAGCTAAAACATGGAATGTAAGGATTCACTACATAGCAGCTTTTTGGCAAACAAACTCACTAGCCAAAAGCCTTGCATGACTAGAGGTAAAGTCTTTTCTTTTAGACGGGTAAGTCTTGCTGAGTATTAGTATACTCAGCCTTGCTTTATAAATGTTGTTCCAGGTAATGCATCTGATGTGTGGCCCGGAGAACTTCCACCCGGCTGGGAGCTAGAATGGGTGGATGACGAAGAGTGATTGCATCACAGACAGGCCTCCTATGATGTGATCAATCATTTAGCTATCTTCTGTTGTTTTCAATAAACTCTGAACCATTTACTTTCATGTCAAGGAACTGTGTTTGTAATAATGACCCCTATGGGGATGTGATGGACAATTTGTAAGGCACTCTGGACTCTCCTTCGAGGGAGTTTTAATGCATTCGTTCGATCCTCTCTGTGTTTCCAAGTGATTTACCGGGTGTAAACCCGGCAACACTCAACGAGATGCTTCTTTATTATCTCTTAATGACCAAATGGAGTGGTTTAGGCGATAGTACGGAATTATCTCGGGTGGGCTTGTCACAGTTACTTAGTTCAGCACATTCCAAGAGATGACAACAATGAGGCAGACCAATTGGCAAAAGCAGAAGCCAGAAATCATGCATTGCCTCTCGATGTCTTCTTCGAAATCATTAAAGAACCATCCATCCAAGAATCAAAGCCGAAAATCGTGAATATTGTGAAGACTCGTGATTGGAGAGCCGAAATAATGGCATACTTGAGGGGTCACTACGAACCACGAGATGAATTGGAAGAGAAAAGGTTGAAGCAAAGGGCAAGGGGCTATGCGATGGTTGATGGAGAACTGTACAAGTCAAGAGTCACTGAACCATGGCTGAGATGCATAACTTACGAAAAAGGTGTGGAACTCTTCAAGGAGATACATAGCGGATTCTATGGTGCACACATAGGCACAAGGGCTCTAGCAGGCAAGGCGATAAAGCAAGGTGTTGACGGTGAATTTCTGTCAACCTAGCTATGAGTTTACCTTTAATGTTGGTGTTGATTTATTATTCTAACCACTTTGGAACTAACCCCTTGTATATGACAAGTTCACTCTTGCATCTCGATTTTGGAGTTCATTGTTTAGCGAGTCACTGTTCCGCTGTTTTTCAGCACAACCCTTCTGCGAAGAGATTTTTTTTTCGAGCATGTTCCAAATCAATTTAGATTTACCTTTGAATACCAAAAGTGTGCATAATCATGTCATTAAGTTGCTGTGAAAAATTGGGAATTTTTGGGGCTCTGGTTTTTATGAATTTTGTTCATACCTACCAGATTTTTACCTTGATGCTCGTTGATGTCGATTGATATCTAACGTGTAGTTCCTAATTGTTGTACAGATGGCGCAGCTACCGATCTACGAGATCGACGCGGGCGGTACGATTCGTACCGATGCCCAGCATTGGGAGGGTTTTTCCCGTATCTTGTGGGAGACTCTCAGTGAGGTGGGCTACATTACGCCGCCGCTATATGAGGTGGTCTCTTTTTGGGACCGGGGGTGTTCCCTACGCCCACACGACCGCTACGGTGCTTGCTCACCCCGAGCACCCGAGTGGGCGGACTCGAGCATGGTGTTCTTTGCTCACCGCGGTGTGGAGTCGGTTGAGTCCGCGGACATACCGATTCTTCACACTTTACGTGAGCGGCACCCGGACGAGGTGATGCTTGCGCGCCGGTTTGTTCCCGGCCATGGACCCACTCGACCCGGCTTGGCGTGAGCGTCTCTCGCTCACCGACGTGTTACTCACGGCGGACCCTCCGGCGGTTGTTGTCCGTCGGCTTCGAGATTCTTGGAGGCGGTGTACAACATGCAGGTGTTTCTTCTTTCTACTCAGGGTATGCTCTCCGTTGTGTTGATGGACTCCACAACGATGAGGGATATCCTTACTCTTGACCTTCAGTACGAGCACCAGACAGTTGCTCACCTCCAGCAGGAGATAGTTACGCTTCAGGACGAGCGCATTCGGTGGCACCGGGGAGTGTGCTGAGCTCACGGAAGCGGTTGTTTGCACGAGAGCATGCTCTTGAGATGACTCGGGTGCGGCTCGCTCACGGTGAGGCTCGGCGTTTTGCCTTGGTGCGAACGTGATGGAGATGCGAGAACCGGGTAGCGAGAGATGGAGATTGAGGTAGAGGTGTGGCGGGCGATGGCTCGGCGGGGTCGGCAGCCACCGATCGCCCCGCCGGCCGCACTGCCGCTCCGGACGAGATACGGGGAGTTTCGGGGCTTGAGCGAGGGCGATGCGGTGGTCCACCACACGACTCTCCGGACACTAGTGCGGCTCCACTTTGCGGGTTACTAGTAGTCTTAGCAGTTGTCTCTAGAGGATCGTGTACTCTTAGTTTAGCCTCCTCAGCTAGCTTTTGTGTAAGGGTAGAGGCTGCTCAGAGAGTATAGCGGATGACCTTTTGTTGTACATAAGTGTGTAAGCGGTTCCAGGATTCCGCATCATGTAATGTGTAGATGGACATCTCGGTGTAGTTGTGTTTAATGAATAATTCAGGGTTGTTGTGACCAAAAATCTCGCCTGGTGTTGAATACCAACCTTGTGTATTATGTTGTGGAGATCATGCTCACCGAAACTCACAACCACCATCGCATAAGCATACCGAGAACTATGACAAAAATAGTGCAGTTCGTCCTACAGCAAAAACAGCTAGGCAGAACCCCGGTGTTGGAATTTTTCGAGCATGTTAACGTTGGATTTAGACCTCGGGTTGAATACTAATGTTGGAGCTCAGGAAATTTTGCACTTGCTGACCAAAAATGGGGATTTTTGCTATTGCGGGCAGAGAGTTATGAATTTTCTAGTAATTCTGTTGTGCTATCCGTTTTTCCACCAAATTGATGCTATGAGTTTCATTCTGCATATTCTTCTTGTGGATAACGTAAACAAGCTTGTGAGTATGTGACTAATGAAAATCTCATGGATTTCAGATGGTGGGACAAACTCGTGCTTCTCTCAATGGCTTTGGTACGAGCGGAAGCGACACTCCGCCTCCCCCTCCCAACATGACCATTCAGGAGCAGTTTATGGTCACCCAAACTGAGGTGATGAGGCAGCTCTTGCAGACGCAGCAGCATCTTGCTCAGCAGCTGCGGGAATAACCCTCGTGGGGAAAACATCGACGGCCAGCCTCGAGTCACCGGATATGAGCATTTCTATGCCATGAAGCCCCCGACTTTTGAAGAGGCCAAGGAGCCACGCGGCTGCCGATGCGTGGATCAAGGCTATTGAAGCCAAGTTCTCTGTGTTCACCTTGCCTGCTCCGCGAGCGAAAGGCCAACTTTGCTGCTCTCTAGCTTCGTGGTGCGGCATTGATATGGTGGGAGAACTTCGGGACCATGATTCTGGGACACCGGATCACATGAGGCTGAATTCAAGCAGGCCTTCAAGGAACATCACATTCCTAAGGGTCTCATGGATAGGAAGATGAAGGAGTTGCTTGCTTTAAAGCAAGGAGCTGACACAGTGTATGAGTATGCAAAGAAATTCAATGCCTTGTGTCAGTATGGTGGGCATCATGTTGACAACGATGCCAAGAAGATAGAGCGTTTCCGTGATGGGCTACATGGGGATCTCTATGAGAGACTTAACCTTTATGAGCCTAACAGCTATCAGGACCTTGTGAACAAGGCCATTTCGCAAGAGGATGCCATGTCCAAAGCCCAAAGGGACGGAAAGAGGTAGGCGGATTCACCGCTACCGGTGGGTCGGGCAAGAAATTCTGTTTCATCAAGAAAGGAACTCAGGGTCCTCCCCAGTCATCTTCAACTGGACACTGGAGGGTGACCCTGTCTCAGAACAAGCCATCTGGGAACTTTCAGTTCCGTAAGGCACAGTGGCAACCATTCAAGCCTAATGCACCCCGGCTAACAACAACAACAACGGTGCTACCAAGGATCGCAGTTGCTATAATTGTGGGCAACTCGGACACTATGCCAATGAGTTCCCTAAGCCCGGGCGGAGAACAAACGGGGGTGAAAGCTCGGGCTTCCGTCGGGGGGAACCAAGTCAAGAAGCCGGTGGTGCTAGTCAAGCGGGGGTAAACTCAACTTCACCACTCGGGCGACGTTCGGAGGGAGCGGCGGTCTTGACGGGTACTTTCTCTATCCGTGATCACCCCATTAGAATATTGTTTGATTACTGGAGCGATCATAGTTTCATTAGTAAAAGCCTAGTGAGCAAGTTAGGCTTACATTCTTGTCATACCAAAGACTCTTTCGTCGTAGCCACGGCGGGGAGGAAGAATCCTCTCGAACACTATAACCAAAGTCGTTCCCTTGCAGCTCGGCAGTAAAACTTTCTTAACCAACCTAATTCATTTGGGATTAGGAGGTTTAGATGTGATTCTAGGAATGAATTGGTTGACCCAACATCAAGTTGTTTTGTACATTGCCACTAGAATGATAGAAATTCATTCCCCTACCAGTGGTCATACTATCTTGTTCCTACCCCAAGTGGGAAACACCCATCCGTGTTCCTATGCTGCTGTAGCCACCCAACTAGAAGATATTCCAGTGGTGTGTGAATACCCCGACGTTTTCCCTGACGACTTGCCTGGTATGCCACCAGACAGAGACGTCGAATTTGTCATAGAACTTCAACCGAGTGCGCACCAATATCTAAAAGGCCCTACCGAATGCCACCCAAAGAAGCTGGCGAGTTGAAGGTTCGGTTGCAAGAATTTCTTGATAAGGCATATATCCGCCCCAATTCTTCTCCTTGGGGAAGTCCCGCTCTGTTTGTGAAAAAGAAAGATGGTAGTTTGCGGATGTGTGTTGACTATCGTCCACTCAATGCGGTGACAATTAAGAATAAATATACGTTGCCCCGCATTGATGTTCTCTTTGATCAATTGGCTGGTGCCAAAGTCTTTTCCAAGATTGATCTTCGATCTGGCTATCATCAAATCAAAATTCGAGAAAGTGACGTACCAAAGACAGTCTTTTCAACCGGATACGGTCTCTATGAATTCCTAGTGATGTCCTTTGGTCTCACCAATGCACTGCCTATTTCATTTACCTTATGAACTCGGTCTTCATGAACAAACTTGGACAAGTTCGTGGTGGTCTTCATTGACGATATTCTCATATATTCCAAAAGTGAAGCCGAGCATGCGAAGCATCTTCATATTGTTTTGCGGCAATTGAGAGATCACAAACTCTATGCCAAATTCTCCAAATGTGAATTTTGGTTGGATAGTGTGAAGTTTTTGGGTCATACTATTTCCAAGGATTGTATCTTCGTGGATCCTAGCAAAGTGAAGGAGGTCATGGATTGGATGCCACCCAAATCGGTACCACAAATCCGTAGCTTTTTGGGTCTAGCAAGCTATTATCGTCGGTTTATTCCGAATTTCTCCCGAATAGCCAAACCCATGAGCGAACTTCGAAGAAGGGTGTCAAGTTTGTGTGGAGCGAGGAGTGTGACCAAGCTTTTCACACCTTGAGGAAACACTTAACCTCGGCTCCGTATTGACTCAACCGGATATGTCCAAACCGTTTGAGGTGTTTTGTGTCACTTCGGGCCTTGGTCTTGGTTGCGTGCTCTTGCAAGAAAACCGAGTCATTGCCTACGCCTCACGGGCACTTCGACCTCATGAGAAGAACTATCCGACTCATGATCTTGAGTTAGCAACGAGTTGTCCATGCCTTGAAGCTTTGGCGGCACTACACGATGGGCAATCAACGCAATATCTACACCGACCACAAGAGTCTCAAGTACATTTTCACTCAATCTGACTTGAATATGAGGCAACGAAGATGGTTGGAATTAATCAAGGATTATGATTTGGAAGTCCATTATAATCCCGGCAAGGCTAACGTGGTTGCAGATGCGCTTAGCCACAAGCATTGCAACTATGTGACGTTAGAGCCGAAGAATGAAGCTCTATGCGAAGAAATGAGGAAGCTCAGCTTAGAAATGGTCGAACATGGCAAGCTTCATGTTGTTTCGACCGAATCCCCTCTCCATGAGAGAATTGCTATAGCTCAACTCAGCGATGAAGAGATTCACAAAATCAACCAAAAATTAGAAGAAGGAGACCCTAAGTATGATTGCTTCCGAAAGGATGACAAGGGAGTTGTTTGGTTCGGACAAATGTTAGTAGTACCACGGAATCAAGAGTTAAAGAAGGAGATTTTAGATGAGGCTCATCTCTCTAAATTCACCATTCACCCGGAAGTACCAAAATGTACCGAGATCTTAGGGAAAATTTTTGGTGGTCAGAAATGAAGGGTGAAATAGCCGAGTATGTGTCCAGTTGTGACACATGCCAAAGAATCAAGGCTAGTCATCTGAAGACCGCGGGTCAAATGCAACCATTAACCATCCCTGCATGGAGGTGGGACGATATCAGTATGGATTTCATTGTCGGTTTACCTCTCACGCCTCGGAAACATGATTCCATTTGGGTCATAGTGCACCGACTTACCAAGACCGCTCACTTTATCCTCGTCCACACCACTTATTCCGCTGAGCGTTACGCGGAAATCTATATTGATCTCATAGTGCGACTACACGGTGTTCCCAAGACTATCTTGTCCGGTCGTGGCACTCAGTTCGTTGCTTGCTTCTGGGCACAGGTGCACGAGTCCTTGGGAACCAAGTTAATCCATAGCTCCAGTTATCACCCTCAGACTGATGGTCAGACGGAAAGAGTAAATCAAGTAGTAGAAGATATGTTGAGAGCTTGTGTCATTCATTTTGACAAATCTTGGGACAAATGCCTTGCTCTAGCAGAGTTTGCTTGCAACAATAGTTATCAAGCTAGTCTAAAGATGGCCCCGTTTGAAGCCTTGTATGGAAGAAGGTGTCATACCCCTTTGAATTGGTCACAAGTGGGCGAACAAACCTTGTTTGGCCCTAAGCTAGTGCAAGAAACCGAAGAAAAAGTGAGTGTTATTAGAGAGAATCTGAGGGCAGCTCAGATGAGACAAAAGAGCTACCATGATAAAGCTAGAGCTCCCCGAGAGTTCGAAGTTGGTAATTACGTATACCTAAAGGTATCTCCAACCAAGGGCGTGCAACGCTTTGGAGTAAAAGGGAAATTAGCTCCACGCTATATTGGTCCTTATGAAGTCACCGAGAAGTTTGGTACGACTGCCTATCGTATTCGACTTCCCGACCAATTATCTGCAGTGCACGACGTGTTTCATGTCTCGCAATTGAAGAAGTGTGAGAAAGTTCCAGAGACACAAATAATTGAAGAGACCAATGCGGAAATAGAACCGGATCTATCGCTAGCCGAGTATCCAATGAGGGTATTGGACCATAAAGAAAGGCAGACTCGAAGGCAAAAGGTAAAAATGTACAAGATACAATGGAGCCACCACACTGAAGAAGAAGCTACATGGGAGACTGAGTAGTTTCTCAACGCCAAGTACCCTGACTTTCTTCTGAGTCAAGCTCGTAAGTGAACTCTCCTCACGTGCTATTGATTCGAATCTCGGGACGAGATTCCCGTTAAGGGGGGTAGGCTGTAACACCCCGTGTTTTTGCTCAGTGACAAATTGTGCTAATGACCCACTTAATCACTCCTATAACTAACCTTGAGGACCCTAGGTCAATCCTTGGTCAAAACCCTAGCTCAAACCCCTTTATTTCCCTTAACCCCTTTATGCCATTCTGGAACTTTGGCACGTTCTCCAAAATTTCCCTAAACACTTCGAAACCACCCAAAGAGAAAAATGTGCAGGATGTTGAGGCACACAACTTTGCTGTTGAGTGGCATTTGAAATTTTGAGGAATTCTTGGTGAAACAGGCCTTGGAAGGTGCCCTGTTCCTATTCACAGGCGCCGAGTTTCTAGCCATGTTGGCATGGCGTTCCTGCTTCATTTCTTGAACAAAACCCCTACAAGCCTTTGTGAAAGTTGTAGAGGGATCCCTAATCTCCAACTTTGCTTCAGATGCTAAGGTATAGTTTAGTTTGGAAAACTAGAGAAAAACAGTTTTGAAAACCGAACCATGAAATACATTTGCACCGAGAGCGTCGGAGCGCGTCCAGGGCGCGACGTCGTGCGCGGCCACGTCGGCCAACGCCGTACGCGCCGTACCCGCTTCGGGCGTGCACGCCGAGGCGCCGGTGTGACCCGCGGTCAGCACCGCGCGGTGCCGGCGATCACCCGTGCGTGCCGTCCGTGGCAAGTGGCGGGGCCAAGTGGCGCGAATCCGCCGGCCGGCGCACCGTCCAAGGCGTGCCATTGCCGCCGTAGCGGCGCACGTCACCGGCCATGCCCTCGACCCCCTACGCGGCCTAGTGGTGCGGCACGTTCCTACCTACCCCAACCGACCTTCCCGTGCGCTTATAAGCCAGTCCTCGCCGTCCCTCGCGTGCACGCGTCCTCGCCCGAGCCGCCGCCGTCCGCCATTGCAGCCGCTCGGTGTGCACTGTGCTCCAGTCGTTTTCCTCGCGCACCCAAGAGCTCCAGCCCTTCCCTGTGAACCACAACACCTTCCCGAGCCACGTGTTGATCAAGCTAAGCCACCCGTTCGCCAGAGTCCGAGCCTCCGCGGCCGCCGCCGGGCCGCCGCCGTCGAGCTCGCTCCTCCGCCGCTTTTCCAAGCCCAGTGACCTGTTTGGTACCTTCCCTGGGTCACATGGAAGCTCCCCGTGCAGCATGTGGTTGAGCCCAGGACCTTCCCACACCGCCGTCGAGCTTCCCGCGGGCGCTCCGCCGCTGTTCCGCCGCCGCCGCTCGCCGGAGTCATCACCCGTCGATCCACCGCCACCAATCGGTCGCAGGTGAGCCTAATCGACGATCCTCCTTGCTTGTTCGCGTGGCCGAGCCCCACCTCGCCTCCGGCGAGCCGGTCCCTGCCGTCGGGCCCGAGGGGGATGAACTGAGGGTAGAATTGTAAGGATTTTAAAAGTTTCAGGGTCCCCGGCGCAAAAAGATTCTTCCCTGTTTTGTAAACTAGTCCAGCACCTTGTAAAATTGATTAAAAATCATAGAAAAATCAAAAAATAGCAAACCCAATTTTGCTGTGCTCAGTGTGACAAGAACTACAACTTTGTTGAAATATGTATATACTTTTGAGATTTAGTTTTTGCTTGAAAAATTGGAATGTGAAATACTTAGATTGGTGTTTCTGCAAAATCCACCCAAGCTCTTAAGCTGGATTTTGGATATGTTGTGGTAACTAGTATGCCTAGCCTCTATGCCAAAATATGCACAATGTTGCTGAAGGGATCTTCCTGAATAAATTATTTTGTGATATTGGTAAATCTGCTTAGATGATTTTTGTAGCTCGTTACATGATTATTTTTAGCCCAACTTCTGGCTATAGTCTTGTTGTGTTAAAAAGCGCCTTTGGTGAATTTACTATGATTTTATCTCTGTTAGAAATATTATTTCCTCATTTATGCTTGTTGTTAATCATAAATATGTGTAGCGTGTTTCATGAAGGCTATATGTTTGTTTGTTAGTTCTTTAAGCTTGTTTTGGACCAGAGTATGTGTAGGAGAAAGATGAGACTCAATTCTGTCCTATTTGTTTTGTTATGCATTATTCCCTTTTATGCTAAATAGGAATGCTCCCATACTGGTGTATTACATTCAATGGTGAGAAACCTTTTGCTTGCTGTCCAGAAGCATGCTTTCTTGGTTAATAGGACCAATGAGTGCTGCTGGATCATTTGGTTATGTTTGGTTATGCATGAGAAGCTCAAACTAGAATAATCTAGAAAAGGGAAAATAGGAAAAAGTCACCCTCTCTAGTGCATGCCTTAAGAAGAAGTGTTAGGAAAAGTAAAATGGTGCTAGGAAAATAATGGCTTTGCTGTTTGTCTTTAAATAAAATATTTCTTTAATAGATGTGCACACAATCACCTTAAGGAGAAGGCTAAATAGGCCTTTGCTTATTTCTTTAAAAGGAGAAATGTGTAAATACTTTTGTTAAGGTGAATATGGCCAACCATATACTCCTTGCAGCTGTTTGCTGCTGTTTATGAATTAATTTAAAATAATTACACTCCTAATCCCTGCATTGCATTCCCCGTGTAGAAGTCCCCGATGGTAGCTATACGCTTGTGCCGGCTAACGAGGACGAGGGAGAAGGAGGAGACGTGCACTACGTGACCGTAGAGCAAGACCCGGGCCAAAGTCCGGAAGTTTGTGTGTCTGCTTGTGCTGAAGAAGGCAAGGCCCGGTTTATTCATTAATCCCTGTGTTTCTTTAAAACTTCTGAATTTACTTCTTGTTATTGTATGTGCATTTACGTTCAGGAGTTGAAATGAAACCCTAGTTGCATGATCCATAAGTACCTATGATCTTTTACTAGCAAGTTAGGTCGCTAGTTGCTATGCTTAAGGATCCGGTACAAGTCGAGTGATGTTCGTCACTTGCGAGAATAGGATCTCCTTTATGGAATCACCATATGTTTAAATGGATTGCTCATGTGGTAAGAGCATGGGATTTGGGCTCCGGTCCAATGGCTTCATTGGCTAAGTGTTCGAAAGTACTAAACACTTGTCGGAAATGGGCACGGTAAGCCTAGTACCTAAATGAGGCGGTACGGGGTTTTACTATCACTACTCTTACGGTTGCGGCCCCGGGTTCGCCACCCGAGTGCATGCGTGAGGCTGGGTGACCTTGGTGGTGTAACCCAGATAAACCTTGTACTTAAGACAGTGAGCTATTATCCCCAAACCGAGGAATGACGGGAACCGCCTGGTTGGTGAACTCTTAGTGAGGGCACCTCCCGTGTGTTTAGGTCCACCTTGCAAGGTTATGAATCAATCGATTGTCGGCCTCTCACCGTTATCTGAGACTACTTACCCTACTGGCCATGATATCCCTTTATGATGGAACTTTGTGAAGATTATTACTTTGATTAATTGTTTGTACAACCTTGGCTGGAATAGTTGTTTATCTAGTAATGATTACTTCAACTAGAACCTGAGCTAAAATATGGAAAGTAAGGATTCACTACTTAGCAGCTTTTTGGCAAACAAACTCACTAGCCAAAAGCCTTGCATGACTAGAGGTAAAGTCTTTTCTTTTAGACGGGTAAGTCTTGCTGAGTATTAGTATACTCAGCCTTGCTTTATAAATGTTGTTCCAGGTAATGCATCTGATGTGTGGCCCGGAGAACTTCCACCCGGCTGGGAGCTGGAATGGGTGGATGACGAAGACTGATTGCATCACGGACAGGCCTCCTATGATGTGATCAATCGTTTAGCTATCTTCCGCTGTTTTCAATAAACTCTGAACCATTTACTTTCATGTCAAGGAACTGTGTTTGTAATAATGACCCCTACGGGGATGTGATGGCCAATTGTAAGGCACTCTGGACTCTCCTTCGTGGGAGTTTTAATGCATTCGTTCGATCCTCTCTGTGTTTCCAAGTGATTTACCAGGTGTAAACCCGGCAACACTCAACGAGATGCTTCTTTATTATCGCTTAATGACCAAATGGAGTGGTTTAGGCGATAGTACGGAATTATCTCGGGTGGGCTTGTCACAGTTACTTAGTTCAGCACATTCCAAGAGATGACAACAATGAGGCAGACCAATTGGCAAAAGCAGAAGCCAGAAATCATGCATTGCCTCTCGATGTCTTCTTCGAAATCATTAAAGAACCATCCATCCAAGAATCAAAGCCGAAAATCGTGAATATTGTGAAGACTCGTGATTGGAGAGCCGAAATAATGGCATACTTGAGGGGTCACTACGAACCACGAGATGAATTGGAAGAGAAAAGGTTGAAGCAAAGGGCAAGGGGCTATGCGATGGTTGATGGAGAACTGTACAAGTCAAGAGTCACTGAACCATGGCTGAGATGCATAACTTCCGACAAAGGTGTGGAACTCTTCAAGGAGATACATAGCGGATTCTATGGTGCACACATAGGCACAAGGGCTCTAGCAGGCAAGGCGATAAAGCAAGGTGTTGACGGTGAATTTCTGTCAACCTAGCTATGAGTTTACCTTTAATGTTGGTGTTGATTTATTATTCTAACCACTGGAACTAACCCCTGTATATAACAAGTTCACTCTTGCATGTCGATTTTGGAGTTCATTGTTTACGTAGGAAATCTACGCTAAAGAGGAGACTTTCGGGATAAGTTCACCAAGCACTTTGGAAGAAGATCATGATGCCCGACAAGAGTCAAGACACGTGATGAACATGATTCCAAATGACCTGAGGACCGAAGCGTCAACGTGCAAGTCTTCAGGGACTCAACCAGAAAACAGCGAAGCTTGCATAGCAAGGATTCAAGCCTTAACCGTGACGGAAACGACGTCAAAGTCCCACATGCAAGTGCACACAAATAAGGAATCATGCAAGAAGCAACCGGGGAGGAAGATGGGCCCGAATCGGCCCAGAAAGGGCCTGGGCCGGCTGGCCTGTTCGGATCGGCCCAGGGGCTTTTTGGCCCAGTTCGCGACGCCCTTTGCCCTATGTGTTCGTCTATTTATTGCCTCCGCCGCCGTCGGCAGCCACATCGAACAAATCATTCTACCAACGCCATTCACCAGAAATCTGCCGCCGCAAGATGAGGGAGAGAGTTGGATGAGCTCATCGCAAGGATCAACACCGGAGGAGGGAAGGAAGCAAGAGGATGACTCGAAGGCTGCCGGCCTAGGGGTGTTCCCAAGCTTCATCACCGCCATCTTCATTGACGACGTTCTTTGGAGTCTCCATCACCCCTATGTGCTTCAATCCGTGTAAGATGATAGGGTAATGTCTCCATTCGTCCCTAGGGTTAGATGGATGCATGATATGTAATCAATACATGTACCTTATGCCGATCAATGCTTTATGGTTTATGTCTTCACGTCGCTTTGTTTACATATGTTTGCGCAACATGTGGTCTTAGTAGGGTTTGTGGTAATCGTGGTGATTAGCTTAACCCTATGGATTCTTGGGCATAGATGCGGTTATACATGAAAGTGTTTGATTACCTTGCGTATTGACGGACGATGGAGTTAAAAGGCTTAGCGGCCGCATAATCACCATGAAGCTAGTGTAGGCAACACCCTTTTCATGTAGTAGATGCATCTTCATGTGTTCCTAAACCCTAGGGAGGGAACGCTTATCTATCTTAATCTCTCTCTTGTGTCCACCCTTTGCCATCTAGTTTAACCTTAGATTTGTTTGATCAACTTAGGTTAGTTTGTCTTTACCTTTAGATTAATACCCCTTTCAAAGGTTTCCCATCAACTAGATTAGTACTTGGTTAAGCGCTAGCAATCCCCTTGCTCCGCGGATTGATAAGAACCTAGGGAATCCCCGTCGTGAAAAAGGTGTAGGTCCGTACGCTTGCGGATCGTAGGTGGATATGAGTTTTATCCGTCAACACAAGGATTCTACTGGCCATCCATAAACGTTGATGCAAAGAAGCTAGTTCGGGAATGTGAAGCATGTCAGAAAACAGTGAATCAACAAAACTTGTCATCCATGCCAGTTCATCTAATTCCTCCATCATGGCCTCTGCAAAGGTGGGGAATGGATTTGGTCGGCCCATTGCCAACAGCTCAAGGGAATTGCAAGTTCACAGCAATAGCAGTGGATTACTTCACCAAATGGGTGGAAGCAAAGGCATTGGCAAATATCACAGCACCAACAATTCAGAAATTCTTCTGGCAAAACATAATCTGCAGATTCAGAGTGCCAAGGGAGCTAACTGTTGATAACGGAAAACAGTTCGACTGCTACTCTTTCAAGGAATACTGCAAAACTTTGGGCCCACGTGAAGTTTTCGTCAGTGTATCATCAGTCTAATGGAGCTGTCGAAAAAACAAATGGGCTGATATTTTTAGGAATCAAGAAGTGCTTGTATGACCAAAAGAAGGGCAAGTGGACTGATGAATTGCCGAAAGTTATCTGGGCTCACAATACTACAGTATCAAGAGCAACAAGTTTCACACCTTTTTGCTTACTTTTTGGCACCGAAACAATGACACCAGAAGAAATTAAGAATGAGAGCATGAGAGTGCAGAAGGCAAAGGAAATTGACCTACAGGTGCTACGACAACCTTTACCAAGTCCGAACGATTGTCAACTACCAGATCCGCTGGTCCGCTATATTCACCCTAGCCCACAAGCACAAATCTTCGGCGCGGAATATAATCCCAAAGTACCACAAAGACTCAAATATAGTCAATCAAGAAGGTGGTAAGACCTGTAGTGCTTCTATTAGAGTAGGTGGGGTAGCCTCAAATCACTAGACATTTTTCTATTAGTGTCTCAAAATTATCATATAGAAAGAAAAGAAGCGTAGCGGCGGGCGCCGAAAAGGAAGCAGTGACGCCTTTTCGACGAAAGCTTAGCCTGGTAGGCGCTGCTTACTCACCCTACTCCCTTAGACAATGCAATGCTCTGAACACGAAAGTTTGCAGTTCAGCCCTCTTCTCCCATGCAGAGTCGCAGGCAGCGCCTCGGATAAAAGCACGGACGAGCCACATGCAGGGAAACTTGCACGTGTGGTTCTGGCCGGGGACGGGGGCAGCAGTGGGGAATCTTGGACAATGGGCGAAAGCCCGATCCAGCAATATCGCGTGAGTGCTAAAAGGAAAGAGTAGAGAAACCATACTCTGGCGCAGAAATTGACATAAAAGTAGAGAAAGACATGATTGAACTCACGATCCTCGAAGCTGCTGAAAACATCAAAAAATACCAGAAAGAAACTAAGGCATGGAAAGATAGGAAAGTCGTCAGCAAAGATATCAAGACCGGTGACCTAGTTCTAAAAAGAAAGAAAAATTGGGAGAATCTTGGGAAACTTCAAGAACCATAGGAGGGGCCATACATAGCCAAAGAAACAAGTATGACAGGGGCTTTCAGCTTGCTAGATCAAACTGGCGAAGAGCTGTCGTATTCGTGCAATGCTGACAGCCTAAGAAAGGTACTACCATTGAGAATCACGAAAGTAGTTAGATTTATTTTCAGTATTTGCTTTCGCAAGTTTTAAATTTGTGAAATTGTAAAAAAAGAACCATGGATCTATAAGTGGTTTTAAGAACAAAAACATTTAAATTTCGCACTTAATTTAGAATAAAGAGGGTCGTACTCTTTTCCTTGCAAAGGGGGCTCTAAATCAATAGGCAAGGTTTATAACGAGGCAGATCCTATATAAATATTCTTTGTGATATATATGAAAAGAGTCTTCCCCCAAAATGTGTGTCTTGCGAAATTCCATCGTATGAAAAGAAAAGTTCGTGAGAAGGCTCCGTGATAGCCGAAGTTCCATCGTGAAAAGAAAGTATGAGAAGGCTCCGTGATAGCCAAAGTTCCATCATGAAAAGAAACTGTGAGAAAGGCTCCGTGATAGCCTGAATTCCATCATGAGACAAAATCCGTGAAAGTGTGAGAAAGGCTTCGTGATAGCCTGAATCCCATCATGAGAAAAAATCCGTGAAAGTGTGAGAAAGGCTCTGCGATAGCTTGAATTCCATCATGAGAAAAAAATTTGTGAAAGTGTGAGAAAGGCTTTGTGATAGCCCGAATCCCATCGTGAGAAAGAATTCATGAAAGTTTAAGAAGGGCTCCGTGATAGCCAAGATTCAAAAAGAGAAAGAAACGTTTGGAGAAAGAGGCTCCTTGATAGCCAAGGGCTCCGCAAAAGCCTAAATCCTATCGTCAAAGGGATTCCCACCGAAAGGCATGAGACAACAACAAGTTGTGGCCTAAATCCCACAGTCAAACAGATTCCCACTGAAAGGCCTGAGACAACAACAAGTTGTGGCCTAAATCCCACCGTCAAAGGGATTCCCACCAAAAGGCCTGAGACAACAACAAGTTGTGGCCTAAATCCCACCGTCAAAGGGATTCCCACCGAAAGGCCTGAGACAACAACAAGTTGTGACCTCAATCCCACCGTCAAAGGGATTCCCACTGAAAGGCCTGAGACAACAACAAGTTGTGGCCTAAATCCCACCGTCAAAGGGATTCCCTCCGAAAACACTTGAGGCAATTGCAAGTTGTGGCCTAGATCCTATCCTGATTGGAAAAAATATATAATCATTTTTATTTTTTGAGTTCTATATGTGAAAAGACGTGAAGGGCCAAGGGGCTCAGAAATTTCTGAAGAGCAGTATTCATAAAAGGAGAAGGGTTGAAGCAACTAAAAGTTGCGATATCAACCCTGGCAAGTATGACAAGCGGACGTAAGTCCACAAAATTCGCAAAGAAAATTTTGTTGACTTACTCTAGAAGTTTCGTAATTTCAAAACTCGTGAAACATGCCACAAGAAAGTTTGTTCAAACAAAAACATCACAAGAGAATTCTCAATTCTTAGACTGCCAAGAAATTTTGCATGCAAAACAGCAAGGTGGGGGGGTGATGTTTTTTTCTCAAGAAAAACATCTTTATTGCATTAGTTACATACAAACTTTTGTAGAAAATTCATTACATGGCATCAAGGAGCCCAGAATTCAATATAAAAGTTCAACAACATGGCTTGGTTCGTGACCACTGTTTTCAGCAATATCACTAGCATAAGCGAAATCGTAATCGCTAGTCTTGCGGCTAGGGGGCTCCGTCTTCACAAAAGTTTGAGGGCTCGAAGCTTTAGTAGCAAGAAGGTAGTCGTCACATTGAAGAAAGAACCAGGACAGATCAAAACTACGCACCGAAAAATCCAGAAAAGCTTCAAACCAAAAATCGGGAAAGTCACGCTCAGGATAAGCTTCTTTAAACAACCGCCAAGCTTCACCGCTAACCACTTGATTTCCACGATGAATTCGTAAGGGTATCACATCCTGCAGGCCAACCTTGCAGGACCTGCATAGGTTAAGATTTATAGAACAATTGTTCAGAAAAGGGGTCGCAACCCACGAATACAGAAATTTACAGTCTCTTGCAAGCAGTGCCAAAAGCAAAGTGTTCGAGCATTTCAACCGGTGATGTCAACCTTCGGGGAAGCATCATCGCGTTTAGAACTAGCTACAGCCCCACCATCTTCACCACCATTACTGCTACTGCTGCCATCACCGTCTTCTTCACTAGAATCTTCCTCTTTATTATCAACATCATCGTTCTCCTCATCTTCAGAAGAAGACTCTGGAACTTCAACGCCCTTACCACGCATTTCTTCTTGAATCATCTAAAGAAACACCAAAGGAAACAAAAGACTTAAGAAAACCAAAGAAGAAAAATTCATGAAATTCCAAAAAACCAACGACGTCTTCCAGAAACTAACCTGGTCCAATTTAACGCAAGCAATCTTCTTTGCAACCTCTTTCCAACTTGCGAACCAGAATTCCCTCGCGAACTTGATCTTGATAGCCAAGACATCTTCATTAACACGGATGATTGAAGTGCGTGAGGCAGCGGGAAAGTGCATGTGTTTCTCACAAAACTTTGCAAGGTCGGCACAATCAAAGTCGTGAAGAAGTTTCAAAATTCTTTCCACTGAGAAAGCAGCGGCAAAGTCGCTTGCACCTGATATAACACTAGGAAGTGCCTTGAATTCAGTATCGATCCAGTCCATGAAATCGGAGATCTCTTCACTGATAGGAAAGGGGCAGGGTGAACGCCAAAGTCCCTCAGAGCCTTTCTGTACTCCTCGAACAAGAGCTTCAGTTTATCCATAATCTTGACAATCTCTTGTCCCGAAGCTTCACTTCGTTCAAACAGTGCCTTCTCAAGATCTTGAATTTTTTGCTCTTTGTTGCTCAAGGTCTTCGCGACAACTGAGTTCCTTGTTGAAAGAACGGTCTTGGCACTACGAAGTTCATCAATAGTCTTGGTACTTTTATCCGCATCTTGACGAAGATTCTCAATCAACTTAAGATCGTCTTCACGAGTCTTCTTTAGCCTCTCCACCTCTTTCTGTGAGCTTTCAAGATCGTCTTGGCATCTCTTTAGCGCATCTGCATGATCGGCAACTTTCTTCTCCAAATCTATATTTGCAAGCTGAGCCAAGTTGAACTCCCACTTTAACTTTTTTGATTCGCCAGACATCTTCTTGATGGCTTCTTCTTTCTCTTGAAACCGCTTAGCAGTAACCTTCTCGAGGATTGAAGTTTTCAAAGCATAGGTATTATGATAACTTTCAAGCTTGGATGATGAAAGTTTACGAAGGGATTCATCAAAATTTGAGAAGTTCGAAACAATAAGTCATACCAAAATATCAAGAAAGATGTAAAATAGCAAGAAAGGTTAGAACAGGAGCCAAGTGAGAAGAAAAGTACACAAACCTTTTCTGCTAAGAGTCTCTAAAGGATCCTGAACAACACGGTCAGAAGTCACGGAAGTTTTCTTCGAAGAAGAAGAAGAAGAAGGCCGCTTCTCCAAATCACGGATGGTCTTGTCGGGCAGTTGGAGCGTCTGTGTTGGAGCTTATCCTCCTGTTTCATCCACGAATTTAGATGAGTTCCACAACAAAAAAGCTTAAATGCACCACCTCCAACAACAGCCATTTCATGGCTAACACTAAGCAGCTCTCCACTGTAGGACATACCAAAACTTTCGTTTAAGGCAGCGACCGAGGGAGAAGGATCCTGGCCCTCGGGAAGTTCTTCATGCGTTTCGACCATAGGAAAATTTTTAACAGGATTTTCTTCTCTTTGAATAGTCCCCTCCAAATCCCTAGTAAATTCAGGAGAAGCTTCGTCTTGAGGAGAAGAAGGATGAGGAGTAGCACCTCCAGCATCAGCAATAACAACCGAATCAGTGGTAGTTTTCTCAGCCCCGGTGGCACCATCTGAAAAGGATTCAATATCGACAAGTTCATTTTCGGAATCTGGAGAGTAACTACGGTGAATATTGACTCTTAAGGCACACCACAAGCAAGAAGAGAAACCTTTGGGATGAGGTTCGCCAATCATGTCATCGTCTAAGGCGGAAGAAACACGTCGGACTTCAGCAGCAACAACCTTCTTAACAACTGTCTTGATTTTCTTTTGTCCTAGCTGAGAAAGGCTTGAAGCTGCCTGAATTTCGGCATCTGAAATAGCTTCAGATGTTTTGCACTTCTGTTTGCTCAATTTTAGAGATTTCGTCTTGTCAGGGCAAATAGTAGCAGAAGAAGTGTCACCAGTGCTGCTCTTTCCTTTCTTCGAGGATCTTCTTCGAGGAGCTTTAGGAGGTGCGGCCAAACAACTGGCCATAGCAACTACCAGAGCTTTCTTGTCAACACCCGGATGATGAGCACGAAAGGAATTTTTGGCACTAAGTTCAGAAAACACACGATTAATTCTCCTATTGTGTTTCACCAAATTTTTATAGGCCTTGTATTCATTCATGGTAGACTCGCCAATCATAGTGTCCACCCTTTTCTCTACTTCCTCAATAAACTCTTCAACAGTCTGGCCCTCTTTCAGCTAAAAGACCAAATCGAGGAAATGGTACTTGTTGTGTTGCCCAGTTCACGTTGAAAGTAACGAACTCATTAGGGGCCCAGCCATGAGAGATCGGCCAACCCCCCACAGCGACGAACTCTTCAATGACGTCACGTCCACCAAGAATTGTGCTAGCTAGGAAGAATGCATTTTCGCAATTCTTGAAACCAATAGCTCGGTGATTGTACTCAGCGGTGTTAATGGCAGTCACTACTTCGATGGGAGAGTACAAAGGATAAGCCGGCCCAGTGTAGCCCGAAATCTTGGACATGTCAACTTTCACGTAGAACCAGTATGAACTCCAATACTTGGGGAAGTTGGTCTTGCAGCAAGGTGCGAGCTGAATTCAGGTCAGACCTTTTTGTGAATTCTTCCTACTGGTATTGAAGGTACAGCACGCGTAATTTGCCTCATAATACTGACCATCATCAAGTTTGAGAATATCCTTCTCAATGACAAGTTCAAACAGGCGCGCGAATATGTCAGTGCCGAACGTACACTTGAAGGCCTTCATAATCCAAAAGAACTTCGAAAGTTCCAAGAACGAGTTCAGCGATAACTGATGAATCTTCACAGAAAATCTGTCCAGAATCGCAGGAAGAACATGATCGCAGGGTAATCTGAGTCCGTATGTGAAGAAGTCGTGAAACACGACGACTTCATCGGCTTCGGCAGTAGGGACTTGCTCATCAGCAGGGGCATGTGCATCACCAATGGGAAAAAATCCAGCTGCCTCATATTCCTTGATAAGCTCAGCTGTGACCTTTGACTAGCCAAACACGAATGCCGGAGCATAAGATTTCATATTCTTGGTAGTAACAAGATCACTAGGATCAGCGTCAATGTCACCAAGATCTTCATCAGCACCAGATTTATCTTCAGATCTATTTTCCCCATCTTCACGATTACTAGAATCGTGAATCTCTTCTTTGTTTGGCGAAATTCTAGCAACAACCAATTCTTCTGAAGTCATTAGCCTGGTAGTACTCTTTGTACGAGCCACCTACTTAAGAACAATGAGGACAAAAAGTGTAAGACAAACTGCAATACGACAAAACCTACGAAATCAAAGACATAAAAACGAAAACCTAGGAAGAAGACAATACCTTAGAAAGCGAAAGAAACCTTCGAACTTCAAATGTTCTCAAGAAAGAAGTTCTTCAGAGAAAATGCAATGAAACTTTCAAAGAAAGCGACAGAACGGTAAAAAAATACTTACAGCACCCCCGTCTATTTATAGGAAGGAAGGGGGTAGCCCCGAGGAACCGCCTCGATACAACCGTTGCAAGTTTTCAGGGAGACGCGTGTCCACTCCGACGTTCCGAGGGTGACATTTTTTACCGAATTTCGGGAGTTTTCGTGGAATCGAATCGTCGGAGTCAACCCTCTTCCCCGAGGGGCTAGTGTTAGGGAATTGGGCAAAAACCTTTCACCCTCGTAACCGTCGGAGTTGCCGAATACGTGAAAACATTCGTCAGTATGCCTAAAGAAGGGAAATTCTAAATTCATAACAAGAAGATGTTCACAAAAGATATCCTGTTGAATTTCGTGCGAGTCGCTAATCTTCGAATATTTCATGAAGTAATTGCCGAACTTGGCTTTTTTCGCAATTCTATTGTTTGTTTCAGGATGACTGGAATCTGGTGAAATTCAGGAAGTTATGGATCTGCGAATTTCAGGAATCCTCAATTCGGGAGTCCTGATGAGTGATGATCTTCGTGAATGAAACTTCAGAGGTTCGAGGAAGCCAAGTCAAAGACGCCATCTCAAAAAGTCCGGGTTTAAAGTGTGAACTAGTGGTTGTCTTGTAAACATATGAAATTAGCCCTGCAAATCACGGGATGTAAAAGACTTTCATGTACGTGTTCACATTAAGAATATTCCCTAGATTCGAGGGTAGTCTCAAGATTTAAAAGTCCCTTCGTCTCCCTATAAAAGGGAGCGTGAGGGCACATGTAAAGGGATTCACAACTTTTGAGGCGAGTACAGGCTTTCGAAGATTCTTTGTCTCCCCTTTCTTCCTGACTTGCGTACACTTGTTCGTGACTCTTGTGTTCGGAAACTCCATCCGATTTTCGGACCCCCCCCCCCCCCAATACTGAATTTCCCATAAAACATACACAACCAAGAAGTGGTGTAGTGGTAAACAACACAGCCTTGTTCCTTCAGGTCCGTGGTTCGAACCCATGCCATGACAAATTATTTTTGCAACATTTCATGAGCTAGCCTTCACTGATCTGGTGAAAATGCATACATGTGGGACCCAACTGAATTTTATGACGACTTGGAACACTCTATTTTAAAATAATGCTTACATGTGGGACCAAAGTTGGTTTATGACGCCGCTGACCCGGCGGAAATGCTTACATGTGGGACCCTGGAAAATTTTATGACGACTTGGAACACTCTAATTTCGAAAGAATGCTTACATGTGGTACCCTACTGAATTTTATGACGACTTGGAACACTCTGTTTTAAAAATAATGCTTACATGTGGGACTGATGTTGGTTCATAACATTTTTCAGAGCTTATGGCGTCACAAAACAGCATGGAACAGGGAACGCCCGGCTACAGCACCAACCGTAATGACGAAAAATTTTTTGTCACTAAATTTGCTCAGAAGTGAAATATTATGACGAGATCAGCTAGGAACGTCATAAATCAATGACGCTAAAATGTGGTTGCGTTACTAGTCAATGATTTTCTTGTAGCGAGTAAATCAATTGTTCTATAAAATTTTCTAATTGCAAAGTTCTACTAATCATCTAGTAACATTAGTGTTAATCGTCTCTGCAGCAAGTCCCCGTTAGTCGCTGCTTTCGGTTGTTTTCGTGACTTTCGGTTCAACCAGCCGACCTCTAGCAACACACGACATTACTGTGTCCCTGCGGACCTCCACAGCGCATTCAACACACTAGCGATCAGCAGTGTTGTGGTAGTAGGGTGCAGGTTGTAGTTCCCTACAGGAAGAGATGGCAATGGGTACCCGAAACCCAATCGGTTTTTACTCCATTAGGGCAAGAGTGTGGGTCAATTTTTTATACCCGTGGGTTTATTAATGGGCAAAAAGTGAGATGTAGCAGGTTCGTGGGCATGGGTATGGTAACCTGAACCCGTGAACCCATAGGTTTTTAGACCCGACTATATATCACCAAATAAACCAACATTCTTAGTTCACACCTCAATTTTATTGGCTAAACCCAACTCTTATATACATGTACTATTTATTATCATGAGTTTATAATTATTAAATGATTTATACTATTATCTATGTTACTTATATGAAGTGCTTTTGTTAACATGTGGTGCTATGATTGGATAGTTAGTACTATACTTCCGTTAATCTACATCAATGTTCCATGCATGTTTTAAATTGTGAAGATATACATGAATTATATATGTATATATATATATATAATGTATATGCAGCACACAGTGTGTTGAATAATATTCAACACTGCAGACGGAACGTTAGTCCTCAGTCCATGCATGGTTGTTAAATCCTCACAAGTGCAATTAGTTTTTTTATCTTTTACTACTTTGGCCATCCGTATTCATGGATATCCTTATTCAATGCAATCAGATTAATTGACTTAATTAACTCTCCATGCACAAACGTTCAAAAAAATTGCATGCTGAACTAGTCAATTGGCTATAAATTGCAGAGGTCATGCATGTCTATCTTTCATTTGTGCCTCTTTTCGGTCTCTTTTTTTCTCCCACATCAAGCATTTGGTGATGGCGGCACACCGCCCATGGACAAAATTGTCAGGCAACACCTTCACCGTCTCGCTGGATTTCTTTGAACTCTTCCTGCACGGCCACATGAAGACGGTCTTCATGAATCAACACGTTGTGGGCACGACGCCACGCCTAGAGCTAAGGTTAGCCCTATTAGTCACATAATTACTATTTTTATTCTTGAGTTGTAAAAACCTATCCAAATGGCTTTTCACATCTATTTTTTATGTTTCGAGATAAATCTGGAGGGATTGAGATGTTTCCATGCAAAATCATGCTGCTAAATTTTAGTTGAGGTGCTAGACTTTGCATGTTTCAATGGATATACCAGGAGAAAATGAATCTAAATCATCTCCACTAATGTAAGAAGATTGATGGCACGTGTGCGCAGTGCAGACAAGCTATGCCTGGGTGCCGCTGGTGCCCACAGATGGGAGCCACCGTTGTCCCGCCATAGGAATCGCTGTCGTATGTGGAGGAGGATGTCGTTGAGTTGCCCAGGGGAATGGGCCGCCATCAAGTCGACCAAGGATCTCCAATTTTTGTTCTGGTTCAATTTTTATCGTGACAAAAAATGTTCTGGTTGATCCGATTGGTTGAAGCTGTAATCGCACCCTTGCTACATGAGATAGATGGATTTTAAGCCGTTAATACTTGCTTGCCTGCATGCATATGTTCAATTGTAAATTTGTTGTTAAATTTTACTCCTCGAAAATTAAAAATGACATTCGTGGTTGGATTAATTATCTTGTCTCAAATGTTATGTCTGAATTCCATTTTCATGAATACTAACTCACATAAATCAATATTTGGCACAAACCTAGTACGTCTTAAACCTAGACCAAGGGATCGCCGAACATTTTTACGGCTCTATTTTACTACTGCTGATCTATTTTGACGTGCTTTTACAATAGTTGGAGGGATCGCCGAACATTTTTACGACTCTAGAGTACTCATGATTGAAATTAGTAAGTACATCATGTTGAACAACAATCATTTTTGGTAAATATATAGATTTATTTCGAATAATCCACACCATGTAAGCAATATTTTTTACGATCCCAAAAGTTTCTATACGAGAACACAAATTTACTGTTTCAACATGTCTAACGAATAAATGAGTAATTTCCAATGACATGATTACTTCATTCTCTCCTATGCTGGTTAGGAATGAAGTCAGACTATATGCCAAGCATGTGTAACCAACTCAATCATTCCCCTTTCTAGTTGTTAGCACAAACAAAGAATTATTACTACCTTAAAAAGGTGAAATTATCTTATGTTGCAATCTTAAATGCTTTAAAATCCAGTAAACTTAACTCTATACCACATTACAATGGCTGCAATCCGTGGAAGGATAAAACCTCTCTCCTAAACATAATGGCATGCATACATCACACTCCCAAATCTCGCCTAGCTAGCTGGTGTGTAAGCAGTTATGGTTCTTCAAATTCTTCTCTTGATATAATTTGTGTTAATTGCAGTAATGGACCCTCCATGCGTGCTCAAAAGATTTTGCACTCACATGCCACTGCAAAGATTTTACTCCTACGCAAAATGCTTGTAGGATTTATAGTGTGTGAGAAGTGACTCCAAAGATTACTCTTACGCAAATCCCCGGAGGATTTTTACTACCTTGAAGACTTGCCGGACCTCCAGCCGTGGTGCCACCTACACGTTTAATATTATGGCAGATCCATGGGAAACATGGTGACAGTGCATCTTCAAATCAGATCGAAGAGTTGTGATGATTTTTACAAGTTTTACTCTGGGTTTTTTGTTTATTATTTTAAGATATTTACAATTGTGCATATGTGTTGAATAGTGTGTCAAATACTCTAGTCTATGGTTTGCATGAGTCTATAATGAAAAAGAAGTGATATTGATATTTGGAGGAAAAAAGATACTCCTAATAATACTCCCAAAACCAATCTCTTTTTTAGATGAGGGGAAAATCAAACTCGATTAGAAGCAATATCTAGTCTAGGATAGTGAGCCCCTTTTGCTACCGCTGTTACTGTTTGATCTTGCAAAATGAGATTTAACTGAACGTTGTGGAATCTTTTATTTCAATTTGGCATGCATAATGGTTGTTTCTCTGCCTCTCTTTCTCTCAAATTTCCACACATGGAAGCTTTAACTATGAATCAAAGCCAATCACACTAAGGGTTCACATTAAAATAGATGTGAAATCATGATGCACAACGATTTTTACTACTATAAAAATCAAAAAGGAGTAATTAGTATTGGTCGGAGGACTACGTTGGAGTTTAGATAAAGTCTGGTGAGATCAAAATGATTACCCTCAAGTCATTATAAAAATTATTTCTCTAAATTTGCTGAAAAAATTGATATATTCAAAAATCATTATAGCTATTACTCCTTTTCATTTCAAAAGTACTGAGCATAATTGATGCTAAATAATTTGCATCTGTGTGAAACATGAGAAGTAATTTTGCAGACAAATAGATAATTTTGAAAAGAAGAGCAATTACGAGTAAGGAATTGAAATTATCAACATGAAATACCATTGTTGTGAATAATGGCAACCAAATAGGTAGAATATTACTTCTCATGGTATTTTGATAGATTACTCCGATCCATAAACTACCTCATGAATTACACGTGTCTAGTGTGATCGCAACCTTGAATCTAGTTTGAATAATGCACGCATGCAATTGTTGCTCACTGGAATCTTGCTAAAATCACGCCAGTGCTAGCCGACAGAAATCAAATCCTCTCTTGCTGCAACTTTATGTGAACTCAATTACAATTTGAATCATAAAGGTTGACAATTTGCACGAGAGTGTAATTACACATAAATGGTGAAAAATATGTAATAATCGGACCACATTATATGGCTCACAAATAAAAATCATGGAGTAATAAAAAATGAGCACACACGTACAAATTCAAGTCCACGCGAGATGAAATTTTTCAGAGCTTCTTCGTCCACACTACACGGCGGCTGTAGCATGGCGCGTGGTGTAGCGCATTCTTGTTGCACATCATCAACCGCTACTCATCATGCCTTGACGCCTCCGCCCTCCGCGCTGTGTGTTGTGGAGTCATCATCTTGCTCTGGTGAAGAAACAGAGATCGTGACTAGGTCACCTCACACACATACATTTCCATACAGCTGAGTCAAGCTTCAACAAAAGGATTGAGTTACAAAAAAGGTTTTTACTACTGTCGAGGCTCACTGAAGGTGCGGTAAAGGAATGTCGATGGTGCATATTTAGGTTCACCAACCCACACGAAGCAAAATGAGAAGCTAAATGGCAGGTGACCTCATTTTACTACTCAAGAGGGGAATGAATAATTAACATGGTTAACAGAGCTCACAAGACCTCTCGTCATAGTAAACAGTGGGCGCTGGATATTATTCACCACACAGCTTGCTGAATATCCATGTCCCATATATATATATATATATGACTATATATATATATATATATATATATATATATATATATATATATATATATATATATATATATATATATATATATATAAACACATGTATAAGCCAGTTTTGTTATTCGATTTGGTGCCCACAAGGTGACCCGTGGGTACCTGTTAACCCGATGGCCATGGGTTTGGGCAGAAAATTAAACCCATCATGTGTCATGGGTTTTTTTTAATGGGCGGATTTTGTATTTGCGAGCATGGGTTTGGGATGGCAAAACCCAGCGGATTTGTGCCTATTGCCATCTCTACCTACAGGTGCTCAAGGCTCTGCCGCTCCCAAGCTTCGGCAACTACGGTTTTGGATTTTGTGAACAGACAGATAAGACAATGTGAGGGAGAAGAGAAGGAATCGAGGGAAGCCATGCAACTTGAGGGAGCTGTGTGACTACGTAAGTCGCCTTGATGATTAGCATCTCGACTCTTGAGTGGATCAGCAGTGGTGGGAGCAGGCCAGTGGAGAGCCGGAGACGTTGTGGGCCGAATATGGTGTGGTGGACTGGTGGGAAGAGGAGGATTGATTGGACTGGAGTGGTTTTGGGGCTAAGTTTTAACTTATCAAATGAAGATTCTGACCCAGAAAACAAAATATGTATATGTATATATACTTGATGTATACCTGATTTGCTGGCAAAAAAGTTGAGAGTATTCCTAGGAATACCCAGGAATCCGGCTGCCTCCGCCAATCCTACTGCTATGCTAGTACATGGGGTTACCTGTCTGCTTCTCTACACCCATATGTACTCATCTGAAATAAACCTACATGTGTAATGCCATAATGTATAATAGCTTAATTAAGAAAACTCAAATGCCCATAAAATGCAAACTATATGCGAGGTTGTGGATCCTGCTTGAGGTTTGAGAGAACTTTTTGGTTTAGATCATGGGCTAGCAAAACAACATTAAAAGATCATAATGTAAATAGCACCTAAGGGTCATCATATGACCAGGTGGGAAGTAAATTGAGTTCATTCTCTGGGGCTTTTGACAATCTTCAATTCAATACTTTAAAGGTGTAGACTGAGTTCATGCTATGCTGTCTGTTTGAACCTGGATCGTGTTGGGAGTTGCTCTGAAATAGAGCTCTAAAAATGGTTTGTGCTATGAAAGGCTGCAGCCTTTTTGTATTTTCTTCCTTTATTTTTAGCGAGTGATTACAACTAGATAAGGCCATAGTGGAACCTAAAATTCAGGCATGATCGCATCTGATGCATGCAACTGCACAACTACTTTACTCTGAACCCTGAACAATAGCTAACTGACTCGATTAGACTAGGCAGTGAGCTGAACAAATTAACAAGACACGCACACAGGACTAGACTAACCATGGCAGCTAAGTCAATTCAAAGTTCAGAGCAAATATGTAATTAAATATAATAAAGGACTTTCATGAACAAACAACAACTTACAAGCTCCAATCTCCCTGTAGCTCTATAGAGCATTATGCAAAATCACTCATGTTTGGTTGGGCATCATACTAGGAATAACCAGCTCTATTCAACATAAAACAAGGCACATGTTGGGGGAGTGGCCCAGCCCATGTAAGGGTTAGTGGGCCTTTGTACGAGCTCAGGGGGTTTCTTGTAAATACCGCGTCCACTATGTGCTCAGAAGAAAATAACCACTAGGGGCTTGGGGAAAATTGCCATCTACCCCCATCCCTATATATAGGATGGCCATTGTAACTGATGGGACAAGCAATAAATGGTGGAGAACAAAGTAGTAAGTCATTGTTGTCTCCTTTACTTACTGCCTTGTAGTAGTAGAAGTAGTAGAGGTAGCAGTAGAGGAGGAAGAAGGTGTAGTCCTCCGAAGTGGCCCTTTGGTTCTTTGCCCTTTCGGAGAAGAGTACTGTGGTGTTGGTGCCCCCTTCGGTCCCAATTTACACCAACAGTTTGGCGCCCACCTCATGGAAGGATCCGCAGCCATGAGGAAGAGACTACCTTCGGTGGAAACGTCAGTGGAAGAAATACCTTCATTCAGCCATACAAAACGTACTTCGTCGTGTTTCTTCAGGTTCATCAAAAATAGTTCTATCGACAGTACGAGACACTTCATCTTGCAGATAAGTCCTATTTTTCAACTCTTTTAATTTGTGGGATGCTCCAAAGCAACACAAAAAGTCAGTCCTCCTCGAATGAACCATTCGGTCAATGCTACAGAACCACATACTCCTACATTTTTGTTGTCGCGATTACTTTTGTTTTTGTTTGTTTCTGCATTGTTAGGTGGCTCGAATTGAAAACGAAATCTCAGCATGAATGAAGGTACTTGTTGGTGGAAATCGGGCCCGAAGGTGGACGCCGACACAATAGCCCCCTGTTAGTCCCTCTCCCCTTTGAAGGAAGGCGGCCGGAGGCCCCCCTCGGAAGCGGGCAGAGAAACTATGGTCTTGCTACTACCGTACCTCCCCTTACCGACACTACACCTCACCTTCTTCTAACTTAGTGACTCCTACTATCGCGAAACAGGAAAGGGAATAATGAGACGCTTAACAAACCGAAAGCCGAAAGACTAGCAGGAGCCTTCGGTGCTCTCTTCTCATTACTGTGTGTCCGTTTCATTACAAGGGGTTCACTATTTATAGGAGGCCCCTGGGCATGATCATCTACCTCAATTACACCTTTTCCGTTCCTGACAAACAGCTTTAAACACTTTACAAGGGTATAACAATAACTCCCCGCGTCGTACAGGCCTCCAGCGTGTCTTCGTACGGCCGAAACACCTTTACACGCGACGCCCCTTGTCTCTGCCTTGTACGGTGCCCCTTTACACGTTTGCAGCAGCCACGTATCATGGCTCACTGCACCTTCGGCGCCGAAACAACCCGTGATCCTGCTTTGGACGCGTCGGGTTCTCTGGGACATCTCGCCCAGACCGCCTCCATCCCCGAGCCGAGGCGCACCCGACGCGTGGCGCTTCTGGTTCCTCCATACCTTCGGTGCCGAAAGTCATCCATCCGCACTTTCGGCACCGAAGGCCAGCACCAATCGGTTGGGCTGTTCCTATACAACAAAACTCACATAACTCGAGTAGCATTAGCGTTTTCATCAAATCACCATTGCAAAACTTCCTTCGTAGATCCGAAGCCATGCGTGGGCCGAAACAGACAACCCAGCCGGACGTGGCAAAATGCTTCCGAAGACCATTTTCCCCAACATTAGCCCCTCGTCAGTGAGGGTCGTCCCGTCCTCTAGATGGGCCGAACTTACGACCAACTCTTCACAGGGCGAAAAACGGGCTTCGGAACTCCCACGGACGGCCCACGCTGACGCGAATCCGAGTAAAAGACGCGTTCTGCCCTTTGGAAACTTTACCGTTGTGAGAGGTGATCGTCAGGGTAAAAAGGTAAATTTGCATGCTACCCGCGAGATTATCGGGCGCTTACGCAATATAAAAAGGGGACTGACTCTTGGGCTGCCCCACCCTGCTGTCGTGATCTACAGCCACGAAACGCGAAAGCTCCGAAGGCTCTGCCGTAACATTTTCTTCGCCCCCCACCGCTTTTCTTCTACTTCGCATTTAGATCGCATTCATAGCCCCAAAGCGAAGACGCGATGCTGGCACAAAGGAGATCTCGAAGACGTACACCTTCGGCCGAAGCCAGATCGACGGTACCGATGTGGGCTCTCTTGTGAAGAACCGCATGGTTGGGACCGCTCGAGCCCCTGGCCAGGAGACTGTACCGCGGCCTCGCGACAATGAGGTCGTCATCTTCCGCAATCTCCTGTACACGGGGCTTCGGTTCCTCCTTCACCCCGCCGTTGTTGACATCCTGCGGTACTTCGACATATACCTACACCATCTCACCCCCAATGCAATTCTTCGGTTGTCGGTGTACATGTGGATATGCCGCACTACGAAGATCAAGCCTTCCGCCGAGGGATTTGCTTCGGCGCATCAAGTCCACCACCAGCGACGGACAGTCTTCGAAGAAGAAGGGGACCAGTCTGTCGAGAAAGACTGCCAATTTGGCTGTCTGAATTTTTCGTACAAGTCTGGCGTGGTGAGCCCCATGACCGCCTACCGCAACAAGTGGCCTTCGGACTGGCAACAACACTGGTTCTACCACTCAGTGACTCCTCCCTCCCCCGGAGAGTCTCACCCCCTGGCCATGATGGAGCTACCTCCCCTTCATGAGTCTTACGCGAAGAAGCCCTCCTGCCCCGAAGGCGATGAGTTTGTGATGATGCTTCGCCGATTCACGCGTAAGTACAGCACGCGCGACATCGTGGAGGAGTATCGCAGTATCCCGGTGTGCCCGCTAGTGGATGGCTGGGCTGTGGCCGACGACGCCTGGGCGGATGACATTGGCGGTATCCCGTGTCCCGACTGGACGAAGGCTTTTGGCTTCACCTCTGATTGTGAGTGCTCTTGTGTCTTTCGGTGGCCTTTTACCTGCTTCTCGTATTTCTGACGCTTCACGTATTGACTATTTGAAAACGCTAACTTGCAGTGCTGAAGAAAAGGAAGGTGGAGGCCCATGGTGATTTCATCCTCGGCCCTGTGTCGCCGAAGGAATACAAAGAGACGGTCGCGGAGCTCAACGGATCTCGAACAAACCGAGTGTTCGTGTTTTTCAAGGTCAATGCGCCTGAACGCATTGGGTTTGCCAAGCACCGCGAAGCAGCCGAAAGGAAAGCTGTTGCACTCGCCACCGTCGAAGCAGACGCTGGTGAGACGGCAACTTCGTCGCGTGTCGCTACAAAAAGAGCTGGCAAGAGGAGTGCTCCCGCCGTGGCCACCGCCACCTCCGAGGGGAGAGCCCGGAAGAAGCGTGGTGGCCGACCGGCGGACTCACCCCCATCGGCCAAGAGAACCCGAATTGTAGACGTCGAGACCGGCGTCGTCGAAGACGTGATTGCTGCTGTGCCGCTGCGCTCGGCCGCACCTTCGGCTGATGCTGGTGAAGAAACCGGCGGGCCGCTGCTCGTGCCCCTCAGCCGGAAGGAGAAGGACAGTGATGATGGCAGCGTGGTCCGCATTATGTCTTCTGTTGGTGAAGCCCCTCGTAGTCACAGCCCTACTGCCTTCGGTCCCGACGCCCCCCAAGACGAAGGCAAGTCCAGCTTCACTTCCACTAGCTCATCCAGCTCCTCGTCTGAGAGCACCGAACAATCCGCTTCCCCCTCGGCCACGGGCGCCGTAAAAGATGATTTTATTGCCGCCGCGGGGGAAGATGAAGAGGAAGAACCCGACAGTAGCAGCTACCGGGTGACACCGGAGGAGCCCCGAGCCGCCGTTGTCCGCCTTCAGGTTCCCACCGAAGCCAAGCTGATTGGTGGAAAACAAATCCGCTTCCTGGGCCTGACGAGCGGCGGCCACGAATGTAAATTCCTGGAAGAGGCAGGGTCGAGCTTCGCCATTCCCCACGAGGAGGAATACATCGGGAAGCTCAGCTCCGCCGAACTAACCACTGCATGCGGGGATCTGTCCCTGAAAGCCTTCGTCGCATCCAGGTGCCTCGCCCGAAGGTTGGAACAAGAGAGCAAAGATGCGAAGGAGCTATCAGCTGTCGCAACTACCTCGCTGCAAAATCGGGTGGCGGAGGCGGGAGTGGCGACCGGCCGCCGAGCAGAGCGCAACCGACAGCCGCCGCAAGCGAAAGAAGACACGGCCGAAAACCTCCGAAGCCGCCCCGGAAGCGCCGAGCCTTGACGTGGAGAACCTTTGCCGGCACCAAAGAGGACCTGCACGCTCAGCTCCGCGACAGGGACACCAAATTGGCCAAAGCACAGAAGGAGATGAGCCAGCTGAGCGACGTGCTGGAGCGGTACCGGGCAGAGCATATTCGAAGCGCGTAGACCCTTCGCTCAGATATTTTGGAGTTGCTGGGGCAGTGCAATCTTGATGCGCCGTCGACCTCGTTCCCCCGGTGCACCGTCAGGGCATTCTACGAGTGGGTGAGCTCCTGCTTCGACCTCATCGCCATGAATACGAAGATCTTCGGAGAGCTCGGAGCCACAGTGGGGGTTCGCGCACTGGCCTACTCCGTATGCTCTCTGGTCCCTGTGGATCGCCCCTCCTCAGAGAAGACAATCAGCAAGAGTGACCTTCGGCGGCTGACGAAAGACAACTTCGAGTGGCCCACCGATGCAGAAATCGACATGGCGCAACTCCCCGTGCTCGCCAAGAACCTCGCCAAGAACTTCATGAACACCTTCTTCGCCGAGTGCGGGTCCCGCCTTACGTTAGACGAATCAGTTCGCCTGAGTGCTCAGGTTCGCCGAAGCAACCTCTATTTTTGCTCTAAAACTCTACTCTTGGTGTCGACTCATGATGATGCAATCGTGTTGACTTTTATGTCTTGCAGATAGGGCCTCGGCTGCAAGCGCGCGTTCACGCGTGCCTGTGATCTCGATACGGTGGCACTCTTCCCGAGCCCTGGTTCATGATGGAGGGAGACTGGATCGCCATGCCCGTGGTTCCCCTGATCACCGTCGGAGACCCCGAAGTGGTCGCAGGCGTGGAGGGCGACGGGACCAACGCCACCGGCGACGGCGCTCACGTTGCCGAAGAGGCGACAGGGCCAATGTCCGACGAAGTACACGCTGACAGGGCAACGGAGCCCTCGGACGAAGCTGAGCGCGCCGAGGCAGCCGTGGGAACCATTGCGCCTGCACCAGCCTCCCCCAGAGCCGCCGCCGTTCCCGAAGAGGACGCCGCCCCCACGCCTGACGAGGTCTTACCCACCACCGCCAATGCCGAAGAAAGTGCTGGAGGTGACGCCTCGGAGGTGACGCATGCCGCAGAGCTCGAGGCCGCGCTGCTAGCCGCCAGCTCTCCTGGGCACAAAGGCCCCCCGGAGCCCACGGCCGCCGAGCCAGCCGAGACTCCGGTCATCACCGCCAAAGCCGAGGTCTGAGGGGCACCAGGCCTAGTTTTGTAAACAGATGATAAATTTTCCTCTGGAGCCATGGTTGTATTAAATGCTAATGTAAGGTGTCTCTGCGCAGGTCCCCTCGGTGGTGCCTGCGCAGAGAGCCGAAGGTGTGAGCGACCCGCCCTTGCCCTTGAACTCTTTGTTTGTTGTCCCAAACGTGTGGACCAAATTTAGTATCCACCACCCAGGCGTGCCATATTCAGATTTCCTGTTGTATTGTGCAAAACGCTACCACCTCCGCAACGAAGCCGCTAAGCGCTTCTTTGCAGAGTTTTCGAATGACCCTTCGCGTCGAGAGGCCATCCTTAGAGAGCCAGCCGCCCGTAGAGCGGCCAGGTGATACTTAGTAGACCCCTTCGTGACCGAATGGGTCATTTCCAAACCAGAGCCGGTCGAGGAGGGTGTCATCGGACCGCTTGAATACGTATGTTTAATTCCTGGTTCTTCGTCGGGCAGCCCTGTGGTTACGAAGACCGAGCCAGTGTGAGCGCCCGCGCACTGATTATGATACTGTCTTCGGCGCAGGACGGATGCCCACCGACAGCGAGCTTCAGCAGATGGCTCTGGACATAATAGACACGGCGTTTCTCCGTTTAATCGATGAGATCTGCGAAGACGTGCTTAACGAGGATTGATCACTTGGAGGTGCTAACTGGTTGTGGCTCCGCGTTGCGCCATGTGATTCCATGAAGACTTGAAGCGACCTACTTCGGAACTCCCCCCCGGAAGTGTTAGCGGCATGTTGGGGCGGCGCGACCCCAACCGATTTGTATAGTGTGTGCGTGTGAAGAAATACATTGTGATTGTATTGCTATGTCAAAGTGTAATATTGGATTGTTGTACCGAAATACATTATATATTCGAAATATGATAGAAAGAAACGAAGGTGCCTGTAACTACCACTTGTCCCCTCCGTTCCTGCACTTGCATTTTGCATCGCCACCTCTCGACTCGGTCTCGGGCGACCGAACTTGCATTTTTTTAACAAACTGAAGGGTAGTGTTGCCTCGGGCCAGTGATATTACCCTCGCATCTCTTTCGGACAGATCTGTCCTTCAGCCGTGTCAAAACGAAACGCCGCCATGTTGTGTCCTTCACGTCGTGTCCAGCGGACTTTTCCTCTGGTCACGACTGGACCGATCGCACCGCCCCCGGCGTGCTTTCACCCAGGCCAAATCGGGTCCCTTGCACCACGTCAAGCGGACTTCATCTTCAGTCATATCGGGACCGATGCAACGCCCCTGGCGTGCTTTTACTCAGGCCAAATCGGGGCCCTTACGCCGCGTCAAGAGGACTTCATCTTCGGTCATAGCGGGACCGATGCAACGCCCCAGGCGTGCTCTTACTCAGGACAAATCGGGGCCCTTACACCGCATCAAGCGGACTTCATCTTCGATCATATCAGAACCGACGCAACGCCCCAGGCGTGCTCTTACTCAGGCCAAATCGGGGCCCTTACGCCGCGTCAAGCGGACTTCATCTTCGGTCATATCGGGACCGACGCAGCGCCCCAGGCGTGCTCTTACTCAGGCCATATCGGGGCCCTTACGCCGCGTCAAGCGGACTTATTCTTCGGTTACGACGATAAGTGACAGGCACGGCCCGTGCGCACTCAATACAGCTCGTGCCCATGCCGTCACTTACCCCGCCGAAGGCCACCTCGAAGACTATGCCCCCTACGTGGGGGTAGCATAGCTTCGTCAGCACTGCGAAAGCATACTCGAAAGAAAGAATCTTGGACACGAAAAGTTAGGGGAAACCTGACTTATATTACATGTCAGAAACAGGATACACGGGTCCGACTCGTTAAAAACCTCACACTTCGCAGGTCCAGATGGGAACCACGAAGCCTCCCCCGTGAGGAAAAGAGTACGTCCCCCCTACTTAATGTACATATATTACAAACTTCGGAACACAACGAAAGAGAAAAAAGAACTATTGAAACACAAACGACAACGACTTCTCTCGGCGACATCAGACGAAGTACTTTTGAAGCATGTCCACATTCCATGTGTAAGGCTCTTCTTTGCCGGTCAACCGACGCAACTTGAATGCTGCTTCATTCGATGTTGCAGTCGCTATAAACAGGCCTTCCCACTTCCCGTGCATCTAGCCTTTCAGCCTTCCCTTCGGTATCTTGCGTAGCACTAGGTCCCCCGACCGTATGAGCTTCGGCCTGATCTTTTTGTTTTTCCACCTCCTGGTTTTTTCCTGGTAAGACGACAGGTTCGTTGCTGCTTGCAAGCGCACCTCCTCAATGTTCTGGACTGAAGCTTTGAGGTCTTCGTCGTTGGAAGGGATGTCCCTCCAAGTGCCCAAACACATCTCTTCGGGCAACATGGCCTCCTCTCCGTACAGTAACTTGAACGGCGAAAACTGCGTGGTCCTAGACGGCGTGGTGTTGTGGGACCAGATCACCCTCGACAGCTCTTCGGCCCACTTGCTTTTTGGCAGTCGGTGATGTTCCTTTTTATACCGGCAAAGATTACTCCATTTGCCCGTTCCACCGCCCCCATTGACCGCCGGTGGTAGACCGAAGCGAAACACAACTTGGTGCCCAGGTAGGTACAGAAGTCCTTGAAGTCGGCACTGTCAAATTGCTTGCCATTGTCCACGGTGACTTTGTGTGGCACGCCGAAGCGGCACACGATGTTCTGCCAGAAAAACTTCTGTATTGTGGCCGAAGTAATGCTCAACAGTGGCTTTGCTTCTACCCATTTGGAAAAATACTCTACTGCCACCACGGTGTGGGTGTAATTTCCGGGTGCTGTTGGTAGCGGACCGACGATGTCAATGCCCCAACGAGCGAAAGGCCACACTGGTGGTATCAGTTGTATCTCGTTTGATGCGAACTTGCTATAAGGCGCATGGCGCTGCCACTCTAGACACTGGCGCACAATGTCGTGTGCATCTGCAACCGTCGAAGGCCAATAGAAACCCTGACGAAAAGCCTTTTGCACTAAGGCTCTCGTGCCAAGGTGATGTGAGCACATGCCACTGTGGATCTCGTGGAGTAGTTGCTTGCCCTCAGTCACTGATATGCACTTTAGCAATGGGGCGCACACCCCCTTTCGGTACAAGTTACTGTCAATGATGTGGTAATTCCTCGCCCTGATGGCCACTCTCTTATCGGCGACGCCGTCTTCGGCCTCATAGTAGCCCCCGACCGTCGCTACTATTGGGGCGCGCCGATCCTCGCTCCGTATGGTGTTCACAAACTTGGGGGGCATTGCTTCGTCGGCGGCGAGATCTTATGGTTGTTGTTTCGTAGAACACATCCGGGGGCAGGGGTTCGAGCAAAGCAGTTGCTTTTGCTATAGCATCGGCTTCCTTGTTATAGTGCCTGGGAAAACTTCGCACTGTAATGCCAATGAGAAACTTCTCCATGCTTCGTACAGCCTGCAGATACTTCATCATGTCTGGCTTCTTCGCCTTGTAGGTTTTCCCGATATGGCCGGCTACAAGTTCGGAGTCCGTCAAGATGACGAGCCTCCTTGCCCCCACCGCTTTAGCCTTTCGAAGCGCGAGCAGGAAACCTTCGTATTCTGCCATGTTGTTTGTGCAGTTGTCACAATTCAATCGCAACGCGTAACGAAGCTTGATACCAGAAGGGGACTTGAGGACTGCCGCTGCCGCTGACCCTAGATGGCAATATGCGCCATCGCATTAAACCTCCCATACTGGCTCCGAGACTATGGCTTCCCCCTTCGGCGTCGAAGGCGTCCAATCGGCCACAAAATCAGCGAGGACCTGAGACTTTATTGCACTGCGAGCAACGAAGTTTATGACGTGTTGCGCCAACTCGGTGGCCCACTTGCCCATTCTCCCTGTGGACTCCTTGTTCTCAAACATGTCTCAAAGAGGGAAAGCTGTGGGGACCGATACATTGTGGCTCTGAAAATAATGCCGAAGCTTCCTCTGTGCCATCACAACTGCATATGCCATCTTTTCCATCTCGGAGTAGAAAAGTTTTGAGCCTCTCAAAGCTTCGGAGACGTAATACATGGGGAACTGCTTCAAAGCGTCTGCTTCCTTTCGCTCTTCCACAAGCACTGCACTGACCGCTGTGTCGGTTACTGTGATGTACAGCAGCAGCTCGGCCTTCGGCGACGGTTTAGTCATGACCGCGGCCTCTTCTAGATATTTCTTGAGATCCTCGAAGGCTTGCTGTTGCTCCGCGCCCCACTGAAAAACTGAGTTCGCGTGAAGCACCTTGAAGAAGGGTAGGCTTCGCTTAGCAGCCTTGGAGATGAACCGGTTTAGCGATGCTATTCTGCCCGTGAGCCTTTGGACCTCCTTTCTATTGCTCGGTGGTTGCATTCTTCGTAATGCTTCGATCTTCTGGGGGTTTGCCTGTATACCCCATTTGGAGACCATGCACCCTAACAATTGCCCTTTCGGAATGCCGAAGATGCACTTCTCTGGATTAAGCTTGAGGTCGTTCCGCCTCATGTTGTCGAACGTTTCGGTCAGGTCCGCAATATGATCTTTCTCCTTCTCGCTCATAATGACGATATCGTCAACATAGGCCGAGGCGTTGCGCCCCAGCTGGCTACCCAGAATCAGCTTCACCATGTGATTGAAAGTTGATCCAACGTTACGAAGGCCTTCTGGCATTCTAACGAAACAAAAAATACCGAAGGGTGTCGTGAACCCGTCTTAGCTTCGTCCTCCCTTCGCATCCACACCTGGTGGTATCCAGAGAAACAATCCAGGAGACTCAGCATCTCACATCCAGCTGCCTGATCAATGATAACGTCGATCCTTGGCAGCGGATACACACCTTGTTGAGTTCTGTGAAATCAATATACATGAGCATGTTCCCATTCTTCTTCGGCACCATCACCACATTGGCCACCCACACGGGGTACTGCACTTCTCTTATGATTCTAGCATCAAGCAACTTCTGCACTTCGGCCTCCGCAGACTTGACCCTGTCGCCTGACATTGGCCGCTGCCTCTGCAGCTTCGGTTTGACCTTCGGGTCGGTGTTCAAAGCGTGCTCTATAACCGAACGGTGGAGACCCGTCAAATCCGACTTGGGCCATGCGAACACATCCTGGTTATGACGAAGGAACTATAGGAGTTTTCCTTCCTCCTTCGCACTGACTTCGGTACCTATCATGACGGTCCTGCTTGGCACATCTGCGCACAAAGGGACTGTCCTCGTGACATCGACTGCTTTCATGCACTCGGCTTCGGCCCCTTTCATGGACTGTCTCATTTGGGCCTCGGCCCTCTACTCTTCTGCTACCACGGCTTCATTGCCCTCATCTTCATTGATAATGTGCACCTGCCTGTTATGCACTAACGTGTTGCGCTCGGCCCTTCGAGCCTCCTCCTGGCTACCATACACCGAAATCACCCCCGCTGCCATTGGTATCTTCATCAGCAGGTAGCCTTGATGGATGACTGTTGCGAACTTGTTGATGGTATTACGACCGAAGATGACATTATACGGGTACACGAAGTCAACAACATCAAAGGTTATGACTTCCGTCCTCATGGTGGCATCTTGACCGAAAGTTACATTGACGTCAATCTTGCCCAGGGCTTCGATCCTCTTGTTGCCAAAGCCGTACAGCAGGTGCTCCGCTTTCTTCAAGTCTTCTTTTTTGAAACCCATGCCGGAGAAGCACTGCCAGGTCAATATATCCGCTGAATTGCCGTTGTCCACTAAGACTCTTCCCACATCATTACCGAAGTAGTACTTTGTGTTCTTGCTAATGTTTGCTTTTATGACGAGCGGGTCATTGTGAGGATAGTGTTGCAGCCGAATGTTAGCTGCCGTGAAAGTTATTGGGATGTGGGACCATGGCAAATGGAAGTACTTCCCAGAGCAAATGTGCGATACTCTTCGGTAATATTCCTGTCGTTGCCTCTTCATCTCGTGCACTGGCTCATTGGAGCCGCCCGAGATTGCATTGATGATGTTGATGGCAAAGACAATTAGATGGCAATTGCACATACTCGCAGTTGTAAGGTAGTAGTATGAGATCCTTGTCATGAAACCTAGACAAGGTCCTATAGATTGTCGCGATTGTTGTGTCTAGTTGATTTTTGACCTCAAACTCATTGACTTTTGATGGGTCCATGAAACCAATACTGGCAATATTCTTTTTTTTCATATCACGTTTTTGCAGGCTACCAAAAAGGAAATACAAATTTAATTAGTAAATCCACATATGTAATAATTTAATTAATAAACATAAAAAAGACGTCACTTACAGACACCAAACGATGATAAGATCGGTATTCAGGGCGTCTTGATGGTAAACTTCATAAATATCTTTGAAATCCAGCCAGACCACCTTGTTGCCTTCAGTGGAAAAATCTTCGGGTGCAGCAAGCATAGCTATGTTGTGTACGCCTTTCAGTGATTGTCGCATGTACCACTCATGAAATTTGTACATCTCAGGTGAGAGCTTAAGTACTAGTTCTGGCTTGACAAGAGGTTTTCCAAGCTGAAAGGGCCATCTATACTCAAAACTTGGATCTCGGGGTGGTTCTTCATGGCCGAGTGCAACACCTAAAGGCATCCTTGTTTCTTCCATGAAACCAAGGAGCTTCATTACTTCTTGTGTAGGCATTTCTGCTACAGCTCGTTCCTGTGCATTGAGGCCGGAGGGAACGTAAGTCTGTTTCCTCATCGACGCATCTTCTTTAGACGATGTCGACACCAGTATGGGCATCATCAATTTCTTGTTGTTTTCACTCATTAGTTTGAAAAACCCAAGTTTTGACGGCTCTAGTTGTTTGGTCTTCTCTAGCTCCCTCCGTTGTTGTTTTGTATTCAGATTGCTGAAAAATTCATGCACATGTTGGGCATTGATCGTTGTTTTCCTTCTTCTTCTATCGTCTCCCATGCTAGCTTCCTTTTGCTGATGGGCTCAACCATTTTCTTTATTGTTGGTGGATTTGGTGGTAGCACTGGGTTGGAAGATTGTGCTCCGATGATTTTTTGGGTTGTGCTTTCGTGGCTAGGTGGTTTTTTCTGCGGTGGTTTCTTCTGTGGTGGTTTCTTCTGTGGTGGTTTCGCGGTTTTTCAGATATGCTTTGGTGGTTGGGCGGTTTTTCTGATGTGCTTTCATGGCTAGGTGGTATTTTCTGCGGTGCTGCGCTGTTTTTTTGTGCTTTTGATGGCGCTTGCTTTGCCGCCATTGGTTTTTTTCTGCTTTTTTGGAGGTGATTCGGGATTGATGTCAATATCATGCCTGGAGCTCGCACCTCTGGAATTGAATAATGGTTCTTGTGTAGACAGTGAGCGAGGTGATATTGAAGGTTGTGAGGACAACCTAGGAGATGATGATGGTCGCGACTGCGGGAAATCTGTAGGAGGGATTGATCCCTCCATCTGGGGGATTATAATGTAACGTTTGGGCCACAATATGATACCGTGAACCACATCCTTGAGTGTCATTTCCCCGTCACCTCCTGGGATGTCTAGCTCTAAATCTTCAAATTGTGACTGACAAATCTCCTCCACATAAACCGAGGTGTAGCCGGGTGGAATCAATATGTCGTGGCTAGTCTGTCCAGGAAAATGCGCAAAAGCACTTCTGTACGCCACCTGCATTGTGATGTTGCTGAATGGCTTGTGCAGCTCACATGGGGTACACCGACAGAGAAAAGCCACCGGGTATTGTTGGTTGTCATCCACTTGAACTCCTTCGATTGCCCTAGGCTCTTCAGGGCCTTCTGTGCAAGCACCCGGTGCGACCTCTATGCAATCACCTGGTGCAACCTCAGTAGAAGCACAACTACTTTTCCGAGCGGAAGGGATAATGACGAGATCCAGTGGTACTTCAGGCAGTGCTCCAATTTGGGCTATTCTAGATATCGTTACGGACAGTCGCCGTTCAATCTCTACCTGCATCTTTTCATCTTGTTATTTAAGTCTTTGCTCCATCATTTGGCGCCAATGATCCTCTTCATGCTCTTTTCTTCTTTTGCGGCTTCTATAGCTATCGAGGTTTCCCTTGAAGGCATACTTCCACGACACCACCCCGTAACCCCTGCAACATCCTGGGTGTTCTGGATTCCCAAGTGCCATAGTGAGCTCATCTATTTCTCTGTGGACCTTCAATCTACCAGCTTTGACATCTTCTATTTTGTTCATTAACTCAAGTGCCTTCCCTCGTGACGTGGGCGGGAATTCAAGGGTACCATCATCCGGGTTCAATCTGCCTCCATGCGCATAATACCAATTCTTCGTTCTTTCGGGCCGTTGAAGACTCGTTGATATGATACCTTTGGTGATAAGGTCTTGTTCCATCTTCCGCCACTTGGGAATTGCTGCCGCGTAACCACCTCGACTAAGACGATGGTTGTACTCCTCTTTCTTACTAGCACTGTTCTTCGCTTGGGCACTTTTTTGGGCAAAAGTTTCACTTTTTTTGTATTCAACAAAGGACTTCTAGTGGTCTTTCATCTTCGGATATTCATCCCAATTTGGAGTTTGGTTGTTCTTGATAAAATCTCTACTCAACTTCTTCTTGAAATTCTGAAATTGAGTTGTCATCTTCACTAGAGTCCAACCATTAACAAGGTTTGGGTCGACGCCTTCAGGAAGTGCGAAGTGTTTTAGCACATCATTCCACAGCTAGTCTTTTACTGAGTCTGGAACCACGTATGGATTACTTGGTTTTCCCTTCCATTCTCTACACTTGATGGGCACGTTGTCCCTTACAATTGCCACGCACTGAGACACAAACTTGTTCTTGATTTTTTTTGGAGCAACAGGCTGGCCAAGCTCTGACACCTCCGTGATACGATACATCACATTGCCGACGATTAGTTGTGCACGACCTCTCTTGGACTTTTTCGTCGTTGATCCAGAAGCCTACAAGAATTAACAGTAATTTTCCATGAATCGACATAAATTTATGAGAATATACAAGAAATGGGGTTATCGAATTAATAGTAATGAACTTAATGCATGATATGTATACCTCGTTGGAACCTTCTGCACTAGCATCCTCAAGGTTGTCATTATTTTCTGAGTCGGCGGCTATGTCTTCCTCATTATTGGCAAAGTCATCGACGGCGACGCCTCCTTGACCAATCATATTTAGAATAATTTCCTCGTTCGTGTAGGATGCAAAGGCATTTGCACCACCAGCAATAATCTCCTCCATAATCCTTTCATCGTTGTCATTGGTATCCATCTAGAATTAACAGAAATTTTCTATGAATCGACACGAATTTATGAGAATATACAATAATTTCTATGTATTTCTAGTATCCATGTAGAATATACATTAATTTTCTATGAATCGACACGAATTTATGAGAGAATATACAATACTTTCTATGTATTTCTAGTATCCATGTAGAATATACACTAATTTTCTATGAATCGACACGAATTTATGAGAATATACAATAATTTCTATGTATTTCTAGTATCCATGTAGAATACACACTAATTTTTTATGAATCGACACGAATTTATGAGAATATACAATAATTTCTATGTATTTCTACGAGAAGGGGAATATACAATAGTGTCGCCTACCACAGTCGGCGAGAAGGGGAGCCGGGATCCTAGGGTGCGTCGAGGGAAGCAGTGGGTAGCCGGGGCGAGGCGACGGCAGGATCTTGAAGCAGTGGGGAGCCCGGGCGAGACGACGGCAGGATCATGGGTGCGTCAAGGGAGGCAGTGGGGAGCCGGGGCGAGATGGCGGTCGCCGATGCTGGGGAGAAACAAATTTAATTAGAATTATTATTATAGACATAATTGAGGACCATGTGTGGTTCGAGGACCGGTGGATGGTCGCTTCCTTGTGTGATGAGTGATTGACAACGTTGTGTGGACTGATTCTTGGCTAAGTATTGCGGAGGTGCGGGTTGCGTCTTGACTCGTGTTGGTGCGAGGTGAAGAACAAGCGCGAAAGGTCGTTGTCGGTGAGGCCTCCGGGTGTGGAGAAGACAAGTAGGCTTCGTTCAAGGGACCCGGTGGCCGGTGGGGTCAAGTGCGGGTCGCATGGTGGCATGAACAAGCAAGATGAAGTCGTGGACGGTTTCTTGGTAGAGCCTCAAAACCAAGGTCGAGGCGGGACTACGTGGGAGCCGAGTCATGAGTGGAGATTGGCGGAGGCTACATCGAGTTCGCGGGGTTTGCGGTGGTTCACCGAAGAAAACCACTCGGTTACTCGGTTGAGCCACAAAACCGAGGCCGAAGACTTGACGGGGTGGTGCGGCCACCCGGGCCGGTTGAACCGCCCGGGGAGGGCGGTCGACCGCCCGGGGTCGGTCGATTGCCCGTGCCGGCCCTAACCGCCCAAGGGGGGCGGTCCGACCGCCCGGCCGCCGGCGCCGAGATGCTTCGGATAGGAGGACACGCGTCGGGATCGCAAGGCTTGCGTCGAGGCTAAGCGAGGTTGCGGTCGTCGGGCATCCGTCCGATGAAGAAAATTTGAAGACTTTCGAATTCGCCCTCGAGGGGCTTGTATCCCTAGTTTTAAGTAAGGGTAGTTTAGTCTTTTGGGTGCCTCCATATATACTCATTAAGTGGGTGGATGGCAGCCAACTCTTGAAACCCTAGCTCATTTGTTTTTCCATTTTTGTTCTCCATTTTCCCTAGTTTTTCCTAGGACTATCTTGAGAGCTTCATGTGAGATCTAGAGAGAGGGATGGATGTTTGGGTGGCAAGCTAGACCTTGTACGAACCTTCATGGTATGTATAGATGGTTCGGCGTTGTTCCTCAAGGTGGTTTTCCCGTCCTTCTTTGTGTGGATTTTCGGAGCTCTTTGTTGGCGATGTTTTGAGGATGATTTCCTGGGGTATTTGGTGGGTGTCACGTATGAGGATCTTGTGCCTCTTTGGCTGGTGACTTTGCCCCCAAATCTCTCTTGAATCGGACTCGATTTGGTGGTTTTTCGAGTTGGGCGAGTTCTTGACCTAGAGAGGCGATTTCTTCGATTCCTCTTGATTGTGAGCGATTCGGGTCGATTCCTTTGAGGTAGAGGTTGCCCGGGGAGGTAACCCGACTATTCCCGAAGTTTCGCCGCAATCGTGGAGTGATTCGGGAGATCGGGCGCGAGGAAGTTAGGGTTTGACCCGCGGGCTCGTTTTTTCGGGGAGAGGCGGTTTAACCGCGGGAGGCGGCGGTCTAACCGCCCGGGCTTTTCGTGTCGAAGTTTTGTTTTGCCGATTTTCCTCTCGTGAGTTTGTTCGCCTTGATCGGAGGAGCGTCCGGGTGAAACTTCGGGTCGTTCTCGTGCCGTTTGATAGGTGTTCTTGGTTGGTGTTCGTTGCCGGGTACGGGAGGCTAGACCGCCCCCGGTAGCCGGTATAACCGCCCCCTAGGCCCCCGGGTGGAGTTTTGGTTTTCGCCAAGATTTTCCGGTAGCTAGCATGGCCTTGACCGAGAGATCTTTGATGGTGAAACCGTGGTGTGTTTTGGTGCCCGAAGAGGTGTTTCGAAGGATTTCTTGGTTGCCGGTGGAGGCGGTCTAACCGCCCCCTATACCCGTCTAACCGCCCCCCTGCGGACGGCCGGCTTTCGAGTTGTTTCCGCTTGTCGTGGGTGCGTGTGTCACACCCAGTTTTAAAGGCAAAACCGAATGCATTGATCATGTGTGCGCCGAATCAAGTTACACACACGCTTAGACATTATGAATACCAAAATCGGTGCCACACGAATAAAGAGTTATTACAAACCATAGTCTTAAACGAATCTTAAATAACGAGTTCTCGCGACGGACAAAATAAAGCCTCCCCGAGCAAGCCGACCGAAGACTACGCACACCTAGAACTCCCGGAAATCTCCTGGAATATCTTCAAAGTTCTCCCAGTCTGAGCAGCAATTTCGGGTATTGTAGATGCAAGAGAATAAACAAGCGTGAGCACATATCGTACTCGGCAAGAGAGAACAACATAACATGTAAGGCCATATGGGATGGCTAAGGTTCAAGCACTTTAGCATTTTAGTTGGTCAAGTTTTATTAGCAACCTAATTACTAAAGAGTGTAAGTTCATACCAACCCAATTAATAAGATATAAGCATCACAAATAAAGAATAAAATAGCAATTAAACATTAGAGTTCCATAATTTAATCATGTGAGTGTCCGGGCCGCTCTTGATCGTGAGCACGGCTAATCGATTAGTTTAACACTCTGAGAGGTTGTACGTCTTTACCCACAAGCGGCGTAAAAGCTCCGAAGAACTTTGGACCCAACCATGCGGTGTTTGCAAGGCACCATATCACACTTCCGAGGTGTGATTGCATAGAGACGCTACATGGCCTTTACAAAGGTTCCCGAGAAAGTTATGACCCACAAGGTCCGGATCAGTTAGCAAGGTATAAAGTCCCCTAGCAGGTCGATACCCCACCATAAAAAGAATAACTCACCCAACCCCCTACTAGAGCGAGTCTATACTCCACGGTACCACCGATCCCTTGTCCTTATCAGGTAAGACCATCCCAAGCTAAAGTTCCTAATTATTCAGCCAAGACCATTGCCCATTAGTTCTTGTGGTTGTACTGTTTTCCTGGGTGGTTCTCCATGTTCCGATTAACATATTAAAGTGGTCTTGTAAAGTAAAGATCATAAACGGAACATAGAATAATAAAAGATAACCAAGTTTGATTAATACCAATCCCAGTTGAGCATGCTAAGCAATAGCTACCACAAGATTAATTTGATAAACCCGGTATCAAGGCAAAGGTAGTAAAAATCTAGGCATGATCCTTGATAGGTTCCCATCAAATTAATGCAAGCGAGAAAAAGTAAAGACAAGTGAATTTAAATGCATGTTATGTAGGACAAGCGGGTATGCATCAAGGAATACTTGCCTTCAACAAAGCCTTGCTGCTCAAACTCTTGCACGACTTGATCTTCAAATCCCTCGAACGAATCGCTCTCTACGGTCCACAATCATCACATACAAGCATACAATAAGAATAAATAAGAAACAGTCACCAAACAGATCAAACAGATCTAAACAGTAGCATAAAACTAATCTACGCTTCGAGACGAACGCGTGGACATAAAGAACGCTAAAATCGGAGCTAAAACGACTAAGTTATGGCTTAGGGAGGTGTAGGGACCAAACCGTAAAGATTTGAAAAGGTTTTGGTCTAAAATAAAGAAAAAGGGCTAAAGCGTTAGAAAACTTCTAAGGTGCATGGGTATTTTTGTGAAAACCAAAAAGCTCGGGGGTTTTTCTCGCAAAACCGCAAGGGCCGACGGTGGGGTTGACTCGTTGACCGGGTTAACTCGATCCGGATCCATTGGATCTAGATCCGATGGCCGTGGTTAATTGCGGGGCGGCGGCTAAGCTCTGCGCGTTAGATCCGGATCTAACGGTCGCGCTCGGCCGCAAGCGGCGGGGGCGGCGGAACGCGGCGGCGGCGGCACGCGCCGGCGACGCGCGCGCGGCGGCGGGCGGCGGCGCTACACACGGGCTTGCGCGCGGGGGGGCTCGGCCTCGTACACAAGCGGCACCAAAACATAGCGCGGACGACGGGGAACCCAACTAGGGCGGCGTGGACGGCTAGGTCGCAACGGCGACGACGCTCCACGCGGCGGCGCGGCTCGGTGCGGCGGCGAACTCCGGCGACGGCTTCAAGACGACGGGGTGCACGGAATCGACAACAAGCGACGCCGGCGGGTGCCTCACCTCCTTGCGCAGCTCTGGATGTGCTCCTCGATGACGCAGCGGCGGCGGAGTCGAGGTTTTGACGGCGGCGGCGGGAAACTAGGGTTAGGGTTTCCGGCGGCGCGCAAGACGGCGGGTTGGCTTGGACGGCTCGGGTAGGGCGTCCAGGGGCGGCGGCGCGCTTTAAATAGTCCAGGGCGGACCGCCTTGGCGTGCGGGCCACGCGAAGGGTGCGTGAGCGGGACGGACTCGGCGGCGGCGGCGCTCGACTCGGGCTCGAGTCCGGCCGGGTTACGGCGAGGCGGAGGGGATGACGGGTGGGCCCCGGCGGTCGGTGACCGCGGGCGCGGCTCGGGCGGAGCGGTGGGTGGCGGGCCGAAAGGCCAAGCGGGCTCTCGCGCTAGGGCCGGGCCGGAGCGGCCGGGCCGGGCCGGATGGCGGCCACCGCGCGCCGGGCCGGCGCGGGTGCGGGTCGCCAAGCCGGGCCACGGCAAGGTTGCCGCGCGGCCGCCGGCTAAATTGGGTAGGAGAGGGAAAAGGGTTTAGGAATTTGGGTTTGAAAAGGATTCAAACAAATAGAACTCAAATTTGAATTTGAATTCCAAGCAAGCAAAAGAAATGCTCCAGCATGTATGCAACAATAAATTCCTATATTCCATTGACTTTATTTTAGGAAAGGTTTTAAATGCCTAAAAGAAAATAAGCAACCTTATATTCCTTAAGCAATTAAATGGTTTCTAGCAAATTTTAATAAAGCCAAATTTTTAGTAAAATTAGGGTGTTACAAATCCTACCCCCCTTAAGAAGAATCTCGTCCTCGAGATTCGGACAGATTGGGAAAAAGATCTGGAAACTCTGCTTTCAGCTCATCCTCTCTTTCCCATGTTGCCTCATCCTCTGCATGATTACTCCACTGTACTTTGCACATCTTGATCACACTATTCCGGGTGACCCTTGTCACAGTTTCCAATATCCGAATTGGGTGTTCAACAATAGTGAGATCCTCTTTAACGTTTAGATCCTCCAAGGGTAACGGCTCCTTGTCATGAGGACCAAAACCCTTCTTCAACTGAGAGATATGGAATACGTCATGCACATCAGTTAACTTGACTGGCTACTCCAACCTGTAAGACACTTCTCCCACTCTCTCAAGGATCTTGAAAGGTCCAATAAACCGAGGTGACAACTTTCCTTTAACTGCGAATCGACGCAAACCTGCGATAGGTGACACCTTTAGGTACACATAATCACCTTCCCGAAAGACCACTTCCCTTCGCTTACCATCCGCATAACTTTTTCGTCTAGATTGAGCAATCCTCGGATTCTCTCTAATGATCCGAACTTGTTTCTCCGCTTCTCTCGATGATGTCCGCCCCGAATAACCGCCTTTCTCCCGTCTCACTCCGGTATAACGGGGTTCTACACTTCCTTCCATACAGGGCCTCAAAGGGTGACATTTTGAGACTGGCTTGGTAGCTGTTGTTATAAGAGAACTCAGCGTATGGCAAGCTCTTATCCCAACTACCACCATGCTTAAGCGCACATGCTCTCAACATGTCTTCTAGTATCTGATTGGTTCTCTCTGTCTGTCCATCTGTCTGTGGATGATAAGCTGAGCTGAAATTTAGCTTAGTATCTAGAGACTCATGCAACTTCCCCCAGAAACGAGAAGTGAACTGAGTACCTCTATCTGACACGATCTTCTTTGGTACCCCATGCAAACACACAATCCTGGACATGTATAATTCTGCCAACTTAGCTCCTGTATACGTAGTTTTCACTGGAATGAAGTGAGCTACCTTGGTCAAACGATCCACAATGACCCAAATCGAATCATAAACATCTCGGGTTCGGGGTAAACCCACTATGAAGTCCATTCCGATCTCTCGCCCACTTCCACTTAGGCACCTTTAATGGTTGAAGCAAACCCGGCGGGTCTGCGATGTTCAGCCTTAACCCGGTGGCAAGTGTCACACAAAGCCACATGTGCGGCCACATCTCTCTTCATACCGTACCACCAATACCTCTGCTTGAGATCCTGGTACATCTTAGTACTGCTTGGATGGATAGAGTAAGCTGAGTCATGAGCTTCTCTCAAGATAGTCTCTCTGAGATCTCCTGTTTCTGGTACACACAACCGGTTCTTAAACCACACGGTTCCTTCCTCATCTTCTGTGAAATCGGGGGCTTCTCCCTGTTGCATACTCTCCTTAATTTTCGTATCCCAAAGCATCCTCTAGCTGCCACTTACGTATCTCTTGCTCAGAGTGGACTGTACTTCCAAAGTCACTCCTTCGGCATGTGCAACCACTTTCAAGTTGAGCCTTTCAAACTCTTTTACCAACTCATCAGAAACCGAATAATCATAGCCATGTTAGTATGGCCCTTCCGACTCAAAGCATCGGCAACCGCATTCGCTTTACTAGGATGATAGTGAATCTCTAGATCATAGTCTTTGATCAACTCTAACCAACGACGCTTGTCTCGATTGAGATCCTTCGAGTGAAGATATACTTCGGACTCTTGTGATCGGTATAGATCCGGCACTTAGTTCCCATGATGTAGTGTCTCCAAATTTTCAATGCATGAACTACTCGTCGCTAACTCAAGATCATGCGTAGGGTAGTTCAACTCATGCTTCCTCAACCGACGAGATGCATAGGCTATAACATGACCTTCTTGCATCAACACACATCCTAGACCTTGTCGAGACGCATCACAGGAGATGTCAAAGCCCTTGCGGATCGGGCATTACTAGAACAGAGCCGTGGTTAACCACTTCTTTAATTCTTCAAAAGCTGGACCGACATGCACCGGTCCATTTGAACTCCCCGTCCTTCTCTAGCAATGTAGTGAGAGGCTTCACAATCCCGGGAGAATCCTTCAATAAACCGACGATAGTAACCAAGCAAGTCCAAGGAAACTCCCGATCTCGAGATATTGTACAAGGGGCTTCCCACTTCAACACATCACCGACATTTGCCGGGATCTACTCGCAATACCTCCATTGGTGATGATATGACCTAGAAAAGACACTTCCTTGAGCCAAAACTCACACATGCCGAACTTTGCATATAACTCACGCTCTCTCGCTTCGCAACACAAGCCTTAAATGCTCCTCATGCTCTTCCTCATTCATGGAGTAGATCAAAATGTCATCAATGAATACCACAACAAACTTATCCAGATACTCCATAAAGATCTTGTTCATCAAGTACATGAAATATGCGGGTGCATTGGTTAACCCAAAGGACATAACCGTGTACTCATAAAGTCCGTACCGGTAGCAAAAGTTGTCTTAGGAATATCCGAAGGCCTAATCTTCAATCGATGATATCCCGATCGCAGATCGATCTTAGAAAACACTTTAGCTCCTCTCATCTGATCAAACAAATCTTCAATACGTGGCAGTGGATACTTGTTCTTGATGGTAACATCATTGAGGGACCTGTAATCAACACACATCCTCTGTGTGCTATCTTTCTTACCCACAAAGATAACGGGTGCTCCCCAAGGTGATGAACTAGCACGAATGAACCCTTTACCCATTAATTCTTTAATCTGAGCTTTAAGTTCTTGTAACCGATCACTAGACATTCTATATGGGCGCTTAGAGATAGGAGCAAGACTCGGTGTAAAAGATCAATAACGAACTCAACATCTCGGTCGGGGGGCATACCGGCAACTCCTCGGGAAACACATCGGAATAATCGCACACTATTTGTATGTCTTCCAAGGCTGCTCCGTCAAGCTTATTCACGACAACGGTGTTTGATGGTGCGGGATCCGCCGCAAACTCAAACCTTTCACCAGTTGGACTTGTAAGAAGGATTGATCTCTTAGCACACCGTATCACCGCATCACACGCGGTCAACCATCCCATTCCCGTATCACATCAATTCCCTTTGAATCCAAGATTATAAGATTGGCACGGAAATCTCTCGCCCACAATCTTGAGATGGACGTTGTCACATTTATATATGGCTTTTAATTCCCCCCGGGTGAGGTGACTAACATGTGGCGAGACATGGGACCGATGGGTAAATTATGTTGGGCTACGAAATGTGACGTAATGAAAGAATGGGATGCTCCGGAATCAAACAAACCGAGGTGGGAGTAGAGTTGACTAGAAACATACCGAGCACTACTCGGGGTTCTCCCGAGCGACTTCGGCATCAACGTGCATCGCCTTGCCTCGTGCATAGCTCTCGGTGCGGGTAACCAAAAATTATGGATTTTGGACTGATAAAAGGTAATGAAATTACAAACTACTCCAACTGGAATCACCTCAATCGGAGTTGTGTAACTCTGGTTATAAAATAAACAAGTCAGGTAGGTCAGCAGTGTTTAACAGATTCATGAGGCTGTAATGTTTCAGTCATAACTCTCTGATTATCCATCCAAATAATCTGAAATTTTCACAGAAAATCAGTCACAAAATTTCTGAACTTTTCCAATTGGTTTTACTACAATCGGAGCTCTGTAGCTCAAGGTAAAATTAAAACAGTGCAGCTGACTCAGAAAGCTGCGCGAACAGATTTAGGGATCTCGAATTTGCATTAAGGGAGAACTTAAAGGGACAAAAGGATTAAGATAGATAATTGATTGAGACTGAAAGCTAACCCCCACAAACTTACTACTAAACCAATGTTGTTGTGGTCATCACTCCACAACACACTGCACTCAAACAAAAATCCAGCTCAAACATTAAGCACAAAACCAAGCATTCAACCACACTTCTAAACTAAACACACTTTACCGATCGTCTACTAGCGATTACAAAGAGATCCTATTCTTAACTTAAACCTAAGGACTATCTTCTGCCATGGCATCTGTGCGGGCGTCAGGGGAGTCGTAGTGTGGCCTCTTGGGCGACGGGGAGGTACATCCTTCTGTGGCTTCATGGGCTTCGGTCGCTCCCCTCGTTCGAAGTGCAGCTTCTAAGGCACGCATCTGCGTCTCCAGAGTGAAAATCTGCTGTTGTGCTGCATATAGAGTGTTGTTGGCATCATCCAATGCGGTGTTCACACTGCAAGTAGACTCGGACATTGTTCGGCGTTCCTTCATAGGCCGGTGTTGGGGCGATGTAAGTCTTGGCTTCCCCACTTGCTGCGAAAGGTGTGTAACGGCGGTGGGTATCCTCCAACCCGTCACGCTCCTTGTGAGAGAGCACATAAAGCGCCCTCCGAGCCGACTCGCTATCCCGAGCATCCATAGTAGTCCCGTGAGCCACATCATGATGCTTGGACATCTCCTTCACTCCTCGGCATGGAATGTCCTCCTCCAAGATGGCAAGCAACTTCCCAATGGGGCTCGAACCACGGATGAGTCCACGGCTCACAATGGTAGACAGGGGCCTTATCATAGCCCAAGCGGAGTACCATAGCTCGCGCAGTGGTCCGCCATGGGAATGCCTACTCCATCGGCTCCGTAGTGGTACACTTCCCGGATCGCTTCCCCGGCCTTCCTCCTCTTGCTCTTGTTCTTCTTCCTCCATCTCTTGATCAAGGTGATCCTCATCTTCTTCTGGCGCTTGCTCCCCTAGGTTTGGCTGTTCAGCTGGCTCATCTCCTCTGGGATCATCTCCTCTGGATCCTCCTCATCATCAGGTACCATGATAAGGTTAGGGAAGACCATAGGTGCAGGCTCCATCTCAATCTCCTCATCTGTGTCTCCATCATGCAAGTCATTGTACTGTTCTTGTGGAGCATACTGATGGACTCCGCTCCCGAGAGGTCTTCAAACTACGAACCATCTGTAGTGCGGTGCGTAATGAGAAAGACGGTAAGACAAAAGGATGAGAGCTAAAGCAAGCACAAGGTAAAGAATGCAGATAGCTCAAGAGTAAGGCAAAAAAGGCAAGAGTAAGGTTAATAAGAATAAAGCAAGCATGTAAGAGAAAGCTTCTATGAGTATAAAATCCTTAGTTCGACCATTTCTATCTAGGCTAGCGTTCCTACAGTCAACACAGCTCTGATACCACTCTGTCACACCCAGTTTTAAAGGCAAAACCGAATGCATTGATCACGTGTGCGCCAGGATCAAGTTACACACACGCTTAGACATTATGAATACCAAAATCAGTGCCACACGAATAAAGAGTTATTACAAACCATAGTCTTAAACGAATCTTAAATAACGAGTTCTCGCGGCGGACATAAAAAAGCCTCCACAGTACTGACTAGAGACTACGCACACCTAGAACTCCCGGAAATCTCCCGGAATATCTTCAAAGTTCTCCCGACCGAGCAAAGAATTCCGGGTATTGTAGATGCAAGAGAATAAACAAGCGTGAGCACATATCGTACTCAAGAAGAGAGAACAACATAACATTTAAGGCCATATGGTGGATGGCTAAGGTTCAAGCACTTTAGCATTTTAGTTGGTCAAGTTTTATTAGCAACTCTGATTACTAAAAAGTGTAAGTTCATACCAACCCAATTAATAAGATACAAGCATCATAAATAAAGAATAAAATAGCAATTAAACATTAGAGTTCCATAAATTAATCATGTGCGTGTCCAGGCCGCTCCCGACCGTGAGCACGGCTAATCGATTAGTTTAACACTCTGCGAGAGGTTGTACGTCTTTACCCACAAGCAGCGTAAAAGCTCCGAAGAACTTTGGACCCAACCATGTGGTGTTTGCAAGGCACCATATCACACTTCCGAGGTGCGATTGCATAGGGACGCTACATGGCCTTTACAAAGGTTCCCTAGCAAGTTATGACCCACAAGGTCCGGATCAGTTAGCAAGGTATAAAGTCCCCTAGCAGGTCGATACCCCACCATAAAAAGAATAACTCACCCAACCCCCGCTAGAGCGAGTCTATACCCCACGGTACCGCCAATCCCTTGTCCTTATCGGTAAGACCATCCCAAGCTAAAGTTCCTAATTATTCAGCCAAGACCATTGCCCATTAGTTCTTGTGGTTGTACTGTTTTCCTGGGTGGTTCTCCATGTTCCGATTAACATATTAAAGTGGTCTTGTAAAGTAAAGATCATAAACGGAACATAGAATAATAAAAGATAACCAAGTTTGATTAATACCAATCCCAGTTGAGCATGCTAAGCAATAGCTACCACAAGATTAATTTGATAAACCCGGTATCAAGGCAAAGGTAGTAAAAATCTAGGCATGATCCTTAATAGGTTCCCATCAAATTAATGCAAGCGAGAAAAAAAGTAAAGACAGGTGAATTTAAATGCATGTTATGTAGGACAAGCGGGTATGCATCAAGGAATACTTGCCTTCAACAAAGCCTTGCTGCTCAAACTCTTGCACGACTTGATCTTCAAATCCCTCGAACGAATCGCTCTCTACGGTCCACAATCATCACATACAAGCATACAATAAGAATAAATAAGAAACAGTCACCAAACAAATCAAACAGATCTAAAGAGTAGCATAAACTAATCTACGCTTCGAGACGAACGCGTGGACATAAAGAACGCTAAAATCGGAGCTAAAACGACTAAGTTATGGCTTAGGGAAGGTGTAGGGACCAAACCGTAAAGATTTGAAAAGGTTTTGGGCTAAAATAAAGAAAAAGGTCTAAACCGTCGGAAAACTTCTAAGGTGGAAGGGTATTTTTGTGAAAACCAAAAAGCTCAGGGGTTTTTCCGCAAAAGCGCCGGGCCGGCGGTGGGTTTGACCTCGTTGACCCGGTTAACTCGATCCTGATCCATTGGATCTAGATCTGATGGCTGCGGTTGCTTGCGGGGCGGTGGCTAAGCTCCTGCGCGTTAGATCCAGATCTAACGGTCGCGCTCGGCTGCAAGCAGCAGGGGCGGCGGAACGCGGCGGCGGCGGCAACGGCGGCGACGACGCGCGGCCGCGGGGCGGCGGCGCGCACACGGGCTTGCGGCGGGGGCTCGGGCTCGTGCACAAGCGGCACCAAAACGTAGCGCGGACGACGGGGAACCCAACTTGGGCGGCGCGGATGGCTAGGTCGCAACGGCGACGACGCTCCACGCGGTGGCGCGGCTCGGTGCGGCGGCGAACTCCGGCGACGGCTCCAAGACGACGGGGGTGCACGGAATCGACAACAAGCGATGCCGGCCGGTGCCTCACCTCCTTGCGCGGCTCGGATGTGCTCCTCGACGACGCGAGAGGTGGCGGAGTCGAGGTTTCGACGGCGGCGGCGGGAAGCTAGGGGTTAGGGTTTCGGCGGCGCGCAAGACGGCGGGTTGGCTTGGACGGCTTGGGTAGGGCGTCCAAGGGCGGCGGCGTGCTTTAAATAGTTTGTTCCAGCGTGTGTGTTGAGGTTGCTGGTAGGGTTTGTTCCTAGGACTAGTAGCACTCCAGTGGCTATGTGGTCTTGGCAAACGGAAGGTAGAAGTGCGGAGCGTGTGATTTCGGGGGTCCGACCGAGTGAGTTCATCTTGTCGGAGTTTCAATCTCCTTCGAGAAGAATTTTTATCGGCTCCCACTCACTCCCCCCCCCTCTGGTCGCCTAATCGGTCCTTCAATATTTAGTACAATTTTATACATAAATTAATTCTTTATGTATGCTCGGGACGACCGTGCGGGACGAGGCGATGATGCTCGGGACGACCGGCGGCAAGGTGGGGAGAAGGACGGCGCGGCGGCGGCGGAGCCTCGGAGGTCGGGGGAGGGACGACGTGGCGGAGGAGGACGGCGCGGCGGCGGCGAGCCCCGGAGGCCGGGGGCAGGTCGGGGAGGAAGCCGCCCGTGTTCCGGTGGGCGACGGCGGCGGATCGGTGGCGTGGCGGGGGGTGAGGGTGTCGGCGGATTTCGGGAGGCCGGCGGCGGCGAAAAATCCTGTGGGGCAGAGGATGGGGGGCGCCGCGGAAGCGGCGGTCAGGTAGGATGACGGCGGTGGTGGAGGAGGAGGGCACGACGACGACGATGGCGTCGGATCGGGGACGAAAAAGTGGCTAAGTGCTAGAGGGGGAGGGCCGCTACTTTTATATGTACACACCTTTAGTCCCAGGTCGTGTAATGAACCGTGACAAAAGGGTGGTCTTTTGTCATGGTTGGTGATACCACCCGGTACTAAAGGTTGATTTCGCGCGGGAGTGTCAAAAGGGAAAAATTTTCCCTCTTTAGTCCTGGGTCGTGTAATGAACCGTGACAAAAGGGTGTCCTTTTGTCTCGGTTCGTTACACGACCCGGAACTAAAGGTGTATTAGGAGCGGGACTTTAATTCTTTTCCCATTTTCCCTCCTCATTTTATCAATCTTTCTCTTTGCAACATTTTTAAAAATGGTAAGTTTAATATTTGAACCATGCAAAATTATATTTAGTTAAGTGTTAACAGCCTTAACTTTCCAATATAAAAAATAATTTAATAGTTGAACTAATTGTTTTCTTTTCAGACTCGACAATATTTGTCTCCTAGAACATAAGAAAAATGTCAAACTTTGTGGTTACTTCTCACAGGCATCTGAAAGGCTTTAACAAGTTTCAGTTCAAATAACTAAAGGAATACACTCATAGAACATTACACAAATCATCTGAACATTAATCATTACAGTACAGTATTGAAGTTTCTTTTCTTGATGAAAGTTCCTTGGTCATGGTCGTCACGTCAGTATGGTGTCTCTTCATTTCCCAGCGGTATGCTTGGGTCAACTTCGACAGCGAATGGAGGCATGCCATCGAACTGATTAGAGTCATCTGATTTGTCTGTTCTGTCCTCGACTCCCATGATTACTCTTTTACCTTGAAGAACAATGTGTCGCTTTGGCTCTTGTGGTCCTTTGGGATTTTTATTCTTCGGTTTGCTAGTCATATCCTTGACATAGAAAACTTGATGCACATTTTTGGCAAGGACGAATGGTTCATCTTTGAAACCAATCTTGGTCAGGTCCACTATTGTCATTCCATATTGATCTTTCCTTATGCCACCTCTAGTTAGTTTTACCCATTGGCAAAGAAATAGAGGGATGTTAAGTGGCCTGTACTCAAGCTCCCATATCTCTTCTATGACACCATAATATGAGTTATTGTTATTGTTGTTGTCCATGGCGTCTATACGGACACCACTATTTTGGTGTGTGGTTTTCCGATCTTGGTCTCTTGTGTAAAAAGTATAACCATTTATATCGTAAGCTTGGAATTTGACAATTGTGCTAGATGGTCCCCTGGCTAACATAGCGAGTTGTGGGTGAATTGTGGAAGCACCAATAACTTGTTCACTCAACCATGAGGGGAAATTTTCCAGGTGATGGCGTGTAACCCATGCTTCGGTTTTGGATGGATTTTGTGAAGAAATAATCAGCTTGTGTTCCTCAATGTACGAATTCACCAAGGTTGATTGTTGCAGAACAACTAGGCGTGCTTTATTGAACAAATCAGTATCATTGCTGAAACATGCTTTCCTTCCAATGGTGCCCTTTCCTAGTAGTCTCCCCTCGTGTCGTGATACTGGAACCCCAATCGAGTCAATTGAGTCGACAAAGTCCACACAAAACTCAATGACCTCCTTAGTTACATATCCTTTGGCGATGCTTCCTTCCAGACGTGCACAGTTAAGAACATATTTTTGAGGACTGACATGAACCTCTCAAAAGGCCACATGTTGTGCAAGTATACTGGTCCAAGAATAGTAATCTCTTTCACAAGGTGCACTAGGAGGTGAGTCATAATATCGAAGAATGAAGGTGGAAATGCCAACTCAAAGCTGACAAGACATTGCACAACATCATTTTGTAGCTTCACTATGTTCCTTAGATCGATTGCCTTCTGTGAAATTGCATTGAGAAATGCACAAAGCTTTACGAGCGCTAATCATACTTTCTCTGGTAGAACACCCCTCAACGCAACTGAAAGTAACTGTGTCATCAACATGTGGCAGTCGTGGGCCTTTAGATTTGTGAACTTCTTATCTTTCATACTTATTATCCCTTTTATATTCGATGAGTAGCCAAATGGAACATTCATACTATTTAGGCAATCAAACATGATGTCCTTCTCTTCCTTGCTCGGGGTGTAACTAGCGGGACCTAAGTAATCTTGTTCTTCCCGCTCAACCTCTTCAGGATCTGCTTCTTCCTCATCAAGCTCTATCGGAGGTGCTTCATTCCTATGGATATTTCTCAGGTCCCGTCGTCCTTCCAATGTATCCTTAGAGTTCTTGTAACAACCCAAGAAGCCTAGGACATTCAGACAAAGATTCTTCGTCAAGTGCATCACGTCAATAGCATTCCGGACCTCAAGAATTTCCCAATAAGATAACTCCCAAAGTATAGATTTCTTCTTCCACATTGGTGCACGCCCATTAGCATCATGTGGAACAGGTTCACTACTGTCACCCTTTCCAAAGATAACCCTTAGATCCTTTACCATCTCAAATATCTCCTCACCTTTAAAATGGGGGCGGCTTTGTATGATGATCAACCTTTCCTTTCCAATGAAAACCTTTCTTCCTTAAGGGATGCTTCTCAGGAAGAAAGCGACGGTGACCCATATACACAACCTTCTTACAATTCTTCAGATGAATACCGTCTGTTTTATGTAAACAGTGGGTGCAGGCCCGATATCCCTTGTTTGAGTGCCCAGATAGGCTACTTAAAGCAGGCCAATCGTTGATGGTAATAAATAACAATGCTCGTAGGTTGAATTTCTCTTACTTATTCTCATCCCACACACGTACACCTTCTTTCTTCCATAGCAGTAATAGTTCATCAACCAATGGTCTTAGATACACATCAATGTCTTTGCCAGGTTGTTTTGGACCTTGGATTAGCACCGGCATCATAATGAACTTTCGCTTCATGCACATCCAACCAGGAAGGTTGAACATGCATAGTGTCACGGAGCCAAGTTCTATGACCATCGCTAAACTCACCAAATGGATCGAAGCCATCCGTGCTTAAACCAAATCTTATGTTTCTTGCTTCCCCAGCAAAATCTTTGTATTTTCTATCAATCTTTCTCCATTGTGACCCATCTGCCGGATGTCTCAGTATGTGTTCTTGCTTACGATCGCTTTTGTGCCATGTCATCAACTTAGCATTTTCTTTGTTCCTGAACAAACGCTTCAAACGTGGTATTATAGGAAAATACCACATAACCTTCGCCGGTACTTTCATCACCTTGGGAGGTGTCCCCTCGGGAGCACCAGGATCATCATCTCTCCGGATCTTATAACGTAGCGTGTTGCACACAGGACAAGCTTCCAAATTCTCATGTTCCGTGCCTCGGTATAGGGTGCAATCATTAGGGCAGGCATGGATCTTCTGAACCTCAAACCCTAGAGGGCACACAATCTGTTTCGCTTCATATGTTGTTGACGGTAATTCATTGTTCTCGGGAAGCTTGTCCATCACAATTTTTAGCATCCCCTCAAATGCTTTATCAGACACACCATATTTTGCCTTCCATTGCAACATTTCAAGTGTAGTACCAAGCTTTTTGTGACCCTGTTTGCAATCTAAGTACAATAGTTTTATATGATCTTCTATCATACGACGCAACTTTGCCTTTTCATTATCATTTTCACAGTCCCTTTGTGCATCTTTTAGAACTTGACCAAGATCATCAACATGGTCGTCTTCCGGTATCTCTTCTTCGTCAGCATCTTCCATTAAAGTATCCGCAAAATCTTGCCCCGCGGCCCAGTCAGGAATGTTATTATCATCCTCCTCATCTTCGTTCTCTTCCATCACAACCCCTCTTTCACCGTGCCTGGTCCAAAGCACATAGTTCGCCATGAATCCGTTTTTAATCAAGTGAAGGTGAAGAGTCCCCCAGTCAGAGTAGTCTTTGTCATTTCTGCATAAAGAGCATTCTTGTTGGCTTTGGCCACTTCGAGAAAAGCTTGCATGCCAGCAATGTACTCCGGGGATCGTCTGTCGGCATTCATCCATTGACGATTCATCTGCATCATATTAAAAAGTAAATTAACAAAGAGAAAGATGAAGAAGGGTGAATTCGATGAAGTATACCGTTATGAACTAGATGATGAGAACCGGAGGCCTACCTACATTCTTCCTTAACATGTTGATCATCTAAACACAATACGTGAATTCATAAATGCGTTTGAAGCAGAGGTTCAAAAGCTAGAAGCTGACTAGTTTTTAGCTTGGGGACTTGTGATACAATGACATATAGAGGTCACTTGATGGCCATTTTGATCTCCATTATTAGTGACCATACTTTTTATAAACTAACTTCTATAAAATTAGCTAAATGCAAAATTAAGATTAGTTCTATGTTCCATTATATTAAAAAGTAAATTAACAAAGAGAAAGATGAAGAAGGGTGAATTCGATGATGTATACCGTTATGAACTAGATGATGAGAACTGGAGGCCTACCTACATTCTTCCTTAACATGTTGATCATCTCAACACAATACGTGAATTCATAAATGTGTTTGAAGCATAGGTTCAAAAGCTAGAAGTTGACTAGTTTTTAGGTTGGGGACTTGTGATACAATGACATACAGTGGTCACTTGATGGCCATTTTGATCTCCATTATCAGTTACCATACTTTTTATAAACTAACTTCTATAAAATTAGCTAAATGCAAAATTAAGATTAGTTCTATGTTCTGTTATATTAAAAAGTAAATTAACAAAGAGAAAGATGAAGAAGGGTGAATTCGATGATGTATACCGTTATGAACTGGATGATGAGAACTGGAGGCCTACCTACATTCTTCCTTAACATGTTGATCATCTCAACACAATATGTGAATTCATAAATGTGTTTGAAGCAGAGGTTCAAAAGCTAGAAGCTGACTAGTTTTTAGCTTGGGGACTTGTGATACAATGACATACAGAGGTCACTTGATGGCCATTTTGATCTCCATTATCAGTGACCATACTTTTTATAAACTAACTTCTATAAAATTAGCTAAATGCAAAATTAAGATTAGTTATCTGTTCCATTATACTAAAAAGTAAATTAACAAAGAGAAAGATGAAGAAGGGTGAATTCGATGATGTATACCGTTATGAACTAGATGATGAGAACTGGAGGCCTACCTACATTCTTCCTTAACATGTTGATCATCTCAACACAATACGTGAATTCATAAATGTGTTTGAAGCAGAGGTTCAAAAGCTAGAAGCTGACTAGTTTTTAGCTTGGGGACTTGTGATACAATGACATACAGAGGTCACTTGATGGCCATTTTGATCTCCATTATCAGTGACCATACTTTTTAACTTTTATAAAATTATGTAAATGCAAAATTAATATTAGTTCTATGTTCCGTTATATTAAAAAGTAAATTAACAAAGAGAAAGATGAAGAAGGGTGAATTCGATGATGTATACCGTTATGAACTGGATGATGAGAACTGTAGGCCTACCTACATTCTTTATAATATAAACTAACTTCTATAAGATTAGCTAAATGTAAAATCATAATTAGTTCTATGTTTCATTATATCAAAAAGTAAAATTCAGTTTTCTCTACCTCAATATAAAAGATAACAAGACAATACTAGTGTTTAGCCAACCACATTTTTCTCAATTTAAAGTATATAGATAATAACCTCATCTCTCATTACCTCCTCCCACATAGGATTTAAGATTTCTATTTTCTCCATCTCTAAAATATATCAAAACAATTAATCACAACAAATGATGGGAGGAAGAAGAATCAAACCTCGGAAAGACTTTAGATGAGAGAAATCTTCATAAATACATGAAGAAAAAATTCAGCAACACCTCTCTAAGGTTGAGGCACCATGGAGGAGGAGCTTGAGCTCTTGGTGAAGAATGGCTCGGGCAAGAGAAAGGGGAAGAAGAAGCTGGATTTATAGGGCGCGGACTTTTAGTCCCGGTTGGAGTTACCATCCGAGACTAAAGGGCACACTTTAGTCCCGGTTGGTAACTCCACCCAGGACTAAAGAATTAGCACCGGGTGGAATTACCAACCTTTAGTCTCGGTTAGTAATTCCACCCGGTGCTAAAAGCCCGTGCCAATCATTGTGGGAAAATGCCGTTGGGACACCCCCCTTTAGTCACGGTTCGTAGTACGAACCGGGACTAAAGGGTGGGTGTCTCCAGCGGGCATTTCGGGCCACGTCGATGAAAAACCTTTAATCCCGGCTCCAAAGTTGAACCAGGACTAAAGGCCTGAACAAAAGCCTCGCTCTCCACCAGTGATAAGTGGATCACTGAAGTACCCTTCGTCGGCTGTATATGAGCTAAATGATTTTGGGCTTCAGTTATTCACAATTATTACAACAATAAATTAAAAGCTTACATTATTGGGGCTCTTCATCATCACAATTATATTGGGAGTGAGCCTAATCCCAAGCAGTTGCTTCGGCCTTTCTTAGGGATTCTTAATGGTTTTTATCAAGAGCTTTGGCGCAATATTATGTTATGCATTTACACGGGCCCATCTTCAACTCTCGCACTTTGGCTATGAAGTATTCAGCTCTGAAACACTTCGGCACATTACTCCGAAGTCCAGTTGTGTATTTATCTTCGTCAATTTATGTTCATGGGCTGACGTGGCGATGAAGCCCACTCCAGAATTAACAATATCGGCCCACGAAGCACAGCAGTATCCAGAATTGATACAATTGTCCACCAACCGAAGGGTTCACAGCTTCACAGCTTCGGAATGTCCTCGGTGGGATTTTTCACTTGCAGAATTATCTCGGTTGGAGTTCGCGAGATGAAAATTTTTGTACTTCGGAGTCAACTTAGTGCAGTTTTCGTACCTTGAAATCATCTCAGTGGGATTTCACGAGATGGAAATTTTCGACTTTCACAATCATTTTCGGAGACTTTTCCACCCTTCAAAATCATCTCGGCGGGATTTCACGAGATTTGATTGTCACCTTCGGAATTATCTCAGGTGAATTTTATGTACTTCGGAATCATCTCGGTGGGATTTCACGAGATTGATTCATACCTTCAGACTTATCTCGAGTGAACTTTCTGTACTTCAGAATAATAATCTCGGTGGAATCACCCGAGGTTGGTTTTCACCTTCAGAATCATCTCAATAAGTGAATAATTTATCACGCAGACAATGGACCACCACCGAAGTACCCTTCGGTCAGTGTATCCGGGCTAAATAGCTTTGAGTGATGGTTATCTATTCAACACACGATAATGAATTGAATGATAATGCTCTTGGGCTCTTCGTCATCATTCTATTGGGCTATGGCTTTATTTCTCAAGCAGTGGCTTCGGAGCTTTGGCACAGCGGTAATTTTATGGTGTGCACTTTACACAAGACTAATTTCAACTCCTATGCACCGCAACAGCCCAACTTAAATATTTAGTACCGAAGCCACTTCGGCATGCACCGAAGCCCACTTCGGCCTTTGCACAAAAGCCTGTTTCGGCCTTTTATCGAAGCCTTCATGGACAAGTCAGTTGATTATGGAATAAGGACTTGGTGTCCGGTTTCAGTAGTTATAGAAAGCTAACGTATCTATCCGAAGGCTTCATTGAACTAATGCCGAGGTACCGCATCGGTACCCGTTGGTGGAAATCGGGCCCGAAGGGTGGACGCCGACACAACGGCCCCCCCGAATTCTCACCCCCCTTCGCTTGCTTTCGCAGACTATTACTTCTACCGGTGCGAGGAGAGGAAACGATAAACTTAACGGGACAAGAAGGAAACGAGGAAATAATCGGCAGACCGGAGGCAGAAGGACTGGCAGACGCCTTCGGTGCTCTCTTCTCATTACGGTGTGTCCGTTTCATTACAAAGGGTTCACTATTTATAGGAGACCCCTGGGTATGGTCATTTGCCTCAATTACACCTTTTCCGTTCCTGACAAACTGCTTTAAACACTTTACAAGGGTATAACAAGAAGTCCCCGCGTCGTACGGGCTTCTAAAGCATGTCTTCGTACGGCCGAAACGCCTTTACACGCGGCCGCCCTTGTCTCTCGCCTTGTCCGGAGCTCACTTTACACGTCGGCGGCGACCACGTGTACGAGATCGTCGCACCTTCGGTGACGAAGCAGCGATCCTGGACCGGGGGCGTCGCGCCTCTTCGGGCACCTTGCTCGTGCCGCCACGGGCCCCGGACACGATGTCCCCGTCCGGCGCGCCTAGTCCCTGGTCCTCTCGGGCCTTCGTCGCCGGAGCACGGCCATCCGTACCTTCGGCACCGAAGGTAGGCGCCGCCACGTGGGATCATTCCTGCACAACAAAACTTACAAGGCATAAGCGGCATCAGCGTTTTGTTAGCACCCGTGCAGCGAAGGCTTCCCCACGAGACCGAAGCTGTAGACAGACCGAAGGTGGCCAGCGTGGCTGAACGAGGGTGATGCTTCCGAAGACCAACTTCCCCAACAGTAGCCCCTCGTCAGTGAGGGCCGTCCTGATCCTGCGATGGGCCGAACTTACGATTGACCTTGTCAGGGTGAAGAATGGGCTTCGGAACTCCCCCGGACGGCCCACGCTGACGCGGCGACCCGAAAAAAGACGCGCGCTGCCCCTTGGGGATTTTACCGTTGTGAGGGACTGTTACTGGGTAAAAGTGTAATTTCGGTCGTCGTCGGCGCGATTATCGGGGCTCATTACTATAAAAAGGGAAAGCCGCCCTTTGGGTTGCCCCCACACCGCAGCTGCGACCCCAAATCTACGACGCGCGAGAGCTCCGAAGGTTCATTGTTAGACTTTCTCCAGCCCCTTCGTTTCCGTTTTCGCTTCGTGCTTAGTTAGTGTTCATGGCGCCGAAACGGAGACGCGATGCTTGTCGCAAGAGAGATTCCGAAGACCTACACGTTTGGTCGAAGCCGGATCGACAAGACCGACGTGGAGTCGCCGGTGAAGAACCGCATGGTAGGAGCCGGCCGACCACCCGGCCGTGAGACCGTGCCGCGGCCACGGGACAACGAAGTTGTTATCTTTCGCGACCTACCGTATGTGGGGCTACGGTTCCCACCGCATCCCGCGGTCGTCGACATCCTCCGTACTTCGACATCTACCCGCACCGGCCTACCCCAAACGCCATGCTCGCGGCCGTCGGTGTACATGTGGATATGCGGGACAACGAAGATCAAGCCCTCCGCCGAGGGGTTCGCTTCGGCGCACCAGGGTGCACCACCGGCGGCGAACGGTCTTCGAGGAGGAGGGGGGACCAATCCGTGGAGAAAGAGCGCCGGTTCGCCGTCTCAACTTCTCGTACAAGGCCGACGTGGTGAGCCGGTCACCGCCTACCGAAACAAGTGGCCTTCGGATTGGCGGCGAAGACCGGTTCTACTACACTGCGAGCCCGCCTTCGCCGGAGGCTCTCACCCGCTGGCGACGAAGGAACTCCCGCCCCTCCATGAGTCCTACGCCAAGAACCCTTCGTGTCCGGAGGGTGACGAGTTCGTGATGATGCTGCGCCGGTTCGCGCGGAAGTACGGCACTCGCGACATCGTGGAGGAGTACCGCAGCATCCCCGTGTGCCCGCTGGTGGATGGCTGGTCCGTGGCTGAAGACGAGTGGGCGGAGGATATCGGGGGCATCCCCTGCCCCGACTGGACGAAGGTCTTCGGCTTCACCGCCGATTGTAAGTTATTTTGCGTCCTTCGTTGAGTTGCTCTTAGCTGCGTCCCTAGTAAACGAAATGCTGATCGACTGGACTGTTTTCCTGCAGTGTTGAGGAGAAGGAAGGTGGAGGCGCACGGGGACTTCATCCTTGGCCCGGTCTCGCCGAAGGAGTATAAGGACACCGTCGCGGAGCTGAACGGGTCCCGGACGAACCGGGTATTCGAATTTTTCAAGATCACACCACCTGAGCACGTCGGTTTTGCCAAGGATCGCGAGGCAGCCGAGAAGAAGGCCGCGGCGGTTGCAGCCGCCGAAGCGGACGCTGAGGAGACGGCGACTTCGCCGCGCGCTGCTCTGCAAAAAATCGGCAGGAGGAGCGCGCCCGCCGCGGCCACCGCCGCCGCCGAAGGGAAGGCCCGGAAGAAACGGGGCGGGCGACGGGCGGACTCGCCCCCGTCTCCCAAGAGGACCCGCGTCGTTGATGTGGAGACGGGCCTCGTTGGAGACGTGATAGTCACCGTACCACCGCGCACGGCCGCGCCTTCGGACGTACCTTCGGGCGTACCTTCGGCGAGAGCTGAGCCAGGAGCCATCGGGCCGCTACTTGTCCCCCTCAGCCCACCGGGAGAAGGACGGGCGACGACGACGGCGACGTTCGCATCATGTCCTCCGTCGGTGACGCGCCGCGCAAGCCAAGCCTCGCCGCCCTCGGCGCCGAAGCCCCACAAGGAAAAGATGGATCCGGCTCTACCTCCGGCGGCTCGTCGACACGTCCTCCGATGGCACCGAAGCGTCCGCCTCCCCTTCGGCCCCTGCTTCCGAGAAAAATGATGTCGTCCCCGAAGCGGAGGAAGAGGAGGACGAGGAGCCCGAGAGCAGCGGCTATCGGGTGACGCCCGAGGAGCCCCGGCCGCCGTTGTTCGTCTTCAAGTCCCCGCCGAAGCCAAGGCCGATTGGCGGGAAGACGATCCGCTTCTTGGGGTTGACGAGCGGCGGGCACGAGCGTCGGTTCTGGATGAGGCCGGGGCAAGTTTTGCCATACCTCATGAGGAGGAGTACTTTGGGGAAACTCACCGCCGCGGAGCTCACGACCGCGTGCGGAGACACGTCTCTCGAAGGCCTTCATCGCGTCGCGGTGCCTCTCCCGAAGGCCGGAGCGGGGGAGGAGGGCAAGGAGGCGAAGGAGAGATCGGTGGCCGCCGTCTCCACGCTTGAGAACGGGGGTGGCGGAGGCCGGAAGGACGACCGGGCGCGGAGCGAGAGCGCTCTCGAAAACTCGCGAGAAGAGAAGGAAAACTCGCGAAGTCCTCTCGAAGCCCTCGTCAACACGCCGCGCCACGATGTGGAGATCCCGAGCGAGCGCCAAGGAGGACTTGCGCATTCGGCTCGCCGACGGGGGAGGCCAAGTTGGCCGAAGTGCGAGAGAAGTGAGTGAGCCGAACGGAGCGCCGGAGCGGTACCGTACGGACCACATCCGGGCGCCGAGACCCTTCGCGATGACATAATGCGAGGCCGCCGGATCGGTGCAATCCGAGTGCGCCGCCCGTCCCGCTCCCCCCGGTGCACCGTCGAGTCATTCTATGAATGGGTGAACGCCTGCTTCGACGTCATTTCGATGAACACGAAGATCTTTGGTGGGCTTGGGGCTGCAGTGGGGGTTCGCACGCTGGCGTATTCGGTGTGCTCGTTGGCGCCCCCGGACCGTCCGTCTTCGGAGAAGACGATCACCAAGAGCGACCTTCGTCGTCTTACGAAGGAGAACTTCGAATGGCCTAGCGACGCGGAGCTAGATGTTGGCCGGCTCCCGGTGCTCCCCAAGAATCTTGCGAAAAACTTCATGAACACCTTCTTCGCCCGACGCGGATATCAGCTTACCTTGGACGAATCCGAACGCCTTAGTGCCCGTGTACGCCGAAGCCGCTTGCGGTCGTATTGAAAACACATGCTTGTAAATACTTTAACACATTGCCTTCGCCGTTTTGCGGTACAAAGCCTCGGCTGCGGGGACGTGTCTACGAATATCTCCCCGGCTCGATACGGCGGCGCTCCGCCCCCGCCCCGGTTCATGATGGACGGGGATTGGATCGCCATGCCCGGCGTGCCTCTCATCACCGCCGAGGGCTCCGTAGCCGCGCGCGCGGGGGAGGCGAAGCCGCCGCGCTCCCGTGCACGAAGCCGGCGCCGCCGAAGACACAACGGCTCCCACCACCGAAGAGGGGCACGGGGGGCGCGCGGGGCCCGCACCGAGGGGGGAGAAGGCCGAGGCGGCCGCAGGGCTGCCCCTTCGGCACCCGCAGTCTCGGCGCCTTCGAGGTCACGCCTACCCCCCGTTAATGTTGTGGTGGCCGCGGCGGCCGCGGGAGAAGACGCCTGCGGCGGATGCTTCGGACGTGGCGCATGCGGCGCAGCTTGAGGCTACGGCCGCTTGTCGCCGGTTCCCCGGCGGCGATGGACCCGCGGAGGCGGCGGTCAATACGACTGTCGCGTCGGTCGAGGCCACCGAAGCTAGTACTGTGCTGAGCGAGGCCCCCGTCGTCGCCGAAGGTGCCGAGGTCCGAAACGCTTCGGACTAGTACTTGTAAAGGAGTGAACCGGTCTCCCCTTGGCGGGATGAAATTTTTGTAAAGTAAACCGATGCTCGGTATCTCTGCGCGGGGTTCCTTCGGTGGTCCCCGCACGAGAGGGCCGAAGGTGCGAGCGGCTCAACTCGTCCCTTAACTCCCTTTTTGTCGCGCCGAACGTTTGGATGAAGTTTAGTATTCGCCATCCCGATGTTTCGTACGTCGAGTTTTTGTCGTACCGAGCGCAGCGTTACCGCCTTCACAACGAAGCGGCTAAGCGCTTTTTCGCCGATTTTTCAAGGGATCCCGCGCGTCGGATGCCATTCTTAGAGAGCGGGCCGCCCGTAGGGCGACCAAGCGTAGGTTAGTGGACCCCTTCGTGACCGAAGGGGTCGTTCCAAAAACGAGCCGATCGAAGAGGGGGTCCTTGGTCCACCCGAGTATGTATATTTAATTCCGACGCCTCGTCGAAAGCTTCGCGACGGTGAAGGTGGAGACGGAGTGATCCCGTTCTCATAGACTCTAATCCCGACTTCGGTGCGGGACGGATGCCTACCGACAACGAGCTTCGAGAGATGGCTGCGGGAGATCATAGACATGGCATATCTTCGGGCCGATCGACGAGATCCGTGAGGATGTACCGAACGAAGATTGATCGTTAAGTGCGGCTACGGGCCGGCGCGAAGACTTGAAGCACGGGACTTCGGAACCCCCCCCCCCCCCCCCGGAAGTGTTCGCGGCATGCCGGAGCGGGTTTCGACCGGAACTTGTACATTTGTCATTCGAGGCAGTGTGTGTTGTAACTGCATTGTTGTTCCTCTTGTAAAGTTATATTGTTTTTACGAAGGACGTTGTATGTCAAAAAACGTGAAAAGGAGAGACGGACGAGAGGTGTTTTCGCCGTCTTTTATGTGCTTCGGCATTTCGCTCGGTACTTGCTTGATCAAGAAAAACCCCGAGTGCATTGGGATGAAGCGGCACCGCTCTTCCCCTTTTGAGTTAACACCGTCGCGTTTGAGACGTGCGCTTTTGGCTGACCATTTTTAGTGCGCCCGCTCGAGCCAAGCCGATGGTGCACACCATGCGAGGCGGGCTTCTCTTCGGTCTAGAACGGGACCGAAGTGCCGCTTTGGGTGTACGTTTATTTCGACCGGGTCGCGGCCTTGTTTTGCGCTAAGTGCTTTTTTCTCTTTGGTCGAAATGAGACCGGCGCATCGCTGCAGGCGTGCGCTTACTTCGGCCGAATCGTGGCCCTGCCCCGCATGAAGCGGTTTTTCTCTTCGGTCAACTCGAGACCGACGCATCGCTCCCGGCGTGCGCTTACTTCGGCCGAATCGTGGCCCTGCACCGCGTCAAGCGGTTTTCCTCTTCGGTCAACTCGAGACCGACGCATCTCTCCAGGCGTGCGCTTACTTCGGCCGAATCGTGGCCCTGTACCGCGTCAAGCGTTTTTTCTCTTCGGTCAACTCGAGACCGACGCATCGCTCCAGGCGTGCGCTTACTTCGGCCGAATCGTGGCCCCGTACCGCGTCAGCGGTTTTTCTCTTCGGTCAACTCGAGACCGACGCATCGCTCCAGGCGTGCGCTTACTTCAGCCGAATCGTGGCCCTGTACCGCGTCAAGCGGTTTTTCTCTTCGGTCACGACAATAAGTGACAGGCTTGGTGCGCGTGCTCCTAAGGCGATCCGCGCCTAGGCTGTCACTTACTCCGCCGAAGGCCACCTCGGAGACTAGGCCCCCCTCAAAGGCGGTGGCCTAGCTTCGACAAAGTGGCGAGAGCATTCTTTGAAAAGACAGTAGACTGCATGCGGAGGGATGGGGGAACACTGACTTATATTACATGTCAGAAATCAAAGGCATACAAGGGGCCGCCTCGTTAAAAACCTCACACTTCGCGGATCCGGAGGGGAACCGCGAAGCCTCCCCCGTGAGGAAAAGAGTACGTCCCCCACTACTTTAATGTACATAGGATACAAAGTCGGTATTTCGACTTAAGAGAAAAAGAAACTATTGAAACTCAAGACCTATGTTACGACTTGCAGTTGCTTCAGACGAAGTACTTCTGAAGCATGTCCACATTCCAGGTGTCTTCGTCGCCCGTTAGCCGACGCAGTTTGAAGGCTGCTTCGTTTGCGGTTGCCGTCGCTATGAACGGGCCTTCCCATTTCCCATGCATCTTGCCCTTCAGTTTGCCCTTTGGCACCTTGCGTAACACCAGGTCCCCTGACCGTATGAGCTTCGGTTTGATCTTCTTATTTTTCCACCTTCGGGTCTCGTCTTGGTAGGCCGAGAGGTTTTCGGCTGCCTGTAAGCGGACCTCCTCAATGTTACCGAACCGAAGCCTTAAGGTCTTCGTCTCGGAGGGGGTGTTCCTCCGGGTGCCCGGACACGGCTCTTCGGGCGGCATGGCTTCCTCCCCGTATAACAGCTTAAAGGGGGAGAACTGGGTAGTTCTGGATGTGGTTGTGTTGTGGGACCAGACTACCCTCGGTAGTTCTTCGGCCCATTTGCTTTTGGGTAAATCAGTGATGTTCCTCTTGATGCCAGCGAAGATGATCCCGTTGGCCCGCTCCACCGCTCCGTTGAGTGCGGGTGGTAGACCGAAGTGAAGCACAACTTCGTTCCCAAGTACGCACGAATTCCTTGAACTCCGCAGGTCGTTAAAATGCTTGCCATTATCCACTGTGACCTCGTGGGGGACACCGAAGCGGCACACTATGTTCTGCCAAAAGAACTTCTGAATGGTTGCCGAAGTAATGCTCGGCAACGGCTTCTCTTCAACCCACTTGGAGAAATATTCGACCGCCACAACCGCGTGAGTGTAGTTTCCGGTGCCGTGGGTAGTGGGCCGACGATGTCAACACACCACCGGGCGAAGGGCCACACCGGTGGTAACGGTTGTATCTCATTGGAAGCGAACTTGCCGTAAGGCGCATGGCGCCGGCACTGCGGACAATGGCGCACAATGTCATGGGCATCTCGCGACCGCCGAAGGCCGCAAAAACCCCGGCGGAAGGCTTTCGCACCAATGCCCCGGTGCCGAGGTGGTGTGAGCACATGCCGCTATGGATTTCGTGAAGCGAGTTGTTTCCCCTCGGTGACTGATATGCACTTTAGCAGTGGGGCACATACCCCCCTTCGGTACAGGTTACCGTCGACGAGGTGATAGTTCCTCGCCCTGATGGCCACCCTCTTGGTGATGACCCCATCTTCGGCCTCGTAATAACCTTTGAGCGCCGCTACTATAGGGGCGCGCCAGTCCTCGCTCTGTATGGCGTTCACAAATTTGGGGGGTGCTGCTTCGTCGACTGCGGACCTCGATGTGGTTGTTTCATAAAAGACATCCGGTGGCAGGGGCTCAAGTAGTGCGGTTGTTTTCGCGATAGCATTGGCCTCCTTGTTATGGTTCCTGGGGAAACTTCTCACTGTGATACCGATGAAGAACTTTTCCATGCTTCGGACGGCCTGCAGGTACTTCATCATATCCGGGTTCTTGGCCTTGTAGGTTTTCCCAATGTGGCAGGCAACAAGCTCGGAGTCCGTCAGGATGACGAGCCTCCTTGCACCTACGGCCCTGGCCTTCCGAAGCGCGAGCAGCAGGCCTTCGTACTCTGCCATGTTGTTTGTGCAGTTGTCATAATTCAGCCGCAAGGCATATCGGAGTTTGATGCCCGAAGGGGACTTTAATCTTCCGCGGCCGCCGACCCAAGGTGGCAATATGCGCCATCACATTGGACTTACCATATTGGCTCTATGACCACTGCTTCCCCCTTCGGCACCGAAGGCGTCCAATCGGCGACGAAGTCAGCGAGGACTTGAGACTTTATTGCACTGCGCGCGACGAAGCTTATGACGTGCTCCGCCAACTCCGAGGCCCACTTGCCCATCCTGCCCGTTGACTCCTTGTTCTCGAACATGTCCCGGAGGGGGAAGGCTGTAGGCACCGAAACGTTGTGGCTCTGGAAGTAGTGCTGAAGTTTCCTCTTTGCCATCACAACAGCATATGCCATCTTCTCCATTTCGGAGTAGAGAAGTTTTGAGCCGCTCGAGCTTCGGAGGCTGTTGACGGTGAATTTCCGTCAACCTAGAGTACTTGTTATACATTGGTTTCGATTATGATTTGCAACTAACCCGCCACTAGGCATACTAATGATATAACAAGTTCACACTTGCATGTCGATTTTGGAGTTTGTTATTTACGCGGGAAATTAACGTTAAAGAGGAGACTTTCGGGATAAGTTCATCACGCACTTCAAGAGAAGATCATGAAGCTCGTCACAAGTCAAGACACGAAGTGAATAAGACTCCAAACAACCCAAGGACCGAAGCATCAACACGCAAAACTCCGGGGATTTGGATGTTTACCAACGAGATCAACTCGGCCCGAGAGATATTCTCGTGACTCGGGACAGCATGATCTTTCAGTACAGATTCGGAGACTTAAACGGTCTTTAATGGCGAAAGTTTGACTACCAAAGTTGTGGGCCTCAGTGATACCTTCGATTTGGACATGTGGAAGGCCCAATTCAGATAAGTGAGCTAGGAGATATAGCCCCCGAAATCCCTGCTGCGCAGTCAGTCCGAAATCAGAACAGATTATCTTCCAAGGCCGATTTGGAGATTTATCTTAGTTTTTCAGGAAAAAAATGAATACCAAAGTTGAAGATAATTTCGTGGCACACAACCTGGACACCGAATTTGCATTATTTGGAATTCGTACGTGGGAGATATGGTCCTGGCAAGGAAGGACTGCGAATCAGGAAAATCTGGCTGATTTTATGAAAACCAAGTTTGCTTCTCTCCCAAGGAGGATTTCGTGCAAGGCAAGGTGGAGCACGCCCAAAGGCACCTCAAGGACATAAATACAACCCCCCTAGGCGCCCCAATATGGTGACCCATCGAACAAATCATCCTACCGACGCCAATCACCGAGAAAACCGCCGCCGCAAGATAAGGGAGAGAGTTAGATGAGCTCGTCGCAAGGATCAACGCCGGCGGAGAGAAGGAAGTAAGAGGAGGACTCCAAGCCGTTGGCCTAGGGGTGTTCCCAAGCTCCATCGCCGCCATCTTCATCGACGACGTTCTCCGGAGTCTCCATCACCCCTATGTGCTTCAATCCGTGTAAGATGATGGGGTAATGTCTCCGTTCATCCCTAGGGTTAGATGGATACATGCTATGTGATCGCTACTCGATTTGTGGTTTCAATCTATTGTTTTCATGTTGATGATGCTTTGATGATTAAGGTTAGCTACCATGTTTTTCGGGCGTATGATATCCGCTACTCCCATAGATTCCATCAACATACCGTGTCCATCATAGGTCTAGTCACGAATACCTTCGCGTAGTGACAGTACGAGAGGAGGGAAAGGGCGAAACCGTGGTCACAACCCCCGGTAGATTGGTTTACCGCTTCCGTGTAGTAGATGCATACCATGTTATCCTAGATCCTAGGGAGGGAACGCTTATCTTTCTTAATCACTCTCTTGTGTTCACCCCTTTACCATCTAATTTAACCCTAGATTTGTTTGATCAACTTAACTTAGATTAACTTAGGTTAGATTGTTTTACCTTTAGATTAATACTCTTTCAAAGGTTTTCAATTCAACTAGATTAGTGTTTGGTTAAGCGCTAGCAATCCCCTTGCTCCGCGGATTGACAAGAACCTTGGGAATCCCGTGGTGAAAAAGGTGTAGGTCCGTACACTTGCGGATCGTAGGTGGATACGAGTTTTATCCGTCAACAAGCCCCTTTTTCTGGCGCCGTTGCCGGGGAGCAAGCCAGTTTGCTACGTTTAATCTAGTATTAATTTTGTTGATTACTAACACCTAACCCTTATTTTCTAAAAAAAGAAAAAAAATCTTTTTTGTTTTTCTTTCTACTTTTCTTGTGCCTAGATGGATTTGTTCACCTCACCATTGGAAGACGAAGAGATGTCGCTAAGGGAGCTAGCAATGCCGTCAATGGAAGACATTGCGATGCAAAAATCAGATTTGACGTTTGCTACAACCCACTATGAAGTGAAGCCTGGAATCATCGAGTTAGTGGCGACAAAACCATTTAGAGGATTGGAGGATGACAACCCATATAGACACATTAAGGAATTCACGATGTTATGCAACACGGTGCAACAAAAAGGAGTTCCGGCCGCTTGGTTCAAGTGGAATCTTTTTCCATTCTCTCTCGAAGATGAAGCGCGAAGATGGTACACACTTGCGTCCGTTGAAGCAAAAGGAAATTGGGATGAGCTAGTGAAGAAGTTTCTTTTGAAGTTCTTTCCCATAAGCAAGGTCCAAGACTTAAGGAGGCAAGTGCTCACTTTCAAGCAAGGAGAGGATGAAGGAATTGATGAAGCATGGGACCGTTTTAATGAAATACTTGAGCGAGGCCCGAACTTGGGATTTTCCGGTGACTTGATGTTGCATACCTTTTATTTTTCACTAACCCCTAACTCGTCTCGTTTTGTAAGCATGTGTGCGGGCGGTGATATAATGGATAAAACAATTAGTGAAGCCGCACAAATCTTACAAAGGATAAGCAATGGACAAAGAACAATACGAGATTGGCAAAGATGTTGTCAAGAGGAGCAAAACGACAAAAGCAAGCCCAAGGTGCTTGCTGAAATTTCTGAAAAAGATGAACCGAAGGTCAAGGAAGATGAACCGACCATACAAGAAAGTGAAGATCCACTTCCCAAGGTAAGAGAAGTCATTTCGGATGTTAAAAATGTTGAAATTAACATGAATGTAGGCCGAAGTATGTGGAATGCTAAACCATTGGCGGAGTTCAAGCAATCCGGTTGGGTTCAAGTTGATTTGGCCCCACTAATTAACTACCGAAGGAAGGAGGAACGCCGACACGTTGCCAAACTAATTGAAGATATATTTGATCAAGAGACGAGTGGAGAGTCGATCCAAAAGATGTTTGAAGAAGAAAGAGAAGAAGGAGATGAAGGATGGATCGACCGAGTTTGACAACTCAAAGATTTATGATGAAGGAAGAGAAGAGTACAACCGTGATGAGCCTAGTGACACAAGGGATAAATGGGAGGAGATAGGACTCAAGCTAGATGATAGCTTGTGTGCTATTGAAGCCTACACACTAGCAAATCAAGACATGGAAGGACTCAAGGATGAAGGAAAGAGTGAATCAACAATGAGCGATCTTGACGACATGTGGTACATGGAAGATAAAGAAAGCAACATACAAGTCTTTGAAGATGAAGATCTGGTTGATAAAGAAGACTTCAAAGAAGAGATGAATGCGTACATAGTTGAAGGATTACATGTTCCACATGATGAGTTGAAGAAATTGCAAGACGGTGATGAAGAGGCAACTACACTTGTTGAGATCGATTCGCCCTCAACACCGCTAGATGAACCAAATATCACTCTTGTTGAAAAATCTCTAAGGCCAAGGTACATGCTGAAATCTCAAGATATTATTGGTATTGGTGTTGATAAATTTAAATACTCATGCTCAACCAATAGTATGAATGATACTTTAATGTCTATGCCTTGTTCCAATAGTGATTATGTTGATAGGCTAGATTTTCTTGAGAATGAAAAAAAGGAAACATTTATGTTTGATCCAATTAATCTCACACCTAAAGAACCTTTGCCTAATGATGAGCTAAGTGCTATGCATGAAACATATGCTTCTTTTATTTACACCTTGACTTGTTGCTACAATTCACATGTGGTGTTAATTATGGACGCGTATGTTTACAATAAGTTTTGTAAATCTCGATCATGCTTTGCGCTTGGTCAAGCTAATGACCTTAAAGAATCATATGTCGGGAAAGGCCCGATTTTCACTAACCATGTAGACAAGGCTTGAATAATGAAAAAAAGAAGTCATGCCTAAAAGAGTTGCAAGATAAATCATCAACCTCTCCGAATCCCGCGATGGATGCTGCTGTCTTCATCAATTTGAGAGCTTGTTCAGAGGTGTACAAATGAAGAAAATGAGATATCCAGAAGCTCCATCAAGTTACCATTCCAACGCATCAAGAACCAACAAGTTTGAAGACCCGTGCAAGGAGTTATGGAGGAAACATTGAGCGTTACGCGTTCTGAAATTTCAGGACAGATTTCATCGCCGAAGTAAAACGGACGTAACTCTCTTGTCCGGAGTCCGATTTGAGCAAATAAAGACTCGTTGGAAAGGAAATTTTGTGCACTGTGCAATGGAGTAGAGCTTGAGTATACTTTCTGTTCTGGACATTAGAAAAAATTCATGGAGTGAAGGCAGCACTGAAGGATGATAAAGAAGGAGATAACGATGAAACAAAAGGATGCTTTGGGCAAGTCTTCTATAAGTGATCAAGAACAACATGGGAAGTAAATTAAAGCTGCATTGGTACCTTTTATTCTTGCATGAAGGGCCATGGCTATGCAACGAAAAGAAGGTATGTGAGAAAGTCGAGCTCTATGACTTTAAATGAAGCGCTTTTCGGGAGGCAACCCGTTTCTTTATATTTTTACTACTTTCTTAGAGAGAATAAAGAATGGCACTATCTTATGATGATCAAGTTGTGGTTATTAATCTAAGTTCAGTTTTCCTTTTTAGAACCACCATCATGTTCATGATCATATTTATTTATTTGCATGCATTGCATTTTGTTGTCCTCGTGATGTTTCTTTGTGTATACATGTTTTGCACATAGTTGGCTTGGTTGTTTTATATACTTAATGATGTATGCTTCATTTTCCATGTTAATACTTCATAAGGCATTATGAGTATTTTCCTTTTGTGATCTTGTGTAAACGTGGTGTTTAAACATGATTGCGGACCATCATCGTTAAGTTCGATAAACCTAGCTGGCTTTTCATATGTTTTCATATTGCTTTGGTCAGTTTATAAGCTTTGCAATGCGCTTAATTTTTCATGTGCTATAAGAGTTATTGATTTAGGGATAGACATGGTGTTTTAACCCTAGATATATAAACCTTTATGGCTATGGAGAAATTCGGCAACCTAGTTGTAAACATGGTGTTTAGAACTAGGTGAAAACATTGTCTTTGTTTATATGCTTTCCTCTCATGTGCATACACACCTTGCACCACGTACACTCATTAGGTTTTTATTCCTCATTAGACTAATTATGCCACAAGTTAAGAATCTTAGGAGACATTGTTGGATTGTTGGCAATTCTATCTACTCCCAACCGTCACATTGGGGGTAGAATGTGCGTTTAAAATGTCTTACAGGCAAGATAAAGACTCTCACTACAAGGAAATTGAAGGATGACTAAGAAGTGCTTTGTCTTCTTCTTCCATGACTAGCAAAATGCTAAGCATGGGGGAGACCCTGAATCTTCAACACGGAAGTGCAACATGACACTCTAGAAGATAGAATGATAAAGATCGTTAACATCTCCGGATCAATGCGCAAGAAGTCACCAATCTCATCAAAATTCTGCATGGTCTCGAAGGGAAAACACTGGATATTTTTGGATATTTAGAAGCCCCATGAAGTTACGATTCCAACAAATCAAGAATCAAGACAATCGGAGGTTCCTACAAGCGGTTGTGCCCGAATCACCGAGTGCAACACGTCCTGAAATCAGTTTTGGACAGCACGCAGCGCTGAAGTAAAACGGACATATCTCTCTTGTTTGAACTCCGTTTTTGATGAATGACCACAAGTTGGAAAGGTAATTTCATAAACTTTTCAATAGACTATATTTCGATATATTTTCTGTTCTGGACAGAGGGGGAAATCCATGAAAAAGAGACAGCAAGGAGATGATGAGAACAAGAAATAGGAGATGGTGATGACAACATTGAAGAGAAGGGTGACCAATGACTCCATTAAGCATACAAGATCAAATTCAGAAGTTTAGGAGCATTAATAAATCAAGACAAAAGCAAAAGCCACATCGATACATGGAGATGTCGGAAGAAGGCAACGAAGAATTACAAAGGATGGTAACATCTCCATGGACCTTCTCTTTTCTAAACACATATGCTTGTAAGTATGCCTTCAACATCAACTAGGTGCAACCTTTTGTTTTTCTCTTCAAACAATAACATGGCTACTAGGAGGACAACCTAGGTTTCTTTTTACTTTCAATAGATAAGCATGACCATGTGTTCACCTCGATGTTCTATATTGCCTATGCTTACGGAAAGATGATGAAAGTTGCCGCTTTGTTTTACCTACATGAAGTTATACATGTCTTGGCTAATTGCTCTCTATAATATGATCTGAAATTAATTTAAATACCGGCTCTTTTATTTGTGGAGATGAAATGACTATGCTCTAGACCCACATACATATCTTTGCTCTTTGATTTAAGTTTATGGATAGCCGGATAACTTGTTGTTTTTATGAAAACTTAACTTTTATGCTATCTACATATTTGTGATGCTCTTGCAAAGTTCTACCTACCAAAGCCATATACATATATGTTTTATGATAACAAAACCCGTAGATTGCAAACATATGTTTTGATGAGTTGGATTAGGATTGATTTCTATGGTTCGAGACTAAGAAGTGGTCATTCCTTTGTGTAACTTTTTCATGCTAGCCTTTTTGTCCATGCATTGTGGGTTTTCACATCGAAAATTTCACAAACTTCGCTGGGCATCCACCCTAAACCAAAAACATATTTTTGTGATCACCTCCTTGTCCACAACCCAATTTGAGTATGGAGTAAAATTCTCGATGGAGATTCAAATATTCCGCAAGATTATGGAATTTATACTTACTTTAGCGAGTCATTTCCCCTCTCTTTTATGCTCGAGGACGAGCATCGTTCAAGCATGGGGGAGGAGTCATTCGACACAAATGCTATGTAAGTATTAAGTTGCAAAAAGTTTTGAGGAGCAAAAGAAAAAAAAAAGAAAAAAAAGAAAAATGAGAAAAATATATGATAAGAAGAAAAGAAAAGTAAGAAAAATAGGAAGAATAAAGTGAAAAAAAAAGAAAGAGAGAAAAATGAGAAGGAAATAGAATAAAGAAAAAAAAATAAATATGCTCCTCGGTTCTTTTTGCTTCATAAGTTCTCAAGTGCCTTAATGACAAATCCATACTCAAATCTTCCAACCATGTGCAATCCGATAACGAGGACTTCACTCGTGCCTCGGGATCATCCATTTGCCACTTGCACATGTCCACTTATCTAAATGTGTGTGTTTCATCCCTCTCTCTTTCCAACATTTATTTTCCATGGCCTTTTTGACGAGTCTCGGTAATTCCAATAGACCTCTCTCTTAATTTGACAATATTTCGGATGTATGTTTTGCTAGGATTGTTTTTAACTTTCCAAGCTCCACATAAGCCTTCCACTATCACATATGAGTAGAGTAGGTTGAAAATAATCTAGTATAGGCTTGAGTGACTTGATGAGATGAGTGTTCCATGAGCTCTTGCAAGAGATTTTCACTTATGTTGGATATGCATCTTTTTGAAAATCTCCCATGTGACAAGGTAATGGTTTGAAGTTCACTTAAGTTTGAGAGCATCGTGTTAAATGTGGCTTGTTCTTTATTGTTAGTCTATCTTCCATAATGAAAAAGAAGTCGGTCACAACTTGAACTTTAAAAATAAATTCTTATGAGAGAGCAATTTGCCTCGTCATGAATGACTAAGTGCAGGGACAACATTGGAAGGCAACACTGATTTCCCTTTTAAGCAAGGATTACTTACTCGAGGACGAGCAAGGTTTAAGCATGGGGGAGATGTTGACGGTGAATTTCCGTCAACCTAGAGTACTTGTTATACATTGGTTTCGATTATGATTTGCAACTAACCCGCCACTAGGCATACTAATGATATAACAAGTTCACACTTGCATGTCGATTTTGGAGTTTGTTGTTTACGCAGGAAATTAACGTTAAAGAGGAGACTTTCGGGATAAGTTCATCACGCACTTCAAGAGAAGATCATGAAGCCCGTCACAAGTCAAGACACGAAGTGAATAAGACTCCAAACAACCCAAGGACCGAAGCATCAACATGCAAAACTCCGGGGATTTGGATGTTTACCAACGAGATCAACTCGGCCCGAGAGATATTCTCGCAGCTCAGGACAGCATGATCTTTCAGTACAGATTCGGAGACTTAAACGGTCTTTAATGGCGAAAGTTTGACTACCAAAGTTGTGGGCCTCGACGATACCTTCGATTTGGACATGTGGAGGGCCCAATTTGGATAAGGGAGCTAGGAGATATGGCCCCCGAAATCCCTGCTGCGCAGTCAGTCCGAAATCAGAACAGATTATCTTCCAAGGCCGATTTGGAGATCTTATCTTCGTTTTTAAGGAAAGAAATGAATACCAAAGTTGAAGATCATTTCGTGGCACACAACCTGGACACCGAATTTGCATTATTTGGAATTCGTACGTGGGAGATATGGCCCTGGCAAGGAAGGACTGCGAATCAGGAAAATCTGGCTGATTTTATGGAAACCAAGTTTGCTTCTCTCCCAAGTAGGATTTCGTGCAAGGCAAGGTGGAGCACGCCCAAAGGCACCTCAAGGACATAAATACAACCCCCCTAGGCACCCCAATATGGTGACCCATCGAACAAATCATCCTACCGACGCCAATCACCAGAAAACCGCCGCCGCAAGATGAGGGAGAGAGTTAGATGAGCTCGTCGCAAGGATCAACGCCGGCGGAGAGAAGGAAGCAAGAGGAGGACTCCAAGCCGTTGGCCTAGGGGTGTTCCCAAGCTCCATCGCCGCCATCTTCATCGACGACGTTCTCCGGAGTCTCCATCACCCCTATGTGCTTCAATCCGTGTAAGATGATGGGGTAATGTCTCCGTTCATCCCTAGGGTTAGATGGATTCATGCTATGTGATCGCTACTCGATTTGTGGTTTCAATCTATTGTTTTCATGTTGATGATGCTTTGATGATTAAGGTTAGCTACCATGTTTTTCGGGCGTATGATATCCGCTACTCCCATAGATTCCATCAACATACCGTGTCCATCATAGGTCTAGTCACGAATACCTTCGCGTAGTGACGATACGAGAGGAGGGAAAGGGCGAAACCGTGGTCACAACCCCGGTAGATTGGTTTACCGCTTTCGTGTAGTAGATGCATACCATGTTATCCTAGATCCTAGGGAGGGAACGCTTATCTTTCTTAATCACTCTCTTGTGTTCACCCCTTTACCATCTAATTTAACCCTAGATTTGTTTGATCAACTTAACTTAGATTAACTTAGGTTAGATTGTTTTACCTTTAGATTAATACTCTTTCAAAGGTTTTCCATTCAACTAGATTAGTGCTTGGTTAAGCGCTAGCAATCCCCTTGCTCCGCGGATTGACAAGAACCTTGGGAATCCCGTGGTGAAAAAGGTGTAGGTCCGTACACTTGCGGATCGTAGGTGGATACGAGTTTTATCCGTCAACAGAGACATAGTATATGGGGAATTGCCTCGGAGCGTCCGCCTCTTTGCGCTCTTCCACAAGCACCGCGCCGATCGCCGTGTCGGTTGCGGCGATGTACAACAATAGTTCGGCCTTCGGTGACGGTTTGGTCATGATCGCCGCATCTTCAAGGTATTTCTTGAGGTCGTCGAAGGCCTACCGCTGCTGCGGGCCCCATTGGAAAGTTGAATTTGCTCGGAGTACCTTGAAGAAAGGAAGGCTTCTTTCGCTGCTCTTGAGATGAAACGGTTCGGCCGAGGCGATTCTGCCTGTGAGCCTTTGTACTTCCTTTCGAGTGGGCGGGGGCCGCATCCATCGTAGGGCTTCGATCTTTTGGGGGTTCGCCTGGATGCCCCGCTTAGAAACCATGCAGCCCAGCAACTGCCCTTTCCGGATGCCGAAGATGCATTTTTCTGGGTTGAGCTTGAGGCCATTTTGCCTCATGTTGTCGAAGGTCTCGGTTAGATCTGCAATGTGATCTTCCTCTTTCTCACTCATGATGACGATGTCATCGACGTACGCCGAGGCATTACGCCCCAGCTGGCTGCCTAGGATCAGTTTCATCATACGGTTGAAGGTGGACCCGGCGTTGCGTAGGCCTTCGGGCATTCTGACGAAGCAGAAGATGCCGAAGGGGGGTTGTGAATCCGGTTTTCGCTTCGTCTTCCCTTCGCATCCACACTTGGTGATAGCCGGAGAAGCAGTCTAGGAGGCTCAACATGTCGCGGCCCGGCGGCCTGGTCAATAATGACATCGATCCTTGGCAATGGGAAAGGGTCCTTCGGACACGCCTTGTTGAGTTCAGTGAAGTCAATACACATTCTCATGTTGTCGTTCTTCTTCGGCACCATGACCACGTTTGCCACCCAGATAGGGTATTGGACTTCTCTGATGATTCTTGCGTCGAGCAACTTTTGCACTTCGGCCTCCGCAGACTTGACCCTGTCCGCTGACATCAGGCGCTGCCTCTGCAGCTTCGGTTTAACTCTTGGGTCGGTGTTGAGCGCGTGCTCTATGACTGAACGATGGACGCCCGTCAAATCGGACTTGGACCAAGCGAACACATCTTGATTGTTGCGAAGAAACTGCAAGAGCCGGCCTTCGTCTTCTGCGCTGATCTCGGCGCCTATCATCACGGTTCGTGCGGGCACATCCGCGCATAAGGGGACCGTCTTCGTGACGTCGACGGCTTTCATACGCTCGGTTTCGGCCCCCTTCATGGACCGCCTCATCCGGGCTTCGGCCTTGTGCTCTTCGAGAATCGCGGCTTCGTTGCTCTCGTCTTCGTCGATGACATGAACTTGTCCGTTGTGGATTGAAGTGTTGCGCTCGGCTCTTCGGGCCTCCTCTTGGCTACCATACACGGATATCACCCCCGCCGCCGTCGGTATCTTCATCAGCAGATACCCTTGGTGGATGACCGCCGCGAACTTGTTGATGGTGTTGCGGCTGAAGATGGCGTTGTACGGGTATGCGAAGTCCACGACATCGAATGTTATGACTTCGGTTCTCATGGTAGCGTCTTGGCCGAAGGACACATTGACATCAATCTTGCCGAGGGCTTCGATTTTCTTGTTGCCGAAACCGTACAACGGGTGTTCTGCCTTCTTCAAGTCTTCCTTTTTGAACCCCATGCCGGTGAAACACTCGCCAGTCGGGATATCCGCCGAGCCGCCGTTATCCACCAAGATTCTCCCCACGTCATTGCCGAAGTAGCACTTTGTGTTCTTGCCGATGTTGGCCCTTATGACGAGCGGATCGTTGTGAGGGTAGTGCTTTGCGGCCGGATGTCGACCGCCGTGAAGGTTATGGGGACGTGGGACCATGGCAAGTGAAAGTACTTGCGGAGCGGATATGCGACACGCTTCGGTAGTAGTCTTGGTGTTGCCTCTTTGTCTCGTGCGTCGGCTCATTGGATCCGCCGGAGATCGCATTGATGATGTTTAGCATGCCCGTCATCCCCGAACCGCCGGAGTCGGGGGCCTCTTGCTTTGGTGGGGGCGGAGGTGGTGTTTGGGTGTGGGTGTAGTGTGCTTGGTGGTGGGTAGCCGGGTTCGGCCACGAAGGCACGAAAACCGAAGGTTGTTGCGCGGGGCGGGGGAGGAGGCGGAAGAGCTCGCGGCGCGGAAGGTGTGTATGGCCGTGGCGGGTGGAAGGCATGCGCGGGTGCCGAAGGTTGGTAAGGGCGATGGTGGTATGGTGGTGGCGGGGCCCCGAACCGACCCGCATTTTGGTACTTCATGACATGGTTCACGGCCATGCTCGCCGCCTTCGCCTTCTCCTCCGCCTCCCACCCGGTTTCATTTTGACCGCCGAAGGGCACCGGTGCGTGTGGTGCCGGGCATCAATTCCATGGAGCCGAGCGCAGAAAAACCGCTCACCACCGGCCCGCCGCGGGCCGGTTATGCTTCCGTGGCTTCGCCCCCTATTATGTTTGTATCCGCCCTTGTGCCCGCCGCCCCCGTTCGGTTCCGGTCGGGGGGCGCGGACACGTTATTGATCCGACGGTTCGCTTGCTTCGGCGGTCGGTTTTGCCACCCCTTCGGCCTGGTCCCACCGACCCCGTTGTTTCGCTTCTTTGCCGCATTTGCCCGGTCGAGCCTTCGGCGGCGGCCTTTGTCGGACTTGCGGTATTCTTGCATAACTTCAAATAACTCCCGCAAAGACTTCGGCTTGACCCCGTCGAGCACATCCCGGCGTTTCCAATCCTCGGCCCCCGATGATGGCGTCGATGAGTGCGCTTTCGGACACCGTGGGCGCACGCGGCGCCGCCTTGACAACCCCGTGCATGTACTCTTGCGGTGATTCACGGTCCCCCCGGACACACATGTTGACGAGGTCGTTGGAGTCCGGCTCTTCGACCCGCATGCCTTTCAAGCCGGGACGGCGGCTTGTTCCACGACCGGAACCACGATGTGATGTGCCCCTTCGGTATGTTGGCATACCGATCCGGACTTCTCCTTTGAGCGCGAGCACAAGGGCCTTGGCCTTCGTAGTGGCGTCGCCCCCGTTGGATTCTACCGCCGCCTCGAACTTCATCAGGAACTCTTTGGGATCGTAGTCTCCGTCATACTGGGGCAGGGTGTTGGCGTTGAACCGACGGGGCCACGGCGCGCTCTCGAGCTCGACCGAGAGCGGGGACACCGGGACGACGTTGCGGAGTGGTGTGTCGTCGGGAGCGAAGTGCTCGTGCGCCTGCCCCCTGTCTTGGCGGTGGCCTATGCTTTGCCCTTCGGAGGCATCCTTCTGCTGCCTCCATTGGTCCAGCTGGGCCTGCATGGCCTGCAGGGTGAGCCAGGCGTGCTGCTGGGCCGCCGGCGCAGCATGCGCGGCGGGTGTCGGCGTTGGTGCGGGCAAGACCGGAGCGACTTGCTGTGGCGGCGTCGCGCCGGCGATCTGGCTTTGCAGCATGGCGAGGTAACGCTCAGCCTGCCGGATGTTGAAGTCGATGGCGTCGGGAGCGGCGTGCGGCAGAGCCGCGTCCTGGTGCTAGGATGGTTGCATCTGCGAGGAGGATGGGCGCGTCTCTGCTCGGGGGTGAGCCGGCACGGACTTGCCAGCGATGAGGGCCGGATCCTTCGGAGAGCTTCGATGTCTTGCGCCGAAGCCCCCAGCCCCTCGAGGCTGACCTCGAACATTCCCGAAGCGGTGTGCTCTACCTCCGGAGCGCTCGGCCGGCACCGGTTCCCGCCGAAGGCCGGACGGCCGAAGGAGATGGGTTGGTGGGCTCCGACACGAGTGGAGGGGTCGCCGCCTGAGCCGTTGCGGCTTCGGCGCCCGCCGAACGTGTCCCGGCCATGTGGTCTTGAGTTCTTCCACGAGGTGGGCGCCAAACCGTTGGTGGAAATCGGGCCCGAAGGGTGGACGCCGACACAACGGCCCCCCGAATTCTCACCCCTCCCCCCCCTTCGCTTGCTTTCGCGAGGACTATTACTTCTACCGGTGCGAGGAGAGGAAATGCTAAACTTAACGGGACGATGAAGGAAACGAGGAAATAATCGGCGGACCGAAGGCGAGAAGGACTAGTAGACGCCTTCGGTGCTCTCTTCTCATTACGGTGTGTCCGTTTCATTACAAAGGGTTCACTATTTATAGGAGACCCCCGGGTATGGTCATTTGCCTCAATTACACCTTTTCCGTTCCCCGACAAACCGCTTTAAACACTTTACAAGGGTATAACGATGAAGTCCCCGCGTCGTACGAGGCCTCCAAAGCATGTCTTCGTACGGCCGAAACGCCTTTACACGCGGCCGCCCTTGTCTCTGCCTTGTCCGGAGCTCACTTTACACGTCGGCGGCAGCCACGTGTCCAGGATCGTCGCACCTTCGGTGACGAAGCAGCGATCCTGGACCGGGGGCGTCGCGCCTCTTCGGGCACCTTGCTCGTGCCGCCACGGGCCCCAGACACGATGTCCCCGTCCGGCGCGCCTAGTCCCTGGTCCTCTCGGGCCTTCGTCGCCGGAGCACGGCCATCCGTACCTTCGGCACCGAAGGTAGGCGCCGCTACGTTGGATCATTCCCGCACGACAAAACTTACAAGGCATAAGCGGCATCGGCGTTTTGTTAGCGCCCGTGCAGCCGAAGGCTTCCCCACGAGACCGAAGCCGTAGACGGACCGAAGGTGGCTGGCGTGGCCGAACGAGGGTGATGCTTCCGAAGACCCACTTCCCCAACATACCCCTTCATCGTCTACATCGTCGTCATGGCATTGAGCATAGTTATTTTAGCATATCTCTTTAGCTTCAGTCAAAAGATTAATGCGCTGAAGGGAATTTGAATTTTTTGTTTGTACCATTTCTGGGCCGAAGCACCCTTCCTATTAATACTCAAAGCTGGATAGGTGTTGTTATTATTTTAATACTACACTTCGGTACATGCAAAAGCAGCTTCATTTTTAGGGTTATTGAATGCTATGTTAGCTCCGTAGCACTGTATCTAGGTTTAATAGCATGTTTTTCCTCCGTTCAAATTAGCTTCGGCACCGAAGGGCTGCACCGTTGTACTTTTTACTTTTAAGTATGTGAATAAATTTTCTTGATAATTGAGCTAACTAGTTAGTACATCCTTGCATCATGTTTAAAATTTTCTGTTTATTTATCTTTTATTAAGTGAAGTGCAACAACGTACGAAGGAGCTGGTTAAGCTTTTAGATGTGCACTTCGGTGAGGCATGGCATGTGAACATTTATTTTTCTCTAATGTTTCAATTAAAACTTGCAGCAAGTCATGTCTCCAGTATCATAATCTTATCTCATTGTTTATGGACTGCTTGTCCACCATTCATTTAGCAACCACCGAAGGTGCATTATGCTATTATGTTATTATACAACTTTATCACCGTCACGGGGTAGTGTTGGGTGTGGTCTACATTTTTATTTTGGCCACGAATAAACCTTTTTCGGTTTAATGACGAAGTACCCTTCATCTCTGGTTTTAACAAACCAATCCCTAACTTGTGGGTACTTAGTGTTAGTCACATGGTGATGCTCATCGCAAGACGTTTTTTCCCGAAAGTTTCATATATTTATTAGTTCGCATGTTTCCGAAGCAACATCCCCCCTCCATGGTGTGGGGGTGTAGTCTTCGGAGTTTATTTTGGTGGGTAAGTAACGACGCCCCTTGGAGGCTGTTGGACGTATCCAAGGGCCGCCAGTCACTTACTTCGTATAACGAATTTGTGTCGGTCCTGTTATGACCGAAGCTCGGCTTCAGAAAGTGATTGTGTCAAATTGACCGAAGTTTGCTTCGCCTTCGTAATCTAACCCTTCATATGAAGTATTTATATCTCTTGAATGCAGGGTCAACTACCATATGTAAGTATCACGCCCTCCTCTCTCACAACCTACGATCCATTTTTAACGGGCACTCTAACCCTTCGTATATCACATGTTGTCGCACCTTCATATCAAATGTGCTAAGCGCCTATTCTTAATTACACTTCGTATCCTGTTCATAATGACTTGTTGTATGCAGCTATTATGTTTCGTGTGTGCACTTCGTCACGACTATTGCATGTTATAGCCTTTGAGTTCTCGGTTTTCACCCCGAAGACAGTGACTCTATTATTGACTTGGAACTGGCTAGGCCGTATCAATTGGTTTCAATGTCTAGGAACGTCATTGAGTGATTTCTGGGATTTCCATATGGACTTCGGTATTAGTGGATTTCAGTCATCTCATGGTTTCACCACACAAAGTTGAGAATCTAATCAATAGACGCATTTTGCGTTATTTTGGCTAACATTTTCGTAATAGCCTTCATGCAAAAGCTTACCTTCATACATATATACATGCATAACATCGAAGCATGGAGCCCAAAGTGCTCATGTAGAAGGCCCGAGTGGGGTCAGAGGTTCCATTTGCATGAGGCAAATGACCGGTCCCGCGATGACCGGAGTTGAACTTGCAAAGGCAAGTAGTTGGCTCTGTTATAGCTGAAGTATCGTTTGCATGAGGCAAACAACCGGTCCCGTGATGACCGAAGTTGAATTTGCAAAGGCAAGTAGTTAGCTCTGTTATAGCTGAAGTATCGTTTGCATGAGGCAAACAACCGGTCCCGTGATGACCAAAGTTGAACTTGCAAAGGCAAGTAGCTGGCTCCGTTATAGCCGAAGTATCGTTTGCATGAGGCAAACAACCGGTCCCGTGATGACCGAAGTTGAACTTGCAAAGGCAAGTATCTGGCTCCGTTATAGCCGAGGTTCCGTTTGCAGGAAGCAAACGACCGGTCCCGTGATGACCGGAGTTGAACTTGCAAAGGCAAGTATCTGGCTTCGTTATAGTCGAGGTTCCATTTGCAGGAAGCAAACGACCGGTCGAGTGATGACCGGAGTTGAGCTGAGACACACCAATGGCCCGAGAGTGGCTTCGGATTTGAGACACCCCAAAGGCCTAAGAGTGGCTTCGAATTTGTTTGCGGGATGCAAATTGAGATAGATTGTTTCTTGTCCAACAAGTTCTTGAGTTTCCTGAGTAAAAATGATTTGCCTCGAATGGAGTGTTGAACAGGAAAGCATGGACTTCGTCTATACTATCTACTTCGTCACCGACAGGTTCAGCTTGACAAATACCTAGCACTAGCGGCTTCCTCGAGTACTTCATCAACGTTATTCGACTACCTCACCATCTTCACCAGCACTTCGTCGTCGACATGGTTCGGAGCGAGGGGCTTCCCCAACTACCTCTTCATCGACAGGTGTTCGGTTTGAGGGGCTTCGTCGTCAACATCATCAATGTCGACTTTCAGCTTGCCTTCGGTGTTTACTTCACCGACATCGACAGGCCTCCGGCTCAAGGGGCTTCATCGTCTACGTCGTCGACGTCGACTTTCAGCTTCGTCTTCGACATCTTCTTCACCGACATTGACAGGACTCCGGCTTGAGGGGCTTCGTCGTCGACTTCGTCGACATTGACTTTCAGCTTCGTCTTCGACATATTCTTCACCGACGTCAACAGGACTCCGGCTCGAGGGGCTTCGTCGTCGACTTTGTCAACATTGACTTTCAGCTTCGTCTTCGACGTCTACTTCATTGACGTCGACAAGACTCCAGCTCGAGGGGCTCCCTCGTCTACCTCGGCAACATCAGCATCGACTTGGTCGACATCGACTTCCGACTTCGTCTTCGGCATCTACTGCACGACGTCGACAGGACTCTAGCTTGTGGGGCTTTGTCATCTATCTCGTCAACATCGACTTTCGACTTCGTCTTTGGCGTCTACTACACCGACGCCGACTGGGTTGTGGCTCAAGGGGCTTCATCATCTACCTCACCGACGTCAACTCCGGCTTCGTTTTCATCAACATGTACTTCGTTGCATGCGATGCACGGGACCAGGGCCTTCGTCACAATCACCAGACAAGAGGGGCTAGTGGCATCGAGATGAGCGGCGTCACCCCGAAGCATGAAGTCTTTCCCGGTGATCGTGACCGAAGGGGAAGAGGTGGCTAATCATCATTCGACGGCGTCTGAAAGAACAAGAGCGGAAAGAGAAATGCATGGAGGCCCCGAAGGCAAGACCGAAGCAAATGGAGGAGAAGCATTGAGAATAAAGGTCATCTTAGTGACAACGCAGAAGCTGACATCATCACCAAAGGCGCCCTTCACCATCGAAGCGAGTCCGAAGACGACCACTAGCAAGGTCGGTGTGTGTGTGTGTAAATTCGCTAGGCATACGTGCTCTTTTCTCCACTCCGGTTTTTCCCACGGGGTTTTTCGTAATGGAGTTTTTAGTGAGGCGTACGAGAGGAGGGTCATGAGGGCGTTCCTCATGGCCGAAGGTGTAGGACGGTCTGGGCCAATCTGTATGTATTCAGCTACTCCGCTTTGTTGTGCCAGCCAAACCGAAGTAGCTGAGGGGCTACTGTTGGGGGAGTGGCCCAGCCCATGTAAGGGTTAGTGGGCCTTTGTATGAGCTCAGGGGGTTTCTTGTAAATACCGTGTCCACTAGGTGCTCGGAATGTCACACCCGAATTTGAAGGCAAACTCGAATACATGAATTACATGTGCGCCAGGATCAAGTTACACACACATAATAACTCAGTGAATATCAGATACAGTGCCAAAGCGTAAAAGAGAGTATTAAAACCATTACATGACCGAGAGTCTCAACAATGTATCATCAGAGCGAACAACTAGCAGCGGATCTTCAGAAAGGAACTCCACGAGTACTGATCGGTGGCACGCACGCCTAGTACTCTTCATCAATCTTCAAGTCTGAGCAGCAATCCAGGTTGTGTAGATGCAATAAATAAACAAGCGTGAGCACATGTCGTACTCAGCAAGGGAAGAATATCATAATAAACATGCAAGGCTATATAAGTGGATGGCCAAAGGGTTTAAGCAGGTTAGCATTTTAGTTGATCAAATTTTATTAAGCAACTTACTTACTAGCAAATGTAAGTGTATACCATCCCACGATTAAAGTGTAACACCATAACCATGAACATAAAGCAAAGAATAATTTAAATTCATCTTCAGATAGATTAATCATGTGAGGGTCCAGGCCTCTCTTGACCGTGAGCACGGCTAATCGATTAGTTTTAAACACTCTGCAGAGGTTGTACATCTTTACCCACAAGTCGCGTAAAAACTCTGAAGAGCTTTAGACCCAACCACGCGATGCTGATCAGGCATCATACCACACTGCCGAGGTGTGATTGCATAGGGACACTACGAGGCCTTTACAAAGATTCCCTAATGTGCAGCAACCCACTAGGTTTCAGGACGAAGCGGGGCATAAAGCTCCCTAGCGGGTACCGTGTCTTAGCAAAGCCCAACTCCCCGCTGAAGCAGGTCTATACTCCATCAATGCCTCCCCATTTCTCCCTTTCAGGTAAGATTACTACAACACCAAGGTCTCTAACTATTCAGCCAAGCCAGAGCCATATAGCCTTGTTGTTGTACTGTTGTCCTGGGTGGTTCTCCATGTTCCAATTAAACATATGGTCTTGTAATTAACTTACCATCAAAGAACATAGAGCATAAACGGATATCATGTTGTTTATTACCAACCCAGTTGAGCAACTAAGCAGCATCTACCATCAAGATTAATTAATTAACCCAGTTACAAGGCAGCGGTCAAAAGAATCTAGGCATAGTCCTTAATAGGAACCCGTCAAAATTAATGCAAGCAAGAAAGTAAATACAGTGATTAAATGCATGTTCATATAGGATAAAGCGGGTATGACCAAGGACACTTGCCTCTCACAAGACCCGGAATTGCTCAGAGCCTTCAAGTTTTCACCACAGAAAAATCTTCAGATTGCTCGTTCTCTACGCATCACACATTCACATGCAAGAGACAATACAATAAAATAAGAAAACAATTCACCAATCACTTCAAACAGGAACAAAAACTTCACTAAACTGATCTACTCGTTGAGATGAACAAATGGATATAAAGAACGCTAAAAACAGAGCTCAAACGCGAAATCTACGACCGAAACAAGATACAGGGGCTATACTGCAGGAAAACTAAACTTCCAGGGACTAAACCGCGAGAATCTAAGGGCTAAAACATAATTTTATATAAAAACTCAGGGGCTAGAACTCTAAACACCAAGGGCTGGACTGCGGGCACAAAACCTTAAAAACCTAGGGTCTGAACCGCAAGGAAAAGGACCTATTTGCAAGGGTTTCTCTATGGTGGGAGGACCGGCCTGCGAAAACCAGAGAACCTAGGGTCTCTTAAACAAAAACGTGCGGCTACCGGCGGTTGACCGGTATGCTGCCGGTTTGACCCCGCGGCTGGATGCTATCTGGACCAGAGATCGGGAGACGGACGGCCGTGAACACCTGTGAGCGGAAGGCCGGCGGCGGACTCGCCGGAGACGGCGGCGCTCGACGGCGACCTCGCCGGCGCAAGTCGATCTAGAACACCCGTGCACGAAACGAGACGGGATTTGCCCCTAGACGTGTAGCTCGACGTGGCAAACCCAAACAAGGGGTCCAACAAGATGGACAGGGGACGACGGCAGCGCACATCTCGCTGGGGCGGCCGGCGGCGCGGATGCGACTCCGGCGAGCTCCTACAGGAGGCACACGGCACGGGGCGTCCACAAATCACTCGTGCAGCTTCCTCACCTCCACGCGCGGCTCTGCCGTTTCGCTCCACGGCGAAAGAGAGACGGCGGCCGAGGTGAATCGAAGTTGGCGGCAGAGGTCTAGGGTTTGAGGCGGCGGCGGCGCGAGGTTGTTGCGGATAGGGGGCAAACCCTAGGGAGGAGCGGCGGCGGCGGCTAAATAGGCCCAGGGGCGGCTACCTCGGCGTGCGGGCCAAAGGAAGAAGGTGTTGGGCGACGCGAGCCGGGGTGCGGCGCGGGGGTCCGGCTCGGTGCGGGGAGGGGCTGGCTCGGGCGCGGCCTGAGGAGGAGGATGACGACGCGGCCCCACCTGTCGGCGACACAAGGAGGAGGGAGGCGGACTGGGCTGCGCTGGTGGTGCTGGGCCGACCTGGGCCGCCTGAAGCTGGGCTGCGCGCGAGTAAAAAAATGAGCTGGGCCACGGTGGTTAGCTGGCTGGGCTAAGCGAGTAGGCCGGGCTGCAAAGGCTAGATCGGGCCGAAGCAAAAGGGAAGAGCTGGGGGAGGAAAAAGAAACTTTGCAAATTTTCAAAGGAATTCAAGCAAATGAATTCAACCAATCAAAAATTGTGCTCCAGCATGAATGCAACAATAAACTCCTATGGTTCATTTATTTAATTAAGAAAAATAATTAGATGCCTATAAAATTAAATAAAACCTTAAAAATCCTTAAACAAGCATTTTTTGCTAAGCAAAGTTTTATCAAAACAATAATTAAAATTTTTGGGTGTTACAAATCCTACCCCCTTAAGATGAATCTCGTCCTCAAGATTCGGAAGGATCAACAAAAAGATCTGGATAGTCTTCCTTCCGCTCATCCTCTCTTTCTCGGGTTGCCTCATCCTCTGCATGATTACTCCACTGCACCTTGCACATCCTGATCACCCGATTCCTTGTGACATGTGCTAAAGTTTCCAAGATCCTGATGGGACGTTCAGTGTAAGTGAGATCCTCCTTGACAGTCAAACCATCCATAGGTAGTGGCTCTTTATCATGAGGTTGGAGACCTTTTTCAATTGAGAGATATGGAACACATCATGCACATCCGAGAGCTGATTTGGTAACTCCAACCTGTATGCTACTTCTCCCACTCTCTCTAAGATCTTGAAGGGTCCAATAAAGCGAGGTGACAACTTTCCCTTCACTTTAAACCTGCGCAAACCTCTGATCGGTGACACTTTTAGGTACACATAGTCACCTTCTTGGAGAACTGCGTCTCTCCGCTTTCCATCCGCATAACTTTTCTATCTGGATTGAGTAGCTCTCAAGTTTTCTCTTATGATCTGAACTTGTCTTTCTGCTTCCTTAACGATATCGGTTCCAAACAACTGACTCTCTCCTGTTTGGCTCCAATACAAGGGGGTTCTACACTTCCTTCCATACAATGCCTCAAAGGGTGCCATCTTGAGGCTGGCCTGGTAGCTGTTGTTGTAAGAGAACTCAGCATAGGGCAAACTCTTATCCCAGCTACCTCCATGCTTAAGAGCACAAGCTCTCAACATGTCCTCCAGAATCTGGTTAATCCTCTCAGTCTGTTCATCGGTCTGCGGGTGATAGGCTGAGCTGAAATTTAACTTCGTATCCAAGGATTCATGAAGCTTTTCCCAGAAACGAGACGTGAACTGAGTACCTCTGTCGGACACTATCTTCTTAGGTACACCATGCAAGCACACGATCCTGGACATGTACAACTCAGCTAGCTTTGCCCCTGTATATGTGGTTCGCACTGGTATGAAGTGAGCAACCTTTGTTAAACAATCCACTATAACCCATATTGAATCATACCCATCACGAGTACGGGGCAACCCAACAATGAAATCCATACCAATCTCTTCCCACTTCCACTCCGGCACATTCAACGGTTGAAGCAATCCCGCCGGCTTTTGATGCTCAGCTTTAACTCTATGACAGGTGTCGCACAAGGCCACATGGGTGGCTACATCCCTCTTCATCCCATACCACCAATACCTCATCTTCAGATCTTGATACATTTTGGTGCTACTTGGATGAATGGAATAAGCTGAATCATGAGCCTCTCTTAAGATGGCCTTTCGGAGATCTCCCACATCAGGCACACAAATCCTGTTCCTAAACGATATAGTTCCCTGATCATCCTCTGTGAAATCTGGGGCATTACCCTTTTCCATAGTCTCTCTGATTTCTTTTATCTCTATATCTTCCAGTTGTCCTTTGCATATCTCCTGCTCCAAGACAGACTCTACCTCCAAGGTAACTCCTTCGGTTTGAGCAACCATCCCCAGATTGAGTTTCTCAAACTCCTTCATCAGCTCCTCAGGCAACCGGAATGTCAAGGCCATGTTGGCATGTCCCTTCCGACTCAAAGCATCTGCAACCAAGTTCGCCTTCCCAGGATGATAGTGTATCTCCAGATCATAATCCTTGATCAACTCTAACCAGCGACGTTGTCTCATATTCAAATCTTTCTGAGTGAAGATGTACTTTAAACTCTTATGATTTGTGTAAATGCGGCACTTGGTACCCATAATGTAGTGTCTCCAAATCTTCAAAGCGTGAACCACCGCCGCTAACTCCGGATCATGGGTAGGATAATTCAGCTCATGTTTCCTCAAGCGTCGAGATGCATAGGCTATAACATGACCTTCCGCATGAGAACACAACCTAAACCTTGTCGGGATGCATCACAAGTAGATATCAAAACTCTTTTGCGGTGTCCGGCATCACTAGAATTGGAGCCGAAGTCAACCTCTTCTTCAATTCCTCAAAAGCGGCTTGACAAGCATCGGTCCACTTGAACTCTTTATCCTTCTCTAGTAGTGATGTAAGAGGCTTTGCTACTTTAGAGAACCCTTCAATGAACCGACGATAATACCGCAAGGCCAAGGAAACTCTTGATCTCCTTGACGGTCCGAGGCGGCTCCCATTTCAATACGTCACCGACCTTTGCGGGATCCACCGAAATACCACCATCGGTGATGATATGCCCAAGGAAAGAGACTTCCTTCAACCGTAAATCACACTTGCTCAACTTGGCATACAACCGATGCTCTCTCGCCTTCGCAACACAAGCCTCAGATGCTCCTCATGCTCCTCCTCATTCTTGGAGTAAATCAAGATGTCATCAATGAACACCACAACAAACTTATCCAGGTACTCCATAAAAACTTTGTTCATTAGATACATGAAGTAGGCAGGTGCATTAGTCAGTCCAAAAGACATGACGGTGTACTCATAGAGTCCATACCTAGTAGTGAATGTGGTCTTAGGGATATCTGATAATCTGATCCTCATCTGATGATAACCAGAACGTAAATCAATCTTTGAGAACACCTTAGCACCTCTCATCTGATCAAACAAATCGTCAATACGGGGCAATGGATACTTATTCTTGATAGTAACATCATTAAGTGATCGATAATCCACACACATCACCGAGTACCATCCTTCTTCTCCACAAAGATAACCGGTACTCCCCAAGGTGATGAACTAGGACGAATGAATCCCTTTTCCAATAGCTCCTTAATCTGCTTCTTAAGCTCAAGTAATTGATCACTAGACATTCTGTAGGGGCGCTTAGAGATAGGAGCAGTACCAGGTTATAGATCGATAACAAACTCAACTTCCCGATCAGGCGACATACCTGGCAGCTCATCTGGGAACACATCTGGGTAATCACACACCACCTTAATGTCCTCTAAAGATTCACCATTTATCTGATTTACTGAACACCCTTCTACTGATGGTAGCGCAGCTACAAATTCAATCTGTTCGCCATCTAAACTGGTGAGGAGAACTGACTTCGTGGCATACCGGATTTCTCCTTTGAACTTACCCAACCATCCCATTCCAAGTACCACATCAATGCCAATAGAATCCAATACTATGGGATCTGCTTGAAAATCCTTCCCCAAAATCTGAAGGTTAACCCTGTTACACCTGTATATTGCCTTCATGTCTCCTCTTGCTGAACTAACTAGCATGGGACGTGGCATGGGGCTCATGGGGATGTTAAGTTTAGCTACACAGTGAGAAGTAATGAAAGAATGAGTCGCTCCAGCATCAAACAAAACTGAAGCGAGGGCGGAGTTGACAAGACACATGCCAAACACTACTTGGGGGTTCTCTTGAGCAGTCTCTGCACTTACGTGGTTCACCCTGCCACTTGCATAATTCTGTTTTCCCTTGCTGCCCTTCGAGATCTGGCTCTCATTCCTCATTTGTTGGCTATGCTGACTCTGTACTGGAGTGTTGGGGGCATTCCTCTTAGGGCATGCATTTACATAATTCCCAACCTTTCCACACTTAAAGCAGGCGGTACCTCTAAGGGTGCTAGCCTTCACTGGGGTGACAACTTGCGCCATCTGACGATTCCGTAGAGAACGGGGTCGTGAAGTCTACTGCACTGGACACTAAAACTGTTGTTGACCAAAGTCCTCAATAGGGCCTCCAAACTGAAAGGGAGTCTCTTGAGGTGGATTAAAGCGGGGGCGAGTGTTACTTCCAGATTGTCCAGGGGTGGCGGCTTTCCTCTTTAGGTCTTCCAACTCCTCGCGAACGTACTCTAACCCAATGGCCTTGTCTAGCAACATCTGAAAGGATGGAAAAGTGTGAGATATGAGTGGTACGGAGTGGTTCGGCTAACCCCTCCAAGAACAACTCTTGCTTCTTCACATCATCAACAACCTCCTCGGGAGCATAACGAGACAACTCAACGAACTTGTCCCTGTACTCTATCACGAGACATCTCTCCTCGCTTGAGTGCCGGGAACTCCTTCTTCTTTAACTTCATAAGGTGGCGGGTATATGATAGCTCCCGAAGCCGGTGGTGAACTCTCGCCAAGTGATAGCATCGGGGGTGGCATGAGCGGCAACGTAGGCATCCCACCAAGCCGACGTTGTCCCCCGAAGTCGACCGAAGCATACAAGACCTTCTCTCTATCGTTGCATTGTGCGATGGTGAGCATCTTCTCCACCGCCTTCGACCAATCGTCCGCCTCCAATGGATCAAGCGCATGATAAAACACTAGCGGGCAATGGCTCATGAACCGCCGATGCTTGTCCTTATGTGGCTGGTTCCGATTTATCCGGGCCTGCATGCTTGCCATGTTGGTGGACATGTCCTGGAGAAGCCGCATCCGTGCGGCCGAGAACCGCTCGCATCGCCGAATCCATTGACTCGCTTTGTTGAGTGATACTAGAACTGCCACTCGTCCTCTGATGTGGATCCAAACCTGGTGTTCACCATCTGAGTGTTAGGATCATGAGATTTAAATACTAGAGTAAAGAGATAACTCCGAAAGATGAAGCAACACGAACTTCCAGATTAAGACAGACTATGCTTGCCCCGATAAATCAAGTGCAACTATCATTGTTGATATCCATAAATTATGAAATTTCTCCAGAATAAGGGGTATGAAATTATGAAACTAATCCAACTGGAATCAACTCATACGGAGATCTAGAACTTCGGATACGAAATAAACAAGTCGACTGGGTCAGCAGAGTTTCCAGATTCTGGTAGCTCCAATGTTTCGTTCATAACTCCCAGAATGTACATTGGATGGTGCTGAATTTTTGATAGAAAATCATATATGAAATTTGTGAACTAACCTAACTGGTTTCATGTCGTTTGAAATTCTGTAGCTTGAGATATAACCAAAACACTACTGCTATGTCAGAGAGCTGCATGAACAGATTTTGTACCCACAAGATTTGTTGGAGAGAAAAAGAAAGTTAGATAAAGGGAAGGATAGATAAAGCAAAGATTACTCAAGGTTGCGAGGATTGGGAAAGAATTACACCCCCCACTAACAAACTAGCTACTAAACCCGATGTCATTGTGGTCATCACTCCACAACACATCACACTCAAACAAAGATCCAAATCAAGAATTTATCACAAAATAAAACATTCAAACACACCTCTAAACTAAGCACACGTTAAGACGCTTGCATATATCGATTTTTACTAAGAAAGATGTTAAAGCTCCTACATCCTATTGAAGAAGATCGTTGAGATGAACAAGATGGGGTCACTTGATTACTGGGAACGATCAGGAACACGTGTAGGGTAGGATAATGAAAGATTGGATAGGAGTACAGCAGATGCTAAAGGTTCCTTAAGGCAAGATCAAGGAAGTTTAGAGTGAAAAGATTGATCAAGATAAGATAGAGAACAAGTAGATTATCAAGGATGAGGTTAAAAGCAAGGATAAGTATATTAAAATAGAATTAAAGCATAGCATGAAGTGAGAATGGCGTCTATGATATTGTAATCCTTAAATTCGACCATTTTCCAACTAGGCTAACGTCCTACAGTCAACACGGCTCTGATACCACTTTGTCACACCCGAATTTGAAGGCAAACTCAAATACATGAATTACATGTGCGTCAGGATCAAGTTACACACACGTAGTGACTTAGTGAATATCAGATACAGTGCCAAAGCATAAAAGAGAGTATTAAAACCATTACATGACCGAGAGTCTCAACAACGTATCATCAGAGCGAACAACTAGCAGTGGATCTTCAGAAAGGAACTCCACAGGCAGTTGACTGGTGGCATGCACGCCTAGTACTCTTCATCACTCAAGTCTGAGCAGCAATCCGTGTTGTGTAGATGCAATAAATAAACAAGCGTGAGCACATGTCGTACTCAGCAAGGGAAGAATATCATAATAAAAATGCAAGGCTGTATAAGTGGATGGCCAAAGGATTTAAGCAGGTTAGCATTTTAGTTGATCAAATTTTATTAAGCAACTTACTTACTAGCAAATGTAAGTGTATACCATCCCACAATTAAAGTGTAACACCATAACCATGAACATAAAGTAAAGAATAATTTAAATTCATCTTCCAATAGATTAATCATGTGAGGGTCCAGGCCGCTCTTGACCGTGAGCACGGCTAATCGATTAGTTTTAAACACTATGCAGAGGTTGTACATCTTTACCCACCAGTCGCGTAAAAACTCTGAAGAGCTTTAGACCCAATCACGCGATGCCGATCGGGCATCATACCACCTTGCCGAGGTGTGATTGCATAGGGACGCTACGAGGTCTTTACAAAGATTCCCTAATGTGCAGCAACCCACTAGGTTTCGGGACGAAGCGGGGCATAAAGCTCCCTAGCGGGTACCGTGTCTTAGCAAAGCCCAACTCCCCACTAGAGCGAGTCCATACTCCGTCAACGCCTCCCCATTTGTCCCTTTTAGGTAAGATTACTACAACACCAAGGTCTCTAATTATTCAGCCAAGCCAGAGCCATATAGCCTTGTGGTTGTACTGTTGTCCTGGGTGGTTCTCCATGTTCCAATTAAACATATGGTCTTCTAATTAACTTACCATCAAAGAACATAGAGCATAAACAGATATCATGTTGTTTATTACCAACCCAGTTGAGCAACTAAGCAGCATCTACCATCAAGATTAATTAATTAACCCAGTTACAAGGCAGCGGTCAAAAGAATCTAGGCATAGTCCTTGATAGGAACCCGTCAAAATTAATGCAAGCAAGAAAGTAAATACAGTGATTAAATGCATGTTCATATAGGATAAAGCGGGTATGACCAAGGACACTTGCCTCTCACAAGATCCGGAATTGCTCAGAGCCTTCAAGTTTTCACCACAGAAAAATCTTCGGACTGCTCGTTCTCTACGCATCACACATTCACATGCAAGAGACAATACAATAAAATAAGAAAACAATTCACCAATCACTTCAAACAGGAACAAAAACTTCACTAAACTGATCTACTCGTCGAGACGAACAAATGGATATAAAGAACGCTAAAAACGGAGCTAAAACGCGAAATCTACGACCGAAACAAGATACAGGGGCTATACTGCAGGAAAACTAAACTTCCACGGACTAAACCGCGAGAATCTAAGGGCTAAAACATAATTTTATATAAAAACTCAGGGGCTAAAACTCTAAACTCCAAGGGCTGGACTGCGGGCACAAAACCTTAAAAACCTAGGGTCTGAACCGCAAGGAAAAGGACCTATTTGCAAGGGTTTCTCTATGGTGGGAGGAACGGCCTGCGAAAACCAGAGAACCTAGGGTCTCTTAAGCAAAAATGTGCGGCTGCCGGCGGTTGACCGGTATGCTGCCAGTTTGACCCCGCGGCTAGATGCGATCTGGACCACAGATCGGGAGACGGACGGCCGGGAACACCTGTGAGCGGAAGGCCGGCGGCGAACTCGCCGGAGACGGCGGCGCTCGACGGCGACCTCGCCGGCGCAAGTCGATCTAGAACACCCGTGCACGAAACGAGACGGGATTTGCCCCTAGACGTGTAGCTCGACGCGGCGAACCCAAACAAGGGGTCCAACAAGATGGACAGGGGACGACGGTGGCACACATCTCGCTGGGGCGGCCGGCGGCGCGGATGTGACTCCAGCGAGCTCCTACGGTAGGCACACGGCACGGGGCGTCCACAAATCACTCGTGCGGCTTCCTCACCTCCACGCGAAGCTCCTGCACTGCTCCACGACGAAAGAGAGACGGCGGCCGAGGTGAATCGAAGCTGGCGGCGGCGGTCTAGGGATTGAGGCGGCGGCGGCGCGAGGTTGTTGCGGATAAGGGCAAACCCTAGGGAGGAGCGGCGGCGGCGGCTAAATAGGCCCAGGGGCGGCTACCTCGGCGTGCGGGCCCAAGGAAGAAGGCGCGGGGCGACGCGAGCCGGGGTGCGGCGCGGGGTCCGGCTCGGTGCGGGGGAGCGGGCGGCTCGGGCGCGGCCGAGGAGGAGGATGACGACGCGGCCCCACCTGTCGGCGACACAAGGAGGAGGGAGGCGGACTGGGCTGCGCTGGTGGTGCTGGGCCGACCTGGGCCGCCTGAAGCTGGGCTGCGCGCGAGTAAAAAAACGAGCTGGGCCACGGTAGTTAGCTGGCTGGGCTAAGCGAGTAGGCCGGGCTGCAAAGGCTGGATCGGGCCGAAGCAAAAAGGAAGAGCTGGGGGAGGAAAAAGAAACTTTGCAAATTTTCAAAGGAATTCAAGCAAATGAATTCAAACACAGGTTTGAATGCAACCAAACAAAAATTGTGCTCCAGCATGAATGCAACAATAAACTCCTATGGTTCATTTATTTAATTAAGAAAAATAATTAAATGCCTATAAAAATTAAATAAAACCTTAAAAATCCTTAAACAAGCATTTGTTGCTAAGCAAAATTTTATCAAAACAATAATTAAAATTTTTGGGTGTTACACGGAAGAAAATAACCACTAGGGGCTTGGTGAAAATTGCCATCTACCTCATCCCTATATATATAGGAGGGCCATTGTAACAGATGGGACAAACAATAAATGGTGGAGAACTCCGAAGTAGTAAGTCATTGTTGTCTCCTTTACTTATTGCCTTGTAGTAGTAGAAGTAGTAGAGGTAGCAGTAGAGAAGGAAGAAGGTGTAGTCCTCCGAAGTGGCCCTTTGGTTCTTTGCCCTTTCGGAGAAGAGTGCTGTGGTGTTGATGCCCCCTTCGGTCCCAATTTACACCAACAACACATATGATAGAACAGATAATATAACTAAACCGCCCAAAATCTAAGGAAAACACATGAATGCTTCAGAGGAGAATGAAAAAAAACACGGTAATCAAAATTACCTCTACGCCCACCACGGTAATCATGCATTCCAATCGCCTGTGCTGCTGCTGCTTGAGGGATGTTGATCCGGGCTTCCGGCCAATCCTAGGGATCTATGTTGGGGATAAGATGGTCATCCATTTCGTCGTTGGTGGCGGCCTCCACCAGTGGCGGAGCTGGCGAGTTTGCACGCCTAGGGCCAACTTGTAAGGGCATAACCCACCCAAAACAAGCCATGTAAGTCTCATGAAAGGGAATTTTCAGGTTCAGTTCGTCACGGGACCCTTCATAATAAATTAGAGCAACCAGGATTAGATTAGAGCCAAAAAAACGAAGTCACATGTGTGGGAGGCTGCCGTTAAGAGGGTTCAGCTTGAATCAAATCCATCCTCCTACCAAGGGAACTCTTACCATGCTCTCTGCAGAGGAATTTTTTTAATTTGGATTGGAAATAGCTAATCATCGCAAAAGAACTTAAATCAAAATCGACATCCTTTCTACTCATCTGGGAGACTACAACATACGTCAGTTTCATAAGCCTCCTAGCCATCTACAAAACGGGGCATAGATAATCTCACAAATCAGCAGTTTAATCCATCGAGGGGAACTGGGGATTAAAAACTGACCTGTATGAGACGAGCTGATTGGGTTGAGGATTCAAGTAGATGGGGGAACCGGAATAAGGCCGGAACCTGGACGCAGATGATGCGGATGAAACAGCCTACAAACGTATGTGGCGGAGGAGGCATCCTGGGAAGTGAGGGAGGCGGTGCCCTGAACAGGATGCTGCGGCGGCGGGGTAGGTGGCCTGGAAAGGTACGAGGCGGCGGGGGCAACCTGGAACAGGAGGAGGAGGCTACGGTGACGGCGGCGGTCTTGTGCGGCAACGAGCCTCGCGAAACCACCGGCGGTTTCAGGGTCTGTTGGCCTGCTAACTCGGTGACTACTTGTTGGCTACCGATGAAATTGGCTGAGAATATTTTAGCTGGACCATGAAAACTTCAAGGGGGTGCACGAAATTTCGGCCCACGCCTAAGGCCATGGCCCGGGTGGCCTTAGGCCCAGCTCTGCCCCTGGCCTCCACCTCTTCCACTACGTCGTCTTGCCTCCGACCCTGGCCACGTCGTTCTCCACCTCTACAGGGGCTTTATGTTGAACAAGAGCTCCTGCCGCAACTGGCTGCACACTGCATGCGCCAACGACCCACCTTTGACATGACGAAAGTGGGTCGAAGCGCCCGACTGGCCAAGAAGCCAACGATTCTAGCGGTGGAACGTGCGCAAAGGAATATGTGCCACAAGCTAGATCTCTCCGCCAACAAGCTGAATCCCATCGAGGTGTTGTGTGAATTCATCATCACGTTCCACGACCTGCTGCTGGCACATGTCGTCGTCACGTTCCACGACTTGCTGCTGGCACATGTCGATGCCGTGACAGTAATTCTCAACCTCGACCACAACTCCAACCTTCTCGATGAGGCCCTCCTCCAGCACAATGGGGCAGTGTTGGTTGACTCGGAGTCTCGGACCCCTCTTAACAAGGTTTGATGCCGGTACAATCTCTAGAGAAGGAAGTTTGGAGACCGAGCAATGTCCACTCGCAGAAAGCCAATGCACACGACGCCGAAGGAAGTTTGACCGGTTGGATCACTGGAACGGCCTTGCAGCTCTTCGTTAGTTGTTACATCGAGATAGAGTGAGACGTCAGACTTCAGCTGTATTTAAGTTTAAGTTCTAGTGCAAGAGCTTACTGTGTGATACGATACCATTTATATTCGATCTAACGTTATAAAGTTTGTCGAGCAAATTCTGTGGTTTGATAGGGTAACGAAGTCATCATATTGTTTCCAGAATGCAACATCAATCGAACAATTGTTGAGGAAAAGAACTAGAAAATGGAGCATAACTTGTATCAAATAGAAGTTGAGGCTGCGTTTCAGTAGTTTCACAAGCATTCACTCGACCCTAGTTAAGCATCCTTTCATCTCGACTCTCAACTGGTGCAGTAAGAGGAACTTCCTGAAGTTGCGTCGTCCCGAGGGAGCTGCATGACACAGCATACAAGCCATCCATCAAACTTCATATACAAAGCACGAGTCAATCTACAGTCATTTAGAAGAGTGGACCACGTCCAGAATCATGAGCTAATGTGGGTCTTCAATGAAATTCTGAGATGTATAACACTGCTTCTATTCAAATTCAAATTTCAAATCATGTAGACACATCCCAGTTCATTCTCAACAGTGATGATATGAAGGAAGCATGCCCCTACCCATTTACTTTCCCGTACACTTTATTAAGCTTTGTATATTTGTTTCTTGTACAACGATAGAACATTACATTGGGAAAAAAGGAACATTAAAAACCATGCAGTGGCACCAACCGCACAATAATATAGGATCACAATGTTTTCTAACAGCTCATCTAGCATGTAAACAGATGAGGGACTTACCATCTGCAGGGATCATAATCAGCTTGTATAGCTTCACTTGTGAAGAATACCCTTCTTGGGCGCTTTAGGCTTCCTCTGGACATGATTCTGCAAAATGGAGAAAGTTCACTTAAAAAAGGAGAGAGGAAAAAGTATGGAACAATTAGAGGGCATGCAGAAAGCAAGGCATATCAAGAAGAGAAATAGGTACCTTTTGCCTTTGCAGAGCATCAACATCTGTCCTCTCCTTCCAGTTACTCTTACGCAATTTAATAGGGCGGTTCCCAACATACTTTCCTGAAAGAAGTTTGTTCAAAAGTAACAAGGGAGCAGTAAATGAAAACACGCAGACAAGTTGCAGCAACAAAATCTGCAGTTAATAGTATTAATTAACAAACCATTCATTTCTTTTATTGCTGCAGCCAAATCAGTAGGGTTTGAAAAGCTAACAAATCCATAACCTTTAGTTTTGCCAGTCCTCTTATCTCGGACAACCTGAAATAAATAATACAAAGGCAAATTAAGGCCATATAGAATCGAGAAATGAATGTCAAATGCTGCATACAATGACTAACAGTCCAAGTCCAACACAAGCTGGCTTAGAGCATCTCCAAGAGTTTGCCCAATTTTACTTGGCAAATCTTGTGTTTTGCCAACTTCTAAAAAGATATGCTAAGTAAAAAAAGAGCTCATATCCAATAGTTTGGCATAATTCACTTGCCAAACTCATATCTAACTTATGTCAGGAACCTAAGAGAAACAAAATTATGTTTATCCCATTCCACCTCTTGAAAACTTACATCAGGAACCTTCTTTGTATCTATTTCTTTTTTCACCCTCCCATCTGTCTAAAAACGACAGTGCTAAACGCGCTCCACGCGCGTATATTTACGCGTTGGAGGCTGGTTTTCCCCAAGTTGCCAAAAGTTGCTGAGTCTTTTGCCAAACTGTTGGAGAAGTATTTTTAACGTTTTTGCCAAAAATCAAAGATTGCAACTCAATTTGGCAAACTGCTGGAGATTGTGTGCGAACTAATCTCTTAGCTCACATCGGTCAATCTATGTAAAGTAAACTCAGCTAAAGTATTACATTCTTAAAGTACTCTTTCAGACATACTCCCTCCGTTTCATAATACTTATCGTTTTGGCTTTTCTAGATACAATCTTTTTGCTATGCACCTTGATATATAATTATGTCTAGATACATAGCAAAAAGAATGTATCTAAAAAAGCCAAAACGACAAGTATTATGAAACGGAGGGAGTAGCTACACATCCTGAACTAAATATCTATAGAAAAAATGATAGTAAAGGATCTAAACAGCCAATTACACAAAGCTGACAAATACATAAAAAAACATTAACCAGAGGGAGTATGTCGCAGAGTATGGTTCCATTAACAACTAGTAACTTCCTATTTAAATATTATGGTGTGTAAATCATAATTCATAGTCAAATGTTAGTTCCTCCATTATGTTGGAGCTCATGCTTGATACTGGATCTACCTAGATAAAATTCCCATAGAATCTAACCCTAAGCCATGAATTTGGTAATAAACTTCCCAATCAGCCTTTTAAATACCTCATGCGTTCTGTAAAAGTTATCATACATACATTAGTCGTTAGGCAGAATTGCAATGAACACAATATACATGTTGATAATAGGCTTTGAATTTCACTACCTTGCACCACAACTAAAAACTTGAGCATTTTTATTACTTCGACTTCCGTATAAGAACACTAGAAAGCAATGTACAGCACATCACATTTTGAAGAGAGCACGTTTTGCCTCACATAAGTTTTTGGACAGAGGGAAGCAGAATAGTTACCCTTGCCATGTTGAAGGAGGGGAACCGTGAGAATGCTTTGGAGAGAACATCATCATTAACTTCGTTGCCCAGATCTCCACAGAAGAGCCGATAGTCATCTGCAAATTGTTGAGAGTTGAAACCCAATTAAACAAGACAAGGATGAGGGCATCAAACAAAGGGAACTGAGCGAAGAGAAGTCATGGTGGGTACTTTCGGGCCAGTCGGTGAGGGTGGGGTCCTCCCAGGATTGTCCGGCGGCACGGCGGGGGATGGGCTTCTTGCTGGTGGAGGGGTCGGAGGGCCTGGCGCTGGCGGCGGCGGCGGGGTCGAGGACGTCGCTGGTGGCGAGGGCGGCCTTGACGCTCTGCAGCGCCTCGGGGGTGATGGTCTGGGCGTCCCGCTGGAAGAGCTGATGCGCCTGGTGCAGCTGCTGCTGGTACTGCTGGTAGCTGTTCGCCGGTATCGGCGGCGGCGGCATCTGCGGCTGCGGCTGGTGCTGCTGCAGGTGGAAAGGGAGCGGGAAGTAGCTGGCGCCCGCTGGAGCCGGAGCCGACGACCCAGGAGGCGGCGGAGGTGGGGGATTGGAAGACATGGAGGCGAATCGACTCGGGAGTGGCTCAACCGCCGCCGGGAGGCCCTGACTCAAGAGTTAGGGTTTCCTCTCGACGCCAACTCGCCGCTCTGCCGCCCGCGCCCTCACCCCTTGCGCCAGCCGCCTGGCTGCTCCGCCTGCTGCTAGATCCTGCTGCGAAGCAAGCGGCTGGGCAACGGATTTGGTGGAGCAGAAGATTTGGGGGCCGATGGATGTGTTTAGACCCTGTTTTCTTCCCAAAAGATTTCTAGTTTCCGTTCTCTCCGACTCTGTTTCGTTCTTGACGAGGTGTAAGCGACGAAAGCGCAAATAAAGGGCGTGAATTTTATATTTTCACACAGATTGATTTAACATAAATTAAAATTTAATATTATCAATTACTCAAATTTATAATATTTTTAATATACTATACGAGAGTAAAATGCACTAGTGGTCCTCAAACTTATGCTGCTGTGTCATCCGATCCACGAACTCATAAAGTGTGTCACTAAGGTCCCTAAACGTTGTTCAGGTCTCAATAAGGTCCAATCAGGTCTCAATAAGGTCCACAAACTCTCAAATTGTGTCAGTGAAGTCCATTCGTAGAGATGACAACGGGTAGAAACCCGTCGGGTAGTGCCGTTCCATACCCGCACCCGTCAACTCTAACTCTACCCGATAAAAAACTCATACCCGCATGCGGGTACAAGTTCTTACACATACCTGCACCCGATCGGGTTTTTTTACCCGTCGGGTAACCCGTACCCGATAGCATATCCATTGTAAACTAATATAATTGAGAGCATAACGCATGATAAAGTGCATACATCAACGAATTTAAATAAATAGAATGGATAAACGATAATTCTTAACCAATTAATAGTCTAATAAAGCATGAACTTCCTTGTTAGTTATATCTATTAAGTTATTCTTCACTAACAATGTGCAATTTTGCTCATTTATCACATACTAGTAAAATGCATGTGCGACACGCACGTAGTTCAAAAAATCAATAAAAACGTATATTAATTTATTTAAACCAATCCTTATAAGAAACTATATTTTAAATTCCTCATATCGACTACAATGGTAACTCTAACATCTTGAAAGATCTTTCTATGTCACACATATTATCCAGTTCATTTATGTTATTGGGTATGTCACGATGGTTGATAAGGCAGAACGTCAATTCAACTCCATCACAATCTTCCAACTTCTGATCTCTGTAATATTTGATTGACTTGCAGCTTGACTTTTTATTAGCTAGCAACTTCTAAATTCTGATCTGCTTGCAACTTCTAACCCCTTTATCTAACAACCTCCCGCTTTATATCCTAGACTGGAATTAATTTTTTAAATTAAGTTCTGGAATTATCAAATCTCTCCAGTCAAATAACTGTGTGCGAACATGATCTACAATGTAAACCAGGAGGCTTGTAACACATAGACAAGAATGATACCATGGGAGTACTTCGAGGACCTTAGTACAAGATTGTGTGATACCTTAGATTTAATGTTCTATATGCATCTCAACACTCCCTTCATACTCATAAAACATGTCGTTTAGGACAATGACATGGTCTCCAATACATAACTTTGACTTCTTATTTTTATAAAAGTATTTGTTCAAAACTAACATAACTATACTTTTATGAAAGTATTTTGAAAGACAAATCTATTCATGTAGTTTTCACATTTTCAAACTCAATAACTTAAAAGTTATTCATGGTTTATATTCCCAATGTTTGACTGAAATCTTGTCCAAAACGACATGTTTTATGAGTATGGAGGGTGTACGTTGATTTCTATGCTGCATTGCAAGAGTCAATCAGCTTAAATGAATTTACTGCAAGGGGTACATGTTTGAGAAAGTAGTACGCTTTCACTCCTAAAGTCCCTTGAGGCTACCAATGACCGACGTACATATCGTTCCTTGATGAGCAGGATGAAAGAGAAAAAAGTGACAATCCGTACTAATCAGAGTTTACATTGGAATAGTCCGTATGCCCGTACCTTTTGTAAAAGTTGTGGTTAGTTACTTAATTATATCAAGTAACAAATGGATAAGACTTGTACAGTGCAAGATCAGTATATTTTGCATTGTTGTGTGCCTTAGTTCTTATGACAGCTAGCAGTAAATTCCTGCTAATAAAGAGTAAAAGTAATGTCAGGCATGCAGCAATGCGATTATAGGAGAAAATGTGCTCCCGAATTTGAGAGTAAGTGATTCGTGGGAATGGTTTCACCATCTGAAATCAAAGCAGCTAGTGCTGTCATCGAGCATCGGTGGTACTCTCTGCCTTGCCGTTTACCATCCCCACAAGTCTAATCTGCAAATCCCACCCAAATTTCTCAATCCAAAATTAATTGCTCACTTGACACGAACAAGGCATGAAGAAGACGAGGAAGGAGGCACATTACATTAGTTGTCTCGACGTCGCTGATGACGAATGGGGTGCCCTTCTCGCCGGTGCCAGATTGCCGACGCGCAGCAATCTGCTTCACGATGAGCAGCATGTTGCCGGATGCGCCTCACATCTGCGAATCCGCTTGTAGGCGGCGGCGGTGATGCTCGCCGTCCCCAACCACCGTGGACAAGAGCGCAGCAAGGAGGACATGGTGCCCTCTCTTGCACATCTCATCATTTCCTTTTTGGGTTCTTGCGTCAATTGCGTGCTTCTCAAAGCTCCGCAGCACCGAGTGCTCCTGTATTTCTGCACGACTCTGACATCCACGAGTCATTTTCATTATCTTTTCATGTTTTTTTCTTCCTAGTGTTGTAGCATAGTTTCGTTTAAAATAATTAAGAAAGGTAACGACACAACTTTTGCAAGAGGATAACTTACTTAGAGAGCAAAACTTATGCATACAGTTTTTTCTTTAATGAAAAAGATATGTATATAACTTGTACGAGAGGAGCAAAACTTACAAAGTTATATACATAATTTATGAGAATATCTTACTCAGAAAGCATAACTTATGCATACAATTTTTCTTGAACCAAAATATATGTATATAACTCATACGAGAGATGCAAAACTTATATATGTAACTTTTTCAAATAGAAAGTTATATATATAATTTATGCGAATAACTTAATCAGAAAGTAAAACTTATGCATACAATTTTTTAAAATGAAAAAATATGTACATAACTTATACGGGAGAAGCAAAACTTATATATATATATATATATATAACTTATACAGAAGAAGCAGAACTTATGTATATAACTTTTCAACTAAAAAGTTTATATATAGAATTTATGAGAGAAAAACTTATGTAACTTAGGCGACAGAAGAATAAAAGTTATACAACTGTTGACGGTTAATAGTTATATCAAAGTTCGTTTAGACTTGCAAGCGGACAAGTCTCCCGTCGTAGTCAAGGGACCCTTCTTCCCTCGAGTGGTGAACCCAAGGTATCGAATCCGTGGAACAATGTGCAACACAAGGATTCAATCTAGTAAAGCAAGGTAAGCTATCTTATGAAGACAAATTGCATCTAATCTACTAACTCATAAAGGAAACACATCTAATCTAATATACTAAAGAGGTAGCAAGAGAAAGCAAGAGATAAGCGATCTAGAGAGTCTAGATCATGCTTATGTGGTAGCTCCAAACAAGATAGATGAAGATAGAAAAGCGAATCTCATTAAAAGCATCTTTAAATCATGGCCTTCCATCCGACTCCGAAAACGCCCGCCTTTCGGAACCCCCGTTCTGTCACAACGTATCCCTACTCATGCGGGTAGCCTAGGGCGAGTTCGATAAGAACAAGTTGAAATCACTTGGCCGGTCCGGTATGCACCTCTAGCCACTGCGGCTACAAGAGCACCCTAAGTAATCTAGCTATAGACTAGATCGTAGAAGAAGCAAAACCAAGAAGAAAACAAAATCATTGAGGAGGCACTTGATCGCTAGAAATCGAATTCACTTAAAGACTTCAACATGAATGATTACATGAACAAGATCACCACCGGATCCTACCTCAATCTTGATCCTTGCTCCGGAGCTGCGACGTGGTCTTCCATGCAAGGTTCCCACGTCGGCTAGGGAGACCCTAGACAACTAGCACGACCCTCATCTTCGAGATGGTGTTCCTCAAGCTCCTCGGCTCCTCGGCGGCGGATGACGAATTGATTGATGCATGGCTCTTGGTCAGGGGGCTATAAATAGCTCGAGACGCAACTAGGTCAAAGGGGGAGGGCGGCGGGCCTCGGAACAAAGCCGGGCCGGCCGGCCGGCTGGGCCGACCGGCCCGGGCCCATCCCGCCCGGTCCATGTCCTCCTTCGTCTGGTATTGCTTCCCAAGTCTTCTAGACCCTCTCCCCTTTTGCATGTGGGCCCTTGTCGTCGGTTTCTCTCCGAATTGGACGAAGCTCCTTGTCTTGCAAGATTCGGCACTTTTATGGCCGGGTCCTCGGAGTTTGTCATCTTCTCGGGCTTGGTCCTTGGGCTCTTGGAGTCATGTTCACTTCATTGCTTGACTTGTACCGGGCTTCAAGGTCTTGTCATGAGGTGCTTAATGAACTTATCTCGGAAGTCTTGCTTTCAACGTTAAAACCCTGCGTAAACACTTAACTCCAAAACCGACATGCACAAGTGAACTTGTTATACCACGGGGGTTGGTACCAATGGATAAGATATAAAAGTCATGCCAACACCGAAGGTAAACTCATGGCTAGGTTGACGGATTTTCACCGTCAATAGCTCCCCCATGCTTAAACCTTGCTCGTCCTCGAGTAAGCCTTCGATGGATATCATCGTTGCCCTTCATTGTTTAAACCTTGCACTTGATCATACATGAGAAAACATAATGCTCTCAAAAGTTTAGTTCGTTGAAGTTCCATAATGTACTAACTTTCATCCCTTTGGAGGGTAGATATTTAATTAAGCTTATCCCACAAGTATTAACATGCTCCCAAAATTCAAATGGATCTCAGAAATTTTGAAATAAAGAACAAGATGAAAAAGAGCTAAACCAAGTTCACAAATTTAAACCACCTTGCATCTTGCTCATGAACTCTCATCTCATCTTGTCTCTCAAGCCTATTTATTCTACTCCTTTCCCTCTCATAACACATATATATGTGGTAGGCTTTATATGGAGCTTTTTGGGAAAGTTTAGTCCTACCAAGATATTATAAATGAGATGTTGTCAAAACAAGACAAGCTTCTCATGGTCTTACCGAGACTCGTCAAAAAGGTCATTGGAAAATGATGTTATATCAAGGAGGGGAAAGAGAAAAAATACACACACTTGAGATAGGTGGACATGTGCAAATGACAGAGTGATCCCGAGGCACAAAGGAAGTCCTCGTTATCGGATTGCACATGGTTGGAAAATGAGTATGGATCTTTTAAATCTTGAGACCTTGAAATTCCTAATGCACTTTAGAGAACCGGGGAGTTCACTTTATTTTATTATTATATCATACATACTCATATATTTATTTTTTTCTTTTCTCCTTTTTTCTCATACTCATATTTTTTGTTCTTTCTTTATTTTTCTCATTTTTTTCTCTTTTTCTTTCTCATCAAATTTTTTTATTTGCTCCCCTTGAACTCTAAAATTGCATTGTACCTACCTCCTCCCCCATGCTTAGACGTTTGCTCGTCCTCGAGCAAAGAGGTGATAAAGATAAGGTAGGTACCGGAAATACTTTTCCTTTGGAGAGATACTTGAAATCTTCAATGTTGGCACCATCTTGCGATCTTCCTTGAATTGATGATCCATACTCAATGATAGGTTGTGGTCAAGGAGGTAATCACAAAAGATGATATTTGGTTTTAAGGGTGGATATCCGGCGAGGTTTGTGGAATCTCCGATGTGGGGATACACAATGCATGGATAAAAAGGCTAGCAAAAATATAGATACGCAAAAACGGAATGACCAAACTTCTTAGTCTCGGGCCGGAGAAATCAAGGCCTCGAAATAACTCACCCAAAAATAAACCTTGTATACTAAGTTTTTTGCACTCAAAATATATATATATATATATATGGCTCTGGATAGGTAGAGCAACACGCAGGTGGTATTTATGACAAGGTTAGCTTTACATTTAAGAACAAAAATAGATCATCTTTAATCCACCTAAAACTTGAGAGCACATAAAACACTATGGGTCTTTATTTTTATCATAACCTCCTCTAAAGATTAAGCTAGCATTTAGATAATTTCAGATTTGTATTTTAAGAGAGCACTAGCTTAATCATGCATAAAACAATTACAAAGATAAACAAAGCGGCAATTATAATTATATATCATCATGGCACAAACTTTGTAACTTTACCAAAGGTAAAAACTTAGTGGTGGCTTTATTCATGATGAAAATAAAAACTAAGACACATGCTGAAAATAAACTAACACGCATGCTGAAATTTAAATAAGAACTGAAAATACTACGCATACATAGGCGCAAACAAGCTGAAAATTAAAGAGAAGGGGGTAAAGGAAAGATAACTGAAGCTCCTCCTCTCTCTAATCTTCCGCCGGTGGTTGATATTGATAGTCTTGGTTGTTGCACCCTTGCTCATAATAGGAATGCCTCGCTCCTCCTATGAATTGTCTGACGGTGCTAGGTGAAGGTGTCAAAGCTCATAAGCGATGTTTGCATTTCCTTCACCCAATTGGTTTGCATTGGTTTGGATGGCTGCAATAATTTGCATTTTTCTTGCAGCGAATCCTCCAATGGTGGCCACATTTTGTTGTGGTTGAGGAAGGTGTGCATATGGCTCCGCAAAGGCTACGTTGGGCACCGCAAAAATTGGTGGGGGTATGGCTGCACCACTCCCCCATGCTTGCATTGGTACACCACCGTAGTAACTTGGCGGCACCGGGATTCCTCCAAATGGTGGCACATAATTTTGTTGTGCACCTCCTTCTTGGGCCATAGAAGATCCTTCTCCAACAATCCTTCTCTTTTAGTTTTCTTCACCGGCACAAGAAGTCCTTCCTCTAACTAATCTTCTTTCCCCTCAAGAAAAAGTCTTAATCTTCCATCCGATGGGGGCAAATTTACTTTGGCCACTTTGAAGCCTCCTCTCTCATCTTCATTTAAATTTTCCTTTCTTCATATACCTAGGGAGGTCCCAGGTAGGAGATGATTCGGGTTCCTTGTAATGCCCGGTTTTAAAGAGATAGTCAACATGGAGAGGTAACAACCCGATCTCCCAAATCCGATGTTGCTCACAACACCACCGGTTGATCATAGGTGAGTGGGGTTGATTGGCTTCTTGGCAATCAAAGCCGAGTAAAGCCAATTCAACTCCGTGTTGGTTATCTTTGTCTCTCTCGTTCTCCCAAAAATCCACTTGCACAAAAGTGACACACTTGGATGATGGGGTTCTTGATAGTATTTCTTCGTTGATGGTCTCCTCCCGTGATCATACTCCAAAAACCTTCCCATGTGCCTTCATGCACATCCACTTGTTCCGGGGCTCTCTTTTGAAAACCGAGTAATTCCCAAATGCATAGGGAACCGCTTGTTCAATCAAGATAGGAGACACTCGCCCATGGGTCTATGATACTAGAACATGAAATTGTTTTGATCATGAAAACCAATCTAATCTATCGGGGGTTGTGACCACGGTTTCGCCCTTTCCCTCCTCTCGTACTCTCACTACGTGAAGGTATTCATGACTAGACCTATGATGATCACGGTGTAAGATGATAGATAGATAATCCAACAAAGTGTGATTACATCTCAAGATCGATTGCAACCCATGGATGAAAGGAGATCACCCCATCAAGGTGCTAGAAATAGCACCGTTGATCAAGGTTACCCTTCCGACGGTGTCTTCCTTCTTCTCCATTTGTGGGCTCCCTCCAAACAGAATGAGCAACTCAACACTCCTTCATCAAGGATATGCGCCATGGTCATGAGAATTTCCTAGGCGAATTCCTTGTGGGTGTTTGCCGACACTCCGTTAGAGAATTGCACCGGTGTCCCATATGAAAACCAAATATGTGGAGAGCTTGGTCGTCGAAGTCGACGTTCGCTACAAGCCTCTACTCAAGGCGAGCGAGCTTCTTCTCCTCCTCCTCCGTCATGATGACATACCCCTCGGAATACCGCGGAGCGTACGGAGGTGGAGCGGATGATCGTGTCGAGTGGTGAGGTTGGACGGGTGGCTCCTCCATATGTTCTTGAGGTTTGGTAAACGTCATAAACGAGCTTCGTGTGGCCCTCATGCCACCGAGGAGAAGAGTGTGGTTCCTCCTCGGTGGTGCCGTGTCCTCCTCCATACTCCGAGGAAACTCGGAAACTGAGTGCCTCCTCGAAGAGGTTGATGGCTTAGACGACGATGATCCCTTCTTCTTCGGTGAAAAGGCTTGTAGTTTTCTTCCATGATTGCAGCACTCTCCCTCACAAATATTTATCCGGGGTTTTCACCCGGTAGCAAGGTACACAAATATTATTTTGGAGTCTGGACTTTGAGTGGATTAAGGATGTGATTTGTTGCACGAAACAAACGAGGTGGATGGCTAAGTCTAAGGCGGTTCCCGACCTACAAACTAGAGCACACGAACAAAGAGCTGGATGGGAGACTTACCTCTCTCCTCCTCTTGGCTCGGTTCTTCTCTAGTGCATTCATGCTTGTTGCTTCGTGACCGCGTGCACCTTCCAAACGTTCTTGTCCACTTCTTCGCTTGCATTATTGCTCCTTCCACTTGATGATATTGCTTTGAGTCACTTCCATACTCCCTTGCCTCACATGCGTCCATGATATTCCTACAAAACAAGGCCTTGGCTGCCCCCCATGCTTGTACTTTGCATGTGGTTTGAAAAGATGTTGGAGGGGCATCCCGTGATGTATCATGGTGCATGTATGGTTAGGTTAACTAGATTGCCTCCCTATAAGCATGTTTTAACGCTAAGCACCCCTCTAATTTCGAAAATAAAAAATAAAATCAGAGATATTAATGAGTTAAAATATAAATTTAGAGAAGTTTTTAAAGCATTAAAAACAAATGTAAGTCGAAAAATATTTCCGACTACTTTTATGTCGGTCTCACCGGTATAGTTTGCTTCCATTAGTTGAGAGCAAGCTTCTCCCGACTTGATCATGGGGCATAGGTCTAGGTCCTAATTTTGATTAGATGAGAGAGATTTTGAATGAAATAAAATTAAATGAGGCTTAGAAAAATTCTAATCTTAGAGAAACCAAAGATATGGATTTTTAAACCAACCAAAAATCAAGTTTCTAGGTCCACGCGAGTCCTACCACGTGCTGAAATTTAAATAACATCTAGATACAAGACGTGACTCTACTCGTGTGTTTTTAGCATGTAAAACAAGTCAACCACAACATCATAAAGAGGATGAAAGGTTGAGATAGGTTCTGAATTTTTTTTGGTTTTGCTTTCTCGAAAAAGAAGCAAACAACATAGGATGGTTCATGTAAAGGGTTTATGATCAAGCAAAATATTCAACAAAGAATTATGTCTCTAATATTGTTCAACCATTCTAAGTCTAATTTTTTGCGTAGTAAAATTCAAAACTGAATTATATTTAAAAAGACTTGAAAACCTGGAATCGGGTTGTCCTCCTGGTAGCTTATTCTTGACTCGACGAAACAAGTTGCCTCCCGCCTAGCGCTTCGTTTATAGTCCATGGCTAGACTTCTTCACTTGATTACTCCGGATCAACGCTCTTTGTGGGCATTGCAATCTTGGGTACCCACTTCCGCACCATCTTGGGCACGGGCTTATGCTTTGGCTTAGTCATATTTTTGGTCTTCACTGGCTGGCATTGTCCTTTGGTCTTGACGGATGCAACAACTTCCTTCATGTAGTGGCTCGGCATCTCAAACTCTGGGGTTGTGATCTTCATGGTCTCCTTAGTGTGATCCTCCATCGCTCCCGAATGAGTTTGAGTAGCCTTCGCTTTCTCGCGACCTTGTGATTGTCTCGGAAATTCACTTTTGTTACCCCTCGGGCGTCCGGCAAGTTGTCTCACTTGCGTCTCTAGCAATCCTCACATGTGGATCTTGCCTTGGCAGCCTTTAGGTGTTGAGCTTCTTTCTCTATCTCCATCTTCTCCATCCTCCTTGATCTTGAACGGCCTTCCGACGCCTTGACTTGGAGGTGGTGATTCCCTTGGAGATTTTGATGGTCCTTCGAGTTTGACTTTTGAATCTAGGGTTTCCAACCCTTTAGCTTGTGTTGCACGTCTCCTTTGCCTGTAAAGTTTTCCTGGATCATCCACAAAAAAAAAAGTTTTGGGTTTCTTGGAGAGGTAGCCAACCATCTCCGGTTAGGGTTAGCAATAAAATAAAAATCTAAAAAAAGAAAAATTAGGGTTAATCAAAACTAGATTAGATTGATTTTTTTCTTTTTTAGGGATGATCAAACATAAGAGATGCAAAAGAAAATCAAAAGAAAAACTAAAAGATAAGCGATACTAGATTGGATCTTGATTGCTTGTTCCCCGGCAACGGCGCCAGAAAAAGGGGCTTGTTGACGGTTAATAGTTGTATCAAAGTTCGTTTAGACTTGCAAGCGGACAAGTCTCCCGTCGTAGTCAAGGGACCCTTCTTCCCTCGAGTGGTGAACCCAAGGTATCGAATCCGTGGAACAATGTGCAACACAAGGATTCAATCTAGTAAAGCAAGGTAAGCTATCTTATGAAGACAAATTGCATCTAATCTACTAACTCATAAAGGAAACACATCTAATTTAATCTACTAAAGAGGTAGCAAGAGAAAGCAAGAGATAAGCGATCTAGATAGTCTAGATCATGCTTATGTGGTAGCTCCAAACAAGATAGATGAAGATAGAAAAGCGAATCTCATTAAAAGCATCTTTAAATCGTGGCCTTCCATCCGACTCCGAAAACGCCCGCCTTTCGGAACCCCGTTCTGTCACAACGTATCCCTACTCATGCGGGTAGCCTAGGGCGAGTTCGATAAGAACAAGTTGAAATCACTTGGCCGGTCCGGTATGCACCTCTAGCCACTGCGGCTACAAGAGCACCCTAAGTAATCTAGCTATAGACTAGATCGTAGAAGAAGCAAAACCAAGAAGAAAACAAAATCATCGAGGAGGCACTCGATTGCTAGAAATCGAATTCACTTAAAGACTTCACCATGAATGATTACATGAACAAGATCACCACCGGGATCCTACCTCGATCTTGATCCTTGCTCCGGAGCTCCGACGTGGTCTTCCATGCAAGGTTCCCACGTCGGCTAGGGAGACCCTAGACAACTAGCACGACCCTCATCTCCGAGATGGTGTCCCTCAAGCTTCTCGGCTCCGGGCGGCGGATGACGAATTGATTGATGCATGGCTCTTGGTCAGGGGGCTATAAATAGCTCGAGACGCAACTAGGTCAAAGGGGGGGCGACTGGGCCTCAGAACAGGCTGGGCCGGCCAGCCTGGGGCGACCGACCTGGGCCCATCCCGACCCGGTCCATGTCCTCCTTCGTCTGGTATTGCTTCCCAAGTCTTCTAGACCCTCTCCCCTTTTGCATGTGGGCCCTTGTCGTCGGTTTCTCTCCGAATTGGACGAAGCTCCTTGTCTTGCAAGATTCGGCACTTTTATGGCTAGGTCCTCGGAGTTTTTCATCTTCTCGGGCTTGGTCCTTGGGCTCTTGGAGTCATGTTCACTTCATTGCTCGACTTGTACTGGGCTTCAAGGTCTTGTCATGAGGTGCTTAATGAACTTATCCCGAAAGTCTTGCTTTCAACGTTAAAACCCTGCGTAAACACTTAACTCCGAAACTGACATGCACAAGTGAACTTGTTATACCACGGGGGTTAGTACCAATGGATAAGATATAAAAGTCATGCCAACACCGAAGGTAAACTCATGGCTAGGTTGACGGATTTTCACCGTCAATAACAACTGAGCAATGTTTCAGAAAAAATAAAATAAAAGAAGAAAAAAAAGAAAGAAAACGCAAACTGGCCTTTGAGGGATTGATGAGACGGTAATGATTTTTGTTTACAGGTGTGGACCCATAGTCTATGGGGGAAGGAGGGCAGCTGGCACTGGAAGAACAGGGAAGGGAATGCTCCACGCTCGGACGAACGAGATGGTCGGATTGATCGCTGGAAAAGAAAGGAGCGCGCGAGTGTAGAATTGATTTTGAGCCGCGTCTCCGGTAAGGTTTTTTTTAATACGGAGAAAGGAAACTTAGGCCCAGCGCAGCGGGCACACAGCGTGGGTACACAGACGCCCGGTGAGAAAAGAATTGCGTTTTTGGCAGAAACGCTCCCCAAATTGCGATTTCGATAGTCGTTCCACTTTTTTTGTCATCACGCAACCTTACGAGTGGGTCCAGCGTGAGGGATAAGGCGAGTCCGAATTGGGTAAGAAAAGTTTTCAATTGTCTTCGCTCCTTATAGTATAGATTGTAGACGGGTATATTTTACCCACGGTTACGTGGGTATGGGTAGTATGTTCCCGCACCCGCACCCGCGTACCCGATGGGTACATGATGTTGTCCATTTGTGTACCCGTGGGTAGAAATATGATTCCATACCCACCTCTTTATCCGGTAAAACCCGTCGGGTACTCGAGTTTCGGGTACCCATTGCCATCTCTTCCATTCCATTCGTGCTGACATGGTACGACAACGTGGACGTTGACTTAGTGCGGGCGGTGTGAAGTCATTCTGGTCGCCTACGTCGTGGTCGGAGAGCTCTCCCGATGCAGACGTGGCACTTCACTAGTGTGTTGTCCCTACCGTGTGAGAGAAAGGGATGGTCGGGAGGGGGGAAGAGAAGGGGATGGACAGAGCTCCTCCTCGCCTAACGAAGGGACCACGACAAGCAGGCCGCCGCTGCACCGGTTCGCCACTAGACGATGCGTCCGACTCCACCTCCCATGCTCCGCTTTGCTGGCTCCTCTTCCGGTCCACCGTCGGGGAGCACGTCTCTGCACCAGGGCTGCTGCTCCTCACGGAGGGCCGGCGACAGTGGCGTATCTAGTATTTTAGCTTAGGGTATGCCACTCGAAAAATTTTATATACAGTTTGATAAGTCTAGTTTACCAATTCGGTAATAATTGTAAAAGTTTCTACCTAATTCGGTATATATGCTCTAAGTAATACAATTAAACTTCAATTCATGGATTAAGTTGAAACCATCCACTAAATGCAGTATAAATAGTTTCAAAAGCCATGACGATAAAATATATAGGCACAATAAAGTAGAGACTTACACTATTATTTTGATGACATATTTTTTAAAGCCAAAGAACAAAGATTGAATATCACATGAACCATTCTGATTACAAATTCAGCTAGATGTCGGTGCGGCGGGTAGGGGCGGTGTTAAGAAATATTAGTGATGATCATTAGCTTAATCATGTAATTAACATAGTCATTAGTCGGTGTAATTAGGGAAGGGACAACCCTTCACCGTGTGGGGGTGTCTCGCACGTACGGACGCATCTCTCGCCAAAGGGTGCCTCTCGCACCCTTTCATTGTATATAAATAGTGGGGTCCACCCCCTAATCATCAATCAATACATTCATTTCTTTAACACGTTATCAGCACGCTCCCCTGAGCAAACTCACGCACGCACAGAGCGGCCAGAAGGCCCTCACCGCCGGCATATCACGCCGGAGTTCATCCAAGATTAGCAAAATGGATTCCCCATTTCGACTAGTTGACACTGCCTATGCTACCTATCTAGTAATGTCCATTAGAACACACCGAGGCCGCTGCTTCTTCTGCACTGGTGGTGCACGCCATGGCCGCCGCCGTGGTCGACGTGGAGGAAGAAACCGCCGCTTCCGTGGCCGCCGTGGACCAAGGTTCCCTCCACCACGCCGTGCTTCGCCGCCGCCGGCACCAACCACTCCTCCACGCCGCCGTACACCGTTGGACTTGCCTCCCGCGGCCCCATCACCGGCGGCACGGCGTCTTCCGACGCCGACACCTCCAGAGGAGCCTCCTCGCCGCCGCCTCGTCGTCCGCATCCGTCGCCCTGGAACACAAGTACAAGGAATTGGGGTCATCCCCGACCTAAACGTACCTGGACCGATGATGGCGCCGGCGGACTCCAACGCCGGATTTGGCCCTCGGGGCGGGACCGGCGGCCATCTCCTCCTTCACAGCCGCCACCATGTCACCCGGACTCACTGGACCTTCGACGGCCGCATTCCCCGGCATCATGGCCGAGGCAACGACGGCTGCCGGCGGCGCTCCGCCGTCTTCCTCATCACCGGCGAACCCGGAGGCGGCCGCAACCGCTTCATCCCTCTACGGCCGCCGGATGGGGGCCGCCGACCGCCGCCGGGCCTCCGGCGCGGCACACGGAGCCCGGCCGCGCCGCGGGCTCCCTTCTTTCGACCCACGACGGCCGGCCATCGGCGCCGGCCGGCGGCGCAAGCCGGCCAACGGGGGCGGCGGACCCAAGCCAAGAAGGGACGGGGGGGGGGGGAGAGCGAGGAGGCCGGCCGCATCAAGCTCCACCGGATCCGCCGGTGGGGGGGTCGCCGCCGGCCGGCCGCCGCCGGCGCCGGCAACGCCGGCGCGCCTCCTGGGCGTCCCGCATCGGGTTTGGGATGGGGCGGCTGCGGGTTAGGGGTAAACCCTAACCGCCCCCTCCCCGGCCTCTTTTATACGCCGCCGCCACGGGCGGGCCGCCGGGCCAACAAGGCCCCGGCGGGCCGTAAGCAGGCCGGCCGGCCCACAGGAGGAAGTAGCGGCCCACAGGCCGCACAGCCCCTCCATCTTCAGAAGTTCATTAGACCCCCCTGAACTTTCAAAAAGTCCAGAAAACCCCCCTAAATTTAAATTTAGCCCATCAGGCTTTTATCCTTTTTATATGCAGACTTAATTAGTGCTGTATATTTATGTTTTAGACCTCGAATTGTTCTGTAATTTTATGTTGTGACAAACAATAGTATTTGTACCATCCGGTATATGTACTTGTGTAATTTAAAATATTATAATTACCGCAGTAATTATTTATGTTTATGATCCGCAGATCATTTCTAAGTATTAGAACAATTCTTATGCAATAATTATTTTTGCATGGTTTAAAAATCAATTCTCTACATCATGTAGAATATCAAGCAAAATTAAAATTAAGGTTTATACATATAATTTGGAATAACACAAGGTGATGTGACCTAGACGCCGGCTCGCGATAAGTTCTTACTAAGAGCTTATTTGCCCCGAGATCCGCGTTTTTTAGGCAGCTTTTGCTCATCATTGTGAGGTCTACATCTTTATGATGATTACCTTCAAAGTGTATATCCAAAATTTCATATAAATGACTATTAGGTCAAATTTATTCCTACGGGAATTAATATATATATATATATATAAATATACATCTTAATTTGTAAGAATCATCTTACATATATATTTTGCCTATTTTACAACACAAATTTACATCGATAAATTAATCATATACATGGTTCTTTCATGTAGGAAAATGGCTAAATTAATCAATAAAGACTTCACCGAACTTGCGCCGATGGTAGTAATTATCTAACACGGGCTATGGATGTCAAGATTGTGCTAACGACCAAAGATTGCATTAATACAATTAATGAACTCGATCCACAAAATCCTATCCCGGAGACAAAAAAGTTTGCGGCCTTGCATTTTCTACGACACCATCGCCACCATGACCTCAAAGCGAGAATACATGATGGAAGATGATCCTAAGAAACTTTGGGACTCTCTCAAAGAATGCTACAATCAACAACAAGGCGTAATTCCGCCGAAGCAAGACGGGAGTGGTCACTACTCCGTCTCATGGATTTCAAATCGGTTGCAGAATACAATTCTGCTGTCCACAAGATTTGTTCCAAGCTCCGATTTTGCAATCAACCTTTGGATGATGCAGATATGATAGAAAAGACTCTATCTACATTTCTTCCTGCTAACAGGATATTGCAACAGCAATACCGTCGCCACAAGTATACTAAATATTCTGACTTAATATACGATTTACTCCAAGCAGAAAAGCATGATGAGCTCTTAACAAAGAATCATCAAATGCGCCCTGTGGGTGCAGCACCTCTGCCGGAAGTACATTTCAATGCTCAGAATAATAATAAGAAGTTCAATGGCAAGAAATTCAAACGGAATTTCAAGGGAAAATGGAAGAAGCAGAATTTTAAGAAAGGCAAGGGCTCTAGCAATAACAAAAACACTTTCAAGAAAAACAATGCTCATGACAACTCTCAAGCTTGTCGGAGGTGTGGTTGTCACAATCACACAACCGAAAGTGCCACACTTGCTAAGCATTTGGTTGATCTCTACCAAAAGCACGCTGGAAAGCAAGTTCATGGGGACAAATTTGAAGCACACTTCACTACTCACACTCCGGATGCCGGTTGCTCCAAGGATGTTCCCGCGGAACACAACAAGGAGAAAGATCCAATGCAGTTGGACGAATTCTTCGGCACAGACGACATGATGATCGATAACATCGACGATACCGACAACATGCTTGTGGATGGACCATCCAATGACGTGTTCGGAGACATGTCTTAGATTTATGCTCCCCGACAAGAACTTCGTTCTATAGTTTTCAAAGAACTTCGTTCTATAGACATATTTATGTAAATAATTGTGTTGTAATAATTGTTGTCACATAATATTGTAAGACATATGCTACTTATAATATTATTGAATAAAATATGTATTGTATAATCTATGAGTTCAAAGCTTATAATTTATTTACTCATTCTAGATTATCCTACGGGAACAATCCAAATGGAGGAAGAACTTTGTTTGGTAGATAGTTGCACAACTAACACCATACTCGAGAGAAATTAAATATTTCCAAACTCTCAAAAAGAGTAAAGGAAATGTCACAACTATCGCGAGGACGCAATGCTATAATTGTTGGTTCGGGACGAGCCACAATAGTTCTCGCTATGGGTACTCAAATAGTAATTGAGGATGCACTCCGTATCCCGATTCAACTCGTACCTTATTGAGTTACAAAGACATCCGTCACAATGGTTTCCATGTAGAAACAAATAGTGACAACAAAGATGAATATCTATTCATCACTAAACATGACGGATATAACAAGCGACCGCTTGAGAAAATTCCCTTCTCTATCATCAGGATTGTATTACACATACATCAAACCCGTACAACATGTTGCATACAAGGTAATTTTTCAAAATCTTGATGTCTTCAAGATTTGGCATGATCGCCTTGGTCATCCCGGCATAGGGATGATGAGAAAAATTATCGGCAATTCAATTGGTCACAAATTAAACACTTCAAAATTTCCCAAGCCATCAGACTTTGTGTGCACCGCATGTGCCACGGGAAAATTAATTTTAAGACCCTCTTATCTTAAAATAAAGGCTGAACCACTACAATTTCTTGAACGCATTCAAGGAGATATTTGTGGTCCTATACATCCATCAACTCGGACCATTTAGGTACTTCATGGTACTTATTGATGCATCTACTAGATGGTCCCATGTATGTTTATTATCTACAAGAAACCATGCTTTTGCAAGGTTTATTGCTCAAATTATCAAGTTAAGAGCACATCATCCGAATATGCTATTAAAACCATCGGGATGGACAATGCCGCTGAATTTACTTCGCATGCCTTCAATGCCTATTGTATGGCTCTAGGCATAAATGTGGAACACTCCGTTCCATATGTACATACACAAAATGGATTAGCCGAATCTCTTATCAAGAGAATAAAATTAATTGCTAGACCATTACTACGAGAATTGCAAACTACCAACATCATGTTGGGGTCATGCGGTATTACACGCCGCCGATTTGATTCAAATTAGACCTACGCATACAACACGGTTTCCCCATTGCGGTTAGTACGTGGAAATCAACCAAGTATTTCCCATGCGAAAATTCGGTTGCGGCGTATACGTACCGATATCACCACCGCGAGCGTACATCAATGGGCCCCCATCGTAAATTGGGAATATATGTCGGGTACAAATCACCGTCAATCATTAAGTACCTCAAACCCCTTACGGGGGATTTATTTCTTGCCGGTATGCGATTGCATCTTCGATGAGGACAATTTCCGGCATTAGGGGGAGACAAGTACCAAACGGAATGCCGGGAAATAAATTGGAATACCACAGGTATCTAGTCCTATGATCCACGTACTATAGAATCTGAACGTGAAGTTCAGAAAATTATCAATTTGCAAAACATTGCGAATAATGCGCGAAGCATTTACTGATTATAAGGGTGTCACAAAATCACATAATCCTGCTGCAAATGTACCAGAAAGAGTAGAGATTTCTACTCAAGAACTCCCAAATCAAAATAAGAGGGGGAGAGGTGCTGCAACAAAGGATAAGGCTATACAAAAGCCTCCGCGGAAAACTAGGAAGGTCACTTCCACAACAATAAATGCAAATCAACATCAAGTTGATAGACGCCAATTGGATATTATAAATCCAAATAATATGGATGTTCAATAGATACATCACATGCCTAGCACAAGTGCACAAAATAATATAAATGCTAGGACATCGGAAGACCCGGACTCTATCGTTGTGGGAAATCATGATGAGTCACAAGGGGTACAAGAAATTTCCATTAATTATATTGATTACGGAGAATCATACAATAGAAAGACTACAAATGTCGACATTTACTTTGCCACTAAGATTGCAAATGAACTTCGCATTGATCCAGAACCTAAGTCCATGGCAGAGTGCATCAAGCGCTCCGACTGGGTCAAATGGAAGGAAGCAATCAAGGCAGAATTAGACTCGCTCAAGAAACGAGAGGTATTCTCCGCAGTAATACCTACTCCTCGTCATATTTTTCCTGTGGGATCAAAATGGATTTTCGTCCGTAAAAGGAATGAAAACAACGAGGTGGTGAGATACAAAGCGAGGCTTGTAGCACAAGGGTTCACGCGAAACCCGGCATCGATTTCGATGAAACATATTCTCCGAGTTATGAGTGGTATAACATTCCGATATCTAATATCATTGGCGAGCACAAAAAGGTCTATCCATGCATCTCATGGATGTAGTGACAAGATATCTATATGGGTCACTAGATTCGGATTTATACATGAAAGTTCGGGAAGGAATTGATATCCCGAACAAGAATCATTCACGCAACATGTATTGTGTAAAACTTCAAAAGTCATTATACGGCTTAAAACGGTCGGGAAGAATGTGGTACAACCGACTAAAGGAATTCCTTCTTCGAAGGGTTTTTCCAATAATGATGATTGCCCATGTGTATTCATCAAGAAATCCTCAATCGGATTCTGTATCATATCTGTATATGTTGATGACCTTAATATCATTGGAACTCAACGAGATATAGATGAAACACGCAACCATCTTAAGACGGAATTTGAAATGAAAGATTTGGGTAAAACCAAATTTTGCTTGGGTTTACAGCTTGAGCATCTCCCAACAGGGATTTTAGTACACCAGTCTGCTTATATCCAAAAGATTCTACAGAAATTCAACATGGATAAATCGTATCCATCTAAAACACCTATGGTCGTCCGCTCTCTTGAAATTGATAAAGATCAATTCATACCTAAAGGTGAAAATGAAGAGGTATTAGGACCAGAAGTTCCATATCTCAGTGCCATTGGGGCGTTGATGTATATCGCAAATTGTACCAGGCCCGATATTGCATTTGCGGTAAACTTGCTAGCTAGATACAAGACTTTGCTCCAACACAACGCCATTGGGCGGGAGTTAAGAATATCTTCGGATATCTCATTGGCACAATAGATCTTGGATTATTTTACAAAATTAACCAAGATAAATCATTAATTGGATACACGAGATGCTGGCTATTTATCGATCTCCATGAAGCCGGATCTCGGACGAGGCTTTGTGTTCTTACATGGTGGAACGACTATTTCATAGAAGTCATCAAAACAGACTCTAATAGCCACATCCACAAACCATTCCGAAATAATTGCATTATTTGAAGCATCACGTGAATGTGTGTGGCTTCGCGTGAGAATGATAAAGCACATACAACGATCATGTGGTATAAGTTCAATCATGAACCCTACCATAATGTGTGAAGATAATGCTTGCTTGTATTGCACAAATGAGAGCGAGGTTATATAAAGAGTAATCTTACGAAGCATATGGCTCCTAAATTATTCTTTCCTCATCAACTACAAAAGGTAGGAGAGATAGAAATCTTGCAAACTAAATCTTGTGATAATCTTGCAGATTTATTCACAAAATCATTACCAACATCATTATTCCAGAAATATGTTTTTGGAATTGGTATGAGACAACTCAAAGACTTGCAAGAATTAGGGGGAGACTCTCTTTGATATAACCTATATAAATAATCATCTGATTAGTGTACTCTTTTTCCTATATGAGTTTTCCTCACAAGGTTTCTCATAAAAAGGTTTTAAGGAGGCAACAACAATACAAGACCATATCACCTAATTTTTCCATTAAGGTTTTAAGGGTGATATACAAGACATATTCTATATCATATCTTCTGTTTCCTCTAAGAGTTTTTAAGAAGATATAAATCCTTTCTCATATTTTCCTATTAGGTTTTTGAGAAGGATGTTCAAACATGATCCTCAGATCATTATTCTAATATATGAGTTTTTCCTTACCAAAGGTTTTCTCATACAAATATCTAACAAAGACAATAATGCTATATCATTTTCTCCTAATATTTTCCCACTTGGGTTTTAAAGGAGTTTTAGTGGCATATACACACAGATTGGTTTCTCCTCATGATTTTCCCATAGGGTTTTTGGAGGAGTTTTACAAGATAATATCCAAGGAAGATTGAAGTCAAGTTACATCAAGATCTAATGAAGCTATTGATCAAGGGGGAGTGTTAAGAAATATTAGTGATGATCATTAGCTTAATCATGTAATTAACATAGTCATTAGTCAGTGTAATTAGGGAAGGGACAACCCTTCACTGTGTGGGGGTGTCTCCCACCGTACGGACGCATCTCCTGCCAAAGGGTGCCTCTGCACCCCTTCATTGTATATAAATAGTGGGGTCCACCCCCCTAATCATCAATCAATACATTCATTTGTTTAACAGGCGGGACGCCGAACCGACGGGGATGTCGATGATAGCCGATGGCATGAACGCAGGGACAACAGCAGGGGCGAAGCTGTATAGTCCCTAGGGGGTGCAAATGCAACCACTGACAAAATCGAAATCAATGCTAACCTTCTGGAATTTACCACACATGCACCCCCGCACAACCCAACAACCAACATGACAAGTAAAAGCACAAGCAGACCGAGACCGGTGATTGATCAGTCTAGCTCCACCAACAAGCCCCGAGTTGCCTGCTGGGACTATGAGTAGTGAACAATTTAATTAATCTATTTCGTTGATGCATAGTAAAACTCTTGCACTCTCCTCCCTATTTTCCCTCACACCACAACCGTACCTCGACCATCATCATCTATTGATTGCACATGACCGGTACTATGTTTGTTTGTTTTTTCAAATCTCCCATTATTCTTTCAAAATCAAAATTCTCTCATTATTCAAATGAGTTCCAGACCTTCATATTTTTCCCAAATAAAATACCTAAATTTATAGTTTGTCCCTTGCTTGCTGAATTTCTTAATCATAAGGTTAGGTGCAAGTGCAAATTTTCTACAAAACTAGAAACCACATATTTGTTATGGGAATTTTTATTTCAACTAAGATAGATAGTTGTGCCCTACAAAGGCCAAATAGAATAAGTAATAAGTGACCAGTGAGAATCATTTCCCGTCGTTTTCTCGTTAAGAGCTCGACCTATATGACTTGATGTTACCGTGATAATATTGAACCGTTACGATTTCAAATTGGGTTACCATAATAATATGATGTCTTAATAACTAATTTTCTTCTCATTAAGTGAAAATAATCAATAACATCTAAAAGTTCTTGCAGCTACTCTGCATAGATTTAAGATAAACCTATACCTACTCGGTGCTAGTTTAAGATAATTTTTTCCCAAAAAATAAAGATTTAAGACAAAATTTTATCTAGATTTTTTTTATATTTCTCTATTTGGATGTGTACAATTTTCAAACAGTTTAATTATGGATCTAACTGTTTTGAAAAAAAAATCCCGCATTACAAATATTTGTACCTTTGTCTGGGCAATGACAAAGTAATGTTAAAGTCCTGCACCCCCTCATTTCCTCTCTAGCTTCGCCACTGGACAACAGAGTGATCTGTCCTGTATGGTGCTTCCCAAGCCCACGATCTTGATCAGTACGAGGGCACGCAGGACGCCTGATGAAGATGAACTGTCAAACACTCGAAGTCAAACTGATAATCCGATACAGTGGTGCCTCATCCGTGTATTAGCATCAAAGTGTTTTTCCGAGTCTCCATTGCTGGCAGCGTCCCCGCACATGGCAGCATGGATATGTCTTGCTTGCTCGCATAGTCGCACTTGAACGCTTGCTCGCACACGGTATGCAGCAGATGCATATTTCTTCTTTTTTATCTTTACAAATACTTATATATACTTCTTACTTGCTGGAATTTTCAGGGTATGCCGGTGCATACCTGGCATACCCTGTAGATCCGCCACCCGGCGACACCTGGATCCGAGCTCCGCGTCGCCGTGGGGAAGACCCCGGACTCGATGCCACATAAGGCAGGAAGGCGCGCATGGGGAGGAAACGGAAGCGGCCGCCTCGAGCTTGTGTTGGAGGGGTGCCGACGCATCTTGTGCCGCCTCGACACCTGCATCATTCTCTCCACCGCCGTCCTCGCCAAGCGGTGGGCTTGTCAATGACGGCTCGGCCTTCCACGGGAGCTCAATGGCGTGCTGCCTCCTACAGTCTCGTGGGGGCTCGAGATCCCGGCAGCAGCGGCAACCGAATCCCGGCGGTCCTGCACCTCCTCCCACCCCAACCAATCCCAAGGACTGGCAAGGCAACGCGAGCACGGGGTGGGGAGCCGCACCGGCGGCGAGGCGGGTCCGCGACGGGACGAGGCCAGGCGGGACTGCGGGGAGCCGTCGGCGGGGTCGAGCTCCCCCTTGCCGGATCGACCAGCGACGAGGAGACCATTAAGGAACCCACCTAGTACGACATCTGGATTCCTTGCTTGACTTGTTGCTTCCTCCACTGCTAGTTTGCCGAGTGGTTCTTGCCTTCTTGGCACAAATCGAAAGTGCACCCATCTTGTTTGGTTAATCTGCTTGCGATGCTCCGTGCTCGTGGGGAGGGAGCAGAGGAGGACCAATAATAGTGGCATGATTGAGAGAGAGGCGCCGCAGCTGATGCTGATGGGCGTGGTGATTCCTCCCCAACTTCCTGTTCCGGTGACATGCAAGGCCAAGAAAGCAAAGGCAGCTGCGTGCATCTTCTCTGTTCTTGCATGCAACATTTCAATTCTACTCACCATTGTTTGTTCGGCTTGCTGGATGTGCAGGCCGCTGCTAGACATCAATTACTTGCACAACACGATCAGCAGCAAGAGGGCGCTAGGGAAGGAGAAGGTCGCCACGCCAGAGTCCCCCGCGCCGCCCGCCGCTGCCGCGACAAACTACTTCAAGAAAGGCGACGACAATGCCGGGAGGATGCGGCGGCGGACGCTGTCTCTGCCTTCCACCTGTGGCGTGGCCCATCGGGGAAGAAACAGGAGGCCCGCTTGCTCGACCGGTGGCCGCGCGAGCTTCCCTGCGGCGGCTTCGTGGAGGAGATGATGGGGTTGGAGGCGGCTCGGCGGAGAGATGGCGAGGGGTGGGGAAGAGAAGAGAAGAGGAACAGGGGACTGCCACGTATGTATGCCACGTCGTCACAGGTCACGGATTTAGACCTGTTTGGACCTGTCGTGAGACCCGAACAGCGATTAGGGACCTCGATGATACACTTTGGGAGTTCGTGGACCGGGACGACACAACACCACAAGTTTGAGGACCGCCTGTGCATTTTACTCTACTATACGAATAAAATCAATTGTTTGTGTGTTATGCAATTCATAAAATAGAGATGGTCTTTTCCTCTGTAGATTCAAATCATTTGAACTGCTACTCTCTTTTTTAAAAGATTATATATTGTTTTTTAAGACATGCATAAGACGTTATTCGTTAAGATTATTATTTACTATGTAGATTCAAAATCATTAGAACTATTACTCTCTTTTTTTAAAAGATCATATATTATTTTTTAAGACGTGCATAAGATGCAACTTTCGTTAAGAAAAAATTTACAACGACCCAACTTATGAAGACATTGTTTGAACTACTACTCTCTAATGTTGTTTGTGTGTCATGCAATTCATAAAATAGAGACGGTCTTTTCCTCTGCTGATTCGAAATTATTTGAACTATTACTCTCTTTTTAAAAAAGATTATATAATGTTTTTAAGACGTGCATAAGATGTTTTTCATTAAGAAGAGAAGAATTACAACGATGTAATTTTCATTAAGAAGAAGAATTACAGTTATGCAAGTTTTCAAGACATTATTTGAACTACTACTCTATGACGTTGTTTGTGTGTTATGCAATTTATAAAATAAAGACGGTTTTTTCTTCTGTAGATTCAAAATCATTAGAACTACTGCTCTTTTTTAAAAGATTATATACTGTTTTTTAAGACATGCATAATATGTTTTTCATTAAGAAGAGAAAAAAATTACATCGATATAATTTTCAATAAGAAATGAAGAATTACACATTTGAAGATATTGTTTGAAGAGCCTATTGCGTTTCTGCCCTCATTTCGATCTTAATTGTGATTTTGTCCTGACTTTTTCTTACTTTGCATTTTACCATTACTCATCCGAAATGAAGCCTCATTTTACCCCTACTCCATGAACAGCACGTAACGGTGTCAAAGATGGCAATTTTACCCTTGTGAATATACCCCTACTTTTTTTAGAAACACCTTTATTTGGTTTTATAATTCAGCAGCATATCAACAAAATTGAAAACACGAATTTGACAAAATTTAAATTTTGACAGCATCATGGAAATTTAAATTTTGACAACATCATGGCACAAAATTAAGTTCAAACCACATACTTATATATACATAGACAAATAAGTTCAGACCACGTGCATAGGTGTACCACCAGATCACATCCTCATCATAGACATGTCCAAAATAGAAGGGGGCACCACCAGATCACATCCCGTTTTGAACCTATCAACAGAGTAGCCATGAACAAATTCATCCATATGCACCTTCCTACTAAGCCTAGCAATGAAGCCTAAAGCATGAGTGTAGGGCTTTCCAGTAACTTGCCAAGCCCTACAACTACATGTCTTTTGTTCCAAATTCACTGCATGTCTGAATCAGAGGATGCAGCCAAGTCACTATCATAGCTGCTATCACTTGGTGCCACAACTGAATTAGTGTCCGAATACATACCCTCCTCATTTAACTCCTACACCCTCGTCATCATCTTCTCCAACTTTTCTCTTAGGTTTGGTGCCTCTCTTTTTCTTACTTGTGGATGTGGCTCTCTCATTGTAGGTTTCTCATTAGTAGGTTTATGGATGGGTCTCTCATTGGTCGGTTTGTTTTTTCTTACATATGGGTGGCACCTATGTTTTGTTGGTGAACACTGGAATGGGCCCTCAAAATCATTGACCTGAGCATTGATCTGAACTACTCCCTTATCTAGATTAAGTTGACACCACTCAAACAACTACTCATCAGATTTATCTCAACAGATTCAGTCTCCATATCACACCATGAAGTTATGAGCTGCTTTGAACCCCAATTGTAGTGTTCTGCTATGAAATCAACTAACTGCAACATGCTATAATTTTGTGGATCAACATTTTGAGTTGGCAGCATTTTACGCTGCATCCATTTCTTTGGCCCCCCCATCATGCAAACTGAAAAACGAGCAAACCCTAACAACCAAATTCATTTTTTTCTGATTTGGCCTACAGATTAGCGAAACCAAATTAGCACAACTATCTAAATCTATAGATTAATTCGTCCTACATTTGCTCAAAATCTCATACCTACTCCGTGGTTGCGGCGCCGGAGAGCCGTGGGCCTGCGGCAGCTCCTCCGGTCGAGCAGTCACACACACGTCCGCACACGCCGGCCCCACATGTGTGCGGCCTCGTGCGCACGTGTCGGCCCTGCGCGGCTCGCTTGCTTGCACACGCCGCTCGCCCCCTACCGCCGCTGCCGCTAGGTTAACACGAGCCTGAGTGTGAGTCAGGTTGAGTTTGAATGGTTGGGGAGAGTGAGTTGAAGAGATAAGGATGAGGGGGCACAATTGTATTTTTGTGTATCTTTTCTTATTTTCCAATTTTTTAACCCAGATGCAAGTAACGGAGTCACAAATAGGGGTAAACGGCGCCTTCATTTAAACAGTAGGGGTAAAAATGCAAAGTAGCAAAAAGTCGGGGCAAAATCGCAGTTAAGGTTGAAAATGAGAGTAGAAACGCAATAGCCCTCTTGTTTGAACTACTACTCTCTAATGTTGTTGGTGTGCTATGCAATTCATAAAATAGAGACTGTCTTTTCTCTGCAGATTCAAAATGAACTACTACTCTCTTTTTCAAAAGATTATATATTTTTTAAATGTGCATAAGACATTTTTCATTATGAAGAGAAGAATTATAGCGATGCAATTTTCATTAAGAAGAGAAGAATTACATGGACGCAACTTTTGAAGACATTGTTTTAACTACACTCTCTGACGTTGTTTGTGTGTTATGCAATCTATAAAATAAAGACGGTCTTTTCCTTTGCAGATTCAAAATAATTTGATCTACTACTCTTTTACTAAAAGATTATACATTGTTTTTAAAATGTGCATAAGATGTTTTCCATTACGAAGAGAAGAATTGCAGTGATGTAATTTTCATTAAGAAGAGAAAAATTACAGTCATGCAATCATTTGAACTACTACTCTCTAATGTTGTTTGTGTGTTATGCAATTCATAAAATGGAGACAGTCTTTTCATCTACAGATTCAAAATCATTTGAAGTACTACTCTCTTTTTAAAAAGATTATATACTATTTTTAAGACGTGCATAAGACATTTTTTTCATTAAGAAGAGAAGAATTACATCAAAGCAACTTCTGAAGACATTCTAAAGAGTGTACTTGGTTCGAATTTATAATATTTTTTAATATACTATACGAATAAAATCAATTGTTTGTGTACTATGCAATTCATAAAATAGATTATATATTGTCGTTTAAGACTGGCATAAGATGTTTTTTCATTAAGAAGAGAAGAATTACAATGATGCAATTTTCACTAGCAGAGAAGAATTATAGCGACCAATTTTTGAAGACATTGTTTGACCTATTACTCTCTGACGTTGTTTGTGTGTTATGCAAATTTATAAAATAAAGATAATATTTTCCTCTACAGATTCAAAATCATTTGAACTATACTCTTTTTTAAAAAATTATATATTATTTTTAAGATGTGCATAAGACGTTTTTCATTAAGGAGAGAAGAATCACATCGATGCAATTTTCATTAAGAAGAGAAGAATTACATCGACACAACTTTTGAAGACATTCTAAAGATGGTGCTTGGTTCGAATTTATAATATTTTTTAATATACTATATGAATACAATCAATTGGTTGTGTACTATGCAATTCATAAAATAGATTATATATTGTTGTTTAAGACATGCATAAGACGTTTTTTCATTAAGAAAAGAATTACAACGATGCAATTTTCATTAGAAGAGAAGAATAACAACAACCCACTTTTTGAAGACATTGTTTGACCTAATACTCTCTGATGTTGTTTGTGTGTTATGCAATTCATAAAATAAAGACAATATTTTTCTCTACAGATTCAAAAGCATTTGAACTATTACTCATTTTTAAAAAGATTATATATTGTTTTTAATATGTGCATAAGACGTTTTTCATTAAGAAGAGAAGAATTATAGCGATGTAATTTTCTTTAAGAAGAGAAGAATTACATCGACGCAACTTTTGTAGACATTCTAAAGAGGGTGCTTGGTTCGCTTGCTGGCTTACCTAACCTCGCCAAGCAAGGCAAGGACCGAATCCCCTCTTCTGCATCAGCAAGGTAAAATCCTTGCCAACATAGACCCCAATGGAACCTTACTCCTTATTCAAACTAATGGCTCATCGTCCTTGCTAGGCAAGGCTGTACAGTGCTTGGCAAAGGATGCAACCATCCCCAAAGTGCCGAGGGCATACATAATAATAAACATGAGAAAATTAGAGAAAACCACCACACCAGCAACATACAACACATGAACTAAGATGATTGAGCCAACGAGAAACAAACACACCATGAACACATGATGCTTTCCCGCGACTTTTCTCTTTTGCACCCAATGGTAATATTTCTATTCAAAGGGTGATGTTGGTTGAAGACCTCGACTCCCTCTTCTACTTGCCGCTTTCTCCAGAAGCTTTGGGGGAGCTACTTAGCCTCCAAAGTACTTTGAGTGCTATTCATTATGATCCTACGATGTCAAACTCTTGGAGCTTTCTATGGGGATCTCTTGCTTACTCTTCCAGAAGGTACTATAAGTCAGTTTTCAACAATTTCCCGGCTTCACCTATTTTCAAAAAGATGTGGCATGCCAAGTACGCCACGTATCAAGTTCTTCATGTGGCTACTAGTAGTGGATCATATGAACACCAGAGGCATGCTCTTGCAAAGAAACTACAACGTTCAACCCAATGCCAATTGTGTGATGTGCTCACTAGCTTTGGAAGAGGATATTGATCATCTCTTTTTTGGTTGTCCTTTTGCCTTGTCTTACTAGCAGAAATAGGGCATCTAGTGGAATGGTTTTCTCAATGTATGTGATAGAATTCTTGAAGCTGAATGGCAGACGCCACATACTTTCTTCATGGAGATTGTTATGATTGCTTTTTGGGAGATATGGAACCTTAGGAATTAACAAATTTTTGATGGAGGTATACCCTCAATTAGGCTTTGGGTCCGAAAGTTTAGAATCGGGGCTTCCTCCAACTCGTGGGAGTTAAGGAGGATCAACGTGCAACTTTTATTCATTTGTTGGAGACAGTCTCTTACATTGTAATCCTAAACCCTATACATATTCTTAAAACTTTTTTATTTAGCATTGTGGGGATCTCCCCCACAGTCTTTTCCGTAAAAAATGGAGAGAGTCCTTTGCCACTTCAACCTTGAGCAAGAAATCTAAGAAAACCCATGAGTGAAGGACCGATTAGGCAAACCTGAGAGGGGGGGGGAGTGAATGGGAGCCGATAAAAATTCTTCTCGAAGGAGATGGAAACTCCAACAAGACGAACATAACTTACAAAACACGTCTCGGACTCAACTACCTAAGTTGGCCAGGACCATGCAGCCACTGGAGTGCTACTGGTCCTAGGAACCAACAACCACCTACACAAACTCGAGAACACAGCGGAACTAACAACTCGAGCACCACTGGGCTACACTGGTCAGGCTGGTACTAGGAACCAACAACCACCTACATAGACTCGGTAACGCAGAGGAATTAACAACTCGAGCACCACTGGGCTGCACCGGTCAGGCCGATGAGTAGCATCGGTCAGACCGGTCCCTGCTGGCAAAATCTGAGAACTTCCACAAAAGGTCTCTACACCGGTCATGCTGGTGTAGCTCACCAGTCAGACAAGTCAAAGCCAGGAAATCCCAAAAATCCACCAAACAGACCTACCGAGCTCCAAACTGACCCAAACTCGAAATAGCAGCAACACAAGACAACAGAGAACTCACGTATACGTTCACCCGAGGAAAAATCCACAAGACCTCTGCACGCGTCAGATCGGTGAGTAGTACCGGTCAGACCAGTTAGGCTGGGTCGCTCGGGATGAACAACACCTGCAGATCAACTTCCCAAAATCCAACTCCCGATCCCCCGAATTGCAACACGGATTTATGCAAGACTTTGGGGGATAGTAGGAACACCTCATGGGCATCCATAGACAAGATTTGGTCCACCAAAACTTGCTAAATCAAGAGGAATCAAAGAAATCTCACCAAGAATGCCTCTAACCCTAGAGCCAAGAAAACCCCAAAATCGAGCCCTTTTTCTCACGTATTTGGGTGGGGAATCAAAGGGAAAAGAACTACAAAGGGTTCAAGCATACATCCCTCACCAAATCCCAAAGATAAAGGTCTCGAAATCGCTCCAAGAAAATTTCCAAGAAAGGGCTCTGAAAATCACCAAAAAGGATAAACGGGAAAGACACATCCAAGCCTTGAGGAACCATACGGAATCATCTATACATACCAAAGAGGTTCGTACAAGGTCTAGCTTGCCACCTGATCATCCTTCCCTCTCACAAGATCTCACCATGAAGCTCTCAATCTAGTCTTATAGAAATCCTAAGGAAAATAGGAAGAGAAAATAGGAAAATAAAATGAGCTAGGGTTCCAAGAGATGGCTGCCCTCCTCTCACCACTTGGGTTATATGGAGGCAACCGAAAGTCTAAATACCCTTACTAGCTAACTAGAGATACATGCCCCTCAAGGGTGAATTTGGAAATCTTTGTCTTCGCTCCATCGGACGGATGCCCAATGACCGCAAACTTGCTTAGCCTCGACGCAAGCCTTGCGATCTCGACGTGTGTCCTCCGCTTCGAAGTCTTCGGATTGTGTTGTAGGTTCGAGATGGCAGACTAGAGGGGGGGGGGTGAATAGTCCTTTCTAAAAACTTAACGCAACAACTAACTGAAACAAATGTGGAATTTAAACTATCGATCTAGCCAAGACTACACCCCCTCTATCTATAACTCTAAAGCACCTTTAGACGATCATAAACAAAGTAAAAGAGGTGCTAGGCTATGAAGAGCTCACCTAGACCTATGCAAGGTCACACAACCTATGCACTAGTACTTTATGAAGCGGGGAGCTCCTACACAATTCTAATGAGCAAAAGCACAAAGCCTACCTAAGCTCACTAGATGCACAATGGACAAGATTACACAAGTCGAATCCAAAGGCTCAATTTACTTAGCCACACAAACTAAGCAAAGAGACTAATTAAGCTACACAAGTTAATTAGTCACAAGATCACTACTTCTAGCTACACAAGCAAGAAGACAACTAGCAAGCTACAAACCCAACAAATTATAAGAGCAATCACACAAGCACAAGATATATATATGAATGTAAATACAATGCTTGTGATCGAGAAGTGCAAACCACCGAGAAGAGTAGACAATGCTGACACAATGATTTTTATCCCGAGGTTCACTTGGTTGCCACTAAGCTAGTCCTCGTTGTGTCGACCAACACCTCGATGGTTCTTGGGCAAGGCTCTCAAGCCATTGGCCACTCCGGGCACACCAAGACACCACTCACAAGTGAGATTTCTCAATGACACACTCCACTAGTGTTGCTCTTCGCGATCCACGCGGGGTGAGCACAATCCTCCTCACAAATCCTTCTCCGAGCTACGCACAATCTCCTTGCGTGCTTCAATGGAGCACAATCCACCAAGCCATCTAGGAGGTGGCAACCTCCAAGAGTAACAAGCGCACCGGCTTGCAACACAAACACCTAGTGCCACTCTACGAAATCTCTCAAAGCAATGCACTAGATTTGCACTCACTCGCAATTGATTCGCAATCTCGCAGGCACAAGTGAGTTAGAGAGCTCCCAAGCCAAGCACTAACATGGGAAACACATCCCCAAGGTGCTCAACTCCCTCCATGTCCCAGGCACCCTTCTACTTATAGAGTGAGGAAGAAAACTAGCCGTTACACCCTTTTTCCGAGCTCTAACGGCTCTGTCGGACAGTCCGCGATCCATTCTTGGACTGTCCGTCATTCAAAAAACTAGCCGTTGGTGCATCACGGACAATCCGTGAGGCCCGAATGGACTGTCCGAGGTCAAAGGACGAACTGTCCGTCACCTACGGATGGACCGTCCGACCCCTGGAAGGTCAAAAACTCGTCTCTGTCTAAAACTCGAACAAATCGCAGATTGTCTGCCCATCACTCGTGGACCTGCCGCGACCTTCTATTTTCAAAGACAACCGAGGCTCGGTAAAACGACTCTAACTTTTAGCTCCAATGTTCGAATTAGGTGATATTGGACTCTATGGAAAGCTTATTCAGAGGACTATCCATCCCAACCGAATGCCCAAGAAAATACCGTACGACCACCTAAACCAACCCACTTTGGTCATTAAGCAGTAATAAAGTATCATCCCGTCGTTAGTCGCCGGGTTAACGCCCGGTAAAGCACTTATATAGCATCTAGGATCGACATATATGCATTGAAACTCACACGAAGGCGAGTTCGGAGATACAACATAGTTAACATTCCAAATTTACCCCGAAGGGTTTAATTATTACAAACCGAAGTTTTTGTCATCACGACGTCGTTCAGTTTTTCGAAACAGCAGAATTTAACTAAGCGGAAAGCGAGAACACCACGAGAAGCCATCCATGATGCCTTCAGTCGTCGTCCTCCACCCACTCCAGCTCCCAGCCAGACGGAATCTCTCCAGGCCACACATCACCGAAAGCATTACCTGGATCAACATATTATAGCAAGGCTGAGTATACTAATACTCAACAAGGCTTACCCATCGGTGATAACTACTTCACCAACTCTAGACATGAAAGGCTTTTGGCCACTGGGTTTCTTTTGCCAAAAAGTAACAAAGAGTATGTCCTTACTTTCAAAATTTTAGCAAAAGTTCTAGTGGGTTTAATCTTTACTAAATCAGCCATCTAGCACAGACAAGATTGTGCAATTCAATTAATAAAGCATAATATTCATCAACTTCCATCATTAGGGATCTTGTGGCTAGTGGAGTAAGTAGTCTCAGATGACGGTGAGAGGTCGTCGGTGTTTAAACCACTCGACCTCCATGGGAGGTACCGGCCAAGAAGGTTGAAGGTGGGGATCGCCATGATCTGGAACCCGAAAGTACGCGCGAGGACACAAGACACGAGATTTATACAGGTTCGGGTAGCCGGAGTAGCTACCTTACGTCTTGTTTGGAGTAGTATTGCGCCCTGCGCTTGGAGTTGTTCCCCAGAGGGATTGAGGATGTGCGGCTAGGTACCCGGCCCTCCTTTATATAGTCCAGGGGCGGGAACCTAGTCGGTTATAAGGTAGGAGTCCTAGTAGGAGTACATGGCACGAGTCCTAGTAGCAGTACAAGGGAATTCTACTAGGAGTCTGTCTGCTGCCTTCCTTGCGGTACTCGGGGTGTATGCCCGACATAGGCCAATAATCGATTGATTCAAACCTTGCAAGGTAGACCTAAACACACGGTGGGATACCCCCGCAAGGACAACCACCAAGCAGTTCCCAAAACTATTCGGGTCGGGATCGAATCTTACAGTCTTTGGTGCAGGCAATCCGGAATACCCCGCGAGACACCCGGACTCACCATACACTACCGGTAGCTAGCCGTGGGACGCATCCCAAGATGAGTAATAGTAAGATCCCTCGCCGCCTTATTAAGGTACTAGGCTTACCAGTCCCATTCCCGACAAGTGCTTAGTATGTTCAAACACTTAACCCACGATAGCCATTGGACCGGAGCCCAAATCCCAAGCTCTTACCACATGAGCAATCCATTTTAAGAGATCTGGTGATTCCTATCTAGGAACCTATTCTCGCAAGTGACATCATCACTCGACTTGTAACGGTCCTATAGCTTAGCAGCTATCGACCTATCATACTAGTAAGGACACAGGTACCTAGGGCTCATGCATCTAAGGTTCCATACAACTCCTGAACTTAAATGCACATACATCCATAGATAATTGTATAGCAAAATTTGAAAAGTTGGGTCATATGCACCGGGGCTTGCCTTCGTCAGCTAAGTTTGCCTGAGAACCCTCGGTGTCGTCGAGTACTTCCATGTCTTGCAGAAGCGAGCCTTCCGCTTCTCCTTCCTCGGTTTCTGGGACGAGCGAGTAGTCACCGTCAGGAAGATCTACACGGAATGCAATGCAGGGTTCAGGTGATGTGACAGTTTGTTTATCTTATCCAACTCTTGTTGGTCATATTCACCTTAACAAATATTTAACTATTACTTTCTTTTTACGAGGGTTATTATTGATATGTGTTTCATTTCTTTATCACACACTTGAATTAATGTTTCTTTTATACTGGTTATTTCATGTGAAGGTTTAACACTTTTACCCCTCACTAGTAAGGTGTGTACAAGGATATTTATTTATACTTTAATTCTTTCAACAGCAAGGGTATATTCTTAGCTATTAATTAAGTTTGACAACTTTTCACAAAAAGGGATAAAAGAAATAAAAGGCATTTACTAATTTAATCAATCATTAATTTATAAAAGACCTTTAAAGCTTTTAACCAACCACAATTCACCAGAAATTTAAAGGAAGGTTTCTCAAGCATCACCACATCCATACTGAAACACTAGACTCGCAAGCAAAGTTTGAAAGCTAGAAAATAAATTACTTTGGAAAAAAAACAAAGACTAGCTAGCAAAACAAATTAAATGCATACAAAAATTAAACAAGCATCAAAATGCTCCAATCTTCCTCATGCATGCTCTCCGGTCCTAAACCATCCTAGAAAACCAGCAAGTACACCTAGAGCCACTACCGGTCTTGCTTTATTAATTTACAAAGGAAAACATGCACAATTTTAGAATAAATATATCTGATCATCCAAAAATTATGATTAGTTCACCGGAGGTGTGTGTTGGCATAACGAGACAAAGCATGCACAAGTTGGGCACAAAAACATAAATATTTTTAGCTACAAAAATCAGCTAGGCACATTCTGCATAAAGGGAAAACAATTCTTACAAAAAGATTTACAAAATAACTTTGTGCAATGTTTGGCACAGGAGCTAGACATAACATCGCACACAACATATCCAAAAATTGGATGCAGGGGATTTATGGATTTTGAGTTATGGCAGATCTAGGTTTTTCACATTCCTATTTTTCATGCTAGAATTATCAAGAATCCGACTATGTGAGTATAACAAAAGTTGTAGTACTCTGCACCACGAATCCAAAAAAAATTGAGTTTGCATTTTTCTGAATTTTCTACGATTTTCTTGAGATTTTACAAGAATCAGCAAAGTCCTTTCACTATTGAAGATGTACTTTTGCGCCGGGGCCCCTAGAGCTTTTCAAAGTCTCACAAATGTACCCCTAGATTGCACAAACTCCTCGAAAAGACTTGGGGGCTTGCAATGCCACCCTTGGCCATGGGGGGCGGCGCGGCTCCGGCCAATTCCGGCGAGCCGGCGGCACTCCCGGCCTGGAAAGCGGTCGGGCTCGACTAGCAGCTCACCTAGGGCGCGGGGGTGGTCGGGGTTTGAGCGGAGGGGTCACCGATGGGGACGCGCGGCGGCGACCGGCGGTGACGGCCGCGGCGGCTCGGGGTGACGGCGAGGAGGGCGCTAGGGCCGGGCAATGCGCGACCCCGGGAGGTGCAACGGGTCCCGGGGAAGAGAGTGGGATGGTTGGCCGGCAGCCAGGAGAGAGCGGAGCGGCGAGCTCACCGCAGGCGGCGGCAATGGCGGTCCGCGGCTCGGGTGGCGCGCCGAGGGGTGTGGCGGTGTTTAAATAGGGGACCGGCCCGGCCCGGGAGGTGACGACGGCGTGATGCCCGACCGTAGTACGGCGCACGTGGGCGGGAGGACGCGGACGGACCGCCGGTCCGAAGGGGGGTGGGGGTGCGTCCGGCCGGCACGGCGCGGGTGTTGCGCCGACGCGTGGCGCGCGCGGACTCCGGCGCGTCGCGGGGCGCGGGCGGCCTCGGAAGGCGCGTGGCCTAGGGCGGCGGGTGACCTCGGGCGGAGGGGTGTCGGGCGACGCGCGGGCGCGGCGTCGCGGTGCGACGTCGCGGCGCACGGCGCGGCCGGCCCACATTCATTTCGCTGAGCCCTAGTTTGAACACCATTTACTCAAAAAACTTGAATAGCAGTTGACCAAACTTTGAATACGAAAATTGTAGATTTAGCAACCCTCTATCACTTTAAAAAAGGCTATATAGGGGTTTTCTCAATAGAATTTGCAAGGGAGGCTTGCCAACTTTGAATGCCAGTCTGTGTCCATGAACAGGAGATACTGACATTTGAGCAAGTTTTTCATGCTTTCCACTCAAATTTTGAAATGCCAATCTGCATGAAAGTTGTGTCCCTCAACAAGCTGGACAACTTTCATAAAGGTAGATTTTTAAGTGTTTAGGTGAATTTTGGAGAACGCGGCAAAAGTTCCGAAAGACATCTATGGGTACTAGGGGTTAAGTGGGGTTTGAGCAAGTCTTTGACCATGGGTTGACCCCACATGTGTGTCCATTAGACCAAAGGGTTCAATAGAGTGGGTTGATGAGTTTTTCGAGGTGAGGACCCAGGTTGACAGTGTTTGACCACTATCAGCCGAGTTGACCGCCGATTAGGGTTAATTAAAAACCTGGGGCGTCACAGCCTACCCCCCTTAAACGGAATCTCATCCCGAGATTCGACTTAAGAACAATTAGATGGGAAGGAAAATTCACAGTTTCGAGACTGCAGGAATCCTGGATACTTGGCGTCGAGGTATTCCTCCGTCTCCCACGTTGCCTCTTCTTCCGTGTGGTGACTCCATTGTATCTTGTACATTCGTACTGTTTGTCTTCGGGTCTTTAGCTCGTTTTGGTCTAATACTCTTAATGGGTGCTCGATGAGCGAGAAATCCGGCTCAATCCAAGCATGAGCTTCTATGATTACCTCGTTTTCTGGCACATGCATTCCCTTCTTCAATTGGGTCACATGAAACACATTGTGGACTGCGGAAAACCGTTCCGGTAATTGGATACGATAAGCCACTGGCCCACATAATTCTATGACTTCATAGGGTCCAATGTAGCGTGGAGCTAACTTTCCTTTGACACCGAACCTTTGCACACATTTGGTGGGGGACACCTTCAGATACACGTAATCTCCCACTTCAAAGTGTCGGGGTGCGATTCCCTTGTCATGGTAACTCTTTTTCCTCATCTGAGCCATTTTCAAATTCTCCCTTATTACTTGCACTTTTTCTTCGGCATCCTTAACTAAATCTGGACCAAAGAGTGTTCTTTCTCCGGCTTCTGACCAGTTCAACGGAGTGCGGCATCTTCGTCTGTAAAGAGCATCGAACGGTGCCATCTTCAAACTAGCTTGATAACTATTGTTGTAGGAGAATTCTGCCAAGGACAAACACTTGTCCCAACTCTTGTCAAAGTGCAAGATGCTTGCTCGTAGCATGTCTTCCAAAATCTGACTTATCCTTTCCGTCTGACCATCGGTCTGCGGATGATAACTGGAACTGCGAATTAGCTTGGTTCCTAAGCACTCGTGTAACTGCTCCCAGAAGCGAGCTACAAACTGAGTTCCTCTGTCAGAGATTATAGTCTTCGGAATTCCATGCAAACGAACTATTTGGTCCATGTATATCTCTGCATATTGCTGCACTGAATAAGTGGTATGCACAGCAAGAAAATAAGCGGTCTTGGTGAGTCTGTCCACGATTACCCAAATAGAATCCTTCTTTCTAGCTGTCAGGGGTAAACCCACAATGAAATCCATACTAATGTCATCCCACTTCCACATGGGTATCGACAAGGGTTGGAGTACGCCTATCGATTTCAAATGGCTTGCTTTCATCCAGTGGCAAGTATCGCACTCGGCTACATACTTGGCTATATTGACTTTCATGTTGGACCACCAGAAATTCTGTTTCAGATCTTGGTACATCTTGGTACTGCTGGGATGGATAGAGAATTTGGACATATGATCTTCATCAAGGATGATCTTCTTAATTTCCGGATCGACAGGAACCACAAGGCGTTTGCTAAACCAGATCACATCCTAGTGATCCTTCTGGAAACAAGTATACTTGGGATCTCCCTCTGCTAGTTTCTGTTTGATGATTTGCATGTCTTTATCATTGCATTGAGCAGTGACAATTCTATCGTAAAGATTGGATTCTGCAGTTAAGGCATAAAGATTTCCTTGTTGTACCACTTCTAAGTTGAGCCTTCTCATTTCTTCACATAATGGGTCACTAACTGGCTCCAACTCTAGATGATTGCAGTGCACTTTGCGGCTAAGAGCATCCGCAACAACATTCGCTTTTCCGGGGTGATAGTGCACTTCTAGGTCATAATCCTTAATCAATTCAAGCCATCTCCTTTGCCTCATGTTCAATTCTGACTGAGTAAAGATGTATTTGAGACTCTTATGATCAGTGAAGATGTTACAGCGATTACCCATCAGATAATGTCCCCATATCTTGAGAGTGTGGACAACAGCAGCTAGCTCAAGATCGTGGGTAGGATAATTGATCTCATGAGGTCGAAGTGCCCGTGAAGCATAGGCAATGACTCGGCCTTCTTGCATAAGGACACAGCTGAGACCCGTGCCTGACGTGTCATAGAAAACTTCAAAAGGTTTGGAATTATCTGGTTGCACTAGCACTGGGGCTAAGGTTAAATGCTGTCTCAAGGTGTGGAAGGCTTTCTCACATGCTTCGCTCCACACGAACTTCACTCCTTTCTTGAGCACTTCGGTCATAGGTTTCGCAATTCTAGAGAAGTCGGGAATGAATCAACGGTAGTATCCCGCCAACCCTAAGAAACTGCGGATCTGGTGTACAGACTTGGGTGGTTTCCAATCCATCACCACTTGAACTTTGCTAAGATCTACTGAGATACCATCTTGGGAAATGATGTGCCCCAAGAATTTCACAGTCTTTAACCAGAATTCGCATTTGGAGAACTTAGCATAAAGCTTATGATCTCGCAAACACTGAAGGACAATTCGGAGATGTTTGGCATGTTCTTTCTCGTTTTTGGAATAGATGAGGATATCATCGATAAAGACCACTACGAACTTGTCGAGCTCCATCATAAACACGGAGTTCATGAGGTACATGAAGTAGCAGGCTGGGGCATTCGTGAGACCAAAAGACATTACTAAGAATTCGTAGAGACCATAGCGAGTGGAGAAAGCAGTTTTAGGAATGTCACAAGGTCGAATTTTGATTTGATGATAACCAGAACGAAGATCGATCTTGGAGAAAACTTTGGCTCCAGCCAATTGATCAAAAAGAACATCGATTCGGGGAAGAGGGTATTTGTTCTTGATGGTCACTGCATTGAGCGGTCAGTAATCTACACATAGCCTCAAGCTACCATCTTTCTTCTTGACAAAGAGAGCGGGACAACCCCAAGGAGAAGAGCTTGGGCGAATATAACCCTTATCTAACAGCTCCTGGAGTTGGTTTTTCAGTTCGGCTAATTCTTTGGGAGGCATACGATAAGGTCGTTTGGAAATGGGTGCAGTACCCGGTTGGAGTTCAATACAAACTCAACATCTCTATCTGGCAACATACCAGGCAACTCATCTGGAAAAACATCTAGATACTCACACATTACTGGAATCTCATCAAGAGGGGAGATAAGGGTCACATAGGCACAAGAGTCGGTACCGTCCTTGAAAGGTAGGTACAAGGTAGTGTGCCCGACCGTAGGTGAATTTATCTCTACAACTCTATCTGATATATCTAGAACCACCTTATGTTGGGTCATCCAATCCATACCCAAGATAACATCCATGCCTTCCAAATTTATGGTGATAAGATTTGATTGAATATTCTTACTTCCCAATTTTAAAGGAACTCCAAAAGTTACTATGTGAGAAGAGATATTCCCTCCTGGCGTGATAATTTTATAAGTCGATTTGGTTTGCATCCCTTTTAGACCCAATTTGCCTAATAGATTCTCACTTATGAAACTGTGGGTAGCTCCCGAATCAAATAAAATCTTAACAGGAGTATCGTTGATAGAGAATGTACCCGTGAGCACTGAAGCTCCCTTTGGAATGTCACTCATGGTGGTGAAGTTCAGCTTGCCTTGGCGTACTTGCACCATAGGCTTCTTAGCCGGAGTGGCAGGCTTGTTCCCTGCACTTTGATTCTGTGGGTTGGGCTTGATCTGCTTAGGTTTTGGGCAATCGCTGATGTAATGCCCGGGTTGACCACAGTTGAAACAACGACGATCACCAATGTTGCGAGGAGGTGCATTAGGCTTGGCTTAGGAGCCTGCTGCTGAGCATTTCGGAACTGGAAGTTCCCTGAGGGTTTGCTCTGGGATGGTTTCATCGTCCAGCGTCCAGTTGAAGATTGCTGGGATGGGTTCGGCATGTTCTTTTTCACAAAGCAAAACTTCTTGTTAGTTCCGCTTCCCGTAGCAAAACCAGACAATCTCTTTTTGTCCCGGTGGGCCTTTTTCATGGCATCCTCTTGGGAGATAGCCTTGTTCACCAGCTCATTGAAATTTTCTTGCTCGAGCAGGTTCAGTCGCTCGTACAACTTGCCATCTAGCCCATCGCGGAATCTTTCCATCTTCTTCGCATCAGTGTCTACATGATGTCCACCATATTGGCACAAGCTGTTAAACTTCTGGGCATAACGGTACACCGTATCAGACCCCTGCCTAAGGACTAACAACTCCCTCATCTTTCTATTCATTAATCCCTTGGGGATGTGATGACTCTTGAAAGCTTGCTTGAAATCATTCCAAGTGACAGCTCGCCCTCGCTGCATGGACTTGAAATGATCCCACCACATTAAAGCTTCCCCTCGCAGTTGCAGAGCTACGAAGTTGGCTTTGTTCTCCTCGGAGTAGGGCATCACAAAGGCAGAGAACTTTGCCTCAATGGCCTTGATCCAAGCCTCAGCTTCCAGGGGGTCTTCCGCCTTGGAGAAGGTCAGTGGCTTCATCCCGATGAACTGAGCGTACGTAGTGACCTGATTAGGCCCCTCGTGATTGGCACCATGTGGCAGCCCTCGGTTCATCTGCTTAGCGATCTGCTGCTGCGTCTGCAAGATATGGTGCAGCACATCAGTTTGCGTGGCCATGAAGGCCTCCGACGGCGTCATGGGCGGCGGTGGCGGCAGGTCGCTGATACCGGCCATTCCGAACCCGTTGGGAGAGCTGCGCGTGGGTCCCACCATCTGAAATGCGAGCCTTTATTAGACACATAGTCAATTTTTATTCTGAATAAATGCCAATTATAATATGTATGTCAATAGCTCATTAGCATCTGCACGATGATGGCAGCAACAGTCGTAAGATATCACATAACCAATATTTAGATTCATAGAATCGTGCTTCAACATAGTTAGGAAATGCAATAACTCGAGTGACTCGGGCCAACTTTCAATCTCGGTCAATTCTCCCATTTCGGTGCCCGCAAAGGTGACGTGCGAAAGATCGCCTAGTTGTTCGTCAAACGATCGACACTCACCGAATACACTGTGGTTTTCGAACGGCTTAAGCAATGCAAGTGTTGGCAAGTGTGGTTATTGAAGCCATTCGCTCAATTTTGGTAATCACACAATAAAATTCCAACATCTTGGTTGAACAACTCGAACTTCAATTCAAACATAGCATGCTTAAGCATTCATTATTACAACTCAAAGAAAAAGGTCCAAAGACATTACAAGACTCAAATCAGAAACACCACAGTACAACAACGTTACAAAGCCATTCTTTGCACGAAGGCAAGCTTCTAAAGCTGATTACTCCAATCACAATGAAAGTAACACCCTAGGATCGCAATCCTTCTTATTGTCGTGTCTGGGCATCCTAGTTGCCCACCGAAGCACCACTACCTGCAGGCGAAGCTGGTGGGGTCGGTAGGGGTGGTCCTGCCTGACTCGTCTGGTCCAGACCGGACTGACCCTGCTGCTCCTCCAGGTGTGCCTGTACTGGAGGTAGCGGCTGTAAGGCTACTATAGCCTATAAGGCTGCAACCTGCACCTCGGCCTCCTCCACCTGGTGCTGCATATCCGCAATGTTCTGTAGCAGCGTCAACCTCTCAATCTCATATGCATCGGCATTCTCCTCCAGGGTGGGAACCTTTGCCTCCGCATCTACAATCCTCTGCAGGCGGTCGCCTCTCTCTAACTCTAACTGGAATCTCCTGGCACGTAGTCTGTCATTCTCCTGCTTCATCTGGTGGGCTGTTGATAACTGCTGCCAATCCCGCCTAGCTGCCTCCAGACGCTGCCCGATAATCGCAACGGTATTGTAACGCAGCCCCTAAAGTGTGAAGACGACGTTAAGACAACGAGCCAACGTCTGAGTGACATCCAGCGGCTTAGCTAGCAACAACAGCTCCCGTAGGTGATCCACACGGTCCAACCAGGCTGGGTCGTGAGGACTTAACAGGAAACAACCCGAACGGAGACAGAGCTACCACAGTAGGGTTGTGGTCACAGAAGTCTGTCAACACTCGAAGAGCGGCTGACTCGATGGTCTCATGGGTAATAAAACCCCAGTAGACAAAACTCCAATCGAACCAGTCATCGTGGTCTGGGTGTGGCAGTACAGTGACAATCACCTGCAACGGGGAATGCCCAAACGCTCGAACTCGGACACCTCGTAGGTCGGTGGAGTGGTGTAGCCAGCGGTGCTGAGTGCTTCCCACGCAAGGCGTGGAAAACCCTCCCAGTGCAACCCGTTGGTACGGATCGTACCGTCAGCGTCGAACTCGTGAAACACAGGGAAACCATTTGTACAAAAATGTAACACATGTCAGGTCTCAAGGAGAACGGCATGTCGAATGGTGAAGTTCTAGCAGTTGTGAATACACATTCATAACAAAAAATCCAGAACCCTATAAATTTTCCCCCAAGTTTTCCGGCTACTACAATGGTTCTTTTACACACTTTTGGTAATCAAGGTTGAGCTAGGTCAAGGAAACAAGGTGGAAGGATGCAATGTCTAGATTCGCTTAGAAAGGTGTAAGCCAAGCCGAAAGAAGCTGTGATCAAAATTTGTGAACGGAAGCTTGACTAGCAAGGAGTAACTTGTTTTAGCATACCGGGTTAAATAATTCCTAGCACGTGGTACAAAACAAGGTGAACAAGCTTTTACAAAATTTTGGCAGCATGACACCTATGCACAACAGATACTTAACTTTTTACAAAAAAAACACACTAGCAAAATCTTCCTTAGAGAGCATACGGAAATTCTGTTTTGGGTCCAGTTTAGTTTTTTCGATTTTTAATATGCATGCAAGACGTCCTATTCGACGTCACATGGCAATTGAGCCAAAATCGAAGTCAGTGGCGGTGGCAAGGCTTTTACTCGTCTCTCCCTATAATATCTAGTCGAGAGCTATACGGTACTCACCTAGCGATTAACGAAGCACTGTTATGTACCTGCAGAAAATGAACCTTTCGTGCCAGCACGTCACGAAAGCGTCCTCATACATTACCGTTCACTATAGAAACGGTATCCATTCGTTAAGCTGCTACATGGATAGCGTCCAACCTCGGACACCCTCCGTTTCAATGGAGTGTATCCTTGCCTCGCATGATCGACATGCGGAATGCGCACGTATGAAACACGTGGCGACAACACAACTCACAAACAAACACGAAGATGAGATCCGTGGAATGGATCACTCCATCAACCCTCGCAATTCTCGTGATGCGGCACAGCACACGTATAAAACACGTGGCTCATCTAGTTTGGTTGTGCAAGAAAGTAAGTCTGACATAAAGTAAATGTGCTGGAAGTTAGCAAATAAACCATAGGTTAATAAGCCACCTGAAAGAACCCAAAAATTTCCTCTAGGGCCTCTCGGTCTAGGTTATCCTCAGTAGACTAACGTGTTTTGCTAAATCCAAACAATCTTGGCAAATTTTATTCAAAAATCAGTGACTAAGGTTATTAATTAATCTCTGGTGCATATAATTGCTCTGATGCCAACTGTGACAACCCGCCCAGGAAAATACCGTACTACCGCCTAAACCAATCCACTTTGGTCATTAAGAAGTAATAAAGTATCATCCTTTCGTTAGTTGCTCGGTTAACGCCTGGCAAATCACTTATATAGGAACTAGGATCGACATATATGCATTAAAACTCACACGAAGGCGAGTCCAGAGATACAACATAGTTAACATTTGAAATTTACCCCGAAGGGTTTAATTATTACAAACCGAAGTTTTTGTCATCACGACGTCGTTCAGAGTTTTTCGAAACAACGAAATTTAACTAAGCGGAAAGCGAGAACACCACGGGAGGCCATCCATGATGCCTTCAGTCGTCGTCCTCCACCCACTCCAGCTCCCAGCCGGGCGGAATCTCTCCAGACCACACATCACCGAAAGAATTACCTAGATCAACATATTATAGCAAGGCTGAGTATACTAATACTCAGCAAGGCTTACCCGTCGGTGATAACTACTTCACCAACTCTAGACATGAAAGGCTTTTGGCCACTGGGTTTCTTTTGTCGAAAAGTAACAAAGAGTATGTCCTTACTTTCAAAATTTTAGCACAAGTTCTAGTGGGTTTAATCTTTACTAAATCAGCCATCTAGCACAGACAAGATTGTGCAATTCAATTAATCAAGCATAATATTCATCAACTTCCATCATTAGGGATCTTATGGCTAGTGGAGTAAGTAGTCTCAGATGACGGTGAGAGGCCGACAATCGATTGATTCAAACCTTGCAAGGTAGACCTAAACACACGGTGGGATGCCCCCGCGAGGACAACCACCAAGCGGTTACCAAAACTCTTCGGGTCGGGATCGAATCTTACAGTCTTTAGTGCAGGCAATCCGGAATACCCCGCGAGGCACCCGGACTCACCATACACCACTAGTAGCTAGCCGTGGGACGCATCCCAAGATGAGTAATAGTAAGATCCCTCACCGCCTCATTAAGGTACTAGGCTTACCGGGCTTATTCCCGACAAGTGCTTAGTACGTTCAAACACTTAACCCACGATAGCCATTGGACCGGAGCCCAAATCCCAAGCTCTTACCACATGAGCAATCCATCTTAAGAGATCTGGTGATTCCTATCTAGGAACCTATTCTCGCGAGTGACATCATCACCCGACTTGTAACGGTCCCATAGCTTAGCAGCTATCGACCTATCATACTAGTAAGGACACAGGTACCTAGGGATCATGCATCTAAGGTTCCATACAACTCCTAAACTTAAATGCACATACATCCATAGATAATTGTATAACAAAATTTGAAAAGCTGGGTCATATGCACCGGGGCTTGCCTTCGTCAGCTAAGTTAGCCTGAGCACCCTCGGTGTCATGGAGTACTTCCACGTACTGCATAGCAACTTCCGCTTCTCCTTCCTCGGTTTCTGGGACGAGCGAGTAGTCACCGTCAGGAAGATCTACACGGAATGCAATGCGGGGTTCGGTGTGATGTGACAGTTTGTTTATCTTATCCAACTCTTGTTGGTCATATTCACCTTAACAAATATTTAACTATTACTTTCTTTTTACGAGGGTTATTATTGATATGTGTTTCATTTCTTTATCACACACTTCAATTAATGTTTCTTTTATACTGGTTATTTCATGTGAAGGTTTAACACTTTTACCCCTCACTAGTAAGGTGTGTACAAGGATATTTATTTATACTTTAATTCTTTCAACAGCAGGGGTATATTCTTAGCTATTAATTAAGTTGGACAACTTTTCACAAAAACGGATAAAAGAAATAAAAGGCATTTTCCTAATTTAATCAATCATTAATTTATAAAAGACCTTTAAAGCTTTTAACCAACCACAATTCACCAGAAATTTAAAGGAAGGTTTCTCAAGCATCACCACATCCATACTGAAACACTAGACTCACATGCAAAGTTTGAAAGCTAGAAAATAAATTACTTTAGAAAAAAATAACAAAGACTAGCTAGCAAAACAAATTAAATGCATACAAAAATTAAATAAGCATCAAAATGCTTCAATCTTCCTCATGCAGGGTCTCTAGTCCTAAACCATCCTAGAAAACCAGCAAGTACACCTAGAGCCACTACTGATCTTGCTTTATTAATTTACAAAGGAAAACATGCACAATTTAAGAATAAATATTTCCGATCATCCAAAAATTATGATTAGTTCACCAGAGGTGTGTCTTGGCATAACAAGACAGCATGCAGAAGTTGGGCAAAAAACATAAATATTTTTAGCTACAAAAATCAGCTAGGCAGATTCTATATAAATGGAAAACAATTCATATAAAAAAATTTACAACATAAGTTTGTGCATTTTTTGGCACAGGAGCTATTCATAACATCACACACAACATATCCAAAAATTGGATGCAGGGGACTTATGGATTTTGAGTTATGGCAGATGTAGGTTTTTCACATTCCTATTTTTCATGCTAAAAATGTCAAGAATCAGACTATGTGAGTATAACAAAAGTTGTAGTACTCTTCACCTTGAATCCAACAAAATTGAGTTTGCATTTTTCTGAATTTTCTACGATGTTCTAGAGATTTTACAAGAATCAGCAAAGTCCTTTCACTATTGAAGATGTACTTTTGCGCCGGGGCCCCTAGAGCTTTTCAAAGTCTCACAAATGTACCCCTAGATTGCACAAAACTCCCGAAAAGACTTGGGGGCATGCAATGCCACCCTTGGCCATGTATGGCGGCGCGACTCCGGCCAATTCCGGCGAGCCGGCGGCACTCCCGGCCTGGAAAGCGGTCGGGCTCGACTAGGAGCTCACCTAGGGTGCAGGGGTGGCCGAGGTTTGAGCGGAGGGGTCGTCGACGAGGACGCGCGCGGCGGCGGCCGGCGGTGGCCGGCCGCGGCGGCTCGGGGTGACGGCCGAGGAGGGCGCTAGGCTGGGCAATGCGCGACCCTGGGAGGTGCAATGGGTCTTAGGGAAGAGAGTGGGATGGTTGGCCGACGGCGGGAGCGAGCGGAGCGGCGAGCTCACCGGAGGCGGCGACAATGGCGGTCTGCGGCTCGGGTGGCACGCTGAGGGGAGTGGCAGCGTTTAAATAGGGGACCGGCCCGGCCCGGAGGTGACGACGGCGTGATGCCGGGCCGTAGTACGGCGCACGCGGGTGGGAGGACGCGGACGGACCGCCGGTCCGGGGGGGGGGGCGTCCGGCCGGCACGACGCGTGTGGTGCGCCGGCGCGTGGCACGGCGCGGACTCGGCGCGTCGCGGGCGCGGGCGGCCTCGGAAGGCGCGTGGCCTAGTGCGGCGGGCGACCTCGGGCGGAGGGGCGTCGGGCGGCGCACGGGCGCGGACGCCGAGGGCGCGGGCGCGCGGCGTCGCGGCGTGACGTCGCGGCGCACGGCGCGGCCGGCCCACATTCATTTCGCTGAGTCCTAGTTTGAACACCATTTACTCCAAAAACTTGAATAGAAGTTGACCAAACTTTGAATACGAAAATTGTAGATCTAGCAACTCTCTATCACTTTAAAACAAGGCTATATAGGGCTTTTCTCAATAGAATTTGCAAGGGAGGCTTGCTAACTTTGAATGCCAGTCTGTGTTCATGAACAGGAGATACTGACCTTTGAGCAAGTTTTTCATGCTTTTCCACTCAAAATTTGAAATGCCAATCTACATGAAAGTTGTGTCCCTCAACAAGTTGGACAACTTTCATAAAGGTAGATTTTTAAGTGTTTAGGTGAATTTTGGAGAACACGGCAAAAGTTCCGAAAGACATCTCTGGGTATTAGGGGTTAAGTGGGGTTTGAGCAAGTCTTTGACCATGGGTTGACCCCACATGTGTGTCCATTAGACCAAAGGGTTCAATAGAGTGGGTTGATGAGTTTTTCGAGGTGAGGACCCAGGTTGACCGTGGTTTGACCATTGTCTACCGAGTTGACCGCCGATTAGGGTTAATTAAAAACCTGGGGCGTCACATGTACCATCTTCAGTGTGAGTGAGTTAGCATTTTCACAAACATTTTTCAAAGGGATTCTTACTCGCTTCACCACGCCACTCGATCCTAGCAACATCGCAATGTTAGATCGCTCAAGTGGCACTAGATGACTGATATGCAAACAAGTTTTCCCCTTTTGATAGTACGGCCATCTATGCTAAACCCGGTCATAAACTTCTCTACAAACCTATGACCGGTGAAATGAAATTCCTATTGGATATACCTTTGCCTTGCGCATTCCATTTCATCTTCTCTATTTTCCATCAATATCATCACAAATAATATGATCCACTTAATATCATCATGCGACGTGTTGGTTCATCGATCTTGACTTCACTTGCTCTCCACCGTTGCATTGGTCCATCGGCGCCAAGTCGTTACTCAAGCATCCCGCCGCGCGGTCCAGCGCTTAGCCGCTGACTTGCCCTTCACACTTGAAACCGGTCCGTCAAGCCAAGTCTTGTCTGGATCTTCTCCATCTAGTCACATGAGTCCATGCCATGTCTCAAATGCAATGAGCTCCTTCAGCACATAATTACTTTGTAGACTAATCACCTGTGTATTTCACTCAACCACACATTAGTCCACCTAAGTTGTCACTCAATTACCAAAACCAAATTAAGTTTGTTTGGATGTTATGATCCTTATCCAATATTTCAGCACTATGTTATAATTTTGATAAGCACCATAAAATCCAACTAGGTAGTGATAACTCCCCCTACATATGTGCTCAAATGGTTTGGTTTCAAGCTTGCACATATGCATACATATGAAATTTTAGGAGTGTTAATACCACTAGTGATGCTAAGGTATATAGGATAAACCTTTGTAGCATGATACCAATTGATGTCGCACATTGAAGTTCATCCTTAACTCCATGATTAGCTAGATGCCACAAGAAATACACTAGATACCTCATGAGATCAATATTATAGGCAAGGTTCTAGTTTTACAAAAGAACATATCTAGCTACCAACATATGCATGCCATTTATCATTTCATCATTCAAATCCTATAACTAGCATACACCACACAAGTATGCATATTGAATTTTAAAGGCTTATGCAAAATGCAATCAAGCACATGAATATGCACATATCTAATGCAGTCAACCAAATTCATGAGCTTGCTCCCCTTGTGTGCTTCTCTTTGTCCAAGAATTTCACTCCTCTCATTTTTGATCCCTCTTGATTATGTTCATACTCTCTCACCCCTTTGTCATCACATATCCAAAGACAATTTCATATCTTTGTCAAATCTCTCCCCCTTTGTCATCAATAACCACAAAGGTATGCCTCTTTTGATACAAAGGGTGGTTCTAGGGGTAGACGATTCATTCTTGAATCTTCATTTTTGATGGACACCACCATATGTTGAAATGATGCCACTTGTAACTATCACATGTGGAAGCATGAAGACCATCTTGAAATGCCATATGTAGGTCACTTGTAGGATCCTTGACCTTGATGCCATGTAGTGGGGCTCCTCCCCCTATGTCAAGGCATATGTCATACCACTTAATCGTTTTGAACTCTTGTCCGTGAGGGTAGCTTTCTGATTTGAATTGATCACTTAAAGTTGAGGATCACTTGTAAGTTGTGATATATCTTGTTCTAAACACCATTTGAATAATACCAATTCAAAAATATACCACTTAAAGAGATACTAATTTATAAATCATTTGAGTCTAGAGACCACTTGTATGATGAAAACCACTTGTAGGATGAAACTTGATAACCATTTGCATTGTTGTTTTATTGTTGAACTATATTGTCTCCATGAGCTTCTAAAATTTTTGACTTGAATAAAATGATTTGCCTAAGCTTACAAGTCCGGTTTAAACCCTTTCCAAGCTTCTTCACACGCATGAAGCGGTTATCTTATCAAGGTTGTACTTTTCACTTATTGGCAATCCAAAATACATCAAGTACTTGGGTTTACTAGCTCATGAACAAACTCATATACTAACCACTAGATCACATAATCATTCAAGCAATAGTGGTCGAATATGAATCTAAAAACTTTTATTTTTAAGGAATGATCCCATAAGCATGTACTATATGCACTAACCATATACTAGTAAGAGATGAAAATGATTAATGCACATTACAATGATACCTTTGCTATATTGGAGTAGAGGATAGTGAATAAGATTCGAATTTAGCTCCGCAATAGCAATATGAAGTCCAATTAAGAGCTTGGTGAAGATCAATGAATACCAATTTGAATTCCATCATTCACCCATATGAGTTGAGAACCCCTAATGATCAAGTGCATTTTCTTGTTGTGGTTGGCTTGCTTCTTTTTTATCAATGCTTGCATAAGAGAACTAAGTTAGACTACCAATTGAAATGCCATCACTAGCTCTCTTTTGGGTGTGTCGCTTGCTTTCTAAATCAACCCTTTTGATTGCTTCAACTAAACATCTTGAATGCCCTTAGATCACCACTTCCATGTTGGCCTTCCAAGCACCGTGCTTGTCAATCCCACCATTGGGTGGCTCGCCCCTCTCAAGGGAGAAGTGACCTCTCCAAGAACCATTCTAGATATTCACTTGAATTGAATTTATTGATCCATATGATGGACTTATTTTTATGAAGAATTTTGAATCATTCTTTAAGTCCGTTTCTTTCTACCAGGTGATCTCCAATAATCACTAGAACTTAATCTCCATCATTATCTTGAACTTGGTCTTGATCTTCAACTTGAATACAAATGTGAGCCAAATGCACTCCACAATCCAATGACCTTATACTCATTACTTTCATGCTTCAAGCTCATCTCAAAACTAAACTTAGGTTCCCAAATTTACTATAACCACGATTCCAACTTGAGGACCTTTCAATCATGGTGACTTTTGATCAATCCAAAATTTGTCACTTTTCTGACAACTGTACGCTTTAAAGAATAGTCCATAACTCCCAATGTACTACTCCAATGATCATGAAATTTGGTGGAGATTTGCTTCACTAAGTCATCTTCCATCCATAAAAATTTAAGCTTCATTTGACTTCTCAATTACTGCCAGATTTCACATCTTTCCCACTGTTGCATGCTGAAAACTATTGCACATGGGTGAGAAGATCCACTTCAAAACCGAAGTATCTCTTATCCAATACTCATGAAATTTTCACAGCAGCTCATACCATAAGTGTAGAGAATGTTTACCAAATTTTAAAGCCAATACAAATAGATTTGATCAATCAAACATGGGTATCATCACAGTCAGCTCAATTTTTGCAATATAGGACAAATTTCTAAACTTGAGCTATACTTCTTTAAATTGAATCTAACTTGATATCAACTTGATTTAATAATTTCACAAAACATATCCATTCAGTCCACTTACTAAAATCAATCTCTTGAAAATATCCATCCAAATTAATCCAAACCTGAAATAGAGAGATGGATGACTCTTTATGTCCCAGCCTTGGTTATCTCACATGCACACGGTGCATACGGACAGTCCGTGCGACACGGTCGGACAGTCCGTGGTTAACTGACGGACAGTCCATGGACCAGCAACGGACGGTCCGAAATTGTTGTCCGGACATCCAGAGTCTCTGCGAGATTTTGCGATCTATACGGACGGTCCGTGAATACCTGGCGGACGGTCCGTGCCTCCTTTTTTTGTCATCTTGAGAAACTTTAATTTTTTTTGGCTAATTTGGTGTATCAATTGGGGTCATTTCTCAAGATTTTCCTCAATACTTCCACTAACACCATTGAATCAATAATAACCATAATAAAAATGTCTCGAACCAAAATTCTTTCTTATCAAGATGAAGATGTCCATTTGTGACCATATGTGCCTTGATTGATATTGCATTTTTCATACCAAAGTTCTTCAATACGTCATTCACATATTTAGATTGGCAATCAAATCTGTCTTCCCTCAATTTGCTTGTTGATTTGAGGACCAAGAATGAAGTTCCATTCACCAATCATAGACATCTCAAATTTTCTTAACTTTGTGAAGCTCAAGATCTGAATTTGACTTAACCCAAAGTATTTTTCCCTTCAGCTTTCTGAATGAGAAATTTTAGCAAATGTGACCAAGTTGCTGCTGCACATACTTGTCATTAATTTGTGTACGTAGTTGTCCATAAGTTTCCATTGTACATGGCTGCTCTCTATCAATTAATCTCAAGATTCTAGACAACCTTTGTTGATAGCAATAAGTGGCAATAATCTTAGTTTGCAGCTTGTGTTGGCTGGAGTGCAAATGACCTCACATCTCATATTTACCCATAACTGATAAAATGGATATACATCAATATAGCTGATTTTCAGATTTGCCTATTGGTGGGTGCTCCCAAAAAAGTTGCTGGCATAAGGATATAAATTTTAAGCTCTCATTGAAATCTAAATTTGTAGGTGTCCACAATCATATACACCTTGTGGCAATGATCTCAACCATGGTTGTCATACTAAACTGAGCATAACTGAGTTTAGACCCTTCAAAATTCATAGCAATTAATCTATTCTCAAACTGCCATTGATATACTTGTCAACAATGTACAACAGCCAAAGATTCCCATTGTCATGTGCAAACTGACATTAACTTTTCCATTGTAATCGAAATCATATGGCTGTCCTTGATCACATATGTCAGCTGGTAATTATGTCAAGATCAACCCATAGCAAGCTTCAACTCAAAAATTTTGCAAGCCTCCAAATATATCCAATGAATCACCACAACTTGATAGATTGCACTTGTATGTTGTAGCATATTTGGACTTCACTTATTTGACTTGGCATTGGGATGAAATAGGATTAAGCTTCATTACTTCACTCAATCATATGATGAACAAAATGAATCCAATTGAGTCAAGCCTCCAATGCCATGGTACCTGCACACATTCATCCACTTTTTGATGGTACCCAAACTAGTTTGGGTCCTCTCAAGTTAGGAGCAACATACATAGGAATAACCTTAGTATGAGTAGCGGGATGTTTTGCAATTGCAACTAATGAGGTACCATTGCCATCCTTTCTAAGCATAATATCATCACCAATTGAAATAGGCTTAGAATTGTTACCTAGGGGACATGAATTAGCCAGGTGTCCCCTTTCCCGACATGAGTAGCAAACTCTCTTTGATTGAACCTTCTCTTCCTTTCTTATATGTTGCTTCTCATTGTCTTGCCTCTTCAACTTTGCTTGAATCTTGTTCTCAAGCTTGGTAGGACACCTCGAGGCAAAGTGTCTCATATCTTTGCACTTGAAGTACTTGATGTGAGCATGGTCGTTCTTTTCATCTTGAATCTTGCTCGTCTTTTGTGCATCTTGATTAGGAGCGTGATGCCTTGCTCTTGCTTTACCACCTCTTCTTGTCTTCTTCTGCTTCATCATCATCCCCAAATCACCATCTTGATAGCTGACTCGAACTCGATTCTGGGATTTTTCTTTTGGCTCAACTTGAGGCCTCTTGGTTGGGCAATACTTTGCAAGATGTCCAATATCAAGGCACCGATAGCACATGAAGTGAGAAATATTTTCTTCTTGCATATTATTGTTCTTGCCCTTGCTCTTGCTTTCTAACTTGTTGCTCAAATTCTTCACTTCATTTTTGAGCTCATTGTTCTTCTTCAAAATATTAGTCTCACAATATATAGAAGTAGAACAGGAATCTATTTGTGAAGAACATGTCATATATAATAAATCATCACAAGAGGTGGATACATGCTTCTTGCCTACATCACAAAGGTTAGCAACAACATGTTATTGATCATGTGACCCAAGTGATGAGCTCTTACTAGTTTTAGTCTTTTCATTTGAAAGTTCCTAAATGAGAAAAGCATGATCTTGTACCAAATTATCATGAGTAACACTAAGTTCCTCATGAGCCATTTTAGTTCCTCATGTGAACAAGACATAAAGTAGATGCTTTTGTTGTTCACATGTGTTCTTTAGAAATGAGTTTTCATTTTCCAATTTACTTGTTTTAGCCATCTCATTTTCTAAAGCAATGTTCATGCTAGCAAGTCTACTAACAAGCTCATCATATGAATCATGACCAATCACATTGCAACTTGATACCCTTTTGTTACCTTGTGACATGAGGCAATGTAGTGGTGTTGGAGAGCTTGTAGTACCATAATCATTCGAGCATGAACAATCACAATTATCAATTGTTCTTGGAATATAACAATGATTTGCATCACTTGATATTGAGCCATCAATTTTGTCAAGTGAACTAGTAGTTGATCTTTCATCAATATCTTCCTCACTTGACCATTAGGAGGAGCAATCTTCCACAATCACAAAGTCGTGGTCATGCTCATACACCTCCTCCTTGGGCTCACCATCTTTACCATCTGAGACCATCCCATACTTCTCATTGAGATAAATTCAAATCTCATGAGCATTCTTCTTGTTGATAATATCCCCAAATATGCTATCATCCAAAGATCTATAAATGATGTTAGTAGCTTGGCAATCGAGATGTAGGCATTTCTCTTGCGCTTGACTTGCATTGTTTTCATCAATAGCATGAGAAAAGCCCACATCTACAATCCACCACATTTGAGGGCAAATAAACTTAAAATTACATATCATACAATTTTTGCACTGTGCAAAGTGTGTGCCATCGAAAATGTGTGGACACTCAACATCTGTAGTTCGCCATCCTCTCGGGTCAGTAAAGACCACAAATGAGAGACCTTGGCTTTGATACCACTTGTAGGGTCGAGATGGCGGACTAGAGAGGGGGGGGGGTGAATAGTCCTTCATAAAAACTTAACACAACAACTAACCAAAACAAATGCGGAATTTAAACTATCGATCTAGCCAAGACTGCACCCCCTCTATCTATAACTCTAAAGCACCTTCAGACGATCCTACACAAAGAAAAAGAGGTGTTAGGCTACAAAGAGCTCACCTAAACAGTTCTATTGCAAGGTCACACAACCTATGCACTAGTACTTTATGAAGCGGGGAGCTCCTACACAATTCTAATGAGCAAAAGCACAAAGCCTACCTAACCTCACAATGGACAAGATTACACAAGTATAATCCAAAGGCTCAATTTACTTAGCTATAAAAACTAAGCAAAGAGACTAATTAAGCTACACAAGTTAATTAGTCACAAGATCACTACTTCTAGCTACACAAGCAAGAAGACAACTAGCAAGCTACAAACCCAACTAATTATAAGAGCAATCACACAAGCACAAGATATATATATGAATGTAAATACAATGCTTGTGATCGAGAAGTGCAAACCACCGAGAAGAGTAGACAATGTTGACACAATGATTTTTATCCCGAGGTTCACTTGGTTGCCACCAAGCTAGTCCTCGTTGTGTCGACCAACACCTCGATGGTTATTAGGCAAGGCTCTCAAGCCATTGGCCACTCCGGGCACACCAAGACACCACTCACAAGTGAGGTTTCTCAATGACACACTCCACTAGAGTTGCTCTTCGCGATCCCCGTAGGGTGAGCACAATCCTCCTCACAAATCCTTCTCCGGAGCTACGCACAATCTCCTTGCGTGCTTCAACGGAGCACAATCCACCAAGCCGTCTAGGAGGTGGCAACCTTTAAGAGTAACAAGCACACCGGCTTGCAACACAAACACCTAGTGCCACTCTACGAAATCTCTCAAAGCAATGCACTAGATTTGCACTCACTCGCAATTGATTCGCAATCTCGCAGGCACAAGTGAGTTAGAGAGCTCCCAAGCCAAGCACTAACATGGGAAACACATCCCCAAGGTGCTCAACTCCCTCCAAGTCCCGGGCACCCTTCTACTTATAGAGTGAGGAAGAAAACTAGCCGTTACACTCTTTTTCCGAGCTCTAACGGCTCTCTCGGACAATCCGCGATCCATTCTTGGACTGTCCGTCATTCAAAAAACTAGCCGTTGGTGCATCACGGACAATCCGTGAGGCCCGGACGGACTGTCCGAGGTCAAAGGACGAACTGTCCGTCACCTACGGACGGACCGTCCGACCCCTAGAAGGTCAAAAACTCGTCTCTGTCTAAAACTCGAACAAATCGCAGATTGTCTGCCCATCACTCGCGGACTGTCTGCGACCTTCTATTTTCAGCACAACCGAGGCTCGGTAAAACGACTCTAACTTTTAGCTCCGATGTCCGAATTAGGTGATATTGGACTCTATGGAAAGCTTATTCAGAGGACTATCCATCCCAATTGAATGCTTGACCCAACACACTTTGGATCAAAGCAGAATTGCTAACCAAGATCCACCACAAACCAAAACCATAAACCAATTCTTCAACCCCTTTGCAAATGTGCCAACCCCATAAGTGTACCATCTTCAGTGTGAATGAATTAGCATTTTCACAAACATTTTTCAAAGGGATTTTTACTCTCTTCACCACGCCACTCGATCCTAGCAACATCGCAATGTTAGATCGCTCAAGTGGCACTAGATGACCGTTATGCAAACAAGTTTGCCCTTCTTGATAGTACGACCATCTATGCTAAACCCGGTCATAAACTTCTCTACACACCTATGACCGGTGAAATGAAATTCCTATTGGATATAACTTTGCCTTGCACATTTCATTTCATCTTCTCTAATACCCATCAATATCATCACAAATAATATGATCCACTTCATATCATCATGCGACGTGTTGGTTCATCGATCTTGACTTCACTTGCTCTTCATCGTTGCATTGGTCCATCGGTGCCAAGTATTACTCAAGCATCCCGCCACGCAGTCCAGCACTTAGCCTCTGACTTGCCCTTCACACTTGAAACCAGTCTGTCAAGCCAAGTCTTGTCTTGATCTTCTCCATGCCATGTCTCAAATGCAATGAGCTCCTTCATCACATAATTACTTTGTGGACTAATCACCGGTGTATTTCACTCAACCACACATTAGTCCACCTAAGTTTTCACTCAATTACCAAAACCAAACAAGGACCTTTATGCGTCGTCGCACACCGGTCATACCAGTCAGACCAAATGGTCAGACCGGTCCGATGCTGCTGCACCTCAGTCTTCGGTTCTTCGGTCTTTGCTTTGCGTATCAACCAAGCAACCCAGTGGTTTTCTGGTGAACCACCGCAAACCCTGCGAACTCGGTGTAGCCTCCGCCAATCACCACTCATGACTCGACTCCCACGTAGTCCCAGCTCGACCTTGGTTTTGAGGCACAACCAAGAAACCATCCATGACTTCATCTTGCTATTCTTACCACCATGCGGCCCGCACTTGACCTCGCTAGCCACCGGGTCCCTCAAACCAAGTCTTCATGTCTTCTCCACACCTGGAGGCCTCACCGGCAACGACCTTTTGTGCTTGTTCTTCACCTGCACCAACACTATTCAAGCCGCAACCTACACCTGCAATACTTAACCAAGAATCAGTCCACACAACATTGTCAATCACTCATCACACCAGGATGCGACCATCCACCGGTCCTCGAACCACACATGGTCCTCAATCTCCCCCTTGATGAGTGCATTGACAACACACACATATAGTAACCCGAGAGAAAAGGGAAAGAAAAGAAATGAATAAGAGAAACTCCAACAAGCAATCAAAAGCCAAGAAAAGGCAAAGAGCAAGATCACTTGAAAAAGAACAAGTCTCGGGCCCCTTAGGCAATGGCAACGACTCGACACATCTGAGATAAAACATGCCCAAGCAAAGAGCACAAAACACCAATCCAAAGCTCGAAAACCACAAAGAGCTCCCCCTGCACACATGCAAGCTCCCCCTGAACGAATGCATGCAAACCACCTTGCCAAAATAGAGCAGCTGCTTCAGCTTTGCTCTGACCGGTCAGACCAGTCAACCTCACCAGTCAGACCGATGGGCAAGATCGCCCAGCACCTGGGAACCACACCAGACACCACTGCACTCTCCAATCTTCTTTGAGCCAAGTGCTTGCCCATCATAGCGCTTGTATGCCTCTATCATCATCCTAAGTTGCGGTTCATGCTCCAACAACCAACCTATCATTTTTCTCAACTCATCATTCTCATCCTGCAAGCAATCCACATAATGTGCAAGTTCCAAATTCTTCAAAGCATGCAACTCACAGGTAGAGAAAGAAGTAGGAATAGGTTCTTTCAGCTTAGCCTCAAGCGAAACAGTATAAGCATGCATCTCATCAATTTTTCCATGCAAAACAGAACAAGAAGTGCAAGCACCTAACAAAGCAGGTCTAGACTTAAGCTCAGCCACTTCAATTCTAAGCACATCTAGTTCTTCACATTTGGAGGCATGCTTTTCCTTGAACATAGCAAGATAAGAAAGGAAAATAGAGCAATCAACACAATCAACCTCATCAGAAACAATGGGTGAAGCTTTAAGCGCATATCAAGCTTAGCATCTAGGTTCTGTGTTTCTAGCTCAGCCACTGTAGTCCTAGCATCCTCAAGCAAGGCCCTAAGCTCCTTCCTCATCTTCTTGGCCTCTCTAAGCATATCATCACGATTATCAAGCAACAAGCCAAGACGTTCATTCTCCTGAAGCAAGAAAGGAAGTTCGTCACATACCTCATCTTCGGAGTCGGAATCTGAGTCACTCTGGTGACTCTTCTTGCTGTCGGAGCTAAGCACCATGGTGCAGAAGCCATCTCTAGCGAAGCAGCTCAGCCCACTCAGGTTCTTGGATGACCTCCTGCCCTTGCGCCGATCACCTTCATCTTCATTGCTACTCAAGCTTGAGGTGGAGTACACGGAACTGGAGTTGACATCGCTCGCTCCAACCATCGCTCGGGCCTTGCCTTGGCCCTCCTTCTTCCTCAATATTCGCTCATCCTTGTGCTTGTTCTTGTGCTTGTTCTTCTGGTCACGCTTTGATCGGTACTTGCCATCCGTCTTCGACTTGTGCTTGAAGTTGTCCTTGTTCTCGACCTTCTCGGGGCAGTCGGTGACGAAGTGTCCTGTCTTGCCGCACTGGAAGCATGCCTCATGTTCCTCCTCATGTTCACCTGGTTCTCGTGCATCCTCTCGAACCGCTTGGTCAACAGCACTAGCTCGTCCTCCCCAAGCACGTCGAACTCCTCATCTGGCAAAGACATCAAAGAGGACGAGAGAATATCCTGGTGGATGGTTTAGCGTTAGATTTTCCTTTCGAGGCACCGATGAGGGCGAGACTATGAGAGTCTGTCAGGCCCTCAATCTTGGCCGTCATACCGAGAACAGCTCGTTCACCGTCAAGGTGTCATACTTCTCAGACTCTACAATGGATTCGAACTTTCCGCCCCAAACCGTACAATCCAGCGAGTGCAAGAGCTTGACGGCTCTATCATGATCATCATACGGGAGCACATCCACATTGGCCCTCATGTTGTTCACCACAACCGTAAACCACTGGAACAAGACATCGATGGACTCACCCGGGAGATGAGTGAAGTTCTCATACTCTTTCTGGTAGGTCGCATACATCCGAGCCTGAACCTGAGCATTTCCTACATGAGCTTCCTTCAACAGAGTCCAAATTCTACAAGCCAAGTTCTCCATATGCACCCGATCGATTTCGGATTGACACAGAACACGAAACAAGTAGTCGACCGCCTTGTTGTTGGTGTCGAACATGTCCCTCGATCATGAAGCAAGGAAGTTCATCAGATGGACATAAGCTGTGTCCATCATGACATCCCAAAGGATCTGACCCTTACCGCGGAGGAACAACGCCATCTGCTTACTCCACATCTGGTAGGTTTTGCCATCGAAGTGTGGAGGACCCGAACCCTGTTCCGGTACGCCATCCTTGGATCTTAGACTAGTTAGAGTTAATCAAGACCCGTAAGTACCACTTGAAGGACTGAAACGGCGAACCAGAGAGGGGAGGGGGGGAGTGAATGGGAGCCGATAAAAATTCTTCTCGAAGAAGATAGAGGCTCCAACAAGATGAACACGGTTTCCAACACACGTTTCCGACTCAACTATCCAAGTAGGACAAGACCATGTAGCCACTGGAGTGCTACTGATCCTAGGAACCAACACACAACCTTCCGAACCAAAACTCACGAACACGCATAGTGGAAACTTGCACGGCTTGCTGCCTGTGCTACACCGGTCAGACCGATGGTCTGCGCCGGTCAGACCGGCGACACCAGTCAGATCGATGGATAGAGCCGGTCAGGCCAGTGGATACAGCAGCCACACAAAAAATATTCCAGGGAGCCTCAGTGACACCTCTAGGCCCTGGAATAGAAACACCCCGAAAACTCAACCTGCAAGAAAGAAGAACCCTACACAAAGCTTAGCAAAACAACTCCAAACCTGTCAAGAACTGACCAGCAACAACACAACCCAAAGACACACGAACCAAAATGATTCACCTGAGCCAAATCCCACAAAGGGCTCACACCGGTCAGACAGGTCTAGAGCACTGGTCAGACCGGTGATGCCTAGGCAGCTCGGGATGAACAGAGCCCGCGGGTCAACTCCTCCAAATCCAACTCCCGATCTCCCGATTTGCTCCACGGATTTGCACAAGACTTTGGGGATAGTAGGAACACCTCATGGGCACTCCATAGCCAAGTTATGGTCCAACAAAACTCGTTGAATCAAGAGGAATCGAAGGATTTCCGCCAAGAACACCACTAACCCTAGGACAACGAAAACCCCAAAATCGAGCCCCTTTGCTCACGCACTTGGGAGGGGAATCAAAGGGAAAAGAACCACAAAGGAATCAAGCATATATTCCCACCAAATCCCCAAGAGAAAGGCCTCGAAACCGCTCTAAGAAAAACACCAAGAAAAGGCTCTGAAAATCACTAAAAAGGAAAACGGGGAAGAACTCAAACAATCCTTGAGGAACCACACCGAATCATCTATACATACCATGAAGGTTCATACAAGGTCTAGCTTTCGCCCGATCATCCTACCCTCTCACAAGATCTCACCATGAAGCTCTAAAGCTAGTCCTAGAAATTCCAAGGGAAAAGGAAGAGGAAAATAGCAAAACAAAATGAGTTAGGGTTCCAAGAGATGGCTGCCATCCTCTCACCACTTGGGTTATATGGAGGCAATACAAAGTCTAAAATACCATTACTAGGGATACAAGCCCCTCAAGGGCGAATTCGGAAATCTTTTTCATTGCTCCATCAGACGGATGGCCGGCGATCAGCGAGGACCATGTGTGGTTTGAGGACCGGTGGATGGTTGCTTCCTTGTGTGATGAGTGATTGACAACGTTGTGTGGAGCGATTCTTAGCTAAGTATTGTAGGTGCGGGTTGCGGCTTGGCGGGTGTTGGTGCGGGTGAAGAACAAGCGCGAAAGGTCGTCGCGGGTGAGGCCTCCCGGTGTGGAGAAGACAAGTAGGCTTCGTTCTAGGGACCCGATGGCCGGCGAGGTCAAGTGCGGGCTGCATGGTGACACGAACGACAAGATGAAGTCATGGACGGTTTCTTTGTTGAGCCTCAAAACCAAGGTCGGGCCGGGACTATGTGGGAGGCCGAGTCATGAGTGGAGGTTGGCGGAGGCTACACCGAGTTCGCGGGGTTTCGGTGGTTCACCGAAAACCACCGGGTTCCTTGGTTGATCCACAAAGCCAAGAGCGAAGAACCGAAGATGGAGCGGCGGCGGCGCGGACCGGTCGACCGGTGTGCGACGATGCGGTCCGGAGACTTCGAAGCGGAGGACACGCGTCGGGATCGCATGGCTTGCGTCGAGGCTACGCGGGGTGCGGTCGCCGGGCATCCGTCCGATGGTGAAGACATGAAGACTTTCAAATCCGCCCTTGAGGGGCTTGTATCCCTAGGAAAGGGCATGTTAGACTTACGGTTGCCTCCATATAACCCAAGAGGTGAGAGGATGGTAGCCAAGCCTTGGAACCCCGGCTCTTTTGTTTTCCTATTTTCCCTTCCTATTTTCCTTAGGATTTCCATAGGACTAGGCCGGAGAGCATCATGGTGATTTCTTGTGAAAGGGTTGGATGATTGGGCGGCAAGATAGACCATGTAAGAACCTTTGTTGCATGTATAGATGATTCGGCGTGGTTCGTCAAGGTTTGGATGTGTTGTTCCGGTTGTTCTTGGTGGTGATTTTCGGAGCCCTCTCTTGGTGATTTCTTTAGGTTGTTTTCGGGACCTTTCTCTTGGGGATTTGATGGGGGAAATTTGTGGGAACCCTTCGTGGTTCTTTGGGCTGCGACTCCCCTCCCAAATCCGTGAGTAAAGGGGCTCGATTTTGGGTTTTTCCGAGTTCTAGGGTTAGAGGTGTTCTTGGCGGGATTTCTTCGATTCCTCCTTTTTGGACGAGTTTTGGTGGGATTAAACTTGGCTATGGACTCCTCATGAGGTGTTCCTAATATCCCCAAAGTCTTGTTCAAGTCCGTGGAGCGATTCGGGAGATCGAGGTTTGGATTTGGGGGAGTTGACCCGCGAGTCGTTGTTCATCCCGAGCGGCCCGAGCTACACCGGTCGGCGGGTGCTCTTGGCCGGTCCCGGCCGGTGCAACCCTCGGTGGGTTTTTACTCGGGTGAACGTCCGGGTGTGTTTGGTTGTTGTCATGTGTTGCGGTTTGTTTCGAGTTCGGGTCGGTTTGGAGGTCGATTGGCTTGTTTGGTGCTTTAAGGGCTTTTAGGGCCGTGACCGGTCCCGATCGGTGCGTCTCACCGTCCCCGGCGGGTGTGGAGCCACTTAGTGAAAGTTGCCCAGTTTCACCAGCAGGGACAGGTTTGACCGGTGGTGCTCACCGGTCTGACCGGTGTTGGTCAGTGGACTCGAGGTTTGGTGTTCCGCTCTCGGGTTGGAAGGGTGTGTGTGTTGGTTCCTAAGTCCAGTGGCACTCCAGTGACTACGTGGGCTTGGCCAACTTGGGTAGTGAGTCGGAGACATGTGTTGGAAGCCGTGTTCATATTGTTGGAGTCTCCATCTCCTTCGAGAAGAATTTTTATCGGCTCCCATTCACCCCCCCTCTCTGGTTCACCGTATCGGTCCTTCAAGTGGTATCGAGCCGGTTCGGGTCTTTGTTGACTCTAACCGGTCTAAGATCTAAGGATGGCGTACCGAGAACGGGGGTTCGGGTCCTCCACACTTCGATGGCAACAACTACCGGATGTGGAGCAAGCGGATGGGTGCTTTTCTCCACGGAAAGGGTCGGATCCTTTGGGATGTCATGGTGGACACGGGCTATGTCCGGCCGATGGACTTCCTCGCTCTGGATCGAGGGACGGATTCGACACCAACAATAAGGCGGTCGACTACTTGTTTCGTGCTTTGTGTCGGCCGAGTTCGATCGGGTGCACATCGAGCACTTGGCTTGTAGAATTTGGACGGTCTTTGAAGGAGGCTCATGTTGGGAATGCCCGAGTTCGAGGCACGGATGTATGCGACCTACGGAGAGAGTATGAGAACTTCACTCATCTCCCCGGTGAGTCCATCGATGCCTTGTTTTAGAGGTTCAAGGTGGTTGTGAACAACATGAGGGCCAATGTGGACGTGCTCCCGTACGATGATCATGATAGAGCGTTCAAGCTCTTACACTCTTTGGATCGTACGATTTGGGGCGGAAAGTTCGAGGCCATTGTGGAGTCAGAGAAGTATGATACTCGACGGTGTACGAGCCGTTCTCAAAGCTCAAGTCGGCCGAGGTGGATAGGGGCATGACCGCCAAGCTCGAGGGTCCGACTGACTCCCTTAGTCTTGCCCTCGTTGGTGGTTCAAAAGGAAAGGCTAACACTAACCCATCCAACGGGATGTTCTCTTTGTCCTCTTTGATGTCTATGCGGATGAGGAGTTCGATGTGCTTGGAGAGGACAAGGCGGCGCCGCCGACGAGGAGGTTCGAGAGGCCGCACAAGAGCGGGGAGAACATGAGGAGGAACACGAGGACATGCTTCCGGTGCGGCAAGCCGGGACATTTCATCGCCGAGCGCCGGAGAAGGTCGAGAACAAGGACGGCTACAAGCACAAGTCAAGGACGGAGAACAAGTACAGGTAGAGGCGCGACCACAAGAGCAAGCACAAGAACAAGTACAAGGACGAGCGATGATCGAGGAAGAAGGAGAGCCGAGGCAAGGCCCGAGCGATGGTGGGAGCAAGCGACGTCGACTCTAGTTCCACGTACTCCACCTCGAGCTCAAGCAGCAGTGAAGACGAAGGTGATCATCGCAAGAACAAGAAGTCGTCCAAGAACCCGAGCGGGGCCGAGGCCGCTTCGCGAGAGATGGCTTCTACATCATGGCGCCGAGCTCCGGCAGCAAGAAGAGCACACGGAGCGACTCGGACTGCGATTCGACGACGAGGTGCGTGATGAACTTCCCTTCTTGCGCCGGGAGAATGAGAGGCTTGGCTCTTTGCTTGATAACCGTGATGACATGCTTAGAGAGGCCAAGAAAATGAGAAAAGAGCTTAGGGCTTCACTCGAGGATGCTAGGACTAGAGTGGGCCGAGCTAGAGACACGGGTGCTTGATAGCAAGTTTGAGATTGATTCCCTTAAGGCTAGACTCCGTTGTTTCGAATGAGGTTGATTGTCTTGATTGCTCCATCTTTCTTGCCGATCTTTCTTTGTTTAAGGAGAAGCATGCCTCCAAGTGTGAGGAACTAGATGTGCTTAGGGTTGAAGTGGCCGAGCTTAAGTCTAGACTCGCTTTGCTAGGTGCTTGCACTTCTTGCCTGTTTTGCATGCTAAGATTGATGAGATGCATGCTTACACTAGTTTTCTTGAGGCTAAGTGAAAGAACCCATGCCTACATCATGCTCTACCCGTGAAATGCATGCTTTGAAAAATTTGGAACTTGCACATTATGTTGATCGTTTGCGGGATGAGAATGATGAGCCGAGGAAGTTGATGGGTTGGTTGTCCGGTCATGAGCCTCGGTTGAGGATGATGATCGAGGCATTTAAGAGCGAGGATGGTGAGGGACTTGGGGAAAACAAGGTTGGTGAGGGAAGTGGAGAGAATATCCCAGAGCCACCAAAAACCCACCACAAAAATGATTTCCCCCCAAAACCTAACCATCTTAGGAACCGACTAGACACAACCCCAGCTCCACCCGTGTTTCCTACACCCACAAATGATCTCCAGAAGCCTATCAAGTTTGTGAGCACTTCCGGGAAAGTGTTCTTTGGGAAAGAAAATGAGAAGGCTAGTGAAGGGAAATCGGTGGAGAAGTTGAGTGGAGAGAAACCAAGTGAGCAGCCACAACCCAAGCCTAAGCCTAAGCTTGTGAGGTTCCATTGTGGCTATTGTGGGAGAGATGGCCATAAGGTTGAGTTTTGCTTCAAGAGGAAGCGAGAGGTGAGAATGGCAAAGGAGTGGGCTAACAAGGACAAGTACCACCCTTTCGATGGTGTACTTGAGCCTCGTGTGCGGATGCCCGGGGCCAAGGCGAGTGTGAGGACGAGTTCGGGCTTGGGGAGAGCGGAAGGTCGCTGTTGGAGGTCTTCTGCGCCCAAGTCACACCGGTCGGACCGGTGTGGGGCACCGATCGGACCGGTGTAGGCACGGACGGGCGGCGAGTTTGGGTTTCGTGCTCGTACAGGTGCGAGGGTTGTTTCTGGAGGTCGTGGTTCTGGTGGTTGGGCTGGAGAGTTTGCAGGTGGTCAGGTTGCTAGGCATTCTCCCCCTCGAGTTCACTATGGGGATGGGAGGAGTCGTAGCTTTGAGAAGGAGAGGAGGGACGTTCCACGAGCTTTCTTTCGTGGTTTTGGTCCTCCTCCGGACGGAGAGAGGGTGGTTCCCTCGGGGGTGGTTACCGTGGTGGTGTTCGTGGAGGTAGCTTTGGTAGGAGAGATGCTTTGGTTGGTGCTAACCCCACTTTCGAGCAAATGGCTCGGCACTCGGTTTTACTCTTTTGGTACTAACCCCGGTCTTTGAGTCGTTTGTTCGCTCACGTGCTCGTTTCGAATTTCGGGTGGGAGACTTGAAGAACATTTGGTTGATTGACTCCGGTTGCTTGAGGCATATGACCGGGAGACGGGGGGTGGTTCTCAAGTCTCGTCTCGGTGGTGACAAGGAGGTAGATCACTTTTGGGGACAATGGGCGTGGGCGTGTGCTTTCATAAGGTGAGATTAAGGTGAGTGACAAGATCACTGCGAGGCGTGTTGCTCTTGTTCAATCGGCGGGGTACAATGCGCTTTCGTGTCCCGGTTGTTGGATGAGGGCTTTGAGGTGTTGTTTCGGCCGGTGGTTCTCCGATTTTGGACTCTCGAGGGGACCTTGTACGTATGGTCGTTCCCGAGGGTCGGGTGTTTCGTGCTGATTTTTCTCGGTCTTCGGGTGTGGAGCGTTGTTTCTTGGCTGGTTCTTCGAGTGAATTGTGGAAGTGACATAGGAAGGGTCACTTGAGCTTTGACCTTTTGTCTCGCTTGAGTAAACTCAATTTGGTCCGAGGATTGCCACGGTTGAGGCTTGAGAAAGAGTTGGTTTGTGAGCCTTGTAGGCATGCCAAGATGGTAGCCTCTTCTCACCCGCCTCTCACCGATGTGATGAGCGAGCGTCCATGCGAGCTCGCTCCATATGGACCTTGTTTTTTTTTGAAAAAAGCGTGGGGCAAAGCCCCCCGACAACGAATATATTAATCAAAAGAATGAAGACAAAAGAGAAAAGAAAAGACAAGACAACGGCATACTCAAGACTAAATGGCCTCAAGTCAATCTAAAATGCACCGATGCGAGAGAGCTTTTGATTCTAATCAAGTCTTCGAAGAACTTCGTCCTTGAAAGACAACTTCCAATTGGCGATCCAGGGGGCTTGTTACTAAAGATGAGCCTGTTTCTTTCATTCCAGATGCACCAGGCAGCGATCATAAAGACTTCCATAAAGAAAGGGTGGGGGAAAACATGCTTAGCCATGTAAATTCTTTGATGAATATTGCCAGAGTCACTCCAAGAGATCCCTAACGCAAACCACCGACAAGCAGCAGTGGAACACTCAAAGAAGAGTTGCTCAGATGTCTCTTTGGTCTCATCATGGCACTGAGCGCAATTATACCCTTCCTCCAGAAATTTCTTTCTTCTTCTCAAGATGTTTCTCGTGTTTAACCTATCATTCAGAAGAAGCCAGGTAAAGAATTTTATCGTGGGTATGCACTTTGATTTCCAAACCCAGATTATCACCCTGCTAGGAGTCAAGTTTTTGAATTGGTACTGATAATATTTACTGGAGGAAAAGGTCTGATGTCCCCAAATGAACCTCCAGGAGTCATATTAACATGAATCGGGGGCGAGAAGTGAGTCAATGTACTCGCGAAGAAGAAATTCATTGTACACGGCTCCGGACATGGGAATATTGAAACAATTAATGAGGTCGCCTTCATTTCTAAGCTTCCACAAGGAAGCCTTGGGATCCTTTGCATAGCCGGCAAGATTTGGGAAGATGTCGAGTTCGGATTTCCGTCAATAACATCCTCCCGAGAAAGCAACGGTGTCACCCCTCGAGGGTAAGCGAGATAGCAACACCTTTGTAAAGAATATGAAGTCCGAGAAAGTATTTCCACCAAAAAGATCCTTTTTCTCGGCCGGATGAGGAATTTCATTCGATAGTACTTATGCCAAATTAGACTCACCCATTGCACATCGGCTTTCGAGTAGAATTTATCAAGTCGCTTTAGAAGAAGAGCATTGTTTTGGACAGCAAGGTTGATCACCCCAAGACCTCCCTTGCTCTTCGGCCTTCTAACTAGGTCCCATGCAGCGAGGTTGTATTTCTTTTGGTTGAAATCTTTCCCCCTCCACAGATAGTTTTTTCTGTATTTGTCTATGACCTCAATCATAGTCACGGGGAGTTTGAGGGAGCACATGTAGTAGGTTGGCGAGAGAAGAGAGCACCGAATTGATCAAGCGAAGTCTTCCCAAGATACGAGAGAACCGAGAAGATGCAGCCGGCCTCCTTTCCACTGCGGAGGATGAGGGGGCAAAATCTCGACCAACGGCTTAGTAAGCCCTAAAGGCAAGCCTAGGTACGTAAAGGGGAAAGAACCCACCATACATCCAAAAGAAGCGACCAATGAATCTGTTTTACGGGCGTTAATGTTGATAGGCACAAGGCGGGATTTGTGGTAGTTCACCTTCACCCTTTGGATAGCTCAATTTTGTGAAGAATGTCCTTTAAAATAAGCAACTGCTGCTCATCACCCCGCATAACAATGATGGTGTCGTCGCATACCGAACCACGGGAAGGGAAGATCGACATTGCGGGGAAAAGGAGGGGCCGAATCCCCCTCGGAACTCATGATTAATAGCATACCGAATTAAGTCACCGCAATGGCAAATAATATAGGGGATAGAGGATCCCCCTGTCGACTCCTCTTTTGCACATAAACTCTTTTTCAGCGGTACCATTAAGTAAGACGAAGTGGTGGCGAGTTCGGAAGAGACTCAACCCACGAGAATCCATTTGTCGGGGAAGCCTTTGGCTCTAAGCATATCCGAGAACTATAGCAAATTCCACTAGGTCAAACGCCATTTCAAAATCAAGCTTCAAAATAACAATTTATCTTTTAGAATGGTGGCATTGGTGAAGGAATTCAAAGGCCCAACCAAGACAGTCCTGAATGGTTTTACCCTTAACAAACCCATATTGATTCTTATGCACAACCTGAGTGGCCACCTTTTGAACTCTATTTGCCAGAATCTTTGCCACCAGCTTGGGAACAGAGTTAATGAGAGAGATGGGCCTGAAATCGAAACCTTCTCTAGATTATCAATTTTTGGAACTAGAGTGATGTAAGAGTGATTAACACTTTTAAGGTCAACCTCATGGTTGAAGAAATCAGTACACGACTTAAAAAGATCATCCCTAATGATATGCCATGCTCTTTTAAAAAATAGGTTATTGAAACCATCGGGCCCGGAGCTTTATCGAAGGTAAGTCAAGAATGATACTTTCAATTTCCTCTTGATCAAAAGGCAGACAAAGGTGATCTAGATTGTCACAGCAGGGCACAATGTTGTTAAGTTGATACTGCATACTGGTGGGAATAGAGCACCCCATTCTACTTTTAAATTCTTGATAGAAGAGTGCGCTTTTCTCTGTGTGATCAACAATCATTCGACCAGAGGAATCCACAATTTGGCTGATCATATTCTTTCTGTATCTCTCAGTAGCCATAGCATGGAAAAGATTTGTGTTCTCATCCCCAAACTGAACCAACCTCTGTGTAAATCTTTGTCTCCAGTAAATATTCTGCAATGTAGTGAGGTTGTGAATTTGCCTTTTGATGATCCCTCTGAACTTAAATTCATGATGTGAAAGAGTCCTGAACTCCTCAAGTTTATCAAAAAATGCAATGGTCATGTTACAGTTTGCTATCATAATGGAGAGATTAGAAATTTTTTTAGCCCAAATCCTGAGCATTCTTCTGAGCAGTTTGAATTTTGCACTGATGGTTCTCGCACTATCCAGATTTCCAATAGTGGGGGTGGACCAAGCATTCTTGATCAACTCAAAGCAATCGAGATGACTAAGCTAGAAGTTTTCAAACCTGAAGATATTAGCCTTGGGGATATTGGTACCAATCTGAATTTTACAGGGTAAATGATCAGAAGTTGTCTTAGCTAATGGAATTACCACAGTCATTGGGAACCGAGAAGACCGGGAGGGGAGGTGAACACCGAGTCAAGTTGCTCCAAAGAACGGGCTTGATTGCATATTGCTCCGGTGAAGCTCCGACCCTTGATTGGGATCTCAACTAGGCCTAGGTGGCTTATGATGTTGTTAAAGACCAACCTTGTTGGCCCGGCTCGTGTGCGATCTGCGGGTGGGAAGTGGTATGTCCTTGTTGTGGTGGACGACTATTCCGGTATGCGTGGGTGTTCTTTCTCGAGGATAAGGGGGTGACGTTTGGTTTTGTTCGAGATCTAGTGTTGAGGTTGAGGAACGAGAGGCACGGAGATGCCACATGAGCTATCCGCAGGTGATAATGGCTCGGAATTCGAAACTCTCATTTTGAAACCTTTTGCCATGACTTGGGTCTTGAGCACCGGTTTTCGAGTCCGTATACGCCTCCCCGGAATGGTGTTGTGGAAAGGAAGAGCGGGACCTTGTGCGAGATGGCTCGGATGATGTTTGATGAGCATAGGACTCCGAGGAGGTATTGGGGCCGAGGCGGTGAATACCGCATGCTATGTGTCGAACGAGATCTACCTCGAGTGCACAAGAAGAAAACATGCTATGAGTTGATGCATGGTTGCACACCCAAGGTGAGTCACTTCCATGTCTTTGGTTGCAAGTGTTTCATTCGAAGAAAGGCGGGGAAGTTGGTTAAGTTTGAGGCTAGGTCTGTCGATGGTAGTTTCTTTGGTTATGCATCTCATTCTAGAGCATAGCGTGTGCTCAATCTTGAAACTAACCAAATCGTGGAGACTTGCGAGGTAACCTTCGACGAGTTAGAGCCACGTAGACAGCTTGTCTTTGAGTGTGCAGGTGATGATGAGCTTGGCGAGGAGATCTTTCAGGAGGAGGAGCATGAACATAGAGACGATGAAGATGGCAGTGTGGTGCCCCCGGCTGAACATGTACACACTACTTCGACTACGGTGGTGGACCGACCCTCTCCTACACCTACGACGACAAATCAAGAACGAGGAGAAGCTGATGTTGAGGGGGAGGTAGCATCGAGGCGAGAACCTTGTTGGGGAATTCGGGAAAACCCGTCACCCTCGAAACGCTAAGTTTCACAAAGTTCTCGAGACATGTTTTTCACGAACGGGGAAACTCACGATTTTTGGAAGCCCGGAACCCGTGAAGCCTCGAAATCGCGAATGCATGAAGTTCGGGAATCTTGATTCGGTGAAGAAAAGGGGTTGCGAACATGCGGAAGCCGGAACCTCAAGTCGGCGATGGCACAAACTTCGGAGGACGGCCGATTCGGGAATCCTGTCGGGGACCCGGTTCGGGAGTCACGCGCAAAGACATGCACGAACCGACGAAGAAGCGAAGGCCAATTCGGGAATCTGTCGAGGACCCGGTTCGGGAGTCACGCGTGAAGACATTCACGAACCGACGGAGAAGCAAAGTCAAAGTTGTTTTCCCAAAAAGTCCGGGTTTAGAGTGTGAACTAGTGGCGGGTTTGTAAATATGTTAGACGAAAAAGACATTCTTGTATGCGTTCACACTAGGAATATTCTGCGAGCCTAAGGGTGTTTTTGGTATGTAAAAGTCCCTTCGCCTCCCTATAAAAGGGGGCGTGAGGGCACGTGTAAACGGATTCGATTTTTGGGAACTTGTGCAATGCAGAGGAAATTCTTGTCTCTCTGCGCTTTATCCTTGTGCAAGAACTTGCTAAGAACTCTCTCTCTCTCTCTCTCTCTCTTGTGTTAGGGGGATCGTCCGAATTTTTCGGGTAACCCCCCAACATTGGCGCCCACCGTGTTCCAGCCGAAGAGAAACTCACGATGCCACCTCAGAAGAAATCCAAGAACACCGTTCCAGCAGAGGCGAATCGAGACGATCACCATCCTACCCAAAGGAATGAAACCTCTTTCATTCCCGAACCTTCTAACATAATAGACCAAGAACGGAAAGCAAAGCTCGAAGCTCTCATGAAGGCAAGAGCAGAAAAAACACCTCATACCCAAGAACAACCGCCGAACAAAGCAAGAGTTTGAGAATGTGGATGATGATGATGACACCATAGACGGGGAGCTAGAAATGGTTCAAAGCAAAAGATACGACAGAAACGAGAAAAACAAATAAAAGTTCGCGGCTCGGTTGCAAGCGAAGAGAAAAATCTCTCGAAAAGCTAGAGCAGCTAAACAAAGCAAAAGAGCAAATCGAAGCGATACGGAGAAATTGATGAAATGAAAGAACAAGAGAACAGTTCCCGTGGCGGGAATCACCGCACCGAACTGCGGGCCAGCAAGAGAACCCCGAAAGAAAACTTCTTCGTGGGAAACGGAGTCTCACACTTCGTGGATTCGAATCACCATCGTCTATTGGGCTGCAAACAAGCACCTTGGCCGCCGAAGTTTAAGCCTCGTCTCTCTCCCCAAATACAACGGCTTCGGAAACTCCAGGCAATTCCTCATGAGATATGAATCGGTTGTGAATTCGGCGGAGAGGGGGATGATGTTGCACCGGCAAAATCCTTCATCATCGCTTGCGAAGGACCCGATCTTCGAATTGGTACTCACTGTGCGCCTCCACATTCAGTCTACAGCTGGGTAGACCTCAAGACAAACTTCATGCAAGCATTTCAGATGTTCCACGACACAATAGCGGAAGCATCAGATTTGTATAACTGCAAGCAGAAAGACAGAGAGCCACTGCGGAACTTCGTGAGAAGGTTCATGCAACAAAGGTCTCAAATCCCCGAAGCTGATGACAAAACAACAATCAAGGCACTGATCAAAGGTCTCACTCCAGGGCCAACAGCTTCGCATCTCACGAGAAAGAAACCCAAGACGGTGGAGGAACTTTTTCGCGAATTGGAGGAGTACATTTTGTCTGATGATGACCACCGCAAGAGGGTAGCTGAGCGGAACGAGGCAAGACAGGGCAACAGAGAGATGACATGGAGGGCACCACCCCAACATCCGCGAAACGTCAACAACGTCGAAAATTCAAAACCTGAACAAAGCAACGGGCCAAGCGCCGGGGGCGGGTTCAATCCCGAGAGGAAGGGGGAGAGGCAGAGGACCCCCAGGACTCACGAACCACAACCCGAAAGATCCTTACTTCTATTGCCAGTATCATGGGAGGGGCCACAACACCGAAGGGTGCCCGGAAACGAAGAAGAACATGGCAAGAATTCAGCAAGAAAAGGCACTAATGAACATCGCATCCTCAATGGCAAGCCAGTTTCGCCCGAATTTACGGCGCCGCAATTCGCGAACCCACAGTCAAGTTCTGTCCCAGTTCAGCAATTCCCGCAACCACAGTCAGCGTGGCAGCCGTCGCAGCAATTTTTCCCTCAGTCGCAAGCAATCCAGTCAATCCAGCAACCACAACCCATTCGGGAAATCTTGCCACCACCTCCAGAAAGTTCGTCAAGGCCTCAGTCAAGTTCGGGACCTCAGAACTCCAAGGCATTGCCATCGTTCGGGACTATCATGCCAATCACGGGCGGATCAGCTATGGAATTCGAGACCAAGAAGCAGAGAAGCAATTACTTCAGGTCTGTAAACACCATTATCAACGACGGCCCCGGTGCTCGTCGGAGTGGGAAAAGGTGCCAATCACTTTCACGGAAGAAGATTTCGGTCGAAATCCGCGATTCACAATGACGCCATGGTCATTGAGGTGAATATAGCTAGGTGGGTCATAGGAAAAGTCCTAGTTGACGATGGGAGCTCGGCGGATATCCTCGTTCTTGAAGACTTTCGAAAAGATGAATGCGAGCCAAGACATGTTGGACCCCACGAATACCCCTTGCAAGGGTTCGGAGGAAAGCCCATCAAACCGGTTGGAAAAATATCACTACCGTTTCCGTCGGAGATCTCGAGAATGCCAGAACTGAGAGTCTCACTTTCGATGTAGTTGACATTTACCACCCATACCTCGCGATTTTCGGCAGAGGTTTCATGAACAAGTTTGATGCTGTCATAAGGCAACAGTTCTTATGCATGAAGATGCCAGCGCCCAAAGGGGTCATCACGGTGTTCGGCAATCAGCAAGAGGCCAGAAACATAGAAAAAGGCCACACACCCAGCCAAATGAACGTGTACCAGCTGAAAACAACTGACGAGAAGAAGGAAACCTACGAAGAGGCTAAGCGGGACAAGGAAAAAATTGAAATAGCTGCAGATGACGAAACCAAGAAAGTGTACCTGGATGACATGCCTGATAGAGCAGTCACAATAGGAGAGCACCTCAGCGCCGAAGAGGACAAAGATCTCGTACAATTCCTGAACAAGAACAAAGATGTTTTCGCATGGTCAGCTAAGGACCTGCAAGGTGTGGACAGAGACATCATCGAACATGCCCTGGAAACAGACGAAAAAATACCTCCCATGAAGTAGAAACTTCGGAAAATGTCCGAAGAAAAAGTGAAAGGAAGTGGAAGTGAAGTTCGGGAGATTGCAAGACGCGCAAGTAATCAGAGAGGTGAAGTACCCGTCTGGCTAGCCAACACAGTACCAGTCAAAAAGAAGAATGGGAAGTGGAGAATGTGCGTGGACTTCACAGATTTGAACAAAGCATGCAAGAAAGACGATTTCCCTTGGAAAGGGTAGACAAAATCGTAGATGATGCAGCCAACAGTGAGATGCTCTCGCTCCTGGACATGTTCTCTGGGTATCATCAGATCAGGGTTCGCAAGGAGGACAAAGAAAAAACAAGTTTCATCACTCCCTTCGGAACATTTTGCTTCGTAAGAATGCCAGAGGGGCTAAAGAACGCAGGATGTACATTCTCAAGAATGATAGCAATAGTACTACACCCACAGATTCGGAGAAACATCTTGGCGTATGTGGATGACATAGTCGTCAAAAGTGTTCGGAGGAAAGACCACATCGGTGACTGGCGGAAACATTAGCGAACATGAGGGCAACGAATGCGAAGTCGAATCCGGAAAAATGTGTATTCGACATTCACAAGGGGAAAGTTCTTGGATGCCTAGTTTCAACGAAAGGCATAGAGGCAAATCCCGACAAAATCAAGGCTCTAGTGGAAATGCAAGATCCAGTTTCAGTGAAAGATGTCCAGAAGCTGTCAGGGAGAGTAGCTGCCCTCAACAGATTCATTCCTAGAGCCGCAGAAAGAAGCTTGCCATTCTTCCAAGTCCTCAGAAGTGCTAAGAACTTCCAGTGGTCTGAACCTCAAAAGCGAGCCTTCCACGAACTGAAGGATTACTTGTCCACCATGACCAAACTTTGTCCTCCCGAACCAAAATCGCCACTCCTGCTATATGTGTCCGCATCAAATTCGGCAGTAAGCGTAGTGCTAGTGCAGGAAAAAGAGGAAGAAGGAAAGCTCAGACAAATTCTTATGTATTTTGCTTCGAAGCATTGTTCGGTTCCAAGATCTTTTATTCCGAAGTGGAAAAAAATCGCATATGCGGTCATCATGGCAAAGCAAGGAAGCTAAGGCATTACTTTGAGGGTCACAGAATAAGAGTCATCACCAACCAGCCGCTGAATGATTTGGTCGCAAATAGAGAGGCATCCACCCGAATCATCAAGTGGGGCGCTGAGCTTTCTGAGTACGTGACTTCGAGAGAAGAAGTGCAATAAAATCGCAAGTTCTGGCAGATTTTGTTGTGGACTGGACTTCACCTACTCAGAACTTTGAGGAAGATGCACCCGAACCTTGGATAGTGCAGTGTGACGGGGACTGGTGTTACAAGGGGGTCGGAATTTCGGCTGTTGTGACGTCCCCGACGGGCGTGGTCATAAGATACGCAGCTCGGATCGTATTCGCGAACAACGAACATTCCACGAACAACACAAAGGAATACGAAGCTCTTCTGTTGGCATTAAGGAAAATGAGAGCCTTGGGGCAGCAGACCTTCATAATCAGATTGGATTCGAAAGTGATCCAAGAGCATATCGAGAAAGAAAGCGAGGCAAGGAATCCCGTTCTCATGAAGTATCTGGAAAAAGTAAGGGAACTGGAAAAACATTTCAAAGGCTATTCAGTCCAGCATATCCCAAGGGATGACAACAACGAGGCAGATAAGCTGGCAAAAGCAGCAGCCAGAAATCAAGAGCTACCCCCGGACGTGTTCTTTGAAATCATCAGAGAGCCCTCCATCAAGGATTCGAGGGCCAAAATCGCGAATGTAGTAGAGACTCCTGATTGGAGAGCAGAAATCATGGCCTATCTGAGAGGACACTACGAACCACAAGATGAGTTAGAGGAGAAAAGATTGAAGCAAAGGGTTCGGGGTTATACAGTAGTGAATGGAGAACTGTACAAATCAAGAGTCACTGAGCCTTGGCTGCGGTGCATCACCTCCAAAAAAGGTCAGGAACTTCTAAAGGAAATTCACAACGGATTCTGTGGGGCGCACATAGGCACCAAGGCTTTGGCCGGAAAGGCGATAAAGCAGGGATTCTATTGGCCCACCATAAACATTGATGCCAAAATCTACGAATCCGCCTTCAATGCCGGTTCACCTAATTCCACCGACTTGGCCTCTCGCAAAGGTGGGGAATGGATCTAGTGGGCCCGTTGCCAACGCTCGAGGCAAACCGCCGATTCGCGCATGTTGCGGTCGATTATTTCACAAAGTGGGTGGAGGCAAAACCGCTTGCGAATATCAAAGCAGCAACAATTCAGAAATTCCTTTGGCAGAACATAGTCTGCAGGTTCGGGGTTCTTAGAGAACTAACTGTTGACAATGGCAAACAGTTCGACTGCTATACCTTCAAAGAATATTGCAAAACCTTGGGCACTCAGGCGAAATTTTCGTCGGTGTATCACCCGCAGTCCAATGGAGCAGTTGAAAGAGCCAATGGCCTGATTTTTTCGGGAATCAAGAAATGCTTGTTCGACCAGAAGAAGGGAAAATGGGTAGATGAATTACCGAAGGTGATCTGGTCTCATAACACCACAGTGTCAAGAGCAACAGGTTTCACACCTTTTCGCCTACTTTTCGGCACTGAGGCTATGACACCGGAGGAAATCAAGAATGAAAGCATGAGAGTCTTGAAAGGAAAAGAGATAGAGGAAATCGATAAGAAGGTGGAAAAGGACATGATCGAGCTGACGATCCTTGAAGCCGCAGAAAACATTGAGAAATACCAAAGAGAAACAAGGGCATGGAGAGACAAGAAGGTGGTCCGAAAGGACATCAAGACTGGCGACCTTGTGTTGAAAAGGAAGAAAAATTGGGAGAACCCAGGAAAACTTCATGAGTCTTGGGAGGGGCCTTACATCGCCAGGGAAACAGACATGCCAGGGGCTTTTCGTTTAATGGAGCAAACCGGCGAAGAGTTGTCGTATTCGTGGAATGCCGACAGCCTAAAAAGGTATTACCCATGAAAACCCCAGTTGTATCTAGATGTAATATACAACAGTTTTTTCTATTTTCGTAAGTTTGTATTCTAAAAAACTAAAAATCTGAATCACGTGTCTATAAGTGATTTCGGGAGAAAAAACCGACTTTCCTTTTCCTAGTTGTATTAGAATAAGAAGGACCGTACTCTTTTCCTTGCAAAGGGGGCTCTAAATCAAGAGGCAAGGTTTTTAACGAGGCGGGTCCTATGTAAATACTCTTTGTGATATATGTATAAAAAGAGTCTTCCCCCAAATCGCATATTTTTCAGAATTCCATCGTGAAAAAAGAAAAAAAAGTTCGTGAGAAAGGCTTCGTGATAGCCAGAATTCCATCATGAAAAAAGAAAAAAGTTCGTGAGAAAGGCTTCGTGATAGCCAGAATTCCATCGTGAAAAAAGAAAAAAGTTCGTGAGAAGGGCTTTGTGATAGCCAGAATTCCATCGTGAAAAAAGAAAAAAGTTCGTGAGAAAGGCTTCGTGATAGCCGAATTCCATTGTGAAAAAAAAAGTTCGTGAGAAAGGCTTCGTGATAGCCAGAACTCCATCGTGAAAAAAGAAAGTTCGTGAGAAAGGCTTCGTGATAGCCGGAATTCCATCGTGAAGAAAGAGGCTTGAGACAACGACAAGTTGTGTCCTAGAAAATCCTATCCACTAAGGGATTCCCACCTAAAAAGGCCAGAGACAACAACAAGTTGTGGCCTCAAATCCCACCCACGAAGGGATACCCACCAAAAAGGCCCGAGACAGCAGTAAGTTGTGGCCTAGAATCCCATCCATAAAGGGATTTCCACCGAAAAAGCATGCATGATGATTTCGAGAAAGTGAATGCGTAAGGGGTTGCCTGCAGATTTTTCTTTAGCGTAAACTGCTGAAAAGTTTTTTGTGATAACATCGTTGTAAGAAAAGAGCAAGGGGCTCGCGCGGAAAATCGTGGAAAATCTTGGTTGAAGCAACTGAGGGTTGCAGTATCAACCGAGGCAAGTCTGCCAATTGGATCAAGTCCACAAAATTCGAAAACAAATTTTGTCAATTTGAGCGACGACGGTTGAAATTTTCAAACACTAACGAAGATTTCTCCTAAAAGTATGCCCGATCGAAATACGCGAACACTAAGCTTCGTCAACCTGCCTTCAAGTTTTCATGCAAAACGGCAAGGTGGGGGAGGGTGACGTTTTTTCAAGAAAAAAAATGTATTCATTGCCTTATTCGCATAAAAACTTCGGAATAGTTCATCAACGATTACAACAGTCCGTACAAAAATTAGAATGAAAGCTCCACAACATGTCCTGGTTTACAAACTTTGTTTTCGGCAATATCGCTAGCATAAGCGAAGTCGGACGCGCCGCTAAGGGGCTAAGGGGCTCCGTCTTTGGAAGTTTTGCGGAGCGCGAAGTAGAGGATGCGAACGTCCCTTCTTACGAAACAAGAAAAATGAAGAGAGATCAAAACAACCCATAGAAAATTTTAGTGAGGCTTCAAGCCAAAAATCGAGAAGTCTTATTCGGGATAAACAAGCGCCACGCTTCGCCGCTAACAAACATCCTATCTCGATGAATTCGTAGTGGCATCACGTCCTGCGCAGGCCCGGCTTGCGGGACTCGCATAGGTTAAAGTTTACAAAACATTTGTTCGAGAAAAAGCTAAGTGAATCTACAAAATGTACAGACAACCTTGAGGGTGTGCAAGGTTCGGACAAAACATCTAATTCGTGACATCCACCTTCAGAGAACTGTCATCACGCCCGGAACCTTGCCCGTCGTTGCTGCCCTCATCACTGCTACTGCTTCTACTGCTGCTGCTGCCGCCCGAGCCCCCTTCGCCTGAGTCGTTAGAATCTTCGCCGAAAGATGACCCTTCGGGGGACGCAGCGATATTCTCGCGATCCTCTTCTTCGTTCAACTGAGAAGGAAAGAAAAGCAAATGTAAAGGGAGCTCGATAGACTGAAACACCGATAGCCTATACAAGTGACGAAATCGTGCAAAAATTTACCTCAGCAAGTTTAGTGCGCGCGATGACCTTGACGATCTCCTTCCCGCTGGTCAACCAAAACTCCCTCGCGAACTTGTTCTTGATGGCCTGAACATCTGCATTGGCTCGAAGTATCGAAGTGCTTGTGGCGCTAGGGAATCGGGAGATCTTGTCGCGGAACTTCTCCAAATTAGCGCAATCGAAGTCATGAAGAATCTTCAATATACTCTCCACGGAGAAGGCAGCCGCGAAGTCACAAGCGCCGGAGATCACCTCAGAGAGGGCCTTGAACTCAGTCTCCATCCAATCCGTGAATTCGGGAATTCCGATATTATCCGGGAGAGGAGCTGGACGAACGCTGAACTCGTTCAGTGACTTCTTGTATTCCTCGTAAAGGAGTTTCAACTTTTCCGAGAATTTCGGAAGTGTTCTTCTTCGAGGCTACATCCGCTCCGCCAACGCTTTTTCAAGGTTCGGGATTTTGCGATCTTTCGTGCTCGAGAGACTTGGCAAGACTAGCGTTGTTAGTGCGAAGATCTTCGGCAATTTTCGTAGCCCACTCGTGTTTCTCCCGAAGATTCTCGATTAAGCCGAGATCATCTTCGTGGGCCTTCGAACCTTTTCCGGCTCCTTTTAGGGCGCTCAAGGGCCGCCTCCGCGATCTTCTTTCCGTCTTGACTAGTCTTCAAGGCATCCGCCGGCTCGACCACCTTCTTCTCAAGCTCTATGTTCGCGGATTGTGCAAGGGCGAAGCCGCACTTGAGTTCCTTGGATTTTTGGGAAAGTTGCTTGTTTGCTTTCTCCTGTTCGGCAAGCCGCTCGACGGCAACTTTCCCGAGCATAGAGTGCTTGAGTGCGTAGTCTTCTTGAAAACGCGCCGGCTTCGATGGAGAGTAAGAGTGGAGAAGATCCTTGAATTCGAAAAATTCAACATCAAAATCTCGGATCGAAATTTGAGAAACGAAAAAAGCACAAAAGAGTAGAAAAGGGATGAACCTTGTTTGCTGAAGTGTTGCATGGTGACTTGTTTCGCCGAACCGGAAGAAGCTTTCCCCCGAGACGAAGGGGTGGTTTCGGAAGTAGGGTGAGGCCCTTTCTCAGAGTCCTGAGCAGCTCCTTCGGGTTGTTCCGAGCTCTCCCCTCCTGTTTCATCAACAATCACAGGCGATTTCCACAATGTTAAAATCTTGGACATCTTGCTCCCAACGCCAGTTGTCTCAAAACCAACACTCAATAACTCGCCGCGATGAGACGTACCAAAACTCTTGTTGAAAGCGGCCAAAGAAGGAGAGGGAGCCTGATCTTCGGGAACAACCTCCCGAACTTCGACCAAAGGAGCATGTTCGGTAGGATCCTCACCCCTTTGAATGGTGAGTTCAAGCTCCTTCGTGAATTCGGGGGAAGCTGCGTTCCGGGAGCGAGTAGACAGAGCGACATCGGCAGCAGGGGCTTCGACAACAGCGGGGGCTTCAGCAGGGACAGTAACTCCAACATCAGTAGTGGTTTCAGCAGCAGCAGCAGGTACAGCCTCCTTGCGAACTTCGGGAGCAGCATCTGAAAAGGAATCAATATCCACGAACTCATTCTCAGAACCCGACGGGCAATTATCTCGAAAGTTAAACAGAGGCCAGAAGCAAAAACCTTTCCGGCTATCCGCTTCCACAAAGGCATCGTTGTCGAAGGCAGATGGAACTCGCCGAACCCCGACGGAAGAAACCTTCTTCACCGCCTTCTTCAACTTTTTGCGACTCATCTGGGCTAGGCCCGAAGCCGCCTGAAGCTCTGCATCCGAAGTTCGTTCAGAAGTCTTGCGCTTACGCTTCGACGATTCCAGAGATCTTGTCCTGGAAGGCTTAACCCCAGAGGAAGTGCCCTCGCTGACAGATGATGAGCCTCGCTTCGAGGACCTCATTCGTGGGGCGTTGATAGGGGCAGCCGAACAACTGGCCACTACAACCGCGGGGACCTTGGGCTTGGGACCTGGACCTCAGGAACTGAAAGATTTTTCACCACAAACTTCGGTGAACACCCGATTAATCCTCCTCTTGTGTTTCACAAGAGCCTTATACGCCTTGTACTCGTTCATGGTGTATTCGCCTATCATGACGTTCACCCTTTTCTCTATCTCCATCATGAAGGCTTCAGTGCTCTGATCCTCACGAAGCTTAATCCTGAACTTCGGGAAAGGCACCTCTTGAGCTGCCCAGTTGACGTTAAAGTACACGATCTCAGTGGGAGACCAACCGCTGGAAATAGGCCAGATCCGGGCAGCCATGAACTCTTCAATAATGTCGCGGCCACCAAGTATAGTGCTGGCGAGATGAAATGCACTTTCGCAATTCCTAATCCCCAGTGCCCGCTGATTGAATTCGGCTGTGTTCACTGCTGTCAGGGGCGCAATCGGGCAAGACAAGGGATGAGTCGGGCCTGTGTAACCGGAAACTTCCGACATGTTGACCTTCAAATAAAACCAATGAGAGTTCCAGTCGTCGGTGAGGTTACTCTTGCAGCAGGGAGCAATCTGAATTCGGGTGATCCCTTTTCGGGTGTTCTGACGCCGGGTGTTGAAAGTGCAACACGCATGTTGAGTGTGATAGAACGCGCCGTCGTCGCCCTTGATAACTTCGGGGATAATCACCGGTTGTAGAATGCGGCAAAGGCGTCAACACCGGGGTTGCGGCCGAAGGTCTTCTTGATCCAAATGAATTTCGACACCTCAAGAAAAGAAGTCGGCGAAAGTTGGTGGATCTTCACCGAAAAGGCATCCGGAATAGCGGCGAGAATAGGGTCGCAGGGGAACCCGAGTCCACGGATGAAGAAGTCACGAAAGACGACAATTTCTCTCGTCCCTAGGGGTAGGGATTTGCTCATCAAGCGGGGCTCACTCGGCGGCCGACCGGAGGGAAGAACCCGCCCTCTCATATTTTCGAATCATATTGGTTGTGACCTTGGACTCTCCGAAAATAAGTGAGGGTGGCGGCGGGCCGGCAGACTTCACTTTAACCAGATCGCTGACACCGGCATCCACATCCCCGATATCTTCTCCATCATCAGATTGGACTTCCCCGTCTTCGCGACTCCTGGAGCCGCTAGGAGAGCCGGCATCTTCGGTTGGTGCAGCATGCTCAGCACCTTCGACAAGCCGGGTCATTTGGAAGACCGGTGCAATGAGTTCTTCGGTAGTCATGGGCCTGGCAGTGCTTTTAACTCGAGCCACCTAACCAACAGAGACAAACATACGAAGCAATAAGAACAACATTCGAGAATGAAATTCATAGAACAAAGATACTATTGCAGCAAAATATGATAAGTAAAAATTGAAAGAGAGAAACAAGATAATACCTTAGAGAGATGTGAAGAAAACCGGAGGATCGCGAGCTTTTCAGTAGAGCACAAGATGTTGCGAGCAAGAAAGTTTCACGAATCGTAAAAATCAGGAAGGCCGTAAAATTTTTTAACAGCGGGAGCCTTCTGTTTATAGGGGCGGGGAGGGGTAGTTCCGCGAAACTTGCCTCGATCTAACCGCTCTAGGGTTTCTGGGCGACGCGTGTCCCCTCCGACGTTCCGAGGGTGACGTTTTTTACTAAATTTCCGAAATATTCGTGGAATCGGATCGTCCGAGTCAACCCGCTTCCCCGAGGGGCTAGTGTTGGGGAATTCGGGAAAACCCGTCACCCTCAAAACGCTAAGTTTGACAAAGTTCTCGAGACATGTTTTTCGAGAACGAGAAACTCACGATTTTCGGAAGCCCGGAACCCGTGAAGCCTCGAAATCGCGAATGCGTGAAGTTCGGCAATCTTGATTCGGTGAAGAAATGGGGTCGCGAACATGCGGAAGCCGGAACCTCAAGGCGGCGATGGCGCAAACTTCGGAGGACGACCGATTCGGGGAATCTGTCGGGGACCCAGTTCGGGAGTCACGCGCGAAGACATGCACGAACCGACGAAGAAGCGAAGGCCGATTCGGGAATGCGTCGAGGACCCGGTTCGGGAGTCACGCGTGAAGACATTCACGAACCGACGGAGAAGCAAAGTCAAAGTTGTTGTCCCAAAAAGTCGGGTTTAGAGTGTGAACTAGTGGCGAGTTTGTAAATATGTTAGACGAAAAAGACATTCTTGTATGCGTTCACACTAGGAATATTCTCTCGAGCTCGAGGGTGTTTTTGGTATGTAAAAGTCCATTCATCTCCCTATAAAAGGGGGCGCGAGGGCACGTGTAAACGGATTCGGATTTTTGGGAACTTGTGCAATGCAGAGGAAATTCTTGTCTCTCCGCACTTTAACCTTGTGCAAGAACGTGCTAAGAACTCTCTCTCTCTCTCTCTCTCTCGTGTTAGGGGAATCATCCGAATTTTTCGGGTAACCCCCCAACAAACCTCCCCGGCGAGTACAAGTGGATCACCCAACTTCGAGGATCATCGACGACATGAATGAACGCACTACACGGTTGAGGGTTCGAACAATTCTCATTTCGCTCATCTTGTGTTTGTTGCTACTTTTGAGCCCAAAGACATTGGACACTCGCTATTTGATCACAATTGGGTTAATTCGATGCATGAGGAGTTGGAGAACTCGAGAGGAATCGGGTTTGGGAGTTGGTTGACCCTCCCCCGGGGTGTAAGTCGATTGGTACAAAGTGTGTGTGGAAGAACAAAGAAGGAGAGAAAGGTGAGGTTGTGAGAAACAAGTCGAGGCTTGTTGCTCGGGGGTTCGGTCGAAGGAGGGGATCGACTACGAGGAGACCTTTGCTCCCGTAGCCCGTTTGGAGGCGATTAGGATCCTTCTAGCCTTTTCCTTGGCTAAAGGGTTCAAGTTGCACCAAATGGATGTGAAGAGTGCTTTTCTGAATGGTGTGTTGGAGGAAGAAGTGTATGTGAGGCAGCCTCCGGGGTTTGAGAGTGAGAAGTACCCCCACCGGGTGTACAAGTTGAGGAAGGCGTTGTATGGGTTGAAGCAGGCGCCTAGAGCTTGGTATGGTAGGTTGAGGGGGTTCTTGTTTGAGAGAGGTTTTGAGATGGGGAAGGTCGATCGGACCTTGTTTTTCCGAGGCGAAGCGAGAGATATCCGATTGTGCATGTGTACGTGGATGATATTGTCCTTGGTGGCTCGTCTAACTCTCTTGTTGCAAGGTTTGCAGAGGATATGAGCAGGGAATTTGAGATGAGCATGATGGGCGAGTTGCAGTTCTTCCTCGGGCTACAAATCAAGCAATCAAAGGAAGGAACATTTGTGCACCAAGCTAAGTACACCAAGGACATTGTGCGGAAGTTCAAGATGGAGGATTCCAAGGCTATGATGACGCCGATGAGTACGACTACAGCTCTTGATGCGGACGAGGAAGGTGAACATGTGGACCAGAAGGAGTACCGAAGCATGATCGGGTCACTCCTCTACTTGACGGCGACGAGGCCGGACATCCAGTTCTCGGTATGTCTGTGCGCTCGTTTTCAAGCGTCTCCGAGGACTTTGCATCGGCACGCGGTGAAGAGAATTTTCAGGTACTTGCGTCACACTCCCGACTTCGGCCTTTGGTACTCCGCGTCATCTTCTTTGGCGCTTCATGGTTTTTCAGACATGGATTTTGCCGGGTGTCGGTTGGATAGGAAGTCCACTTCTGGGACTTGCCAGTTTTTGGGTTCTTCTTTGGTGTCTTGGTCTTCCCGCAAACAATCGAGTGTTGCTCAATCCACTACCGAGGCTGAGTACGTTGCCGCTGCTAGTTGTTGCTCTCAGCTCGTTTGGATTTCATACAGCATGAGTGACTTTGGTGAGGAGTATACCCATGTCCCACTTCAATGTGATAGCACCAGTGCCATAAGTGTTGCAAAGAACCCGGTGTTCCATTCCAAAACCAAGCACATAGAAGTGAGGTATCATTTTTCGAGAGACAACATAGAGAAAGGAAAGATAGCTTTGATCGATGTACCCACACATGACCAACTAGCCGATATTTTCACCAAACCCCTAGATCAAGCAACTTTCACTTGTTTGCGGGGGGAACTTGTTGTGTGTTTGATTTCTTGAGTTGGGTGTGTGGGAGCTCCTTTGTAGCATATGTATAGTTTCCTTTGTGCATTTCTTGCATTTGGCATGGCATATGTAACATGATGTATAGGCATCCTTGTATCTTAGATTGCATGCATTTTGTATTATATGCATTAGTTAGGAAAAGCTTCTCTCATATACATTGTTCACCATGGAATGAGATATATGTCTTTGTGAGCTTGTTTGGTATGCTATGGTTAGTTTGGCTTAGCTCTTGATGATCTTGATGAATAATCCGTGGTTGATAGCTATGTTTTTGAAAATGTCACATGTATGCTCTCTCATGTGTAAATGCCTTTATATGATCTTGACATGTTTTAGTGGCTTGGTTGTGCTTAGTTTGTGGTTGGATAGCTAGTTTATTGATCATATGGGACCAAAGGCTCATTTGCCATCATGAATGTTTAGCCCTCTTGCTTCATCTTATGGAGGGGCATAAGTTCCTTTTTGTCGCAAAGACATTTCATGTACCAATTATAAATCTGAAAATGAAATGAAAAATGTGTGGAAATGTGCTTCCATGTCATATGTGCTGAATTTAATTTGCTTTGGGTGCTAAACCGTTGCATGATGCCTACCAATGAGAAGTCTCATACATAGAAGTAGGCACATGGCTCGGTGGCTTTGACATGACATGAGGTGCTTGTGGGTGTTTGTGATGGTCTTATGATTAGAATGGTTGTCCTAGCATGAAGTTTGTGTGGCTTTGCCATTTTGATATGCCTTGATCATGTTTAGGACTTTGCTCATGAGAGGCAAGTTTTCGCAAAATTGCCCAAATCCATCTTAGCTTCTTCCAATGGTTGTGAAACTTGGTGATCATGTAGTTGAGATCGATACGAAGCCGTAGAGTATCTAACTTGCTCATTTGGACATGTGTAGCATTCTTTGTTGAATTTTGTCTATTTGAGAAGCTCTAGGTTGAATATTTTGCATTTTTGGCTTGATTCATGCATTGCCAACAAGGGGGAGAAGTTTGAGCTTGAAATGGCTTGCTCGATGCATTTATAACGTTTTCGAGTGGTTTTGAGCCATTTCTGGGCTCTGGTGTGCACCGGTCTGACCGGTCGAGGTCACCGGTCTGACCAGTGTGAGTGCTGATCCTGTGCACATCTTACGCACCGGTCTGACTGGTGGTGATGACCGGTCTGACCGGTGTGAGCTGAAGTTGCTGCAGCTGCCCTGTTTTCAGTTAGTTTGCATGCATTCGTCCAGGGGGAGGTGCATTGGTTCAGGGGGAGCTTGCATGTGTGCAGGGGGAGCTCTTTGTGTGTTTGAGCTTTGTTTCGGTGGTTTGCGCTCTTTGCTTGAGCCTTGTTTTGTCTCGGATGTGTCGAGCCATTGCCCTTGCCTAAGGGGTCCGAGACTTGTCTTCTTCAAGTGATCTTGCTCTTTGCCTTTGTTTGGCTTTCGATCGCTTGTTGGAGTTTCTTTTTGTTTGTTTCTTTTCTTTTTCTTTTCTCTCTTGTTACTTTCGTGTGGGTGTTGTCAATGCACTCATCAAGGGGGAGATTGAGGACCATGTGTGGTTCGAGGACCGGTGGATGGTCGCTTCCTTGTGTGATGAGTGATTGACAACGTTGTGTGGACTGATTCTTGGCTAAGTATTGCAGGTGCAGGTTGCGGCTTGGCGGGTGTTGGTGCGGGTGAAGAACAAGCGCGAAAGGTCGTCGCCGGTGAGGCCTCCGGGTGTGGAGAAGACAAGTAGGCTTCGTTCGAGGGACCGGTGGCCGGCGGGGTCAAGTGCGGGCCGCATGGTGGAATGGACAAGCAAGATGAAGTCATGGACGGTTTCTTGGTTGAGCCTCAAAACCAAGATCGAGCCGGGGCTACGTGGGAGCCGAGTCATGAGTGGAGATTGGCGAAGGCTACACCGAGTTCGCGGGGTTTCCGGTGGTTCACCGAGAAAACCACTGTGTTCCTTGGTTGATCCACAAAGCCCGGACCGAAGAACCGAAGACGGAGCGGCGGCGCGCGGACCGGTCGACCGGGTGGGTACCGGCCCGGCCGGTGAGGAGCACCGGTCGACCGGTGTGCGACGACGCGGTCCCGAGACTTCGAAGCGGAGGACACGCGTCAGGATCGCATGGCTTGCGTCGAGGCTACGCAGGGTGCGGTCGCCGGGCATCCGTCCGATAGTGAAGACATGAAGACTTCCAAATCCGCCCTTGAGGGGCTTGTATCCCTAGTTATTAGGAAAGGACATTTTAGACTTTCGGTTGCCTCCATATAACCCAAGAGGTGAGAGGATGGCAGCCAAGCCTTGGAACCCTAGCTCTTTTGTTTTCCTATTTTCCCTTCCTATTTTCCTTAGGATTTCCATAGGACTAGCTTGAGTGCTTCATGGTGAGATCTTGTGAGAGGGTGGATGATTGGGCAGCAAGCTAGACCTTGTAAGAACCTTTGTTGCATGTATAGATGATTCGGCGTGGTTCGTCAAAGTTTGGATGTGTTGTTCCCGGTTGTTCTTGGTGGTGATTTTCGGAGCCCTCTCTTGGTGATTTCTTTTGGTTGTTTTCGGGACCTTTCTCTTGGGGATTTGATGGGGGAAATTTGTGGGAACCCTTCATGGTTCTTTGGGCTGTGACTCCCCTCCCAAATCCGTGAGTAAAGGGGCTCGATTTTGGGTTTTTCCGAGTTCTAGGGTTAGAGGTGTTCTTGGCGGGATTTCTTCGATTCCTCCTTTTTGGACGAGTTTTGGTGGGATTAAACTTGGCTATGGACTCATCATGAGGTGTCAGGGACAGCCATGAGGGTACCCTAAAAAGACGGGGGGAATCCTGCTTAAAACCTGCAAAAAATACAAAACACAAACACACCCCGAACCTAACGCAAAACATACGCACACAGCACAACCCACGCCGTGATGGCCCCCGTGGCCCACCAGAGCGGCCCAACAAAGCGCCCCCCTCGAGCGAGGTCTGCCTCGCTCGAGGGCTCACGCTCCCTCGAGCGGACTTCGCCTCGCTCGAGGGTCCACACCACCCTCGAGCGGGCTCCGCCTCGCTCGAGGGTCCCCGCCCCCCCTCGAGTGGGCTCCGCCTCGCTTGAGGCTCCCTCACGAGCGCACCTGCTCCCGCACGCGGGTACGAGCATTTAATGCTCTGACACAGCAAAGCCGCGCCATCACGCGCCTGGGAACCATGCCCCGGCGCTGTTCCGCCAACTCCCTAGGGGGAGCCCATCCCCTCCACTGTGGGGGACTGTGCGACGAGGCCGTTGTCAGCTCCGTGACACTGTGCCGCCCACTCTAGTACGGCTAACGCGCCGCGCCCTCGAAGGGGGCCGGCCGCACCCTCGAACCCTCCTCTCGTTACTCTGCAGGGTCAAACCGTGACGTCACGCCGGGGGGAGCGCCATCCCCGTCGCTGTCGGTCCTGCGCGGCCATACCCGCCCCTGCAGCGCCACGCCAGGCACTGCTACAACTACTCCGACGCTGTTGATCACGCGGGGACGGGACGTCGCCACGCCTGCTACTGCACCCCGTACGGATCACCGTCAACGGCTCCCTCGAGCCAATCTAAAGGCACCTCGGTCAACCACTACGCCTCTACCCTCGAAGTCACCCCTGTTCGGGCACAGGACACGCTGCGACACCGTAATTGGAGCAAGATTCGCCGGGACGGCCGTCAGCTCCACGGCACTGTGCACCATACCTCCACACGTAGCTAAATAGTGCGGCATGCTTGTAAATTGCCCTCTCCTTGGCCTATAAAAGGGAGGTGATTCCACCCGCCACGGGGACAGGACACGAGACATCAGACACGGGACAACGGATAGCGAACGTTCGCACGCTCTCGGTCCTCCCCACGATATTGGCACTCGCCTCAATCACTCCTCCTGGGACTTGGGGGCCACGCCTCCTCTCCCACCTTGCTTGTAGCCGCCCCACTACAGGCACCCCGGTGCAAAGCAATATAGTGCCTCGAGCACACCCCCTTGGACGTACGGCCCTGGCCGGAACCAGGATAAACCAAGTGTCCTTAGTTGCTTAGCACCGACCATCGAGAGACAGATCTTAGCGCTTATTACTAGTTAGTGTCGGGACTACATTCCGCACCGACAGTTGGCGCCCACCGTGGGGCTCTGCGCGCTGAAGGTCAACTCGTCACCAAGCTCTCTTGATGGTGATTCGCACCGAGTACCGCGGCCAGCGTTACTCCATCGGCAGCTCGGACCCCCTCCCGGCCGGGTTCGAAATCCGGTTCGGGGGCCTGAACTTTCAGGCTACGAGGAACAGCTACCTCATGCGCCCCACTAACTGTGAGGAACTCCGCGCGCGGTGCCGGGCGGGTCCGCCGATCGCCGCCGCACGCGTCGCCACGACACCGGCACCCGCCAACACGGATGTGGCGGGTCCCTCGGCGCCATGGCACCACCGTCGCTCCCGGCCGGCACTCGCGACGGGCGCGGTGTCACACACGATTTTCCGAAGGAAACCAAGTGCAAACCTATATGCATGCCGGGATCAAGTTTCATGCATATAGGCCGACATAAGTGAATAACGAAACAATATCACAAAAGAAAAAGGGAGATTATCGAGTTTACGCTTAATCTTGGAAACGGAGGCACCAAACTTCACAAGCAATCGGCCCGGGGGTTGCGTACGCCTAGAACCGGCAACATCTTCACAAGACTTCGAGTAGCTTCCTCCTTCGAGCAACATTGTTTATAGCGAGGGTGAGCACTTGTCGTACTCGGCAAGTGTGGGGAAAGTATGAATGCAAAGGCTTTATAGTGGACTGGGCTATAAGCATTTAGCATTTTAGTTGGTCAAGTTTTATTAGCACCCGATTACTAATAAAGTATAAGTTTATACCATCCCACATTAAGCATGAGGTAAGAGATACGCCGTAAGCACATGGCAAACATAACCATAACACATATCACAATTTAAGTCCATCTTCAAGTTCGGTTATCATGTGAGGGTCCGGGCCGCTCTTGACCGTGAGCACGGCTAATCGATTAGTTTAACACTGCGAGAGGTTGTACACTTTCACCACAAGCGGCGTAAAAGATCCGAAGAACTTTGGACCCAACCATGCGACGCTAGCTAGGCACCATACCACACCGCCGAGGTGTGATTGCATAGGGACGCTACAAGGCCTTTACAAAGGTTCTCCAACAAGTAGTGACCCACAAGGTCCGGATCGATTAGCAAGGTATAAAGTCCCCTAGCGAGGTCGATACCCCACCATAAGAAGAATAACTCACCCAACCCCCGCTAGAGCGAGTCCATACCCCGCAGTACCGCCGATCCCTTGTCCTTATCAGGTAAGATCACCCCAAGCTAAAGTTCCTAATTATTCAGCCAAGACCATTGCCCATTAGTTCTTGTGGTTGTACTGTTTTCCTGGGTGGTTCTCCATGTTCTGATTAATGCACAGTGATCTTATATTAAAATTATCATAAAGGAACATAGAGCATAAAATGATAACCGTGTTGATTAACACCAACCCGAGTTGAGCAACCTAAGCAATATCTACCATCAATGTTAATTAAGAACCGGGTTCAAGATAACGATCAAAAGAGGCTAGTCATCCTTAATAGGCACCCATCAAAATTAATGCAAGGCACATGCAATAGTGATTAATAAAGTTATTAGGACAAAAGATCAAAGACACACTTGCCTATAACCAAAGAGTAGTTGCTCGAGATTGTCTTCACCTTCACACTCTTCCAAGTTCTCGAACCACGTTCATTCTACTCGCATAAATCATCGAGCACAAGCATACAAAGCAAACAAACAAACATAACTAAGAACAATACACCACTTCGAAAGAAAAGCTTTAAAAGAACACACTAAAGGATAGGCTCGATTAGATGGATCACTAGAGAACGCAAAGTGTGCTTGGAAGGGAAAGGCTTGGTTAACTTTGGAGAGATGGTCGCGGAAGATTGATCAAGGACCGAAAAGATCACACTAAGGTAGAGCTTGATCCTATTGGTTACGTAAGCGCAAGAAACAACCGAAACGGAACTAAGGTCGAAACAATCGGAAGATTATTATCCATCAACAAGAGACTACGTGCTTGTCATGTTTTAATTAAGAAATCATTTGAGAGAATTTTTCGAGAGAAATACTCTATGTTACTATTAAAAAAATACATTTAATTAAAGAAATCGCGATAAACCTAATCATATTTTATTTATAACATTTGAGTGGAAGTTATGTCAAGCTAACAATTACTTTAGAAAGATAAAGCAAGTATAAGACATCTAGGCGAATAACTTTATGTTACGTGCTCAACTAAACATATTTTAATATTGAAAAGGCATTTATGATGTCATTAGGCATATTAACTTTACTATGAAAACCGATGTTTAACATCTTTTATTAAGAAAAACTTGTTATGAGTAGGGATTAACCAATTACATCATGATTAAAGAAAACCGGATTATAACCTAATCACTTTTTATTTATAAAAGCATTGGAATAAGAATTAGTCAAGATTAACATGCGGTTTTAGTGTTAAAACAAGTAACGGAGGTGATACACATGCTAACGTATAAGTTAAGGTAAGCAAACGAGAGCGGTAGCAATGAACTATCATGTGCATAAGAAACCTTAGGCTAGGTCTAGGAAAACTAGTCTACGAAGAGAACTCGGATGAACAAAGAACAAGCTGGATGACGGAGACTTTGATTCTAAGAAAGATAGCCGCACAACGTTGGATCAAAGAGCGAAAGAGGACGGTTGTCTTACATAAAAGACAATTATGATAGGACGGCATGTACTAGGATTGGAAAGATGCGGAGCTTGAAAGAAGGCTAGCTCTACAACGGAGACACACTAAGACGAGCTTGAGCTAACACTAGAAAGATTCGAGCTTCGGATAGACTTGATCAAAAGAGATCTTGGGGTAAAGAACGTCTAACGATTGATTTGCACATATGAGAGAGCAAAACTATAAGCTTAGGTTTATTTTAGTAAACAAAATATGCAAAGGATATTTCATAAAGAAAATACCCTAAGTTGGATTTAATGCAAATTAGATTTTATTTGCAAAGCCGGTGTAAAGAACTAGTCAAGTTTTACTTATAAAGATTCATATATGGATTAACCAGTTAAACATTTAATTTAGAAAAACTAAACTATATGAACAATCTAAACGAAACTTTGTAATTCGAGTAGATCATATTATTATTAAAAACATCATAATATTGGCATTAATCAAATTAATATTTATTATAAAAGCCGATGTAAAAGCCTAATCAAATTTTAATTGTAAAAGATTAATTAACTATTAAACAAATTAACATTTGATTTACGAAAACCTAGATAAAGATCTAATTAACTTTTATGTACAAAACATGTGATAGGAACATTAATCAAATTAAATTTTCTTATGAAAAACGATGTATAGATCTATATTGCTTTTATTAATAAAAGGCGTGTATAACTAGACATTAATCAAAATTAATATTAAATTTATTTCCAGAAAACAAAACATGGTGAAAACACACCACTAACGCGTGCTTTACATTATTATGGACTCGACGCAATTTGAACAGATGAAATCGGATCTAAAAAAAAGATATGGCTCTATACAGATCTGAGGACCTAGATGTGAAGATTGAAACTTCCAGGGACTCTTCTGCGAAAACTCAGGGGCGTATACATAATTATGTATTAAAACCCAATGGTTTACTTGCAAAAGGTCTAGGGTGGATGGAATCTAGGGAATCTGATAGTTTCAGGGGGTTTCTTGCAAAAGGAACTAGACACATGATTTGGGTCTAGGGATTAGGGGAAAACGCAGGGGCCTAAACAGAAGATGCCCCTTCTTCTTCCTTAAGATCAGGGCGCAGAGCAGCTCTGCCGGCTCCAATCGCCGACGGTCCGGGCCACCTAGGGTTCGGGCGAGCAGCGCAGAAGGTAGAGGAGATCGAGGGGAGTTCGTGAGGGTGCTCACCGATGGCAAGGGCATGGAGGGGCGGCCGCAATGCGGCCGACGGCGGTCGGCAAGCTCACCGGCTTGGTCTTGCGCGGGCCGAGGTGCTCCGGCGGATCTCCGGCGGACGAGGAAGCGGGCGGCTGCGCTCGGCTCGACCTCGTGAAGCTCGTGGCGGCCTCGGCTTGGCCCGTCGGACGATGGGGGCGGCGGGTGGGCGGTGGCGGCGCGCGGCGGCGCGGCCCGGTGCGGCGGCGCGGCGCGAGAGGCGAGGCGCGGGGCGGCGGCGGGCGGAACACGCGAGGGGGAGGCTCGGCCGCGGCTAAATAGGGCGAGCGAGGAGGTAGTCGTGGCGCGCACGGACGCCAAGGACGGGGAAGCACCGGACTCCGGCGGAGTCCCGGCCGAGCACGAGGCGGCGGCAACGCGGGCTCGGATGGGCCTCGCGCGGGGCCACGACGGGGCGATGGACCGGGTCGGGCGGGTGCACGGTTGGGCCAAGGCGGGCTGAGGGATAGAGCTGGGCCAAAAGTTACCCTGTGCTAAGGAGAAGAGTTCAGGGGGCAAGGGCATACTTCAAGATTTGGGCTGCCCAGCTGCCATGGGTCGGGATAGAAACGAGCTGTGGAACGAGTTGGAGGAGCAAAGGCAGACTTCCGAGGATGGGCTTGGCCCAAGAGAATTGGAGGAATTTTCATTTTCCGAAATTAATTTCCTATGCGAAAACAATTCCAGTAAAACCTAGAAATTGTTTAAAGGCACTAAAAATACTCCGAAAATCACAAAAATTCCAGGAAAATTCCCAGAGCTAGATTTGAGCATGAACAATCCAAATAAAGTATTTGGAGCTCATGAAAAAGATTTTAGAGCCTTCTAATAAATAGAAATAGCTCAAGAAAAATGAGAAAAAATTCCAGAAAAATCCAGAAAATTCTCGGAAGGATTTGGACGGCTCCCAAACGCGTTTTCGAAACCTTTTGCACTCGGGAAGCACCAAGATGCATCGGCATGAATGCAACACTCACAAATTTTTATTTGATTTAGAAAAATCAAACAAGGATTTTTCCTATACTATATTTCATGTAAAGAAAAATAAATGTTGGGAAAATTTTAAAATGATGAGAAAATTGTTATTTAGTCATTCTTTATTCACATCCTGAAATTGGAAATTTCAGGGTGTGACAACTCTACCCCCCTTAAAAGGAATCTCGTCCCGAGATTCGAAAAAGGTTAGCAAGAAACAAAGACTCATGGGGGTATTATCCAAAGCTTATCAACTTTCTTCATATCGACCTTCCTTCCACAAGCATACCAAACACGCCCTTCTATACTTCATAGCTCATTGGACTTGTATAGGAATATATAGTCCGGTTCCACTTATAACTTATCCATTCTTCTATCATTGTGTTTTTCTCCATTCTTTGCTTTGCTCCATCATAGTCCTTAGTAGATCAACTTGTGCATCGGGATTCTTTTTGATAGTAGTGACATATATAGGTCGAACAAACTTGGGGTAGGGTTTGTCGGAACCGGGTTTCGTACCATTATTTGCCCCTAGATGTGATAACTTCTTCGTCGTCTCGTCCTACAATTTTGTTTGTTAGATCGCTTGCGTCTACCAGGTTTGTATTCCTTGCAAGCGATAATCCAATCATCAATGTTTAGGGTTTGAGTATGACCTTCAGCTTGAGAACCTTCTTCTTGAGTTGAGTTTTAGGTGGACAACATCCTCTGCTTATTGATATTTATAAGGTTATGTTGGCGAGCTCCTGCTGTCATAAGACTAGATTCCTTACGGGGTATGAAAAAGCATCGTGCTCACCACCGGACACGTATCCGGAGCCTTGTTAACCTCATGTTGTTTCTCCATTGTTAGTTTCGGTGCCTCATGCTTCTTCTTCTTTCTTTGATTATTCCATGCTTCAGCAAGTTGCCTCTTCTTGGCCCAATGGGAACTCTGTCTTTGGCCATCTCATTACGAAAGTAGGTTGTGCTAGGCTGCATCTTTCCTTGTTAGGCTTGAGTCTGATAGCTTCTATTTATCAAATGGTGGAGGATTCATGTTTTGATGGTTATCATTGGTGACAGTATTGTGGTCTTTAGGAAGTGAAGCTTGCTCTATAATGGACTGATGAATCTTAACCATGGTTTGAGCCATTGCTTGCGGAACTGAGTTTGTGCGGCGATATACTCCAACATCTTGCATTCCCATGATGAGGTTGCAAGAGCAATGTTGATGTTTCCTTCATTATCTTTATCTTCATGATTTATGTTGGAGCTCTCCATATGATTGGGTATTTGCGATAGGATCGAAGAGATAGGGTGAAGAGTAGAGAGAAAGAATGGGAAGAGCAAGGAGGTGGGAGATACAAAAGAAGAACCCAACTAAGCAAATGATGTCATTGCAGATATAAGATCCACAATACACCAACACTCACTTCAAAGAACCAACACAAGTAATGTCATAAAACCAAGCATCATCATGCAAGCACTGAATTCCACCAATCAAGGCATAGTTAAGGGAACGAACTACACGTTGTTAATAAAGTCAGAGGGTATCCTCCTAATAGATCAGATGTAGCTCCCAGCAAGGATATCCATAAATAATGGACTTTTCCCAGATCAAGGAGTACGAAATTATGAGTTCATCCCAACTGGAATCACCCCAATCGGAGGTTTAGAACTCGAGATATGAATTAAACAAGATGGCTATGTCAGCAGTGTTGACAGATTCGGGAACCTCCAAAGTTTCGGGCATAACTCTCTGTATATGAAACCAAAATTGATGAATTTTGGACAGAGTGAATCTTATGAAATTCCTGAACTACTCCAATTGGATTTACCTCAATCGGAGGTCCGTTGCCCGAGATGTAAAATAATGAAGGTAACTAGGTCAGCAGGGTTTACAGATTCTGATAGCTCCAATGTTTCGAGCATAGCTCCTGGAATATGTACTGGATAGGTCTGAATTTTTGATAGAACTTCACTTATAAAATTTAGGAACTAACCCAACTGATTTCATGTCAATCGGAGTTCTGTAGCTTGAAAAAGAATTAAAACAGCGCTGATGTGTCGGAGATCTGCGCGAAAAAGATAGATTATCAAGGGTAACAATTCGCCTTTTGACTGATTGGCGAAATTGCTTGAGAGAAGTGGAAAAGAGAGACAAGATCAAGATCAGGGGAAGAGTAAATTAACAAACAAGGGTAGAGGTCATAATCATTTGCGAAACAATGATGTGCAAATGAAAATGTGATTGTCAATAGTGAGCTATCAAGGAGGATTGATGAAAGATATGGTTTAAGAATCGAGAATATTCATCACGAGCTCAAGGGAAAGGTAGTGATGAATTTTAGATCAAAAGAAACCTTAAGAAATCACCATTACTATCTAGGCTCACGTCCTACGGTCGATACGGCTACGATACCACTCTGTCACACCTGATTTTCCGAAGGAAACCAAGTGCAAACCTATATGCATGCCAAGATCAAGTTTCATGCATATAGGCGACATAAGTAAATAACGAAACAATATCACGAAAGAAAAAGGGAGATTATCGAGTTTACGTTTAATCTTGGAAACGGAGGCACCAAACTTCACAAGCAATCGGCGGGGTTGCGTACGCCTAGAACCAGCAACATCTTCACAAGACTTCAGAGTAGCTTCCTCCTTCTGAGCAACATTGTTTATAGCAAGGGTGAGCACTTGTCGTACTCAGCAAGTGTGGGGAAAGTAGGAATGCAAAGGCTTTATAGTGGACTGGGCTATAAGCATTTAGCATTTTAGTTGGTCAAGTTTTATTAGCACCCGATTACTAATAAAGTATAAGTTTATACCATCCCACATTAAGCATGAGGTAAGAGATACGCCATAAGCACATGGCAAACATAACCATAACACATATCACAATTTAAGTCCATCTTCAAGTTCGGTTATCATGTGAGGGTCCGGGCCGCTCTTGACCGTGAGCACGGCTAATCGATTAGTTTAACACTGCGAGAGGTTGTACACTTTCACCACAAGCGGCGTAAAAGCTCCGAAGAACTTTGGACCCAACCATGCGATGCTAGCTAGGCACTATACCACCTTGCCGAGGTGTGATTGCATAGGGACGCTACAAGGCCTTTACAAAGGTTCTCCAACAAGTAGTGACCCACAAGGTCCGGATCGATTAGCAAGGTATAAAGTCCCCTAGCGGTCGATACCCGACCATAAGAAGAATAACTCACCCAACCCCCGCTAGAGCGAGTCCATACCCCGCGATACCGCCGATCCCTTGTCCTTATCGGTAAGATCACCCCAAGCTAAAGTTCCTAATTATTCAGCCAAGACCATTGCCCATTAGTTCTTGTGGTTGTCTCGTTTTCCGGGTGGTTCTCCATGTTCCGATTAATGCACGGTGATCTTATATTAAAATTATCATAAAGGAACATAGAGCATAAAATGATAACCGTGTTGATTAAAACCAACCCAGTTGAGCAAACTAAGCAATATCTACCATCAATGTTAATTAAGAACCGGGTTCAAGATAACGAGTCAAAAGAGGCTAGTCATCCTTAATAGGCACCCATCAAAATTAATGCAAGGCACATGCAACAGTGATTAATAAAGTTATTAGGACAAAAGATCAAGGACACACTTGCCTTTAACCAAAGTGTAGTTGCTCAAATTGTCTTCACCTTCACACTCTTCCAAGTTCTCGAACCACGTTCATTCTACTCGCATCAATCATCGAGCACAAGCATACAAAGCAAACAAACAAACATAACTAAGAACAATACACCACTTCGAAAGAAAAGTTTTAAAAGAACGCACTAAAGGATAGGCTCGATTAGATGGATCACTAGAGAACGCAAAGTGCTTGGAAGGGAAAGGCTTGGTTAACTTTGAAGAGATGATTGTGGAAGATTGAGCAAGGACCGGAAAGATCACACGGAGATAGAGCTCGATTCTATTGGCTACGCAAGCGCAAAAAAACGCTGAAACAGAACTAATCTCGAAACTATCGGAAGATTATTATCCATCAACAAGAGACTACGTGCTTGTCATGTTTTAATTAAGAAATCATTTGAGAGAATATTTCGAGAGAAATACTCTATGTTACTATTAAACAAAGTTACATTTAATTAAAGAAATTGCGATAAACCTAATCATATTTTATTTATAACATTTGAGTGGAAGTTATGTCATGTTAACAATTACTTTAGAAAGATAAAGCAAGTATAAGACATCTAGGCGAATAACTTTATGTTACGTGTTCAACTAAACATATTTTAATATTGAAAAGGCATTTATGATGTCATTAGGCATATTAACTTTACTATGAAAACCGATGTTTAACATCTTTTATTAAGAAAAACTAGTTATGAATAAAGATTAACCAATTACATCATGATTAAAGAAAACCGGATTATAACCTAATCACTTTTTATTTATAAAAGCATTGGAATAAGAATTAGTCAAGATTAACATGCGGTTTTAGTGTTAAAACAAGTAACAGGTGATACACATGCTAACGTATAAGTTAAGGTGAAGCAAACGAGAGCGGTAGCAACGAACTATCAAGTGCATAAGAAACCTTAGGCTAGGTTTAGGAAAACTAGTCTACGAAGAGAAGTCAGATGAACAAAGAACAACTGGATGACAGAGACATTGATTCTAAGAAAGATAGGCGCACAACGTTGGATCAAAGAAGCGAAAGAGTATAGTTGTCTTACATAAAAGACAATTATGATAGGACGACATGTACTAGGATTGGAAAGATCCGGAGCTTGAAAGAACGCTAGCTCTACAACGAGAGACACACCGAGACGAGCTTGAGCTAACACTAGAAAGATTCGAGCTTCGGATAGACTTGATCAAAAGAGATACCGGGGTAAAGAACGTCTAACGATTGATTTGCACATATGAGAGAGCAAAACTATAAGCTTAGGTTTATTTTAGTTAACAAAATATGTAAAGGATATTTCATAAAGAAAATACCCTAAGTTGGATTTAATGCAAATTAGATTTTATTTGCAAAGCCGGTGTAAAGAACTAGTCAAGTTTTACTTATAAAGATTCATATATGGATTAACCAGTTAAACATTTAATTTAGAAAAACTAAACTATATGAACAATCTAAACGAAACTTTGTAATTCGAGTAGACCATATTATTATTAAAAACATTATAGTATTGGCATTAATCAAATTAATATTTATTATAAAAGCCGATGTAAAAGCCTAATCAAATTTTAATTGTAAAAGATTAATTAACTATTAAACAAATTAACATTTGATTTACGAAAACCGAGGTAAAGATCTAATTAACTTTTATGTACAAAAACATATGATAGAAACATTAATCTAATTAAATTTGATTATGAAAAACGGTGCATAGATCTATATAGCTTTTATTTATAAAAGGCATGCATAACTGACATTAATCAAAATTAGTATTAAATTTATTTTCAGAAAACCAACATGGTGAAAAACACACCACTAACGCGTGCTTTACATCATTATTGACCTAACGCAATTTGAACAGATGAAATCGGATCTAAAAAAAAGATATGGCTCTATACAGATCTGAGGACCTAGATGTGAAGATTGAAACTTCCAGGGACTCTTCTGCGAAAACTCAGGGGCGTATACATAATTATGTATTAAAACCCAATGGTTTACTTGCAAAAGGTCTAGGGTGGATGGAATCTAGGGAATCTGATAGTTTCAGGGGGTTTCTTGCAAAAGGAACTAGACACATGATTTGGGTCTAGGGATTAGGGGAAAACGCAGGGGCCTAAACAGAAGATGCCCCTTCTTCTTCCTTAAGATCAGGGCGCAGAGCAGCTCTGCCGGCTCCAATCGCCGACGGTCCGGGCCACCTAGGGTTCGGGCGAGCAGCGCAGAAGGTAGAGGAGATCGAGGGGAGTTCGTGAGGGTGCTCACCGATGGCAAGGGCATGGAGGGGCGTCCGCAATGCGGCGGCGGCGGTCGGCAAGCTCACCGGCTTGGTCTTGCGCGGCCGAGGTGCTCCGGCGGATCTCCGGCGACGAGGAAGCGGGCGGCCGCGCTCGGCTCGACCTCGTGAAGCTCGTGGCGGCCTCGGCTGGGCCGTCGGACGATGGGGGCGGCGGGTGGGGCGGTGGCGGCGCGCGGCGGCGCGGCCCGGTGCGGGCGGCGCGGCGCGGGGAGGCGAGGCGCGGGGCGGCGGCGGCCGGAACACGCGAGGGGGGGGAGGCTCGGCCGCGGCTAAATAGGGCGAGCGGAGGAGGTAGTCGTGGCGCGCACGGACGCCAAGGACGGGGGAAGCACGGACTCCGGCGGAGTCCCGGCCGAGCACGAGGCGGCGGCAACGCGAACTCGAGTGGGCCTCGCGCGGGGGCCACGACGGGCCGATGGACCGGGTCGGGGCGGGTCGCAGGTTGGGCCAAGGCCGGGGTGAGGGATAGAGCCGGGCCAAAAGTTAAGCGTGCCAAGGAAAAGAGTTCGGGGGGCAAGGGCATACTTCAAGATTTGGGGTACGCAGGTTGTCATGGGTCGGGACGGAAACGAGCCGCGGAAAGAGTTGGAGGAGAAAAGGCGGACTTCCGAGGATGGGCTTGGCCCAAAAGAATTGGAGGAATTTTCATTCTCCGAAATTAATTTCCAATGCGAAAACAATTCCAAGTAAAACCTAGAAATTGTTTAAAGGCACCAAAAATACTCGGAAAATCACAAAAATTCCGGGGAAAATTCCCGAGCTATATTTGAGCATGAACAATCCAAATAAAGTATTTGGAGCTCATGAAGAAGATTTTAGAGCCTTCTAATAAATAGAAATAGCTCAAGAAAAATGAGAATAAATTCCGAGAAAAATCCGAGAAAATTCTCGGAAGGATTTGGACGGCTCCCAAACGCGTTTTCGAAACCTTTTGCACTCGGGAAGCACCAAGATGCATCGGCATGAATGCAACACTCACAACTTTTTATTTGATTTAGAAAAATCAAACAAGGATTTTTCCTATACTATATTTCCGTAAAGAAAAATAAATGTTGGAAAAATTTTAAAATTATGAGAACATTGTTATTTAATTATTCTCTTTATTCACATCCCGAAATTGGAAATTTCGGGGGTGTGACACGCGGATCGGAGCGCCGGCATGCGCACGCGTTGCCTCTCAACGCGACGTGCTCACCGGCGAGACGACGGCCGCCCCGGCGGGGGGAGCGCTCGGTCTCGGGACCGCGCTTCCCTATCGGTGCGCGTAGCGCCACGGCGGCATATGTCGCCAACGCCAATGCCGGCCACGACGCCGCGCGGGGTTCCCCCGGGCCGCCACATCCTCGGTTGCCGGGGGACCCTAGCGCCTCGCCGGGGACGAGTCATCCCTAGGCTCCATTGACGAGCCGCCACCCGCCACCTCGCACGGATACGCGGAGTGGGACTTCTCCGGCGTGCCGGACCCGGTTGAAGGATCAGATGGCGACTAGAGAGGGGGGGAGTGAATAGGAGCCGGTAAAAATTCTTCCCAAAGAACCCGGCCTATGTCCTACTCAAATCCCGGTCACACACAAGCGATGGATCGAATCACGCACCAATCGCCAAGACCACGAGGTTATGGATCAACCTCTAGCCTTAGGAACGATTCCTAAAAGCACACGCGGAAGTACTAGAAAGGGAGGAAGGAATCGAACCAAGAAGCAAAGCACACGGGCTCGGCGGACCGTCCGCGCAGAGGGGCGGACCGTCCGCAAAGAGCCGCGGACCGTCGCCGGCCGGGTATCGCGAACCGTCCGCACCCGAGCCGCGGACCGTCCGGCCTGAGCCGCGGACCGTCCGTTAAATCACACGAACGACCCAAAGCCACCCACGAGCCACGGACCGTCCGCGGCGAGCACGCGACCGTCCGCCAAGCACCCGCGGACCGTCCGCCCGACACCGCGGACCGTCCGAAACTCCGTCCAACCGAAAAACAAAATCGTTACGGATCGAAACGAAGGACGAGCAAGAACTCGAAGAACACGGGACGAACACGCCCCACGCGGACCGTCCGCGACCTCCCGCGGACGCGTCCGCGAGGTGCGGACAGAGCGAGAAAATGCCCGACCCCGAAAGTCGGCTCCCCCAAATCATCATCGGATTTCCCAAACGGTTGAAGCTATGGAGACAAGGGTTTGGGGACTTGAAAAGCGTCACACAAGGATGCTATAGCCCAAAAATCTTGCCTCCTAACTCCCTAAATCACCGGGAATCGCGAATCCTTTGAGTACCACCAAAAGCTAGAGCACCGAACGAAAACTCACGAATCGAGGTAGTTTCCGGCGTTTGAGGGCACAAGATCAAGCACAAAGATGCACAAGACATCTATCCATGTTTCCCTCAAAGAAATCCGGGAAGAAACTCACTCAAATTCGCGGAATCACACCGGGAACAAAGGCACGAAAATAAGCACAAAAAGCCACGAAAAACAACCCGAATCTTCTATACACACCAGGAAAGATTCACAAGGTCTAGCATGCCGCCCTAGCATCCATCCCTCTCAACAAATCTCACATGAAGCTCTCATGCTAGCCTAGAGAAAATAGGAAGGAAAATAGCTACGAAAATGAGAAAGAGGAGGGAGCAAATGAAACCCTAAGTCGCGGAGGGAGAGAGCCATCAACACACACTCATGGCTTATATATCAGGTCCCGCCGGAGTGGTAAATGACTCGACTACCCCTAACTAAACTACTGGCGATACAACCCACGTAGGGGCATTTTGGTAATGTTTGTGGGTCTTGCCATCGGACGGCCACGCCTTTGCCGCACCCCCGCGTCCTCCCGACGCAAGCCATGCGATCCCGCCGCGTGTCCTCCGCCTCGAAGCTTCCCCGACACGCCCGGATCCCGTCTCCGTCGTGTTGGGCCCTCGGACTTGGTTTTGAGGCCCAAACCAAGAAACCGTCCGCCGATGGATTTGTGGGCAAACCACCAAACCCCGCGTGCCGGTCCGGCCTCCCCGCCAAACCACTTGACTTGACCGCCACCGTGCACCGGCTCACTTGTCCATGACTTCGTCTTGCTTGTGTCGCCACCATGTGGCCCGCACCCGGCCCCGCTATCCACGGGGTCCCTCGAACCGAGCCTACTTGTCTCTCCATCTCCGGAGGCCTCTCAAGGTCGAAGACCTTTCGCGCCCGTTCTTCACCCGCAACAACACGAACTAGGCCGCGGCCTACACCCGCGCACTAAGCCAAGAGTCGGTCCAACACCCGTTGTCAATCACTCATCACCGAGGAGCGGTCATCCATCGACCACCGGGACGCTCCCGGTCCACAATCTCCCCCTTGATGAGTGCATTGACAACACACAACGCGAAATGAAATTCGGAGAGAAAGAGAAAGAAAGAAGAAAGAAAACAAGGAAGCTCAACTCATGACCAAAACCGAAGAAAGGCGAAGAAAGGTCAACAAGCTCCCCCCGAACATGTGAATGCAAATTCATCCCCAAATTTCAGCTCACCTCTTTCGAATTTTCATTAAGCTCACCTTTTCTCCCCCTTGTTGACAATGTATGAATCAAGGTGAAAATGCAGAAATGCAAAGCAAAGCATATAAACAACTACATGAGCTTCTCAAATAGGCCAAATCTAGTGTCAAAGGCTAAAAAATGAGACAAAGATCACACACATGAATCATAGCATAGTCAAAGCATTGCCACAAGTAATATATGAAAATACAAGCATGTGACAAAGCAAAATTTTCAGATTTAAGCAGTTTTACCAAAAGAAGGCTCGCTTTACATGTAAAAGCCTATCCATGTCACACTTGAGCCACAAACATGCATATTACTCAAAGATCATACAAGGATATCAAATTCTCAGCAAAAGATCATGGCAAACACCCATAAAGCAAAGCATGTCATGTCAAAGCTCATGAGCCATGTGTCCACTTCGGGGAGACTTCTCCACTGGTGAACATCATGCAACATGTTTTGCACCCATATGTGAAAGATAAGACATTTTAAGCATAGACATGATGGATGGAGCATTTTTCAAGCATTATGCACTTCTTTTCAAGATTGATTCATTCCATGGTACATGAAGTGCCTTTGCGGCAAAAAGAAGCTTATGCTCCCCCATGAATGCAACATAGGCTAAACATTCACAATGATATCCGGCCTTTGGCCCAAATGCAAGAACAAGGCATCCAAGCACAATCTAAGCATGAAAAGCACATTTAGACCAAACTGTGACATGGATACACAACTACACACGAGTGGAGCATATTTCATAAAAAAAATAGTCAAGTTAAGCATTTATTTCAAAAGGGGCTATCTCACCACACATATATCTCAAATATTCCAAGAGCATAGCCTCACATCACCATTTTTCCACACATATAACCAATATCCACAAATAGCCAAAGAGACTCAAATATGGCATATGAAAGAAGCTCATCATCCTAAAATGCAATATGACACAAATGCAACATGATATATGACAAGATGGCTATCCTACCATGGTTTATACATCAAGCAAAGCATGTATATACATAAAAGTAAAAACATGGCATGATACATATGGTACAAAAAGAAAATCCCCCAAGAATCAAATAGAAAGGGCAACAAACCCCAAGTTCCCCTCGCAAGCGCACAAATGTAGCTTGGTCGAGAGGCTTTGTAAAGATGTCGGCTAGGCCGATCTTGGGTAGGGACATGGCTCAAAACAATGGTTCCTTTCTCCACATTGTCCCTCAAGAAATGATACCTCACTTCTATATGTTTGGTTCTGGGGAGTGAAGCACTCGGGTTTTTGGCTACGCTTATGGCACCGGTGCTATCACAAAGAAGTGGGATCTGGGTGCACTCCTCACCAAAGTCTCTCAAAGTGTATGAAATCCACAACAAGCGGGAGCAACAACTAGCGGCAAGCAACATACTCCGCCTCCGTGGTAGACCGAGCTACACTAGAGCGCTTGCGGGAAGACCATGAGACCAACGAAGAACCAAGAAACCGACAAGTAGCAGAAGTAGACTTCCTCTCGACTCGACAACCGGCAAAATCCGCATCGGAAAAACCATGAAGAGACAGAGTCGAGGAGGAAGAATACCAAAGGCCAAGACCGGGGGCGGATCGTAGGTACCGAAAATCCTCTTGACGGCCCGTCGATGTGATGTCCTCGGCGAAGCACGAAAACGAGCGCACGGACACACGCCGAACCGTATGTCCGGCCTCGTCGCCGTCAAGTAGAGGAGGGAGCCGATCATGCTCCCGTACTCCCGCCGGTCCACCGGTTCTCCGTCCTCATCCGCATCCAAAGTTGCCGTACTCCCCATGGGAGTCGACATCGGCTTCACATCTTGCATCCGGAACTTCCTCGCATGTCTTTCGTGTACTTGGTTTGGTGCACAAATGTACCGTCCTTCACTTGCTTGATCCCGCGCAGCCCGAGAAAATACCGCAACTCGCCCATCATGCTCATCTCGAACTCCCCGCTCATCTCATCCGCAAACTTGGCAACAAGGTTATGTGACGAGCCACCAAAGACAATATCATCCACGTAAATCCGAACAATCGGCAAGTCATTTCCATGCTTGAGGAGAAACAAGGTTCTATCCACGGTACCCATCACAAACCCTCTCGCTCAAAAGAAAACCTCTCAATCTCCCATACCAAGCACGGGGCGCCCGTTTCAACCCATACGAGCCCTTTTCAACCTCGTATACCCCGTGTGGGTACAACTCGCTCTCAAACCCGGTGGTCGCTTCACATACACCTCCTCCTCTATTACCCCATTCGGAAAAGCACTCTTCACGTCCATCCGAAACAACTTGAACCCTTTAGCCACGGCAAAGGCTAGAAGGATCCGAATTGCCTCAAGACGGGCCACGGGAGCAAAGGTCTCCTCATAGTCGATCCCCTCCTTCGACTAAACCCCCGAGCAACAAGTCCGGACTTGTTCCTCACAACCATCCCATTCTCTCCGTCTTTGTTCTTCCAAACCCACTTGGTTCCTATGGGATGGCAATTTGGAGGTGGTTCAACTAACTCCCACACCCGGTTCCTCTCAAAATTTTCCAACTCCTCATGCATAGAATTGACCCAGGTTTGCATCGGATAAAGCATGTCCAATGTCCTTGGGCTCAAAAGTAGCAACAAAAGCAAGATGAGCAAAATGGGAGGAATTCCGGACCTCGACCGTGTAGTGCGTTCATCAATGTTCCCAATGATCTTCGACATGAGGATGCACTTCTTGAATCCGCCGGGGAGCCTCACGCCTCGAGACTACCTCCCCCTCAACTTCGGCCTTCTCTCGCCCGGTCCTCTTGTTGCACCGTCGTTGTCCATGATGTAGATGGTCCATGCTCCAAAGTGGTTGTAGGGGAAGTAGTGGGTACATGCTCAGCTTCAGGCTCATGGTTCTCCCCATCATCATCTCCAGCTTCATCTTTCTCCTCCTCAAAGAGGTCCTCGGCCATCTCTTCATCACCCGCACATTCAAAGCCAAGAGAGGTACATGGCATTGTCTCGTCGAAGGTCACCTCGCAAGTCTCCATGATTTTGTTAGTCTCAAGGTTAAGCACCCTATAGGCTCTAGAATGGTTAGCATATCCAAAGAAAATACCATCACTAGACCTAGCCTCAAACTTGTCGAGTTTTCCCTTCTTCAAAATAAAGCACTTGCAGCCAAAAACTCGGAAGTGACTCACCTTGGGTGCCCGACCATGCATAAGCTCATAACGAGTCTTCTTCTTGAAAGCTCTCAATAAAATCCGATTGGAAACATGACAAGTCGTATTGACCGCCTCGGCCCAAAACCTCCTAGGAGTCCCGTGCTCATCGAGCATCGTCCTAGCCATCTCACAAAGAGTCCGATTTTTCCTTTCCACGACTTCATTTTGAGGGGGCACATAAGGGGTCGAATACCGATGTTCAAGACCTAGATCACGACAAAAGGCATCAAAACGAGAGTTCTTAAACTCGCAGCCATTATCACCGCGGATAGCTCGAATAGCATTCCCATGCCTCTCGTTTTTCAACCTCACGATCGGATCTCGAACAAAACCGAAAGTCTCACTCTTATCCTCCAAGAAGAACACCCGTGCATAGCGAGAGTAATCGTCCACCACAACAAGGACATACCACTTGCCACCCACCGAGCGAACTCGAGCCGGCCCAACAAGGTCCATATGCAACGGCTACGTCGGACGCTCGGTCATGACATCGGTCGGGGGTGGATGGGGAGTGGCTACCATCTTACCATGCCTACAAGGAGCACAAACCAAATCCTTCTCAAGCTTCAACTTCGGCAATCCTCGGACAAGGTCAAGACCACTCAAGCGGGAAACCAAATCAAAGCTCAAGTGTCCCAACCGCCTATGCCATTTCCACAAATCGGAAGAGGGACCGGCCATCAAACAGCGAGCGAGGACCCAAAGAACGAGAGAAATCAGCCACGAAAATCGACCCTCGTGGATGATCATACAAACAAGATCACCTCGAGAATCAAGCAAACGAGACTCGCCAGACTTGAAACGCACCTCAAAACCCTCATCAAGCAACTGAGAAACCGAAAGCAAATTAAAACCCAAAGACTTCACAAGAGCCACTCTCTTCAACGTTACCTTGTCACTCACATGCACAACACCCTCAGACAGCACCCTACCTCGTCCATTGTCCCCAAATGTAATGTACATCTTTTCCTTCATTGGGGTGAGGCCGGAGAACCACTTCTTATTTCGGTCATGTGTCGAGAACACCGGAGTCGATCAACCAAATGTTCTCCAAGCCTCCCGCCCGCAATCAAAAACAAGAACGAGAATGAGCTAGCGACTCGACACCGGGGTTAGCACAAAGAAAGTTAAACCAAGTGTCGAGCCATCCGCTCAAAAGAGGGGTTAGCAAACATCACTCCCTTGCCACCAAACTTCCCATGTCCCATGGGAGGAGTACGAGCACCACGAGGGGGAAAACGTGGTCCGTAGTTCCTCCGGAACCCAAAGCTGCGATCATCTCCCCTAAACCCGTACCGAGGACGAGTAGGAGGACGTCCGGCAAAACCACCACGAGCCCGACCAAACCTCTCACCAAAGACGCACACCATCATCTCTCCCCGACAAACCTCTCACCACCACCCCTCTCCGTGGGAACCCGCCAACACTCCTCACACTTCCCACACCCCGTGGAAGTGGCACTCTAGGCTCGGGAATACCGCGAGACCGGCGATACTGTCCCGGTTTGCTTGCTCCCTAGCAAGCCTCTCATCCCTCTTCCTCTTGTAGCAAAACTCCGCAAGATGCCTCTCCTTGCCACAATACTCACACCCGAAGGGGATGGGTTTTGGTTTTGGCTCGGCTTCTCTCTAGGCTTCTCACCCTTCTCACCCACAAACTTCATCGGTTTTCGGAAATCATTTGTCTTAGGTGGGAATTTGGGTGGATCTTGGGTTGTGTCAAGCTTGTTGCAAAGGTGGTTGGGCTTTGGTGTGAAAGAGTTCTTGGGTGCTTTTGGGAGTGGGACTTGGATCTCTCCGATCACCTCAAACTCGGGGTTAGACTCAACACACTTCTCGTACACACTCTCCCCCTTTGTTCTCTCCCACTTTCTCACCCAACTTCTCAAACCCCAAACCACGACCATCGCCTCTCTTGAACTCCTCAATCATGATTTTCAATTGAGGTTCCCGCCCGGACAACCAACCCAACACCTTCCTCAAATAGTCATTCTCCTCATAGATGACATCCAAACGGGAAGTAAGTTCAAGATTACGCAAAGTGACTTCATCACGGCTAGAACATGCATTTGCAACGGGAGATTTCAAAGATGCTTCCAAAGAACTAATGGTAGAACGAGCATCGACAAGCTTAGCATGCATAGTAGGACATGATTTGCAAGCACCAAGCAAAGTAGGTCTAGCCTTAAGCTCATCATGTTCGGTCCTAAGAGCATCTAGTTGAGCCAAAATAGAAGCATTCTTCTCATTAAGCGAGTTTGATCTCATTCAACCAAGCATCACATTCAACACATTCAACATCATCGGGAGGAGTAGGAGCAAGTTTCAAAGAGTCATTCTCAAGTTTCAATTCAAGCAATTTTGACTCTAACTCTCCTACTTTCTCACTAGCATTCTCAAGCCGAGCCCTAAGATCTTTCCTCATCTTTTTGGCATCTCTCAAAGACACTATCACGGTTATCAAGCAAACCATTCAACCTAGCAATCTCAGCAAGCAAAGAGTCGGGGTCACGGTTTACCTCATCCTCCGAGTCGGAGTTGCTGTCTTCCTTCTCACTCTTCTTGCTGCTTGAGCTATGGGCCATGCCACAAAAGCCCTCGAGCGCCACACGGCTCGGCCACCGAGGTTCCGGCTTGCACTCTTCTTGCCATTGCGCCTCCCGGCGTCTTCATCTTCGCTGCTTGAGCTTGACTGCTCCTCGCTTGAGCTTGAGTCGACGTCGCTCGCACCGGCCACCATCGCTCTTGCCTTGTTCTTCTTGTAGGCGCTCTTGCTCGGTCGCCGCTTGTCCTTGTCCTTGCTCTTGGACTTGTTGAAGTGCTTGCCCTTGGAGGAGTACTTGTCTTCACGCCTCGGGTGCGCCTTGTACTCGTTCACCTTGTACTTGTTCTCCTCTCGCTTCCGGCACTCGGCGATGAAGTGGCCACGCTTGCCACACTTGTAGCACGTCCCCGAGCTCCGCCTTGCGTTCCTTCGACTCTCGTGTAGTCGTTCAAACCTTCTTGAGAGCAAGGCCGGCTCCTCCTCGCCCAAGCACATCAAACTCCTCATCCGGAATGGACATAAGAGAGGACAAAGAAAACTCGTCGACGGGAAGGGTTAGATTTTCCCTTTGATCCTCCCACAAGAGCAAGACTATGGTCGGTCGAGCCCTCATGCTTGGATAGCAACTTCCGTCAACCTCGACCGACTTGAGCTTAGAAAAGAGGTCATCCAACTCAATAGTCAAATAATTCCCCGACTCCTTGATGGCCTCAACCTTAGCACCCCAAACATTTGGGTCCAAGACATGCAAGAGCTTCAAAGCTCGATCATGCTCGGAGTACGGAAAATCCTCAACATTAGCCTTCATGTTGTTCACGATGGCGGTGAACCTCGAAACATCGCATCAATGTCCTCACCGGGAAGTGGAGTGAAATTCTCATATTGCATCCGGTAAGAGACAAAGAGGCGAGCCTTCACATGGTTATCACCACCGTGAGCAACCAACAACTTATCCCAAATTTGCCAAGCAAGATTCAAATGGCGAACACGCTCAAACTCGGATCACACAAGCTCCGGCACAAGTGATCAACGGCTTTTGCATTAGCCTCATACTTGGCCTTGGCATCGGCATCGGTCACCATAAGAGTATGGATGTTGACCGGAATAGCATATGTCTTGTCAAGCACAATAAAATCCAACGAGCTTTCCTCGAAGAAAAATCATCATACGAGCCGCCCACTTGTGGTAACCCTTGCCATCGAAGTGCGGCGGACCGCCCCGCTCAACGTACGCCATCTTAGGATTCAAGACTTGTCAAAGTCGCAAAGAATCCGGCACCAAGCTCTGATACCAATTGAAGGATCAGATGGCGACTAGAGAGGGGGGGGGGGAGTGAATAGGGCGGGAAAATATTTTCAAAAAAACCTGTGTCTTTTTCTAAATGCCGGTCACACACAAGCGATGGATCGAATCACTTCGCCACAAGCCACGGGGGGACCGATTCCTCAAAGCACACGCGGAAGCACTAGAAAGGGAGGAAGGAATCGAACCAAGAAGCGAGCGCGGACCGTCCCCTTAGGAACGACCGTCCTCAAAGCACGCGGGAGGGGGGAGCACGATTAAATCAAGGCACACGAACGACCCAAAGCCACCCACGAGCCACGGACCGTCCGCGGGGAGCACGCGACCGTCCGTAATCCCGCCAAAGCACCCGCGGCCCGGACCGTCCGCGGAGCACGCGGACCGTCCGCAGCACCGCGGACCGTCCGAAACTCCGTCCAACCAAAAACCAAAATCGTTACGGATCGAAACGAAAGACGAGCAAGAACTCGAAGAACACGGGACGAACACGACCCGCGCGGACCGTCCGCGGACCTCCCCCGCGGACCGTCCGCGAGGCCGGACGAACGAGCAGAAAATGCCCGACCCCCGAAAGTCAACTCCCCCAAATCATCATTGGATTTCCCAAACGGTTGAAGCTGTGGAGACAAGGGTTTGGGGACTTGAAAAGCGTCACACAAGGATGCTATAGCCCAAAAATCTTGCCTCCTAACTCCCTAAATCACCGGGAATCGCGAATCCTTTGAGTACCACCAAAAGCTAGAGCACCGAACGAAAACTCACGAATCGAGGTAGTTTCCGGCGTTTGAGGGCACAAGATCAAGCACAAAGATGCACAAGGCATCTATCCATGTTTCCCTCAAAGAAATCCGGGAAGAAACTCACTCAAATTCGCGGAATCACACCGGGAACAAAGGCACGAAAACAAGCACAAAAAGCCACGAAAAACAACCCCGAATCTTCTATACACACCAGGAAAGATTCACAAGGTCTAGCATGCCGCCCTAGCATCCATCCCTCTCAACAAATCTCTCATGAAGCTCTCATGCTAGCCTAGAGAAAATAGGAAGGAAAATAGCTACGAAAATGAGAAAGAGGAGGGAGCAAATGAAACCCTAACTCGCGGAGAGAGAGAGCCATCAACACACACTCATGGCTTATATATCGGGTCCCGCCGGGAGTGGTAAATGACTCGACTACCCCTAACTACACTACCGGCGATACAACCCACGTAGGGGCATTTTGGTAATGTTTGTGGGTCTTGCCATCGGACGGCCACGCCTTTGCCGCACCCCCGCGTCCTCCCGACGCAAGCCATGCGATCCCGCCGCGTGTCCTCCGCCTCGAAGCTTCCCGACACGCCCGGATCCCGTCTCCGTCGTGTTGGGCCCTCGGACTTGGTTTTGAGGCCCAAACCAAGAAACCGTCCGCCGATGGTTTTGTGGGCAAACCACCAAACCCCGCGTGCCGGTCCGGCCTCCCGCCAAACCACTTGACTTGACCGCCACCGTGCACCGGCTCACTTGTCCATGACTTCGTCTTGCTTGTGTCGCCACCATGTGGCCCGCACCCGGGCCGCGCCGTCCACCGGGTCCCTCGAACCGAGCCTACTTGTCTCTCCATCTCCCGAGGCCTCTCAAGGCCGAAGACCTTTCGCGCCCGTTCTTCACCCGCAACAACACGAACTAGGCCGCGGCCTACACCGCGCACTAAGCCAAGAGTCGGTCCAACACCCGTTGTCAATCACTCATCACTCGAGGAGCGGTCATCCATCGACCACCGGGACGCTCCCGGTCCACACCCGGTGATGTTCGGGCGGTTCCTCGATGCCACGGACGGACTGCGGTTCGGCTACTCCGACGGCTCCGGCGCCGGGAGCACGACCCCGCGCGGCAGTGCCGCGTCGTAATCGCTAACGACCCGGCAAACGCCGCCGATGCGGCGGGGGAGACGAAGGAGTGTCGCCACGGTTGAGCCGGACCGCGCGGCCGCGGGGCCAGCGCCTCTCCCCCCTCACCGAGGGGGGGCCGACATCAACGCGAGGTTGGCCCAAGCACCCAAGCTCGAGGCCAAGCCGGCGAAGAGCCCCGCACGGTGCGGTTGCTCCGAGCCTCCATCGTTAGGGAGCGGCGGTGGCGAACCCACGGACCAACGGCCAAGTGGAGCGTGCCCGAAGGTATATGATTGTAAGGACTCAAGCCCGGGGATTTTTGACCGGTTGAACAAGTCGAAGGAAGGAGACACGTGGCACACAATTGTGTGGAGCCTCGGGACCACCCGCGAGGCGGCGGTTCACCCCATTTTTTCCTCGGTCCATGGCGCGTAGGCCGTCCTCCCCATGGATTTGAATACGGGCGCACAAGTCCGGGGCTACAAGATGGTGCCAATAGTGCGAGCGCACATGAGTTGTAGGCGGATTGGATGAAGCACGTCTCGTGGCCCTAATGCACTCCCGCGAGATACCGGCGGTCCCTAAGGCGCTACCAAGCACTTATAGGTGTGGCGGCGGGAATTCGGACGAAGGGGACTTGGTCCTAAGGCTACGCCAAGATAATCGAGGCCGCCAGAAATTGTCACCCCCATGGGAGGGACCCTACGTCATGGTAAAGGTGCTCAAGCTCGGCACGTACAAGTTGGCCAACGAGGACGGTGAAGAACTCATCAACACTTGGAACATCCGCGAGTACGTCGCTTCTACCCCTAGCTAGGATTTCCAAGTCTTTTGTTGTAAATTACATGCCCAACACCCCGGTTGCCAAGCACAATGTAAATAACGGCAAGTCAATAAAGTTAAAGGGCAACTCGGCCCCGAAGACCAAGTCACCCTCGGGGGCTACCGCGGAGGGGACATCCCTCCCCCAGGAATGGTCCCATTTTTACGCAAAAAATTCCACTCGCAAGCGCGCTAAGTATGTTCCAACCTTGGCCTCGAGTGAATCCGGGCGGGCGCGGGAGGCCAGGACCAAAGGACGCGCAAGAGCCGAGAAGCCTACGCCTCGGGGGGATCGGCCCTTCTCTCTCCCCCCGATCTCACGAAAATCGACGACTCCTCTCATCCCGATATTCGAGCACGAGAGGGAGAACGCAAAGCAACACGATAAATAAAAAGCACCACCTAAATTTACAAGTGCTTAAATATTCCAAGAGTTTACTTGTTTATTTACACGGCCACGCGACCCGGTACTAACATTCAAACAAAGAATGGGCCAAGTGCCCGCGATCTTCAAGCTTGGGCGCGTCGGCATCGCCGGCCGTCCGGAACCAAGAAACAATGAAGTCACTCCGAGAGCGTCTTGGCGGCACCGGCCGGAAAGCACGTCCACTTGCTCCATTGCCACCTCGTCCTCGACGCCAACTTCGGGACGATCGTTAAGCCCGACGCCACGGCTCGAAGTTCACTCCTCGTAGTGGGATCGAACCACCCGGGGTTCTTCTGGACGCCCAGTGAAGCGCTCGTCCATGCGCCCGAGACGTGCGCGCTCAGCGACTCTCGTTTAGCTTCCGGCTTGCGCCCACCCTCCTCGACCGCACACGAGGTCTCGAGGGCCATAGCACGCAACTCGGAGGGGTGATACTTGTCCTTGTTAGCCCACCGCCTCTCGCCATGTCTCTCCGCTCTCGCGGTGCCTGGCTTGATACCACGAGCAAAGAGAATCAAGTCCTAAGGGCCATCTCTCCCGAAGGGAAGATCAACAAAACAATGGAACGAAGCGGCGACTCACCTTCAACGCTTCGGCTCCCCTCGAGAGTTTGGCGTGCGCTCTCGACCGCCCGCCGCAAGCCGCGCCGTGGCGCTCTCGCTCACTCGAGGGTCGGGGGGGGCGCGCGTTCGAGATTCGAGGGCGATCAACTCCCCGTCGAGTTTCGAGACCTCGGCCTCCCGCTCCTTCGCCGAAGTGCTCACACACTCTCGATAGGCTTTTGGAAATCATTTGTTGGTGGCAGGACAACGAGGGCGGCCTCCTCGCCGGAGCCGACCCTCGACCTCCTTGCGGGGCACCTCTGAGTCGGTCCTCCTTAAGATGGTTAGGGTTTGGCGGGAGGGGAAATCATTCAACTCCTTGGCCTCCTTGGCCCTCCCCTCGGCCTCTCGCGCCCTCTCGAATGGATTTCTCCGGGACTATGCCTCCTCAGCCCGCGCGAACCTTGTTTGCCCCAAGTCCCTCACCATCCGCCACGTGCGCGCCCTCTGAATGTCTCCAATCATTATCCTCGGGCGCCTCGTGCGTCGATGACCGGCGACAACACCCATCAACTTTCTCAACTCATCATTCTCATCCGGCAAGCGATCAACATAGTGTGCAAGTTCCAAATTCTTCACAAGCATGCCGGCCCACCCATCCCGGTCCTTAGGGCCTCGGGGAGAGCAAGAGGGTGTAGGAATTGGTTCTTTGAGCTTAGCCTCAAGTGAGAACGTCGTATGGGGAGCATGCATCTTATCTATCTTAGGGCATGCAAAGACAAAGGCGAAAACGACAAGTGCAAGACCAGCAAAGTGACATGCTAGACGAACGCCGACGCACCCGAAGACTTCAACCCTAAGCACATCTAGTTCCTCACACTTGGAGGCATGCTTTTCCTTAACTTGGCGTCGGCAAGATGGGGGAGAAGGAAAATCGACGCAATCCAAGCCAATCGAACCTCATCGGACGAAAGACAATCTCGGCGCTATGCCTTAAGGGAATCAATCTCAAGCTTGCTATCAAGAACCCTGGTTTTTCTAGCTCAACCACTCTAGTCCTAGCATCCTCGAGTGAAGCCCTAAGCTTTTTTCTCATTTTCTTGGCCTCTCTAAGCATGTCATCACGATTATCAAGCAACGAGCCAAGCCGTTCATTCTCCCCGGCGCAAGAAGGGAAGCTCATCATGCACCTCGTCGCGTCATCGAGTCGGAGTACCGAGTCGCCTCCGTGTTTGCTCGCTCCTCTGCTGCCGGCCGGAGCCCGCCGTGCCTCCGCGCCATGGTGCGAAGCCGCCGCATCTCTCGCAGCCTCGGCCACGCCTTGTGAGTTCTTGGATGACTTCGTCGCTCTTGAGACGATCACCCTTCATCTTCGTACGCCGCGTCGCCTCGAGCTCGAGGGGGCCGAGTATGCGTATGCAGAACAGAGTCGACGATGCTCGCTCCAACCATCGCTCGGGCCTTGCCTCGGCTCCTCTTTCTTTGTCGATCGTCGCTCGTCCTTGTGCTTGTTCTTGTGCTTGCTCTTGTGGTCACGCCTCGACCGCGCACGGTACTTGCCATCCATCCTAGACTTGTGCTTGTAGCCGTCCTTGTTCTCGACCTTCTCCGGGCGCTCGACGACAAAGTGCTCGGCTCCGCGCGGGAGCCCCCGAGCTGTCCTCGTGTTCCTCCTCATCCCGTTCGACGCGTGTTCTCGTGTTCCTCTCGCACGTCTCGTCCCGCGCGTGCGCCCTCTCGAACCTCCCTCGTCGCGCAACGCCGGCTCACCGTCCTCCCCAAGCACATTGAACTCCTCATCCGGCATAGACATCGGAAGAGGACAAAGAGAACATCCTCCGGTTGATGGGTTAGTGTTAGCCTTTCCTTTCGAACCGCCGACGAGGGCAAGACTATGAGAGTCGGGCCGGGGCCCTCGAGCTTGGGTCTGTCATGCCCCTATCCACCTCGGTCCGCGACTTGAGCTTTGAGAACGTGGGCCGCCTCACCGTCGTGGGAGGATCGTATGACTTCTCCGACGCTCCACAATGGCCTAGAACTTTCCACCCCAATTTTTTTTTATCGTACGATCCAAAGAGTGTAAGAGCTTGACCGCTCTATCATGATCATCGTACGGGAGCACATCCACATTGGCCCTCATGTTGTTCACAACCACGGCGTGAACCTCTCGCGAAACAAGGCATCAATGGACTCACCGTGAGGGAGATGAGTCCTCGCGAGTTCTCGTACTCTCTCCCGGAGAGGTCGCAATACATCCGAGGCCCGAACCTACGGGCATTCCCAACACGAGCCTCCTTTAACACCAACCATATTCTACAAGCCAAGTGCTCGGTGTGCACCCGATCGAACTCGGGCCGACACAAAGCACGAAACAAGTGAGTCGTCACCGCCTTATTGTTGGTGTCGAACATGTCCCTCGATCCTGGAGCGAGGAAGTTCATCGACCGGACATGCCAGCCCGTGTCCACCGTGACATCCCAAAGGATCCGACCCTTACGGTGGAAGAACGCCGCCATCCACTTACTCCACATTTGGTAGTTCTTTCCATCGAATTGTGAAGGACCCGAACCCCCCCGTCCCGGTATGCCATCCTTGGATCTTAGACTAGCTAGAGTCAATAAAGACCCGAACCGGCTACGATAGCACTTGAAGGACCGAAACGGAGAACCAAGAGAGGGGGGGAGTGAATCGGAGCCGATAAAAATTCTATTCAATAATTCGGCCTAAGAACCCGATTCCACTCGTGCACCTCCGCAAGCTTCTCTTGCCAAGTTCACGTAGCCACCGAAGTGCTACCGAACCTAGGAGCAAGACCCAACCAATAGCCGCAAAGACACACACACACACGGCGGAAACACACACGACACGGGCCGGCGGGTAGCCCAAACCGTCAAGCCGGTTTCCGAAAACCGGTCAGACCGCTTATGTTGGACTTAGCCTCACGCGAGGTAGGGAAACTCGGTCAAACCGATTTGGCAAACCGGTCAGACCAACTTTGTCCAGAACCTTCCCAAAGACCCAAAACACCTCAAAAGCCTTCCCACATCTGAACAAAAGAAGCCATGGCACAACAGAGACATCCTTGCTCAAAAACCCTTCTCGACAGCCCACAGGGCGAAACCGGTCAGACCGGTTTGGGAAATCGGTCAGGCCAGTTTTTGCCTGGACAGTCGGGGAGAACACAGCCCACGGGAAAACTCAACACTTCCTCCAATCGATCTCCCGATTCGTTCCACGGATCAAAGTGAGACATTGTGGATAGTTGGGTACCTTGTGGGCTACCCTTGACTAGAAGCTCGGTCCCCAAAACCCACTCAATCAAAAGGAATCGAAAGTCAACCCTCACGAACACCTCTAACCCTAGAACTCCGAAACCACCAAAGTCGAGCCCCTTAACTCACGGATTTGGGAGGGGAATCACAGCCCAAAGAACCACGAAGGGTTCCCACAAATTTCCCCCATCAAATCCCCAAGAGCAAGGTCCCGAAAACACCCAAAAAACCACCAAGAGAGGGCTCTGAAAATCACCACCAAGAACAACCGGAAACAACACAATAAGGCCTTGAGGAACCACGACGAATCATCTATACATACCTAGAAGGTTCATACAAGGTCTAGCTTGCCGCCCGATCATCCAACCCTCTCACAAGATCTCACCATGAAGCTCTCAAGCTAGTCCTATAGAAATCCTAAGAAAATAGGAAGGGAAAATAATAAAGCAAATGATGTCCGCACACGCCCGCATGGTTGTCTCGGAGGTGCTCGCACCCCTGGGGGATGGGCACGCCCCGCTGCAGGACGCCTGATGCGGCGTGCTTGTACAGCTCGCCGTCCACGAGGCTGAATGACTTGGCCATCCTAGCGATGCGTCTGGCCTCGGATCGGTCCGAGGGAAGTTCCCCTCGATCCATCCAGGCGATGTACTTGTCTCACCAGTCCTCCGCGCGGGGCGCCGGCTACGTGTCCATGGGCTCGGCCTCGTCCACGCCGTACCCCTCGAGCAAGGGAGCACAAACGCCTCGTTCAAGGGGTCCTTGTCCATAGGTTATGCTCCTACTGGGTTTGAGGGAACCCCCGAGGGTTCTTCTTGGTTCGAGGGTGTCGGCTCGAGGTTGACGGATGGTTTCGCGACGTCCGCGCAAAGACGTTTGGGGGAACGGTGATTCGCCCCGACGCGATTTTGGCGAGTTCATCCGCCTCCTCGTTGTACCGGCGGGGAACGTGATTAAGCTCGATGTCGTAAAACTTGTCTTCGAGGGCTCGTACAAAGCATTGCAAAGAGACCTCCATCTTGTCGTCGTGACAACTCGCATTCTTCATGACCTGGTCGATCACGAGCTGCGAGTCTCCCCTGACGTCGAGGCGTCTGATGCTTGTCTCGATGGCGATTTTGAGGCTGCAAAGGAGGGCCTCGTATTCCGCCATGTTGTTGGACGCGGGGAAGTGTAGGCGTACCACGTACCTCATGTGTTCCTTTAGGGGTGAGATGAAGAGCAGGCCCGCGCCCGCCCCTGTTTTCATCGCTGACCCGTCGAAGTAGAGGGTCCAGCACTCGGCCTGGATCTGCGACGGCGGCAGCTGTGTGTCTGTCCATTCGGCGACGAAATCCGCAAGGATCTGAGACTTTATTGCCTTGGGTGGCGCGTAGGCGAGCATTTCGCCCATGAGCTCCACAGACAACTTGGTTTCGGATAATCTCCCCCAACGGGAAGGAGACTACCGTAACTGGGTGGGCTTCGAAGTAGTGCTGGAGCTTGCGCCGTGTGAGCACCACCGCGTAGAGCAGCTTCTAGATCTGTGGGTAACACACCTTGGTCTCGGATAGCACCTCACTGATGTAGTAGACAGGACGTTGGACTGGTAGGGCATGCCCTTCCTCTGTACGCTCCACTACGATGACGGCGCGCCGACCACCTCGGGTGGTTGTGGTGACGTAGTGGTACAGAGGCTCACCATCCTGGGGCGGCATTAAGATTGGCACCCGGGCGAGCGTCGCCTTGAGTTTGTCAAGCGCCTCCGGGCCTCGACGGTCTAGGGAGAAGCGCTCGTGCTTCTTCAGGAGTCGGTAGAGGGGTAACCCCTTTTCACCGAGCCGCGAAATGAAGCGACTCAAAGTGGCAAGGCACCCCAGCACCTTCTGGACCCCCTTGAGGTCTCGAATCGGGCCCATCTGTTCGAGGGTTGCGACCTTCTCGGGGTTGGGCTCGATGCCCCGCTGGGAAACTATGTATCCCAGCAGCATGCCTCGCGGCACTCCGAAGACGCACTTCTCGGGGTTCAGCTTCACCCCGTTGGCTCGTAGGAAGTCGAATGACACGCGCAGGTCGCTAACCAGGTCGTCCACTGTGACAACCCGCCTAGGAAAGTACCGTACTATTGCCTAAGACCGATCCACTTTGGTCATTAAGCAATAATAAAGTACCATCCTGTCGTAAGTCACCGGGTTAACGCCCGGTAAATCACTTGAGAGCACAAGGATCGAATATATGCATTAAAACTCACTCGAAGGCGAGTCCAGAGATACAACAACATTCAAATTCAAATTCGTACCCCGAAGGGTTTAATTATTACAAACCATAGTTTTTGTCATGACAGAATAGTTCAGAGTTTTGAAAAGACACAGCGGAAATTAACTAGCGGAAGCAAGTCACCACGGGAGGCCATCCATGATGCTTCAGTAGTCGTCCTCCACCCACTCCGGCTCCCACGGCGGGATCTCACCGGCCACACATCACCGAAGGCATTACTCGGATAAACACATTAATGCAAGGCCGAGTATACTAATACTCGCAAGTCTTACCCGTCGGTGATATCTACTTCACCACATCTAGACCATGAAAGGCTTTTTGGCTACTGGGTTGCCTTTGCTAAAAAGTAACAAAGAGTAGGTCCTTACTTTCAATATTTTAGCACAAGTTCTAGTGGTTTAACCTTTACTACATAAGCCAACTAGTACAAACAAAGTTGTACAATACAATTATTCAAACGTCATTTTCATCGACTTCCATCATTAGGGATCATATGACTAGTGGAGTAAGTAGTCTCGGATAACTGGTGAGAGGCCGACAATCGATTGATTATAACCTTGCAAGGTAGACCCAAACACACGGTCGGCTGCCCCCGCGAGGACAACTCCCCAGCCGTCCCCATAAATCCTCGGGTTGGGATCGAATCTTGCGCTCTTTGGTGCGGGCCATCCGCATACCCCGCGAGATACCCGGAGTCACCATACACCACCGGTAGCTAGCCGTGAGAGCGAATCCCAAGAGTAGTAATAGTAAGATCCCTCACCGCCTCATTATGGTACTAGGCTTACCGGTCCCATACCCGCATATGCTTGGTACGTTCAAAGACTTAACCCACATAACCACTGGACCGGAGCGCCGCATCCCATGCTCTTTACCACGTGAGCAAGTCCTTTTAAGGATATAGTATGATTCCTATCTAGGAACCTATTCTCGCGAGTGAGGTCATCACTCGACTTGTAACGGTCCTATAGCTTAGCAGCTATCGACCTATCATACTAGTAGGGACAAAGGTACCTATGGATCATGCATCTAGGGTTTCATTCAACTCCTGAACGTAAATGCACAATCATTCACAGGTAATTGAATAAAGAACTTTTAAAACTGGGTTAGATGCACCGGAGCTTGCCTTCGTCAGCTAGGTTAGCTTGGGCACCCTCGGTGTCGAGTACGTCCACGTACTTGCGAGATCCTTCCGCTCCTCCTTCCTCGGTTTCGGGACAAGGGAGTAGTCTCCGTCGGAAGATCTACACGGAATGCAATGCACTTTAGGTGATGTGATAGTTTGTTGTCTTATCCAACTCTAGTTGGTCATATTCACCTTATCAAGCATCTATCTAAGGTTTCTATTTGAGGAAGTCATTGGTTGTACATGGATTACTCTTTTACTTCTTATTTGAATAAAGGTTTTATTTAAGCTTATCATTTCATGTGAAAGCTTTATTTCACTTTATTTTTAACCAACAAGGTGTACTTAATATCTTTTATTTATGAATTAAATTTCTTGATCAGTAATGTTAATTAAATTTCTTTTATTTAGATTAAGTACTATTTCCAAAAAGAAAAAGGATTTAATTAAGGATTTTTCTTTATTTTTAATTTCCCTTTAATATTAAAAGGGCATTTAAGCCTTTTATTAACCAATTAAATTACCAAAAATTAAATGAGTGTTTCTTAAGCCTACTAGCACCTATCCGGTCCATTGGACCCACATGCAAGTGTTGGATGCTAGAAAATTAAATATTCATGAAAATAACAAAGGTTATCACGGTGATTCATCTTAAATGCAAATAAAAATAAATAAGCATCAAAATTACTCAAACTTTCTGGTGGTTGCTCTCTGGTCCTAAACAAGTCTAAAAAGCTAACATGTTCACATGGAACCTCTACTGAATTTGGTTTATTAATTTACAAAGGAAAATAGGCATAAATCAGGAATAATTAGTTCTGGTACTCCTAAATTCATGATTAATTCACAAGGGGTGTCTTTTGGCATCTCAAGGTAGTGTGCACAAGTTAGGCTCAAGAACATTAATATATTTAACATGAAAAATCATTTATCTAGCACTGCCAGAGATGGAAAAACATTTTTATAAAAACATTCACATGGTAACTTCGTGCAATCTTTGGCACAGCATCTAGTCTTACTCTAACACACATCATATCCAAAGCCTAACTACAGAGGAGCTGTACATTTCAAGATATGACATATTCAAGCATAACATATTTGCAATTTTTCTGCCAAAGCTACTTTGAATCTAGTCTCAAGTGTACCACACATGGATGGGGTTTGGGATCCTGAGTCCTACAAAATTTGTTTGGGGATTTTTGGAATTTTCTGTGATTTTCTAGGGATTTTCTAAGACCATGGACTGAACTATAAATAAACTAAGTTAGGAATCCTTGCACATATGCCCCTGGGTTCACATTTGTGCCCTTGCCGGCGGCGGGAGGGTTCGCCGGCGGCGATGTCGGGCCTATCCACGACAACAAGCGACACCATGGTGAAATTGAGCTCACCACGGTCCGGTTGGTGGTGGTGGCGAGGGCGGAGTTGGCTCCGGCGACGGCGCGCGCGCGGCGGCCGGCGGCGGCGCTCGGGAGGGCTCGGTGTCGTGCGGCGTGGAGACCAAATTGGCGCAAACAAGCGTGCCGGTGAGCTTGCACGGATGCTAAGGAGCCTAGCGGTGTGCTTGAACGGCGGCGAGCGCGGGCCGGGAGGGCCAGCACCGGCGGCGGCGGACCGGCGGCGGCAATGGCGCGGCGGCTCGGTGCGGCGCGCGAGGAGGGGCCGGGAGGCTTTATACCCGGCTCGGGCGGCCCGTGGGTGACGCGTTGGTGACGGCGGGAGATGCTCGCCGTGCTACGGCGTGTCGGGTCGCGCGCGCACGGCGGCGACGCCGCCGACGGACCGCTGGTCCGTGGCGCGCGCGCGCGTACGGCGGCGCGGACGCCTAGACGCCTCGGGACGGTGTGCATCGGGGCGCGCGTGCCTCGGGACGCAAGCATGGCGCGGACGTCGAGGGCTCGGGCGGCGTGGGCACGGCTGCGGGGCAAGACCGGCGGCGGCGGCACGGTGGCGCTCGGGCGCGCGCACGACGTCGCGCATGGCGTGCTCAGGCTCTGGCCGTGTTGCTAGTGCCATCTTTGACTCGATTTTTCTCAAAATTTTTCAACAGAACTTTGCCAAGTGATGAATACCAAAGTTGTAGATCTAGGTACCAGCTACAACTTTTACAAAGGTTGTATAGGGTTTTGTTGCCTATATTTGAAACTGTGGCAGTGCCAACTTTGAATGTCGGCAGGGGTTCGTCAACAGGTGATTCCGGCTTGTAAGGGCTTTTTCACAATTTTCCCCTCCAAACCAGCAATGCCACTCTACATGAAAGTTGTGTCCCTCAACAAGATCTACAACTTTCCCAAAGGTAGAATTTTAAGTGTTTAGGTGAATTTTGGGGAACGCGGCAAAAGTTCCGCAGACACTCGTGGACATTGGGTGGCAAGGGGGCTTTGACCCACCCTTTGACCAAGGGGTGGCCCCACCGTTGTTTTACTATTCACTAGGGTCACTTAGGGGTATGTTAGGGAGTTTTCATGGGTGAGGCTCACATGATCACATATAGCACATCATGGTGAACAATGTATATAGGAGAAGCTTTTCAAACAATGCATATGATTCAAAATGCATGCAACCCAAGATACATATGCCATGCCAAATGCAAGAAATGCATAAAAGAAAGCTATACATATATCCCTCTATGGTCGATGCTAAGCAACAAATGACACAAGGTTTATCCTCGGTTCCGCCGAGGGGGCCGTACGTCCAAGCGCGGGCGTGCTCGTGGCACTATATTGCTCGGCACCGGGGGTGCTTGTAGTGGGGCAAGTACAAGCAAGGTGGGAGAAGAAGCGTGGCTTCTAAGTCCCTGGTGGGTGGCTGGAGATGTTATGGGAGAATAAGAGAGTGAGTGCACAATGCGCTGTGTTCCTCTCTCTTCGTCCCCCCCCGCGGCTGGGGGCTCGCTTCCCCTTTTATAGGCCAAGGGGGCGGCGAGTTACATGCACGCCGCGCTACCTAGCTACGTGTAGGAGCACGTCGTGCTACGGTGTAGAGCGGGCGATCGTCCGAACGATCCACGCTGCGATCCGGCCATGATGGCCTACTTCGTACCCGAACAGTGGCGGTTCGAGGGTAGGAGGCGGCAGATGGCGATGGCATTCTCTGATAGGCTTCGAGGGAGGTGCTGATGATGACCGGTACGGGGTACGTGAGCGGCGTAACGGCGTTCCTTCCCAATGAGCTCCGCGGTGGCGGAGTGGTTGCCGCAAGGCTTGGGCGTGCGCCCGCGGAGGTTCGGCGTGCGCCCGCACGCGTGGGCACGGCGGCGCGCGCCGCGCGCGGGCCGGGATGGCCACCCACCGGCCTAGCGCCCTTACCCAACCCGCAAGGTCACGGGAAAGTGGAATCGAGGGTGCGCCCCGGCCCCCTTTCGAGGGTCGGGAGCGTTAGCCGTATAGCGGCGTGCGCACGGTGTCACGGGACCGACACCGGCCGTACCGCACGGTCCATCCTACGCGGGCGGGGATGGGCTCCTTCCCCGGGAGTTGGTGCGGCGCACGCGGGGCGTGAGCCCCGGCGCATGATGGCGCCGTCCCCGCGGCGTCGGGGGCGTTAAACGCCCAAGCACGGGGCCGGCGCACGCGTGCGGGGCGCCCGTGATCGTGGCGGGCCCCCGCCGAGGGCGGAACGGACCCTCGAGCGAGGCGGGACTCGCTCGAGGGGGGCGCGCCCTCGAGCGGGGCGGGACCGCCGAGGGAAGGGTCGCGCCCCTCGAGCGGGGCGGAACCCGTTCGAGGAGGGAGTTGCCCCTCGAACGGGGCGGAGCCCGTTCGAGGAGGGAGCATGCCCTCGGCGAGGCGGAGCCTCGGCTCGAGGGGTCTTCCTAGGTGGGCCGCCTTGGTGGGCCTCCGAAGTCCCGCCGCATGGGCCGTATCCCGCATGGTTAGTTTCCCGCATGGTTAGGCTTAGCTTATGTTGATGCGGGGGATTTAGGTAGGGGTTTCCCCCATTGTTTGAGGAGACCCCTAGGGCGGTCCCCGACGCAGCCCCCGAGCATCCGCGGTTTGCCATTGAGGCTCCCGCGCATGCCGGAACCCACCGATAGGACGTTCTTCCCTCCTTGTTTGCGAACGCTTTCCGTGGGGCCGCGCTAGCGGACCCGCGGGTCTAGCCCCCGAAGCCCCGCAGGAGGTGTGGGCTCTCTCCGGGCAGGGGTTAACCGCGAGCAATTCGGTCAGAAAGGCGTGGCACATATGCCAACCGGCATCGGCGGTATTTCAGCCGGCATCGGGGGTGCACGCTCCCCTGTCACTGTCTCCGGCGGGTGCAATTCCAAGGAGGTGTAGCCGTGCATCAAGCCCCCGAGCCTTGGCCTGTTCGAGGCGATCGGGCCGAGCTCGACGACTTGTTTTTTATCGCGCCCTCGCCGTCCCTCCGCGGGTCGGGAGGTGAGGTTTCCACGACTCCCATCGAGCGGGTCGCGAATCGCGGATTCCTCTTCGAGCCGCTAGCGGGTAGTTCAAGTGGACGTCCATGCCCCGTTCGATAAGGGTAGGCTGCGCGGTCCGGGAGACACGTCCATGGAAGCGCTTGCGTGGGTTTGCTAGGTGGGGCTCGGTCCCGTTCGCTAGGGACCGAGGGCGCGGAAGCTCTCCCTCGGTGGGATCCCCCTGCTAGCTGCCCTCGCTGGCTCTCGAACACGACATGTGGGGCACCCTCGAGCCGACGGGCTCGAGGAACGGCTCGAATGCGCGTGCCCTCGTCGTCCCTAACTCGAGATCCGGGCGCCCGTTCGAACCCGTCGAGGGTCGCTTCGAACCCCCGACCGCAAGGCCGTGCGGGGCCGTGCATGGACAGCCCCGTCTTTTCACGTTTGCGGCCGTCGAGGGGTCCGGGCGTACCGGCCCTCGAGGTGCTTGTTGGCGGCGTGGCGCGGCATGAGTGCTTTCGGTGTCGCTCTATTTCAAGCGTGACCCCGGGCGATCCTCTCACGCGTGTGCCTTTTTTCGCAGGGTTGACATCGTCTCGAGTTGGGGGTCATGCCGCTCGAGGGTCCTACGTGGCATGGGTGCCCGCGGTGGTCCGCTCTACATCGAGCAGTCCCGGCGGCCTTCTCACGCCGATATCTCATCGAGGGTCGCCTTGTTTCGAGTTGAGGGTCATGCCGCTCGAGGGCTTCACGTGGCATGGGTGCCCGCGGCCGCCTCGCTCTACACCGAGCAGTCCCGGCGACCTTCTCACGCCGTCATCCATCGAGGGTCACCTTTGTCTCGAGCCGAGGATTCGCCTCGCTCGAGGGCTCTCCTTGCTTGGCAAGGGGCCGGCATTATCGTGCCCCGCGGCGTGGCCGCGGGTTTTGCAGCCGCGGGCGCACCTTTTAGGCGCCGCGCCGCGCGCGCGCGTAGTGGGCGACGTGGCCGGTGGACGTGACGGTTTCGCCTCGGCCGCCGCCGGTCTCGCCGTAATGATGACCCGCCCGCAGTGTTAGAGTCGCCGCAGCCGTGGTGGGGCCCGCCCGTCGACGCGATGGAAAGATTCCCGCAGCTATCGTTGGCGAGGCGTGCGCTCCGAGAACTCGCCGGTTGCCTATAAACCGCGGTGAGGAAGGGACGGTGGTTTTTTACCTTGGCTCCTCACCGTTTTCGGCCCTCCGTCCCTTCGCCTCTCTCTCTCTTCGCTCCCCGCCACCGCGCGGTTTCGCTACTTAGAGCTTTTTTTTTTTCGCTTCCTTGTCCCTCCGCCCCCGCACCTCGTTCGTCCTCCCTTATGGCGCCGCCTCGCCCTTCCGATCCGGGTCCCGGGAGCCGTACGCTTGGGAGAGGTCGACCGTGACCCGGCTTGCCCCCGGGCGAGCCGGTCGCCGCCGCCCGCTCTCGCCAACGAAGAAGGGCGCCCGCGGAGTGGATCGTGCCGCCGTCGCCGCACCTTGAGCCCAATCCGCCGAGGGCTACGTGGTGAGCTTCCTCCGCTACCACGAGCGCGGCTTCAACGCGCCGGCGAGCACATTTATGCGGGCATTGTGCTACCACTATGGGGTGGAGCCGCACAACTTTGCCCCCCAACGCGATCTCGCAGGCGGCCACATTCGTGGGCGTCTGCGAAGGGTACCTCGGGGATCCCGCCAACCGGGGAGCTCGGGTACACCTCTTCCGCGCGGAGCTCATCACGCAGCCCACGTCGGAGCCGAGGGACCCGCCGCGCGGTGCGCGCGGCGGATGTCGCTCGCCCGCGGGGGCGGCTCAAGGAGTTCTACATCCCCCCGCACCATGACGACGAACAACGCCGGCCGGGAGCGGGGATGGTTTTATCCGCGCAACGCCGAGCCCGGCCTCCCTCCCTACACCGGTCGGGTGTTCAAGAAGAGGCCGGACCGCCGGGGCTACGGGCTGCCCACGGCCAACCATCGGGCGCGCCGGGGGTCCGTCCCTCGCCGCCTTGCGGCGGGCCGGCGAGGGAAGGGCTCAATGCGATGGGCGTCCTCGCCTTTCTTCATCACCGCGAATCGTGCCGTTGATGGAGAGGCCCCTCTCGCATCTTCGAGATGACGGAGGCGGCCAACCCCGTCGACCGGCGAGGTCGCGGATGCTCCCGACGCCGCCGGGAGCGGCCGTACGCGCTCACCCGGCGCGGAGTGCCGCCGACACCAGGACGCCGCCACCGCGGGTCCGACCCCCGTGGGATATCGAGATGCTCCCCACGGCCCGCCGGTGAGTAGAGTTCCCGATTTCGCTTCCATCCTTGGCCTCGTTTTTGATTTCTCGACGCGCCATTGTTACTCTTGCGCGCGCTGGTGCGGTTCAACGCCGCCAAGTCCGTTCCACCCACCCCCGACTCCCCGTGCGCTCGGCGGCCGGCGGCGGCCGGGAGCAGCAGGGAGCGGGCGGCGCGCGCAGCGGGAACACGCAAGGCGGCGCCAGCGCGCGCCGCGACGCACGGTCCGCGGAGTACGGCGGCGAGAGGAGCCGGGGCTCTCCCTCCCCCGACATCGAGGAGCCCTCGTCCTCGGACCCAGACGAGGAGGAAGAGTCCGAGGGGGAGGGCCCCTCGCACGGTGGCAGCCCGCGCCCCGTCGCCGGATCTCGCGCCGGCCGTCGGGGGTGGCTTTGCTCCGGGGCGGGCGCGCCGGCGCCCGCCGCCGGCGGTCATCGTCGGGGCGGCACGCGCCGCGGAGGTGCGCGCGCGCGCCGCGGAGGCGCGCGCGCGGCGTACGTGCTCGCGCGCGCGCGTCAAGCGTGCCCGCGCGTGGCGGAGCGCCGTCCGCGCGCGCGGCGTCCTCGTCGAGGGGCGCGTCGGTGGCGCGCCGCGCGCGGGGCCAGCGTGCCCCCGCGTGTGGTGGCGGCATCGGGCGCGCCCACGCATGAGGCGGGGCGTGCGCGCGCGTGCGGCGGCGCGCCGTCGGGGGGCGCCGTGGCGGGCGCGGCCCCCGCGCCGGCCTCGTCGGAGGCCTCGAGGAAAAGGAAGCGGCCTTTTCCTCCGCGAGGTAAGGAACCCGTTCTTCCTTTGCTTGGCCTTAGTTTGCCGGTTATTAGACGCTCTAATCCTCCATTCGTGTTTGCGCAGGCGGTGCCAACCGTCCCTCCTCTTGCACCGGCCAAGGTGCCGAGGACGGACGCGTCGATCCCCACCCGGCGGCGTTCGGTCGAGGGGGTCGCGCCCGGGGACCGCGCGCGGCGGCGGGCACGAGCGCGCAAGGGCCGCCCGGCCGGGGCTTCGAGGCCCCGGCCGGTGGATCAACCCGCCGCGGCGCGGCCGCAGGTCGCCGGGGGGCGGCCGGCGCCGGCCGCCATGGAGGCGCGGGCCGCAACGGCGGCCACGGTGGGGGTGGCCGCCCGCGGTGGCGGCCACCGCGGAGGAGGCGGAGCGGGCGCAACTCGCGGGAGCGCCCGCGGACGTGGCGGCGCGGACGAAGGTGGCGGCAACGGCGCCACAACGGCGCGCCGCGGCCGCGGAGGCGCGGGGGGGCGCCGGCCGGAGGCGAGCAGCGGCTCCGCCCGCCGGCGGTCCCCGGGGCGGAGGTGGTGGAGCTCTCGGATGATTCCCCCGCCGCCCGGGTGGAACCAAAGGGGCCGCCTGGCCCACGAACTCTCCCCGAGCCCCAGGAGAGGGCCCTCGTGAGGCGACACGAGGGTCACATGATAGTGGGGGCCGAGGGCACGACGCCGAGGCCTCGTCCTCCCATGCCGGCCGCCCCGCCCGGGTGGGGGGCCGTGGAGGATCCCCCGGCGTTCGCCGACGCCCGAGGGAGCGGGAGGAGCTGCGGGGCGAGCTCCCCGAGCCACGGCGCCACGCTCAACCGCGCGTTGAACGAGGCGCCGCGGGTCCATAGCGGCCCGGCCCGGATCGTCTTCCGGGTGAGCCGCAGTTGCTCGTCTCCCTTCCTTATTTCGTTTTCGCGTGCCGCATTCGAGCCTTGACACTTGTGAGATTCGATGTGTGGATGCCGGGAGCTCGAGCGCCGCGCTCATGAAAAGTACGGCGCGTTCGACCGTGTGAACGCCGAGGTCCGCCGCCTCCGGGAGCGATGCGCCGCTTACGACGCGCTTGCGGATGCTCTCGTGGACGCCGCACACCGGGCCGGTGTACCGGCGATGGCGTGGTGCGACGTGCTCCCCGAGAGCTCGTGGCGGGGACGCGGCGCGTGACTCGAGTCTCGGCGGATCCGCGCAGCCCTCGTCGATCGTGACGAGGCGCCGTGGAACGCGCGCGAGGACCGGACAAGGCGCGGACGCCGGCCGCCACCCGGGAGGCGGAGGTGGCCACCGCTCGCGCCGAGACCCTCGGGAGCTCCGCACGTCGCTCGAGGGGGCGCGGCGCGCAGCCGCCGGGGCCGAGGAGCGGGCGCGCGGGCCGGAGCAGCGCGCCAAGGAGGCCGATGACCCGAAGGCCGCCCTCGACGTCAAGGCCGCGGCTCTCGTCGCCACCGAAGGGCGGCTCCGGCAGAGCGCATCGCCCGCCGTGGGGCCGAGGGGCGGCTCCGGCGAGGAGCAGGTCGCCCTTGGCGACGCCCGACCGGCGCCGGGAGCGGGAGCGCGTTGCTCGCGAGGCGGCGGAGAAGTCGCCGGAGGAGCGGAACGCCGCATTCTCCGAGGTTGAGGATGAGGCGTTGACGCCGCAGCGCAATGCCGCCCAAGAGATGGCCCTCGTCGAGCAAGGCGAGACCGTCCGAGCCTCGAGGCGGCGCTTGAGTCCGCGCGCCGCGACCTCGATCTGGGGAGGAGACAAATCGAAGGTAAGCTATTGTCCGACCTCGCTCGTTAGTTCTTGCTTTAGAGGGTTCGTTTCCCCTTTTCGATTTCTTGTCGTCTTGTCGCTTCCGAGCTTGCGCACCGCCCGGGACACGCCGCCGGGCGGGCCGAGGCCCCCGCAAGCCTCCTACAACTCCTCTCGAGCGAGAGCCGCAGGAGCCGCGGGACGCGGCCCTCGAGACCGTCGCGTCGTCGAGGAAGGCGATGTCCGTGCCGGCGGCTCGCCGGCCGCCGCCTACGCGCCCTCGGCGGCCACGTCACGGGGCGGGTGCGTCGGGGCGTTGCACCCGGGCGTGCGAAGGCCCCCGGAGTGGTGCGATCCCACTACGAGGTCAACCTCGAGGCGGTAGCGAAGGCTACATCGTGCCCGAGGGCGTCGAGGACGAGGTGGCCATGGAGCGTGCGGACGCGCTTGCCGACGCCGCCGAGTCGCTCGCCGAGGCCTTCGAAGAATTCCTCTTCCCGACGCCGGCCGACGCCGCCGCTCCACCCGCCCTCGAGCACCGGGCGCTAGGCCCGTTTTTTGTTTATGTGTATCGTAACTGCGGCCTCGTGGCCTCTTGTAAATAAACAAGTAGTTTCGTGAACATGGTCGGCTTGTAAATGAAATCGCTTGCTTATTGCGCTTTTTGCTTCTTCTTCTTCCCCGAGTAGATTCTAGTTAGGGGAGTCCGCCTTTTCGCAGGGGCCCGCCGGGTTGGAGGCGAGAGAGACGGGCCATAGCCGCGCGCGTAGGCCGTCTCTCGGCTCGTGCGCTCCTTCCGCCGTGCCGCCTACGCCCTACTCGAATCGTGACTCGTGGTTGAAGTAGGGAAACAAACTTAGCGCGTGTTATTACGTTTTTGCGCGAAAAAATGGGACCATTTGGGGGGGTGCACCCCGCAAGAGCTCCCCGAGGGTAACTTGGGTTTCGGGGGGAAAGCCGAGTTGCCCTTTTATTATACTTGGAGTTTTTACATAGGTGACACCAACCGGGGCGTTGGCCGTGTGTTTGTACAACGAAAAATACTTGGAAATCCTAGCTAAGGGTAGAAGCGACGTAGCCGTTGGATGTTCCAAGCGTTGGTGAGTTCTTCGCCGTCCTCGTTGGCCGCCTTGTACGTGCCCGGTTTGAGCACCTTCACCACGACGTAGGGTCCCTCCCATGGGGGCGATAGCTTGTGGCGCCCTCGATTGTCTTGGCGTAGCCTTAGGACCAAGTCCCCCTCGCCGAAATCCCCGCGACGTATCTTGCGTGCTTGGTAGCGCCGTAGGACCGTTGATATCTTGCGGAGTGCATCAACGCTACGAGGCGTACTTCATCCAGCGGGTCCGGCCGAGTCCCTCGCGGGCTCGCCGGTTAGCATCCTCGTTGTAGCCTCGAACCTTGGGCGACCCGTATTCCGCATCCGTGGGGAGGACGGCCTCCGCGCCATGGACTAGGAAGAACGGGGTGAACCCGTGGCTCGCTTGGGGTGGTCCTTAGGCTCCACACGACTGCCGGTAGTTCTTGGAGCCATTTCCGGCCGCATTTGTTGAGTCGGTCGAAAATTCTCGGGTTTGAGGCCCCGTAGGATCATGCCGTTGGCACGTTCCACTTGGCCGTTAGTCCGTGGGTGCGCCACACCTGCCCAATCCACTCGGATGTGGAACTTGTCGCGAACTCCAAGAACTTCCGGCCCGTGAACTGGGACCCGTTGTCTGTGATGATGGAGTTTGGCACTCCAAAGCGGTAGACGATGTCGGTGAAGAACGTGACTGCCTGCTCGGCCCTCAGATTCGTAATGGGGCGCACCTCCACCCACTTGGAGAACTTGTCGATCGCGACGAGCAGGTGGGTGAAGCCCCCGGGCGCCTTCCGCAGGGGCCCGACGATGTCTAATCCCCACACAGCAAACGGCCATGTTACGGGGATCGTTTGCAGAGCTTGAGCTGGCAAGTTGGTCTTGCGGGCGTAGAACTGGCACCCTTCGCAAGTGCGCACGATTTCGTTGGCGGCCGCGACCGCGGTAGGCCAATAGAAGCCTTGGCGGAACGCGTTGCCGACGAGGGTGCGCGGCGCGGCGTGGTGGCCACGCATCCCCGCGTGGATGTCCCGTAGGAGCTCGCGCCCCTCGGGAATGGGTATACACCGCCGGAGGATGCCCGACGCGGCGCGCTTGTATAACTCGCCGTCGACAAGGGTGAATGACTTGGCCATCCCGGCGATGCGCCCGGCCGCGGCCCGGTCTACGGGGAGCTCCCCCTCGAGCAATCCAGGCGATGTACTTCTCCCGCCGTCCGCCCGGGCGGGAGCCGGCTCGATGTCCATCGCGACGCCCTCGTGGGAGCCGTACCCCTCGAGAAGGGGAGAGCACGTACGCCTCGTTCGAGGGGTCCTCTTCCATGGGTTCCGCACCCGCCGGATTCGAGGGAGCCCCCGAGGGTCCGCCGTCGCTCGAGGGGTAGGGCTCGAAGGTGACCGATGGCCGCGCGATGTCGCGCGCGAAAACGTTCGGGGGAACGGTGATCCGCCCGACGCGATCTTGGCAAGTTCATCCGCCTCCTCGTTGTACCGGCGGGGTACATGATTGAGCTCGATGCCGTAGAATTTGTCTTCGAGGGCCCGCACGGCCTTGCGTAGGGCCTCCATCTTGTCGTCGTGGCAGCTCGCGTTCTTCATGACTTGGTCGATCACGAGCCGCGAATCCCCCTCGCACGTCGAGGCGCTTGATGCCCAACTCAATGGCGATTTTGAGGCCGCAGAGGAGGGCCTCGTATTCCGCCATATTGTTGGACGCGGGGAAGTGGAGGCGCACTGCGTAGCGCATGTGCTCCCCGAGGGGTGACACGAAGAGCAGGCCCGCGCCCGCTCCCCCGTCTTCATCACCGAGCCGTCGAAGAACGCAGTCCAAAGACTCGCTTGGATTTGGGGCGGCGGCAGCTGTGTGTCCGTCCACTCAGCGACGAAGTCGGCTAAGATTTGCGATTTGACGGCCTTGCGCGGAGCATAGGCGAGCGTCTCGCCCATCAACTCCACGGACCACTTGGCAATTCTGCCTGCCGCGTCGGGGTTGCGAATGATCTCTCCTAGCGGGAAGGAAGAGACCACCGTAACTGGGTGGGCCTCGAAGTAGTGGCGGAGCTTGCGCCGCGCGAGGACCACCGCGTACAACAGCTTCTGGACCTGGGGGTAGCGCGTCTTCGTGTCCGATAAGACTTCGCTGATGTAGTAGACCGGCCTCTGCACGGGCAGGGCATGCCCTTCCTCCGTGCGCTCTACGACGATCACGGCGCTGACCACCTGGGTGGTTGCGGCCACGTAGAGTTGGAGGGGTTCGCCGTCTCGTGGCGGTGTAAGGATTGGGGCGTGCGTCGAGATGCCTTCGCCTTGTCGAGCGCTTCCCCGGGCCTCGGCGGTCCAAGAGAAGCGCTCGTGCTTCTTGAGCAGCCCGGTAGAGGGGCGGTGCCCTTCTCACCGAGCCTCGAGACGAAGCGGCTCAGGGCGGCAAGGCACCCCAACACCTTCTGCACCCCTTTGAGGTCCCGAATTGGACCCATTCGCTCGAGGGCCGCGACCTTTTCAGGGTTGGCCTCGATTCCTCGCTGGGAGACGATGTATCCTAGGAGCATGCCCCGCGGCACTCCAAAGACACATTTTTCGGGGTTGAGCTTGACCCCGTTGGCCCGCAGGCAACTGAATGCGATGCCAAGATCGCTGACCAGGTCGTCCGCCTTCCTGGTTTTGACGACGATGTCGTCTACGTAAGCCTCGACCGTTCGCCCGATATGGTCCCCAAAAACGTGCCGCATGCGGCGCCGATATGTTGCGCCCGCGTTTCGAGGCCAAAAGGCATCGTGACGTAACAGTAACGTCCCGAACGGTGTGATGAACGAAGTCGCGAGCTGGTCGGACTCCTTCATTTTTATTTGATGATATCCCGAATAGGCATCAAGGAAACAGAGTAGTTCACACCCAGCAGTGGAATCAACGATCTGATCTATGCGTGGTAAAGGAAAGGGGACTTTTGGACATGCTTTATTGAGACTGGTGTAGTCAATACACATCCTCCACTTCCCATTTTTCTTTTTTACAAGCACAGGATTAGCTAACCATGTCGGGTGGAACACTTCCTTGATGAATCCGGCCTCGAGGAGCTTCCGCAGCTCCACTCCGATCGCCCGTCGCCGTTCCTCGTCGAAGCGGCGCGGCGCGCCCGCCGCCGAACAAGCCGCGAGCGTTAGGCGAGATATCAAGGGAGTGTTCGGCGACCTCCCTCGGGATGCCCGGCATGTCCGAGGGGCTCCACGCGAAAACGTAGGCGTTTGCGCGGAGGAAGTCGACGAGCACCGCTTCCTATTTGGGATCGAGGGTCGAGCCGACCCTCAAAGCCTTGCCCTCGGGGCCGATGGGTCGAGAGGGACCCCTTTGGTTTGCTCGGCGGCCTCGAACGTGCCGACGTGCTTGGTGGCGGAGCCGAGGTCGTCGTTGACCATCTTCTCCAAGGTGTGTTCACCGGCGCTTCGTCCCGGCGCTAGTGCTTCCGCATGCTCCACGCACTCGACATCGCAAGTTGAATGCATGCTCGATCGACGACCCGACGGTGATGACGCCGTTTGGACCCGGCATCTTCATCTTCGTGTACGTGTAGTTGGGGACCGCCATGAACTTGGCATAGCACGGTCGCTCGAGGATGGCGTGGTAGGCCCCTTTGAATCCCACCACTTCGAATGTGAGGGTTTCCTTGCGGAAATTCTTGGGGGTCCCAAACCGACGGGCGATCGATCCGCCCGAGGGGTTGAACCTCGCTTTCCGGGCGCGATGCCGTGAAACGGCTTTGAGGCTCGGGCCGCGCTTGGTCCAGCCCAATCCCCATCGGGCGCAACGTATGCGCGAAGAGGATATTGAGGCTACCGCCTCCGTCCATAAGGACCTTCGAAACCGGGCGTTCCCAATGATGGGATCGACCACCGGGGGGTACCGGCCCGGGTTCGGGATGCGATTTGGGTGATCATCCCGCTAAAGGTGATGGCATCCTTCGACCGGTTGAGAAAGGCCGGAGGTGCCCTCTCGCGGCGAGGACTTCGTGCCGCTCCTTCTTGCGCCGCCGGTTGACATGTCAACGGTAGGTCCTCCAAAAATGAGGAACACATTTTCAACAGCAGGGAAGCCACCTGCGTCGCCGTCGCCCCCATCCTTCTTGGCCTCTCGCCTCCTTCGCGGCGGCACGGCCATAGAACTTCTTGAGCATGTCGCACTGCTCAAGAGTGTGATTCACGGGGGTCTTGTGGTAGGGGCATGGCTTCTTCATCATATCGTCGAACACCCCCGGCCTCGAGGAGCCGGTCGAGGGCCCCGTCGGGCCGGGTCAACGCCGAGGGCCTCGGCGTTGCCGCCGTTGCGCCCCTCGCTCGCGCGCCGCGGCGCGGCTTCTTCCCCTTCTTGCCCCGCTTGTCGTTGCGGCGCGGCTCCTTGGACCCGCCGCCCTCCGCGGGCGTGTCCTCGGAGCGCTTGCCCTTCTTGCCGTCGAAGATCGCCCCCACGGCCTCCTCTCCGGAGGCGAAGCTGGTGGCAATGTCGAACGGCCTCGTTCGAGTCCGTGGGCGGGCCGCGTCCCGGCTCGCGCACAAGGTCCCGCACGTGGTGCCCTCGAGGAACGCGTGCACGATCTCTCGACCGTGCCACGCCGGGGAGCTCGTGCGCCGCTTGGAGAAGCGCCGTATGAATTCCCGCAGCGACTCGCCTGGCTTCTGCGTGCAGGAGCGTAGATCCCAGGAGTTCCCAGGGTGCACGTATGTGCCCTGGAAGTTGCCCATGAAGGTGTGGACTAGATCGTCCCAGTCGTGGATCTGGCTGGCGGGCAAGTGCTCGAGCCATGTCCGGGCCGCGTCGCCCAGATGCAGGGGCAAGTTGCGGATGATCACTTCGTCGTTGGTGGCCCCGCCCACCGACGAGCCAGGCGGTAGTCGTTGAGCCAAACACGAGGGTCCGTCTCCCGTTGTATTTGACGATCGTCGAGGGTTGACGGAAGCGCCGGGGGGAACGCCGCCGTGCGGATCTCCCGGCCGAACACGCGGGTGCCGGGGGCTCGGTGTCGGGGAGCGATCCCTCACCGCCGTCGTAGCGTCCACCCCTTCGAGGGTTGTAGCCCCCGGCCGCTCGCGCGTCCGCCTTGCCGGTGCGCCCGGCGTTGATGACGTTGCGGGCGTCGCCATCCAACGCCCGCGTGTGTCGAGGAGCCGCTCCTTGGCCGGCGTGCGTCCTCGGTCGGCGAGGTCGACCCGCATGCACCGAGGGTTCGCCCCCCGGTGCCGGATCATCACCCCGCGCGTCCCCCCGTTGGCGGATGCGTGAGGCCGAGCTTTCGGCTTGCCGGACGGCCGCTTGCTCAAGGAGGGTCCGCACCTCGCGGTGCATGTCTCGAGCCTCGGGGGTCGAGGGTGCCGGCATGGCGCGCGGCGGTGTCGCGGCGGCGATGAGCTTTTGGCTCGCTCGCGGTGGAGTATCCGCGTTGTCGACGTTGGGGACGGGGTTGAGGCGGTCGCGGACTTGTCGGCCTAACTCCCGTGCGCGTTCGCCGCGCGCGGAGGCCTCTCCCCGCCATCGAGGCGCGGAGTAGCCGCACGGTCCTCCACCGCCGCCTTGGCCTCGAGCTCGCGAGCTTGGGCCGCTGCGCGTCGACGTCGGCCCCGGGGCGGGAGCGCTCGGTCCCGCGGCCGGGCGCGTGGCAACCCCCCGGGGCCGGCGTGACTTCCCCATCTCCGCGCCCGCCGCACCGGCGGCGTTGGCCGGGTCGTTGGTGATGACGGCGCAGCATTCCCGCGTGGGGTCGTAGCTCCCGATCTTGGCCGGAGTCGTCGGAGCAGCCGAACCGCAGTCCGTGGCGTCGAGGAAGCGCCCGAACGCGACCGGGTCCCGGCACACCGAGAAATCCCACTCCGCGTACCCATGACGGTTGGCGGGTGGCATCGTGTCGACGGAGCCCGGGGGACGACTCGTCCGCCGCCGAAGTGCCGGGATCCCCGGCGACGAAGACGTGCCGACCGAGGCGGAACCTCGCGCATCGTCGTGTTGACGTTGGCGTTGTAGGCCGTAGTGGCGCCACGCGGCCCGATGGGGATGCGTGGTCCGAAGACCGCGCGGTCCCGCCGGGGCGGTGGCGGCCGTCGCCGGACGCGGTGGGCGCACCGCGCCGGGCGGCGGCGCGCTCGGCCGCCGCCGCTCGGACCGCGCCCGACGCGAGCGCAGCCCGGAGCGGCGACGGCGTCGCGGCGTCGACGGTCCCGCGGCATTCGTGCTCGCAGCGCCCGCGCGCGCGTCGTGCGTGCGGCGGAGACCGCAGCGGACCCGGCCTCCCCGCGCGCGCATAGCTCCTCACGGTTGGTGAGGCGCATGAGACAGCCATTCCCCCGTGGCCGGAAGTTCAAGTCCCCGAAGCGGATCTCGAGCCCGGCCGGAAGGGGGTCCGAGCTACCCATGTTGTAGCGGGTGCTACGGTACTCGGTGCGAATCACCATGGAGGGAGTCGGCCGAAATGACCTTAGGCGCTCGTTTGCCCCACGGTGGGCGCCAAGCGTCGGTGCGGAATATGGTCCCGACACTAACCAGGTAGATAACGCCTAGGTCTATCCCTCTATGGTCGATGCTAAGCAACAAATGACACAAGGTTTATCCTGGTTCCCGCCGAGGGGGCCGTACGTCCGGGCGCGGGCGTGCTCGTGGCACTATATTGCTCGGCACCTTGGGGGTGCTTGTAGTGGGGCAAGTACAAGCAAGGTGGGAGAAGAAGCGTGGCTTCCAAGTCCCTGGTGAGTGGCTGGAGATGTTATGGGAGAATAAGAGAGTGAGTGCACAATGTCTCGTGTTCCTCCGGATTCGTCCCTTCGTCCCCCCGCGGGCGGGGGCTCGCTTCCCCCTTTTATAGGCCAAGGGGGCGGCGAGTTACATGCACGCCGCGCTACCTAGCTACGTGTAGGAGCACGTCGTGCTACGGTGTAGAGCGGGCGATCGTCCGAACGATCCACGCTGCGATCCGGCTATGATGGCCTACTTCGCACCCGAACGGTGGCGGTTCGAGGGTAGGAGGCGGCGAGACGGTGATGGCGTTCTCCGATAGGCTTCGAGGGAGGTGCGATGATGACCGGTACGGGGTACGGGGAGCGGGCGAACGGCGTTCCTTCCCAATGAGCTCCGCGGTGGCGGAGTGGTTGCTGCGGTGCTTGGGCGTGCGCCGCGGAGTCGGGCGTGCGCCCGCACGCGTGGGTACGGCGGCCGCGCGTTACGGTGGCCGGGATGGCCACCCACCGGCCTAGCGCCCCTTACCCAACCCGCAAGGTCACGGGAAAGTGGAATCGAGGGTGCGCCCGGCCCCCTTTCGAGGGTCGGGAGCGTTAGCCGTATAGCGGCGTGCGCACGGTGTCACGGGGACCGACACCGGCCGACCGCACGGTACATCCCACGGTGGCGGGGATGGGCTCCTTCCCCGGGGAGTTGGTGCGGCGCACGGGGCGTGAGCCCCGGGCGCATGATGGCGCCGTCCTGCGGCGTCAGGGCGTTAAATGCCCAAGTACGGGGCCGGCGCACGCGTGCGGGGCGCCCGTGATCGTGGCGGGCCCCGGCCGAGGGCGGAACGGACCCTCGAGCGAGGCGGGACTCGCTCGAGGGGGGGGCGCGCCCTCGAGCGGGGCGGGACCGCTCGAGGGAAGGGTCGCCCCTCGGCGGGGGCGGAACCCTGTTCGAGGAGGGAGTTGCCCCTCGAACGGGGGCGGAGCCCGTTCGAGGAGGAGCATGCCCTCGGGCGAGGCGGAGCCCCGCTCGAGGGGTCTTCCTAGGTGGGCCGCCTTGGTGGGCCTCCGGGAAGTCTGCTTGCATGGGCCGTATCTGCATGGTTAGTTTTCTGCATGGTTAGGCTTAGCTTATGTTGATGCGGGGATTTAGGTAGGGGTTTCCCCATTGTTTGAGGGGACCCCTAGGGCGGTCCCCGACGGGAAGAAAGAACGGCTCTAGAGCGGGAGCGCAAAGGCAAGAATGGCTCGGGGGCTGAAGCGCGAGAGGCGAGGGATGGCAAACGCTAAGTGCAAAGATAAAAAACCGCCCTCCTCCGCCTATTGGATTTACGGACCACGGGGCGTGCTCTCCGGAGCGCACGCCCGCGCGCATTGCTTGCGGGTGAAATCAGCGACGAGCGGGACCCACCACGACCGCGGCGGCCGCACGTGCGCACGCGTGCCATCATCACGGCGCGGTAACCGGAGGGCCGCGGCGGGCGGTCACGTCCGCCGCCCCTCCGCCCACTACGAGCGCGGCCGCGGCGCCCGAAAGGTGCGCCCACGGCGCATGGCTATAGCCGCGACTGCGGGCATTAAATGGCCCGGTCCCTTGCCAAGTAAGGAAGACCCTCGAGCGGCCCGAGCCGCGGCTCAAATAAGACCGACCCTCGAAGGGTGCGAATACCGACCATTGGCCTCAAAGCCCGTTCAAAATAAACGGGCGCCACGGGTGCCCTCGATTTACGAAATTGCGATCGGCGGTTCGAGGGCCGGCGCGGCCAATAACCCTCGAAACCTGCAGATGCGAAAAGACGGGAGCACTCCGCTGCTACCCCGCACGGCCCTACTGATCAGGGGTTCGATGGGTTCGAACAGGTGCCCCAGATCACCAGAGTCAGGGACAACAAGGGCTCGCACATTCGTGCCTTTCCTCGAGCCCACCGGCTCGAGGGCGCCCCACATGTCGTGTTCGAGAGCCAGCGAGGGCAGCTAGCCGGGGGGTCCCACCGAGGGAGAGCTTCCGCGCCCTCGGTCCCTAGCGAATGGGATCGAGCCCCACCTAGCTAACCCGCGCAAGTGCTTTAATGGACGAGTCTCCGGACCACGAGCCTACCCTTATCGAACGGGGCATGGGCGTCCACTTGAACCACCCGCCAACAGCTCGACGAGGAATCCGCAATTCGCGACCCGATCGATTGGGGTTGTGGAGACCCCACCCTCCGTCCCGCGGAGGGACGGCGAGGGCGCGTTTAAAACAAGACGAAGAGCTCGCCCCGATCGCCTCGAATGGGCCCGGTCTCGGGGGCTCGACGCACGGATACACATCCCGGGGATGCGCCGAACGCGAAAGTTATCGGTCGCACGTGCGTCACCGAAGCCGGCCGAAACATCGCCGATGCCGGTTGAGAAATGTACCACGCCCGCCGATAAAAATTCCACGAAAAACTCCTCGCGGAGCACTCACGCTCCTGCAGGGCTTTGGGGGCTAGACCCGCGGGTCCGCTAACGCGACCCCACGGAAAAGCGCTTGCAACCGTAAGGGAAGAACGTCCTATCAGTAGGCTCCAGCATCTGCGGGAGCCTGGCCGGCACACCCACAGATGCTCGGGGGCTACTATCGGGGACAGCCATGAGGGTCCCCTAAAAAGACGGGGGGAATCCTGCTTAAAACCCGCAAAACGCCCCCCCCCTCGAGCGAGGTCCGCCTCGTTCGAGGGCTCACGCTCACCCCGCGGCCCACCGGAGCGGCCCAACAAAGCACCCCCCTCGAGCGAGGTCCGTGTTGACGGATAAAAGACGTATCCCTCTACGATCCGCAAGCGTACGGACCCCACACCTTTTTCACCACGGGATTCCCAAGGTTCTTGTCAATCCGCGGAGGAAGGGGATTACAAGCGTTCGACCAACAACGACACACTAGCTACTAAAACCCTAACTATATTATACTAGAAAACACTAAACTACACTAGAGAGAATGATAAACGATCAAGGAAGAAGACACTCGCCCACGGGTCTACGATACTAGAGCATGCAATCGCTTAAAGACATGAAAAACCAATCTAATCTATCGATGATGTGACCACGGTTTCGCCCTTTCCCTCCTCTCGTACCGTCACTACGCGAAGGTATTCATGACTAGACCTTTGATGGACACGGCGTATTGAATGGATCCAAGGAAGCATTGGAGCTCTTACTCCCTCTACGGCACGGTTGCAAGCCTTAAGCATTAAAGTATATTCAACACAAGATGATAGATAGATAATCCGACAAAGTGCGATTACATCTCAATATCGATTACAACCCATGGACGAATGAGAAGATTACCCCATCAAGGTGCCGATCATGGCACCGTTGATCATGGTTTCCCTTCCGCCGATGTCTTCCTTCTTCTCCACGAGAGGGTGCTTCCTTCGAGGTGGTTGATCTCCGGCGGAGATCCTCCTCCTCTCTCTCTAGCTTGTAGATGGCGTTCGGTGCGAATAAACTCCTCTCTCGATGTTGGCGGCGCGTCGGGAGTTTTAGGGTCGAAGATCCTTCGAGGGGCAAGGAAGACGGGACCGAACCGGTGCCCGAAGTGGGCCGGGGCCGGCCCGCACGGGCCGGCCGGCCCCGAGCCCGGTTCGGCCTGGCTCGGTCGCCCTTTTTGCACCGTGGGTCCTCGTGCACTTATCTACTTTGCCCCCTCCACTTGGATGATTTTGACGCTGTTATCCTCACGATCAAGATGGAGACTCTCTTTGCATGAAGTTTGATCTTTTACGCTTCAATCCCCGGGGTGTTCCTCGTAGCACTTCGGTCCTCGCCACCATTGGAAGTAATTTCAGCAAGCTCATGAACACGAACAAGACTCCATGAATGCTCCTTTGAACTTGTTGCGAATCCGTCCTTTATGTCCATGATTTCCTACATAAACATAACACTTCCAAATGCATGCACAAAGATGAACTTGTTATATGATTAGTGTGCCTAGTGGCGGGTTAGTTCCATAATCAAATCCAAACCAAAGTGTAATGAACATGCTAGGTGCACCAAAATACACCGTCAACATCTCCCCCACACTTAGCTCTTGCTCGTCCTCGAGCAAGTACTCATAAAAGAATTTCGTCCAAGGTGTGTAATCGTGTATCATTAATCCTCCTTCACAAGTTAGTCAATCTTTTCATCTTTAATACATAAACACAAAGTAATGATAATCAAACATAAACATGGGCGTTTAGAATTTTTACCACGTCAAGATTCACCCCACAACTCAAACTCTTCGCTCGAAGCTTTCAATTTCAGCCATACTTACTTCTTTGCTTCCATCGGAGGGTTTTTATGATTTTCAAAACAAAAATTCCTGCAACAAGTATTAGACAAAAACCTTTCTCCAAGCTCCCTCAAGTCTCTCATATGAAGTGGCTATCCTAACCAAGTTTTATAAAACTCTCACCTCCCATTAATCTCTCATAAATTATGTAAAGTGGAGCTATAGGTAGGGCTAGCGCAATCAACACAAGTATTGTCAAACTAAGAACTTCCTCTAATGGTTGTCTACCTTTCAAAGCCAATGATCATGAGAATTAACCATATGTAGGGATATCAAGGATGAGAAGATTTAGAATGGTGGACATGTGCAAGGGCAAAAGAAAATTGTGACTACAAGGCACCAATGATGTCCTCGTTGTCGGATTGCACATGGTTGGAAATAGAGTAAAAGTTTCGTCTCACAATCAACGTGACATCCTTCCTTACACTTTATTTTTCTTTTCTTTCACTTGATCCATCCCTCTCATATCTTCATTGCTAACTCATCTTTTCTTCTTTCATTCACATATGATTTTTCTTTCTTTCTTTCTTTCTTTTCCATACACATACTTTTTCTCTTTATCTTTCTCTCTCTTGACAACTTTTCAAAGCTTTCAATTCTCTCTTTCCTCGCATGCATACAATCTGAAATTTTTAAATAAATCATGCTAGAGACGAGACGAAACTTTGAAAATAGGTTGTGTTCAAGGAATACGATGTACAAAAGAGATGTATAGGGTTGGGTATGGAATTCGGCGATATTCATGACTTTCGTTGTGAAAGTCATGAACCGAATATATGACGAGGCTAGCAACAAAAGATTAGCACAAGGACATGATCATTGCTTGAAATTAAAACTCACCAAGAGAGAAGGGTCCTAGCCTAACTCATCGTGCTAATCACACTTATGGTGGAGGAAAAAAAATAAACTTGGCTTTGGATAGGAATTTTTTTTCTTACTCTCAACTTGGAAAAAGAGGTTTTGCTAACCTTTATTACAAGGGTTTTAAAATAATTTTCAGAACTGAAATCCTCCAATTTTTAGCATCGAACATAGCACAACTAGCATGTGAAGCTCAAGATCGAAGTGCGGTATGGGTACTTTAAGTAGTAGCGATTCCACTAAGCACCACGGTAAACGTTTTTCAAACCATATACTTGTGTTCATATATCAAGAATCGAAGATTAAGCAAACAAGTAAATAAAGATAAACAATACATAAAACACAAAGATATATATAAAGACTCTTTTTATTTGATTTTCTTGACTCAACACTAATTTAAGACACTTGCAAAAATTTAAAAACGGACTCGAAAACTAAAGACTCATTAAAACACTAAGACTCTCACACGAAGATTAAACCGAACCTAAACTTGAAGTTCAAAAGCTAAGGCTAGCGAGCTAGCTCTCCCCCACACTTAAAACATACGACGTCCTCGTCGTATCTTACAAAAATCCTAAGGGGAAAACTAGATCTAGTGATACTTCAAGCAAGCTTTGCACCACTTGCCTCTCATGATTCCAACCATGCCGAAAAGCTTGCGCACATTGCGGTTAAGGAACTTGTAGTCATCTTCAACTACGCGCTCCAAGTCCTCCATACGCCGCTTCATCGCTTCCATGGTTTGAAGACATTCGTCGGCCGACGCGTAGAGAGCCGCGATGGATTGACGGCAAACTCGACAAAGACACCGGATGCAATCCGAAGGGGTCGTCGTCGCCATAATCTCCACCGTTGTCACCACCGTCATCGCCACCTCCATTGTTGTTGCCTTCGCCACCGCCGTTGCCGTCGCCGTTGGGGCCTTCGGGAGTCCTTTCATAAGGATGCTCATCCCAATCATCATCATCTCTCCGGCGGCCGCCCACGAGCTAAGGCTACGATCGTCGGAGTAGTCGCTATCCCCATAATCCTTAGGCTCCGGCGACACCTCCTTGTAATCCTTGCGCTTGATGCCTTGGAGACGTGCCGACCTTCGAACGGGTGTAGGGACCTTCTCTCCTTTGACGGGGTTGCGAGATGCAAGAGCTCGGTCGAGACGCGTCCTCCGCAACGGATACGTGCGGTCCTCTTGACGGGTAGCTTGACCTCGCATCGCATCGCCTCCTCCATCGATGGCTTCTTGGCTTCTACCTTCAACTCTAAGCTTTTTGGAGGCTCAATGGCTGCTACAAGGGTGCAACACATTGCTTGAAAGGTTTGATTCTCGAGCTCCCAATTCGGCCAAATATATAGTCCCGAGGGGAAAAGCTGGGAACCTTATTTTCCTTTTTTACACTTCCCTTAAAATTTTTCGACCAAACAAGGAAGTCGAAAAGGAGCAGTTCGGGGCGGGGTCGGGGACATCGGGCGTCGGGCCACCACCGGGCCGATCCGGCGGGCCGGCCGGCCCACCCCGCCTCGGGGGCGGGCCGGTCCGGTTTTTTTTGCACACCGCCCTATTTTTTCTTCCTCGGCCCATGGGAAAAAGTTGGCCCAAGTAAATCTTCGCGAAAAACTCCGAGAAAGCTAAAAGAAAAATTATTTACGAAGTTGGTGCCTTGTTTTTCGTCCTAGGCGGGACGTTCGGGCTCTTCCTCCATGGTAAAGACGTCAACATGATGGATGGGCACGACATCGGGTTCGTAGTAAACCTTAAGCCGCTGTCCATTCACCACAAATTGATCACCGTTTATATCCATAATGGTTACCGCTCCGTTGGAGAACACCGAATGCACAACATAAGGTCCGTCCCACTTGCTTTGCAATTTCCCCTTCCCGAAGGTTTTAAACCTCGAATTGTAGAGGAGGACCTTATCTCCTTCTTTGAATTCTTTTTTCTTCAATCTTTTATCATACCACCTTTTGATTCTCTCTTTGTATATGCTTGCGTTTTCATAAGCTTTCAACCTCAACTCCTCTAGCTCGCTTATTTCAATCCTTCGTTTCACCACCGCGGCATCGAGATCAAGGTTCATCTCTTTAATCGCCCAATAGGCTTTATGTTCCAACTCAACCGGAAGGTGGCAAGCTTTTCCATAGACGAATTGATAAGGGGTCATACCTATCGGTGTTTTAAACGCCGTTCGATAAGCCCATAAAGCTCCGTCTAATTTCTTTGACCAATCCTTGCCTCCCTTCTCTATGGTCTTGTTGAGTATGCTTTTTAATTGCCTATTTGACGTTTCCGCTTGTCCGTTGGTTTGTGGGTGATAGGCCGTGGAGATCCTATGCTCAATTCCCAACTTGGACAAGCACTTTTTAAAGTTCTTCCCGGTGAAATGAGTTCCTCCATCACTTATCAAGATTCTCGGTATACCGAAACGGGGAAAAATCACGTTCTTGATCATAGTGATGGACTCATCCGTGGAAGCTTTACGACATGGTATAGCCTCTACCCACTTGGATACATAATCAACCATAACAAGTATATACTCGAATCCAAATGAGTTTTTAAAAGGCCCCATGAAGTCTATGCCCCATACATCGAATATGTCGACTTGCAAGTTGTATTTCAAAGGCATAGAATTTCTTTGAGAGATGTTTCCGGTTCTTTGGCATTCGGGGCATGACGCAACATATCTTTTGGTATCTTCATGCATCTCCGGCCAATAGAATCCGCTCGACCATACTTTGGCTTCGGTTCGAAAATGGCTATAGTGCCCACCGTACTCCGCCGAGTGGCACTTCCTTAGAATCTCAAGCCTCTCTTCCCTTGGCACACATCTTCTCATCACTCCATCATTGCCAAGCTTGAAGAGGTATGGTGCATCCCAAAAATATTTCTTACTTTCAGAAATTATCTTCCTTTGGGTGTTTTTGTCTAGATGGTCGAGGGGCATCTTCCGAATTGCTCGAATGATGTCGATCATCCAAGTATCTTTATCAAGCACTCTATAGAGGTGGTCATCTCTCATTTTATCTTCTATGGGCTCTTTATCATCTTGTCCACGATTCATCCTAGACAAATGATCGGCCACAACATTCTCCACCCCCCTTTTTATCACGAATTTCAACATCAAACTCTTGGAGAAGAAGGATCCAACGAATCAAACGTGGTTTAGCTTCCTTCTTAGCCAAGAGATACTTTATAGCTGCGTGATCGGTGTAAACAATGACTTTCGAGTTCACGATGTAAGATCTGAATTTTTCGAAAGCGAATACTACCGCTAGCAACTCTTTTTCCATAGTGGCGTAATTTAATTGTGCCCCACTAAGAGTTTTGCTAGCGTAGTAAACGGCGTGAACTCGGCCTTCCTTTCTTTGACCCAAGACCGCGCCTACGGCGTAGTCACTTGCGTCACACATGATCTCGAAAGGTTGGCTCCAATCCGGAGGTTAGATGATGGGAGCACTCACCAACACATTTTTCAAGGTCCGGAATGCCGCTAGACACTTCTCATCAAAGTCGAAAGCCACATCCTTTTGAAGAAGGTGCGTTAAAGGCTTAGTGATCTTCGAGAAGTCCTTTATAAATCTTCTATAGAATCCGGCATGGCCTAGAAAGCTCCTTAAGGACTTAACATCCGTAGGAAGGTGGGAGTTGCTCAACCGTCTCTACCTTAGCCTTGTCCACTTCAATTCCTCTCTCGGATACAACATGTCCGAGCACTATGCCTTGCTTAACCATGAAGTGGCATTTTTCCCAATTTAAAACCAAATCTACCTCCGCACACCTTGTAAGGACCTTTTCTAAGTTTGCTAAGCAATCCATGAACGTCTTCCCGTAAACGGAAAAATCATCCATAAACACTTCAACAATTTCTTCGATGAATTCCGAAAACACGGCCATCATGCAACGTTGAAAAGAGGCCGGGGCGTTGCATAGGCCGAAGGGCATCCTCCTATATGCAAACGTTCCGTAAGGACACGTAAACGTTGTCTTATGTTGATCTTCCGGGTGAATGGGAATTTGCATGAACCCCGAGTATCCATCGAGAAAGCAAAAATAAGCGTGGTTTGCTAACCTCTCGAGCATCTCGTCTATGAACGGTAGGGGGAAGTGATCTTTCTTCGTCGCTTTGTTAAGCTTACGGTAATCAATACACATCCGCCACCCGGTCACGGTTCTTTGCGGTATCAACTCGTTTTTCTCATTCTTCACCACGGTTAAACCTCCCTTCTTCGGCACACAATGTACCGGGCTCACCCATTCGCTATGCGGGCTAGGGTAGATGATTCCGGCATCAAGTAACTTGATAACCTCTTTCTTTACCACCTCTCGCATGGCATGGGTTAGCCTCCTTTTGTGGTCCACTACAGGCTTACATTGGTTTTCCATTGGTATACGATGAGTGCAAAAGGCTGGGCTAATACTTTTGAGATCATTAATTGAATATCCAATCACCTTCCTATGTTTTTTTAATAAAATCATCAGCGCTTCATTTTCTTCGGGACTCAACTCGTCGCTCACAATGACTAGATAAGTTTTGTCCGGGCCCAAAAATTCATATTTTAATCCCTTGGGCAAAGGTTTAAGGTCTACTTCGGGCACTTGAGGCTCCTCGGGTTTGATTTCTCCTCTGTCTTCGTACTTCTCTTCCTCCACGCTACCGTCATGCGGCTCTAAGCCTTTTGTCGCTTCCTCTAGTTCTTCATCTTGTTGATTACTAATTTGATTTTCCATCGCTCTTTGCGGCGGGTCTCTAAGGGTTTCAACAAAACAAAGACTATCTATCTCTTCTACTTCTTCATCTTCGGGAGGAAAAGGAGTAAGGTGTTTAGAAGCACGAAGAAAGTTATATGTGTACTTTGTTCCATTAAGATTCATTGTTACTTTGCCTTCTCCGGCATCTAACACGGCATCAACCAACTTAAGAAAAGGCCTACCTAAGATTATATGATCAGAATTGCTATGGTAAGCATCAATAACAAAGAAATCGGTTGGTATATAGTTTCTAGAAATTTTTACTTTCATGTTGCAAGCAATACCTAGAGGTTTGATAGTTCTACCATCTCCCATAATTAATTTCGTTGATGTTGGAGCTATGTCTAGGTTGTGGTATTGAACTTTATCGTAAATTTTAGAAGATATAACACTTACTTGGGCTCCGATGTCGCATAAGGCTTTGCATTGAACTCCGTTGATCTCGCAACTCAAGTGCGGCGTCATATTCTCTTCTTCTTTGGATCCGATCGAATAAATTTCAGCAAGGCGAGCGTATGGTGATGCTTCGGGCTTGATCCCCATGATCCTCTTCACCTCGGCAATATGTTCGGATCCACCACGTCATCTCCAAAGAGCTTTTCAAAAATCTCACCGGTGGTTTCAAGGTCGTATGAATTTTCAGCTTTCTTCTCCGGTGGGAAATCGACTTCCAATGCTCTTGCCATTCCCTTTTGATTAGGGAACGGTCTTCTCTTGTCGAATACTTCTCCGTAATCAATAGGAACCCAATCCATTGGTTCGAACTCCCTTAGTGGCTTTGCGCTTGACATTCTTCTCTTGTTCGTCTCATTTGGTGCGACGAAGTCGACGTTTGGTGTAGTTCTTGACTTGATGTGTTCTTGTTCAAGCTTTTCCATGATTGGTTCCTCTTTTGTGACTTCCGGGGTTGCCTCTTTAGAAAAATCAGCAAGCTTTTTCTTCCTTGAATTGAATTCCGGCTCTTCCGCAAGTCTTGTTTCCCAATCTCATCGCATGGCAGCCGCTTTACTAACTTTTTGTAGAAGTTGGGCGGCTTCCGTGAGTGTTTTCTCCATGAGATCCCCACCGCACACATTTCGACGTGTCGCATGCAACTAGGGGTTAGGGAAAAGAAAAATGTATGCAAGAGTACGTCACCGGTGAAGCCGAGTTTTGGTCCTTGTTCGATTAATTCATTAAACCTATCCCGGGCTTGGTCTATCCCTTCCTCTTCTCCTTGCATGAAATTGATCACTTGCCTCCTTAGATGTTGAACCTTGCTCATTGGAAAGAACTTCTCGCAAAACTTTTTTGTCAACTTGTTCCAATTGCCTTCAACTTCAAAGGACGCAACCGAATACCATGTCTTTGCTTTGCCGGCAAGTGAGTAGGGAAAGAGATTCCATTTGAACCATTCATCGGGAACTCCTTCTTGACGCACCGTGTTGCATATTGTCGTGAAATCCCTTATGTGTCTATATGGGTTCTCCGTAACCATCCCTTCAAATGGGTTTTCCGCCACCATCTTCATGATCTTGGATTTAATTTCATACTTGGTCGCTTCGAGCTTCGAATCCGACTCTTGTACCTTTATGTCTTCACATCGAGGGCTAGCGTAATCCCTTAATGATTTCTCCGGTTCTTCCACGGGTTGATTCACGAACTCCATCTAGACAATAAGATAAAAACAAAAACAAAAAAGAAACAAGTGTTTTTCGATAATATATGTTAGATATAGCAAATAAAAGATAAACTAAAATATAAAACTAAGTTAGATGCAAATCAAACGATGTAAACTAACTTGCTCCCCGGCAACGGCGCCAGAAAAAGGGGCTTGTTGATGGATAAAAGACGTATCCCTCTACGATCCGCAAGCGTACGGACCCCACACCTTTTTCACCACGGGATTCCCAAGGTTCTTGTCAATCCGCGGAGCAAGGGGATTACAAGCGTTCGACCAACAACGACACACTAGCTACTAAAACCCTAACTATTTTATACTAGAAAACACTAAACTACACTAGAGAGAATGATAAACGATCAACGAAGAAGACACTCGCCCACGGGTCTACGATACTAGAGCATGCAATCGCTTAAAGACATGAAAAACCAATCTAATCTATCGATGATGTGACCACGGTTTCGCCCTTTCCCTCCTCTCGTACTTGTCACTACGCGAAGGTATTCATGACTAGACCTTTGATGGCCACGGCGTATTGAATGGATCCAAGGAAGCATTGGAGCTCTTACTCCCTCTACGGCACGGTTGCAAGCCTTAAGCATTAAAGTATATTCAACACAAGATGATAGATAGATAATCCGACAAAGTGCGATTACATCTCAATATCGATTACAACCCATGGACGAATGAGAAGATTACCCCATCAAGGTGCTGATCATGGCACCGTTGATCATGGTTTCCCTTCCGCCGGTGTCTTCCTTCTTCTCCACGAGAGGGTGCTTCCTTCGAGGTGGTTGATCTCCGGCGGAGATCCTCCTCCTCTCTCTCTAGCTTGTAGATGGCGTTCGGTGCGAATAAACTCCTCTCTCGGTGTTGGCGGCATGTCGGGGGTTTTAGGGTCGAAGATCCTTCGAGGGCAAGGAAGACGGGACCGAACCGGTGCCCGAAGTGGGCTGGGCCGGCCCGCACGGGCCGGCCGGCCCGTGCCCGGTTTCGGCCGGTTCGGTCGCCCTTTTTGCACCGTGGGTCCTCGTGCACTTATCTACTTTGCCCCCTCCACTTGGATGATTTTGACGCTCGTTATCCTCGCGATCAAGATGGAGACTCTCTTTGCATGAAGTTTGATCTTTTACGCTTCAATCCCGGGGGGTGTTCCTCGTAGCACTTCGGTCCTCGCCACCATTGGAAGTAATTTCAGCAAGCTCATGAACACGAACAAGACTCCATGAATGCTCCTTTGAACTTGTTGCGAATCCGTCCTTTATGTCCATGATTTCCTACATAAACATAACACTTCCAAATGCATGCACAAAGATGAACTTGTTATATGATTAGTGTGCCTAGTGGCGGGTTAGTTCCATAATCAAATCCAAACCAAAGTGTAATGAACATGCTAGGTGCACCAAAATACACCGTCAACCGTCCGCCTCGTTCGAGGGCTCACGCTCCCTCGAGCGGGCTTCGCCTCGCTCGAGGGTCCCCGCCTCCCTCGAGTGGGCTCCGCCTCCCTCGAGGCTCCCTCACGAGCGCACCCTGCTCCCGCACGCGGGTACGAGCATTTAATGCTCGACACGAGCGAGCCGCGCCATCACGCGCCTGGGAACCACGCCCCGGCGCTGTTCCGCCAACTCCCTAGGGGGAGCCCATCCCCGCCACTGTGGGGGACTGTGCGACGAGGCTGGTGTCAGCTCCGTGACACTGTGCCGCTCACTTTAGTACGGCTAACACGCCGCGCCCTTGAAGGGGGGCTGGCCGCACCCTCGGACCCTCCTCTCGTTACTCTACAGGGTCAAACCGTGACGTCAGGCCGGCGGGAGCGCCATCCCCGTCGTTGTCGGTCCTGCGTGGCCATTCCCGCCCCTGCAGCGCCACGCCGGGCACTGCTACAACTACTCCGACGCTGTTGATCACGCGGGGATGGGACGTCGCCACGCCTGCTACTGCACCCCGTACGGATCACCGTCAACGGCTCCCTCGAGCCCGTCCGAAGGCACCCCGGTCAACCACTAGGCCTCTACCCTCGAAGTCGCCCCTGTTTAGGCACAGGACACGCCGCGACACCGTAATTGGAGCAAGATTCGCCGGGACGACCGTCAGCTCCGCGACACTGTGCACCATACCTCCACACGTAGCTAAATAGTGCAGCATGCCTGTAAATTGCCCTCTCCTTGCCCTATAAAAGGGAGGCGATTCCCCCCGCCGCGGGGACAGGACACGAGACATCAGACACGGGACAACGGATAGCGAACGTTCGCACGCTCTCCGTCTTCCCCACGATATTGGCACTCGCCTCAATCACTCCTCCTGGGACTTGGGTGCCACGCCTCCTCTCCCACCTCGCTTGTAGCCGCCCCACTACAGGCACCCCGGTGCAAAGCAATATAGTGCCTCGAGCACACCCCTGCTGGACGTACAACCCCGGCCGGAACCAGGATAAACCAAGTGTCCTTAGTTGCTTAGCACCGACCATCGAGAGACAGATCTCAGCGCTTATTACTAGTTAGTGTCGGGACTACATTCCGCACCGACATGAGGTGTTCCTAATATCCCCAAAGTCTTGTTCAAGTCTGTGGAGCGATTCGGGAGATCGAGGTTTGGATTTGGGGGAGTTGACCCGCAGGTGCTGTTCATCCCAAGCCGCCCGAGCTACACCGGTCCGACCGCGTCGTTGGACCGGTCTGACCGGTGCAACCCTCGATGGGTTTTTGCTCGGGTGAACGTCTGGGTGTGTTCGCTGTTGTCCTGTGTTGCAGCTGTTTTGAGTTCGGGTCAGTTTGGAGGTCGGTTGGCCCTGTTTAGTGCTTTGGGGGCTTTCGGTGTGACCGGTCCGATCGGTGCGTCTCACCGGTCGATCGGTGTGGAGCCACTTAGTGAAAGTTGCCCGGTTTCACCGGCGAGGGACCGGTCGACCGGTGGTTCTCACCGGTCCGACCGGTGTTGGTCAGTGGACTCGAGGTTTGGTGTTCCGCTGCGTTCTCGGGTCGGAAGGGTGTGTGTCTTGGTTCCTAAGTCCAGTGGAACTCCAGTGGCTACGTGGGCTTGGCCAACTTGGGTAGTGAGTCGGAGATGTGTGTTGGAAGCCGCGTTCATCTTGTTGGAGTCTCCATCTCCTTTGAGAAGAATTTTTATCAGCTCCCATTCACTCCCCCCTATCTGGTTCGCCGTATCGGTCCTTCAACCGTAAACTTGCTTAGCCTCAACGCAAGCCTTGCGATCCCGACGCGTGTCGTCAGCTTTGAAGTCTCCGGACTGCGTCGTCGCACACCGGTAATACCGGTGCTCCTCACTGGTAAGACCGGTGCTCCTCACTAGTCAGACCGGTACCCACCGGTAAGACCGGTCAGAGTCACCGGTCAGACCGGTCCGCTGCTGCTGCACCTCCGTCTTCAGTTCTTCAATATTGGCTTTGTGAATCAACCAAGGAACCTAGTGGTTTTCTGGTGAACCACTGGAAACCCCGCGACCTATAATCGTCCTGGCAATACTCACCACCTCGCCAGAGTACGGATGAGAAGTGATGAAACTCTCTATGAGTCCACTAACCGCTACTTTGAGAACCGCAACACCCTTGCAGGTGTTAAAGACGACGACGCCATCACCTACTACAAAAAGGAAATCACCAACATCAAGTTGTTTGAGAAGATCCACGAAGTTGATGCAAAAATCATTGGGGACCTCATGGCCTATGTGGACAAAGGCGGTCCGTGTTTTCGGGACCTTCCTCTTGTGGATTTGATGGGGGAAATTCGTGTGAACCCGTCGTGGTTCTTTTGCCTTTGATTCCCCTCCCAAATCCGTGAGTTAAGGGGCTCGATTTTGGGGTTTTCGGTGTTCTAAGGTTAGAGGAGTTCTTGGTGGGATTTCATCGATTCCTCTTGATTTGGCAAGTTTTGGTGGACAAAAACTTGGCTATGGACTCCTCATGAGGTGTTCCTACTATTCCTAAAGTCTTGCACAAGTCCGTGGAGCGATTCGAGAGATCAAGGTTTGGATTTGGGGGAGTTGACCCGTGGGTGCTATTCATCCCGAGGCGCCCGGGCTTGACCGGGTCTCGACCCATGTGCGTGACCGGTCGACCGATGTAGGCCACTTGTGGGATTTGCCTCGGGTGAACTCGCTTGACTCGTGTGTCTTTGGGTCATGGTGCCGCTGGTGCGTTCTTGGTCCGTTTGGAGTTGTTTTGCTAGGCTTTGTGTATGGTTTTCCTTCCGTGCGGGTTGTGTTTTGGGGGTGCTTTTGTTCTAGAGCCTAGAGAAGTCGCCGAGGCTCTCGCGGAACACTTGTTGTGTGGCTTCTATAGCCACCGCCCGACCGGCTCGTCCACCGGTCCGACCGTGTCACCAATCCGACCGGCGCGCAGCCATTGGTCCGACCGGTGCAGCACAGGCAGCAAGCCGTGCAAGTTTCCGCTATGCGTGTTGGTGAGTTTTGGCTCGGAAGGTTACTTGTTGGTTCCTAGGTCCAGTGGCACTCCAGTGGCTGCGTGGGCTTGGCCAACTTGGGTAGTGAGTCGGAGACGTGTGTTGGAAGCCGTGTTCATCTTGTTGGAGTCTCCATCTCCTTCGAGAAGAATTTTTATCAGCTCCCATTCACTCCCCCCTCTATGGTTTGCCGTATCGATCCCTCACTAGCCACCTCGGCTCCTGTCATCCCCTCGCTTCTTCGGCTCGCCGACGAGCCCCAGCACCGGCTCGAGCTCCTTGAGATCCCGGGATGACAGACCTAAATCCCACTCGTTTATCTTCACTGGCTTATGGCCAGTCCGACGTGGAAGACCGGGAATTTGATGCGCAATATAAAACCACTCGACCTCCACTCGGCGGTGTTGTCGGGGAGGTCGGTGTCTATCCACTCCGCCTTGAGGCCTGACCTCAAATTAAACATCACAGCCCCCACTGGCCCCGATCTCTTGCCAGTGCTCTTCACTACAGAAAAAGTACCTCCATAACAAAAAGTGAGGTGATATCCCCAAATATGCCTCACGAAGTGAATGAAAGTGGAAACTACGGTTATGGAGTTGGGAACAAGGTGTACCAGCTCCAGCTGGTAGTAGTACAGCAGGCCACGGAAGAAGTCCCCCGCCGGGAGGTTGAAGCCGCGCTCGAAGGAGGTGAAGACTACCGCTCCTTGACGTCCTCGCTCCGGAAGCGCTCCCCGGCGGCAGCCCTCCACTCCACCTCCCCTTCGGCCAGAGCTGCCCACGATCCACCAGCGACTGGATCTTGGCCTCGCTCATCGTCGACCGGACCCACGCCGCCTGCGGGTCCGGGATGGAAGCTCCTTCCACCGCCATCTCACCGCTAGGGTTTGAGTTGGATCTAATGTGGCACAAGGTTTTTACGCACATGCGCGAGGAGGATGACGGTGCGGAGCGGAAGTGCTAGCATGTGCTTGGTCGGAGTGGGCGGTTAGACGAATGGGCGCGGGAGCAAGGCGGATGCAAGATCGCTGTGGCGCACGCAGGACAGAGAAAGCGACCGAGGAAGGCGAAGGGGAATGGAGTCAACCCCGCCCCGGTCCGTCCTATTTATAGGGGGTCCACCAAATCTATCCGTTGTGGTTCTTCCACCATACAAAATGCCTCAACGGCTCTATCCCGAGAAGTTCGCGAGAAGATTAAGGCGGATTTTTAACGAAACAATTCACAGCTACGACCTAAATCTGAGTTTAGGTCGTTAGCCAAAAAGACAACATCAAGTCGTCCTGATGGCAAAACATTCTGCAAGCCCCCATATCACATTAATATAGGTCTCTCGGCAAATCATTTCGCCAAATCGACCATTAACATGACAGAAGAGAGCAAACATTACATGGATTACCCCGGGGTACATAGCCGCCTACGACCTCACTAGATCCGGAACCCGACACACAAAATAAACATACTACAAGGCCCGGGCCACCGGAAGCGATCACCACGACCTACTTTGCCGGAGCAAAGTACATCGCGAGACTTCTCCTAGCACCAGGACCTTGATGGCGGCCTTGCGGGAGACAACTACAGGGCGACACGTAATCTAAGGCACGATTGGCTCCAACTATTGGAATGGAAACACGAGCCTGCTCTTCGGCGTTGAAAACCAAGCCCTAGTGAGCTCCCGGTGCTCACCAGAGACGTCCTGCTATAGCTCTAGCTCGGACAGCAGCACCTCCAAACTCTTCCTAGTACGGGCTCAGAGGATAGAGATGTTGCCTATACTTCGTGAGAATTCTCCTAGCTCCAAGCATCTACAAGAATAAAGCTCTACAATTTAGTGGACGAACACATGCCAGCGGCATGGTGGGAGTATTACACTACAGCCTCATAGCTCAATGGCGCTCAGAGCTTGCTTCCCTCAGTCTCAAGCATGCTATTTATAGCCAATGTCGCGCCCCTGGTGGCTGGCGAGGTAATGACACTGTCACCACGTGATAGCGGGACCTGTAGCCTGTGCATCATTAAAGGCAACGATATTACTCCTCCTGACTCACGACGTTTTTTGTCATTTGTGCATCAATGATGCCTGAGCTCCCGCCGCAGAGGTCACATGGCTACAGTAACCCCCTCAATCAGTGGGCAGTTTGTCGTTTTCTGGGTGGTAAGAGAATCTCCGACCACTGTTGACCCATGATTCTGCAGTATACGCTACGCGACAAGACCTGGATCTGTGATACATGGCTCCAAGCCTAACTTAGCCCCCTTTTTTCAACGACAACTTCACGACCTCCTTCTACGACCTGATGTCTTTATTTGCACCCGCTAGGCTCTGCGTCCTGGTGCACCCGCTATGGCTCTGTATGTAAACAGACCTATTCCAATCAGCCTATATTTCTATTTCCTGAGCAGAATGGTCGTAGGTTCGATTGAAGACCTTCCGAGGTAGGCGTGCCTCGCTGCTCTGCCAGATCCTTCTGGGCACCTGGAGGTCAACAGCACCATGAAGATCAGAAGCATTACAGAGATCTAGAATTTTTTGTCGGGCCCCCGTGGTCAATGTGCTTACCGCTAAGGTCCCCAATACCTTAGTATAATGGCTCCGCCGGATGGTCGGCAGCTATGTTGGTCGTTTGGACACCAAAACGACCTCCTTGAGTTCGGCGTGCCTTAAATACCTAGGTCTTGCAATACCTCGGTATGTCTACGGCTCGCTAACCTAGTTGGGCGCCCTAGATGCGTGACCTCCCGAGGTCGGTGTGCTTTCGTAGCCCTTCCATCCCGTTCGGACACCCGAGGTTTTACGTCGAAATGAAGGCCTCTCTGTGGGGTGCGCGCCTGATGGCCCTACCAAGCGCTTCTGGGTGCTTAGGCTCTATAGACTTGAGACCTTCCTTAGTTCGGCATGCCTCGAGTGGCTCTACCAGACTCCTTGCATCTATAAAGGATATCTGGGTGTCTCTACACTCCATACGTTCAAGATCTACAAATCTTCATGGCTTCATCAGCAATGATTCCGGACATCGCAACTTCAACTACGATATCATTGACACCTTCTTCATACGACATACCTTTCAAGACCTTGATGGGTATCCTCGGATACTGGGCATTGTGATTTGAGGCCTCTTCGAGGTCGGCACGCCTACAAAGGCCTCCTTCAGGTCGGCCCTGCTAGACCTTGCAGCTATGCTCAGAGATCTAGGTGCCTCTACACTTCGTTCGATCAAGACCATGCCTTAGTTTTTCTTCTCCTTTTGGAGCATCAAACCAACCTTGTTGTCCGCTCCAATGCTCGGGGACTACTCTACGAATGCGTCTTCGTTGCCCTCTTGTTTTATTCGTCGTACCGACCTGTTGGGAAACCTCTTTCTCATCACGTCGTTACTCGACCTACTTTTTCTTTTTTTTCCTTTTTGGACCATCATACCAGCCATCTTGCCCGCCATGATGCTCGGATACTACTCATGAGTGCATCTCCGATGCCCACTAAATTTTTTCATCGTTGTTTCGATTTATTGGAAGCTTTGCTTCCTATAGGTCGTCACTTGACCTCCCTTCATTCGGCAAGACTACAAATAGGTCGGCCGCAAAGCCGACTTGTTCTTTTTTCCTTTTTGGACCGACGTGCATGCTATTCAACCTGTCGATAGCTCTACGACTTTGTCATGACCTTTCTAAGATCGCCGCGCCTACACCTCGCTGCGGGGCTTGTGAGACATGGGTACCCCCGGGTCCCCACCGACCGTGCTCACGGCCATCCACGACAAGTGGGTACGGCCTACTAGAAGACCCGCCGACACGTCGCGTGGGCCCAACCGACCTAGTTGGTGGCCCACATGACCTCTCAAAGACCTTCTAGAAGATTCCATAGACGTCCTAATCCATCACGACCTCAAGACTTGGCATACAAGACAAGACCTCCTAGACTTCAAAGCAGATCGACGGGATATGACAAGATGTGTAACGTTGATTTAGGTCTCCTGGTCGTAACCGACTAGGAGTCTGGGAACCGACCTCATCCGCTGGCCAATATAAGGTGGACGAGGCGACCCTTGTAACATCCGACCAATTCTCGAGCAATCTACATCGACAACTAGACGTAGGGTATTACTCTTCGGAGGCCCGAACTAGTATAAACTCGCCGTGTTCTCTGTGTTCCGCGTACTCGTGTGCGACCTTCGAGTTCTTAGCCTTAGACTCCTCCCCACCGAACAACTAAACCACAGGGATTAACACCCCCCGTGGGCTGTCCAGATCTCACCATCCGACACATTGTCCTCAATCTCCCCCTTAATGAGTGCATTGACAACACATAAGATTTGTAACCAAAGAGAAAAGGAAAGGAAACGAAAAGAAACGAATAAAAAGAAACCTCAACCACACATGATCTTCATCAAAGATATTTTTCCTTTCTCAACATTATCTCTCGGGAAATGATACCTCGCTTCTATGTGCTTGGTTTTGGAGTGAAGCACCGTGTTCTTTGCTACACTTATGGCAATCGGTGCTCGTCACATTGAAGTGGAACATGGGTATACTCCTCACCAAAGTCACTCATGGTGTATGTGATCCAAAGGAGCTAAGAGAAACAACTAGTTGTGGCCACATACTCGCCTCGGTAGTGGATTGAGCAACACTCGACCGTTTGCGGGAAGACCAAGACTCCAAAGAAGAACCCAAAAACTCGGCAAGTCCTAGAAGTGGACTTCCTATCCAACCAACACCCGGAAAAATCCGCATCCGAAAAACCATGAAGAGCCAAAGAAGAAGATGCGGAGTACCAAAGGCCAAAGTCGGGAGTGTGACGCATATACCCGAATACGCGCTTGACCGCTTGTCGATGCAAAATCCTTGGAGACGCTTGAAAGCGAGCGCACGGACATACCGAGAACCGTATGTCCGGCCTCGTCACCGTCAAGTAGAGGAGTGACCCGATCATGCTCTAGTACTCTTTCGGTTCACGTGTTCACCTTCCTCGTCTCATCAAGAGCCGTAGTCATGCTCATAGGTGTCGTCATGGCCTTGGAGTCCTCCATCTAGAACTTCATCACAATGTCCTTGGTGTACTTGGCTTGGTGCACAAATGTTCCTTCCTTTGATTGCTTGATTTGTAGCCCGAGGAAGAACTCGCAACTCACCCATCATGCTCATCTCAAATTCCCTGCTCACGTCTTCTCGCAAACCTTGCAACAAGAGAGTTAGATGAGACACCAAAGACATTAACATCCACTTATACCGCACGGTCGGGATATCTCTCGCCCCCGCCCGAGGAGAAACAAGGTCCGATCGACCTTCCCCATCTCAAACACTCTCTCAAACAGAACCCCTTCAACCTACCGTACCAAGATCTAGGCGCCCGCTTCAACCCATAAAGTGCCTTCCTCAACTTGTACACCCGGTGGGGGTACTTCTCACTCACAAACCCCGGTGGTTGCCTCACATACACTTCTTCCTCCAACATGCCGTTCAAGAAGGCACCCTTCACATCCATTTGGAGCAACTTGAACCCTTTAGCCACGGAAAAGGCTAGAAGGATCCTAATCACCTCCAAACGAGCTATGGAAGCAAAGGTCTCCTCGTAGTCGATCCCCTCTTTCCCGACGAACCCTTGAGCAACAAGTCTTGAGTTGTTTCTCACCACTTCACCTTTCTCTCCCTCTTTGTTCTTCTACACCCATTTTGTCCCAATCGGCTTACGCCCGGGGAAGGGTCAACCAACACCCAAACTTGGTTCCTCTCAAAATTCTCTAACTCCTCATGCATCGAATTAACCCAATTATGATCAAATAGCGTGTGTCCAATATTTTTGGTCTCAAAGGTAGCAACAAAAGCAGCATGAACAAAATGAGAATTGTTTCGAACCCTCGACCGTGTAGTAAGTTCATTCATGTCGCCGATGATTCTCGAAGCTTGGTGATCCACTTGCACTCTACGGGGAGGTTCTCACCTTGATGCTACCTCCACCTCGCCAGTAGCTTCGCTTTGATCCGCATTTGTCGCCGTAGGTGTGGGAGAGGACCCGTCCTCGATCGTCATTGAAGTAGTAGCTACAAGCTCGGCCCCGCGGGCACCACACCACCATCTTCATCATCTCCATGTTCATGCTCCTCCTCCCGAAAGATCTCCTCGCCAAGTTCATAGTCACTTGCACACTCAAAAACAAGCCGACTACGTGGTTGTGTCTCGTCGAAGGTTACCTCTCAAGTCTCTACGATTTGGTTAGTTTCAAGATTGAGCACACGAAATGCTCTAGAATGAGATGCATAACCAAAGAAAATACCATCGACCGACCTAGCCTCGAACATGTCCAACTTCTCCCCTTTCTCCGGGATAAAGCAATTACAACCAAAGACATGGAAGTGACTCACCTTGGGCGTGCGACCGTGCATCAACTCGTAACCGGGTTTTCTTCTTATAGACTTGGAGGTAGATCCTGTTGGACATGTAGCATGCGGTATTGACCGCCTCGGCCCTAGAACCTTCTCGGAGTCCTATGCTTGTCGAGCATCATCCGAGCCATCTCGCACAAGGTCCAATTTTTCCTTTCCACCATGCCATACGGGGAGGCGTATACGGACTCGAAAACTCGGTTTTCAAGACCCAAGTCATGGCAAAACATTTCAAAGCGAGAGTTTCTAAATTCCGAGCCATTGTCACTACAAATCGCTCGTATGGCATCTCCATGCCTCTCGTTTCTTAACCTCAAGACAAGATCTCGAACAAAACCAAACGTCCCCCCTTTCTCCTCAAGAAAGAACTCCCACGCATACCGAGAGTAGTCGTCCACCATAACAAGGATGTATCACTTCCCACCCGCGGATCGCACACGAGCCGGGCCAACAAGGTCCATATGGAGCAGCTCACATGGATGCTCGGTCATCACATCGGTGTGAGGCGGGTGAGAAGAGGCTACCATCATAGCATGCCTACACGGCGCACAAACCAACTCTTTTTCAAACCTCAACCGTGGTAATCCTCGCACCAAATTGAGTTTACTCAAGTGAGACAAAAGGTCAAAGCTCAAGTGACCCAACTTCCTATGCCACTTCCATAACTCACTTGAAGAACCGGCCAAGAAACAACGCTCCACACCAGAAGACTGAGAAAAATTAGCTCGGAACACTTGACCCTTGGGAACGACCATGCAAACAAGGTCCCCTCGAGAATCTAAAATCCGAAAACCACCAGGCCGATACAACACCTCAAAGCCCCGATCCAACAACTCGGGACACGAAACCAAATTGAACCCCGGTGATTGAACAAGAGCAACACGCCCGAGAGTGACCTTGTCACTTACCTTGATCTCACCTTCGATAGCACACACCCTCGCCCATTGTCCCCAAAGGTGATGTATGCCCTAGACACCACCGGGACGAGATTTGATAACCACCCCTTGTCCCCGGTCATATGCCTCGAGCAACCAGAGTCAATCAGCCAAACATTTCTCAAGTCTCCCACCTGAAATTCAAAAGCAAGCACGTGAGTGAACAAACGACTCAGCACTGGGGTTAGTACCAAAAGTGTAAAACCAGTGCCGAGCCATTTTCACCAAAGTGGGGTTAGCACAATCCAAAGCATCTCTCCTATGAAAGCTACCTCCACGAACACCACCACGGTAACCACTATGAGGAAACCAACCCTCTCTAGCTGGAGGAGGACGAAAACCACAAAAGGAATACAATGGACCATTCCTCCTCTCCATCTCAAAGCTACGACTCCTCCTACCCTCGTATTGAGCACGAGTGGAGACCCTCTAGCAACACCTGCGGACTTCCCATACCAACCACCGGAACCATGACCATCCGAACCAAACCGAGCCTCTTCGCGGGCACGAAAACTAGACCCTCGTCCGCCCGGACCCGCACCGTCCGACCGTCTAACCGTTGTAGCCCGGCCAGCAGCACCACCCGCTACCTTCCGCTCTCCCCAAGCCGAATCGTCCTCACAATCGCTTTGGCCCCGGGCATCCGCACACGAGGCTCGGTATACCGTTGAAAAGGTGGTACTTGTCCTTGTTAGCCTACTCCTTTGCCATTCTCTCCTCACACTTCTTTTTGAAGCAAAACACACCCTTGTGACCATCTTTCCCACCATAGTCACAATGAAACCACACGAGCTTAGGTTTAGGCTTGGGATGGGGTTGCTCACTTGGTTTGTCCTCACTTGTATTCTCACCGGTTTCTCCTCACTAGGCTTCACACTCTCTTTCCCAAAGAACACATTCCCCAAGTTGCTCTTGAAACTTGATGGGCTCTTGGAAATCATTTGTGGAGTGAGGAAATATGGGTGGATCTAGATTTGGGTCGAATTTGTTTCTTAGTGGGTTGGGTTTAGGAGCATAGGCATTTTTTGCTAGGTTTTTGGTGGAGCTTGGAAATCACCAATCTTCTCTCCTCCTTCACCACCGCACTCTCAAACTTCTCTGAACCACACGATTGCCCATCATAGCGCTTATAGGTCTCCATCATCATCCTGAGTTGAGGTTCATGCCCCGACAACCAACCCATCATTTTTCTCAACTCATCTTTCTCATCCTGCAAGCGATTCACATAGTGTGCAAGTTCTAAATTTTTCAAAGGATGCACTTCACATGTAGAACAAGAAGTAGGAACAAGCTCTTTCAACTTAGCCTCGAGCGATACAGTATAAGCATGCATCTCATCATTCTTTTCATGCAAGATAGGATAAGAAGTGCAAGCACCTAGCAAAGTAGGACTAGACTTAAGCTCGGCCACTTCAACCCTAAGCACATGTAGTTCATCACAAGTAGAAGCATGCTTATCCTTGAGACTAGTAAGATTAGCTAGGTACACGGAGCAATCAACACAATCAACATCATCGGAAACCATAGGATAGGCCTTAAGCGAATGAATTTCAAGCTTAGCATCTAGGTTACGGGTTTGTAGCTCGACCACACGGTTCCTAGCATCTTCTAGCAAGGCCCTAAGCTCTTTCCTCATCTTCTTGGCCTCTCTAAGCATATCATCACATTTATCACGCCACCGGCCAAGATGCTTATTCTCCTCATGCAAGAAGGGAAGCTCGTCACATACCTCATCCTCAGAGTCGGAGCCGCACTGGTGACTCTTCTTGTTGCCGGAGCTACGAGCCATGCCGCATAAGCCATCTCCCGCGAAGCAGTTCAACCCACTCAAGTTCTTGTACACCTTCTCGTTTTTGCGCTGATCACCTTCATCTTCACAGCTACTCGAGCTCGAGGAAGAGTAGGAGGAGCTGAAGTCGACGTCGCTCGCTTCGACCATCGCACGGCCTTCCTAGCGGCGACCGTCCTTCTTCCTCAACCATCGCTCGTACTTGTGCTTGTGATCACACCTCGATCCGTACTTGATGTCCTTACTCAGCGGTGCTTGTAGCCGTCCTTTTTCTCTGCCTTCTCGCGGGCGGTCGGCGACGAAGTTTCCCGGCTAGCCGCACCGAAAGCACATCCGTGATGTCCTCCTCATGTTCACTCATTCCTTGTGCGAGCCTCTCGAAACGCCTGGTCAGCAACGCCAGCTCATCCTCTCCAAGCATGTCGAACTCCTCATCTGGTAAAGACATCAAAGAAGACAAATAGTACAACCTGAAGGATGCGTTAGCGTTAGACTTAACCACTCTGCTACCGATGAGAGAAAGACTATGGGAGTCAGTCGGGCTCTCAAGACGGGCTGTCAAACCCCGATCAACCTCGGCAGACTTGAGTTCGAGAATAGCTCGTTCACCGTCGAGTAGTGTACTTCTCGGACTCAAGAATGGCCTCGACCTTTCCATCCCACACATTACGATCCAGGTGTGTAAGAGCTTCACCGCTCTATCATGGTCATCGTATGGGAGGACGTCGACGTTGGCCATCATGTTGTTCACAACCACCGTGAACCTGCCGGAACAAGGCATCTACGGACTCACGGGCGTATGAGTGAAATTCTTTTACTCTCTCCGTAAGTCGCATACAACCGTGCTCGAACATCCGCATTCCCAACATGAGCATTCTTCGGCTCCAACCGGATCCTACACGCCAAATCCTCCGTCCGAACCTCGATCGAATTCGGATTGACACGAGAGAATGGTACGGGTAGTCGATCGCCTTGTTGTTGGTATCGAACATGTCCCTCGATCCCGGAGCTAGGAAGTTAATCGGATGAACATAAGTTGTGTTCACCGTAATGTCCAAAAGGATCCGACCCTTTCCGCGGAGGAACGCCGCCATCCGCCTCTCGCCACATCCGGTAGTTCTTCCCATTGAAGTGCGGAGGACCCAAACCCTGTTCTCGGTATGCCATCTTTGGATCATAGGCGGCTAGAGTCAATGAAGATCCGAACCGGCTCGATACCAATTGAAGAACCGATTAGGCAAAACCAAAGAGGGGGGAGTGAATGGGAGCCGATAAAAATTCTTCTCGATGGAGATCGAAACTCCAACAAGATGAACACGGCTTCCAAACCACGTCTTTGACTCAACTACCCAAGTTGGCCAGGACTACGCGGCCGCCGGAGTGCTACTAGTCCTAGGAACCAACAACCACCTACACGGACTCGAGAACGCGGCGGAGAACTAACAACTCGAGCACCACCGGGCTACACCGGTCGGATCGGTCCCTGCAGGCAAAATCCGAGAACTTCCATAGAAGGCCACTACATTGGTCGGGCCGATGTAGCTCACCGGTCGTACCGATCAAAGCCGGGAAATCCCAAATCCACCAAACGGACCTACCGAGCTCCAAATTGACCCAAACTCAAAACAAGAAGCAACACATGACAACGAGAGAACTCACCCGGACATTCACCCGAGGCAAAACCAATAAGGCCTTTGCACCGGTCGACCGGTGAGTAGCACCGGTCAAACCGGTCAGCCGGGCCGCTTGGGATGAACAAAACCGCGGGTCAACTCCCCCAAATCTAACTCCTGATCTCCCAAATCGCTCCACAAATTTATGCAAGACTTTGGGGATAGTAGGAACACCTCATGGGCACTCCATAGCCAAGATTTGGACCACCAAAACTTGATAAATCAAGAAGAATTGAAAAAATCCCACCATGAATGCCTCTAACCCTACAGCACCGAAAGCCCCAAAATCGAGCCCCTTTGCTCACGGATTTGGGAGGGGAATCAAAGGGAAAAGAACCACGAAGGGTTCAAGCATACATCCCCCACCAAATCCCAAAGATAAAGGCCTCGAAATCGCTCCAAGAAAATCACCAAGAAAGGGCTGCGAAAATCACCAAAAAGGATAAACAGGAAAGACACATCCAAGCCTTGAGGAACCACGCCGAATCATCCGTACATACCAAATAGGTTCATACAAGGTCTAGCTTGCCACCCGATCATCCTTTCCTCTCACAAGATCTCACCATGAGGCTCTCAAGCTAGTCCTATGGAAATCTTAATGAAAATAGGAAGAGAAAACTAGAAAATAAAATGAGCTAGGGTTCCCAGAGATTGGCTGCCATCCTCTCACATCATGGGTTATATGGAGGCAACCGAAAGTCTAAAATACCCTTACTAGCCAACTAGGATACAAGCCCCTCAAGGGCGAATTCGGAAATCTTTGTCTTCGCTCCATCGGATGGATGCCCAGCGACCGCAAAGTCGCTTAGCCTCGACGCAAGCCTTGCGATCTCGACGTGTGTCCTCCGCTTCGAAGTCTCCATACTGCATCGTCGCACACCGATTAGACCGGTCCGATGTCGCTACACCTCCGTCTTCGTTCTTCGTCTTGGCTTTGTGGATCAACCAAGGAACCCGGTGGTTTTTCGGTGAACCACTAGAAACCCCGCGAACTCGGTGTAGCCTCCGCCAATCACTACGTAGTCCCACTCGAACCTTGGTTTTGAGGCTCAACCAAGAAATCATCCATGACTTCATCTTGTCGTTCTTGCCACCATGCGGCCCACACCGACCCCCGCCGGCCATCACATCCCTCGGACCAAGCCTACTTGTCTTCTCCACACTTGGAGGCCACACCGGCTACGACCTTTCGCGCTTGTTCTTCACCTACACCAATACCGGTCAAGCCGCAACCTCGCACCTCGCAATACTTAACCAAGAATCGGTCCACACAATGTTGCCAATCACTCATGACACCAGGAAGTGACCATCCACCGGTTCTCGAACCACACATGGTCCTCAAAGAGCCAAAGAGTAGAGAGGGGGATTGTGATGAAAGTGAGTGAATGGGTGAAGAACACTCCCTCTCCCCCCTTCAATTTATAGGCAAATGCACCGGGTAGCCAAGGCGGCGCTAGGCATAACGGCTAGGAGTCGTTGAAGCAAGTGGGGCCCACTTGATCGTTGGGCGGGTTCGACCGAACCCTACCGACCCCGGTCGGGTCCCTTTGGTCCCTGTTTTAGCAGGCGGTTCACCAATGGCTATGTGATGTCATGCCTAGGTACCCTATCCAAAGTTTGCTCGAAAAGTTGCTCAAAAGATTTTTCAAGAATTTTTTAACTCGGAAATTGTTTTCAAAAAAATTATTTGAAAGGGAAAATGGCTAGAAAAATCTAGCATGCAAATGCAAGGTTGGAAAATTCAAACATGCATTTTGAAATTAAAATAAAATTTTGGAAAGGTAAATATGAGATAAATACTAGTTTTACCTTTTGGTAGAAAGGTCTCACCATTTAAGGTCCGACAAGGAAGAGTCCTCTCGGTAATAAATACCATTCAGCATCCCATTCCCAAGAAGTGAATGGTGATGCCTTCTCTATCTTCTGCCACACTTTCTTTGTTTTCTTTGGTTTTGCTGGTGTAGCCGAAGGTTGTTTTGGTGAGGGGTGATGTCTCCATTCCTCCCCCAAGCTGCTCAACACTATCATTCTCGCAATATGTCGCATCGCTATTCCTTTGCTTGAAATCCGAACATCAAGTTCCTTCACCCAATGCAAAATCAAATCCTTCCGGTCCCAACATCTATTATTGACTTAACATCACCGTGGATTGATCACCTTAGGAGGAGCAAGTATCCCTCCATCATCTTGCATATCGAGGACCATGAAATCTGCGAAGACATAAGAACCATTGACATTCACTAGAAGGCTCTCAACTATCCCTTCCGGATGTCGGATCGATGAATCAGCAAGTTGAACTTGCATTAAGGTTGGAGAGAGAGAGAGAGCTGGATATCCAATTGTTCAAACATGGCCTTAGACATTAGATTGACACTTGCACCAAGGTCACGAAAGCATGCTTCATCTTCGATAATAAACTCGTGCACGTGATAGCCGGGTATCCCGTGTCTTCATGTGTAACATTGTTGAATCCTCCCATGGATCGTGAATTTGATGTATGGGCTTCCCAAAGATAGTTAGGAGCATGTGTACTCCAAGATGGCTTACCCCATCTAGTAGACACTACACAAATATTTTCATAGGAAGACATAGGTTGCCCCGGGATCTACTCGTGCTCAGCAGAGGGAACCAAATAAGCTAACCGAGCTAACTAGGTTTCAAACATTTTGTTTAAACTCAGCTGATTCTTAAGAGAAGAAGAAAGACCATCAATTTTAATATTGAGGCTCTCCAAGGTTTTATCATTGACAACAATCTTGTTATTAACACTATCGTTGATCTTAACTTGCTCATTAACAAGATCTCTCAAAGAAGGTTGGTTAGGATTGAAAAAATTACCTTGGTTACCTCCTTGAAAATAATGGTGTTGTTGGTTCCACGTTTGGCCTCCTTGTTGTGAATGATAACTATTGTTGTTGTTGTTCATCCGCATCACATCCTCCGAGTTTCGGGGTAGTAATTCCTAAAATGCCCGGTGTTACCACGGACTTCGCAGGTCATGCAAGAATCCATAGCATGAGTAGTGGTGGTCATGGCAGCCTTCTCGGTGGTGAAATCATCCAATTTCTTTATTATGAGCTCCATCTTGGTGGTCAAAACATTTGCTTCCTTGATAGTATGTGTACCCCCTCTAACGTGGTTGGAGTCGATCATCGCTTCACCCTTGGTTGGAAACGATCTTCTCGATGAGTGCTTTCGCATTATCAATAGTAAGTGACAAGAAATCTCCTCCAAAGCAACCGCATCAATATGTCCATGGGTTGTTGGAGTCAACCCATTGTAGAAAGTTTGCAGAAAAAGCCAATCTCCCATCCCATGGTGAGGAGAAACCAGGATGTAGTCCCGAAGCCTTTCCCATGCCTAGGGAAGAGATTCTAATGTTGCTTGCCGAAAACTCAAAATCCTACCACGAAGGGTATTGGTTTTACCCAATGGAAAGAACTTCTCGAGGAACGCTTCGCAGCATTTTTCCCATGTATTAATCTTTGTACAGTTCACATAGATCTCTCGCTTTGCCTTCCCTAGGAGATAGAAAGGAAACGATCAAAGACGAATAGCATCTTTGTTGACGGTTGAAACACGTAACAACCTTCGATCCGCAAGCGTACGGACCTACACCTTTTTCACCACGGGGTGACCCCCAAGGTTCTTGTCAATCCGCGGGGCAACAGGGATTGCTAACGCTTAACTAAGTACTAATCTAGTTGATGGGAAACCTTTGAAAGGGGTATTAATCTAAAGGTAAAGACAATCTAACCTAAGTTGATCAAACAAATCTAAAGTTCAACTAGATGGCAAAGGGTGGACACAAGAGAGAGATTAAGATAGATAAGCGTTCCCTCCCTAGGGTTTAGGATCACATGAACATGCATCTAGTACATGAAAAGGGTGTTTCCCACACTAGCTTCATGGCGGTTATGCGGTCGCTAAGCCTTTTCCCTCCACCGTCTTGTCACTACGCGAGTAATCAAACACTTTCACGTATAACCGCATCTATACCTAAGCATCCTTAGGGTTAAGCTAATCACCACGATTACCACAAAACCTACTAAGACCACATGTTGTGCAAACATATGTAAACAAAGCATACGCGAAGACATAGATCATAAAGCATTGATTGACATAAGGTTCATGTATAGATTACATATCATGCATCCATCTTACCCTAGGGACGGACGGAGACATTGCCCCATCATCATACACGGATTGAAGCACATATGGGTGATGGAGACTCCGAGAGAACGTCGTCGATGAAGATGGTGGCAATGAAGCTTGGGAACACCCCTAGGCCGGCGGCTTGGAGTCCTCCTCTTGCTTCCTTCCCTCCGCCGGCATTGATCCTTGCGACGAGCTCATCCAACTCTCTCACTCATCTTGTGGCGGCGATTTTCCGGTGAATGACGTCGGTAGGATGATTTGCTCGATGTGGCGGCCGACGGCGGCAAAGGCAATAAATAGACAAACACCTAGGGCAAAGGGGGCGCCGAACCGGCCCGGAGTTGGCCGGGCCGGTCGGCCCAGCTGTCCGGCCCGGTGCCCATTTCGGTCCGGTTCGGCCCCGTTTCCTCCCCAATTGCTTCTCGCGTGATTCCTTATTTGTGTGCACTTGCATGTGGGTCTTTGACATCGTTTCCTTCACGGTTAAGGCTTGAATCCTTGCTATGCAAGCTTCGCTATTTTACGGTTGAGTCCCTGAAGACTTGCACGTTGACGCTTCGGTCCTCAGGTCATTTGGAATCATGTTCATCACGTGTCTTGACTCTTGTCGGGCATCATGATCTTCTTCCAAAGTGCTTGGTGAACTTATCCCGAAAGTCTCCTCTTTAGCGTAGATTTCCTACGTAAACAATGAACTCCAAAATCGACATGCAAGAGTGAACTTGTTATATACAGGGGGTCGATTCCGGTGGTTAGAATAATAAATCAATACCAACATTAAAGGTAAACTCATAGCTAGGTTGACGGAAATTCACCGTCAACATCTCCCCCATGCTTAAACCTTGGTCATCCTCGAGTAAGTAATCCTCGCTTAAAAGGGAAATCGGCGTTGCCTTCCAATGTTGTCCCCGCACTTAGTCATTAATGACGAGGCAAATTGCTCTTTCTCTCTTAAGAACTTATTTTTAAAATTCATGTTGTGACCGGCTTCTTTTGCATTATGGAAGATAGACTAACAATAAAGAACAAGCCACATTTAATAAACACGATGCTCTCAAACTTAAGTGAACTTCAAACTATTACCTTGTTCCATTGAAGAATTTTCAAAAAGATGCATATCCAACATAAGTGAAAATCTCTTTGCAAAAGCTCATGGAAACACTCATCTCATCAAGTCACTCAAGACTATACTAGATTATTTTCAACCTATTCTGCTCATATGTGATAGTGGGAGACTTATGTGGAGCTTGGAAGGTTAAAAACAATCCTAGCAAAACATACATTCGAAATATTGTCAAATTAAGAGAGAGATCTATTGGAATTACCGAAACTCGTCAAAAAAGCCATGGAAAATAAATGTTGGAAAGAGAGAGAGATGGAACACACACATTTAGAAAAGTGGCCATGTGCAAGTGGCAAAAGGATGATCCCGAGGCGCCGGTGAAGTCCTCGTTATCGGATTGCACATGGTTGGAAGATTTGAGTATGGATTTGTCATCAAGGCACTTGAGAACTTATGAAGCAAAAAGAACCGAGGAGCATCTTTATTATTTTTTTACTTTTATTTTATTTCTTCTCATTTTTCTCTCTTTCTCTTTTTTTATTTTTCTTTTTTTCTTACTTTTCTTTTCTTCTCATCATTTTTTTTCATTTCTCTTTTTTTTCTTTTGCTCCTTGGAACTTTTGCAACATAATACTTACATAGCATGTAATGACTCCTACCCCATGCTTGAACGATGCTCATCCTTGAGCATAAAATAGAGGGGAAATGACCGGTAAAGTAAGTATAAATTCTATAATCTTGCAAAATATTTGACTCTCCATCGAGAATTTTACTCCATACTCAAAATAGGTTGTGGACAAGGAGGTGGTCACAAAAAATGTTTTTCGTTTAGGGTGGATGTGTCGGTGTTTTAGACCGGCAACCTACTACGGGGAGTACCCGAAGTAGATGATTGTGACTCGCCGAGATCGGTAACTCGAAGGAAGAGACACGTGGCACACAATTTAGACAGGGTTCGGGCCGCGAGGTGCGTAATACCCTACGTCCCGTATGTCGCGTAGCTCGGATTGATAGGGCTCGATTACAAGATGGTGCAATGGTGCGCCGTGAGTTGTATGAGAGAGGATTGGATGAGGTGATCGGTCCCTCGCCTCGCCTTATATAGTCCGGGAGGCGGGGTTACAAGTCGGAGTAGGGAGAGAGTACTAGTCGAGTACGCCTAGGAGTCCTCTATACAGTGCGGAACATGTACAACTCCCTAACCGAGTACTACTCCCGTGTAGTCCTTGTGCTCCACGCCTTCGGGTGCCGTGCGGCGCAAGCCGGGTAGTACCAGGGGCCCACCGAGTAGTCGGTCCTGGTACCCACCGAGGTAGTGGGCCCAGGGAGGTCCATACGATAAGCCCCTGAGTACTTTGTAGTCGAGAAGGATAGCTTCAAGTAATCTTGACGGCCTTAACAAGTAGTCCTCAAGCGTCCCCGAGTGCTACAAGTCAAAGTCCTCAAGAGTAGTCGAAGCATCCCGAGGCCGAAATGTACTCCGTACCGATGTTTGAGCAATCTTGAAGTCTTCTCGAGTAGTCCCAAGCGTCCTCGAAGACCGCCTTTGAAGGTCTTCAAAACCGCGCCTGTCTTGTCTTGAAGCCGGAGCGGATGTGGAGGTGCGATTGCCAAATCGCACTCCATATGGAGTAGCCCCCGAACCTTAGGTTGAGCCGTGAGGCTGCGGGCCGAGGGTCCATGCGAAGTCTTGGCAAGAAAATCCGAAAAATCCGGAGAGAAAAAACCGAAGGACACGTGGCACGGAGCCCCCGAGCCTTGAGTCGAGTACTTCCTCTCGAATTGAAGGGTCATCTTGAAGAATGTGTCCTGAGATGCTCTTGAGACTAGCCGCTTCCCAGGTAGTCGAGTAGAAGTAGCCGAGCCCCCGAGGTGAGGCGCGTCGACTAGTAGAATACGAAGGGTCGCGCGCGGCCCGCCGAGTCGGCCGCGCGTGGACTTATCCAGCCGCCCGTTGCGGAGCCGGTTTAGCTTATAAATAGAAGCCAAAACCCTTAGGGTTTTTCACCCATTCGAGCTGCGGCCACCTCCGAGCGGAATCGAGATCCCGAGGGAGGGAAAGGCGAAGGAGCGGCGTGAAGTTGATGAAGGCGATGACCCCATCGTTGTGGAAGTCACCACCGACGACGACGACGAAGACGAGGAAACATTACGGGACCGCTTCCACCGTGGTCGAGGTTTAGCCGCCCGGGCTTGCCTCATGTTCCTCTCGGGTACAAGACCCCCGGCCAGCCCGGGAGGCTAGCTCGGCCGCGCCGCCACGGAAGCCGCGCAACCCCCGCCGGGGAAGCGGGTGACGAAGAAGCTGAAGGTCTCAGAGACCACGCCTCAGGAGGTAAGTTGTCTTGAGTAGAGTAGTCGAGTACCCGTTGTTCGAGTACGTTTGCCGACGAGTAGTCTTCCTTGTATGCGTGGAGGTGCCGCCGGCGGAGCCCGTCGAAGAGGACGACGAGGGCGTGTGGGACACGGTGGGGGAGCCACCGGAAGTCGTAGTCCGGCCCCCGGCTCCGCAAGGGAGCACGGGACCCGTAGCCGCCGCCGTTGAAGAGCCGGTGGCCTCGGGAGCTCGGGAGACCGCCGCACCGGCCGCCGCCGCTCGTGGAGGAGGCGGTAGCCGCGAGGGGCGCGGGAGGAGGCGCCCGCCGAGGGTGGATCGGTCGATATCGCCGCATCCTCGGTGCTCCGGCCGTGACCTTGCGAGTAGTACTTGTTGCAGTAGTCGATGTTGCCTGACGACCATCTGTGTGTGCTTCTGCAGAAAATCCACGGATCTGACCTGGGATGGGGATGAGCCCTCATCAGCGGTGGCGGAAGAAGTCGCGCCGCCCGCCGAGGAGGCCACTCCCGCTACCCAAGCCGCGATTGAGCCACCGGTTGCCGAGGCGCCGCTGCCGGAGGCCAGTGTAGTCGAAGGTGGGTACCCTTCTTGAAGCTACAGGGCTTCACGAGGAGTAGTCATAGGCACTGATGCACTTGTCGTCTTTTCGACAGGCGTTGAAGGTGGTGACATCCCTGCAGGGGTGCCAATGCAGAGGTTGACACCGAGGCCCCGAGGGCGCGGAAGGAGCCCCCGAGCCCGCGGAGGAGGTCGTCGAGAAGACCGCCGGGGAAGAGGCGGTCACCACGTCGCCGAGAGATTGCTCGGGAGGTGGCTATCCGCTCCCCGAGATCCGGGACGCAGAGCCCATCCGCTCTGCACCGATGACGGAGGCCACCGCGAGTAGTCGCGGCGGGATAGAGCTCTTCGCGGACGATCTCATCGAGCCGACGACGGTAGCCAAGCATCTGGAGGCGATCCGTCAAGCTGAGCAGTGGATGAAGGTAAGTAGCCGTAGCCTTTGAGTAGTCAATCCTTAGTCGTTGAGTACTCTTTGTGACTTGAGTTATCTTGTGCAGGACGTTGCAGAGCGGTCCCGCGACAAGTCGAACTCTTTGCGCAGGCTATGGCGACACGGTGCTCCGAGCCGAGGCGCTTGAAGAGAAACTTGTGAAGTCGCGAAAGCACGCGGCTGCCATGCGATCGAAGCTCGACGCCGCCTTCGCCAAGTACCACAACGACGTCTTGGAGTTGCGGGCGAAGGGCGACGACTTGGTGCGGAAGAACAAAGGCCTCCGCACCAAGAACAAAGGTATACCCCCGAACTTGTCGGGTACTTGCTTGGAGGTCGAGAAGCATCCGACCCCTTTGTTGCGTTGCTTGTGTTGCGAGCTTGAGGGCCGGAGTGGAGCACGTGGAGGCCTCGGAGACGAGCATGAAGAACCTCTTCTACCGGGAGCAAGAAGCCCGCCGGTATTCGAGCTCGACTACAAAGAACTCGCATTCGAGTGCGAGAAGCATATGGAGCTTCGGATTGCTTCGACGAGAGATCTCGTCAACTCGCTACAAATCCTTGCGAAGTTGAACGAAGACCGCGAGGCATTGCGGGCCCGTTGAAGGAGTTGGAAGAAGCCGCACCGCCGATCGCAAGCCTCCCGGTGCCGCACCCGGCGGCCCCAAGATTGCTCCTCTGGTGGATCGCCTCAAGGAAGCGCCAAGCCGGCTGGCCGCCTACGTGAAGCATATGGCAAGGTCGATCCCAAGACAAGTCTTGTCCTTCATGAAGTCGTACTTCCCGAAGGCCCCAGTGGAGGTAGTCGCCGGCGGGGTAGCCGCCAACTCCTCCGATGAGCAAGATGCGCAGCCGCCGGGAGCGAGATGGCTCCCATCGCGGAGCGGTAGCCGAGAAGCCGAACCTCTAGTAGCCCCGTAATAGGTAGCTAGTAGCCATAGTTGTACAGAAAACAATTGTAATGAATTGTTCAAGTATCAATGAAAGAAAATTTTCCCGACAATGAGTACTCGTAGTCGCGATCTCGGAGTGCGGAGCCCCCATCGTGGAGTGGATGTGAGTAGTAGTACTCGACTTTAGTAGTCCCGTTGTAGGGAGCGGGGGGATAAAGAAGTTGATGAACGACCAAATTTTATTACCGAAGAAGTACACCGGATGGCCGGGGCCGTAGTTATAGAGTAGTCGCTTGGACCGGAGGCCGCTTACGGTACCGAGTAGAGCCGGAGCGAGTGGCCGCTTGCGGCAGCTTGATCCGTAGGTACCGTGTAGGCCGGATCGTAGATCCGTAGGTAGCCGTGCGGGGCCGGATCTTGGAGTGTGGTCTCTCGGTAGACCGCCGCTAGAGTCCTTGACGCTCGTCGCGGCCCGGGGTCCGTAGGTAGCCGCACGGGGCCGGACCCCGGAGAGTAGTAGTCCGGAGATCGTAGCCGGGACCCGGGGGGTCGCTTACGGCAAGGGGTGTTGATGTAGTCATGTAGACTTGAACCCCGGAGTAGTCGTGTCGACTAGGCTTAGAATCGACGTAGCCGGTCGACATTCCACGAGTTGTTGATGTCTTCGCCTTCAAGTGTTTGGAGGCGATAGGAGCCCGACCCGGTCACCTTTGCCACGGTGAAGGGACCTTCCCGGGGGGGAGCCGAGCTTGTGAAGTCCTTCCGTGTTCGGGATATGGCGGAGGACAAGATCTCCAACGTTGAAGGAGCGTTCCTTGACATTGCGATCGTGGTAGTGTCGGATACCCTCCGGGTACCTTGCCGATTGGACGAGGGCGGCGCGGCCGAGCTTCTTCGAGGGCCGTCGATGTCAACTCGTCTCCGTCGTCTTCCGAGACGCCTTCGTCGTAGTGCTCCACTACCGGCGAGTTCCATATGACGTCGGCGGGGAGGATTGCTTCGGAGCCGTAGACCGGGAAGTAGGGGGGATTGCCCCGTTGGCTTGGATGGTTGAGTCCGTAGCCCCCGAGTGCATTGGGTAGTTCCTTGGTCCACTTGCCCCCTTTAGAGTTCGCGGTGTCGTGTAGGCGCTTCTTGAGAGCGTCGAGCACCATCCCATTGGCGCGCTCGACTTGTCCGTTGGCCCGTGCATGGGCAACCGAGACGTATCGGACGTCGATCCCGCCGTTCTCGCGGTACTCCCGAACTCGGTGGTTGTTGAAGTTGGAACCCGTGTCCGTGATGATGCGGTGGGGTAGCCCATAGCGGTGTACAAGTTCATCCGAGAAGTCGAGTACTCTGTCGGCCTTGGGGCATTGTGACCGGCTTGACCTCGATCCACTTGGTGAACTTGTCGATAGCCACCGTACTCGTTGAATCCTCCCCGGCGCGGTTGGCGGTGGCCCAATCATGTCGAGCCCCCGGCAGGCAAAGGGCCGGGTTGGCGGTATGGTGACTAGCTTGTAGGCCGGGACGTGTTCTGTCGCTTGGCGAAGTGCGGCACCCTTGGCACTTTCGACGAGTTCTTCAAAGATCGCCCGTAGCCGTGGGCCAATAGAAAGCTCGTCGGAAAGCCTTGTTGACCGGCGTGCGTGAGGACGCGTGGTTGCCGCGACGCCCTTGTGGATCTCCTCCAAGATGTCCTTGCTTTCTTCACGAGAGACGCATTTCATGAGTACTCCGGAAGATGCACCCCGCTTGTAAAGCTTGTCTTCGACGAGGACGTAAGACTTGGCGCGGCGGACGAGTTGTTCGGCTGCGTTCTTGTCGGAGGGGACCTTCATCTCGCTGAGGTAGTCGATGAAGGGTTGCCTCCAGTCCACGTCGATCATCATGACCTCCTGCCCAGCTGGTGGATGGGCTGGGACAGTGGTCGGTGGCGCCGGCTCCGGGATGGATGGCACGTGAAGCTCGTGTACGAAGACACCCGCTGGCACTTGAGCGCGGGTGGATCTGAGCTTGGAGAGGACGTCCGCTGCAACGTTGTTGTCGCGGACGATGTGATGGAACTCGAGACCGTAGAACTTGTTCTCGAGCTTGCCGACTTCTAGGCGTAGGCATCCATGTTCTCCTTGTTGCGGTCCCAGGACTTGTTGACTTGGTTGATGACCACCGTGGAGTCGCCGTAGACTAGTAGCCGCTTGATGCCCGGTGAAGCCGCGAGGCGGAGCCCGTGTAGGAGGGCTTCGTACTCCGCTTCATTGTTTGAGACCTTCCGAGAAGATCGCGGGACGTACTTGAGTTGTTCGCCCGTTGGAGAGATCAGGAGTACCCCTGCACCTGCGCCCTCGAGGTTGAGTGAGCTGTCGAAGTAAATCACCCAATGTTTGGTCGCACGGTGGGAGTAGGTAGCTGGTTCTCCCGCCACTCCGCCATGAAGTCGACTAGTGCCTGCGACTTGATGGCTGTGCGTGGCTTGAAGTCGATAGTGAGGGCGCCGAGCTCGACAGCCCACTTGGAGATTCTTCCAGTAGCATCTTGGTTCCGCAGGATGTCGCCAAGCGGGTAGTCGGTGACGACGGAGACCGAGTACTGCTGGAAGTAGTGTCGTAGCTTCCGCGAGGTGATGAGTAGAGCGTACGAGAGCTTCGCACAGCCGATACCGGGCCTTGGACTCTGATAGAACCTCGCTGACGAAGTAGACTGGGCGCTGGACCGGATAGGCGTGGCCGTCTTCCTGCCGCTCGACAATGATGGCGATGATCGACCACGTGAGTAGTCGCGGCTAGGTAGAGCGAAGAGCGCTCGCCCTTGTGAGGAGCCGTGAGGATCGGTGGCTTTGATAGGAAGTCCTTGAGCCGGGCAAGGGCTTTATCCGCCTCCGGAGTCCACACGAACTTCTCTTGATGCTTGAGTAGTTTGAAGAAGGGGAGGCCCCGTTCTCCTAGCCTCGAGATGAATTCGTTCAACGCCGCCATGCACCCCGTCGGCTTACGGACGTCTTTGATGCCTGTGGGAGCTTTCATGCGTCGGTGATGGCGGAGATCTTCTCGGGGTTGGCTTCGATACCGCGCGGGCCGATGATGAAGCCAAGTAGTTTGCCCGAAGGGACGTCGAAGACGCACTTGTTCGGGTTGAGCTTCCAGCGGTACTCGCGTAGTGATGCGAAGGTCTCTTCAAGGTCGTCGATGAGGGTACTAGAGTCCCTGGTTTTGACAACCACGTCATCCACATAGGCCTCGACGTTCTTGTTGAGTTGCCGCTTGAAGCTGTGCCCGGATGGCCCGTTGGTAGGTAGCGCCGGCGTTCTTCAACCCGAATGACATGGTCGTGTAGCGAGACGCGCCAAACGGGGTGATGAACGCGGTCTTCTCTGGTCTTCCTCCTTGATTGCGATCCGGTGGTACCGGAGTAGCGATCGAGGAAGCGAAGCGGGTCGCGGCCCACCGTGGAGTCGATGACTTGATCAATCCGCGGCAACCCGAAGGGGTCCTTGGGGGCGTGCTTGTTGAGGTCGGTGTAGTCGACGCACATCCTCCACTCGTTCGAGTTCTTCTTGTGGATGAGGACGGGGTTGGCGAGCCACTCAAGATGGAAGACTTCTCCGATGAAGCCGGCTGCGAGTAGCTTGGCGATTTCCTTCTTGATGGCATCCCGCCTGTCGTCGGCAAAGCGTCGGAGGTGTTGTCGTTTGGGGGTGGCCTTAGGATCGACGTTGAGGGAGTGCTCAATCGGCTCCCCGGGCACTCCGGCATGTCCGTCGGCTTCCACGCGAAGATGTCGCGGTTAGCCCGAAGGAAGCTGATGAGCGCGTCTTCCTATTTGGGGTCGAGGCCGGACCCGATGGTGGTGGTCTTGCTTTGGGGTCGCTCGTTCCGAGGTCGACCGTCTTGACGGGTACCTCCTCGGGTGGGCGAGGCTTGTTCGTGCTTGTCGGACTTCTGCGGTATGTCGAGTTCACTTGTAGCAAGCTTCTTCGATGCGGCGTAGACCTCCATCATCGCGTTGGGTACTTGGTTTGTAGAAGCGATCTCCACGGCTTCTGTGTCGCAGTCGTGGGAGATCTTCAAGTCCCCCTAGAGGGAGAGTACACCAGCTGGACTTGGCATTTTGAGTACCAAGTAGGTGTAGTGGGGCACCGCCATGAACTTGGCGATGGCTGGTCTGCCGAGGATGGCGTGGTAAGAGGTCTCGAAGTCCGCGACCTCGAACTTGATGTACTCGGTACGGTAGTTGTCCCGAGATGCCCCGAAGGTAGCGGCGGGACCACTGAGCCCAGTGGAATAGCCGCGTTGCCAGGGACGATGCCGTAGAAGGGCACGTTGCTCTTGGTGAGCATGTGCGTGATGTCGAGCTTCATTTTCTTCAAGGTCTTGGTGAAAAGGACGTTGAGCCCGCTCCCACCGTCGATGAGCACCTTGTTGAGTTTGGAGCCCGCCACTGTTGGCTTCGGGACGAGGGGGGAACCGTCCGGTTCGGGAGAAGCCGGTCGATTGGTCCACGCGGGAGAAGGTGATGGGTACCTCCGACCACCTGAGAGGGGTCGGGACCGCTGGCTCAATGGACATTACTTCACGACGGGTAGCCTTCTGCTCCCTCCGCCGGGCGTCCACCGAAGAGGACGTTGACGGTCTTCTCGGGTTCTTGGAAGTCGTTGTTGTCGCCGTCCTTCTTCTTGCCCTTTTGATCGTGAGGGTGCGGTGGCTCCGGCGTCTCCTTGAGTGCGTGCCTGAGCTGGTAGCACTGTTCGGTAGTGTGGTTGCCGTTTGGATGCCACGGGCACTTCTCCTTCAGCGGGTCTTTGAAGCCGCTAGAGTTCTTCTTTGAGTTCCCTTTCGCGAGACGCCGGATAGCCGCGACAGGTGTTGTCTGGCTTGCGCTTGCGGTTGGGACCCGAGTAGTAGTAGTAGTAGTTGTTGTTGTTGTTGCGGCCGTCCCGGTTCGCATTGCCGCGCCGCCGCCGCCCGGTTTTGCTTGGTCTTGCCACGAATGGCGTCGTACTTGGCATTGGCCTTGTCTTCTTCATCCGCCCGGGACGTGATCATGTCCTTGAGGTGGGGGATGGACTCGGGGCGGCGACGACCGAAGTCTTCGAAGGTGCGCGGTGATAGAGGCCGTCTTGGAAGAGGTCGATGACCTCCTTGTCGATGACGTCGACGACGGTGGAGCGCTTATCGAAAAAGCGGCGCATGTACTTGCGAAGGGTCTCGCCTTGTTCTTGCTTGATCATGGCCGGGTCCATGCGAGTACCCGATCGGCCCATGGCGCCCGCGAAGTTGCTTGTGAACCGCTCCTTCGACCTGGTCCCACTTGTCGATCGAGTGCTTGTCCGGCCGACTCGAGCCATGTGAGTGGTGCTTGGTCTAGACGAAGGGGAAGTAAAGGAACTTGGTGTCGCCGTTGCCGCCGGCGTTCTCGATGGAGAGGGCGTAGCATCGGAGCCACCGGATGGGATCCGCTTCGCGTCGTACTTGGTGATTCCCAAAGGTTTGACTTGTCGGGGAGGAGCAAGTTGCGAAGTCGAGGTGAGAAGGCGGGGAAGCCGTCGCCTTCGGCGGCGGTGGTCGACTTCTTCCGTCGCGGCTCCTCAATCTTCGGCGGGCGTCGTACCCGCCGTGTGAGGCGCCGGAGGCGTGGTCGTTCGCGTGGCCTCGGCCGCCGCGGCGTGTCGCCGCCCCCGGCCCCCTCCCGTTGACCCCATGGTTGGAGCCGCCGCCGCGGCCGCCGCCGCCGTCGGGATCATTGCCGCCGCCACTGCCGGAGCGCGGTGGGGAACAACTTCTCGGTTTCCGTGGTCTTGGAGTGAAGGTCCGCGGCGTTGGAGCGGCGACGGTTTGGCTCGGGCCGGGAGGTCGGCTCGAGTACGGTTGGGACCGTTGTTGGCGCCGCGACTAGTAGCTTCGTTATCGCGGGGTTTAGCCGGGAGGAGGTTGATTGACTCGTTGTCGACCCGCATGAAGTAAGCATCTTCGGCGAGCTTGGCGATGAGCTCTCCCGGCGTGTATGCCCTGAGCCTGACGTGCGATCGCTGTGATCGACATGAGGCATTGCTCAGGGGTGGTGTGAACTCTGCTCTCGACCGCCTCGAGAGCTTCCGCAAGGTTGCGGATGGGGAGGTTGTCGCAGAGGCATCGACGATGTTCGTTGCGCTTCCGGTTGCGTTCACGTCGAGAGTCTCTGTCCGCCGGAGTCTCGTTCGGTGGAGCGTCGGCGAGAGAGCTCGTCGGAGGAGATGTCCTCCGTGTACTTGTCCTCGACCGTGCTCGAAGGCCCCGGGGTGTCGCCGGCGGCCATGAAGACTTGGCGATCGGGGGTGCCAAGGCCGGACTCGGAGGGTGCCACCTCGGTTGGTGTGTTTGAGTCGGCCGGGCTAGTGGTGTTCCCTCCGGAACGGTAGCGAGTCGATGTAGGCGACGTAGCGTGAGTCTCCCTTTATCGGGTTAGTAGACTTGCGGTCCGGCCGGCAGACGTATCTTCCGGCCGGTGTGGATGCTATAACCAGTCCAGAGGCTGGCCCTGATAAAGGAAGCTCAGTGGAGTTGTCCTCGGACTCGGGCTCCTCAGGGTCCGACCCGAAGTCGAACTCGTAGTCCGGGTTCGAGTAGAACTCGGAGAGAGGGCTGGAGTCCGAAACGTGATCGGGGGCGGCGTCGGAGTCCGAGTTGTACTCGGGTACGGGCTCCTTGCCGGCCCGGCGCGAAGTGGGAGCCCCCGTGCGGGCCCGGCTGAGGATGCGGGGGCCACGTGCGGAGGGCTCGCGTGGTGAGGGGACCGCCTGCGATGGCTGAGCAGCCGGCTCGCATGCGATGGCCCATGGCGACGTCGAGTTCGAGTTGGAGACGGACTCGAGCTCGAAGTCAGCGTGGTGGTTGAAGAGCGAAATTTCGCCGAATTTGCCGGCGAGTTCGCCTGTGACGACTTCGGGAAGTGTCACGAAGCCTGTCTTCGGGTTGGGCCGCATGGTCAGGCGGCGCTGGAAGGAGCCCGCGCCATCAGCAGTGCAGACCCAGGCGCCGAACACGAAGGTGTCGCCGCGGTTGAAGGCGACGGTTGGCTTGAAGCGAGACGGAGAGCCGTCGAGTTCGCCATGTGATCTCGGGCGAGAGCCCCTACCGGCGTGCCGGCTGTCGGTTGTTTTAGACCGGCAACCTACTACGGGGAGTACCGAAGTAGATGATTGTGACTCGCCGAGATCGGTAACTCGAAGGAAGAGACACGTGGCACACAATTTAGACAGGTTCGGGCCGCGAGGTGCGTAATACCCTACGTCCCGTATGCCGCGTAGCTCGGGATTGATAGGGCACGATTACAAGATGGTGCAATGGTGCGCCGTGAGTTGTATGAGAGAGGATTGGATGAGGTGATCGGTCCCTGCCTCGCCTTATATAGTCCGGGGAGGCGGGGTTACAAGTCGGAGTAGGGAGAGAGTACTAGTCGAGTACGTCTAGGGAGTTCTCTATACGGTGCGGAACATGTACGGCTCCCTAACCGAGTACTACTCCCGTGTAGTCCTTGTGCTCCACGCCTTCGGGTGCCGTGCGGTGCAAGCCGGGTAGTCCCGGGGGCCCACCGAGTAGTCGGTCCCGGTACCCACCGAGGTAGTGGGCCCGGGGAGGTCCGTACGACGAGATGCCCGGCGAAGTTGGTGAAATTTTCGATGTGAAAACCCACAATGCATGGACAAAAAGGCTAGCATGAAAAAGTTACACAAAGGAATGACCAGCTTCTTAGTCTCGACCCATAGAAATCAATCCTAATCCAACTCATCAAAACATATGTTTGCAATCTACAGGTTTTGTTATCATAGAACATATATGTATATGACTTTGGTAGGTAAAACTTTGTAAGAGCATCACAAATATGTAGATAGCATAAAAGTTAACTTTTCATAAAAACAACAAGTTATCTGGCTTGTCCATAAACTTAAATCAAAGAGCAAAGATATCTATGTGAGTCTAGAATAGTCATTTCACCTCCACAAATAAAAGAGCCGATATTTAAATTAATTTCATATCATATTATAGAGAGCAATTAGCCAAGACATGTATAACTTCATGTAGGTAAAACAAAGCGGCAACTTTCATCATCTTTCCGTAAGCATAGGCAATATAAAACATTGAGGAGAACACATGGTCATGCCTATCTATTGAAAGTAAAAAGAAACCTAGGTTGTCCTCCTTGTAGCCATGTTATTGTTGGAAGAGAAAAACAAAAGGTTGCACCTAGTTGAGGTTGAAGGCATACTTACAAGCATTTGTGTTTGGAAAAGAGAAGGTCCGTGGAGGTGTTACCATCCTTTGTAGTTCTTCGTTGCCTTCTTCCGACATCTCCATGTATCGATGTGGCTTTGCTTTTGTCTTGATTTATCAACACTCCTAAACTTCTGAATTTTATCTTGTATGCTTAATGGAGTCATTGGTCACCCTTCCCTTCAATGTTGTCATCACCATTTCCTCTTTCTTGTTCTCATCATCTCCTTGCTGTATCTTTTTCTTGGATTCCCCCTCTGTCCAGAACAGAACATATATCGAAATATAGCGATATTGAAAAGTTTATGAAATTAACTTTCCAACATGTGGTCATTCATCGGAAACGGAGTTCAAACAAGAGAGCTATGTCCGTTTTACTTCAGCGCTGCGTGCTGTCCAATACTGATTTCAGGACGTATTGCACTCGGTGATTCGGGCATAACCGCTTGTAGGAACCTCCAATTGTCTTGATTCTTGATTTGTTGGAATCGTAACTTCATGGGGCTTCTAAATATCCAAAAATATCCAGTGTTTTCTCTCGGAGACCATGCAGAATTTTGATGAGATCAGTGGCTTCTTATGCATTGATCCGGAGACGTTAATGATCTTGATCATTCGTCTTCTAGAGCGTCATGTTGCACTTCCGTGTTGAAGATTTAGGTCTCCCCTATGCTTAGCATTTTGCTAGTCATGGAAGAAGAAGACAAAACATTTTTATCTTATCCATCCTTCAATTTCCTTGTAGTGAGAGTCTTTATCTTGCCCGCAAGACGTTTTAAGCGCACATTCTACCCCCAAGGTGACGGTTTGGAATAGATAGAATTGCCAATAATCCAACAATGTCTCCTAAGATTCTTAACTTGTGGCATAATTAGTCTAATGAGGAATAAAAACCTAATGAGTGTACATGGTGCAAGGTGTGTATTCACATGAGATGAGAGCATATAAACAAATACAACTAGGTTGCCGAATTTCTCCATAGCCATAAAGATTTATTTATCAAGGGTTAAAACATCATGTCTATCCATAAATTAATAACTCTTATAGCACAAGAAAAATTAAGCGCATTGCGAGCTTATAAACTAACAAATGCAACATGAAAACATACGAAAAGCTAGCAAGGTTTATCAAACTTAATGATGATGGTCCGCAATCATGTTTAAACACCACGTTTACACAAGATCAAAAAAGGAAAATGCCCGGATGGAGCATTAACATGGATATGAAAGAATACATCATTGAGCCTTAAAACAACCAAGCCCACTATATGCAAAACATGTACATGCAAAGAAACATCACGTTGATAACAAAATGCAATGCATGCAAATAAATAAATATGAGCATGAACATGATGGTAGTTCTAAAAAGAAAACTAAACTTAGATTAATAACCACAAGTTGATCATCATAAGATGGTGTCATTCTTTATTCTCTCTAAGAAAGGAACAAAAACATAAAGAAACGGGTTGCCTCCCGAAAAGTCATAGAGCTCGACTTTCTCACATACCTTCTTTTCGTTGCATAGCCATGGCCCTTCATGCAAGAAGAAAAGGTACCAATGCAGATTTAATTTACTTCCCATGTTGTGCTTGATCACTTATAGAAGACTTGCCGAAGGCATCCTTTTGTTTCATCGTTATCTCCTTCTTTATCATTCTTCGGTGCTGCCTTTACTCCATGAATTTTTCTTTAATGTCCAGAACAGAAAGTATGCCCAATCTCTACTCCGTTGCATAGTGCACAAAATTTCCTTTCCAACGAATCTTTATTTTCCCAAATCGGACTCCGGACAAGAGAGTTAGGTCTCGTTTTACTTCGGTGATGAAATTTGTCCTGAAATTTCAGAACGCGCAACGCTCAATGTTTTCTTCATAACTCCTTGCACGGGTCTTCAAACTCGTTGGTTCTTGATGCGTTGGAATGGTAACTTGATGAATCTTCCGGATATCTCATTTTCTTCATTTGTACACCTCCAAGAGTTGCTGCGTTGACCGTCGGGACGATGCAACTCCACCTCTGTCGGGATTTATTATGGAGTTGAATAATTGTTATTTTGTCCCTAGTTTGAGTCGAAACATTTTATCCCCTTCATGTTTGATGAAGGATGGTTATTCATTTGCGAGTGAAAACAATGGTTGTGTGATCTCTAAGGATAATATGTTTGTGGCTTGTGCATCCATTGTGAATGGTTTATTTGTTTTAAATCTTGATGATTCACCTATCTGTAACATAAGTGCTAATAGGTCTCGACCTAATGATTTGAGTCCTACCTACATATGGCATTGTCGTTTGGGTCACATCAGTGAAAAGCGCGTGAAGAAGCTCCATAATGATGGACTTTTAACTTCGTTTGATTTTGAATCCTACGAGACATGTGAAGCTTGTTTGCTTGGCAAGACCAAGATGCCTTTCTCAGGTTTTCCTGAGAGAGCCTCAGACTTACTGGAACTCATACATATGGATGTGTGCGGACCAATGAGTACGACAGCTAGAGGTGGATACCAATACTTCATAACGTTCACTCATGATTTAAGTAGACATGGTTATGTCTATTTAATGAAGCACAAGTCTGAAACTTTCGAAAAGTTCAAAGAATTTTAGAGTGAAGTAGAAAATCAATGTGGCAAGAAAATCAAGACCTTGCGATCTGATTGTGGAGGTGAGTATTTGAGCCATGAGTTTAGCAGTCATCTAAAGAGTTGCAGAATTATTCCACAACTTACACCACCTGGAACACCATAGAGAAATGGTGTATCCAAGTGACGTAATCGAACCTTGTTAGACATGGTCTGATTAATGATGAGCCAGTCGGACCTACCATTATCATTTTGGGGTTATGCTCTAGAAACTGCAACTTTCACTTTAAATAGGGTACCTTCTAAGTCCGTAGTTAAGACGCCATATGAGATGTGGACTGGTAAGACTCCCAGTTTGTCTTTTCTGTAAATTTGGGGTTGTGAGGTTTATGTGAAGAAACTTCAATCAGATAAATTAACACCTGAATCGGACAAGTGCATATTCGTGGGATATCCAAAGGAAACCTTGGGATATTATTTCTACAACCGGTCGGAAGGAAAAGTGTTTGTCGCCCATAACGGTGTTTTCTTAGAGAGAGTTTCTTAAAAGAGAAAAATGTAGACAGAAGGTGTATCTTGAAGAAGTTCAAGATGAGCCGCTTGGGCAAGATTCCACAAGTGATGCTAACATAGCTGAACGAGTTGAGATGCATGTGGCAAGAGAAGCACCACCACAACCACGAAGGTATGAAAGGGCACGTCGTGCAACTGATAAGCTCAATCTCATGATCACGGGAGAGCGCGACATATTGTTGTTAGAAAATGATGAACCTATGACATATGCGGAAGCAATGATGGACCCAGATTCTGAGAAATGGCAAAGTGCCATGAGATCCGAAATAGATTCCATGGATGACAATCAAGTTTTGAACTTGGTTGACCCGCCAGATGGTGTTAAACCCATAGAGTGCAAATGGATCTATAAGAAGAAGAGAGACATGGATGGAAATGTTCACATCCATAAAGCTCGACTTGTTGCAAAAGGTTTTCGACAAGTTCAAGGAGTTGACTACGACGAGACATTCTCACTCGTAGCGATGCTTAAATCTATTTAGGTCATTCTTGCTATAGCTGCATATTTCGATTATGAGATATAGCAGATGGATGTCAAAACAGCTTTCCTGTGTATATGACACAACCCGAGGTATTTGTTGATCCAAACAATGCTGGAAAGGTGTGCAAACTTCAAAAGTCCATTTATGGATTGAAGCAGGCATCTCGGAGTTGGAACCTTCGCTTTGATGAAGTGGTCAAAGGGTTTGGCTTCATTTAGAGTGAAGAAGAGCCTTGTGTTTACAAGAAGGTAAGTGGGAGCTCTGTAGTATTTCTAATCTTGTATGTAGATGACATATTGCTGATTGGAAATGATATTCCTATGCTTGAGGCCGCTAAGACCTCATTGAAAAATGGTTTTTCGATGAAGGACTTAGGTGAGGCGGCATACATTTTGGTCATCAAAATCTATAGACATAGATCAAAAAGGCTTATAGGATTAAGCGAAGACACTTACATTGATAAAGTGTTGAAAAGGTTCAACATGGAAGAGACGAAGAAAGGGTTCTTGCCTATGTCACATGGCATACATCTTAGCAAGACTCAGTGTCCTTCGACAACTGATGAGCGAGAACGCATGATAGAATACCGTATGCTTCGGCCATCATATCTATTATGTACGCAATGATATGTACACGTCCAGATATTTTGTATGGACACAGTGTTACAAGCAGATACCAATCCGATCCAGGTGAGGGTCACTGGACAGCGGTTAAAAATGTTTTTTAGTACTTAAGAAGGAATAAAGGCATGTTCCTAGTCTATGGTGGTGAGGAGGAGCTCGTTGTAACGGGTTACACCGATGCTAGTTTCCAAACTGACCAAGACGATTCAAAGTCGCAATCAAGATACATATTTACGATAAACGGTGGAGCTGTGAGCTGGAAGAGTTCCAAGCAGGAGACAGTGGTTGATTCTACAACAGAAGCCGAGTACATCGCGGCTTCGGAAGCTGCAAAGGAGAGTGTTTGGATAAGGAAGTTCCTTTTTGAACTTGGTGTGTTTCCGAGTGTCTCTAGCCCATTGGATCTTCATTGCGACAACAATGAGGTTATTGCGCAAGCAAAGGAGCCAAGGAACCACCAAGAGAATAAACATTTACTGTGGAAATTTCATCTGATACGGGAGATCATTAGACGAGGTGATATCATGATATCCAAAGTACACACGGATTTGAATGTTGCAGATCCTTTGACAAAACCCCTTCCACAGCCTAAGCATGAGGCGCACATGAGAGATATATTCTAGATTAGCTCAAGTGCAAGTGGAAGAATGTTAGAAATATGTCTTATAAGGAATCATATAGATGATTATATTTCATTATATCCATGACACTTTGTTCTTTTATTGAATATCCATGAAAGGCGACTTGTATTTGATTGGCAATTATGTGAATTGTTTGTGAAACTCTTTTACTTGTATGGTTATTCAAAAGTTGTCCCTAGTATGAGTTAATGACTAGCACATGAATTAGTTGATGACTATGTTTCACAAGTCATGAACATGGAGATGTATAACTAATAATGTGGGCACATGTATGACATGGGGCTGGACTGACCCAGTTTGAGATTTTGTTATATAGTTCTCTGTTTACACAACGTATAAATGTCCTTAGACTTGAGATTGTCGCATGTACTCAAGATGTGAATTGACCTACTTAGGGCTATCAACCGCTACTCCGTAACTGGGTAGTCATAAAGATGGCTTCCGGGTTTGAACCTTGCGGCATCTCCCTTCTTCTCGTATACAGTCCTATCAAATTACAGTTCGACGCCGATTGCTGAAAAATGTACTCCAGCGTGGCAGCGTCTCCCAAGGTGAAGAGAACGAGGCCATCGCAATTCTCTGATCATCCAACAGCAGTTGTTTTCATATTTGTCGGGCCAACTTCCATTTGATAAAAAGATGGCCACCATCTTCATCATGTCGACTACAAATTGAGCAAATCATCTAATTGAGGATTCAAAAGACATGTAGAAAAATTGTATGATTAATAAACATATATATCTAACCCTTTTAGGATTAAAATTTACTCTACAAAATAAAGACATGAACAAACGCTTATTTGCTTAAAAATAGAAGCACGCAGAACATTTCTAGAACAACTTACTATATTGCGAAATTATTGTTTTACTTGTATATGTTTTGGAAAAGAGAACAAGCAAGAAGAGAGTGGTACCCTACAATTAAAGCAAGATTCTCAAATAAAGAATCAACTGACTTGTTCTTAATATTAACTGTATCTAATAGCGTCATGCCGAACCGCCAGGGTCGGATCTGAACGATCGGATGGCTCCAAAATCCGACGACGTGGCAGGTCTCCCTGAGTGCAGCAGGGGAGACCAAATAAGAGATCTCGATTACACGCACTGCTAGCATCTAAAAGGAATCAAATGCCCGTAGCCTAAGAGGGGAAGGGGTGGATTAAGCATCTTAAAACCAACATTTGGTTTCACTACTTTGCATAAAGTAAACTAGATCAAATCTATCTAGATGTGTAATTTAAGGTTGATCTAGTATGAAACCCTCATCCCAAAACAAGTTTTGCAACCTATAGTCAATCCTAGCATGATACTACTCACGAAAGTAAAGGCAAGTAAGGATTACAAGAGAGTAATACGGAAACGTAAAGAGGAATAAGAGGCAGCAAACTCTTGACATGCATTTTATCCCGTGGTATCGGTAGGCACTTAGCCACCCCTAGTCCACGTTGTTGAAGCATTCACACAAGAGTATTGCTTCCCGGTCACCAAGTCTCTCCCAAGAGCACCACTTGACTCACCACAAAGGTTTGCCACTTAGGCACTCGCCAAACTCCCTTGGTCTGCTTGATGCCGCCTCCACTAAACAGTTTCTCCACCAAGGAAGGGGGTCTCCACGTCCCCCGCACAAAATGTCATCGCCACTTCACACTAAGTCAGAGGCTCGAAGACGATTGCCGGTGAGCCACATAGGCCCCAAGGCTTCCAACGCACCTTGTACAACTTGATTCACTCAACAATCACCTCACAAGGTTGACACACCTTGCATTCACTCAGCTCTAAGCTAACCCTAGCACTAAGCAACACACAAAGCATGTGCAAGTCTATGGATGAGCAATTTTGCACTTGTATGGCTTGGATATGATCTTGTATGTGTCTCACACTCCTCTGCACTTCCACACAATCCAACAACCTCAAATGGGTGAGTGGAGGGGTATAAATAGCCCAAGGCATCCAAAGAGCCATTGGCTAAAAGCTGCAGAAAGTAGTACCAACGGGTAATCAGACGTTATGCTTTTCCGGGCGTCGGTTCATCCGGTGCTACTAGCCATTGCCCTCCACTGCACATGATTGTTGACACAGTCATCCGATGCTTCAACCGATGCACCGTTCGTTCATCCGGTGCTAAGGACTCTGCGGCCAAAACCTCAACGTAACACATTTCATGACTGTCAGATGAACCGCTGTTGACGGTTAATAGTTGTATCAAAGTTCGTTTAGACTTGCAAGCGGACAAGTCTCCCATCGTAGTCAAGGGACCCTTCTTCCCTCAAGTGGTGAACCCAAGGTATCGAATCCGTGGAACAAATGTGTGACGCAAGAGATGATCTAGTAATTCCAAGAAACTTCAATCTTCGAAAGGTGAAATCCTAATGTATGTAAACATAAGAATCAACACAAGAACAAATCTAATCTACTAAAGACCAGAGGTAACAAGAGATAGAGGGGGTAGATAAACCGATCTAGAGAGATCGGATCGAGCCTTTTGTTGAAGTTCCAAGCAAAAGAAGAAGTAGCAAGTTTAATCTCATTAGAAGCCTCTTTAAACCATGGTTTCCCGTCCGACTCCGAAAACGCCCACCTTTCAGAGCCACCGTTCTATCACAATGCACCCCTATTCATGCGGATAGTCTAGGGAGAGTCCGAGGACAAGTCGAGATCTTTCAGAAGGTCAGGCGTGCACCTCTAGCCACCACGGCTACAAGAACACCCTATGTGATCTATCTCGAGAATAGATCTAAGATAAGCAAAGCCGATCGAAAACAAAGACTTCGGAGAAACACTTAGTCGCTAAAAATCGGATTCAACTTGTTACATCAACTAGTACATGACAAATGAACCAAGATCACCACCGGGATCCTACCTCGATCTTGCTTCTCACTCCGGGAACTCCAACGTGGTCTTCCTTGCAAGGTTCCCACGTCGGCTAGGGAGACCCTAGTCAACTAGCTCGACCCTCTCCTCTCCGAGATGGTGTCCCTCTCTTCTCTGCTCCTCGGCGGCCGATGACGAATGGATTGATGCATGGCTCCCGACCCCGGGGCTATAAATAGCACAAATGGCGGCTAGGTCAAAGGGGGAGGCGGCGGGCCCCGAATGGGCCGAGACACCGCCCGGGCCCACCCTAGCCCGGCTTGCCTGCCTCCTTCGCGTGGTGTCAGTTCCCGAGTCTTCTATATCCTTCCCCTTTCTACATGTGGGCCCTTGTCGTCAGTTTCTCCCCGAGTTGGACGAAGCTCCTTGTCCTGCAAGATTCGACACTTTTCTGGGTAGGTCCTCAGAGTTTGTCATCTTCTCGGGTTTGGTCCCTGGGCTTCTTGGAGTCATGTTTGCTTCATTGCATGACTTGTTCCGGGCTTCAAGGTCTTGTCAAGGTGCTTGATGAACTTATCCTAGAAGTCTTGCTTTCAACGTCAAAATCCTGCATAAACACTAAACTCCAAAACTGACATGCACGAATAAACTTGTTATACCAAGGGGGTTAGTACCAATGGATAAGATATAAAACTCATGCCAACACCGAAGGTAAACTCATGGCTAGGTTGACGGAATTTCACAGTCAACAACCGCTGCTTGACTCCCTTTGACCATCGGTTCATCCGGTGCTGAAGGGTTTGCAACCGAATGCTCTCTCTTAGCTTGTCAGGGGGTGAGACCTGGACAAATCCGTTAGGGGGCGACCCAAGTGGTTGTAGGTTAATGGAGGGTATCAAGGAACTAATAGCGTAGATGGTTGCACGTATAACGAGCACGGAAATACCGGCGAGACACAAGGAACACGACGATTTATACGCCTCCGGAGAGTAAAACCCTACGTCCAGTTTGGTGGTGGTATTATGTGAGAGCTACCCCCGAGGAGGGAGTCGACAGTGTCGTGCCCTTGATGGGTGCCCCAGGCCACCTTATATTCACTGGTGTGCCTTGGGCTACTAGTCGGTTTCCATCTATCCTAGTCGGTTACAATATGGAAGGCTTATCCAAACTGCCTTAAACTATCTGGATTGTCTTGTCTTGTACACCAAGTACCTTCATGTTCTTGGGCCCACATGTCAGGTCGGGGAGGGTCCACTAACAGGTCGGGGAGGGTCCACTGACAGGTCGGCGGGTCTTCTAGTAGGTCGGGCCCGCCTGTCAGAGACGGCTGAGACCCTGGTTGGTGGGGACCCAAGGGCACCCATGTCTCTCAAGCCCCCGATCGACGTGTAGGCATAGCGGCCGGACGAGGTCATGTCGAAGCGAAGCGAAGGCATGGCACCGCTGAGGTCGCATAGGGTGCATGGGGATCCAAAAAAGAAAAACCCCTCCAATGCATGTACGAAGTCGAACATCCAGCTTCAGGAGTGTAGGTCCAGGAGGTCAAAGTGAAGACGAGACGCCAATCGTGAAGAACCCAACCTGACCTGGATCAGGTAACACGAAGGAGCTTCTACGACGGCCTTCTGTGGAAGTGGACGACAATGGAGACGCCGAGAGGTCCGTAGACCTACAACGGGCGACGAGGGAGTCATCAAGAGGTCCGTAGACCTACAGCGGGTGACGAGGGAGCCGCCGGGAGGACCGTATACCTATAGCGAGTGATGATGGAGACTCTGGGAGGTCCGTAGACCTACAAAAGGGGACGATGGAGAAATCAGGAGGTCGGTAGACCTACAGCGGGTGACGAGGGAGCCTCCAGGAGGTCCGTAGACCTACAATGACCGATGATGGAGACGTCGAGAGGTCTATAGATCTACAGAAGGCGACGACGGAGCCGTCGAGTGGTCCGTAAACCTACGGAGGGCGACGAGGCCCGGAGTGTGGAAGCTGGATGAGTCGTCGAAGCGTCGAATCTCCTGTTAGGCAACGAGAGACATGTCCATAGGTCAGAAGTACTCCGGAAGCTGGACAAGGAGCTGCCCCTGTGAAACAAAGTAGATGCAAAGACAATGTATTAATCTGCACAAATGTGATGAAAATTTGGCATGGGACTAAGACATGCTTATAATGTGTTTTGTTTGAGAAAGCATTCTCCTCATCGTGCCAGGCGCAAATTATGTGAACTTAAATGCTATGAAGCTGCAAAACGTGTCCCCTCCACTAATCCAACTTAGTGGAGGAATGACTTTCTGACTGCACAACTCAGTGTGGAGGCTTAGGTGCAGCCGGCGCGCGGAGGGGGGGCTTGACCTAAGGTCTCGCAACCACACGACTTAAGAATGCGCATAATAAGTAAAAGACATTTAAAGGGAGAATGCACAGAAGTTAATTAATCAGGTCTGACGACCCTTAATTTGGCAAAGCAAAGCCCCCGAGCGTATCGAGATCGGCTACGCCAAGCCCCCGAGCGTGTCGAGAGGGAGTGGAGAAGGAGCAGGAAAAATCATGTAAAGCTGGTCGGCGAAGGTCACGGAGACATGGAGAATCCGAGACAAATGACGAAAAATATTGAGGCTGTAAAATATTTAATTGCAGATAATACTTAACTTGTTTGTAGCCGAGGTCGAAGCGTAGTCGTCAGCGCGAGTTGGAGCCGTGCCCAACTGCCGAGATAGTCAGCGACACGACCTAGGTCCGTGTCGAGCTGTCGACATGCTGAATAGGTCGGTGGTGTATGCGTTGATGCAGCATGTCGTCGAGGGGCTACATGGGTTGTTGAAGGTCGGAAGAGCTGAAGTTGCGCCGAGCTGGGACGATGTCGAAGAGGTCATGGATACGCTCGTGATGACGTAGCAGGTCGCCGAGACATGTTGTAGTCGTGTTGAGGTGTCGAGGATGTCTACAATGCAAGCACGCTTGCAGGGTGCACATGGGTGAACTGTTAATCCGTCGTACCCCACGCAGCCATGCGCGAGCTCCAGACCCTGATGTATGCTGTGCGGCAGCTCCATGTTGGGTTGTCCAATGCATCGTAGAACACGGTTGCACCACGTTAGGAAAATAGCAGATTAGATTAGAATAAAACTTGCTGACTAATCCGATGCAAGATCACTTGAGATCGGGTAGGGAAGAAGGAAAATAACATGAATAGGATAAACTTCCGTGTTAGGCTGTTATAGATTGATTTAACTTCCATATGTCGACATGTATGGACGTCAGGGCTAGCATCGGCAGATCGGGGACGAGCAGGCTTTTGCAGACCCTTTGTGTATTGATCCAACCGCCACACAAAATATGCTCAACACATGTCTTGTAGATAGAATTTTCATCAGCCGTATGCAGCTGTAGATGGAATCCGGACGGCCGCCGACTCATCGTAGATTTTTTTTCGAGTACTCGACGTCGACGTAGATTACTACGTATGGATCAGTTCGTAGACCAATCGTGGACCGCACGCGGCGGTGTGGTCTCCTGCTGCAACCGTCCCTCCATTGAGAGCGCGCAGCACGACGCGTGACGCCGGCCTTGATCGCCGTGATGCCGCCATGAAGCTCGCTTGGGGCTGGGCGGGCGGACACAGGAAAAGCTTTGGTGTCTGCCAGAACGAGCTGCCATCGGCAAGCGTACGGACCTACACCTTTTCACCATGGGGATTCCCTAGGTTCTTACCAATCCGCGGAGAAAGGGGATTACAAGCGCTTGATTTAGCGCTACTACTAACTTATCCAAACCCTAATCTACGGTTATTCTAGAGAACAACTATGCTATACTAGAGAAAATGATTAAACCAACAAGATATGTAAAAGGCACTCGCCCAAGTGTCTACGTTACCTAAACATGCAACCGCTTAAGATATGAAACCCGATCTAATCTATCAGGGGTTGTGACCACGGTTTCGCCCTTTCCCTCCCCCCATACAATCACTACACGGAGGTATTTGTGACTAGACCTATGATGGACACGACGTATTGAATGGATCCAAAGGAGCATTGAGATCTTACTCCTACACAACATGGTAGATAACCTTAAACAACAAAGCTTCTTCAATACTAGATGATAGATAGATAAACAAACAAATTAGCGATTACATCTCAAGTTCGATTACAACCCATGGACAAATGAGAAGATTACTCCGTCAAGATGCTAGGCATAGCACTATTGATCATGGTGACGCTTCCGACGGTGTCTTCCTTCTCCTCCGGGGGTGCCTTGGCAGGGCCTCGACGTCCTCCTCCACTTGTGGTTGCTTTCTTCGAGTAGAGCGATCTTTCTCGTGAATGATCTCCCTCCTCCTCTCTCTCTTGTGGACGACTTCTCGGGCGAATGGCTCTCTCTCTGTGAATGGCGGCGCCTCCACGTACTTATTGAAAGATCTTCACGCTCAAGAAATAGGGGTCCGAACCGACCCCAGGGTGGTCCAGGGCGGCCGGCCTGGGCCGACTGGCCCATGCCCATCCTGGCCCGGTTCGGTCGCCCCTTCGATCCTGTGGGTCCTCATATCTTTATGCACTTTTCCCCCTCCATTTGCACCATTTTGACGATGTCATCCTCGCATCCAAGATGGAGGTTCTTCTAGCATGAAGTCCGGTCTTTTACACTTTAACCCTCGGGGATGTTCCTTTGTAACACTTCGGTCCTTGCTACCTTTGGGAGTGATTTCATCAAGCTCTCAAACACGAACGGGACTCCTCAATTGCTTCTTTGAACTTGTTGTGACTCCGTCCTTTATGTCCATATTTTCCACAAAAACATAACATTTCCAAATGCACATACAAAGATGAACTTGTTATATCATTAGTGTGCCTAGTGGTGGGTTAGTTCCGTAATCAAATCCAAACCAAAGTGTAATGAACATGTTTGGTGTACCATAATACACCGTCAACATCTCCGCGACGCTTAGTTTTGCTCGTCCTTGAGCAAGTACTCGTAAAAGATCTTTTGTCCAAGGTGTTGAAATCGTACTCTGCTAATTCTTTCTTCACAAGTTAGTCAATCCTTTATTTTTAATATAATAAACATAAAGCAATGATCATCATACATAAATATGGGCGTTTAGAATTTTTGCCAAATCAAGATTTACCCCACGACACACCTTTCAATCGAAGTCTTCAATTCCAGCCATGCTTACTTCTTTGCTTCTGTTGAAGGATTTTCTCATTTTCTTTGCCTCTCTAAGCATGTCATCACGATTATCAAGCAATGTACCGAGCCGTTCATTTTCTTGGCGCAAGAAGGAAAGCTCATCACGTACCTCGTCGTCGGACTCAGAATCCGAGTCGCTCTGTGTGCTCTTCTTGCTACCGGAGCTCAGCGCCATGGTGCAGAAGTCGTCTCTAGTGAAGCAGCTCAGCCCGTTCAGGTTCCTGGATGACTTCTTGCCCTTGCGACGATCACCTTCGTCTTCACCGCTACTCGAGCTCGAGGTGGAGTACACAGAACTGGAGTCGACGTCACTCGCACCAACCATCGCTCGGGCCTTGCCTCGGCTCTCCCTCTTCCTCGGCTGTCGCTCGTCCTTGTGCTTGATCTTGTACTTGCTCTTGTGCTCGCGCCTCGACCGGTACTTGCCATCGTTCCTCGGCTTGTGCTTGTAGCCATCCTTGTTCTCGACCTTCTCCGGGCAGTCGGCGACGAAGTGTCCCGGCTTGCCGCACTGGAAGCATGTCCTCGTGTTCCTCCTCATGTTCACTCGGTTCTCGTGCAGCCTCTCGAACCGCCTCGTCAGGAGTGCCAGCTCGTCCTCTCCAAGCACGTCGAACTCCTCATCTGGCATAGACATCAAAGAGGAAAAAGAGAACATCCTGGTGGATGGGTTAGTGCTAGCCTTTCCTTTCGAACCACCAACGAGGGCGAGACTATGGGAATCAGTCGGACCCTCGAGCTTGGCAGTCATGCCCCTATCCACCTCAGCCGACTTGAGCTTTGAGAACAGCTCGTTCACCGTCGGAGTGTCATACTTCTCCGACTCCACAATGGCCTCAAACTTTCCGCCCCATATTGTACGATCCAAAGAGTGTAAGAGCTTGACCGCTCTATCATGATCATCGTACGGGTGCACGTCCACATTGGCGCTCATGTTGTTCACAACCACCGTGAACCTTTGAAACAAGGCATCGATGGACTCACCGGGGAGATGAGTGAAGTTCTCGTACTCTCTCCGTAGGTCACATACATCCGTGCCCGAACACGGGCATTCCCAACATGAGCCTCCTTCAAGACCGTCCAAATTCTACAAGCCAAGTGCTCGGTGTGCACCCGATCAAACTCGGCCGACACAAAGCACGAAACAAGTAGTCGACCGCCTTATTGTTGGCGTCCAATCCGTCCCTCGATCCGGAGCAAGGAAGTCCATCGGGCGGGACATAGCCTCGTGTCCACCGTGACATCCCAAAGGATCCGACCCTTTCCGCGGAGGAACGCACCCATCCGCTTACTCCACATCCGGTAGTTCTTGCCATCGAAGTGTGGAGGACCCGAACGCCGTTCTCGGTACACCATCCTTGGATCTTAGACTCGGTTAGAGTCAACAAAGACCCAAACCGGCTCGATACCACTTGAAGGACCAATTAGGAGACCGGGGAGGGGGGGGAGTGAATGGGAGCCGATAAAAATTCTTCTCGAGGGAGATTGAAACTCCGACAAGATCAACCCGCTCGGTCGGACCCCCAAAATCACACGCTCCGTACTTCTACCTTCCATTTGCCGGCACCACGTAGCCACCGGAGTGCTACGGGTCCTAGGAACAAACTCTACCAAAGCAACCTCAACACACACGCACCCAAGACAAGGCACCTCGAAAGTCGGGCCGTCCCGGAGGGGGGCCGTTAGACCGGGTATAGGGGGCGGTTAGACCGCCTCCACCCGGTAACCAAGAAATCCTCCGAAACACCTCTTCCGAGCACCAAAACACACCACGGTTTCACTAGCAAAGATATCTAGTCAAGGCCATGCTAGCTACCGAAACTCTTGGCGAAAACCAAAACTCCACCCGGGGGCCTAGGGGCGGTTAGACCGGCTACCGGGGGCGGTCTAACCTCCCGTACCCAGCAACGAACTCCAACCAAGAACACCTAGCAAACGGCACAAGAACGACCCGAAATTTCACCCGGACGCTCCTCCGATCGAGGCGAACAACCTCACGAGAGGAAAATGCGGCGAAACAAAACCTTGACACCGGAAACACCTAGAGCGGTTAGATCGCCCCCTCCAGGCGGTTAGACCGCCTCTCCCGATAAAAACGGCCGCGGGTCAAACCTTAACTTACTCGCGCCCGATCTCCCGAATCACTCCATGGATTGCGGCGAAACTTCGGGATTAGTCGGGTTACCTCTTGGGCAACCTCTACCTCAAAGGAATCGACCCGAAACGCACACAATCAAGAGGAATCGACGAAATCGCCTCTCTAGGTCAAGAACTCGCCCAACTCGAAAACCACCAAATCGAGTCCGATTCAAGAGAGATTTGGGGGCAAACTCACCAACCAAAGAGGCAAAAGATCCTCATACGTGACACCCACCAAAACCCCATGAAATCATCCTCAAAACACCGCCAACAAAGAGCTCCGAAAGTCAACACAAAAGAGAGCGGGAAAACCACCTTGAGGAATAACGCCGAACCATCTATACATACCACGAAGGTTCGTACAAGGTCTAGCTTGCCACCCAAACATCCATCCCTCTCTCTAGATCTCACATGAAGCTCTCAAGATAGTCCTTGGAAAAACTAGGGAAAAAGGAGAACGAAAATGGAAAAACAAATGAGCTAGTGTTCCAAGAGTTGGCTGCCATCCACCCATTCAATGAGTATATATGGAGGCACCCAAAAGACTAAACTACCCTTACTTAACACTAGGGATACAAGCCCCTCAAGGGCGGATTTGGAAGTCTTCGGAATTTCTTCATCGGACGGATGCCCGGCGACCGCAACCTGCTTAGCCTCGACGCAAGCCTTGCGATCCCGACGCGTGTCCTCCGCTTCGAAGCATCTTGACGCCGGCGGCGGGGGTGATCGACCGCTCACCTTGCACGGTTAGACCGGCCCGGGAGATCCGACCGGCTCCGGGCGGTCCGACCGCCCCCTCTGGGCGGTTGAACCGGCCCGGGTGGCCGCACCTCCTCGTGGAGCCTTCGGCCTCGGTTTTGTGGCTCAACCGAGTAACCCAGTGGTTTTCTGGTGAACCACTGCAAACCCCGCGAACTCGGTGTAGCCTCCGCCAATCTCCACTCATGACTCGGCTCCCACGTAGTCCCGGCTTGACCTTGGTTTTGAGGCTCTACCAAGAAACCGTCCACGACTTCATCTTGCTGTTCATGCCACCATGCGGCCCGCACTTGACCCCACTGGCCACCGGGTCCCTCGAACGAAGCCTACTTGTCTTCTCCACACCTGGAGACCTCACCGACAATGACCTTTCGCGCTTGTTCTTCACCTGCACCAACACGAGTCAAGCCGCAACCTGCATCTGCAATTCTTAGCCAAGAATCAGTCCACACAACGTTGTCAATCACTCATCACACAAGGGAGCGACCATCCACCAGTCCTCGAACCACACATGGTCCTCAGTGTTTGGCATGTTCTTTCTCGCTTTTGGAATAGATGAGAATATCATCGATAAATACCACGACAAATTTGTCGAGCTCCGTCATAAACATGGAGTTCATGAGGTACATGAAGTAAGCTGGGGAATTCGTGAGACCAAAAGACATTACCAAGAACTCGTAAAGACCATAACGAGTGGAGAAAGCGGTTTTTGGAATGTCACAAGGTCGAATTTTGATTTGATGGTAACCAGAACGAAGGTCAATCTTGGAGAGAACTTTAGCTCCAGCCAATTGATCAAAAAGAACATCGATTCGGGAAAGAGGGTACTTGTTCTTGATGGTGACTGCATTGAGCGGTCGATAATCCACACACATTCTCATGTTACCATCTTTCTTTTTGACAAAAAGAGCGGGACAACCCCAAGGAGAAGAGTTTGGGTGAATATAACCCTTATCTAACAATTCCTGGAGTTGGGTTTTTAGTTTGGCTAATTCTTTGGGTGGCATACAATAAGGTCTTTTGGAAATGGGTGCAGTACCTGGTTGGAGTTCAATCACAAACTCGACATCTCTGTCTGGTGGCATACCGGGCAATTCATCAGGAAAGACATCCGGATACTCACACACTACTGGAATTTCATCAAGAGGGGAGATAATGGTCACGTAGGCACAAGAATCGGTACCGTCCTTGAAAGGTAGGTACAGGGTAGTGTGCCCGACCGTAGGAGAATTGATCTCTACGACCCTATCTGATATATCTAGAATCACCTTATGTTGGTTCATCCATTCCATACCCAGGATAACATCCATACCAACCAAGTTTATGACGATAAGGTTTGTTGGAATGATTTTACTACCTAATCGCAAACATACTCCACGGATTAAGATATTAGAGGTGATTTGCCCTTCCGGAGTAATTATCTTATAAGCGGAAGTGGTATGAGAACCCTTCAAACCCAGTTTGCTTAGTAGTTTTTCACTGATGAAACTATGGGTAGCTCCTGAATCGAATAAAATCTTAACAGGAGTGTCGTTGATAGAGAATGTACCCGTGAGAACTGAAGCTCCCTCTGGGATATCACTCATGGCGGTGAAGTTCAGCTTGCCCTGGCGCACTTGCACCATAGGCTTCTTGGCCGGAGTGGCAGGCTTGTTTCCTGCACCTTGATCCTGCGGGTTGGGCTTGATCTGCCTGAGCTTGGGACACTCGCTGATGTAATGCCCGGGCTGGCCACAGTTGAAGCAACGGCAATCACCAACGTTGCGAGGAGGTGCATTAGGCTTTGGAGCCGCTCGTCGAGCATTGCGGAAGCGGAAGTTCCCCGTGGGTTTGCTGCGGGATGGCTTCATCGTCCAGCGTCCAGTTGATGATGGCTGGGATGGGCTTGGAACGTTCTTCTTCACAAAGCGAAACTTTTTGCCCGTTCCGCTGCCCGAAGTGAAACCATACATCCTCTTCTTGTCTCCGTGGGCCTTTTTCATAGCATCCTCTTGGGAGATAGCCTTGTTCACTAGCTCATGGAAGTTCGCGGGCTCGAGCAGATTTAGTCGCTCGTACAACTTGCCATCCAGCCCGTCACGGAACCTCTCCATCTTCTTCGCATCGGAGTCAACGTGATGCCCGCCATACTGGCACAAGCTGTTAAACTTCTGGGCGTAGCGGCACACTATGTCGGATCCCTGCCTGAGGGCTAACAGCTCCCTCATCTTCCTATCCATCAGTCCCTTGGGGATGTGGTGACTCTTGAAAGCTTGTTTGAACTCATCCCAAGTTACAGCGTGCCCTCACTGCATCGACTTGAAATGGTCCCACCACATCAAAGCTTCTCCCCGCAGTTGCAGAGCTGCGAAGTTAGCTTTGTTCTCCTCGGAGCAAGGCAGCACAAAGGCAGAGAATTTTGCCTCTATGGCCTTGATCCAAGCCTCAGCTTCCACGGGGTCTTCCGCTTTAGCAAAAGTCGGCAGCTTCATTGCGATGAACTGAGCGTACGTGGTGACCTGATTAGGCCCCTCGTGGTTGGCCCCGTGTGGCGGCCCTCGGTTCATCCGCTAGGCAATCGCTGCTGCGTCCGCAAGATCCGGCGCGAAGCACCTCGGCTTGGGTGGCCATGAAGGCCTCCGACGGCGTCATGGGCGGGGGTGGCGGCAAGTCACCGCTACCGTTCGCTCCGAACGCATTGGGTGAGCTGCGCGTGGTTCCCACCATCTGAAATGCGAGTCTTATTAGTTACATAATCAAAAGCTTACTCCAAAATGATGACAAGCATGATCATACATAACCACAACTCATTAGCATTTATATGATGATAACAGCAATAGTCGGAAGGTATCACATAGCCAACAAGGATTCATATAATCGTTCTTTAACACGGTTAGGAATGCGATCACTCGAACAACATGAGCCAACATTCGCTCTCGGACAATCACTATCACTTTGGGTACCAACGAAGGTGGTATACGAACGAGCACTTAATCGTTGGGCAAACGAGTGATGTCCCTAGAATGCTTTGGTGTACTAATGCTTTTGTGAATTGCAAGATTGGACCAGCGTGGTCATTGCAATTATTTATACAAGGATGCGACAATCATCCACAATACAACTTCAACTTCTGGGTGAACAAGCGAATTTCAATGAAAACACACATGCTTAAGCATTCATTATTACAACATGATGGAACATGGTCCAAGGACATTACAAAGCTTGAATCTGAAAACACCACAAGACGACAAGGTTACAAGCAGTTGCTTAGCACGAAGACGTGCTAAAAGTTAAATACTCCAACATATCGGAGACAACACCATAGGATCGACATCCTTCTTATTCTTGCTGCCGGCAACCTAGTTGCCCACTGAAGCACCACTGTCCGTAGGCGAAGCTGGGGGAGTCGGCAACCGTGGTCCCGCCGGCTCGTCCGATCCGGACCAAACGGATCCCGCTCGCTCCTCCGGTGTGCCTATATCGGGGGCGTGGGTCGTAAGGCCACTATAGCCGCAAGGCCGCCACCGGCAAGGTTTACTTTCTCGGTAATTGAAAAATACCGGAGGTCGACGAGAAACATGTTTATCGGATTTATCGGAAAATTTTCGGATTTTTCGTTTTTCTTTCGGATAAAATTTGGTGAAAAAATTCTCAACTTCTACTCAAAATCAAACCTTGATTGTTTCCAAACTACCTAACATGGATATCAAGATACAAATACATAGAAATGACATAAGATTTAGGGTTACGTGAAGCCGGGAAGTGGGATTACTTGGTATTGGAGACTTCTCGGTGATAAAATTTTAAAAACCGGGCTCAATCGAGAAACGCGATTATCGGATTTTTCGTCTTTTTTCGCCGATAAAATTTTCCCCGGCCACCGGTACCTCGGCCTCCTCCACCAGCTGCTGCATATCAGCAATGTTCTGAAGTAGCGTCAACCTTTCAATCTCATACGCATCGGCATTCTCCTCCAAGGTGTGATTCTCCGCCTCCAGATCTACAATCCTCTGCAGGCGGTCGCCTCTCTCTTGCTCTAACTAGAATCTCCTAGCACGCAGCCTGTCATTCTCCTGCTGCATCTGAGTGAGTGTAAAGTTTAGCTGCTGATGTGCTGCTGATAGCTGCTGCCAATCACGCCTAGACGCCTCCAATCGCTTCCCAATAACCGCTGCGGTATTATATCGCAGCCCCTGAAGTGTGAAAACCACATTAAGACAGCAAGTCAACGTCTGAGTGACATCCAGTGGCTCTGCTAGTGACAACAGCTCCCGTAGGTGATCCATACGGTCCAACCATGCCGGGTCGTGAGGACTCACAGCAGGAAATAACCCAAACGGAGAGAGAACTACCACAATGGGGTTGTGGTCACAGAAGTCCGTCAGCACTCTGAGGGCTGCTGAATCAACGGCCTCGTGGGTGATAAATCCCCAGTAGATAAAACTCAAGTCGAACCGGTCGGCGTGGTCCGGTGTGGTAGAACAAGAACAATCACTCGCAATAGGGAACGCCATAGCGCTTGAACTCGGACACCTCATAAGTCGGTGGTGTGAGGTAGCTCGCGCGCCGAGTGCTTCCCACGCGAGGCGTGGAAAACCCTCCCAAGGTGCAACCTGTTGGTATGGATCGTACCGTCAGCGTCGAACTCGTGAAACACGGGGGAAGCCATCTGTACAAAAATGTAACACATGTCAGGTCTCAAAGAGAACGACATGTCAAATGGTAAAGTTCTGGCAGCTGTGAATAAAAATTCATAACCAAAATCCAGAACCCTCAAATCTTTCCCAAGTTTCCTGGTTACTACAAAAGTTCTTTAACACATACTTGATTTTTAAGGTTGACCTCGAACAAGGAAAACAAGATGGATGAATATAAGACCTAGATGTGCCTAGGAAAGTGTAAACCAACCAAAAGAAGCTAGGATCGAAACTTGCGACTACAAGCTTAACTGGTTAAGGGCAAGTGCTTTTAACAATTTGGTTTAATTAAATCTAGCACATGGTACAACAAGGTAAACAAGCTTTTTCAAAATTTTGGCAACATGACAGCTAGGTATGAGAGGTACTTCTAGTTTATAAAAAGCACACACTAGCAAAATCTTCCTTAGAGAGCATATGGAAATTCGGTTTTGGGTCCATTTTAGTTGTTTCAATTTTTAATATGCATGCAAGACGTCCTATCCGACCTCACATGGCAATTGAGCCAAAAATCGAAGTTAGTGCCGGTGGCAGGGCTTTTATTCGTCTCTCCCTATAATATCTAGTCGAGAGCTATACGGTACTCACTTAACGACTAACGAAGCGCTGCTATGTACCGCGAGAAAACGAACCTTTCGTGTCGGCACGTCACGAAAGCGTCCCCATACATTACCGTTTACTATAGAAACGACATCCATGCGTTAAGCCGCCGCATGGACAGCGTCCAACCTCGGACACCCTCCGTTTGAATGGAGTGTATCCTTGCCTCGCATGAGCGACATGCGGAATGCACACGTACGAAACACGTGGCGACACACAACTCATACACAGACGTGAAGATGGGATCCGTGGAATGGATCACTCCATCAACCCTCGCAATTCTCGTGATGCGGTACAGCGCACGTATAAAACACGTGGCTCGTCTAGTTTGGTTGTGCAAGAAAGTAAGTCTGACATAAAGTAATGTGCTGGAAGTTAGAAAAATAAACCATAGGTTAATTAAGCCACCTGAAAGAACCCAAAATTCCCTCTAGGGCCTCTCGGTCTAGTTTATCCTTAACGGACCAAAGTATTTTGGAAAATCAGACAATCTTGGCAAATTTTATTCAAAAACCAGTGTTGGGGAATTCAGGAAAACCCGTCACCCTCGAAACATCGAGTTTAACAAAGTTCTTGAGATATGTTTTTCAGGGTCGCGAACATGCGGTTTTCAGGAATCTTGAACCTGCGAAGCCTCAGAAGTTGCGAACATGCGATTTTCAGGGATCTTGAACCTGCGAAGCCTCAGGGTCGCAAACATGCGATCTTCGGGAATCTTGAACCTGCGAAGTCCCGGAGCCATGAACACCCGAAAACCTGGAAGCTCGAACTAGCGAAGTTGCGAACTTCGGGAGATGGCAAATTCGGGAATCTGTCGGAAGCCTGGTTCGGAAGTCGCGAACGGGGAGATTCACGAACCAGTGGGAAGCAAAGTCAAAGTTGCCGTCCCAAAAAGTTCGGGTTTACAGTGTGAACTAGTGGCAGGCTTGTAAATGTATGAAATGGAAAAGACATTCTTGTATGTGTTCACATTAGGAATATTCTTGGAGCTCGAGGGTGTTTTCGAAATGTAAAAGTCCCTTCGTCTCCCTATAAAAGGGGGCGCGAGGGCACGTGTAAACGGATTCACAAATTTTTGGAACTTGTGCCACTAGTGGGAGATTCTCAGTCTCCTTCCGTCTAACTGTTGCCTTTGAACGTGATAACTGCTCTGATTCTCTCTCGTGTTCGGGGAACCTTTCCGAACTTTTCGGATAACCCCCAACATTGGCGCCTACCGTGTTTCAGCCGATGAACAGCTCACGATGCCACCACAGAAGAAGTCCAAGAAGAACGTTCCAAATTTCGAGACAAATCGAGACGATCACAATCCTCCTCAAGGGAATGAAGTCTCTTTCGTCCCTGAGCCTACCAACACCACAGATCAAGAATGGAGAGCGAAGCTCGAAGCTCTGATGAAGGTAAGAGCTGAGAAGACAGCTCACACCCAAGAACAACCTGCTGAACAGCAAACACATGAAGACATTGATGATGATGATGACACCATAGACAGGGAACTAGAAAGAGTTCAGCAGAAGATACAGCAGCTGCAGAAGGACAAGGAAAAATTCGCAAGTCAGTTGCAAGCAAAAAAAAATCTCTAAGAAGCTAGAACAACTGAACAAAGCAAAAGAACAAATTGAATTAATAAAGAGAGGAATAGACGAAATGAAAGAACAAGAGAACAGTTCTCTGTGGCAAGAATCGCCGCATCAAGACTCTGGGCCAGCAAGAGGACCCCCGAAAGAAAACTTCTTCGCGGGAAATGGAATCTCTCATTTCGTAGATTCTGAGTCGCCACTATCCATTGGACTGCAAACTGCACCTTGGCCGCCGAAGTTCAAGCTGGTTTCTCTCCCGAAATATAACGGCTTTGGAAACTCCAGGCAGTTCCTCATGAGGTATGAATCAGCTGTGAATTCAGCAGGAGGAGATGATGTTGCACTGGCCAAATCTTCATCATAGCTTGCGAAGGACTAGTACTGAATTGGTACTCTTTGCTGCCACCACACTCAGTCTGCAGCTGGGTAGATCTCAAAACAAAGTTCATGCAGGCATTTCAGATGTTCCAAGACACAACAGCTGAAGCATCAGATTTGTACAACTGCAAGCAGAAAGACAGAGAGCCAATGCGGAACTTCGTGAGAAGATTCATGCAGCAGAGATCTCAAATCCCGGAAGCTGGTGAAAGAACAACGATCAATGCGCTAATCAAGGGCCTGACCCCAGGGCCGACAGCTTCGCATCTGACTAGAAAGAAACCCAAGACGGTTGAGGAACTTTTTCGTGATCTGGAGGAATACATCCTGTCCGACGATGATCATCGCATGAGAGTAGCCGAACGAAATGAAGCAAGGTAGGGCAACAGAGAAATGACCTGGAGAGCACAATCCCAGAATCCGCGAAATGTCAAAAATGTCGAAAATCCACAGAACGACCAAACCAGCAGGCCAAACACCAGAGGAGGGTTTGCGCCCAGAGGAAGGGGAAGAGGAAGAGGCCCCCCGAGACTCACAAATCATAACCCGAAAGATCCATACTTCTATTGTCAGTATCATGGCAGAGGACACAGCACTGAAGGGTGCCCAGAAACAAAGAAAAACATGGCAAGAATTCAGCAAGAAAAGGCGCTAATGAGCATCGCATCCTCAATGCCAAGCCAATTTCGCCCGAATTTTTGGCAGCCGCAATTCGCGAACTCTCAATCAAGTTCAGCCCCAGTTCAGCAGTTCTCACAACCACAGTCATCGTGGCAACCATCGCAGCGAGCTTTTTTCCTTAGTCACGGTGCAATCCAATCAATCCAAGCAACCACAACCTATTCAGAAATCTTGCCACCACCCCCCAGAAAGTTCGTCAAGGCCTCAGTCAAGTGCAGGACCTCAGAACTCCAAAGCATTGCCGTCTTTCGGGACTATCATGCCAATCACAGGAGGGTCAGCCATGGAGTTCGAGACTAAGAAGCAAAGAAGCAACTACTTCAGGTCTGTGAACACCATCATCAATGACGGTCTAGCTGCACGGCCGGAATGGGCAAAGGTGCCAATCACCTTCACAGAAGAAGATTTCAGGCTGAAGTCTGCGATTCACAATGATGCTATGGTCATTGAGGTAAACATAGCTGGGTGGGTCATAGGAAAAGTCCTAGTTGACAATAGAAGTTCAGCAGATATCTTGTTCTTGAAGACCTTCAAAAAGATGAATCTGAGCCAGCACATGTTGGACCCGCCAGAGTACCCATTGCAGGGGTTCGGAGGAAAACCAATCCAGCCGGTTGGAAAGATATCACTCCCTGTTTCCTTCGGAGATCTCAAAAATGCCAGAACAGAGAGTCTCACCTTCGATGTGGTTGACATCTATCATCCGTATCTCACGATTTTCGGCAGAGGTTTCATGAACAAGTTTGACGTAGTCATAAGGCAGCAGTTCTTATGCATGAAGATGCCTGCACCCAAGGGGGTCATTACAGTATTCGGCAATCAACAAGAGGCCAGAAACATAGAAAAACGCCACACGCCCAGCCAGACGAACGTGTACCGACTCGAAAACGGTCGACGAGAAGAAGGAAACTTACGAAAAGGCCCAGCGGGATAAAGAAAAGTTGAAATAGCCGCAGATGGTGAAACCAAGAAAGTGTATCTGGACGACATGCCCGATAGAGCAGTCACAATAGGGGCTAACCTCAGTGCCGAAGAGGACAGAGACCTCGTACAATTCCTGAACAAAAACAAGGATGTTTTCGCATGGTCAGCTAAGGACCTGCAAGGTGTTGAAAGGGACATCATTGAACATGCCCTGGAAACAAACGAAAAAATACCTCCCAAGAAACAGAAACTTCGGAAAATGTCCGAGGAAAAGGTGAAAGCAGTGGAAGCCGAAGTTCAGAGATTGCAAGACGCACAAGTAATCAGAGAAGTAAAGTATCTAGTCTGGCTAGCCAACACTGTATCAGTCAAGAAAAAAATGGAAAGTGGAGAATTTGTGTGGACTTCACAGATCTGAACAAGGCATGCAAGAAAGACGATTTTCCCCTGGAAAGGGTAGACAAAATCGTAGATGACACAGCCAACAGCGAAATGCTCTCGCTCCTAGACATGTTCTCTGGGTATCACCAAATCAGGGTTCGCAAAGAGGACGAAGAAAAAACAAGTTTCATCACTCCCTTCGGAACATTCTGTATCGTGAGAATGCCAGAGGGGCTAAAGAACGCAGGTTGTACATTCTCAAGAATGATAGCAATAGTACTTCATCCCCAGATACGGAGGAACATCTTGGCGTATGTGGACGATATAGTCATCAAAAGTGTTCAGAGGAAGACCACATCGGTGACGGCGGAAATATTCGCGAACATGAGAGCAAAGCAAATACGAAGCCGAATACGAAGAAATGTGTATTCGGCATTCACAAGGGGAAAGTTCTCGGATGTCTAGTTTCAACAAAGGGCATAGAGGCGAATCCCGACAAAATCAGGGCGTTAGTGGATATACAAGATCCAGTTTCGGTGAAAGATGTCCAGAAGCTGATAGGAAGAGTGGCTGCCCTTAATAGATTCATTCCCAGAGCTGCAGAAAGAAGCTTACCATTCTTCCAAGTCCTCAGAAGTGCCAAGAACTTTCAGTGGTCTGAACCTCAGAAGCAAGCTTTCCAAGAATTGAAAGATTACTTGTCCAATATGATCAAGATGTGCCCTCCCGAACCGAAATCGCCACTTCTGCTATATGTGTCTGCATCGAATTCGGCAATAAGTGCGGTGCTAGTGCAAGAAAAGGATGAAGAAGGGAAGCTCAAACAAATCCCTGTATACTTTGCTTCTGAAGCTTTGTCTGGCTCCAAAATCTTCTATTCCGAACTGGAAAAAATCGCATATGCAGTCATCATGGCAGCAAGAAAGCTAAGGCACTATTTCGAGGGTCACAGGATAATTGTCATCACCAATTAGCCGTTAAGCGATTTGTTCGCGAATAGAGAGGCATCCACCTAAATAATCAAGTGGGGCGCCGAACTCTCAGAATATGTGGTGGACATCGAGAGGAGTGCAATAAAGTCGCAAGTTCTGGCAGATTTTGTCGTGGATTGGATTTCACCTACTCAGAACTTCAAGGAAAAAATACCTGAGCCTTGGATAGTACAGTGTGATGGGGCCTGTTGTTACAAGGGGGTTGGAATTTCAGCTTTCGTAACATCCCCGACGGGGGTAGTGATAAGATACGCAGCCCAACTCATATTCGCGAACAACGAACATTCCACGAACAACACAACAGAATATGAAGCCTTACTTCTAGCACTAAGAAAGATGAGAGCCTTGGGGCAGCAGACCTTCATAATCAGAACGGATTCGAAAGTCATTCAAGAACATATCGAGAATGAAAGTGAAGCAAGAAATCCTGTTCTCATGAAGTATCTAGAAAAAGTCAGGGAAATGGAAAGGCACTTCAAAGGCTACTCAGTCCAGCATATCCCAAGAGATGACAACAATGAGGCAGATAAGCTGGCGAAAGCAGCAGCCAGAAATCAAGAACTACCCCCGGATGTGTTCTTCGAAATCATCTGAGAACCATCCATCAAGGATTCAAGGCCAAAAATCGTGAATGTAGTGGAGACTCCCGATTGGAGAGCAGAAATCATGGCTTATCTGAGAGGCCATTATGAACCACAAGATGAGTTGGAAGAGAAAAGATTGAAGCAAAGGGCACGGGGCTACACAGTGGTAAACTGAGAACTATAGAAATCAGGAGTCACTGAGCCTTGGCTGCGGTGCATCACTTCCGAAAAAGGCTGAGAACTTCTAAAGGAAATTCACAGTGGATTTTGTGGTGCGCACATAGGCACCAGGGCTTTGGCTGGAAAGGCGATAAAGCAGGGGTTCTATTGGCCGACCATAAACATAGACGCCAAGGCATTGGTTCGGCAATGTGAAGCGTGCCAAAAAACAGTGAACCAACAGAACCTACCCTCAATGCCAGTTCACTTAATTCCACCATTGTGGCCACTGCAAAGATGGGGAATGGATCTAGTGGGCCTATTGCCAACGGCTCAGGGGAATTGCCGATTCGCAGCTGTTGCAGTCGATTACTTCACAAAGTGGGTGGAAGCAAAACAACTTGCGAATATCAAAGCACCAACAATTCAGAAGTTCTTTTGGCGGAACATAGTCTGCAGATTTGGGGTTCCTAGAGAACTAACTGTTGACAATGGGAAACAGTTTGATTGTTACACCTTCAAAGAGTATTGCAAGACCTTGCGTACTCGTGCAAAATTTTTGTCAGTGTACCATCCACAGTCCAATGGAGCAGTTGAAAGGGCAAATGGCCTGATTTTTTCGGGAATCAAAAAATGCTTGTTTGACCAAAAGAAGGGTAAATGGGTGGATGAGTTACCGAAAGTGATCTGGTCTCACAACACTACAGTGTCAAGAGCAACGGGTTTCACGCCTTTTCGCCTACTTTTCGGCACTGAGGCAATGACACCGGAGGAAATCAAAAATGAAAGCATGCGAGTCCTGAAAGCAAAAGAGATTGAGGAAATTGATGAGAAAGTGGAAAAGGACATGATCGAGCTAACAATACTTGAAGCTGCTGAGAACATTTAGAAGTACCAAAAAGAGACTAAGGCCTGGAGAGACAAGAAAGTGGTCCGAAAGGACATCAAAACCGGCGACCTTGTATTGAAAAGGAAGAAAAACTGGGAGAACCCAATAAAACTTCATGAGTCTTGGGAAGGGCCTTACATTGCAAAGGAAACAAACATGCCTGGGGCTTTTCGCTTAATGGAGCAAACTGGCCAAGAGTTGCCATATTCATGGAATGCCTGACAGCCTGAAAAGGTATTACCCTTGAAAGTTCCAGTTGTAGCTAGATGTAGTATAGAGTATTTTTTCCATTTTCACAAATTTACATTCTGAAAATCAAAAAATCCGAATCACGAGTCTATAAGTGACTTCGGGAGAAAACAAGTTCTAGCTAGATGTAATATAGCCTTTACTTTCCTAGTTGCATTAGAATAAGGAGGACCATACTCTTTTCCTTGCAAAGGGGGCTCTAAATCAAGAGGCAAGGTTTTTAACGAGGCAGATCCTATGTAAATACTCTTTGTGATATATATGAAAAGAGTCTTCCCCCAAATTGCGTATTTGCAGAATTCCATCGTGAAAAAGAAAAAAGTTCATGAGAAAGGCTTCCTGATAGCCTGAATTCCAACGTGAAAAAAGAAAAAGTTCATGAGAAAGGCTTCCTGATAGCCGGAATTCCATCGTGAAAAAAGAAAAAGTTCGTGAGAAAGGCTTCCGAAAGGCGAATTCCATCGTGAAAAAAGAAAAAGTTCGTGAGAAAGGCTTCCTGATAGCCAGAATTCCATCGTGAAAAAAGAAAAAGTTCGTGAGAAAGGCTTCCTAATAGCCAGAATTCCATCGTGAAAAAGAAAAAGTTCGTGAGAAAGGCTTCCTGATAGCCAGAAATCCATCGTAGAAAAAGAAAAAATTCGTGAAAAGGCTTCCTGATAGCCAGAATTCCATCGTGAAAAAGAAAAAGTTCGTGAAAAGGCTTCGTGATAGCCAAAATTCCATCGTAAAAAAAGAAAAAGTTCATGAAAAGGCTTCGTGATAGCCAGAATTTCATTGTGAAAAAAGTTGTGAAAAAAAGACATGGTTGTGAAAAAAGGCCCGAGACAACAATAAGTCGTGGCCTAAAATCCCATCCACGAAGGGATTCCCACCGAAAAGGCCTGAGACAACAATAAGTTGTGGCCTAAAACCCTATCCACGAAGGGGTTCCCACCGAAAAGGCCCGAGACAACAATAAGTTGTGGCCTAAAACCCCGTCCACGAAGGGGTTCCCACCGAAAAGGCCCGAGACAACAATAAGTTGTGGCCTAAAACCCCACCCACGAAGGGGTTCCCACAGAAAAGGCTCGAGACAACGATGAGTTGCAGCCTCAGTTTTCATCGTGATGAGCAAAGACGATTGCGGTTAAGTGAATGCGTGTGACTTTGTGTTGACGGTGTATTTTGGTACACCTAGCATGTTAATTACACTTTGGTTTGGATTTGATTATGGAACTAACCCACCACTAGGCACACTAATCATATAACAAGTTCATCTTTGTGCATGCATTTGGAAGTGTTGTGTTTATGTAGGAAAACATGGACATAAAGGACGGATTCGCAACAAGTTCAAAGGAGCATTTACGGAGTCTTGTTCGTGTTCATGAGCTTGATGAAATCACTTCCAAAGGTGGCAAGGACCGAAGTGCTACAAGGAACACCCCCGGGGATTGAAGCGTAAAAGATCGAACTTCATGCGAAGAGAACCTCCATCTTGAACGCGAGGATAACATCATCAAAATCATGCAAGTGGAGGGGGCAAAGTACATAAGTGCATAAGGACCCACGGAGAAAAGGGGCGACCGAACCAGCCGAGGTGGGCCCGGAGCCGTCGGCCCGGCCCACTCTAGTGGCCGGTTCGGTCCCGTTTTCCTTGCACCGGAGGATCTTGAACCCTAAAAGCACGGGCGCCACCATTCGACGAGAGGGAGAGTCATTCGCACCGAAGGCCATCCACAAGCTAGAGAGAGAGGAGGAGGATCTCCGGCGGGAGATCAACCACCTCGAAGGAAGCACCCTCTCGTGGAGAAGAAGGAAGACACCGTCGGAAGGGAAACCATGATCAACGGTGCCATGATCGGCACCTTGATGGGGTAATCTTCTCATTCGTCCATGGGTTGTAATCGATCTTGAGATGTAATCGCACTTTGTCGGGTTATCTATCTATCATCTTGTGTTGAATATACTTTCATGCTTAAGGTTAGCTACCATGTCGTAAAGGGAGTATAGGCCTAGATGCTTCCTTGGATCCATTCAATACACCGTGTCCATCAAAGGTCTAGTCATGAATACCTTCACGTAGTGACAAGACGAGAGGAGGGAAAGGGCGAAACCGTGGTCACAACCCCGATAGATTAGATTGGTTTTCATGTCTTTAAGCGATTGCATGTTCTAGTATCGTAGACCCGTGGGCGAGTGTCTTTTATCTTGATATCTTAATCATTCTCTCTAGTGTAGTTTAGTTGTTTTCTAGTATAATAATAGTTAGGGTTTTAGTATCTAGTGTGTCGTTGTAGATTAAACGCTTGTAATCCCCTTGCTCCACGGATTGACAAGAACATTAGGAATCCCGTGGTGAATAAGGTGTGGGGTCCGTACGCTTGCGGATCGTAGAGGGATACGTCTTTTATCCGTCAACAAGCCCCTTTTTCTGGCGCCGTTGCCGGGGAGCAAGTTAGTTTACATCGTTTGATTTGCATCTAACTTCGTTTTATATTTTTTTTAGTTTATCTTTTATTTGCTTTATCTAACATATATTATCTAGAAAAACACTTGTTTCGTTTTTGTTTTTGTTTTTATCTTATTGTCTAGATGGCGTTCGTTAATCAACCCGTGGAAGAACCGGAGAAATCACTAAGGGATTACGCTAGCCCTCGATGTGAAGACATAAAAGTACAAGAGTCGGATTCGAAGCTCGAAGCGACCAAGTATGAGATTAAATCCAAGATCATCAAGATGGTGGCGGCGAACCCATTTGAAGGGATGGTTACGGAGAACCCATATAGACATATAAGAGATTTCACGACGATATGCAACACGGTGCGTCAAGAAGGAGTGCCCGATGAATGGTTCAAATGGAATCTCTTTCCCTACTCACTTGCCGGCAATGCAAAGACATGGTATTCGTTAGCGTCCTTTGAAGTTGAAGGCAATTGGAACAAGTTGACAAAGAAGTTTTGTGAGAAGTTCTTTCCAATTAGCAAGGTTCAACATCTAAGGAGGCAGGTGATCACTTTCATGCAAGGAGAAGAGGAAGGGATAGACCAAGCCTGGGATAGGTTTAATGGATTGATCGATCAAGGACCAAAACTCGGCTTCACCGGTGAAGTACTATTGCATACATTTTTCTTTTCCCTAACCCCTAGTTGCATGCAACACGTCGAAATGTGTGCGGGTGGGGATCTCATGGAGAAAACACTCACGAAGCCGCCCAACTTCTACAAAAAATAGTAAAGCGGCTGCCATGCGAAGAGATTGGGAAACAAGACTTGCGGAAGAGCCGGAATATAATTCGAGGAAGAAGAAGTGAGCTGTTTTTCTAAAGAGGAACCAATCATGGAAAAGCTTAGAGAAGAACACATCAAGTCAAGAACTACCCCGAGCGTCGACTTCGCCATACCAAAGGAGATGAACAAGAGAAGCATGTCAAGCGCGAAGCCACTAAGGGAGTTCGAACCAATGGATTGGGTTCCTATTGATTACGGAGAAGTATTCAACAAGAGAAGACCGTTCCCTAATCAAAAGGGAATGGCGAGAGCATTGGAAGTGGATTTTCCACCGGAGAAGAACGCGGAAAATTCATACGACCTTGAAACCACGGTGAGATTTTTCAAAAGCTCTTTGGAGATGACATAGTGGATCCGAAACACATAGCCGAGGTGAAGAGAATCATGGGGATCAAGCCCGAAGCATCACCATACGCTCGCCTCGCCGAAATCTACTCGATAGGATCCGAAGAAGAAGAGAAGATGACACCACACTTGAGTTGCGAGATCAACGGAGTTCAATGCAAAGCTTTATGCGACATCGGAGCCCAAGTAAGTGTTCTATCTTCTAACATTTACGATAAAGTTCAAGACCACAACCTAGACTTAGCTCCAACATCAACGAAATTAATTATGGGAGATGGTAGAACTATCAAACCTCTAAATATTGCTTGCAACATGAAAGTAAGAATCTCTAGAAACTACATACCAACCGATTTCTTTGTTATTTATGCTTACCATAGTAATTATGATCACATAATCTTAGGTAGGCCTTTTCTTAAGTTGGTTGATGCCGTGTTAGATGCGGAGAAGGCAAAGTAACAATGAACCTTAATGGAACAAAGTACAAATATAACTTTCTTCGTGCTTCTAAACACCTTACACCCTTTCCTCCCGAAGATGAAGAAGTAGAAGAGATAGATAGCCTTTGTTTCATTGAAACCCTTAGAGACCCGCTGCAAAGAGCAATATAAAATCAAATTAGTAATCAACAAGATGAAGAACTAGAGGAAGCAACAAAAGGCTTAGAGCCGCTTGATGGTAGTGTGGAGGAAGAGAAATTCGAAGACATAGGAGAAATCAAACCCGAGGAGCCACAAGTGCCCGAGGTAGACCTTAAACCTTTGCCCAAGGGATTAAAGTATGAATTTTTGGGCCCCGACAAGACTTATCCAGTCATCGTGAGCGACGAGTTGAGTCCCAAAGAAAATGAGGCGTTGCTGATTTTATTGAAAAAACATAGGAAGGTGATTGGATATTCGATTAATGATCTCAAAGGTATTAGCCCAGCCTTTTGCACTCATCGTATACCAATGGAAGACCAATGTAAGCCCGTAGTGGACCACCAAAGGAGGCTAACTCATGCCATGCGAGAGGTAGTAAAGAAAGAGGTTATCAAGTTACTTGATGCCGGAATCATCTACCCGGTTCCGCATAGCGAATGGGTGAGCCCCGGTACATTGTGTACCGAAGAAAAGAGGTTTGACCGTGGTGATGAATGAGAAAAACGAATTGATACCGCAAAGAACCGTGACCGGGTGGCGGATGTGTATCGATTATCGTAAGCTTAACAAAGTGACGAAGAAAGATCACTTCCCCCTACCGTTCATTGACGAGATGCTCGAGAGGTTAGCAAACCACGCTTATTTTTGTTTTCTCGATGGATACTCGGGGTTCATGCAAATTCCCATTCACCGGAAGATCAACATAAGACAACTTTTACGTGCCCTTACGGAACGTTTGCATATAGGAGGATGCCCTTCGGTCTATGCAACGCTCGGCCTCTTTTCAACGTTGCATGATGGCCGTATTTTAAGAATTCATCGAAGAAATTATTGAAGTGTTTATGGATGATTTTTCCGTTTACGGGAAGACGTTCATGGATTGCTTAGCAAACCTATAAAAGGTCCTTACGAGGTGTGCGGAGGTAGATTTGGTGTTAAATTGGGAAAAGTGCCACTTCATGGTTAAACAAGGCATAGTGCTCGGACATGTTATATCCGAGAGAGGAATTGATGTGGACAAGGCTAAGGTAGAAACGGTTGAGCAACTCCCACCTCCTACGGATGTTAAGTCCTTAAGGAGCTTTCTAGGCCATGCCGGATTCTATAGAAGATTTATTAAGGACTTCTCGAAGATCACTAAGCCTTTAACGCATCTTCTTCAAAAGGATGTGGCTTTTGACTTTGACGAGAAGTGTCTAGCGGCATTCCGGACCTTGAAAAATGCGTTGGTGAGTGCTCCCATCATCCAACCTCTGGATTGGAGCCAACCTTTCGAGATCATGTGTGACGCAAGTGACTACGCCGTAGGCGCGGTCTTGGGTCAAAGAAAGGAAGGCCGAGTTCACGCCGTTTACTATGCTAGCAAAACTCTTAGTGGGGCACAATTAAATTATGCCACTACGGAAAAGGAGTTGCTAGCGGTGGTATTTGCTTTCGAAAAATTCAGATCTTACATCGTGAACTCGAAGGTCATTGTTTACACCGATCACGCAGCCATCAAGTATCTCTTGGATAAGAAGGAAGCTAAACCACGTTTGATTCGTTGGATCCTTCTTCTCCAAGAGTTTGATGTTGAAATTCGTGATAAAAAGGGGGTGGAAAATGTTGTGGCCGATCATTTGACTAGGATGAATCGTGGACAAGATGATAAAGAGCCCATAGAAGATAAGATGAGAGATGACCACCTCTATAGAGTGCTTGATAAAGACACATGAATGATCGATATCATTCGAGCAATTCGAAAGATGCCCCTCGATCATCTAGATAAAAACACTCAAAGGAAGATAATCTCCGAAAGTAAGAAATATTTTTTGGGATGCACCATACCTCTTCAAACTTGGCAATGAAGGAGTAATGAGAAGATGTGTGCCAAGAGAAGAAAGGGTAGAGATTTTGAGAAAGTGTCACTCGGCGGAGTACGGTGGACACTACAGCCATTTTCGAACCCATGCAAAAGTATGGTCGAGCGGATTCTATTGGCTGGAGATGCATGAAGATACTAAAAGATATGTTGCATCATGCCCCGAATGCCAAAGAACCGGAAACATCTCTCGCAGAAATTCTATGCCTTTGAAATACAACCTACAAATCGACGTATTCGATTTATAGGGCATAGACTTCATGGGGCCTTTTAAAAACTCATTTGGATTCGAGTACATCCCTGTTATGGTTGATTATGTATCCAAGTGGGTAGAGGCTATACCATGTCGTAAAGCTTCCACGGAGGAGTCCATTACTATGATCAAGAACGTGATTTTTCCCCGTTTCGGTACAATCGAGAATCTTGATAAGTGATGGAGGAACTCACTTCACCGGAAAGAATTTCAAAAAGTGCTTGTCCAAGTTGGGAATTGAGCATAGGGTCTCTACGGCCTATCACCCACAAACCAACGGACAAGCGGAGACGTCAAATAGGCAATTAAAAAGCATACTCAACAAGACCATAGAGAAGGGAGGCAAAGATTGGTAAAAGAAATTGGACAGAGCTTTATGGGCTTACCGAACCACGTTTAAGACACCGATAGGTATGACCCCTTATCAATTCGTCTATGGAAAAGCTTGCCACCTTCCGGTTGAGTTGGAACATAAAGCCTATTGGGCGATTAAAGAGATGAACCTTGATCTCGATGCCGCGGTGGTGAAACGAAGAATCCAAATAAGCGAGCTAGAGGAGTTGAGGTTGAAAGCATATGAAAACACAAGCATATACAAGGAGAGAATCAAAAGGTGGTATGATAAAAGATTGAAGAAAAAAGAATTTAAAGAAGGAGATAAGGTCCTCCTCTACAATTCGAGGTTTAAAACCTTCGGAAAAGGGAAATTGCAAAGCAAATGGGACGGACCTTATGTTGTGCATTCGGTGTTCTCCAATGGAGCGGTAACCATTATGGATATAAACGGCGATCAATTTGTGGTGAATGGTCAGCGGCTTAAGGTTTACTACGAACCCGACGTCGTGCCCCTTCACCATGTTGACGTCTTCACCATGGAGGAAGAGCTCGAACGTCCCGCCTAGGACGAAAAACAAGGCATCAACTTTTGTAAATAGTTTTTCTTTTTAATTTTCTGGAGTTTTTCACGAAGATTTACTGGGCCAACTTTTTCCCATGGGCTAAGGAAGAAAAAAATAGGGCGGTGTGCAAAAAAACTGGACCGGCCCGCCCCGCGGGGGTGGGCCGGCCGGCCCAGCCGACCGGCCCAGAGGGTTCCGGCGGCCGATGACGCCGAATTTCGCCCGAATTGCTCCTTTTCAACTTCCTTGTTTGGTCGGAAAATTTTAAGGGAAGTGTAAAAAAGGAAAATAAGGTTCCCGGTGGCTTTTCTCTCGGGACTATTTATTTGGCCGAATTGGGAGCTCGAGGATCAAACCTTTCAAGCAATATTTTGCACCCTTGTAGCAGCCATTGTGCCTCCAAGGAGCTTAGAGTTGAAGCTAGAAGCCAAGAAGTCATCAATGGAGGAGGCGATGCGATGCGAGCTCAAGCTACCCGTCAAGAGGACCGCACACATCCGTTGTGAAGGGCGTGTCCCGACCGGAGCTCTTGCATCTCGCAACCCCGTCGAAGGAGAGAAGGTCCCTACGCCCGTTCGAAGGTCGGCATGCATCCAAGGCATGAAGCGCAAAGACTACAAGGAGGCGTCGCCAGAGCCTAAGGATTATGGGGGTAGCGACTACTCTGACGATCGCAGCCCGAGCTCGTGGGCGGCCGCCGGAAGAGATGATGACGATTGGGATGAGCAGCCCAAAGAGAGGACTCCCGAAGGCCCCAACGGCGACGGTAACGATGGCAACGAGAGCGGCAACGACAATGGAGGTGGCGACGACGGTGGCGACGACGGTGGAGACAATGGCGATGAAGACCCCTTCGGATTGCATCCGATGTGTTGTCGAACTTGCCGTCAATCCATCGGGGATCTCTATACGTCGGCCGATGAATGTCTCCAAGCCATGGAAGCGATGAAGCAGCGTATGGAGGATTTGGAGCACGTAGTTGGAGACAATTTCAAGTTCCTTATCCGTAACGTGCGCAAACTTTTCGGCATGGTTGGAAACATGAGAGGCAAGTGGTGCAATACTTGCTTGAAGTACCACTAGATCTAGTTTTCCCCTTAGGAATTTGTAAGATATGACGAGGACGTCGTATGTTTTAAGCGTGGGGGAGAGCTAGCTCGTTAGCCTTAGCTTTTGAGCTTCAAGTTTAGGTTCGGTTTAATCTTCGTGTGAGAGTCTTAGCGTTTTAATGAGTCTTTAGTTTTTGAGTGCGTTTTAAAATTTTTGCAAGTTTCTTAAATTAGTGTTGAGTCAAAGAAAATCAAATAAAAAGAGTTTATATATATATATATATCTTTGTGTTTTATGTATTGCTTATCTTTATTCACTTGTTTGTTTAATCTTCGATTCTTGATATATGAACATAAGTATGTGGTTTGAAAAACGTTTACCGTCGTGCTTAGTGGAAATGTTACTTCTTAAAGTACCCATACCGCACTTCGATCTTGAGCTTCACATGTTAGTTGTGCTATGTTCAATGCTAAAAGTTGGAGGATCTCAGTTCTGAAAATTATCTTAAAACCCTTGTAATAAAGGTTAGCAAAACCTCTTTTTCCAAGTTGAGAGTAAGAAAAAATTCCTATCCAAAGCCAAGTTTATTTTTTCACTCCACCATAAGTGTGATTAGCACGATGAGTTAGGCTAGGACCTTTCTCTCTTGGTAAGTTTTAATTTCGAGCAATGATCATGCCCTTGTGCTTATCTTTTGTTGCTAGCCTCGTCATATATTCGGTAACGTGACTTTCACAACGGAAGTCACGTACATCACCGAATTCCATACCCAACCCCGTACATCTCTTTTGTACATCGTATTCCATGAACACAACCTATTTTTAAATTTTCGTCTCATCTCTAGCATGATTTATTTAAAATTTCAGATTGTATGCATGCGAGGAAAGAGAGAATTGAAAGCTTTGAAAAGTAGTAAAGAGAGAGAAGAATAAAGAGAAAAAGTATGAGTATGGAAAAGAAAGAAAGAAAGAAAGAAAATTATATGTGAATGAAAGAAGAAAAAGAAAAAGAAAAAGATGAGGTAGAAATAAAGATATGAGAGGGATGAATCAAGTGAAAGAAAAGAAGAAATAAATTGCAAGGAAGGGTGTCACGTTGATTGTGAGACGAAACTTTCACTCTTTTCCAACCATGTGCAATCCGACAACGAGGACGTCATCGGTGCCTTGTAGTCATAATTTTCTTTTGCCCTTGCACATGTCCACCATTCTAAATCTTCTCATCCTTGATATCCCTACATATGGTTAATTCTCATGATCATTGGCTTTGAAAGGTAGACAACCATTAGAGGATGTTCTTAGTTTGACAATACTTGTGTTCATTGCGCTAGCCCTACCTATAGCTCCACTTCACATGTTATATGAGAGACTTATGGGAGGTGAGAGTTTTATAAAATTGGTTTAGGATAGCCACCTCATATGAGTGACTTGCGAGAGCTTGGAGAAAGGTTTTTGTCTAATACTTGTTGCAGGAATTTTGTTTGAAAAATCATAAAAACCCTCCGATGGAAGCAAAGAAGTAAGTATGGCTGAATTTGAAGACTTTGAGTGAAGAGTTTGAGTTGTGGGGTAAAACTTGACGTGGTAAAAATTCTAAACGCCCATGTTTATGTTTGATTATCATTACTTTGTGTTTATGTATTAAAGATGAAGGGATTGACTAACTTGTGAAGAAGGATAAGTGGTATATGATTACAACACCTTGGACGAAGTTCTTTTACGAGTACTTGCTCGAGGACGAGCAAGAGCTAAGCGTGGGGGAGATGTTGACGGTGTATTTTGGTACACCTAGCATGTTCATTACACTTTGGTTTGGATTGGATTATGGAACTAACCCGCCACTAGGCACACTAATCATATAACAAGTTCATCTTTGTGTGTGCATTTGGAAGTGTTGTGTTTATGTAGGAAAACATGGACATAAAGGACGGATTCGCAACAAGTTCAAAGGAGCATTTACGGAGTCTTGTTCGTGTTCATGAGCTTGATGAAATCACTTCCAAAAGTGGCAAGGGCCGAAGTGCTACAAGGAACACCCACGGGGATTGAAGCGTAAAAGATCGAACTTCATGCGAAGAGAACCTCCATCTTGAACGCGAGGATAACATCATCAAAATCATACAAGTGGAGGGGGCAAAGTACATAAGTGCATAAGGACCCACGAAGCAAAAGGGGCGACCGAACCGGGCCGAGGTGGGCCGGGCCGGTCGGCCCGAGCCGGCCGGCCCGGCCCACTGCGGGGGGGCCGGTTCGGTCACGTTTTCCTTGCACCCGAAGGATCTTGAACCCTAAAAGCACCGGGCGCGGCCATTCGACGGAGGGAGAGTCACTAGCACCAAAAGGCCATCCACAAGCTAGAGAGAGAGGAGGAGGATCTCCGGAGGGAGATCCACCACCTCGAAGGAAGCACCCTCTCGTGAAGAAGAAGGAAGACACCGCCGGAAGGGAAACCATGATCGGCGGTGCCATGATCAGCACCTTGATGGGGTAATCTTCTCATTCGTCCATGGGTTGTAATCGATCTTGAGATGTAATCGCAATTTGTCGGATTATCTATCTATCATCTTGTGTTGAATATACTTTCATGCTTAAGGTTAGCTACCATGTCGTAAAGGGAGTATAGGACTCGATGCTTCCTTGGATCCATTCAATACGCCGTGTCCATCAAAGGTCTAGTCATGAATACCTTCGAGGACCATGTGTGGTTCGAGGACCGGTGGATGGTCGCTTCCTTGTGTGATGAGTGATTGACAATGTTGTGTGGGATGATTCTTGGCTAAGTATTGCGGGTGCGGGTTGCGGCTTGACTCGTGTTGGTGCGGGTGAAGAACAAGCGCGAAAGGTCGTTGCCGGTGAGGCCTCCGGGTGTGGAGAAGACAAGTAGGCTTCGTTCGAGGGACCGGTGGCCGGCGGAGTTGAGTGCGGGCCGCATGGTGGCAAGAACGAGCCGGATGAAGTCGGTGGACGGTTTCTTGGTTGAGCCACAAAACCAAGGTCGAGCCGGGACTTCATGGGAGACAAGTCATGAGTGGTGATTGGCGGAGGCTACATCAAGTTCGCGGGGTTTCTTTGTGGTTCACCGAGAAAATCATCGGGTTACTCGGTGCCGAGCCACAAAGCCGAGGCCGAAGACCGAGCGCGGGCTCGCCCGGCCAAAACCGGCCGACCGGTTTGGGGTCGCGGGGCGCCGGAAGCTTCGAGGCGGAGGACACGCGTCGGGATCGCAAGGCTTGCGTTGAGGCTACGCAGGGTGCGGTCGCCGGGCATCCATCCGATGGTGAAGACATCAAGAATTCCGAATCCGCCCTTGAGGGGCTTGTATCCCTAGTTAGTAGAGAAGGGCGAGTTTAGACATTTGGTTGCCTCCATATAACCCAAGAGGTGAGAGGATGGCAGCCAACTCTTGGAACCCTAGCTCATTTGTTTTCCTATTTTCCTTCCTATTTTCCTTAGGTTTTCCATAGGACTAGCAAGAGAGCTTCATGGTGAGATCTTGTTGAGAGGGATGGATGATCGGGCGGCTTGCTAGACCTTGTATGAACCTTTGTTTCATGTATAGATGATTCGGCGTGGTTCCTCAATGTTTGGATGTGTTTTTCTTGGTTGTTCTTGGTGGTGATTTTCGGAGCCCTCTCTCGGTGATTTCTTTGGGTTGTGTTTGGGACCTTTCTCTTGGGGATTTGATGGGGGAAATTTGTGGGAACCTTTCGTGGTTCTTTGGGCTGTGATTCCCCTCCCAAATTCGTGAGTAAAGGTGATTGATTTTGGGGTTTCTTGAGTTCTTGGGTTGGAAGTGCTCTTGGCGGGATTTCCTTGATTCCTCCTTTTTGGACGAGTTTTGGTGGGATTAAACTTGGCTATGGACTCCTCATGAGGTGTTCCTAATAACCCCAAAGTCTTGTTCAAGTCCGTGGAGCGATTCGGGAGATCGAGGTTTTGTTTTGGTGGAGTTGACCCGCGGGCTGTGTTCTTCCCGATCGTCCGGGGCTAAAACCGGCCCGACCGGGTTTCCCAAACCGGTCGACCGGTTTCGCCCGTGGGCTGTCGAGAAAGATCTTTGAGCAAGGAAGTCTTTGTTGCTTCATGGCTCCGTTTGTTCGGATGTGGAAAGGCTTTTGAGGTGTTTGGGGTCTTTGGGGAGTTTACGGGACGGAATCGGTCGACCGGTTTGCCTAACCGGTCCGACCGGTTTCCCCCCCTCGCGTGAGGCTAAGTCCAACGAAGCGGTCGGACCGGTTTCGAAACCGGCCCGGCCGGTTTGGGCTGCCGGCACCGTGTCGTGTGTGGTTCGCTTGCGTGTGTGTGTTGAGGCTGTTGGTTGGGTCTTGCTCCTAGGTTCGGTAGCACTCCGGTGGCTACGTGAACTTGGCAAGAGAAGCTTGCGAAGGTGCATGAGTGAATTTGGGTTCATAGGCCGAATTCTTGAATAGAATTTGTATCGGCTCCCATTCACTCCCCCCTCTGCGGTTCGCCGTTTCGGTCCTTCACCTTCGGGTAGTGACGGTACGAGAGGAGGGAAAGGACGAAACCGTGGTCACAACCCCGATAGATTAGATTGGTTTTCATGTCTTTAAGCGATTGCATGTTCTAGTATCGTAGACCCGTGGGCGAGTGTCTTTTATCTTGAAATCTTAATCAATCTCTCTAGTGTAGTTTAGTTGTTTTCTAGTATAATAATAGTTAGGATTTTAGTATCTAGTGTGTCGTTGTAGATTAAACGCTTGTAATCCCCTTGCTCCGCGGATTAACAAGAACCATAGGAATCCCGTGGTGAAAAAGGTGTGGGGTCCGTACGCTTGCGGATCGTAGAGGGATACGTCTTTTATCCGTCAACAAGCCCCTTTTTCTGGCGCCGTTGCCGGGGAGCAAGCTAGTTTACATCGTTTGATTTGCATTTAACTTAGTTTTATATTTAGTTTATCTTTTATTTGTTTTATCTAACATATATTATCTAGAAAAACACTTGTTTCGTTTTCGTTTTTGTTTTTATCTTATTGTCTAGATGGCGTTCGTTAATCAACCTGTGGAAGAATCGGAGAAATCACTAAGGGATTACGCTAGCCCTCGATGTGAAGACATAAAAGTACAAGAGTCGGATTCGAAGCTCGAAGCGACCAAGTATGAGATTAAATCCAAGATCATCAAGATGGTGGCGGCGAACCCATTTGAAGGGATGGTTACGGAGAACCCATATAGACACATAAGGGATTTCACGACGATATGCAACACGGTGCGTCAAGAAGGAGTGCCCGATGAATGGTTCAAATGGAATCTCTTTCCCTACTCACTTGCCGGCAATGCAAAGACATGGTATTCGTTAGCGTCCTTTGAAGTTGAAGGCAATTGGAACAAGTTGACAAAGAAGTTTTGCGAGAAGTTCTTTCCAATTAGTAGGCTCAACATCTAAGGAGGCAAGTGATCACTTTCATGCAAGGAGAAGAGGAAGGGATAGACCAAGCCGGGGATAGGTTTAATGGATTGATCAAACAAGGACCAAAACTTGGCTTCACCGGTGATGTACTATTGCATACGGGGCAGCGCGGGCCTAAGAAACCGGGGGAATCCTGCTTAAAACCTGCAAAAAACAAAAGCAAAACGCACCTCTTACCTAAACACGCACACAGGGCACGGCCCGCGCTGCGGTGGCCCCCGCGGCCCACCGGAGTGGCCCAATCAAAGGCCCCCTCGAGCGGGTTCTGCCTCGCTCGAGGGCTAAGGCCCCCTCAAGCGGGTTCTGCCTCGCTCGAGGGCTAACGCCTCCCTCGAGTGGGTTCCGCCCCGCTCGAGGGCTAACGCCTCCCTCGAGCGGGTTCCGCCTCGCTCGAGGGTCCCATCCTCCCTCGAGAGGGCTCCGCCTCGCTCGGGGCTCCCTCACGAACGCACCTGCTCCCGCACGCGGGTACGGGCATTTAATGCTCTGACACAGCAGAGCCACACCATCACGCGCCTGGGAATCACGTCCCGGCGCTGTTCCGCCAACTCCCTAAGGGGAAGTCCATTCCCGCCACTGCAGGGAACTTTGCAGCATGGCCGGTGTCAGCTCCGTGACACTGTGCCGCCCACTCCCATACGGCCAACACGCCGCGCCTTTGAAGGGGGGCCGGTTACACCCTCGAACCCTTCCCTTGTAATTCTACAAGGTCAAACCATGACGTCAGGCCGGCGGGAGCACCATCCCCGTCACTGTCGGTCCTGTGCGGCCATCCTCGCCAATGCAGTACCACGCCGGGCACTGCTACAACAACTCTGGCGCTGTTGAACATGCGGGGACGGGACGCCGCCACGCCTACCACTGTACCCCGTACGGATCACCGTCAACTGCTTCCTCGAGCCCGTCTAGAGATGCCTCAGTCAACCACTACGCCTTACCCTCGAAGCCGCCCCTGTTCAAGTACAGGACACATCACGATGACAAGACCGGGGAAAGGACCGCCAGAACGACCGCCAACTCCGCGGCGCTGCACGCCATACCTCCACATGTAGCTAAACAGTGCGGCATGCTTGTAATTCACCCTCTCCTTGGTCTATAAAAGGAAGGTGATCCCCCTCGCCGCGAGACAGGAGACAACACACACACGCTCCCCGTCTTTCCCACGATATTGGCACTCGCCTCATCACTCCACTTGGGACTTGGAGGCCACGCTCTCCCGCCTTGCTTGTAGCCGCCCCACTACAGGCACCCCAGCACAAAGCAATACAGTGCCTCGAGCACACCCCTGCTGGACGTACGACTACAACCGGAACCAGGATAAACCAAGTGTCTTTAGTTGCTTCGCACCGACCATCGAGAGACAGACCTCAGCACTTGCTACTAGTTAGTGTCGGGACTACATTCCGCACCGACAGTTGGCGCCCACCGTGGGGCACACGCGCGCTGATGGTCAACCCATCATTAGCTCCCTCAATGGTGATTCACACCGAGTGCCGCGGTCAGCGTTACTCCATGGGCAGCTCGGACCCCCTCCCCGCTGGATTCGAAATGCGGTTCGGGGGCCAGAACTTTCAGGCCACGGGGAACGACTACCTGATGCGCCTCACCAACCGTGAGGAACTCCGCGCGCGGCACCAAGCTGGGTCCGCCCTAGTCGCCGCTACACGCGTCGCCACGGCACCAACACCCGCCGGCACGGACGGCCGCGGGACCATCGGTGCCACGGCGCCGCCGCCGCCGCGGCCGGCGCTCGCGTCGGGCGAGGTCGGAGCGCCGGCATGCGCGCGCGTCGCCTCACAACGCGACGCACCCACCGGCGTGACGGTCGCCGCCCCGGTGGGGGAGCGCTCCGTCTCGGGCCACACTTTCCCATCGGTCCGCGCGGTGCCACGGCGGCGTACGTCGCCAACGCCAACGCCAACGCCACGATGTGCGGGGTTCCCCCGGCCTCCACGTCTTGGTTGCCAGGGACCCTAGCGCCTCCGCCGGCGACGAATCATCCCTAGGCTCAGTCGACGCTCTACCACCCGCCACCTCGCATGGATACGCGGAGTGGGACTTCTCCGGCGTACCGGACCCAGTGATGTTCAGGCGGTTCCTCGACGCCACGGACTACTGGTTCGGCTACTCCGATGACTCCAGCGCAGGGAGCTACGACCCCGCGCGGGAGTGCTGCGTCGTCATCACCAACGACCCAGCCAATGCCACTAGCGCAGTGGGTGCCGGCGACGGAGAGGTTCCTCTCGCTCTAGGGACTGGATCGCGCCTAGCTGCGGGGCCAAGTGCCCCTCCCCCCTCACCACCGAGGGGTCCGACATCAATGCGCAGCTGGCCCAGGCGCGCAAGCTCGAGGCCAAGCTGGTGGAAGAGTACCGCACGGTGCGGTTGCTTCGCGCCTACATCGCGGGGGAAGCCTCCGCGCACGGCGAACGCGCGCGTGAGTTGGGCAGACAAGCCCGGGATCGCATCAACGCCGACTTTAACGTCGACAACCCGGATATGCCCCCGCGAGCGAGCCAAAAGCTCATCTCCGCCGCGACACCGCGTGGGCCATGCCCGCCCCCTCGACGCCCGAGGTGCGGAACTGTACCGCGAGGCGCGGGCGCTCGTCGAGCGGGCGGCCGTCCAACGGGACGAAAGCTGCGTGTCCCGCATCCGTCGGCCCGGGGGAGCGCGCGGAACGACGGGGGCGCGCAAGGCCCCGAGCCCTCGGTACATGCGGGTGGTGCGGTCGAGCGCCCCGCCAACCCGGGTGCACGCCGGCCAAGGACCGGCTCCTCGACACGCGTAGGCAAGCGCGGGACGGCGATGCCCGCAACATGATCAACGCACGACGGACGAGCAAAGTGGAGGCGCGGGCGGCAGCAGGCTACCACCCTCGGCGGGGTGGACGCTATGATAGCGATGAGGATCGCTCGCCAACGCCGGAGCCCCCAGGAACCCACGTGTTCAGCCGGGAGATCCGCATGGCGACCTTCCCCCAGCGTTTCCGCCAGCCCACGACGATCGTCAAGTACAACGGGGAGACGGATCCCCGTGTGTGGCTCAACGACTACCGCTTGGCGTGTCAGCTGGGCGGAGCCACCAGCGATGAGGTCATCATCTGCAACCTCCCCCTGCACCTCACCGACTCGGCACGGACATGGCTCGAGAACCTGCCGGCCAGTCAGATCCACAACTGGGACGACTTGGTCCGCACGTTCGTGGCGAATTTCCAGGGCACGTTCGTGCGCCCACGGGAACTCTGCGCGACGTGCGCTCTTGCACCCGAAGCCCGGCGAATCACTTCGGGACTTCATACGGTGCTTCTCCAAGCGCCGTACGGAGCTCCCAAGCGTGGCGCCGCCCGAGATTGTTCACGCCTTCCTCGAAGGCACCACATGCCGGAACCTCATGCGCGAGGGCGGGGCACGGTCCGCCGGTCGACTCGAACGAGCCGTTCGACATCGCCACCGGCTTTGCCTCGGGCGAAGAGGCGGTGGGGGCGATCTTCGATGGCAAGAAGGGCAAGCGCGCGGCGACGACACGCCCCGCGGGGGGCAGCAAGTCCAAGGAGCTTCGCCGGAAGAACAAGCGTGGCAAGAAGGGGGAAAGAAGCCGCGCGCGAGGCGCGCGAGCGAGGGGCGCGACGGCGAAGCTCTTGCTGTTCACCCGGCTCGACGGGGCCCTCGACCGGCCCCTCGAGGCCCGGGGGTTTTCGACAACATGCTGAAGAAGCCATGTCCCTACCAGAAGACACCGGTCAACCACACCCTCGAGCAGTGCGATATGCTCAACCGGTTCTACGGCCGCGCTGCCGCGAAGGATGACGAGGCCAAGAAGGACAGGGGTTATGGCGATGCCAGCGGCTTCCCCGCCGTAGAGAACGTCTTCCTCATCTTCGGGGGACCGACCATCGACATGTCCAGCCGACAGCGCAAGGGGGAGCGGCACGAGGTTCTTGCCGCGGAGAAGGCGCCTCCTTCCTTCCTCGATTGGTCAGAGGACGCCATCACCTTCAGCCGCGAGGATCACCCGAACCACATCCCCAACCCGGGTCAGTACCCGCTGGTGGCCGACCCAGTTATTGGGAACGCGTGGTTCTCGAAGGTCCTAATGGACGGAGGCGGCCGGCCTCAACATCCTCTACGCGCACACGCCGCGTCCGTTGGGAATCGGGTTGGACCGGTTGCGGCCCGGCACGACGCCGTTCCATGGCGTCGCGCCGAAAAGCGCGTCCGGCCCCTCGGGCGGATCGACCGCCGGTCCGGTTTAGCACGCCGGACAACTACCGCAAGGAGACGCTCACCTTCGAGGTGGTGGGATTCGGGGGTGCGTACCACACCATACTCGGGCGGCCCTCGCTACGCCAAGTTCGGGGCGGTCCCCAACTACACCTACCTCAAGATGAAGATGTCGGGGCCCAACGGCGTCATCACCGTGGGCTCATCCATCGAGCACGCCTTGGAGCGCGACGTCGAGTGCGTGGAACACGCCGAGGCCCTAGCGCCGGGACGAAGCGCTTGTGGCCAACATGGAGACGATGGTCAATGAGGACCTCAACTCCACCGCCAAGCATGCCGGCAGCTTCGAGGCTGCTGAGCGGACCAAGGGGGTGCCCCTCGACCCCGCCGCCCCCGAGGGCAAGGCGTTGAGGGTCGGTTCTACCCTCGACCCGAAATAGGAAGTGGTGCTCGTTGACTTTCTTCGCGCCAACACCGACATCTTCGCGTGGAGCCCCTCGGACATGCTAGGCATCCCGAGGGAGGTCGCCGAGGACTCCCTTGACATCCTACCTCACTCCCGCGCCGTGCGGCAATGGCTCCGCCGCTTCGACGAGGAGCGGCGGCGAGTGATCGGAGCGGAGTTGCGGAAGCTCCTCGAGGCCGGGTTCATCAAGGAAGTGTTCCACCCTACGTGGCTAGCTAATCCGTACTAGTGAAGAGAAAGAATGGGAAATGGCGGATGTGTGTAAACTACACTAGTCTTAATAAAACATGTCCTAAAGTTCCTTTTCCTTTGCCACGTATCGAACGGATCGTTGATTCGACCGTCGGTGCGAACCGCTCGTTTCCTTGATGCCTATTCCGGGTACCACCAAATAAAAATGAAGGAGTCCGACCAGCTCGCGACTTCATTCATCACGCCGTTCGGGATGTACTGCTACGTCACGATGTCGTTCGGCCTCCGAAACGCGGGCGCAACGTACCAGCGGTGTATGCAGCACGTCTTCGGAGACCACATCGGGCGAACCGTTGAGGCATACGTAGACGACATAGTCGTGAAAACCAGGAAAGCGGATGACCTGGTTAGCGACCTCAACATCGCATTCGGCTGCCTTCGGGCCAATGGGGTTAAGTTAAACCTAGAAAAATGTGTCTTTGGCGTGCCGTGGGGTATGCTTTTGGGATACATTGTCTCCCACCTAGGCATCGAGGCCAACCCCGAAAAGGTTGCGGACCTCGAGCGGATGGGTCCGATTCGGGACCTCAAAGGGGTCCAAAGGGTGCTGGGATGCCTTGCCGCCTTAAGCCGCTTCGTCTCGCGGCTCGGCGAGAAGGGCTTGCCGCTTTACCGGCTCCTCAAAAAGCACGAGCGTTTCTCCTGGACCGCCGAGGCCTAGGAGGCGCTTGATAATCAAAAGGCGTCCCTTACCCACGCCCCGATCCTTACACCACCGCAAGACGGCGAGCCCCTGTGCCTCTACGTGGCCGCAACCACCCAGGTGGTCAGTGCCGTGATCATGGTAGAGCGCACGGAGGAGGGACATACCTTGCCGGTTCAGTGGCCGGTGTACTACATCAGCGAAGTCTTGTCCGACACCAAGACGCGCTACCCACATGTCCGGAAGCTGCTCTATGCAGTGGTTCTCGCGCGACGCAAACTCCGCCACTACTTTGAGGCCCATCCCGTCACAGTGGTTTCCTCCTTTCCATTAGGAGAAATCATCCGCAACCCAGATGCGGCGGGCAGGATTGCCAAGTGGTCGGTGGAGTTGATGGGTGAAACGCTCGTCTACGCCCCGTGCAAGGCCATCAAGTCCCAAATCTTGGCGATTTCGTGGACGAGTGGACGGACACGCAATTGCCACCGCCACGGATCCGGGCGGAATGCCGGACTGCGTACTTCGACGGCTCGGTGATGAAGACGAGGGGCGGGAGCGGGTCGCTCTTCGTCTCACCCCTCGGGGAGCACATGCGGTATGCTGGGCGCCTTCATTTCCCCGCATCGAACAACATGGCCGAGTACGAGGCCCTGCTTTGCGGCCTCAGGATCGCCATCGAGATAGGCGTCAAACGCCTCGACGTGCGGGGGGATTCGCAGCTCGTGATCGACCAAGTCATGAAAAACGCGAGTTGCCACGAAGACAAGATGGAGGCCTACTGCAAGACCGTGAGGGCGCTCGAGGACAAGTTCTACGGCATTGAGCTCAATCATGTGCCCCGCCGGTACAACGAGGAGGTGGACGAGCTCACCAAGATCGCATCGGGACGGATCACTGTCCCGCCGAACGTCTTTGCTCGGGACGTCACCCAACCGTCCATCACCCTCGAGTCGCACCCCTCGAACTGCACAGAGCCCTCGGGGACTCCCTCGAATCCAGCAGGCGTGGAGCCCATGGTCGAGGACCCCTAGAACGAGGCGTTCGTGCTCTCCCTTCTCGAGGGGTACGGCGCCGACGAGGACATGGACGTCGAGCCAACACCCCACAAGGTGGACTGGCGCGACAAATACATCACTTGGATGGACCGAGGGGAACTCCCCTCGGACCGGTCCGAGGCCAGGTGCATCGCCAGGATGGCCAAATCTTTCGCCCTCGTCGATGGCGAGCTGTACAAGCGCGCCGCCTCCGGCATCCTGCAGCGATGCGTGCCCATCCCCGAGGGGCACGAGCTCCTCCGGGACATACACGCGGGCGTGTGCGGCCACCATGCCGCACCCCACACCCTCGTGGGCAACGCGCTACGCCGGGGCTTCTGCGGCCCACCGCGGCCGCCGACGCCGGCGAAGTTGTGCACACTGCGAAGGGTGCCGGTTATACGCTCGCAAGACCAATCTCCCCGCGCACATCCCGCATAACATCCCCATCACGTGGCCTTTCACGGTGTGGGGACCGGACATTGTCGGACCTCCGCGAAAGGCGCCGGGGGGCTACACCCACCCGTTGGTCGCAATCGACAAATTCTCCAAGTGGGTGGAGGTGCGCCCATTACAAATCTTAGGGCGGAGCAAGCGGTGACGTTCTTCATCGACATCGTTTATCGGTTTGGAGTGCCGAACTCCATCATCACCGACAATGGGTCCCAATTCACCGGCGGGGAAATTCCCGGAGTTTTGCGATAAGTTCCACATCCGCGTGGATCGGCGCGGCCGTGGCACACCCACGGACCAACGACCAAGTGGAGCGTGCCAATGGCATGATTCTACAAGGCCTCAAGCCCGGAATCTTCGACCGGGGTGAACAAGTCCGGTCGGAAATGGCTCCGAGGAGACCGCCGGCGGTCGTATGGAGCCTCGTAACCACCCCAAGCGGGGCCACGGGTTCACCCCGTTTTTCCGGTCCATGGCGCGAGAGGCCGTCCTCCCCACGGACCTGGAATATGGGTCGCCCAGAGTGCGGAGCTACGATGAAGACGCCAACCAGCGAGCCCGCGAGGACTCATTGGACCAGTTGGATGAAGCACGCCTCGTGGCCCTGATGCATTCCGCAAGGTACCAGCAGTCTGTAAGGCGCTACCAAGCTCGAAAGGTGCGTCGGCGGGACTTCAGCGAAGGGGGCTTGGTCCTAAGGCTACGCCAAGATAACCGAAGACGCCACAAGTTATCACCCCCATGGAAGGGACCCTACGTCGTGGTGAAGGTGCTCAAGCCCCGCACATACAAGCTAGCCAACGAGGACGGCGAGGAACTCACCAACACTTGGAACATCCAGCAGCTACGTCGCTTCTACCCTTAGCTAGGATTTCCGAGTCTTTTGTTGTAAATTACATGCCCGACACCCCGAGTTGGCAACATAATGTAAATAGCGGCAAGTCAATAAAGTTAAAGGGCAACTCGGCTTTCCCCCGAAAACCAAGTCACCCTCGGGGGCTCTTGCGGGGGGGGGGGGGGCATCCCCCCAAAAAAATGATCCCATTTTTTTTTGCAAAAACTCAAACTCGCAAGCGCGCTAAGTATGTTTCGGCCGAAGCCTTGAGCGAATCAAGGCGGGGTGTGGATGGTCATGCGGGAAGGACGAGCGAGCTAGAGATAGCCTACGCCTTCGCGAGGATACGTCCTTTCTCTCTCGCCTCCGGCCCAGCAGACTGCTCACGAAATCGAACTCCCCCAACCCGAATTCGCTCGAGCAAAGGGAAAAACAGAAAGGCGCGACAAATAAAAGGTGAGGACCATGTGTGGTTCAAGGACCGATGGATGGTCGCTTCCTTGTGTGATGAGGGATTGACAACGTTGTGTGGACTAATTCTTGGCCAAGTATTGTAGGTGCAGGTTGCGGCTTGACTGGTGTTGGTGCAGGCGAAGAACAAGCGCGAAAGGTCGTTGCCGGTAGGGCCTCCAGGTGTGGAGAAGACAAGTAGGCTTCGTTCGAGGGACCCGGTGGCCACGGGGTCAAGTGCAGGCCGCATAGTGGCATGAACAGCAAGATGAAGTTATGGACGGTTTCTTGTTTGAGCCTCAAAACCAAGGTCGTGCCGGGACTTCGTGGGAGCCGAGTCATGAGTGGTGATTGGCGGAGGCTCACCGAGTTCGCGGGGTTTCCAGTGGTTCACCAGAAAATCACCGATGAACCGAAGACGGAGCTGCAGCAGCGCCAGACCGGTCTGACCGGTGGGTCCAACCGGTCTGACCGGTGGGCAGCACCGGTCTGACTGGTGTGCGACGACATAGTCCGGAGACTTCGAAGCGGAGGACACGCGTCGGGATCGCATGGCTTGCATCGAGGCTACGCAGTGTGCGGTCACCAGACATTCGTCCGATGGTGAAGACATGAAGACTTCCAAATCCGCCCTTGAGGGGCTTGTATCCCTAGTTATTAGGAAAGGGCATTTTAGACTTTCGGTTGCCTCCATATAACCCAAGAGATGAGAGGATGGAAGCCAACTCTTGGAACCCTAGCTCATTTGTATTCCTATTTTCCTTCCTATTTTCCTTAGGATTTCCATAGGACTAGCTTGAGAGCTTCATGGTGAGATCTTGTGAGAGGGTTGGATGATCGGGTGGCAAGCTAGACCTTGTATGAACCTTTGTTGCATGTATAGATGATTTGGCGTGGTTCCTCAAGGTTTGGATGTGTTGTTCCCGATTGTTCTTCTTTGGTGATTTTCGGAGCCCTCTCTTGGTGATTTCTTTGGGTTGTTTTCGGGACCTTTCTCTTGAGGATTTGATGGGGGAAATTTTTGGGAACCCTTCGTTGTTCTTTGGGATGTGATTCCCCTCCCAAATCCGTGAGTAAAGGGGCTCGATTTTGGGGTTTTCCGAGTTCTAGGGTTTGTGGTGCTCTAGGCGGGATTTCTACGATTCCTCCTTTTTGGATAAGTTTTGGTGGGATAAAACTTGTCTATGGAATCCTCATGAGGTGTTCCTAATATCCCCAAAGTCTTGTTCAAGTCCGTGGAGCGATTCGGGAGATCGAGGTTTGGATTTGGGGGAGTTGACCCGCAGTCTTTGTTCATCCCGAGCCGCCCAGGCTACACCGGTCTGACCGGTGCAACCCTCGGTGGGTTTTTGCTCAGGTGAACGTCTGGGTGTGTTCGTTGTTGTCCTGTGTTGCTGCTGTTTCGAGTTTGGGTCAGTTTGGTGGTCGGTTGGCCTGTTTGGTGTTTTCGGGGCTTTTAGGCCGTGACCGGTCCGACCGGTGTGTCTCACCGGTCCGGCCGGTGCGGAGCCACTTAGTGAAAGTTGCTCAGTTTCACCAGCAGGGACCGGTCTGACCGGTGGTGCTCACCGGTCCGACCGGTGTTGGTCCGTAGACTCGAGGTTTGGTGTTCCGTGTGTTCTCGGGTCGGAAGGTTGTGTGTTGCTTCCTAGGTCCGGTGACACTCTAGTGGTTGCGTGGGCTTGGCCAATTTGGGTAGTGAGTCGGAGACGTGTGTTGGAAGCCGTGTTCATCTTGTTGGAGTTTCCATCTCCTTCGAGAAGAATTTTTATCGGCTCCCATTCACTCCCCCTTCTGCGGTTCGCCGTATCGGTCCTTCAAGTGGTATCGAGCCGGTTCGGGTCTTTATTGCCTCAAACCTATGTAAGATCCAAGGATGGTGTACCGAGAACGGGGTTCGGGTCCTCCACACTTTGATGGCAAGAACTACCGGATGTGGAGTAAGCGGATGGGTGCGTTCCTCCACGGAATGGGTCGATCCTTTGGGATGTCACGGTGGACACGGGCTATGTCCGGCGATGGACTTCCTCGCTCCGGTATCGAGGGACGGATTCGACGCCAACAATAAGGCGTTCGACTACTTGTTTCGTGCTTTGTGTCGGCCTAAGTTCGATCGGGTACACACCGAGCACTTGGCTTGTAGAATTTGGACGGTCTTTGAAGGAGGCTCATGTTGGGAATGCTCGGGTTCGGGCACGGATGTATGCGACCTACGGAGAGAGTACGAGAACTTCACTCATCTCCCCGGTGAGTCCATCGATGCCTTGTTTCAGAGGTTCACGGTGGTTGTGAACAACATGAGGGCCAATGTGGACATGCTCCCGTACGATGATCATGATAGAGTGGTCAAGCTCTTACACTCTTTGGATCGTACGATTTGGGGTGGAAAGTTCGAGGCCATTGTGGAGTCAGAGAAGTATGATACTCTGACGGTGAACGAGCTGTTCTCGAAGCTCAAGTCGGCTGAGGTGGATAGGGGCATGACTGCCAAGCTCGAGGGTCCAACTGATTCCCATAGTCTTGCCTTCGTTGGTGGTTCGAAAGGAAAGGCTAACACTAACCCATCCACCAATATGTTCTCTTTGTCCTCTTTGATGTCTATGCCAGATGAGGAGTTCGACATGCTTGGAGAGGATGAGCTGGCACTCCTGATGAGGCGGTTCAAGAGGCTGCACGAGAACTGAGTGAACATGAGGAGGAACACGAGGACATGCTTCAAGTGCGGCAAGGCTGGACACTATTTCGCCGAGTGTCCGAAGGTGAACAATCACGACAAGCACAAGTTCAAGGACAAGAGGAAGAAGTCCAAGAAGAAGGATCATGGACATGGGAAGAAGACATGGTCTCGAGAGAAGATGAAGAGATCAAGAGACATCGAATCCAATTCCGAGGAGAAGTCTTCAAGCTCGAGTGATGAAGACAAAGAGGATGACAAGAAGAAGAAGAAGAAGAAGAAGAAGAAGAAGAAGAAGAAGAAGAAGAAGAAGAAGAAGAAGAAGAAGAAGAAGAAGAAGAAGAAGAAGAAGAAGAAGAAGAAGAAGAAGAAGAACCTCGGCAAGTATCTCAACGGCCTTTGTGTGACGGTCCTAAGTCTCAAGGACGACACGCGGCATGGCTCGCACCTCGAGCAGCAAGAGAAGCCAAAAGGACGCCTCGGACATGGATTCCGAGGATGAGGTATGTGATGAGCTCTCTTCTTTGCGCAAGGAGAATGAGGAGTTGGTTGACTTGCTTGATAATTGCGATCACATGCTTAGAGAGTCTAAGAAGCTTAGGAAGGAGCTTAGATCTTTGCTCGAGGATGCTAGGACTAGAGTGGCTGAGCTAGAAACACAGGTTCTTGATAGCAAGCTTGAAATTGATTCGCTTAAGGCTAGCCCTGTTGTTTCTGATGAAAATGATTGTGCTGATTGCTCTGCTTTCCTAACTGATTTGACTGATCTTAGGGAGAAGTATACCTCCAAGTGTGAGGAACTAGATGTGCTTAGGGTTGAGTTGGCTGAGCTACAATCTAGACCCACTTTGCTTGGTGCTTGCACTTCTTGCCCTAGTTTGCATGAGAAAATTGTTGAGCTCCGTTCTCGCATTGTTTCGCTTGAGGCTGATTTGAAAGTGCCTATTCCTACTTCTTGCTCTACATGTGAGTTGCACGCTATGAAGAATTTGGATCTTGCAAAATGTGTTGGTCGCTTGCAAGATGAGAATGATAAGTTGCGTGAAGCGCTGAGTTGGTTGTCGAGTCAAGAACCTCAGCTTGGTATGATGATTGCTAGATGTAAGCGCTTTGATGGTTGGACTTTGGGTTTGGATAAGGTTGGTGAGGGCAGTGGTGAGAAAGAAGGGAATTTTGGGAATGTTTCAATTCCACCACAACCCACACCCAAAGACAAGTTTGCATCTAAGCCAAACCAACAAAGAGAAAAATCGAGTGAGAAGGCAAGTGAAAAGCCTAGTGAGAAACCAAGTGAGAAGCCTTGTGAAGAGCCTAACCCCAAGCCTAAGCCCAGATCAATCCGTTTCCATTGTGAGTTTTGTGGAAAGGATGGTCACAAGAGAGCGTTTTGCTTCAAGAGGAAGCGTGAGGAGAAAATGGCAAAGGATTGGGCTAACAAGGACAAGTACCACCCTTCTGATGGTGTACTTGAGCCTCGTGTGCAGCTGCCCAGGGCCAAGGCGAGTGTGAGGTCAGTTCGGGCTTGGGGAGAGTGGAAGGCTGTTGGAGGTGCCGCGCCCGGAGCTACACCGGACGGTCGGGACCGGTGAGGGGCACCGGTCGACCGGGTGCGAGCCGGGACGGGCGGCGGCTTGGGTTTAGTGCTCATATAGGTGCGAGGTTTGGTTCGGGAGTTCGTGGTTCTAGTGGTTGGGGCTGGAGAGTTTGCGGGATGTCGGTTGCTAGGCACTCTCCCCCTCGAGCTCACTACGGGGATGGGAGGAGTCTTAGCTTTGAGAAGGAGAGGAGGGACGGTCCACGGGTTTTCTTTCGTGGTTTTGGTCCTCCTCCGGGTAGAGAGGTTTGGTTACCTCGTGGTGGTCACCGTGGTGGTGTTCGTGGAGGTAGCTTTGGTAGCAAAGATGGTTTGGTTTGTGCATGGTTTGGTTTGTGCTAACCCCACTTTCGAGCAAATGGCTAGGCACCGGTTTTACACTTTTGGAACTAACCCCGGTGTTGAGTCGTTTGCTCGCTCTCGCTCTTGGTTTTGAGTTGCGGGTGGATAGCCCGGAGAACATTTGGTTGATATAGGGGGGTGGTTCTTCGGTTTCATATCCCGGTGGTGACATGTAGGTGCATCACTTTCGAGGATGGTGGACAAGGATGAGTGAATTGTGAAGAAATGATAAAGGTAAGTGTATTTGTGACCTTCGAGTGTGTGGCCTTGGTCAAGCCACTTGGTTTGTTTTGCTCCTTCTCTATCTCATGCGTGTAGGGTGAGCTTTGTATGCTCTTCGGCCCTAGTGCATGAGTTTAGGGGGAGATTGTGAGTTTTGTGCTCCTTTGCTCTTTTGCCGGTGGTGTCGAGCCCTTTTTGCCTCCCCTGGAGGAGCCGGTCGTTTGTGAGCTTTGTGTGTGGGGGCTCTCTTTGTAGCATATGTATAGATTTCCTTTGTGCTTTTCCTGCATTTTGCATGGCATATGTATCATGATGTATAGGCATCCTTGTATCTTAGATTGCATGCATTTTGTATCATATGCATTGGTTAGGAAAAGCTTCTCTCATATACATTGTTTACCATGGAATGAGATATATGTCTTTGTGATCTTGTTAGGTATGCTATGGTTAGTTTGGCTTAGCTCTTGATGATCTTTGAATAATCCATGGTTGATAGCTATGTTTTTGAAAATGTCACATGTATGCTCTCTCATGTGTAAATGCCTTTATATGGTCTTGACATGTTTTAGTGGCTTGGTTATGCTTAATTTGTGGTTGGATAGCTAGTTTATTGATCATATGGGGCCAAAGGCTCATTTGCCATCATGAATGTTTAGCCCTCTTGATTTATCTTGTGAAGGAGCATAAGTTCCTTTTTGTCGCAAAGACATTTCATGTACCATTTATCAATCTGAAAATGAAATGAAAAATGCTTGAAAATGTGCTCCCATGTCATATGTCTTGAATCTATTTTGCTTTGGGTGCTAAAGCTGTTGCATGATGCCTACCAATGAGAAGTCTCATACATAGAAGTAGGCACATGGCTCGGTGGCTTTGACATGACATGAGGTGCTTGTGGGTGTTTGTGATGGTCTTATGATTAGAATGGTTTGTCCTAGCATGAAGTTTGTGTGGCTTTGCCATTTTGATATTCTTTGATCATGTTTAGGACTTTGCTCATGAGAGGCAAGTTTTTCGCAAAATTGCCAAAATCCATCTTAGCTTCGTCCAATGGTTGTGAAACTTGGTGATCATGTAGTTGACATCGATAAGAAGCCGTAGAGTATCTAACTTCCTCATTTGGACATGTGTAGCATTCTTTGTTGAATTTTGTCTATTTGAGAAGCTCTAGGTTGAAAATTTTGCATTTTTGGCTTGATTCATGCATTGCCAACAAGGGGGAGAAGTTTGAGCTTGAAATGGCTTACTGGACGCATTTAGAAGGTTTTCAGGTGGTTTCGAGCCATTTCTGGGCTCTGTTGTGCACCGGTCTGACCGGTAGGGGTCACTGGTCTGACCGGTGTGAGTGCTGGTCCTGTGCACATGTTGGGCACCGGTCTGACCGGTGGTGATGACAGGTCTAACCGGTGTGAGCTGAAGTTGCTGCAGCTACCTGCATGCATTCGTCCAGGGGGAGGTGCATTTGTCCAGGGGAGGTGCATTGGTTCAGGGGGAGCTTGCATGTGTGCCGGGGGAGCTCTTTGTGGTTGTTCGAGCTTTGTTTCAGTGGTTTGCGCTCTTTGCTTGAGCTTGGTTTTTGTCTCCGATGTGTCGAGCCGTTGCCCTTGCCTAAGGGGTCCGAGACTTGTCTTCTTCAAGTGATCTTGTTCTTTGCCTTTGTTTGGCTTTCGATCGCTTGTTGGAGTTTCTTTTTATTCGTTTCTTTTCTTTTTCTTCTCTCTCTTGTTATTTTCGTGTGGGTGTTGTCAATGCACTCATCAAGGGGGAGATTGAGGACCATGTGTGGTTCGAGGACCGGTGGATGGTCGCTTCCCTGTGTGATGAGTGATTGACAACGTTGTGTGGACTGATTCTTGGCCAAGTATTGCAGGTGCAGGTTGTGGCTTGACCGGTGTTGGCGCGGGTGAAGAACAAGCGTGAAAGGTCGTCGCCGGTGAGGCCTTCGGGTGTGGAGAAGACAAGTAGGCTTCGTTCAAGGGACCGGTGGCCACGGGGGTCAAGTGCGAGCCGCATAGTGGCATGAACAAGCAAGATGAAGTTAGGGACGGTTTCTTGGTTGAGCCTCAAAACCAAGGTGGTGCCTGGACTTTGTGGGAGCCGAGTCATGAGTGGTGATTGGCGGAGGCTACACCGAGTTCGCGGAGTTTCAAGTGGTTCACCCGAAAATCTCCGGGTTCTTTGGTTGATCCACAAAGCCAAGACCGAAGAACCGAAGACGGAGCAGCAGCAGCGCCAGACCGGTATCACCGGTGGGTCCAACCGGTCTGGCCGGTGGGGAGCACCGGTCTGACTGGTGTGCGACGACGCAGTCCGGAGACTTCGAAGCGGAGGACACGCGTCGGGATCGCATGGCTTGCATCGAGGCTACGCAGGGTGCGGTCACCGGGCATCCGTCCGATGGTGAAGACATGAAGACTTCCAAATCCGCCCTTGAGGGGATTGTATCACTAGTTATTAGGAAAGGGCATTTTAGACTTTCGGTTGCCTCCATATAACCCAAGAGGTGAGAGGATGGCAGCCAACTCTTGAAACCCCAGCTCATTTTCCTTCCTATTTTCCTTAGGATTTCCATAGGACTAGCTTGAGAGCTTCATGGTGAAATCTTGTGAGAGGGTTGGATGATCGGGCGGCAAGCTAGACCTTGCATGAACCTTTGTTGCATGTATAGATGATTCGGCGTGGTTCCTCATGGTTTGGATGTGTTGTTCCCGGTTGTTCTTGGTGGTGATTTTCGAATCCCTCTCTTGGTGATTTCTTTGGGTTGTTTTCGGGACCTTTCTCTTGAGGATTTGATGGGGGAAATTTGTGGGAACCCTTCGTGGTTCTTTGGGCAGTGATTCCCCTCCCAAATCCGTGAGTAAAGGGGCTCGATTTTGGGGTTTTCCGAGTTCTAGGGTTTGTGGTGCTCTGGGCAGGATTTCTTCGATTCCTCCTTTTTGGACGAGTTTTGGTGGGATTAAACTTGGCTATGGACTCCTCATGAGGTGTTCCTAATATCCCCAAAGTCTTGTTCAAGTCGTGGAGCGATTCGGGAGATCGAGGTTTGGATATGGGGGAGTTGACCCGCGGGTGTTGTTCATCCCGAGCCGCCGGGCTACACCGGGCCCGGCCGGTGCTCTTGGCCGGTCGACCGGTGCAACCCTCGGTGGGTTTTTGCTCGGGTGAACGTCCGGGTGTGTTCGTTGTTGTCCTGTTTGCTCTTGTTTCGAGTTTGGGTCAGTTTGGTGGTCGGTTGGCCTGTTTGGTGTTTTGGGGGCTTTCGGCCGTGTGACCGGTCCGACGGGTGTGTCTCACGGTCGGCGGTGAGGAGCCACTTAGTGAAAGTTGCTCAGTTTCACCAGCAGGGACCGGTCTGACCGGTGGTGCTCACCGGTCTGACCAGTGTTGGTCTGTAGACTCGAGATTTGGTGTTCCACTGCGTTCTCGGGTCGGAAGGTTGTGTGTTGGTTCCTAGGTCCAGTGGCACTCCGTGGGCTGCGTGGTCTTGGCCAATTTGGGTAGTGAGTCAGAGACGTGTGTTGGAAGCCGTGTTCATCTTGTTGGAGTTTCCATCTCATTCGAGAAGAATTTTTATCGGCTCCCATTCACTCCCCCCCTCTCTGGTTCGCTGTATCGGTCCTTCAAAAGGCACCACTTAAACTTACAAGTGTTCAAACATTCCATAAGTTTCACTTGTTTATTTACACGGCCACATGGCCAAGATACTAACATCTAAACAAAAATGGGCCAAGTGCCCAACGGTCTTCAGGCCTGAGGCTCGTCGGCGTCAGCAGCGACCGGGAACAAGAACTCCGCGAAGGCCTCGGTGAGCGCCTCGGCGGCAAGCGCGACAAGCGCGTCCGCCTGCTCCATCGCCGCATCGTCCTCGATGCCTTCGAACGACGTAACACGACGCCACGGCCTCAAGGTGGGGACCATGTGTGGTTCGAGGACCGGTGGATGGTCGCTTCCTTGTGTGATGAGTGATTGACAACGTTGTGTGGACCGATTCTTGGCTAAGTATTGCGGGTGCGGGTTCCGGCTTGACCGGTGTTGGTGCGGGTGAAGAACAAGCGCGAAAGGTCGTCGCGGTGAGGCCTCCGGGTGTGGAGAAGACAAGTAGGCTTCGTTCGAGGGACCCGGTGGCCGGCGGGGGTCAAGTGCGGGCCGCATGGTGGCATGAACAAGCAAGATGAAGTCATGGACGGTTTCTTGGTTGAGACTCAAAACCAAGGACGAGCCGGGACTACGTGCGAGCCGAGTCAAGAGTGGAGATTGGCGGAGGCTACACCGAGTTCGCGGGGTTTCCGGTGGTTCACCGAGAAAACCACCGGGTTCCTTGGTTGATCCACAAAGCCAAGACCGAAGAACCGAAGACCGTGCTTTGCAAGCGGTGCGGACCGGTCGACCGGTGGGTCCGGCCGGTCGGCCCGTGGGTCGACCGGTCCCCGGCTCCGACCGGTGGGTGCGGGTCCGACCGGTGGGGAGCACCGAAATGACCGGTGTGCGACGACGCGGTCCGGAGACTTCGAAGCGGAGGACACGCGTCGGGATCGCATGGCTTGCGTCGAGGCTACGCGGGGGTGCGGTCGCCGGGCATCCGTCCGATGGTGAAGACATGAAGACTTCCAAATCCGCCCTTGAGGGGCTTGTATCCCTAGTTATTAGGAAAGGGCATTTTAGACATTCGGTTGCCTCCATATAACCCAAGAGGTGAGAGGATGGCAGCCAACTCTTGGAACCCTCGCTCATTGGTTTTTCCTTTTTCCTTCCTATTTTCCTTAGGTTTTTCATAGGACTAGCAAGAGATCTTCATGCGAGAGATCTTGTTGAGAGGGATGGATGATCGGGCGGCTTTGCGGACCTTGTATGAACCTTTGTTTCATGTATAGATGATTCGGCGTGGTTCCTCAAGGTTTGGATGTGTTTTCCCCGGTTGTTCTTGGTGGTGATTTTCGGAGCCCTCTCTTTGTGATTTCTTTGGGTTGTTTTCGGGACCTTTCTCTTTCGGATTTGATGGGGGAAGTTTGTGAGAACCCTTCGTGGTTCTTTGGGCTGTGATTCCTCTCCCAAATCTGTGAGTAAAGGTGCTCGATTTTGGGGTTTCTTGAGTTCTTAGGTTGGAAGTGCTCTTGGCGGGATTTCCTTGATTCCTCCTTTTTGGACGAGTTTTGGTGGGATTAAACTTGGCTATGGACTCCTCATGAGGTGTTCCTAATATCCCCAAAGTCTTGTTCAAGTCCGTGGAGCGATTCGGGAGATCGAGGTTTGGATTTTGGGGACTTGACCGCGGGTGTTGTTCATCCGAGGCCGCCCGAGCTACACCGGTCCGACCGGTTCTCTTGACCGGTCGACCGGTGCAACCCTCGGTGGGATTTTGCTCGGGTGAACGTCTTGGTGTGTTCGTTGTTGTCTCGTGGTGCCTGCTCGTTTCGAGTTTGGGTCGGTTTGGTGGTCGGTTGGCTCTGTTTGGTGCCTTGGGGGCTTTCGAGCTGTGATCGGTCCGACCGGTGTGTCTCACCGGTCCGACCGGTGTAGAGCCACTTAGTGAAAGTTGCTCGGTTCCACCGGCGGGGACCGGTCCGCCCGTGTCTTGCTCACCGGTCCGATCGGTGTGGGTCCGTAGACTCGAGGTTTGGTTTTCCGCCTGCGTTCTCGGGTCGGAAGGTTGTGTGTTGGTTCCTAGGTCCGGTGGCACTCCGGTGGCTACGTGGGCTTGACCAACTTGGGTAGTGAGTCGGAGACGTGTGTTGGAAGCCTTGTTCATCTTGTTGGAGTCCCATCTCCTTCGAGAAGATTTTTTATCGGCTCCCATTCACTCCCCCCTCTGCGGTTCGCCGTATCGGTCCTTCAAGTGGTATCGAGCCGGTTCGGGTCTTTATTGACTCTAACCGCCTATGATCCAAGGATGGCGTACCGAGAACGGGGTTCGGGTCCTTCACACTTCGATGGCAAGAACTACCGGATGTGGAGCAAGCGGATGGGTGCGTTCCTCCGCGGAAAGGGTCGGATCCTTTGGGATGTCACGGTGGACACGAGGCTATGTCCGGCCGATGGACTTCCTCGCTCCGGGATCGAGGGACGGATTCGACGGCAACAATAAGGCGGTCGACTACTTGTTTCGTGCTTTGTGTCGGCCCCGAGTTCGATCGGGTGCACACCGAGCACTTGGCTTGTAGGATTTGGGCGGTGTTGAAGGAGGCTCATGTTGGGAATGCCCAGGTTCAGGCACGGATGTATGCGACCTACCGGAGAGAGTATGAGAACTTCACTCATCTCCCCGGTGAGTCCATCGATGCCTTGTTTCAGAGGTTCACGGTGGTTGTGAACAACATGAAGGACAATGTGGACGTGCTCCCGTACGATGATCATGATAGAGCGGTCAAGCTCTTACGGTCTTTGGATCGTACAATATGGGGTGGAAAGTTCGAGGCCATTGTGGAGTCGGAGAAGTATGATACTCGACGGTGAACGAGCCGTTCTCGAAGCTCAAGTCGGCCGCGGTGGATAGGGGCATGATTGCCAAGCTCGAGGGTCCTACTGACTCCCATAGTCTCGCCCTCTTGGTGGTTCCAAAGGAAAGGCTAACTCTAACACATCCACTAGGATGTTCTCTTTCTCCTCTTTGATGTCTATGCCAGATGAGGAGTTCGACGAGCTTGGAGAGGACGGGCTAGCGCTCCTGATGAGGCGGTTCGAGAAGCCGCACGAGAACCACGTGAACATGAGGAGGAACACGAGAACATGCTTCCAGTGTGGCAAGCCGGGACACTTCGTCGCCGGACGCCGGAGAAGGCGGAGAACAAGGACGGCTACAAGCACAAGCCGAGGATGGACGACAAGTACCGTTCGAGGCGCGACCACAAGAGCAAGCACAAGAATAAGTACAAGGATGAGCGACGATCGAGGAAGAAGGAGAGCCGAGGCAAGGCCCGAGCCATTGTTGGAGCAAGCGACGTCGACTCCGATTCCGCGTACTCCACTATTTTGCATGCTAAGATTGATGAGATGCATGCTTACACCGGTTGTCTTGAGGCTAAGCTGAAGGAACCCATTCCTACATCATGCTCTACCCGTGAAATGCATGCTTTGAAAAATGCGGAACTTGCACACTATGTTGATTGTTTGCGGGATGAGAATGATGAGTCGAGGAAGTTGATGTGTTGGTTGTCCGGTCATGAGCCTCGGTTGAGGATGATGATTGAGGCCTTTAAGAGGCAAGATGGTGAGGGACTTGGAGCAAACAAGGTTGGTGAGGGAAGTGGAGAGAATATCCGGAGCCACCAAAAACCCACCACAAGAATGATTTCCCTCCAAAACCCAACCATCTTAAGAACCGTCTAGACACAACCCCGGCTCCACCCGTGTTTCCTAAACCCACAAATGATCTCCGAAAGCCTATCAAGTTTTTGAGCACTTTGGGGAAAGTGTTCTTTGGGAAGGAGAGTGAGAAGGCTAGCGGTGAGAAATAGGTGGAGGAGTTGAGTGGAGAGAATCCAAGTGAGCGGCCACATCCCAAGCCAAATCCTAAGCTTGTGAGGTTCCAATGTGGCTATTGTGGGAGAGATGGCCATAAGGAGGAGTTTTGCTTCAAGAGGAAGGGAGAGGAGAGAATGGCAAAGGAGTGGGCTAACAAGGACAAGTACCACCCCTCCGATGGTGTACTTGAGCCTCGTATGCGGATGCCCGGGGCCAAGGCATGTGTGAGGACGGTTCGGGCTTGGGGAGAGCGGAAGGCCGGCTGGAGGTGCTTCTTGCCCGGGTCACACCGGTCGGATCGGTGTGGAGCACGGTCGACCGGTGCGAGCACTGGACGGACGGTACCGTTTGGGTTTCGAGATCGTACGGGTGCGAAGGTTGTTTACGGTGGTCGTGGTTACGGTGGCTGGGGTGGAAAGGGTGCGGGTGCTCGGTTGCTAGGCGTTCTCCTCCTCGTGCTCAATACGGGGATCGGAGGAGTCGTAGCTTTGAGTTGGAGAGGAGGGACATTCCACGGGCTTTCTTGCGTGGATTTGGTCCTCCTCCGGCGAGAGAGAGGTGGTTCCCTCGGGGTGGTTACCGTGGTGGTATTCGTGGAGGTAGCTTTGGTAGGAGAGATGCTTTGGTTGGTGCTAACCCCACTTTCTAGCAAATGGCTCGGCCTTTGGTTTTACTCTTTTGGTACTAACCCGGTCTTTGAGTCGTTTGTTCGCTCACGTGCTCGTTTTTGAATTTCAGGTGGGAGACTTGAAGAACATTTGGTTGATTGACTCCGGTTGCTCGAGGCATATGACCGGAGACAGGGGGGTGGTTCTCAAGTCTCGTCCCGGTGGTGACAAGGAGGTACATCACTTTTGGGGACAATGGGCGTGGGCGTGTGCTTTCAGAAGGTGAGATCAAAGTGAGTGACAAGATCACTCTGAGGTGTGTTGCTCTTGTTCAATCGGCGGGGTACAATTTGCTTTACGTGTCCCGGTTGTTGGATGAGGGCTTTGACGTGTTGTTTCGGCCGGGTGGTTATCGGATTTTGGACTCTCGAGGGGACCTTGTCCGTATGGTCGTTCCGAGGGTCGGGTGTTTCGTCTTGATTTTTCTCAATCTTCGGGTTGGAGCGTTGTTTCTTGGCTGGTTCTTCGAGTGAATTGTGGAAGTGGCATAGGAAGTTGGGTCACTTCGGCTTTGACCTTTTGTCTCGCTTGAGTAAACTCAATTTGGTCCAATGATTGCCACGGTTGAGGCTTGAGAAAGAGTTGGTTTGTGTGCCTTGTAGGCATGCCAAGATGGTAGCCTCTTCTCACCCGCCTCTCACCGATGTGATGACCGGGCGTCCATGCGAGTCTGCTCCATATGGACCTTGTTGGCCCGGCTCGTGTGCGATCTGCGGGTGCGAAGTGGTATGTCCTTGTTGTGGTGGACGATTATTCTCGGTATGTGTGGGTGTTCTTTCTCGAGGATATGGTGGAGACGTTTGGTTTTGTTGGAGATCTAGTCTTGAGGTTGAGGAACGAGAGGCACGGAGATGTCATACGAGCTATCCGCAAAGTGATAATGGCTCGGAATTCGAAACTCTCGTTTGAAACCTTTTTCCATGACTTGGGTCTTGAACACCGGTTTTCGAGTCCGTATACGTCTCCCCGGAATGGTGTTGGGGAAAGGAAGAACGGGACCTTGTGCGAGATGGCTCGGACGATGCTTGATGAGCATAGGACTCCGAGGAGGTATTGGGGCCGAGGCGGTGAATACCGCGTGCTATGTGTCAAACGGGGATCTACCTCGAGTGCACAAGAAGAAGACATGCTATGAGTTGATGCATGGTCGCACACCCAAGGTGAGTCACTTCCATGTCTTTGGTTGCAAGTGTTTCATTCGAAGAAAGGCGAGGAAGTTGGATAAGTTTGAGGCTAGGTCCGTCGATGGTATTTTCTTTGGTTATGCATCTCATTCTAGAGCATATCGCGTGCTCAATCTTGAAACTAACCAAATCGTGGAGACTTGTGAGGTAACCTTCGACGAGACGAGCCACGTAGTCGGCTTGTCTTTGAGTGTGCGGGTGATGATGAGCTTGGCGAGGAGATCTTTCGGGGAGGAGGAGCATGAACATGGAGAGGATGAAGATGGCGGTGTGGTGCCCCCGGCTCAACATGTACCCACTACAACTACGGTGATGGACGGACCCTCTACTACACCTACGACGACAAATCAAGAACGAGGAGAAGCTGATGTTGAGGGGGAGGTAGCATCGAGGCGAGAACCTCCCCGGCGAGTACAAGTGGATCACCCAGCTTCAAGGATCATCGACGACATGAATGAACGCACTACACGGTCGAGGGTTCGGAACAACTCTCATTTCGCTCATGCTGCATTTGTTGCTACTTTTGAGCCCAAAGACATTGGACACGCACTATCTGATCACAATTGGGTGAATTCGATGCATGAGAAGTTGGAGAACTTTGAGAGAAATCGGGTGTGGGAGTTGGTTGACCCTCCCCCGGGGTACAAGCCGATTGTTACAAAGTGGGTGTGGAAAAACAAAGAGGGAGAGAAAGGTGAAGTTGTGAGAAACAAGTCAAGGCTTGTTGCTCGGGGGTTCGATCGGAAGGAGGGGATCGACTATGAGGAGACCTTTGCTCCCGTAGCCCGTTTGGAGGCGATTAGGATCCTTCTAGCCTTTTCCGTGGATAGAGGGTTCAAATTGCACACGATGGATGTGAAGAGTGCTTTCCGAATGGTGTGTTGGAGGAAGAAGTGTATGTTAGGCGGCCTCCGGGGTTTGAGAGTGAGAAGTACCCCCACCGGGTGTACAAGTTGAGGAAGGCGCTCGTATGGGTTGAAGCGGGTGACTAGAGCTTGGTATGGTAGGTTGAGGGGGTTCTTGTTTGAGAGAGATTTTGAGATGGGGAAGGTCGATCGGACCTTGTTTTTGCCGAGGCGGGCGGAGATATCCCGATCGTGCGGGTGTACGTGGATGATATTGTCTTTGGTGGCTCGTCTAACTCTCTTGTTGCAAGGTTTGCGGATGATATGAGCGAGGGAATTTGAGATGAGCATGATGGGCGAGTTGCGGTTCTTCCTCGAGCTACAAATCAAACAATCAAAGGAAGGAACATTTGTGCACCGAGGCTAAGTACACCAAGGACATTGTGCGAAGTTCAAGATGGAGGACTCCAAGGCTATGACGACGCCGATGAGTACGACTACGGCTCTTGATGCGAACGAGGAAGGTGAACACGTGGACCGGAAAGGAGTACCGGAGCATGATCGGGTCACTCCTCTACTTGACGGCGACGAGGCCGGACATACGGTTCTCGGTGTGTCCGTGCGCTCATTTTCTAGCGTCTCCGAGGACTTCGCATCGGCAAGCGGTGAAGCGAATTTTTAGGTACTTGCGTCACACTCCCGACTTCGGCCTTTGGTACTCCGCGTCCTCTTCTTTGGCGCTTCATGGTTTTTCGGGCGGATTTTGCGGGTGTCGGTTGGATAGGAAGTCCACTTCGGGACTTGCCGAGTTTTGGGTTCTTCTTTGGTGTCTTGGTCTTCCCGCAAGCAATCGAGTGTTGCTCAATCCACTACCGAGGTCGAGTATGTTGCCGCTTGCTAGTTGTTGCTCTCGGCTCCTTTGGATTTCATACACCATGAGTGACTTTGGTGAGGAGTATACCCATGTCCCACTTCAATGTGATAGCACCGGTGCCATAAGCGTTGCAAAGAACCCGGTGCTCCATTCCAAAACCAAACACATAGAAGTGACGTATCATTTTTTGAGAGACAACGTAGAGAAAGGAAAGATAGCTTTGATCCATGTACCCACACATGACCAAGCGTGACAACCCGCCCGGTAAAATACCGTACTATCGTCTAAGACCGATCCACTTTGGTCATTAAGCAATAATAAAGTATCATCATGTCATTAGTTGCGGGTTAACGCCGGTAAATCACTTGAAAAGCACAAGGATCGAATATATGCATTAGAACTCACTCGAAGGCGAGTCCGGAGATACAACAACATTAAAATCCAAATTCGTACCCCGAGGGGTTTATTCATTACAAACCATAGTTTTTGCCATGATGAAATAGTTCGAGTTTTCAAAAAGCGGCGGAAATAAACTAGCGGAAGTGAAGACACCACGGGGGGCCATCCATGATGCTTTCGGTAGTCGTCCTCCACCCACTCCGGCTCCCGACCGGCGGGATCTCACCGGGCCACACATCACCGAAGGCATTACCTGGATCAACACATTATAGCAAGGGCTGAGTATACTAATACTCGGCAAGTCTTACCTATCGGTGATAACTACTTCACCAAATCTAGACCATGAAAGGCTTTTTTGGCTCTTGGGTTGCTTTCGCTAAAAGTAACAAAGAGTAGGTCCTTATTTTCAAGATTTTAGCACAAGTTCTAGTGGGTTTTACATTAGCCAACTAGTACAAACAAGGTTGTACAATACAATTAATGAAACATCATCTTCATCATCTTTCATCATTAGGGATCTCATGACTAGTGGAGTAAGTAGTCTCGGATAACGGTGAGAGGCCGACAATCGATTGATTTAAACCTTGCAAGGTAGACCCAAACACACGGTAGGCTGCCCCCGCGAGGACAACTTTCCCGGGCCATCCCCGAAATCCTCGGGTCGGGATCGAATCTTACAGTCTTTGGTGCAGGCTATCCGGCATACCCCGCGAGATACCCGGAGTCACCATACACCACTGGTGGCGAGCCGTGAGAGCGAATCCCAAGAGTAGTAATGGTAGGATCCCTCGCCGCCTCATTAAGGTACTCGGCTTACCGGTCCCATTCCCGGCAAATGTTTGGTACGTTCAAAAACTTAACCCACATAACCACTGGACCGGAGCCCAGATCCCATGCTCTTACCACGTGAGCATTCCATGTAAGGACATAGTAAGATTCCTATCTAGGAACCTATTCTCGCGAGTGAGGTCATCACCCGACTTGTAACGGTCCTATAGCTTAGCAGCTGTCGGCCTATCATACTAGTAAGGACAAGGTACCTATGGATCATGCATCTAGGGTTTCATTCGACTCCTGAACGTAAATGCACAATCATTCATAGATAATTGAATAAAGAATTTTAAAAGCTGGGTTAGATGCACCGGAGCTTGCCTTTGTCGACTAGGTTAGCTTGGGCACCCTCGGTGTCGAGCACTTCCACGCACTTGCGGCCTACGCTTCCGCTCCTCCTTCCTCGGTTTCGGGACGAGGGAGTAATCTCCATCCGGAAGATCTACACGGAATGCAATGCACTTTAGGTGATGTGATAGTTTGTTGTCTTATCCAACTGCGGGTTGATCATATTCACCTTAACAAGCATTTAGATAGGGTTTCTCTTTTAGGAAGGTTACTTGGTGTACATGGGTTATCCTTTTATTGAACATTGAGTAAAGGTTTTTATTATACTTGTCATTTCATGTGAAGCTTTAATTCTTTTCATCTTCACAAGCAAGGGTATAAATAGTATTTTTATTTATGAATTACTTTCGATCGGTGATGATAATTAATTATCTTTTAATCATATTAAATAATACCTTTCAAAAAGGAAAAAGAATTAATTAGGGGTTTTTCTTTATTTAATTTCCCTTTAATATTAAAAGGGCTTTTAAGCTTTTTATTAAACAATTAAATTACCAAAAATTAAATGAGTGTTTCTTAAGCCTACTAGCACCTATCCTGGTCCATTGGACCCACATGTAAGTGTTGGATGCTAGGAAATTAAATATTATTGAAAATAACAAAGGCTAGCTAGTATTTCAAAGTAAATGCATACAAAAATAAATAAGCATCAATTTGATCCAAACATTCTTGTGCAAGCTCTCTGGTCCTAAACAAGTCTAAATAACCAGCATGTTCACATGGAATCCCTACCGAACTTGGTTTATTAATTTACAAAGGAAAACATACATAAATCAAGAATAATTATGTCGCCAATCCAAAAATCATGATTAATTCACAGGATGTGCATTTTGGCATTACAAGACAGTGTGCACAAGTGGAGCTCAAGAACATAAATATATTTAACAGCAAAAATCATCTAGGCGGATACGGCGAGAAATGGAAAAAAATTTTATAAAAAGATTTACATTATAAATTTGTGCAATTTTTGGCATAGGCTCTATTCACGACCTAACACACAACATATCCAAAACTTTGCTACGGAGGATTTATGGTTTTTGAGATATTGCGGATCTAGAGTTTTCACATTTGTATTTTTCATGCAAAAACTATAAGGAATTAGCTCGGGCCATAATAACAAAAGTTGTGGGATATTTCACCTCGAATCCAGCAAAATTGGCTTTGCATTTTTCTGATTTTTCTGTGATTTTCTACGCAATTTACAAGAAACAGCCAAATGGTTTTACTATTGGAGTTAACTGCGGGGAGGCCCTCGGAAAGATCTTGGCTTTTGAAATGTAGCCCCCGAGCGGCGCGGGCGCGGCGCGGCGGCCAAATTCCGATGAGCCGCCGCCGGGCTTGGCCGGCGGAAGGGCGTGCGGAGGGGCTAGGGGTCACCGGGGCGCGATTTGGGGGCTCGGCGGGGCGGGGAGAGGGCCGGTGAGGGGCGGCGCCGGCGGCCGGGCCCGGTGGCCGCCGCGGCTGCCGTGCGGTGAGGTGGGGGTGCGGGAGGGAGACGGCACGTGGGCAAGTTCGGTTAGGTGCAAGGGAAGGTGGCAAAAACGTTTAATTGGACTTCGGCCGGCCGGCCCTAGAGCTCGAAGCGGGGCCGCCATCCATGGCACCGGCGGCGGCTCGGCCACGGGCACGGCGCGGGGAACGGCGGTGCCCCTTTTATGGGCGGCCGGGGAGCCCGCAAGTGACCACATGGTCCCCACGGCGGCATCTAGGGACACGAGCGGCCTCGGGAGGAGCGAACCGCGGGGGACAACACGGAACGGACCGGCGGTCCGTTGGGGGCGTTCGTCGGCCGGTCGGCGCGCGGCGCGAGGAGGAGGGGTGACTTCGAGGACGCCTCGGTGTGCGTGTGGCACGGGGAACGAGTGGCGCGTAGCCGGAAGCCGAGGGCGGGCGGGCGGCGCGGGCGGGCGCGGCGAAGGCGCGGCGGGCGCGCGGCGCGCGTCGCGGCGCGCGACGTCGCAGCGCGGCGCGGCTGGCTCGAAAAGGTGTCGCTGCACGCCTGTTTGAACTCACTTTTCTCCAAATTTTTGTATAGAACTTGACCAAGCGGTGAACATGAAAGTTGTAGATCTAGTCACCCTCTACAACTTCTAAAAAGGCTCTAGGGTGTTTTTCTCAACGGATTTTGCAGGAACGTCGTGCCAACATTGAATGTCGGCACTTGCCGGAAAACGGGAGGTACTTGTGAGTCGATCAAGGTTTTCACCAATTTCCACCCAAAATTTGAAATGCCAATCTACATGAAAGTTGTGTCCCTCAACAAGATGGACAACTCTCATAAAGGTAGATTTTCAAGTGTTTAGGTGAATTTTGGAGAACACGGCAAAAGTTCGGACGACATTCGGCGACGTCTACGGTTAAGCCGGTTTTGACCGTGTCTTTGGCCAAGGGTCCATTACGGGTGTGTGTAGGCTTGGTCAAGGGGTTCATTAGGGTTCATTGGCGAGGTTTCCGAGGTGATGACCCAGGTTGACCTAGGTTTGACTGGTGTTTGACCGGTGTTTGACCGGTTTGACTCGGCTGGTCCAGTCATTAGCGTTAATGACGGTAATTAAAAACCTGGGGCGTCACGGTCTACCCCCCTTAAACGAGAATCTCGTCCCGAGATTCGAAATTCCGAGGACGAGATAGAAACATAGAAGAGTGGTCCTCACGGATTTTCCGGGATTACTGCGGGGAGCAACACGATGGGATTATGGGGCAAAGAGCATAACCACCATCGGTTCAAGATTAGCCCATAGGAGTAGTCAAGGCGACAAGTAATGGAAAGCTTTTGCACGAAGTTTACTTGCGGATGCAAACGGAAAGTGTGGAGAGTTAAATTGGTACAGGATCTTCCGAACGATCTTGCTCACGCGTTATTTTGTTTGCAACCTTATGTGGCATGGCCGTGCCACTATGATGCAATACTTTTCAAAAAGTGATGTGATGCACATGTTTATGAAGACACGATGCATATGCTCAGGTAGTATGGTGCTTATGATGCATGTTAGCATGACTCGGTTACCCACGAAACGAGTTAGTGATTGAGAAGACAATCACAGGTTGAGAAGGGGGTGTGTGTGGCGAGTCGCAATTCACAACCAAGATACCTAGTGCGCTCCTAGTGGCAATCAGGTGGCTGCAGCGCACATGACGCCCTAGGTTCCGTCACGGCACCTTTAGTTATGGAATGACAACGTCACCAAACACAAAGGATAGAGTGGGAGATATTGAAAGCACTCCATGCGTATGCACATTAGTTCACCTAAGGTTCCCAATGCACATGCTATGCAAATGCATGCTCAAGAAGAGACATGATCATATTCATTTATTTATTTATTTATTTATTTATTTTCAAAGCGTTGTGAGCAAGACCATGAGGAATAATCTCATGATTGGAAGTTGAAGTAACCACGACACGGATATCAATACCAATAATATCTTAGTGCTTCAACATGTTTAAGGGCAAAAGGGGTTGAAGGGAAAATACAAGGCGACGGAAATGACATGATGATAGGAGAATCACCATTGAAGATTGAATTCTAAGATCAAGGCATTTCCACGGTCTGGTAGAATGGCAAAAGTTCTCTTTTCTCCTGTTGGGTAATCTTTTGGGTAGTCATGTGCACAAAGGCACATTTGTATGCTAGAACTCGAAGCGAGCCCACATACATAAAGACATGAAGTTACGCGAGTTGTGAACAAAAATTAATAACCAAAAATCCGAAACCTCAAAAATTTACCAAGTTTCAAATTAAACCTTTAATATTTTTAATTCAGCTTTTTAAGGTTGAGCATCGATCAAGGAAACAAGATGAATGGTCCTTAACCGGGATGTGCCTAGGGAAGTGTGAACCAACCCAACGAACTAGGATTGAGACTTGCTATTACGAGATAACTAGTTGAGGAGCAATTATTTTTAATCATTTGGTTTAATTAACCTAGCACATAATAAACAACTTTTTCAAAATTTTGGCGGCATGATGACTAGGTATGAGAGGTACTCTAGTTCATAAAAAGCTCACACTAGCATAAACTTCCTTAGAGAACATATGGAAATTCGATTTTTGGGTCCATTTTAGTTGTTTCGATTTTTAATATGCATGCAAGACGTCCTATTCGACCTCACATGGCAATCAAGCCAAAAATCGAAGTTAGTGCGGTGGCAAGGCTTTTATTCGTCTCTCCCTATAATATCTACACTACAATAAATCCTTTGATCCATGACAAAATTCCCATGATGTTTTCTGATTTCGTCACAGATCACACTACATCCATGACAAACAGTCAGATTTCGTCATAGATTCGTAGCGTTGGATATGAAGCCCGATATGAAGTCCAAACACTATGCCGTTGTGCCAGTTTCGTCACAGATTTCGTCATAGATCACACTACATCCATGACAACAGTCAGATTTCATCATAGATTAGCAGTGTTGGATATGAAGCCCGATATGAAGTCCAAACACTATGACGTTGCGCCAATTTCGTCATAATCCGACCACATTGCATTTCAACATTTCCTCATGATCAATAAATTCAAAAAATTCATATAATGTGTGAAAAGAATTAGAGATAATCACAGTCAAAATTTAAAAAAAATCTAAATTTTAATTTTTTTCTAAAGCATATAATATTATATATTCAGTATATATAGATATACCTATATAAAGGCAAACAAAATTGGATTTTCATTTTATAATTTTTTAAATTTACTATTATTTTTAAATATTCAATTGAATTAGATAAAAAAGAAAAAGACAAAATCGTATTTAAAACCACACATAACCAAGCTCGGGATGTAACTGCGGACAATTTCAAAGGTTCAAGGATATGCTTTGTGTAGTTACGAAGTTTAGGGGGGAAAGTAGACTTTCGCGAAAATTGAACTCAAAGTAAATTGGGCTTGGTAACCAGAGTCGAAGTCTGCTGGTGGGCCTCTAACTCCCTAATGGGACTAGGAAGCCACCCTGAGATACCAAACCGGCCCACACAACATGACAGGCCGGCCCAGTTGCGCAAAAATGGAGGGCTATGTGCAGACTTTTTGACATCCATGAGTTCAAAAATTAATTATTTCCAATAAACATACATAAATTAATTTAAATAGTAGAAAATAGCAATTTGTTCAAAAAATCTTGAAACTTATAGAAGACAACTTAAATGTGTTCCTTTACATGTCAAAAATATGTTTGGGGTATATAAGATAATTATTTTTTCAATTAATGCATAACGTGTCTTAATTAGGTATTTTAAAATAAAAAAATATCTTTTTTGCACAATAAATGGAAATGTGAATCCCCATGTGTTAATAGAAGAGTAAATGTAAGGTTATGTGTAGAATTGAGGTGTACATGACCAAGAAAATACTTTAGGGTATACAAACTCCAAAGTTTAAGTTGTATGAAACATTGTAAGAGATCTATATAGTTTGTGAACAATGTATACTCCAATTTTCACAAAATATTATGAAACTTTTTTCAAGCTTGTACATCCATAAAATGATTTTATGCCAATTTACATAATTAATAAAGAAGTTTTAGGTATTATTATCATTATTGTATAACACGATGACTAGTAGAAGTTCGAGTTTTCCCTATAAGTCAATTGAATTTTTCGTTAATCTCTTAGATGTGGGCTATAATGGACCACCGAAGCATAAATATATTTTTTGAATGATTTGAATCTTATTAGAAGTACATATAAGTCAGTTTGGCATTACTTTTGATAAACACGTAGAAAATCATTTAAATGATAGAAAATAGCAAATCTACTTGAAATTTTTTGAAACTCCTAGGTGACAACTTCTATGTTGTCTGTTACATGTGAAAAATAAAGTAGGATCATATAAGATAACAATTTTGCAACTTTTTGGGTGTACTCATTAGTGATTCAAAAAATACAAATAATAACTTTTTTGCACAACAAATTGCAATGTGATTCCCCATATGTTAATAGAAGAGTAAATGTAAGGTTATGTACGGAATTGAGGTGTACATGAGCAAGAAAAATACTTCATGGTACACAAACTTCAAAGTTTAAATTGAGTTGTATGAAAGAATGTGAGAGACGTGTATGGTTTGTGAACAATGTATACTTCAACTTTCGCAAAATCTTATGAAACTTTTATGGCAAGATTTTTTATCCAAAAAATGATTGTATTCCAACTTATATAATATCTGGAGAAGTTTTAGATATTATTATCAATATTTTATAATAAGATGGCTAGTAGAAGTTTGAATTTCCCTATATGTCAATTGAATTTTTCGTCAATCTCCTAAATGTGGGATAGAATAGACCATAGAAGCCTAAATATATTTTTTTTGAATTTTTGTGAATCTTATTAGAGGTCCATATAGGTCAATTTGGAATTACTTTTGATAAACATGTAGAAATTCATTTAAATGATAGAAAATAGTGAATCTACTTGAAAATTCATGAAACTCCAAGGTGAAAACTTATATACATACTATTATATATTAGAAAATATTGTTGTGCATGTAAGACAATTGGTTTTAAGTGTTACTTCACATTGGTACAAAGAAATGAAAAAGGAAAAGAAAAATATTAGACATTGAGTAAATGAATCCAGGCACGTTCCGCCCAAATGGCGCAACCATTTGCGGCCGTTCATTCTCGATTCGATGACTCGGATCGTGTTTCCCTTAGTATATAATGTACTACGCGAGACTAAACCCTAACTCCATCCCGCACACCACTCACTCCGGCCCCCGGCTCCACCCACCTCATTCCTACCTCGCCTCCTCCGCCTCCTCGCCTCCTCCGCCGTCGGCCCCTTTTTCTCTCCCGGGAGAAGGCCTCCCCACTAGGCGCCGGGCCGTCGCTCCTCCTCTCACCTCGACCTCAACGGCGGCTCACCATGCCCAACTCCCCCAACGTGAGGGCGACGGCGTTGACCGGTGGCGGTGCGGAGTGAGGACCATGTGTGGTTCGAGGACGGGTGGATGGTCGCTTCATTGTGTGATGAGTGATTGACAACGTTGTGTGGACCGATTCTTGGCTAAGTATTGCAGGTGCGAGGTTGAGGCTTGACTCGTGTTGGTGCAGGTGAAGAACAAGCGCGAAAGGTCGTCGCGGAGGAGAGGCCTCCGGGTGTGGAGAAGACAAGTAGGCTTCGTTCAAGGGACCGGTGGCCGGCGGGGTCAAGTGCGGGCCGCATGGTGGCATGAACAAGCAAGATGAAGTCGTGGACGGTTTCTTGGTTGAGCCTCAAAACCAAGGTCGAGTCGGGACTACGTGGGAGCCAAGTCATGAGTGGAGATTGGCGGAGGCTACACCGAGTTCGCGGGGTTTCCGGTGGTTCACCGTAAAACCACCGGGTTCCTTGGTTGATCCACAAAGCCAAGACCGGAGAACCGAAGACGGTGCCGCGCGGCGGCACGCACCGGTCCGACCGGTGCTCCGGAGCACCGGCTCCGACCGGTGTGCGATGACGCGCATCGGATACTTCGAAGCGGAGGACACGCGTCGGGATCGCATGGCTTGCGTCGAGGCTACGCGAGGTGCGGTCGCCGGCATCCGTCCGATGGTGAAGACATCAAGAATTCCAAATCCGCCCTTGAGGGGCTTGTATCCCTAGTGAGTAGAGAAGGGCGTTTTAGACATTCGGTTGCCTCCATATAACCCAAGAGGTGAGAGGATGGCATCCAACTCTTGGAACCCTAGCTCATTAGTTTTCCTATTTTCCACCTATTTTCTCTAGGTTTTCCTTAGGACTAGCAAGAGAGCTTCACGGAGAGATCTTGTAGAGAGGGGTGGATGATCGGGCGGCTTGCTATACCTTGTACGAACCTTTGTTTCATGTATAGATGATTCGGCGTGGTTCCTCAAGGTTTGGATGTGTTTTCCCGGTTGTTCTTGGTGGTGATTTTCGGAGCCCTCTCTTCGTGATTTCTTTGGGGTGTTTTGGGGCTTTTCTCTTGGGGATTTGATGGGGGAAATTTGTGGGAACACTTAGTGGTTCTTTGTGTGGACCGGGGAGCGTCCCGGTGGTCGATGGATGACCGCTCCTCGGTGATGAGTGATTGACAACGGGTGTTGGACCGACTCTTGGCTTAGTGCGCGAGGTGTAGGGGCCGCGGCCTAGTTCGTGTTGTTGCGGGTGAAGAACGGGCGCGAAAGGTCTTCGACCTTGAGGGGCCTCCGGGAGATGGAGAGACAAGTAGGCTCGGTTCGAGGGACCCGGTGGACGGCGGGGCATGGGTGCGGGCCACATGGTGGCGACACAAGCAAGACGAAGTCATGGACAAGTTGAGCGGTGCACGGTGGCGGTCAAGTCAAGTGGTTTGGCGGGAGGCTGGACCGGGCACGCGGGGGTTTGGTGGTTTGCCCACAAAACCATCGGCGGACGGTTTCTTGGTTTGGGCCTCAAAACCAAGTCCGAGGGCCCAACACGACGGAGACGGGATCCGGCGTGTCGGGAAGCTTCGAGGCGGAGGACACGCGGCGGGATCGCATGGCTTGCGTCGGGAGGACGCGGGGGTGCGGCAAAGGCGTGGCCGTCCGATGGCGGGACCCACAAACATTACCAAAATGCCCCTACGTGGGTTGTATCGCCGTAGTGTAGTTAGGGGTAGTCGAGTCATTTACCACTCCGGCGGGACTCGATATATAAGCCGGGAGTGTGTGTTGATGGCTCTCTCTCTCCGCGACTTAGGGTTTCATTTCCCCCATTCTCTTTCTCCTTTTCGTAGCTATTTTCCTTCCTATTTTCTCTAGGCTAGCATGAGAGCTTCATGTGAGATTTGTTGAGAGGGATGGATGCTAGGGCGGCATGCTAGACATTGTGAATCTTTCCTGGTTTGTATAGAAGATTCGGGGTTGTTTTCGTGGCTTTTTGTGCTTATTTTCGTGCCTTTGTTCCCGGTGTGATTCCGCGGATTTGAGTGAGTTTCTTCCCGGATTTCTTTGAGGGAAACATGGATAGATGCCTTGCGCATCTTTGTGCTTGATCGTGTGCCCTCAAACGCCGGGAAACTACTTCGATTCGTGAGTTTTCGTTCGGTGCTCTAGCTTTTGGTGGTGCTCAAAGGATTCGCGATTCCCGGTGATTTAGGGAGTTAGGAGGCAAGATTTTTGGGCTATAGCATCCTTGTGTGACGCTTTTCAAGTCCCCAAACCCTTGTCTCTACAGCTTCAACCGTTTGGGAAATCCGATGATGATTTGGGGGAGTTGACTTTCGGGTTCGGGCTATTTTCTGTTCTGTCCGCACCTGGCGGACGGTCCGCGAGGACCAGGCGGACGGTCCGCGCGGCTCGAGTTCGTCCCGTGTTCTTCGTGTTCTTGCTCGTCCTTCGTTTCGATCCGTCGCGATTTTGGTTTTTGGTTGGACGGAGTTTCGGACGGTCCGCGGTGTCGGGCGGACGGTCCGCGGGTGCTTGGCGGACGGTCCGCGTGCTCCCCGCGGACGGTCCGTGGCACGGGGGGTGGCTTTGGGTCGTTCGTGTGATTTAACGGACGGTCCGCGGCTCGGGCCGGACGGTCCGCGGCTCGGGTGCGGACGGTCCGCGATACCCGGCCGGACGGTCCGCGCGGCTCTTGCGGACGGTCCACCCCTCCCTGTGCGGACGGTCCGCCGAGCTCGTGTGCTTTGCTTCTTGGTTCGATTCCTTCCTCCCTTTCTAGTGCTTCCGCGTGTGCTTTGAGGAATCGTTCCTAAGGCTAGAGGTTGATCCATAACCTCGTGGTCTTGGCGATTGGTGCGTGATCCGATCCATCGCTTGTGTGTGACCGGGATTTGAGTAGGACATAGGCCGGGTTCTTTGGGAAGAATTTTCACCGGCTCCTATTCACTCCCCCCTCTCTAGTCGCCATCCGATCCTTCAATTGGTATCGTAGCTTGGTCCCGGATTCTTTGCGACTTTGACAAGTCCCGAATCCTAAGATGGCGTACGTTGAGCGGGGGCGGTCCGCCGCACTTCGATGGCAAGGGTTACCCCAAGTGGGCGGCTCGTATGATGATTTTTCTTCGAGGAAAGGCTGTTGGATTTTATTGTGCTTGACAAGACAAATGCTATTCCGGTCAACATCCATACTCTTATGGTGACCGATGCCGATGCCAAGGCCAAGTCCGAGGCTAATGCAAAAGCCGTTGATCACTTGTGCGGAGCTTGTGTGATCCGGAGTTTGATCGTGTTCGCCATTTGAATCTTGCTTGGCAAATTTGGGATAAGTTGTTGGTTGCTCACGGTGGTGATAACCATGTGAAGGCTCGCCTCTTTGTCTCTTACCGGATGCAATATGAGAATTTCACTCCACTTCCGGTGAGGACATTGATGCGATGTTTCGAGGTTCATCGCCATCGTGAACAACATGAAGGCTAATGTTGAGGATTTTCCGTACCCCGAGCATGATCGGGCTTTGAAGCTCTTGCATGTCTTGGACCCAAATGTTTGGGGTGCTAAGGTTGAGGCCATCAAGGAGTCCGGGGAATTATTTGACTATTGAGTTGGATGACCTCTTTTCTAAGCTCAAGTCGGCCGAGGTTGACAGGAAGTTGCTATTCAAGCATGAGGGCTCGACCGACCATAGTCTTGCTCTTGTGGGAGGATCAAAGGGCAAATCTAACCCTTCCCGTCGACGAGTTTTCTTTGTCCTCTCTTATGTCCATTCCGGATGAGGAGTTTGATGTCTTCGGGCGAGGAGGAGCCGGCCATGCTCTCAAGAAGGTTTGAACGACTACACGAGAGTCGGAGGAACGCAAGGCGGAGCTCGGGGACGTGCTACAAGTGTGGCAAGCGTGGCCACTTCATCGCCGAGTGCCGGAAGCGGAGGAGAACAAGTACAAGGTGAACGAGTACAAGGCGCACCCGAGGCGTGAAGACAAGTACTCCTCCAAGGGCAAGCACTTCAACAAGTCCAAGAGCAAGGACAAGGACAAGCGGCGACCGAGCAAGAGCACCTACAAGAAGAACAAGGCAAGAGCGATGGTGGCCGGTGCGAGCGACGTCGACTCAAGCTCAAGGGAGGAGCGGTCAAGCTCAAGCGGCGAAGATGAAGACGCCGGGAGGCGCGGTGGCAAGAAGAGTGCAAGCCGGAACCTCGGCGGGGCGAGCCGTGTGGCGCTCGAGGGCTTTTGTGGCATGGCCCATAGCTCAAGCGGCAAGAAGAGTGTGAAGGAAGACGGCGACTCCGACTCGGAGTATGAGGTAAACCGTGACCCCGACTCTTTGCTTGCCGAGATTGCTAGGTTGAATGGTTTGCTTGATAACGGTAGTGATAGTGTGCCGAGAGATGCCAAAAAGATGAGGAAAGATCTTAGAGCTCGGCTTGAGAATGCTAGTGAGAAAGTAGGAGAGTTAGAGTCAAAATTGCTTGAATTGAAACTTGAGAATGACTCTTTGAAACTTGCTCCTACTCCTCCCGATGATGTTGAATGTGTTGAATGTGATGCTTGGTTGAATGAGATCAAACTCGCTTAATGAGAAGAATGCTTCTATTTTGGCTCAACTAGATGCTCTTAGGACTCGAACATGATGAGCTTAAGGCTAGACCTACTTTGCTTGGTGCTTGCAAATCATGTCCTACTATGCATTCTAAGCTTGTCGATGCTCGTTCTACCATTAGTTCTTTGGAAGCATCTTTGAAATCTCCTGTTGCAAATGCATGTTCTAGTCGTGATGAAGTCACTTTGCGTAATCTTGAACTTACTTCCCGTTTGGATGTCATCTATGAGGAGAATGACTATTTGAGGAAGGTGTTGGGTTGGTTGTCGCGGGCGGGAACCTAAATTGAAAATCATGATTGAGGAGTTCGAGAGAGGCGATGGTCGTGGTTTGGGGTTTGAGAAGTTGGGTGAGAAAGTGGGAGAGAACAAAGTGGGGAGAGTGTGCACGAGAAGTGTGTTGAGTCTAACCCCGAGTTTGAGGTAATCGGAGAGATCCAAGTCCCACTCCCAAAAGCACCCAAGAACTCTTTCACACCAAAACCTAACCACCTTTGCAACAAGCTTGACACAACCCAAGATCCACCCAAATTCCCACCTAAGACAAATGATTTTCGAAACCGAGTGAAGTTTGTGGGTGAGAAGGGTGAGAAGCCTAGAGAGAAGCGAGCCAAAACCAAAACCCATCCCCTTCGGTGTGAGTATTGTGGCAAGGAGAGGCATCTTGCGAGTTTTGCTACAAGAGGAAGAGGGATGAGAGGCTTGCTAGGGAGCAAGCAAACCGGGACGGTATCGCCGGTCTCGCGGTATTCCCCGAGCCTAGAGTGCCACTTCCACGGGGTGTGGGAAGTGTGAGGAGTGTTGGCGGTGTTCCCACGCAGAGAGGTGGTGGTGGTGAGAGGTTTGTCAGGAGAGATGATGGTGTGCGGGCTGGTGAGAGGTTTGGTCGGGCTCGTGGTGGTTTTTCTCTGGACGTTCTCCTACTCGTCCTCAGTACGGGTTTAGGGGAGATGATCGCAGCTTTGGGTTCCAGAGGAACTACGGACCACGTTTTCCCCCTCGTGGTGCTCGTACTCCTCCCATGGGACATGGGAAGTTTGGTGGCAAGGGAGTGATGTTTGCTAACCCCTCTTTTGAGCGAGATGGCTCGACACCGGTTTAACTTTCTTTGTGCTAACCCCAGTGTCGAGTCGCTAGCTCATTCTCGTTCTTGTTTCGATCGGGCAGCGGGAGGCTTGGAGAACATTTAGTTGATCGACTCCGGTGTTCTCGACACATGACCGGAGATAAGAAGTGGTTCTCCGGCCTCACCCCGGTGAAGGAAAAGCAAGACATCACATTTGGGGACAATGGACGAGGTAGGGTGCTTTCGAGAGGGTGTTGTACATGTGAGTGACAAGGTAACGTTGAAGAGAGTGGCTCTTGTGAAGTCTTTGGGTTTTAATTTGCTTTCGGTGTCTCGGTTGCTTGATGAGGGTTTTGAGGTGCGTTTCAAGTCCGGCGAGTCTCGTTTGCTTGATTCTCGAGGTGATCTTGTCCGTATGATCATCCCCGAGGGTCGATTTTCGGGGCGATTTCTCTCGTTCTTTGGGTCCTGCTCGCTGTTTGATGGCTGGTCCGTCTTCTGATTTGTGGAAATGGCATAGGAGGTTGGGACACTTGAGCTTTGATTTGGTTTCCCGCTTGAGTGGTCTTGACCTTGTCCGAGGATTGCCGAAGTTGAAGCTTGAGAAGGATTTGGTTTGTGCTCCTTGTAGACATGGTAAGATGGTAGCCACTCCCCATCCACCCCTGACCGATGTCATGACCGAGCGTCCGACGTAGCCGTTGCATATGGACCTTGTTGGGCCGGCTCGAGTTCGCTCGGTGGGTGGGAAGTGGTATGTCCTTGTTGTGGTGGACGATTACTCTCGCTATGCCCGGGTGTTCTTCTTGGAGGATAAGAGTGAGACTTTTGGTTTTGTTCGAGATCCGATCGTGAGGTTGAAAAACGAGAGGCATGGGAATGCTATTCGAGCTATCCGCAAAGTGATAATGGCTGCGAGTTTAAGAACTCTCGTTTTGATGCCTTTTGTCGTGATCTAGGTCTTGAACACCAGTATTCGACCCCTTATGTGCCCCCTCAAAATGGAGTCGTGGAAAGGAAAAATCGGACTCTTTGTGAGATGGCTAGGACGATGCTCGATGAGCACGGGACTCCTAGGAGGTTTTGGGTCGAGGCGGTCAATACGACTTGTCATGTTTCCAACCGGATTTTATTGAGAGCTTTCAAGAAGAAGACCCGTTATGAGCTTATGCATGGTCGGGCACCCAAGGTGAGTCACTTCCGAGTTTTTGGCTGCAAGTGCTTTATTTTGAAGAAGGGAAAACTCGACAAGTTTGAGGCTAGGTCTAGTGATGGTATTTTCTTTGGATATGCTAACCATTCTAGAGCCTATAGGGTGCTTAACCTTGAGACTAACAAAATCATGGAGACTTGCGAGGTGACTTTCGACGAGACAATGCCATGTACCTCTCTTGGCTTTGAATGTGCGGGTGATGAAGAGATGGCCGAGGACCTCTTTGAGGAGGAGAAAGATGAAGTTGGAGATGATGATGGGGAGAATCATGAGCCCGAAGGCGAGCATGTACCCACTACTTCCCCTACAACCACTTTGGAGCATGGACCGTCTACATCATGGACAACGACGGTGCAACAAGAGGACCGAGGCGAGAGAAGCCGAAGTTAAGGGGGAGGTAGTCTCGAGGCGTGAGGCTCCCCGACGAATTCAAGAAGTGCATCCCCCGTCGAAGATCATTGGGAACATTGATGAACGCACTACACGGTCGAGGTCCGAGAATTCCTCTCATTTTGCTCATGCTTGCTTTTGTTGCTACTTTTGAGCCCAAGGACATTGGACATGCTTTATCCGATGCAAACCGGGTCAATTCTATGCATGAGGAGTTGGAAAATTTTGAGAGGAACCCGGGTGTGGGAGTTAGTTGAACCACCTCCAAATTGCCATCCCATAGGAACCAAGTGGGTTTGGAAGAACAAAGAGGGAGAGAATGGGATGGTTGTGAGGAACAAGTCCGGACTTGTTGCTCGGGGGTTTAGTCGAAGGAGGGGATCGACTATGAGGAGACCTTTGCTCCCGTGGCCCGTCTTGAGGCAATTCGGATCCTTTTAGCCTTTGCGGTGGCTAAAGGGTTCAAGTTGTTTCGGATGGACGTGAAGAGTGCTTTTCCGAATGGGGTCATAGAGGAGGAGGTGTATGTGAAGCGACCACACGGGTTTGAGAGCGAGTTGTACCCACACGGGGTATACGAGTTGAAAAGGGCTCGTATGGGTTGAAACGGGCGCCCGTGCTTGGTATGGGATATTGAGAGGTTTTCTTTTGAGCGAGAGGGTTTGTGATGGGTACCGTGGATAGAACCTTGTTTCTCCTCAAGCATAGAAATGACTTGCCGATTGTTCGGATTTACGTGGATGATATTGTCTTTGGTGGCTCGTCACATAACCTTGTTGCCAAGTTTGGGAGATGAGATGAGCGGGGAGTTCGAGATGAGCATGATGGGCGAGTTGCGTATTTTCTCGGCCGAGATCAAGCAAGTGAAGGACGGTACATTTGTGCACCAAACCAAGTACACAAAAGACATGCTGAGGAAGTTCCAGATGCAAGATGTGAAGCCGATGTCGACTCCCATGGGGAGTACGGCCACTTTGGATGCGGATGAGGACGGAGAACCGGTGGACCGGCGGGAGTACGGGAGCATGATCGTCTCCCTCCTCTACTTGACGGCGACGATGCGGGACATACGGTTCGGCGTGTGTCCGTGCGCTCGTTTTCGAGCTTCGCCGAGGACATCACATCGACGGGCCGTCAAGAGGATTTTCGTGTACCTACGATCCGCCCCTGGTCTTGGCCTTTGGTATTCTTCCTCCTCGACTCTGTCTCTTCATGGTTTTTCCGATGCGGATTTTGTCGGTTGTCGAGTCGAGAGGAAGTCTACTTCGGTACTTGTCGGTTTCTTGGTTCTTCGTTGGTCTCATGGTCTTCCCGCAAGCGGTCTAGTGTAGCGCGTCTACCACGGAGGCGGAGTATGTTGCTTGCCGCTAGTTGTTGCTCCTAGTTGTTGTGGATTTCATACACTTTGAGAGACTTTGGTGAGGAGTGCACCCGGATCCCACTTCTTTGTGATAGCACCGGTGCCATAAGTGTAGCCAAAAACCCGGTGCTTCACTCCGGAACCAAACATATAGAAGTGAGGTATCATTTCCGAGGGACAATGTGGAGAAAGGAATCATTGTGTTGAGCCATGTCCCTACCCAAGATCAGCTAGCCGATATCTTTACAAAGCCTCTCGACCAAGCTACATTTGTGCGCTTGCGGGGGGAACTTGGGGTTTGTTGCCCTTTCTAGTTGATTCTTGGAGGATTTCCTTTTTGTACCATATGTATCATACCATGTTTTTACTTTGATGTATATACATGCTTTGCTTGATGTACAAACCATGGTAGGATAGCTATCTTGTCATATATCATGTTGCATTTGTGTCATATTGCAATTTAGGATGATGAGCTTCTTTCGTATGCCATATTTGAGTCTCTTTGGCTATTTGTGAGATATTGGTTATATGTGTGGAGAAATGGTGATGTGAGGCTATGCTCTTGGAATATTTGAGATATATGTGTGGTGAGATAGCCTCTTTTGAAATAAATGCTTAACTTGACTAATTACCGATGAAATATGCTCCACTCGTGTGTAGTTGTGTATCCATGTCACAGTTTGGTCTAAATGTGCTTTTCATGCTTAGATTGTGCTTGGATGCCTTGTTCTTGCATTTGGGCCAAAGGCGGATATCATTGTGAATGTTTAGCCTATGTTGCATTCATGGGGGAGCATAAGCTTCTTTTTGCCGCAAAGGCACTTCATGTACCATGAAATGAATCAATCTTGAAAAGAAGTGCATAATGCTTGAAAAATGCTCCATCCATCATGTCTATGCTTAAAATGTCTTATCTTTCACATATGGGTGCAAAACATGTTGCCCGATGTTCACCGGTGGAGAAGTCTCCCGAAGTGGACACATGGCTCATGAACTTTTACATGACATGCTTTTCTTTATGGGTGTTTGCCATGATCTTTTGCTTTGAGAATTTGATATCCTTGTATGATCTTTGAGTAATATGCATGTTTGTGGCTCAAGTGTGACATGGATAGGCTTTTACATGTGAAGCGAGTCTTCTTTTGGTAAAAGCTGCTTAAATCCGAAAATTTTGCTTTGTCACATGCTTGTATTTTCATATATTACTTGTGGCAATGCTTTGACTATGCTATGATTCATGTGTGTGATCTTTGTCTCATTTTTAGCCTTTGACACTAGATTTGGCCTATTTGAGAAGCTCATGTAGTTGTTTATATGCTTTGCTTTGCATTTCGCATTTTCACCTTGATTCATACATTGTCAACAAAGGGGAGAAAAGGTGAGCTTAATGAAAATTCGAGAAGAGGTGAGCTGAAATTTGGGAGTTTGCATGAGTTTACATCCACATGTTCGGGGGGGAGCTTGCATTTGTTCGGGGGGAGCTTTCTTCTTGTTTTCGGTGTGGATTTTGTGCTTTGCTTGGCTTGTGACCTTTCTTCGCCTTTCTTCGGTTTTGGTCATGAGTTGAGCTTCTTTGTTTTTCTTTCTTCTTTCTTTCTCTTTTACTGCGAATTTCATTTCGCGTTGTGTGTTGTCAATGCACTCATCAAGGGGGAGATTGTGGACCGGGAGCGTCCCGGTGGTCGATGGATGACCGCTCCTCGGTGATTAGTGATTGACAACGGGTGTTGGACCGACTCTTGGCTTAGTGCGCGGGGTGTAGGGCGCGGCCTAGTTCGTGTTGTTGCGAGGGTGAAGAACGGGCGCGAAAGGTCTTCGGCCTTGAGGGGCCTCGGGAGATGGAGAGAGAAGTAGGCTCGGTTCGAGGGACCCGGTGGACGGCGGAGCCGGGTGCGGGCCACATGGTGGCGACACAAGCAAGACGAAGTCATGGACAAGTTGAGCGGTGCACGGTGGCGGACAAGTCAAGTGGTTTGGCGGGAGGCCGGACCGGGCACGCGGGGTTTGGTGGTTTGCCCACAAAACCATCGGCGGACGGTTTCTTGGTTTGGGCCTCAAAACCAAGTCCGAGGGCCCAACACGACGGAGACGGGATCCGGGGCGTGTCGGGAAGCTTCGAGGCGGAGGACACGCGGCGGGATCGCATGGCTTGCGTCGGGAGGACGCGGGGGTGCGGCAAAGGCGTGGCCGTCCGATGGCGGGACCCACAAACATTACCAAAATGCCCCTACGTGGGTTGTATCGCCGGTAGTGTAGTTAGGGGTAGTCGAGTCATTTACCACTCCGGCGGGACCCGATATATAAGCCGGGGAGTGTGTGTTGATGGCTCTCTCTCTCCGCGACTTAGGGTTTCATTTCCCCCATTCTCTTTCTCCTTTTCGTAGCTATTTTCCTTCCTATTTTCTCTAGGCTAGCATGAGAGCTTCATGTGAGATTTGTTGAGAGGGATGGATGCTAGGGCGGCATGCTAGACCTTGTGAATCTTTCTGGTTTGTATAGAAGATTCGGGGGTTGTTTTCGTGGCTTTTTGTGCTTATTTTCGTGCCTTTGTTCCCGGTGTGATTCCGCGGATTTGAGTGAGTTTCTTCCCGGATTTCTTTGAGGGAAACATGGATAGATGCCTTGCGCATCTTTGTGCTTGATCTTGTGCCCTCAAACGCGGAAACTACTTCGATTCGTGAGTTTTCGTTCGGTGCTCTAGCTTTTGGTGGTGCTCAAAGGATTCACGATTCCGGTGATTTAGGGAGTTAGGAGGCAAGATTTTTGGGCTATAGCATCCTTGTGTGACGCTTTTCAAGTCCCCAAACCCTTGTCTCTACGGCTTCAACCGTTTGGGAAATCCGATGATGATTTGGGGGAGTTGACTTTCGGGGGTCGGGCTATTTTCGTTCGTCCGCACACGGCGGACGGTCCGCGAGGACCAGGCGGACGGTCCGCGCGGCTCGAGTTCGTCCCGTGTTCTTCGTGTTCTTGCTCGTCCTTCGTTTCGATCCGTCGCGATTTTGGTTTTTGGTTGGACGGAGTTTCGGACGGTCCGCGGTGTCGGGCGGACGGTCCGCGGGTGCTTGGCGGACGGTCCGCGTGCTCCCCGCGGACGGTCCATGGCACGGGGGGTGGCTTTGGGTCGTTACGTGTGATTTAACGGACGGTACGCGGCTCGGCCGGACGGTCCGCGGCTCGGGTGCGGACGGTCCGCGATACCCGGCCGGACGGTCCGCGCGGCTCTTGCGGACGGTCCGCCCCTCTGTGCGGACGGTCCGCGCAGCCCGTGTGCTTTGCTTCTTGGTTCGATTCCTTCCTCCCTTTCTAGTGCTTCCGCGTGTGCTTTGAGGAATCGTTCCTAAGGCTAGAGGTTGATCCATAACCTCGTGGTCTTGGCGATTGGTGCGTGATCCGATCCATCGCTTGTGTGTGACCGGGATTTGAGTAGGACATAGGCGGGTTCTTTGGGAAGAATTTTCACCGGCTCCTATTCACTCCCCCCCCTCTCTAGTCGCCATTTGATCCTTCACTTTGGGTTGTGATTCCCCTCCCAAATCCGTGAGTAAAAGTGCTTGATTTTGGGGTTTTCTTGAGTTCTTGGGTTGGAAGTGCTTTCGGCGGGATTTCTTCGATTCCTCCTTTTTGGACGAGATTTGGTGGGATTAAACTTGGCTATGGACTCCTCATGAGGTGTTCCTGATATCCCCAAAGTCTTGTTCAAATCCGTGGAGCGATTCGGGAGATCGAGATTTGGATTTGGTGGTGTTGACCCGCGGGTGCTGTTCATCCCGAGCTGCCCAGGCTACACCGGTCTGACCGGTGCGAGCCCTGTTGGGTTTTTGCTCGGGTGAACGTCTTGGTGTGTTCGTTGTTGTCCCGTGTTGCTTCCTGTTTCGAGTTTGGGTCCGTTTGGTGGTCGGTTGGCTGTTTGGTGCCTTGGGGGCTTTCGAGTCTGCCATCGGTCTTACCGGTGTGTCTCCGGTCGACCGGTGTAGAGCCACTTAGTGAAAGTTGCTCGGTTTCACCGGCGGGGACCGGTCGGCCGGTGGTGCTCACGGTCCCCGGCCGGTGTGGGTCCGTAGACTCGGGGTTTGTTTTTTCGGTGCGTTCTCGAGTCGAAGGCCGTGTGTGTTGGTTCCTAGGTCCGGTGGCACTCCGGTGGCTACGTGGGCTTGGCCAACTTGGGTAGTGAGTCGGAGACGTGTGTTGGAAGCCGTGTTTGTCTTGTTGGAGTTTTCATCTCCTTCGAGAAGAATTTTTATCGGCTCCCATTCCCCACCCCCCCCTCTCGGTTCGCCGTATCGGTCCTTCAAGTGGTATCGAGTCGGTTCGGGTCTTTGTTGACTCTAACCGTCTAAGATCCAAGGATGGCGTACCGGGGAACGGGGTTCGGGTCCTCCACACTTCGATGGCAAGAACTACCGGATGTGGAACAAGCGGATGGGTGCGTTCCTCCGCGGAAAGGGTCACCGTTTTGGGATGTCACGGTGGACACAGGGCTATGTCCGGCCGATGGATTTCCTTGCTCCAGGGTCGAGGGACAGATTCGACGCCAACAATAAGGCGGTCGACTACTTGTTTCGTGCTTTGTGTTAGCCCGAGTTCGATCGGGTGCACACCGAGCACTTGGCTTGTAGGATTTGGGCGGTGTTGAAGGAGGCTCATGTTGGGAACGCCCGGGTTCGAGCACGGTTGTATGCGACCTACGGAGAGAGTACGAGAACTTCACTCATCTCTCCGGTGAGTCTATCGATGCCTTGTTTCAGAGGTTCACGGTGGTGGTGAACAACATGAGGGCCAATGTGGACGTGCTCCCGTACGATGATCATGATAGAGCGGTCAAGCTCTTACACTCTTTGGATCGTACGATATGGGGCGGAAAGTTCGAGGCCATAGTCGAGTCGGAGAGGTATGATACTCTGATGGTGAACGAGCTGTTCTCGAAGCTCAAGTCGGCTGAGGTGGATAGGGGCATGACTGCCAAGCTCGAGGGACCGACTGATTCCCATAGTCTTGCCCTCGTTGGTGGTTCCAAAGGAAAGACTAACTCTAACCCATCCACCAGGATGTTCTCGTTTTTCTCTTTGATGTCTATGCCAGATGAGGAGTTTGATGACCTTGGAGAGGACGAGCTGGCGCTGTTGACGAGGCGGTTCGAGAGGCTGCACGAGAACCGCGTGAACATGAGGAGGAACACGAGGACCTGCTTCCAGTGCGGCAAGCCGGGACACTTCGTCGCCGACTGCCCGGAGAAGGCCGAGAGCAAGGACAGCTACAAGCACAAGCCGAGGATGAACGATGGCAAGTGCCGTTCGAGGCGCGACCACAAGAGCAAGCACAAGAACAAGTACAAGGACGAGCGGCGATCGAGGAAGAAGGAGGGCCGAGGCAAGGCCCGAGCGATGGTTGGAGCGAGCGACGTCGACTCCAGTTCCGCGTACTCCACCTCGAGCTCGAGCGGCGGCGAAGACGAGGGAGATCGCCGCAAGAACAAGAAGTCGTCCAAGAACACGAGCGGGGCTGAGCCGCTTCGCGAGAGATGGCTTCGCACCATGGCGTTGAGCTCACGGCGGCAAGAAGAGCACACAGAGCGACTCGGACTCTGAGTCCGACGACGAGGTGCATGATGAACTTCCCTTCTTGCGCCAGGAGAATGAGAGGCTTGGCTCTTTGCTTGATAACCGTGATGACATGCTTAGAGAGGCCAAGAAAATGAGGAAAGAGCTTAGGGCTTCACTCGAGGATGCTAGGACTAGAGTGGGCCGAGCTAGAGACACGGGTGCTTGATAGCAAGCTTGAGATTGATTCGCTTAAGGCTAGCCCCGTTGTTTCGATGAGAATGATTGTCTTGATTGCTCCATATTTCTTGCCGATCTTGCTTTGTTTAAGGAGAAGCATGCCTCCAAGTGTGAGGAACTAGATGTGCTTAGGGTTGAAGTGGCTAAGCTTAAGTCTAGACCGCTTTGCTAGGTGCTTGCACTTCTTGCCCCGTTTTGCATGCTAAGATTGATGAGATGCATGCTTACACTAGTTCGCTCGAGGCTAAATTGAAGGAACCCATGCCTACATCTTGCTCTACCCGTGAAATGCATGCATTGAAAAATTTGGAGCTTGCACATTATGTTGATCGTTTGCGGGATGAGAATGATGATTTGAGGAAGTTGATGGGTTGGTTGTCCGGTCATGAGCCTCGGTTGAGGATGATGATCGAGGCCTTTAAGAGGCAAGATGGTGAGGGGCTTGGGGCAAACAAGGTTGGTGAGGGAAGTGGAGAGAATATCCGGAGCCACCAAAAACCCACCACAAGAATGATTTCCCACCAAAACCTAACCATCTAAGGAACCGACTAGACACAACCCCGGCTCCACCCGTGTTTCCTACACCCACAAATGATCTACAAAAGCCTATCAAGTTTGTGAGCACTTCGGGGAAAGTGTTCTTTGGGAAGGAGAGTGAGAAGGCTAGTGGTGAGAAACCGATGGAGGGTTTGAGTGGAGAGAAACCGAGTGAGCGGCCACATCCCAAGCCAAAGCCTAAGCTTGTGAGGTTCCATTGTGGCTATTGTGGGAGAGATGGCCATAAGGAGGAGTTTTGCTTCAAGAGGAAGCGAGAGGAGAGAATGGAGAAGGAGTGGGCTAACAAGGACAAGTACCACCCTTCGATGGTGTACTTGAGCCTCGTATGCGGATGCCCGGGGGGCAAGGCGATTGTGAGGACGGTTCGGGCTTGGGGAGAGAAGAAGGGCGCAGGTGGTGTTGTCGCCCGAGTCACACCGGTCGGACCGGTGCGGGCACCGGACGGACGGATGTTCGGGTTTCGAGCTCGTACGGGTGCCAAGGTTGTTTCGGTGGTCGTGGTTACGGTGGTTGGGGTGGAAAGGGTGCGGTGGTCGGTTTGCTAGGCGTTCTCCTCCTCGTGCTCAATACGGGGATTGGAGGAGTCGTGGCGTTGAGTTGGAGAGGAAGGACGTTCCACGGGCTTTCTTGCGTGGTTTTGGTCCTCCTCCGGGCGGAGAGGGGTGGTTCCCTCGGGGTGGTTAATGTGGTGGTGTTCGTGGAGGTAGTTTTGGTAGGAGAGATGCCTTGGTTGGTGCTAACCCCACATTCGAGCAAATGGCTCGGCATCGGTTTTCCTCTTTTGGTACTAACCCCGGTCTTTGAGTCGTTTGTTCGCTCACGTGCCTATTTTTGATTTTCGGGGTGGGAGACTTGAAGAACATTTGGTTGATTGACTCCGGTTGCTCGAGGCATATGACCGGAGACGGGGGGTGGTTCTCAAGTCTCGTCCGGTGGTGACGAAGAGGTACATCACCTTTGGGGACAATGGGCGTGGGCGTGTGCTTTCGAAGGTGAGATAAAAGTGAGTGACAAGATCACTGCGAGGCGTGTTGCTCTTGTTCAATCGCCGGGGTACAATTTGCTTTTCGTGTCCCGGTTGTTGGATGAGGGCTTTGAGGTGTTGTTTCGGCCTAGTGGTTCTCGGATTGTGGACTCTCGAGGGGACCTTGTCCGTATGGTCGTTCCCGAGGGTCGGGTGTTTCGTGCTGATTTTTCTCGGTCTTCGGGTGTGGAGCGTTGTTTCTTGGCCGGTTCTTCGAGTGAGTTGTGGAAGTGGCATAGGAAGTTGGGTCACTTGAGCTTTGACCTTTTGTCTCGCTTGAGTAAACTCAATTTGGTCCGAGGATTGCCGCGGTTGAGGCTTGAGAAAGAGTTGGTTTGTGCTCCGTGTAGGCATGCCAAGATGGTGGCCTCTTCTCACCCGCCTCTCACCGATGTGATGACTGAGCGTCCATGCGAGCTGCTCCATATGGACCTTGTTGGCCCAGCTCGTGTGCGATCTGCGGGTGGGAAGTGGTATGTCCTTGTTGTGGTGGACGACTATTCTCGGTATGCGTGGGTGTTCTTTCTCGAGGATAAGGGAGAGACGTTTGGTTTTGTTCGAGATCTAGTCTTGAGGTTGAGGAACGAGAGGCACGGAGATGCCATACGAGCTATCCGCAGTGATAATGGCTCGGAATTCGAGAACTCTCGTTTTGAAACCTTTTGTCATGACGTGGGTCTTGAGCACCGCTTTTCGAGTCCGTATACGCCTCCCCAAAATGGTGTTGTGGAAAGAAAGAACGGGACCTTGTGCGAGATGGCTCGGACGATGCTTGATGAGCATAGGACTCCGAGGAGGTATTGGGCCGAGGCGGTGAATACCGTCGGTGCGGAATATGGTCCCGACACTAACCGGTAGATAGCGCCGAGGTCTATCCCTCAATGGTCGATGCTAAGCAATAAGAGACACGGGATTTATCCGGTTCCCGCCGAGGGGGCCGTACATCCGACGGTGGTGTGCTCAAGGCACTATATTGCTCAAGGCACGGGGTGCTCGTAGTGGGGTGCTACAAGCAAGGCGGGAGAGGAAGCTTGGCTTCCAAGTCCCTGGTGGAGTGGCTGAAGATATTGTGGGAGAATTGGAGAATGAGTGCGTGGTGTGTTGTGAGTTCGGGCCTGAATGAATCTGTCCGTCCTCCTGGCTGTCGGGGGGTTCGCCCCCCTTTTATAGATCAAGGGGGAGGCGAATTACATGCACGCCGTGCTATCTAGCTACGTGGGGGAGTGCAACGTGCTACGTTGTAGAGTGGGCGGCCGTCGCGGGCGATCCTTGCGGCGATCCGGTCATCATGGCTCGACTTGTACCCGAACGGTGGCGGTTCGAGGGTAGGAGAGCGGCGGATGGCGGTGAAGTCCTCCGATAGGCTCGAGGGAGGTGCGTGCGGGCCCGCACGGAGTACGGGGAGTAGGCGAACGGCGTTCCTTCCCGACGCGCTTCACGGGCACGGGAGTTGTTGCTACGGCGTCGGGCGTGCTCCCGCACGCGCGGGTACGGCGGCCACGCCGTTACGGTGGCGGGGATGGCAGTCCACCGGCCTAGCGCCTCCACCTAACCCTGTAGGGTCACAAGAAAGTGAATCGAGGGTGCGCCGGCCCCCTTTCGAGGGCTCGGCGCGTTAGCCGTACTGGAGCGTGCGCACGGTGTCACGGGACTGACACCGGCCGCGCTGCACAGTCCCTTCCCACAGTAGCGGGGATGGGCTCCTCCCTAGGGAGTTGGTGCGGCGGCACCGGGGTGCGAGCCCGGGCGCATGATGGCGCCGTCCCGGCGGTGTCGTGGCGTTAAATGCCCGTGTACGGGGACCGGCGCACGCGTGAGGGGCGCCCTCGAGCGTGGCGGACCCCGGCCGAGGGCGAGACGTACCCTCGAGCGAGGCGGAGCCTGCTCGAGGGGAAGCGAGCCCTCGAGCGAGGTGGAGCCCGCCCGAGGGAAGTGTTACCCCTCGGACGGGGCGAAGCCCGCCCGAGGGGGGCGCGCGCCCTCGAGCGAGGCGGAGCCTACTCGAGAGGATCTCTAAGAGGGCCGACTTGATGGGCCGTCGGGGTCACTGCGGCGTGGGTCGTGTCTTGCGTGGTTAGGCACCTGCATGGTTAGGCTTAGCGTGTTTTGGTTTCATTGCGGGTTTTAAGTGAGGTTTTCCCCATTGTTTAAGGGGACCCCTAGGGCTGTCCCCGACAGTAGCCCCCAAGCATCTGTGGGTTTGCCATTGAGGCTCCCGCGGATGCCGGAACCTCGCCGATAGGACGTTCTTCCCTCCATGTTCCGCGAACGCTTTCCGTGGGGCCGCGTCGGCGGGACCCGCGGGTCTAGCCCTCGAAGCCCTACGGGAGTGTGGGTTCTCCCTGCAGGGGGTTAACCGCGAGAATTTGGTCAGAGGGCGTGGCACATATTCCAACCGGCATCGGCGGTGTTTCAGCCGGCTTCGGGGGTGCACGCGCTGCTGGCACTGTCTCCGGCGGGTGCAATTTCAAGGAGGTGTGGCCGTGCGTCAAGCCCCCGAGCCTTGGCCCGTTCGAGGCGATCGGGTAGAGCTTTGCGACTTGTTTTTTAACGCGCCCTCGCCGTCCCTCCGCGGGATGGAGGGTGAGGTTTCCGCAACCCCCATCGAGCGGGTCGCGGATTGCGGATTCCTCGTCGAGCCGCTAGCGGGTGGTTCAAGTGGACGTCCATGCCCCGTTCGATAAGGGTAGGGCCGCGCGGTCCGGAGACACGTCCATGGAAGCGCTTGCGTGGGTTTGCTAGGGTGGGGCTCGGTCCGTTCAATAGGGGACCGAGGGCGCGGAAGCTCTCCCTCGGTGGGATCCCCCGCTAGCCGCCCTCGGCCGGCTCTCGAACACGACATGTGGGGCACCCTCGAGCCGACGGGCTCGAGGAACGGCTCCAATGCGCGTGCCCTCATCGTCCCTAACTCTGCGATCGTGGCGCCGTTCGAACCCGTCGAGGGTCGGGCTTCGAACCTCGATCGCAGGGGCCGTGCGGGGCCGCACCCGGACGGCCCCCGTCTTTTGCGTTTGCGGCCGTCGAGGGTGCGGGCGAGCCGGCCCTCGAGGCGCGGGTTGGTAGCACGGCGCGGCATGGGTGCTTGCGGTGCCCGCTTTACTTCAAGCGGGGCCCCGGGCGACCCTCTCACGCGTGTGCCCTCTTTAGAGGGTTGATATTGTCTCGAGCCGGGGGCTCGTGCCGCCGTTGACGGTGTATTTTGGTGCACCTAGCATGTTCATTACACTTTGGTTTGGATTTGATTATGGAACTAACCCGCCACTAGGCACACTAATCATATGACAAGTTCATCTTTGTGCATGCATTTGGAAGTGTTATGTTTATGTAGGAAAACATGGACATAAAGGACGGATTCGCAACAAGTTCAAAGGAGCATTCATGGAGTCTTGTTCGTGTTCATGAGCTTGCTGAAATCACTTCCAATGGTGGCGAGGACCGAAGTGCTACAAGGAACACCCCCGGGGATTGAAGCGTAAAAGATCGAACTTCATGCAAAGAGAGCCTCCATCTTGATCGCGAGGATAACAGCGTCAAAATCATGCAAGTGGAGGGGGCAAAGTAGATAAGTGCACGAGGACCCACGGAGAAAAAGGGCGACCGAACCGGGCCGAAATTGGGCACGGGCCGGCCGGCCCCGGCGGGCCGGCCCGGCCCACCTCGGGCACCGGTTCGGTCCCGTCTTCCTTGGCCTCGAAGGATCTTCGACCCTAAAACCCCCGACGCGCCGCCAACACGGGGGGGAGGAGTTAATTCGCACCGAGAAGGCCATCTACAAGCTAGAGAGAGAGGAGGAGGATCTCCGCGGGAGATCAACCACCTCGAAGGAAGCACCCTCTCGTGGAGAAGAAGGAAGACACGGCGGAAGGGAAACCATGATCAACGGTGCCATGATCAGCACCTTGATGGGGTAATCTTCTCATTCGTCCATGGGTTGTAATCGATCGTGAGATGTAATCGCACTTTGTCGGATTATCTATCTATCATCTTGTGTTGAATATACTTTAATGCTTAAGGCTTGCAACCATGCCGTAAAGGGAGTATAGGCCTCAATGCTTCCTTGGATCCATTCAATACGCCGTGGCCATCAAAGGTCTAGTCATGAATACCTTCGCGTAGTGACAAGAGCGAGAGGAGGGAAAGGGCGAAACCGTGGTCACAACCCCGATAGATTAGATTGGTTTTTCATGTCTTTAAGCGATTGCATGCTCTAGTATCGTAGACCCGTGGGCGAGTGTCTTCTATTTTGATCGTTTATCATTCTCTCTAGTGTGTTTAGTTGTTTTCTAGTATAATATAGTTAGGATTTTAGTAGCTAGTGTGTCGTTGTTGATCGAACGCTTGTAATCCCCTTGCTCCGCGGATTGACAAGAACCTTGGGAATCCCGTGGTGAAAAAGGTGTGGGGTCCGTACGCTTGCGGATCGTAGAGGGATACGTCTTTTATCCGTCAACAAGCCCCTTTTTTCGGCGCCGTTGCCGGGGAACAAGTTAGTTTACATCGTTTGATTTGCATCTAACTTAGTTTTATATTTTAGTTTATCTTTTATTCGCTATATCTAACATATATTATCAGAAAAAACACTTGTTTCTTTTTTGTTTTGTTTTTATCTTATTGTCTAGATGGAGTTCGTTAATCAACCCGTGGAAGAACCGGAGAAATCATTAAGGGATTACGCTAGCCCTCGATGTGAAGACATAAAGGTACAAGAGTCGGATTCGAAGCTCGAAGCGACCAAGTATGAAATTAAATCCAAGATCATCAAGATGGTGGCGGAAAACCCATTTGAAGGGATGGTTACGGAGAACCCATATAGACACATAAGGGATTTCACGACAATATGCAACACGGTGCGTCAAGAAGGAGTTCCCGTTGAATGGTTCAAATGGAATCTCTTCCCCTACTCACTTGCCGGCAAAGCAAAGACATGGTATTCGGTTGCGTCCTTTGAAGTTGAAGGCAATTGGAACAAGTTGACAAAGAAGTTTTGCGAGAAGTTCTTTCCAATTAGCAAGGTTCAACATCTAAGGAGGCAAGTGATCACTTTCATGCAAGGAGAAGAGGAAGGGATAGACCAAGCACGGGATAGGTTTAATGAATTAATCGAACAAGGACCAAAACTCGGCTTCACCGGTGACGTACTCTTGCATACATTTTTCTTTTCCCTAACCCCTAGTTGCATGCGACACGTCGAAATGTGTGCGGGTGGGGATCTCATGGAGAAAACACTCACGGAAGCCGCCCAACTTCTACAAAAAGTTAGTAAAGCGGCTGCCATGCGAAGAGATTGGGAAACAAGACTTGCGGAAGAGCCGGAATTCAATTCAAGGAAGAAAAAGCTTGCTGAATTTTCTAAAGAGGCAACCCGGAAGTCACAAAAGAGGAGCCAATCATGGAAAAGCTCGAACAAGAACACATCAAGTCAAGAACTAAATGAGACGAACAAGAGAAACATGTCAAGCGCGAAGCCACTAAGGGAGTTCGAGCCAATGGATTGGGTTCCTATTGATTACGGAGAAGTATTTGACAAGAGAAGACCGTTCCCTAATCAAAAGGGAATGGCGGGAGCATTGGAAGTCGATTTCCCACGGAGAAGAAAGCTGAAAATTCATACGACCTCGAAACCACCGGTGAGATTTTTGAAAAGCTCTTTGGAGATGACGTGGTGGATCCGGAACATATTGCCGAGGTGAAGAGGATCATGGGGATCAAGCCCGAAGCATCTCCATACGCTCGCCTTGCTGAAATTTATTCGATCGGATCCGAAAAAGAAGAGAAGATGACGCCGCACTTGAGTTGCGAGATCAACGGAGTTCAATGCAAAGCCTTATGCGACATCGGAGCCCAAGTAAGTGTTCTATCTTCTAAAATTTACGATAAAGTTCAATACCACAACCTAGACTTAGCTCCAACATCAACGAAATTAATTATGGGAGATGGTAGAACTATCAAACCTCTAGGTATTGCTTGCAACATGAAAGTAAAAATCTCTAGAAACTATATACCAACCGATTTCTTTGTTATTGATGCTTACCATAGTAATTCTGATCATATAATCTTAGGTAGGCCTTTTCTTAAGTTGGTTGATGCCGTGTTAGATGCCGGAGAAGGCAAAGTAACAATGAACCTTAATGGAACAAAGTACACATATAACTTTCTTCGTGCTTCTAAACACCTTACTCCTTTTCCTCCCGAAGATGAAGAAGTAGAAGAGATAGATAGTCTTTGTTTTGTTGAAACCCTTAGAGACCCGCTGCAAAGAGCGATGGAAAATCAAATTAGTAATCAACAAGATGAAGAACTAGAGGAAGCGACAAAAGGCTTAGAGCCGCATGACGGTAGCGTGGAGGAAGAGAAGTTTGAAGACATAGGAGAAATCAAACCCGAGGAGCCACAAGTGCCCGAGGTAGACCTTAAACCCTTGCCCAAGGGATTAAAATATGAATTTTTGGGCCCGAGACAAAACTTATCCGGTCATTGTGAGCGACGAGTTGAGTCCCGAAGAAAATGAAGCGTTGCTGATTTTATTAAAAAAAACATAGGAAGGTGATTGGATATTCAATTAATGATCTCAAAGGTATTAGCCCAGCCTTTTGCACTCATCGTATACCAATGGAAGACCAATGTAAGCCTGTAGTGGACCACCAAAGGAGGCTAACCCATGCCATGTGAGAGGTAGTGAAGAAAGAGGTTATCAAGTTGCTTGATGCCGGAATCATCTACCCGGTTCCACATAGCGAGTGGGTGAGCCCGGTACATTGTGTACCGAAGAAAGGAGGTTTAACCGTGGTGAAGAATGAGAAGAACGAGTTGATACCGCAAAGAACCGTGACCGGGTGGCGGATGTGTATCGATTATCGTAAGCTTAACAAAGCGACGAAGAAAGATCACTTCCCCCTATCGTTCATTGACGAGATGCTCGAGAGGTTAGCAAACCACGCTTATTTTTGCTTTCTCGATGGATACTCGGGGTTCATGCAAATTCCTATTCACCGGAAGATCAACATAAGACAACGTTTACGTGTCCTTACGGAACGTTTGCATATAGGAGGATGCCCTTCGGCCTATGCAACGCTCGGCCTCTTTTCAACGTTGCATGATGGCCGTGTTTTCGGAATTCATCGAAGAAATTGTTGAAGTGTTTATGGATGATTTTTCCGTTTACGGGAAGACGTTCATGGATTGCTTAGCAAACTTAGAAAAGGTCCTTACAAGGTGTGCGGAGGTAGATTTGGTTTTAAATTGGGAAAAATGCCACTTCATGGTTAAGCAAGGCATAGTGCTCGGACATGTTATATCCGAGAGAGGAATTGAAGTGGACAAGGCTAAGGTAGAGACGGTTGAGCAACTCCCACCTCCTACGGATGTTAAGTCCTTAAGGAGCTTTCTAGGCCATGCCGGATTCTATAGAAGATTTATAAAGGACTTCTCGAAGATCACTAAGCCTTTAACGCACCTTCTTCAAAAGGACGTGGCTTTCGACTTTGATGAGAAGTGTCTAGCGGCATTCCGGACCTTGAAAAATGCGTTGGTGAGTGCTCCCATCATCCAACCTCCGGATTGGAGCCAACCTTTCGAGATCATGTGTGACGCAAGTGACTACGCCGTAGGCGCGGTCTTGGATCAAAGAAAGGAAAGGCCGAGTTCACGCCGTTTACTACGCTAGCAAAACTCTTAGTGGGGCACAATTAAATTACGCCACTACGGAAAAAGAGTTGCTAGCGGTAGTATTCGCTTTCGAAAAATTCAGATCTTACATCGTGAACTCAAAAGTCATTGTTTACACTGATCACGCAGCCATCAAGTATCTCTTGGCTAAGAAGGAAGCTAAACCACGTTTGATTTGTTGGATCCTTCTTCTCCAAGAGTTCGATGTTGAAATTCGTGATAAAAAGGGGGTGGAGAATGTTGTGGCCGATCATTTGTCTAGGATGAATCGTGGACAAGATGATAAAGAGCCCATAGAAGATAAGATGAGAGATGACCATCTCTATAGAGTGCTTGATAAAGACACTTGGATGATCGACATCATTCGAGCAATACGAAAGATGCCCCTCGATCATCTAGATAAAAACACTCAAAGGAAGATAATTTTCGAAAGTAAGAAATATTTTTGGGATGCACCATACCTCTTCAAACTTGGCAATGATGGAGTGATGAGAAGATGTGTGCCAAGAGAAGAGAGGGTTGAGATTCTAAGGAAGTGCCACTCGGCGGAGTACGGTGGGCACTATAGCCATTTTCGAACCGAAGCAAAAGTATGGTCGAGCGGATTCTATTGGCCGGAGATGCATGAATATACTAAAAGATATGTTGCGTCATGCCCCGAATGTCAAAGAACCGGAAACATCTCTCAAAGAAATTCTATGCCTTTGAAATACAACTTGCAAATCGACATATTCGATGTATGGGGCATAGACTTCATGGGGCCTTTTAAAAACTCATTTGGATTCGAGTCTATACTTGTTATGGTTGATTATGTATCCAAGTGGGTAGAGGCTATACCATGTCGTAAAGCTTCCACGGAGGAGTCCATCACTATGTTCAAGAACGTGATTTTTCCCCGTTTCGGTACACCGAGAATCTTGATAAGTGATGGAGGAACTCATTTCACCGGGAAGAACTTCAAAAGGTGCTTGTCCAAGTTGGGAATTGAGCATAGGGTCTCCACGGCCTATCACCCACAAACCAACGGACAAGCAGAGACGTCAAATAGGCAATTAAAAAGCATACTTAACAAGACCATAGAGAAGGGAGGCAAGGATTGGTCAAAGAAATTAGACGGAGCTTTATGGGCTTATCGAACGGCGTTTAAAACACCGATAGGTATGACCCCTTATCAATTCGTCTATGGAAAAGCTTTCCACCTTCCGGTTGAGTTGGAACATAAAGCCTATTGGGCGATAAAAGAGATGAACCTTGATCTCGATGCCGCGGTGGTGAAACGAAGGATTCAAATAAGCGAGCTAGAGGAGTTGAGGTTGAAAGCATATGAAAACGCAAGCATATACAAAGAGAGAATCAAAAGGTGGTATGATAAAAGATTGAAGAAAAAAGAATTCAAAGAAGGAGATAAGGTCCTCCTCTACAATTCGAGGTTTAAAACCTTCGGAAAGGGGAAATTGCAAAGCAAGTGGGACGGACCTTATGTTGTGCATTCGGTGTTCTCCAACGGAGCGGTAACCATTATGGATATAAACGGAGATCAATTTGTGGTGAATGGACAGCGGCTTAAGGTTTATTACGAACCCGATGTCATGCCCCTTCATCATGTTTACGTCTTCACCATGGAGGAAGAGCCCGAACGTCCCGCCTAGGACGAAAAACAAGGCATCAACTTCTGTAAATAATTTTTCTTTTAGCTTTCTGGAGTTTTTCGCGAAGATTTACTGGGCCAACTTTTACCCATGGGCTGAGGAAGAAAAAAATAGGGCGGTGTGCAAAAACCGGACCGGCCCGCCCCCAAGGCGGGGTGGGCCGGCCGGCCGGCGGACCGGCCCGGGGGTGGCCCGACGCCCGATGACCCCGAATTTCGCCCGAACTCGCTCCTTTTTGACTTCCTTGTTTGGTCGGAAAATTTTAAGGGAAGTATAAAAAAGGAAAATAAGGTTCCCGGGGCTTTTCCCCGTGGACTATATATTTGACCGAATTGGGAGCTCGAGAATCAAACCTTTCAAGCAATGTGTTGCACCCTTGTAGCGGCCATTGAGCCTCCAAGAAGCTTAGAGTTGAAGCTAGAAGCCAAGAAGCCATCGATGGAGGAGGCGATGCGATGCGAGCTCAAGCTACCCGTCAAGAGGACCGCACGTATCCGTTGCGGAGGACGTGTCCCGACCGGAGCTCTTGCATCTCGCAACCCCGTCAAAGGAGAGAAGGTCCCTACACCCGTGCGAAGGTCGGCACGCCTCCAAGGCATCAAGCGCAAGGATTACAAGGAGGTGTCGCCGGAGCCTAAGGATTATGGGGATAGCGACTACTCCGACAATCGTAGCCCGAGCTCGTGGGCGGCCGCGGTAGAGATGATGATGATTGGGATGATCACCCCTATGAAAGGACTCCGAAGGCCCCAACGGCGACGGCAACGGCGGTGGTGAAGGCAACAACAATGGAGGTGGCGACGACGGTGGTGACAACGGTGAAGATTATGGCGACGACGACCCCTTCGGATTGCATCCGGTGTCTTTGTCGAGTTTGCCGTCAATCCATCGCGGATCTCTACACGTCGGCCGACGAATGTCTCCAAGCCATGGAAGCGATGAAGCGGCGTATGGAGGACTTGGAGCCCGTAGTTGAAGATGACTACAAGTTCCTTAACCGCAACGTGCGCAAGCTTTTCGGCATGGATGGAAACATGAGAGGCAAGTGGTGCAAAACTTGCTTGAAGTACCACTAGATCTAGTTTTCCCCTTAGGATTTTTTAAGATACGACGAGGACGTCGTATGTTTTAAGTGTGGGGGAGAGCTAGCTTGCTAGCCTTAGCTTTTGAACTTCAAGTTTAGGTTCGGTTTAATCTTCATGTGAGAGTCTTAGCGTTTTAATGAGTCTTTAGTTTTCGAGTCTCCGTTTTTAAATTTTTGCAAGTGTCTTAAATTAGTGTTGAGTCAAGAAAACCAAATAAAAAGAGTCTTTACATATATCTTTGTGTTTTATGTATTGTTTATCTTTATTTACTTGTTTGCTTAATCTTTGATTCTTGATATATGAACACAAGTATATGGTTTGAAAATCGTTTACCGTGGTGCTTAGTGGAATCGCTACTACTTAAAGTACCCATACCGCACTTCGATCTTGAGCTTCACATGCTAGTTGTGCTATGTTCGATGCTAAAAATTGGAGGATTTCAGTTCTGAAAATTATTTTAAAACCCTTGTAATAAAGGTTAGCAAAACCTCTTTTTCCAAGTTGAGAGTAAGAGAAAATTCCTATCCAAAGCCAAGTTTATTTTTTTATTTTTTTCGCTCCACCATAAGTGTAATTAGCACGACGAGTTAGGCTAGGACCCTTCTCTCTTGGTGAGTTTTAATTTCAAGCAATGATCATGTCCTTGTGCTTATCTTTTGTTGCTAGCCTCGTCATATATTCAGTTCATGACTTTCACAACGAAAGTCATGAGTATCACTGGATTCCATACCCAACCCTATACATCTCTTTTGTACATCGTATTCCTTGAACACAACCTATTTTCAAAGTTTCGTCTCGTCTCTAGCATGATTTATTTAAAAATTCAGATTGTATGCAAGCGAGGAAAGAGAGAATTGAAAGCTTTGAAAAAGTTGTCAAGAGAGAGAAAAATAAAGAGAAAAAGTATGTGTATGGAAAAGAAAGAAAGAAAGAAAGAAAAAAAATCATATGTGAATGAAAGAAAAAAAGAAAGATGAGTTAGCAATGAAGATATGAGAGGGATGGATCAAGTGAAAGAAAAGAAAAAAAAATTAAAGTGTAAGGAAGGATGTCACGTTGATTGTGAGACGAAACTTTTACTCTATTTCCAACCATGTGCAATCCGACAACGAGGACATCATTGGTGCCTTGAAGTCACAATTTTCTTTTGCCCTTGCACATGTCCACCATTCTAAATCTTCTCATCCTTGATATCCCTACATATGGTTAATTCTCATGATCATTGGCTTTGAAAGGTAGACAACCATTAGAGGAAGTTCTTAGTTTGACAATATTTGCGTTGATTGCGCTAGCCCTACCTATAGCTCCACTTTACATGATATATGAGAGATTAATGGGAGGTGAGAGTTTTATAAAATTTAGTTAGGATAGCCACTTCATATGAGTGACTTGAGAGGGCTTGGAGAAAGGTTTTTGTCTAATACTTGTTGCAGGAATTTTTATTTTGAAAATCATAAAAACCCTCCGATGGAAGCAAAGAAGTAAGTACGGCTGAAATTGAAGACTTCAAGTGAAAGGTTTGAGTTGTGGGGTGAATCTTGACGTGGTAAAAATTCTAAACGCCCACGTTTATGTTTGATTATCATTACTTTGTGTTTATGTATTAAAGATGAAAAGATTGACTAACTTGTGAAGGAGGATTAATGATACACGATTACACACCTTGGACGAAATTCTTTTACGAGTACTTGCTCGAGGACGAGCAAGAGCTAAGTGTGGGGGAGATGTTGACGGTGTATTTTGGTGCACCTAGCATGTTCATTACACTTTGGTTTGGATTTGATTATGGAACTAACCCGCCACTAGGCACACTAATCATATGACAAGTTCATCTTTGTGCATGCATTTGGAAGTGTTATGTTTATGTAGGAAAACATGGACATAAAGTGTCGGGGACCGCCCTAGGGGTCCCCTTAAACAACGGGGAATCCTCACTTAATCCCGGTATCAAAACACGCTAAGCCTAACCATGCGAGAAACTAACCATACGAGACTTAGCCTATACGGCGGGCTCCGGAAGCCCACCAAGACGGCCCGACCAGAAGACCCCTCGAGCAGGCTCCGCCTCGTTCGAGGGGCGACCCCCTCCTCGAAACGGACTCCGCCCCGTTCGAGGGGCGACCCTTCCCTCGAGCGGTCCCGCCCCGCTCGAGGGCTCGCTCCCCCTCGAGCGAGTCTCGTCTTGCTCGAGGGTCCGCCCCGCCCTCGGGCGGGGCCCGCCACGATCACGGGCGCGCTGCACGCGTGCGCTGGCCCCGTACTTGGGCATTTAACGCCCTGACGCCGCAGGACGGCGCCATCATGCGCCCTGGGCTCACGCCCCGGTGCCGCCGCACCAACTCCCCAGGGAGGAGCCCATCCCCGCCACGCGTGGGATGGACTGTGCGGTACGGCCGGTGTCAGTCCCGTGACACCGCGCGCCCACTACTGTACGGCTAACGCGCCCGACCCTCGAAAGAGGGCCGGGCGCACCCTCGATTCACTTTCACGTGACCCTGCAGGTTAGGTGAGGGGCGCTAGGCCGGTGGATGGCCATCCCGGCCACTGTAACGGCGCGGCCGCCGTACCCACGCGTGCAGGCGCACGCCCGACTCCGCAGGCACACGCCGGGCACCTGCAGGCAACCACTCCACTACCGCGAGCTCATTGGGAAGGAACGCCGTTCTGCCCGCTCCTGTACCCCGTACCAGCCATCATCAGCACCTCCCTCGAAGCCTATCAGAGGACGCCATCGCCATCTGCCGCCTCCTACCCTCGAACCGCCACTGTTCGGGTACGAGGTAGGCCATCATGGCCGGATCGCGGCGAAGATCGTCCGGACGGCCGCCCACTCTACGCCGTAGCGCGACGTGCTCCCTCACGTAGCTAGGTAGCGCGGCGTGCGTGTAACCCGTCGCCCCCTTGGCCTATAAAAGGGGGGAGGCGAGCCCCCGGCCCGGGGGGGGGGGGGGGGGGGGGGACGAATTCAGAGGAACACAACACACCGTGCACTCACTCTCTTATTCTCCCACAACATCTTCAACCACTCTCCCGGGGACTTGGAAGCCACGCTTCTTCTCCCGCCTCGCTTGTACTTGCCCCACTACAAGCACCCCGGTGCCGAGCAATACAAGTGCCACGAGCACGCCCCTGGCCGGACGTACGGCCCCCTCGGCGGGAACCGGGATAAAACCTTGTGTCATTTGTTGCTTAGCATCGACCATTGAGGGATAGACCTAGGCGTTATCTACTGGTTAGTGTCGGGACCATATTCCGCACCGACAGTTGGCGCCCACCGTGGGGCAAACGAGCGCCTAAGGTCATTTCGTCAACTCCCTCCATGGTGATTCGCACTGAGTACCGTGCTACCCGCTACAACATGGGTAGCTCGGACCCTCTCCCCGCCGGGTTCGAGATCCGCTTCGGAGACTTGAACTTCCAGGCCACGGGGAACGGCTATCTCATGCGCCTCACCAATCGTGAGGTGCTTCGCGCGCAACGCGAGGCCAGGTCCGCTCTGGTCTCCGCCGCACGCACGACTCGGCGCGGGCGCCGCGGGCGCGGATGCCTGCCGGGTCCGTCGACGCCGCGACGCCGTCGTCGCTCCGGGCTACGCTCGCGTCGGGCGCGGTCCGAGCGGCGGCAAGGCGAGCGCGCCGCCGCCCAACGCGGTGCGCCCACCGTCACAACGGCGGCCACCGCCCGGTGGGACCGCGTGCAGTCTCAGGACCGCGCATCCCCATCGGGCTGCGTGGCGCCACGACGGCCCATAACGCCAACGTGAACACGACGATGCGCCGGGTTCCGCCTGGCCGCCACGTCTTCGTCGCCGGGGATCCCGTACCTCGGCCGGACGAGTCGTCCCTGGGCTCCATCGACACGATGCCACCCGCCAACCGCCACGGGTACGCGGAGTGGGACTTCTCCGGCGTGCCGGACCCAGTCGCGTTCAGGCGCTTCCTCGACGCCACGGACTACTGGTTTGGCTGCTCCGATGACTCCCGGCACGGGAGCTACGACCCCCACGCGGGAGTGTTGCGCCGTCATCACCAACGACCCGGCCAACGCCGCCGGTGCGGCGGCGCCGGGAGACGGGGGAAGTCACGCCCGCCCCGGGGGATCGCCACGCGCCCGGCCGCGGGGCCGAGCGCTCCGCCGGGGCCGACGTCGACGCACGGCGGCCCAAGCCCGCGAGCTTGAGGCCAAGGCGGCGGAGGAGTACCGGACGCACGGGCGCTCCGCGCCTCGATGGCGGGGGAGGCCTCGCACGCGGCGAACGCGCGCGGGGGGCCGGGCCGACAGTCCGTGAACGCCTCAACCCCGTCCCCAACGTCGACAACGCGGATACGCCACCACGGGCGAGCCAAAAGCTCATCGCCGCCGCGACGTTGCTACGCGCCATGCCGGCACCCTCGACCCCCGAGGCTCGAGACATGCACCGCGAGGTGCAGACTCTCCTTGAGCAAGCGGCCGTCCAGCAGGCCGAGAGCTCGGCCTCACGCATTCGTCAACAGGGGGACGCACGGGGTGATGATCCTGCACCAGGAGGCGAACCCTCGGTGCACGTGGGTCAACCCGCTGACCAGGGACGCACGCCGGCCAAGGAACGGCTCCTCGATACGCGCGGGCGGCCGGATGGCGATGCCCGCAACGTCATCAACGCCGAGGCGCACCGGCAAGGCGGACGCGCGAGCGGCCGGGGGGCTACCACCCTCGAAGGGGTGGACGCTATGACAGCGGTGAGGATCGCTCCCCGACACCGGAGCCCCGGGCACCCGTGTGTTCAGCCGGGAGATCCGCACGGCGGCGTTCCCCCAGCGCTTCCGTCAGCCCTCGACGATCGTCAAATACAACGGGGAGACGGACCCTCGTGTCTGGCTCAACGATTACCGCCTGGCCTGTCAGCTGGGCGGGGCCACCAACGACGAAGTAATCATCCGCAACTTGCCCCTGCATTTGGGCGACGCGGCCGGACATGGCTCGAGCACACCGCCCGCCAGCCAGATCCATAACTGGGACGATCTAGTCCACACCTTCGTGGGCAACTTCCAGGGCACGTACGTGCGCCACGGGAACTCCTGGGATCCGCGCTCCCGCACGCGAGCCGGGCGAATCGCTACGGGACTTCATACGGCGCTTTTCCAAGCGCGCACGAGCTCCCCGGCGTGGCGCAGTCCGAGATCGTGCACGCGTTCCTCGAGGGCACCACGTGCGGGACCTTGTGCGCGAGCCGGGACGCAGCCCTCCCACGGACTCGAACGAGTTGTTCGACATTGCCACCAGCTTCGCCTCCGGAGAGGAGGCCGTAGGGGCAATCTTCGACGGCAAGAAGGGCAAGCGCTCCGAGGACACGCCCGCGGAGGGCAGTGGGTCCAAGGAGCCGCGCCGCAACGACAAGCGGGGCAAGAAGGGGAAGAAGCCGCGCGCGCGAGGCGCGCGAGCGGGGGCGCAACGGCGGCAACGCCGAGGCCCTCGGCCGTCGACCCGGCTCGACGGGGCCCTCGACCGGCCCCTCGAGGCCGGGGGTGTTCGACGACATGATGAAGAAGCCATGCCCCTACCACAAGACCCCCGTGAACCACACTCTTGAGCAGTGCGACATGCTCAAAAAGTTCTATGGCCGTGCCGCCGCGAAGGAGGCAGAGGCGAAGAAGGATGGAGGCGATGGCGACGCAGGTGGTTTCCCTGCTGTCGAAAATGTGTTCCTCATCTTTGGGGGGACCTACTGTCGACATGTCGACCCGGCAGCGCAAGAAGGAGCGGCACGAAGTCCTCGCCGCAGAGAGGGCACCTCCGGCCTTTCTCAACTGGTCGAAGGATGCCATCACCTTTAGCCGGGATGATCACCCAAATCGCATCCCGAACCCGGGCCAGTACCCACTGGTGGTTGATCCCATCATTGGGAACGCCCGGTTTTCGAAGGTCCTTATGGACGGAGGCAGTAGCCTCAATATCCTCTTCGCGCATACATTGCGCCTGATGGGGATTGGGCTGGACCAGCTGCGGCCCAGCACGAAGCCGTTTCACGGCATCGCGCCCGGCAAGCAGGTTCAACCCCTCGGGCAGATCGATGCCCGTCTGGTTTGGGACCCCCAAGAATTTCCGCAAGGAAACCCTCACCTTCGAAGTGGTGGGATTCAAAGGGGCCTACCATGCCATCCTTGGGCGACCATGCTATGCCAAGTTCATGGCGGTCCCCAACTACACGTACTCGAAGATGAAGATGCCGGGCCCAAACGGCGTCATCACCGTCGGGTCGTCGATCGAGCACGCATTCGGCCGCGACGTCGAGTGCGTGGAACATGCGGAGGCACTAGCGCCGGATGAAGCGCCGGTGAACACACTGGAGAAGATGGTCAACGACGACCTCAGCTCCGCCGCCAAGCACGTCGGCACCTTCGAGGCCGCCGAGCAAACCAAAGGGGTCCCCCTCGACCCGTCGGCCCCCGAGGGCAAGGCGTTGAGGGTCAGCTCGACCCTCGATCCTAAATAGGAAGCAGTGCTCGTCGACTTCCTCCGCGCCAACGCCGACGTCTTCGCGTGGAGCCCCTCGGACATGCCAGGCATCCCGAGGGAGGTCGCCGAGCACTCCCTTGATATCCTGCCTAACGCTCGCGCCGTGCAGCAGCGGCTGCGCCGCTTCGACGAGGAGCGGCGACGGGCGATCGGAGCGGAGCTGCGGAAGCTCCTCGAGGCCGGGTTCATCAAGGAAGTGTTCCACCCTACGTGGCTAGCTAATCCTGTGCTTGTAAAAAAGAAAAATGGGAAGTGGAGGATGTGCATAGACTACACTAGTCTCAATAAAGCGTGTCCAAAAGTTCCCTTTCCTTTGCCACGTATAGATCAAATCATTGATTCTACAGCCGGGTGTGAACTACTCTGTTTCCTCGATGCCTACTCGGGATACCACCAAATAAAAATGAAGGAGTCCGACCAGCTCGCGACTTCGTTCATCACACCGTTCGGGACGTTACGTTACGTCACGATGCCTTTTGGCCTCGAAACGCGGGCGCAACATATCGGCGGCGCATGCGGCACGTTTTTGGGGACCATATCGGGCGGACGGTCGAGGCTTACGTGGACGACATCGTCGTCAAGACCCGAGAAGGCGGACGACACGGTTAGCGATCTTGGCATCGCGTTCAGCTGCCTGCGGGCCAACGGGGTCAAGCTCAACCCCGAAAAATGTGTCTTTGGAGTGCCGCGGGGCATGCTCCTAGGGTACATCGTCTCCCAGCGGGGGATCGAGGCCAACCCTGAAAAGGTCGCGGCCCTCGAGCGAATGGGTCCAATTCGGGACCTCAAGGGAGTGCAGAAAGTGTTGGGGTGCCTCGCCGCCTTAAGCCGCTTCGTCTCGAGGCTCGGTGAGAAGGGCACTCGCCCCTCTACGGCTGCTCAAGAAGCACGAGCGCTTCTCTTGGACCGCCGAGGCCCGAGGAAGCGCTCGACAAGCGAAGGCGTCGGCCGACGCACGCCCCAATCCTTACGCCGCCGCGAGACGGCGAACCCCTCCCGGCTCTACGTGGCCGCGACCACCCGGGTGGTCGGCGCGTGATCGTCGTGGAGCGCACGGAGGAAGGGCATGCCTTGCCCGTGCGAGAGGCCGGTCTACTACATCGGCGAAGTCTGTCGGACACGAAGACGCGCTACCCCCGGAGTCCGGGGAAGTCGTTGTACGCGGTAGTCCTCGCGCGGCGCAAGCTCCGCCACTACTTCGAGGCCCACCCCGTTACGGTGGTCTCCTCCTTCCCGCTAGGAGAGATCATTCGCAACCCCGACGCGGCGGCGGGAATTGCCAAGTGGTCCGTGGAGTTGATGGGCGAGACGCTCGCCTACGCTCCGCGCAAGGCCATCAAATCGCAAATCTTAGCCGATTTCGTCAGCGAGTGGACGGACACGCGGGCGCTGCCCCCTCGGATTCAAGCGAGTCTTTGGACTGCTGTTTTTCGACGGCTCGGTGATGAAGACGGGGAGCGGGCGCGGGCTGCTCTTCGTGTCACCCCTCGGGGAACACATGCGCTACGCGGTGCGCCTCCACTTCCCCGCATCCAACAATATGGCGGAATACGAGGCCCTTCTCTCGCGGCCTCAAAATCGCCATTGAGTTGGGCATCAAGCGCCTCGACGTGCGAGGGGATTCGCGGCTCGTGATCGATCAAGTCATGAAGAACGCGAGCGCCACGACGACAAGATGGAGGCTTGCTTGTAAAGCCGTGCGGGCCCTCGAAGACAAATTCTACGGCATCGAGCTTAATCATGTACCCCGCCGGTACAACGAGGAAGCGAACGAGCCGGCAAAAATAGCGTCGGGCGGATCACCGTTCCCCCCGAACGTTTTCGCACGCGACATCGCGCGGCCCTCGGTCACCTTCGAGCCCTACCCCTCGAGCGACGGCGGACCCTCGGGGGCTCCCTCGAACCCAGCGGGTGCGGAACCCATGGAAGAGGACCCCTCGAACGAGGCGTACGTGCTCTCCCTTCTCGAGGGGTACGGCTCCCACGAGGCTGTCGCGATGGACATCGAACCGGCTCCCGTCCAGGCGGACTGGCGGGAGAAGTACATCGCCTGGATTGCTCGAGGGGAACTCCCCGAAGGCCGGGCCGCGGCCGGGCGCATCGCCGGGATGGCCAAGTCATTCACCCGCGTCGACGGCGAGGCGTACAAGCGCGCCGCGTCAGGCATCCTCCAGCGGTGTATACCCATCCCCGAGGGGCGCGAGCTCCTACGGGACATCCACGCGGGGAATGCGTGGCCACCACGCCGCGCCACGCACCCTCGTTGGCAACGCGTTCCGCCGGGGCTTCTATTGGCCTACCGCGGTCGCGGACGCCAACGAAATTGTACGCACTGCGAAGGGTGCCGGTTCTACGCCCGCAAATCCAACTTGCTCGCTCACGCCACCGCAAACAATCCCCGTCACATGGCCGTTCGTTGTGTGGGGGGTTGGACATCGTTGGGCCCCTGCGGAAGGCGCCGGGGGCTTCACCCACCGCTTGTCGCGATCGACAAGTTCTCCAAGTGGGTGGAGGTGCGCCCCATCACGAATTTGAAGGCCGAGCGGGCGGTCACGTTCTTCACCGACATCGTCTACCGCTTTGGAGTGCCAAACTCCATCATCACGGACAACGGGTCCCGGTTCACGGGCGGAAGTTCTTGGAGTTCTGCGACAAGTTCCACATCCGCGTGGATTGGGCGGGCGTGGCACACCCACGGACCAACGGCCAAGTGGAGCGCGCCAACGGCATGATTCTACAAGGCCTCAAGCCCCCGAATTTTTGACCAGCTCAACAAATACGGCGGGAAATGGCTCCAAGAACTACCGGCGGTCGTGTGGAGCCTAAGGACAACCCCAAGCGAGCCACCGGGTTCACCCCGTTTTCCCGGTCCATGGCGCGGAGGCCGTCCTCCCCCACGGACACGGAATATGGGTCGCCCGGGATTCGAGGCTACGACGAAGAGGCTAACCGGCGAGCCCGCGAGGACTCACTTGGACCGGCTAGACGAAGTACGCCTCGTGGCGTTGATGCACTCCGCAAGGTATCAACGGTCCCTACGACGCTACCAAGCACGCAAGATACGTCGCAGGGATTTCAGCGAAGGGGATCTAGTCCTAAGGCTACGCCAAGACAACCGAGGGCGCCACAAGCTATCGCCCCCATGGGAGGGACCCTACGTCGTAGTGAAGGTGCTCAAGCCGGGCACGTACAAGCTGGCCAACGAGGACGGCGAAGAACTTACCAACGCTTGGAACATCCAACAGCTACGTCGCTTCTACCCTTAGCTAGGATTTCCAAGTATTTTCTGTTGTAAAAACGCATGGCCAACACCCCAGTTGGCGTCACCTATGTAAATACTCCAAGTCTAATAAAAGGGCAACTCGGCTTTCCCCTGAAACCCAAGTTACCCTCGGGGGCTACTGCGGGGGGGCACCCCCCCCCCCAAATGGTCCCATTTTTTTCGCGCAAAAAACGTAACAACACGCGCTAAGTTTGTTTCCTACTTCAACCTCGAGCCATGATTCGAACAGGGCGCAGGTGGCACAGCGGAAGGAGCGTGCGAGCCAGAGACAGCCTACGCCGCGTGGCTATGGCCCGTCTCTCTCGCCTCCAACCCAGCGGGCCCCCTGCGAAAAACGAACTCCCCTAACTAGAATCTACTCAGGAAGAAGGAGAAACAAAAGGCGTAATAAGCAAACAACTTCATTTACAAGCAACTGCCCATGTTCATGAAACGACTTGTTCATTTACAAAAGGCCACGAGGCCAGAATTCTGATACACATAAACAAAAAACGGGCCTAGCGCCCAGATGCTTTCAGGCGAGTGGAGCAGCACCATCAGCGGCGTCGGGAAGAGGAATTCTTCGAAGGCCTCGGCGAGTGACCCGGCGGCGTCAGCAGCAAGCGCGTCCGCGCGCTCCATGGCCACCTCGTCCTCAACGCCCTCGGGCACGATATAGCCTTCCGCCAGCGCCTCAAGGTTGACCTCGTAGTGGGATCGCACCACTCCGAGGGCCTTCCGGACGCCTAGGTGCAACGCCGGCGCATCCGCTCCGTGACATGACCGCCTAGGGGCGCGCGGGCGGGCGGCCGGCGAGCTGCCGGCCCGGGCCTCGCCTTCCTCGACGACGCGGCAAGTCTCGAGGGCCGCGTCACGCGGCTCCTGCGGCTCCTGCTCGGGAGGAGTTGTAGGAAGCCTACGGGGCCTCGGCCCGCCCGGCGGCGTGCCCCAAGGGCGTGCGCAAGCACGGAACCAACAAGACGACGGGGAGATCGAAAAGGGAGAAGCGAACCCTCTAAAGCAAAAAACCAACAAACGGAGTCAAAAAGTCTCACCCTCGACTTGCTTCCTCTCCCGGATCGAGGTCACGGCGTGCGGACTCGAGTGCCGGCTCGAGACGGCCCGGGCCGGCCTCGCCTTGCTCGCGGAGGGCCGGCTCCTGGGCGGCGTTGCGATGCGGCGCGAGCGCTTCATCCTCAACCTTGGAGAATGCGGCGTTCCGCTCCTCCCGGCGACTTCTCCGCCGCTTCGCGAGCAACGCGCTCCCGCTCCCGGCGCCGTTCGGGGCGTCGCCAGGGGGCGAGCTTTGCTCCCGCTGGAGCCGCCCCTCGGCCCCACGGCGGGCGATGCGCTCTCGCCGGAGCCGCTCCTCGGCGACGACGAGGGCCGCGGCCTTGGCGTCGAGGGCGGCCTTCGGGTCATCGGCCTCCTTGGCGCGCTGCTCCCGGCCCGCGCGCCCGCTCCTCGGCCGGGCGGTGCGGCGCCTGCGCCCCCTCAAGCGACGTGCGGAGCTCCCGAGCTTCGGCGCGAGCGGTGGCCACCTCCGCCTCCCGGTGGCGGCCGGCGTCCGCGTCTTCTCTGGGTCCGCGCGCGCATTACATAGCGCCTCGTCACGATCGACGAGGGCCGCGCGGATCCGCTCGAGGCTCGGCCGGCGCGCCGCGTCCCGCCCCGAACTCTCCCGGGAGCTCGTCGCACCACGCCATCGCCCGGTACGCTAGCCAGCCGTCCGGTGTCCTGAGAGCGTCCGCAAGCGCGTCGAAAGCGCCGCATCGCTCCCGGAGGCGGCGGGCCTCGGCGTTCACCCGATCGAACGCGTCGTATTTGTCGTGGGCGCGACGCTCGAGCTCCTGGCGTCCACACATCAAATCTCGTAAGTGCTAAGGCTTGAATGCAGCGCACGAAAACGAAAAAGGAAGAGAGATGAGCAACCGTGGCTCACCTGGAAGACGAGCCAGGCCGGGCCGCCGTGGACCCGCAGCGCCTCGTTCAACGCGCGGTTGAGCGTGGCGCCGTGGCTCCGGAGCTCGCCCCAGAGCTCCTGCTCCCCCCTGGCATCGGCGAACGCAGGGGGATCCTCCACGGCCCCCCCCCACCGGGCGGGGCGGCCGGCGTGGGAGGACGAGGCCTCGGCACCGTGCCCTCGACCCCCCACCATCGGGTGACCCTCGCGCCGCCTCACGAGGGCCCCCTCACGGGGCTCGGGGGAGTTCGTGGGCCGGGCGGCCCACGGTTCCACCCGGGCGGCGGGGAGTCATCCGAGAGCTCCACCACCTCCGCCCGGAGACCGCCGGCGGGCGGAGCCGCTTGCGCCGCCTCCGCCGGCACCTCCACCGCGCCTCCGCGGCCACGGGCGCCGTTGTGGTGCCATGGCCGCCGCCTCCGGCCGTGCCGCCGCATCCGCGGGCGCTCCCGCAAGTCGCGCCCGCTCCACCTCCTCCGCGGTGGTCACCACCGCGGGCCGCACCTCCTCCGTGGCCGCCTCTACGGCCCGTGCCTCCGTGGCGGCCGGCGCGGCCGCCCCCGGCGACCTGCGGGCGCGCCACGGCGGGGCGATCCGCCGGCCGGGGCCTCGAGGCCCCGGCCGGGCCTTGCGAACTCGTGCCCGCCGCCGCGCTTGTCCCCCGGGCGCGACCCCCTCGACGAACGCCGCCGGGTGGGGATCGACGCGTCCATCCTCAGCACCTTGGCCGGTGCAAGAGGAGGAACGGTTGGCACCGCCCTGCGCAGACACGAACGGAGGGTTAGAGCATCTAATCACCAGCAAACTAAAACCAAACGAAGGAAGACAGGGCTCCTTACCTCGCGGAGGAAAAGGCCCGCTTCCTTTTCCTCGAGGCCTGCGTGGACGAGGACGGGGCGCGGCCGGCCGCGCGCCGCGGCGCCTCCCCCGACGGCGCCGCCGCACGCACGGGCACGCCCGCCGCACGCGCGGGCGCGCCCGATGCCGCACCCCCCGATGACGCCACCGCGCGCGGGCGGGCACGCTCGCCCCGCGCGCGCGGGCCGCCGCCGACGCGCCCCTTGATGACGACGCGCGCGCGCATGGACGCGCTCCCTCCGCGCGCGGGCACGCTTGACGCGCGCGCGGGCGCGTCCGCCGCGCGCGTGCCTCCGTGGCACGCGCCGGCACCTCCGCGGCGCGTGCCGCCCCCCGATGATGATTGCACGGCGGCGGGCGCCGGTGCGCCCGCCCCGGGCGAGGACACCCCCGACGCCGGCGCCGGTTCGGCGACGGGGGCGCGGCCGCCACCGTGCGAGGGGCCCTCCCCCTCGGACTCTTCCTCCTCGTCTGCTCCGAGGACGAGGGCTCCTCGATATCCGGGGAGGAGAGCCCCGGCTCCTCGCGCCGCCGGTACTCCGCGGACCGTTGGTCGCGGCGCGCTTGGCGGCGCCCGGCGTGCTCCCTCTTGCGCGCCGCCCGCTCCTGCTTGCTCCCCGCCGCGCCGCCGGCCGAGCGCACGGGAGTCGGGGGGGGTGGGTGGAACGGATTTGGCGATGTTGAACTCCACCGGTACTGCGCACAAGAGTGACAATGGCGAATCAAGAGACGAAAGCAAAACCAAGAACTAATACGAAATCGGGAACCCAACTCACCCGCGGGCCCGTAGGGAGCATCTCGATGTCCCACGGGGTCCGACCCGCGGTGGCGGCGTCCCGGGTGTCGACGGCGCTCCGCGCCGGGTGAGCGCGTACGGCCGGCTCCGGCGGCGTCGGGAGCATCCGCGACCTCGCCGGGTCGACGGGGTTGGCCGCCTCGTCATCTCGAAGATGCGGAGCGGCCTCTCCATCAACGGCACGATTCGCCGGTGATGAAGGAAGGCGAGGACGCCCATCGCGTTGAGCCCGTCCCTCGCCGGCCGCCGCGCGGGCGGCGAGGACGGACTCTTGCCGCGCCCGATGTTGGGCCGTAGACACCCCGTAGCCCCGGGGAGGCGGGCCTCTCCTTGAACACCGGCCGGTGTAGGGGGGAAGGCCGGGCTCGGCGTTGCGCGGATAAAACCATCCCCGCTCCCCGGCCGGCGTTGTTCGTCGTCATGGTGCAGGGGATGTAGAAATCCTTGAGCTGCCCCCGCAGGGCCAGCGACATCCCGCCGGCGCGCACCGCGCGGCGGGTCCTCGGCTCCGATGTGGGCTGCGTGACGAGCTCCCCGCGGAAAAGGTGAACCCAGAGCTCCCAGTTGACCGGGATCCCCAGGTACCCTTCGCAGACGCCCACGAACGTGGCCGCCTGCGAGATCGCGTTGGGGGCGAAGTTGTGCAGCTCCACCCCGTAGTAGTGGCACATTGCCCGCATGAAGGTGCTCGCCGGCGCGTTGAAGCCGCGCTCGTGGTAGCGGAGGAAGCTCACCACGTAGCCCTCCGGCGGGTTGGGCTCGTGGTGCGTCGCCGGCGGCACGATCCACTCTGCCGGGCGCCCTTCTTCGTTGGCCGACAGCAGGCCGGCGGCGACCAACTCGCCAAGCGCGAGCGGGTCACCGTCGACCTCTCCCGGGCGTACGGCTCCGGGATCCTAATGGGAAGGCGAGGCGGCGCCATGAGGGGGGACGAACGAATGCGAAGGCGGAGGACAAGGAAACGAGGAAAAAGCTCTAGCGGCGAGACCGCGCGGTGGCGAGAGCGAGGCGAAGGCGAAGGGACGGGGGACCGAAAGTGGTAAGGTGCCAAGGTAAAAAACCGCCGTCCACTCCTCCCCGCGTTTTATAGGCGACGGGCGAGTTCTCGGAGCGGACGCCCCGCCGACGTGCGCTGCGGGGAATCTTTCCATCACGTCGACGGGTGGGCCCCACCACGACCGCGGCGGCTCTAACAACTTGCGGGCGGGTCATCATTACGGCGAGGACCGGCCGCAACCGAGGCAAAACCGTCACGTCCGCCCGTCGCGCCGCCCACTACGCGCGCGCGCGGCGCGCGGCGCCTAAAAAGGCGCGCCCGCGCCTGCAAAACCGCGGCCACGACCGCAAAGCGATTAAATGCCGGGCCCCTTGCCAAGCAAGGAGAGCCCTCGAGCGAGGCGAATCCTCGGCTCGAAACAAAGGCGACCCTCGATGGGATGACGGCGTGAGAAGGTCGCCGGGACTGCTCGGTGTAGAGCGAGGCAACCGCGGGCACCCATGCCACGTGAAGCCCTCGAGTGGCGTGACCCTCGGCTCGAAACGAGAGGCGACCCTCGATGGGATATCGGCGTGAGAAGGTCGCCGGGACTGCTCGGTGTAGAGCGAGGCAACCGCGGGCACCCATGCCACGTGAAACCCTCGAGCGGCATGACCCTCCGCTCGAGACAATGTCAACCCTCTAAAAGAAGGCACGCGCGTAAGAGGATCGCCCAGGTCACGCTTGAAAAAGAGCGGCACCGAAAGCACTCATGCCGCGCCATGCCACCAACCAGGCACCTCGAGGGTCGGCACGTCCAGACCCCTCGACGGCCGCAAACGCGAAAAGACGGGGCTGTCCATGCACGGCCCCGCACGGCCTTGCGATCGGAGGTTCGAAGCCCGACCCTCGACGGGTTCGAACGGGCGCCCCGGATCACGAGTTAGGGACGACGAGGGCACGCGCATTCGAGCCGTTCCTCGAGCCCGTCGGCTCGAGGGTGCCCCACATGTCGTGTTCGAGAGCCGGCGAGGGCGGCTAGCGGGGGGGATCCCACCGAGGGAGAGCTTCCGCGCCCTCGGTCCCTAGCGAACGGGACCGAGCCCCACCTAGCAAACCCACGCAAGCGCTTCCATGGACGTGTCTCGGACCGCGCGGCCTACCCTTATCGAACGGGGCATGGACGTCCACCCGAACCACCCGCTAGCGGCTCGACGAGGAATCCGCGATTCGCGACCCGCTCGATGGGAGTCGTGGAGACCTCACCCTCCGTCCCGCGGAGGGACGGCGAGGGCGCGTTAAAAAACAAGTCGTCGGGGCTCGACCCGATCGCCTCGAACGGGCCAAGGCTCGGGGGGCTTGACGCACGGCTACACCTCCTTGAAATTGCACCCGCCGGGAGACACGGTGACGGGGGGAGCGTGCACCCCCGAAGCCGGCCGAAACACCGCCGATGCCGGTTGGCATATGTGCCACGCCTTTCGACCGAGTTCTCACGGTTAACCCCCTGCGGGGAGAGCCCACACTCCGCGGGGCTTCGGGGGCTAGACCCGCGGGTCCGCCGACGCGGCCCCACGGAAAGCGTTCGCAAACAAGGAGGGAAGAACGTCTTATCGGTAGGTTCCGGCATCCGCGGGAGCCTCAATGGCAAACCCGCGGATGCTCGGGGGCTGCGTCGGGGACCGCCCTAGGGGTCCCCTTAAACAACGGGGAATCCTCACTTAATCCCGGTATCAAAACACGCTAAGCCTAACCATGCGGGAAACTAACCATACGGGACTTAGCCTATGCGGCGGGGCTCGGGAAGCCCACCAAGACGGCCCCGACCGGGAAGACCCCTCGAGCGAGGCTCCGCCTCGTTCGAGGGGCGACCCCCCTCCTCGAAACGGACTCCGCCCCGTTCGAGGGGCGACCCCTTCCCTCGAGCGGTCCCGCCCCGCTCGAGGGCTCGCTCCCCCTCGAGCGAGTCTCGTCTTGCTCGAGGGTCCGCCCCGCCCTCGGCCGGGGCCCGCCACGCTCACGGGCGCCCGCACGCGTGCGCCGGCCCCGTACTTGGGCATTTAACGCCCCGACGCCGCGGGGACGGCGCCATCATGCGCCACGGGCTCACGCCCGGTGCCGCCGCACCAACTCCCCAGGGAGGAGCCCATCCCCGCCACGCGTGGGATGGACGTGCGGTACGGCCGGTGTCGGTCCCGTGACACCGCGCGCCCACTACCGTACGGCTAACGCGCCCGATCCTCGAAAGAGGGCCGGGCGCACCCTCGATTCACTTTCACGTGACCTCCGGAGTTGGGTGAGGGGCGCTAGGCCGGTGGATGGCCATCCCGGCCACCGTAACGCGGCGCGGCCGCCGTACCCACGCGTGCGGGCGCACGCCCGACTCCGCGAGGCGCACGCCCGGGCCTTTGCGGCAACCACTCCACTACCGCGAGCTCATTGGGAAGGAACGCCGTTCGCCCCGCTCCCGTACCCCGTACCGGCCATCATCGGCACCTCCCTCGAAGCCTATCGGAGGACGCCATCGCCATCGCCGCCTCCTACCCTCGAACCGCCACTCGTTCGGGTACGAGGTAGGCCATCATGGCCGGATCGCGGCGAAGATCGTCCGGACGGCCGCCCACTCTACGCCGTAGCGCGACGTGCTCCCTCACGTAGCTAGGTAGCGCGGCGTGCGTGTAACCGTCGCCCCCTTGGCCTATAAAAGGGGGGAGGCGAGCCCCCGGCCCGGGGGGGGGGGGGGGGGGGGACGATTCGAGGAACACAACACACCGTGCACTCACTCTCTTATTCTCCCACAACATCTTCAACCACTCTCCCAGGGACTTGGAAGCCACGCTTCCTCTCCCGCCTCGCTTGTACTTGCCCCACTACAAGCACCCCCGGTGCTGAGCAATACAGTGCCACGAGCACGCCCCTGCTGGACGTACGGCCCCCTCGGCCGGAACCAGGATAAAACCTTGTGTCATTTGTTGCTTAGCATCGACCATTGAGGGATAGACCTAGGCGTTATCTCTTGGTTAGTGTCGGGACCATATTCCGCACCGACATAAAGGACGGATTCACAACAAGTTCAAAGGAGCATTCATGGAGTCTTGTTCGTGTTCATGAGCTTGCTGAAATCACTTCCAATGGTGGCGAGGACCGAAGTGCTACAAGGAACACCCCCGGGGATTGAAGCGTAAAAGATCGAACTTCATGCAAAGAGAGCCTCCATCTTGATCGCGAGGATAACAGCGTCAAAATCATGCAAGTGGAGGGGGCAAAGTAGATAAGTGCACGAGGACCCACGGAGCAAAAAGGGCGACCGAACCGGGCCGAAATTGGGCCCGGGCCGGCCGGCCCGGCGGGCCGGCCCGGCCCACTTCGGGCACCGGTTCGGTCCCGTCTTCCTTGCCCTCGAAGGATCTTCGACCCTAAAACCCCCGACGCGCCGCCAACACGGGGGGGAGGAGTTAATTCGCACCGGGAAGGCCATCCACAAGCTAGAGAGAGAGGAGGAGGATCTCCGGCGGGAGATCAACCACCTCGAAGGAAGCACCCTCTCGTGGAGAAGAAGGAAGACACGGCGGAAGGGGAAACCATGATCAACGGTGCCATGATCGGCACCTTGATGGGGTAATCTTCTCATTCGTCCATGGGTTGTAATCGATCGTGAGATGTAATCGCACTTTGTCGGATTATCTATCTATCATCTTGTGTTGAATATACTTTAATGCTTAAGGCTTGCAACCATGCCGTAAAGGGAGTATAGGCCTCAATGCTTCCTTGGATCCATTCAATACGCCGTGGCCATCAAAGGTCTAGTCATGAATACCTTCGCGTAGTGACGGTACGAGAGGAGGGAAAGGGCGAAACCGTGGTCACAACCCTGATAGATTAAATTGGTTTTTCATGTCTTTAAACGATTGCATGCTCTAGTATCGTAGACCCGTGGGCGAGTGTCTTCTATCTTGATCATTTATCATTCTCTCTAGTGTGTTCAGTTGTTTTCTAGTATAATATAGTTAGGGTTTTAGTAGCTAGTGTGTCGTTGTTGATCGAACGCTTGTAATCCCCTTGCTCCGCGGATTGACAAGAACCTTGGGAATCCCGTGGTGAAAAAGGTGTGGGGTCCGTACGCTTGCGGATCGTAGAGGGATACGTCTTTTATCCGTCAACGGCCGCTCGAGGGTTTTACGTGGCATGGGTACCCGCGGTGCCCTGCTTTACATCAAGCGAGGTCCGGGCGGCCTTCTCACGTCAATGTCCCATCGAGGGCTGTTTTCGTTTTGAGCCGAGGGGCTCGTGCCGCTCAAGGGTTTTACGCGGCATGGGTGCCCGCGGTGCCCTCGCTTACTTCAAGCGGGGCCCCGGCGACCCTCTCGCGCCGATATCCCATCGAGGGCTATTGTCATCTTGAGCCGGGGGTCCGCCCGCTCGAGGGTTCTCCTTGCTTGGCAAGGGACCCGGTCATTAAATGCCTCGCGGTCGAGGGCTGCGGTTTTTTGCGGCGCGGGCGCGTCTTTTTAGGCGGCGCAGCCGCGCGCGCGCGCGTAGTGGGCGGCGTGGCGGTGGACGTGGTCGCTCGCCTCGGTCCCGCGGGTCTTCGCCGTGATGATGGCCCGCCCGCGGTGATGTGGCCGCTGCGGTCGTGGTGGGGCCCGTTCGTCGGCGTGAAGGGAAGATTCCCCTGCGGTTAATGCGAGCGGGGCATCCGCTCCGGAGGAGCTCGCCCGTCGGCTTATAAATCCGAGGGGTGGAGGAGACGGCGGTTTTTTTTACCTTAACACCTCACCATTTTCGGTCCCCCGCCCCCTTCGTCTTCATCTCGCCCTTGCCACCGTGCGGTGTCGCCGTTAGAGATTTTCTTCGTTCCTTGTCCTCCGCCTCCTCGCTTTTCCTTGCCTTCTTCATGGGCGCCTCGGCCTCCCCCCCTCACGATCCCGGAGCCGTACGCTTGGGAGAGGTCCACGGTGACGCCGCCGGCCCTTGGCGAGCGGTTGCCGCCGCCAGCGTCGGCGAATGAGGATGGCCGCCCGACGGAGTGGATCGTGCCGCCGCGGGGGACGCGCGCGCCCAACCCGCCGGGAGGGTTACGTGGTGAGCTTCATCCGCTACCACGAGCGGGGCTTCAACGCGGCGGCGAGTGCTTCATGCGGGCGATGTGCCACCACTACGGAGTGGAGCCGCACAACTTCGCCCCCAATGCGATTTCGCAAGCGGCCACGTTCGTGGGCGTCCCGCGAAGGGTACCGGGGGATCCCGCGTCAGCGGGAGCTGCGGGTTCACCTTTTCCGCGCGGAGCTCTTCACGCAGCCCACGACGAAGCCGAGGACCCGCCGCGCGGTGCGCGCCGGCGGGATGTCGCTGCCCCGCGGGGGCAATTCAAGAACGTCTACATCCCCCGCACCATGACGACGAACAACGCCGGGCCGGGAGCGGGGATGGTTCTACTTGCGCAACACCGAGCCCGGCCTCCCCCCTACACCGATCGGGTGTTCGGGGAGAGGCCCGACTTCGGGGCTACGGGGTATCCACGTCCCGAAAGCATCGGAGGCGGCGGGAGTCGGTCGGCCCCGGCCGCCCCGCAGCCGCCCGGCGGCGATGGGGCTGAACGCGATGGGCGTCCTCGCCTTCCTCCATCATAGGCGGGTCGTGCCTTTGATGGAGAGGCCGCTCCGCATCTTCGAGATGACAGAGGCGGCCAACCCCGTCGATCTGGCGAGGTCGCGGATGCTCCCGACGCCCCTCGAGCGGCCATATGCGCTCACCCGGCGCGGAGCGCCGTCGACACCCGGCGCCGATGCTCGCGGGGCCGGACCCCCATGGGACCTCGAGATGCTCCCCACCGGCCCGCCGGGTGAGTTTGGTTCTTGATTTTGTTTTGGTTCTTGGTCTTGCTTCGTCTCCCGACGCGTCCTTGTTGCTCCCGTGTGCGGCGGTGAGCTTCACCGTCGCCAAGTCCGTTCCGCCCCACCCCCGACTCCCGCGCGCTTGGCCGGGTGGCGCGGCGGGGGGAGCGAGGAGCGGGCGGCGCGCGGGTGGGGGCGCGCGAGGCGACATCAAGCGCGCCGCGACCGGCGAGCCGCGGAGTACCGGCGGCGCGAAGAGCTGGGGCTCTCCTCCTCGGGGACCGAAGAGTACTCGTCCTCGGAGGAGGACGAAGAGGAAGAGGCTGAGGGGGAGGGCCCCTCTGACAGGTGGCGGCCTCGCTCCCCCCGCCGCCGGAGCCCGGCGCCGGCGGCGAGGGTGGCAGTCGGCGGGGGGCGGGCGCAACGGCGCCGCCGCCGCCGTGCATCGACATCGGGGGGCGCCGCGCGCCGCGAGGGCGCGGCGCGCTCCTCGGGGGCGCGCACGGCGAGCGCGCCCGTGCGCGCATCGAGCGTGCCGCGCGCGCGCGCGGCGTCGTCGGGGAGCGGGCGGGCGGCGCACCCGCACGCGGGGGCGAGCGTATGTTGACGGTGAATTTCCGTCAACCTAGAGTACTTGTTATACATTGGTTTCGATTATGATTTGCAACTAACCGGCCACTAGGCATACTAATGATATAACAAGTTCACACTTGCATGTCGATTTTGGAGTTTGTTGTTTACGCGAGAAATCTACGCTAATGAGGAGACTTTCGGGATAAGTTCACCAAGCACTTTGGAAGAAGATCATGAAGCCCGACAAGAGTCAAGACACACGATGAACATGACTCCAAATGACCCGAGACCGAAGCGTCAACGTGCAAATCTTCAGGGACTCAACCAGAAAACAGCGAAGCTTGCATAGCAAGGATTCAAGCCTTAACCGTGAAGGAAACGACGTCAAAGGCCCACATGCAAGTGCACACGAATAAGGGATCACGGGAGAAGCAACCGGCGAGGAAACCGGGGCCGAACCGGCCGAAGTGGGCACTGGGCCGGCCGGCCTGGGGCCGACCGGCCCGGCCCCACTCCGGGGTCGGTTCGGTCCCCCCTTTGCCCTAGATGTTCATCTATTTATTCCCTCCGCCGCCGTCGACCGACACATCGAACAAATCATCCTACCGACGCCAATCACCGAACACCGCCGCCGCAAGATGAGGGAGAGAGTTAGATGAGCTCGTCGCAAGGATCAACGCCGGCGAGAGAGAAGGAAGCAAGAGGAGGACTCCAAGCTGTTGACCTAGGGGTGTTCCCAAGCTCCATCACCGCCATCTTCATCGACGACGTTCTCCGGAGTCTCCATCACCCCTATGTGCTTCAATCCGTGTAAGATGATGGGGTAATGTCTCCGTTCATCCCTAGGATTAGATGGATACATGCTATGTGATCGCTACTCGATTTGTGGTTTCAATCTATTGTTTTCATGTTGATGATGCTTTGATGATTAAGGTTAGCTACCATGTTTTTCGGGCGTATGATATCCGCTACTCCCATAGATTCCATCAACATACCGTGTCCATCATAGTTCTAGTCACGAATACCTTCGCGTAGTGACGATACGAGAGGAGGGAAAGGGCGAAACCGTGGTCACAACCCCCGGTAGATTGGTTTACCGCTTTCGTGTAGTAGATGCATACCATGTTATCCTAGATCCTAGGGAGGGAACGCTTATCTTTCTTGCTCACTCTCTTGTGTTCACCCCTTTATATCTAGTTTAACCCTAGATTTGTTTGATCAACTTAACTTAGATTAACTTAGGTTAGATTGTCTTTACTTTTAGATTAATACTCTCTTTCAAAGGTTTTCCATTCAACTAGATTAGTGCTTGGTTAAGCGCTAGTAATCCCCTTGCTCCGCGGATTGACAAGAACCTTGGGAATCCCGTGGTGAAAAAGGTGTAGGTCCGTACGCTTGCGGATCGTAGAGGGATACGTCTTTTATCCGTCAACAAGCCCCTTTTTTCGGCGCCGTTGCTAAGGGGAGCAAGCCAGTTTGCTACGTTTAATCTAGTATTAATTTTGTTGATTACTAACACCTAACCCTTATTTTCTAAAAAAAAAGAAAAAAATCTTTTTCTGTTTTTTTTCTACTTTTCTTGTGCCTAGATGGATTTGTTCACCTCACCATTGGAAGGCAAAGAGATGTCGCTAAGGGAGCTAGCAATGCCGTCAATGGAAGACATTGAGATGCAAAAATCAGATTTGACGTTTGCTACAACCCACTATGAAGTGAAGCCTGGAATCATCGAGTTAGTGGCGACAAAACCATTTAGAGGATTGGAGGATGACAACCCATATAGACACATTAAGGAATTCACGATGTTATGCAACACGGTCCAACAAAAAGGAGTTCCGCCGCTTGGTTCAAGTGGAATGTTTTTCCATTCTCTCTCGAAGATGAAGCGCGAAGATGGTACACACTTGTGTCCGTTGAAGCAAAAGGAAATTGGGATGAGCTAGTGAAGAAATTTCTTTTGAAGTTCTTTCCCATAAGCAAGGTCCAAGACTTAAGGAGGCAAGTGCTCACTTTCAAGCAAGGAGAGGATGAAGGAATTGATGAAGCATGGGACCGATTTAATGAACTACTTGAGCGAGGCCCGAACTTGGGATTTTCCGGTGACTTGATGTTGCATACCTTTTATTTTTCACTAACCCCTAACTCGTCTCGTTTTGTAAGCATGTGTGCGGGCGGTGATATATTGGATAAAACAATTAGTGAAGCCGCACAAATCTTACAAAGGATAAGCAATGGACAAAGAACAATACGAGATTGGCAAAGATGTTGTCAAGAGGAGCAAAACGACAAAAGCAAGCCCAAGGTGCTTGCTGAAATTTCCGAAAAAGATGAACCGAAGGTCAAGGAAGATGAACCGACCATACAAGAAAGTGAAGATCCACTTCCCAAGGTAAGAGAAGTCATTTCGGATGTTAAATATGTTGAAATTAACATGAATGTAGGCCGAAGTATGTGGAATGCTAGACCATTGGCGGAGTTCAAGCAATCCGGTTGGGTTCAAGTTGATTTCGCCCCACTAATTAACTACCGAAGGAAGGAGGGATGCCGACACGTTGCCAAACTAATTGAAGATATATTTGATCAAGAGATGAGTGGAGAGTCGATCCAAAAGATGTTTGAAGAAGAAAGAGAAGAAGGAGATGAAGGATGGATCGACCGGTTTGACAACTCAAAGATTTATGATGAAGGGAGAGAAGAGTACAACCGTGATGAGCCTAGTGACTCAAAGGATAAATGGGAGGAGATAGGACTCAAGCTATAGGGGGGTGATAGCTTGTGTGCTATTGAAGCCTACACACTAGCAAATCAAGACATGGAAGTACTCAAGGATGAAGGAAAGAGTGAATCAACAATGAGCGATCTTGACGACATGTGGTACATGGAAGATAAAGAAAGCAACATACAAGTCTTTGAAGATAAAGATCTGGTTGATAAAGAAGACTTCAAAGAAGAGATGAATGCGTACATAGTTGAAGGATTACATGTTCCACATGATGAGTTGAAGAAATTGCAAGATGGTGATGAAGAGGCAACTACACTTGTTGAGATCGATTCGCCCTCAACACCGCTAGATGAACCAAATATCACTCTTGTTGAAAAAGCTCTAAGGCCAAGGTACGCGCTGAAATCTCAAGATATTATTGGTATTGATGTTGATAAATTCAAATACTCATGCTCAACCAATAGTATGAATGATACTTTAATGTCTATGCCTTGTTCCAATAGTGATCATGTTGATAGGCTAGATTTTCTTGAGAATGAAAAAGAGGAAACATTTATTTTTGATCCAATTAATCTCACACCTAAACAACCTTTGCCTAATGATGAGCTAAGTGCTATGCATGAAACATATGCTTCTTTTATTTACACCTTGACTTGTTGCTACAATTCACATGTGGTGTTAATTATGGACGCGTATGTTTACAATAAGTTTTGTAAATCTCGATCATGCTTTGCGCTTGGTCAAGCTAATGACCTTAAGGAATCATATGTCGGGAAAGGCCCGATTGTCACTAACCATGTAGACAAGGCTTGAATAATGAAAAAAGAAGTCATGCCTAAAAGAGTTGCAAGATAAATCATCAACCTCTCCGAATCCCGCGATGGATGCTGCTGTCTTCATCAATTTGAGAGCTTGTTCAGAGGTGTACAAATGAAGAAAATGAGATATTGAGAAGCTCCATCAAATTACCATTCTAACGCATCAAGAACCAACAAGTTTGAAGACCCGTGCAAGGAGTTATGGAGGAAACATTGAGCGTTGCGCGTTCTGAAATTTCTGGACAGATTTCAGCGCCGAAGTAAAACGGACGTAACTCTCTTGTCCGGAGTCCGATTTGAGCAAATAAAGACTCGTTGGAAAGGAAATTTTGTGCACTGTGCAATGAAGTAGAGATTGAGTATACTATCTGTTCTGGACATTAAAAAAAATTCATAGAATGAAGGCAGCACCGAAGGATGATAAAGAAGGAGATAATGATGGAACAAAAGGATGCTTTGGGCAAGTCTTCTATAAGTGATCAAGCACAACATGGGAAGTAAATTAAAGCTGCATTGGTACCTTTTCTTCTTGCATGAAGGGCCATGGCTATGCAACGAAAAGAAGGTATGTGAGAAAGTCGAGCTCTAAGACTTTAAATGAAGCGCTTTTCGGGAGGCAACCCGTTTCTTTATATTTTTACTACTTTCTTAGAGAAAATAAAGAATGGCACTATCTTATGATGATCAACTTGTGGTTATTAATCTAAGTTCAGTTTTCCTTTTTAGAACCACCATCATGTTCATGATCATATTTATTTATTTGCATGCATTGCATTTTGTTGTCCTCGTGATGTTTCTTTGTGTATACATATTTTGCACATAGTTGGCTTGGTTGTTTTATATACTTAATGGTGTATGCTTCATTTTCCATGTTAATACTTCATAAGGCATTATGAGTATTTTCCTTTTGTGATCTTGTGTAAATGTGGTGTTTAAACATGATTGCGGACCATCATCGTTAAGTTCGATAAACCTAGCTGGCTTTTCATATGTTTTCATGTTGCTTTGGTTAGTTTATAAGCTTTGCAATGCGCTTAATTTTTCTTGTGCTATAAGAGTTATTGATTTAGGGATAGACATGGTGTTTTAACCCTAGATATATAAACCTTTATGGCTATGGAGAAATTCGGCAACCTAGTTGTAAACATGGTGTTTAGAACTAGGTGAAAACTTTGTCTTTGTTTATATGCTTTCCTATCATGTGCATACACTCCTTGCACCATGTACACTCATTAGGTTTTTGTTCCTCATTAAACTAATTATGCCACAAGTTAAGAATCTTAGGAGACATTGTTGGATTGTTGGCAATTCTATCTACTCTCAATCGTCACCTTGGGGGTAGAATGTGCGTTTAAAATGTCTTACGGGCAAGATAAATACTCTCACTACAAGGAAATTGAAGGATGGCTAAGAAGTGCTTTGTCTTCTTCTTCCATGACTAGCAAAATGCTAAGCATGGGGGAGACCCGAAATCTTCAACACGGAAGTTGACATCACCGGATCAATGCGCGAAAAGCTATCGATCTCATCAAAATTCTGCATGGTCTCAAAGGGAAAACACTGGATATTTTTGGATATTTAGAAGCCCCATGAAGTTACGATTCCAACAAATCAAGAATCAAGACAATCGGAGGTTCCTACAAGCGGTTATGCCCGAATCACCGAGTGCAACACGTCCTGAAATCAGTTTTGGACAGCACACAGCGCTGAAGTAAAACGGACATAGCCCCCTTGTTTGAACTCCGTTTTTGATGAATGACCACACGTTGGAAAGGTAATTTCATAAACTTTTCAATAGAGCTATATTTCGATATATTTTCTGTTCTGGACAGAGGGGGAAATCCATGAAAAAGAGACAGCAAGGAGATGATGAGAACAAGAAAGAGGAGATGGGGATGACAACATTGAAAAGAAGGGTGACCACTGACTCCATTAAGCATACAAGATCAAATTCAGAAGTATAGGAGCATTAATAAATCAAGACAAAAGCAAAAGCCACATCGATACATGGAGATGTCGGAAGAAGGCAACGAAGAATTACAAAGGATGGTAACATCTTCATGGACCTTCTCTTTTCCAAACACAAATGCTTGTAAGTATGCCTTCAACCTCAACTAGGTGCAACCTTTTGTTTTTCTCTTCAAACAATAACATGGCTACTAGGAGGACAACCTAGGTTTCTTTTTACTTTCAATGGATAGGCATGACCATGTGTTCACCTCGATGTTTTATATTGCCTATGCTTACGGAAAGATGATGAAAGTTGCTGCTTTGTTTTGCCTACATGAAGTTATACATGTCTTGGCTAATTGCTCTCTATAATACGATCTGAAATTAATTTAAATACCGGCTCTTTTATTTGTGGAGGTGAAATGACTATGCTCTAGACCCACATGTCGGTGCGGAATATGGTCCCGACACTAACCGGTAGATAACGCCTAGGTCTATCCCTCTATGGTCGATGCTAAGCAACAAATGACACAAGGTTTATCCTGGTTCCGGCCGAGGGGGCCGTACGTCCAGCAGTGGCGTGCTCGTGGCACTATATTGCTCGGCACCGGGGGTGCTTGTAGTGGGGCAAGTACAAGCAAGGTGGGAGAAGAAGCGTGGCTTCCAAGTCCCTGGTGAGTGGCTGGAGATGTTATGGGAGAATAAGAGAGTGAGTGCACAATGTGCTGTGTTCCTCCGGATTCGTCCCTCCGTCCCCCCCGCGGGCCGGGGGGCTCGCTTCCCCTTTTATAGGCCAAGGGGGGCGGCGAGTTACATGCACGCCGCGCTACCTAGCTACGTGTAGGAGCACGTCGTGCTACGGTGTAGAGCGGGCGATCGTCCGAACGATCCACGCTGCGATCCGGCCATGATGGCCTACTTCGTACCCGAACAGTGGCGGTTCGAGGGTAGGAGGCGGCAGACGGCGATGGCGTTCTCTGATAGGCTTCGAGGGAGGTGCTGATGATGACCGGTACGGGGTACGGGGGAGCGGGCGAACGGCGTTCCTTCCCAATGAGCTCCGCGGTGGCGGAGTGGTTGCTGCGGTGCTTGGGCGTGCGCCGCGGAGTCGGGCGTGCGCCCGCACGCGTGGGTACGGCGGCCGCGCGCGTTACGGTGGCCGGGATGGCCACCCACCGGCCTAGCGCCCCTTACCTAACCCGCAAGGTCACGGGGAAAGTGGAATCGAGGGTGCGCCGGCCCCCTTTCGAGGGTCGGGAGCGTTAGCCGTATAGCGGCGTGCGCACGGTGTCACGGGACGACACCGGCCGACCGCACGGTCCATCCCACGGTGGCGGGGATGGGCTCCTTCCCCGGGGAGTTGGTGCGGCGGCACGGGGGCGTGAGCCCGGGCGCATGATGGCGCCGCCTCTGCGGCGTCGGGCGTTAAATGCCCAAGTACGGGGCCGGCGCACGCGTGCGGGGGCGCCCGTGATCGTGGCGGGCCCCGGCCGAGGGGCGGAACGGACCCTCGAGCGAGGCGGGACTCGCTCGAGGGGGGGGGCGCGCCCTCGAGCGGGGGCGGGACCGCTCGAGGGAAGGGTCGCCCCTCGAGCGGGGGCGGAACCGTTCGAGGAGGGGAGTTGCCCCTCGAACGGGGCGGAGCCCGTTCGAGGAGGAGCATGCCCTCGGGCGGGCGGAGCCTCGCTCGAGGGGTCTTCCTAGGTGGGCCGCCTTGGTGGGCCTCCGAAGTCTGCTTGCATGGGCCGTATCCTGCATGGTTAGTTTCTGCATGGTTAGGCTTAGCTTATGTTGATGCGGGGATTTAGGTAGGGGTTTCCCCATTGTTTGAGGGGACCCCTAGGGCGGTCCCCGACAGTAGCCCCCGAGCATCCGCGGGTTTGCCATTGAGGCTCCCGCGGATGCCGGAACCTGCGATAGGACGTTCTTCCCTCCTTGTTTGCGAACGCTTTCCGTGGGGCCGCGCTAGCGGACCCGCGGGTCTAGCCCCCGAAGCCCTGCAGGAGTGTGGGCTCTCCTGCAGGGGTTAACCGCGAGCAATTCGGTCAGAAAGGCGTGGCACATATGCCAACCGGCATCGGCGGTATTTCAGCCGGCATCGGGGGTGCACGCTCCCCTGTCACTGTCTCCGGCGGGTGCAATTCCAAGGAGGTGTAGCCGTGCATCAAGCCCCCGAGCCTTGGCCGTTCGAGGCGATCGGGTCGAGCCTGACGACTTGTTTTTTATCGCGCCCTCGCCGTCCCTCCGCGGGTCGGGAGGTGAGGTTTCCACGACTCCCATCGAGCGGGTCGCGAATCGCGGATTCCTCTTCGAGCGCTAGCGGGTAGTTCAAGTGGACGTCCATGCCCCGTTCGATAAGGGTAGGGCTGCGCGGTCGGAGACACGTCCATGGAAGCGCTTGCGTGGGTTTGCTAGGTGGGGCTCGGTCCCGTTCGCTAGGGACCGAGGGCGCGGAAGCTCTCCCTCGGTGGGATCCCCCGGCCCCCGCCGCCCTCGTCGGCTCTCGAACACGACATGTGGGGCACCCTCGAGCCGACGGGCTCGAGGAACGGCTCGAATGCGCGTGCCCTCGTCGTCCCTAACTCTGAGATCTGGGGCGCCTGTTCGAACCCGTCGAGGGTCAGGCTTCGAACCCCTGATCAGTAAGGCCGTGCGGGGCTGTGCATGGACAGCCCCGTCTTTTCACGTTTGCGGCCGTCGAGGGGTCTGGGCGTACCGGCCCTCGAGGTGCTTGTTGGCGGCGTGGCGCGGTATGAGTGCTTTCGGTGTCGCTCTATTTCAAGCGTGACACGGGCGATCCTCTTACGCGCGTGCCTTTTTTCGGAGGGTTGACATCGTCTCGAGTTGGGGGTCATGCCGCTCGAGGGTCCTACGTGGCATGGGTGCCCGCGGTGGTCCGCTCTACATCGAGCGAGGTCCGGGCGGCCTTCTCACGCCGATATCTCATCGAGGGTCGCCTTGTTTCGAGTTGAGGGTCATGCCGCTCGAGGGCTTCACGTGGCATGGGTGCCGCGGCCGCCTCGCTCTACACCGAGCGAGGTCCGGGGCGACCTTCTCACGCCGTCATCCATCGAGGGTCACCTTTGTCTCGAGCCGAGGATTCGCCTCGCTCGAGGGCTCTCCTTGCTTGGCAAGGGGCCGGGCATTTAAGTGCCCCCGCGGGCGTGGCCGCGGGTTTTGCGCGCGGGCGCACCTTTTTGGCACCGCGCGGCGCGCGCGCGCGTAGTGGGCGACGTGGCCGGTGGACGTGACGGTTTCGCCTCGGTCGCCGCCCGGTCTCGCCGTAATGATGACCCGCTGCGGTGTTAGAGTCGCTGCGGTCGTGGTGGGGCCCGCCGTCGACGCGATGGAAAGATTCCTGCCGATTCTTGTTGGCGGGGCGTGCGCTCGGAGAACTCGCCGGTTGCCTATAAAGCTGCGGTGAGGAAGGGACGGTGGTTTTTTACCTTGGCTCCTCACCGTTTTCGGTCCTCCGTCCCTTCGCCTTCGTTCTCGCTCTCGCCACCGCGCGGTTTCGCTACTTAGAGCTTTTTTTTTTTCGCTTCCTTGTCCTCGCCCTCGCACTCGTTCGTCCTCCCTTATGGCGCCGCCTCGGCTTCCGATCCGGGTCCCGGAGCCGTACGCTTGGGAGAGGTCGGCCGTGACCCGGCTCGCCCGGGGCGGGCGGTCGCCGCCGGCCAGCTCTCGGCCAACGAAGAAGGGCGCCCGGCGGAGTGGATCGTGCCGCCGTCGTCGCACCTTGAGCCCAATCCGCCGGAGGGCTACGTGGTGAGCTTCCTCCGCTACCACGAGCGCGGCTTCAACGCGCCGGCGAGCACATTTATGCGGGCATTGTGCTACCACTATGGGGTGGAGCCGCACAACTTTGCCCCCAACGCGATCTCGCGAGCGGCCACATTCGTGGGCGTCCGCGAAAGGGTACCCGGGGATCCCGGTCAAGCGGGAGCTGCGGGTACACCTCTTCCGCGCGGAGCTCATCACGCGGCCCACGTCGGAGCCGAGGACCCGCCGCGCGGTGCGCGCCGGCGGGGATGTCGCTCGCCCTGCGGGGGCAGCTCAAGGAGTTCTACATCCCCTGCACCATGACGACGAACAACGCCGGCTGGGAGCGGGGATGGTTTTATCTGCGCAACGCCGAGCCCGGCCTCCCTCCCTACACCGGTCGGGTGTTCAAGAAGAGGCCGGACTGCTGGGGCTACGGGTTGCCCACGGCCAACCATCGGGCGCGCCAGGGGTCCGTCCTCGCCGCCTTGCAGCGGCTGGCGAGGGAAGGGCTCAATGCGATGGGCGTCCTCGCCTTTCTTCATCACCGGCGAATCGTGCCGTTGATGGAGAGGCCCCTCTGCATCTTCGAGATGACGGAGGCGGCCAACCCCGTCGACCTGGCGAGGTCGCGGATGCTCCCGACGCCGCTGGAGCGGCCGTACGCGCTCACCCGGGCGCGGAGTGCCGTCGACACCGGGACGCCGCCACTGCGGGTCGGACCCCGTGGGATATCGAGATGCTCCCCACGGGCCCGCCGGTGAGTAGAGTTCCCGATTTCGCTTCCATCCTTGGCCTCGTTTTTGATTTCGACGCGCCATTGTTACTCTTGCGCGCGGCTGTTGCGGTTCAACGCCGCCAAGTCCGTTCCACCCACCCCCGACTCCCGTGCGCTCGGCCGGGCGGCGCGGCGGGAGCGGCGGGGAGCGGGCGGCGCGCGGCGGGGAACACGCAAGGCGGCGCCAAGCGCGCCGCGACGCACGGTCCGCGGAGTACCGGCGGCGAGAGGAGGCGGGGCTCTCCTCCCCGACATCGAGGAGCCCTCGTCCTCGGACCGGGACGAGGAGGAAGAGTCCGAGGGGGAGGGCCCCTCGGACGGGTGGCGCCCGCGCCCCCGTCGCCGGATCTCGCGCGGCGTCGGGGGGTGGCTTTGCACGGGGCGGGCGCGCGGCGCCCGCCGCCGGCGGTCATCGTCGGGGGCGGCACGCGCCGCGGAGGTGCCGGCGCGCGCGCGCGGAGGGCGCGCGTGGCGGCACGTGCTCGCGCGCTCGTCAAGCGTGCCCGCGCGTGGCGGGGAGCGCGTCCGCGCGCGCGGCGTCCTCGTCGAGGGGCGCGTCGGTGGGCGCGCCCGCGCGCGGGGCTAGCGTGCCCCCGCGTGTGGTGGCGGCATCGGGGCGCGCCCACGCATGAGGCGGGCGTGCCGCGCGTGCGGCGGCGCCGTCGGGGGCGCGCGGCGGGCGCGGCCCCCGCGCCGGCCTCGTCGGAGGCCTCGAGGAAAAGGAAGCGGGCCTTTTCCTCCGCGAGGTAAGGAACCTGTTCTTCCTTTGCTTGGCCTTAGTTTGCTGGTTATTAGACGCTCTAATCCTCCATTCGTGTTTGCGCGGGGGCGGTGCCAACCGTCCCTCCTCTTGCACGGCCAAGGTGCCGAGGACGGACGCGTCGATCCCCACCGGCGGCGTTCGTCGAGGGGGTCGCGCCCGGGGAACGGGCGCGGCGGCGGGCACGAGCGCGCAAGGCCCGGGCGGGGCTTTGAGGCCCCGGCCGTGGATCAACCCGCCGCGGCGCGGCCGGAGGTCGCGCGGGGGGCGGCGGCGCCGGTCGCCATGGAGGCGCGGGCCGCAACGGCGGCTACGGTGGGGGGTGCCGCCGCGGTGGCGGCCCCTTGCGGAGGAGGCGGAGCGGGCGCAACTGCGGCGGGAGCGCCGCGGACGTGGCGGCGCGGACGAAGGTGGCGGCAACGGCGCCACAACGGGGCGCCGCGGCCGCGGAGGCGCGGGTGGGGGGCGCCGGCGGGGAGGGCGGAGCGGGCGGCTCCGCCCGCCGGCGGTCCCCGGGGCGGAGGTGGTGGAGCTCTCGGATGATTCCCCGCCGCACGGGTGGAACCGGTGGGCCGGCCGGCCCCACGAACTCTACCGAGCCCCGGGGAGAGGGCCCTCGTGAGGCGACACGAGGGTCACATGATAGTGGGGGGCCGAGGGCACGACGCCGAGGCCTCGTCCTCCCATGCCGGTCGCCCCGCCCGGGGGGGGGGGGGCCGTGGAGGATCCCCCGGCGTTCGGCGACGCCCGGAGGGAGCGGGAGCTGCGGGGGCGAGCTCTCGAGCCACGGCGCCACGCTCAACCGCGCGTTGAACGAGGCGGCGCGGGTCCACAGCGGCCCGGCCTGGATCGTCTTCCAGGTGAGCCGCGGTTGCTCGTCTCCCTTCCTTATTTCGTTTTCGCGTGCGCATTCGAGCCTTGACACTTGTGAGATTCGATGTGTGGATGCCGGGGAGCTCGAGCGCCGCGCTCGTGAAAAGTACGGCGCGTTCGACCGGGGTGAACGCCGAGGTCCGCCGGCTCCGGGAGCGATGCAGCGCTTACGACGCGCTTGCGGATGCTCTCGGGACGCCGGACGGTGGGCGGGTGTGCGGGCGATGGCGTGGTGCGACGTGCTCCCCGAGAGCTCGGGGCGGGACGCGGCGCGTGACTCGAGTCTCGGGCGGATCCGCGCGGCCCTCGTCGATCGTGACGAGGGCGGCGTGGAACGCGCGCGAGGACACGGACAAGGCGCGGACGGCGGCCGCCACCCCGGGGAGGCGGAGGTGGCCACCGCTCGCGCCGAGACTCGGGAGCTCCGCACGTCGCTCGAGGGGGCGCGGGCGCGGCGGCGCCGGGGGCCGAGGAGCGGGCGCGCGGGGGCGGAGCGAGCGCGCCAAGGAGGCCGATGACCCGAAGGCCGCCCTCGACGTCAAGGCCGCGGCTCTCGTCGCCGGCGAAGGGCAGCTCTAGCGAGGAGCGCATCGCCCGCCCGGGGGGGGCGAGGGGCGGCTCCGGCGGGGAGCGAGGCCGCCCTTGGCGACGCCGGGATGGCGCCGGAGCGGGAGCGCGTTGCTCGCGAGGCGGCGGAGAAGTCGCTGGAGGAGCGGAACGCCGCATTCTCCGAGGTTGAGGATGAGGCGCTGACGCTCAGCATCAGCAATGCTGCCCAAGAGATGGCCCTCGTCGAGCAAGGCGAGACCGTCCAGAGCCTCGAGGCGGCGCTTGAGTCCGCGCGCCGCGACCTCGATCTGGGGAGGAGACAAATCGAAGGTAAGCTATTGTCTGACCCTGCTCGTTAGTTCTTGCTTTAGAGGGTTCGTTTCCCCCTTTCTGATTTATTGTCGTCTTGTCGATTCCAGGCTTGCGCACTGCCCTGGGACACGCTGCTGGGCGGGCCGAGGCCCTGCAAGCCTCCTACAACTCCTGCGAGCGGGGAGCTGCGGGGAGGCGCGGGACGCGGCCCTCGAGACCTGTCGCGTCGTCGAGGAAGGCGATGTCCCGGGCGGCGGCTCGGCCCCGGCCGGCCGCCTACGCGCCCTCGGCGGCCACGTCACGGGGCGGGTGCGTCGGGCGTTGCACACGGGCGTGCGAAGGCCCTCGGAGTGGTGCGATCCCACTACGAGGTCAACCTCGAGGCGGTAGCGAAGGCTACATCGTGCCCGAGGGCGTCGAGGACGAGGTGGCCATGGAGCGTGCGGACGCGCTTGCTGGCCGACGCCGCCGAGTCGCTCGCCGAGGCCTTCGAAGAATTCCTCTTCCGGACGCCGCCGACGCCGCCGCTCCACCCGCCGAAAGCACACGGGCGCTAGGCCCGTTTTTTGTTTATGTGTATCGGAACTGCGGCCTCGTGGCCTCTTGTAAATAAACAAGTAGTTTCGTGAACATGGTCGGTTTGTAAATGAAATCGCTTGCTTATTGCGCTTTTTTTGCTTCTTCTTCTTCCGAGTAGATTCTAGTTAGGGGAGTCCGCCTTTCGCGGGGGCCCGCCGGGTTGGAGGCGAGAGAGACGGGCCATAGCCGCGCGGCGTAGGCTGTCTCTGGCTCGTGCGCTCCTTCCGCTGTGCCGCCTACGCCCTACTCGAATCGTGACTCGTGGTTGAAGTAGGAAACAAACTTAGCGCGTGTTATTACGTTTTTTGCGCGAAAAAATGGGACCATTTGGGGGGGGGTGCCCCCCCGCAGTAGCCCCCGAGGGTAACTTGGGTTTCAGGGGAAAGCCGAGTTGCCCTTTTATTATACTTGGAGTTTTTACATAGGTGACACCAACTGGGGCGTTGGCCGTGTGTTTGTACAACAGAAAATACTTGGAAATCCTAGCTAAGGGTAGAAGCGACGTAGCTGTTGGATGTTCCAAGCGTTGGTGAGTTCTTCGCCGTCCTCGTTGGCCAGCTTGTACGTGCCTGGTTTGAGCACCTTCACCACGACGTAGGGTCCCTCCCATGGGGGCGATAGCTTGTGGCGCCCTCGATTGTCTTGGCGTAGCCTTAGGACCAAGTCCCCCTCGGCCGAAATCCCTGCGACGTATCTTGCGTGCTTGGTAGCGCCGTAGGGACTGTTGATATCTTGCGGAGTGCATCAACGCTACGAGGCGTACTTCATCCGGGCCGGGTCCGGCGAGTCCTCGCGGGCTCGGCCGGTTAGCATCCTCGTTGTAGCCTCGAACCTTGGGCGACCCGTATTCCAGATCCGTGGGGAGGACGGCCTCCGCGCCATGGACTAGGAAGAACGGGGTGAACCCGGTGGCTCTGCTTGGGGTGGTCCTTAGGCTCCACACGGCTGGCGGTAGTTCTTGGAGCCATTTCCGGCCAGATTTGTTGAGCTGGTCGAAAATTTCGGGTTTGAGGCCCCGTAGGATCATGCCGTTGGCACGTTCCACTTGGCCGTTGGTACGTGGGTGCGCCACAGCTGCCCAATCCACTCGGATGTGGAACTTGTCGCAGAACTCCAAGAACTTCCGGCCCGTGAGCGGGACCCGTTGTATGTGATGATGGAGTTTGGCACTCCAAAGCGGTAGACGATGTCGGTGAAGAACGTGACTGCCTGCTCGGCCCTCAGATTCGTAATGGGGCGCACCTCCACCCACTTGGAGAACTTGTCGATCGCGACGAGCGGGTGGGTGAAGCCCCCGGCGCCTTCGCGGGGGCCCGACGATGTCTAATCCCCACACAGCAAACGGCCATGTTACGGGGATCGTTTGCGAGCTTGAGCCGGCAAGTTGGTCTTGCGGGCGTAGAGGCGGCACCCTTCGCAAGTGCGCACGATTTCGTTGGCGTCCGCGACTGCGGTAGGCCAGTAGAAGCCTTGGCGGAACGCGTTGCCGACGAGGGTGCGCGGCGCGGCGTGGTGGCCACAGATCCCCGCGTGGATGTCCCGTAGGAGCTCGCGCCCCTCGGGAATGGGTATACACCGCTGGAGGATGCCCGACGCGGCGCGCTTGTATAACTCGCCGTCGACGAGGGTGAATGACTTGGCCATCCTGGCGATGCGCCTGGCTGCGGCCCGGTCTGCGGGGAGCTCCCCTCGAGCAATCCAGGCGATGTACTTCTCCCGCCCGGTCCGCACGGGCGGGGGCCGGCTCGATGTCCATCGCGACAGCCTCGTGGGAGCCGTACCCCTCGAGAAGGGAGAGCACGTACGCCTCGTTCGAGGGGTCCTCTTCCATGGGTTCCGCACCCGCCGGATTCGAGGGAGCCCCCGAGGGTCCGGCGTCGCTCGAGGGGTAGGGCTCGAAGGTGACCGATGGCCGCGCGATGTCGCGCGCGAAAACGTTCGGGGGGAACGGTGATCCGCCGGACGCGATCTTGGCAAGTTCATCTCGCCTCCTCGTTGTACCGGCGGGGTACATGATTGAGCTCGATGCCGTAGAATTTGTCTTCGAGGGCCCGCACGGCCTTGCGGTAGGCCTCCATCTTGTCGTCGTGGCGGCTCGCGTTCTTCATGACTTGGTCGATCACGAGGCTGCGAATCCCCTCGCACGTCGAGGCGCTTGATGCCCAACTCAATGGTGATTTTGAGGCCGCAGAGGAGGGCCTCGTATTCCGCCATATTGTTGGACGCGGGGAAGTGGAGGCGCACTGCGTAGCGCATGTGCTCCCCGAGGGGGTGACACGAAGAGCAGGCCCGCGCCCGCTCCTGTCTTCATCACCGAGCCGTCGAAGAACAGAGTCCAGCACTCTGCTTGGATTTGGGGCGGCGGCAGCTGTGTGTCCGTCCACTCAGCGACGAAGTCGGCTAAGATTTGCGATTTGACGGCCTTGCGCGGAGCATAGGCGAGCGTCTCGCCCATCAACTCCACGGACCACTTGGCAATTCTGCCTGCCGCGTCGGGGTTGCGAATGATCTCTCCTAGCGGGAAGGAAGAGACCACCGTAACTGGGTGGGCCTCGAAGTAGTGGCGGAGCTTGCGCCGCGCGAGGACCACCGCGTACAACGGCCTACGGACACGGGGGTAGCGCGTCTTCGTGTCCGATAAGACTTCGCTGATGTAGTAGACCGGCCTGCACGGGCGGGGGCATGCCCTTCCTCCGTGCGCTCCACGACGATCACGGCGGCGACCACCGGGTGGTTGCGGCCACGTAGAGTTGGAGGGGTTCGCCGTTTCGTGGCGGCGTAAGGATTGGGGCGTGCGTCGAGAGATGCCTTCGGCTTGTCGAGCGCTTCCCGGGCCTCGGCGGTCCAAGAGAAGCGCTCGTGCTTCTTGAGCGGCCGGTAGAGGGGCGAGGCCCTTCTCACCGAGCCTCGAGACGAAGCGGCTCGGGCGGCAAGGCACCCCAACACCTTCTGCACCCCTTTGAGGTCCCGGGTGGACCCATTCGCTCGAGGGCCGCGACCTTTTCGGGGTTGGCCTCGATTCCTCGGCCGGGAGACGATGTATCCTAGGAGCATGCCCCGCGGCACTCCAAAGACACATTTTTCGGGGTTGAGCTTGACCCCGTTGGCCCGCGAGCAGGCGAATGCGATGCCAAGATCGGCGACCGGGTCGTCCGCCTTCCTGGTTTTGACGACGATGTCGTCTACGTAAGCCTCGACCGTTCGCCCGATATGGTCCCCAAAAACGTGCGCATGCGGCGGCGATATGTTGCGCCGCGTTTACGAGGCCAAAAGGCATCGTGACGTAACGAACGTCCCGAACGGTGTGATGAACGAAGTCGCGAGCTGGTCGGACTCCTTCATTTTTATTTGATGATATCCCGAATAGGCATCAAGGAAACGGAGTAGTTCACACCCGGCGGTGGAATCAACGATCGATCTATGCGTGGTAAAGGAAAGGGGACTTTTGGACATGCTTTATTGAGGCCGGTGTAGTCAATACACATCCTCCACTTCCCATTTTTCTTTTTTACAAGCACGGGATTAGCTAACCATGTCGGGTGGAACACTTCCTTGATGAATCCGGCCTCGAGGAGCTTCCGCGGCTCCACTCCGATCGCCCGTCGCCGTTCCTCGTCGAAGCGGCGCGGCCGGCTGGCCGAACGGCCGCCGCGAGCGTTAGGCGGGGATATCAAGGGAGTGCTCGGTGACCTCCCTCGGGATGCACGGCATGTCCGAGGGGCTCCACGCGAAAACGTCGGCGTTGGCGCGGAGGAAGTCGACGAGCGCGCTTGCTTCCTATTTAGGATCGAGGGTCGGGGCGACCCTCAAAGCCTTGCCCTCGGGGGCGATGGGTCGAGAGGGACCCCTTTGGTTTGCTCGGCGGCCTCGAACGTGCCGACGTGCTTGGTGGCGGCGGGCGAGGTCGTCGTTGACCATCTTCTCCGGTGTGTTCACCGGCGCTTCGTCCCGGCGCTAGTGCTTCCGCATGCTCCACGCACTCGACATCGCGGTCGAATGCATGCTCGATCGACGACCCGACGGTGATGACGCCGTTTGGACCGGCATCTTCATCTTCGGGTACGTGTAGTTGGGGACCGCCATGAACTTGGCATAGCACGGTCGCCGAGGATGGCGTGGTAGGCCCCTTTGAATCCCACCACTTCGAATGTGAGGGTTTCCTTGCGGAAATTCTTGGGGGTCCCAAACCGGACGGGCGGATCGATGCGCCCGAGGGGTTGAACTGCTTTCCGGGCGCGATGCGCGTGAAACGGCTTTGTCTTTGGGCCGCGATTGGTCCGGCCCAATCCCCATCGGGCGCAACGTATGCGCGAAGAGGATATTGAGGCTACGCCTCCGTCCATAAGGACCTTCGAAAACCGGGCGTTCCCAATGATGGGATCGACCACCGGGTGCTGGCCGGGTTCGGGATGCGATTTGGGTGATCATCCCGGCTAAAGGTGATGGCATCCTTCGACCGGTTGAGAAAGGCCGGAGGTGCCCTCTGCGGCGAGGACTTCGTGCCGCTCCTTCTTGCGCTGCCGGGTTGACATGTCAACGGTAGGTCCTCCAAAAATGAGGAACACATTTTCAACGGCGGGGGAAGCCACTGCGTCGCCGTCGCCCCCATCCTTCTTGGCCTCTGCCTCCTTCGCGGCGGCACGGCCATAGAACTTCTTGAGCATGTCGCACTGCTCAAGAGTGTGATTCACGGGGGTCTTGTGGTAGGGGCATGGCTTCTTCATCATGTCGTCGAACACCCCCGGGCCTCGAGGAGCGGTCGAGGGCCCCGTCGGGCGGGTCAACGGCGAGGGCCTCGGCGTTGCCGCCGTTGCGCCCCTGCTCGCGCGCCTCGCGGCGCGGCTTCTTCCCCCTTCTTGCCCCGCTTGTCGTTGCGGCGCGGCTCCTTGGACCCGCTGCCCTCCGCGGGCGTGTCCTCGGAGCGCTTGCCCTTCTTGCCGTCGAAGATCGCCCCCACGGCCTCCTCTCCGGAGGCGAAGCTGGTGGCAATGTCGAACAGCTCGTTCGAGTCCGTGGGCGGGCTGCGTCCCAGCTCGCGCACAAGGTCCCGGCACGTGGTGCCCTCGAGGAACGCGTGCACGATCTCGGATTGTGCCACGGCGGGGAGCTGCGTGCGGCGCTTGGAGAAGCGCCGTATGAATTCCCGCGGCGACTCGCCCGGCTTCGCGTGCGGGGAGCGTAGATCCCGGGGAGTTCCCGGGGCGCACGTATGTGCCCGGAAGTTGCCCACGAAGGTGTGGACTAGATCGTCCCGGTCGTGGATGCGGGTGGCGGGCAAGTGCTCGAGCCATGTCGGGCCGCGTCGCCCGGATGCGGGGGCAAGTTGCGGATGATCACTTCGTCGTTGGTGGCCCCGCCCGGGCGACGGAGCCGAGGGCGGTAGTCGTTGAGCCAAACACGAGGGTCCGTCTCCCCGCCGTATTTGACGATCGTCGAGGGTTGACGGAAGCGGCCGGGGGAACGGCGCCGTGCGGATCTCCCGGCTGAACACGCGGGTGCCCGGGGGCTCTGGTGTCGGGGAGCGATCCTCACCGCTGTCGTAGCGTCCACCCCTTCGAGGGTGGTAGCCCCTGGCCGCTCGCGCGTCCGCCTTGCTGGTGCGCCTGGCGTTGATGACGTTGCGGGCGTCGCCATCCAGCGCCCTGCGTGTGTCGAGGAGCCGCTCCTTGGCCGGCGTGCGTCCCTGGTCAGCAGGTCGACCCGCATGCACCGAGGGTTCGCCCCCCCGGTGCCGGATCATCACCCCGCGCGTCCCCCCGTTGGCGGATGCGTGAGGCCGAGCTTTCGGCTTGCCCGGACGGCCGCTTGCTCAAGGAGGGTCCGCACCTCGCGGTGCATGTCTCGAGCCTCGGGGGTCGAGGGTGCCGGCATGGCGCGCGGCGGTGTCGCGGCGGCGATGAGCTTTTGGCTCGCTCGCGGTGGAGTATCCGCGTTGTCGACGTTGGGGACGAGGGTTGAGGCGGTCGCGGACTTGTCGGCCTAACTCCCGTGCGCGTTCGCGCGCGCGCGGAGGCCTCTCCGCCATCGAGGCGCGGAGTAGCCGCACGGTCCGGTACTCCTGCGCCGGCTTGGCCTCGAGCTCGCGAGCTTGGGCCGGCGCGCGTCGACGTCGGCCCCGGCGGGGCGCTCGGTCCCGCGGCCGGGCGCGTGGCAACCCCCGGGGCTGGCGTGACTTCCCCATCTCCGGCGCCCGCCGCCGGCGGCGTTGGCGGGTCGTTGGTGATGACGGCGCGGCATTCCCGCGTGGGGTCGTAGCTCCCGTCTTTGGAGTCGTCGGAGCGGCCGAACCGTAGTCCGTGGCGTCGAGGAAGCGCACGAACGCGGCCCGGGTCCGGCACACCGAGAGAAATCCCACTCCGCGTACCCATGACGGTTGGCGGGTGGCATCGTGTCGACGGAGCCCGGGGGACGACTCGTCCGCTGCTGAAGTGCCGGGATCCCTGGCGACGAAGACGTGCCGACCAGGCGGAACCCTGCGCATCGTCGTGTTGACGTTGGCGTTGTAGGCCGTAGTGGCGCCACGCAGCCCGATGGGGATGCGTGGTCCGAGGCCGCGCGCGGTCCCGCCGGGGCGGTGGCGGCCGTCGTGACGGTGGGCGCACCGCGCCGGGCGGCGGCGCGCTCGGCTGCCGCCGCTCGGACCGCGCCCGACGCGAGCGCGGCCCGGAGCGACGACGGCGTCGCGGCGTCGACGGTCCCGCGGCATTCGTGCTGCGGGCGCCTGCGCCGGCGTCGTGCGTGCGGCGGAGACCGAGCGGACACGGCCTCCCGCTCGCGCGCATAGCTCCTCACGGTTGGTGAGGCGCATGAGATAGCCATTCCCCGTGGCACGGAAGTTCAAGTCCCCGAAGCGGATCTCGAGCCCGGCCGGAAGGGGGGTCCGAGCTACCCATGTTGTAGCGGGTGCTACGGTACTCGGTGCGAATCACCATGGAGGGAGTCGGCGAAATGACCTTAGGCGCTCGTTTGCCCCACGATGGGCGCCAGCGTCGGTGCGGAATATGGTCCCGACACTAACCGGTAGATAACGCCTAGGTCTATCCCTCTATGGTCGATGCTAAGCAACAAATGACACAAGGTTTATCCTGGTTCCGGCCGAGGGGGCCGTACGTCCCGGCGGTGGCGTGCTCGTGGCACTATATTGCTCGGCACGGGGGTGCTTGTAGTGGGGCAAGTACAAGCAAGGTGGGAGAAGAAGCGTGGCTTCCAAGTCCCCGGTGAGTGGCCGGAGATGTTATGGGAGAATAAGAGAGTGAGTGCACAATGTCTTTGTGTTCCTACGGATTCGTCCCTTCGTCCCCCGCGGGCGGGGGCTCGCTTCCCCTTTTATAGGCCAAGGGGCGGCGAGTTACATGCACGCCGCGCTACCTAGCTACGTGTAGGAGCACGTCGTGCTACGGTGTAGAGCGGGCGATCGTCCGAACGATCCACGCCGCGATCCGGCTATGATGGCCTACTTCGTGCCCGAACGGTGGCGGTTCGAGGGTAGGAGGCGGCGGACGGTGATGGCGTTCTGCGATAGGCTTCGAGGGAGGTGCGATGATGACCGGTACGGGGTACGGGGAGCGGGCGAACGGCGTTCCTTCCCAATGAGCTCCGCGGTGGCGGAGTGGTTCTTTGCGGTGCTTGGGCGTGCGCTGCGGAGTCGGGGCGTGCGCCCGCACGCGTGGGTACGGCGGCCGCGCCGTTACGGTGGCCGGGATGGCCACCCACCGGCCTAGCGCCCCTTACCCTAACCCGCAAGGTCACGGGAAAGTGGAATCGAGGGTGCGCCGGCCCCCTTTCGAGGGTCGGGAGCGTTAGCCGTATAGCGGCGTGCGCACGGTGTCACGGGACTGACACCGGCCGTACCGCACGGTCCATCCCACGGTGGCGGGGATGGGCTCCTTCCCTTGGGGAGTTGGTGCGGCGGCACGGGGCGTGAGCCCGGGCGCATGATGGCGCCGTCCTGCGGCGTCAGGGCGTTAAATGCCCAAGTACGGGGCCGGTGCACGCGTGCGGGGGCGCCGTGATCGTGGCGGGCCCCGGCCGAGGGCGGAACGGACCCTCGAGCGAGGGCGGGACTCGCTCGAGGGGGGGCGCGCCCTCGGCGGGGCGGGACCGCTCGAGGGAAGGGTCGCCCCTCGAGCGGGGGCGGAACCTGTTCGAGGAGGGAGTTGCCCCTCGAACGGGGCGGAGCCCGTTCGAGGAGGGAGCATGCCCTCGGGCGGGCGGAGCACCGCTCGAGGGGTCTTCCTAGGTGGGCCGCCTTGGTGGGCCTCCGAAGTCTGCTTGCATGGGCCGTATCCTGCATGGTTAGTTTCTGCATGGTTAGGCTTAGCTTATGTTGATGCGGGGATTTAGGTAGGGGTTTCCCCATTGTTTGAGGGGACCCCTAGGGGCGGTCCCCGACACCACATACATATCTTTGCTCTTTGATTTAAGTTTATGGATAGCCGGATAACTTGTTGTTTTTATGAAAACTTAACTTTTTTGCTATCTACATATTTGTGATGCTCTTGCAAAGTTCTACCTACCAAAGCCATATACATATATTTTTTTGATAACAAAACCCGTAGATTGCAAACATATATTTTGATGAGTTGGATTAGGATTGATTTCTATGGTTCGAGACTAAGAAATTTGGTCATTCCTTTGTGTAACTTTTTCATGCTAGCCTTTTTGTCCATGCATTGTGGGTTTTCACATCGAAAATTTCACAAACTTCGCTCGGGCATCCACCTTAAACCAAAAACATCTTTTTGTGATCACCTCCTTGTCCACAACCCAATTTGAGTATGGAGTAAAACTCTCGATGGAGATTCCGCAAGATTATGGAATTTATACTTACTTTAGCAGTCATTTCCCCTCTCTTTTATGCTCGAGGACGAGCATCGTTCAAGCATGGGGGAGGAGTCATTCTCTGACACAAATGCTATGTAAGTATTATGTTGCAAAAAGTTTTGAGGAGCAAAAGAAAAAAAAATGAAAAATGAAAAAAAATATGATAAGAAGAAAAGAAAAATAAGAAAAATAGGAAGAATAAAGTGAAAAAAAGAAAGAGAGAAAAATCAGAAGGAAATAGAATAAAAGTAAAAAATAATAATAAAGATGCTCCTCGGTTCTTTTTGCTTCATAAGTTCTCAAGTGCCTTGATGATAAATCCATACTTAAATCTTCCAACCATGTGCAATCCGATAACGAGGACTTCACTCGTGCCTCGGGATCATCCATTTGCCACTTGCACATGTCCACTTATCTAAATGTGAGTGTTTCATCCTTCTTTCTTTCCAACATTTATTTTCCATGGCCTTTTTGACGAGTCTCGGTAATTCCAATAGATCTCTCTCTTAATTTGACAATATTTCGGATGTATGTTTTGCTAGGATTGTTTTTAACCTTCCAAGCTCCACATAAGCCTTCCACTATCACATATGAGTAGAGTAGGTTGAAAAGAATCTAGTATAGGCTTGAGTGACTTGATGAGATGAGTGTTCCATGAGCTCTTGCAAGAGATTTTCACTTATGTTGGATATGCATCTTTTTGAAAATCTTCCATGTGACGAGGTAATGGTTTGAAGTTCACTTAAGTTTGAAAGCATCGTGTTAAATGTGGCTTGTTCTTTATTATTAGTCTATCTTCCATAATGAAAAAGAAGCCGGTCACAACTTGAACATTAAAAATAATTCTTTAAGAGAGAGCAATTTGTCTCGTCATGAATGACTAAGTGCGGGGATAACATTGGAAGGCAATGCTGATTTCCCTTTTAAGCGAGGACCACTTACTCGAGGACGAGCAAGGTTTAAGCATGGGGGAGATGTTGACGGTGAATTTCCGTCAACCTAGAGTACTTGTTATACATTGGTTTCGATTATGATTTGCAACTAACCGGCCACTAGGCATACTAATGATATAACAAGTTCACACTTGCATGTCGATTTTGGAGTTTGTTGTTTACGCAGGAAATCTACACTAATGAGGAGACTTTCGGGATAAGTTCACCAAGCACTTTGGAAGAAGATCATGAAGCCCGACAAGAGTCAAGACACGCGATGAACATGACTCCAAATGACCCGAGGACCGAAGCGTCAACGTGCAAATCTTCGGGGACTCAAGCGAGAAAACGGCGAAGCTTGCATAGCAAGGATTCAAGCCTTAACCGTGAAGGAAACGACGTCAAAGGCCCACATGCAAGTGCACACGAATAAGGGATCACGGGAGAAGCAACCGGCGAGGAAACCGGGGCCGAACCGGGCCGGAGTGGGCTGGGCCGGCCGGCTGGGCCGGCGGCCCGGCCCACTCCGGGGTCGGTTCGGTCCCCCCTTTGCCCTAGATGTTCATCTATTTATTCCCTCCGCCGCCGTCGACCGACACATCGAACAAATCATCCTACCGACGCCAATCACCGAACACCGCCGCCGCAAGATGAGGGAGAGAGTTAGATGAGCTCGTCACAAGGATCAACGCGCGGCGGAGAGAAGGAAGCAAGAGGAGGACTCCAAGGCGTTGACCTAGGGGGTGTTCCCAAGCTCCATCACCGCCATCTTCATCGACGACGTTCTCCGGAGTCTCCATCACCCCTATGTGCTTCAATCCGTGTAAGATGATGGGGTAATGTCTTCGTTCATCCCTAGGATTAGATGGATACATGCTATGTGATCGTTACTCGATTTGTGGTTTCAATCTATTGTTTTCATGTTGATGATGCTTTGATGATTAAGGTTAGCTACCATGTTTTTCGGGCGTATGATATCCGCTACTCCCATAGATTCCATCAACATACCATGTCCATCATAGGTCTAGTCACGAATACCTTCGCGTAGTGACGATACGAGAGGAGGGAAAGGGCGAAACCGTGGTCACAACCCCCGGTAGATTGGTTTACCGCTTTCGTGTAGTAGATGCATACCATGTTATCCTAGATCCTAGGGAGGGAACGCTTATCTTTCTTGCTCACTCTCTTGTGTTCACCCCTTTATATCTAGTTTAACCCTAGATTTGTTTGATCAACTTAACTTAGATTAACTTAGGTTAGATTGTCTTTACTTTTAGATTAATACTCTCTTTCAAAGGTTTTCCATTCAACTAGATTAGTACTTGGTTAAGCGCTAGTAATCCCCTTGCTCCGCGGATTGACAAGAACCTTGGGAATCCCGTGGTGAAAAAGGTGTAGGTCCGTACACTTGCGGATCGTAGAGGGATACGTCTTTTATCCGTCAACGGCGTACTCGCGCGTGCGGCGGCGCCGTCGGGAGTCGCGGCATCGGGCGTGCCCGCGCGCGGGGCGGGCGCGCCCACGCGCGCGGCGGCGCCATCGGGGAGGCGCGGCGGTAGGTGTGCCGGGGCTGCCCGGCCTCATCCGCCGAGGCCTCGAGGAAAAGGAAGCGTGCCTTTTCCTCCTCGAGGTAAGGGGTTCGACGCTTTACTTGGTTTAATTAGTTGATGATTAGGCGCTCTAATCCTCTCGTTCGTGCACTGCGCGGGGGTGGTGCCAATCGTGCCTCCTCTCGCACACCGCCAAGGTGCGAGGACGGACGCGTCCATCCCCACACGGCGGCGCTCGTCGAGGGCGCCGCGGGCGGGGGGCGGGCACGGCGGCGGCGGGCAAGAGCTCGCATGGTCCGGGCGAGGCCTCGAGGCCTTGGCCGGCGGGATCGGCCCGCCGCGGCGCGGCGGGCGATCGGCGAGGAGCGGCCGGCGCCGGCCATCGTGGGGGTGCGGGCGCGGCGGCGGCGCGGTGGTGGAGGCGCGGCCCGCGGAGGCTTTTCTTTGTGGAGGGAGGCGGAGCGGGGCGCGACCCGAGGCGGCGCCGTGGCTACGAGAGGCACGGCCGGAGGTGATGGGCGTGGCGCCGCATCCGGCGCCGCGCGGCCGCGGAGGCGCGAGTGGAGGCGCCGGTGGAGGGCGGCGCGCGGGCGGTGCCCGCCGGCGGTTCCGGGGCGGAGGTGGTGGAGGTCCCGGATGACGACTCCCCGCCGCCGGGTGGGACCGGTGGGCTAGCTTTCCCACGTGTTCCCCGAGCCCCGGGGAGGGGGCCCTCGTGAGGGCGGCACGAGGGGCACATGGTGGCGGGGGACGGAGGACACGGTGCCGAGGCCTCGTCCTCCCGCGCCGGCCACCCCGCCCGAGGTGGGACCGGGCCACCGACGATCCCCCGGCGTTTGCCGACGCTCGGGTGGAGCGAGAGCTGCGGGACGAACTCCGAAGCCACGGCGCGACGCTCAGCCGCGCGCCGAACGAGGCGTTGCGGGTCCATGGCGGCCCCGCATGGCGCGTCTTCCGGGTAGGGCGTCATCGCTCGTTTTTTCCTTCTTCTTATTTTTGTGTGTCTTGTGTCCGTGCCGTAACGCTTACGGACTTTGGTGTGTGGGTGCCGGGAGCTCGAGCGCCGCGCCCACGACAAGTACGATGCCTTCGACCGGGTGAACGCCGAGGTCCACCGGCTCCGGGGAGCGGTGCGGCGCTTTCGACGCGCTTGCGACGCTCTCGGGTCCCGGACGGACACCGGGCCGGCGTGCGGGCCCCGGCTTGGCCTCGACGAGCTCCCCGAGAGCTCGAGGCGAGGACACGGCGCGCCGCTCGAGCCTCGAGCGGGTGCGCGCGGCCCTCATCGACCGTGATGAGGCGGCGCGGCACGCGCGCTCGGACTTGGAGAAGACGCGGACGGCGGCCGCTAGCGGGGAGGCGGAGGTGGCTACCGTCCGCGCCGAAGCGGGAGCTTCGCTCGTCGCTTGAGGGGGCGCGGGCGCGGCGGCGCCGGGCGAGGAGCGGGCGCGCGGGGGGGAGCGGCGGGCCAAGGAGGCCGACGACCCGAAGGCCGCTCTCGACGCCAAGGCCGCGACCCTCGTCACCGGCGAGGAGCGGCTCCGCAAGAGAGCACCGCCCGCCAAGGGGGCGAGGGGTGGCTCCGGCGGGGAGCGAGGCCGCCCTCGCCGACGCCGGCCGGCGGCCGGAGCGAGGAGCGCGCCGCCCACGAGGTGACGCGGAAGTCCTTGGCGGATCGGGACGCCAAGCTCTCCAAGGTCGAGGGCGAGGTCATTGTGCTCGGCATTGCGAGCGCAAACAAGGAGATGGCCCTCCGGGGAGCGGGAGCGAGGCCGTCAAGCGCCTCGGAGGCGGCGGTCGAGGGCCGAGCGTCGCGCCCTCGAGATGGAGAGGAAGCAGGTCGAAGGTGAGCCGCGTTGTTCGACTCTTGTCTTGTTGGTTTTTCGTTAGAGGGTTCGCATCCTCCTTTCGATTTCTTTCTTGTCTTGGCGATTCCGGGCTTGCGCACCGCCACGGGGCACGCGGGCGAGCGGGCCGAGGCGGCTGCGGAGCTTCCTACAACTCCTCCGAGCCGGGGGCTGCGGGAGCTGCGTGTCGCGGCCCTCGAGACCGCCGCGCCGTCGAGGAGGGCGAGGCCCGGGCCGGCGGCTCCCCGGCCGGCCGCCCGCGTGCCCTTGGTGGCCATGTCACCGAGCGGATGCGCCGGGCGGCGCGGTGGCGGGCGTCCCGAAGGCCCTCGGAGTGGTGCGGTCCCACTACGAGGTTAACTTCGAGGCGGCGGCGGAGGGCTACATCGTTCCCGAGGGCGTCGAGGACGAGGTGGCCATGGAACGTGTGGATGCGCTCGCCGCCGACGCCCACCGGGTCGCTCGCCGAGGCCTTCGAGGAGTTCCTCTTCCGGACGCCGGCCGACGCCGCCGCTCCTCCCGCCCCGAAAGCGGTTGGGCGCTAGGCCCGTTTTTGATGTGCGTCGGTACTGCGGCCTCGTGGCCTTTTGTAAATAAACAAGTTGTTTCATGAACATTTGCTGTAATGAAATCGTTTGTTTATCACGCTTTTTGTTTCTACTTCTTCCTGAGTAGATTCTAGTTAGGGAAGTTCGATTTTCGCAGGGGGCCTGCTGGGTTGGAGGCGAGAGAGAAGGGCCGTATCCACGCGGCGTAGGCTATCTCTGGCTCGCACGTTCCTTCTGCTGTGCCGCCTGCACCCTGTTCGAATCGTTGCTCGAGGTTGAAGTAGGAAACAAACTTAGAGCGTTGTGAGTTGTTTTTATTTTTGCGCGAAAAATAGGACCATTTTGCGGGGGGTGCCCCCCCGCAGTAGCCCCCGAGGGTAACTTGGGTTTCAGGGGAAAGCCGAGTTGCCCTTTCTTTTAAACTTGAAATGTTTACATAGTTGCCACCAAGCGGGACGTTGGCCGTGTGATTTTTACAACGAGAAAAAATGCTTGGGAATCCTAGCTAGGGGTAGAAACGACGTAGCTGTTGGATGTTCCAAGCGTTGGTGAGCTCTTCACCGTCCTCGTTGGCCAGCTTGTACGTGCCGGGCTTGAGTACCTTCGCCACGACATAGGGTCCCTCCCATGGGGGCGACAGCTTGTGGCGCCCTCGGTTGTCTTGGCGTAGCCTTAGGACCAGATCCCCTTCGCTGAAATCCCGCCGGCGTATCTTGCGTGCTTGATAGCGCCTAAGGGACTGCTGGTACCTCGCGGAATGCATCAGGGCCACGAGGCGTGCTTCGTCCAGCTGGTCCAACGAGTCCTCGCGGGCTCGCTGGCTGGCGTCCTCGTCATAGCCTCGAACCACGGGCAAACCGTATTCTAAGTCCGTGGGGAGGACGGCCTCCGCGCCGTGGACTAGGAAAAACGGGGGTGAACCCGGTGGCTCTGCTCGGGGGTGGTCCTTAGGCTCCACACAACCGCCGGTAGTTCTTGGAGCCATTTCCGCCCGCATTTGTTCAAGCGGTCGAAAATTCTGGGCTTTAGGCCTTGTAAGATCATGCCATTGGCACGTTCTACTTGGCCGTTGGTCTGTGGGTGCGCCACAGCTGCCCAATCCACACGGATGTGGAACTTGTCGCAGAACTCCAAGAACTTCTTGCCGTGAACTGGGACCCATTGTCGGTGATGATGGAGTTTGGCACTCCAAAGCGGTAGACGATGTCGGTGAAGAATGTTACCGCCTGTTCTGCCCTTAGATTCGTGATGGGGCGCACCTCCACCCACTTGGAGAACTTGTCGATCGCGACCAACAAGTGGGTGAAGCCCCCGGGCGCCTTCCGCAGGGGCCCGACGATGTCCAGCCCCCACACGGCGAACGGCCATGTTACAGGGATGGTCTGTAGGGCGTGGGCGGGCAAGTTGGACTTGCGAGCGTAGAACTGGCACCCTTCGCGGTGCGCACGATCTCGGCGGCGTCCGCGACCGCGGTGGGCCGGTAGAAGCCACGGCGGAACGCGTTGACGACGAGGGTGCGGGGCGCGGCGTGGTGGCCACAGATCCCCGCGTGGATGTCCCGTAGGAGCTCGCGCCCCTCGGGGATGGGCACGCATCACTGTAGGATGCCGGAGGCGGCGCCCTTATACAGCTCGCCGTCGACGAGGGCGAAGGACTTAGCCATCCTAGCGATGCGCCTGGCCGCGGCCCGGTCCGCGGGGAGTTCCCCTCGAGCGATCCAGGCAATGTATTTTTCCCGCCGGTCCGCCCGGACGGGGGGCCGGCTCGATGTCCATTACGTCGGCCTCGTGGGAGCTGTACCCCTCGAGAAGGGAGAGCACGTATGCCTCGTTCGAGGGGTCCTCGTCCATGGGCTCCGCACCCGCTGGATTCGAGGGAGCCCCCGAGGGTTCGTTGTGATTCGAGGGGTAGGGCTCGAAAACGACCGAGGGTTGAGCGACGTCCTTGTTGACGGTGTATTTTGGTGCACCTAGCATGTTCATTACACTTTGGTTTGGATTTGATTATGGAACTAACCCGCCACTAGGCACACTAATCATATAACAAGTTCATCTTTGTGCATGCATTTGGAAGTGTTGTGTTTATGTAGGAAAACATGGACATAAAGGACGGATTCGCAACAAGTTCAAAGGAGCATTCATGGAGTCTTGTTCGTGTTCATGAGCTTGCTGAAATCACTTCCAATGGTGGCGAGGACCGAAGTGCTACGAGGAACACCCCGGGGATTGAAGCGTAAAAGATCAAACTTCATGCAAAGAGAGCCTCCATCTTGGACGCGAGGATAACGAGCATCAAAATCGTGCAAGTGGAGGGGGCAAAGTACATAAATGCGCGAGGGCCCACGGAGCAAAAGGGGCGACCGAACCGGGCCGGGTGGGCCATGGGCCGGCCGGCCCGAGCCGGGCCGGCCCAGCCCACTTCCGGCGCCGGTTCGGTCCCGTTTTCCTTGCCCTCGAAGGATCTTCAACCCTAAAACCCCCGACGCGCCGCCAACACCGAGGGGAGGATTCATTCGCACCAGAAGGCCATCCACAAGCTAGAGAGAGAGAGGAGGAGGATCTCCGGCGGGAGATCAACCACCTCGAAGGAAGCACCCTCTTGTGGAGAAGAAGGAAGACACCGGCGGAAGGGAAACCATGATCAACGGTGCCATGATCAGCACCTTGATGGGGTAATCTTCTCATTCGTCCATGGGTTGTAATCGATCTTGAGATGTAATCGCACTTTGTCGGATTATCTATCTATCATCTTGTGTTGAACATACTTTAATGCTTAAGGCTTGCAACCGTGCCGTAGAGGGAGTACGAGCTCCAATGCTTCCTTGGATCCATTCAATCCGCCGTGGCCATCAAAGGTCTAATCATGAATACCTTCGCGTAGTGACGAGTACGAGAGGAGGGAAAGGGCGAAACCGTGGTCACAACCCCGATAGATTAGATTGGTTTTCATGTCTTTAAGCGATTGCATGTTCTAGTATCGTAGACCCGTGGGCGAGTGTCTTCTATCTTGATCGTTTATCATTCTCTCTAGTGTAGTTTAGTTGTTTTCTAGTATAATATAGTTAGGGTTTTAGTAGCTAGTGTGTCGTTGATCGAACGCTTGTAATCCCCCTTGCTCCGCGGATTGACAAGAACCTTGGGAATCCCGTGGTGAAAAAGGTGTGGGGTCCGTACGCTTGCGGATCGTAGAGGGATACGTCTTTTATCCGTCAACAAGCCTCTTTTTCTGGCGCCGTTGCCGGGGATTTTGTTAGTTTACATCGTTTGATTTGCATCTAACTTAGTTTTATATTTTAGTTTATCTTTTATTTGCTATATCTAACATATATTATCTAGAAAAACACTTGTTTCTTTTTTGTTTTTGTTTTTTTATCTTATTGTCTAGATGGAGTTCGTTAATCAACCCGTGGAAGAACTGGAGAAATCACTAAGGAATTACGCTAGCCCTCGATGTGAAGACATAAAAGTACAAGAGTCGGATTCGAAGCTCGAAGCGACCAAGTATGAAATTAAATCCAAGATCATCAAGATGGTGGCGGAAAACCCATTTGAAGGGATGGTTACGGAGAACCCATATAGACACATAAGGGATTTCACGACAATATGCAACACGGTGCGTCAAGAAGGAGTCCCCGAAGAATGGTTCAAATGGAATCTCTTTCCCTACTCACTTGCCGGCAAAGCAAAGACATGGTATTCGGTTGCGTCCTTTGAAGTTGAAGGCAATTGGAACAAGTTGACAAAGAAGTTTTGCGAAAAGTTCTTTCCAATTAGCAAGGTTCAACATCTAAGGAGGCAAGTGATCACTTTCATGCAAGGAGAAGAGGAAGGGATAGACCAAGCACTGGGATAGGTTTAATGAATTAATCGAACAAGGACCAAAACTCGGCTTCACCGGTGACGTACTCTTGCATACATTTTTCTTTTCCCTAACCCCTAGTTGCATGCGACACGTCGAAATGTGTGCGGGTGGGGATCTCATGGAGAAAACACTCACGGAAGCCGCACAACTTCTACAAAAAGTTAGTAAAGCGGCTGCCATGCGAAGAGATTGGGAAACAAGACTTGCGGAAGAGCCGGAATTCAATTCAAGGAAGAAAAAGCTTGCTGATTTTTCTAAAGAGGCAACCCGGAAGCCACAAAAGAGGAGCCAATCATGAAAAAGCTTGAACAAGAACACATCAAGTCGAGAACTACACCAAACGTCGACTTCGCCGCACCAAATGAGACGAACAAGAGAAGCATGTCAAGCGCAAAGCCACTAAGGGAGTTCGAGCCAATGGATTGGGTTCCTATTGATTACGGAGAAGTATTCGACAAGAGAAGACCGTTCCCTAATCAAAAGGGAATGGCAAGAGCATTGGAAGTGGATTTCCCACCGGAGAAGAAAGCTGAAAATTCATACGACCTCGAAACCACCGGTGAGATTTTTGAAAAGCTCTTTGGAGATGACGTGGTGGATCCGGAACATATTGCCGAGGTGAAGAGAATCATGGGGATCAAGCCCGAAGCATCACCATACGCTCGCCTCGCTGAAATTTACTCGATATGATCCGAAGAAGAAGAGAAGATGACGCCGCACTTGAGTTGCGAGATCAACGGAGTTCAATGCAAAACTTTATGCGACATCGGAGCCCAAGTAAGTGTTCTATCTTCTAAAATTTATGATAAAGTTCAATACCACAACCTAGACTTGGCTCCAACATCAACGAAATTAATTATGGGAGATGGTAGAACTATCAAACCTCTAGGTATTGCTTGCAACATGAAAGTAAAAATCTCTAGAAACTATATACCAACCGATTTCTTTGTTATTGATGCTTACCATAGTAATTCTGATCATATAATCTTAGGTAGGCCTTTTCTTAAGTTGGTTGATGCCGTGTTAGATGCGGAGAAGGCAAAGTAACAATGAACCTTAATGGAACAAAGTACACATATAACTTTCTTCGTGCTTCTAAACACCTTACACCCTTTCCTCCCGAAGATGAAGAAGTAGAAGAGATAGATAGTCTTTGTTTTGTTGAAACCCTTAGAGACCCGCTGCAAAGAGCGATGGAAAATCAAATTAGTAATCAACAAGATGAAGAACTAGAAGAAGCAACGAAAGGCTTAGAGCCGCATGATGGTAGTGTGGAGGAAGAGAAGTTCGAAAACATAGGAGAAATCAAACCCGAGGAGCCACAAGTGCCGAGGTAGACCTTAAACCTTTGCCCAAGGGATTAAAATATGAATTTTTGGGCCCAGACAAAACTTATCCAGTCATTGTGAGCGACGAGTTGAGTCCCGAAGAAAATGAAGCGTTGCTGATTTTATTAAAAAAACATAGGAAGGTGATTGGATATTCAATTAACGATCTCAGAGGTATTAGCCCAGCCTTTTGCACTCATCGTATACCAATGGAAGACCAATGTAAGCCTGTAGTGGACCACCAAAGGAGGCTAACCCATGCCATGCGAGAGGTAGTAAAGAAAGAGGTTATCAAGTTACTTGATGCCGGAATCATCTACCGGTTCCGCATAGCGAATGGGTGAGCCGGTACATTGTGTGCCGAAGAAAGGAGGTTTCACCGTGGTAAAGAATGAGAAGAACGAGTTGATACCGCAAAGAACCGTGACCGGGTGGCGGATGTGTATCGATTATCGTAAGCTTAACAAAGCGACGAAGAAAGATCACTTCCCCCTACCGTTCATAGACGAGATGCTCGAGAGGTTAGCAAACCACGCTTATTTTTGCTTTCTCGATGGATACTCGGGGTTCATGCAAATTCCTATTCACCCGGAAGATCAACATAAGACAACGTTTACGTGTCCTTACGGAACGTTTGCATATAGGAGGATGCCCTTCGGCCTATGCAACGCTGCGGCCTCTTTTCAACGTTGCATGATGGCCATGTTTTTGGAATTCATCGAAGAAATTGTTGAAGTGTTTATGGATGATTTTTCCGTTTACGGGAAGACGTTCATGGATTGCTTAGCAAACTTAGAAAAGGTCCTTACAAGGTGTGCGGAGGTAGATTTGGTTTTAAATTGGGAAAAGTGCCACTTCATGGTTAAGCAAGGCATAGTGCTCGGACATGTTATATCCGAGAGAGGAATTGAAGTGGACAAGGCTAAGGTAGACACGGTTGAGCAACTCCCACCTCCTACGGATGTCAAATCCTTAAGGAGCTTTCTAGGCCATGCCGGATTCTATAGAAGATTTATAAAGGACTTCTCGAAGATCACTAAGCCTTTAACGCACCTTCTTCAAAAGGATGTGGCTTTCGACTTTGATGAGAAGTGTCTAGTGGCATTCGGACCTTGAAAAATGCGTTGGTGAGTGCTCCCATCATCCAACCTCCGGATTGGAGCCAACCTTTCGAGATCATGTGTGACACAAGTGACTACGCCGTAGGCGCGGTCTTGGGACAAAGAAAGGAAGGCCGAGTTCACGCCGTTTACTACGCCGACAAAACACTTAGTGGGGCACAATTAAATTACGCCACTACGGAAAAAGAGTTGCTAGCGGTGGTATTCGCTTTCGAAAAATTCAGATCTTACATCGTGAACTCGAAAGTCATTGTTTACAACGATCACGCATCCATCAAGTATCTCTTGGCTAAGAAGGAAGCTAAACCACGTTTGATTCGTTGGATCCTTCTTCTCCAAGAGTTTGATGTTGAAATTCGTGATAAAAGGGGGTGGAAAATGTTGTGGCCGATCACTTGTCTAGGATGAATCGTGGACAAGATGATAAAGAGCCCATAGAAGATAAGATGAGAGATGACCACCTCTATAGAGTGCTTGATAAAGACACTTAGATGATCGACATCATTCGAGCAATTCGAAAGATGCCCCTCGATCATCTAGATAAAAACACTCAAAGGAAGATAATCTGCGAAAGTAAGAAATATTTTGGGATGCACCATACCTCTTCAAACTTGGCAATGATGGAGTGATGAGAAGATGTGTGCCAAGAGAAGAGAGGGTTGAGATTCTAAGGAAGTGCCACTCGGCGAGTACGGTGGGCACTATAGCCATTTTCGAACCGAAGCAAAAGTATGGTTGAGCGGATTCTATTGGCCGGAGATGCATGAAGATACTAAAAGATATGTTGCGTCATGCCCCGAATGTCAAAGAACCGGAAACATCTCTCAAAGAAATTCTATGCCTTTGAAATACAACTTGCAAATCGACATATTCGATGTATGGGGCATAGACTTCATGGGGCCTTTTAAAAACTCATTTGGATTCGAGTATATACTTGTTATGGTTGATTATGTATCCAAGTGGGTAGAGGCTATACCATGTCGTAAAGCTTCCATGAGAGGAGTCCATCACTATGATCAAGAACATGATTTTTCCCCGTTTCGGTACACCGAGAATCTTGATAAGTGATGGAGGAACTCATTTCACCGGGAAGAACTTCAAAAGGTGCTTGTCCAAGTTGGGAATTGAGCATAGAGTCTCCACGGCCTATCACCCACAAACCAACGGACAATCGGAGACGTCAAATAGGCAATTAAAAAGCATACTCAACAAAACCACGAGAGAAGGGGAGGCAAGGATTGGTCAAAGAAATTAGACGGAGCTTTATGGGCTTATCGAACGGCGTTTAAAACACCGATAGGTATGACCCCTTATCAATTCGTCTATGGAAAAGCTTGCACCTTCCGGTTGAGTTGGAACATAAAGCCTATTGGGCGATAAAAGAGATGAACCTTGATCTCGATGCCGCGGTGGTGAAACGAAGGATTCAAATAAGCGAGCTAGAGGAGTTGAGGTTGAAAGCTTATGAAAACGCAAGCATATACAAAGAGAGAATCAAAAGGTGGTATGATAAAAGATTGAAGAAAAAAGAATTTAAAAAAGGAGATAAGGTCCTCCTCTACAATTCGAGGTTTAAAACCTTCGGAAAGGGGAAATTGCAAAGCAAGTGGGACGGACCTTATGTTGTGCATTCGGTGTTCTCCAACGGAGCGGTAACCATTATGGATATAAACGGCGATCAATTTGTGGTGAATGCTCGGCGGCTTAAGGTTTACTACGAACCCGATGTCGTGCCCCTTCACCATGTTGACGTCTTCACCATGGAGGAAGAGCCCGAACGTCCCGCCTAGGACGAAAAACAAGGCATCAACTTCTCGTAAATAATTTTTCTTTTAGTTTTACGGGAGTTTTTCGCGAAGATTTCTTGGGCCAACTTTTTCCCATGGGTGAGGAAGAAAAAAATAGGGCGGTGTGCAAAAAACCGGACCGGCCGGCCCCGGGGCGGGGGTGGGCCGGCCGGCCCGAGCGGGCCGGCCCGAGAGGGGCCCGCCGCCCGATGACGCCGAATTTCGCCCGAATTGCTCCTTTTTGACTTCCTTGTTTGGTCGGAAAATTTTAAGGGAAGTGTAAAAAAGGAAAATAAGGTTTCCGGGGCTTTTCTCTCGGGACTATTTATTTGGCCGAATTGGGAGCTCGAGAATCAAACCTTTCAAGCAATGTGTTGCACCCTTGTAGCGACCATTGAGCCTCCAAAAAGCTTAGAGTTGAAGCTAGAAGCCAAGAAGCCATCGATGGAGGAGGCGATGCGATGCGAGCTCAAGCTACCCGTCAAGAGGACCGCACGTATCCGTTGCGGAGGACTTGTCCCGACCGGAGCTCTTGCATCTCGCAACCCCGTCAAAGGAGAGAAGGTCCCTACACCCGTTCGAAGGTCGGCACGTCTCCAAGGCATCAAGCGTAAAGATTACAAGGAGGTGTCGACGGATCCTAAGGATTATGGGGATAGCGACTACTCCGACGATCGTAGCCCGAGCTCGTGGGCGGCCGCCGGTAGAGATGATGATGATTGGGATGAGCAGCCCTATGAAAGGACTCCCGAAGGCCCTAACGGCGACGGCAACGACGGTGGCGAAGGCAACGACAATGGAGGTGGCGACGACGGTGGTGACAACGGTGGAGATTATGGCGACGACGACCCCTTCGGATTGCATCCGGTGTCTTTGTCGAGTTTGCCGTCAATCCATCGCGGATCTCTACACGTCGGCCGACGAATGTCTTCAAGCCATGGAAGCGATGAAGCGGCGTATGGAGGACTTGGAGTGCGTAGTTGAAGATGACTACAAGTTCCTTAACCGCAACGTGCGCAAGTTTTTCGGCATGGTTGGAAACATGAGAGGCAAGTGGTGCAAAACTTGCTTGAAGTACCACTAGATCTAGTTTTCCCCTTAGGATTTTTGTAAGATACGACGAGGACGTCGTATGTTTTAAGTGTGGGGGAGTGCTAGCTCGCTAGCCTTAGCTTTTGAACTTCAAGTTTAGGTTCGGTTTAATCTTCGTGTGAGAGTCTTAGTGTTTTTAATGAGTCTTTAGTTTTCGAGTCTGTTTTTAAATTTTTGCAATTGTTTTAAATTAGTGTTGAGTCAAGAAAACCAAATAAAAAGAGTCTTTACATATATCTTTGTGTTTTATGTATTGTTCATCTTTATTTACTTGTTTGCTTAATCTTCGATTCTTGATATATGAACACAAGTATGTGGTTTGAAAACGTTTACCGTGGTTCTTAGTGGAATCGCTACTACTTAAAGTACCCATACCGCACTTCGATCTTGAGCTTCACATGCTAGTTGTGCTATGTTCGATGCTAAAAATTGGAGGATTTTAGTTCTGAAAATCATTTTAAAACCCTTGTAATAAAGGTTAGCAAGACCTCTTTTTCCAAGTTGAGAGTAAGAAAAAATTCCTATCCAAGGCCAAGTTTATTTTTTCGCTCCACCATAAGTGTGATTAGCATAATGAGATAGGCTAGGACCTTTCTCTCTTGGTGAGTTTTAATTTCAAGCAATGATGATGTTCTTGTGCTTATCTTTTGTTGCTAGCCTCGTCATATATTCGGTAACGTGACTTTCACTACGGAAGTCACGTATATCGCCGGATTCCATACCCAACCCTATACATCTCTTTTGTACATCGTATTCCTTGAACACAACCTATTTTCAAAGTTTCGTCTCGTCTCTAGCATGATTTATTTAAAAAATTTTCAGATTGTATGCATGCGAGGAAATAGAGAATTGAAAGCTTTGAAAAGTTGTCAAGAGAGAGAAAAATAAAGAGAAAAAGCATGTGTATGGAAAAGAAAGAAAGAAGGAAAAAAATCATATGTGAATGAAAGAAGAAAAAGAAAAAGAGAAAAAGATGAGGTAGCAATGAAGATATGAGAGGGATGGATCAAGTGAAGGAAAAGAAAAAATAAAGTGTAAAGAAGGATGTCACGTTGATTGTGAGACGAAACTTTTACTCTATTTCCAACCATGTGCAATCCGACAACGAGGACATCATTGGTGCCTTGAAGTCACAATTTTCTTTTGCCCTTGCACATGTCCACCATTCTAAATCTTCTCATCCTTGATATCCCTACATATGGTTAATTCTCATGATCATTGGCTTTGAAAGGTAGACAACCATTAGAGGAAGTTCTTAGTTTGACAATACTTGTGTTGATTGCGCTAGCCCTACCTATAGCTCCACTTTACGTGATATATGAGAGATTAATGGGAGGTGAGAGTTTTATAAAATTTGGTTAGGATAGCCACTTCATATGAGTGACTTGAGAGAGCTTGGAGAAAGGTTTTTTGTCTAATACTTGTTGCGGGAATTTTTGTTTTGAAAACCATAAAAACCCTCCGATGGAAGCAAAGGAGTAAGCATGGCTGAAATTGAAGACTTCGAGTGAAGAGTTTGAGTTGTGGGGTAAATCTTGACGTGGTAAAAATTCTAAACGCCCACGTTTATGTTTGATTATCATTACTTTGTGTTTATGTATTAAAGATGAAAAGATTGACTAACTTGTGAAGGAGGATTAATGATACACGATTACACACCTTGGACGAAATTCTTTTACGAGTACTTGCTCGAGGACGAGCAAGAGCTAAGTGTGGGGGAGATGTTGACGGTGTATTTTGGTGCACCTAGCATGTTCATTACACTTTGGTTTGGATTTGATTATGGAACTAACCCGCCACTAGGCACACTAATCATATAACAAGTTCATCTTTGTGCATGCATTTGGAAGTGTTGTGTTTATGTAGGAAAACATGAACATAAAGGACGGATTCGCAACAAGTTCAAAGGAGCATTCATGGAGTCTTGTTCGTGTTCATGAGCTTGCTGAAATCACTTCCAATGGTGGCGAGGACCGAAGTGCTACGAGGAACACCCCCGGGGATTGAAGCGTAAAAGATCAAACTTCATGCAAAGAGAGCCTCCATCTTGGACGCGAGGATAACAGCATCAAAATCATGCAAGTGGAGGGGGCAAAGTACATAAATGCGCGAGGACCCACGGAGCAAAAGGGGTGACCGAACCGGGCCGGGTGGGCACTGGGCCGGCCGGCCCGGCCGGCCGGCCCGGCCCACTTCCGCGCCGGTTCGGTCCGTTTTCCTTGCCCTCGAAGGATCTTCAACCCTAAAACCCCCGACGCGCCGCCAACACCGAGGGGAGGATTCATTCGCACCGAGAAGGCCATCCACAAGCTAGAGAGAGAGGAGGAGGATCTCCGGCGGGAGATCAACCACCTCGAAGGAAGCACCCTCTTGTGGAGAAGAAGGAAGACACGGCGGAAGGGGAAACCATGATCAACGGTGCCATGATCGGCACCTTGATGGGGTAATCTTCTCATTCGTCCATGGGTTGTAATCGATCTTGAGATGTAATCGCACTTTGTCGGATTATCTATCTATCATCTTGTGTTGAACATACTTTAATGCTTAAGGCTTGCAACCGTGCCGTAGAGGGAGTACGAGCTCCAATGCTTCCTTGGATCCATTCAATACTCCGTGGCCATCAAAGGTCTAGTCATGAATACCTTCGTGTAGTGACAAGTACGAGAGGAGGGAAAGGGCGAAACCGTGGTCACAACCCCGATAGATTAGATTGGTTTTCATGTCTTTAAGCGATTGCATGTTCTAGTATCGTAGACCCGTGGGCGAGTGTCTTCTATCTTGATCGTTTATCATTCTCTCTAGTGTAGTTTAGTTGTTTTCTAGTATAATATAGTTAGGGTTTTAGTAGCTAGTGTGTCGTTGTTGATCGAACGCTTGTAATCCCCTTGCTCCGCGGATTGACAAGAACCTTGGGAATCCCGTGGTGAAAAAGGTGTGGGGTCCGTACGCTTGCGGATCGTAGAGGGATACGTCTTTTATCCGTCAACGGTCGCATGCGAAAACGTTCGGGGGGACGGTGATCCGCCGGAGCGCGATCTTGGCGAGTTCGTCCGCCTCCTCGTTGTAGCGGCGGGGCACATGGTTGAGCTCGATGCCGTAGAACTTGTCTTCGAGGGCTCGCACGGCCTTGCGGTAAGCCTCCATCTTGTCGTCGTGGCGGCTCGCGTTCTTCATGACTTGATCGATCACGAGCTGCGCGAGTCGCCCCGTACGTCGAGGCGCTTGACGCCTAACTCAATGGCGATTTTGAGGCCGCGAGAGGAGGGCCTCGTATTCGGCCATGTTGTTAGACGCGGGGAAGTGGAGGCACACCGCGTACCGCATGTGTTCCTCGAGGGGTGACACGAAGAGCGAGGCCCACGCCCGCCCTGTTTTCATCACCGAGCCGTCGAAGAACGAGTCCGGCCTCCGCTTGGATCCGTGGCGGCGGTAGGCTGCGTGTCCGTCCATTCGGCGACGAAATACGCCAAGATTTGGGACTTGACGGCCTTGCGTGGGGCGTAGGCGGCGTCTCGCCCATCGGCTCCACGGACCACTTGGCGATCACCGCCGCGGCGTCGGGGTTGCGGATGATTTCTCCTAGTGGGAAGGAGGAAACCACCGTGACGGGGTGGGCCTCGAAGTAGTGGCGGAGTTTGCGCCGCGCAAGAACCCTTGCGTACGGCAACCACGGACACGGGGGTAGCGCGTCTTCGTGTCCGAGAGGACCTCGGCGATGTAGTAGGCCGGCCGCGCACGGGCAAGGCATGCCCTTCCTCCACGCGTTCCACAACGATCACGGCGCCGACCACCGGGTGGTTGCGGCCACATAGAGCTGCGGGGGCTCGCCGTCCGCGGCGGCGTGAGGATCGGGGCGTGCGTTAGAGACGCCTTCGGCTTGTCGAGCGCATCCCGGGCCTCGGTGGTCCGGGAGAAGCGCTCTCTTGAGTAGGCGGTAGAGGGCGAGGCCCTTCTCCACCGAGCCGCGAGATGAAGCGGCTCAAGGCGGCAAGGCACCCCAACACCTTCGCACCCCTTTGAGGTCCGGGATCGGACCCATCCGTTCGAGGGCCGCAACCTTTCGGGGTTGGCCTCGATTCCCCGGCCCGGGAGACAATGTATCCCGGGAGCATGCCTCGCGGCACTCCAAAGACACACTTTTCGGGGTTTAACTTGACCCCATTGGCCGTGGCGGTTGAACGCGACGCCGAGGTCGGCAACCGGGTCGTCCGCCTTCCTGGTCTTTACGACGATGTCGTCCATGTATGCTTCGACCGTCCGCCCGATGTGATCCCCAAAAACGTGTTGCATGCGGCGCGGTATGTTGCACCCGCGTTTCGAGGCCAAATGGCATCGTGACGTAGCAGGAACGTCCCGAACGGTGTGATGAACGAGGTCGCGAGCTGGTCGGACTCTTTCATCTTTATTTGGTGGTACCGGAATAGGCATCAAGGAAACGAGCAATTCGCACCCGATTTGTTGAGTCAACGATTTGATCAATGCATGGCAAAGGAAAAGGAACTTTAGGACATGCTTTATTGAGACTAGTGTAGTCTATACACATCCGCCACTTCCCATTCTTTTTCTTTACAAGCACGGGGTTTGCTAGCCACGTTGGGTGGAACACCTCCTTGATGAATCCGGCCTCGAGAAGCTTCCGCAGCTCCGCTCCGATTGCCCATCGCCGCTCCTCGTCAAAGCGGCGGAGCCGTTCTTGCGCACGGCGCGGGCGTTTGGCGAGGATGTCAAGGGAGTGCTCGGCGACTTCCCTCGGGATGCACGGCATGTCCGATGGGCTCCACGCGAAGATATCGGCGTTGGCGCGGAGGAAGTCCACGAGCACACTTCCTATTTGGGGTCGAGGGTGGAGCTGACCCTCAACGCCTTGCCCTCGGGGGCCGAAGGGTCGAGGGGGACCCCCTTGGTACGCTCCGCGGCCTCGAAGGTGCCGGCGTGCTTGGCGGCGGAGTTGAGGTCTTCGTTGACCATCTTCTCCAGCGTGTTCACCAGCGCTTCATCCAGCGCTAGTGCCTCTGCGTGCTCCACGCATTCGACATCGCAGTCGAACGCGTGCTCGATCGACGAGCCGACGGTGATGATGCCGTTCGGGCCGGGCATCTTCATCTTTAGGTAGGTATAATTGGGGACCGCCATGAATTTGGCGTAACAGGGTCGCCCAAGTATAGCATGGTAGGCCCCCTTGAATCCCACCACCTCGAAGGTGAGGGTTTCCTTGCGGAAACTCTTTGGGGTGCCAAACCAAGCGGCGGGTCGATGCCCGAGGGGTTGGACCTACTTGCGGGCGTGATGCCATGGAACGGCTTCGTGCCGGGCCGCGGTCGGTCCAATCCGATCCCCATCGGGCGTAGCGTATGCGCGTAGAGGATGTTGAGGCTGCCGCCTCCGTCCATGAGGACCTTCGAGAGCCGGGGCGTTCCCGATGATGGGGTCGACCACCGGCGGGTCCCGGCCGGGTTGGGGACGCGGTTTGGGTGGTCCTCCCGGCTGAACGTGATGGCGTCCTCCGACCAATTGAGGAAGGACGGAGGCGCCCTCTCAGCGGCGAGGACCTCGTGCCGCTCCTTCTTGCGTTGGCGTGTCGACATGTCGACAGTTGGTCCCCCAAAGATGAGGAACACATTTTCGACGGCGGGGAAGCCGCCTGCGTCGCCATCGCCTCCGTCTTTCTTGGCCTCTGCCTCCTTCGCGGCGGCACGACCATAGAACTTCTTGAGCATGTCGCCTTTGCTCAAGGGTGTGGTTCACGGGAGTTTTGTGGTAGGGACATGGCTTCTTTAGCATGTCATCAAACACCCCCGGGCCTCGAGGGGCCGGTCGAGGGCCCCGTCGAGCGGGTCGACGGCGAGGGCCTCGGCGTTGCCTCCGTCGCGCCCCGCTCGCGCGCCTCGCGGCGCGGCTTCTTCCCCTTCTTGCCCCGCTTGTCGTTGCGGTGTGGCTCCTTGGACTTGCTGCCCTCCGCGGGCGCGTCCTCCGAGCGCTTGCCCTTCTTGCCGTCGAAGATCGCCCCCACGGCCTCCTCCCTAGAGGTGAAGGCGGGTGGCGATGTCGAACGGCTCGTTGGAGTCCACGGGCGGGGCTGCGTCCCGGCTCCCGCACGAGGTCCCGCACGTGGTTCCCTCGAGGAAGGCGTGCACGATTTCGGGCTTGCGCCACGGCGGGGGAGCTCCGTGCGGCGCTTGGAGAAGCGTCTTATGAAGTCCCGCGGCGACTCGCGGGCCTCGCGTGCGGAGCGCGGGTCCCATGAATTTCCGGGGCGCACGTATGTGCCCACGGAAGTTGCCCACGAACGTGCGGACCGGGTCGTCCCGGTTGTGGATGCGGTGGCGGGCAAGTGCTCGAGCCATGTCGGGCCGCGTCGCCAAGATGTAGGGGCAAGTTGCGGATGATGACCTCGTCGGCGGTGGCCCCGCCCGGTGGCAAGCCAAGCGGTAGTCGTTGAGCCACACGCGGGGGTCCGTCTCCCCGTTGTACATGACGATCGTCGAGGGTTGGCGGAAGCGTTGGGGGAACGGCGCCGCGCGAATCTCTCTCCCGCCGAACACACGGGTGCACGGAGGCTCCGGCGTCGGGGAGCGGTCTTCGCCGCTGTCGTAGCGCCCACCCGTCGAGGGTGGTAGCCCCTTCTTGCTCGTGCGTCCACCTTGTTGGTGCGCACGGCGTTGATGACGTTGCGGGCGTCGCCATCCCGGCGCCTGCGTGCGTCGAGGAGCCGCTCCCCGGCCGGCGTGTCGGTGGGACGCCCCGTGGTCCCCCCACGTGCACCGAGGGGTTCGCCTCCCGGTGCGGCTTCATTGCCCCGCGCATCCCCCTGTTGGCGGATGCGTGAGGCCGGCTCTCGGCCCGCCGGGACGGCCGCTTGCTCGATGAGAGTTTGCACCTCGCGGTGCATGTCTCGAGCCTCGGGGGTCGAGGGTGCGGCATGGCCCGCGGCGGCGTCGCGGCGGCGGACGAGCTTCGGCTCTCCCGCGGGGGCGCGTCCGCGTTGTCGACGTTGGGGACGGTGTTGATGCGGTCGCGGACACCGTCGACCCCGGCTCCCGCGCGCGTTCGCCGTGCGCGGAGGCTTCCCCGCCATTGAGGCGCGGAGCAACCGCACCGGTTCGGTATTCCTCCGCCGGCTTGGCCTCGAGCTCGCGGGCTTGGGCTAGGCGCGGCGTCGGCGTCGGCCCCGGCGGGAGCGCTTGGCCCTGCGGCCGGGCACGCGGCGATTCTGGGGGCGGGCGTGACTTCCCCCGTCTCTGCGCCCACCGCACCGGCGGCATTGGCGGGTCGTTGGTGATGACGGCGCAACACTCCCGCGCGGGGTCGTAGCTCCCGTCTGTTGGAGTCGTCGGAGCGACCAAACCCGGTAGTCGCGGCGTCGAGGAAACGCGGAACGCGGCCCCCGGGTACCGGTACGCCGGAGAAGTCCCACTCCGCGTATCCGTGGCGGTTGGCGGGTGGCAACGTGCCAACGGAGCCCGGGGACGACTCATCCCCCTGGCCGAGGTGCGGGGTCCCCGGCGACGAAGACGTGGCGGCGGGTGGAACCCCGCGCATCGTCGTGTTGACGTTGGCGTTGTAGGCCGACGTAGCGCCACGCGGCCCGATGGGGATGCGCGGTCGGGAGACCGTGCGGCGGTCCGCCGGGGCGGTGGCGGTCGTGATGGCGGGGGCGCCACGCTAGGCGGCGGCGCGCTCGGCTGTCGCCGCTCGGACCACGCCGACGCGATCGCCTGCCGGAGCGACGGTGGCGTCGTGGCGCCGACGGGCCCGCGGCATCCGTGCCCTGCGGGCGCTGCGCGCCGTGGTAGTGCGCGCGGCGGGGGCCAATGCGACCGGCACGGCGGCGCGCGCGGAGCTCCTCAAGGTTGGTGAGGCGCATGAGATCGCCGTTCCCCGTGGCACGAAAGTTCGGGTCCCCGAAGCGAATTTCGAACCCGGGCCGAGAGGGGGGTCCGAGCTACCCATGCGGTAGCGTGTAGCACGGTACTCGGTGCGGATCACCATGGAGGGAGTTGACGGAATGACCTTAGGCGCTCGATCGCCCCACGGTGGGCGCCAGCGCTGTCGGTGCGGAATATGGTCCCGACACTAACCGATAGATAGCGCCGGGGTCTATCCCTCAATGGTCGATGCTAAGCAATAAGAGACACGGGATTTATCCTGGTTCGGGCCGAGGAGGGCGTACATCCGGCGGTGGTGTGCTCAAGGCACTATATTGCTCGGCACCGGGGGGTGCTGTAGTGGGGCTGCTACAAGCAAGGCGGGAGAGGAAGCTTGGCTTCCAAGTCCCTGGTGGAGTGGCTGAAGATATTGTGGGAGAATTGGAGAATGAGTGCGTGGTGCGTTGTGAGTTCGGGCCTGAATGAATGCGTCCGCCCTCTGCTGGGGTGGGGGGTTCGCCCCCCTTTTATAGATCAAGGGGGAGGCGAATTACATGCACGCCGCGCTATCTAGCTATGTGGGGGAGTGCGACGTGCTACGTTGTAGAGTGGGCGGCCGTCGGGGCGATCCTTGCGGTGGGCGGGTCATCATGGCCGACTTGTACCCGAACGGTGGCGGTTCGAGGGTAGGAGAGCGGCGGATGGCGGTGAAGTCCTGCGATAGGCTCGAGGGAGGTGCGCGCGCGGGCACCGCACGGAGTACGGGAGTAGGCGAACGGCGTTCCTTCCCGACGCGCTTCACAAGCACGGGGTTGTTGCTACGGCGTCGGGCGTGCTCCCGCATGCGCGGGTACGGCGGCCACGCCGTTACGGTGGCGGGGATGGCGGTCCACCGGCCTAGTGCCTCCACCTAACCCGTAGGGTCACAAGAAAGTGAATCGAGGGTGCGCCGGCCCCCTTTCGAGGGCTCGACGCGTGGCCGTCTTGGAGCGTGCGTACGGTGTCACGGGACCGACACGGCCGCGCCGCACGGTCCCCTCCCCACGGTGGCGGGGATGGGCTCCTCCCCGGGGAGTTGGTGCGGCGGCACCGGGGTGCGAGCCCCGGGCGCATGATGGCGCCGTCCCGCCGGTGTCAGGGCGTTAAATGCCCGTGTACGGGGACCGGCGCACGCGTGAGGGGCGCCCTCGAGCGTGGCGGACCCCGGCCGAGGGCGGCGTGCCCCTCGAGCGAGGGCGGAGCCTGCTCGAGGGGAGCGAGCCCTCGACCGAGGCGGAGCCCGCCCGGGGGAAGTGTTACCCCTCGGACGGGGCGAAGCCCGCCCGAGGGGCGGCGCCCTCGAGGGAGGCGGAGCCTACTCGAGGGAATCTCTAAGAGGGCCGCCTTGATGGGCCGTCGGGGTCCTTGCGGCGTGGGCCGTGTCCCGCATGGTTAGGCACACCTCGCATGGTTAGGCTTAACGTGTTATGGTTTCATTGCGGGTTTTAAGTGAGGCTTTCCCCATTGTTTAAGGGGACCCCTAGGGTTGTCCCCGACAAATACCGCATGCTATGTGTCGAACGGGGATATACCTCGAGTGCACAAGAAGAAGACATGCTATGAGTTGATGCATGGTCGCACACCCAAGGTGAGTCACTTCCATGTCTTTGGTTGCAAGTGTTTCATTCGAAGAAAGGCGGGAAGTTGGATAAGTTTGAGGCTAGGTCCGTCGATGGCATTTTCTTTGGTTATGCATCTCATTCTAGAGCATATCGTGTGCTCAATCTTGAAACTAACCAAATCGTGGAGACTTGCGAGGTAACCTTCGACGAGACGAGCCACGTAGTCGGCTTGTCTTTGAGTGTGCGGGTGATGATGAGCTTGGCGAGGAGATCTTTCGGGGAGGAGGAGCATGAACATGGAGATGATGAGGATGGAGGTGCCGTGCCCCCGCTGAACATGTACCTACTACTTCGACTACGATGATGGATGGACCCTCTGCTACACCTACGACGACAAATCAAGAACAAGGAGAAGCTTATGTTGAGGGGGGAGGTAGCTTCGAGGCGAGAACCTCCCCGGCGAGTTCAAGTGGATCACCCAGCTTCGAGGATCATCGGCGACATGAATGAACGCACTACACGGTCGAGGGTTCGAAACAATTCCCATTTTGCTTATGCTGCATTTGTTGCTTCTTTCGAGCCCAAAGACATTGGACACGCACTATGCGATCACAATTGGGTTAACTCGATGCATGAGGAGTTGGAGAACTTTGAGAGGAATCGGGTGTGGGAGTTGGTTGACCCTCCCCCGGGGTGTAAGCCGATTGGTACCAAGTGGGTGTGGAAAAACAAAGAGGGAGAGAAGGGTGAGGTTGTGAGGAACAAGTCGAGACTTGTTGCCCGGGGGTTCGATCGAAGGAGGGGATCGACTACGAGGAGACTTTTGCTCCCGTAGCCCGTTTGGAGGTGATTAGGATTCTTCTAGCCTTTTCCGTGGCTAAAGGGTTCAAGTTGCACCAAATGGATGTGAAGAGTGCTTTTCGAATGGTGTCTTTGGAGGAAGAAGTGTATGTGAGGCGACCTCCGGGGTTTGAGAGTGAGAAGTACCCCCATAGGGTGTACAAGTTGAGGAAGGCGGCGTATGGGTTGAAGCGGGCGCCTAGAGCTTGGTATGGCGAGGTTGAGGGGGTTCTTGTTTGAGAGAGGCTTTGAGATGGGGATGGTCGATCGGACCTTGTTTTTGCGAGCGGCGGGGGGGAGATATCCTGATTGTGCAGGTGTACGTGGATGATATTGTCTTTGGTGGCTCGTCTAACTCTCTTGTTGCGAGGTTTGCAGATGATATGAGTAGGGAGTTTGAGATGAGCATGATGGGCGAATTGCAATTCTTCCTCGGTCTACAAATCAAGCAATCAAAGGAAGGAACATTTGTGCACTAGGCTAAGTACACCAAGGACATTGTGAGGAAGTTCAAGATGGAGGACTCCAAGGCTATGACGACGCCGATGAGTACGACTACAGCTCTTGATGCGGACGAGGAAGGTGAACACGTGGACCGAAGGAGTACGAAGCATGATCGGGTCACTCCTCTACTTGACGGCGACGAGGCCGGACATGCGATTCTCGGTGTGTCGTGCGCTCGTTTTCAAGCGTCTCCGAGGACTTCGCATCGGCGAAGCGGGAAGCGAATTTTCGGTACTTGCGTCACACTCCCGACTTCGGCCTTTGGTACTCCGCGTCCTCTTCTTTGGCGCTTCATGGTTTTTCGACACGGATTTTGCCGGGTGTCGGTTGGATAGGAAGTCCACTTCGGGACTTGCCGAGTTTTGGGTTCTTCTTTGGTGTCTTGGTCTTCCCGCAAGCGGTCGAGTGTTGCTCAATCCACGACCGAAGCCAAGTATGTTGCCGTCGCTAGTTGTTGCTCTCGGCTCCTTTGGATCACCTACACCATGAGTGACTTTGGTGAGGAGTATACCCATGTCCCACTTCAATGTGATAGCACCGGTGCCATAAGCGTTGCAAACAACCCGGTGCTCCATTCGAAAAGCAAGCACATAGAAGTGAGGTACCATTTTCGAGAGACAACGTAGAGAAAGGAAAGATAGCTTTGATCCATGTACCCACACATGACCAACTAGCCGATATTTTCACCAAACCCCTAGATCAAGCAACTTTCACTCGTTTGCGGGGGAACTTGGTGTGTGTTTGATTTCTTGAGTTGGGTGAGTGGGAGCTCTCTTTTGCCGGTAGTGTCGAGCCCGTTTTGCCTCCCCTCGAGGGAGCCGGTTTGTAGCATATGTATAGCTTTCATTTGTGCATTTCTTGCATTTTGGCATGGCATATGTAGCATGATGTATAGGCATCCTTGTATCTTAGATTGCATGCATTTTGTATCATATGCATTGGTTAGGAAAAGCTTCTCTCAAATACTACTGTTCACCATGGAATGAAATATATGTCTTTGTGAGCTTGTTTGGTATGCTACGGTTAGTTTGGCTTAGCTCTTGATGATCTTGATGAATAATTCATGGTTGATAGCTATGCTTTTGAAAAATGTCACATGTATGCTCTCTCATGTGTAAATGCCTTTACATGCTCTTGACATGTTTTTGTGGCCTTGCTATGCTTAATTTGTGGTTGGATAGCTAGTTTATTGATCATATGGGGCCTAAGGCTCATTTGCCATCATGAATGTTTAGCCCTCTTGATTTATCTTGTGGAGGAGCATAAGTTCCTTTTTGTCGCAAAGACATTTCATGTACCATTTACAAATCTGAAAATGAAATGAAAAATGCTTGGAAAATATGCTCCCATGTCATATGTGCTGAATTTAATTTGCTTTGGGTGCTAAACCGTTGCATGATGCCTACCAATGAGAAGTCTCATACATAGAAGTAGGCACATGGCTCGGTGGCTTTGACATGACATGAGGTGCTTGTGGGTGTTTGTGATGGTCTTATGATTAGAATGGCTGTCCTAGCATGAAGTTTGTGTGGCTTTGCCATTTTGATATGCTTTGATCATGTTTAGGACTTTGCTCATGAGAGGCAAGTTTTTCGCAAAATTGCCAAAATCCATCTTAGCTTCGTCCAATGGTTGTGAAACTTGGTGATCATGTAGTTGAGATCGATACGAAGCCGTAGAGTATCTAACTTGCTCATTTGGACATGTGTAGCATTCTTTGTTGAATTTTGTCTATTTGAGAAGCTCTAGGTTGAAAGTTTTGCATTTTTGGCTTGATTCATGCATTGCCAACAAGGGGGAGAAGTTTGAGCTTGAAATGGCTTGGTTGGACATGTTTAGAAGGTTTTCGAGTGGTTTCGAGCCATTTATGGACTCTGTTGTGCCGGTCGACCGGTCGGGGTCACGGTCCGACCGGTGTGAGTCTTGGTTACGTACACATGTTGCACACGGTCGACCGGTGGTGTAGATATATGCCTTTGTGAGCTTGTTTGGTATGTTATGGTTAGTTTGGCTTAGCTCTTGATGATCTTGATGAATAATCCATGGTTGATGGCTATGCTTTTGAAAAATGTCACATATATGCTCTCTCATGTGTAAATGCCTTTACATGATCTTGACATGTTTTAGCAGCTTGGCTATGCTTAATTTGTGGTTGGATAGCTAGTTTATTGATCATATGGGGCCAAAGGCTCATTTGCCATCATGAATGTTTAGCCCTCTTGCTTCATCTTGTGGAGGGGCATAAGTTCCTTTTTGTCGCAAAGACATTTCATGTACCGCTTATAAATCTGAAAATGAAATGAAAGATGCTTGGAAAATATGTTCCCATGTCATATGTGCTGAAATTAATTTGCTTTGGGTGCTAAATCGTTGCATGATGCCTACCTATGAGAAGTCTCATACATAGAAGTAGGCACATGGCTTGGTGGCTTTGACATGACATGAGGTGCTTGTCGGTGTTTGTGATGGTCTTGTGATTAGAATGGTTGTCCTAGCATGAAGTTTGTGTGGCTTTGCCATTTTGATATGCTTTGATCATGTTTAGGACTTTGCTCATGAGAGGCAAGTTTTTCGCAAAATTGCCCAAATCCATCTTAGCTTCGCCCAATGTTTGTGAAACTTGGTGATCATGTAGCCGAGATCGATATGAAGTCGTAGAGTATCTAACTCTGCTCATTTGGACATGTGTAGCATTCTTTGTTGAATTTTGTCTATTTGAGAAGCTCTAGGTTGAATATTTTGCATTTTTGGCATGATTCATGCATTGCCAACAAGGGGGAGAAGTTTGAGCTTGAAATGGCTTGCTGGACGCATTTAGAAGGTTTTCAGGTGGTTTCGAGCCATTTCTGGGGTTTCGTTGTGCACCGGTCCGACCGGTGGGTACCGGTCCGACCGGTGTGAGTCTGGTCCCGTGCACATGTTGGGCACCGGTCCGACCGGTGGTGATGACCGGTCCGACCGGGTGAGCCGAAGTTGCCGTATCCGCCCGTTTTCACCGGTTTGCATGCATTCGTCCGGGGGAGGTGCATTGGTTCAAGGGGAGCTTGCATGTGTGAAGGGGGAGCTCTTTGTGGTTGTTCGAGCTTTGCTTTGGTGGTTTGCGCTCTTTGCTTGAGTTTTGCTTTGTCTCGAATGTGTCGAGCCGTTGCCCTTGCCTAAGTGGTCCGAGACTTATCTTGTTCAAGTGATCTTGTCGTTTGCCTTTGTTTGGCTTTCGATCGCTTGTTGGAGTTTCTTTTTGTTCGTTTCTTTTCTTTTTCTTTTCTCTCTTGTTACCTTCGTGTGGGTGTTGTCAATGCACTCATCAAGGGGGAGATTGAGGACCATGTGTGGTTCGAGGACCGGTGGATGGTCGCTTTCTTGTGTGATGAGTGATTGACAATGTTGTGTGGACCGATTCTTGGCTAAGTATTGCGGGTGCAGGTGTTGCGGCTTAACCGGTGTTGGTGCGGAGTGAAGAACAAGCGCGAAAGGTCGTCGCGGTGAGGCCTCCGGGTGTGGAGAAGACAAGTAGGCTTCGTTGGAGGGACCCGGTCGCCGGCGGGGTCAAGTGCGGGCCGCATGGTGGCATGAACAAGCAAGATGAAGTCATGGACGGTTTCTTGGTGGAGCCTCAAAACCAAGGTCGAGCCGGGACTACGTGGGAGCCGAGTCATGAGTGGAGATTGGCGGAGGCTACACCGAGTTCGCGGGGTTTCCGTGGTTCACCCGTGAAAACCACCGGGTTCCTTGGTTGATCCACAAAGCCAAGACCGAAGAACCGAAGACCGTGCCGCAAGAGGTGCCGCACGGGCCTCCGACCGGTGGGTCCGAACGGTCCGACCGGTGGGTACGTGTCCGACCGGTGGGGAGCACCGGTCCGACCGGGGTGTGCGACGACGCAGTCCGAGACTTCGAAGTGGAGGACACGCGTCGGGATCGCATGGCTTGCGTCGAGGCTACGCAGGGTGCGGTCGCCGTGTCGGTGCGGAATATGGTCCCGACACTAACCGGTAGATAGCGCCTAAGTCTATCCCTCAATGGTCGATGCTAAGCAACAAATGACACAAGGTTTATCCCGGTTCCCGCCGAGGGGGCCGTACGTCCGAAGGTGGCGTGCTCGTGGCACTATATTGCTCGGCACCGGGGGTGCTTGTAGTGGGGCAAGTACAAGCAAGGTGGGAGAAGAAGCGTGGCTTCCAAGTCCCTGGTGAGTGGCTGGAGATGTTATGGGAGAATAAGAGAGTGAGTGCACGATGCGCTGTGTTCCTCTGGATCCGTCCCCCCGCGGCTGGGGGCTCGCTTCCCCTTTTATAGGCCAAGGGGGCGGCGAGTTACATGCACGCCGCGCTACCTAGCTACGTGTAGGAGCACGTCGTGCTACGGTGTAGAGCGGGCGATCGTCCAAACGATCCACGCCGCGATCCGGCCATGATGGCCTACTTCGTTCCCGAACGGAGTGGCGGTTCGGGGGTAGGAGGCGGCGGACGGTGATGGCGTTCTCTCCCAATGAGCTCGCGGTGGCGGAGTGGTTGCCGCAAAGGCTTGGGCGTGCGCCCGCGGAGTCAGGCGTGCGCCCGCATGCGTGGGTACGGCGGCCGCGCGCGCAAAGTGGCCGGGATGGCCACCCACCGGCCTAGCGCCCCTCACCTAACCCGCAAGGTCACGGGAAAGTGGAATCGAGGGTGCGCCCGCCCCCTTTCGAGGGTCGCGGGCGCGTTAGCCGCACGGCGGCGTGCGCACGGTGTCACGGGACTGACACCGGCCGTACCGCACGGGCCCATCCCACGCGGGCGGGGATGGGCTCCTTCCCCCGGGGAGTTGGTGCGGCGCACCGGGGGCGTGAGCCCCGGCGCATGATGGCGCCGTCCCCGCGGCGTCGGGCGTTAAATGCCCAAGTACGGGGCCGGCGCACGCGTGCGGGCGCCCGTGATCGTGGCGGGCCCCGGCCGAGGGCGGAGCGGACCCTCGAGCGAGGCGGGACTCGCTCGAGGGGGAGCGCGCCCTCGAGCGGGGCGGGACCGCTCGAGGGAAGGGTCGCCCCTCGAGCGGGGCGGAACTCCGTCCGAGGAGGGAGTTGCCCCTCGAACGGGGCGGAGCCCGTTCGAGGAGGGGAGCATGCCCTCGGGCGAGGCGGAGCCTCGCTCGAGGGGTCTTCCTAGGCGGGCCGCCTTGGTGGGCCTCCGAAGTCTTGCCGCATGGGCCGTGTCCCGCATGGTTAGTTTCCCGCATGGTTAGGCTTGGCTTATATTGACGCAGGAATTTAAGTAGGGGTTCCCCCATTGTTTGAGGGGACCCCTAAGGCGGTCCCCGACAGTAGCCCCCGAGCATCTGCGGGTTTGCCATTGAGGCTCCCGCAGATGCTGGAACCTACTGATAGGACGTTCTTCCCCCCTTGTTTGCGAACGCTTTCCGTGGGGCCGCGCTAGCGGACCCGCGGGTCTAGCCCCGAAGCCCCCGCAGAGTGTGGGCTCTCCCCGGCAGGGGTTAACCGCGAGCAATTCGGTCAGAAAGGCGTGGCACATATGCCAACCGGCATCGGCGGTATTTCAGCCGGCATCGGGGGTGCACGCTCCCCCCCGTCACCGTCTCCCGGCGGGTGCAATTCCAAGGAGGTGTAGCCGTGCGTCAAGCCCCCGAGCCTTGGCCCGTTCGAGGCGATCGGGTCGAGCCTGACGACTTGTTTTTTAACACGCCCTCGCCGTCCCTCCGCGGGACGGAGGGTGAGGTTTCCACGACTCCCATCGAGCGGGTCGCGAATCGCGGATTCCTCATCGAGCCGCTAGCGGGTGGTTCAAGCGGGACGTCCATGCCCCGTTCGATAAGGGTAGGCCGCGCGGTCCGAGACACGTCCATGGAAGCGCTTGCGTGGGTTTGCTAGGTGGGGCTCGGTCCCGTTCGCTAGGGACCGAGGGCGCGGAAGCTCTCCCTCGGTGGGATCCCCCCCGACTAGCCGCCCTCGCTGGCTCTTGAACACGACATGTGGGGCACCCTCGAGCCGACGGGCTCGAGGCACGGCTCGAATGCGCGTGCCCTCGTCGTCCCTAACTCTGAGATCTGGGGCGCCTGTTCGAACCCGTCGAGGGTCAGGCTTCGAACCCCCCGATCGCAAGGCCGTGCGGGGCTGTGCATGGGCAGCCCCGTCTTTTCACGTTTGCGGCCGTCGAGGGGTCTGGGCGTACCAGTCCTCGAGGTGCTTGTTGGCGGCGTGGCGCGGTATGAGTGCTTTCGGTGTCGCTCTATTTCAAGCGTGACCTGGGCGATCCTCTCACGCGCGTGCCTTCTTTCAGAGGGTTGACATCGTCTCGAGTTGGGGGTCATGCCGCTCGAGGGTCCTACGTGGCATGGGTGCCCGCGGTGGTCTGCTCTACATCGAGCAAGTCCCGGGCGACTTTCTCACGCTGATATCTCATCGAGGGTCGCCTTGTTTCGAGTTGAGGGTCATGCCGCTCGAGGGCTTCACGTGGCATGGGTGCCCGCGGCTGCCTGCCCTACACCGAGCAGGTCCCTGGCGACCTTCTCACGCTGTCATCCATCGAGGGTCACCTTTGTCTCGAGCCGAGGATTCGCCTCGCTCGAGGGCTCTCCTTGCTTGGCAAGGGGCCCGGGCATTTAATTGCCCTGCGGGCGTGGCCGCGGGTTTTGCGGCGCGGGCGCGCCTTTAGGCGCTCGCGCGCGCGCGCGCGTAGTGGGCGACGTGGCCGGCGGACGTGACGGTTTCACCCCTGGTCGCCGCCGGTCTCGCCGTAATGATGACCCGCCCGCAAGTGTTAGAGTCGCCCAGCCGTGGTGGGGCCCGCCCGTCGACGCGATGGAAAGATTCCCGCAGCTATCGTTGGCGAGGGCGCGCCTCCGAGAACTCGCCGGTTGCCTATAAAACCGCGGTGAGGTAGGGACGGCGTGGTTTTTTACCTTGGCTCCTCACCGTTTTCGTCCTCCGTCCCTTCGCCTTCGTTCTGCTCTCCGCCACCGCGCGGTTTCGCCGCTTAGAGCTTTCTTTCTCGCTTCCTTGTCCTCCGCCCTCGCACCTCGTTCGTCCTCCCTTATGGCGCCGCCTCGCCCTTCCGATTAGGGTCCCGGAGCCATACGCATGGGAGAAGTCGACCAGGACCCGGCCGCCTTGGGCGAGCCGGTCGCCGCCGGCCGCCTCCGCCAACGAAGAAGGGCGCCCGGCGGAGTGGATCGTGCCGCCATCGTCGCACCTTGAGCCCAATCCGCCGGAGGGCTACGTGGTGAGCTTCCTCCGCTACCACGAGCGCGGCTTCAACGCGCCGGCGAGCACGTTTATGCGGGCATTGTGCTACCACTATGGGGTAGAGCCGCACAACTTTGCCCCCCAACGCGATCTCGCAGCGGCCACATTCGTGGGCGTCCGCGAAGGGTACCCGGGGATCCCGCCCAACCGGGAGCTCGGGTACACCTCTTCCGCGGGGAGCTCATCACGCAGCCCACGTCGGAAAGCCGAGGGACCCGCCGCGCGGTGCGCGCCGGCGGGATGTCGCTCGCCCGCGGGGGCCGGCTCAAGGAGTTCTACATCCCCCGCACCATGACGACGAACAACGCCGGCCGGGAGCGGGGATGGTTTTATCCGCGCAACGCCGAGCCCGGCCTCCCTCCCTACACCTGGCCGGGTGTTCAAGAAGAGGCCGACCGTCGGGGCTACGGGTTGCCCACGGCCAACCATCCGGCGCGCCGGGGGTCCGTCCCTCGCCGCCTTGCGCCGGCCGGCGAGGGAAGGGCTCAACGCGATGGGCGTCCTCGCCTTTCTTCATCACCGGCGAGTCGTGCCGTTGATGGAGAGGCCCCTCTCGCATCTTCGAGATGACGGAGGCGGCCAACCCCGTCGACCCGGCGAGGTCGCGGATGCTCCCGACGCCGCCGGAGCGCCGTACGCGCGCTCACCCGGCGCGGAGTGCCGTCGACACCGGACGCCGCCACCGCGGGCTCGGACCCCGTGGGATATCGAGATGCTCCCCACGGCCCGCCGGTGAGTAGAGTTCCCCGATTTCGCTTCCATCCTTGGTCTTGTTTTTGATTTCCGACGCGCCATTGTTACTCTTGCGCGCGGGGCGGTGCCGCTTCAACGCCGCCAAGTCCGTTCCGCCCACCCCCGACTCCCGTGCGCTCGGCCGGCGGCGCAGCGGGAGCGGCAGAGCGGGCGGCGCGCGTGCGGGAACACGCAAGGCGGCGCCAAGCGCGCCGTGACGCGCGGTCCGCGCAGTACCGCGGCGGGAGGAGCCGGGGCTCTCCTCCCCGGGACATCGAGGAGCCCTCGTCCTCGACCAGGACGAGGAGGAAGAGTCCGAGGGGGAGGGGCCCTCGCACGGTGGCGGCCCGCGCCCCCGTCGCCGGATCTCGCGCCGGCGTCGGGGGTGGCTTTGCCCCGGGGCGGGCGCGCGGCGTCCGCCGCCGGGCGGTTGTCGCGGGCGGCACGCGCCGCGTAGGTGCCCCGCGCGCGCCACCGAGGCGCGCGCGCGCGCGCCGCTGCGCGCGGCCGAGCGTGCCCGCGCGTGGCGGGAGCGCGTCCGCGCGCGCGCGCGTCCTCGTCGAGGGGCGCGGCTCGGGCGCGCCCCGCGCGCGGGGCTAGCGTGCCCTCGCGCGTGGTGGCGGCGGCCGGCGCGCCCACGCGTGAGGCGGGCGTGCCCGCGCGCGTGCGGCGGCGCCGGGGGAGGTGCCGCGGCGGGCGCGGCCCCCGCGCCGGCCTCGTCGGAGGCCTCGAGGAAAAGGAAGCGGGCCTTTTCCTCCGCAAGGTAAGGAACCCGTTCTTCCTTTGCTTGGCCTTAATTTGCCTGGTTATTAGACGCTCTAATCCTCCGTTTGTGTTTGCGCAGGGCGGTGCCAACCGTCCCTCCTCTTGCACCGGCCAAGGTGCTGAGGACGGACGCGTCGATCCCCACCCGGCGGCGTTCGTCGAGGGGGTCGCGCCCGGGGGACGGGCGCGGCGGCGGGCACGAGCGCGCAAGGCCCGGGCCGGGGCCCCGAGGCCCCGCCGGATCAGCCCGCCGCGGCGCGGCCGCAGGTCGCCGGGTGCGGCCGGCCGGCCGCCACGTAGGCACGGGCCGGCCGGCGGCTACGGTGGAGGTGCCGCCCGCGGTGGCGGCCACCGTGGAGGGGGGCGGAGCGGGCGCCACTCGCGGGAGCGCCCGCGACGCGACGGCGCGGACGAAGGTGGCGGCAACGGCGCCACAACGGCGCGCCGCGGCCGCGGAGGCGCGGGTGGGGGGCGCCAGCGGAGGCGGAGCAGGCGGCTCCGCCCGCCGGCGGTCCCCAGGCGGAGGTGGTGGAGCTCTCGGATGACTCCCCGCCGCCTGGGTGGAACCAGTGGGCCAGCTGGCCCACGAACTCTCCTGAGCCCCAGGAGGGGGCCCTCGTGAGGCGACACGAGGGTCACATGATAGTGGGGGGCCGAGGGCACGACGCCGAGGCCTCGTCCTCCCCACGCCGGTCGCCCCGCCCAGGTGGGGGGGCCGTGGAGGATCCCCCGCTGTTCGCCGACGCCCGTAGGGGGCCAGGAGCTCGGGGCGAGCTCCCCGAGCCACGGCGCCACGCTCAACCGCGCGTTGAACGAAGCGCCGCGGGTCCACATCGGCCCGGCCCGGATCGTCTTCCGGTGAGCCACGCGTTGCTCGTCTCCCTTCCTTATTTCGTTTTCGCGTGCTGCATTCAAGCCTTGACGCTTGCGAGATTCGATGTGTGGATGCTAGGAGCTCGAGCGCCGCGCTCGCGAAAAGTATAGCGCGTTCGACCAGGTGAACGCCGAGGCCCGCCAGCTCCGGGAGCGATGCAGCGCTTTCGACGCGCTTGCGGAAGCTCTTAGGACGCCGGACAGCTGGCTGGTCTACCGGGCGATGGCGTGGTGCGACGTGCTCCCCGAGAGCTCAGGGCAGGACGCGGCGCGTGACTCGAGTCTCGGGCGGATCCGCGCAGCCCTCGTCGATCGTGACGAGGCGCTGTGGAATGCGCGCGAGGACCTGGACAAGACGCGGACGCTGGCCGCCACCTGGGAGGCGGAGGTGGCCACCGCCGCACCGAGGCCCGGGAGCTCCGCACGTCGCTCGAGGGGGCGCAGCGCGGCGGCGCCGCCGGGGCCGAGGAGCGGGCGCGCGGCCGGGAGCAGCGCGCCAAGGAGGCCGATGACTTGAAGGCCGCCCTCGACGTCCAAGGCCGCGGCTCTCGTCGCCGCCGAAGGGCGGCTCCAGCAGAGCGCATCGCCCGCCGTGGGCCGAGGGGCGGCTCCGGCCAGGAGCAGGCCGCCCTGGCGACGCCCGACGGCGCCGGAGCGGGAGCGCGTTGCTCGCGAGGCGGCGGAGAAGTCGCTGGAGGAGCGGAACGCCGCATTCTCCGAGGTTGAGGATGAGGCGTTGACGCTCAGCATCAGCAATGCCGCCCAAGAGATGGCCCTCGTCGAGCAAGGCGAGACCGTCCAGAGCCTCGAGGCGGCGCTTGAGTCCGCGCGCCGCGACCTCGATCTGGGGAGGAGACAAATCGAAGGTAAGCTATTGTCTGACCCTGCTCGTTAGTTCTTGCTTTAGAGGGTTCGTTTCCCCTTTTCTGATTTCTTGTCGTCTTGTCGCTTCCAGGCTTGCGCACTGCCCTGGGACACGCTGCTGGGCGGGCCGAGGCCCTGCAAGCCTCCTACAACTCCTCTGAGCAGGAGCTGCAGGAGCTGCGGGACGCGGCCCTCGAGACCTGTCGCGTCGTCGAGGAAGGCGATGCCCAGGCCGGCAGCTCGCTGGCCAGCCGCCTACGCGCCCTTGGCGGCCACGCCACGGGGCGGGTGCGTCCGGCGTTGCACCCGGGCGTGCGAAGGCCCTCGGAGTGGTGCGATCCCACTACGAGGTCAACCTCGAGGCGGTAGCGGAAGGCTACATCGTGCCCGAGGGCGTCGAGGACGAGGTGGCCATGGAGCGTGCGGACGCGCTTGCCGCCGACGCCGCGGAGTCGCTCGCCGAGGCCTTCGAAGAATTCCTCTTCCCGGACGCCGCTGATGCCGCCGCTCCACCCGCCCGAAAGCACACGGGCGCTAGGCCCGTTTTTTGTTTATGTGTATCGAATTCTGGCCTCGTGGCCTCTTGTAAATAAACAAGTAGTTTCGTGAACATGGTCAGTTTGTAAATGAAATCGCTTGCTTATTGCGCTTTTTGCTTCTTCTTCTTCCTGAGTAGATTCTAGTTAGGGGAGTCCGCCTTTCGCAGGGGCCCGCTGGGTTGGAGGCGAGAGAGACGGGCCATAGCCGCGCGGCGTAGGCTGTCTCTGGCTCGTGCGCTCCTTCCGCTGTGCCGCCTACGCCCTATTCGAATCGTGACTCGTGGTTGAAGTAGGAAACAAACTTAGCGCGTGTTATTACGTTTTTTGCGCGAAAAAATGGGACCATTTGGGGGGGGGGTGCCCCCCCGCAGTAGCCCCCGAGGGTAACTTGGGTTTCAGGGGAAAGCCGAGTTGCCCTTTTGTTATACTTGGAGTATTTACATAGGTGATACCAACTGGGGCGTTGGCCGTGTGTTTGTACAACAGAAAATACTTGAAAATCCTAGCTAAGGGTAGAAGCGACGTAGCTGTTGGATGTTCCAAGCGTTGGTGAGTTCTTCGCCGTCCTCGTTGGCCGCCTTGTACGTGCCTCGGTTTGAGCACCTTCACCACGACGTAGGGTCCCTCCCATGGGGGCGATAGCTTGTGGCGCCCCCGATTGTCTTGGCGTAGCCTTAGGACCAAGTCCCCCTCGCTGAAATCCCTGCGACGTATCTTGCGTGCTTGGTAGCGCCGTAGGGACTGTTGATATCTTGCGGAGTGCATCAACGCCACGAGGCGTACTTCATCCACCCGGTCCAACCCGAGTCCTCGCGGGCTCGCCGGTTAGCATCCTCGTTGTAGCCTCGAACCTTGGGCGACCCGTATTCCGCATCCGTGGGGAGGACGGCCTCCGCGCCATGGACTAGGAAGAACGGGGTGAACCCGGTGGCTCGCTTGGGGTGGTCCTTAGGCTCCACACGACCGCCGGTAGTTCTTGGAGCCATTTCCGGCCGATTTGTTGAGCCGGTCGAAAATTCTCGGGTTTGAGGCCCCGTAGGATCATGCCGTTGGCACGTTCTACTTGGCCGTTGGTCCGTGGGTGTGCCACGGCTGCCCAATCCACGCGGATGTGGAACTTGTCACGTAACTCCAAGAACTTCCGGCCCGTGAACCGGGACCCGTTGTCCGTGATGATGGAGTTTGGCACTCCAAAGCGGTAGACGATGTCCGTGAAGAACGTGACCGCCCGCTCGGCCCTCGTATTCGTAATGGGGCGCACCTCCACCCACTTGGAGAACTTGTCAATTGCAACCGAGCGGGGGGTGAAGCCCCCGGCGCCTTCCGCAGGGGCCCGACGATGTCCAACCCCCACACGGCCGAACGGCCATGTTACGGGGATTGTTTGCGAGAGCGTGAGCCGGCAAGTTGGTCTTGCGGGTGTAGAACTGGCACCCTTCGCAAGTGCGCACGATTTCGTTGGCGTCGCGACCGCGGTAGGCCAATAGAAGCCTTGGCGGAACGCGTTGCCGACGAGGGTGCGCGGCGCGGCGTGGTGGCCACAGATCCCCGCGTGGATGTCCCGTAGGAGCTCGCGCCCCTCGGGAATGGGTATACACCGTTGGAGGATGCCCGACGCGGCGCGCTTGTACAGCTCGCCGTCGACGAGGGTGAATGACTTGGCCATCCTGGCGATGCGCCCGGCTGCGGCCCGGCCCGGGGAGCTCCCCTCGAGCAATCCCGGGCGATGTACTTCTCCCGCCGGTCCGCCTGGGCGGGAGCCGGCTCGATGTCCATCGCGACGACCTCGTGGGAGCCGTACCCCTCGAGAAGGGAGAGTACGTACGCCTCGTTCGAGGGGTCCTCTTCCATGGGTTCCGCACCCGCTGGATTCGAGGGAGCCCCCGAGGGTCCGCTGTCGCTCGAGGGGTAGGGCTCGAAGGTGACCGATGGCTGCGCGATGTCGCGCGTGAAAACGTTCGGGGGAACGGTGATCCGCCCGGATGCGATCTTGGCAAGTTCATCTGCCTCCTCGTTGTACCGGCGGGGTACATGATTGAGCTCGATGCCGTAGAATTTGTCTTCGAGGGCCCGCACGGCCTTGCAGTAGGCCTCCATCTTGTCGTCGTGGCAGCTCGCGTTCTTCATGACTTGGTCGATCACGAGCTGCGAATCCCCTCGCACATCGAGGCGCTTGATGCCCAACTCAATGGCGATCTTGAGGCCGCAGAGGAGGGCCTCGTATTCCGCCATATTGTTAGACGCGGGGAAGTGGAGGCGCACCTGCGTAGCGCATGTGCTCCCCGAGGGGTGACACGAAGAAGCGCGCCCGCGCCGCCGTCTTCATCACCGAGCCGTCGAAGAACAGAGTCCGGACTACGCTTGAATTTGAGGGGCGGCGGTGTGTGTCCGTCCACTCGGCGGACGAAGTCGGCTAAGATTTGCGATTTGATGGCCTTGCGCGGAGCATAGGCGAGCGTCTCGCCCATCAACTCCACGACCACTTGGCAATTCCCGCTCGCCGCGTCGGGGGTTGCGAATGATCTCTCCTAACGGGAAGGAAGAGACCACCGTAAATCGGGTGGGCCTCGAAGTAGTGGCGGAGCTTGCGCCGCGTGAGGACTACCGCGTACAACGACTTCCCGGACACGGGGGTAGCGCGTCTTCGTGTCCGATAGGACTTCGCCGATGTAGTAGACCGACCTCCGCACGGGCGGGCATGCCCTTCCTCCGTGCGCTCCACAACGATCACGCGCGCCCGACCACCGGGTGGTTGCGGCCACGTAGAGTTGGAGGGGCTCGCCGTCTCGCGGCGGCGTAAGGATTGGGGCGTGCGTCGGAGATGCCTTCGGCTTGTCGAGCGCTTCTCGGGCCTCGGCGGTCCAAGAGAAGCGCTCGTGCTTCTTGAGCGGCCGGTAGAGGGGGGAGGCCCTTCTCACCGAGCCTCGAGATGAAGCGGCTCGGGGCGGCAAGGCACCCCAACACCTTCGCACCCCTTTGAGGTCCCGGATTGGACCCATTCGCTCGAGGGCCGCGACCTTTTCGGGGTTGGCCTCGATTCCTCGGCCGGGAGACGATGTATCCTAGGAGCATGCCCCGCGGCACTCCAAAGACACATTTTTCGGGGTTGAGCTTGACCCCGTTGGCCCGCAGCGGCCGGAATGCGATGCCAAGATCGGCCGACCAGGTCGTCCGCCTTCCGGTTTTGACAACGATGTCGTCTACGTAAGCCTCGACCGTCCGCCCGATATGGTCCCCAAAAACGTGCTTGTATGCGCGGCGGTACGTTGCGCCCGCGTTTCGAGGCCAAAAGGCATCGTGACGTAACGAACGTCCCGAACGGTGTGATGAACGAAGTCGCGAGCTGGTCGGACTCCTTCATTTTTATTTGATGATATCCCGAATAGGCATCAAGGAAACGAGTAGTTCACACCCGCGGTGGAATCAATGATCCGATCTATGCGTGGTAAAGGAAAGGGAACTTTTGGACATGCTTTATTGAGGCTCGGGTGTAGTCGATACACATCCTCCACTTCCCATTTTTCTTTTTTACAAGCACAGGATTAGCTAACCACGTAGGGTGGAACACTTCCTTGATGAATCCGGCCTCGAGGAGCTTCCGCAGCTCCACCCCGATCGCCCGTCGCCGTTCCTCGTCGAAGCGGCGTAGCCGCTGCTGAACAGCGCGAGCGTTAGGCAGGATATCAAGGGAGTGCTCGGCGACCTCCCTCGGGATGCCTGGCATGTCCGAGGGGCTCCACGCGAAAACGTCGGCGTTGGCGCGGAGGAAGTCGACGAGCACTGCTTCCTATTTAGGATCGAGGGTCGAGCCGACCCTCAAAGCCCCGCCCTCGGGGGCCGATGGGTCGAGGGGGACCCCTTTGGCTTGCTCGGCGGCCTCGAACGTGCCGACGTGCTTGGTGGCGGAGTTGAGGTCGTCGTTGACCATCTTCTCCGGTGTGTTCACCGCCGCCTCATCCGGCGCTAGTGCTTCCGCATGCTCCACGCACTCGACATCGCGATCGAATGCATGCTCGATCGACGACCCGACGGTGATGACGCCGTTTGGACCCGGCATCTTCATCTTCGGGTACGTGTAGTTGGGGACCGCCATGAACTTGGCATAGCATGGTCGCCCGAGGATGGCGTGGTAGGCCCCTTTGAATCCCACCACTTCGAATGTGAGGGTTTCCTTGCGGAAATTCTTGGGGGTCCCAACCGGACGGGCGGATCGATCGCCCGAGGGGTTGAACTCGCTTTCGGGCGCGATGCCGTGAAACGGCTTCGTGCCGGGCCGCAACTCGGGTCCGGCCCAATCCCCATCGGGCGCAACGTATGCGCGAAGAGGATATTGAGGCTACGCCTCCGTCCATAAGGACCTTCGAAAACCGGGCGTTCCCAATGATGGGATCGACCACCAGGGGGTACTGGCCCGGGTTCGGGATGCGATTTGGGTGATCATCCCGGCTAAAGGTGATGGCATCCTTCGACCAGTTGAGAAAGGCCGGAGGTGCCCTCTCTGCGGCGAGGACTTCGTGCCGCTCCTTCTTGCGCTGCCGGGTTGACATGTCAACGGTAGGTCCCCCAAAGATGAGGAACACATTTTCGACAGCAGGGAAGCCACCTGCGTCGCCGTCGCCCCCATCCTTCTTGGCCTCTGCCTCCTTCGCGGCGGCACGGCCATAGAACTTCTTGAGCATGTCGCCTTTGCTCAAGAGTGTGGTTCACGGGGGTCTTGTGGTAGGGGCATGGCTTCTTCATCATGTCATCGAACACCCGGGCCTCGAGGAGCCGGTCGAGGGCCCCGTCGGGCCGGGTCAACGGTGAGGGCCTCGGCGTTGCCGCCGTTGCGCCCGCTCGCGCGCGCCTCGCGGCGCGGCTTCTTCCCCTTCTTGCCCCGCTTGTCGTTGCGGCGCGGCTCCTTGGACCCGCTGCCCTCCGCGGGCGTGTCCTCGGAGCGCTTGCCCTTCTTGCCGTCGAAGATCGCCCCCACGGCCTCCTCTCCGGAGGCGAAGCTGGTGGCAATGTCGAACAGCTCGTTCGAGTCCGTGGGCGGGCTACGTCCCAGCTCGCGCACAAGGTCCCGGCACGTGGTGCCCTCGAGGAACGCGTGCACGATCTCTGGACTGTGCCACGCCGGGGGAGCTGCTGTGCAGCGCTTGGAGAAGCGCCGTATGAAGTCCCGCAGCGACTCGCCTGGCTTCTGCGTGCAGGAGCGCAGATCCCAGGAGTTCCCGGGGCGCACGTATGTGCCCTGGAAGTTGCCCACGAAAGTGTGGACTAGATCGTCCCAGTTGTGGATCTGGCTGGCGGGCAAGTGCTCGAGCCATGTCCGGGCCGCATCGCCCAGATGCAGGGGCAAGTTGCGGATGATTACTTCGTCGTTGGTGGCCCCGCCCAGCTGACAGGCCAGGCGGTAATCGTTGAGCCAAACACGAGGGTCCGTCTCCCCGTTGTACTTGATGATCGTCGAGGGTTGACGGAAGCGCTGGGGGAACGCCGCCGTGCGGATCTCCCGGCTGAACACACGGGTGCCCGGGGGCTCCGGCGTCGGGGAGCGATCCTCACCGCTGTCGTAGCGCCCACCCCTTCGAGGGTGGTAGCCTCTGGCCGCTCGCGCGTCCGCCTTGCTGGTGCGCCTGGCGTTGATGACGTTGCGGGCGTCGCCATCCGGCGCCCGCGTGTGTCGAGGAGCCGTTCCTTGGCCGGCGTGCGTCCCCCGGTCGGCGAGGTCGACCCGCATGCACCGAGGGTTCGCCCCCGGTGCCGGATCATCACCCCCGCGCGTCCCCCTGTTGGCGGATGCGTGAGGCCGAGCTTTCGGCCTGCTGGACGGCCGCTTGCTCAAGGAGGGTCTGCACCTCGCGGTGCATGTATCGAGCCTCGGGGGTCGAGGGTGCCGGCATGGCGCGCAGCAGTGTTGCGGCGGCGATGAGCTTTTGGCTCGCCCTCGGCGGAGTATCCGCGTTGTCGACGTCGGGGACAGGGTTGAGGCGGTCGCGGACTTGTCGGCCTAACTCCCGTGCGCGTTCGCCGCGCGCGGAGGCCTCCCCCCGCCATCGAGGCTCGGGAGTAGCCGCACGGTCCGGTACTCCCCTCCGCCGGCTTGGCCTCGAGCTCGCGAGCTTGGGCCGCCGCGCGTCGACGTCGGCCCCAGCGGAGCGCTCGGCCCCGCGGCCGGGGCGCGTGGCGACCCCTGGGGCTGGCGTGACTTCCCCGTCTCCGGCGCCCGCCGCGCCGGCGGCGTTGGCCGGGTCGTTGGTGATGACGGCACAGCATTCCCGCGTGGGGTCGTAGCTCCCGGTGCTGGAGTCGTCGGAGCAGCCGAACCAGTAGTCCGTGGCGTCGAGGAAGCGCCTGAACGCGACTGGGTCCGGCACACCAGAGAAGTCCCACTCCGCGTACCCATGGCGGTTGGCGGGTGGCATCGTGTCGACGGAGCCCAGGGACGACTCGTCCGCTGCTGAAGTGCCGGGATCCCTGGCGACGAAGACGTGCCGACCAGGCGGAACCCTGCGCATTGTCGTGTTGACGTTGGCGTTGTAGGCCGTAGTGGCGCCACGCAGCCCGATGGGGATGCGCGGTCCTGAGACCGCACGCGGTCCCGCTGGGGCGGTGGCGGCCGTCGTGACGGTGGGCGCACCGCGGCCGGGCGGCGCGCGCTCGGCCCGCCGCCGCTCGGACCGCGCCCGGCGCGAGCGTAGCCCGGAGCGGCGGCGGCGTCGCGGCGTCGACGGACCCGCGCATCCGTGCTCGCAGGTGCCTGCGCGCGGTGACGTGCGTGCGGCGGAGACCAGAGCGGACCTGGCCTCCCGCTGCGCGCGTAGCTCCTCACGGTTGGTGAGGCGCATGAGATAGCCATTCCCCGTGGCCTGGAAGTTCAAGTCCCCCGAAGCGGATCTCGAGCCCGGCCGGAAGGGGGTCTGAGCTACCCATGTTGTAGCGGGTGCTACGGTACTCAGTGCGAATCACCATGAAGGGAGTCAGCGAAATGACCTTAGGCGCTCGTTAGCCCCACGGTGGGCGCCAACTGTCGGTGCGGAATATGGTCCCGACACTAACCAGTAGATAGCGCCTAAGTCTATCCCTCAATGGTCGATGCTAAGCAACAAATGACACAAGGTTTATCCTGGTTCCGGCCGAGGGGGCCGTACGTCCCAGCGCGGGCGTGCTCGTGGCACTATATTGCTCGGCAAGGGGTGCTTGTAGTGGGGCAAGTACAAGCAAGGTGGGAGAAGAAGCGTGGCTTCCAAGTCCCTGGTGAGTGGCTGGAGATGTTATGGGAGAATAAGAGAGTGAGTGCACGATGCGCTGTGTTCCTCTGGATCCGTCCCCCCGCGGCTGGGGGCTCGCTTCCCCTTTTATAGGCCAAGGGGGCGGCGAGTTACATGCACGCCGCGCTACCTAGCTACGTGTAGGAGCACGTCGTGCTACGGTGTAGAGCGGGCGATCGTCCGAACGATCCACGCTGCGATCCGGCCATGATGGCCTACTTCGTTCCCGAACAGTGGCGGTTCGGGGGTAGGAGGCGGCAGACGGTGATGGCGTTCTCTCCCAATGAGCTCGCGGTGGCGGAGTGGTTGCTGCGGTGCTTGGGCGTGCGCCCGCGGAGTCGGCGCGTGCGCCCGCATGCGTGGGTACGGCGGCCGCGCCGTTACGGTGGCCGGGATGGCCACCCACCGGCCTAGCGCCCCTCACCCAACCCGCAAGGTCACGGGAAAGTGGAATCGAGGGTGCGCCCCGGCCCCCTTCGAGGGTCGGGCGCGTTAGCCGCACGGCGGCGTGCGCACGGTGTCACGGGACCGACACCGGCCGTACCGCACGGTCCATCCCACGGTGGCGGGGATGGGCTCCTTCCCCCGGGGAGTTGGTGCGGCGGCGCACGGGGCGTGAGCCCCGGCGCATGATGGCGCCGTCCCCGCGGCGTCGGGCGTTAAATGCCCAAGTACGGGGCCGGCGCACGCGTGCGGGGCGCCCGTGATCGTGGCGGGCCCCGGCCGAGGGCGGAGCGGACCCTCGAGCGAGGCGGGACTCGCTCGAGGGGGGGGAGCGCGCCCTCGAGCGGGGCGGGACCGCTCGAGGGAAGGGTCGCCCCTCGAGCGGGGCAGAACCTGTCCGAGGAGGGAGTTGCCCCTCGAACGGGGCGGAGCCCGTTCGAGGAGGAGCATGCCCTCGGGCGAGGCGGAGCCTGCTCGAGGGGTCTTCCTAGGCGGGCCGCCTTGGTGGGCCTCCGAAGTCTTGCTGCATGGGCTGTGTCCTGCATGGTTAGTTTCCTGCATGGTTAGGCTTGGCTTATATTGACGCAGGAATTTAAGTAGGGGTTCCCCCATTGTTTGAGGGGACCCCTAAGGCGGTCCCCGACAATGCCGGCATCCGTCCGATGGTGAAGACATGAAGACTTCCAAATCCGCCCTTGAGGGGCTTGTATCCCTAGTTATTAGGAAAGGGCATTTTAGACATTCGGTTGCCTCCATATAACCCAAGAGGTGAGAGGATGGCAGCCAACTCTTGGAACCCTAGCTCATTGGTTTTTCCCATTTCCTTCCTATTTTCCTTAGGTTTTCCATAGGACTAGCAAGAGAGCTTCATGGAGAGATCTTGTTGAGAGGGATGGATGATCGGGCGGCTTGCTAGACCTTGTATGAACCTTTGTTTCATGTATAGATGATTCGGCATGGTTCCTCAAGGTTTGGATGTGTTTTCCCCGGTTGTTCTTGGTGGTGATTTTCGGAGCCCTCTCTTTGTGATTTCTTTGGGTTGTTTTCGGGACCTTTCTCTTGGGGATTTGATGGGGGAAATTTGTGGGAACCCTTCGTGGTTCTTTGGGGCTGTGATTCCCCTCCCAAATCCATGAGTAAAGGTGCTCGATTTTGGGGTTTCTTGAGTTCTTGGGTTGGAAGTGCTCTTGGCGGGACTTCCTTGATTCCTCCTTTTTGGACGAGTTTTGGTGGGATTAAACTTGGCTATGGACTCCTCATGAGGTGTTTCTAATATCCCCAAAGTCTTGTTCAAGTCCGTGGAGCGATTCGGGAGATCGAGGTTTGGATTTGGGGGAGTTGACCCGTGGGTGTTGTTCATCCCGAGCTGCCCAGCTACACCGGTCGACCGGTGCTCTTGACCCGGTCCGCGGGTGCAACCCTCCGTGGGATTTTGCTTGGGTGAACGTCTTGGTGTGTTCGCCGTTGTCCCATGGTGCTGCCGTTTCGAGTTTGAGTCGGTTTGGTGGTCGGTTGGCCTTGTTTGGTGCCTTGGGGGCTTTCAGGCGTGATCGGTCCGACCGGTGTGTCTCACCGGTCCGACCGTGTAGAGCCACTTAGTGAAAGTTACTCGGTTCCACCGGCGGGGGCCGGTCCGACCGGTGGTGCTCACGGTGTCCGACCGGTGTGGGTCCGTAGACTCGAGGTTTGGTTTTCCGCCGCGTTCTCGGGTCGGAAGGTTGGGTGTTGGTTCCTAGGTCCGGTGGCACTCCGGTGGCTACGTGGGCTTAACCAACTTGGGTATTGAGTCGGAGACGTGTGTTGGAAGCCTTGTTCATCTTGTTGGAGTCCCCATCTCCTTCGAGAAGAATTTTTATCGGCTCCTATTCACTCCCCCCTCTCCTCGGTTCGCCGTATCGGTCCTTCACGAGGTTCACCTCGTAGTGGGATCGCACCATGCCAAGGGCCTTCTGAACGCCTAGGTGGAGCGCGTGACGCATGCGCCTGGAGACATGCCCGCCGAGGGCACGCAGACGGCTGGCCAGCGAGCTTCCGGCTTGCGCCTCGCCCTCTTCGACCGCCTGGCAGGCCTCGAGGGTAGCAGTGTGCAGCTCCACCAACTCCTGCTCGGAGGAGTTGTAGGCGGCCTGTAGCGTCTCGGCTCGATTGGTTGCATGCCCCAGCGCTGTGCGCAGGCCTGGACGACGCGAGCAAAAGGAATCAAAAGAGAAACGGACCACCGAAGGGAAGATCAACAAAACGAGAAACGAAGTGGCAACTCACCTTCAACCTGCTTCTTTTCCACCTCGAGAGCCTGGCGCTCGGCCTCGACCGCCTGCTGCAAGCAGACGATCATGGCGCTCCGCTCCTCGAGGGTCCGGCGTTGATCCTCATTGGAGATGCTGAGGGCGATCAGCTCCCCGTCGAGCTTCGAGACCTCATCCTCCCGCTCCTTCAGCGACATCCGCGCCTCCTCGAGAGTAGCATGCTCCCGCTCGAGCGCGGCACGGCATCGGTGAGAGCGGCCCGCTCCTCGCCGGGAGCCAACCCTCGGCCTCCTCGGTGGGCGGCATGCCCCTGTCGGAGCCGCTCCCTCCGCCGTGGCGACCACGGCGACCATGGCGGCGAGGCGGCCTTCAATTCTTTAGCCTCCTTGGCCCTCTGCTCGGCCTCCCGCGCCCTCTCCTCGGCCTGGCTTTGCTGGGACTGCGCCTCCAGGAGCCACGCGCGGACCTCCCGGTTCTGGGTCCGGATGGAGGTCACCTCCGCCTCCCAGTCGGTCGCCACGGCGTGCGCCCTCTCCAGGTCCCCCTTGCCTGCTGCAACACCTCATCCCGATCGATGAGGGCCGTGCGAATCCGCTCGATGGCGGAGGGATGCGCCGTGGCCCGCCCCTCCAGCTCCAAGAGCTGGTCGCGCAGACCTCCGCCCGCACGACGCCCCGGCCGTCCCGGGTCCTCGGTGGCCTCCGCAAGGGCGTCGAGAGCGTTGCACCGCCGCGAAGCCGGCGGAGCTCGGCGCTCATCTGGTCGAGGGCGCCGTACTTGTCGCGGGCGCGGTGCTCGAGCTCCCGCCGCCACCGCACGGAAACCAATAAGCATCGCGCCGCGAGAAATAAGCACGGAAACGACAAGATCAAAGAAAACAAAGAACAACATCTTACCTCGGAAAACACGCCACGCCGGCCGCCGTGAATCCGCGGCGTCTCGTTCAGCACCCGCTGAGCGAGGCGCCGTGATCGCGGAGCTCCTCCCACGCTTTGCCGCTCCTCCCCGGGCGTCGGCGAGGGGGGGGGCGGCTCGTCGACGCGCTCCTCGCCCGAGGCGGGGGGGCCGGCGCGGGAAGAAGAAGCCTCGGCCGCCGTGCCTCCGGCCCCCGGTCACCATGTGGCCGTCCCCCACCTTCGACGAGCGCCCCCGCTCGGGGCGCGAGGGCCCGCGTGGGCGGGCTTGCCCACCGGTCCCACCCGAGCGGCGGGGCATCGTCGTCCGGGATCTCCACCGCCGTCGCCGGGAGCCGCCGGCGCGGGCGGGCTCCCCGCTGCACCGCCTCGACCGCCTCCCGGCCGCGCCTCCGCAGCTTGCGGGGCTCCTCCGCCGAGGCGCCATGACCGCCGCCTCCGCCGGCGCTTCGGCCGGCCGCGGGCGCCCCGACGGCTCTCCACGACCGACGTCGCCGGCAGCGCCACCACGCACCGGCGCCGTCGCCCGTACCTCCGCCGCCGCCGCACCTCCGCCGCGGTCGTCGCTGTCGCGCTTCCACCACGGCCGGCGCCCGTAGTACCTCTCGCGACCGCCGGCCGCGGCCCGGCGGGCGATGTCACCGGCCGTGGCCCCGAGGCCTCGGCCGCGCCTTGCGAGCCCCCGCTCACCGCCGCCTCCGTGCTTGCGCCGCCCGCGCCGCGCCCTCGACGAGCGCCGCCTAGTGGGGACGGATGCGTCCGCCCTCAGCACCTTGGCCGGTGCGAGAGGGGGCTCGGTTGGCGCCACCCTGTGGACATGGAAACAAACCATCAGGTCCCCGCCCCGTCGGGCATGCGACCCCTCGAAAGACAATTCCTTACCTCAAGGAGGAGAAGGCCCGCTTCCTCTTCCTCGAGGTCCTCGTCGATGTCGTGGGCACGGCCAGCGCGGCCGCCGCCGCCCTCCAACTACCTCTACCGCGCGCGGGCTCTGCCATGCGCGCAGGCTCCGCTGCGCGCACGGGCGCCTCCACCACGCACACCGGCGCCTTCGTGGCGCGCGCCGGCACCTCCGCGGCTCACGCCGCCTCCGTCGTAGACTGCCTGGCGGCAGACGCCTCCGCGTCCGACCCAGGCGATGGTTCTCTTGGCACCGGAGCCGACTATGTTGACGAGGGTGCAGGCTCCCACATATCGGGGAGAACCTGCCCCCTGTCTTCTTCCTCCTCTTCCTCCTCTTCCTCGTCCGACGACGAGTACTCCTCCGTCCCCGGCGAGGAGAGTCCCTTCTTGCTCGCGCGGCCGAACTCCTCGCTCCTCTCGCTCTCGGTGCTCACGTCGCCGCGCCTCGCGCTCCCTCTTGCGGTTCGCCCGCTCCCGCTCTCGCCGTTGCGCCGCGCGCGCGAGGCGCGGACCGAGGCGTGGGTGGGTCGGACTTCGCGGCGCTCACAGTCACCATCTGCGGAGATCAGACGAAGCTTCAAAACGCACCGGCGACCCAAAAAACCGGCAAGACAAGAAAGGAAAGTCGAAAAGTCCACTCACCAATTGGCCGATGAGAAGCATCTCGAGCGCCCACAGGGATGCGTCATCTCCACGCCCCGGCCTAAGGTCGATGGCGCGCCGCGCCCGGGTAGCCGCGTACGACCGTGGGAAGGGATCCCGTTGCGGCCGCGATTCCGCCAACGCGACGGGGTCCACGTCTTCGCTCATCTAGAAGATGCGGAGCCGCCTCTCCATCAAGGGGACGATCCGCCGGTGGTGGAGGTTGGCGAGGACGCATCCCGTGGTCAGCCCGCCGTCCGCCAGACTCTTCAGTGCGGCCACGAGCAAGTCCAGCCACGCCTGGTGCGAGGGCGGAGACACCCCGTGGTACCAGGAAGCGGCCCTCTCCCTGAGCACCTTGCCGGTGTAGGGGGGAAGACCGGGACTCGGCGTTGCGAAGGTAGAACCACCCCCGCTCCCAGTCCGAGTTGTTGGAGGTCATCGTGCAGGGGATGTACTCCTCCCTGCGCATGCTCCGCACTACAAGCGCCAAGCCGCCGGCCTGCGCCGCGTGGCGAGTCCTCGGCTCCGACGTGGCCAACGTATGGAGCTCCGCACGGAAGAGGTGGACCCAGAGATCCCAGTTTACCGGGATCCCCAGGAAGCCTTCGCAGACGCCGACAAACGTGGCCGCCTGCGAGAATGCGTTCGGTGTGAAGTTGTGCAGCTCCACGCCGTAGTGGTAGCACAGGGCCCGCATGAAGCAGCTCTCCGGCGCTGTGAAGCCGTGCTCGTGGAAGCGGGAGAAGCTGACAACGTAGCCGTACGGGGGGGTTGGGAACTCGGTCCCTCTCCGACGGCACGATCCATTCCGCCGGCTGCGCATCCACGTTCGCCGCCAGCTGGCCGCCAGACACCAGCAAATTCAGAGACAGCGTCGTCGCCATCGAGCGCTCCCACGCCGGCAGATCAATGATGGTGATGGGCTGCTGGGGGGCCATACGAACGGGCGGGGGGACGAGGAACTGGAGGCAAGAACGGCTCCAAGGGCAGAGGTGTGAAGGCAAGAGCGGCTCGGGGGCTAGAGCGCAGGAGGCAGGGACAGCGAACGCTAAGCGCAAAGGTAAAAACCGCCCCTTCTCCGCCCGTCAGATTTATAGGCCGCGAAGCGTGCTCTCCGGAGCGCACGCCCCGTGCGCATTAACCGCAGGGTGAAATGCTCGCTCACCGGCAAGCGGGGCCCATCACGACCGCGGGAGCCGCATAACCGCACGCGCGCCATCATCACGGCGCGAAGAATCCGGAGGGGCCGCGGCGGCGGTCACGTCCGCCCGCCCACTCCGCCCACTACGCGCGCGGCCGCGGTGCCTGAAAAGGCGCGCCCGCGGCGCGTGACTATAGCCGCGACTGCGGGCATTAAATGGCCATGTCCCTTACCAAGTAAGAGAGACCCTCGAGCGGCCCGAGCCCTTGGCTCAAATAAGTGCGACCCTCGAGGGGTGCGAACGCTGACTAGTGGCCTCGAAGCTCCGTTCGAAATAAACGGGCGCCATCGGTGCCCTCGACTCACAGAAACTACTGGTCAGCAGTTCGAGGACTGGCATGGCCAAGGACCCTCGAAACCTACAGATGCGAAAGACGGGAGCACCCCGCTGCCACCCCGCACGGCCCTACTGATCAGGGGTTCGAAGCCTGACCCTCGACGGGTTCGAACAGGTGCCCCAGATCACCAGAGTCAGGGACGACGAGGGCGCGCGCATTCGAGCCTCTCCTCGAGCCCATCGGCTCGAGGGTGCCCCACATGTCGTGTTCGAGAGCCGCCGAGGGCGACTTGCCGGGGAATCCCACCGAGGGAGAGCTTCCGCGCCCTCGGTCCCTAGCGAATGGGACTGAGCCCCACCTAGCAAACCCATGCAAGCGATTTAATGGACGAGTCTCCGGACCACGAGCCTACCCTTATCGAACGGGGCATGGGCGTCCACTTGAACCACCCGCTAACAGCTCAGTGAGGAATCCGCAATCCGCGACCCGATCGATGGGGGTTGCGGAAAGCTCACCCCCCATCCCGCGGAGGGACGGCGTGGGCGCGTTCAAAACAAGATGAAGAGCTCACCCCGATCGCCTTGAATGGGCCCATGCTCGGGGCTCGACGAATGGTTACACCTCCTGGGATGCACCAGACGTGGATGGTGCCAAGTCGCGTGTGCGTCGCTGAAGCCGGCTGAAACACTACCGACGCCGGTTGAAACACGTACCACGCCCACTGGCGACGGTCCGTGAAAAAATCCCCTGCCGGGGAGCGCTCACGCTCTCCGCAGGCTTCGGGGCTAGACCCGCGGGTCCGCCGACGCGGCCCCATAGAAAGCGCTTGCAACCGGGGGGAAGGACATCCTATCAATAGGCCGCATCCGCGGGAGCCCGGCCGCACACCCACGGATGTTGGGGGCCACCGTCGGGGACGCCTTCCGAGGGTCCCCTAAGAAACCGGGGGGAATCCCCGCTTAAAACCCGCAAAAAACAAAAGCAAAACGCATCTCTTACCTAAACACGCATGCGGGGCACGGCCCACGCCGCGGTGGCCCCCGCGGCCCACCGGAGTGGCCCAATCAAAGGCCCCCTCGAGCGGGTTCCGCCTCGCTCGAGGGCTAAGGCCCCCTCGAGCGGGTTCCGCCTCGCTCGAGGGCTAACGCCTCCCACGAGCGGGTTCCACCCCGCTTGAGGGCTAACACCTCCCTCGAGTGGGTTCCGCCTCGCTCGAGGGCTAACGCCTCCCTCGAGCGGGTTTCGCCTCGCTCGAGGGCTCACGCCCCCTCGAACGGGCTCCGCCTCGCTCGAGGGTCCCCTCCTCCCTCGAGCGGGCTCCGCCTCGCTCGGGGCTCCCTCACGAGCGCACCCTCGCTCCCACACGCGGGTACGGGCATTTAATGCTTTGACACGGCGAGCCGCGCTATCACGCGTCCGGGAATCATGTCCCGGTCTTGTCGTTTCGCCAACTCCCTAAGGGGAAGTCTATCCCCGACACTGCAGGGAACTATGCAGCATGGACGGTGTCAGCTCCGTGACACTGTGCCGCCCACTCCCGTACGGCCAACACGCCATGCCCTCGAAGGGGGCCGGTTGCACCCTCGAACCCTTCCCTTGTAATTCTGCAGGGTCAAACCATGACGTCAGGCCCGCGGGAGCACCATCCCCGTCACTATCGGTCCTGTGCGGCCATCCCCGCCCCTGCAGCACCACGCCGGGCACTGCTACAACAACTCCGGCGCTGTTGAACACGCGGGGACGGGACGCCGCCACGCCTGCCACTGTACCCCGTACGGATCACCATCAACGGCTTCCTCGAGCCCGTCTGGAGACGCCTCAGTCAACCACTACGCCTTACCCTCAAAGCCACCCCTGTTCAAGTACAAGACACGTCACGACGAAAAGACCGGGGCAAGGACCGCCAGGACAACCGCCAACTCCGCGGCGCTGCACGCTATACCTCCACATGTAGCCAAACACTGCGGCATGCTTGTAATTCACCCTTTCCTTGGTCTATAGAAGGAAGGTGATCCCCCTCGCCGCGAGACAGGAGACAACACACACATGCTCCCCGTCTTTCCCACGATATTGGCACTCGCCTCAATCACTCCACCTGGGACATGGAGGCCACGCCTCCTCTCCCGCCTTGCTTGTAGCCTGCCCACTACAGGCACCCCGGTGCAAAGCAATACAGTGCCTCGAGCACACCCCTGCTGGACGTACGGCTACGGCCGGAACTAGGATAAACCAAGTGTCTTTAGTTGCTTAACACCTACCATCGAGGGACAGACCTCAGCGCTTACTACTAGTTAGTGTCGGGACTACATTCCGCACCGACAACATTGATGAGTACAAAAATCTAGAACGAAAGTTCGACAACATGTCCAGGTTCGCAACTCCCGTCTTCTGCAATATCGCTAGCATAAGCAAAACTGAGTTCGCCGGCAGCTGGGCTAAGGGGCTCCATCTTTGGAATTGTCGTGGAACTTGAATTCGTAGATGTAGAACCTTCCCTCTTACTAAGTAGGAAACAGGAAGCAAGACCAAAGCATCCCATAGAAAACTTAAGCGAAGTTTCAAGCCAAAAATCAGAAAAGTCCTGTTCGAGATGAGCTCTTTTTGAACAAACGCCACGCTTCACCACTAACAAACATTTTATCACGATGAATCCTTAGTGGCATCACGTCCTGCGCAGGCCCAACTTGCGGGACTGCGCGCATTAAAGTTTACAAAACAGCTTGTTCGGACAAGCTAAAGTGAATGTACAAATATACGAAGCGCCTCGAGGGCGCTAATAATTCGGATAAACATCTAGCCCGTGATGTCAACCTTCGGAGAATTCCCATCGCGCCCGCATTTTTGGCCGTCATCACGCCATCGTCGTTGTTGCCGCCGCTCGAGCCCTCTTTGCCCGAGTCGCTAGAATCTTCATCGTCAGTAGAGTCTCCAGGGGACGCAACACCTTTCCCGCGATTTTCTTCCTCGATCAGCTAAGAAAGGTAGAGAAACAGATGTAAGGAAAATCAAGGAACAAAAATATCACGAACTAGCAGTGTCAACAAAATCGTACAAAAATTTACCTGAGCAAGCTTAGCACGTGCAATGGTCTTGACAGATTCTTTCCCGCTGGCCAGCCAGAATTCCCTCGCGAATTTAGACTTGATGACTTGAACATCTTCGTTTGCTCGAATTATCGAGGTACTCCTGGCGCCGGAAAACTGAGAGACTTTTTCGCGAAACTTTGCGAGGTCCGCACAGTCGAAGTCATGCAGAAGCTTCAGAATACTTTCGACCGAGAAGGCTGCTGCGAAATCGCTAGCGCCAGAAATAACGTCGCGAAGCGCCTTAAACTCTGTGTCGATCCAATCCATGAACTCCGAAATCCCTAAGTTCGAAGGGAGCGGTACTGGGCGAACGCCGAATTCATTTAAGGACTTCTCATATTCCATGAACAAAGCTTTAAGCCTATCGATAATCTCAGAAATCCTTTTCCCAGAAGATTCCCTCTGTTCAGTCAGGGCCTTCTCAAGATCTTGAATTCGTTGGTCTTTGCTGCTCAGGGACCTAGCCAAATCGGCGTTGTTAGCACGTAGATCCTCGACAACTTTCGAGGACCTATCATGATTCTTGCGAAGGTTCTCGATCAGGCTCAGATCGTCTTCATGAGTCTTTTGCAGCCTTTCCAGCTCCTTCTTTGACTGCTCAAGTGCTGCCCCAGCAACTTTCTTCTCATCCTGACAAACCTTCAGGGCCTCCGCCAGTTCAGCTACCTTTTTCTCAAGATCAAGGTTCGCGGATTGAGCAAGAGCAAAGTTGCACTTGAGCTCCTTGGACTCTTGGGAAAGTTGCTTGTTTGTCTTCTCCTGATCAACAAGCCGCTCGACAGCAACTTTCCCGAGCATAGAAGATTTGAGGGCGTTGTCGTATGGACCTCCCCGGGCCCACTACCTCGGTGGGTACCAGGGACCGACTACTCGGTGGGCCCCCGGGACTACCCCGGCTTGCGCTACACGGCACCCGATGGCGTGGAGCACAAGGACTATGGAGGAGAAGTACTCGCTAGGGAAGCCGTACATGCCCCGCGCCGCATGGAAGACTCCTAGACGTACTCGACTAGTACTCTCTCCCTACTCCGACTTGTAACCCCGCCTCCCGACTATATAAGGCGAGGGCGGGGACCGTTCTCTAGGAACACAACACATCTCATACAACCCACGGCGCACTATTACACCATCTTATAATCGTGCCCAATCAATCCCGTAGCTACGCAAAGATACAGACGTAGGGTATTACGCACCTCGCGGCCCGAACCTCGTCTAAATTGTGTGCCACGTGTCTCTTTCTTCGAGTTACCGATCTCGGTGAGGCCACATTCATCTACTTCGGGTACTCCCCTTAGTAGGTTGCCGGTCTAAAACACCGACACTGCGCGCCCGGGTAGGGGATCTCGCCCGAGATCACATGGAGAACTCGACGGCTCCCGTCTACTTCAAGCCAACCATCGTTTTCAACCGTGGCGACACCTTCGTGTTCGGCGCCCGGGTCCGCACGCTGCACGGCGCGGGCTCTTTCCGCCGCCGCCTCACCATGCCGCCCAACCCGAAGACCGGCCTCGTGACGCTTCCCCGAAGTTGTCACGGGCGAACTCGCCGCAAGTTCGGCAAAATTTTGCTCTTCAACCATCATGCCGACTTCGAGCTCGCGTCCGCTTCCAACTCGAACTCAACGTCCCCTTGGGCTATCGCATGCGAGCCGGCCGCTCGGCCATCGCGTGCGGTCCCACCACTCCACGAGCGCTCCACGCGTGGCCCCCTCATCCTCGGCCGGGCCCGCACGGGGGCTCCCTCTTCGCGCCGGGCCGGCAAGGAGCCCGTACCCGAGTACAACCGGGACTCCGACACCGCCCCCGGCCACGTTCGTACTCCAACCCTCCCTCCGAGTTCTACTCGAACCCCCGCATACGAGTTCGACTTCGGGTCGGACCCTGAGGAGCCCGAGTTCGAGGACAACTCCACTGAGCGTCCCTTGTCAGGGCCGGCCTCTGGGCTGGTTATAACATCCACACCGGCGGGAGATTCGTCTACTGGCCAGACCGCAAGCCTGCCGACCTGATAAGTGGAGACTCACGCTACGTCGCCTACATCGACTCGCTACCGTTCCAGGAGGGAACACCGCTAGCCCGGCTGACTCAAACACACCAACTGAGGTGGCACCTTCGAGTCCGGCCCTAGGCACCCCCGATCGCCAAGTCTTCATGGCTGCCGGTGACACCCCGGACCTTCGGGGACAGCTCAAGACAAGTACCTTGAAGACATCTCCTCCGACGAGCTCTCGCCGATGCTCCGCAAACGAGCCACCCGCGGACGCAGACGCTCGACGTGAGCGCAACCGGAAGCGCGCGAACGTCGCCGGCGCCTCCGCGACAACTTCCCCGTCCGCAACCTTGCGGAAGCTCTCGAGGCGGTCAAGAGCAGAGTACACAACACCCCCGAGCAATGCCTCATGTCGATCACGGCCGATCGCACGCCGGTGCTCGGGGCATACGCGCTGGAGAGGTCATCGCCAAGCTCGATGAAGATGCCTACTTCATGCGGATCGACAACAGGGTCAACCAACCTCCTCCCGCCAAGCGCCGCGACAACGAGGCTACAAGTCGCAGTGCCGGCAACGGCCCCAACCGTACTCGAGCTGAGCTCCTAGCCGAACCCAACCGCACTCGCTCCAACGCCGCCGGCAACAACAAACCGCGAAGTCGTTCCCCACCGTGCTCCGGCCGGCGGTGGCGGCCACGATCCCCGACGGCGGCGGCGACGGCGGAAGCTCCAACCATGGAGCCAACGGGAGGGCCGGCCGGCGGCGGCGGTCGCGGCCGCCGAGGCCATGCGAACAGCCACGCCTGCGGTGCCTCACGGGCGCGGCTACGACGCCCGCCGAAGATTGAGGAGTCGCGGTGGAAGAAGTCGACCACCGCATGCGACAACGACGGCTTCCCCGCTTTCTCACCTCGACTTCGCAACTTGCTCCTCCCCGACAAGTTCAAGCCTTTGTGGATCACCAAGTACGACACGAAGCGGATCCCATCCGAGTGACTCGGGTGCTACGCCCTCTCCGTCGAGAACACCGGCGGCAACAGTGACACCAAGTGCCTCTACTTCCCCTTCTGCCTGGACCAAGCCCCACTCACATGGCTCGAGTCGCTGGACAAGCACTCAATCGACAAGTGGGACCAGCTGAAGGAGCAGTTCACCAGCAACTTCGCGGGTGCCATGGGCCGATCGGGTACTCGCATGGACCTGGCCATGGTCAAGCAGGAACAAGGCGAGACCCTCCGCAAGTACATGCGCCGCTTCTTCGACAAGCGCGCTACCGTCGTCGACGTCACCGACAAGGAGGTCATCGACCTCTTCCAAGACGGCCTCTACCACCGCCGCACCTTCGAAGACTTCGGTCGTCGCTGCCCCAAGTCCATCCCCCACCTCAAGGACATGATCACGTCCTGGGCGGATGAAGAGGACAAAGCCAACGCAAAGTACGACGCCATCCGTGGCAAGAGCAAGCAGAACCAGGGCGGCGGCAGCGGCAGCAACGCGAACCAAGGCGGTCGCAACAACAACAACAACAACAACAACAACAACTACTCGGGTCCCAACCGCAAGCGCAAGCCGTACAACACCTGTCGCGGCTATCCGCCGCCCCGCAAAGGAGAACTCGAAGAAGAACTCCGACGGTTTCAAAGACCTGCTGAAGGAGAAGTGCCCGTGGCATCCAAACGGCAACCACACCACCGAGCAGTGCTACCAACTCAGGCATGCACTCAAGGATACACCAGAGCCACCGCACCCTCACGACAAAAAGGGCAAGAAGAAGGACGGTGACAACAACGACTTCCGTGAAGCCGACAAGACCGTCAACGTCCTCTTCTCGCGGCCTACCCGGCGGGCGGGAGCGAAGGCTACCCGTCGAGAAGTCATGTCCATTGAACCAGCGGTCCCGACCCCTCTCAGGTGGTTGGAGGTACCCATCACCTTCTCCCGCGCGGATCAATGGACCAGCTTCTCCGAACCAAACTGTTCCCCCTCGTCCTGAAGCCGGTGGTCGCGGGCTCCAAGGTCAACAAGGTGAGCGGGCTCAACGTCCTTTTCACCAAGACCTTGAAGAAAATGAAGCTCGACATCACCCACATGCTCACCAAGAGCAACACGCCTTTCTACGGCATTGTCCCCGCTAACGTGGCTATCCCACCGGGCTCGGTGGTCCCGCCGCTACCTTCGGGGAATCTCGGGACAACTACCCTACCGAGTACATCAAGTTCGAGGTCGCGGACTTCGAGACTTCCTACCACGCCATCCTCGCCGGACCGGCCATCGCCAAATTCATGGCGGTGCCCCACTACACCTACTTGGTACTCAAGATGCCAAGTCCGGCGGGTGTACTCTCTCTCTCTAAGGGGACTTGAAGATCTCCCACGACCGCGATACGAAGCCGTGGAGATCGCCTCTACAAACTAAGTACCCAACACCATGATGGAGGTCTACACCGCGTCGAAGAAGCTCGCTACGAGTGAACTCTACATCCCGGAGAAGTCCGACAACTCCAACAAGCCTCGACCACCGAGGAGATCCCGGCCAAGACGATCGACCTCGGGACGAGCGACGCCCGGCAAAGACCACCACCATCGGGGCCGGCCTCGACCCCAAATAGGAAGACGCGCTCATTAGCTTCCTCCGGCTAACCGCGACATCTTCGCGTGGAAGCCGACGGACATACCAGGAGTGCCCGGGAGCCGATTGAGCACCGCCTCAACGTCGATCCTAAGGCCACCCCCAAGCGACGCGTCGAAGGATCGATGGCGACTAGAGAGGGGGGTAGTGAATAGGAGCCGGTAAAAATTCTTCCAAAAGAATCCGGCCTATACCCTAGACAAACCCCGGTCACACACAAGCGATGGATCGAATCACTCACCAATCGCCAAGACCACGAGGTTATGGATCAACCTATAGCCTTAGGAACGATTCCTAGAAGCACATGCGGAAGCACTAGAAACGGAGGGAGGAATCGAACCAAGAAGCAAAGCACACGGGCTCCGGCGGACCGTCCGGCCAGAGGGGCGGACCGTCCGCGCGAGCCTCGCGGGCCGTCCGGCTGCTCTCGCGGACCGTCCGGCTCGCTCTCGCGGACCGTCCGCGTCAACCCCGCGGGACCGTCCGGCCCTACACCGCGGACCGTCCGTTAAAGCACACGGAACACCGTAAGTGACCCGAGAAAAACGGACCATCCGCCGAGGCCGGGCGGACCGTCCGCGCCGCCCGCGGACCGTCCGCTACTCAAGCCCGGACCGTCCGCAAACCGGCTGCAACAAAAACCAAAAACCAAAACGGATCGAAAACAAAGGCGCGCAAGAACACGACGAACACGCGACGAACCCTAGCCGCGCGGACTGTCCGCCAGCACCCCGCGGACTGTCCGCCAGGTGCGGACAGAGCAGAAACAGCCCGACCCCGAAAGTCAACTCCCCCAAATCATCATCGGATTTCCCAAACGGTTGAAGCTATGGAGACAAGGGTTTGGGGACTTGAAAAGCGTCACACAAGGATGCTATAGCCCAAAAATCTTGCCTCCTAACTCCCTAAATCACCGGGAATCGCGAATCCTTTGAGCACCACCGAAAACTAGAGCACCGAATGAAAAACTTCGAATCCAAGTGGTTTCCGGCGTTTGAGGGCACAAGATCAATCACAAAGATGCACGAGACATCTATCCATGCATCCCTCAAAGAAATCCGGGGAGAAACCCACTCAAATCCGCGGAATCGAACCGGGAACAAAGGCACGAAAACAAGCACAAAAAGGCCACGAAAACACAACCCCGAATCTTCTATACAAACCAGGAAAGATTCACAAGGTCTAGCATGCCGCCCTAGCATCCATCCCTCTCAACAAATCTCTCATGAAGCTCTCATGCTAGCCTAGAGAAAATGGAAAAAAATAGCTACGAAAATGAGAAAGAGGAGGGAGGAAATGAAACCCTAAGTCACGAGAGAGAGGGCCATCCACACACACTCATGGCTTATATATCGAGTCCCGCCGGAGTGGTAAATGACTCGACTACCCCTAACTTAACTACGGCGATACAACCCACGTAGGGGCATTTAGGTAATGTTTGTGGGTCTTGCCATCGGACGGCCACGCCTTTGCCGCACCCCGTGTCCTCTCGACGCAAGCCATGTGATCCCGCCGCGTGTCCTCCGCCCTCGAAGCTTCCCGACACGCCCGGATCCCGTCTCCGTCGTGTTGGGCCCTCGGACTTGGTTTTGAGGCCCAAACCAAGAAACCGTCCGTCGATAGTTTCGTGGGCAAACCACCAAACCCCACGTGCTCGGTCCGGCCTCCCCGCCAAACCGCTTGACTTGACCGCCACCGTGCACCGGCTCGCTTGTCCATGACTTCGTCTTGCTTGTGTCGCCACCATGTGACCCGCACCCGGCCCCGCCGTCCACCGGGTCCCTCGAACCGAGCCTACTTGTCTCTCCATCTCCCGGAGGCCCCTCAAGGCCGAAGACCTTTCGCGCCCGTTCTTCACCTCGCAACAACACGAACTAGGCCGCGCCGCACCTCGCGCACTAAGCCAAGAGTCGGTCCAACACCCGTTGTCAATCACTCATCACCGAGGAGCGGTCATCCATCGACCACCGGGACGCTCCCGGTCCTCAATCTCCCCCTTGATGAGTGCATTGACAACACACAACGCGAAATGAAATTCGAGAGAAAAAGAGAAAGAAAGAAGAAAGAAAAACAAAGAAGCTCAACTCATGACCAAAACCAAGGAAAGGCAAAGAAAGGTCACAAGCTAGGCAAAGCACAAAATCCACATCGAAAACAGCAAGAAAGCTCCCCCTGAACAAATGCAAGCTCCCCCTGAACATGTGGATGCAAACTTCCAAATTTCAGCTCACCTCTTCTGAATTTTCATTAAGCTCACCTCTTCTCCCCCTTGTTGACAATGTATGAATCAAGGTGAAAATGCAGAAATGCAAAACAAAGCATATAAACATCTACATGAGCTTCTCAAATAGGCCAAACTAGTGTCAAAGGCTAAAAAAGGAGACAAAGATCACACATATGAATCATAGCATAGTCAAAGCATTGCCACAAGTAATATATGAAAATACAAGCATGTGACAAAGCAAAATTTTCAGATTTAAGCAGCTTTATCAAAAGAAGGCTCGCTTCACATGTAAAAGCCTATCCATGTCACACTTGAGCCACAAACATGCATACCATTCAAAGATCATACAAGGATATCAAGTTCTCAAGCAAAAGATCATGGCAAACACCCATAAAGCAAAGCATGTCATGTCAAAGCTCATGAGCCATGTGTCCACTTCGGGGAGACTTCTCCACTAGTGAACATCATGCAACATGTTTTGCACCCATATGTGAATGATAAGACATTTTAAACATAGACATGATGGATGGAGCATTTTTCAAGCATTATGCACTTCTTTTCAAGATTAATTCATTTCATGGTACATGAAGTGCCTTTGCGGCAAAAAGAAGCTTATGCTCCCCCATGAATGCAACATAGGCTAAACATTCACAATGATATCCGGCCTTTGGCCCAAATGCAAGAACAAGGCATCCAAGCACAATCTAAGCATGAAAAGCACATTTAGACCAAACTGTGACATGGATACACAACTACACATGAGTGGAGCATATTTCATCAAAAATTTGTCAAGATTAGCATTTATTTCAGAAAGGGCTATCTTACCACACATATATCTCAAATATTCCAAGAGCATAGCCTCACATCAGCATTTCTCCACACATATGACCAAAATCTCACAAATAGCCAAAGAGACTCAAATATGGCATATGAAAGAAGCTCATCATCCTAAAATGCAATATGATACAAATGCAACATGATATATGACAAGATGGCTATCCTACCATGGGTTATACATCGAGCAAAGCATGTATATACATCAAAGTAAAACATGGTATGATACATATGGTACGTAAAGGAAATCCCCCAAGAATCAACTAGAAAGGGCAACAAACCCCAAGTTCCCCCCGCAAGCGCACAAATGTAGCTTGGTCGAGAGGCTTTGTGAAAATGTCGGCTAGCCGATCTTGGGTACGGACATGGCTCAACACAATGGTTCCTTTTTCCACATTGTCCCTCAAGAAATGATACTTCACTTCTATGTGTTTGGTTCGGGAGTGAAGCACCGGGTTTTTGGCTATGCTTATAGCACCGGTGCTATCACAAAGAAGTGGGATCTGGGTGCACTCCTCACCAAAGTCTCTCAAAGTGTATGAAATCCACAACAACTGGGAACAACAACTCACGGCAGCAACATACTCCGCCTCTGTGGTAGACTGAGCTACACTAGACTGCTTGCGGGAAGACCATGAGACCAACGAAGAACCAAGAAACCGGCAAGAACCGTAAGTAGACTTCCTCTCGACTCGACATCCAAAGAAATCCGCATCGGAAAAACCATGAAGAGAAAGAGTCGAGGAGGAAGAATACCAAAGGCCAAGACCAGAGGGCGGACGTAGGTACCGAAAATCCTCTTGACGGCCCGTCGATGTGATGTCCTCGGCGAAGCACGAAAACGAGCGCACGGACACACGCCGAACCGTATGTCCGGCCTCGTCGCCGTCAAGTAGAGGAGGGAGCCGATCATGCTCCCGTACTCCCGCCGGTCCACCGGTTCTCCGTCCTCATCCGCATCCAAAGTGGCCGTACTCCCCATGGGAGTCGACATCGTCTTCACATCTTGCATCCGGAACTTCCTCGCATGTCTTTTGTGTACTTGGTCCGGTGCACGAATGTTCCATCCTTCACTTGCTTGATCTGCAGCCCCGAGAAAATACTGCAACTCGCCCATCATGCTCATCTCAAACTCCCCGCTCATCTCATCCGCAAACTTGGCAACAAGGTTATGTGACGAGCCACCAAAGACAATATCATCCACGTATATCTGAACAATCAACAAGTCATTTCCATGCTTGAGGAGAAACAAAGTCCTATCCACGGTACCCATCACAAACCCTCTCGCTCAACGAGAAAACCTCTCAATCTCCCATACCAAGCACGGGCGCCCGTTTCAACCCATACGAGCCCTTTTCAACCCGTATACCCCGTGTGGGTACAACTCGTTGACGGTGAAAATCCGTCAACCTAGCCATGAGTTTACCTTCGGTGTTGGCATGAGTTTTATACCTTATCCATTGGTACTAACCCCCGTGGTATAACAAGTTCACGTGTGCATGTCGGTTTTGGAGTTTAATGTTTATGCGGGGATTTAGTGTTGAATGCAAGACTTTCGGGATAAGTTCATCAAGCACCTCATGACAAGACCTTGAAGCCCCGAACAAGTCATGCAATGAAGCAAACTTAACTCCAAGAAGCCGGGGACTTGATCCGAGAAGACGACGGACTCCGGGGACCCGATCGAAAAGTGCCGAATCTTGCAAGATAAGGAGTTGAGTCCAATTCGGAGAGAAACCGACGACATGGACCTACATGCGAAGGGGGAAGCATCCGGAAGCAAGGGAACCGACCTCGGGCAAAGGAGCCCGCGGGGCCGGGCCTAAATGGGCCCGGGCCGCCGGCCGGCCCCGTCCGGTCGGCCCGAGCCCATTTAGGGCCCAAATTCGTCGTCCTTTGACCTAATTGCTTCTCGGGCTATAAATAGCCCCCCGACCGAGAGCCACGCAGAACCGAAGTCGTATTCCGCCGCCGAGGAGCGAGAGAAGCTTGAGGGACACCAACTTGAAGATGAGGGTCGTGCTAGTTGTCTAGGGTTTCCCTGGCCGACGTGGGAACCTTGCATGGAAGACCACGTCGGAGCTCGGAGCGAGGATCAAGATCGAGGGAGGGCCCCGGTGGTGATCTTGTTCATGTAATCATTCATGGTGAAGTTTGTAAGTGAATTCGATTTCTAGCGATCAAGTGCCTTCTCGATGATTTTGTTTTCTTCTTGGTTTTGCTTCTTCTACGATCTAGTTTGCAGCTAGATTACATAGGGTGCTCTTGTAGCCGCGGTGGCTAGAGGTGCATACCGGACCGGCCAAGTGATTTCAACTTGTTCTATCGAACTCGCCCTAAGCTCCCCGCATGAATAGGGATACGTTGTGACGAACGGGGGTCTCGAAAGGCGGATGTTTTCGGAGTCGGATGGGAAGGCCACGATTTAAAGATGCTTTTAATGAGATTCGCTTTGCTATCTTCATCTATCTTGTTTGGAGCTACAACATAAGCATGATCTAGATTCTCTAGATTGGTTATCTCTTGCTTTCTCTTGTTACCTCTTTAGTAGATTAGATTAGATTCGTTTTCTTTACGAGTTAGTAGATTAGATGCAACTTAGTTCTTCAATAGATATCTTTACCTTGCTTTACTAGATTGAATCCTTGCGTTGCACATTGTTCCACGGATTCGATACCTTGGGTTCACCACTCGAGGGAAGAAGGGTCCCTTGACTACGACGGGAGACTTGTCCGCTTGCAAGTCACAAACGAACTTTGATACAACTATTAACCGTCAACAAGCCCCTTTTTCTGGCGCCGTTGCGGGGAGCAAGCAATCAAGATCCGATCTAGTATCGCTTATCTTTCAGTTTTTCTTTTGATTTTCTTTTGCATCTCTTATGTTTGATCATCCCCAAAAAGAAAAAAAAAGAGTCAATCTAATCTAGTTTTGATTAACCCTAATTTTTCTTTTGTTAGATTTTTGTTTTATTACTAACCCTAACCGGAGATGGTTGGCTACCTCTCCAAGAAACCCAAACTTTTTTGTGGATGATCCGGAAAATTTTACGGCAAAGGTGACGTGCAACACAAGCTCGAAGGATCATCAAAATCTCCAAGGGAATCACCACCTCCAAGTCAAGACGCCGGAAGGCCGTTCAAGATCAATGAGGATGGAGAAGATGGAGATGGAGAAAGAAGCTCAACACCTAAAGGCTGCCAAGGCAAGATCCACATGCGAAGTGTTCATCATGATGAAGATGCCGGACGCAAGTGGGACAACTTGTCGGCGCCCGATGGGTAACAAAGAAGAATATCCGAGACAACTCCAAGGTCCCAAGACGGCGAAGGCTACTCAAACTCATTCGGGAGAGATGAAGGATCACACTAGAGACCATGAAGATCACGACCGAAGGACCGGAGTTCGAGATGCCGAGCCACAAGGAAGTTGTTGCATCCGTCAAGACCAAAGGACAAAGCCAACTCCGTGAAGACCAAAAAAATTGACTAAGCCAAAGTGGGTACCCAAGATTGCAACGCCCACAAAGAGCGTTGATCCGGAGTAATCAAGTGAAGAAGTCTAGCCATGGACTATAAACGAAGCGCTAGGCGGGGAGGCAACCCGTTTCGTCGAGTCAAGAATAAGCTACGGGAGGACAACCCGATTCCGGTTTTTCAAGTCTTTTTAAATTTAATTCAGTTTTGAATTCTACTACGAAAACCTTAGACTTAGAATGGTTGAACAATATTAGAGACATAATTCTTGGTTGAATATTTTGCTTGATCATAAACCCTTTACATGAACCATCCTATGTGTTTGTTTGCTTCTTTTCGAGAAACCACAACCAAAAAGAAAAAATTTCAGAACCTTAATCAACCTTTCAACCTCGTTATGGTGCTGAGGTTGACTTGTTTTTCATGCTAAAAACACACGAGTAGAGCCACGACTTGTATCTAGATGTTATTTAAATTTCAGCATGTGGTAGGACTCGCGTGAACCTAGAAACTTGATTTTTGGTTGGTTTAAAAATCCATATCCTTGGTTTCTCTAAGATTAGAATTTTTCTAAGCCTCACTTATATTTATTTCATTCAAAATCTCTCTCATCTAATCAAAATTAGGACCTAAACCTATGCCCCCATGATCAAGCCGGGAAAAGCTTGCTCTCAACTAATGAAGGCAAACTATACCGGTGAGACCGAAACCGACGTAATAAAAAAATATTTTCGACTTGCATTTGTTTTTAATGGTTTAAAAACTTCTCTAAAATTATGTTCGAGCTCTTGCATGGCTCTGAAAAATATTTTTAAATTTCGAAATTAGAGGAGTGCTTAGCCTTAAACACACTTAAAGGGAGGCAATCTAGTTAACCTAACCATGCATGCACCATGATACATCACGGGATGCCCCTCCAACATTTTTAAACCACATGCAAAGTACAAGCATGGGGGGCAGCCAAGGCTTTGTTTTGTAGGAATATCATGGATGCATGTGAGGCAAGGGAGTATGGAAGTGAGTCAAAGCGAAAACATCAAGTGGAAGGAGCAATATTGCAAGCGAAGGAGTGGACGGGAACGTTTGGAAGGTGTACGCGATCACGAAGCAACATGCACTAGAGAAGAACCGAGCCAAGAGGAAGAGAGAGGTAAGTCTTTCATCCAACTCTTGTTCGTGTGCTCTAGTTTGTAGGCCGGAATCACCTTAGACTTAGCCACCCACCGCGTTTGTTTCGTGCAACAAATCACATCCTTAATCCACTCAAAGTCCAGACTCCAAAATAATATTTGTGTACCTTGTTACCGGGTGAAAACCCCGGATATTTATTTGTGAGGGAGAGTGCTGCAATCATGGAAGAAAACTACAAGCCTTTTCACCGAAGAAGAAGGGATCATCGTCGTCTAAGCCATCATCGACAACCTCTTCGAGGAGGCGCTCGGTTTCCGAGTCTCCTTGGAGAATGGGGGAGGACACGGCACCACTAAGGAGGAACCACTCTTCTCCTTGGTGGCATGAGGGCCACACAAAACTCGTTTATTAGGTTTACCAAACCTCATTAACATATGGAGGAGCCGCCCGTCCAACCTCACCACTTGACACGATCATCCGCTCCACCTCCGTATGCTCCGCGGTATTCCGAGGGGTATGTCATCATGACGGAGGAGGAGAAGAAGCTCGCTCGCCTTAAGTAGAGGCTTGTAGCGAACGTCGACATCGACGACCAAGCTCTCCACATATTGGGTTTCACACGGGACACCGGTGCAATTCTCTAACGGAGTGTCGGCAAACACCCACAAGGAATTCGCCCGGGAAATTTTTATGACCATGGCGCATACCCTTGATGAAGGAGGCCGAGTCTCTCATTCCGTTGGAGGGAGCCCACAAGAAGAGAAGAAGGAAGACACCGTCGGAAGGGTAACCTTGATCAACGATGCTATTTCTAGCACTTTGATGGGGTAATCTCCTTTCATCCATGGGTTGCAATCGATCTTGAGATGTAATCACACTTTGTTGGATTATCTATCTATCATCTTGTGCTGAAAATACTTTAATGCTTAAGGCTAGCAACCATGCCATAAAGGGAGTATAGGCCTCAATGCTTCCTTGGATCCATTCAACACAATCCCCGATAGATTAGATTGGTTTTCATGTTCGAAATGATTGCATGTTCTAGTATCGTAGACCCATGGGCGAGTGTCTCCTATTTTCAAAAGGGAGCTCCGGAACAAGTATGTGCATGAAGGCACATGGGAAGGCTTTTGGAGTATGATCACGGGAAGAGACCATCAACGCAAAAAAAAATACTATCCGGAACCCATTATCCAAGTGTGTCACTTTTGTGCAAGTGGATTTTTGGGGAGAATAAGAGAGACATAGATAACCAACACGGAGTTGAATTGGATTTACTCGCAGCCAATCAATCCTACTCACCTATGATCAACCGGTGGTGTTGTGAGCAACATCGGATTCGGGAGATCGGGTTGTTACCTCTCCATGTTGACTATCTCTTTAAAACCGGGTATTACAAGGAACCCAAATCATCTCCTACCCGGGACTTCCCTAGGAATATATGAAGAAAGGAAAATATAAGAGTGAAGATGAGAGAGGAGGCTTACAAGTGGCCTAGGTGAATTTGCCCCTTCCGGATTGAAGATTAAGACTTTTCTTGAGGGGAAGAAGATCGGTTAGAGGAAGGACTTCTTGTGCCGGCGAAGAAAAAAATAATAGAGAAGGGTTAGGAGAAGGTTTTTCCACGACCCAAGAAGGAGGTGCACAACAAAAATTATGTCCCACCATTGGGAGGAACCCCGGCGCCGCCGAGTTACTACGGTGGTGTACCAATGCAAGCATGGGGGAGTGGTGCAGCCATACCCCCACCATTTTTGCGGTGCCCAACGTAGCCTTTGCGGAGCCATATGCACATCTTCCTCAACCACAACAAAATGTGGCCACCATTGGAGGATACGCTGCAAGGAACGTGCAAATTATTACAGCCATCCTAACCAATGCAAACCAAATGGGTGAAGGAAATGCAAACGTCGCTTATGTGCTTGGACACCTTCACCTAGCACCGTCGGACAATTCATAGGAGTAGTGGTGCATTCCTATTACAAGTAAGGGTACAACAACCAAGACTATCAATATCAACCACCGGCGGAAGATTAGAGAGAGGAGGAGCTTTAGTTATCTTTCCTTTACCCCCTTTTCTTTAATTTTCAGCTTGTTTGCACCTATGTATGCGTAGTGTTTTAAGTTTTTATTTAAATTTCAGCAAGTATGTTAGTTTAATTTTTAAGCGTGTGTCTTAGTTTTTATTTTCATCATGAATAATGTCACCACCAAGTTTTTACCTTTGGTAAAGTTACAAAGTTTGTGCCATGATGATATATGATTATAATTGCCGCTTTGTTTATCTTTGTAATTGACTTATGCATGTTTGAACTAGTGCTCTCTTAAAAATACAAATCTGAAATTATCTAAATGCTAGCTTAATCTTCAGCGGAGGTTATGATTAAAATAAAGACCCATAGTGTTTTATGTGCTCTCAAGTTATGAATAGATTAAAGATGTCTTTTATGCTCAAAAATATTGCTAACCTTGTCACAAATATCACTTGTGTGTTGCTCAACCTATCCGAGCCTTATATATATTTGAGTGCATAAACTTTAGTGTACAAGATTTATTTTTGAGTGAGTTATTGCAGGCCATGATTTCTCCGGCCCGAGACTAAGAAGCTGGTCATTCCATTTTTGTGTATCTATCTTTTTGCTAGCCCTTTATCCGTGCATTGTGTATCCCCGCATTGGAGATCTCACAAACTTCGCCGGATATCCACCCTTGAACCAAATATCATTTTTTGTGATTACCTCCTTGACCACAACCTATCGTTGAGAATGGATCATCAATTCAAGGAAGATCGCAAGACGGTGCCAACGTTGAAGATTTCAAGTATCTCTCCAAGGAAAAATATTCCGGTACCTACCTTATTTTTCGCCTCTTTGCTCGAGGACGAGCAACGTCTAAGCATGGGGGAGGAGGTAGGTACGGTGCAGTTTTAGAGTTCAAAAGGGAGTATTTTTAAAAAAAAATATATATATAATGATGAAAGAAAAAATTCGGCGATGTACGTGACTTCCAAGGTGAAGAAAGAAAAAAAATATATATATATATATAAGAAAGAAAGAAAGAAAGAAAGAAAGAAAAGAATGAGAAATATGAGAAACAAAAAAAATATATATGTGCGTAAAGTAAACTCCCCGGTTCTCCAAAAGTGCATTCAAGGCTTCAAGTTAAAAAAATCCATTCTCATTTTCCAACCATGTGCAATCCGATAACGAGGACTTCCTTTGTGCCTCGGGATCACTCTTTGCCATTTGCACATGTCCACTCATCTAAAAGCGTGTGTATTTTTCTCTTTCCCCTCCTTGATTTAACATTATTTTCCAATGACCTTTTTGACGAGTCTCGGTAAGACCATGAGAAGCTTGTCTTGTTTTGACAACACCTCATTTATAAAATCTTGTTAGGACTAAACTTTCCCAAAGCTCCATATAAAGCCTACCACACATATATGTTATGAGAGGGAAAGGAGTAGAATATATAGGCTTGAGAGACAAGTGAGATGAGAGTTCATGAGCAATATACAAGATGATTTAAATTTGTGAACTTGGTTTAGCCTTTCTTTATCTCGTTCTTTATTTCAAAAATTCTGAGATTTATTTAAACTTTGTGAGCATGTTAATACTTGTGGGATAAGCTTAATAAGAATCTACCCTCCGTAGAGGTGAAGGCTAGTACATTATGGAACTTTAACGAATTAAACTTTTGAGAGCATTATGTTTTTTTTCATGTATGATCAAGTGCAAGGTTTAGACATTGTTTGGCAATGATGATATCCATCGAAGGCTTACTCGAGGACGAGCAAGGTTTAAGCATGGGGGAGATGTTGACGGTGAAAATCCGTCAACCTAGCCATGAGTTTACCTTCGGTGTTGGCATGAGTTTTATACCTTATCCATTGGTACTAACCCCCGTGGTATAACAAGTTCACGTGTGCATGTCGGTTTTGGAGTTTAATGTTTATGCGGGGATTTAGTGTTGAATGCAAGACTTTCGGGATAAGTTCATCAAGCACCTCATGACAAGACCTTGAAGCCCCGAACAAGTCATGCAATGAAGCAAACTTAACTCCAAGAAGCCGGGGACTTGATCCGAGAAGACGACGACTCCGGGACCTCGATCGAAAAGTGCCTGAATCTTGCAAGATAAGGAGTTGAGTCCAATTCGGAGAGAAACCGACGACATGGACCTACATGCGAAGGGGGAAGCATCCAGAAGCAAGGGAACCGACCTCGGGCAAAGGAGCCCGCGGGCCGGGCCTAAATGGGCCCAGGCCGGCCGGCCCGGTCCGGTCGGCCCCGAGCCCATTTAGGGCCCAAATTCGTCGTCCTTTGACCTAATTGCTTCTCGGGCTATAAATAGCCCCCCGACCGAGAGCCACGCAGAACCGAAGTCGTATTCCGCCGCCGAGGAGCAAGAGAGAGCTTGAGGGACACCAACTTGAAGATGAGGGTCGTGCTAGTTGTCTAGGGTTTCCCTGGCCGACGTGGGAACCTTGCATGGAAGACCACGTCGGAGCTCCGGAGCGAGGATCAAGATCGAGGGAGGGCCCCGGTGGTGATCTTGTTCATGTAATCATTCATGGTGAAGTTTGTAAGTGAATTCGATTTCTAGCGATCAAGTGCCTTCTCGATGATTTTGTTTTCTTCTTGGTTTTGCTTCTTCTACGATCTAGTTTGCGGCTAGATTACATAGGGTGCTCTTGTAGCCGCGGTGGCTAGAGGTGCATACCGGACCGGCCAAGTGATTTCAACTTGTTCTATCGAACTCGCCCTAAGCTCCCCGCATGAATAGGGATACGTTGTGACGAACGGGGGTCTCGAAAGGCGGATGTTTTCGGAGTCGGATGGGAAGGCCACGATTTAAAGATGCTTTTAATGAGATTCGCTTTGCTATCTTTATCTATCTTGTTTGGAGCTACAACATAAGCATGATCTAGATTCTCTAGATTGGTTATCTCTTGCTTTCTCTTGTTACCTCTTTAGTAGATTAGATTAGATTCGTTTTCTTTACGAGTTAGTAGATTAGATGCAACTTAGTTCTTCAATAGATATCTTTACCTTGCTTTACTAGATTGAATCCTTGCGTTGCACATTGTTCCACGGATTCGATACCTTGGGTTCACCACTCGAGGGAAGAAGGGTCCCTTGACTACGACGGGAGACTTGTCCGCTTGCAAGTCACAAACGAACTTTGATACAACTATTAACCGTCAACAAACTCGCTCTCAAACCCGTGTGGTCGCTTCACATACACCTCCTCCTCTATGACCCCATTCGTAAAAGCACTCTTCATGTCCATCCGAAACAACTTGAACCCTTTAGCCACGGCAAAGGCTAGAAGGATCCGAATTGCCTCAAGACGGGCCACGGGAGCAAAGGTCTCCTCATAGTCGATCCCCTCCTTCCGACTAAACCCCCGAGCAACAAGTCCGGACTTGTTTCTCACAACCATCCCATTCTCTCCCTCTTTGTTCTTCCAAACCCACTTGGTTCCCGTGGGATGGCAATTTGGAGGTGGTTCAACTAACTCCCACACCCGGTTCCTCTCAAAGTTTTCCAACTCCTCATGCATAGAATTAAACCAGCTTTGCATCGGATAAAGCATGTCCAATGTCCTTGGGCTCAAAAGTAGCAACAAAAGCAAGATGAGCAAAATGAGAGGAATTCCTAGACCTCGACCGTGTAGTGCGTTCGTCGATGTTCCCAATGATCTTCGACAGGGATGCACTTCTTGAATCCGCCGGGGAGCTTCACGCCTCGAGACTACCTCCCCCTCAACTTCGGCTTCTCTCGCCCGGTCCTCTTGTTGTACCGTCGTTGTCCATGAAGTAGACGGTCCATGCTCCATAGTGGTCGTAGGGGAAGTAGTGGGTACACACTCAACTTCGGCCGCATGGTTCTCCCCATCATCATCTCCAGCTTTCGTCCTTCTCCTCTTCAAAAAGGTCCTCGGCCATCTCTTCATCACCCGCACATTCAAAGCCAAGAGAGGTACATGGCATTGTCTCGTCGAAGGTCACCTCGCAAGTCTCCATGATTTTGTTAGTCTCAAGGTTAAGCACCCTATAGGCTCTAGAATGGTTAGCATATCCAAAGAGAATACCATCACTAGACCTAGCCTCAAACTTGTCGAGTTTTCCATTCTTCGAATAAAGCACTTGCAGCCAAAGACTCGGAAATGACTCACCTTGGGTGCCCGACCATGCATCAACTCATAACAGGTCTTCTTCTTGAAAGCTCGCAATAAAATCCTGTTGGAAACATGACAAGCCGTATTGACCGCCTCAGCCCAATACCTCCTAGGAGTCCTGTGCTCATCGAGCATCATCCTAGCCATCTCACAAAGAGTCCGATTTTTCCTTTCCATGACTCCATTTTGAGGAGGCACATAAGGGGTCGAATACTGATGTTCAAGACCTAGATCACGACAAAAGGCATCAAAACGAGTGTTCTTGAACTCAGAGCCATTGTCACTGCAGATGGCTCGAATAGCATTCCCATGCCTCTCGTTTTTCAACCTCACGATCAGATCTCGGACAAAACCAAATGTCTCACTCTTATCTTCCAAGAAAAACACCCGTGCATAGCGAGAGTAATCGTCCACCACAACAAGGACATACCACTTCCCACCCACCGAGCGAACTCGAGCCGGCCCAACAAGGTCCATATACAACGGCTACGCTCGGACGCTCGGTCATGACATCGGTCGTGGGTGGATGCGGAGTGGCTACCATCTTACCATGCCTACAAGGAGCACAAACCAAATCCTTCTTAAGCTTCAACTTCGGCAATCCTCGGACAAGGTCAAGACCACTCAAGCGGGAAACCAAATCAAAGCTCAAGTGTCCCAACCGCCTATGCCATTTCCACAAATCGAAGAAGGACCAACCATCAAACAAAGAGCAGGACCCAAAGAACGAGAGAAATCAGCCCTGAAAATCTGACCCTCGGGGATGATCATACGTACAAGATCACCTCGAGAATCAAGCGGACGAGACTCGCCGTACTTGAAACGCACCTCAAAACCCTCATCAAGCAACTGAGACACCGAAAGCAAATTGAAACCCAAAGACTTCACAAGAGCCACTCTCTTCAACGTTACCTTGTCACTCACATGCACAACACCCTCCGAAAGCACCCTTCCTCGTCCATTGTCCCCAAACGTGATGTACATCTTTTCCTTCACTGGGGTGAGGCTGGAGAACCACTTCTTATCTCCGGTCATGTGTCGAGAACATCCGGAGTCGATCAACCAAATGTTCTCCAAGCCTTCGCCCGCAAATCGAAACAAGAACGAGAATGAGCTAGCGACTCGACACCGGGGTTAGCACAAAGAAAGTTAAACCGTTGTCGAGCCATCCGCTCAAAAGAGGGGTTAGCAAACATCATTCCCTTGCCACCAAACTTGCCATGTCCCATGGGAGGAGTACGAGCACCACGAGGGGGAAAACGTGGTCCGTAGTTCCTCCGGAACCCAAAGCTGCGATCATCTCCCCTAAACCCGTACCGAGGACGAGTAGGAGGACGTCCACAAAATCACCACGAGCCCGACCAAACCTCTCACCAAAGACGCACACCATCCTTTCTCCCCGACAAACCTCTCACCACCACCTCTCTGTGGGAACCTGCCAACACTCCTCACACTTCCCACACCCCGTGGAAGTGGCACTCTAGGCTCAGGAATACCGCGAGACTGGCGATACCTATCCTGGTTTGCTTGCTCCCTAGCAAGCCTCTCATCCCTCTTCCTCTTGTAGCAAAACTCTGCAAGATGCCTCTCCTTGCCACAATACTCACACCTGAAGGGGATGGGTTTTGGTTTTGGCTCTGGCTTCTCTCTAGGCTTCTCACCCTTCTCACCCACAAACTTCACCGGCTTTCGAATGTCATTTGTCTTAGGTGGGAATTTGGGTGGATCTTGGGTTGTGTCAAGCTTGTTGCAAAGGTGGTTGGGCTTTGGTGTGAAAGCGTTCTTGGGTGCTTTTGGAAGTGGGACTTGGATCTCTCCGATCACCTCAAACTCGGGGTTAGACTCAACACACTTCTCATACACACTCTCCCCACTCGTTCTCTCCCACTTTCTCACCCAACTTCTCAAAACCCAAACCACGACCATCGCCTCTCTTGAACTCCTCAATCATGATTTTCAATTGAGGTTCCTGCCCAGACAACCAACCCAACACCTTCCTCAAATAGTCATTCTCCTCATATATGACATCCAAACGGGAAGTAAGTTCAAGATTGCGCAAAGTAACTTCATCACAGCTAGTGCATGCATTGACAACAGGAGATTTCAAAGATGCTTCCAAAGAGCTAATAGTAGAGCGAGCATCAACAAGCTTAGCATGCATAGTAGGACATGATTTACAAGCACCAAGCAAAGTGGGTCTAGCCTTAAGCTCATCATATTCAGTCCTAAGAGCATCTAGTTTAGCCAAAGTGGAAGCATTCTTCTCATTAAGCGAGCTTGATCTCATTCAACCAAGCATCACACTCAACACATTCCACATCATCGGAATAGTAGGAGCAAGTTTCAAAGAGTCATTCTCAAGTTTCAATTCAAGCAATTTGGACTCTAACTCTCCTACTTTCTCACTAGCATTCTCAAGTTGTGCCCTAAGATCTTTCCTCATCTTTTTGGCATCCCTAAGCACACTATCGCGGTTGTCAAGCAAGCCATTCAACCTAGCAATCTCAGCAAGTAAAGAGTCGGGGTCACGGTTTACCTCATCCTCCGAGTCGGAGTCGCTGTCTTCCTTCTCGCTCTTCTTGCTGCTTGAGCTATGGGCCATGCCACAAAAGCCCTCGAGCGCCACACAGCTCAGCCCGCTGAGGTTCCGGCTTGCACTCTTCTTGCCGTTGCGCCTCCCGGCGTCTTCATCTTCGCTGCTTGAGCTTGATCGCTCCTCACTTGAGCCGGAGTCGACGCCGCTCGCACCGGCCACCATCGCTCTTGCCTTGTTCTTCTTGTAGCCCCTCTTGCTCTGGTCGCCGCTTGTCCTTGTCCTTGCTCTTGGACTTGTTAAAGTGCTTGCCCTTGGAGGAGTACTTGTCTTCACGCCTCGGGTGCGCCTTGTACTCGTTCACCTTGTACTTGTTCTCCTCCGCTTCCGGGCACTCGGCGATGAAGTGGCCACTCTTGCCACACTTGTAGCACATCCCTGAGCTCCGCCTTGCATTCCTCCGACTCTCGTGTAGTCGTTCAAACCTTCTTGAGAGCAAGGCCGGCTCCTCCTCGCCCAAAGACATCAAACTCCTCATCCGGAATGGACATAAGAGAGGACAAGGAAAACTCGTCGACGGAAGGGTTAGATTTGCCCTTTGATCCGCCCACAAGAGCAAGACTATGGTCAGTCGAGCCCTCATGCTTGGATTGCAACTTCTGTCAACCTCAGTCGACTTGAGCTTAGAAAAGAGGTCATCCAACTCAATAGTCAAGTAATGCCCAGACTCCTTGATGGCCTCAACCTTAGCACCCCAAACACTTGGGTCCAAGACATGCAAGAGCTTCAAAGCCCGATCATGCTCGGTGTAGGGAAAATCCTCAACATTAGCTTTCATGTTGTTCACGATGGCGGTGAACCTCTCGAAACATCGCATCAATGTCCTCACCGGAAGTGGAGTGAAATTCTCATATTGCATCCGGTAAGAGACAAAGAGGCGAGCCTTCACATGGTTATCACCACCGTGAGCAACCAACAACTTCTCCCAAATTTGCCAAGCAAGATTCAAATGGCGAACACGCTCAAACTCGGATCACACAAGCTCCGGACCAAGTGATCAACGGCTTTTGCATTAGCCTCATACTTGGCCTTAGCACCGCATCGGTCACCATAAGAGTATGGATGTTGACCCGAATAGCATAGGTCTTGTCAAGCACAATAAAATCCAATAGCTTCCCACGAAGAAAGATCATCATACGAGCCACCCACTTGTGGTAACCCTTGCCATCGAAGTGCGGCGGACCGCCCCCGCTCAATGTACGCCATCTTAGGATTCGAGACTTGTCAAAGTCGCAAAGAATCCGGCACCAAGCTCTGATACCAATTGAAGGATCAGATGGCGACTAGAGACGGGGGAGTGAATAGGAGCCGGTAAAAATTCTTCCAAAAGAATTCGGCCTATACCCTAGACAAACCCCGGTCACACACAAGCGATGGATCGAATCACGGACCAATCGCCAAGACCATGAGGTTATGGATCAACCTCTAGCCTTAGGAACGATTCCTAGAAGCACACGCGGAAGCACTAGAAAGGGAGGGAGGAATCGAACCAAGAAGCAAAGCACACGGGCTCGCGACCGTCCGGCCAGAGGGGGGAGGACCGTCCGCGCAGGCCTCGCGGACCGTTCGGCTCGCTCTCGCGGACCGTCCGCGTCAACCCCGCGGATCGTCCGCACTACACCGCGGACCGTCCGTTAAAGCACACGAACACCGAAGCGACCCGAGAAAAACGGACCGTCCGCGCGCGCCGCGGACCGTCCGCTACTCAAGCCCGACCGTCCGCAAACCGGCCGCAACAAAAACCAAAAACCAAAACGGATCGAAAACAAAGGCGCGCAAGAACACGACGAACACGCGACGAACCCTAGCCGCGCGGACCGTCCGCCAAGACCCCGCGGATCGTCCGCCGTGTGCGGACGAGAGCGAAAACAAACCGACCCGAAAGTCAACTCCCCCAAATCATCATCGGATTTCCCAAACGGTTGAAGCTATGGAGACAAGGGTTTGGGACTTGAAAAGCGTCACACAAGGATGCTATAGCCCAAAAATCTTGCCTCCTAACTCCCTAAATCACCGGAATCGCGAATCCTTTGAGCACCACCGAAAACTAGAGCACCGAACGAAAAACTTCGAATCCAAGTGGTTTCCGGCGTTTGAGGGCACAAGATCAATCACAAAGATGCACGAGACATCTATCCATGCATCCCTCAAAGAAATCCGGGGAGAAACCCACTCAAATCCGCAGAATCGAACCGGGAACAAAGGGACGAAAACAAGCACAAAAAGGCCACGAAAACACAACCCCGAATCTTCTATACAAACTAGGAAAGATTCACAAGGTCTAGCATGCCGCCCTAGCATCCATCCCTCTCAACAAATCTCTCATGAAGCTCTCATGCTAGCCTAGAGAAAATGGAAGAAAAATAGCTACGAAAATGAGAAAGAGGAGGGAGGAAATGAAACCCTAAGTCACGGAGAGAGAGAGCCATCCACACTCACTCATGGCTTATATATCGAGTCCCGCCGGAGTGGTAAATGACTCGACTACCCCTAACTTAACTACTGGCGATACAACCCACGTAGGGGCATTTAGGTAATGTTTGTGGGTCTTGCCATCGGACGGCCACGCCTTTGCCGCACCCCCGCGTCCTCTCGACGCAAGCCATGCGATCCCGCCGCGTGTCCTCCGCCTCGAAGCTTCCCGACACGCCCGGATCCGGTCTCCGTCGTGTTGGGCCCTCGGACTTGGTTTTGAGGCCCAAACCAAGAAATCGTCCGCCGATGGTTTTGTGGGCAAACCACCAAACCCCGCGTGCTCGGTCCGGCCTCCCGCCAAACCGCTAGACTTGACCGCCACCGTGCACCGGCTCGCTTGTCCATGAGTTCGTCTTGCTTGTGTCGCCACCATGTGACCCGCACCCGGGCCCCGCCGTCCACCGGGTCCCTCGAACCGAGCCTACTTGTCTCTCCATCTCCCGAGGCCCCTCAAGGCCGAAGACCTTTCGCGCCCGTTCTTCACCCTCGCAACAACACGAACTAGGCCGCGGCACCGCACCCCGCGCACTAAGCCAAGAGTCGCTCCAACACCCGTTGTCAATCACTCATCACCGAGGAGCGGTCATCCATCGACCACCGGGACGCTCCCGGTCCTCAACGGTACCTCCGACGCTTTGCCGACGACGGACGGGACGCCATCAAGAAGGAACTCGCCAAACTACTCGCGTCCGGCTTCATCGAGAAGTCTTCCATCCCGAGTGGCTCGCCAACCCCCGTCCTCGTCCGCAAGAAGAACTCGAACGAGTGGAGGATGTGCGTCGACTACACGGACCTCAACAAGCACCGCCCCAAGGATCCCTTCGGGTTGCCGCGGATTGATCAAGTCATCGACTCCACGGCAGTCGCGACCTGCTCTCGCTTCCTCAACCGCTACTCCGGTACCACCGGATCGTGATCAAGGAAGAAGTCCAGGAGAAGACCGCGTTCATCACCCCGTTTGGCGCGTCATCGCTACACGACCATGTCCTTCGGGTTGAAGAACGCCGGCGCTACCTACCAATGAGCTATCCGGGCCCGCTTCAAGAAGCGGCTCAACAAGAACGTCGAGGCCTACGTGGATGACGTGGTCGTCAAGACCGTAAACTCCGCACCCTCATCGACGACCTTGAAGAGACCTTCGCATCCCCCCGCGCGAGTACCGCCGGAAGCTCAACCCGAACAAGTGCGTCTTCGGCGTACCTTCGGGCAAACTACTCGGCTTCATCATCGCCCAACGCGGCATCGAAGCCAACCCCCGAGAAGATCTCCGCCATCACAAGCATGAGAGCTCCCACAAGCATCAAAGACGTCCGTAAGCCGACCGGTGCATGGCGGCACCGAACGCATTCATCTCGAAGCTTGGAGAATGGGGCCTTGCCTTCTTCAAACTACTCAAGAACCAGGAGAAGTTCATGTGGACTCCGGAGGCGGATGAAGCCCTTGCCCGGCTCAAGGACTTCCTATCGAAGCCACCGATCCTCACGGCTCCCCGCAAGGGCGTGCGCCATCTGCTCTACCTTGCCGCGACTACTCACGTGGTCGGTCATCGCCATCATCGTCGAGCGGCAGGAAGACGGCCACGCCTACCCGGTCCCGGCGCCCGCCCTACTTCATCGGCGAGGTCCTATCGAGTCCAAGGCACGCTATCGGCCCGTGCGGAAGCTACCGTATGCGGTACTCATCACCTCACGGAAGCTACGACACTACTTTCGGGAGTACTCAATCTCCGTCGTCACCGACTACCCGCTCGGCGACATCCTCGCGGAACCAAGATGGTACCGGAAGTATCTCCAAGTGGGCGGTGCGAGCTCGGCGCCCTCACAATCGCTTCAAGCCACACACGGCCATCAAGTCGCGAGGCTCTAGTCAACTTCATGGCGAGTGGCGGGAGAACCACCGCCTACTCCAACCGTGTGACCGCAGCATTGGGTGATGTACTTCGACGGCTCACTCAACCTCGAGGGCGCGAGTGGGGGTACTCCCGACCTCTCCAATGGGCAAACAACTCAAGTACGTCCCGCGATCTTCCGGAAGGTCTCAAACAATGAAGCCGAGTACGAAGCCCTCCTACACGGGCTCCGCCTCGCGGCTTCAATTGGCATCAAGCGGCTACTAGTCTACGGCGACTCCGCACCGGTCATCAACCAAATCAACAAGTCTTGGGACCGCAACAAGGAGAACATGGACGCCTACTGCCTAGAAGTCCGCAAGCTCGAGAACAAGTTCTATGGTATCGAGTTCCACCACATCGTCCGCGACAACAACGTCGCAGTGGACGTCCTATCGAAGCTTGGATCTACCCGCGCTCAAGTGCCAGTGGGTGTCTTCGTTCACGAGCTTCACGCGCCATCCATCCCGGAGCCGGCGCCACCGACCACTGTTCCAGCCAACCCTCTGGCCGGACAGGAGGTCATGATGATCGACCTGGACTGGAGGCAACCCTTCATCGACTACCTCAGCCGAGCGTAAGGTTCCCTCCGATAAGAACTCGGCCGAGCAGGCTCATCCGCCGTGCCAAGTCCTACGTCCTCGTCGGGAGACAAGCTTTACAAGCGAGGCGCATCTTTTGGAGTACTCATGAAGTGCATCCCCAAGCAAGAAGGCAAGGACATCTTGGAGGAGATCCACAAGGGTGTCCGCCGCAACCACGCGTCCTCACGCACACTGGTCAGCAAGGCCTTCCGGCGAGCTTTCTACTGGCCCACAGCTCTGGGCGATGCCGAAGAACTCGTCAGAAGGTGCCAAGGATGCCAGTACTTCCCCAAGCAGCAACACGTCCCAGCCTACAAGCTAGTCACCATACCGCCAACCCGGCCCTTTTCCCCGCCGGGGGCTCGACATGATTGGGCCACCGCCAACCGCGCCGTGTGGTTTCAACGAGTATTGGTGGCCATCGACAAGTTCACCAAGTGGATCGAGGTCAAGCCGGTTACATGCCCCAAGGTTGACGAGAGTACTCGACTTCCCGGATGAACTCGTACACCGCTACGGACTACCCCACCGCATCATCACGGATCCGGGCTCCAACTTCAACAACCACCGCTTCCGAGAGTACCGCGAGAACAACGGGATTGACGTCCGATACGTCTCGCTTGCCCATCCTCGGGCCAACGGACAAGTCGAGCGCGCCAACGGGATGGTGCTTGACGCTCTCAAGAAGCGGCTACATGACGCCGCTAACTCCAAAGGAGGCAAGTGGATCAAGGAACTACCCAACGCACTCCGGGGGCTACGCACTCGGCCTTCCAAGCCAACGGGGCAATCCCCCTACTTCTCGGTCTATGGCTCCGAAGCAATCCTCCCCGCCAATGTCATATGGAACTCGCCGGCGGTGGAGCACTACGACGAAGGCGTCTCCGAAGACAACGCAGACGAGTTGACATCGACGACCTCGAAGAAGCTCGCCGCGCCGCCCTCGTCCAATCGCAGAAGATACCCGGAGGGTATCCGACGCTACCACGATTGCAACGTCAAGGAACGCTCCTTCAACGTTGGAGATCTTGTCCTCCGCCGTATACGAACACGGAAGGACTACACAAGCTCGGCCTCCCCCGGGAAGGTCCCTTCACGGTTGCAAAGGTGACCGGGCCGGGCTCCTACCGCCTCCAAACACTTGAAGGCGAAGACGCCAACAACTCTTGGAACGTCGACCAGCTCTCGTCGTTTCTACGCCTAGTCTACACGACTACTCCGGGTTCAAGTCTACACGACTACATCAACACCCCTCCGCCGTAAGCGGCCTCCCGGTCCCGGCTCCGGTCCTCGGACTACCCCGCTCCAAGATCCGGCCCGGCCGCGGCTATCTACGGATCCCGGGGCTGCGACGAGCGACAAAGGACTCTAGCAGCGGTCTACTGAGAGACCATACTCTAAGATCCAGCCTACACGGCTACCTACGGATCTACTACTGTAAGCGGCTACTCGCCCTAGCACCACTTAGCTGTAAGCGGCCTTCGGGTCCAGGCGACTACTTTGTAACTACGGCCCTGGCCATCCAGGTGTACTTCTTCAGTAATAAAGTTTGATCGTTCATCAACTTCTTTATCGTTTACTTCCCTCAACGGACTATCGTCGAGTACGACTACTCGCATCCACTCCACGATGGGGCTCCGCACTCCGAGATCGCGACTACGAGTACTCATTGCCGGAATTTTTCTTTCATTAATACTTAAGCAATTCAATTAAAATTGTTTTTGTACAACCCCGGCTATGAGCTAACTATTACAGGGCTACCGGAGATTGAGCTTATCGGCTACTTGCTCCGCAATGGGAGCCATCTCGTCTCCAAAGAGCTCTCCGCGTATTGCTCGTCGGTGCGCTTGGCGGCTACCCCCGCCGGCCGACTACCTCCACGAGCGCCTTCGGGAAGTAAGACTTCATGAAGGCCAAGACTTGCTTCGGGATCGACCTCGCCATATGCTTCACATAAGCCACCGGCCGGCCGGGGGCTTCCCCGAGGCGATCCACGAGCGGAGCGATCTTGGGGCCGCCAGATGAGGCACCAAGAGCCTCGCAATCGGCGGCCGCGGCTTCCTCAAGATCCTTCGGTCGGGCCCGCGCCGCCTCGCAATCTTCATTCAACTTCGCAATGATTTGTAGCACGCTTGACGAGATCCCGATCGAAGCAATTCGAAGCTCCATGTGCTTGTCGCACTCGAAGGCAAGTTCCTTATAGTCAACCTCGAGTACCCGGAGGGCCTCCTCGCTCCCGTAGAAGAGGTTCTTCATACTTGTCTCGAGAGGACTTCAACTACTCCACCCCGGGCCTCAAGCTCTACAACACAACAAGGCGCGGTGGGTCAAACTACCTCTCGACCTCCAACAACTACCCAACAAGTCAAGCGGTATACCTTTGTTCTTGTTGCGGAGCGTCTTGTTCCTCCGCACCAAGTCGTCGCCCTTTGCCCCGCATATCCCGGATATCATTGTGGTATTTGGCAAAGGCGGCGTCGAGCTTGGATCGCATGGTGGCCGCGTGCTTCCGCGACTTCCAAAGCTGATCCTCCGGTGCTTCAGCCGAGCACCGCGTCACCAAAGCCTTGCGAAAGCATGTTGGACTTCTCGCGGGACCTCTCCACGACGTCCCGCACGTACAACGCATGTCACACGAGTACTCAACGACAGAGGATTGACTACTCGGAAGTTAAGACTACTTACCTTCATCCACTGCTCAGCCTGGCGGACCGCCTCCGTGTGCTCGGGTCACCGTCGCCGGTCGACCGCATTGTCCGCGAGCAGCTCTACCCCACCACGACTACTCGTGGCGGCCCCCGTCATCGGCGCAGAGTGGATGGGCTCTGCGTCTTGGATCTCTGGGGAGCGGATAGCCACCTCCGCAGCAGCCTCGGCGACGTGGTGACTTCCTCTCCTCTGGCCGCCACGGCGGCTTCCTCGGTGACTTCCTCCATCGGCTCGGGGGCTCCGCCGGTAGCCTCCGGCACTTCTGGTGTCGACTTCTGCATTGGCACCCCTGCAGGGATGTCACTCCCTTCGGCCTCGCACCGTCAAGGAGAAGACAAGTGCATCGCCGACTATGACTACTCCTCGAGGAGCTCTACAGCTTCAGAAGAGTACTTACCTTCGACCACGCTGGCCTCAGGCAACGACGCCTCAGTAGCCGGCGCTTCGGGCACCGACTGGGAAGCAGGCGCGGACTCCTCAGCGGGCAGCGCGACTTCTTCTTCCGCCACCGTCGTAGAGGGTTCATCCCCCTCCCAGGACAGATCTGTCGATTTCCTGCAGAAGTACACAATTGGTTGTCAATCAAGTTCGACTACTATCCAAGTACTACTCGGGAAAGCTCAAAGACTTACAAACTTGACCGACTATCGTCACGGCCGGGCACCGAGGATGCCGGCAATGTCTACCGCTCCACCCTCGGCGGATGCCTCCTCTTGCGCTTCCCGCAGCCCGCCGCCTCCTCTCGTATCAACGGTAGCCGGTGCGGCGCCCTCCCCGCGCTCCCCGTGGCCACCACCTCTTCGACGGCGGGGGCCGCGGGTTCGTGCTCGCCCGATGAGCGGGGGGCCGGCGCTCTAGCCGCGCCAAAAGCTATTCAACGAGGGGGGGCCGGGCTACAACTCCCAGCAGCTCCCCCACTGTGTCCCACTCGCCTTCGTCGCCCTCCTCGACGGGCTCCGTTGGCGGCACCTGCTGCATGCAGGGAAGATCAGTCATCAAGTGAACTCGCACGACGGGTACTCGACTACACAAGTCAAGGCATCTTACCTCTTGAGGCGTGGTCTCTGTGACCTTTAGCTTCTTCGTCACCCGCTTGCGGGCGGGGTTGCGCGGCCTCCATTGCGGCGCGGCCGGACTAGCCTATAGGCTAGTCGGCGGATCTTGAACGAGGGGCACGTGGGGTAGGCCCCGACGGCTAAACCTCGACCACAGCTGGAAGCGGTCCTGGAGCGTCTCCTCGTCGTCGTCGTCGTCCTCCTCGGACGTGTCTTCTACGATGACGGTGTCATCTCGTTCGCCGACTTCTCGCCGATCCTTGGCCTTGGTCTTTCCTCTCTTCGGAATCTCGATTCCCTGAGGGGGCGGCTGCGGCTCGGAGACGAACCTCTTCAAGTCGTCCTGCAAGGCACAAGACATCAGCGCGACTACTCACAAGCAGTGAATACTCGACTAGGGGGTACTACTACTCACCTCCTTTGGCGGGTGCTCGCGGAGTACTCTGGACGGGGCACGCCGTGTACGGCGGCATGTCTCTCGAAGATGCGCATCAACCTATTGATGATGTCGTCGTCGTCGATCTCGCCTCCGGCATCCGCGACGTGTCATCGTCGCCGGTGTACTCGAAGCCCGGGTGTCACGGGCCATCGGTGGTCGCACCCTTCGCTTCATGAAACCGAAGGCCACATGCTCGGCCCTCGGTCCGGCTTCTCTAAGCACCTTGATGCGTGCCAACGGCTCGGGGAGCTAGATCCCCTCCCCGCATCGAAGGCTCCGTGTTCCACCGGCCTCCCGTGTCCGGGCGCCTTCCGCTCGGCTTTGGCAAGCCGGGGTGGTGGTTCGTGACGTAGAACCACCTCGCTTTCCAATCTTGGTTGGAGTCGATGAGCTTGTACGCGAGGTACTGCTCGGCGGCGTCCTCCCCGCATCCGGATGCGGCTCCACCTACTACTCGAGGGTTGCTGGCGCTCGGCTGCGGCTTCACCCGGAAGAATTTCCGGAACGGATCCGGCGGCTTGATCCCCGGGAACGCCTCACATAAGTGAATGAAGACGGCGGTATGGTATATACCGTTGGGGTTGAGATTGACGTACTCGACGCTATAGTACCCGAGAAGACCCTTGAAGAAGTCGCTTGCGGGCGGTGCGAGCCCGCACTCCGCGAAGCGCACGAACATCGAAATTTCATCCTCGCTCTTCTCCATGGGGTACGGATCCCCGGCGGCGGCCCTCCAACCGTCCATCTCCTTCTCGCGGATGAACCCGCCGTTGAGGAGGGCCGCAGGATCCTCCATCTTCGTCTTTGACTTCTTCCACTCGCGGCTTGGATCCGGGCCGCGGTGGAGACATCGCGGCGCCGCCCCCCGTGGCGGCCGCGGCGGCCTCGTCACGGCCCCTCTTCTTCCCGCCGGTCTTCGCGGACTTGGATGGTGAAGGCTTCATTCTCCAAGTACAAGGCGTCTTCACGCACATTCGCTCGGGGGCTACTCGCAAGCTCTAGGTGGCGGTGCGCTTGGATCTACTTGCGGTGGCGGCGTGCGCCGGAAGTGGATCCGGCCCGCATCCATTCGAAATGGCTTCGGTAGTGATGGGTGGAAAACCCTAAGGGTTTTGGCTTCTATTTATAAGTCAAACCGGCTCCGCAACGGCCGGCAAGATAAGTCCACGGTTGGCCGACTCGGCGGCCGCGCGTGACTCTTCATATTCTACTAGTCGACGCGCCTCACCTCGGGGGCTCGGCTACGTCTACTCAACTACCCGGGAAGCGACAAGATACAGGAGCATCTCAGGACACATTCTACAAGATGACCCTTCAATTCGAGAGGAAGTAGTCGACTCAAGGCTCGGGGGTTCCATGCCACGTGTCCTTCGGTTTTTTCGCTCCGGATTTTTCAGGATATTCTTGCCAAGACTTCGAGATGGACCCTCGGCCCGCAGTCACGTCTCAACCTAAGGCTCGGGGGGTACTCCATATGGAGTGCGATTTTGCAATCGCACTCCCATATCGGCTCCGGCTTCAAGACGGCGCGGGCATTTTTGAAGACCTTCGAGGGCAGCACTCGAGGACGCTTGGGACTACTCGAGAAGACTTCAAGATTGCTCAGATATCAGCAGGAGTACATTCCAGCCTCGGGATGATTCGACTACTCTTGAGGACTTTTGACTTGTAGTACTCGGGGACGCTTGAGGACTACTCGTTAAGGCCGTCAAGACTACTTGAAGCTATCCTTCTCGACTACAAAGTACTCGGGGGCTTGTCGTATGGACCTCTCTAGACCCACTACCTCGGTGGGTACCAGGACCGACTACTCGGTGGGCCCCTGGGACTACACGGCTTGTGCTACACGGCACCTGATGGAGTGGAGCACAAGGACTACGGAGGAGAAGTACTCGGTTAGGAAGCTGTACATGGCCCGCACTGTATGGAAGACTCCTAGACGTACTCGACTAGTACTTTCTCCCTACTCCGACTTGTAACCCTGCCTCCCGACTATATAAGGCGAGGTAGGGACCGTTCTCTAGGAACACAACACATCTCATACAACCCACGGCGCACTATTACACCATCTTGTAATCGTGCCCATTCAATCCGTAGCTACGCAAAGACACACGGACGTAGGGTATTACGCACCTCGCGGCCCGAACCTCGTCTAAATTGTGTGCCACGTGTCTCTTCCTTCGAGTTACCGATCTCGGCGAGGCCGTATTCATCTACTTCTGGTACTCCCCTTAGTAGGTTGCCGGTCTAAAACACCGACAATGATCAACAAAACGAGGAACTAGAGGAAGCAACAAAGGGATTATAACCGCAAGATGGAAGCGTGGAGGAACAAAAAATTCGAAGACATAGGAGACATTAAACCTGAAGAGCCACAAGTGCCCGAGGTGGATCTTAAACCTTTGCCCAAAGGATTAAAGTATGAACTTTTGGGCCCAAACAAGACTTATCCAGTCATCGTGAGCGACGAACTAAGTCCCGAAGAAAATGAGAAGTTGCCGATTTTATTGAAAAAGCATATGCAGGTGATTGGATATTCAATCAATGATTTCAAAGGACTTAGCCCAGCCTTTTGCACTCATCGTATATCTATGGAAGACCAATGTAAGCCCGTAGTGGACCATCATAGGAGGCTAACTCATGCCATGCGAGAGGTAGTAAATAAAGAGCTCATCAAGCTACTTGATGCCGGAATCATCTACCTGGTGCCACATAGCGAGTGGGTGAGCCTGGTACATTGTGTACCGAAGAAAGGAGGCTAACCATGGTGAAGAATGAGAAGAATGAATTAATACCGCAAAGAACTGTGACCGGATGGTGGATGTGTATTGATTATTGAAAGCTAAACAAGGCAACGAAGAAAGATCACTTGCCCTTACCATTCATAGACGAGATGCTCGAGAGATTAGCAAACCACGCTTATTTTTGCTTTCTCGATGGGTACTCGGGGTTTATGCAAATTCCCAATGACCTGGATGATCAACACAAGACAACGTTTACTAGCCCTTATGGAGCGTTTGCATATAGAAGGATGCCCTTCAGTTTATGCAACTGTGACGCCCCAGGTTTTTAATTAACCCTAACAGCCGGTCAAAGTAGTCAACAGTGGTCAAATCACGGTCAACCTGGGCCCTCACCTCGAAAAACTCACTAACCTACTCTAGTGACCTCCTTTGACTAGTAAACACACTTGTGGGGCCAACCCATGGTCAAAGACTTGGTCAAACCCCCTTGCCACCTAATGTCCATAGGTGTCTGCCGGAACTTTTGCTCCGTTCTCTAAAATTCACCTAAACACTTAAAATTCTACCTTTATGAAAGTTGTCCATCTTGTTGAGGGACACGACTTTCATGTAGATTGGCATTTCAAATTTCGAGTGGAAAAGCTTGAAAAATTGGTTGCAAGACAGGATTCACTGCTCAAAAAGACAGGCTGACATTCAAAGTTGGCATTGGTGTATTTCTAAATCCGTGAAGAAAAACCCTATATAGTATTTTTTAGAAGTTGTAGAGGGTGTTTGGATCTACAACTTTCATATTCAGCGCTTGGTCAACTTTTATACAAAATTTTGGAGAAATTTTGAGTCAAACAGTACACCAGTAAATAGAAACTGGGCAGAGCGCTCGCGTGCCGCGCGTTGCCGGGTGGCGCCGCCGCCCCTCGGCGTCCGCGCCCGCGCCGCCCGAGGCATGCACCGCTTGAGCCACACGCGCCCCGACGTGCCCCTCGCCCGAGACGCCTCGAGTCCGTGCCGTCACGCCGCCGCGCGCGCGCGCGCCACGGACCGCCGGTCCGTCGGCGGTGTCGCCGCCGTATGCGTGCCGCCCGAGCCGCCGTAGCACGGCGGGAGCATCTCCCCGCCGTCACCCGTCGTCACCAAGGGCGAGCCGGCCTATAAAAGCCGCTCCTTCCTCCCCTCCGCGCGCCACCCCGAGCTCCACCGGCCATTGTCGCCGCCGCCTCGAGCTCGTGCGCCCGCTCGCGCTCGCCGCCGACAACTCGCTCCCGGTAGCTTCACTAGACACCCGTGAACCTCCTTAGTTTGCTTATTGCCCAAGACAACTCCCTCCTCGCCGTTTTCCCCGAGCCGCCGCGGCCACCGCCGCCGACCGCCGTCGATCCCCCCTCGCCGGCGGCTTCTCCGCCCCAACTCCGCCACCCCTAGCCCCTAGGTGAGCATACCGTCGACCCCCACCGCTTGCCCGGCCGGGAGTGCCGCCGGCTAGCCGGATTTGGTCGGAGGCGCGCCGCCCTCCCCGGCCAGGGACCCAATTGCTCGGCCAGAGTTCTTATCAGGGTGATTTGTGTAAATTTCAGGACCTATCTGCGATGAACCTATCTATGTTTTCTTGCTAGTCAGTCCAGTGCACTAGAAATTCCCTAGAAAATTGTAGAAAATTCAGAAAGATGCCAAACCAATTTTGTTGGGTTCAGGGGGAGAAATCCCACAACTTTTGTTATTCCAACAAGGTCTGACTCTGGGTATTTTTAACATGGAAAATAGGAATGTGAAATACCTAGATCTGCCATAACTCAAGAACTATAACTCCTCTGCATCCAAATTTTGGACATGTTGTATGTCTTGTTATGACTAGCTCCTGTGCCAAAAATTGCACAAAGTTATGTGGTAAATCTTTCTATATAAATTGTTTTCCTTTTCTGCAAAAACTGCCTAGATGATTTTTCGTAGCTAAAAATATTTATGTTTTTGTGCCCAACTTGTGCACACTGTCTTGTTATGTCAAAACACATCTCCTGTGAATTAATCATGATATTTGGCCTAACAGAAATATTTATTCTTAACTTGTGCATGTTTTCCTTGGTAAATTAATATAGCAAGAACAGTAAAGTTTTTAGGTGTATATGCTAGTTCTTTAGGCTTGTTTAGGACCAGAGAGCATGCCTGAGAAAGTTTGGATCATTTTGGTGCTTGTTTATTTTTGTATGCATTTAATTTGAATCACTAGCTAGTCTTTGTTATTTTCCATAATATTTAAATTCCTAGCTTCCAAGCATTACATGTGGGCCTAGTGGGCCAGTATAGGTGCTAATATGCTTAAGAAACACTTCTTTGAATTTTTGGTAATTTATTGCTTGACAAAAGCTTTAATGTCCTTTAAAAGATTAAAGAGAAATTAATTAAAGGAAAGCCCTTTTTAATTCTTTTCCTTTTGGGAAAGTATTACCTAACTTAATTAAGATTAATAAAACACCTTTGCTGATAAGGAATTAATTCATGAATAAAAATATTGTTCATACCCTTGCTAGTGAAGGGAAAAAGGACTAAACCTCTACATAAAATAACAAGTACAAAAGAAACCTTTATTCAAATGTGCAATAAAAGAATGAATCATGTATAACCAATAACCTTCCTAAAAGAGATGTGCTATCTAGATACTTGTTAGGGTGAATATGACCAACAAGAGTTGGACAAGATAACAACCTATCACATCACCTGAACTTGCATTCCATTCCGTGTAGATCTTCCGGACGGTGATTACTCGCTTGTCCTGGAACCCGAGGAAGGAGGAGCGGAAGCTTCGCTGCAGTACGTGGAAGTGCTCAACGACACCGAGGGTGCCCAAGCTAACCTAGCTGACGAAGGCAAGCTCTGGTGCATCTAACCTAGTTTTCAAATTCTTTATTCAATTATCTATGGATGATTGTGCATTTAAGTTCAGGAGTTGAATGGAACCCTAGATGCATGATCCCTAGGTGCCTTTGTCCTTACTAGTATGATAGGCCGATAGCTGCTAAGCTATAGGACCGTTACAAGTCGAGTGATGACCTCACTCGCGAGAATAGGTTCCTAGATAGGAATCACAATATATCCTTAATTGGATTGCTCATGTGGTAAGAGCATGGGATTTGGGCTCCGGTCCAATGGCTATTGTGGGTTAAGTGTTTGAACGTACTAAGCACTTGTCGGGAATGGGACCGGTAAGCCTAGTACCTTAATGAGACGGCTAGGGATGGAACTGTCACTACTCTTGGGGTTGTCTCACGCCTAGCTACCGGTGGTGTATGGTGATTCCGGGTACTTCGCGGGGTATTCCGGATAGCCTGCACCAAAGACTGTGGCCTTTCATCCCGACCCGAGGAGTTTTGGAAACGGCCTGAGAAAGTTGTCCTTGCGGGGGCAGCCTACCATGTGTTTGGGTCTACCTTGCAAGGTTTGAATCAATCGATTGTCGGCCTCTCACCGTTATCTGAGACTACTTACTCCACTAGCCATGAGATCCCTAATGATGGAAGTTGATGAATACTATGCTTGATTAATTGTATTGTACAACTTTGTTTGTACTAGATGGCTAATGTAGTAAAGATTAAACCCACTATAACTTGTGCTAAAATCTTGAAAGTAAGGACTTATTCTTTGTTACTTTTCAGCAAAAAGCAACCCAATAGCCAAAAAACCTTTCATGGTCTAGAATTGGTGAAGTAGTTATCACCGACGGGTAAGTCTTGCTGAGTATTAGTATACTCAGCCTTGCTTTAATGTGTTGATATAGGTAATGCTTTCGGTGATGGCGGCCCGGAGAGATCCCGCCCAGCTGGGAGCTGGAGTGGGTGGAGGACGACTACTGAGAGCATCATGGATGGCCTCCCGCGGTGTTTCCGCTTCCCATTCGTTTAAACTCCGCTGTTTCAAAATCTAAACTATTTTGTTATGGCAAAAACTCCGGTTTGTAATAATTAAACCCCTCGGGGTACGAATTTGGATATTAATGATGTTGTATCTCAAGACTCGCCTTCGAGTGAGTTTTAATGCATATATATTTCGATCCTTGTTGCTATTCAAGTGATTTATCGGGCGTTAACCCGGTAACTAACGACAGGATGAAACTTTATTATCGCTTAATGACCAAAGTGGATTGGCTCAGGTGATAGTACGGTATTTTCCTGGGCGGGTTGTCACAGTTGGCATCAGAGCAATTATATGCACCAGAGATTAATTAATAAACTTAATCACTGGTTGTTGGGGGGTTATCCGAAAAGTTCGGAAAGGTTCCCCGAACACGAGAGAGAATCAGAGCAGTTATCACGTTCAAACGCAACAGTTAGACGGAAGGAGACTGAGAATCTCCACTAGTGGCACAAGTTCCAAAAATTTGTGACTCCGTTTACATGTGCCCTCGCGCCCCCTTTTATAGGGAGACGAAGGGACTTTTACATTTCGAAAACACCCTCGAGCTCCAAGAATATTCCTAATGTGAACACATACAAGAATGTCTTTTCCATTTCATACATTTACAAGCCTGCTGAAGGACCGATACGGCGAACCAGAGAGGGGGGAGTGAATTGGAGCCGATAAAAATTCTTCTCGAAGGAGATGGAAACTCCTACAAGATGAACGCGGCTTCCAACACACTTCTCCGACTCACTACCCAAGTTGGCCAAGCCCACGTAGCCACTGGAGTGCCACTGGACCTAGGAACCAACACACAACCTTCCGACCCGAGAACGCAGCGGAACACCAAACCTCGAGTCTACAAACCAACACCGGTCAGACCGGTGAGCATCACCGGTCAGACCGGTCCCTGATGGTGAAACTGAGCAAATTTCACTAAGTGGCTCTGCACCGGTCAGACCTGTGAGACACACCGGTAAGACCGGTCACAGCCTGAAAGCTCCCAAGGCACCAAACAGGCCAACCGACCACCAAACTGACCCAAACTCGAAACAGCAGCAACACATGACAACAGCGAACACACCCAAACATTCACCCGAGCAAAAACCCACCGAGGGTTGCACCGGTCAGACCGGTCAAGAGCACCGGTCGGACCGGTGTAGCTCGGGCGACTCGGGATGAACAAGACCCGCGGTCAACTCCCCCAAATCCAAACCTCGATCTCCCGAATCGCTCCACGGACTTGAACAAGACTTTGGGGATATTAGGAACACCTCATGAGGAGTCCATAGCCAAGTTTAATCCCACCAAAACTTGTGCAAAAAGGAGGAATCTAAGAAATCCCGCCAAGAGCACCACAAACCCTAGAACTCGGAAAACCCCAAAATCGAGCCCCTTTACTCACGGATTTGGGAGGGGAATCACAGCCCAAAGAACCACGAAGGGTTCCCACAAATTTCCCCCATCAAATCCTCAAGAGAAAGGTCCCGAAAACAACCCAAAGAAATCACCAAGAGAGGGATCCGAAAATCACCACCAAGAACAACCGGAAACAACACATCCAAACCTTGAGGAACCACGCCGAATCATCTATGCATGCAACAAAGGTTCATACAAGGTTTAGCTTGCCGCCCGATCATCCAACCCTCTCACAAGATCTCACCATGAAGCTCTTAAGCTAGTCCTATGGAAATCCTTAGAAAAATAGGAAGAAAAATAGGAAAACAGAGCTTGGGTTCCAAGAGTTGCCTGCCATCCTCTCACCTCTTGGGTTATATGGAGGCAACCGAATGTCCAAAATGCCCTTTCCTAATAACTAGGGATACAAGCCCCTCACGGGCGGTTTTGGAAGACTTGAAGCTTTCTCCATCGGACGGATGCCCGCGACCGCAACCTCGCTTAGCCTCGACACAAGCCTTGCGATCCCGACGTGTGTCCTCCACTTCGAAGATTCCGGACCGCGTCGTCGCACACCGCCGGCGACCGGTGCTCCTCACCGGCCGGACCGGTCCGACCGGTCCGGCACCGCCGCAAAGACCGTCTTCGGTTCTTCGGTCTTGGCTTTGTGGATCAACCAAGGAACCTAGTGGTTTTCTGGTGAACCACCGGAAACCCCGCGAACTCGGTGTAGCCTCCGCCAATCTCCACTCATGACTCGGCTCCCACGTAGTCCCGACTCGACCTTGGTTTTGAGGCTCAACCAAGAAACCGTCCACGACTTCATCTTGCTGTTCATGCCACCATGCGGCCCGCACTTGACCCCGCTGGCCACCGGGTCCCTCGAACGAAGCCTACTTGTCTTCTCCACACCTGGAGGCCTCACCGGCGACGACCTTTCGCGCTTGTTCTTCACCCGCACCAACACCCGCTCAAGCCGCAACCCGCACCCGCAATACTTAGCCAAGAATCAGTCCACACAATGTTGTTAATCACTCATCACACAACGAAGCGACCATCCACCGGTCCTCGAACCACACATGGTCCTCACCTGCCACTAGTTCACACTCTAAACCCAGACTTTTTGGGACGACAACTTTGACTTTGCTTTCCACTGGTTCGTGAATCTCCCCGTTCGCGACTTCCGAACCAGGCTTCCGACAGATTCCCGAATTTGCCATCTCCCGAAGTTCGCAACTTCGCTAGTTCGAGCTTCCAGGTTTTCATGTGTTCATGGCTTCGGGACTTCGCAGGTTCAAGATTCCCGAAGATCGCATGTTTGCGACCCTGAGGCTTTGCAGGTTCAAGATCCCTGAAAATCGCATGTTCGCAACTTCTGAGGCTTCGCAGGTTCAAGATTCCTGAAAACCGCATGTTCGTGACCCTGAAAAACATATCTCAAGAACTTTGTTAAACTCGATGTTTCGAGGGTGACGGGTTTTCTTGAATTCCCCAACACTAGCCCCTCGGGGTAGCGGGTTGACTCCGATGATCCGATTCCACGAATGATTTCGGAAATTTAGTAAAAAAACGTCACCCTCGGAACGTCGGAGGGGACACGCATCACCCAGAAACCCTACAACGGTCTAATCGAGGTAGGTTTCGCGGAACTACCCCCCTCGCTCCTATAAATAGGAGGCTGCCGCTGTTAAATTTTTCACCGCTCTCTTGCTTTTGTCGCGAACCGTAATTCTTCCACTTCGCGGAAGCTCGCCTTGTGCTTCAGAATATTGGCGACCTTCCAGCTTTCTTCGAACTTCTCTAAGGTATTGTTCCTTTTGCTCTTTAATTCTTATTTGTTCTTTTCATTAAGTTTCTCATTTTTTAAACTTCATTCGCGGAAGTTATCCTTATTTGTTCTTTCCCTGTAAAACTTCCGAATAGGTGGCTTGAGTTATAAGCACCGCGAGACCCATGACGACTGAAGAACTTGTTGCAGCTGGTCTCCCAGCCGAACCAATTGTCTAGGGTCCTGAGAATGCTCCAGCTCCCGAAGATGAAGGCTCTCCCGCTGCCAGTGGTTCCAGGAGTCATGAGGATGGCGAAGTTAGGACAGATGAGGAAGACATCGGAGATGTGGACGCCGGCATCAGAGATTTGGTCAGGACAAGGCCGGCGAGACCTCTGCCTTCTTCCCTAGTTTTCGGAGAGTCGAAGGTCACTGCTAATTTGATTAGAGAATATGAAACAACTGGCTTCTTTCCCTTCGGCATTGGGCGAGCTCCACTAGACGAACAAATTCCAGTTCCCGAGGGCGGAGAGGTTGTCATGTTTCGGGACTTTTTCACATGTGGCCTTAGGTTTCCTTGCAATCCGATTTTGCCTGCTATCTTGGACGCTTTTTTGGTGAAGATTCATCAGCTCTCACCGACATCCTTCCTTGAGGTGTCAAAGTTCATTTGGATCATGAAAACTTTTGGTCGTGCTTTCAGCGTCGATTCTTTCGCCAGATTCTTCGAACTGGTCATTGTTCCCGACATCATCAAGGTCAATGACGGGCAATTTTACGAAGCTTGGCATGCTTGCTGCACTTTCAATACCCGACGACAGCACACCCAAAAGGGGATTACGCGAATTCAAATCGGTCCCTACTGCAAGACCAACTTGACTGATGATTGGAACTCGTACTGGTTCTACGTCAAGGTTGACATGTCCGAAGTTCCAGGCTACGAAGGACCGGCTTGCCCCTTGTATTGCTCTATCGCGCCCCTCACCGCAGTGAATGTTGCCGAGTTCAACCATCGGGCGATAGAGATTCGAAATTGCGAGAATGCTTTTCACCTTGCCAGCACCATACTTGGAGGCCGCGACATTATCGAGGAATTCGTTGTTGCCAAAGTTTGGCCGATTTCTTGTGGCTGGGCCCCCAACGAGATTGTATATTTCAATGTTAACTGGGCAACTCAAGAAGTGCCTTTCCCGAAGTTCGGCATTAAACTGCGGGAAGGCCAAAGTGCTGATGCTTTCATGGTCGAAGTTGAGAAGAAAGTAACTCTTATGATAGGCGAGTACACCATGAATGAATACAAGGCATACAAGGCGCTGGTGAAACACAAGAGGAGAATTAATCGCATGTTCACTGAGGTCTGCGGGGACAAGTATTTTAATTCTCGACGCCCTGGTCGTAAATTGAAGGCCCCCGCGGTTGCTGTTGCAAGTTGTTCGGCTGCTCCTATAAGTGCCCCAAGAAGATCTTCGAAACGAGGCCCATCAACTGTTGACGAAAGCACTTCCTCTGGCGTCCAACATTCTAAGACAAGATCTTTAGAATCGTTGAAGCGCAAACAAATTTCGGACGTTGAGCTCCAAGTAGCTTCCGGCCTCGACCAGATGAGTCGCAAGAAGTTGAAGAAAGCGGTGAAAAAGGTTGCTTCTTCTGGAGTTCGGCGAGTTCCGTCTGCGTTTGACGACAACCTCTTCGTGGAAGCGGCTAGCCAGAAATGTTCTTGCTTCGGAAATTGTTGAGATTTAACTTTCGAGACAAATGCCCGTCGGGTTCTGAGAGTGAATTCGTGGACATTGATTCATTTTCAGATGCTGCTCCCGAAGTTCGTAAGGATGCTGTTCCTGATGTTGTTGCTGAAGCCCCCGTTGCCGCCGCCGATGTCTCTCTGCCCGTCCATTCTCGCGATGAAGCTTCTCCCGAGTTCACCAAGGAGCTCGAACTCACCGTTCACAGGGGTGAGGACCCTGTCCATAATGCCCCTTTGCTCGAAGTTCACGAAGTTGTTCCCGAAGGCCAGGCTCCCTCTCCTTCCTTAGCCGCATTCAACAAGATCTTTGGTACGTCTCACCGCGGCGAACTACTAAGTGTTGGTTTCGAGACGACTAATATCGGGTGCAGCACATCTAAGATTTTAACACTATGGAAATCGCCTGCACTTGTTGATGGAACAGGAGGGGAAGGCTCGGAACAAACTGGAGGAGTCGCTCGGGACTCTGGGAAGGGGCTTCACTCTGCCCTAAGAAAAACTTCTTCGTCACAGGGTAAAACTTCTTAGAGTTCGATGAAGAAAGTCACCATGCAAAACTTAAGCAAACAGGGTTCGTTTCTTTTCATTGCCTTTTGTACTTTTCAAATTTTCAAATCTTTTGCTCAGAATTTAGTCATGAAATTTTTCAGAATTCAAAGACCTTCTTCGTTCGTATCCTCCGTCCAAGCTGGCGCGGTTTCAAGAAGACTACGCCCGTCGGTGTTTTAGACCGGCAACCTACTAAGGGGAGTACCCGAAGTAGATGAATGTGGACTCGCCGAGATCGGTAACTCGAAGGAAGAGACACGTGGCACACAATTTAGACAGTTCGGGCCGCAAGGTGCGTAATACCCTATGTCCCGTATGCTGTGTAGCTCTGGATTGATTGGGCACGATTACAAGATGGTGCAATAGTGCACCGTGGGTTGTATGAGATGTGTTCTGTTCCTAGAGAAAGGTCCCTGCCTCACCTTATATAGTCCGGGAGGCAGGGTTACAAGTCGGAGTATGGAGAGAGTACTAGTCGAGTACGTCTAGGAGTCTTCCATACGCCGCGGGGCATGTACGGCTTCCTAACCGAGTACTTCTCCTCCGTAGTCCCCGTGCTCCACGCCATCATGTGCCGTGTAGCGCAAGCCGGGTAGTCCCAGGGGCCCACCGAGTAGTCGGTCCTGGTACCCACCGAGGTAGTGGGCCCAGGAAGGTCCATACGACAAGCCCCCGAGTACTTTGTAGTCGAGAAGGATAGCTTCAAGTAGTCTTGACGGCCTTAACGAGTAGTCCTCAAGCGTCCCCGAGTACTACAAGTCAAAAGTCCTCAAGAGTAGTCGAAGCATCCCGAGGCTGGAATGTACTCCGCCTCGATATCCGAGCAATCTTGAAGTCTTCTCGAGTAGTCCCAAGCGTCCTCGAGTGCCGCCCTCGAAGGTCTTCAAAAATGCTCGCGTTGTCTTGAAGCCGGAGCTGATATGGGAGTGCGATTGCAAAATCGCACTCCATATGGAGTAGCCCCCGAGCCTTAGGTTGAGACGTAGACTCGGGCCGATGGTCCAATCGAAGTCTTGGCAAGAATATCCCAAAAAAATCCGGAGAGAAAAAACCGAAGGACACGTGGCACACAGCCCCCGAGCCTTGAGTCGAGTACTTCCTCTCGAATTGAAGGGTCATCTTGTAGAATGTGTCCTGAGATGCTCCTGTATCTTGTCGCTTCCCGGTAGTCGAGTAGACGTAGCCGAGCCCCCGAGGTGAGGCGCGTCGACTAGTAGAATACGAAGAGTCACGCGCGGCCGCCGAGTCAGCCGAGCGTGGACTTATCCTGCCGGCTATTGCGGAGCCGGTTTGACTTATAAATAGAAGCCAAAACCCTTAGGGTTTTCCTCCCATCACTACCGAAGCCATTTCGAATAGATCCGGGCCGGATCCACTTCCGGCGCGCACGCCGCCGCCGCAAGAGATCCAAGCGCACCGCCGCCCAGAGCTTGCGAGTAGCCCCCGAGCGAATGCTCGTGAAGATGCCTTGTACTTGGAGAATGAAGCCTTCACCATCCAAGTCCGCGAAGACCGCCGGGGAAGAAGAGGGGTCGTGAAGAGGCCGCCGCGGCCGCCACGGGGGCGGCGCCGCCGATGTCTCCACCGCGGCCGCATCCAAGACGCGAGTGGAAGAAGTGGAAGACGAAGACGGAGGATCCGCCGACCCTCCTCAACGGCGGGTTCATCCGCGAGAAGGAGATGGACGAGTGGAGGGCCACCGCCGGGGACCCGTACCCCATGGAGAAGAGCGAGGATGAAATTCCGATGTTCGTGCGCTTCGCGGAGCGCGGGCTCGCACTGCCTGCAAGCGACTTCTTCAAGGGTCTTCTCGGGTACTATGGCGTCGAGTACGTCAATCTTAACCCCAACGGTATATTCCATACCGCCGTCTTCATTCACTTCGTGAGGCGTTCCCGGGGATCAAGCCGCACCGGATCCCGGTTCCGGAAATTCTTCCGGTGGAGCCGTAGCCGAGCGCCAACAACCCTCAAGTAGTAGGTGGAGCCGACATCCGGATGCGGGAGGACGCCGCCGAGCAGTACCTCGCGTACAAACTCATCGACTCCAACCAAGATTGGAAAGCGAGGTGGTTCTACGTCACAAACCACCACCCCGGCTTGCCGAAGCCGAGCGGAAGGCAGCCCAGAAACCGGGACTGGTGGAACACGGAGCCTTCGATGCAGGAGGGGATCCAGCTCCCCGAGCCGTTGGCACGCATCAAGGTGCTTAGAGAAGCCGGGCTGAGGGCCGAGCATGTGGCCTTCAGTTTAATGAAGCGGAGGGTGCAGCCCACCGATGGCCCGTGACACCCCGGGGATTCGAGTACACCGGCGACGATGACACGTCGCGGATGCCCGGAGGCGAGATCGATGACAACGACATCATCGACAAGTTGATGCGCATCTTCGAGAGACATGCCGCCGTACACGGCGTGCCCCGTCCAGAGTACTTCGCTACGCACCCGCCAAAGGAGGTGAGTAGCCGTACCCCCTAGTCGAGTAGTCACCGCTTGTGAGTAGTCGCGCTGATGTCTTGTGCCTTGCAGGACGACTTGAAGAGGTTCGTCTCCGAGCCGCAACCGCCCCCTCAAGGAATCGAGATTCCGGAGGGAGGAAAGACCAAGGCCAAGGAGTGGCGGGAAGTCGGCGAAGGAGATGACACCGTCATCGTAGAAGACACGTCCGAGGAGGACGACGACGATGACAAGGAGACGCTCGGCAGACCGCTTCCACCGCGGTCAAGGTTCGGTCCGTCCCGGGCCTACCCCATGTGCCCCTCGTTCAAGATCCACCGACTAGCCTCGGAGGCTAGTCCGGCCGCGCCGCCACGGAGGCCGCGCAACCCCGTCCGCAAGCGGGTGACGAAGAAGCTAAAGGTCACGCAGACCACGTCTCAAGAGGTAAGATGCCTTGACTTGTGTAGTCGAGTACCCGTCGTACGAGTTCACTTGCCGATGACCGATCTTCTTTGTATGCAACAAAGCCGCCAAGGGAGCCCGTCGAGGAGGGCAACGAAGGCGAGTGGGACACGGTGGGGGAGCCTTCGGGAGTCGTAGCCCGGCCCCCCACCGTTGAAGAGCTTTTGGCGCGGCTAGAGCGCCGCCCCTCGCTCATCGGGCGAGCACGAACCCGCAGCCCCCGCCGTCGAAGAGGTGGTGGCCGCAGAGCGCAGAGGGCGCCGCACCGGCTACCGCTGCGCGCAGGAGGCGGCGGCCGCGAGAAGCGCAAGAGGAGGCACCCGCCGAGGGTGGACTAGTAGACATTGCCAGCATCCTCGGTGCCCCAGCCGTGACGATAGTCCGGTCAAGTTTGTAAGTGCTGAGCCTTCCCGAGTAGTACTTGGATAGTAGTCGAACTTGATTGACAACCAATTGTGTACTTCTGCAGGAAATCGACAGATCTGTCCTGGGAGGGGGATGAACCCTCTACGACGGTGGCGGAAGAAGAAGTCGCGCTGCCCGCTGAGGAGTCCGCGCCTGCTTCCCAGTCGGTGCCCGAAGCGCCGGCTACTGAGGCGTCGTTGCCTGAGGCCAGCGTGGTCGAAGGTAAGTACTCTTCTGAAGCTGTAGAGCTCCTCGAGGAGTAGTCGTAGTCGCTGATACACTTGTCTTCTCCTTGACAGGTGCTGAGGCCGAAGGGAGTGACATCCCTGCGGGTGTGCCAATGGAGAAGTTGACACCGGGGGTGCCGAGGCCACCGGCGGAGCCCCCGAGCCGATGGAGGAAGTCGCCGAGGAAGCCACCGTGGCGGCCGGAGGAGAGGAGGTCACCACGTCACCGCAGGCCGCTCGGGAGGTGGTTATCCGCTCCCCGAGATCCAAGACGCGAGCCCATCCGCTCCGCGCCGATGACGGGCGGCCGCCGCGAGTAGTCGTGGCGGGATAGAGCCGCTCACGGACGATCCGGTCGACCCGGCGACGGTGACCATGCACCCGGAGGCGGTCCGCCGGCCGAGCAATGGATGAAGGTGAGTAGTCAATCCTCTCGCCGTTGAGTACTCGTGTGACATGCGTTGTCCGTGCGGACGTCGTGGAGAGGTCCCGCGAGAAGTCCAACATGCCGCAAGTCTTTGGTGACGCGGTGCTCCGGCCGAAGCACCGGAGGATCGGCTTTGAAGTCGCGGAAGCACGCGGCCGCCATGCGATCCAAGCTCGACGCCGCCTTTGCCAAATACCACAATGATATCCAGGATATGCAGGCAAGGGCAACGACTTTGTGCGGAGGAACAAGACGCTCCGCAACTAGAACAAAGGTATACCGCTTGACTTGTTGGGTAGTTGTTGGAGGTCGAGAGGTAGTCCGATCTCGCCGCGCCTTGTTGTATGCGAGTAGTCGTACTCGGCGGTAGTCCCGTTGAGGGAAGTAGACAAGAAAGAAGTTGATGAGCGATCAAACTTTATTACTAAGGAAGTACACCGGATGGCCGTGGCCGTAGTTACAAAGTAGTCTTCCGGACCCGGAGGCCGCTTACGGCTAAGTGGTGCTAGGGCGAGTAGCCGCTTACGCCAGTAGATCCGTAGGTAGCCGTGTAGGCCGGATCTTAGAGTATGGTCTCTCGAGTAGACCGTCGCTAGAGTCCTTTGTCGCTCGTCGCAGCCCGCGATCCGTAGGTAGCCGCGCCGGGCCGGATCCCGGAGAAGGGTAGTCCGAGACCGGAGCCGGGACTCGGAGGTCGCTTACGGCGGAGGGGGTGTTGATGTAGTCATGTAGACTTGAACCCCGGAGTAGTCGTGTAGACTAGGCGTAGAAACGACGTAGCCGGTCGACGTTCCACGAGTTGTTGACGTCTTCGCCTTCAAGTGTTTGGAGGCGGTAGGAGACCGGCCCGGTCACCTTTGCCACTGTGAAGGGACCTTCCCAGGGGGAGCTGAGCTTGTGTAGTCCTTCCATGTTCTGGATACGACGGAGGACAAGATCTCCAACGTTGAAGGAGCGTTCCTTGATGTTGCGATCGTGGTAGCGTCGGATACCCTCCGTGTATCTTGCCGATTGGACGAGGGCGGCGCAGCCGAGCTTCTTCGAGGCCGTCGATGTCAACTCGTCTCGTCGTCTTCGCAGACGCCTTCGTCGTAGTGCTCCACTACCGGCGAGTTCCATATGACATCGGCAGGGAGGATTGCTTCGCAGCCGTAGACCGGAAGTAGGGGGATTGCCCCGTTGGCTTGGAAGGCCGAGTGCGTAGCCCCCGCAGTGCGTTGGGTAGTTCCTTGATCCACTTGCCTCCTTTGGAGTTAGCAAGTGTCGTGTAGCCGCTTCTTGAGAGCGTTGAGCACCATCCCGTTGGCGCGCTCGACTTGTCCGTTGGCCCGAGGATGGGCAACTGAGACGTATCGGATGTCAATCCCGTCGTTCTCGCAAAGTAATCTCGGAACCGGTGGTTGTTGAAGTTGGAGCCCAGATCTGTGATGATGCGGTGGGGTAGTCCGTAGCGGTGTACGAGTTCATCCAGAAGTCGAGTACTCGTCGACTTGGGGCATGTAACCGGCCGGACCTCGATCCACTTGGTGAACTTGTCGATGGCCACCAATACTCGTTTAAACCACCCGGCGCAGCTTGGCGGTGGCCCAATCATGTCGAGCCCCCGCCAGGCAAAGGGCCCGGTTGGTGGTATGGTGACTAGCTTGTAGGCCGGGACGAGTTGTCGCTTGGGCGAAGACCGGCATCCTTGGCACCTTTTGACGAGTTCTTCGGCATCGCCCGCAGCCGTGGGCCGCAGAAAGCTCGCCGGAAGGCCTTGCCGACCGCCGTGCATGAGGACGCGTGGTTGCCGCGACACCCTTGTGGATCTCCTCCAAGATGTCCTTGCCTTCTTGCTTGGGGACGCACTTCATGAGTACTCCGGAAGATGCGCCTCGCTTGTAAAGCTTGTCTCGACGAGGACGTAGGACTTGGCGCGGTGGATGAGCCGCTCGGCCGAGTTCTTATCGAGGGAACCTTCGCTCACCGAGGTAGTCGATGAAGGGTTGCCTCCGGTCCGGTCGATCATCATGACCTCCTCGTCCGGCCACGGGGTTGGTTGGGACAAGGGTCGGTGGGCGCCGGCTCCGGGATGGATGGCGCGTGAAGCTCGTGAACGAAGACACCCGCCGGCACTTGAGCGCGGGTAGATCCAAGCTTCAATAGGACGTCCGCCGCGACGTTGTTGTCGCGGACGATGTGGTGGAACTCAAGACCATAGAACTTGTTCTCGAGCTTGCGGACTTCTTGGCGTAGGCGTCCATGTTCTCCTTGTTGTGGTCCCGTGGACTTGTTGACTTGGTTGATGACCACCGCGGAGTCGCCGTAGACTAGTAGCCGCTTGATGCCCGGTGAAGCCGCGAGGCGGAGCCCGTGTAGGAGGGCTTCGTACTCGGTTTCGTTGTTTGAGACCTTCCGTAAGATCCGCAGGACGTACTTGAGTTGTTCGCCCGTTGGAGAGATCGAGAGTACCCCCGCACCTCGCGCCCTCGAGGTTGAGTGAGTCGTCGAAGTACATCACCCAATGCTCGGTCGCACGGTTGGAGTAGGCACCGGTTCTCCCACCACTCTTCCATGAAGTCGACTAGAGCCTCGCGACTTGATGGCCGTGCGTGGCTTGAAGTCGATTGTGAGGGCGCCGAGCTTGATTGCCCACTTGGAGATTCTTCCGGTAGCATCTTGGTTCCGCAGATGTCGCCGAGCGGGTAGTCGGTGACGACGGAGATTGAGTACTCGGAAGTAGTGTCGTAGCTTCCGCGAGGTGATGAGTACCGCATACGCAGCTTCCGCACGGGCCGATAGCGTGCCTTGGACTTTGATAGGACCTCGCCGACGAAGTAGACCGGGCGCCGGACCGGGTAGGCGTGGCCGTCTTCCCCGTCGCTCGACGATGATGGCAAGATCGACCACGTGAGTAGTCGCGCCGAGGTAGAGCAAGAGGCCGGCTCGCCTTTGCGGGGAGCCGTGAGGACGGTGGCTTCGATAGGAAGTCCTTGAGCCGGGCAAGGGCTTGATCCGCCTCTCGGAGTCCACACGAACTTCTCCCGGTGCTTAAGTAGTTTGAAGAAGGGAAGGCCCCGTTCTCCAAGCTTCAAGATGAATCGTTCGCACCGCCATGCACCCGGTCGCCTTCGGACGTCTTTGATGCTCGTGGGAGCTCTCATGCCGGTGATGGCGAAGATCTTCTCGGGGTTGGCTTCGATGCCGTGTTGGCTGATGATGAAGCCAAGTAGTTTGCCCGAAGGTACGCCGAAGACGCACTTGTTCGGGTTGAGCTTCCAGCGGTACTCGCGCGGGGATGCGAAGGTCTCTTCAAGGTCGTCGATGAGGGTACTGGAGTTTCTGTTCTTGACAACCACGTCATCCACGTAGGCCTCGACGTTCTTGTTGAGCCGCTTCTTGGAAGCAGCCCGGATAGCGCCGGCGTTCTACAACCCGAAGGACATGGTCGTGTAGCAATACGCGCCAAACGGGGTGATGAATGCGGTCTTCTCCTGGTCTTCTTCCTTGATCGCGATATGGTGGTACCCGAAGTAGCAGTCGAGGAAGCAGAGCAGGTCGCAGCCCGCCGTGGAATCGATGACTTGATCAATCTACCGCAACCCGAAGGGATCCTTGGGGCGTGCTTGTTGAGGTCCGTGTAGTCGACGCACATCCTCCACTCGTTCGAGTTCTTCCCGCGGACGAGGACGGGGTTGGCGAGCCACTCAAGATGAAAGACTTCTCCGATGAAGCCACCGCGAGTAGTTTGGCGAGTTCCTTCTTGATGGTGTCCCGTCCGTCGTCGGCAAAGCGTCTGGAGGTGCGTCGCTTGGGGGTGGCCTTAGGATCGACGTTGAGGCACGTGCTCAATCGCCTCCCCCGGGCACTCCCGGCATGTCCGCCGGCTTCCACACGAAGATGTCACGGTTAGCCCGAAGGAAGCCGATGAGCGCTTCTTCCTATTTGGGGTCGAGGCCGGCCCCGATGGTGGTGGTCTTGCTGGCGTCGCCTGTCCCGAGGTCGATCGTCTTGGCCGTGGATCTCCTCGGTGGGCGAGGCTTGTTGGAGTTGTCAGACTTCTCAGGGATGTCGAGTTCACTCGTAGCGAGCTTCTTCGACGCGGCGTAGACCTCCATCATGGCGTTGGGTACTTGGTTTGTAGAGGCGATCTCCACGGCTTCGTATCGCAATCATGGGAGATCTTCAAGTCCCCTTGGAGAGAGAGTACACCCGCTAGACTTGGCATCTTGAGTACCAAGTAGGTGTAGTGGGGCACCGCCATGAATTTGGCGATGGTCGGTCCGCCGAGGATGGCGTGGTAGGAAGTCTCGAAGTCCGCGACCTCGAACTTGACGTACTCGGTACGGTAGTTGTCCCGAGATTCCCCGAAGGTAATCGGCGGGACCACCGAGCCCGGTGGGATAGCCGCGTTACGGGGGATGATGCCGTAGAAAGGCGTGTTGCTCTTGGTGAGCATGTGGGTGATGTCGAGCTTCATTTTCTTCAAGGTCTTGGTGAAAAGGACGTTGAGCCCACTTCCACCGTCGATGAGCACCTTGTTGAGCTTGGAGCCCGCGACCACCGGCTTCAGGACGAGGGGGAACCGTCCTGGTTCGGAGAAGCTGGTCCATTGATCCGCGCGGGAGAAGGTGATGGGTACCTCCGACCACCCGAGAGGGGTCGGGACCACCGGTTCAATGGACATGACTTCTCGACGGGTAGCCTTCGCTCCCGCTCGCCGGGTAGGCCGTCGAAGAGGACGTTGACGGTCTTGTCCCGCTTCCCCGGAAGTCGTTGTTGTCGCCGTCCTTCTTCTTGCCCTTTTTGTCGTGAGGGTGCGGTGGCTCTGGCGTATCCTTGAGTGCATGCCTGAGTTGGTAGCACTGCTCGGTGGTGTGGTTGCCGTTTGGATGCCACGGGCACCTCTCCTTCAGCAGGTCTTTGAAACCGCCGGAGTTCTTCTTCGAGTTCTCCTTCGCAGGGCGCTGGATAGCCGCGACAGTGTTGTCTGGCTTGCGCTTGCGGTTGGGACCCGAGTTGTTGTTGTTGTTGTTGTTGCGACCGCCTTGGTTCTCGTTGCCGCGCCGCCGCCGCCCCCGGTTCTCCGCTTGATCTTGCCACGGATGGCGTTGTACTTGGCATTGGCCTTGTCTTCTTCATCCGCCCAGGACGTGATCATGTCCTTGAGGTGGGGGATGGACCTGGGGCGGCGACGACCGAAGTCTTCGAAGGTGCGGCGGTAGTAGTGACCGTCTTGGAAGAGGTCGATGACCTCCTTGTCGGTGACGTCGATGACGGTAGTGCGCTTGTCGAAGAAGCGGCGCATGTACTTGCGGAGGGTCTCGCCTTGTTCCTGCTTGACCATGGCCAGGTCCATGCAAGTACCCGATCGGCCCATGGCGCCCGCGAAGTTGTCCGGTGAACTCGCTCCTTCACCGGTCCCACTTGTCGATTGAGTGCTTATCCGGGCCGACTCGAGCCATGTGAGTGGGGCTTGGTCCGGGCGAAGGGGAAGTAGAGGCACTTGGTGTCGCCGTTGCCGCCCGCGTTCTCGATGGAGAGGGCGTAGCACCCGAGCCACCGGATGGGATCTCGCTTCGCGTCGTACTTGGTGATCCCCAAAGGCTTGAACTTGTCGGGGAGGAGCAAGTTGCGAAGTCGAGGTGAGAAGGCGGGGAAACCGTCGTTGTCGCCCGCAAAGGGTCGACTTCTTCCGCCACGCCTCCTCAATCTTCTCGGCGGGCGTCGTAGCCGCCCGTGAGGCACCGCAGGCGTGGTCGTTCGCGTGGCCTCGGCCGCCGCGACCGCCGCCGCCACCGGCCCTCCCGTTGGCTCCATGGTTGGAGCTTCCGCCATCGCCGCCGCCGCCGTCGGGATCGTGGCCGCCGCCGCCGACTGGGGCACGGTGGGGGACGACTTCGTGGTTGCTCGTTGCCGCCGGCGTTGGAGCGAGTGCGGTTGGGTTCGGCTGGGAGCTCAGCTCGAGTACGGTTGGGGCCGTTGCGGCGCTGCGACTTGTAGCCTCGTTGTCGCGGCGCTTGGCGGGAGGAGGTTGGTTGACCCTGTTGTCGACCCGCATGAAGTAGGCATCTTCAGCGAGCTTGGCGATGACCTCTCCAGCGCGTATGCCCTGAGCCTGGTGTGCGATCGCTGTGATCGACATGAGGCATTGCTCAGGGGTGGTGTGTACTCGCTCTCGACCGCCTCGAGAGCTTCCGCAAGGTTGCGAACGGGGAAGTTGTCGTGCGAGCGCCGGCGACGTTCGTCGCTCTTCTAGTTGCGCTCACGTCGAGCGTATGTGTCCGCGGGTGGCTCATTTGTCGGAGCATCGGCGAAAGCTCGTCGGAGGAGATGTCTTCAAGGTACTTGTCTTGATCCGTCCCCGAAGGTCTCGGGGTGTCGCCGGCAGCCATGAAGACTTGGCGATCGGGGGTGCCAAGGGCCGGACTCGAAGGCGCCACCTCGCCTGGTGTGTTTGAGTCGGCCCGGCTAGCGGTGTTCCCTCCTGGAACGGTAGCGAGTCGATGTAGGCGACGTAGCGTGAGTCTCCACTTATCGGGTCGAGCGGGCTTGTGGTCCGGCCGCAAAACGAATCTCCCGGCCGGTGTGGATGTTATAACCGGCCCGCAGGCCGGCCCCCGACAAGGGATGCTCAGTGGAGTTGTCCTCGGACTCGGGCTCCTCAGGGTCCGACCCGAAGTCGAACTCGTATGCGGGATTTGAGTAGAACTCGGAGACAGGGTTGGAGTCCGAAGCGTGGCCGGGGGCAGTGTCGGAGTCCGAGTTGTACTCGGGTACGGGCTCCTTGCCGGCCCGGCACGAAGAGGGAGCCCCCGTGCGAGCCCGGCTGAGGATGCGGGGGCCACGCGTGGAGCGCTCGCGGAGTGGTGGGACCGCATGTCCGCATGTGATGGCTGAGCAGCCGGCTCGCATGCGATAGCCCATGGGGACGTCGAGTTCGAGTTGGAAGCGGACTCGAGCTCGAAGTCGGCATGATGGTTGAAGAGCGAAATTTCGCCGAACTTGCGGCAAGTTCACCCGTGACAACTTCAGGAAGCGTCACGAGGCCGGTCTTCGGGTTGGGCGGCATGGTGAGGTGGCGCCGGAAAGAGCTCGCGCCGTCCGCGCAAGCGGACCCGGGCGCCGAACACGAAGGTGTCGCCGCGGTTGAAAGTGACGGTTGGCTTGAAGTAGACGGGAGTCGTCGAGTTCGCCATGTGATCTCGGGCGAGATCCCTACCTCGGCGCGCCAACCGTCGGTGTTTTAGACCGGCAACCTACTAAGGGGAGTACCCGAAGTAGATGAATGTGGCCTCGTCGAGATCGGTAACTCGAAGGAAGAGACACGTGGCACACAATTTAGATAAGTTCGGGCCGCGAGGTGCGTAATACCCTACGTCATGTATGCCTTGCGTAGCTCGGATTGATTGGGCACGATTACAAGATGGTGTAATAGTGCGTCGTGGGTTGTATGAGATGTGTTGTGTTCCTAGAGAACGGTCCCCGCCTCGCCTTATATAGTCCGGGAGGCAGGGTTACAAGTCCAAGTAGGGAGAGAGTACTAGTCGAGTACGTCTAGGAGTCTTCCATACGGCGCGGGGCATGTACGGCTTCCTAACCGAGTACTTCTCCTCCGTAGTCCTTGTGCTCCACGCCATCGGTGCCATGTAGCGCAAGCCGGTAGTCCCGTGGGCCCACCGAGTAGTCGGTCTTGGTACCCACCGAGTGGTCTCTAAGGCGGTTACCTTCTCGTGATGGCGGTTACTCGTTGATTGATTCTCCATCGCTCTTTGCAGCGGGTCTCTAAGGGTTTCAACGAAATAAAGACTACCTACCTCCTCTACTTCGTCTTTGGGAGGAAAAGGTGAAGGATGTTTAGAAACGCGAAGAAAATTATATGTGTACTTCTTTCCATTAAGATTTATTATTACTTCGCCTTCTCCGGCATCCAACACGACATCAACCAACTTAAGAAAAGGCCTACCTAGGATTATGTGAGCATGATTACTATGGTAAGCATCTATAACAAAGAAATTGGTTGGTATGCACTTTCCCGAGATGATTACATTAGTGTTGCAAGCAATATCTAGAGGTCTAATAGTTCTACCATCTCCCATAATTAACTTTGTTGAAGTTGGAGCTAAGTCTAGGTTGTGGTCTTGAACTTTATCATAAATTTTGGAGGATAGGACACTTACTTGGGCTCTGATGTCGCATAAGGCTTTGCATTGAACACCATTGATCTCGCAACTCAAGTGTGGTGTCATCTTCTCCTCTTGGTCGGATCCTATTACGTAAACTTCGGCGAGGGGAGCATATGGTGATGCTTCAGGCTTGATCCCTATGATTCTTTTCACCTCGTCTATGTGTTCCGGATCCACTTCATCATCACTAAAGAGCTTTTGAAAGATCTCACCGGTGGTTTCAAGATCATATGAATCTTACGCTCGCTTTTCCGGTGGGAAATCCGCTTCCAATGCTTTGGCCATCCCCTTTCGGTTAGGGAATGGTCTTCTCTTGTCGAATACCTCTCCGTAATCAATTAGTGGCTTCGCGCTTGACATACTACTTTTGTTTGTTTCATTTGACTTGGAGAACTCAACGCTTGGGGTAGTTCTTGTCTTGATGTGCACTTCTTCAAGATTTTCCGGGATTGGCTCCTATTTCTTGTCTTTCGGTGTTGCCTCTTTAGAAATTTCAGCACACATCTTCATCCTTGAATTGTGTTCCGGCTCTCCCGCAAGTCTTGTTTCCCAATCCCTTTGCATGGATGCTGCTTGCTAATCTTTTGTAAAAGTTGAACGGCTTCCGTGAGTGTTTTCTCCATGAGATCCCCACCTGCACACATTTGAACATGTTCCATGCAACTAGGGGTTAGGGAAAAGAAAAATGTATACAAGAGTACGTCACCGGAGAAGCCGAGTCTTGGTCCTTGTTCAATCAACACATTAAATCTATTCCAAGCTTGGTCTATCCCTTCCTCTTCTCCTTGAGTGAAAGTGATCACTTTCCTCCATAGATGTTGAACTTTGCTAATTTGAAAAAACTTCTCGCAAAATTTTTTCGTCAACTTGTTCAATTGCCTTCAACTTCAAAGGACACAAACGAGTACCACGTCTTTGCTTCGCCGGCAAGTGAGTGGGGAAAGAGATTCCATTTGAACCATTCGTCAGGAATCCTTCTTGACGCACCGTGTTGCATAGTGTCGTGAAATGCCTTATGTGTTTATATGGGTTCTCCATGTCCATCCCTTCTAATGGGGTTGCTGCCACCATCTCAATGATCCTAGCTTTGATTTCATACTTGGTTAGTTCGAGCTTCGAATCCGACTCTTGTATTTTTATGTCTTCACATCGAGGACTAGCATAATCCCTTAGTGATTTCTCCAGTTCTTCCACAGGGTGGTGGATGAACGCCATCTAGACAACAAAACAAAAACAAAACAAAACAAAACAAAGTGGTTTTCTAGGTAATAAGGGTTAGATGTTAGCAAATAAACGATAAGCAAAATCTAAAGTAAAATTAGATGCAAAACCAAACGATGTAAACTGGCTTGCTCTTCGGTAACGGCGCCAGAAAAAGGGGCTTGTTGACGGATAAAACTCATATCCACCTACGATCCGCGAGCATACAGACCTACACCTTTTTCACCACGGGGATTCCCTAGGTTCTTATCAATCTGTGGAGCAAGGGGATTACAAGCGTTTGATCTAGCACTACTAACCCTAATCTACGGTTAATCTAGAGAACAACAACGCCACACTAGAGAGAATGATTAAACCAACAAGATATGTAAAATACACTTGCCCAAGGGTCTACGATACTTGAACATGCAACCGCTCAAGATATGATAACCGATCTAATCTATCGAGGGTTGTGACCACGGTTGCGCCCTTTCCCTCCCCCCGTACTGTCACTACGCGGAGGTATTCATGACTAGACCTATGATGGACATGGCGTATTCAATGGATCCAAGAGAGCATTGAGATCTTACTCCCTTCACGACATGGTAGCTAACTTTAAACAACAAAGCTTCTTCAATACTAGATGCTAGATTGATAACCAAACAAAGTAGCGATTACATCTCAAGTTTGATTACAACCCATGAACAAATGAGAAGATTACCCCATCAAGGTGTTAGGCATAGCACCGTTGATCATGGTGACGCTTCCGACGGTGTCTTCCTTCTCCTCCGGGGGTGTCTTGGCTGGGCCTCGACGTCCTCCTCCACTTGTGGTTGCTTCCTTCGTGTAGAGCGATCCTTCTCGCGAATGATCTCCCTCCTCTTCTCTCTCTCTCTCTCTCTCTCTCTCTCTCTCTCTCTCTCTCTCTTGTGGACGGTCACTCAGGCGAATGGCTCTCTCTCTCTCTCTCCCTCTCTCTGCGAATGGCGGCGCCTCCACGTACTTAGGGTTGAAGGATCTTCATGCTCAAGAAATGGGGGGCCGAAACGACCCCAGGGTGGGCCAGGCCGGTCCAGGACCATCCTGGCCCGGTTCGGTCGCGCCTTCGTTCCTGTGGGTCCTCATGTCTTTATGCACATCCCCCCTCCACTTGCACCATTTTGACGATGTCATCCTCGCGTCCAAGATGCAGGTTCTTCTCGCATGAAGTCCAGTCTGTTACGCTTTAATCCTCGGGGATGTTCCTTTGTAATACTTCGGTCCTTGCCACCTTCGGGAGTGATTTCATCAAGCTCTCAAACACGAACGGGACTCCTCAATTGCTCCTTTGAACTTGTTGCAACTCCATGCTTTATGTCCAAGTTTCCCTGCAAAAACATAACACTTCCAAATTGAAGGACCGGTACGGCGAACCAGAGAGGGGGGGGAGTGAATGGGAGCCGATAAAAATTCTTCTCGAAGGAGATGGAGGCTCCAACAAGATGAACACGGCTTCCAACACACGTCTCCGACTTACTACCCAAGTTGGCCAAGCCCACGCAGCCACTGGAGTGCTACTGGACCTAGGAACCAACTCCCAACCTCAAAGACCCGAGAACGCAGCAGAACACAAAACTCGAGCCTCACTGACCTAAACCGGTCAGGCCGGTGAGCACCACCGGTCGGCCGGTCCCTCGCCGGTGAACCTTGGTGACTTCCACGAACAGCTCTACACCGGTCAGGCCGGTGCAACACACCAGTCAGACTGGTCCAAGCCAGAAAGCCCCAAAACACCAAACAGGCCTACCGAGCTCCAAAACGACCCAAACTCGAAACAGCAGCAACACGGGACAACAACGAACTCACCCAAATGTTCACCCGAGTAAAAACCCAAAAGGGGTTGCACCGGTCAGACCGGTGAGAGGCACTGGTCAGACCGGTGTGGCCTGGGCTTCTCGGGATGAACAGCACCCACGGGTCAACACCCCCAAATCCAAACCTTGATCTCCCGAATCGCTCCACGGACTTGAGCAAGACTTTGGGGATAGTAGGAACACCTCATGGGGAGTCCATAGCCAAGTTTGTGTCCACCAAAACTTGCCAAATCAAGAGGAATCGAAGAAATCCCACCAAGAACTCCTCTAACCCTAGAACATCGAAAACCCCAAAATCGAGCCCCTTAACTCACGAATTTGGGAGGGGAATCAAAGGATAAAGACCCATGAAGGGTTCACACATACGTCCCCCACCAAATCCCCAAGAGCAAGGTCCCGAAACAACACCAAGAAAACTACCAAGAGAGGGCTCCGAAAATCATCACCAAGAACAACCGGGAACAACACAACAAAGCCTTGAGGAACCACGCCGAATCATCTATACATACAAAGGAGGTTCATACAAGGTCTATCTTGCCGACCGATCATCCAACCCTCTCACAAGATCTCACCATGAAGCTCTCAAGCTAGTCCTATGGAAATCCTAGGAAAATAGGAAGGGAAAATAGGAAAATAAATGAGCTAGGGTTCCAAGAGTTGGCTGCCATCCTCTCACCACTTGGGTTATATGGAGGCAAGCCGAAAATCTAAAATACCCTTACTTAATAACTAGGGATACAAGCCCCTCAAGGGCGGTTTTGGAAGTCTTCAGATTTTGTCCATCAGACGGATGCACGGCAACCGCACCCTGCTTAGCCTCGACGCAAGCCATGCGATCCTGACGCGTGTCCTCCGCTTCGAAGTCTCCAGACTATGTCGTCGCACACCGGTCAGACCAGTGCTCATCATCGGTCACACCCACCGGTCAGGCCGGTCCGATGCTGCTGCACCTCCGTCTTCGGTTCTTCGATCTTGGGTTTGTGGATCAACCAAGGAACCCAGTGGTTTGCTGGTGAACCACTGGAAACCCCGCGAACTCAGTGTAGCCTCCGCCAATAGCCACTCATGACTTGTCTCCCACGTAGTCTCGGCTCGACCTTGATTTTGAGGCTCAACCAAGAAACCGTCCATGACTTCATCTTGTTGTTCATGCCACCATGCGGCCCGCATTTGACCCCGCTGGCCACCGGGTCCCTCGAACGAAGCCTACTTGTCTTCTCCACACCTGGAGGCCTCATCGGCGACGACCTTTCGCACTTGTTCTTCACCTGCACCAACACTAGTAAAGCCACAACCTGCACCTACAATACTTAGCCAAGAATCAGTCCACACAACGTTGTCAATCACTCATCACACCAGGAAGCGACCTTCCAACGGTCCTCGAACCACACATGGTCCTCAATCTCCCCCTTGATGAGTGCATTGACAACACCCACATAAAGTAACAAGAGAGAAAAGAAGAAGAAAAGAGATGAACAAAAGGAAAACTCCAACAAGCGATCGAAAGCCAAACAGAGGCAAAGAGCAAGATCACTTGACGAAGACAAGTCTCGGACCCCTTAGGCAAGGGCAACAGCTCGACACATCCGAGACAAAACAACACTCAAGCAAAGAGCGCAAACCATCAAACCAAAGCTCGAAAACCACAAAGAGCTCCCCCTGCACACATGCAAGCTCCCCCTGAACCAATGCAACTCCCCGTGGACAAATGCATGCGAACCACCTCATGAAACAGAGCAGCTGCATCAGCTCAGCTCTCACCGGTCAGACTGGTCAACCTCACCGGTCAGACCGGTGGAGAAGATCGCCCAGCACCTGGGAACTACACCGGTCAGACCGGTGCCGTTCACCGGTCAAGTTGATGCCACCTGGGAAACTGCCAGAACTCAAAAATAGCTCGAAACCACTTGGAAACCTTCTAAATGCGTGCAGCAAGCCATTTCAAGCTCAAACTTCTCCCCCTTGTTGACAATGCATGAATCAAGCCTAAAATGCCAAAAATTCAACCTAGAGCTTCTCAAATAGACAAAATTCAACATAGGATGCTACACATATCCAAATGAGCAAGTTAGATACTCTATAGCTTCGTATTGACATCAACTACATGACCACCAAGTTTCACAACCATTGGACGAAACTAAGATGGAATTGAGCAATTTTGCGAAAATTTACCCTCTCATGAGCAAAGTCCTAAACATGAGCAAAACATGTCAAAATGGCAAAGCCACACAAACTTCATGTTAGTACAACCATTCTAATCATAAGACCATCACAAACACCCACAAGCACCTCATGTCATGTCAAAGCCACTGAGCCATGTGCCTACTTCTATATGTGAGACTTATCATTGGTAGGCATCATGCAACGGTTTAGCACCCAAAGCAAATTAAATTTAGCACATATGACATGGGAGCACATTTTCCAAGCAATTTACATTTCATTTTCAGATTCATATTTGGTACATGAAATGTCTTTGCGACAAAAAGGAACTTATGCCCCTCCACAAGATAAAGCATGAGGGATAAACATTCATGATGGCAAATGAGCCTTTGGCCCCATATGATCAATAGACTAGCTATCCAACCACAAATTAAGCATAACCAAGCAACTAAAACATGTCATGATCATATAAAGGCATTTACACATGAGAGAGCATATATGTGACATGTTTCAAAAAACATAGCCATCAACCATGGATATAAATCAAGATTATCAAGAGCTAAGCCAAACTAACCATATCATACCAAACAAGCTCACAAAGACATAAATATCATTCTATGGTGAACAATGTATATAGGAGAAGCTTTTCCTAACCAATGCATATGATACAAACTGCATGCAAGCTAAGATACAAGGATGCATATACATCATGTTACATATGCCATGCCAAATGCAAGAAATGCACAAAGGAAAACTATACATATGCTACAAAGGAGCTCCCACACACCAACTCAAGAAATCAAACAAACACCAAGTCCCCCCTCAAACGAGTGAAGGTTGCTTGATCTAGGGGTTTGGTGAAAATATCGGCTAGTTGGTCATGTGTGGGCACATGGATCAAAGCTATGTTTCCTTTCTCAACATTGTCTCTCAGAAAATGATACCTCACTTCTATGTGCTTGGTTTTGGAATGGAGCACTGGGTTCTTTGCAACGCTTATGGCACCGATGCTATCACATTGAAGTGGGACATGGGTATACTCCTCACCAAAGTCACTCATGGTGTATGTGATCCAAAGGAGCTGAGAGCAACAACTAGCAGCGGCAATATACTCTGCCTCGATAGTGGATTGAGCAACACTCGACTGTTGCAGGAAGAATAAGACACCAAAGAAGATCCCAAAAATTGGCAAGTCCTAGAGGTGGACCTCCTATCAAACCGACACCCGGCAAAATCCGCATCCGAAAAACCATGAAGAGCCAAAGAAGAGAACACGGAGTACCAAAGGCCGAAGTCGGGAGTGTGACGCAAGTACCTAAAAATTCGCTTCACCGCTTGCTGATGCGAAGTCCTCGGAGACGCTTGAAAATGAGCGCACAGACATACCGAGAACTGGATGTCTGGCCTCATCGCTGTCAAGTAGAGGAGTGACCTGATCATGCTTCGGTACTCCTTCTGGTCCACGTGTTCACCTTCCTCATCCGCATCAAGAGTTGTAGTCGTACTCTTCGACGTCGCCATAGCCTTGGAATCCTCCATCTTGAACTTCCTCACAATGTCCTTGGTGTACTTAGCTTGGTGCACAAAAGTTCCTTCCTTCGATTGCTTGATTTGTACTCCAAGGAAGAATTGCAACTCGCCCATCATGCTCATCTCAAATTCCCTGCTCATATCCTCTGCAAACCTTGCAACAAGAGAGTTAGACAAGCCACCAAAGACAATATCATCCACGTACACCTGCACAATCAGGATATCTTTGCCCTGCCTGAGTAAGAACAAGGTCCGATTGACCTTCCCCATCTCAAAACCTCTCTCGAATAAGAACCCCCTCAACCTACCATACCAAGCTCTAGACTCCTGCTTCAACCCATACAACTCCTTCCTCAACTTGTACACATGGTGGGGGTACTTCTCACTCTCAAACCCCGGTGGTTGCCTCACATACACTTCTTCATCCAACACACCATTCAATAAGGCACTCTTCACATCCATTTGATGCAACTTGAATCCTTTAGCCACGGAAAATGCTAGAAGGATCCTAATCGCTTCCAAACGGGCTACAGGAGAAAAAGTCTCCTCGTAGTCGATCCCCTCCTTCTGACTGAACCCTTGAGTAACAAGCCTTGGCTTGTTCACCACTTCACCTTTCTCTCCCTCTTTGTTCTTCCACACCCATTTTGTCCCAATCGTCTTACACCCTGGGGGAGGGTCAACCAATTCCCAAACCTGATTTCTCTCAAAGTTCTCCAACTCCTCATGAATCAAATTAACCCAGTTGTGATCAGATAGTGTGTGTCCAATGTCTTTGGGCTCAAAGGTGGCAACAAATGCAGCATGAGCGAAATGAGAATTATTCCGAACCCTCGACCGTGTAGTGCGTTCATTCATGTCGCTGATGATCCTCGAAGCTGGGTGATCCACTTGTACTCGCCGGGGAGGTTCTTGTCTTGATGCTACCTCCCCCTCAACAGAAGCTTCTCCTTGATCTTGGTTTGTTGTCGTAGGTGTGGGAGAGGGGCCGTCCACCACTGTAGTCGAAGTAGTAGGTACATGTTCAGCCGGGGGCACCACACTGCCATCTTCATCATCTCCAAGTTCATGCTCCTCCTCCTGAAAGATCTCCTCGCCAAGCTCATCATCACCTGCACACTCAAAGACAAGCTGACTACATGGTTGTGTCTCATCGAAGGTTACCTCGCAAGTCTCCACGATTTGGTTAGTTTCAAGATTGAGCACACGATTGCTCTAGAGTGAGATGCATAACCAAAGAAAATACCATCGACCGACCTAGCCTCAAACTTATCCAACTTCTTCTCTTTCTTCAGAATAAAGCACTTGCAACCAAAGACATGGAAGTGACTCACCTTGGGTGTGCGACCGTGCATCAACTCGTAGCAGGTTTTCTTCTGATGCACTTTGAGGTAGATCCTGTTCGACACATAGTACGCGGTATTCACCGCCTCAGCCCAGAACCTTCTCGGAGTCCTATTTTCATCAAGCATCGTCCGAGCCATCTCACACAAGGTCCTATTTTTCCTTTCTACAACACCATTCTGGGGAGGCGTATACGGACTCGAAAACTGGTGTTCAAGACCCAAGTCATGGCAAAAGGTTTCAAAACGAGAGCTTCTGAATTCTAAGCCATTGTCACTGTGGATTGCTCGTATGGCATCTCTGTGCCTCCCGTTCCTCAACCTCAAGACAAGATCTCGAACAAAACCAAACCTCTCCCCCTAATCCTCAAGAAAAAACACCCATGCATACCGAGAGTAATCATCCAACACAACAAGGACGTACCACTCCCCACCCGCAGATCGCACACGAGCTGGGCCAACAAGGTCCATATGGAGTAGCTCGCATGGATGCTCAGTCATCACATCGGTGAGAGGCGGGTGAGAAGAGGCTACCATCTTGGCATGCCTACATGGCGCACAAACCAACTCTTTCTCAAGCCTCAACTGTGGCAGTCCTCAGACCAAATTGAGTTTACTCAAGCGAGACAAAAGGTCCAAGCTCAAGTGACCCAACTTCCTATGCCACTTCCACAACTCACTTGAAGAACCAGCCAGGAAACAACGCCCAACACTAGAAGACTGAGAAAAATCAGCTCGAAACACCTGACCCTCGGGAACGACCATACAGACAAGGTCCCCTCGAGAGTCCAAAATCCGAGAACCACCAGGCCGAAACAAAACCTCAAAGCCCTCATCCAATAGCCGGGACACCGAAGGATCGATGGCGACTAGAGAGGGGGGGGGTGAATAGGAGCCGGTAAAAATTCTTCCCAAAGAACCCGGCCTATGTCCTACTCAAATCCCGGTCACACACAAGCGATGGATCGAATCACGCACTAATCGCCAAGACCACGAGGTTATGGATCAACCTCTAGTCCTAGGAACGATTCCTTGAAGCACACGCGGAAGCACGAAAGAAGGGGGAAGGGAATCGAACCAAGAAGCAAAGCACACCGGCTGCGCGGACCGTCCGCGCAGAGGGGCGGACCGTCCGCAAGAGCCGCGCGGACCGTCCGGCCGGCATCGCGGACCGTCCGCACCCGAGCCGCGGACCGTCCGGCCCGAGCCGCGGACCGTCCGTTAAATCACACGAACGACCCAAAGCCACCCACGAGCCACGGACCGTCCGCGGGGAGCACGCGAACCGTCCGCCAAGCACCCGCGGACCGTCCGCCCGACACCGCGGACCGTCCGAAACTCCGTCCTACCAAAAACCAAAATCGCGACGGATCGAAACGAAGGACGAGCCGGAACACGAAGAACACGGGACGAACCCTAGCCGCGCGGACCGTCCGCGACCTCCCCGCGGACGTCCGCCAAAAGTGCGGACAGAGCGAAAAACGCCCCGACCCCAAAAGTCAACTCCCCCAAATCATCATCGGATTTCCCAAACGGTTGAAGCTATGGAGACAAGGGTTTGGGGACTTGAAAAGCGTCACACAAGGATACTATAGCCCAAAAATCTTGTCTCCTAACTCCCTAAATCACAGAAATCGCGAATCCTTTGAGCACCACCAAAAGCTAGAGCACCGAACGAAAATTCACGAATCGAAGTAGTTTCCGGCGTTTGAGGGCACAAGATCAAGCACAAAGATGCACAAGACATCTATCCATGTTTCCCTCAAAGAAATCCGGGAAGAAACTCACTCAAATCCGCGGAATCACACCGGGAACAAAGGCACGAAAATAAGCACAAAAAGCCACGAAAAACAACCCCGAATCTTCTATACAAACCAGGAAAGATTCACAAGGTCTAGCATGCCGCCCTAGCATCCATCCCTCTCAACAAATCTCTCATGAAGCTCTCATGCTAGCCTAGAGAAAATAGAAGGAAAATAGCTACGAAAATGAGAAAGAGAAAGGGGGAAATGAAACCCTAAGTCGCGGAGAGAGAGAGCCATCAACACACACTCCCGGCTTATATATCGGTCCCGCCGGAGTGGTAAATGACTCGACTACCCCTAACTAAACTACTGGCGATACAACCCATGTAGGGGCATTTTGGTAATGTTTGTGGGTCTTGCCATCGGACGGCCACGCCTTTGCCGCACCCCACGTCCTCCCGACGCAAGCCATGCGATCCCGCCGCGTGTCCTCCGCCTCGAAGCTTCCCGACACGTCCGGATCCCGTCTCCGTCGTGTTGGGCCCTCGGACTTGGTTTTGAGGCCCAAACCAAGAAACCGTCCGCCGATGGTTTTGTGGGCAAACCACCAAACCCCGCGTGCCCGGTCCGGCCTCCCGCCAAACCACTTGACTTGACCGCCACCGTGCACCGGCTCACTTGTCCATGACTTCGTCTTGCTTGTGTCGCCACCATGTGGCCCGCACCCGATCCCGCCGTCCACCGGTCCCTCGAACCGAGCCTACTTGTCTCTCCATCTCCCGGAGGCCCCTCAAGGGCGAAGACCTTTCGCGCCCGTTCTTCACCTGCAACAACACGAACTAGGCCGCGGCCTACACTCGCGCACTAAGCCAAGAGTCGGTCCAACACCCGTTGTCAATCACTCATCACCGAGGAGCGGTCATCCACCGACCACCGGGACGCTCCCCGGTCCTCGGACACCAAAAGAAAATTGTATCCAAGCGATTGAACAAGAGAAACACACCTGAGAGTGATCTTGTCACTCACCTTAATCTCACCTTCTGAAGGCACACGCCCACACCCATTGTCCCCAAAGGTGATGTACCTCCTTGTAACCACCTGGACAAGACTTGAGAACCACCCCTTGTCCCCGGTCATATGCCTCGAACAACTGAAGTCAATCAACCAAATGTTCTTCAAGTCTCCCACCTAAAATTCAAAAATGAGCATGTGAGCGAACAAACGACTCAGCACTGGGTTAGTACCAAAAGAGTAAAACCAGTGCCGAGCCATTTGCTCAAAAGTGGGGTTAGCACAATGCAAAACATTTTTCCTACCAAAGCTACCTCCACGAACACCACCACGGTAACCACTATGAGGGAACCATCCCTCTCTAACTGGAGGAGGACCAAAACCACGAAAGGAAAATCGTGAACCGTCCCTCCTCTCCAACTCAAAGCTACGACTCCTCCCATCACTGTATTGAGCACGAGAGGGAGACCGCCTAGCAAACTGACCACCTGCAAACTCTCCAGCCCCACCACCAGAACCACGACCTCCAGAACCAAACCTCGCACCTGTACGAGCACGAAACCCAAACTGCTGCATGTCCAGGCCTGCACCAGTCTGATCGGTGCCTCTCACCGTCCGACCGGTAGCCCAGCCAAGAAGCACCTCCAACGGCCTTTCGCTCTCCCCAAGCGGAACTTGTCATCACACTAGCCTTGGCCCCGGGCATCCGCACACGAGGCTCAAGTACACCATTGGAAGGGTGGTACTTGTCCTTGTTAGCCCACTCCTTCTCCATTCTCTCCTCTCCCTTCCTCTTGAAGCGAAACTCATCTTTATGGCCATCTCTCCCACAATAGCCACAATGGAACCACACAAGCTTAGCCTTAGGCTTGGGTTGGGGCCGCTCACTTGGTTTCTCTCCATTCGGCTTCTCAACTGGTTTCTCCTCACTATCCTTCTCACTCTCTTTCCCAAAGAACACTTTCCACGAAGTGCTCACAAACTTGATAGGCTTTTGGAAATCATTTGTTTGTGGAGGAAATACGGGTGGAGCCGGGGTTGTGGCTAGTCGGTACCTAAGATGGTTAGGTTTAGGAGGGAAATCATTTCTGTGGTGGGTTTTTGGTGGCTCTGGGATATTCTCTCCACTTCCCTCACCAACCTTGTTTGCCCCAAGTCCCTCACCATCCTGCCTCTTGTATGTCTCGATCATTATCCTCAAATGTGGCTCATGACCAGACAACCAACCCATCAACTTCCTCAACTCATCATTCTCATCCTGCAAACGATCAACATAATGTGCAAGTTCCAGATTCTTCAAAGCATGCATTTCACAGGTAGAGCAAGATGTAGGAATTGGTTCTTTCAACTTAGCCTCAAGAAAAATAGTGTAAGCATGCATCTCATCAATTTTACCATGCAAGACAAGGCAAGAAGTGCAAGCACCTAGCAAAGTAGGTCTAGACTTAAGCTCAGCCATTTCAACCCTAAGCACATCTAGTTCCTCACACTTGGAGGCATGCTTTTCCTTAAACAAGGCAAGATCAGCAAGGAAAATAGGACAATCAGCATATTCAACTTCATCAGAAACAACAGGTGAAGCTTTCAGAGAATCAATTTCAAGCTTAGCATCCAAATTCCGTGTTTCTAACTCAGCCACTCTAGTCCTAGCATCCTCAAGCGACGCCCTAAGCTCTTTCCTCATTTTCTTGGCCTCTCTAAGCATGCCATCACGATTATAAAGCAAGAAGCCAAGTCGTTCATTCTCCTGACGCAAGAAGGGAAGTTCATCACGCACCTCGTCGTAGGAGTCAGAGTCTGAATCGCTCTGTGTACTCTTCTTGCTGCTGGAGCTCAGCGCCATGGTGCAGAAGCCGTCTCTAGCGAAGCAGCTCCGCCCTTAGGTTCTTGAATGACTTCCTGCCCTTGAGACGATCACCTTCATCTTCATTGCTGCTTGAGCTCGAGGTAGAGTACGCGGAACTGGAGTGGACGTCGCTCGCTCTAACCATCACTAGGGCCTTGCCTCGGCTCTCCTTCTTCCTCTATTGTCGCTCGTCCTTGTGCTTGTTCTTGTGCTTGCTCTTGTGGTCACGCCTCGACCGGTACTTTCCATCCGTCCTTGACTTGTGCTTGTAGCCATCCTTGTTCTCGACCTTCTCCGGGCAGTCGGCGACGAAGTGTCCCGGCTTGCTGCACTGGAAGCATGTCCTTGTGTTCCTCCTCGTGTTCACCCGATTCTCGTGCAGCCTCTCGAACCTTCTCGTCAGCAACGTCAGCTCGTCCTCTCTAAGCACGTCGAACTCCTCATCTGGCATAGACACCAAAAAGGACAAAGAGAATATCCTGGTGGATGGGTTAGCGTTAGCCTTTCCTTTCGAACCATTGATGAGGGCGAGACTATGAGAGTCAGTCGGGCCCTCGAGCTTGGCGGTCATGCCCCTATCCACCTTAGCCGACTTGAGCTTCGAGAACAGCTGGTTCACGGTCAGAGTGTCATACTTCTCCAACTCCACAATGGCCTCGAACTTTCCGCCCCAAACCGTATGATCCAATGAGTGTAAGAGCTTGACAGCCCTATCATGATCATCGTACGGGAGCACGTCCACATTAGCCCTCATGTTGTTCACAACCACCGTGAACCTCTGAAACAAGGCATCGATGGACTCGCCGGGGAGATGAGGGAAGTTCTCATACTCTCTCCGGTAAGTCGCATACATCTGAGCCTGAACCTGGGCATTCCCAACATGAGCTTCTTTCAACACCGACCAGATTCTACAAGCCATGTGCTCGGTGTGCACCCGATCGAACTCAGGCTGACACAAAGCACGAAACAAGTAGTCGACCGCCTTATTTTTGGCGTCGAACATGTCTCTCGATCCTGGAGCGAGAAAGTTCATCGGCTGGACATAGCCATTGTCCACCGTGACATCCCAAAGGATCTGACCCTTTCCATGGAGGAACACCGCCATCCGCTTACTCCACATCTGGTAGTTCTTGCCATCGAAGTGTGGAGACCCCGAACCCTGTTCCTGGTACGCCATCCTTGGATCTTAGACTGGTTAGAGTCAATCAAGACCCGTAACCTGCTCTTATACCACTTGAAGGACCAGTACGGCGAACCAGAGAGGCGGGAGTGAATGGGAGCCGATAAAAATTCTTCTCAAAGGAGATGGAGGCTCCAACAAGATGAACACGACTTCCAACACACGTTTCCGACTTACTAGCCGAGTTGGCCAAGCCCACGTAGCCACCGGAGTGCTACCGGATATAGGAACCGCCAAAAGCTAGAGCACCGAACGAAAATTCACGAATCGAAGTAGTTTCCGGCGTTTGAGGGCACAAGATCAAGCACAAAGATGCACAAGACATCTATCCATGTTTCCCTCAAAGAAATCCGGGAAGAAACTCACTCAAATCCGCGGAATCACACCGGGAACAAAGGCACGAAAATAAGCACAAAAAGCCACGAAAAACAACCCCGAATCTTCTATACAAACCAGGAAAGATTCACAAGGTCTAGCATGCCGCCCTAGCATCCATCCCTCTCAACAAATCTCTCATGAAGCTCTCATGCTAGCCTAGAGAAAATAGAAGGAAAATAGCTACGAAAATGAGAAAGAGAAAGGGGGAAATGAAACCCTAAGTCGCGGAGAGAGAGAGCCATCAACACACACTCCCGGCTTATATATCGGGTCCCGCCGGAGTGGTAAATGACTCGACTACCCCTAACTAAACTACGGCGATGCAACCCACGTAGGGGCATTTTGGTAATGTTTGTGGGTCTTGCCATCGGACGGCCACGCCTTTTCCGCACCTCGCGTCCTCCCGACGCAAGCCATGCGATCCCGCCGCGTGTCCTCCGCCTCGAAGCTTCCCGACACGTCGGATCCCGTCTCCGTCGTGTTGGGCCCTCGGACTTGGTTTTGAGGCCCAAACCAAGAAACCGTCCGCCGATGGTTTTGTGGGCAAACCACCAAACCCCGCATGCCCGGTCCGGCCTCCCGCCAAACCACTTGACTTGACCGCCACCGTGCACCGGCTCACTTGTCCATGACTTCGTCTTGCTTGTGTCGCCACCATGTGGCCCGCACCCAGTCCCGCTGTCCACCGGGTCCCTCGAACCGAGCCTACTTGTCTCTCCATCTCCCGGAGGCCCCTCAAGGCTGAAGACCTTTCGCGCCCGTTCTTCACCTGCAACAACACGAACTAGGCCGCAGCCTACACCTGCGCACTTAGCCAAGAGTCAGTCCAACACCCGTTGTCAATCACTCATCACTGAGGAGCGGTCATCCACCGACCACTGGGACGCTCTTGGTCCTCAATCTCCCCCTTGATGAGTGCATTGACAACACACAACGCGAAATGAAATTCAGAGAAAAAGAGAAAGAAAGAAGAAAGAAAAACAAAGAAGCTCAACTCATGACCAAAACCGAAGAAAGGCAAAGAAAGGTCACAAGCCAAGCAAAGCACAAAATCCACACCGAAAACAAGCAAGAAAGCTCCCCCCGAACAAATGCAAGCTCCCCCCGAACATGTGGATGTAAACTCATGCAAACTCCCAAATTTCAGCTCACCTCTTCGAATTTTCATTAAGCTCACCTTTTCTCCCCCTTGTTGACAATGTATGAATCAAGGTGAAAATGCGAAATGCAAAGCAAAGCATATAAACATCTACATGAGCTTCTCAAATAGGCCAAATATAGTGTCAAAGGCTAAAAATGAGACAAAGATCACACACATGAATCATAGCATAGTCAAAGCATTGCCACAAGTAATATATGAAAATACAAGCATGTGACAAAGCAAAATTTTCATATTTAAGCAATTTTACCAAAAGAGGGCTCGCTTCACATGTAAAAGCCTATCCATGTCACACTTGAGCCACAAACATGCATATCACTCAAAGATCATACAAGGATATCAAATTCTCAGCAAAAGATCATGGCAAACACCCATAAAGCAAAGCATGTCATGTCAAAGCTCATGAGCCATGTGTCCACTTCGGGGAGACTTCTCCACTGGTGAACATCATGCAACATGTTTTGCACCCATATGTGAAAGATAAGACATTTTAAGCATAGACATGATGGATGGAGCATTTTTCAAGCATTATGCACTTCTTTTCAAGATTGATTCATTTCATGGTACATGAAGTGCCTTTGCGGCAAAAAGAAGCTTATGCTCCCCCATGAATGCAACATAGGCTAAACATTCACGATGATATCCGGCCTTTGGCCCAAATGCAAGAACAGGCATCCAAGCACAATCTAAGCATGAAAAGCACATTTAGACCAAACTGTGACATGGATACACAACTACACACGAGTGGAGCATATTTCATCGGAAGTTTGTCAAGTTAAGCATTTATTTCAAAAGGGGCTATCTCACCACACATATATCTCAAATATTCAAGAGCATAGCCTCACATCACCATTTCTCCACACATATAACCAATATCTCACAAATAGCCAAAGAGACTCAAATATGGCATATGAAAGAAGCTCATCATCCTAAAATGCAATATGACACAAATGCAATATGATATATGACAAGATGGCTATCCTACCATGGTTTGTACATCAAGCAAAGCATGTATATACATCAAAGTAAACATGGTATGATACAAATGGTACAAAAAGGAAATCCCCCAAGAATCAACTAGAAAGGGCAACAAACCCCAAGTTCCCCCGCAAGCGCACAAATGTAGCTTGGTCGAGAGGCTTTGTAAAGATGTCGGCTAGCCGATCTTGGGTAGGGACATGGCTCAAAACAATGGTTCCTTTCTCCACATTGTCCCTCAGGAAATGATACCTCACTTCTATATGTTTGGTTCCGGGAGTGAAGCACCGGGTTTTTGGCTACGCTTATGGCACTTGGTGCTATCACAAAGAAGTGGGATCCGGGTGCACTCCTCACCAAAGTCTCTCAAAGTGTATGAAATTCACAACAACCGGGAGCAACAACTAGCGGCAGCAACATACTCCGCCTCTGTGGTAGACCGAGCTACACTAGATCGCTTGCGGGAAGACCAAGAGACCAACGAAGAACCAAGAAACCGACAAGTACCGAAGTAGACTTCCTCTCGACTCGACAACCAACAAAATCCGCATCGGAAAAACCATGAAGAGACGAGTCGAGGAGGAAGAATACTAAAGGCCAAGACCGAGGGCGGTATCGTAGGTACCGAAAATCCTCTTGACGGCTTGTCGATGTGATGTCCTCGGCGAAGCACGAAAACGAGCGCACAAACACACGGCCGAACCGTATGTCCGGCCTCGTCGCCGTCAAGTAAAGGAGGGAGCCGATCATGCTCCCCGTACTCCCGAAGGATCGGATGGCGACTAGAGAGGGGGGGGGGAGTGAATAGGGAGCCGGTAAAAATTCTTCCCAAAGAACCCGGCCTATGTCCTACTCAAATCCCGGTCACACACAAGCGATGGATCGAATCACGCACCAATCGCCAAGACCACGAGGTTATGGATCAACCTCTAGCCTTAGGAACGATTCCTCAAAACACACGCGGAAGCACTAGAAAGAGAGGAAGGAATCGAACCAAGAAGCAAAGCACACGAGCTCGGCGGACCGTCCGCGCGGGAGGGGCGGACCGTCCGCAAGAGCCGCGCGGACCGTCCGGCCGGGTATCGCGGACCGTCCGCACCCGGCCGCGGACCGTCCGGCCTTAGCCGCGGACCGTCCGTTAATTTACACGGAACGACCCAAAGACACCCCCGTGCCACGGACCGTCCGCGGGGAGCACGCGGACCGTCCGCCTAGCACCCGCGGACCGTCCGCCCGACACCGCGGACCGTCCGAAACTTCGTCCAACCAAAAACCAAAATCACAACGGATCGAAACAAAGGACGAGCAAGAATACGAAGAACACGGGATGAACCGGGAGCCGCGCGGACCGTCCGCTCGGTCCTTGCGGACCGTCCGCCAGTGCGGACGAACGAAAAATAGCCCGACCCCGAAAGTCAACTCCCCCAAATCATCATCGGATTTCCCAAACGGTTGAAGGTGTAGAGACAAGGGTTTGGGGACTTGAAAAGCGTCACACAAGGATGCTATAGCCCAAAAATCTTGCCTCCTAACTCCCTAAATCACCGGGAATCGCGAATCCTTTGAGCACCTCCAAAAACTAGAGCACCGAACGAAAACTCACGAATCGAAGTGATTTCCGGCGTTTGAGGGCACAAGATCAAGCACAAAGATGCACAAGGCATCTATCCATGTTTCCCTCAAAGAAATCCGGAAGAAACTCACTCAAATCCGCGGAATCACACCGAGAACAAAGGCACGAAAATAAGCACAAAAAGGCACGAAAAACAACCCCGAATCTTCTATACAAACCAGGAAAGATTCACAAGGTCTAGCATGCCGCCCTAGCATCCATCCCTCTCAACAAATCTCTCATGAAGCTCTCATGCTAGCCTAGAGAAAATAGGAAGGAAAATAGCTACGAAAATGAGAAAGAGAAGGGGGGAAATGAAACCCTAAGTCGCGGAGAGAGAGAGCCATCAACACACACTCCTAGCTTATATATCAGGTCCCGCCGGAGTGGTAAATGACTCGACTACCCCTAACTACACTACTGGCAATACAACCCACGTAGGGGCATTTTGGTAATGTTTGTGGGTCTTGCCATCGGACGGCCACGCCTTCGCCGCACCCCGCGTCCTCCCGACGCAAGCCATGCGATCCCGCCGCGTGTCCTCCGCTTCGAAGCTTCCCGACACGCCCCGATCCCGTCTCCGTCGTGTTGGGCCCCTCGGACTTGGTTTTGAGGCCCAAACCAAGAAACCGTCCGCCGGTGGTTTTGTGGCCAAACCACCAAACCCCCGCGTGCCCGGTCCGGCCTCCCGCCAAACCACTTGACTTGACCGCCACCGTGCACCGGCTCACTTGTCCATGACTTCGTCTTGCTTGTGTCGCCACCATGTGGCCCGCACCCGGTCCCGTCGTCCACCGGGTCCCTCGAACCGAGCCTACTTGTCTCTCCATCTCCCGGAGGCCCCTCAAGGCGAAGACCTTTCGCGCCCGTTCTTCACCTCGCAACAACACGAACTAGGCCGCGGCCTACACCCGCGCACTAAGCCAAGAGTCGGTCCAACACCCGTTGTCAATCACTCATCACTAAGGAGCGGTCATCCACCGACCACCGGGACGCTCCCGGTCCTCAATATCCCCCTTGATGAGTGCATTGACAACACACAACGCGAAATGAAATTCGAGTGAAAGAGAAAGAAAGAAGAAAGAAAAAACGAAGAAGCTCAACTCATGACCAAAACCGAAGAAAGGCAAAGAAAGGTCACAAGCCAAGCAAAGCACAAAATCGACACCGAAAACAAGCAAGAAAGCTCCACCGAACAAATGCCTCCCCCCGAACATGTGGATGCACACTTCCAAATTTCAGCTCACCTTTTTCTGAATTTTCATTAAGCTCACCTTTTCTCCCCCTTGTTGACAATGTATGAATCAAGGTGAAAATGCGAAATGCAAATCAAAGCATATACACATCTACATGAGCTTCTCAAATAGGCCAAATCTAGTGTCAAAGGCTAAAAAATGAGACAAAGATCACACATATGAATCATAGCATAGACAAAGCATTGCCACAAGTAATATATGAAAATACACGCATGTGACAAAGCAAAATTTTCAGATTTAAGCAGCTTTTTATCAAAAGAAGGCTCGCTTCACATGCAAAAGCCTATCCATGTCACACTTGAGCCACAAACATGCATACCATTTAAAGATCAGACAAGGATATCAAATTCTCAGCAAAAGATCATGGCAAACACCCATAAAACAAAGCATGTCATGTCAAAGCTCATGAGCCATGTGTCCACTTCGGGGAGACTTCTCCACCGGTGAACATCATGCAACATGTTTTGCACCCATATGTGAAAGATAAGACATTTTAAGCATAGACATGATGGATGGAGCATTTTTCAAGCATTATGCACTTCTTTTCAAGATTGATTCATTTCATGGTACATGAAGTGCCTTTGCGGCAAAAAGAAGCTTATGCTCCCCCATGAATGCAACATAGGCTAAACATTCACAATGATATCCGGCCTTTGGCCCAAATGCAAGAACAAGGCATCCAAGCACAATCTAAGCATGAAAAGCACATTTAGACCAAACCGTGACATGGATACACAACTACACACGAGTGGAGCATATTTCATCAAAAATTAGTCAAGTTAAGCATTTATCTCAAAAAGGGGCTATCTCACCACACATATATCTCAAATATTCCAAGAGCATAGCCTCACATCACCATTTCTCCACACATATAACCAAAATCTCACAAATAACCAAAGAGACTCACATATGGCATATAAAAGAAGCTCATCATCCTAAAATGCAATATGACACAAATGCAACATGATATATGACAAGATGGCTATCCTACCATGGTTTATACATCAAGCAAAGCATGTATATACATCAAAGTAAAAACATGGTATGATACATATGGTACAAAAAGGAAATTCCCCAAGAATCAACTAGAAAGGGCAACAAACCCCAAGTTCCCCCGCAAGCGCACAAATGTAGCTTGGTCGAGAGGCTTTGTAAAGATGTCGGCTAGCCGATCTTGGGTAGGGACGTGGCTCAAAACAATGGTTCCTTTCTCCACATCGTCCCTCGGAAATGATACCTCACTTCTATATGTTTGGTTCCGGGAGTGAAGCACCGGGTTTTTGGCTACGCTTATGGCACCGGTGCTATCACAAAGAAGTGGGATCCGGGTGCACTCCTCACCAAAGTCTCTCAAAGTGTATGAAATCCACAAGCACTGGGAACAACAACTCGCGGCAAGCAACATACTCCGCCTCTGTGGTAGACCGAGCTACACTAGATCGCTTGCGGGAAGACCATGAGACCAACGAAGAACCAAGAAACCGACAAGTGCCGAAGTAGACTTCCTCTCGACTCGACAACCACAAAAATCCGCATCGGAAAAACCATGAAGAGACAAGAGTCGAGGAGGAAGAATACCAAAGGCCAAGACCGGGGGCGGACTCGTAGGTACCGAAAATCCTCTTGACGGCTGTCGATGTGATGTCCTCGGCGAAGCACGAAAACGAGCGCACGGACACACGCCGAACCGTATGTCCGGCCTCGTCACCGTCAAGTAGAGGAGGGAGCCGATCATGCTCCCGTACTCCAGCTCGGTCCACCGGTTCTCCGTCCTCATCCGCATCCAAAGTTGCCGTACTCCCCATGGGAGTCGACATCGGCTTCACATCTTGCATCCGGAACTTCCTCGGCATGTCTTTCGTGTACTTGGTTTGATGCACAAATGTACCATCCTTCACTTGCTTGATCCGCAGCCCCGAGAAAATACCGCAACTCGCCCATCATGCTCATCTCGAACTCCCCGCTCATCTCATCCGCAAACTTGGCAACAAGGTTATGTGACGAGCCACCAAAGACAATATCATCCACGTAAATCCGAACAATCGGCAAGTCATTTCCATGCTTGAGGAGAAACAAGGTTCTATCCACGGTACCCATCACAAACCCTCTCGCTCAAAAGAAAACCTCTCAATCTCCCATACCAAGCACGGGCGCCCGTTTCAACCCATACAGAGCCCTTTTCAACCCGTATACCCCGTGTGGGTACAACTCGCTCTCAAACCCGTGTGGCTCGCTTCACATACACCTCCTCCTCTATGACCCCATTCGAAAAGCACTCTTCACGTCCATCCGAAACAACTTGAACCCTTTAGCCACGGCAAAGGCTAGAAGGATCCGAATTGCCTCAAGACGGGCCACGGAGCAAAGGTCTCCTCATAGTCGATCCCCTCCTTCGACTAAACCCCCGAGCAGCAAGTCCGGACTTGTTCCTCACAACCATCCCATTCTCTCCCTCTTTGTTCTTCCAAACCCACTTGGTTCCTATGGGATGGCAATTTGGAGGCGGTTCAACTAACTCCCACACCCCGGTTCCTCTCAAAATTTTCCAACTCCTCATGCATAGAATTGACCCGGTTTGCATCGGATAAAGCATGTCCAATGTCCTTGGGCTCAAAAGTAGCAACAAAAGCAGCATGAGCAAAATGAGACGAATTCCCGGACCTCGACCGTGTAGTGCGTTCATTGATGTCTCCAATGATCTTTGACAGGGGATGCACTTCTTGAATCCGCCGGGAGCCTCACGCCTCGAGACTACCTCCCCCTCAACTTCGCCTTCTCTCGCTCTGATCCTCTTGTTGCACCGTCGTTGTCCATGAAGTAGACGGTCCATGCTCCGAGTGGTCGTAGGGGAAGTAGTGGGTACATGCTCAGCTTCAGGCGCATGGTTCTCCCCATCATCATCTCCAGCTTCATCTTTCTCCTCTTCAAAGAGGTCCTCGACCATCTCTTCATCACCTGCACATTCAAAGCCAAGAGAAGTACATGGCATTGTCTCGTCGAAGGTCACCTCGCAAGTCTCCATGATTTTGTTAGTCTCAAGGTTAAGCACCCTATAGGCTCTAGAGTGGTTAGCATATCCAAAGAAAATACCATCACTAGACCTAGCCTCAAACTTGTCGAGTTTTCCCTTTTTCAAAATAAAGCACTTGCAGCCAAAAACTCGGAAATGACTCACTTTGGGTGCCCGACCATGCATAAGCTCATAACAGTCTTCTTCTTGAAAGCTCTCAATAAAATCCGATTGGAAACATGACAAGTCCGTATTGACCGCCTCGGCCCAAAACCTCCTAGGAGTCCCGTGCTCATCGAGCATCGTCCTAGCCATCTCACAAAGAGTCCGATTTTTCCTTTCCACGACTCCATTTTGAGGGGGCACATAAGGGGTCGAATACCGATGTTCAAGACCTAGATCACGACAAAAGGCATCAAAACGAGAGTTCTTGAACTCGCAGCCATTATCACTTGCGGATAGCTCGAATAGCATTCCCATGCCTCTCGTTTTTCAACCTCACGATCGGATCTCGAACAAAACCAAAAGTCTCACTCTTATCCTCAAAGAAGAACACCCGGGCATAGCGAGAGTAATCGTCCACCACAACAAGAACATACCACTTCCCACCCACCGAGCGAACTCAAGCCGGCCCAACAAGGTCCATATGCAACAACTCGTCGGACGCTCGGTCATGACATCGGTCGGGGGTGGATGGGGAGTGGCTACCATCTTACCATGCCTACAAGGAGCACAAACCAAATCCTTCTCAAACTTCAACTTCGGCAATCCTCGGACCGGTCAAGACCACTCAAGCGGGAAACCAAATCAAAGCTCAAGTGTCCCAACCGCCTATGCCATTTCCACAAATCGAAGAAGGACCGGCCATCAAACGGCGAGCAGGACCCAAAGAACGAGAGAAATCGGCCACGAAAATCGACCCTCGGGGATGATCATACGGACAAGATCACCTCGAGAATCAAGCAAACGAGACTCGCCAGACTTGAAACGCACCTCAAAACCCTCATCAAGCAACTGAGAAACCGAAAGCAAATTAAAACCCAAAGACTTCACAAGAGCCACTCTTTTCAACGTTACCTTGTCACTCACATGCACAACACCCTCTGAAAGCACCCTACCTCGTCCATTGTCCCCAAATGTAATGTACATCTTTTCCTTCACTGGGGTGAGGCTGGAGAACCACTTCTTATCTCCGGTCATGTGTCGAGAACACCCGGAGTCGATCAACCAAATGTTCTCCAAGCCTCCCCGCCCGCAGTCGAAACAAGAACGAGAATGAGCTAGCGACTCGACACTCGGGGTTAGCACGGAGAAAGTTAAACCGGTGTCGAGCCATCTCGCTCAAAAGAGGGGTTAGCAAACATCACTCCCTTGCCACCAAACTTCCCATGTCCCATGGGAGGAGTACGAGCACCACGAGGGGGAAAACGTGGTCCGTAGTTCCTCTCGGAACCCAAAGCTGCGATCATCCGCCCTAAACCCGTACCGAGGACGAGTAGGAGGACGTCCAAAGCAAAACCACCACGAGCCCGACCAAACCTCTCACCAAAGCACGCACACCATCATCTCTCCCGACAAACCTCTCACCACCACCACCTCTGCGTGGGAACCCGCCAACACTCCTCACACTTCCCACACCCCGTGGAAGTGGCACTCTAGGCTCGGGGAATACCGCGAGGCCGGCGATACCTGTCCCGGTTTGCTTGCTCCCTAGCAAGCCTCTCATCCCTCTTCCTCTTGTAGCAAAACTCGCAAGATGCCTCTCCTTGCCACAATACTCACACCCGAAGGGGATGGGTTTTGGTTTTGGCTCGGCTTCTCTCTAGGCTTCTCACCCTTCTCACCCACAAACTTCACCGGTTTCGGAAATCATTTGTCTTAGGTGGGAATTTGGGTGGATCTTGGGTTGTGTCAAGCTTGTTGCAAAGGTGGTTGGGCTTTGGTGTGAAAGAGTTCTTGGGTGCTTTTGGGAGTGGGACTTGGATCTCTCCGATCACCTCAAACCCGGGGTTAGACTCAACACACTTCTCGTACACACTCTCCCCACTGTTCTCTCCCACTTTCTCACCCAACTTCTCAAACCCCAAACCACGACCATCAGCTCTCTTGAACTCCTCAATCATGATTTTCAATTGAGGTTCCCGCCCGTACAACCAACCCAACACTTTCCTCGGATAGTCATTCTCCTCATAGATGACATCCAACCGGAAGTGAGCTCAAGATTACGCAAAGTGACTTCATCACAACCTAGAACATGCATTTGCAACGAGAAGATTTCAAAGATGCTTCCAAAGAACTAATGGTAGAACGAGCATCGACAAGCTTAGCATGCATAGTAGGACATGATTTGCAAGCACCAAGCAAAGTAGGTCTAGCCTTAAGCTCATCATGTTCGATCCTAAGAGCATCTAGTTGAGCCAAAATAGAAGCATTCTTCTCATTAAGCATTTTGATCTCATTCAACCAAGCATCACACTCAACACATTCAACATCATCGGGAGTAGTAGAAGCAAGCTTCAAAGAGTCATTCTCAAGTTTCAATTCAAGCAATTTTGACTCTAACCCTCCTACTTTCTCGCTAGCATTCTCAAGCCGAGCCCTAAGATCTTTCCTCATCTTTTTGGCATCTCTCAAAGACACTATCACGGTTATCAAGCAAACCATTTAACCTAGCAATCTCAGCAAGCAAAGAGTCGGGGTCACGGTTTACCTCATCCTCCGAGTCGGAGTCGCCGTCCTCCTTCACACTCTTCTTGCTTGCTCGAGCTATGGGCCATGCCACAAAAGCCCTCGAGCGCCACACGGCTCGGCCCCGCCGAGGTTCCGGCTTGCACTCTTCTTGCCACCGCGCCTCCCGGCGTCTTCATCTTCGCCGCTCGAGCTTGATCGCTCCTCGCTTGAGCTTGAGTCGACGTCGCTCGCACCGGCCACCATCGCTCTTGCCTTGTTCTTCTTGTAGGTGCTCTTGCTCGGTCGCCGCTTGTCCTTGTCCTTGCTCTTGGACTTGTTGAAGTGCTTGCCCTTGGAGGAGTACTTGTCTTCACGCCTCGGGTGCGCCTTGTACTCGTTCACCTTGTACTTGTTCTCCTCCGCTTCCGGCACTCGGCGATGAAGTGGCCATGCTTGCCACACTTGTAGCACGTCCCTGAGCTCCGCCTTGCATTCCTCCGACTCTCGTGTAGTCGTTCAAATCTTCTTGAGAGCAAGGCCGGCTCCTCCTCGCCCAAGCACGTCAAACTCCTCATCCGGAATGGACATAAGAGAGGACAAAGAAAACTCGTCGACAGGAAGGGTTAGATTTGCCCTTTGATCCTCCCACAAGAGCAAGACTATGGTCGGTCGAGCCCTCATGCTTGGATAGCATCTTCCCCCGTCAACCTCAGCCGACTTGAGCTTAGAAAAGAGGTCATCCAACTCAATAGTCAAATAGTTCCCAGACTCCTTGATGGCCTCAACCTTAGCACCCCAAACATTTGGGTCCAAGACATGCAAGAGCTTCAAAGCCTGATCATGCTCGGAGTACGGAAAATCCTCAATATTAGCCTTCATGTTGTTCACGATAGCGATGAACCTCTGAAACATCGCATCAATGTCCTCACCGGGAAGTGGAGTGAAATTCTCATATTGCATCCGGTAAGAGACAAAGAGGCGAGCCTTCACATGGTTATCACCACCGTGAGCAACCAACAACTTATCCCAAATTTGCCAAGCAAGATCCAAATGGCGAACACGATCAAACTCGGATCACACAAGCTCCGCACAAGTGATCAACGGCTTTTGCATTAGCCTCATACTTGGCATCGGCATCGGCATCGGTCACCATAAGAGTATGGATGTTGACCGGAATAGCATATGTCTTGTCAAGCACAATAAACTCCAACAGCTTTCCTCGAAGAAAAATCCTCATACGAGCCGCCCACTTGTGGTAACCCTTGCCATCGAAGTGCGGCGGACCGCCCCGCTCAACGTACGCCATCTTAGGATTCGAGACTTGTCAAAGTCGCAAAGAATCCGGCACCAAGCTCTGATACCAATTGAAGGATCAGATGGCGACTAGAGAGGGGGGGGGGTGAATAGGAGCCGGTAAAAATTCTTCCCAAAGAACCCGGCCTATGTCCTACTCAAATCCCGGTCACACACAAGCGATGGATCGAATCACGCACCAATCGCCAAGACCATGAGGTTATGGATCAACCTCTAGCCTTAGGAACGATTCCTCAAAACACACGCGGAAGCACTAGAAAGAGAGGAAGGAATCGAACCAAGAAGCAAAGCACACAGGCTCTGGCGGACCGTCCGCGCAGGAGGGGCGGACCGTCCTCAAGAGCCGCGCGGACCGTCCGGCCGGGTATCGCGGACCGTCCGCACCCGGCCGCGGACCGTCCGGCCTTAGCCGCGGACCGTCCGTTAATTTACACGAACGACCCAAAGACACCCCCGTGCCACGGACCGTCCGCGGGGAGCACGCGGACCGTCCGCCTAGCACCCGCGGACCGTCCGCCCGACACCGCATCGTCCGAAACTTCGTCCAACCAAAAACCAAAATCACAACGGATCGAAACAAAGGACGAGCAAGAACACGAAGAACACGGGATGAACTGGAGCCGCGCGGACCGTCCGCCTGGTCCTCGCGGACCGTCCGCCAGGTGCGGACAGAACAGAAAATAGCCCGACCCCGAAAGTCAACTCCCCCAAATCATCATCGGATTTCCCAAACGGTTGAAGCCGTAGAGACAAGGGTTTGGGGACTTGAAAAGCGTCACACAAGGATGCTATAGCCCAAAAATCTTGCCTCCTAACTCCCTAAATCACCGGGAATGGCGAATCCTTTGAGCACCTCCAAAAACTAGAGCACCGAACGAAAACTCACGAATCGAAGTGATTTCCCGGCGTTTGAGGGCACAAGATCAAGCACAAAGATGCACAAGGCATCTATCCATGTTTCCCTCAAAGAAATCCGGAAGAAACTCACTCAAATCCGCGGAATCACACCGAGAACAAAGGCACGAAAATAAGCACAAAAAGGCACGAAAAACAACCCCGAATCTTCTATACAAACCAGGAAAGATTCACAAGGTCTAGCATGCCGCCCTAGCATCCATCCCTCTCAACAAATCTCTCATGAAGCTCTCATGCTAGCCTAGAGAAAATAGGAAGGAAAATAGCTACGAAAATGAGAAAGAGAAGGGGGGAAATGAAACCCTAAGTCGCGGAGAGAGAGAGCCATCAACACACACTCCTAGCTTATATATCAGGTCCCGCCGGAGTGGTAAATGACTCGACTACCCCTAACTACACTACTGGCGATACAACCCACGTAGGGGCATTTTGGTAATGTTTGTGGGTCTTGCCATCGGACGGCCACGCCTTCGCCGCACCCCGCGTCCTCCCGACGCAAGCCATGCGATCCCGCCGCGTGTCCTCCGCTTCGAAGCTTCCCGACACGCCGGATCCCGTCTCCGTCGTGTTGGGCCCTCGGACTTGGTTTTGAGGCCCAAACCAAGAAACCGTCCGCCGGTGGTTTTGTGGCCAAACCACCAAACCCCGCGTGCCCGGTCCGGCCTCCCGCCAAACCACTTGACTTGACCGCCACCGTGCACCGGCTCACTTGTCCATGACTTCGTCTTGCTTGTGTCGCCACCATGTGGCCCGCACCCGCTCCCGCTCGTCCACCGGGTCCCTCGAACCGAGCCTACTTGTCTCTCCATCTTTCGGAGACCCCTCAAGGCCGAAGACCTTTCGCGCCCGTTCTTCACCCGCAACAACACGAACTAGGCCGCAGCCTACACCCGCGCACTAAGCCAAGAGTCGCTCCAACACCCGTTGTCAATCACTCATCACTAAGGAGCGGTCATCCACCGACCACCGGGACGCTCCCCGGTCCTCAACTCCCGCCGGTCCACTGGTTCTCCGTCCTCATCCGCATCCAAAGTTGCCGTACTCCCCATGGGAGTCGACATCGGCTTCACATCTTGCATCTGGAACTTCCTCAGCATGTCTTTCGTGTACTTGGTTTGGTGCACAAATGTACCGTCCTTCACTTGCTTGATCTGCAGCCCGAGAAAATACTGCAACTCGCCCATCATGCTCATCTCGAACTCCCTGCTCATCTCATCTGCAAACTTGGCAACATGGTTATGTGACGAACCACCAAAGACAATATCATCCACGTAAATCCGAACAATCGCAAGTCATTTCCATGCTTGAGGAGAAACAAGGTTCTATCCACGGTACCCATCACAAACCCTCTCGCTCAAAAGACAACCTCTCAATCTCCCATACCAAGCACGGGGCGCCTATTTCAACCCATACGAGCCCTTTTCAACCCGTATACCCCGTGTGGGTACAACTCGCTCTCAAACCCGGGTGGCTGCTTCACATACACCTCCTCCTCTATGACCCCATTCGAAAAAGCACTCTTCACGTCCATCCGAAACAACTTGAACCCTTTAGCCACGGCAAAGGCTAGAAGGATCCGAATTGCCTCAAGATGGGCCACGGAGCAAAGGTCTCCTCATAGTCGATCCCCTCCTTCCGACTAAACCCCCGAGCAACAAGTCCGGACTTGTTCCTCACAACCATCCCATTCTCTCCCTCTTTGTTCTTCCAAACCCACTTGGTTCCTATGGGATGGCAATTTGGAGGTGGTTCAACTAACTCCCACACCCGGTTCCTCTCAAAGTTTTCCAACTCCTCATGCATAGAATTGACCCGGTTTGCATCGGATAAAGCATGTCCAATGTCCTTGGGCTCAAAAGTAGCAACAAAAGCAAGCATGAGCAAAATGAGAGGAATTCCCGGACCTCGACCGTGTAGTGCGTTCATCAATGTTCCCAATGATCTTCGACGGGGGATGCACTTCTTGAATCCGCCGGGGAGCCTCACGCCTCGAGACTACCTCCCCCTCAACTTCGCCTTCTCTCGCCCGGTCCTCTTGTTGCACCGTCGTCGTCCATGATGTAGACGGTCCATGCTCCAAAGTGGTTGTAGGGGAAGTAGTGGGTACATGCTCAGCTTCAGGCTCATGGTTCTCCCCATCATCATCTCCGGCTTCATCTTTCTCCTCCTCAAAGAGGTCCTCGGCCATCTCTTCATCACCTGCACATTCAAAGCCAAGAGAGGTACATGGCATTGTCTCGTCGAAGGTCACCTCGCAAGTCTCCATGATTTTGTTAGTCTCAAGGTTAAGCACCCTATAGGCTCTAGAATGGTTAGCATATCCAAAGAAAATACCATCACTAGACCTAGCCTCAAACTTGTCGAGTTTTCCCTTCTTCAAAATAAAGCACTTGCAGCCAAAAACTCGAAAGTGACTCACCTTGGGTGCCCGACCATGCATAAGCTCATAACAGGTCTTCTTCTTGAAAGCTCTCAATAAAATCCGGTTGGAAACATGACAAGCTGTATTGACCGCCTCAGCCCAAAACCTCCTAGGAGTCCTGTGCTCATCGAGCATCGTCCTAGCCATCTCACAAAGAGTCCGATTTTTCCTTTCCACGACTCCATTTTGAGGGGGCACATAAGGGGTCGAATACCGATGTTCAAGACCTAGATCACGACAAAAGGCATCAAAACGAGAGTTCTTAAACTCGCAGCCATTATCACTGCGGATAGCTCGAATAGCATTCCCATGCCTCTTGTTTTTCAACCTCACGATCAGATCTCGAACAAAACCAAAAGTCTCACTCTTATCCTCCAAGAAGAACACCCATGCATAGCGAGAGTAATCGTCCACCACAACAAGGACATACCACTTCCCACCCACCGAGCGAACTCGAGCTGGCCCAACAAGGTCCATATGCAACAGCTCTGTCGGACGCTCGGTCATGACATCGGTCAGGGGTGGATGGGGAGTGGCTACCATCTTACCATGCCTACAAGGAGCACAAACCAAATCCTTCTCAAGCTTCAACTTCGGCAATCCTCGGACAAGGTCAAGACCACTCAAGCGGGAAACCAAATCAAAGCTCAAGTGTCCCAACCGCCTATGCCATTTCCACAAATCGAAGACGGACCAGCCATCAAACAACGAGCGACCCAAAGAACGAGAGAAATCAGCCCCGAAAATCGACCCTCGGGGATGATCATACATACAAGATCACCTCGAGAATCAAGCAAACGAGACTCGCCGGACTTGAAACGCGCCTCAAAACCCTCATCAAGCAACCGAGAAACCGAAAGAAAATTAAAACCCAAAGACTTCACAAGAGCCACTCTCTTCGCCGTTACCTTGTCACTCACATGCACAACACCCTCCGAAAGCACCCTACCTCGTCCATTGTCCCCAAATGTAATGTACATCTTTTCCTTCACCGGGGTGAGGTCGGAGAACCACTTCTTATCTCCGGTCATGTGTCGAGAACACCCGGAGTCGATCAACCAAATGTTCTCCAAGCCTCCCGCCCGCGGTCGAAACAAGAACGAGAATGAGCTAGCGACTCGACACTGGGGTTAGCACAAAGAAAGTTAAACCAGTGTCGAGCCATCTGCTCAAAAGAGGGGTTAGCAAACATCACTCCCTTGCCACCAACCTTCCCATGTCCCATGGGAGGAGTACGAGCACCACGAGGGGGGAAACGTGGTCCGTAGTTCCTCTGAAACCCAAAGCTGCGATCATCTCCCCTAAACCCGTACTGAGGGCGAGTAGGAGGACGTCCAGCAAAACCACCACGAGCCCGACCAAACCTCTCACCAGCACGCACACCATCATCTCTCCTGACAAACCTCTCACCACCACCTCTCCGTGGGAACCCTCGCCAACACTCCTCACACTTCCCACGCCCCGTGGAAGTGGCACTCTAGGCTCAGGAATACCGCGAGACTGGCGATACCTGTCCTGGTTTGCTTGCTCCCCTAGCAAGCCTCTCATCCCTCTTCCTCTTGTAGCAAAACTCTGCAAGATGCCTCTCCTTGCCACAATACTCACACCTGAAGGGGATGGGTTTTGGTTTTGGCTCGGCTTCTCTCTAGGCTTCTCACCCTTCTCACCCACAAACTTCACTTGGTTTCGGAAATCATTTGTCTTAGGTGGGAATTTGGGTGGATCTTGGGTTGTGTCAAGCTTGTTGCAAAGGTGGTTGGGCTTTGGTGTGAAAGAGTTCTTGGGTGCTTTTGGGAGTGGGACTTGGATCTCTCCGATCAACTCAAACTCGGGGTTAGACTCAACACACTTCTCGTACACACTCTCCCCACTTGTTCTCTCCCACTTTCTCACCCAACTTCTCAAACCCCAAACCACGACCATCGGCACTCTTGAACTCCTCAATCATGATTTTCAATTGAGGTTCCTGCCCAGACAACCAACCCAACACCTTCCTCAAATAGTCATTCTCCTCATAGATGACATCCAAACGGGAAGTAAGTTCAAGATTACGCAAAGTGACTTCATCACAGCTAGAACATGCATTTGCGACAGGAGATTTCAAAGATGCTTCCAAAGAACTAATGGTAGAACGAGCATCGACAAGCTTAGCATGCATAGTAGGACATGATTTGCAAGCACCAAGCAAAGTAGGTCTAGCCTTAAGCTCATCATGTTCATTCCTAAGAGCATCTAGTTGAGCCAAAATAGAAGCATTCTTCTCATTAAGCAGTTTGATCTCATTCAACCAAGCATCACATTCAACACATTCAACATCATCAGGAGGAGTAGGAGCAAGTTTCAAAGAGTCATTCTCAAGTTTCAATTCAAGCAATTTTGACTCTAACTCTCCTACTTTCTCACTAGCATTCTCAAGCTGAGCCCTAAGATCTTTCCTCATCTTTTTGGCATCTCTCAGCACACTATCACGGTTATCAAGCAAACCATTCAACCTAGCAATCTCAGCAAGCAAAGAGTCGGGGTCACGGTTTACCTCATCCTCCGAGTCGGAGTCGCTGTCTTCCTTCACACTCTTCTTGCTCGCTTGAGCTATGGGCCATGCCACAAAAGCCCTCGAGCGCCACACAGCTCAGCCCGCTGAGGTTCCGGCTTGCACTCTTCTTGCCACCGCGCCTCCCGGCGTCTTCATCTTCGGCCGCTTGAGCTTGATCGCTCCTCGCTTGAGCTTGAGTCGACGTCGCTCGCACCGGCCACCATCGCTCTTGCCATGTTCTTCTTGTAGGCGCTCTTGCTCGGTCGCCGCTTGTCCTTGTCCTTGCTCTTGGACTTGTTGAAGTGCTTGCCCTTGGAGGAGTACTTGTCTTCACGCCTCGGGTGCGCCTTGTACTCGTTCACCTTGTACTTGTTCTCCTCCGCTTCCGGCACTCGGCGATGAAGTGGCCACGCTTGCCACACTTGTAGCACGTCCCTGAGCTCCGCCTTGCGTTCCTCCGACTCTCGTGTAGTCGTTCAAACCTTCTTGAGAGCAAGGCCGGCTCCTCCTCGCCCAAGACATCAAACTCCTCATCCGGAATGGACATAAGAGAGGACAAAGAAAACTATCGACAAGAAGGGTTAGATTTGCCCTTTGATCCTCCCACAAGAGCAAGACTATGGTCAGTCGAGCCCTCATGCTTGGATAGCAACTTCCTGTCAACCTCAGCCGACTTGAGCTTAGAAAAGAGGTCATCCAACTCAATAGTCAAATAATTCCCAGACTCCTTGATGGCCTCAACCTTAGCACCCCAAACACTTGGGTCCAAGACATGCAAGAGCTTCAAAGCCTGATCATGCTCGGAGTACGGAAAATCCTCAACATTAGCCTTCATGTTGTTCACGATGGCGATGAACCTCTGAAACATCGCATCAATGTCCTCACCGGGAGTCGAGTGAAATTCTCATATTGCATCCGGTAAGAGACAAAGAGGCGAGCCTTCACATGGTTATCACCACCGTGAGCAACCAACAACTTATCCCAAATTTGCCAAGCAAGATTCAAATGGCGAACACGATCAAACTCGGATCACACAAGCTCCGGCACAAGTGATCAACGGCTTTTGCATTAGCCTCATACTTGGCCTTGGCCTCGGCATCGGTCACCATAAGAGTATGGATGTTGACCGGAATAGCATAGGTCTTGTCAAGAACAATAAAATCCAACGGCTTTCCTCGAAGAAAAATCATCATACGAGCCGCCCACTTGTGGTAACCCTTGCCATCGAAGTGCGGCGGACCGCCCCGCTCAACGTACGCCATCTTAGGATTCGAGACTTGTCAAAGTCGCAAAGAATCCGCACCAAGCTCTGATACCAATTGAAGGATCAGATGGCGACTAGAGAGGGGGGGGAGTGAATAGGAGCCGGTAAAAATTCTTCCCAAAGAACCCGGCCTATGTCCTACTCAAATCCCGGTCACACACAAGCGATGGATCGAATCACGCACCAATCGCCAAGACCACGAGGTTATGGATCAACCTCTAGTCCTAGGAACGATTCCTTGAAGCACACGCGGAAGCACGAAAGAAGGGGGAAGGGAATCGAACAAGGAAGCAAAGCACACCGGCTCGGCGGACCGTCCGCGCAGAGGGGCGGACCGTCCGCAAGAGCCGCGCGGACCGTCCGGCCGGGTATCGCGGACCGTCCGCACCCGAGCCGCGGACCGTCCGGCCCGAGCCGCGACCGTCCGTTAAATCACACGAACGACCCAAAGCCACCCACGAGCCACGGACCGTCCGCGGGGAGCACGCGGACCGTCCGCCAAGCACCCGCGGACCGTCCGCCCGACACCGCGGACCGTCCGAAACTCCGTCCAACCAAAAACCAAAATCGCGACGGATCGAAACGAAGGACGAGCGGAACACGAAGAACACGGGACGAACCCTAGCCGCGCGGACCGTCCGCGACCTCCCCGCGGACTGTCCGCCGCGTGTGCGGACAGAGCGTAAAACGCCCGACCCCGAAAGTCAACTCCCCCAAATCATCATCGGATTTCCCAAACGGTTGAAGCTATGGAGACAAGGGTTTGGGGACTTGAAAAGCGTCACACAAGGATGCTATAGCCCAAAAATCTTGCCTCCTAACTCCCTAAATCACCGGGAATCACGAATCCTTTGAGCACCACCAAAAGCTAGAGCACCGAACGAAAATTCACGAATCGAAGTAGTTTCCGGCGTTTGAGGGCACAAGATCAAGCACAAAGATGCACAAGACATCTATCCATGTTTCCCTCAAAGAAATCCGGAAGAAACTCACTCAAATCCGCGGAATCACACCGGGAACAAAGGCACGAAAATAAGCACAAAAAGCCACGAAAAACAACCCCCGAATCTTCTATACAAACCAGGAAAGATTCACAAGGTCTAGCATGCCGCCCTAGCATCCATCCCTCTCAACAAATCTCTCATGAAGCTCTCATGCTAGCCTAGAGAAAATAGAAGGAAAATAGCTACGAAAATGAGAAAGAGAAAGGGGGAAATGAAACCCTAAGTCGCGGAGAGAGAGAGCCATCAACACACACTCCCGGCTTATATATCGAGTCCCGCCGGAGTGGTAAATGACTCGACTACCCCTAACTAAACTACGGCGATACAACCCACGTAGGGGCATTTTGGTAATGTTTGTGGGTCTTGCCATCGGACGGCCACGCCTTTTCCGCACCCCCCGCGTCCTCCCGACGCAAGCCATGCGATCCCGCCGCGTGTCCTCCGCCTCGAAGCTTCCCGACACGTCCGATCCCGTCTCCGTCGTGTTGGGCCCTCGGACTTGGTTTTGAGGCCCAAACCAAGAAACCGTCCGCCGATGGTTTTGTGGGCAAACCACCAAACCCCGCGTGCCCGGTCCGGCCTCCCACCAAACCACTTGACTTGACCGCCACCGTGCACCGGCTCACTTGTCCATGACTTCGTCTTGCTTGTGTCTCCACCATGTGGCCCGCACCCAGTCCCGCCGTCCACCGGGTCCCTCGAACCGAGCCTACTTGTCTCTCCATCTCCCGAAGGCCCCTCAAGGCCGAAGACCTTTCGCGCCCGTTCTTCACCCGCAACAACACGAACTAGGCCGCGGCCTACACACCCGCGCACTAAGCCAAGAGTCAGTCCAACACCCGTTGTCAATCACTCATCACCGAGGAGCGGTCATCCACCGACCACCGGGACGCTCCCGGTCCTCGGACACCAAAAGAAAATTGTATCCAAGCGATTGAACAAGAGAAACACACCTGAGAGTGATCTTGTCACTCACCTTAATCTCACCTTCTGAAGGCACACGCCCACACCCATTGTCCCCAAAGGTGATGTACCTCCTTGTAACCACCTGGACAAGACTTGAGAACCACCCGCCGTCTCCGTTCATATGCCTCGAACAACTGAAGTCAATCAACCAAATGTTCTTCAAGTCTCCCACCTAAAATTCAAAAATGAGCATGTGAGCGAACAAACGACTCAGCACTGGGTTAGTACCAAAAGAGTAAAACCAGTGCCGAGCCATTTGCTCAAAAGTGGGGTTAGCACAATGCAAAACATTTTTCCTACCAAAGCTACCTCCACGAACACCACCACGGTAACCACTATGAGGGAACCATCCCTCTCTAACTGGAGGAGGACCAAAACCACGAAAGGAAAATCGTGAACCGTCCCTCCTCTCCAACTCAAAGCTACGACTCCTCCCATCACTGTATTGAGCACGAGAGGGAGACCGCCTAGCAACCGACCACCCGCAAACTCTCCAGCCCAACCACCGAACCACGACCTCCGGAACCAAACCTCGCACTCCGTACGAGCATGAAACCCAAACCGTTGCATGTCCAGCCCGCACCGGTCCGACCGGTGCCTCTCACCGGTCCGACCGTTGTAGCCCACCCAAGAAGCACCTCCAACAGCCTTTCGCTCTCCCCAAGCCGGAACTGTCCTCACACTAGCCTTGTCCCTAGGCATCTGCACACGAGGCTCAAGTACACCATTGGAAGGGTGGTACTTGTCCTTGTTAGCCCACTCCTTCGCCATTCTCTCCTCTCCCTTCCTCTTGAAGCAAAACTCATCTTTATGGCCATCTCTCCCACAATAGCCACAATGGAACCACACAAGCTTAGGCTTAGGCTTGGGTTGGGGCTGCTCACTTGGTTTCTCTCCATTCGGCTTCTCAACTGGTTTCTCCTCACTAGCCTTCTCACTCTCTTTCCCAAAGAACACTTTCCCCGAAGTGCTCACAAACTTGATAGGCTTTTGGAAATCATTTGTTTGTGGAGGAAATACGGGTGGAGCTAGGGTTGTGTCTAGTCGGTACCTAAGATGGTTAGGTTTAGAAGGGAAATCATTTCTGTGGTGGGTTTTTGGTGGCTCTGGGATATTCTCTCCACTTCCCTCACCAACCTTGTTTGCCCCAAGTCCCTCACCATCCTCGCTCTTGTTTGTCTCGATCATTATCCTCAACCGTGGCTCATGACCGGACAACCAACCCATCAACTTCCTCAACTCATCATTCTCATCCCGCAAACGATCGCATAATGTGCAAGTTCCGGATTCTTCAAAGCATGCATTTCACAGGTAGAGCAAGATGTAGGAATTGGTTCTTTCAACTTAGCCTCAAGAAAAATAGTGTAAGCATGCATCTCATCAATTTTACCATGCAAGACAAGGCAAGAAGTGCAAGCACCTAGCAAAGTAGGTCTAGACTTAAGCTCAGCCATTTCAACCCTAAGCACATCTAGTTCCTCACACTTGGAGGCATGCTTTTCCTTAAACAAGGCAAGATCAAGAAAGAAAATAGGACAATCAAGATATTCAACTTCATCGAAACAACGAGGTGAAACTTTCGGAGAATCAATTTCAAGCTTAGCATCTAAATTCCGTGTTTCTAACTCACCACTCTAGTCCTAGCATCCTCAAGCGATGCCCTAAGCTCTTTCCTCATTTTCTTGGACTCTCTAAGCATGTCATCACGATTATAAAGCAAGAAGCCAAGCCGTTCATTCTCCCCGACGCAAGAAGGGAAGTTCATCACGCACCTCATCGTCGGAGTCGAGTCCGAATCGCTTCCGTGTACTCTTCTTGCCGCCGGAGCTCGCGCCATGGTGCGAGAAGCCGTCTCTAGCAAAGCGACTCGGCCCTTAGGTTCTTGAACGACTTCCTCGCCCTTGAGACGATCACCTTCATCTTCATTGCTGCTTGAGCTCGAGGTAGAGTACGCGGAACTGGAGTGGACGTCGCTCGCTCTAACCATCACTAGGGCCTTGCCTCGGCTCTCCTTCTTCCTCTATTGTCGCTCGTCCTTGTGCTTGTTCTTGTGCTTGCTCTTGTGGTCACGCCTCGACCGGTACTTTCCATCCGTCCTTGACTTGTGCTTGTAGCCATCCTTGTTCTCGACCTTCTCCGGGCAGTCGGCGACGAAGTGTCCCGGCTTGCTGCACTGGAAGCATGTCCTTGTGTTCCTCCTCGTGTTCACCCGATTCTCGTGCAGCCTCTCGAACCTTCTCGTCAGCAACGTCAGCTCGTCCTCTCTAAGCACGTCGAACTCCTCATCTGGCATAGACACCAAAAAGGACAAAGAGAATATCCTGGTGGATGGGTTAGCGTTAGCCTTTCCTTTCGAACCATTGATGAGGGCGAGACTATGAGAGTCAGTCGGGCCCTCGATCTTGGCTGTCATGCCCCTATCCACCTCAGCCGACTTGAGCTTCGAGAACAGCTCGTTCACGGTCAGAGTGTCATACTTCTCCAACTCCACAATGGCCTCGAACTTTCCGCCCCAAACCGTATGATCCAACGAGTGTAAGAGCTTGACAGCCCTATCATGATCATCGTACGGGAGCACGTCCACATTGGCCCTCATGTTGTTCACAACCACCGTGAACCTCTGAAACAAGGCATCGATGGACTCGCCAGGGAGATGAGTGAAGTTCTCATACTCTCTCCGGTAAGTCGCATACATCTGAGCCTGAACCTGGGCATTCCCAACATGAGCTTCTTTCAACACCGACCAGATTCTACAAGCCATGTGCTCGGTGTGCACCCGATCGAACTCAGGCTGACACAAAGCACGAAACAAGTAGTCGACCGCCTTATTTTTGGCGTCGAACATGTCTCTCGATCCTGGAGCGAGAAAGTTCATCGGCTGGACATAGCCATTGTCCACCGTGACATCCCAAAGGATCTGACCCTTTCCATGGAGGAACACCGCCATCCGCTTACTCCACATCTGGTAGTTCTTGCCATCGAAGTGTGGAGACCCCGAACCCTGTTCCTGGTACGCCATCCTTGGATCTTAGACTGGTTAGAGTCAATCAAGACCCGTAACCTGCTCTTATACCACTTGAAGGACCAGTACGGCGAACCAGAGAGCACTACTAGGGATGTGCTCATCAATGACAATATGCATTCGTCACAGAAGTCACCCAAATCGTCACAACAAGTATTCTGTGACGAATTTGTGACGAAAATGATTTCGTCATGGAATGAGCGTCACAGATTGACCATTGTGATGAAACGTGATTTTTCGTCATAGATGAGCAACCATTATGTGACGAAATTGTCATCGTCACATAATGCAATTCATTCAGTGACGATCTGTTTTCGTCATTGATGTACACCAGTTTTCGTCACAGTACGTCGTTCCGTCAGACTACCTAACACCGTTTGCCACGCTGGTAGCTGACGTGGCACGTCTACGTGGCTGCGGACATGGCTTGACACGTTTGCTGACGTGGCTTGCAACGTGTTTGCTGACGTGACTTGCCGCGTGTTAGCTGACGTGGTTCGTGCTGCCGTGGCTTGCCATGTGTTCACTGACGTGGAGGGTACACGTATCGCTTTTAATGGGCCACGTGGCAGGAATTCAGTAGTCCACGTGTCCTGCTGTTATTGGATCTCATTTTCGTCACAGTTTTGATATCAACATTTTCACATAATGGAATAAATTTTCGTCACAGAATGGATTAAATTTCATTATAGGATGTCCAGGTGCTCATGCTGATTTCATTACAAAATGCAAATAACATAGTTCACATAACCAACACATCCAGTATTCCAACGACCATACAACTGAATGAACACTACTCTTAGTTCACAACTCACTAGACATCACTAGTAACATAAATAAAAGTTGGCAAACACTAGCCAACCAGCAGCATGCCAACAACTCGGTTCATTCAGTTAAAAAGTTGGCGAACAGCAGCCCTCATGTCAACCAGCAACATGCCAACCGCCAGCAACAGCAGGTACAAATCATTGCATAAACAAAATCACCAGTTGATGATGCCTGGTGCAGCGCTCAAGTCATCTCCTCCAGTAGCTTGGAGCAGCGCTCAAGTCAAAGAAGCCCTGTTGAGGGACAAGATACTCCTGAGCAGCGCATTGTTCTCCTCCATTGCCTTGTTGTTTATCTCTGCCAGCTTCTTCATCTCCTCCATCTCCCTTTGTGTCCTCTCCAGCTTTTGCTCAGCCTCTTCACTTCTCTTCTTAAGCTCCTCGAGTTCATCTTGCACAGCAGCCTTAGCTTCAGCTGCTAGCTGTTCTCGAAGATTGCTTTCATTTGATGCTGTAGAGCTGGTGGATGCCGCTGATTTGATGCCAACATTCTTGAGGAAAATGTTTGAGCTGTTCTTGGAGAGCACCTCGGACACAACCTGCACACTGGACACTCTTGTCTCACCTTCAACTGATGCTGCCCTCAAAGCTTCCATATTTGACTGCAATAGCAAAGAGCCAGCATTTATTCATACTTATATTGCATTAAAGTGAGGTTCACATATCATAGAAGATGTTTTTAAAGAATATGGATAGCAAGATGTGTGCTAGAGTGAGGTCGAAGTAAAATGGACAGGCTGTAGCAAATTACAAGTAATTGTTACACTACTTTCAGCTTGCAATCTTGTACATATAAAAGTAAACTACCATATACAAGGATGACAACATAAGTGTGTAGTGATACTTGAATATTCAGTTCATGGTTGGGGCTAGCATTTCAGGTATACCAATGTTGAATTGCAATCTGTTAGAAATCATGTAACCCTGTTTCCATTTAGCTTACCAAGATCAGAAACAAACAAAAATGAGGAGTAACTATTTATAAAATAAGAGTGAGACTATATTGTGGGTTGTTATTTTCACCCTTGCATGTGGACTACTTAAGAAATGATGACATTATGTTGGCTGCTGTAGCAAACAAGGATGAAAAAAGAAGAGATGGAGACATTGGAAACATTCAGAAATCACCACAGGTAAGACATGCAGTTGAGCTGACCAATTGTAGATAACTAGACATATCATTACTGATTGCATGCGTCACCATCATCCACAAGAACCAAACACAGCTGAAGAAATTAAAGGAACCATTGTGCCAGGATTAAGCTAGTCAGACTTACAATTGCCTCTCTTGCTGCTTCATCAAGGCCATTTTTGGAGCTGGTATGGCAGGCCTTGAAGGCCTCAACCACATCAAGTTCTTCATTTTGTTCATTGCTTGGTTCTGCATTGTTACTCTTCTCTTTCTGTTTCATAGAGAATCAATTACAGCAGAATTTTATCAGATCAAATGCCTAATAAGTTGTTGAGTGCAAATATGTACAAGGAACTGTTTACTTACATATGCATGCAAGTGTGCCACGTAGCTACGAGAACCCGTCTTCTGATGATACTTGACTTTACTGCGAGCATGCTTGTTCTTTTGACATGTTCGCTACCAAAAAAAGAAGAGAATATGAATGGACTAAAATGAGAAGATCCTTTGCAAACTGAATAAGAAAGAGAATACCATGTTCTTTGGATTTTTCCACTTTTCAACTAGTTGATTCCACTCATCATCAGTCATGCTTGAAACTGGAGAAGTTAACTGAATCTCATTTGCAGGTACATCATCGAAGTATTTCTTCTTGAGCCGATGGCGGATTTGCCGCACCCTAGAGCGCAGCATATCGGTGCAAGCTTCCACTGTTGGCTTGTCTTTGACGTTAATGGCCAAGCGCCCCTAGTCAAGTGACAATTCCATAGTTAGTCAATTGAGTAGGTACATTCAGTAGCTAAGAACTGAAACATACAGTACATATATTCAGTATGTATGAACTGAAATAGGCAGTAGGTACATTCATTTTAAATATTCAGTATCTTTGTGCTAACAAACATTCAGTAGCTAAGATAAATATTATTTAGTAGCTATGAACTGAAATATCCTGTAGGTACATTCAGTATAAATATTTAGTAACTTTGTGCTAAGAAACATTCAGTAAGTACATTTACTAGAAAATGAAACATTGAATAGGTACATTTCAGTAAATTTGTGCTAAGAAATGAAAACTGAAAGTTTGACAGTAACTTGACACTACCACCTAAACATATAATCCAAGAGACCAACAGGATATAGTAAAACTATAAGTATTCAACAACTCATTGACTGTTCACTGGATCAGCCATGACCATGGCTGATGTACCTCAAGATGGCCTATTGCCTTACTGCTACATCAAATAGTGCATGGATAGCTTTGACACATACAGAGAGCTTTGACCTCATGAGGGAGAGAAGAAAATAGGAGGAGCATATTACAGCTATCAGCAAATTACAATAGGGAGAGAAGAAAGGAGGCACTTACAGAGAGCTTTGACACATACTCCTTGTAAATGTATTGTTTCTCATCGGTCTTGTACTCTTTCCAATGAGTGAGGATAGGAACCTTTTGCCGAATGGCGACACCAGACTCTGATGCAAACTTGGCTGCTTGAACAACATCATTTGGCCTTCTTTTGCCTTCATCAACAACTATGGGCAATCTATGTCCCATAGCTTTTGTCATCCTCTCCAGTTGTGATCCCTTGGTGGGTGGCCTGGGGTTCCTTGGGGCTCGCCGTGTAGGAACTACAAACAGAATTTGCATTTAAATGCTTAGTTTCTTGCAAATCAGAAACAAAGATGATATATTTAAATGACAAATAAAATATAACTTGCCTTCAGTAACTTCCTCACAAGCTACGATGTCGTCATCAGCATGTGTCATGTCTTCAGCAGCAGCTCCATTGTCATTCTCTGCAGCTGCAATGTCCTGACCACCAGCTGCAGTACCTTGCTGTGCACCGGCTCCATTGCCTTGCCCCACAGCAGCTCCATTGATTTCCTCTGCAGGCTGCCCATCTCTCGCTGCCAGTTGAAGCCTTTTTGATGATCTTAATTGGGCCATAGCAGGTTCCAGCTCTAAACCATCAGGTGCCCTCACTCTCTTACCAGCTCTACCTCCTGGCGGCATGTTGGGACCTGTCTTCTTCCTCAAAGTGATGACTTTCCGACTACGCCCTGGAGGAGACTGTGGAAAAAAATTCAAGTAAGTGATGTGCATTAGTAAGCAAAAGCATATATTAATAATTGATATGAAAGAAAGAATATGTATTATAAAGGTAGAGCATATATTCAAGAACAAATTTAAACCATCCAAATGCAATGCAAATATTCCCTATCCACTCTGAAGATAGAAGAAGCACCTTATTGGGTTGTGGCTGCGCATCAGATTCAGTTTCATCATCATCGGTATCTCCTTGATCATCATCATTTTCAAGGAGATACTCCGATGTATCTGAACCTTCACTACTTGTTTTCCCCTTCTTTGTAGCAGATTGATGTAGAGAATTACTAAGTTCAGTAGAGAGTTTTAGGACTCCAAGCGCTTCCAACATCCTATCATTCTCTGCCACTTGTTCATCCCGCCTTCTCTCATATTCAGTTTTTTGAGGTTCTTAAAAGAACAAGCAAATTGCGTCTATTAGAGAATAAAAACGAGTAGTAATACTGATGCTAGATAGATAAGAGATAGTAGCTAGCAGTGGCTGCGGTAGAGCTACAGGATAAGAAGTGGTAGTCGTATGCCTAGAACAAATTTAGAACCAGCATATGTTGTGGACTGTAAGTCGCTGATCGCTCGTCTTCACCGAACATTCGGTTGCATACCAAAATTAGTACACCAAACACATGCAAAGCCAAATCATACGTTCTGTTAATCATGTTTTCTAAATTTAAATTTAAATTATCAAGTGTCACCGTAGCGTTAGCACGGGCGTTATACTAGTATGTGTCGTACAAGAGATTGACCCTATATGCCAAGCACAAAATAGACAAGCAGTCAACCTGGCATTGTTCATCATGTTCTGACAGTGGCACTTATGTTTTTTTATACAGCAGCATCAAAGATGAATTTAAAACTGAATTGGTGCAGGTCTCTTCCTATGGGACAAAATAGTTTTGCTCACCTAGAAACACATCTACAAATTGATGACAGAGATAAAATCGTAGCAAGCAACACATCTACAAATTGATGACAGAGAGAATATGGTAGCAAGCAACATTGGGGTTGTGGGTACCTTCGGCTCTAGAAACACATGTACAAAATAGTGCAGAATAGGGTAGCAAGCAACACATATACAAATTGATGACAGAGCACTCTAGAAACAAATGAATTCATCAATTCCTATGAGACAAAATAGTTTTGCTCACCTTCTTCCTGATGTGCAGGTCTCTTCCTACCTTGACCCCTTGTTGCCACCATTGGGGTTGTGGGTAACCTGCGGCTGTAGAAGAGGGACGGAGGGATGTAGGCGACCCAAAATCCCTCGGCGGCCGCAACCCAAAATCCGGCGGGATGTAGGCGACGACGGACCGAGGGGGCGACGGCGCCGCGACGGCGATTTTGTTCCGGTCGTGGGGACTAGGGGCCTAGAAAGAGGGGGATGGGCGAGGTAGATCCATTGGACGATGAGAGAGAGGGGAATGTCGGCGGTGACCCTGCTCGTGGGCGACGAAGCAGCTCGGCGACGGCGGTGGCGGTTGCGGCGTTGGCGGCTAGGGTTCGAGAAATGGGGGCGGGGAGGACGAAAGACTAGGGGCTGCCGAGGGAGTGGGGGGGGGATGGATATATTTAGCTGAGTTTTTTGGCGGTTTTTTTTCGGGACGACGCGGGGAAATGAGTATTGGCGCTGTCCGTCGTCCCGTTTTAATGGGGTTCTGTTTTAAGTAAATAATGTCCCTTTGGAGACGAATACACTTGAACAACGCAATGGTAAAGGTGGTTGAGTTACTCCCTGCAGCACCTGGGTTCGAACCCAAGGGAGTCAGATTTTTTGACATTTTTGTGTGCATGCTCTTTTTTTTTGCCAAATTTTCAATTAGATATTATTGCTTATTGATTATGACATAAAACCTTTTAGTGATTTTAAGATGCACAAGATCACAAAATTGCACTAAACATCCTCTAAAAGCATGAACATCTCTCACCTAGTGATTAGATTACATGTGATAAATCTAAAAACTTGTCGCATTGTTCATGACCAATTCCTTTGAATCGCTTGAAACTTTTTTGTCATCAATGTGCACCAAAATAAGGCGTCCATACAAGTTTTTAGATTTTTGTAGCTAGCTTAGGATATTTTTACATTTATCTTCATTAATCCAACAAAAAATTACAATAATAGGAAAACTTGATCGAAAATTGCACACATACACACAACATCGCCTTTGGCTAAGTAAGCATCCTAGTAAAGTTTCAAATGAATTCGACGAATTGGTCCTTGCAAGTTTTTAGAATTTTACATCTAGCTTAAGGTATTTGAACGTTTACCATTCACTAATCCTACAAAAATTTACAAGAATTGGGAAACTTGGTTAGAAAATCACAGAGATGCATCAAAAATCATAGTTTTGTTTCATAAACAACCTAAAAAATTTACAAATGAATTTAAAAAGTTGATACTATACATCTTGTACAAGCATGAACAACTCTCTCTTAGTTATTAGGTTATATGTTAGACATTCATGTCTTTGCGAGGACGTGCATGACGATAAATAAAAAAATAATACGTGACAAATGTAATAAGATGGTTGCAAATGTATGAGGTAGAAGCAATAATATATCAATACAAAATTTGGTAAAATATAAACATAGAGAAATAAAAAAAACAGAAAAAAGATGGAAAATAAATAAAAATTGGCCCCAGTGGGCTCGAACACAGGAGCTGAAGGTAATACTCGACGTGCCCCACCAATGCGCTATTGATTTGAAGTCGAAAAAAGTTTAGCTATTAATCTATTTCTACTTATCCGTCCCCATGTTCTTCCTGTGAAGAACCTAATCCCCTTCTGCATTGCTGACCTCGCCCGTTCTAATGCTGCGCACACGCTCCGCCGCCGGCGGGCGGCCCTCCCACAGCTCCGCCGGCGAGGTCGGCCCACCGCATCCCCCTACCCGCTGGTCCCGCCGCCCTTTTCCCGCCCACATCCCGCCGAGGCACGCTCCGCCGCCGGCGGCGGCCCTCCCGCGGCCTCCGCCTCCCTTTTCCCACCCACATCCCGCCGAGGTAGAGCAAGGAAGCGCCGTCGCCACTCGCCATCTCCCCGTCGAGGCCGGCCGCGGTAGAGCAAGGAGGTGTCCGATGCGGTTGAAGGGAGGTAGAGCAAACAGTAATATAACCTTGTTGGATTTCCAATTTGGCGATGTCGCTAACCATGACAAAAGGATTTGTAGTAACAGCTTCCTTCATTTGAAACTCCATCTCAGTGGCCGAGATGGTCGTAATCTCCATCCGAGATTTTATCAAATGTTTATCAAATCTGAGATGGCTGTAGTCTATATGGTTAGATAAAATGGTATAAATAAATACACATAATGTAAATTCATTCAGATTATGATTTATCAAATGTATTGCTATTGTGACTACTACTTCTTGTTTGATTGACACACTCGGCTCACAGTTTGGTAGTGTTATAGTGTTCCCCATTTCAGGAATGTTGTGAAGAGGCGAACAATGGCTAAGACGGTGCCAAATGAAGTCTTACTTATCAGTTTGGCTACTCCAACCTGTGAGGGAACCATGATGGCGAACATCGATACGTCGAATGCAATTTGGAACGCAAGCATTTTTTGTTGTGGACTCCTTTGTGGGCCGCACGTATTTCAGAAGGAGGCGCAGGGATTCAAGGCAGGCGCCTGAAGCTCCAGGAGAATAGGAGATAAGTAGATTAGTTAGTTGGGTTGTTAGCTATTTGTTAGGATCGGCAGTGATATAAGCCGAGGTAATCTTTGTGGTGAGGTAGGCAAGTAGTTATCCCTTAGAGTTCAGAGCCTCTACGGAGGGAGAACTGGGTAACTTTGCCACGGATTGTTCTTGTTACGATTCATCCTCCATCAATAAAATCAGCCTTATCATTTTTGGGATGAAGAAAAGGGAAAACTCGACCGTGCTGTGACTTATGGGAGCTCAAGTTGCAAGAACATACCCCTTATCTTTCTGTGTGAATAGAACTTATGATAAATGAAATATGCAAGCACAGAGTTTTGTTTGTGTATACTTGAGGACCCCTTATCTTTATTGTACAGTTCACACTCCATATATTTAAGTACATGTCACTGCCATCCATATATTATTTCTAGAGGAACAAATAAAAGCAAAGTAACAAACAAACAGAAATATATTCTTGCTGGAAAATATAATTATAACAGAGACATGTCACTGCTCCAGGTAGCACTTAAGTTCCAGTCATTTGTCACTAGAATATGAAGATAATTAAAATAGAGACATGTCTAGAAGTTGGCACTAGAAGATAAAGATAATAGAGTCACAATATAATTTGATAAAATCATATGCGGCCTAGGGACATGTCGCTGCTACAAGTACTTATCATACAAATCACAATATAATTTGAGAAAATCATATGCAACCTACGGACATGATACCGGTCGTACTAGAGATCATCATCTTCATCTTCTAGGGACATGTCATCAATGCGATCATTGTCACCATCACTACAAGATCGATCTCCCGTGCCATCCTCCTCCTCATCCTCACTCTCTTCATGAATAATAGGTCGCTTCTTCGTTTTTATAAGGTGTTCTAAATTTCCTTCAATTACGGTGGCTTCTCCACCTTGAGTATTGTGCATGGCCTCATTCTCGGGACTCGCTTGCACTACATGTTCGCATCGAACCGTAGTCATCCCGATGCACCTCATGACTCGGCCTCCTCTTTTTCGTACACATCATACATATTCCTATGTTCAAATTTCGCACAACTCGCCAATCTTTACCTAAAGATGTGTCTTGCAGGTAAAATATCTTTTTTGATTGAGTTGCTAAGATGAAAGGATCATTCTTGTACCATAGTGACTGCACATTTATGGATTTGAAATGTCCGTCATCTCGAAGGCCTCTCGTCTTGCCTTCTAGATTGAACCAATCGCATCGAAATAGAACGACCGTCCGACGGGCTTGCAGATTCGAGTTATATTCCAACTCAATTACCTCTTTGAGGACTCCAAAATAGTCTACGTCTTCCCCATTATGTGTACCTCCCGTCACTACACCGCTATTTTGTGTCGAAGGAACTTCTCACGATCCACGGTGCTATACCGCACTCCATTCACCTTGCAAGCCGCATAAGTCCTAACTCGCGGATCCGGGCCACATGACGGTGCCCACGGTCCTTCTTTAACCGCCGCCGGATTCTCCATGCATTTGTTTCTAATCCGTTGCAACAAAAACAAAGCACTCGCCTCACCGCTTACATATGGATAATAATGAATATATCGAACCTACAAACACAATGTGTAATGACTTACATGGTGCTTGAACCAATTTGAGAATCCTTTTTCAACCATTTTATCAACATCACGTACACGTTTCTCCACTAGTTCGGCCCCGTACAAGCTGCATGAGAAATAAAGTTAAGTCGTACCAATAATGGTTTTTTTAAAAAACCAAAAAATAAAACTCGAAAAACCAAAAAATAAAACTCAAACATCTAAACGATACTTACTCCACATATTCCTCAACTTCATCACAATTGTTTAGCACATGCCAAACTAACTTATTGAGGACATCATCTTCAATGTACTGGGTCCTATTAGATCCAACAAGAGTAACACCATGCTTAAAAATAGAGATGTCATCGCCCAATGGCATCTCTCCATCACTACCATCACCACGGTTAAATCTAGTGTCAATATCCTCCATATACCTAGAACAAAAGGTCAAGGTGTCACTTGCCACATATGCATTAGCAATTGATCCTTCCGGCCTACCCCTGTTGCTCACAAAATTCTTCAAAGTGCCTAGCCGCCTTTCTATTGGGTACATCCATCCGTACTGAACAGTCCTCTAAGCGATTGCCTCATCGGGGAGATGGACAGCCAAGTGCACCATGACATCAAAGAAGGCCGGCGGAAAGATTTTCTCAAGCTTGCATAGGATCACTGGAATTTCTTCTTTCAATCGTTTCACAACATCAATCCGTAGATTCCTACTGCATAGTTCCCTAAAGAAGGTCCCAAGCTCCGCAATTGCTTCATATACATCCTTCCTTACCAGGCCTCTTAGGCCAGCTGGTATGACTCTTTGTAGGAGTATGTGGCAAGAATGTGTTTTCAGCTTTCCTTGCAGCTTCGAACCATCTTCGCTATGTATCTTGCTAGGTTAGCCGCATATCCATCAGGAAACTTGATGCCTTGGAGAAAGTTGCAGAATGCAATTCTCTGATCCTTCCCCAAGACATACGGAGCAGGTGGAGCAATGACTGAGTTTCCATGCTGCTGCAAGTGCAATTCAGGTCTTATGCCCATGTCATACAAATCTAGCCTTGCATTGGTTGTGTCCTTAGTCTTCCCTGGTATATTGAGTAATGTGCCAAGAATGTTTTCACATATGTTTTTCTCTATGTGCATCACATCGAGATTATGTGGGATCTTCAAATGTTTCCAGTACGGCAATTTCCACAACCCAGATTTGCGGCTATAAATCTTTGGACCCTCATTGCGCTTTCTTTTATTTCCAGTAATGTCAGGATGCTTCCCTGGCCTGACATCTTTCACCTTCTCCAGCTCTTGTTCTATCTCCTCCAAAGTGAACTTCCCTGGCGCATCTCGATTTTCCCGCTTACCATCGAAAGCCAAGCTTCTCCGCCATGGATGCGTCTTTAAAAGGTAACGACGATGTCCAATGTAACATAACTTATTCCTTATTGCCCGGGACAATGGATCCTTGTCGCAATGAATACATGCATAGTACCCTTTTGTTGTTCGCCCTGATAATGTACTCAACGCTGGAAAATCATGTATACACCACAACACGGCAGCACGAAGGTCAAACTTCCCACCAGTAACTGCATCGTACGTGCTCTCACCGTTCCATAGATCAAGCAGTTCTTCAATTAGGGGCTCAAGGAACAAATCAAAATCCTTTCCCCGGAGATCTTGGACCAGGTATGAGTAATGCCATAAAGCAATTTGCGGGATTCACGCATTCCCATGGTGGGAGATTCAACCGTGTCGAAGCACCGGCCACATACTTGTACCGTGTACTCAAGTTGCCAAACGGATTGAATCCATCGCTAGCTAAGGCAAGCCTAATGTTCCTCGGATCAGCTGAAAAGGTTTTTTCCCTCCTATCAAAATCCTTCCATGCTTCCCCATCAGCTGGATGACTCATTACATTGTCGACTGGGGTCCTCACTTCCTTGTGCCATCTTGTTTCTTGAGATGTTCGCTTTGATGCAAAAATTCTTTTCAGCCTTGGTATAAGTGGAAAATGCCTCAATACCTTGTGTGGAACCCGCTTAGTCCCGCTCCATCTTTCCATCTAGACTCATTGCATACCGGGCACACATCTCCTTTAAGATACCTCTTCCGAAACAACACACAATTGTTCTTGCACACATCGATGTTTTCAAATCCAAGGCCCAACTCTTTAAGATATTTCTTAGCCTCATCATATGATTTTGGCAGCTCACTCCGAGGGTATCCTTCTGACAACAACTGCATTATCACGGAAAATGCTGTATTGCCAATTCGATAGCGAGACTTGATATACAACATCCTCACCAGAAACGAGAATTTTGAATGGCTAGATCCCGGGCTAAGTGACTTCTTCGCATCTTCAAGGACTCTTGCAAACCTTACTTCTCCTCCCTCAGCCTCTGCCGCAGCATACAACTCTCCGATCATCTCTGGTACTCCGTGATCCTCATCTTCATCATCATCGGCCGCATCCACTTGAATGCCAAAGTCATGATCACTTCCTTGGACCTCCTGCTCAAAATTCTCAATTACTGCAGTATCCGCCGACTCCCCATGATGAATCCATCTGGTGTATGTAGCTGACATTCCATAAATGTGTACATGGTCACTTACATCACCCTGAGACCGCAAAGTTTGATTAAGACAACGCCCGCACGGACGAGTATGTGGCTGTCTTTGGGGTATCTTTCGCCGACAAATTTCATGAACTCTTCGACTCCTTTCACATAAGCATCCGTGAACGGTGTCCCAAATATCCATCTTCTATCCATCTGGTTTCACAATACGATAAAAAATTGTAGTCGGTCATTAAATTTCCATAATAAATTAAACAAAATTAAATAACACATCAAATACATGCATAATTAAGAAACAAAATTAAATACAAATTGTACTTGACGATCCTCGCCTTGCGCGCCACGCGCGGCTCGCCCGCCACCGCCGCTTGTCCCGCGAGCGCCGCAGCCGCCGTCCGGTGACGATCTAGGCGCCGCCGCTCGTCCCACGAGCGCCGCCGCCGCTGTCCGGTGACGATGTACGGCTGCTCGCCGGCGGTGCGGTTGTGTCCCAATCGTCGCCGTTGCCCGGTGCCGCTCGCGCGCGCGCGCGGCGGCCGAACCGCCCGCCGGACGCACCCTCGACGTAGGGTTTAGGGTCGCCCTCGGCCCTTCGCGATCAGCCGCCAGGAAGTGCTACGACGTGATGACGGGTACAAGGCCCATCACGTGTATTGTCTATTAAAAATATATCATGTCTTTGTACAAATTAAATGATATGTATTATCTAACATAAAACGGTTGGTGTCCTAGTGGTAAGGCACTCCCTTGTTAAGTGAGAGGTTGCGGGTTCGAGCTTCTACCGCAACGTATTTTTTTTGCAATAACCAAAAAACGACGGGGCGCCACGTTGAGCAAAGGGAGGCCCATGCGGCCGGGGTCGACCCGGACCGTGGCCCACGAGCGAGAGCCGTGCCCGTCGGAGCCATGCCCCACCGTGGGGCCACGTCATCGCCATGCGCCACCGTGGCGCCACGTCATCGCCATGTTATCCCTACAAATAGCAAAACTTGCATCCCATAATCACAAAATGTCTTGTGTTCTAGTGGTAAGGCTTTCATCTATTTAGCAATATGTCACGGGTTCAATCCCATACTAAAGCAGGTTTTTTTTTGAAAAAAAAGAATAAATGGAGCACATAGGCATTCAGCCACAACTGTGCCGCCACGCACCGCCGCCGGACCGCACGGACATGATCCTCGCGGTTCAACAAGGGCCAAACAAACGGTGACGATTTAGTTTTGTTATTATATGACGATTTTTCATTTTTCGTCATTATTTTTCATGCCAAACCTCCGTCACATCCAACTTATGACGAATATGGAAATTTCGTCACGTAAATGCTCTCATTTTGTGACGAATTTAGTACTCGTCACAAGTGAATCGTCACCGATTAACACTTTTCTACTAGTGGAGGCGGGAGTGAATGGGAGCCGATAAAAATTCTTCTCAAAGGAGATGGAGGCTCCAACAAGATGAACACGACTTCCAACACACGTTTCCGACTTACTAGCCGAGTTGGCCAAGCCCACATAGCCACTGGAGTGCTACTGGATCTAGGAACCAACTCCCAACCTCAAAGACCCGAGAACGCAGCGGAACACAAAACTCGAGCCTCACTGACCTACACCGGTCAGGCCCGTGAGCACCACCAATCAGACCGGTCCCTGCTGGTGAACCCTAGTGACTTCCACAAAACAGCTCTACACCGGGCAGGGCGGTGCAACACACCGGTCAGACCGGTCCAAGCCAGAAAGCCCCAAAACACCAAACAGGCCTACCGAGCTCCAAAACGACCCAAACTAGAAATAGTAGCAACACGGGACAACAACAAACTCACCCAAACGTTCACCCGAGCAAAAACCCAAAAGGGGTTGCACCGGTCAGACCGGTGAGAGGCACCGGTCAAACCGGTGTGGCCTGGGCTTCTCGGGATGAACAGCACCCGTGGGTCAACACCCCCAAATCCAAACCTTGATCTCCCGAATCGCTCCACGGACTTGAGCAAGACTTTGGGGATAGTAGGAACACCTCATGGGGAGTCCATAGCCAAGTTTATGTCCACCAAAACTTGCCAAATCAAGAGGAATCGAAGAAATCCTGCCAAGAACTCCTCTAACCCTAGAGCACCGAGAACCCCAAAATCGAGCCCCTTAACTCACGGATTTGGGAGGGGAATCAAAGGATAAAGAACCACAAAGGGTTCACATATACATCCCCCACCAAATCCTCAAGAGCAATGTCCCGAAACCACACCAAGAAAACTACCAAGAGAGGGCTCCGAAAATCACCACCAAGAACAACTGGGAACAACACAACAAAGCCTTGAGGAACCACGCCGAATAATCTATACATACCAAGGAGGTTCATACAAGGTCTAGCTTGCCGCCCGATCATCCAACCCTCTCACAAGATCTCACCATGAAGCTCTGAAGCTAGTCCTATGGAAATCCTAGGAAAATAGGAAGGGAAAATAGGAAAATAGATGAGCTAGGGTTCCAAGAGTTGGCTGCCATCCTCTCACCACTTGGGTTATATGGAGGCAAACCGAAAGTCTAAAATACCCTTACTAAATAAATAGGGATACAAGCCTCTAAAGGGTGGTTTTGGAAGTATTCAGATTTTCTGCATTGGACGGATGCCCGGCGACCGCACCCTGCTTAGCCTCGACGCAAGCCATGCGATCCCGATGCGTGTCCTTCGCTTCGAAGTCTCCGGACTGCGTCGTCGCACGGCCGGTCCGACGGTGCTCCTCACCGGCCGGGCCGGCGGACCCACCGGTCAGACCGGTCCGATGCTGCTGCACCTCCGTCTTTGGTTCTTCGGTCTTGGCTTTGTGGATCAACCAAGGAACCCAGTGGTTTTCTGGTGAACCACTGGAAACCTCACGAACTCGGTGTAGCCTCCGCCAATCGCTACTCATGACTCGGCTCCCACGTAGTCTTGGCTCGACCTTGGTTCTGAGGCTCAACCAAGTTACCGTCCATGACTTCATCTTGCTGTTCATGCCACCATGCGGCCCGCACTTGACCCCGCTGACCACCGGGTCCCTCGAATGAAGCCTACTTGTCTTCTCCACACCTGGAGGCCTCACCGGCGAAGACCTTTAGCGCTTGTTCTTCACTTGCACCAACACCAGTCAAGCCGCAACCTGCACCTACAATACTTAGCCAAGAATCAGTCCACACAACATTGTCAATCACTCATCGCACTAGGAAGCGACCATCCACCGGTCCTCGAACCACCCATGGTCCTCACAAATGCACATACAAAGTTGAACTTGTTATATAATTAGTGTGCCTAGTAGCGGGTTCGTTCCATAATCAAATCCAAACCAAAGTGTAACGAACATGTTTGGTGTACCAAAATACACCGTCAATATGGTGAGACCTACACAGATCCGCTAGGGGTGACCCAGCAGCTTTAGGTTAATGGAGGGGATCAAGGAACTAAGAGCGTAGATGTTTGCACGTAGAACGAGCACGGAACCGGCGAGACACGAGGAACACGACGATTTATACTGGTTCGGGCCTCTAGAGAGTAAAACCCCTACATCCAGTTTGGTGGTGGTATTATGTGAGAGAGAGCTGCCCCCGAGGAGGGAGTCGATGGCATTGTGCCCTTGAGGGGCGCCCCAGGATGCCTTATATTGGCTGGTGTGCCTTGGGCTACAAGCCGATTTCCATCTATCCTAGTCGGTTACAATATGGAAGGCTTATCTGAACTGCCTTAAACTGTCTGGACTGTCTTGTCTTGTACACCAAGTATCTTCATGTTCTTGGGCCCACATGTCCGGTCGGGAGGGTCCACTGACAGGTCGGCGGGTCTTCTAGTAGGCCGGGCCCGCCTGTCCGAGATGGCTGAGACCCTAGTCGGTGGGGACCCAGGGGTACCCATGTCTCTCATAGCTGTCTTCACACCGTGGAATGAACCACTGCTGACCCATTGGTTCATCCGATGCTACTGCTCTTCCAACCTGCTACTCTATGTCTTGATTTCACTGAATATCGGATAGACTGGCGGTGCCTATCAACAGATCGTCGGTTCATCCGGTGCTACTGTCTTCTGCTGATTAATCTCTTCCATTCATCCGACACATCAAGGAAATGGACCGTTGGATCATCTAATGATGTCTTTTGCTTTATATATATTATCTTCTCATTTTGGCATGTTGTGATGCCCTAGGTTTTTAATTAGCATCATTAGCGCTAATGACCGAGTCAAGCAAAGTCAATCACGTTGACTTGAGTCAACCTTTGTCAACCTGGGTCATCACCTCTAAAACCTCACCGACAAAGACTAATGATCTTATTAAGCAAGTCAACACAGAGTTGTGGTCAAACATTGGTCAAAGGCATGGTCAAACCCCAATGTCTATGAACCTCCTCTAGAACTTTTGCCGCGTTCAACAAATTTCACTTAAACACTTCAAAATTGGACAATATAAAAGTTGTTCGTCTTTTTAGGGACACAATTTTCATAATTGGCAGCATTGGAGATTTTGAGTGGAAGATGTTCAAAAACACGGTCAAAGCCAACCGTTGTTTTTTGACTGAGCCGAGAAAAACAGAAAGTTTGAGCCCAAATTCTGGTCGATCCAAGAAAAATCTCATAGGCTAGCCTTTGTAAAAGTTGTAGAGGGATCTTTGATCTCCAACTTTACTATATACACCTTAGTGCACCTTAGTTCAAGTTTTTAGAGAGATACATGGTCAAACAATGTTAAGTGGAACACTTTGGGCGATGTCGCGCCGCGCCGCCGCGTTCCTGCGCTCCAGGGCGCCGCGCGCCCCCATGGTGTCTCCTCCGCCTCGGCGTCCGAGCCCCTCCCCACACCGGTCGTGCATCCCCACGTCGGTTGCGCATCGCTAGGCCACATGCAGCCCAAGCAACCGCCTTGGAGGTCGCGCCCCCGCACGTGTCGCATGCCCGTGCGCCCGCACGGGACCCCCGCCCGCGCCGCCCACCGTACGTGTCCCCAGACGTGCCGCCGCCGCATGGCCCCCTTCTCCCTCTCCTTTGCTTCACAACGAAGGCCTGCACCCCTGAGCACCGCCTACAAAAGGCCACCGACCTTTCCCTCGCGCGTACACACACTCGCCATCCCCTAGAGCTCTGTCGACCGTCATTGGAGTCGTCGCCGCTGAGCTCCATCCTTTGCTCGCTTCTGGCACCGGCCCACAGCTCCAGCGCCACCCCTAGGGCATCATCGAGCACTAGCACTCACGCATTGCTCAGCCCTGCCTCGCCCCTCATCGGAGTCCTAGCCGCAGCGCCCGCCACCGTCGTGCGCCGCCGAGCCCGCTCACTAGAGCATCCCCGACCTCAACTCCGGCCATCAATCGAACCTATGTGAGTTGAATCGCACCCCTGTGCCGCTTGTTGGCCGCGCACGGCCCCACATCGCAGCCGGCGAGCCCCCACCACCGCCAAGGACATGTTTGTGAGAAACTTTGGCCTCGAGGGGCATATGTGTGAAAAACAAGGGCATAGTTGTGAATACCGAAATGTTTCAGGGACCTTAGTGAAAATTGAATCTTAAATAGTGTTTGGTGCTTTGCTGAATCTTGTAAAATCTGTAGAAAATCGTTGAAAACCAAGAAAATTGCAAAAAAATCATTGGTTTCCTTGTGAATAACCCTACAATTTTGTAAAGCACGACCATACTTTTGACTGATAAATTTTGCATGAAAAATTGAATTCGGTTAAATGTAGATCTGTTGTAGTTAAAAATCTACAAGTTCTTTCAAGCTGAATTTTGGATATGTTGTGAGGCATGTCATGTCTAGGTCCTGTACTAAAAATTGCACAAAGTTACTATGTAGATCTTTTGATATGATTTATTTTGTATTTATGATCAATCTACCTAAATGATTTTGTAGCTAAAAAAATAGATTTTTGTGCTCAACTTCTGGATGTGATCTTTTTATTCCTAAATGCACCTCTGATGAATTAATCATGATTTTATATTTGTCAGAAATATTTATTTTTGAGTTATGCTTAGTTATAAATGTAATTGCATAGCTCATGATCTAGAGTAGCTCTTGATGTGTTTCTTGATTTTCCTAGCCTTGATTTGAGTCAGAGAACCAGTGAGAGAAAGTTGGGATCTATTCGTTGTGTATCTTTTTTATATGCATTTCTCATGTTTTGGTAGCTAGAATTTGTCTTTTGTGGTATAATTACTTTATAGCTCTTACAAGTGTGCATGTGTGTTGAGTGGCTTTGTATAGGGATAAAGGGCTTAAAATATGTCACCCACAAAATTTTATGAATTTATATATGAATAAAAGTAATGGAAGCCATTTATATCTTAATATTAAGTTAAATTGGGAGAATCACTGACATCACCCTAATGACCCTGTGTATGTGATGTAAATCATGCTAAAGGCTAAGTGTCACCACCCCTTGCTGTTTGTGAAATTAATTTATTAACTTATTTTCATAAATATGAACACAATCACTATCAAAAAGAATAATTAATAAAAAACCCCATATTGTTCCTTTATCACAAGAGTATGTTGAATGTATGTTTAACTAGGTGAATGTGGTCAACCATGCACCCCATGGTTATCATATGTTATTTGTAATTAATTAAATGAAAACTGTCAATTAAATCTTGCATTGCATCCTCGTGTAGATCTTCCCGACAGTAGTTATACGCTCGCGTCGGAAGGCGGAGATGAAGGTGTTGACAGTGTGCTGCAGTACGTGGACGTAGCTCAAGACCTGGACCAAAGTCCAGAAGGGCCCAAGGCCAACCTTGCCGAAGAAGGCAAGCACTGGATCATTAACCATCCTTTTTAAAATTATGCAATTACCTTGCTATGTTTGTGCATTTACATTTCAGGAGTTGAATGAAACCCTAGACGCATGATTCATACGTACCTATGCTCTTTTACTAGTATGCTAGGTCGAAGCTGCTATGCTATAGGATCGGTACAAGTCGATGATGTTCGTCACTCGCGAGAATAGCTTCCTATGTTGGAATTGAGGACCATGTGTGGTTCGAGGACCGGTGGATGGTCGCTTCCTTGTGTGATGAGTGATTGACAATGTTGTGTGGACCGATTCTTGGCTAAGTATTGCGAGGTGCAGGGTTGCGGCTTGACTCGTGTTGGTGCGGTGAAGAACAAGCGCGAAAGGTCGTTGCCGGTGAGGCCTCCGGTGTGGAGAAGACAAGTAGGCTTCGTTCGAGGGACCCGGTGGCCGGCGGGGGTCAAGTGCGGGCCGCATGGTGGCATGAACAAGAAGATGAAGTCGTGGACGGTTTCTTGGTTGAGCCTCAAAACCAAGGTCGAGCCGGGACTACGTGGGAGCCAAGTCATGAGTGGAGATTGGCGGAGGCTACACCGAGTTCGCGGGGTTTCCGGTGGTTCACCGTAAAACCACCGGGTTCCTTGGTTGATCCACAAAGCCAAGACCGAGAACCGAAGACGGAGGTGCGGCGGCACGCACCGGTCCCGACCGGTGGGTCCGACCGGTCGACCGGTGGGGACCGGTCCGACGGCCGTGAGGAGCACCGGTCCGGCCGTGTGCGACGACGCAACCGGAATCTTCGAAGCGGAGGACACGCATCGGGATCGCATGGCTTGCGTCGAGGCTACGCAGGGTGCGGTCGCCGGCATCCGTCCGATGGTGAAGACATCAAGAATTCCAAATCCGCCCTTGAGGGGCTTGTATCCCTAGCTAGTAGAGAAGGGCGTTTTAGACATTCGGTTGCCTCCATATAACCCAAGAGGTGAGAGGATGGCAGCCAACTCTTGGAACCCTAGCTCATTAGTTTTCCTATTTTCCACCTATTTTCTCTAGGTTTTCCTTAGGACTAGCAAGAGAGCTTCACGGAGAGATCTTGTAGAGAGGGATGGATGATCGGGCGGCTTGCTAGACCTTGTACGAATCCTTGTTTCATGTATAGATGATTCGGCGTGATTCCTCAAGGTTTGGATGTGTTTTACCCGGTTGTTTTTGGTGGTGATTTTCGGAGCCCTCTTCCGGTGATTTCTTTGGAGTGTTTTTGGGGCTTTTCTCTTGGTGATTCGGTGGGGGAAATTTGTGGGAACCCTTCGTGGTTCTTTGGGCTGTGATTCCCCTCCCAAATCCGTGAGAAAAGTGCTCGAATTTGGGGTTTCTTGAGTTCTCGGGTTGGAAGTGCTTTCGGCGGGATTTCTTCGATTCCTCCTTTTTGGACGAGATTTGGTGGGATTAAACTTGGCTATGGACTCCTCATGAGGTGCTCCTGATATCCCCAAAGTCTTGTTCAAGTCCGTGGAGCGATTCGGGAGATCGAGATTTGGATTTGGGGGAGTTGACCCGCGGGTGTTGTTCATCCCGAGCCGCCCGGAGCTACACCGGTCCGACCGGTGCTCTTGGCCGGTCCGACCGGTCCGGCCGTGCGGTGCCCTTGTGGGTTTTCGCTCGGGTGAGCGTCTTGGTGTGTTCTTTGTTGTCCCGTGGTGCCGCCGTTTCGAGTTTGGGTTCGTGTGGTGGTCGGTTGGCCTGTTTGGTGCCTTGGGGGCTTTCTCGGGCCGCCATCGGTCCGACCGGCGCGTCTCACCGGTCCGACCGGTGTAGAGCCACTTAGTGGAAGTTGCTCGGGTTCACCGGCGAGGGACCGGTCCGACCGGTGGTGCTCACCGTCCGACCGGTGTGGGTCCGTAGACTCGGGGTTTGTTGTTCCGCTGCGTTCTCGAGTCGGAAGGCTGTGTGTGTTGGTTCCTAGGTCCAGTGGCACTCCAGTGGCTACGTGGGCTTGGCCAACTTGGGTAGTGAGTCGGAGACGTGTGTTGGAAGCCGCGTTCGTCTTGTTGGAGTTCTCATCTCCATCGAGAAAAATTTTTATCGGCTCCCATTCACTCCCCCCCTCTCTGGTTCGCCGTATCGGTCCTTCGGAATCATAAGATCTTTATAAATAGATTGCTCATGTGGTAAGAGCATGGGATTTGGGCTCCGGTCCAGTGGCTTTTGTGGGCTAAGCTTTTGAACGTACTAAGCACTTGTCGGGAATGGGACCGGCAAGCCTAGTACCAGATTGAGGCGGCAAGGGATTTGTTGTTACTAATCTTGAGTAGTCATCTGCCCGATTTGCACCCGGGAGGTGGGTACATGTGTGGGGCTGGATGTACTGTGTGGGGGCATACCAGATAGCCTTGTAGCCGGGACTGTATTCCTCATCCCGGACCGAAGATTGATAGGAACCGCCTGGTCGGTGCCAACTTTGTGAGGCCATCGCTCCATGTGTTTAGGTTTACCTTGTAAGGTTACTAATTAATCAATTATCGGCCTCTCACCGCTATCTAAGACTGCTTAATCAACTGGCCATGATATCCCTTAATGACAGAACTATGTGAATATTACTGCGGGAATTAATTGTATTGTACAATTCTTGATTGCAATAGTTGGCACACTTAGAAATGGTAATTAACTAGAATTTGTGCTAAAATATTGAAAGTAAGGACATACTCTTTTTTGCTTTTCAGCAAACGAACTCCACCGACCAAAAAGTCTCTCATGTCTAGAGTTTGGTGATGTAGTTATCAGCCGATGGTTAAGTCTTACAGAGTATTAGTATACTCATCCTTGCCATAAAATGTTGTTGAAGGTGTTGTTTGGCATGGTGAGATTCCACCCGGTTGGGAGCTGGAATGGGTGGATGAAGACGAGTGATGGCATCAGGGACGACCTCCTGTGATGTTGATCGTTTCGCTAGTTTTTTATTCCATTGTTTTCAAACTCTAAACCCTTACTTATCATGTCATGAACAATGGTTTGTAATAATTAACCCTTTAGGGTAGAATTAGGTTTAGTTTGTGTTTGTACTCTGGACTCGCCTTCGTGTGAGTTTTAATGCATATGTTCAATCCTCTATGTGATATACAAGTGATTTACTGGGCTTTTACCTAGCAACCAACGACGGGATGGTACTTCAATATCGCTTAATGACCAAAGTGGATTGGTTTAGGTGTTAGTATGGTATTTTCCCGGGCGGGTTGCCACACGTGTGGCATTTTGCATCCATGTGACCTAGAAATGTCTAGAAGGATATGCTCAACAATATGGCTAGTCCCATTGATCATGCTGTCATGAATCACCAAAATCAAACTTGAACTAATGACATATGAGGTCATGTTCGCTACAGCACCATTGCATCTGACTGATCAGATGTCTCCGAAATCCCGGCAATCACTACCGGAAATTGAGGCTTCGCCGAGAGTAAAATTCATTAGCGAGAGCCTACCCTTGGGCTCTCGGCGAAGAGCTCTTTGGCGAGAGTCAAATAAAAAATTATTGGCGAAAAAAAACTCTCAGTGAAGAAATGCTTCGCCGAGAGCAAAGAAACTGTCGGTGAAGAATTCTTCGCCGAGAGTCATTCGACTGGCTCTCAGCGAAGAAATTCTTCGCTAAGAGTTTTTTCGCTCTCAACGAAGAAATTTTTTTGAAAAAAAACATTTTTCACCTTCAATTTTTTATCATCAACATGCACTTATACAAAGGATATGTTCAAATTTGACGCAATTTTATCTCTGTTTGCTATATTAAAAAATTTTACTTAATTCTAGGTAGTTTTTTCGAAGACATCCGCATGAAATCATAGAGTAAAGTTGTAGGAAAAATGATTTTAATGTTCATGAGACATCTCTAACACCATGTACATGAAATGAAACTAAATTTCAAACATTTCGTTTTCTGATCATGATGAAGATCGTGTCGTAGAAAGGTTTTAAAATTGTATAAAATTCAAATGTCGAGCGCTTCAACTTCTACTAGTCGACGCGCCTCGTCTCGGGGGCTCGGCTACTTTTACTCAATTCCCTGGGTAGCGACAAGATTCAAGAGCAACTCAAGACACTTTCTACACACAAGATGATCCTTCAATTCGAGAGGAAGTACTCGACTCAAGGCTCGGGGGCTCCGTGCCACGTGTCCTTCGGTTTTTTCTCCGGATTTTTCGGGATAATCTTGCCGTAACTTCGTATGGACCCTCGGCCCGTAGTCTACAACTCAACCTAAGGCTCGAGGGCTACTCCATATGGAGTGCGATTTTGCAATCGCACTTCCATATCACCTTCGGCTTCAAGACAACACGGGTATTGTTGAAGACCTTTAAGAGCAAGACTACTCGAGAAGACTTCGGGATTACTCGGATATCGGCTCGGAGTACATTCCAACCTCGGGATGCTTTAAATATTCTTGAGGACTTTTGGCTTATAGTACTCGGGGACGCTTGAGCACTACTCGTTAAGGCCGTCAAGACTACTCGAAGATATCCTACTCGACTACAAAGTACTCGGGGGCTTGTCGTATGGACCTCACCGGGCCCACTATCTCGGTGGGTACCGGGACCGACTACTCGGTGGGCCCCTGGGACTACCCGACTTGTGCCGCAGGGTACCTGTTGGCGTGAGGTGCAAGGACCACGGTGGAGAAGTACTCGGATAGGAAGCTACGCATACCATGTACAGTGTAGAGGACTCCTAGACATACACGACTAGTACTCTCTCCCTAAACCGACTTGTAACCATGCCTCCCGGACTATATAAGGCGAGGCAAGGGCCCCTCCTCTCTCATACGCATCAGATTACGCCATCTTGTAATCACACCCAATCAATCCAGAGCTACGCAGCATACAGGACGTAGGGTATTACGCACCATGCGGCCCGAACCTGTCTAAATTGTGTGCCACGTGTCTCTTCCTTCTAGTTACCGATCTCGGCCGAGGACACATTCATCTACTTTGGGTACTCCCCTTAGTAGGTTGCCGGTCTAAAACACCGACAGCCTACTAGTCCGCCGCCTCCTCCTCCGCCGGTCGTCCGGATCCGCCGCCTCCCCCATCTCTCCCTCCCGCCGCCGCGCGGCCCCGCACCGCCCCTCTCCCGCTCGCCCCTCACCTCGTGGCGAGGAGCAGCGAGCGGGCGAGGCACGGTGGCGGTGGATCCAGCCCCGCGCGCCTCGACGACTCAGCGGTGCGGCCACGACTCACTACGTGAAAACCTCAAATAGGTCACGCAACATTTGTAACGGGCCCTTAACGCCCGTTACATCCACCCACATTTGTAACGGTTGTTGTTTGGCACCCGTTACCTATAAACACGCCAGGACAACCCCGGGGTTGGCCTCCACAACGCCCGTTACCAATGTGGACTTCTGGTAACGGGCTTCTTAAACGCCTGTTACATAAATTTTTCATAACGAATGTTAAACCTATCGGTAACAGTCGCTTAAGTCCGTTACGATCACTCGTATTGGTAACGTGCTATAAAGTCCATTACCGATGAGCATTTGACGCCCGTTACTAGTTTGAGAGCCCAATAATTGAAGTCCGAGAGCACTCAACCGCAAGGAAGCGGGAGCGCGGCGTCGCTGAACAAATGAGACGGAGGAGGAATTGTGGGGATTGAAAATGTTGTTGTTGAGGAGGAGGAATACAACCGCTTGACGAAATTCCATCCTTTGACACTTCATTCAAGCCCCAACTATTCGAAACTAACAAAACACCGTACTTGCAAAGCGACCATAGTGAAAAAATCCATATACGTAAATCAAGGAAGAAAACGCAAGCCTAATTTCCGCCGAATCCTTTTTGTAATGCCGGAGGATGTGTCTATTGGTGGAAATGGAATCCGTTTTGTAATTGTCACACCCGATTTTCCGTAGAAAACCGAATGCATCTCATATGTGTGCCAGGATCAAAATTTCACACATATGATAGACTCATGAGTGTAATATCACAAGACACTGCTCAAAAACGTACAGAAAAGATTTATTAACTTTTATTACACTCACGATGGTAGACACGAAGGTCTTTACACGAACAACGATAACTATGAAGACACGACTCCATCTTCATCTTCCACAGGCATCTAACTGGTTGATCGCATCCTCAGAACTCCTCGTAGTCGGTGTAGTACTCCACTCCTGGGTTCTTCTCTGAACAGCGTAAGCAAGGATGAGTACACTTATGGTTGGTACTCGCAAGGCCACGTAAATAACCGGAAAGCAATATTAATCCATCTTTAAGTTTAATTAATCATGTGAGGGTCCAGGCCGCTCTTGACCGTGAGCACGGCCGATCGATCGCCTTTACACTCGCAGAGGTTGCACACTTTTCCCACGCTTCGCGTAAAAGTTCCAAAGAACTTTGAACCCAACCACGCATGTGCTGATCAGGCACAATACCACACTTCCGAGGTGTGATTGCATAGGGACGCTACGAAGCCTTTACAAAGATATGCAAAAGACTAACGACCCGCATAGTTACAGATCAGGGCGGACCATAACCCTCCCTAGTGGTCAGCACCTTAGCAAAGGCTGCTACCCCAAAAGGACCGGGCTATACCCCTGCAACCCGGATCCCCCTCTGCTCCTTTCGGAAAAGGGCCATCAGATCAATCGCACACCTAATTAATTGGCTAAGCCAGAGCCATATGGACTGTGGTTGCACTGTTTTCCTGGGTGGTTCTCCATGTTCCGATTAACTTATAGTGTTCTTGATTAAAGCATAGGTAGAAGGGTGGTTAGGGTCACTTGCCTTTCTCCAACGATAAGCTACTTTCCTTTACTGAAAAGCTCTGCACTTGATCTTCCTCGAACGGCGTGTCGGCTACGATCATGCAAGAAAACATACAATAAATAAAACAATACATCAAACATTACCAAAAGGCTAAAACAAGCTTTAGAAATGACGGGCTCGGAGAGACGATCGCGTGGACACCAAGAACGCGTAAAACGGAGCTAAGATGAAAAAGTTATGGCCGAAACAAGGTTCGGGGACTAAATTGTAAAAGAACCGGAAGTTTAGGGGGTTTTCTGCAAGATTTCAGGGACCTAAACATAAATATGTGTGAAACTAGAAGGTCTAATATGTAAAAGGTTAAGGATAGGCTAAAGAACATGAAAACTATGGAGATCAGGGGTCTAGATGTGAAAATCAGGACCTAGTTGTAAGGCTTTTATAAAGGTGGAAGGATATTTTTGTAATATTAAAAACCGCAGGGTCCTTTTTGCAAAAGTGCCTGGGCAGCCGGCGGGTGGACCATGGGAGCGACACGTGGCGGCTTGCTATCGGCCGTGCCGACGCGGTGGTGACGTAAGCATGACGTCGGCGCGTGGACCGCCCGGTGGTCCCGGTCCACCGTCCACCGTGGACCGGCGAAGGGGTACGAGATCTTTTAATCCGGGCCGTCCGCCGGATCGGACGGCCGCGGTGGCGTGTGGGCGTCGGGCGGCGGCGGCGGCCGGCCGGCGGCGGCGGCGCCGCGGCGGGCCGGCGGCGGGGGCTCGCCGGAGGATCGCCGGCGACGGCCAACAAGCCCTACCGTGCGCCAAAACACACGGGAAAACTACCGAAGGAAGAGGGGAGCAAGGGGAAGATTACGAGGGGCTCGGATGGGAGGAATAGGCGCCGGTGAAGCGGATCGAGCGGCGGGGGCGGAGCTCCGGCGACCTTCACGGGGGTGGCGGTGCCGCGCGCGGGGGAAAAAGGAGGGGGAGTGGTGCGGGGTGGAGAGGGGGTTCGGGTCCGCACTTTATAGGGCGTAGGGGGAAGTGGAGAGGGCGCGGAGGCGGTGGAGAGGGAGCTCGGTGGCGGCCGGCGCCATTAATGGCGTGCGGGTGCGGTGGCGGCTCGGTGCGGGCCGTTTCGGGAGAGGAAAGGGTGAGTGCGGTGGGGGAGGTGGAGCGGCGCATTGATGGCGAAGGCGGACGGGCGCGGGGGCGGGGAAGGCGGCGCCGGAGGGAGGGAATGCCGGCGGCGCGCGGGAGAGAAGGGGCGCGGCGCCGGAGGAAGAAGAAGATGGCCCCGACAGGGCGGGCCCACCTGTCGGCGGCTGAGAGAGAGAGGAGAGAGAGGGAGGCGGCGGGGCCGGTTTGGGCCAAATCCTTAGCTGGGCCGGCGGGTTGGGTTAGATTGGATAGGTTAGATTAGTTTAGCTGTTTTCTTTTTTTTTTCTTTTCCTTTTCTTTTCTTTTCAAATCTTTTTCAAATCAAATTTTAACACAAATTCACCAACTATTTTAAGACTTTTTAGAAAACTTTTTGAACAAGTTTTCAAACATTTTTTAATTCAAACTTTTATTCTTTTTTTTTCAAACTTTTACACCAATTTCACAATTATTTTTAAGGACTTTTCACAATAATTTTTTTTTTAGACTTTTTCTCAAGTGTTTTTTTTAAGACCTTTTTAAAACACCACAACCAAAACTCATGCATTTCAACATGATGCACAATCACTTGTTTGATTCTAATTATTAAATGATGTTTAATTTAATTAAAGGCAAATTTATTTATTCAAATTTATTAAATCCTTAGAAAATAAAACTAAACCTTGTTGCTAACAATATTTTATTGTGATGGAATTTTCGGGTGTTACAAATCCTACCCCCTTAAAAAGAATCTCGTCCCGAGATTCGGAGGGATCGGGAAACAAGAGGAGATACAAGATGTCTTGAAAGATGACGGTTTACTATCACGAGCTTGTTCACTTCTCCTTCTTCTTCGGGCTTGTAGCGGCAAACTCAATCCTATCTCCTTGCGGGGTAGTTAAGAGCACCGACTTCTTGGCACACAAAATGATTCCATCATGCTTGCTTAACCAATCCATACCAAGGATCACATCTATTCCACTCGATGTTAGAATCACTAAGTCTCGCTTCAAAATCTATCTCTCCGATCTTAAGATTGACCCGTGGGCATACATATGTGGATTTCATTTCACCGTTTGGGGAACCGATTAGCAAATGTGTCTTCATGGAACTCTTGGGTACATCATGCTTTGTCACGAATCGTTCGGTAATAAATGAATGCGATGCCCCGAATCAAATAAAACTGTTGCGGGTACGAGTTGATAAGAAACGTACCAAGCACAACATCTTTGTCTCCTTGAGCTTCTTCACCGTCACATGGTTCACCCTACCATGCATATTGTTCTCGTTGTCCTCTCGTTATCTCTCCGGGGTGTCCGCATATTGCGCTGAGGGCAAATACTAGCATAGTGTCCCAATTCTCCGCAGCTGAAGCATCCACCGGGGTGAACTCGGAGTAGTGTTCCTTATCGGTGCACCCGAGCGATTCCGATGAGGATTTGGAGCTTGAGGTGTCATTGGGTTGGATTCTTCGGGTTCATCAAACGAACGATACCGCCGACTCGTCCATGGCCTCTCGCCCGGTGCGCTAGAACGAAACCGAGAGTCTTGCGATGAGTTGTAACGAGGGCGGGTGTTACTGCTAGAATGTCCCTGAGATTGAAACTTGCGCTTCTGTTCACGAAGTTCCTTGCGTTTATTTTCCAAGCCTATAGCCTTATTGAGCAACATCTGAAAGTTAAGAAATGTGTGGCTCGCAACCGATAGTTAAGTGGACCTATCAAACCATCGAGAAAGCGTTCCCCGTCTCTTTGCATCCGTGTTGACTTCATCCGGTGCATAGCGGGACAAGTGAGTAAACCGATCCGATACTCACTAACGGTCATGTTGCCTTGCTTTAGAGCTAGAAATTCCTTCTTCTTCACCCTTCTTCACACCCGCCGGGATGTGATGTGTACGAAAACTCTCCCCGGAACTCCCGCTGGGTAATGGTGTCGCAAGAAGCATGCGCGACGGTGTAAGCATCCCACCAATCGCAGGCCGCACCCGCCGTACGTCCCGAGGCATACAAAACCTTCTCACGATCATTGCATTGGGTGATATTCAGCATCTTGTTGATGGTCTTGAGCCAATCATCGGCATCGAGGGGATCTACGGAATGGGAGTAAGTGGGCGGGTTGTGGCTCATGAATTCTCTATGCTTGTTTACCGGTGGTGGAGGTGGTGGAGGTCCTTGTGGTGGTGGCCGGTTCTCGCCGTGCCCGTAGATTCTCGGGCATGTGGCGGTGAGGTTCTCGAATCAACCGCATCCGTTCCGTAAAGAACCGCCGCATCGTGGGATCCATTGCTAATTCTTGTGAAGGAGGGAACTTGATTTAGTCGTTTGATGACGAACGGAATATCCCGTCCAGCTCCCGACTCGACGTTTACCATTTGATTGTTAGAGTGAGAAGTTTTCCGATAGGAAGTTGAATTGATAAAGGTGAATCGAGAGAAAAGGGGCTAAGATTCAAATTTCAACTTTAATTATTTTATTGATGTATTTGTGGCCATCACTCCACAAAAACATTCCAATCAAGTCAAAGATCCAAATCATGCATGTTTACAATCAACAAGCATTAACATCGCACGTCCTCACGAATGGCTCTATCGAAACGAAACCGATAGAAGGGTAGGCAACCTAAGAATCTATCCTATAAAGCACGTGTGGTAATTCAAGGTGGAAGATCAAGAATCGGACTCGGTGTAGAAGAAAACAAAAGATTTGATTTTGTTAAAGAATAAAGAATAAAATTTTTTTTAAGCGTAAATAAGATATTTTGAATGCCGGAAAGGCTTTCTAGATAAAGAGTCCTTAATATCGACCATTTCTATCCGAGGCCGCGTCCTACGCTCGCAATGCTCGATACCACTCGTCACACCCGATTTTCCGTAGAAAACCGAATGCATCTCATATGTGTGCCAGGATCACAATTTCACACATATGATAGACTCATGAGTGTAATATCACAAGACACTGCTCAAAAACGTACGTAAAAGATTTATTAACTTTTATTACACTCACGATGGTAGACACAAAGGTCTTTACACGAACAACGATAACTATGAAGACGCGACTCCATCTTCATCTTCCACAGTATCCGATCGGTTGATCGCATCCTCGAACTCCTCGTAGTCGGTGAAGTGCTCCACTCCGTGGTTCTTCTCCGAACAACGTAAGCAAGGATGAGTACACTTATGGTTGGTACTCGGCAAGGCCACGTAAATAACCGAAAGCAATATTAATCCATCTTTAAGTTTAATTAATCATGTGAGGGTCCAGGCCGCTCTTGACCGTGAGCACGGCCGATCGATCGCCTTTACACTCGCAGGTTGCACACTTTTCCCACGAGCTCGCGTAAAAGTTCCAAAGAACTTTGAACCCAACCACGCATGTGCTAATCGTGCACAATACCACACTTCCGAGGTGTGATTGCATAGGGACGCTACGAAGCCTTTACAAAGATATGCAAAAGACTAACGACCCGCATAGTTACGGATCGGAGCGGACCATAACCCTCCCTAGTGGTCGCACCTTAGCAAAGGCTGCTACCCCAAAAGGACCGGGCTATACCCCCGCAACCCGGATCCCCCTCTCGCTCCTTTCGGAAAAGGGCCATCGGATCAATCACACACCTAATTAATTGGCTAAGCCGAGCCATATGGACCGTGGTTGCACCGTTTTCCCCGGGTGGTTCTCCATGTTCCGATTAACTTATAGTGTTCTTGATTAAAGCATAGGTAGAAGGGTGGTTAGGGTCACTTGCCTTTCTCCAACGATAAGCTACTTTCCTTTATCGAAAAGCTCGCACTTGATCTTCCTCGAACGGCGTGTCGGCTACGATCATGCAAGAAAACATACAATAAATAAAACAATACACCAAACATTACCAAAAGGCTAAAACAAGCTTTTAGAAATGACGGGCTCGGAGAGACGATCGCGTGGACACCAAGAACGCGTAAAACGGAGCTAGGATGGAAAAGTTATGGCTGAAACAAGGTTCAGGGACTAAATTGTAAAAGAACTGGAAGTTTAGGGGGTTTTCTGCAAGATTTCAGGGACCTAAACATAAATATGTGTGAAACTAGAAGGTCTAATATGTAAAAGGTTAAGGATAGGCTAAAGAACATGAAAACTATGGAGATCAGGGGTCTAGATGTGAAAATCAGGACCTAGTTGTAAGGCTTTTATAAAGGTGGAAGGATATTTTTGTAATATTAAAAACCGCAGGGTCCTTTTTGCAAAAAGTGCCCGGGCAGCCGGCGGGTGGACCATGGGAGCGACACGTGGCGGCTTGCTACGGCCGTGCCGACGCGGTGGTGACGTAAGCATGACGTCGGCGCGTGGACCGCCCGGTGGTCCCGGCCCACCGTCCACCGTGGACCGGCGAAGGGGTACGAGATCTTTTAATCCGGGCCGTCCGCCGGATCGGACGGCCGCGGTGGCGTGTGGGCGTCGGGCGGCGGCGGCGGCCGGCCGGCGGCGGCGCGCGCGGCGGCGCCGGCGGCGGGGCTCGCCGGAGGATCGCCGGCGACGGCCAACAAGCCCTACCGTGCGCCAAAACACACGGAAAACTACCGAAGGAAGAGGGGAGCAAGGGGAAGATTACCGGGGGCTCGGATGGGAGGAATAGGCGCCGGTGAAGCGGATCGAGCGGCGGGGGCGGAGCTCCGGCGACCTTCACGGGGGGTGGCGGTGGCCGCGCGCGGGGAAAAGGAGGGGGAGTGGTGCGGGGTGGAGAGGGGTTCGGGTCCGCACTTTATAGGGCGTAGGGGGAAGTGGAGAGGGCGCGGAGGCGGTGGAGAGGGAGCTCGGTGGCGGCCGGCGCCATTAATGGCGTGCGGGTGCGGTGGCGGCTCGGTGCGGGCCGTTTCGGGAGAGGAAAGGGTGAGTGCGGTGGGGGAGGTGGAGCGGCGCATTGATGGCGAAGGCGGACGGGCGCGGGGCGGGGAAGGCGGCGCCGGAGGGAGGGAATGCCGGCGGCGGCGCGGGGAGAGAAGGGGGCGCGGCGCCGGAGGAAGAAGAAGATGGCCCCGACAGGCGGGGCCCACCCGTCGGCGGCTGAGAGAGAGAGGAGAGGGAGGGAGGCGGCGGGGGCCGGTTTGGGCCAAATCCTTAGCTGGGCCGGCGGGTTGGGTTAGATTGGATAGGTTAGATTAGTTTAGCTGTTTTCTTTTTTTTTTCTTTTCCTTTTCTTTTCAAATCCAAATTCAAATTCAAATCTTTTTCAAATCAAATTTTAACACAAATTCACCAACTATTTTAAGACTTTTTAGAAAACTTTTTGAACAAGTTTTCAAACATTTTTTTAATTCAAACTTTTATTCTTTTTTTTTTCAAATTTTTACACCAATTTCACAATTATTTTTAAGGACTTTTCACAATAATTTTTTTAAGACTTTTTCTCAAGTGTTTTTTTAAGACCTTTTTAAAACCACACCACAACCAAAACTCATGCATTTCAACATGATGCACAATCACTTGTTTGATTCTAATTATTAAATGATGTTTAATTTAATTAAAGGCAAATTTATTTATTCAAATTTATTAAATCCTTAGAAAATAAAACTAAACCTTGTTGCTAACAATATTTTATTGTGATGGAATTTTCGGGTGTTACAAGAATATAAAGGATGCGATGTATTGATGGAATTTCAATCCTTTTTGAAATATATGGGATGTGGTGGAATTTGAATCCCGCTTGTAATATATTATTCCAAAGAAACTTTATATACTCGTTTATATTCTCCTTCAATTCAAGTAACGGGCAAGAGACGAGGATTGAGGAACCCGTGTCGCCATTGCTACGGGCAAGAGACGAGGACTAACGAACCAACGTCGCCTTTGTGATGGGCAAGAGATAAGGACTAACGAAGCAGCGTCGCTATTGTTATGGGCAAGAAGATATGCGAAATCATGAATAGATTACATCAAAAGAGACACAGATTAGAGCATCTCCAAGAGTTTGCCAAAATTTACTTGGCAAATCTTGTGCTTTTCCAACTTCTAAAAAGATATGCCAAGTAAAAAAAGAGTTCATCTCCAACAATCTGGCATAATTTTACTTGCCAAATCTAGATCAGGAATCCTAAGAGAAACAAGTTGATTTGCCAAACTGTTGAGATAATCACAAGCTTTGCAAGTGAGTAGGTAAATCATACAGAAAACAGAGATAATCACAAAAGCATGTCTTCTGAGATGCAAAATCACGCACACAGATTACAGTCATCATTGATACATCAGAACAAGGATACAATGCAGCACATATCTTCATGACGAGATATGCAAAATCACACACACACACACACACAGATTATAGTCATCATTGATACATCAGAACAAGGTTACAATGCGGCCATATCTTCATGACGAGATATGCAAAATCACACACACACACACACATCGATCTTGCTCGCAGGTCGTCAATCTTGTTTCACGTGGTCATCAAATAAGCTCCATCTTTGTTGATGGTTGGGCTTGCAATGAGACCGCAAAGCTTTCTAAACCTGCACTTTTGTTTCCAATGATCATTGGACAAAGGATGAAGGATTGTTCATCCTGAAAACAATGATCATTGGACACAGTATGAAATTGTTCATCCTGATGTCAGTAGGTTCTGGACTACCTACCCCGGACATGGCTACGAGGAAGGAGTATGTCACAAGAATTCTTCTCGCAGCTGTGTTCGAGGGATGAGCAACCTAATCACCCCGTATCACGAGAATTCTTCTAGCAACTGAGAGATCGAGGAGGAGGAAGAAGAGAGAAAAGCAAAAGCTTGCGCCCTACAAGATCTATTCTTTGCGCCATATCTAGATCTAGATCTAGAGAAGAAAGAAGAAAGTGCCTCACTTTATTGTATCAGAAGAAGGAACCATATACTAGCTAGATCTAGATCTAGAGAAGAAGGAAGCAAGTGACTCACTTTATTGTACTGTTGACGGTGTATTTTGGTACACCTAGCATGTTCATTACACTTTAGTTTGGATTTGATTATGGAACTAACCCGCCACTAGGCACACTAATCATATAACAAGTTCATCTATGTGCATGCATTTGGAAGTGTGGTGTTTATGTAGGAAAATATGTAGATAAAGGACGGATTCGCAATAAGTTCAAAGGAGCATTTACGGAGTCTTGTTCGTGTTCATGAGGTTGATGAAATCACTTCTAATGGTGGCAAGGACCGAAGTGTTACGAGGAACACCCCCGGGATTGAAGCGTAAAAGACCGAACTTCATGCGGTGAGAACCTCCATCTTGGACGCGAGGATGACATCGTCAAAATCATGCAAGTGGAGGCGGCAAAGTGCATAATTACATGAGGACCCATGGGAGCGATGGGGCGACCGAACCGGCCGAGGTGGGCCCGTGCCGGCCGGCCCAAGGCCGGCCGGCCCGGCCCCACTTAGGTGGCCGGTTCGGCCCCCCTTTCCTTGCACCCGAAAGATCTTCAACCCTATAAGCCCGGAGGCGCCGCCATCGCGAAGGGGAGAGCCATTCGCACCGAGAGGCCATCCACAAGCTAGAGAGAGAGGAGGAGGATCTCCAGAGGGAGATCAACCACCTCGAAGGAAGCACCCTCTTGTGGAGAAGAAGGAAGACACCGTCGGAAGGGAAACCATGATCAACGGTGCTATGTCTAGCACTTTGATGGGGTAATCTTCTTATTCGTCCATGGGTTGTAATCGATCTTGACATGTAATCATACTTTGTCGGATTATCTATCTATCATCTTTTGTTGAATATACTTTAATGCTTAAGGTTAGCTACTATGTTGTAGAGGGAGTATGAGCTCCAATGCTTCCTTGGATCCATTCAATACGTCGTGTCCATCATAGGTCTAGTCATGAATACCTTCGCGTAGTAACAGTACGAGAGGAGGGAAAGGGCGAAACCGTGGTCACAACCCCCGATAGATTAGATTGGTTTGATGTCTTTAATTGATTGCATGATCGTAGACCCATGGGCGAGTGTCTTTTATCTTGATATCTTAATCATTCTCTCTACTGTAGTTTAGTTGTTTTCTAGTATAATAGTAGTTAGGGTTTTAGTAGCTAGTGCTTAGAAGTAGATTGAACGCTTGTAATCCCCTTGCGCCGCGGATTGATAAGAACCTTGGGAATCCCGTGGTGAAAAAGGTGTGGGGTTCGTACGCTTGCGGATCGTAGAGGGATACGTCTTTTATCCGTCAACAAGCCCCCTTTTTCTGGCGCCATTGCCGGGGAGCAAGCTAGTTTACATCATTTGGTTTGCATCTAACTTAGTTTTATATTTTAGTTTATCTTTTATTTGCTATATCTAACATATATTATCTAGAAAACCACTTGTTTTGTTTTTGTTTTTGTTTTTGTTTTTATCTTATTGTCTAGATGGCGTTCGTTAATCAACCCATGGAAGAACCGGAGAAATCATTAAGGGATTACGCTAGCCCTCGATGTGAAGACATAAAAGTACAAGAGTCGGATTCGAAGCTCGAAGCGACCGAGTATGAGATTAAATCCAAGATCATTGAGATGTCGGCGGCAAACCCGTTTGAAGGGATGGTTACGGAGAACCCATATAGACACATAAGGAATTTCACGATGATATGCAACACAGTGCGTCAAGAAGGAGTCCCCGATGAATGGTTCAAATGGAATCTCTTTCCCTACTCACTTGCCGGCAATGCAAAGACATGGTACTCGTTTGCGTCCTTTGAAGTTGAAGGCAATTGGAACAAGTTGACAAAGAAGTTTTGCGAGAAGTTCTTTCCAATTAGCAAGGTTCAACATCTAAGGAGGCAAGTGATCAATTTCATGCAAGAAGAAGAGGAAGGGATAGACCAATCCTGGGATAGGTTTAATGGATTGATCGAACAAGGACCAAGACTCGGCTTCTCCGGTGATGTACTCTTGCATACATTTTTCTTTTCCCTAACCCCTAGTTGCATGCAACACGTCGAAATGTGTGCAGGCGGGGATCTCATGGAGAAAACACTCACAGAAGCCGCTCAACTTCTCAAAAAGTTAGTAAAGCGGCTGCCATGCGAAGAGATTGGGAAACAAGACTTGCGGAAGAGCCGTAATATAATTCGAGGAGGAAGAAGTGTGCTGAATTTTCTAAAGAGCCAACCCCAGAAGTCACAAAAGAGGAACCAATCACGGAAAAGCTTGAAGAGGAACACATCAAGTCAAAAACTACCCCGAGCATCGACTTCGCCGTACCAAATGAGACAAACAAGAGAAGCATGTCAAGCGCGAAGCCACTAAGGGAGTTCGAACCAATGGATTGGGTTCCTATCGATTACGGAGAAGTATTCGACAAGAGAAGACCGTTCCCTAATCAAAAGGGAATGGCGAGAGCATTGGAAGTGGATTTCCCACCGGAGAAGAAAGCGGAAAATTCATACGACCTTGAAACCACCGGTGAGATTTTCCAAAAACTCTTTGGAGATGACATAGTGGATCCGGAACACATAGCCGAGGTGAAGAGAATCATGGGGATCAAGCCTGAAGCATCACCATACGCTCGCCTCGTCGAAATTTACGCGATAGGATCCGAAGAAGAAAAGAAGATGACACCACACTTGAGTTGCGAGATCAACGGAGTTCAATGTAAAGCTTTATGCGACATCGGAGCACAAGTAAGCGTCCTATCTTATAAAATTTACGATAAAGTTCAAGACCACAACCTAGACTTAGCTCCAACATCAACGAAATTAATTATGGGAGATGGTAGAACTATTAAACCTCTAGGTATTGCTTGCAACATGAAAGTAAAAATCTCTAGAAATTATATACCAACCGATTTCTTTGTTATTGATGCTTACCATAGTAATCATGATCACATAATCTTAGGTAGGCCCTTTCTTAAGTTGGTTGATGCCGTGTTAGATGCCGGAGAAGGCAAAGTAACAATGAACCTTAATGGAACAAAGTACACATATAATTTTCTTCGTGCTTCTAAACACCTTACACCCTTTCCTCCGAAGATGAAGAAGTAGAAGAGATAGATAGCCTTTGTTTTGTTGAAACCCTTAGAGACCCGCTGCAAAGAGCGATGGAAAATCAAATTAGTAATCAACAAGATGAAGAACTAGAAGAAGCAACGAAAGGCTTGGAGCCACATGATGGAAGCGAGGAGGAAGGAAAATTCGAAGACATAGGAGAGATTAAACCCGAGGAGCCACAAGCGCCCGACGTAGACCTTAAACCTTTGCCCAAAGGATTAAAGTATGAATTTTTGGGCCTAGACAAGACCTATCCAGTCATCGTGAGCGATGGGTTAAGTCCCGAAGAAAATGAGAGGTTGCTGATTTTATTAAAAAACATAGGAAGGTGATTGGATATTCGATTAATGATCTCAAAGGTATTAGCCCAGCCTTTTGCACTCATCGTATACCAATGAAAGACCAATGTAAGCCCGTAGTGGACCACCAAAGGAGGCTAACCCATGCCATGCGAGAGGTAGTAAAGAAAGAGGTCATCAAGTTACTTGATGCCGGAATCATCTACCCGGTTCCGCATAGCGAATGGGTGAGCCCGGTACATTGTGTACCAAAGAAAGGAGGTTTGACCGTGGTAAAGAATGAGAAGAACGAATTGATACCGCAAAGAACCGTGACCGGGTGGCAGATGTGTATTGATTATTGTAAGCTTAACAAAGCGACGAAGAAAGATCACTTCCCCCTACCGTTCATTGACGAGATGCTCGAGAGGTTAGCAAACCACGCTTATTTTTGCTTTCTCGATGGGTACTCGGGGTTCATGCAAATTCCCATTCACCCGGAAGATCAACACAAGACAACGTTTACATGCCCTTACGAAATGTTTGCATATAGAAGGATGCCCTTCGGTCTATGCAATGCTCCGGCCTCTTTTCAACGTTGCATAATGGCCGTATTTTCAGAATTCATTGAAGAAATTGTCGAGGTGTTCATGGATGATTTTTCCGTTTATGGGAAGACGTTCATGGATTGCTTGGCAAACTTGGAAAAGGTCCTCACGAGGTGTGCGGAGGTAGACTTGGTGTTAAATTGGGAAAAGTGTCACTTCATGGTTAAGCAAGGCATAGTGCTCGGACATGTTATATCCAAGAGAGGCATTGAAGTGGACAAGACTAAGGTAGAGACGGTTGAGCAACTCCCACCTCCGACGGATGTTAAGTCCTTAAGAGCTTTCTAGGCCATGCCGGATTCTATAGAAGATTTATTAAGGACTTCTCAAAGATCACTAAGCCTTTAACGCATCTTCTTCAAAAGGATGTGGCTTTCGACTTTGATGAGAAGTGCCTAGCAAGCATTCCGACCTTGAAAAGTGCGTTGGTGAGTGCTCCCATTATCCAACCTCCGGATTGGAGCCAACCTTTCGAGATCATGTGTGACGCAAGTGACTACGCCGTAGGCGCGGTTTTGGGTCAAAGAAAGGAAGGCCGAGTTCACGCCATTTACTATGCTAGCAAAACTCTTAGTGGGGCGCAATTAAATTATGCCACTACGGAAGAAGGAGTTGCTAGCGGTAGTATTCGCTTTCGAAAAATTCAGATCTTACATCGTGAACTCGAAGGTCATTATTTACACCGATCACGCAGCCATCAAGTATCTCTTGGCTAAGAAGGAAGCTAAACCACGTTTGATTCGTTGGATCCTTCTTCTCCAAGAATTTGATGTTAAAATTCGTGATAAAAAGGGGGTGGAAAATGTTGTGGCCGATCATTTGTCTAGGATGAATCGTGGACAAGATGATAAAGAGCCCATCGAAGATAAGATGAGAGATGACCACCTCTATAGAGTGCTTGATAAAGATACTTGGATGATCGATATCATTCGAGCGATTCGAAAGATGCCTCTCGATCATCTAGACAAAAACTCTCAAAAGAAGATAATCTCCGAAAGTAGGAAATACTTTTGGGATGCACCATACCTCTTCAAACTTGGCAATGATGGAGTGATGAGAAGATGTGTGCCAAGAGAAGAGAGGGTAGAAATTCTAAGGAAGTGCCACTCGGCGGAGTACGGTGGGCACTATAGCCATTTTCGAACCCAAGCAAAAGTATGGTCGGGCGTATTCTTTTGGCCGGAGATGCATGAAGATACTAAAAGATATGTTGCGTCATGCCCCGAATGCCAAAGAACCGGAAACATCTCTCAAAAAAATTCTACGCCTTTGAAATACAACCTACAAATCGACATATTCGATGTATGGGGTATAGACTTCATAGGGCCTTTTAGAAACTCATTTGGATTTGAGTATATCCTAGTCATGGTTGATTATGTATCCAAGTGGGTAGAGGCTATACCATGTCGTAAAGCTTCCACGGAGGAGTCCATTACTATGATCAAGAACGTGATTTTTCATTGTTTCGGTACACCGAGAATCTTGATAAGTGACGGAGGAACTCACTTCACCGGGAAGAATTTCAAAAAGTGCTTGTCCAAGTTGGGAATCGAGCATAGGGTCTCTACGGCCTATCACCCACAAACCAACGGACAAGCGGAAACGTCAAATAGGCAATTAAAAAGCATCCTTAACAAAACCATAGAGAAGGGAGGCAAGGATTGGTCAAATAAATTAGACAGAGCTTTATGGGCTTATCGAACGGCGTTTAAGACACCGATAGGTATGACCCCTTATCAATTCGTCTATAGAAAAGCTTGCCACCTTCCGGTTGAGTTGGAACATAAAGCCTATTGGGCGATTAAAGAGATGAACCTCGATCTCGATGCCGCAGTGGTAAAACGAAGGATCCAAATAAGCGAGCTAGAGGAGATGAGGTTGAAAGCATATGAAAATGCAAGAATATACAAAGAGAGAATCAAAAGGTGGTATGATAAAAGATTGAAAAAGAAAGAATTTAAAGAAGGAGATAAGGTCCTCCTCTACAATTCGAGGTTTAAAACCTTCGGAAAGGGGAAATTGCAAAGCAAGTGGGACGGACCTTATGTTGTGCATTCGGTGCTCTCCAACGGAGCGGTAACCATCATGGATATAAAAGGCGATCAATTTATGGTGAATGGTCAACGGCTTAAGGTTTACTACAAGCCCGACGTTGTGCCCCTTCACCATGTTGATGTCTTCACCATGGAAAAAGAGACCGAACGTCCCGCCTAGGACGAAAAATAAGGCATGAATTTCTGTAAATAGTTTTCTTTTAATTTTCTGGAGTTTCTCGCGAAGATTTACTGTGCCAACTTTTTCCCATGGGCTAAGGAGGTGAAATAAGGGCGGTACGTGAAAAACCGGACCGTCCCGCCCCCGAGACAGGGTGGACCGGCCGGCCCAGGCCGACCGGCCTAGCTGGGTCCCGGCGGCGGTCGTCTCCGATTTTGCCCGAATTGCTCCTTTTCGACTTCCTTCTTTGGTCAGAAAATTTTAAGGGAAGTTTAAAAAGGGAAAATGAGGTTCCCAGGGCTTCCCTCTCTGGACTATTTATTTGGCCAAATTGGGAGCTCGGGAATCAACCCCTTCAATTTTGCACCCTCGCAGTAGTCAATGTGTCCCCAAGGAGCTTAGAGTTGAAGCAAGAAGCCAAGGAGCCATCGATGGAGGAGGCGATGCGATGCGAGCTCAAGCTACCCGTCAAGAGGACCGCACGCATCCGTTGCGGAGGGCGTGTCCCGACCGGAGCTATTGCATCTCGCAACCCCGTCGAAGGAGAGAAGGTCCCTACGCCCATTCGAAGGTCGGCGCGCATCCAAGGCATGAAGCGGAAAGACTACAAGGAGGTGTCGCCCGAGCCTAAGGATTATGGGGGTAGTGACTACTCCGACGATCGCAGCCCGAGCTCATGGGCGGCCGCCGGAAGAGATGATAACGACCTCTACATTTGGGATGAGCAGCCCAAGGAGAGGACTCCCAAAGGCCCCAACGGTGGCGATGACGACGGCAACGATGGCGACAACAATGGTGGTGGCGACGACGGCGGGGACGATGGTGGAGATAATGGCGACGACGACCCCTTCGTATTGCATCTGATGTGTTGTCGAGCTTGTCGTCACTCCATTGCGGACTTCTACACGTCGGTCGATGAATGTCTCCAAGCCATGGAAGCGATGAAGCAGCGTATGGAGGACTTGGAGCGCGTAGTCGAAGACGACTACAAGTTCCTAAACCGTAACGTGCGCAAACTTTTTGGCATGGTTGGAAACATGAGAGGCAAGTGGTGCAATACTTGCTTGAAGTACCACTAGGTCTAGTTTTCCCCTTAGGATTTTTGTAAGATACGACGAGGACGTCGTATGTTTTTAACGTGGGGGAGAGCTAGCTAGCTAGCCTTAGCTTTTGAGTCTCAAAGTTTAGGTTTGGTTTAATCTTCGAGCGAGAATCTTAGAGTTTAATGAGTCTTAGTTTTCGAGTGTGTTTTAAATTTTTACAAGTTTGAAAGTGTCTTAAATTAGTGTTGAGTCAAAGAAAATCAAATAAAAAGAGTCTTTATATATTTTTGTGTCTTGTGTGATGCTTATCTTTATTCACTTGTTTGTTTAATCTTCGATTCTTGATATATGAACATAAGTGTGTGGTTCGAAAAATGTTTACTCGTGGTGCTTACCGGAATTGCTACTATTTAAAGTACCCATACCGCACTTTGATCTCGAGCTTCACATGTTAGTTGTGCTATGTTCGATGCTAAAAGTTGGAGAATTTCAGTTCTGAAAATTATCTTAAAACCCTTGTAATAAAGGTTAGCAAAACCTCTTTTTCCAAGTTGAGAGTAAGAAAAAATCCTATACAAAGCCAATTTATTTTTTTGCTCCACCATAAGTGTGATTAGCACGATGAGTTAGGCTAGGATCCTTCTCTCTTGGGAGTTTTAATTTCGAGCAATGATCATGTTCTTGTACTTATCTTTTGTTGCTAGCCTCGTCATACATTCGGTAACGCGACTTTCACATCGGAAGTCTCGTACATCGCCGAATTCCATACCCAACCATATACATCTCTTTTGTACATCGCATTCCTTGAACACAACCTATTCTCAAAGTTTTGTCTCGTCTCTAGCATGATTTATTTAAAATTTCAGACTGTATGCATGCGAGAAAGAGAGGAGTTGAGAGCTTTGAAAAGTTGTTAAGAGAGAAAAATAAAGAGAAAAAGTATGAGTATGGAAAAGAAAGAAAGAAAGGAAGAAAGAAAAAAATAGATGTGAATGAAAGAAGAAAGAAGAAAAAGAAAAGGAGAAAAGAGGAGGTAGCAATAAAGATATGAGAGGGATGGATCAAGTGAAAGAAAAAAAATAATAAAGTGTAAGGAAGGATGTCACGTTGTTGAGAGACGTAACTTTCATTCTTTTCCAACCATGTGCAATCCGACAACGAGGACGTCATCGGTGCCTTGTAGTCACAATTTTCTTTTGCCCTCGCACATGTCCACCATTCTAAATCTTCTCATCCTTGATATCCCTACATATGGTTAATTCTCATGATCATTGGCTTTGAAAGGTAAACAACCATTAGAGGAAGTTCTTAGTTTGACAATACTTGTGTTGATTGCGCTAGCCTTACCTATAGCTCCACTTTACATGTTATATGAGAGATTTTTGGGAGGTGAGAGTTTTATAAAATTGGTTTAGGATAGCCACCTCATATGAGTGACTTGAGAGAGCTTGGCGAAAGGTTTTTGTCTAATACTTGTTGCAGGAATTTTGTTTTTAAAATCATAAAAACCCTCCGATGGAAGCAAAGAAGTAAGTATGGCCGAATTTGAAGACTTTGAGTGAAGATTTTGAGTTGTGGGGTAAATCTTGACGTGGTAAAGATTCTAAACGCCCATGTTTATGGTTGATGATCATTACATTATGTTTATGTATTAAAGATGAAAGGATTGACTAACTTATGAAGAAGGATAAGTGGTACATGATTACAACACCTTGGACGAAGTTCTTTTACAAGTACTTGCTCGAGGACGAGCAAGAGCTAAGCGTGGGGGAGATGTTGACGGTGTATTTTGGTACACCTAGCATGTTCATTACACTTTGGTTTGGATTTGATTATGGAACTAACCCGCCACTAGGCACACTAATCATATAACAAGTTCATCTATGTGCATGCATTTTAAAGTGTTGTGTTTATGTAGGAAAACATGGACATACGGATTCGCAATAAGTTCAAAGGAGCATTTACGAGTCTTGTTCGTGTTCATGATCTTGATGAAATCACTTCCAATGGTGGCAACGACCGAAGTGTTACGAGGAACACCCCCAGGGATTGAAGCGTAAAAGACCGAACTTCATGCGCGGAGAACCTCCATCTTGGACGTGAGGATGACATCGTCAAAATCATGCAAGTAGAGGGGGCAAAGTGCATAATTACATGAGGACCCACGGGAGCGAAGGGGCGACCGAACCGGGCCGAGGTGGGTCCAGGCCGGTCAGCCCAGGCTGGCAGGACCAGCCCACTTCGGTGGCCGGTTCGGCCCCCCTTTCCTTGCACCCGAAGGATCTTCAACCCTAAAAGCCTGGAGGCGCCACCATCACGAAGGGGGAGAGACATTCGCACCAGGAGGCCATCCACAAGCTAGAGAGAGAGGAGGAGGATCTCCGGAGGGAGATCAACCACCTCGAAGGAGGCACCCTCTCGTGGAGAAGAAGGAAGACACCGTCGGAAGGGAAACCATGATCAACGGTGCTATGTCTAGCACTTTGATGGGGTAATCTTCTTATTCGTCCATGGGTTGTAATCGATCTTGAGATGTAATCATACTTTGTCGGATTATCTATCTATCATCTTGTGTTGAATATACTTTAATGCTTAAGGTTAGCTACCATGCCGTAAAGGGAGTATGAGCTCCAATGCTTCCTTGGATCCATTCAATACGCCGTGTCCATCATAAGTCTAGTCATGAATACCTTCGCGTAGTGACAGTACGAGAGGAGGGAAAGGGTGAAACCGTGGTCACAACCCCCGATAGATTAGATTGGTTTAATATCTTTAATTGATTGCATGATCGCAGACCCATGGGCGAGTGTCTTTTATCTTGATATCTTAATCGTTCTCTCTAGTGTAGTTTAGTTGTTTTCTAGTATAATAGTAGTTAGGGTTTTAGTAGCTAGTGCTTAGAAGTAGATTGAAAGCTTGTAATCCCCTTGCTCCGCGGATTGATAAGAACCTTGGGAATCCCGTGGTGAAAAAGGTGTGGGGTCCGTACGCTTGCGGATCGTAGAGGGATACGTCTTTTATCCGTCAACATGTACTCCTATGAGAAGAAGGAACCATATAGCTAGATGTAGATCTAGAGAAGAAGGAAGCAACTTGAAGTGAGGAGGACCGAAAGGCCTCAGTGCCTTTTTATAGAAAAAACAAGGAAGGGATAAGATCAAGAGCACAGGAACGGCCGGGAAGGTTCCCAAGACGGTCAAGACGGCTGGGAAACTGTTGCTGGTCAATTGCTGAGAGTAGAGCTGCAGAGGTATAGTGATTCCAATGTAGAATTAAATGATACGCGGAGTAAGCAAACATCGTCTCCAATGGCCATGTTTGGATGGTAGATGTTAGTGTTACTGTTAGTGGTAGTTTTTAACACCTCCAAATTAACACATGTGTTTAGCTCCAAAGTGTTAGTTTTGGTGTTAGTTTGCTACAAACTAACACTAACACCTCCATCCAAACATCCAATGTAGTCATCATCTCCAAAAAAAGAGAGGAAGGGATAAGATCAAGAGCACAGGAAACAGGAAGAGGTTCCCATGACGATCAATGGCAAAACTGTTGCTAGTCATGGCTGAGAGCAGAGCTACAGATGTAGTGATTCCAATGAAGAATTAACTGATACGCGGGGTAACAAAACATCGTCTCTACGCGAATTAGCCAAACATCGTTTCTAATGGACAATTAAATGATAACACGGATTAGCCAAACGTCATCTCCATTGCATACTTAAACCGTGTTTGGAAACAAATCTCTTGTATCTTCTCCTTCCAAAACAATTAGATCCCTGCCCCTTCATCTCTACCCGCGAAAAACAGCAACTGCCTACTCCTCATCGTCACCATTCCCGGTCGGAGATGGATAGCATGCCGGGAAGAAGCACGCGGCACCAGCCGTCATCGCTGCTGCTGGGCCTCCCTCAAGACCTCCGCATTGAGATTGTGGCGCACGTCGGTGCGACCTCGGAGCGGCCCTTGGCTGACCTCCGCAACCTACGCGGTACTTGCTCGACCATGCGCCACGTGTGCGGCCACAGCGACGTCGGCAAGCGTTTGTCGATAGAGGGGATACGAGATGAGATTTCTTGGGTGTGGAACCCCACTGCTTACAAAGCATTCCTTGCTATGCTGACCGGTCTCGGGAATCTGGAGGCTTGTTTCCTCTCCGGAATCAAAGCCTTCTTCATCGAACACAGGGGATACAATGATCTCCGGCGCGCTGCCGAGGGTAGGCACGATGCGACAGCCTATCTATATGCCATCTTTCTCTACAGAGACAATGGCGGTGCCGCCGCCGACGACACCGCGAAGGGGTACATGAGGCGGGTCGCGGGCAGCGGCAGTACGACGTCATCGAGATGGCTGAGCAACAAGGGGTGTCTGCCTTTGCATGAGAAGGCCGCGCGTGCGCTCCACTACTCGACTTGGCACATTTAGGGTGAACCGCTGCCGCCTCCGGCACAGGTGCGAGGCGATCAGTGCGCAGGCACCGGCGGCGGCTGCGGTGTGGAAAAGGGATGGCTTTGAATTTCTCTGTTTTGTAGTGAAGACTGTAGACTGCGCTGCGAAATGGTGAAGTTCGCACAGAGAATAGGAAATCAGTAGTAGTAGATTAGCTTTTCTATGATGCTCGGATTATCTGTGTAAAATATTGGGAGACCAGCAAATCCGACGGGTTATCAGCCTCGTGTCGCTAATGAGTGTGGGGCCCAGTTCTATTCAAATGAAGAACAATTCCCATTTCTCCTTTTAATCTGCAATCAAATGTTGTAACAAGTATTTTTTTCATCATTATTAGTCCAAATTTGATACTTTTTTCTAAATTTTTCTAAAATCACCTTCTATTCATTAATTTCATTGTTTACTGTACATTCCATTTGTTGAGTGATGTTTATATGCCTTATTTTGTTCTTTGTAAGTACAACATACAAATAATATTTGTTTTACACAACCATTAGTGATGGAACTTTACATTTCATAAGCTTAAAGTGAACACAAGGTTTTGTTAAGTTTTCAAATGCATATGAGTTCGAACATGTTATAAAGTGTGAAAAACTTTAATGTTCAAGCAAACATTCTAGGAAACTATGTGAGAGATGAAGACATTTGTACACAATATATTATTCCTTCATCTAAACCACTTGAAATTTCGAAGACAAGTTTAGGTACCCAAATTATGTTTCCATGTCAATTTGTAGATTTTTTGGAGCAAATTTGATGTTATTAGAATTATTATATAATTACCATGGGGTGTAAAAATGAAATATATGAATTTTGGGCACACAAGTTTGACTATTGATATTTTATTCAAATACTGAATGTCTAAATATGAATTGTTCGTATTTTTATGATTTTTTAGGTGTTGTTTTATGGGCTCTAATAATTCAGGGAAGCAAGTTTCATTCCAAAAAAAATTGTGACAGGCCCACGCGTCAGCGTCAGCAGCCAATATAAAAAAGATAATCATTGCCTGCCCGCCCGGACCCAACTGCCAACAAATGCGATCCGGGTTCACTAACCATCGTCGCCAATGACACTGGCCCACGCGTCAGCGTCAGCGTCAGCAGATCTAATTCATCACAACAGATCTCCAGTTAATCTCGCGTATATTAGATCGAGTTCATGACATACAAAATCTAACAACCAAGCTAGTTAACTAAGCAGTTCATGATCGACAGACAAACTAAGCAGTTCATGTCCAAGAACCGGACGAAGACACAAAAGCACACAAACATTATTGTTACTAATTGGTAGAGGAGTCTAATTAGTCGGAGTCCCGCCGTTGCCGCCTTGGCCGTCGTCGTCGTCGTCGTCGCCGTGGCTGCCGTCGTCGCCGTCGGAGCCACCGTCGTCGAAGAAGAAGTGGCAGCGGGAAGCCCGCTTGACCACGGGGAGGTTCTCGAGCTTCTCAGCCAACCCGTGGATCCTGAAGGCGAGACCCTTCAAGGTCGGGTCCTTGTACGCATCATGATGCGCCTTGATGTCGAAGGCCTCGCCAACACCTTCAAGCTTTCTGAAGGCGCTCCCCGAGCGCCTCGGCGGCGAACTTATTGTCGCCGAAGAGCAGTTCCTCGTCGGCGTCCTTGGCCACCGACTCCTTCCCCTTCTCCAACTTCTTCCGACGACGGCTTTTGTCGTCGTCGTCCTCACTTCGTCCCCGCTTCGACGGCGGTGGGCTCCTCGACGCCATCTCCTCCTTCTCTGAAGGACCGATACGGCGAACCAGAGAGGGGGGAGTGAACGGGAGCCGATAAAAATTCTTCTCGAAGGAGATGAAAGCTCCAATAAGATGAACATGGCTTCCAACACACGTCACCGACTCACTACCCAAATTGGCCAAGCCCACGTAGCCACTGGAGTTCCACTGGACCTAGGAACCAACACACAACCTTCCGACCCGAGAACGCAGCGGAACACCAAACCTCGAGTCTACAGACCAACACCGGTCAGACCGGTGAGCACCACCGGTCGACCGGTCCCTCGCTGGTGAACCGAGCAACTTTCACAAAGTGGCTCCACACCGAAAGACCGGTGAGACACACCGGTTAGACCGATCCAAGCCCGAAAGCTCCCAAAGCACCAAACAGCCAACCGACCACCAAACTAACCCAAACTCGAAATAGCAGCAACACAGACAACAGCGAACACACCCCGAGACGTTCACCCGAGCAAAAATCCACCGAGGGTTGCACCGGTCGACCGGTGTAGCCCGGCGGCTCGGGATGAACAACGACCCGCGGGTCAACTCCCCCAAATCCAAACCTCGATCTCCCGAATTGCTCCACGGACTTGAACAAGACTTTTGGGATATTAGGAACACCTCATGAGGAGTCCATAGCCAAGTTTAATCCCACCAAAACTCGTCCAAAAAGGAGGAATCGAAGAAATCCCGCCAATAGCACCACAAACCCTAAAACTCAGAAAACCCCAAAATCGAGCCCCTTTACTCACGGATTTGGGAGGGGAATCACAGCCCAAAGAACCACGAAGGGTTCCCACAAATTTCCCCCATCAAATCCCCAAGAGAAAGGTCCCGAAAACAACCCAAAGAAATCACCAAGAGAGGGCTCCGAAAATCACCACCAAGAACAACTGGAAACAACACATCCAAACCTTGACGAACCACGCCGAATCATCTATACATGCAACAAAGGTTCTTACAAGCCCTAGCTTGCCACCCGATCATCCAACCCTCTCACAAGATCTCACCATGAAGCTCTTAAGCTAGTCCTATTGAAATCCTAAGGAAAATAGGAAGGAAAATAGGAAAACAAATGAGCTAGGGTTCCAAGAGTTAGCTGCCATCCTCTCACCTCTTGGGTTATATGGAGGCAACCGAAAGTCTAAAATACCCTTCTCTAACAACTAGGGATACAAGCCCCTCAAGGGCGGTTTTGGAAGACTTGAAGCTCTCTCCATCGAACGGATGCGTGGCGACCGCAACCTCGCTTAGCCTCGACGCAAGCCTTGCGATCTCGACGCGTGTCCTCCGCTTCGAAGATTCCGGACCGCGTCATCGCACGCCGGTCGACCGGTGCTCCTCACCGCCGGTCGGATCGGTACCCACCGGTCGGACCGGCGCCTCCGGCACCGCTGCAAAGACCGTCTTCGGTTCTTTGGTCTTGGCTTTGTGGATAAACCAAGGAACCCGGTGGTTTTCTCGGTGAACCACCGGAAACCCCGCGAACTCGGTGTAGCCTCCGCCAATCTCCACTCATGACTTGGCTCCCACGTAGTCCCGGCTCGACCTTGGTTTTGAGGCTCAACCAAGAAACCGTCCATGACTTCATCTTGTTGTTCATGCCACCATGCGGCCCGCACTTGACCCCCGCTGGCCACCGGTCCCTCGAATGAAGCCTACTTGTCTTCTCCACACCTGGAGGCCTCACCAGTGACGACCTTTCGCGCTTGTTCTTCACCTGCACCAACACCAGTCAAGCCGCAACCTGCACCTGCAATACTTAGCCAAGAATTAGTCCACACAACGTTGTCAATCACTCATCACACAAGGAAGCGACCATCCACCGGTCCTCGAACCACACATGGTCCTCAATCTCCCCCTTGATGAGTGCATTGACAACACCCACACGAAAGTAACAAGAGAGAAAAGAAAAAGAAAAGAAATGAACAAAAAGAAACTCCAACAAGCGATCGAAAGCCAAACAAAGGCAAAGAGCAAGATCACTTGAAGAAGACAAGTCTCGGACCCCTTAGGCAAGGGCAACGGCTCGACACATCCGAGACAAAAACAAAGCTCAAGCAAAGAGCGTGAACCACCAAAACAAAGCTCGAAAAACCACAAAGAGCTCCCCCCCGCACACATGCAAGCTCCCCCTGAACCAATGCACCTCCCCCTAGACGAATGCATGCAAACCAGTAGAAAACCGGCAGTGCAAAAGAACTTCACCACACCGATCGGACCGACCATCACCACCGGTCATGCCGGTGCCTAAGATGTGCACAGGATCAGCACTCACACCGGTCAGACCGGTGACCTCGACCGGTCAGACCGGTGCACAACGAGCCCGCAAATGGCTCGAAACCACTCGAAAACCTTCTAAAAGTGTCCAAGAAGCCATTTCAAGCTCAAACTTCTCCCCCTTGTTGGCAATGCATGAATCAAGCCAAAAATGCAAAATTTTCAACCTAGAGCTTCTCAAATAGACAAAATTCAACAAAGAATGCTACACATGTCCAAATGAGCAAGTTAGATACTCTACGGCTTTGAATCGATCTCAACTACAAGATCACCAAGTTTCACAACCATTGGACGAAGCTAAGATGGATTTGGGCAATTTTGCGAAAAACTTGCCTCTCATGAGCAAAGTCCTAAACATGATCAAAGCATATCAAAATAGCAACGCCACACAAACTTCATGCTAGGACAGCCATTCTAATCATAAGACCATCACAAACACCCACAAGCACCTCATGTCATGTCAAAGCCACCGAGCCATGTGCCTACTTCTATGTATGAGACTTCTCATTGGTAGGCATCATGCAACAGTTTAGCACCCAAAGCAAATTAAATTCAGCACATATGACATGGGAGCACATTTTCCAAGCATTTTTCATTCCATTTTCAGATTTATAATTGGTACATGAAATGTCTTTACGACAAAAAGGAACTTATGCCCCTCCACAAGATGAAGCAAGAGGGCTAAACATTCATGATGGCAAATGAGCCTTTGGCCCCATATGATCAATAAACTAGCTATCCAACCACAAAATAAGCATAGCCAAGCCACTAAAACATGTCAAGATCATATAAAGGCATTTACACATGAGAGAGCATGCATGTGACATTTTCAAAAACATAGCTATCAACCATGGATTATTCATCAAGATCATCAAGAGCTAAGCCAAACTAACCATAGCATACCAAACAAGCTCACAAAGACATAAATAGCATTCCATGGTGAACAATGTATATGAGAGAAGCTTTTCCTAACCAATGCATATGATACAAAATGAATGCAATCTAAGATACAAGGATGCATATACATCATGTTACATATGCCATGCCAAATGAAAGAAATGCACAAAGGAAACTATACATATGCTACAAAGGAGCTCCCACACAAAACTCATGAACCACCGGCTCCTCGAGGGGAGGCAAAAAGGGCTCAACACCACCGGCAAAAGAGCAAAGGAGCACAAAACTCACAAGCTCCCCCTAAACTCATGCATTAAGGCCAAAGAGCATACAAAGCTCACCTTACACACATGAGATAGGGCAAAGAGCAAAAGAAACAAGTGGCTTGACCAAGGCCACATACTTGAAGGTCACAAATACACTCACCTTTATCATTTCTTCACAATTCACTCATCCTTGTCCACCATCCCCGAAAGTGATGCACCTACATGTCACCACCGGGATATGAATCCGAAGAACCACCCCCCGATATCAACCAAATGTTCTCCGGGTCATCCACCTGCAACTCAAAACCAAGAGCGAGAGCGAGCAAACGACTCAACACTGGGGTTAGTTCCAAAAGTGTAAAACCAGTGCCTAGCCATTTGCTCGAAAGTGGGGTTAGCACAAACCAAACCATCTTTCCTACCAAAGCTACCTCCATGAACACCACCACGGTAACCACAATGAGGTAACCAAACCTCTCTACCTAGAGGAGGACCAAAACCATGAAAGAAAACCCGTGGACCGTCCCTCCTCTTATTCTCAAAACTACGGATCCTCTCATCCCCGTATTGAGCACGAGGAGGAGAATGCCTAGCAACCTGACCTCCTGCAAACTTTCCGGACCAACCACCGAACCACGACCTCCCGAACCAAACTTGTATGAGCACGAAACCCAAACTGCCGCTCGTCCGGGCCTCGCACCGGTCCGACCGGTGCCTCTCACCATCCGACCGGTGTAGCCCGGCCAGCAGCACCTCCAACAGCCTTTCGCTCTCCCCAAACCGGAACTATCCTCACACTCGCCTTGGCCCTGGGCAACTGCACACGAGGCTCAAGTACACCATCGGAAGGGTGGTACTTGTCCTTGTTAGCCCACTCCTTGTCCATTCTCTCCTCATGCTTCCTCTTGAAGCAAAACGCTCTCTTGTCACCATCCTTTCCACAAAACTCACAATGGAAACGGATTGATCTGGGCTTAGGCTTGGGGTGAGGCTCTTCACAAGGCTTCTCACTTGGTTTCTCACTAGGCTTTTCACTTGCCTTCTCACTCGGTTTTTCTCTCGGTTGATTTTGCTTGGATGCAAACTTGTCTTTGGGTGTGGGTTGAGGTGGAACTGAAACATTCCCAAATTTCCCTTCTCTCTCACCACTGCCCTCACCAACCTTATCCAATCCCAAAGTCCAACCATCAAAGCGCTTACTGCTAGCAATCATCATACCAAGCTGTGGTTCTTGACTCGACAACCAACTCAGCGCTTCACGCAACTTATCATTCTCATCTTGCAAGCGACCAACACATTTTGCAAGATCCAAATTTTTCATAGCATGCAACTCAGATGTAGAACCAGAAGTAGGAATAGGCACTTTCAAATCAGCCTCAAGCGGAACAATGCGTGAACGAAGCTCAACAATTTTCTCATGCAAAGTAGGGCAAGAAGTGCAAGCACCAAGCAAAGTGGGTCTAGATTGTAGCTCAGCCCAACTCAACCCTAAGCACATCTAGTTCCTCACACTTGGAGGCATACTTCTCCCTAAGATCGACCAAGTCGGCCAGAAAGCAGAGCAATCAAGACAATCGTTCTCATCGAAACAACAGGGCTAGCCTTAAGAGAATCAATTTCAAGCTTGCTATCAAGAACCCGTGTTTCTAGCTCAGCCACTCTAGGCCTAGCATCCTCGAGCAAAGATCTAAGCTCCTTCCTAAGCTTCTTAGCCTATCTAAGCATGTAATCGCGATTATCAAGCAAGTCAACCAACTCCTCATTCTCCTTGCGCAAAGAAGAGAGCTCATCACATACCTCATCCTCGTAATCCAAGTCCGAGGCGTCCTTCCGGCTTCTCTTGTCGCTCGAACCGCGAGCCATGTCGCGAAGTCGTCCTTGAGGCTTAGACCCGTCACACAAAGGCCGTTGAGATACTTGCCGAGGTTCTTCTTCTTCTTCTTCTTCTTCTTCTTCTTCTTCTTCTTCTTCTTCTTCTTCTTCTTCTTCTTCTTCTTCTTCTTCTTCTTCTTCCTTCCTCCTCCTCTTCGTCTTCATTACTTGAGCTTGAAGACGTGTCCTCGGAATCGGACTCGATGTCGCTTGATCTCTTCATCTTCTCTCGAGACCGAGCCTTCTTCCCATGATCATGATCCTTCTTCTTGATCTTCTTCCTCTTGTCCATGAACTTGTGCTTGCGTGGTTGTTCACCTTCGGACACTTGGCGAAATAGTGTCCAGCCTTGCCGCACTTGAAGCATGTCCTCGTGTTCCTCCTCATGTTCACCCGGTTCTCGTGCAGCCTCTCGAACCGCCTCGTCAGGAGCGCCAGCTCGTCCTCTCCAAGCACGTCGAACTCCTCATCTGGCATAGACATCAAAGAGGACAAAGAGAACATCCTGGTGGATGGGTTAGTGTTAGTCTTTCCTTTCGAACCACCAACGAGGGCAAGACTATGGGAATCAGTCGGACCCTCGAGCTTGGCAGTCATGCCCCTATCCACCTCAGCCGACTTGAGCTTCGAGAACAGCTCGTTCACCGTCGCAGTGTCATACTTCTCTCGACTCCACAATGGCCTCGAACTCCCCCCCCCCCCCAAATCGTACAATCCAAAGAGTGTAAGAGCTTGACCGCTCTACCATGATCATCGTACGGAGCATGTCCACATTGGCCCTCATGTTGTTCACAACCACCGTGAACCTCTCGAAACAAGGCATCGATGGACTCACCGGGGAGATGAGTGAAGTTCTCGTGCTCTCTGCGGTAGGTCGCATACATCCGTGCCCGAACCCCGGGCATTCCCAACATGAGCCTCCTTCAAAGACCGACCAAATTCTACAAGACAAGTGCTCGGTGTGCACCCGATCGAACTCGGGGCCGGCACAAAGTACGAAACAAGTAGTCAACCGCCTTATTGTTGGCGTCGAATCCGTCCCTCGATCTCGGAGCGAGGAAGTCCATCGCCGGACATAGCCTCGTGTCCACCGTGACATCCCAAAGGATCCGACCCTTTCCACGGAGGAACGCACCCATCCGCTTGCTCCACATCCGGTAGTTCTTGCCATCGAAGTGTGGAGGACCCGAACCCCGTTCTCGGTACGCCGTCCTTGGATCTTAGACTCGGTTAGAGTCAACAAAGACCCGAACCCGCTCCGATACCACTTAAAGGACCGATACGGCGAACCGCAGAGAGGGGGGAGTGAATGGGAGCCGATAAAAATTCTTCTCGAAGGAGATGAAAGCTCCAATAAGATGAACACGGCTTCTAACACACGTCTCCGACTCACCACCCAAATTGGCCAAGCCCATGTAGCCACTGGAGTGCCACTAGACCTAGGAACCAACACACAACCTTCCGACCGAGAACGCAGCGGAACACCAAACCTCGAGTCTACAGACCAACACCGGTCGGACCGGTGAGCACCACCGGTCGACCGGTCCCCGCCGATGAAACCGAGCAACTTTCACTAAGTGGCTCCACACCGGTCGACCGGTGAGACACACCGGTTGGACCGGTCCAAGCCCGAAAGCCCCCCAAAGCACCAAACAAAGCCAACCGACCACCAAACCGACCCAAACTCGAAACGGCGGCAACACAGGACAACAACGAACACACCCGTACGTTCACCCGAGCAAAAACCCACCGAGGGTTGCACCGGTCGACCGGTCAAGAGCACCGGTCGACCGGTGTAGCTCGGGCAGCTTGGGATGAACAAGACCCGCGGGTCAACTCCCCCAAATCCAAACCTCGATCTCCCGAATCGCTCCATGGACTTGAACAAGACATTGGGGATATTAGGAACACCTCATGAGGAGTCCATAGCCAAGTTTAATCCCACCAAAGCTTGTCCAAAAAGGAGGAATCGAAGAAATCCTGCCAAGAGCACCACGAAACCTAGAACTCAGAAAACCCCAAAATCGAGCCCCTTTACTCACGGATTTGGGAGGGGAATCGCAGCCCAAAGAACCACAAAGGATTCCCACAAATTGCCTCCATCGAATTCCCAAGAGAAAGGTCCCGAAAACAACCCAAAGAAATCACCAAGAGAGGGCTCCGAAAATCTCCACCGAGAACAACCGGGAACAACACATCCAAACCTTGAGGAACCACGCCGAATCATCTATACATGCAACAAAGGTTCATACAAGGTCTAGCTTGCCGCCCGATCATCCAACCCTCTTACAAGATCTCACCATGAAGCTCTCAAGCTAGTCCTATAGAAATCCTAAGGAAAATAGGAAGGAAAAATAGAAAAACAAATGAGCTAGGGTTCCAAGAGTTGGCTGCCATCCTCTCACCTCTTGGGTTATATGGAGGCAACCGAAAGTCCAAAATACCCTTCTCTAACAATTAGGGATACAAGCCACTCAAGGGCAGTTTTGGAAGACTTGAAGCTCTCTCCATTGGACGGATGCCCGGCGACCGCAACCCTCGCTTAGCCTCGACGCAAGCCTTGCGATCCCGACGCGTGACCTCTCGCTTCGAAGATTCGGACCGCGTCGTCGCACACCGGTCGACCGGTGCTCCTCACCGGGCCGGACCGGTCGGACCCACCGGTCGACCGGCCCGGCACCGCTCGCAAAGACCGTCTTCGGTTCTTCGGTCTTGGCTTTGTGGATCTACCAAGGAACCCAGTGGTTTTCTGGTGAACCACCGGAAACCCCGCGAACTCGGTGTAGCCTCCGCCAATCTCCACTCATGACTTGGCTCCCACGTAGTCCCGGCTCGACCTTGGTTTTGAGGCTCAACCAAGAAACCGTCCATGACTTCATCTTGCTGTTCATGCCACCATGCGGCCCGCACTTGACCCCCGCCGGCCACCGGGTCCCTCGAACGAAGCCTACTTGTCTTCTCCACACCCCGGAGGCCTCACGGTGAGGACCTTTCGCTCTTGTTCTTCACCCGCACCAACACCCGTCAAGCCGCAACCCGCACCCGTAATACTTAGCCAAGAATCAGTCCACACAAGTTGTCAATCACTCATCACACAAGGAAGCGACCATCCACCGGTCCTCGAACCACACATGGTCCTCATTCTCTCGGTGACTGAAGATTTGTAGTGGTGAATCGCGAGGAGGATGAAGAAGTGAAGAAAAAGATGATAAGCTTATGGAAGAAGCAGGGGAGAAAGCAGGGGAGGGCGACTGGGCGAGGGAGTTATATTGACAAGACGCAGAACCGTCAGGTGCCTCGGCCCCCACCCACTACTCCATTACTGCTAGTACGTGCCACTCAATTGCGCATCAGGCTCCATCTCGGGCGCGAAGCCACGCGTCGCCTTTCACTTAGGCGGGAAGGAGAAGGGGCGGGGCAATGGTGTCGGGCTCACTTGTCAATGGCAGCAGCCAAACTGCGGTGCCTTTTCAATTTCCATTTATTATTCTATAACGACATGGTCGAGGCGCCATCTTCCACCTTCAACCCTCGAGCTGCTCGTCGCCTCCTTCAACTTCAATCCTAGTCGCCAACTTCATCCCTCTTCAACTTCAATCCTCCTTGCCACCTTCATCCCTCGTCGCCGCCAACTTCAACGCTCGTCGCCATTCAAATTCCAAACTCCGTCGCTGTGCTATTTCCTCCATTCTCCTTGATGGTCGCCGCGGTGTGCTTGATGCTGCTGCTGCCAGATGAACTTCTCACCAAGATCATCATCCACTCCATCAAGGATGTGGCCGTTTTCCATTTTCTAAACCTTCGCAATAAAATTTGCAGCACCATCTGGCACATCTGCAACTCCGATGAGGTACTACTGCATGTGTCGCTGCGTGATCTTCGTTCGGCGTGCAAGAATTGCTACGTCAGGTCGTGCTTTGAGCGGCGCTTCCGCGAGGCCAATCATCCGGAGGCATTGTGCTTCGAGGGGTTGGTGAGGTTGATGAGGCGGCAGAACCACGATAAGGGTCTAAAGCTCATCGGAGATGCCACTGCTGCTGAAGACTCCGATGCCAAGTACTTTTTAGCAATAATGAAGTACTGTTGCAACCCGGCAGACCCCGAACCATGGCACTACTCCAAGAAATCAGCGGCGGCTCGTCGCCCCCTGACGGCCGATGGAAGAACCACAACCTGCAGTAGTTGCGTTACCTCGTCAAGCAGGATCTCGACAACATTGCGTGGTTGTACTGGCTTGATGACGGTGACGACGACGACGACATTCCGTTGCTGCCCGTCCAGAATCCCATTCCGTTGTTGCCCGTCCAGAATCCCCACATCTGCATTTGGGAAGCGGGATGTAGGTGCTACAGGCCGGATACCAAAGATATCATCCACTACTGCAGCGCCGAGTGTCGCATCCGTCATGAGTTCGACCTGTGGACGCGTAAATTCTGCCCCGCCGTGGAGTACGCCGTCAGCAGGATGAACATCGGGATGTAGGCGCAAGCATAAACATGAACATTATTTATCTTGAATGTAAATTATTAGATATTACTAAATGCGGATTTGATTTTATCGGGAAGTCGGGATGTCGGCGGTGCCCTCTGCTTCCTCCTTTGTGCTATTCAAATGACTATGGGGGCCAGTTCTATTCAAATGAAGAACAGTTCACATTTCTCCTTTTAATCTGCAACCAAATGTTGTAACAAGTATTTCTTCGTCGTTATTAGTCCAAATTTGATACTTTTTTTCTAAATTTTTCTAAAATCACCATCTATTCACTAATTTCATTGTTTAGTGTACATTCCGTTTGTTCAGTGATGTTTATATGCCTTATTTTGTTCTTTGTAAGTACCACATACAAATAATATTTGTTTTACACAACCATTAGTGATGGAACTTTACATTTCGTAAGCTTAAGGTGAACACAAGGTTTTGTTACGTTTTCAAATGCATATGAGTTCGAACATTTTGCAAAGTGTGGAAAACTTCAATGTTCAAGCAAACATTCTAGGAAACTATGTGAGAGATGTAGACATTCGTACACAAGTATATAATTCCTTCATCTAAACCATTTGAAATTTTGAAGACAAGTCTAGGTACCCAAATTATGTTGGCATGTCAATTTGTAGATTTTTTAGAGCACACTAGATGTTAGTAGAATTATTACATCATTAACATGGGATTTAAAAACGGATTCTAAGAATCTTGGGCATACAAGTGTGACTTTGATATTTTATTCAAATACTAAATGTCCCAATACGAATTGTTCGTATTTTTATGATTTTTTAGGTGTTGTTTTATGGGCTCTAAAAAATTAGGGAAGCAAGTTTCATTCCAAAAAAATTGTGACAGGCCCACGCGTCAGCGCTAGCAGCCAATATAAAAAAGATAACCGCTGACCCAACTCCCAAAAATGGTGATCCGGGTTCACTAACCATCATCGCCCATGACACTGGCCCACTTGTCAGTGTTAGCAGGCGAACCGTGTGCGGGCTGCTCAAAATTTCCCACCTATATTTACTATAGTGCCCATGAAATTCCAATTGCTGCACAGAGCCATCAAGGGCACGCCGGTAGTTTCATTAAACACAATTACGCGCGTCGTTCATATTCGGCTCCTCGCTAGACAGATCCACAACGCCCGCATTCTCCCCACCACCGCTGCCAGTCGCCCCGCTCGCCTTCGCCGCTCTCTCCCCGCCGCAGCCCTGCTCTTCTCCAGCCCCACCACTCCTTGCGTGACAAAGGTGACGAGGACGCGGTTACTGGCGTGCGGACGTACGTCCGGCCAACCTAAAGACGGTTGATGCGGATCCATCAACGTCGTCCCCGGCCACAACGACGAGCAGGCCGGCCGCCTCGGCCACAAGCGCCGTGGATCCGGCCCCTCCGACCATCACAAGAACAACTACTTCATTCGCGACAGAGGTTAGTCCTGCTTGAACCCCCAACACCCTCTCTCTCATCGGCCACCAAAATCAATCTACTATATATTCATGTCAATGTGGATTAATTAGGGAGACATGCCTAGATAGTTCATCTTTAATTGATTGACTGTGGTTTTGATTGATGGATTTTGTTGCCCCAAGTCTGTGTGAATGAATTGTTGCTAACAGATGTAGTTATATGAACTATTGAAAATCATTTTCATGTTCCTTCTGCTATAAGTTTTGCACTGTAAATTCATGAAAAGCATAAAGAATGTTAGCATACTTTAATTCTGTTATGCCTTGAATGCAGTGACAACTAGACTGTCTTATGCTTTGTTGTGAGTGTTAATTGTTTCACTACTGTCATGTATATATTGCTATTGTTGGTGTCATGATGTGTTGTGAGTGTTGTTTCACTACTGTCATATATAATGTCATGACCATTGCTTTATCCACCTGTTGCATGTATATATGGAACACACAATCTATCGCTGCTCAAGTTGGACAAGGAACCAGTTGAAGGAATTTATTCTCTGCTTTGATATATAAGCATATTGTTGTGTCCCTGTCAAAATGGTTAGAACTTATCCCTGCATGCTAATTAAGTAAAATATGAACTGTGTATGTCTATGCTGATTTTATTTACGACTGTATCAGCTATTTTGCCTGTCAGAGAAAAGGAATTTATCTAATAAGAATTAAGTTTAGATTTTCAGTCTTGCTTACGTTGCTCTACTGACAAACCTGACATATCATCTATGCAGTCTCCCACAACAACAAACCCTACCTCCAGTGCATCATCACAGCCCATCGTCGGTGAACCTTCTTCACAGGGTCACTCCACACAGACTGCTGCGAGTAGTACTCGATCCCGCGGGTCAAGGACACAAACCAAATGGCCACGAGACAAGTTGACTGCAACTGGACTTGATGTCAATTTTTGGCCTACCCCAGATGCTGCGAGGGATAGATTTGTATTGGTTTGTGGTCTCATTGCTCGGGAGAGGGTGTCAATCAACAAGGCGGTTGATGATCTCTCACCAATTGAAAAGGACCATATGTTTACAGTTTTAGACGAAAAGCTAGATTACCCAGCCAATATGGAAGAATCTGTTCGCAAGAAGGCAGTTAAGGCAGCTATATCACAGATTGGAACCTTGCAACGGCGGTTCAAGGCTCATTTAAGAAAAAAATATGTGAGTGAAGAGGAGACTCCCTTTGCGAAGCATGCCTTTTTGCAAAGAACAAGATCGAGACATGTTTGTGCAGGAAACCAATTCTCCTTCATTTCAGCAATTGAGCCAGGAGATGAAACAAAAGAGAGCATTGCATAATAAGCCACACAAGACAGGCAGAAAAGGTTATCGTGGTAAAAGGAAAGAGTGGGAGGAGGAGGATGCAAAGCTCGCTGCCGAAGGAAAACAGAACCCTTGGGACCAATTTCCTGGACGTTCGAGACCTTATCTGCGGGCAAGGGTAGGGAAGAAGAAGAAGAATACTAGTGAAGGAAGCGGGGGCATAACATTTAGTAACCCCCGCGGTGGTGGGGGTAGCGAGAAGGGAGAAAACACTTGCAGCTCGGGGTAGCGATGATCCTCACCGCGCACTTGAGACTCCGCAGCATCGAGGTCGGGTCCAAGGCGTGTCTAGTTCACTTGGTTGGGGTAAAGGGTTTGGTGAAGAGTTCGCCGGAATGTACAAGAATAAGAGGAACAAGAGGTTTGATGCTCATGATGTGATGACAGACGAAGGATCGGATGGCGACTAGAGAGGGGGGGAGTGAATAGGAGCCGGTAAAAATTCTTCCCAAAGAACCCGCCTATGTCCTACTCAAATCCCGGTCACACACAAGCGATGGATCGAATCACGCACCAATCGCCAAGACCACGAGGTTATGGATCAACCTCTAGCCTTAGGAACGATTCCTAGAAGCACACGCGGAAGCACTAGAAAGGGAAAGAAGGAATCGAAACAAACAAAGACCGCACAAAGCCTCGGCGGACCGTCCGGCCCGGGCAAGCGGACCGTCCGCGATGGACCGCGCGGACCGTCCGACCTCGCTCTCGCGGACCGTCCGCGCCGACGTCCGCGGACCGTCCGGCCCTTCCCGCGGACCGTCCGTTAAATCACACGAACGAACCAAAGCCACACACGACCCACGGACCGTCCGCGGGGAGCACGCGGACCGTCCGCCAAGCACCCGCGGACCGTCCGCCCGACACCGCGGACCGTCCGAAACTCCGTCCAACCAAAAACCAAAATCGCGACGGATCGAAACAAAGGACGAGCAAGAACGCGAAGAACACGGGACGAACACGGCCCACGCGGACCGTCCGCGACCCCCCGCGGACCGTCCGCCGTGCGGACAGAGCGAAAACAGCCCGACCCCCGAAAGTCAACTCCCCCAAATCATCATCGGATTTCCCAAACGGTTGAAGCTATGGAGACAAGGGTTTGGGGACTTGAAAAGCGACACACAAGGATGCTATAGCCCAAAAATCTTGCCTCCTAACTCCCTAAATCACCGGAATCGCGAATCCTTTGAGCACCACCAAAAGCTAGAGCACCGAACGAAAACTCACGAATCGAAGTGGTTTCCGGCGTTTGAGGGCACAAGATCAAGCACAAAGATGCACAAGACATCTATCCATGTTTCCCTCAAAGAAATCCGGGGAGAAACCCACTCAAATCCGCGGAATCACACCGGAAACAAAGGCACGAAAACAAGCACAAAAAGCCACGAAAAACAACCCCGAATCTCCTATACAAACCAGGAAAGATTCACAAGGTCTAGCATGCCGCCCTAGCATCCATCCCTCTCAACAAATCTCTCATGAAGCTCTCATGCTAGCCTAGAGAAAATAGGAAGAAAAATGGCTACGAAAATGAGAAAAAGAAGGGGGGAAATGAAACCCTAAGTCGCGGAGAGGGAGAGCCATCAACACCCACTCCAGGCTTATATATCAGGTCCCGCCGGAGTGGTAAATGACTCGACTACCCCTAACTACACTACTGGCGATACAACCCACGTAGGGGCATTTTGGTAATGTTTGTGGGTCTTGCCATCGGACGGCCACGCCTTTGCCGCACCCCCGCGTCCTCCCGACGCAAGCCATGCGATCCCGCCGCGTGTCCTCCGCCTCGAAGCTTCCCGACACGCCCGGATCCCGTCTCCGTCGTGTTGGGCCCTCGGACTTGGTTTTGAGGCCCAAACCAAGAAACCGTCCCTCCGATGGTTTTGTGGCCAAACCACCAAACCCCGCGTACACGGCCCGGCCTCACCACGCCAAGCGTCGAGCCCGCCAAGCCTTTCACCTCCGGCGCCCGGGACGGTCTACTCGCCTTGCCTCGTTCCTTGACTTGGCCACCACCGATGCACCGGCTCCATGTCCACGACTTCGTCTTGCTCTTCTTGCACCATGCGGCTCGCACTTGATCCCGTCGGCCACCGGTCCCTCGAACCAAGCCTACTTGTCTCTCCACTCCTCGGAGGCCCCGCAAGGCTAAGACCTTTCGCGCCCGTTCTTCACCCGCACCAACGCAAACCAAGCCACAACCAACACCCGCAATACTAGGCCAAGAGTCGGGCCACACAACGTTGTCAACCACTCCTCACGAGTGCATTGACAACACACCACATAAACAATAAGGTAAATACACAAAATAAAACACACACAACACAACTCAACACTACACACACAAAGCTTCAAACCATCCGTCAATCACTCATCACACACGAACCAAGGTACTTCTCAACTTGGTTCCTCAATCTCCCCCTTGATGAGTGCATTGACAAAAGAAGGTCAAAAAGCAAACAAGAACTCATTCAAGCGCCACAAAGCCAATAAAAAGCAAACAAAAGGCCACTTGAAGTGAGAAGGGATAAAAACATGCTCCGACAAATTCCTCTCGAAACCAAAGCAAGCACAAGGCTAAGCGCAATCGAAGAGACACACTACCAACATGCAATCCCTAAAAGCCATCAAACCAAAATGCTCAACACAAAGTGCCATAAAACTCTTACCAAAACACTTGTCAACCGCTCATCACCATCAAATCAAGGTTCATATCAACTTGATTTTCCAAATTTCTCCCCCTTGAGGAGCGGATTGACAACAAGTGAGCACAAAGAAATGGTTTGAGAGGGCAAAGACCGAACACCTCATCCAAGTGAAAGAAAACCACACAAGAGCAAAGAACAAGGTCACTTGGCATGAGAGAAACCACAAAGGCCAACTCAATGTCTCGGTCCCCAAAGACATGGGCAACGGCTCGACACAACCGAGATAAGAATGCATGATCCCTCAAGAAGAGGCACAAAGGGCTCAACACCGATCATGGAATAATCGAAAACATAAGTCAACCGCCGCTCCTCAAGAAGAGGCAAAGGGGCTCAACACCACCGGCACAAGAGCACAAAAATCACAAGCTCCCCTTAAACACATGAACTAGGACCAAAGAGCATACAAAGCTCACCCTAAACTCATGAGATTGAGAAAGGAGCACACCAAGCTCACAAGCTCCCCCTAAACACATGCACTAGGGACAAAGAGCATACAAAGCTCACCCTAAACACACGTGATAGAGCAAAAAGCAACCACCAAAGCACAACTCAGGCAAACAAAGGAGACACACCAAAGCTCCCCCTACACAAATGCAAGCTCCCCCGAACAAGTGGAGCAAACTCCCAAATTTTAAATGCAGTTTTCGAATTTTTCATTAAGCTCACCTCTTCTCCCCCTTGTTGACAATGTATGAAGCAAGGTGAAAATGCGAAATGCAAAACAAAGCATATAAACATCTACATGAGCTTCTCAAATAGGCCAAATTTAGTGACAAAGGCTAGAAATGAGACAAAAAGCACATATATGGATCATAACAAAGTCAAAGCATTGCCACAAGTAATATATGGAAATATAGGCATGTGACAAAGCAAATTTTCAGATTTGAGTAATTATATCAAAAGATGGCTCACTTCAAATGTAAAAGCCTATCCATGTCACACTTGAGCCACAAAACATGCATACCATTCAAAGATCATACAAGGATATCAAATTCTCAAAGAAAAGATCATGGCAAACACCCATAAAGCAAAGCATGTCATGTCAAAGCTCATGAGCCATGTGTCCACTTCGGGGAGACTTCTCCACCGGTGAACATCATGCAACATGTTTAGCACCCATATGTGAAAGATAATACATTTTTAAGCATAAACATGATGGATGGAGCATTTTTCAAGCATGCACACTTCTTTTCAAGATTAATTCATTTCATGGTACATGAAGTGCCTTTGCGGCAAAAAAGAAGCTTATGCTCCTCCATGAATGCAACATAGGCTAAACATTCACAATGATATCCGGCCTTTGGCCCAAATGCAAGAACAGGGCATCCAAGCACAATCTAAGCATGAAAAGCATATTTAGACCAAACTGTGACATGGATACACAACTACACACGAGTGGAGCATATTTCATCAAAAATTAGTCAAGTTAAGTATTTATCTCAAAAGGGGCTATCTCACCACACATATATCTCAAATATTCCAAGAGCATAGCCTCACATCACCATTTCTCCACACATATAACCAATATCTCACAGATAGCCAAAGAGACTCAAATATGGCATATGAAAGAAGCTCATCATCCTAAAATGCAATATGACACAAATGCAACAAGATATGTACATCAAAAGGAACATGATATATGACAGGATGCAAGACACAAATGTCAAACCTACCAAAGTCTATACATCATGATATATGATACAAATGCAATGCAGAATGCATAGGGAGACAAGGAACTTGACTTAACACCAATAAAGCTCACGAGGGAACACACCAACCAAGAATCGCTCCAAGCGAGAGAAGAGCCACCAAAGGTCCCAATTGAGTACCATAGAAAAAGTACCAATTGCAAAACCGCAAAGATCCCAATTGAATACCATAGAAGGAATATCAATTGGAGGATCACAAAGACTACCCAAAAAGCCACAATCCTTCTTGGAATCAAATTCCCTATCAAAAGAAGCCAAGCTCCCCCTCAACCAAGGGCAACTAACAAAGAAAAAGCTAGGAAAAGGAAGAGCAAGGAAAAACTCTAAAACCAACCGAAAAGAGGAACAACAACACAACTCGAAGACAAGACAAGCCCAAAACTCCAAGGAAAGCTCAAAACATGCTACACAAAGCATTGATAATATCACTTAACATAAATAGAGCATTGTAACATGATTCCACAAATATGAATAAGCATGGGCAAGCAAGTATGTCAACAAGGTACAACACTAAACCGAAATGATACCAAAGAACAACATGCCAAACAATATACAAGAACTAAACAAAGGCATGATACAAGATCACATGGATCATCCACCAACATATATTACAAAGCTAGCATGACAAGATATACATGGGGGACAAACATGCTAACAGAAAGGTACCATCGAGCTAGACAAACATGATATGAATGAACAACATGACATATCCGAGCAATCAACCATAAAGCATGACATGATGTTCATAAATATCACCCACCATAAAATCATACAAAGATAGCAAGATAGATATTCAAGATCACAAAGCTATCATGAACAAGGTGGCTAGCCTACCATGGTTTTCACACAAGCAAGACACAAGTATATACAAGAGAGTACAAGGGGAAAAGAAAACTCACTATACATGTGTACAAAGGCTTTCAAGAGCCATTCTCTTCAACGTTACCTTATCACTCACATGCACAACACCCTCGTACAAAGACCCTACCTCGACCATTGTCCCCAAATGTGGTGTACAACTTTTCCTTCACCGGGGTGAGGCCGGAGAACCACTTCTTATCTCCGGTCATGTGTCGAGAACACCCGGAGTCGATCAACCAAATGTTCTCCAAGCCTCCCGCCCGCAAATCGAAACAAGAACGAGAACGAGCTAGCGACTCGACACCGGGGTTAGCACGAGAAAGTTAAACCGGTGTCGAGCCATCCGCTCAAAAGAGGGGTTAGCAAACATCACTCCCTTGCCACCAAACTTCCCATGTCCCATGGGAGGAGTACGAGCACCACGAGGGGGAAAACGTGGTCCGTAGTTCCTCTGGAATCCAAAACTGCGATCATCTCCCCTAAACCCGTACTGAGGACGAGTAGGAGGACGTCCAAGAAAACCACCACGAGCCCGACCAAACTTCTCACCAGCCCCGCACACCATCATCTCTCCCGACGGACCTCTCACCACCACCTCTCTGTGGGAACCTGCCAACACTCCTCACACTTCCCACACCCCGTGGAAGTGGCACTCTAGGCTCAGGAATACCGCGAGGCTGGCGATACCTGTCCTGGTTTGCTTGCTCCCTAGCAAGCCTCTCATCCCTCTTCCTCTTGTAGCAAAACTCTGCAAGATGCCTCTCCTTGCCACAATACTCACACCTGAAGGGGATGGGTTTTGGTTTTGGCTCGGCTTTTCTTCGGCTTCTCACCCTCCTCACCCACAAACTTCACCGGTTTCCGGAAATCATTTGTCTTAGGTGGGAATTTGGGTGGATCTTGGGTTGTGTCAAGCTTGTTGCAAAGGTGGTTGGGCTTTGGTGTGAAAGAGTTCTTGGGTGCTTTTGGGAGTGGGACTTGAATCTCTCCGATCACCTCAAACCCGGGGGTTAGACTCAACACACTTCTCGTACACACTCTCCCCACTTTGTTCTCTCCCACTTTCTCACCCAACTTCTCAAACCCCAAACCACGACCATCGACCCTCTTGAACTCCTCAATCATGATTTTCAATTGAGGTTCCCGTCCAGACAACCAACCCAACACTTTCCTCAAATAGTCATTTTCCTCATAGATGACATCCAACCGGAAGTAAGCTCAAGATTACGCAAAGTGACTTCATCACGCCTAGAGCATGCATTTGCAACAGGAGATTTCAATGATGCTTCCAAAGAACTAATAGTAGAGCGAGCATCAACAAGCTTAGCATGCATAGTAGGACATGATTTGCAAGCACCAAGCAAAGTAGGTCTAGCCTTAAGCTCATCATGTTCGGTCCTAAGAGCATCTAGTTGAGCCAAAATGGAAGCATTCTTCTCATTAAGCGCTTTGATCTCATTCAACCAAGCATCACATTCAACACATTCAACATCATCGGGAGAAGTAGGAGCAAGTTTCAAAAAGTCATTCTCAAGTTTCAATTCAAGCAATTTTGACTCTAACTCTCCTACTTTCTCACTAGCATTCTCAAGCCGAGCCCTAAGATCTTTCCTCATCTTTTTGGCATCTCTCAAGACACTATCACGGTTATCAAGCAAACCATTCAACCTAGCAATCTCAGCAAGCAAAGAGTCGGGATCACGGTTTACCTCATCCTCCGAGTCGGAGTCGCCGTCCTCCTTCACACTCTTCTTGCCGCTCGAGCTATGGGCCATGCCACAAAAGCCCTCGAGCGCCACACGGCTCGGCCCGGCGAGGTTCCGGCTTGCACTCTTCTTGCCACCGCGCCTCCCGGCGTCTTCATCTTCGCCGCTCGAGCTTGATCGCTCCTCGCTTGAGCTTGAGTCGACGTCGCTCGCACCGCCACCATCGCTCTTGCCTTGTTCTTCTTGTAGGTGCTCTTGCTCGGTCGCCGCTTGTCCTTGTCCTTGCTCTTGGACTTGTTGAAGTGCTTGCCCTTGGAGGAGTACTTGTCTTCACGCCTCGGGTGCGCCTTGTACTCGTTCACCTTGTACTTGTTCTCCTCTCGCATCCGGCACTCGGCGATGAAGTGGCCACGCTTGCCACACTTGTAGCACGTCCCCGAGCTCCGCCTTGCGTTCCTCCGACTCTCGTGTAGTCGTTCAAATCTTCTTGAGAGCAAGGCCGCCTCCTCCTCGCCCGAAGACATCAAACTCCTCATCCGGAATGGACATAAGAGAGGACAAAGAAAACTCGTCGACGGAAGGGTTAGATTTGCTCTTTGATCCTCCCACAAGAGCAAGACTATGGTCGGTCGAGCCCTCATGCTTGGATAGCATCTTCCCCGTCAACCTCAACCGACTTGAGCTTAGAAAAGAGGTCATCCAACTCAATAGTCAAATAATTCCCGGACTCCTTGATGGCCTCAACCTTAGCACCCCAAACATTTGGATCCAAGACATGCAAGAGCTTCAAAGCCCGATCATGCTCGGAGTACGGAAAATCCTCAACATTAGCCTTCATGTTGTTCACGATGGCGATGAACCTCTCGAAACATCGCATCAATGTCCTCACCGGGAAGTGGAGAAAAATTCTCATATTGCATCCGGTAAGAGACAAAGAGGCGAGCCTTCACATGGTTATCACCACCGTGAGCAACCAACAACTTATCCCAAATTTGCCAAGCAAGATCCAAATGGCGAACACGATCAAACTCGGATCACACAAGCTCCGGCACAAGTGATCAACGGCTTTTGCATTAGCCTCATACTTGGCCTTGGCATCGGCATCGGTCACCATAAGAGTATGGATGTTGACCGGAATAGCATATGTCTTGTCAAGCACAATAAACTCCAACAGCTTTCCTCGAAGAAAAATCCTCATACGAGCCGCCCACTTGTGGTAACCCTTGCCATCGAAGTGCGGCGGACCGCCCCGCTCAACGTACGCCATCTTAGGATTCGAGACTTGTCAAAGTCGCAAAGAATCCGGCACCAAGCTCTGATACCAATTGAAGGATCAGATGGCGACTAGAGAGGGGGGGAGTGAATAGGAGCCGGTAAAAATTCTTCCCAAAGAACCCGGCCTATGTCCTACTCAAATCCCGGTCACACACAAGCGATGGATCGAATCACGCACCAATCGCCAAGACCACGAGGTTATGGATCAACCTCTAGCCTTAGGAACGATTCCTAGAAGCACACGCGGAAGCACTAGAAAGGGAAAGAAGGAATCGAAACAAACAAAGACCGCACGAGCTCTGGCGGACCGTCCGGCCCGGAGCCGCCGACCGTCCGCGATGGACCGCGCGGACCGTCCGACCTGCTCTCGCGGACCGTCCGCGCCGACGCCGCGGACCGTCCGGCCCTTCCCCGCGGACCGTCCGTTAAATCACACGTAACGAACCAAAGCCACACACGACCCACGGACCGTCCGCGGGGAGCACGCGGACCGTCCGCCAAGCACCCGCGGACCGTCCGCCCGACACCGCGGACCGTCCGAAACTCCGTCCAACCAAAAACCAAAATCGCGACGGATCGAAACAAAGGACGAGCAAGAACGCGAAGAACACGGGACGAACACGGCCCACGCGGACCGTCCGCGACCCCCCTCGCGGATCGTCCGCCGTGCGGACAGAGCGTAAAACGGCCGACCCCGAAAGTCAACTCCCCCAAATCATCATCGGATTTCCCAAACGGTTGAAGCTATGGAGACAAGGGTTTGGGGACTTGAAAAGCGACACACAAGGATGCTATAGCCCAAAAATCTTGCCTCCTAACTCCCTAAATCACCGGAATCGCGAATCCTTTGAGCACCACCAAAAGCTAGAGCACCGAACGAAAACTCACGAATCGAAGTGGTTTCCGGCGTTTGAGGGCACAAGATCAAGCACAAAGATGCACAAGACATCTATCCATGTTTCCCTCAAAGAAATCCGGGAGAAACCCACTCAAATCCGCGGAATCACACCGGAAACAAAGGCACGAAAACAAGCACAAAAAGCCACGAAAAACAACCCCGAATCTCCTATACAAACCAGGAAAGATTCACAAGGTCTAGCATGCCGCCCTAGCATCCATCCCTCTCAACAAATCTCTCATGAAGCTCTCATGCTAGCCTAGAGAAAATAGGAAGAAAAATGGCTACGAAAATGAGAAAGAGAAGGGGGGAAATGAAACCCTAAGTCGCGGAGAGGGAGAGCCATCAACACACACTCCGGGCTTATATATCGAGGTCCCGCCGGAGTGGTAAATGACTCGACTACCCCTAACTACACTACTGGCGATACAACCCACGTAGGGGCATTTTGGTAATGTTTGTGGGTCTTGCCATCGGACGGCCACGCCTTTGCCGCACCCCGCGTCCTCCCGACGCAAGCCATGCGATCCCGCCGCGTGTCCTCCGCCTCGAAGCTTCCCGACACGCCCGGATCCCGTCTCCGTCGTGTTGGGCCCTCGGACTTGGTTTTGAGGCCCAAACCAAGAAACCGTCCTCCGATGGTTTTGTGGCCAAACCACCAAACCCCGCGTACACGGCCGGCCTCACCACGCCAAGCGTCGAGCCCGCCAAGCCTTTCACCTCCGGCGCCGGACGGTCTACTCGGTCTTGCCTCGTTCCTTGACTTGGCCACCACCGATGCACCGGCTCCATGTCCACGACTTCGTCTTGCTCTTCTTGCACCATGCGGCTCGCACTTGATCCCGTCGGCCACCGGTCCCTCGAACCAAGCCTACTTGTCTCTCCACTCCTCGGAGGCCCCGCAAGGCTAAGACCTTTCGCGCTCGTTCTTCACCCGCACCAACGCAAACCAAGCCACAACCAACACCCGCAATACTAGGCCAAGAGTCGGTCCACACAACGTTGTCAACCACTCCTCACGAGTGCATTGACAACACACCACATAAACAATAAGGTAAATACACAAAATAAAACACACACAACACAACTCAACACTACACACACAAAGCTTCAAACCATCCGGTCAATCACTCATCACACACGAACCAAGGTACTTCTCAACTTGGTTCCTCACGTACAAAACATTTAAATCAATTGTCCATTCTCTAAGACTATCAGACATCAACATACCCAAAAATGCACTTCTTCCTTCCCAATTACCAGCGCCTGTCAGTAGCAGCGAGGAAGAAGATATGGATGGCATTGAGGAAGAAGATGGGCATGACAGCAAGGAAGAACATGCGCATGTCAGGGAGGAAGATGGCAAAGAGCAAGATCATTGGAATGCCAACAGTGACGAAGCGAATGAAGTGTACAGTGATAGTCGATCACCTATGCTGGACACAATAGATAAGGTGACAGAGCCAACCGTGTGCAGCCTTTTGGATGGCACCGTGGAGCTCTCACTAGCAAAAGTCTTTCCATCTCAAAAGGCTTGCCATTCGAAGCACGGTGCAGGGATGGGTATGTTGTGGTGCAACCTACTTATGTGTGGGCCAATATGAGTCAATGCCCTCCGCCCTGTACCAATTGATGGGGGTGACGTAGCAACCCTAGCTGCGGCTCTCGTTCAAAGGATCCAATGGCCAAAGGACGGGATCATTATACCACCCATGACGAGACATCCCAACCCTAAAGCGACAACGAACAGTAGCGAGGGCACAAAATCAAATGGAGGTGCCTGCGGCTCGGTGTCGGCAAGAGAAGGCTCAACGAGCGACGACAGATCGGCAAAACTATGTAGCAGGAGCGTCGACAACAACCAGAGGAGGAGCTCAGGCAAACTCCGCCTAAGTAGCAGCTGCAACTTGAGGATAATCAACAGACGAAACGGCAGGCCTCTCCAAAGCGGGAGCATCGACAAAAATAGGAGGAGCCCAGGCAAACTATGCCTAAGCAGCAGCTGCAACATGAGGATAAGCAACAGACGAAATAGTAGCCTCTCCAGCAAGAGGAGGAGAGCAAGCAATCTCCCCCAAAGCAGCAGATGCAACAAGTACAGCAGCCTCTGCAACAGGAGGAGCCCAGGCAATCTCCACTGCAAAAGGGGAACCAGGCTAGGAAACCTCTGTCTAAAGATGTGATTCTTAACTGTGTTAATGGGACTGAATAGGACGGACCAAAATACAAGCCTGGTGCACCTATGTTGTTAGAAGCAAATGTAAAGGCTGCTGGACCAAATTGTGCCAAGTTGCATGCTTATGTCATGGAACACAGTAAGGATAAACTTTCCTTTCCAGCAATGGTGGATCAAGACTACTTTAAAGGTGGTTGTGGTGCTTTAATGTTAAACATTGAATTCAGTAGCGTGTTTAACCTTATAACCCTGGCTTCTCTGGATGTTACCTTCATGAGGTTGTGGACATTGTAAGTCCTTTAAAACCTAAAAAGATATTTATTTAATTTTGACTGCAAAGTTCATGCATGCTAAAACTTTGATTTTTTGTAGGAAAATGGTGGACAAGGCGGAGAGTAGCGATCGTTGTTGGGTTTTTAGATCCATAATTGTTTACTTCAACAAATATTTCTCGGCGTTCTCGGCAAGTTGGAAAAACAATCTCAAATGCAATGATGAACAACTACTACGTGGTGGGTGCCTACTGCACTAGCCACTAGGTAACAGTGATCATCTGTATGAAGTTCAAAGAGGTTTGGTATCTAGATTCTGCTAAACAACATCCCCTCGCTAAGTTCCCGGACCTCCAAAATGTTTTGAATCGGTCGGGTTTCTTGTAGGTTTTGTTCACAAAAATTCAATCTCTTAGTGTTTCTAATTGGTATTGCCGACCATGCGGGGCCTTTGGTACGGTATTTTTTGTTCAAAAAATCAATCTCTTAGTATTTCTAATTGGTATTGCCGATCATGCGGGGCCTTTGGTGATGCATAGGACAGAGTGACGAAAGGAAAGAAAAAAAGTCACACTCAAGCACAAAACAAATCTCGCCGTAAGACCGAGGTTTTTCTATGGTCCCTTGTTACCTATTTGGTACCGCATTAACTTGTCATTTTGTTACCTCGATGCGGTGTGCTCGGCAGCCACGGGGGTCCTCTTTGTGTGGATTCCATGTGGCATTCCATATGTTAAGACTACTCGATGACATACCTGACATCAAGAAGGCTGTTGTAAGTAGATAATAATGCTCAACCTTGTCTCTGCTCATATTATCCATCTGATTTTAGAAAATGATTTCTACTTGTATTCTCATAAATGGTTGTATATTGCAGGATTTCAAACCTCCTGTAGATGTTTCCACAGAAGATGTAAAGCATGTCCGGGAGATGTTGTGCGAGTTCATTCTTAAGGAGACCATCGACCGAAAGGGCAAGTTCTACAGTGGTGCACCGTGAGTTTATTGTGACCAAAAACTTGAAACTCATTCAATCTTCTTTAGTCAGGTGTTGTTGCATGAGAAACCTGCTTGGCTTGCTTGATTGGGGTCAGATACTGCCTGGTTCAGTCTGTTTTCTCACGACTCCATCCAAACAAGCCATGATGAGAGTAACTTGAAACTTGATGCGATTCTAGCTAGCTTGTCTATAAATGTGATCTTGCTTTGCCAATATCTGTGATGTGAGAATGTGTTTGTGATGTCTCCTTGCTGTGGTGGCTGCCATATCCTGGTTGGTTCCGGGGATGCGGCCCCCGGTGGCCGCCAAATCCTCGACCGGTTTCGGGATGCCGCCGCAACCGGCAGTTACTATAGAGATGGCCGTCGTATCTGTAACGGGCGTTAATTAAAGCTCATTACAAACACTGATCAGTAAGTAACGGGCTTCATTCGGAAAGCCCGTTACAAAAATGCCCACAATGTAACGGGCAGTATAAAAGCCCATTACCAGTCCTGACCGGTGGGCCCCAGGACCTGGCCGTTCATCGAGATATAGGAGACGCAGGTTGACAGAAAGCGTCTCCTTTAATAGAGAGTAAGCAAACGCGCGTAGAAACGGATGCGTCTCATTTCGTCGAGACAAGAGAGACGCCGGTTCACGAATGCGTCTCGATGTTAATTTAACGGTAACGGGCTCGTTTTATGCCCGTTACCAAAGTTCCATGTGGGCCCGGAGAAACGGTCATTTCACGTGACCGGTGACTAGTTGTGGTAACGGTTGTTTGATGCCCGTTACGAATACTAGTTGTCTTCGGGACGCACGTGAAATAGACGCGTCTCATTTCGTCAAGATAATGGAGACGCGGTGCACATCGAGCGTATCGATATTGAGCTTATGTAACGGGCTTTTCTTTGGTGCCCGTTACGAAAGTTCCCTGTGGGCCCAGAAAAACAGCCATTTCACGTGACCGATGGCTAGTTTTGGTAACGGTAGTTGTTTAATGCCCGTTACGAATATGTCTTATCAGTAACGGGCATCTGCACGTTACCTTTCTTGGCTTATTTGTAACACTTGATCGGTAACGGGCGCATTGCCCGTTACTAAAGGCAATCTACGCCCGTTACAAAAGCCAGTTTTTCACGTAGTGACTACTCCGCCGGCGCGGCCTCGACCCAACTCCGGCATGTATATATGCGCGGCGGCGGCGGAGGCGGCGGTGGTGGTGGTGTGTGTGTCCCTCTCTCTCTCTGCGTGCGAGCACGCTCTAGCCGCGGTGGTGGCATGCCGAGGCGGCGGCGGCGTGCAGTGGGGGCCACGGCGGCCCCCTACGCCTTTTTTCTATTTCAAAAGTAGTATTCCCCGAGAGCTATTGTGCCCTCTCGGTGCACATCCGCCCGAGAGCCCTTCACCGAGAGTCATTCGCCGAGAGCCATCCTCTCGGCGAAGGCTCGCAATCCGGTAGTGGACGTGGCAGGTCTCCAAAGGCGCGGCAGGGGAGACTGAATCTGTGGATCTCGATTTCATTTTAGTCCAATAATCTTTGACAGACTTTACCATCGAGGATGCATCAGCAAGTCTGAAACCATCTTAATTTATAGCTGTACGTAAAAACCATCATAAATTTCCCATGTGAGATTTTTTTTATCCAACTGCTGGTGATTTCGCACTGAATTCATCACATTCTTTACATCGATCATTGTCGGCAACGTATACGTTCTAAAAAAACATGGTAGACGCAATTGACCTAAAACAGATTGAAGTGGTTGAACAAGATAAGGTTTGGTTGTTTGTTCTATATATGGGAGAATACGTATGGCTAGTACACCTAAATCAGATACCCCAAACTTCTCACAGTCACAGGTAGGTGACTAGTAGCCTAATCGCACAGGAAGTACGAGACAATTCATGAGGTTATTAGAAAACTGCGCACGTCTGTACTGGTAGCTGGAAATTAGTCTGTACTGGTAGCTGGAAATTAGTACTCCATATTTCAACCAACTGAATCACTAATAAAAATGTAAAGTCGTCGTTGCTAGCTTTAGGTAGCGCACTGCTGTCTCTCCTGTTGGCCTCTAGTCATAATCCATATATGTAACCATTACAAGCCGGCAGGGCTAATATTTATACTATTCTTCCAAACTTCAGGTCAATCACGACATGTGTTTTTAATTAAAAGAAAACAGAAACCTGTGTGCGGGCTCTTTCTTAATTTAAGGTCAAAATAAACATGACACTAACAAAGTCGGAGTCTGTAAACTCCCAGGCCAACGTGTATCGACAACTCCCAAATCCTGCTCCATCGGCTGCGATGCCTCATCGTGTCTCTTGTCTTCCCTTCATTGGCTCTGTTTGGATCCATGGGCTAGAGTTAGTTTTGGCTAGTTAGAGCTTAACTAGCCACAAAGAATCCAAACATGAGGGTTAGATTGAGCTAGTTTGCATCTAATCCACTCAAAAAACTATCCCACCCAAGAGGTGCTTATTGGGGCTAGTTCATGTTGGGTCAAAAAATGACTTTTCTATCTCCTTCCACCCACACCTAATGATTGAAAAAGTACATTTAATGTCATTCTAACCTTTTCATCCAAACACCTCTAGAGCTAGAGTTAGTTTAGGGTTAGAGCTAGAGTTAGAAACTAGCTCTAACTCTAACCCTGATGGAGTATCCAAACAGGGCTATCGTCTCTATGCTTGTGCATTTACCCGTGTGGAAAAAACACCTGACTTGTGACGTTGCTCGTGTAAAAGATTTTCTTTATCTTTTAGGCACGCATAAAATTTCTTTATTTTTTGGGCACGCAGGATCGGTCGGTGAGTACATCGGGAAAAAAAACTAACTCGACCCCCTCGCGTCGCTCCCCGCCTGCTGGAGCCTGGAAGGCGGCGATGGCCGCTGCCACCTCCTCCACCAGTGGTCTCCTCAGTCGCCCGCCGCCGCCCGTCTTCTTCAGCCACGGCCAGTGTCGGTGACTTCCCCGGCGCCGGCTCCTCCCCTCCCCCCTCCCCCTTCCTCTTTCCCCCGGGCTTCCCAAACCCCAGATCCAGATCCCACGAGCTTCGCGAGTCCGAGGGAAGAGCCGCCTCGCACCCATGCTCGCTTGGTCTCCGACGCGCGCTCCTACGTGTGGGGACGACCTCGACTCACCGTACCCTGCGTCGTCTGCCTCTTCTCCGCCGGCGGCCCTGCTGCCCAGGCTGGACGCGACGGTCCCCAGGCTTCGCGCCCCGGCCGTCGCTTCTTCGCCGGGCTCGCTCTCCTCCGACGGTCGGGCGCGGGCCCTCGACATTGCGGTGCTCCTCACCGGAGGCCGCGCCCCAACCTCTCTTCGGGACGTTCGCGGTCTGCCCGGCCCCGCCGCCGTCTTGGGGGTGGTCGCCTGCCTCGCCTTGCCCCCTCTCCTACGCGGGTGGTGACCTGCCTCTCCCCCGATCTGGGTTGGGTGGGCCCAGCGGTGCCTGCCTCTCCCTCCGCGCTGTCGTCGTCAGCACCCTGTCAACCCTAGATCTGGGCCCAGGCCACCACCTCGTTGATGCTGCCCCTCCGCGCTGTCGTCGTCAGCACCCTGTCAACCCTAGATCTGGGCCCAGGCCACCACCTCGTTGATGCTGCCCCTGCCAACCTCTTCGACTGCGTCACCTGCGGCTCCCTCCACGGCACTCGTCGGCTCCCTCAGGGCTTGTTTGGGAAATGGAGGAATCAAGTGGATGGAAGAGGATTGAAGGGGATTTTGGGAAATTTTGACTTATAATGGAAATTCCTCCACCCCAATACCCTTCATTCCCATTCATTCCATTAATTTCCAAACAAGCCCTCAATGGTGTCCCCGCGGTTCTGTGACATCCGCGGTTCTGTGACATCCGGCGGCTGCGGCTCTCTCCCCCTGCCGGCGGCTGCGGTTCTCTGCCGGTGGCCTTCCATCAGGTCTCGTTCGGCCTGGCGTTGTTGCCGCGAGGAACTTCGACGGCGCTGTTGTGGTTCGGCTCCCCCTCCACCCTTCAACCTCCCCTTCGTTGGCTTTTGCTCCTGGGCTTGGTCGCTGGTCGGGGTCCTCACTCCTTCGCTTGTGGGTCATCAGGCGATCCTTGCTGGCCTGCTGCTATTCCTTAGTTCCTTTCGTGCCTTGTACCGCACGCTGCTTCTCCATCAGCTTGTCTCCCATCCACGCCTTCGAGGTCAGCGACGTGAAGTTGGTTTTGAGGGCTTGGCGAAAGCCTCGTCCGACCTTTGTCGGGCCAACAACGCCTGCGCTTGTTGGAGTAGTTTACCTCGCTGGAGCTGTTGTTGCTACTGCCCAATGCCATTTGGTCTGCAAGGTGAAAACTTGTCTGCTCTTTGCCGGAGAGATGGATGATGGCGGCGCACTCATTGTTCTGTCCTTGGTGGCATCGTCCGGCTTGACATCCTTGCTCAACCTTCGAAGGCCTCTAGATGTTAGGTGTCCGGTGACGTGCATGTGTTCTTGGAGCGCTTGTTGTCAGCAGGCCTCGCCTCCCTTCCCCTTGTCTCTCAGTTTGTTGTGGTGGTGTTTTAGGGTTCTTCTACCAAAGTTGCTTCTTTGTACTTCAATTATCTTCTCTTAATGAAAAATGTGCTTTGCACGTCTTTAAAAAAATTGGGTCACACACAAAACAATTTAAGTAACTGTTGCGTTTTTTTGGCAAGAAACCATTTATACTGATCGGTAGCGCGGATCAGTAATAATTAAACCATCTGCATTTAGTATTTCTCAAGTGGTAATAGAAAACCGTTACTAAGAGCAACTCCAACAGATCCTTTAAATCCTTTTCCTTCGGTAAAAAAATAAAGAACATCGCATTTACACCGTTCCAACAAACTCGACATACTGCACACTCGCGATCTCGCTCTCCATTCGCCCCCGCTGCCTCGCGACCTTTGGTGAGGGCGTCCGCCTCGCAATCCTGTTGATTCCTCGGGCCAAATCTCTTCCCGCGCGCCCGACTTTGCTGCATTGCGCCCTCTGTCGAGGCCCGTCCCTTCCAACTCGCGTGCGGCGATGGTGGAAGAGCGCGCGGTCGGTCGCCGCCCCGTCCAGCCCGCATGTGGCGGTGGAGCTGCGAAGGACAACCACCCTACAAGCGTGCCGCGGTGCACCGACGGACCTTGGCAGAGACCGAGAAGGAGCACCATGAGTGGGAGCCATAATCGAGGGAGATCCCGCCGCTGTTGTCGTCCACGGTGGCGGAGGAGTGCGCGGCCGCCCGGCGCCGTTCCGGCCAGCACGTAGTGGTGGAGCAGCACCATAGGGAGGTAGATGGGAGAATGTCGGGCCGCCGGCGAGGACATGCTCACACCTGTGCCGCTGGCAGCCTGCGCTGCGGAGGAGGACACTGCCGATGCGCGCGTTGGACCGTCGGGGAGGAAGACATGCCACAGGGAGGTAGGGGAAGATGCGTCGTGGCCGCCGGGGTGGAAAGAGCTCGCCGCGTTGGCGGAGCCACAGAGGACGAGGAGCCGGCGTCGACCTTGGGGGGAGGAGGAAGCATGTGTGTGCCTGATGTCAGCCTCAGGAGAGGGGCAGGAGCTCACGGTGGGAGACGGAATACGAGGCGCCGGTGTCGGGCTCAGGGCGGATGGGGAAGCTCCGGCGCCGGTGGCTGGCTCGGGGGACAGAGGAGGAAGCAATGGTGAAGGGCACGGGGAGGAGATGAAGAGGATGAAGACGGCGGAGAGAGGGAGAGGATAAGGTGGAGTGGAGAATGACAAATGGGTCCTTGGTGTTAGTTGCGATGGAAGGGTTAGAGATTTGCAAAGTATGTTGGATTAGATTCTTGTTTTGAAGCTCTTTATTTTTTTTACATGCCTTCTAAAACTCCATATTTAGTTAAAAATATATATAGACTGTTGGAGTTGCTCTAAGGGTAAATGTGTTTCAATGTACATAGAATGCTTTTTATTTGAGGGTGATTTTTTTATTTGAATGGTTTGATGCATGTCCGATCACTAATAGCAAAACCAACTATAGTCTCGGTTGGTAGAGAGCTAATATGTTAAAAAAACAATAGACTAAAGGACACTCGCTTTAGTCTCAGAAAAAATCATCATGCTAAGAGCAACTCTAAGAGACTTACTATCTTGGCTTAACTAGTTAAAAAATGGAAAATTTATTAAAAACTTAATCCACCAGACTAGCTAAACTTACCCTCGCTATCCTCCGCTAGCTAAACCGGGGACTTCGCTAGCCATCTTTGGCTAGCCAGTCCCGCTAGCTATCCCCTGGTACATGAGTATGGCAGACAGAACCCACTAGTGGTGGAGCATATGGAGAGTTGATTTTTGCTAGTCTGTTGGATTTCATAAATTTTTTGCTAGCTATTTCATTTTACTTACTAGCCAAATCACGGTTTTAACTAGTGATTTTTAGAGATGCTCTTGGAGTTGCTCTAAAGGGCAACATTTAATATGCTTTTAGATTCCGAAAGTCACTTATATAGTAGACAAATCCCGAGACAAAAACGTCACAGAAAAGTATTTCTACCGTTTCCCCGTCTATAAATACTCATCTTGTAGAGCCTCAACGCCGCACCACCTCCGTAGCGCGCACAAGCAAGCAGAGACGCAGATAGTGAGCTCTGGAAGAGCAAGAGGACTTTTCAAAGCCGCGCCCTGTACGTGTGTAGCCACCATGGTGAACATCACTGTGACAAGGAAATCCCCGTCCTTCGTCGTGCCGTCAGAGCCGGCGTCGTCGGCGGCGGCCGAGACGCTCGAGCTGTCAGCCATCGACCGCGTCCCCGGCCTTCGCCACACGGTGCGGTCTCTCCACGTGTTCCGAAGCAGGGACGACTCCACCACCCGGCGCCTCGATGCTGCTGCTGCTGCTACCAGGCCGGCGGAGGTGATCCGCGCCGCCTTGTCCCGCGCGCTGGTGGATTACCGCGCGTTCGCCGGCCGCTTCGTCGGCTCGGTGGTGGCCGGAGAGGCCTGCGTCGAGTGCACTGACGACGGTGCCTGGTTCGTGGAGGCCGTCGCGGACTGCAGCCTCGAGGACGTTAACGGCCTCGACTACCCGCTCCTTGTCTCAGAGGAAGAGCTGCTGCCCGCACCAGAGGAAGGCATTGACCCTGCAAGTATTCCGATCATGATGCAGGTGAGTAATCGAATCTTCGCATGCATTTAATTGACCAACCGTGTTTTAGTTTTTTTTAAAAAAAATCGGTATAAATGGCTATATACTAGTGGTCCACATTTTGGCAGATGAATGATGGATGTTTTTGTTTAACAGAACGGCAATATTGCGTAACTTTTATTATTATAGAAGGAGGAAAGAGGTACAACAAACCCAAACCCTAAAACAAACGGAGAACAACAAGTCTGTACAACTGAGGGTAACAACTACGAACGTAGTGAAAATGAAGAGAAAAGAACACGGTAAAACTCTGGTCAACTAAGCTGGGAAGGCACCACGAAAAGAAAAACTAAGCTAGGAAGGCGCCCACAGTCACGTGTGCCGAACTCATCGATTGGAAGTCATTAACGTCGCCTATGATCAGAGAGGCGGTGAACTTTTTATTATTACTAATAAAGAAAAGAAGGATAATGTATATTCACATGAGATATCTTGTAGAGTTCACACAGCAAACTAATAATCGACCTCGTAATTTCTTTTCACCTTGTGATATATGTTATTTCCTATATAGAAATAGGAGTATGCTCACAAACTATATATTTCCTCATATATAAAAAAAGGTTATGTCCACACACCATTTTTAAAAATCAAGTATGTGTACCTTTTATTGGACGGAATTGGTAGCCCTTTGCATGTAATTGAACCCTTCAATGTATTTCATCTTTATTTTTCAAAAACATTATATTACTATAGTTCGATAAAGTTCATGAATTCTGCTCTCGCCTAACTTACTCTATATATGGTCCTGCTCCCTCCACCCCTTGTTAGCAATGCTAGAGAATTTTGAGAAGAGAGGTCTGCGTCTTCATTGGAGTACCGTGTTCTGATCATGTTTCGAATAAGTTTTAGACATCAGTCCCATGATCCATCTTTCAAATATGGTATTTCAGGAGGCAAACAAATCTAATGAGGGCGTGTATGGTACACTCGGCTACTACTAATTGTTCTTGCTAAGCTTAGGATGAACCATATAAATATAATATCATCAACTCAATAAGAGAGTACAATTAGAGATGTGGTTGTGTTGTATGATACAATATCGGTGTATCTATTTTTCTCTCTAACAATTCTCTTCCTAAAAAGAGAGTTATAAATGATTCATTGTTTGAGTATATGAAATTATGTTTAATGAAAATTCCGTTAGTTTCTTAGCAAATTTGTATCATGAGTGCAATAAAAATACAATGATAGAAATAGAAACAATTAACAATATTTATAAATACAATTAACATTTCAATATAGCCGCACGAGCATTTTTCTATTAATATCAAAGTGACATTATTTTTTTAACCGTCGTGCTTTGAAAAAAGTCCCTGGTTTTTTTATAATCAACCAACATATCACTAACAGGTGGGTCCTCAAACAACAATACATTAGTGTTGATGTGTCATATGTCATCAATAGGTAAAGTTATCTCAGTCTCTTTATTTTAGGGATGCACATGGATGGTTGGGAAGATAACAAGATAAAAAAAAAGCGGGGTCAGGGCGAACGGCGATGGGCGGGGTCAAGGCAGTGCAGAGTGACGGTGAGGCCAGGGAGGTGAGGAAAATGACAGTGGATGAGATTGGGGTGTGGTGCGTGCATGATACAAATATTTAGACTTGTGAAGCGCATATGACAGTGGCACAATTGAGGTAGTGCGCGTAACAGAAATGATGATAAAACTGGAGAAGGTGAGGTCGGCAAACGACAGGAGGCTGTGGTAGACGACGGTGAGGTTTGAGGGGCACATATGATAGTGAACGAGGATGTGAGGTTAGGGTGTTGCGGTGGGAATAATGGCGAGGTCAAAGAGTTGTGGAAATGGCGGGATGGACGCAATGCGGCAAGCAATATTTTCTCCTGTTGCAACGCATGGGCATAATTGCTAGTGTGTGTGTCTATATATATATTGTCTATATATATTGTCTATATATATATATAATGAGGGCAGTAAATGTGTTATCTGGCACAAGAAGGTTCTTTCCGTTTGTGGAGTAGTTGATCTTGCAAGAACATAACAGTGTCTCGAGCTGATCGATAAGGTTCTTTTTACTTGAAAAATAAGCCAAGTAATAGAAATGAGGGACATGGCATACAACTGCTCACACTAGTTAACCACAAATAATCCTTCAGGATGTATGAAGTCAAAGTTATTTCCACACTTTAGAGCCATGAACCGAGAATCGATAACGTCATTGTCGGCTGTTGGCCGATTGGCACTTGTTAAACTTTCAAAAAAAAATTCAGATAAAGTGTTATCTCAACATTATCAGTGGTACCACTACAGGAAAATATGGATTTTGTCCTGGTTGGGAACCTCAACGATCCTAGCTAGTTTACCCAACCCGGTCAACCAAACTGGGACTAATGGTCCTAGCCTTTAGTCTGGGTTATTTCACAAGGGACTAAAGACATCCCCTGCAAATAAAGAGTCATGCGCCAAAAACCTATTAGAAATCCCGAGCAAGCGCCCACACACGTGCGGTGTGTGGAATTTATGTGCAAATTGTGTGCGGATCTTTAATAATTTTCAAAGTCGTCTTGGTTTGGAATGTTATGGCCATGGAGAAGACCTTGGCAGTTTAGGGACTACTGGTGTTGGAGTGGTACATACTTTTGTATCAAAAGGAATTGGAATAATCATTTCAGGCATTACGATCCAAGGCATATTGGTCATTATCAGAGCCTGATCTTGAAACTGTTAGTGAGCGTGTGATGCACTTGCAGTAGTGGCTTTTCAGTCTTTCTTGACATTATGTTTGCGTGCAAGAGAAAAACTGATCTCACATTATTTATACAACAAACATTAACAGTGTACACGCAATTTGACCTAAAATAGACTGAAGTGGTTGAACAAGGTTAGGTATATAGTGAATTTTTAACCTGCAAATAAACGTTAGTTTTTATTCTATATATAACCAGTACACTAAGACCTAAATCAGATATCCCAAACTTCTCACAGCTAGCTAACCTGTAGCCTAAAGCCCTAAAACGCACAGGAAGTACGAGACAATTCCTGAGGATAGAAAATTGCGCTTGCCTGATAGTGGTAGCTGCAAAGTACTCCATATTTCAACCAACTGAATCACTAAAAATGTAAAGTCATTGCTTTAGGTAGGGCACTACTCTAGACATAATTATCCACGCAACCACTACATCCAAAAAAAATGATGAATTGCCGTATCCATATCTCAGCTACGTAAAAGTGGTATGTAGCATTTTCCCAACTTTTTCGTTCATCACTCATTAGCCTTTCATAATTTAAGCATGATTACAATCTAAGGATGGGTATATGTTTCTGTTACTGTATGGTTGAAACACTCATACTATTGGAAATAATATTGAAATCTTAACTATGTAGGTAACAGAATTTTCTTGTGGAGGATTTGTGGTCGGGCTGGTCGCAGTCCACACCCTTGCTGATGGGCTTGGTGCAGCTCAATTCATCAACACAATTTCTGAGTTTGCCCGTGGAATGGAAAAACCCACAATATCACCTGTATGGGATCGGTCCCTAATACCAAACCCACCTAAACTTCCTCCTGGTCCACCACCATCCTTCCAGAACTTTGGGTTCCAACACTTCACTACAGATGTGACCTCTGAACTCATTGCCCACATCAAGGCTGAGTACTTCCTAGCCACGGGCCAGTATTGTTCCACCTTTGATGTCATCGTGGCCAAAGTTTGGCAAGCGCGAACTAAGGCAATCAAGTACAATTTGGAATCTGAGGTTCATGTTTGCTTCTTCGCAAACACCCGACACCTCCTCACCAAGATGCTACCCAAGGATGGGGGCTTCTATGGCAACTGCTTCTATCCGGTGACCGTGACAGCTATTTCTAAGGATGTTGTCACTGCAGGACTGATTGATGTGATTAGGATGATACGGGATGGCAAGGCTAGGCTTCCCTTGGATTTTGCCAAGTGGGCAGCAGGGGATGTGAAGGTGGATCCATACCAACTGGCATTCGAGCACAATGTGTTGTTTGTGTCTGACTGGACGAGGCTTGGGTTCTTTGAGGTTGACTACGGGTGGGGTGCACCAAACCATATCATACCATTCACTTACGCTGACTACATGGCAGTGGCAGTTCTTGGAGCCCCACCTTCGCCCAAGAAGGGAACTCGAATTATGACACAGTGCGTGGAGGAGAAGCATCTCATGGACTTCAAGGATCAGATGAAGACATTCTTTTAGGGGCTTGTCTTGTATCGTTATACGGTGCCAATGCTATGTGTTTTCTATGTATGCTGGATCGAAATAAAACTGCTGTTGACTAGCAGCCTCGTTGTTCGCAAGAATATAACATCTCTACCCCTAAAAAACACGTAAGGGCAACGCTCCACCCGGTGGTTCTGCCCCCTCGGCGTTCTGCCGGGCGCCTTCACCCCGTGCCGACCTTCACCGCCGTACGTTCACCGCTCCCCCCGGCGCGCGTCCGCCCCATCCCCACCCCCAACGTCCTCCGTGTCCTTCTTGCGGGCAGAAAACGCAACCGCGCCCCCAACCACTCCTGGCAGCCGCTGCCCCAAATCACCGTCGTCGTCGTCCGGGTTCGCCGTCTTCGCCGTCCGAGATCACCGTCGTCGTCCAGGCCGCCATCCGGGGTCGCCGCCATCCGGTCGCCACCGCCGTCCGGGGTCGTCGCTGCCGTCCGGGATCGTCGTCCGAGCCGCCATCCCGGGTCGCCTCCATCCGGTCACCGCCTCCGTCCAGGGTCGCCGCCGTGGATGTCGAGGTGAGCAGGCCCGTGCCGACGGGAGTGCAGCCGGTACGCCGGTACGCCCAGCTAGATCCGTCCAGGCAGCTCCTATTATCGTCGTCCGGGCTAGGTCGCTGCGCTAGGGTAGTGCTGGCGGCCGGCCGGCGCACATCCTTGTTCTTTATGGTTGGTGAACTCCGCACTTCAAAGGTCGACCGGTTCCCTCACCACTGCGTCGCCCACCTCGCCGTCCAGGCAGAAACATCGGACTGCCTCCCTCCCCAGGTGCGAAAGATTCTTCAATTTTGCTTTCCAATCGTTAGGTTTTGTGAACTCAGTGCTTAGGTCGGCTGCTTCGTTCGTCTTCCCGTGGAAGCAACCGCTTAGGCCTTTAGGGTGTCGATGGGGAAGGTTATATGGCCAAAATGTTTATCCTGCCTTAAGTCTGATCTATCTGGTAGAAGTTATCATATTATGGTGCTAAATGTTTTAGTGGTTCGTAATAATCTTCTGTTGCTAGATACTGAATCTATGGGTGCTTTAATCTCTCCCTGTTTGATATCCTAAATTCTAAGTCTGTTGTCGATCTGCAATATTTCTCTCAGCATGTATGCTAATTTTGCAAAGAAGAAAAGAAAATGATCAATGTCAGAAACCTGACATGGCATTCTCTCCCGGATCCCATGACTCTTCTTGCAGCAAAGTTAATAGTTTCATAGATTCCACAAAAGAACACATCCTGGTTGCCCTGATGGTTTACAATCGGCATGCAGTAAGGCAAGAATATATAAAATCATCTTTGGATGTACCTGGGAGGAAATGAATTCAGTCAGGGAAACACCCTTCACTCTATGTGTTCCATGTATTGCCCCTTTCAATCATTTTCAATAATTTCACTATGACAAGTGGATTTTCAAACCTCAGAAAGAAAGCAATGAGTCTGAATGAAAAGTGCATTTTTGACCTAGCTGACTGCTCAACAATTTCGCATTGCAGGTTCCTGTGGTTCGATTTATACTCACTGAATTATTTGGTTTATGATTGCAAGTGCATTTGCCTAATTCAGCCGACCAGGTAACACCCCTCTGTTCCAATTTTATTAGCATCCCTATATCTACTGCATGAAAAGTGGATTTTAAACCTGGCTGACTGCTCGACAATTTCGCATTGCAGGTTCCTTCGATTTGATTTATCTTCTCTGAAGACTGCAAGTGCATTAGCCTAATTCAGCCAACCAGGTAACACCCTCTGCTACAAGCATCTCTAGGTATGTCCTTTTAGTTTTGACAACTAATTGTTGTGCGCACATCCTCAAAGTTCAACATTTCTGAAATATTCACTGAGCAAAAGTTGTACACAGTGTAGTTAGCAAGACTTAACATGTTTACCTACCAAAGCTGAAGTTCACTATTTGCATCAAATTATTCTCTGTTCGATATATATTTAGTTATTTGATCAGTTATCATACACGAAAGTGATATAAGTCTAAACTAATATGGAAAATATACTGAATATGGCAATCCTCTAGTTAAACATATTATTTTGAGCATACAGTGATATGTGTGGCAATAACTTGATTTAATTGCAGAGCCATAGTGAATAGTTGAGATGGGTGCTCGCAGAAGTCACCAAATTGGGGAATGGCTGATCTGCAGGCCGGCCACCCTCCTGCAGGTAATTACCCCCCCCCCTCTTTCTTCTTCCTGCAGCTAGATAGGTGAATTTGCAAAAAAAAAATGGTTTGTATTTTATAGATTGTTATGCATTGCTTAGTTACTCCTCCCCCTTTGTTCTTCCTGCTGCCACATGCTTTTTTTTGCTTAAACAGACTGTTATGCATCGCTTTTTTGCTATAATACCCCATGACGGCTGCCAGCTGCCGCATGGATCCTTTAGGAGTAGCCTATCATTTTTAGCATGTACCTTTCAATTCAATGATGGTAGTTATGCGTAAATGTCACTCTGTCAGCACAATACTGTACTATAGTTGGCATGGACTGTCGAACACTCAAAAACTTTTTTTATGTGCCAATTTTCTTCCTACAATAACTGCATTTTTCAGATAGTACATGCCATGGATGACTGACTTTGCTTCTGAATGATGTCTGATTTATTGTGTGTTCTCCTTTCTTACATATGGTGTTCTTCATGCTCATTTTCCTATTTCAAATAATAGAAAAGCAGGTACGTGACTCTGACAGTTTCACTAAAAAGTTCACTGCCTTCAACAGTCACTATTGTTGCTTTATTTAATAATTTTGGATTTTGGGTACTACACTTCCTTTTAATATATCTTGGTTATGTTATATGTTGTAGGCAGATGTTGGTGATCTCTAGCTATTTCACTTGTGTACCCATGCCCATGTTCGCAAATCGTAATGTGTCGGGGACAGCCCTAGGGGTCCCCTTAAACAATGGGGAAAACCTCACTTAAAACCCGCAACGAAACCCAAATACGTTAAGACTAACCTTGCGGGTGCCTAACCATGCAGGACACAGCCCACAGGGGACTCCGACGGCCCATCGAGGCGGCCCACGTAAGGATCCCCTCGAACGTGGCTCCGCCTCGTTCGAGGCGCGCGCTCCCTTCGGGCGGGCATCGCCCCGCTCGAGGGGCGGCACTCCCCTTCGGGCGGGCGTCGCCCCCGCTCGAGGGGCGCACTTCCCTCGAGCGGGCTCCGCCTCGCTCGAGGGGTACGCCCCGCCCTCGGCCGGGGGTCCGCCACGCTCGAGGGTGCCCCTCACGCGTGCGCCGGCCCCGTACACGGGCATTTAACGCCCGACGCCGCGGACGGCGCCATCATGCGCCGGGGCTCGCACCCCGGTGCCGCCGCACCAACTCCCCGGGGAGGAGCCCATCCCCGCCACCGTGGGAGGGGACCGTGCGGCGCGGCCGGTGTCGGTCCCGTGACACCGTGCGCACGCCCCGATGACGGCTAACACGCCGAGCCCTCGAAAGGGGCCGGCGCACCCCTCGATGTACTTTCTTGTGACCCTACGGGGTTGGGTGGACCGCCATCCCCGCCACCGCGCGCGGCGTGGCCGCCGTACCCGCGCGCGTGGCGCACGCCGGCCCCGTAGCAACGACTCCGGCCCCCGTGAAGCGCGTCGGGAAGGAATGCCGTTCGCCTACTCCCGTACGCCGTACGGGCTGCGTCGGCACCTCCCTCGAGCCTATCGAGAGGACATCACCGCCATCCGCCGCTCTCCTACCCTCGAACCGCCACCGTTCGGGTACAAGTCGAGCCATGATGACCGGATCACCGCAAGGATCGCCGGACGGCCGCCCACTCTACGGCGTAGCACGTCGTGCTTCTCCACGTAGCTAGATAGCGCGGCGTGCATGTAGTTCGCCTCCCCCTTGGTCTATAAAAGGGGGGACGAACCCCCCGCCCGCGGGGGAAGACGGACACGAGAGACGGGACAAGAGCACACCACCGTGCACTCACTCTCTAATTCTCCCACAACATCTTCGACCACTCCACTAGGGACTTGGAAGCCACGCTTCCTCTCCCGCCTCGCTTGTAGCAGCCCCACTACGAGCACCCCCGGTCCGAGCAATATAGTGCCGTGAGCACACCCTCGCCGGACGTACGGCCCCCTCGGCCGGGAACCAGGATAAAAACCCTGTGTCACTTGTTGCTTAGCATCGACCATTGAGGGATAGACCTCGGCGCTATCTACTGGTTAGTGTCGGGACCATATTCCGCACCGACAGTTGGCGCCCACCGTGGGGCAAACGAGCGCCTAAGGTCATTCCGTCAACTCCCTCCATGGTGATTCGCACTGAGTACCGTGCTACACGCTACTGCATGGGTAGCTCGGACCCCCTCCCAGCCGGGTTCGAAATCCGCTTCGGGGACCTGAACTTTCAGGCCACGGGGAACGGCTATCTCATGCGCCTCACCAACCGTGAGGAGCTCCGCGCGCAGCGCCAGGCCAGGTCAGCTTTGGCCCCCGCCGCGCGCACCACCACGGCGCAGGCGCCCGCAGGCACGGATGCCGCGGGCTCGTCGGCGCCACGACGCCACCGTCGCTGCGGCGGCGGCGTTCGCGTCGGGCGCGGTCCGAGCGGCGGCGGCCGAGCGCGCCGCCGCCCGGCGCGGTGCGCCCACCATCACGACCGCCACCGCCCCGGCGGGGCGCGCGCGCGGTCTCGGGACCGCGCATCCCCATCGGCCGCGTGGCGCTACGACGGCCTACAACGCCAACGTCAACACGACGATGCGCGAGGGTTCCGCCCGGCCGCCACGTCTTCGTCGCCGGGGATCCCGGCGCCTCGGCGACGGATGAGTCATCCCCCGGGCTCCGTCGACACGTTGCCACCCGCCAACCGCCACGGATACGCGGAGTGGGATTTCTCCGGCGTGCCGGACCCGCCATTCCGGCGTTTTCTCGACGCCGCGGACTACCGGTTTGGGCGCTCCGACGACTCCACGACCGGGAGCTACGACCCCGCGCGGGAGTGCTGCGCCGTCATCACCAACGACCCGGCCAATGCCGCCGTGCGATGGGCGCCGGAGACGGAGAGGTCACGCCGCCCCGGGGATCGCCGCGCGCCCGGCCGCGGGGGCCAAGCGCTCTCGCCGGGCCGACGCCGACGCACGCCTAGCCCAAGCCCGCGAGCTCGAGGCCAAGCTGGCGGAGGAATACCGAACGGTGCGGTTGCTCCGCGCCTCAATGGCGGGGGAAGCCTCGCGCGCGGCGAACGAGCGCGGGGCCGGGCCGACGGGTCCGCGACCGCATCAACACCGTCCCCAACGTCGAAAACGCGGATGTGCCCCCGCGGGCGAGCCAGAAGCTCGTCGGCCGCCGCGACGCCGCCGCGGGCTATGCCGGCACCCTCGACCCCCAAGGCTCGAGACATGCACCGCGAGGTGCAAACTCTCATTGAGCAAGCGGCCGTCCGGCGGGCCGAGAGCTCGGCCTCACGCATCCGCCAACGGGGGGGATGCGCGCGGCGATGAAGCCGCACCGGAGGCGAACCCTCGGTGCACGCGGGGGGGGACCGGCGGGGCGACCCACCAAGCAAGGGCGCACGCCGGCCAAGGAGCGACTCCTTGACACGCGCGGGCGCCGGATGGCGACGCCCGCAACGTCATCAACGCCGGGCGCACCGGCAAGGCGGACGCACGAGCGGCAAGGGGCTACCACCCTCGACGGGGTGGGTGCTATGACGGCGGCGAGGACCGCTCCCCGACGCCGGAGCCCCTAGGCACCCGCGTGTTCAGCCGGGAGATCCGCGCGGCGGCGTTCCCCCCAACGCTTCCGCCAACCCTCGACGATCGTCAAGTACAACGGGGAGACGGACCCCCGCGTGTGGCTCAACGACTACCGCTTGGCTTGCCGGTGGGCGGGGCCACCGGCCGACGAGGTCATCATCCGCAACCTACCCCTACATCTTGGTGATGCGGCCGGACATGGCTCGAGCACTTGCCCGCCGCCCGCATCCATAACCGGGACGACCTAGTCCACACGTTCGTGGGCAACTTCCGTGGGCACATACGTGCGCCCCGGGAACTCATGGGACTCGCGCTCTTACACGCGAGAAGCCCGGCGAGTCGGCCGCGGGACTTCATACGGCGCTTCTCCAAGCGGCCGCACGGAGCTCCCCGGCGTGGCGCGGTCCGAAATCGTGCATGCCTTCCTCGAGGGCACCACGTGCGGGACCTCGTGCGGGAAGCGGGACGCGGCCCGCTCGCGGACTCCAACGAGCTGTTCGACATCGCCACCAGCTTCGCCTCCGGGGAGGAGGCCGTGGGGGCGATCTTCGATGACAAAAAGGGCAAGCGCTCTGAGGACGCGCCCGCGGAGGGCAGCAAGTCCAAGGAGCCGCACCGCAACGACAAGCTGGGCAAGAAGGGGAAAAGGCCGCGCCGCGAGGCGCGCAAGCAGGGGCGCGACGGCGGAAACGCCGAGGCCCTCGGCGTCGACCCGGCTCGACGGGGCCCTCGACCGGCCCCTCGAGGCCGGGGGTGTTCGATGACATGCTTGAAGAAGCCATGTCCCTACCACAAAACCCCGCACATCACACCCTTGAGCAAGGCGACATGCTTAAGAAATTCTACGGCCTTGCCGCCGCGAAGGAGGCGAGAGGCCAAGAAAGACGGAGGCGATGGCGACGCGGGCGGCTTCCCCCGACGTCGAAAATGTGTTCCTCATCTTTAGGGGGCCAACCGTCGACATGTCGACACGCCAACGCAAGAAGGAGCGACACGAAGTCCTCGCCGCCGAGAGGGCGCCTCCGTCCTTCCTCAATTGGTCGGAGGACGCCATCACGTTCGGCGGGGAGGACCACCCAAACCGCGTCCCCAACCCGGCCGCACCCGCCGGTGGTTGACCCCATCATCGGGAACGCCCGGTTCTCGAAGGTCCTCATGGACGGAGGCGGCGGCCTCAACATCCTCTACGCGCATACGCCGCGCCCGATGGGGATCGGATTGGACCGGTGCGGCCCGGCACGAAGCCGTTCCACGGCATCGCGCCCGGCAAGGTGTTCAACCCCTCGGGCAGATCGACCTGCCGGTCTGGTTTGGCACCCCTAAGAACTTCCGCAAGGAGACCCTCACCTTCGAGGTGGTCGGGTTCAAAGGGGCCTACCATGCTATACTTGGGCGACCCTGTTACGCCAAATTCATGGCGGTCCCCAATTATACCTACCTAAAGATGAAGATGACGGTCCGAACGGCATCATCACCGTCGGCTCGTCGATCGAGCACGCGTTCGACCGCGATGTCGAATGCGTGGAGCACGCGAGGCACTAGCGCCGGATGAAGCGCTAGTGAATACGGCCGGAGAAGATGGTCAACGAAGACCTCGACCCCGCTATCAAGCACGCAGGAACCTTCGAGGCCGCGGAGCGAACCAATGGGGTCCCCCTCGACCCTTCGGCCCCCGAGGGCAAGGCGTTGAGGGTCGGCTCCACCCTCGACCCCAAATAGGAAGTGGTGCTCGTCGACTTCCTCCGCGCCAACGCCGACATTTTCACGTGGAGCCCCTCGGACATGCCGGGCATCCCGAGGGAAGTCGCCGAGCACTCCCTTGACATCTCGCCAAACGCTCGCGCCGTGCGGCAACGGCTCCGCCGCTTCGACGAGGAGCCGCGACCGGCAATCGGAGCGGAGCTGCGAAAGCTTCTCGAGGCCGGATTCATCAAGGAGGTGTTCCACCCAACGTGGCTAGCAAACCCCGTGCTTGTAAAGAAAAAAGAATGGGAAGTGGCGGATGTGTATAGACTACACTAGTCTCAATAAAGCATGTCCCAAAGTTCCTTTTCCTTTGCCACGCATTGATCAAATCGTTGACTCAACAGCTGGGTGCGAACTGCTCTGTTTCCTTGATGCCTATTCCGGGTACCACCAGATAAAGATGAAAGAGTCCGACCAGCTCGCGACCTCGTTCATCACACCGTTCGGGACGTTCTGCTACGTCACGATGCCATTTGGCCTCAGAAACGCGGGTGCAACATATCAGCGTTGCATGCAGCACGTTTTTGGGGATCACATCGGGCGGACGGTCGAAGCGTACGTGGACGACATCGTCGTGAAGACCGAGAAGGCGAACGACCTGGTTGGCGACCTTGGCGTCGCGTTCAACTGCCTACGGGCCAATGGGGTCAAACTAAACCCCGAAAAATGTGTCTTTGGAGTGCCGCGAGGCATGCTCCTGGGGTACATCGTCTCCCAGCGGGGAATCGAGGCCAACCCTGAAAAGGTCGCGGCCCTCGAACGGACGGGTCCGATCCGGGACCTCAAGGGGGTGCGAGAAGGTGTTGGGGTGCCTCGCCGCCTTGAGCCGCTTCATCTCGCGGCTCGGGGAGAAGGGCCCGCCCCTCTACCGCCTACTCAAGAAGCACGAGCGCTTCTCCTAGACCACCGAGGCCCAGGATGCGCTCGACAAGCTGAAGGCGTCCCCGACGCACGCCCCGATCCTCACACCGCCGCGGGACGGCGAGCCCCTGCAGCTCTACGTGGCCGCGACCACCCAGGTGGTGAGCGCCGTGATTGTTGTGGAGCGCACGGAAGAAGGGCATGCCTTGCCCCGTGCGGCGGCCAATCTACTACATCGGCGAGGTCCTCTCGGACACGAAGACGCGCTACCCACGAGTCCGAGAAGTTGTTGTACACGGTGGTTCTTGCGCGGCGCAAACTCCGCCACTACTTCGAGGCCCACCCCCGTCACGGTGGTTTCCTCCTTCCCACTAGGAGAAATCATCCGCAACCCCGACGCCGCGGGCGGGGATCGCCAAGTGGTCCGTGGAGCCGATGGGCGAGACGCTCGCCTACGCCCCACGCAAGGCCGTCAAGTCCCAAATCTTGGCGGATTTCGTCGCCGAATGGACGGACACGCGAGCCGCCGCCGCCACGGATCCAAGCGGAGTGTTGGACTCGTTCTTCGACGGCTCGGTGATGACAACGGGGGCGGGCGCGGGCCTGCTCTTCGTGTCACCCCTCGGGGAACACATGCGGTATGCGGTGTGCCTCCACTTCCCCGCGTCTAACAACATGGCCGAATACGAGGCCCTCCTCTCGCGGCCTCAAAATCGCCATTGAGTTAGGCGTCAAGCGCCTCGACGTAAGGGGCGACTCACGGCTCGTGATTGATCAAGTCATGAAGAACGCGAGCTGCCACGACGACAAGATGGAGGCCTACTGCAAAGCCGTGCGAGCCCTCGAAGACAAGTTCTACGGCATCGAGCTCAACCATGTGCCCCGCAGGTACAACGAAGAGGCGGACGAACTCGCCAAGATCGCGTCGGGCGGATCACCGTTCCCCCCGAACGTTTTCGCGCGCGACTTCGCTCAACCCTCGGTCGCCTTCGAGCCCTACCCCTCGAATCACAACGAACCCTCGGGGGCTCCCTCGAATCCAGCGGGTGCGGAGCCCATGGACGAGGACCCCTCGAACGAGGCGTACGTGCTCTCCCTTCTCGAGGGGTACGGCTCCCACGAGGCCAACGTGATGGACATTGAGCCGGCCCCCGTCCAGGCGGACGGCGGGGAGAAATACATTGCTCGGATCGCTCGAGGGGAACTCCCCGCGGACCGGCCGCGGCCGGGCGCATCACTAGGATGGCCAAATCGTTCACCCTCGTCGACGGCGAGCTGTACAAGCGCGCCGCCTCCGGCATCCTACAGCGATGCGTGCCCATTCCCGAGGGGCGCGAGCTCCTGCGGGACATCCACGTGGGGATCTGTGGTCACCACGCCGCGCCCCGCACCCTCGTCGGTAACGCGTTCCGCCAGGGCTTTTACTGGCCCACTGCGGTCGCGGACGCCAGCGAGGTCGTGCGCACCTGCGAAGGGTGCCAGTTCTACGCCCGCAAGTCCAACTTGCCCGCCCATGCCCTACGGACCATCCCCATAACATGGCCGTTCGCCGTGTGGGGACCGTACATCGTCGGGCCCTTGCGGAAGGCGCCCGGGGGCTTCACCCACTTGTTGGTCGCGATCGACAAGTTCTCCAAGTGGGTGGAGGTGCGCCCCATCACGAATCTAAGGGCGAGCAGCGGCGGTGACATTCTTCACCGACATCGTCTACCGCTTCGGAGTGCCAAACTCCATCATCACCGACAATGGATCCCAATTCACGGGCAAGAAGTTCTTGGAGTTCTGCGACAAGTTCCACATTCGTGTGGATTGAGCGGTACCGTGGCGCACCCACAGACCAACGGCCAAGTGGAACGTGCCAATGGCATGATCTTACAAGGCCTAAAGCCCAGAATTTTCGACCAGTTGAACAAATCTGGGCGGAAATGGCTCCAAGAACTACCAGCGGTTGTGTGGAGCCTAAGGACAACCCCGAGCAGAGCCACCGGGTTCACCCCGTTTTTTCTAGTCCACGGCGCGGAGGCCGTCCTCCCCACGGATTTAGAATACGGGTCGCCCAAGGTTCGAGGCTATAACGAGGATGCTAACCAACGAGCCCGCGAGGACTCGCCGGGACCAGCCGGACGAAGCGCGCCTCGTAGCCTTGATGCATTCCGTGAGGTACCGGCGGTCCCTCGGGCGCTATCAAGCACGCAAGATACGCCGGTGGGATTTCGGCGAAGGGGACACGGTCCTAAGGCTACGCCAAGACAACCGAGGGCGCCACAAGCTATCGCCCCCATGGGAGGGACCCTACGTCGTGGTGAAGGTACTCAAGCCCGGCACATACAAGTTGGCCAACGAGGACGGTGAAGAGCTCACCAACGCTTGGAACATCCAACAGCTACGTCGCTTTTACCCTTAGCTAGGATTTCCAAGTATTTTTGTTGTAAAAACGGCACGGCCAACGCCCCAGTTGGTTGCAACTATGTAAAAGCTTTAAGCTTAATAAAAAGGGCAACTCGGCTTTCCCCCGAAACCCAAGTTACCCTCGGGGGCTCTTGCGGGGGGCATCCCCCCCCCCCAAAATAGTCCCATTTTTTCGCGCAAAAAAAAATGCAACAACCCACACGCGCTAAGTTTGTTTCCTACTTCAACCCCGAGCCACGATTCGAACGGGCGCGGGCGGCACACGGCGGAAGGAGCGTGCGAGCCGCAGATAGCCTACGCCGCGTGGATATGGCCCTTCTCTCTCGCCTCCAACCCAGTGGGCCCCCTGCGAAAATCGAACTCCCCTAACTAGAATCTACTCAGGAAGAAGGAGAAACAAAAAGCGTGATAAACAAACGACTTCATTTACAGCAAATGTTTATGTTCATGAAACAACTTGTTTATTTACAAAAGGCCACGAGGCCAGAATACTGATACACATAAACAAAAAACGGGCCTAGCGCCCAACTGCTTTCAGGCGGGAGGAGCAGCAGCATCAGCGACGTCCGGGAAGAGGAACTCCTCGAAGGCCTCGGCGAGCGACCCGGCGGCGTCGGCAGCGAGCGCATCCACACGCTCCATGGCCACCTCGTCCTCGACGCCCTCGGGAACGATGTAGCCTTTCGCCAGCGCCTCGAAGTTAACCTCGTAGTGGGATCACACCACTCCGAGGGCCTTCTGGATGCCCATCTGCAGCGCCCGGCGCATCCGCTCGGTGACATGGCCACCAAGGGCGCGCAGGCGGCCGGCCGGCCGAGCCGCCGGCCCGCGCTTCGCCCTCCTCGACGGCGCGGCGGTCTCGAGGGCCGCATCGCGCGGTCCCGCAACTCCCGCTCGGAGGAGTTGTAGGAGGCTGCGCAGCGCCTCGGCCCGCTCGGCCGCGTGCCCCCGGGCGGTGCGCAAGCACGGGGGAACACCAAGGCAAGAAAGAAATCGAGAAAAAGGGAATGCGAGTTCCCAATCGCAAAACCAACAAGACGAGAGTCGACCGCGACTCACCTTCGACTTGCTTCCTCTCCATCTCGAGGTCGCGGCGCACGGCCTCGACCGTCGGCCTCGAGGCGCTCGACGGTCTCGCCCTCGCTCCCGGAGGGACAGCCTCCCCGATTGGCGTTGGTGATGCCGAGCATAATCACCTCGCCCTCGGCCTTGGAGAGCTTGGCATCCCGATCCGCCAAGGTCTTCTCCGCGTCACCTCGTGGGCGGCGCGCTCCTCGCTCCCGGCGCGACACGGGCGTCGGTGAGGGCGGCTCGCTCTCGCCGGAGCCGCTCCTCGGCCCCTTGGCGGGCGGTGCTCTCTTGCGGCGCCGCTCCCTCGGCGGTGACGAGGGCCGCGGCCTTGGCGTCGAGGGCGGCCTTCGGATCGTCGGCCTCCTTGGCCCGCCGCTCCCGGCTCGCGCGCCCGCTCCTCGGCCCCCGGCGGCCGCCGCGCCCGCGCCCCCTCAAGCGACGAGCGAAGCTCCCGGGTTTCGGCGCGGACGGTCGCCACCTCCGCCTCCCAGTTAGCGGCCAGCGTCCGCGTCTTCTCCAAGTCCTCGCGCACGTGCCACAGCGCCTCATCACGATCGATGAGGGCTGCGCGCACCCGCTCGAGGCTCGAGCGGCGCGCCGTGTCCTGCCTCGAGCCCTCGGGCGGCCTCGTCGAGCCAGGCCAGGGCCCGGTACGCCAGCCAGCTGTCCGGGGACCTGAGAGCGTCGGCAAGCGCGTCGAAAGCGCTGCACTGCTCCCGGAGCTGGTGGACCTCGGCGTTCACCCGGTCGAACGCATCGTACTTGTCGTGGGCGCGACGCTCGAGCTCCTGGCAACCACAGAATCAAAACCCATAAGTACCGCGACACGAAGGCAGCACACACAAACGAAAGAAAGGGGAGAACAAGCAACCACGGCTAACCTGGAAGACGAGCCATGCCGGGCCGCCATGGACCCGCAACGCCTCGTTCAGCGCGCGGTTGAGCGTAGCGCCGTGGCTCCGGAGCTCGCCCCGCAGCTCCCCGCTCCCCCCCGGCGTCGAACGCAGGGGGATCATCGACGGCCCCCTCCACCGGGGCGGGGGCGGCCGGCGCGGGAGGACGAGGCCTCGGCGCCGTGTCCTCGACCCCCCACCACCGAGTGACCCTCGCGCCGCCTCACGAGGGTGAAGGACCGATACGGCGAACCGAGAGAGGGGGGGGGAGTGAATGGGAGCCGATAAAAATTCTTCTCGAAGGAGATGAAAACTCCAACAAGACGAACGCGGCTTCCAACACACGTCTCCGACTCACTACCAAGGTTGGTCAAGCCCACGTAGCCACTGGAGTGCCACTGGACCTAGGAACCAACACGCAACCTTTCGACCCGAGAAACGCAGCGGAAAAACCAAACCTCGAGTCTACAGACCCACACCGGTCAGACCGGTGAGCACCACCGGTCAGACCGGTCCCCGGCAGTGAAACCGAGAAACTTCCACTAAGTGGCTCTACACCGGTCAGACCGGTGAGACACACCGGTCAGACCGATGGCGACTCCGAAAGCCCCCAAGGCACCAAACAGGCCAACCGACCACCAAACGGACCCAAACTCGAAACAAGAAGCGGCAACACGGGACAACAACGAACTCACCAAGACGTTCACCCGAGCAAAATCCCACAAGGGCTTGCACCGGTCGGCACCGGTCAAGAGCACCGGTCGACCGGTGTAGCTCGGGCACTCGGGATGAACAAAGACCCGCGGGTCAACTCCCCCAAATCCAAATCTCGATCTCCCGAATCGCTCCACGGACTTGAACAAGACTTTGGGGATATCATGAACACCTCATGAGGAGTTCATAGCCAAGTTTAATCCCACCAAAACTCGTCCAAAAAGGAGGAATCGAAGAAATCCCGCCGGAAGCACTTCCAACCCAAGAACTCAAGAAACCCCAAAATCGAGCACTTTTACTCACGGATTTGGGAGGGGAATCACAGCCCAAAGAACCACGAAGGGTTCCCACAAATTTCCCCCATCAAATCCCCAAGAGAAAAGCCCCGAAAACAACCCAAGGAAATCACCGAGAGAGGGCTCCGAAAATCACCACCAAGAACAACCGGGGAAAACACATCCAAACCTTGAGGAACCACGCCGAATCATCTATACATGAAACAAAGGTTCGTACAAGGTCTAGCAAGCCGCTCGATCATCCATCCCTCTCTACAAGATCTCTCCATGAAGCTCTCTTGCTAGTCCTAGAGAAAACCTAAGGAAAATAGGTGGAAAATAGGAAAACTAATGAGCTAGGGTTCCAAGAGTTGGCTGCCATCCTCTCACCTCTTGGGTTATATAGGCGGCAACCGAATGTCTAAAATGCCCCTCTCTACTAACTAGGGATACAAGCCCCTCAAGGGCGGATTTGGAATTCTTGATGTCTTCACCATCGGACGGATGCCCGCAACCGCACCCCCGCGTAGCCTTGACGCAAGCCATGCGATCCCGACGCGTGTCCTCCGCTTCGAAGATTCCCGGATCGCGTCGTCGCACACCGGTCGACCGGTGCTCCTCACCGGTCGGACTCCGTCCCCACCGGTCGGACCGGTCCGGTGCCGCCGCACCTCCGTCTTCGGTTCTTCAGTCTTGGCTTTGTGGATCAACCAAGGAACCCAATGGTTTTCTGGTGAACCACCGGAAACCCCGCGAGCTCGGTGTAGCCTCCGCCAATCTCTACTCATGACTCGGCTCCCACGTAGTCCCGGCTCGACCTTGGTTTTGAGGCTTAACCAGGAAACCGTCCACGACTTCATCTTGCTGTTCATGCCACCATGCGGCCCGCACTTGACCCCGCTGGCCACCGGGTCCCTCGAAGAAAGCCTACTTGTCTTCTCCACACCTGGAGGCCTCACCGGCGACGACCTTTCGCGCTTGTTCTTCACCTGCACCAACACGAGTCAAGCCGCAACCTACACCTGCAATACTTAGCCAAGAATCAGTCCACACAACGTTGTCAATCACTCATCACACAAGGAAGCGACCATCCACCGGTCCTCGAACCACACATGGTCCTCAATCTCCCCCTTGATGAGTGCATTGACAACACCCACACGAAAGTAACAAGAGAGAAAAGAAAAAGAAAAGAAACGAACAAAAAGAAACTCCAACAAGCGATCGAAAGCCAAACAAAGGCAAAGAGAAAGATCACTTGAAGGAAACAAGTCTCGGACCCCTTAGGCAAGGGCAACGGCTCGACACATCCGAGACAAAACAAAACTCAAGCAAAGAGCACAAACCACCGAAACAAAACTCGAAAACTCACAAAGAGCTCCCCCCGCCACACATGCAAGCTCCCCCCGAACCAATGCGGCTCCCCCCGGACGAATGCATGCAAACCACTTGAAAACAGGACAGCTGCATCACTTTCAGCTTACACCGGTCAGACCGGTCATCACCACCGGTCGACCGGTGCCCAACATATGTACAGGACCAGCACTCACACCGGTCAGACCGGTGCTCCTCACCGGTCAGACCGGTGTACAACAGAGCCCAGAAATGGCTCGAAACCACTCGAAAACCTTCCAAACGCGTCCAACAAGCCATTTCAAGCTTAAACTTCTCCCCCTTGTTGGCAATGCATGAATCAAGCCAAAAATGCAAAATATGCAACCTAGAGCTTCTCAAATAGACAAAATTCAACAAAGAATGCTACACATGTCCAAATGAGCAAGTTAGATACTCTACGGCTTCGTATCGATCTCAACTACATGATCACCAAGTTTCACAACCATTGGATGAAGCTAAGAAGGATTTTGGCAATTTTGCGAAAAACTTGCCTCTCATGAGCAAAGTCCTAAACATGATCAAAGCATATCAAAATGGCAAAGCCACACAAACTTCATGCTAGGACAGCCATTCTAACCATAAGACCATCACAAACACCCACAAGCACCTCATGTCATGTCAAAGCCACCGAGCCATGTGCCTACTTCTATGTATGAGACTTCTCATTGGTAGGCATCATGCAACGGTTTAGCACCCAAAGCAAATTAAATTCAGCACATATGACATGGGAGCACATTTCCAAGCATTTTTCATTTCATTTTCAGATTTGCAAATGGTACATGAAATGTCTTTGCGACAAAAAGTCACTTATGCTCCTCCACAAGATAAATCAAGAGGGCTAAACATTCATGATGGCAAATGAGCCTTTGGCCCCATATGATCAATAAGCTAGCTATCCAACCACAAATTAAGCATAGCAAAGCCACAAAAACATGTCAAGAACATGTAAAGGCATTTACACATGAGAGAGCATACATGTGACATTCTTCAAAAGCATAGCTATCAACCATGGATTATTCATCAAGATCATCAAGAGCTAAGCCAAACTAACCATGTCATACCAAACAAGCTCACAAAGACATATATCTCATTCCATGGTGAACAAAGTATATAGGAGAAGCTTTTCTTATCAATGCATATGATACAAAATGCATGCAATCTAAGATACAAGGATGCCTATACATCATGTTACATATGCAATGCCAAATGCAAGGAATGCACAAAAGAAAGCTATACATATGCTACAAACCGGCTCCTCGAGGGGAGGCAAAACGGGCTCGACACCACCGGCAAAAGAAAGCTCCCACACACCCAACTCAGGAAATCAAACACACACCAAGTTCCCCCCGCAAACGAGTGAAAGTTGCTTGATCTAGGGGTTTGGTGAAAATATCGGCTAGTTGGTCATGTGTGGGTACATGGATCAAAGCTATCTTCCCTTTCTCTACGTTGTCTCTCAAAAAATGGTACCTCACTTCTATGTGTTTGGTTTTGGAATTGAGCACTGGGTTCTTTGCAACGCTTATGGCACTGGTGCTATCACATTGAAGTGGGACATGGGTATACTCCTCACCAAAGTCACTCATGGTGTAGGTGATCCAAAGGAGCCGAGAGCAACAACTAGCGGCGGCAACATACTCGGCTTCGGTCGTGGATTGAGCAACACTCGGCCGCTTACGAGAAGACCAAGACACCAACGAAGAACCCAAAAACCGGCAAGTCCCGTAAGTGGACTTCCTATCCAACCGACACCCGGCAAAATCCGCGTCCGAAAAGCCATGAAGCGCCAAAGAAGAGGACGCGGAGTACCAAAGGCCGAAGTCGGGAGTGTGACGCAAGTACCCGAAAATTCTCTTCACTGCTTGCCGATGCGAAGTCCTCGGAGACGCTTGAAAACGAGCGCACAGACACACTGAGAACTGTATATCCGGCCTCGTCGCCGTCAAGTAGAGGAGTGACCCGATCATGCTTCGGTACTCCTTCTGGTCCACGTGTTCACCTTCCTCGTCCGCATCAAGAGCCGTAGTCGTACTCATCGGCGTCGTCATAGCCTTGGAGTCCTCCATCTTGAACTTTCTCACAATGTCCTTGGTGTACTTAGCCCGGTGCACAAATGTTCCTTCCTTTGATTGCTTGATTTGTAGCCCGAGGAAGAACCGCAACTCGCCCATCATGCTCATCTCAAACTCCCTCGCTCATATCATCCGCAAACCTCGCAACAAGAGAGTTAGACGAGCCACCAAAGACAATATCATCCACGTACACCCGCACAATCGGGATATCTCTCGCCCCCGCCTCGGCAAAAACAAGGTCCGATCGACCTTCCCCATCTCAAAGCCTCTCGCAAACAAGAACCCCCTCAACCTCGCCATACCAAGCTCTAGGCGCCCGCTTCAACCCATACGGCGCCTTCCTCAACTTGTACACCCGGTGGGGGTACTTCTCACTCTCAAACCCCGAGGTCGTCTCACATACACTTCTTCCTCCAACACTCCATTCGAAAAGCACTCTTCACATCCATTTGGTGCAACTTGAACCCTTTAGCCACGAAAAGGCTAGAAGGATCCTAATCGCCTCCAAACGGGCTACGGGAGCAAAGGTCTCCTCGTAGTCGATCCCCTCCTTCGACCGAATCCCCGAGCAACAAGTCTCGACTTGTTCCTCACAACCTCACCCTTCTCTCCCTCTTTGTTTTTCCACACCCACTTTGTACCAATCGGCTTACACCCCGGGGGAGGGTCAACCAACTCCCACACCTCGATTCCTCTCAAAGTTCTCCAACTCCTCATGCATCGAGTTAACCCAATTGTGATCGGATAGTGCGTGTCCAATGTCTTTGGGCTCGAAAGAAGCAACAAATGCAGCATGAGCAAAATGGGAATTGTTTCGAACCCTCGACCGTGTAGTGCGTTCATTCATGTCGCCGATGATCCTCGAAGCCGGGTGATCCACCCGAACTCGCCGGGGAGGTTCTCGCCTCGAAGCTACCTCCCCCTCAACATCGCCTTCTCCTCGTTCTTGATTCGTCGTCGTAGGTGTAGCGAGAGGGTCCATCCATCATCGTAGTCGAAGTAGTGGGTACATGTTCAGCCGGGAGTACCACACCGCCATCTTCATCATCACCATGTTCATGCTCCTCCTCCCGAAAGATCTCCTCGCCAAGCTCATCATCACCCTGCACACTCAAAGACAAGCCGACTATGTGGCTCTGTCTCGTCGAAGGTTACCTCGCAAGTCTCCACGATTTGGTTAGTTTCAAGATTGAGCACACGATATGCTCTAGAATGAGATGCATAACCAAAGAAAATGCCATCGACGGATCTAGCCTCAAACTTATCCAACTTCCCGCCCTTCTTCGAATAAAACACTTGCAACCAAAGACATGGAAGTGACTCACCTTGGGTGTGCGACCATGCATCAACTCATACCATGTCTTCTTCTTGTGCACTCTAAGGTATATTCGTTCGACACATAGCATGCGGTATTCACCGCCTCGGCCCAATACCTCCTCGGAGTCCTATGCTCATCAAGCATCGTCCGAGCCATCTCGCACAAGGTTCCGTTCTTCCTTTCCACAACACCATTACGGGGAGGCGTATACGGACTCGAAAACCGGTGCTCAAGACCCAAGTCATGACAAAAGGTTTCAAAACGAGAGTTCCCGAATTCCGAGCCATTATCACCTGCGGATAGCTCGTATGGCATCTCCGTGCCTCTCGTTCCTCAACCTCAAGACTAGATCTCGAACAAAACCAAACGTCTCCCCCTTATCCTCCGTAAAGAACACCCACGCATACCGAGAATAGTCGTCCACCACAACAAGGACATACCACTTCCCACCCTCGAGATCGCACACGAGCCGGGCCAACAAGGTCCATATGGAGCAGCTCGCATGGACGCTCAGTCATCACATCGGTGAGAGGCGGGTGAGAAGAGGCCACCATCTTGGCATGCCTACACGGAGCACAAACCAACTCTTTCTCAAGCCTCAAACGTGGCAATCCTCGGACCAAATTGAGTTTACTCAAGCGAGACGAAAGGTCAAAGCTCAAGTGACCCAACTTCCTATGCCACTTCCACAACTCACTCGAAGAACCGGCCAAGAAACAACGCTCCACACCCGAAGACTGAGAAAAATCAGCACGAAACACCTGACCCTCGGGAACGACCATACAAACAAGGTCCCCTCGAGAGTCCACAATCCGAGAACCACCGAGGCCGAAACAACACCTCAAAACCCTCATCCAACAACCGAGACACGAAAGCAAATTGTACCCCGGCGATTGAACAAGAGCAACACGCCTCGAGTGATCTTGTCACTCACCTTTATCTCACCTTCGAAAGCACACGCCCACGCCCATTGTCCCCAAAGGTGATGTACCTCTTCGTCACCACCGGGACGAGACTTGAGAACCACCCCCCGTCTCCGGTCATATGCCTCGAGCAACCGGAGTCAATCAACCAAATGTTCTTCAAGTCTCCCACCCGAAAATCAAAAATAGGCACGTGAGCGAACAAACGACTCGACGCGGGGTTAGTACCAAAAGAGGAAAACCAAGTGCCGAGCCATTTGCTCGAAAGTGGGGTTAGCACCAACCAAAGCATCTCTCCTACCGAAACTACCTCCACGAACACCACCACGGTAACCACCCTGAGGAAACCACCCTCTCTCGCCCGGAGGAGGACCAAAACCACGCAAGAAAGCCCGTGGAACGTCCTTCCTCTCCAACTCAACGCCACGACTCCTCCAATCCCCGTATTGAGCACGAGGAGGAGAACGCCTAGCAACCGACCACCCGCACTCTTTCCAGCCCCAACCACCGGAACCACGACCACCGTAAACAACCCTCGCACCCGTACGAGCTCGAAACCCGAACATCCGTCCGTCCGGGCCCGCACCGGTCCGACCGGTGCCCCACACCGGTCCGACCGGCGGTGTGACCCGGACAAAGAACACCACCTGCAGCCTTCTTCTCTCCCCAAGCCCGAACTCGTCCTCACAATCGCCTTGCCCCCGGGCATCCGCATACGAGGCTCAAGTACACCATCGGAAGGGTGGTACTTGTCCTTGTTTGCCCACTCCTTCCTCATTCTCTCCTCTCGCTTCCTCTTGAAGCAAAACTCCTCCTTATGGCCATCTCTCCCACAATAGCCACAATGGAACCTCACAAGCTTAGGCTTTGGCTTGGGATGTGGCCGCTCACTCGGTTTCTCTCCACTCAAACCCTCCACCGGTTTCTCACCACTTGCCTTCTCACTCTCCTTCCAAAGAACACTTTCCCCGAAGTGCTCACAAACTTGATAGGCTTTTGTAGGTCATTTGTGGGTGTAGGAAACACGGGTGGAGCCGGGGTTGTGTCTAGCCGATTCCTTAGATGGTTAGGTTTTGGTGGGAACTCATTCTTGTGGTGGGTTTTTGGTGGCTCCGGATATTCTCTCCACTTCCCTCACCAACCTTGTTTGCTCCAAGCCCCTCACCATCTTGCCTCTTAAAGGCCTCGATCATCATCCTCAACTGAGGCTCGTGACCGGACAACCACCCCATCAACTTCCTCAAATCATCATTCTCATCCTGCAAACGGTCAACATAATGTGCAAGCTCCAAATTTTTCAATGCATGCATTTCACAGGTAGAGCAAGATGTAGGCATGGGTTCCTTCAATTTAGCCTCGAGCGAACTAGTGTAAGCATGCATCTCATCAATCTTAGCATGCAAAACAGGGCATGAAGTGCAAGCACCTAGCAAAGCGAGGTCTAGACTTAAGCTCAACCACCTCAACCCTAAGCACATCTAGTTCCTCACACTTGGAGGCATGCTTCTCCTTAAACAAAGCAAGATCAGCAAGGAATATGGAGCAATCAGCACAATCATTCTCATCAGAAACAACAGGGCTAGCCTTAAGCGAATCAATCTCAAGCTTGCTATCAAGCACCTGTGTCTCTAGCTCAGCCACTCTAGTCCTAGCATCCTCGAGTGAAGCCCTAAGCTCTTTCCTCATTTTCTTGGCCTCTCTAAGCATGTCATCACGGTTATCAAGTAAAGAGCCAAGCCTCTCATTCTCCTGGCGCAAGAAGGGAAGTTCATCACGCACCTCGTCGTCGGACTCAGAGTCCGAGTCGCTCTGTGTGCTCTTCTTGCTTGCCGGAGCTCGGCGCCATGGTGCGAAGCCATCTCTCGCGGAGCGGCTCACCCCGCTCAGGTTCTTGGACGACTTCTTGTTCTTGCGGCGATCTCCCTCGTCTTCACCGGCCGCTCGAGCTCGAGGTGGAGTACGCGGAACCGGAGTCGACGTCGCTCGCTCCAACCATCGCCCGGCCTTGCCTCGGCCCTCCTTCTTCCTCGATCGTCGCTCGTCCTTGTACTTGTTCTTGTGCTTGCTCTTGTGGTCGCGCCTCGAACGGTACTTGCCATCGTTCATCCTCGGCTTGTGCTTGTAGCCGTCCTTGCTCTCGGCCTTCTCCCGGGCGGTCGGCGACGAAGTGTCCCGGCTTGCCGCACTAGAGCGAGTCCTCGTGTTCCTCCTCATGTTCACGCGGTTCTCGTGCAGCCTCTCGAACCGCCTCGTCAACAGCGCCAGCTCGTCCTCTCCAAGGTCATCAAACTCCTCATCTGGCATAGACATCAAAGAGGAAAACGAGAACATCCTGGTGGATGGGTTAGAGTTAGTCTTTCCTTTGGAACCACCAACGAGGGCAAGACTATGGGAGTCAGTCGGTCCCTCGAGCTTGGCAGTCATGCCCCTATCCACCTCAGCCGACTTGAGCTTCGAGAACAGCTCGTTCACCGTCAGAGTATCATACCTCTCCGACTCGACTATGGCCTCGAACTTTCCGCCCCATATCGTACGATCCAAAGAGTGTAAGAGCTTGACCGCTCTATCATGATCATCGTACGGGAGCACGTCCACATTGGCCCTCATGTTGTTCACCACCACCGTGAACCTCTCGAAACAAGGCATCGATGGACTCACCGGGGAGATGAGTGAAGTTCTCGTACTCTCTCCGTAGGTCGCATACAACCGTGCCCGAACACCGGGCGTTCCCAACATGAGCCTCCTTCAACACCGCCCAAATCCTACAAGCCAAGTGCTCGGTGTGCACCCGATCGAACTCGGGCCGACACAAAGCACGAAACAAGTAGTCGACCGCCTTATTGTTGGCATCGAATCCGTCCCTCGACCCCGGAGCAAGGAAATCCATCGGTCGGACATAGCCCGTGTCCACCGTGACATCCCAAAGCACCGACCCTTTCCGCGGAGGAACGCACCCATCCGCTTGCTCCACATCCGGTAGTTCTTGCCATCGAAGTGTGGAGGACCCGAACCCCGTTCCCGGTACGCCATCCTTGGATCTTAGATCGGTTAGAGTCAACAAAGACCCGAACCGGCTCGATACCACTTGAAGGACCGATACGGCGAACCGCGAGACGGGGGGGGAGTGAATGGGAGCCGATAAAAATTCTTCTCGAAGGAGATGAAAACTCCAACGAGACGAACGCGGCTTCCAACACACGTCTCCGACTCACTACCAAGGTTGGTCAAGCCCACGTAGCCACTGGAGTGCCACTGGACCTAGGAACCAACACGCAACCTTTCGACCCGAGAAACGCAGCGGAAAAACCAAACCTCGAGTCTCCGAGACCCACACCGGTCAGACCGGTGAGCACCACCGGTCAGACCGGTCCCTGCTGGTGAAACTGAGCAACTTCCACTAAGTGGCTCTACACCGGTCAGACCGGTGAGACACACCGGTCGGACCGATGGCGACCGAAAGCCCCCAAGGCACCAAACAGCCAACCGACCACCAAACGGACCCAAACTCGAAACAAGAAGCAACACGGGACAACAACGAACTCACCAAGACGTTCACCCGAGCAAAATCCCACAAGGGCTTGCACCGGTCAGACCGGTCCAAGAGCACCGGTTAGGCCGGTGTAGCTCAGGCGGCTCGAGATGAACAAGACCCGCGGTCAACTCCCCCAAATCCAAATCTCGATCTCCCGAATCGCTCCACGGACTTGAACAAGACTTTGGGGATATCATGAACACCTCATGAGGAGTTCATAGCCAAGTTTAATCCCACCAAAACTCGTCCAAAAAGGAGGAATCGAAGAAATCCCGCCGCAAGCACTTCCAACCCAAGAACTCAAGAAACCCCAAAATCGAGCACATTTACTCACGGATTTTGGAGGGGAATCACAGCCCAAAGAACCAAGAAGGGTTCCCACAAATTTCCCCCATCAAATCCCCAAGAGAAAAGCCCCGAAAACAACCCAAGGAAATCACCGAGAGAGGGCTCCGAAAATCACCACCAAGAACAACCGGGAAAACACATCCAAACCTTGAGGAACCACGCCGAATCATCTATACATGAAACAAAGGTTCGTACAAGGTCTAGCAAGCCGCCCGATCATCCATCCCTCTCTACAAGATCTCTCTATGAAGCTCTCTTGCTAGTCCTAGAGAAAACCTAAGGAAAATAGGTGGAAAATAGGAAAACTAATGAGCTAGGGTTCCAAGAGTTGGCTGCCATCCTCTCACCTCTTGGGTTATATAGGCGGCAACCGAATGTCTAAAATGCCCCTCTCTACTAACTAGGGATACAAGCCCCTCAAGGGCGGATTTGGAATTCTTGATGTCTTCACCATCGGACGGATACCCGCAACCGCACCCCGCGTAGCCTTGACGCAAGCCATGCGATCCCGACGCGTGTCCTCCGCTTCGAAGATTCCGGACCGCGTCGTCGCACACCGGTCGACCGGTGCTCCTCACCGGTCGGACCGGTCCCCACCGGTCGAGGCCGGCTCGGTGCCGCCGCACCTCCGTCTTCGGTTCTCCGGTCTTGGCTTTGTGGATCAACCAAGGAACCCAGTGGTTTTCTCGGTGAACCACCGGAAACCCCGCGAACTCGGTGTAGCCTCCGCCAATCTCCACTCATGACTCGGCTCCCACGTAGTCCCGGCTCGACCTTGGTTTTGAGGCTCAACCAAGAAACCGTCCACGACTTCATCTTGCTGTTCATGCCACCATGCGGCCCGCACTTGACCCCGCTAGCCACCGGGTCCCTCGAACAAAGCCTACTTGTCTTCTCCACACCTGGAGGCCTCACCGGCGACGACCTTTCGCGCTTGTTCTTCACCTGCACCAACACGAGTCAAGCCGCAACCTGCACCTGCAATACTTAGCCAAGAATCAGTCCACACAACGTTGTCAATCACTCATCACACAAGGAAGCGACCATCCACCGGTCCTCGAACCACACATGGTCCTCGCAGGGCCCCCTCCCGGGGCTCGGGGGGGGTTCGGTGGGCCGCCCGGCCCACCGATCCCACCCGGGCGGCGGGGAGTCGTCCGAGACCTCCACCACCTCCGCTCGCGTCTCCACGGCCGCGGGCGCCCGGCACGGCGCCACGGCCACCACCTCGGCCGCACCTCCGCAGCCACGGCGCCGCGGGTTGCTCCCGCTCCACCTCCTCTCGCAGCAACGCCCCCGCGGGCCGCGCCTCCACCACCGCCGCCGCCGCGGCCGCACCCCCACAACGGCCGGCGCCGGCCGCTCCTCGCCGACCGCCGACCGCGCCGCGGTGGGCTGATCTCGCTGGCCGAGGCCTCGTGGGCCCCGGGGCCGCGCCTCGCGAGCTCTCGCCCGCCGCCGCCGTGCTTGTCCCCGCCCGCGGCGCCCTCGACGAGCGCCGCCGGGTGGGGATGGACGCGTCCGTCCTCAGCACCTTGGCAGGTGCGAGAGGAGGCACGGTTGGCACCACCCTGCGCAGGCGCGAACGGAGGGATAGAACGCCTAATCATCAACTAGTTAATCCGAGCGAAGCATCGAGTCCCTTACCTCGAGGAGGAAAAGGCGCGCTTCCTCTTCCTCGAAGCCTCAGCGGATGAGGCCGGCGCGGCCGGTGCGCTCGCCGCCGCGTCTCCCCGACGGCGCCGCCACGCGCGTGGGCGCGCCCGCCCCGCGCGCGGTCGTGCCCGATGTCGCGCCTCCCGACGACGCCCGCGCGCGCGCGTACGCTCGCCCCGCGTGTGGGTGCGCCCGCCGCCGCGCTCCCCGACGACGCCGCCGCGCGCGCGCGACGCGCTTCCCCGCGCGCGCCGGCGCGCTCGCCGTGCGCACCCCCGACGAGCGCGCCGACGCCTCCGCGCGCGCGCGCCGCCCTCGATGACGATGGCCCGACGGCGGGCGCCGCGCCCGCCCCGGCGATGCCGCCCTCGCCGCCGGCGCCGGCTCCGGCGAAGGGGGCGCAGGCTGCCACCTGTCAGAGGGACCCTCCCCCTCAGCCTCTTCCTCTTCGTCCTCCTCCGAGGACGAGAACTCCCTCGGTCCCCGGGAGGAGAGCCCCGCCTCTTCGCGCCGACGGTACTCCGCGGCCCGCCGATCGCGACGCGCTTGACGTCGCCTCGCGTGCTCCCTCTTGCGCGCCGCCCGCTCCGCCGCCGCCGCCGCCGCGCCCGCCCGGCGCGCGGGAGTCGGGGGGTAGGCGGAATGGACTTGGCGATGGTGAAAGTCACCACCGTACATAGGAGCAACAAGGGCGCGTCAGAGGCAAAGGCAACACAAAGAACTAAAACGAAATCAAGAACCAAACTCACGAGCGGGCCGGTGGGAAGCATCTCGAGGTCCCACGGGGTCCGACCCGCGAGCATCGGCGGCGTCCGGTGTCGACGGCGCTCCACGCCCGGTGAGCGCATATGGCCGCTCGAGGGGCGTCGGGAGCATCCGCGACCTCGCCGAGTCGATGGGGTTGGCCGCCCTCGTCATCTCGAAGATGCGGAGCGGCCTCTCCATCAAGGGCACGACCCGCCTATGATGGAGGAAGGCGAGGACGCTCACCGCCCTCGCCCCCATCGTCGCCAAGCGGCGCGCCGCGGCCAGGACCGACTCCTGCCGCCTCCGATGCTGGGGCGTGGACACCCCGTAGCCCCAGGAGTCAGGCCTCTCCTTGAACACCCGGCCGGTGTAGGGGGGAAGGCCGGGCTCGGCGTTGCGCAGATAAAACCATCCCCGCTCCCAGCCGGCGTTGTTCGTCGTCATGGTGCAGGGGATGTAGACGTTCTTGAATTGCCCCCGCAGGGCAAGCGACATCCCGCCGGCGCGCACCGCGCGCGGGTCCTTGGCTCCGTCGTGGGCCGCGTGACGAGCTCCGCGCGGAAAAGGTGTACCCGCAGCTCCCAATTGGCGGGATCCCCGTGTACCCTTCGCAAACGCCGACGAACGTAGCCGCCCTCGCGAAATCGCGTTGGGGGAGAAGTTGTGCGGCTCCACTCGTAGTGGTGACACATCGCCCGCATAAAATGGCTCGCCGGCGCGTTGAAGCCCCGCTCGTGATAGCGGATGAAGGCGACCACATAACCCTCCCGGCGGGTTGGGCGCACGGTCCGCCGCCGGCGGGACTATCCACTCCGCCGGACGTCCCTCTTCGTTGGCCGCCAGCTGGCCGGCGGCGACTAGCTCGCCAAGGGCCAGCCGGGGACCGACGACCTCTCCCAAGCATACGGCTCCAAGATCGTGAGGGGAAGCTGTGGCGGCGCCATGAGGAAGGGCGAAGGAATGCGAGGACGGAGGACAAGAAACGGAAGACGAGCTCTAACGGCGACACCGCGCGGTGGCAAGAGCGAGGCGAAGACGAAGGGGCGGGGGACTGAAAATGGTGAGGCGTCAAGGTAAAAAACCGCCGTCTCCTCCACCCCTCAGATTTATAAGCCGACGGGGCGAGCTCTCCGGAGCGGATGCCCCGCTCGCATTAACTGCAGGGAATCTTCCCTTCACGCCGACGGACGGGCCCCACCACGACTGCAGCGGCCACATCACTGCAGGCGGGCCATCATCACGGCGAAGACCTGCAGGGACCGAGGCGAAGCCGTCACGTCCACCTGCCACGCCGCCCACTACGCGCGCGCGCGGCCGCAGCGCCTAAAAAGACGCGCCCGCGCTGCAAAAACCGCAGCCTCGACTGCGAGGCATTAAATGATCGGGTCCCTTGCCAAGCAAGGAGAACCCTCGAGCGGGGCGAACCCCTGGCTCGAGACAAGGGCAACCCTCGATGGGATATCGACGTGAGAAGGCTACCCGGGGCCTGCTTGATGTAAAGCAGGCACCGCGGGTACCCATGCCACGTAAAACCCTCGAGCGGCACGAGCCCTTGGCTCAAAACGAAAGCAGCCCTCGATGGGATATCGGCGTGAGAAGGTCGCCCGGGACCTGCTTGATGTAAAGCAGGCACCGCGGGCACCCATGCCGCGTAAAACCCTCGAGCGGCACGAGCCCTCGGCTCAAAACGAAAACAGCCCTCGATGGGATATCGACGTGAGAAGGCCGCCCGGGACCTGCTTGATGTAAAGCAGGCACCGCGGGTACCCATGCCGCGTAAAACCCTCGAGCGGCACGAGCCCCCGGCTCGAGACAACATCAACCCTCTAAAAAGGGCGCGCTCGTGAGAGGGTCGCCTAGGGCCTGCTTGAAGTAAAGCAGGCACCGCAAGCACCCATGCCGCGCTGTGCCACCAACCAGCACCTTGAGGGCTGGCTCGCCCAGACCCCTCGACGGCCGCAAACGTGAAAAGACCGGGCCGCCCGTGCGCCACCCCCCGCATGGCCCTGCGATCGAGGTCCGAAGCCCGACCCTCGACCGGTTCGAACAGGCGCCACGGATCGCGAGTTAGGGACGACGAGGGCACGCGCATTCGAGCCGTTCCTCGAGCCCGTCGGCTCGAGGGTGCCCCACATGTCGTGTTCGAGAGCCGGCGAGGGCGGCTAGTCGGGGGGGATCCCACCGAGGGAGAGCTTCCGCGCCCTCGGTCCCTAGCGAACGGGACCGAGCCCCACCCTAGCAAACCCACGCAAGCGCTTCCATGGACGTGTCTCGGACCGCGCGGCCTACCCTTATCGAACGGGGCATGGACGTCCACTTGAACCACCCGCTAGCGCTCGACGAGGAATCCGCAATCCGCGACCCGCTCGATGGGGGTTGCGGAAACCTCACCCTCCGTCCCGCGGAGGGACGGCGAGGGCGCGTTAAAAAACAAGTCGCCAAGCTCTACCCGATCGCCTCGAACGGGCCAAGGCTTGGGGGCTTGGCGCACGGCTACACCTCCTTGAAATTGCACCCGCCGGAGAACGGTGTCGGCGGTGCGTGCACCCCCGAAGCCGGCTGAAATACCGCCGATGCCGGTTGGCATATGTGCCACGCCCTCTGACCAAAATTCTCGCGGTTAACCCCTGCAGGAGTACCCACACTCCTGCAGGGCTTCGGGGGCTAGACCCGCGGGTCCGCTGACGCGGCCCCACGGAAAGCGTTCGCAGAACAAGGAGGGAAGAACGTCCTATCAGTAGGTTCCAGCATCTGCGGGAGCCTCAATGGCAAACCCACAGATGCTCGGGGGCTACTGTCGGGGACAGCCCTAGGGGTCCCCTTAAACAATGGGGAAAACCTCACTTAAAACCCGCAACGAAACCCAAATACATTAAGCCTAACCATGCGGGTGCCTAACCATGCGGGACACGGCCCACGGGGACTCCGACGGCCCATCGAGGCGGCCCACGTAAGGATCCCCTCGAACGGGCTCCGCCTCGTTCGAGGCCGCGCGCTCCCTTCGGGCGGGCATCGCCCCGCTCGAGGGGCGCACTCCCTTCGGCGGGGCGTCGCCCCCGCTCGAGGGGCGACACTTCCCTCGAGCGGGCTCCGCCTCGCTCGAGGGTACGCCCCGCCCTCGGCCGGGGGTCCGCCACGCTCGAGGGTGCCCCTCACGCGTGCGCCGGCCCCGTACACGGGCATTTAACGCCACGACGCCGCGGGGACGGCGCCATCATGCGCCGGGGCTCGCACCCCGTGCCGCCGCACCAACTCCCCGGGGAGGAGCCCATCCCCGCCACCGTGGGAGGGGACGTGCGCGCGCGGCCGGTGTCGGTCCCGTGACACCGTGCGCACGCCCCGATACGCGCTAACACGCCGAGCCCTCGAAAGGGGGCCGGCGCACCCCTCGATGTACTTTCTTGTGACCCTACGGGGGTTAGGTGGAGGCGTTAGGCCGGTGGACCGCCATCCCCGCCCGCGACGCGGCGTGGCCGCCGTACCCGCGCGTGCGGGCGCACGCCGGCCCCGTAGCAACGACTCCGGCCCCGTGAAGCGCGTCGGGAAGGAACGACGTTCGCCTACTCCCGTACGTCGTACGGGCTCGCGTCGGCACCTCCCTCGAGCCTATCGTAGGACATCACCGCCATCCGCTGCTCTCCCTACCCTCGAACCGCCCTTTGTTCGGGTACAAGTCGAGCCATGATGACCGGATCGCCGCAAGGATCGCCGGACGGCCGCCCACTCTACGGCGTAGCACGTCGTGCTTCTCCACGTAGATAGATAGCGCGGCGTGCATGTAGTTCGCCTCCCCCTTGGTCTATAAAAGGGGGGACGAACCCCCCGGCCCCGCGGGGGAGAGACGGACACGAGAGACGGGACAAGAGCACACCACCGTGCACTCACTCTCTAATTCTCCCACAACATCTTCGGCCACTCCACTAGGGACTTGGAAGCCACGCTTCCTCTCCCGCCTCGCTTGTAGCACCCCACTACGGGCACCCCCGGTGCTGAGCAATATAGTGCCGTGAGCACACCCCCGTGGACGTACGGCCCCCTCGGCGGAACCAGGATAAAAACCCCGTGTCACTTGTTGCTTAGCATCAACCATTGAGGGATAGACCTCGGCGCTATCTACTGGTTAGTGTCGGGACCATATTCCGCACCGACGAATGTTGTGTCATGAACAGATAGAGCTTCCTTTTACTATTTATGAACTGGTAACTGATTGTGAACAAATTGACATAAGAGATGTAGCTGAAATTTATCCAACTACAGGAAGCTCGCAAAGGTAATATCCGTCGAACGGATAGACTATAACACATACCACGATGAAAAAATAGATTAGAAGGGCAATGGACTTTTTGATGGCCCAACCTAAGTTTTGCTCAGGTCTATTGAGCTGCATAATAAATCTAGAACAGAACGAATAAATTATAACATATATCATAATGAAAAAATAGATTAGAAGGGCTCGTGGGGACTAAAATTTTCTAGGTGAAACAAACAAAAGGTAATCTTATAGTTCCTTACAGACCAATAATAATAACCAATTCAGAGAATGAGCCTCTTCTGCAATATATAATACCCTTTTTGGATGGCTTATGTGGATGTGAGTCTGAATCCATTTGCCAATGAACTGATGTTCGAGTGTGTACAACAATACACACACAACCAGTCCATCAATCTAAGTCTCAATGGGTCTCCACCATGCGCAGGGTTTAAAGATAAAGGCAAACACAACATATAGAAGGATAGACATGTAAGAATATGAATGTGAGCATGATTTAATTGTTATTGTCACCTGTGTTTTTAGACAAAATCATTGAAGTACTAAATCACCATTTTCGTCAGGTCACGTGTTTCATTTAGATGGTAGTATATTGTTTTCCCTCAAAATTATTGTGTATTTCGGGTTAGCTTTCTTCTTTACAATGTTCTAAAAAATGAAGAGCTGTCTTTTGAAAAAAAACTTTTTTATTTACTCAAATGTCACACTTTTACTATGAGGGTTGCAAATTGTTATGTTTACTTTACTAATTAATTCTGCCAATCAACACTGAACTTAAATGTTGTATCAATTAATGAGAACTAATTTTTTGTTAGTTCATATGGTTCAATCAATCATTTGCCTATAATTCAATATAACTTTGTATGGTTAATTGTTTTCTTTAAAATCCTTGGTGGTGGTTGTCAACTTCATCTGTGATTGTGCCATTGGCGGTGGTTGTCAATTGACTGCATCTTATTATGTCGCAGACTTTGCAGCCATGGATCGCAATAGCAGTTCGCAAGGTAGCAGCATTGAAGAAATTGGAACAGAGGGTGCGTTTGTGAGGGTGGCTCAGGCCAGCCTTGCGCTCGTGGGATGCAGGCTCCCGTGTTTGCGACGTTGGACCACGAGCGAGCCTGGCCCTCAAGAGCCAAAATTGACGCCGGAGCCTGGCTCCCGGGGAACGCCAATTTCCTGCGGTTCTGCAGAGCCCGGCCGGCTGTAGCGAGTCGTTGGCTCGCGTGGGCTCGTGGTGGAGATGGGATCACCTCCAACTGGGGGAGGGCATGGGGCACCAGCCGCCAGGGAGGCCGGCGAGGTGGGGGATGGCGGCGGTGGTTGGCGCACGCGACGACGGGGTTCCGTGCCGTCGGGGATCTCTTCGAGCGCGGCTGGGACTGGGGTCCTGGGGAGGAGGAGGAGGTGGTTGAAGGGGGTGACATCATCGACGACAGCAGCAGAGGAACGGAGGCGGGGGCAACCAGGAAAGGCGAGCACCGGGTGCGGGGCCGGGAAGGGCGCAACCGCCTGGCGCGTGGCCGTCGGGGCGCACCGCCACGGGCCCGCGGGGCACGTCGGGGAAGCTACGCAGGTCATCGGTCCGTGCGCGGCCGCGGCGGCTCCTCGCCTAGCCGAGCGCCCCCGGCCGCACCGGCGATGCGTCCCCTCCTCAACTCCGCGGCGGGGGGCGCCAACGTTCATCGTCGCAGCAGACTAGGGCACGATAGCGGGTGGGCGGCGCGAGCGGCGGCGCAACACCGGCGGCGCGGCGGAAGGACGGCCTCGCCCGCCGACATTGGCAGCAGCTCGCGGTGCTCGCCCTCCACATGTTCGATGAAATGGCAAAGAGAACCATTTGGGGGTAACATTACCACGTTTTGAGTTTGAGGTGGTTGTATCCATCTGTACAAGTGAGACAAACACGACCACAATCAAACTCGGCTCCGCTAGACCATGTTGACAAACACGAGCACTTGCACCATTTTGACCGGGCTATAGGTGGCCAGGCCATGGCCGGCCAGCCAGGCCGGCGAGGTACACCCTCACAAACGCACCCAGAGTGTCACATGCCTGCTATCAAACTTGTCACTTCAAGACTGCGAGAAAACAATTTGGGCTGCGAGAAAAAGATATGCTGGAATATTTGCTATTGGGCTGAAAACAATTTCAATGGCCCTTTTTTGCGTTTGTATTCAAAATATTTGTAGGAATTTATCATTGTAAAATTAGGCTTGATCCAATAAAAGGTGCTGGAATTATCTATTTCCAGTTCTTTTGTTTGTGCTTGTAGACGTTAGATCAATCCATATCAGTATAATACGATATCAGCAAGTTTTTTGATCGGACGATTCAATTCTAATGTTTTCGATTTCATTTCCAAGAAATGATTACGATGATGATAAATTTTAATGATCATTTTCGACCATTTTCATCCATACTTGCAGGATTTAAGAAATTGTTTGATAAAGTTCATTTTCTTGCATGAGCAGCTTTTTAACTACCAAACACCAGCCGATCTTTTGTGGTCATCACATGTGTGGTGCGACAAAGTGTAGTCTGTGAACCAAACAGCCTCGAACTAATAGACTTATAAAAATGTGAAGTACTAATGTAATTTCTTACATGATAATATGATGTTTATTTATTTAATCGGGATTTCGGCCCGTTGCAACGCACGGGCCCTAACCTAGTTATTTCTACAGTTTAAGCCATGAGTTATATATCTATGAACCTGTGACCTTTGTAAAATATGTATGACTTTAGTGAAGGCTTGTTTGATTTTACATACATTACATACTTGGATGCAACTTATTGTCTATCAGTGCCTTAGTTTCACATTTAATGTTTGTTGCATTGGCATGGAGGAATGGTGCTAATGTCCATGCATTGGAGATACACATTTTTGAAATTCCTTTCTGAAGATTTTCTCTTAAGAACCTTCACAAGATTGTGCAAAATGGGATCTGCAAGTTATTGTCAACCAATGACAATGACTTTTGAGCAAAGAAAAGAAGTTTTTTCCTATTTTGGCTCAAAGTGTAGCCATCTAGGCCCTTTCGCACTTTTGGTAAGGGTGTGTTTCGGTGATAAATGAAAACCATATGCTTGTGACTAACCTTTGTTTTGCAGCGGATTATAAATTGGGTTATTGTCATAAGTGTTGAATGAAAAGAGACCTCTCAATTTGAATTTATGCACAATCAACGGATGAATACTACAAGGCTAAGGACTTTGATAGTTCCAAGTGTCACAAGGTGATGAAGGACACTTGGATTGCTAGTTTGTAGTGTTTGACCGTACTATTAAGAGGGGTTCGTGCACTAGTAGCTTGACCATGCACCAAAAAGCCATGAAAATATGCACACTCACGTTCCTTGGTTGTTATCAAGCTCAGAGAGTTCATGGAAGAAAAGTTGAAGCAAAAGAATCGATGGAAAACTCAAAGGTGTTTGAATTGGACAAGTTGGAATTCAAATCATAGCGTTGGATGAACCGACACCCTCAAAATTACATTCATCAGATGAGTTCTGTGGCCAAAGGATTCAAAACAGACCGTCGGATGAACCGACGGTATAGGCAGCGGTTCATCTGATGCCTTATTCGACGGCTGCATTTAAAACATACAGAGACGCGCCAAAACTTTTGCTTCAGCACCGGATGGACCGACGCTTGGAAGCCGACTCCGCGGTTCATCTGACGGTTGTGTTCAAAACATACAGTACTGCCCCGAGTGGGTGCTCTTCAGCACCGGATGGTCCGACGGGGCATCAGTGTATAGCATCGGTGTATTTACTGGGTTACTTGGTTCAACGGTTATATTGGATCCTGTTGAGTGACCGGATGATCCGACACCTGCACAGGGGGATACCATCGGTTCATCCGACGGTACTACTTTTTCAGGAAACCTTTTCCAATGGCTAGCCTCCGTTGCTAGGCCTATAAATATGACCCCCCCTACCTCTCTTGAGCTGCCTTTTCCATTCTGAAGATCCACTACAGCCAAGGAGAGAAGGAGAGTGTGTTCTTGCCATTTGGGATGCTCTTCCTCTTCATTGAGGAGCTCTTTCTTAGTGATCAAGGGTTTTCAAGATGCATACATGGCTTTGCTGAGTGCTCAGGTCAAGTGAAAGTGTGTGGGCTTGTTACTCTTGGAGTTTGACGGCTCCTAGACGGTCTCGGTGTTTTGGGGGTTCTTGGTGAGCTCTTGGAGATTGTGGGAGCCTCAAGAAAAGCTTGGTGTACACGGTTCGAGACCCACCATTCCGGAGATGGAGAATGGGTACTCTTAGTGAGCACTTGTGTCTTGGTGACTCAAGGGGGAGCGATACTCTAAGTGAGTGCTCCAACGTGGATTAGGGGGAAGCATCAACTTCTCGATACCACGGGAAAAAATTCGGTCGTCTCTTGTGTCTCTCTATCTACTTCTTGCAGTTAATTTCAGCACCTAATTTCCGCACTTAAGTTTCCTTGTTTTTGTTCTTGGTTATTTGCTTGTGTGCTTCTTATCTTGCCTAGGTTGTTTCATATCTCCTAGTGTGATATTTGCTAAGGAAACTCTTGTTAGTGTGCTTTAGTAGTAGAGGAAAACTCTTTTAGATGGGCAACACTAGTTGATAGGTTAAGGTTTCTTTGTTGCTTTAGAATTTGCAAAGAAGTCTCATATTCAACCCCCTTCTATGGGTCATTCAGCACAAAGATAGTAAATTGAGCTATTTTCGGACTCGAGTAATAAACAAAAAGTTTCTGAAACCTTTCCAAAACCGTGTTGGGAGCTCTACTTTAGCTTGATTCTAAAATTAAATTATATAGGAACTTGGATAATTCAGGGGCTGCAAATGGACTTGGATATTCATAGAATATTTTGGGTTGGTATGTGATCAAGACAAATGCGATAATTATTTTTTTTTGAGGGGGGGGTTCTGCTTTCCAGTTTCACTTACGAAACGAAATTGAATGGTCATAGGCCTTTGCCCATCAGGTTCAGACCAAATGTCGATTTCGAGACTATAGATTTCCAAACGGGCCGCACCGCCCGAGCCTGGCACTAACCCGAAAAAGCCCAGCACTAAGCGGCCCGGCCCTATGTGGCCCGATGGATCTTTCGTGTCGGGCCGTGTCGGGTGTCGTGCCGCGCACTGGCGGCCCAGTCACAACCCTATGGTTTGTTTTTCGGGTCGTGCCGTGCCGGCGGCACGAACGGTCGATGGGTCGCGTCCGGCCCGACACTATCCCCCACTCTCACCACCTCGTCACTTCGTCGGACATCCATGGCGTGCTGGAGCGGCTGGATTGGGAATTTGGGATAGGAGTGGCTGTCGGCTGGATCAGGATGGGAGGTCGGGAGGGGAAAGTAAAATTAGGGTTTGTGGGGTGGAGGGGAGATGACCTTTCGCAGGCCGGGCCGCTTATATCGGGCCGTGCCTCGAGCCGGCCCGACGCGCCGAGGTGGCGGCCCAAGCACTAAAAGACCGTCAGGCCATGTCGACACTACGCAATATTGATCGTTCCTCAGACCGAGCTAGGGTCGTGCTTTTTAGGGTCGTGCCTCGTGCGGCCAATCATGCCCGACTCATTTGGAATACAATATTCGAGACCCTAGACCTTGAGCTGTGTTGCTCGATTGATCGAGATGTAAGTTACAGACTGATCAACGGCCAGTTGTTTTTGGCTTCTTTATGCTCATGTGTCGCCATCCTCGTCGCCATGGATGCCGCTGAGCTTCTTAGCGTCTTCCTCGTCACCGTCTTCGCCGACCTTCAGGTGCGTCCGAATAAAATAAACTCGCCATCAACCCCGATAGCTTCCCCCTCACCCGCCTCGCCTCTCAGCTGTCGGAGCCACCCCGCTGCCGCCTCCCTTTCCAATCTAAGATCCCCTTTTCCCCTTCCACCTTTCGGATCTGATCCCTCCCACTCCGAATCCTCCGCCTTTCCATCCACTATCCATTCCGCCCCATCCAATCAAGCAGCGCATCCTTCATCGACTCCTGATCCCATGCGGATCTACAGCCATCGGCTGAACAGCGAGCCACCCACCGGTATTGAAGATGACAGCCATCTACTCACCGACGCCCGCATCAACATCATCTTTGGGTCTTCGGTGATGTTCTTCCTCGACGGCATCTTCAGCCACTACAAGCCTACGCACGGCGAGGCTCTTCCGCAACACTGCGTCCGCGACGCCTCTGCTGCGGTTCGCTGGCGATCTGTTCTCCGGCAGCGTTCTGAGATCTAGGGATCTTTTTATAATTGGCCTTTTCCATAAGGGTCTTGATGTATTTGTGCTGCTTTAATATAATATATGTGGTTTGTGTAAAAAAAAAACGGGCAACAAGTTTGGTTAAAGCACTTGTGGAGTTTGGTTTAGAAATCGGGCGGCCATCACACGTAGACTCAAAAATCACAGCTCAAAACTCGAGTATCCGATCTTACAACAACAATATCAATCTCATCCCCAGAATCTTTACTCGCCGCCGTTCAGCCGTGCGCCTGCCTCCTCGTCCGAGTCACTGCGTACTCAAACGTGATGCCGAGCTCCTGCAAGTCCTGCGGGTATATGGTTTCGTCGGGGAGCGCCGCCCTCTCCATCTCTAGCACCTCCTCACAACACTTCTCCCTCGCCTGCGCGATCTCCTCCAACAACCGCCTCTCACGAGCCTTGTCAACCGGTTTGGCCATCGAGAGCTTGGTCGGCGGCGGCGTGGCATTCTCGACGAGCGGGTGCTGCTGCTTCTTCGTTGCTGGTCCCGTCCTCTGCTGCGCCGCCTGCGATGCGGGCTTCAACGGCGACGTCTTCCTCCTCTTCACGGCTACCTCCATCGGCGCAACCGATCCTGCTCCGGTAGCCGCGAAACGCGCGCCCTCGTTGGACTTGGAGCTGGTGGCCACGCTGCGGGACAAGATCACGGCCTTCCTCTGCAGAACGCGGATGGCGTCGAGCTCTGCCCTCATCCGCTCCTGGAGTCGCTGCTGCCCCAGCGCAGGGATGGCAGACGCCTTGCCGTCGAAGCCATCGCGAGAGCGCTTGTGCGTGGGCGCAGAGGACACCACGACGCCGAGGCGGCGGACCGGCCCCCTGGCCATCACGCCGCAAGTCACTGGCGCGCCCCGACGCAGGTTGCGAGATGTGCGCGCGCCGGCGGTGGTGGCGCCGAAGTCGAGGCAGAGGGCGGTGGGAGGAGCAACACTGCACATGGTTTGCTGCAGCTAGCAAAAGCGAACGAGCACGGAGAGGGAGACCTTGCCCGTGGAAGCCGATCGCCGGACGGCCGGAGGGAGGGAGAGGAAAGTGGGGGATGGATGGATCGGATGGGTAGACAATGTAGGAGACGGTGGCTTTTTATTGCGCGTGATGAGCGAGTCCGACTCGAAGTCAAGGTGAGATGGCGGCGGCAGCACGCGGTTGGCTGCTGCTCCGATCGGATCAAGGTCATGTCCATTCGTCGGAAAGGCTTTCGGACTCCAAGCAAGTAACGGAAAAGTAAGTGCCACGCAACTTCACCGACTTGGTTACGTAGATGCATCTGATGCAACGACGCAAAACACGCTAATGCAGATCGGTTACTGCATCAGTAATGCAGAAACCTGGCGAAACTAACATCAGTGAAGTTAACTTTTTTTTTGAGAATGAAGTTAACTTTTTTCAACCGGACCACGCAAAAGAGAGCATAGCCTAGGAAAGGCTGCCAGAAAACAAAAGCTAAATGCAGATTGGGCATTGCATTGTGCAGAATCAAATTGAATAATGGTGGTAAAATAGTGAAACTAACACGAGTGAAGTTACCAAAAAAGAAAATTTCAACCGGACTTCCAAAAGGCAGAGCAGAGCAGAGCCCAGGAGGTTTTTGCTACGCGTCACTGATAAGTCTGCTTAGGATCTGAGGACGAGGACCGGATCACTGCAGCAAGTGAGAACTGGTAGTCGTTTTCTTCCAGATAGTAGCATTGATTCACCATTGAAGCGAGCCAATGTGTGTGCTGCGATCTAATTTTATCGGAATTGTCACCGTACCATTGGCTTAACAAGCAGTTGCAGTTGCACACTTGCACTTGATTCTCACACACGAAATCTGACAATGCAGTAATTCAGTGAGCACTAGTTTTCTTTATTTTGGGCCCCCAGATATTCAACATGGCAAATGTCCGGGGCTTCAGCCAAAGAGCATTTCGAATGTAAATATCTATAAGTTGACAGAGATCCATGACCATCCTTTTGTGGGGTTTTGCAAAAACCTCTGAATCACAAGTATATCCGAAAATCACAATTCACAAGTAAATTAAAAATCATAATTCACAAATAAATTCAACAATCAAGATACTCCAGCATACAAACGGTGAAGTTGAAGTCAAGTATATAAGGAAAGATCGAGGGTACATCAAATGCATGTTGTTATAATCAACAATCCTACTACTAGTGAATTGTCGTCTTCGCCATGTCTACTACTACCATGTCTGCCAGGAACCGACCAATGTCGTCTTCGCCAAACATCACGTCATCTTTTTGACCTGTGAATTGGGAGATCTCGCCACTTCTGATCACGACCACCGCTGCTTCACCTCACCTGGGACTGCCGCCGCACAGTGCCTGTCTCCTCGTCCTAGTCACGACGTACTCGAACGGCGCGATCCCGAGCTCCTCCAGGTCCTGCGGGTACACCGTCTCGTCGGGCAGCGCCGCCCTCTCCACCTCCAACACCTGCTGCCGGCACTCCTCCCTCGCGCGCGCGATCTCCTCCACCTCCATCTGCCGCCTCTTCTGCGCATCTTCCTTAGCGCTCGGCGGCGCGGCGCGCTGCACCGGGCGCTTCTGCAGCTTCACGGCTTCCTTGTGATGCTCCAGCTCCGTCCTTCCTGATTCCAATGAGGACGTTTTCCTCTTCTTCGCTGCCACCTCCGTGGGTTTCTCCCGCTGTAGTCCGGCGGCCGAAAACCGCGCGGCGCCCTTGACGGCGCCGCTCCTGCCAGCATCACGGCACAAGAGGAACGCTCTCTTGTGAAGAACGCGGACGGCGTCGAGCTCCTCCCTCATCCGCTCCTGGAGGCGCTGGTGCCCCCGCGCAGGGATGACCGACATCACCTCGCCGGCGGTGCTCTTCTTGGCCGCAACCGTCCCGTCGTCCATGCTTTCGCGGGCGCGCTTCAGCTGGGTGCGCGCCGCTGATGAGGACGTCTCCGCGCCGGCGCGGCGTGCCGGCTCCCTTGCCATCACGGAGCAAGCCACGGGCGCGGCTGCGGCGACGCCCCGCCGCCGGTCGAGGAACGCGGTGGCGTCGAAGCCGAGAGCGGAGGGGCGAGCGAGGCTACACATGGTGGATGGGGTCTTGCCGGAGAAGCTAGCGGATCGGCGGAGGAGAGAAGGATGGAGAAAACTGAGAACAGATGGTTTGGATGGATCGGTGATTTTGGAAGACGGGGAAGGCCATGTTTATGGGAGATGGTGCCTCCGGCTCCGACTCCGAATTCCTTTCGACTCTGTGTGTCAGCTGGCAGCGGGCAGGACGCGGCTTCGTTTCCGATTGAACCCGAATCGAAGTAGCTGATCGGACTTGCGTCGTATAAAGGCAGTAGTTGTATTCTTGTTGATTCAGAGCATATGAAAGACAAAATGAGACTTCGAATCGGCTGTGCCAAACAGATATCCCAGAAACTCCCAGTCCGATTGCATTGCAACAAGGACAAGGATTCTGGTTCAGTTCTGCAACTGCTCACGATGCATTGTGCTATGCTCTGTGCCACGGGGTAGCACTTATCTTCAGTTCTGCAAGTCCATCTCTGACAGCAACAGCAACTCTAATAGCTTGACAGTTATCTGCACAGTTGAGCATCCTCAACTCAGCGTCTCAGCTGTTGTGTAACTGTCCAGCACCTCCCAGATGTCCATTAGCACAAAGTCAATGGAGTTGTTAGAACTCCTCCAGTGCTCCTGTCATAGCCGTATAGAGGCAAAGGGCACTCATTTGTATCAGGCAAGCATGCCTCACTAGTCATATATAGTTTAGTAAAAGTACAAGTGGCATGCAAGGTGCTCAAGTAGTATTTGTACCATAGTTGAAATTGGCCTCTACAAAAGGGAGTAGAAGGCAGCAGTGTAAAGCAGTTCAAGCAACACAGATGTTCAGCAGCAAAGAGTTTGTGTGCGTGTGTTTGAGCTCACGGGGGACTCGTGTTCCTGGGCAGTGGAGAGCTGCTGGGCAGCTCCATTGCCAACAATTGGCGTCAGAGCCGCGGTTAGGAGAGCCGGAACGGGGAGATGGCCGACTAGCAGCAGTGCGGACATGACGCCGGGTGAGGCCGTGGGCGTGGTGGACGAGGTCACCACTCCACCGGCCGCCGGGACGTCTCTCTATCACCACACCGCGGGGCGACGTACGTGGTGAAGAAGACAGTCCGCGACATCAGCGGCGCGCAGTTCCCCATGCTCACGTGTACCAACTACGTGGAGTGGGAGGTGCTGATGAAGGTGATGCTGCAGGCGCGCGACCTCTGCGAGGCCGTGGACGTCGCCACCGACGACAAGCTCGCCATGGAGGGCATCCTCAAGTCCGTGCCGTCGGAGTACCGCGTCGCGCTCGGCTCAAAGAAGACCGCGCAGGAGGCGTGGGACACCCTGAAGATGATGAGGCTCGGCGGCGTTCGAGCGCGCTCGACTTCAAGGATGGTGAGACCGTCGAAGACTTCTCGTTGCACCTCACTGGGATGGTGACCGAGCTGGGGGCGCTGGGCGCACCAGTCGGTGAGGACGACGCAGTGCGCAAGTTCTTGCGCTGTGTCTCGGAGAAGTACGACTAAATCGCGATCTCAATTGAGACGTGCCTGGAGATGGAGGAGCTGACCATCGAGGAGGTGACCGGGCGCCTCAAGGCCGCAGAAAATTGATTCGCCGCAAGGGCGGCAAAGGCGGCTGCAGCGGTCGCCACTTCGAAGCTGCTCCTCGCCGAGCAGCCGCTGCAGCTGCGCGCGCGAATCGGCTGTGCTCGCGGGGGCATCCTCTGGTGCGCGTGTGACAACCCGCACAGGAAAATACCGTACTATCACCTAAAACCAATCCACTTTGGTCATTAAGCAATAGTGAAGTAACATCCTGTCGTTAGTTGTCGGGTTCACACCCGGTAAATCACTTGGAATTCATACAGAGGATCGACATATGCATTAAAACTCACGCGAAGGCGAGCCCAGAGTACAACACGAATTAAGAACATTTTATTACAAACCATTGTTCGGGATAATAAATAAAGGTTCAGAGTTCGAAACAACGGAAATAAATTAAATTAGCGCAACGTTAAACATCACAGGTGGCCATCCGTGATGTCTTCACCTGTCGTCACCACCCGGTCAACAACACCTGCACAACAGTTTTAAAGCAAGGCTGAGTATACTAATACTCAGCAAGACTTAACCGTCGGGTGATATCTGCATCACCAAACTCACATGAGAGGCTTTTGGCCGGAGGATTTTTCTTTTGCTGAATAGCCACGAAGAGTATGTCCTTACTTTCAATATTATAGCACAAGTTCTAGTGGATTACCATTGCTAAGTGTGCCAACTAATTCAATCAAGAATTGTACAAGAAATTAATTCATACATCAATATTCACCAAGTTCCATCGTTACGGGATATCATGGCCAGTTGATTAAGCAGTCTCAGATAAACGGTGAGAGGCCGACAATCGATTGATTTAAACCTTGCAAGGTAAATCTAAGAACACGGTAGGATGCCCCCGTGAGGACAACCATCCAGGATCTAAGCACAGGGTAGGATGCCCCCGCGAGCACAGGAAACAACTCAGGCAATAATAACAAAAGTTCCAGGATTTTTCACAACGAATCCAACAAAATAGGGTTTGCATTTTTCTGATTTTTCTACCATTTTCTACGAATTTACAAGTTTCAGCCAAAGGTCAAACACTATTTAAGAAACCAACTTTCACCGAGGTCCCTGGAAAGACTTTAGTTCTCACGGATATACCCTTGCTTTGCGTTTAAGACCTTAGAAAGATCGCAGACCTTGCAATGTGGCCCCTGGCCATGGCCGGCGGCGCGAGTGGCCGAAATCCGGCGAACTCCGGCGGCGGGGTCGGCCGGCGCGGGCGGGGAATGGCTGCGGGTCCCCGGGGCTCGGTTCCGGGCTCGGAAGGTTCGGGACAACGGCCGGCGGGGCGGCTCGACGGAGGCGCGGTGGGCCGGCCACCGAAGCACGCGCTCCGGCGAATGGGCGGCGCGGGTTGGTCGACACGCGGGCCGGGGGTGTTGAGTGCGTGCTAGGGAGGGTGGCGGTTTGCTTGCACGGCGACGGTCGCGCATGGGTGAGTGGTTCGGCGGTGGCGCGCTACTGACAGCAGGTGGCGGAGCGAGGCGAGGCAGGCCGGATGTGCTCAAGTGCGCGAGGTAAGGATGACAGCCTTTTATAGGCGACGCGCGTGCTCGGCGAAGGACGACGATTAAGGGACGGTGCTACGGCGCACAGGGGAAAACACCGCGGCGGACCGGCGGTCCGACGCAGTGTGCGTCCGGTCGGGCCGGCACACGACGCGGCGCAAAATCCAAGGGGTCTCGGGGCGCGAGACGTTGGGAAGGCGCGAGGCGGCCTTGGGAAGGCGCGCGTGGGCTTGGACGCCGAGGCGGCGAGCGGCCCGAGGGCACGACGCGCGCGCGCGACGCGGCCGGCGCTCCGGCCGGCGTGACGTCGCGGCGCGGCGTCGTGCCCAGCGCGAATGTTTGGACTTAGGTGACTTTGATCGAGCTTTTCACCCAAAACTTGAACTGAAGTGCTCAAAGTGGTGAATAGGAAAGTTGTAGATCTCACTACCCTCTACAACTTTTACAAAGTCTGTAGGGTGTTTTTCTCAACAGATTTTGCACAAAACGCTGCCAAACTTTGAATGTCGCCATGCTTCTGTGAACAGGAGCTGCTGTCGGTTGACCAAGTTTTTCATCATTTTCCTCTCACAATTTGAAATGCCAATCTACATGAAAGTTGTGTCCCTAGACAAACTGGACAACTTTCATAAAATGTAGATTTTGCAGTGTTTAGGTGAAATTTGGAGAACGCGGCAAAAGTTTGGGAAGACATTCACCGACGTCAAGGTTTTAGCGGGGTTTGACCGTGTCTTTGACCAAGGGTTGACCTCAAGGGTGTGTGGACTTGGTCAAGGGGGTCAATAGGGGTTGTCGGCTCGGTTTTCGAGGTGATGACCCAGGTTGACCTAGGTTTGACCAATGTCAGCCGGTTTGACTCCATTGATTTGGCCATTAGTGTTAATGATGCTAATTAAAAACCTGGGGCGTCACAGCCTACCCCCCTTAAAAAGAATCTCGTCCCGAGATTCGAAATTACAACACGGAGTGGGGAGGTGGTTCTCGATTAGAGTGGTTACCCATAGGGATAAGCTGGTCTGGCTTCCCTAGAAGAATCGGCTTCTTGCCGTGATCACCCTTAGCTGCTCCGACGTTCTGATTCTGCTGCTGGGAATTCAGGCAATTGCGTATGAAATGCCCGGGTTGTCTACAGTTGTAGCAAAGGTGTGGTGGAAGTTCTTTGGGCTGGGAAACTCGTTGCTTATCTTTCTTGATGATACAGAGCTTCTTCCCCTTTCTCCTTCTAACCTCTCGGCTTGCGAGTGAGTTTCACCTGCGGAGAGATGAGTGGTCTGGCCAGTGTCGCAACTTTGTTTGCCCTCACGCAGATGAGTCTCCTTATAGGTAATTTCCCACTCACTTACATATATCTCTGATAATACTCGCTTGTTTCTCCGTCTTGTTCTCTCTTCCTTCCTAAGGTCTATTGGTACTTGAGAAGGTGGTAATATGGAGTCGGAGTCCTGGGGTTGGTCTTGATTTACCTGCTCCACCAACAGATTGAACAAGCGGGCCTGCTCGACCATGGATGCGGATAAAGACTGAGAAAGACTGTCTGCCAAACTAGTTCGAGATGGTCCCCCATAACGTCCTTGGATGATCTCGCACACTATCTGATTCAGCACTGAATTCTACCCCTCCAACATCTGGATTGCGCCGACAATGGCATTTATGTCTGTCTGGGTGGGTATTCTGGGGAAACAAGGATTGGAGGGTCGAAGCTTCTGTTGCATCAGCGACATTTGTTGTAGCTGTTGGGCCATCCATTGTTGTGCCTGCAGGATCTGGCACAATACTTCGGTCTGTGCTGCCACGAAGGCCTCGGTCAGTGTTGTGGGCGGTGGTGGCGATAGATCACCACTACCCAACGTACCAAAACCATTGGGGGGTACTCCGTGTCGGTTTGACCATCTGAAAATTGGGTTCCCATTTAATACACGTTCAGAAACTTACTCAGAAAAGTAATAAGTCGGACATGCACTACGAAACTCGTTCACAGTAAGTAATGCGAACCGGACATCAAAATAGTCACAAGTATCCGTTTCATAAATCTCTGCTCACGCACTGCAAAATTTCTTTTTGGGTCAGTCGATGTAGGACTTCGTAATTCCACAGTGGATATTCAACTCCGAGATGAACTCCTGGGTTATATGTGCCGGCGACACCACTAGGAAAACTCATAGTATCCTCCTCTAGGCATGAAGGGTGTATCGGGAAGAATTTAGCACAAGCTTCCAATGATCTTGGGTTTGCTCCTTTCTCGATTCTGAGAATTGGGGGGCACGAGCACGGATTATGGACGAAAACACGATGGATGACTTCTCAACATTGACTTTTCGAGAACCTTGACTACTCCAGAAAACACTACTTTTACCACTTAACTGATCGGAAAAGAGTTGATGCTAAGAGGTCGGCGAGATTGGCGGCAAGGGATCAAGTCGACGGGGATTATCAAAAGACTTTTACGAAGAATAGGAAGGCTAGTAAAAGAGTTCTGTAATTTCTTGTACGGAAGACAATTTAGTGTGGGGACTTCAGAACAATCTTGCTCACACTTTTACTTAACTTGGAACGTGAGGTGTTGACGACTCATTACATTGCGGTGCAATGATTTTAAAAGTTGGTGTGATGCACATGCTTGTGGAGACACGATGCATATGCTCATACGGTATGGTGCTCATGATGCACATTAGTACGACTCGGTTTCCCACAACATGAAATAGTTCTTGCGAGGGCAATCATCGACAGAGAAGGGTATGTGTGGCGAGTCGTGCTCTCACAACCAAGATACCTAGCGCACCCCTAGTGACAATCATATGGCTGCAGCACACATGATGCCCTAGGTTCCGTCGCGGCACCTTTGGCTATGGGATAACAACATCACCAACAAGAGAGGTAGAGTGTGAGTACATAGTTTTCCATGCGAATGCACGTTAGTTCACCCAAGATTCCCAAATGTATATGCCATGCAATGCATAATCAAAAGTAACATTTATTTTAATTCAAAAAGCTGTGAGCAAGACCAAACGAACAGTTCAGGATTGAGAGATCGGATTAAGTAGGATTGGCAAGAAACTTTTGGACGAGTTTGAGATTTACCACAGAACTTGGATCTGATCACAACCAACATAAATCATGTCTTATGAAATTACTACTGAAAGATGTTCAGTCGAGGAGTTAAATCGATGAGGGTTTCGGAATTACCAGAACAACGTTTGGAATTACGATGCAGACCAGCTGCACAGAAGAAGCTCCTAGCTCAGCCAACCACAACAACTAACCAAACACGGCTCAGAACTTATTTCCAACATACCAACTTCCTAGGGTTGGACCTTCCATGCTGAAAGACTATGATGACTCAGGTCCAGATTCTACTCTGGACTCTCCTTGGATGTCCTCAGCATCTTCTTCTTCTTCTGGTGGTCCAGGAATGACAGGTTCCGGGGGTGGAGCTGCTATAGCGTCCAGTTGATTTTCTAGTTCCAGCATATATTGGTCATTATGCTGCAACAGGAAATTGTACTCATGTATAACTTCACTCAGTTCTCGTATCTTTGCCTTGTCCTTGCGTCTTTCTTTCTTGAGAGTAGCTATCATTGCTCGGGCTTCCTTCAACGCTTGAGCTGTACACTCCATCTCTTTAACTCGGTATCTACAGATTTGGTGTCTATAGAATACACTTTCTCCCACTACCGTCGGTAGGTGTCGTACATGGCTTCTGAAAAGTGGACTAAGGTGACGAGATCAGAACTATAGTGAGAGTTGCTCTGAACTGGAAGAAAAGCTTCGCGTTCGACACAAGGTACAGAGTGTCGCTCAGGTACCGGAATTACTTTGGCTGCAGAGTCGGCTACTTCGTTAGGGTGCTTCCCATAAAAAGTTGTGAGCGCTTCGAGAGCAGCATTCTGCACGGTGTCAGCCAGGTTCTGTCCCTATGCCTTACACTCCCACTCTTCCCAAGCAGGATTGGTCGGGCACATGGAAATCTTCACCTTCACTTCACAACGAATGAGCTGGCCTATGGTCATGACCTCACGTGTCGAGTACTTTGGGTAAGCAGTGTACCCAAAGTCCTTCAGGGTGTCCCACAAGAGTGCAGGAAATCCACCCTCCTCGAGGTAGTTCACGAGAGTCCATGCTTCCACATCCGCCGACGCAGATCCAGCGTTGTCCATCTGGACATAACGACAAGAGTGAGAACCATATGGGTGTGAGTGTACCAGGATAATCTTGGTCCACGACAAAAAGGTTATGTGGTTAAGAAATGGGGTAGCCAATTGTACAACATACAGCTTGGCAACGTTCTGGCAGTTGTGAACAAGAATTCATATCTTAAAAGCAGAGCCCCCAACTTTCTTAAATCTGTATGGTATCTCATTAAGGTTATGAGACACCTCTTTGGTATACAAAGATTTATTAGAAAGTTTAAGAAGGTGCTTTAACTAAGCAAGATTTCAAATTTGGTTCTAGGAAAGATAGCAGGACAGAGGTTGACTAAACCGAGCATAACTTGCGATAGACACAAGTTATGATCATGAACTTCGGCGAGCAGAAACTAGATTAGATTCGAGCAACCTGGGTAGATATCCCCTAGACAAAAGATTCTTGGACAGGGTGCAAGATCTACACCAAAAGCCACAATAGATTTTTGGACATCAATACATCTACACCTGAGAGGCTAGGGAGGACAAAACATACTAGCAATAGTTTACCTTAGAGAGCACAAAAACAAGTATGGGTTCAGTTTTAAATTTTTTCACAACTTTTAGCATGATGCAAGACGTCCTATTCGTCCTCACAAGGCAATCAAGCCAAAACTCGAAGTTAGCGCCGGTGGCAAGGCACATACACGTATCTCCCTATAATAACTAGTCGAGAACTAGTCGATGCTCACTTAGCGACTTACGAAACGAGGTTAGTGTACCTGCAGAAGATCACAGAACACAACGAACCTTTCATGCCAGCACTCATGAAAGCGTCCACATACATTACCGTTCACTATAGGAATGGCATCCATGCGTTAAGCCGTTGCATGGACAGCGTCCAACCTCGGACACCCTCCGTTTGAATGGAGTGTATCCTTGCCTCGCATATTCGACATGCAGAATGCTCACGTATGAAACACGTGGCGACAACACAACTTATAACCAGACGCGAAGATGGGATCTGTGGAATGGATCACTCCATCAACCCTCATAATTCCCGTGACGCGGCACAACACACGTATAAAACACGTGGCTCATCTAGTTTGGTTGTGCAAGAAAGTAGGTCTGACATAAAGTAAAGGTGCTGGAAGTTAGCAAAATAAACCATAAGTTAATAAGACACCTGAAAGAACCCAAAAATTCCCTCTAGGACCTCTCGGTCTAGTTTATCCTTAACGGCCAACGTGCTTTGTAAATCCAAGCAATCTTGGCAACTTTTAATGCAAAATCATGTGATTAAGATTGTTAACTAAACTCTGGTTCATACGATCGCTCTGATACCAGCTGTGACAACCCGCCTAGGAAAATACCGTACTATCGCCTAAAACCAATCCACTTTGGTCATTAAGCAATAGTGAAGTATCATCCTGTCGTTAGTTGCCGGGTTCACGCCCGGTAAATCACTTGGAATTCATACAGAGGATCGACGTATGTATTAAAACTCACGCGAAGGCGAGTCCAGAGTGCAACACGAGTTAAGAACATTTTATTACAAACCATTGTTCGGGACAATAAATAAAGGTTCAGAGTTCGAAACAGCGGAAATAAATTAAACTAGCGCAACGTTATACATCACAGGACGCCATCCGTGATGTCTTCACTTGTCGTCACCACTCGGTCAACAACACCTGCACAATAGTTTTAAAGCAAGGCTGAGTATACTAATACTAAGCAAGACTTAACCGTCGGGTGATATCTGCATCACCAAACTCTAGACATGAGAGGCTTTTGGCCAGAGGATTTTCTTTTGCTGAACAGCCACGAAGAGTATGTCCTTACTTTCAATTTTTTAGCACAAGTTCTAGTGGATTACCATTGCTAAGTGTGCCAACTAATTCAATCAAGAATTGTACAAACAATTAATTCATACATCAATATTCACCAAGTTCCATCATTACGGGATATCATGGCCAGTTGATTAAGCAGTCTCAGATAACGGTGAGAGGCCGACAATCGATTGATTTAAACCTTGCAAGGTAAATCTAAGCACACAGTAGGGTGCCCTCGCGAGGACAACCATCCAGGCAGTTCCCAAAAATCCTCAGGTTGGGATCGAATCTTACAGTCCTGGGTACAAGGCTAATTGGCACACCCCGCAAGGCATCCAGTCTCACACATGCACCCCCTTCCCGGTAGCTAGCCGGTTAGGTGATTCCTCAGGAGTAGTAATAGTAAGTTCCCGCACCGTCTCATTAAGGTACTAGGCTTACCGGTCCCATTCGCGACAAGTGCTTAGTACGTTCCAAAGCTTAGCCCACGAAAGCCACTAAATCAGAGCCCAAATCCCATGCTCTTACCACATGAGCAATCCATTTATAAAGATCTTATGATTCCAACATAAGAACCTATTCTCGCGAGTGACGAATATCACTCGACTTCTATCGGGTCCTAAAGCAGAGCAGCTATCGACCTACCATACTAGTGATACAGCATAGGTACCTAGGGATCATGCAACTAGGGTTTCAATTCAACTCCTGAAACTTAAATGCACAATCATAGCAAAAGATAATTGCATAATTTTAAAAGACGGGGTTAATGATCCGGGGCTTGCCTTCGCTGGCAAGGTTGGCCTTGGGCCCTTCTGGACTTTGGTCCAGGTCTTGAGCTACGTCCACGCACTGCAGCTCTTCGTCAGCACCTTCGTCTCCTCCTTCCGGTACGAGTGTATATCTACCGTCGGGAAGATCTACACGAAGATGCAAATGCACGATTTATTCGACGATTTTTAATTTAATTAATTACAAACAATAAATGACAACCATGGGCTGCATTGGTTGAACACATTCACCTAGATAAGAATACATTCAACATACTCTTCCAAAAAGGAACAGTATGCAGCTCTTTATTAAATATTCTTTTTGATAGCGACTGTGTACATATATATGGAAATAATTGAATTTAAATTCACAATAGCAATGAGTTGGTAACATTTAGCTTTTTATTAGGATTCACACACACACAAGGTCATTCAAGGTGGGTTGATGATTTCCCATTTGATCAACTATTAACTCTTAAATTGCTTCCATAGCTTTTATTCAATAAATTAATTAATAAAATTTCAGTGGAAGGGTGCATTAAGCACTAAACACCTATAACAAGCCACTGGACACACATGCATGCTTAGGATAGCTAAGAAATTAATTATTTTGAAAATAACAAAAGCTAGCTAGTAAAACAAGGTAAATGCACACAAAAATAAATACTCATCAAAATGATCCTAACTTCCTCACACATGTTATATGGTCCAAAACTAACCTAGGGATGCTGCATATACACCTAGAACTATTATGAAACTTGACTTATGCAATTACAAAGAAAAACAAGCATATTTCAAGAATAAATATTTCTATTAATTATAAAATTGTGATTAATTCACCATAGGTGCATTTTGGCATAACAAGAAAACATGCAGAAGTTGGCCACAAAAATATAACTATGTTTAACTACAAAATCATTTGGACAGATTCTGCAGAAATAGAAAACAATTTTTATAAAAAGATTTACAACATAACTTTGTGCAATTTTTGGTACAAGAGCTAGTCATAACCTAACACACAACATATCCAAAATTTAGATACAAAGGACTTATGGATTTTGAGATATCACAGATCTAGGTTTTTTACATTTCTATTTTTCATGCAAAAATTATCAGGAAACAGCTCAGGCAATAATAATAAAAGTTTCAGGATTTTTCACAACGAATCCAACAAAATAGGGTTTGCATTTTTCTCATTTTTCTACGATTTTATACTAAATTTACAAGTTTCAGCCAAAGGTCAAACAATATTTAAGAAACCAACTTTCACTGAGGTCCCTGGAAAGACTTTAGTTCTCACGGATATAACCTTGCTTTACGTTTAAGACCTTAGAAAGATCGCAGACCTTGCAATGTGGCCCCTGGCCATGGCCGGCGGCGCGAGTGGCCGAAATCCGGCGAACTCCGGCGGCGGGGGTCGGTCGGGCGCGGGCGGGGAATGGCATGCGAGTCCCGGGGGCTCGGTTTTCGGGCTCGGAAGGTTCGGGACAACGGCCCGGCGGGGGCGGCTCGGCGGCGCGCGCGATGGGCGGCCGCTAAAGCACGCACTCCGGCGAATGGGCGGCGCGGGTTGGTCGACACGCGGGCCGAGGGTGTTGAGTGCGTGCTAGGGAGGGTGTCGGTTTTCTTGCACGGCGACGGTCGCGTGTGGGTGAGTGGTTCGGCGGTGGCGCGCTACTGACGGCCGGTGGCGGAGCAAGGCGAGGTAGGCCGGCGGTGCTCAAGTGCGCGAGGTAAGGATGACGGCCTTTTATAGGCGACGCGCGTGCTCGCCGAAGGACGGCGATTAAGCGACCGTGGTACGGCACACAGGGGAAAAACACCACGGCGGACCGGCGGTCCGACGCGGCGCTCCGTCCCGGTCGGGCGGCGCACGGTGCGCGCGCAAAATCCAAGGGGTCTCGGGGCGCGGGACATTGGGAAGGCGCGAGGCGGCCTTAGGAAGGCGCGCGTGGGCGCGGATGCCGAGGCATTGGGCGGCCCAAGGCGCGACGCGCGCGACGCGGCCGGCGCTCTAGCTGGCGCGACGTCGTGCCCAGCGCGAATGTTTTGACTTAGGTGACTTTGACCGAGCATTTCTCCCAAAACTTGAACTGAAGTGCTCAAAGTGGTGAATAGGAAAGTTGTAGATCTCACTACCCTCTACAACTTTTACAAAGGCTCTAGGGTGTTTTTCTCAACAGATTTTGCACAAAACGCTGCCAAACTTTGAATGTCGCCATGCTTCTGTGAACAGGAGCTGCTGTCGATTGACCAAGTTTTTCATCATTTTCCTCTCACAATTTGAAATGCCAATCTACATGAAAGTTGTGTCCCTCGACAAACTGGACAACTTTCATAAAGGCAGATTTTGCAGTGTTTAGGTGAAATTTGGGGAACACGGCAAAAGTTCGGGAAGACATTCACCGACATCAAGGTTTAAGCGGGGTTTGACCGTGTCTTTGACCAAGGGTTGACCTCAAGGGTGTGTGGACTTGGTCAAGGGGGTCAATAGGGGTTGTCAGCTCAGTTTTCGAGGTGATGACCCAGGTTGACCTAGGTTTGACCAATGTCAGCCGGTTTGACTCCGCTGATTTGGCCATTAGTGTTAATGATGCTAATTAAAAACCTGGGGCGTCACAGCGCGCTGCGGCACCAGAGGAGGTCATGGCATAGGTCGTGGGCGCTCCAACACGCGTGGGCGTGGCGGAGGCTGGGGCGGATGCAACGAAGGCCGCAAATTCGCCAAGGCCAGTGCCTCAACTGCGGCGAGTACAGGCACTGGCTCCGGGACTGCAAGCAGCTGCGGAAAGAGCGCACCAACCTGGCGCAGGAGGACTATGAGGAGTTGGCACTACTGATGGTGCAAGTGTGCGCCCTCAACGATGCCGAGGAAGATGACGAGCTGCACGCACCAGTGGTGCTCGACGAAAGGCAAGCGCAAGTTCACCTCGGGGAGGAGGACGACAACGACGAGAAGAAGAGCAAGGTGTGGTACCTGGACTCAGGAGCCAACAACCACATGACCGAAGAGCGCGTGGCCTTCTCCGAGCTCGACACTGGGGTCGTCGGAACAGTGAAGTTCGGCGACGGCTTGCGCGTGAACAATCACGGGCGCAACACCGTCATCTTGAGATGCCAGAACGGCGAGCAGCGGGCGTTCACAGATGTCTACTACATCCCGAAGCTGCGCAGCAACATCATCAGCATCGGGCAGCTCAACAAGCGAGGCTGTCGCGTGCTGATCGACTACGGAGTGTTGCTCATCCGCGACAAGGACTAGAAGCTGCTCGCAAAAGTAAAGAGGTCTGCTAATCGGCTATATGTGCTCAACCTGCAGCTGACAAGGCCAGTGTGTCCGGCGGCCCACGCCGGAGACGAGGCGTGGCTATGGCACGCACCCTTTGGGCATCTCAGCTTCGACGCACTGAAGAACATGACGCGCCATGGGATGGTGCGCGGTATGCCGGAGATCAACCACGCTGGGGAGCTGTGTGACAGCTACCTGGCCAGCAAGAAACGGCGGCGATCCTTCCCCAAGATCGCCACGTACCGCGCCAAGGACGTGTTGGATCTCGTCCACGGCGACATGTGTGGGCCAATCACGCCGGCCACTCACGACGGGAGGCTCTTCTTCCTCCTGCTCGTCGACGACTACAACCGCTACATGTGGTTGCACCTACTGTCGAGTAAGGCTGAGGCGGCGGCGTCGATCAAGCAATTCAAGGCCAAGGTGGAAGCGGAGACAGGGAAGAAATTGAAGGTGCTGCACACGGATCGCGAAGGCGAATTCACCTCGATCGAGTTCGGGGTCTACTGCGCAGAGGAGGGACTGCAGAGGCACCTCACTGCACCTTACTCGCCGCAACAGAACGGCGTGGTTGAGCGGCGGAATCAGACAATCGTCGGCATGGCTCGAAGCATGCTCAAGGCCAAGGAGGTGTCGGCGACGTTCTGGGGCGAGGCGGTGAGCATGGTGGTGTTCATCCTGAACTGCTCGCCAACGAAGAGCTTAGAGGGGATGACCCCCTTCGAGGCATGGCACGGGCGGAAGCCGGATGTATCGTTCTTGCGCACATTCGGGTGCGTGGGGCATGTGAAGGAGATGAGGTCGGGCCTCGCAAAGCTGGCGGATAGGAGCACGTCGATGGTGTTCCTAGGCTACGAGGCGGGAAGCAAGGCGTACCGCCTCTACGATCCACGCGCGCGTCGAGTGTGCATCTCACGCGATGTTGTGTTCGACGACAAGCGGGCATGGCGCTGGGGAGAGCACGCACCAAGGGAAGACGTCGGAGGGAGCACGATGAGCAGCCCCTTCACAATTGAGCACTAGGTAACTCAAGATGCAGAGGAGTTGCACGAGGACGCGGAAGGCGCGGTGGCTGGAGCAGAGGAGCCCGCCGCGCACGATGAAGCAGAGGAGCCGGGAACACCTGCCGGGCAGGGATCCCCTGCTCCAGGAACGCTTGTGGGACAGGCGTCGCCAGCAGCAAGCACCTCCCCAAGCACGACTTGGCCAATCCAATTCGCCACGCCGCCGCCAGAGATCTCTGATTTGGTGGACGACCACTACGACGACAAGTCACTGCGATTTTGGGCGATGGAGAACATCGTCGGCCAAGCTGCTCCGCCCAGGTTTGCGGCACGCATCCTTGATGATCAGGAGCTGCACTTGGGAAGTGCAGAGGAGCTGACAACGTTTTGCGAGGCGGAACGCGATCACCGGTGGCGGAAGGCCATGGACTAGGAGATGTGCTCAATCGAGGAGAACAAGACGTGGCAGCTCGTCGATCTGCCGGCAAATTGCCGGCCAATCGGGCTGAAGTGGGTCTTCAAGGAGAAGCACGACGAGCACAAGAACATCGTCAAGCACAAGGCGAGGCTAGTAGCCAAGGGCTATGTGCAGCGAGAAGGGGTGGACTTCGAGGAGGTCTTCGCTACGGTGGTGCGGATGGAGTCCGTGCGGCTGCTAATGGCGATGGCGGCGAGGAAGGACTGGGAGATCCATCACAGGGATGTGAAGTCAGCCTTCCTCAACGGGGAGCTCGAAGAAGAAGTTTTTGTGCAGCAGCCGTCGGGCTTTGTCGTCGCCGGCAAGGAGCACAAGGTGCTCTGCCTGCACAAGGCGCTCTACAGCCTGCGGCAGGCGCCGCGGGCGTGGAACATCAGGCTGGATGAAAGCCTGATGACGCTAGGCTTCACCAAGTGCCCCAGCGAGCACGCGCTCTACACCAAGCGCGCGGCGGGCGGCTCCATCATCGTCGGTGTGTACGTGGATGACTTGGTCATCACCGGCGAGAAGAAGGCGGACATCGAGGGGTTCAAGAAGCAGATGATCAAGATGTTCTGCATGAGTGATCTAGGATTGCTCATCTACTATCTTGGAATCGAGGTGGAGCAGGGGAGCCGCGGCATCACCTTGTGCCAGAGCGCGTACGCACAGAAGCTCCTGGAGCGGAGCGGCATGAAGGGATGCAAGGGCGCACACGCGCCGATGGAGGGAAGGCTCAAGCTGACAAAGAACAGCACGGCGGCGAAGGTCGACGCGACGCAATTTCGGAGCATCGTTGGCGGATTGCGGTACCTCACACACACGTGGCCCGACATCACCTTCGCCGTGGGGTACGTGAGTCAATTCATGGAGGATCCCAGGGAGGATCACCTCGCCGCGGTCAAGCATTTGCTGCGGTACATTGCGGGGACGAGCGGCTACGACCTAATTTACCCGCAGCGAGGAACGACGGCGCTGCAACTGACAGGGTTCAGTGACAGCGACATGGCAGGGGACATTGATGGAAGGAAGAGCACCTCCGACATGTTGTTCTTCCTCGGTGATTGCCCAATCACCTGGCAACCGCAGAAGCAGAAAATCGTTGCGTTGTCCACCTGCGAGGCAGAGTATATTGTAGCGGCAACAGCGAGCTGCCAGGGAATTTGGCTGGCACGGCTGTTCAAGGAGCTGACTGGAGGAGGGCTCCAGGCGCCGGTGTTGATGGTGGACAACAAGTCTGCCATTGTATTAGCCAAGAATCCTGTCCTACATGATCGCAGCAAGCACATAGACACTAAATTCCACTACATTAGGGACTGCATTGGTGAGAGAAGGATCAAGGTCGAGTATGTTGAGACGGCTCAGCAGCTCGGCAACATCTTCACCAAACCATTGGGGCGGCTTCGGTTCCAGGAGCTAAGGAGCAAGGTGGGGATGATGGAGATCAAGAAGGTGCTGAACACTTAAGAGGAGAATTGTTGTGTAACTGTCCAGCACCTCCCTGATGTCCATTAGCACAAAGTCAGTGGAGTTGTTAGAACTCCTCCAGTGCTCCTGTCATAGCCGTATAGAGGCACAGGGCACTCATTTGTATCAGGCAAGCATGCCTCACTAGTCATATATAGTTTAGTAAAAGTACAAGTGGCATGCAAGGTGCTCAAGTAGTATTTGTACCATAGTTGACTTTGGCCTCTACAGAAGGGAGTAGAAGGCAGCAGTGTAAAGCAGTTCAAGCAACACAGTTGTTCAGCAGCAAAGAGTTTGTGTGCGTGTGTGTTTGAGCTCACCTGGGACTTGTCTTCCTGGGCAGTGGAGAGCTGCTGGGCAGCTCCATTGCCAACATCAGCCACACCACAGATTAATTTTCCTTTTGAAGCTCCGAGCCTATTTTTTACCATAAGTTCAATATACTGCATATTTTACTTCACATCCACGGAAACAAGTATACACTGAGAAATATAGAACCCATTTGTTACAGATACGTATACATGTAATAACTTGCTAGTTCTATTAGTCTGCTGCTATAAGTATACATGAGTCACTGAAGATGCAGAACCTGAACTGCAGATAAGCAAGAATACTTGCAACCGTGAGTAGAGTAGCATTGTAGCAAGGGCTTATAGAATTTAAAGCTGTGACTTCAGAGTTCATTTCAGGTTCTTGTTGAACCAGTTGATTGTGTCCCCCAGCGCTTCCTCAGCACTCTTCACGGCAGCTGGATCGTCATCGTTGTATCTCACGCTCCACCCATGCGCCACACCAGGGAAAATCTTCACAAAGTGCGGAATCTGTTGACCATAGAAGTAAAAGCAATTCGTGACCTAAACTTATACAAAAGCAATAATACCAGCTAGAAAAGAATCAAACACACGGTTGACATAATTTGGAAGGAGCCATGGATGCTAGCGCATACACACAGAGTGGCATGGTTTAGCACTAGTTAATTTTAGCTGATTCTGTAACTCTAGCAAATGGTCAATTGAGCAGCTGAAGGTGAGTACTTTACTTGTGAGTTTGCCAAAAGGACCTGCTCGAATTGCTTGACTAATTCTGGTGGAGTACTATGGTCAATATCGGCTCCAAGTATCGAAATAGGGCACTTCACCTCTGATGTTAATAGCAAGTAATATAGTTAGTTTTTGAGTCATATGCAATAGAATTATAGACATGTGTTTATCTCCAAAATTAAAGAGAGAAGATTGACCTTTGATATCATCAATGGTAATAGGCCCAGGGTGCAATACTACAGCAGCCTGGATTTCATGAGCTTTTGCCAACTCCACAACAACAATTCCTGAATGTGAGAGAAAGCACAATACTCAGCAGGCAAAATTTTAAAATTTTAAGTTCACAACTAAATAAGCACAGTACAAACAAAAATGGTATTTACCGCCCCAGCAGTAGCCTGCAGCCCCAACAGAAGACACTCCCTTCTCCCTGAGAGCAGCAATAACAGGTTTTGCCTCTTCAAACCCTTTTTTCTAGCAAAAGATACATATTTTGTTCATGACTTTGTTCCAGAAATAATTTAAACAAAAAACATAGATGCGAAAAAACCGCTGCACAATAATTCCTGCCCAATTCATATCGTGCGTGAAGAAGGTTCAGATGATACAAGGACACCAGAGTAAGAGATTTGTAGATATATCTGTGTTAACCATTGACAATTGTAACCAAGATTCATATTAGAATCAGTGGACTTTAGTACCCATTTGATTTTGAACTTTAGGAAACTTCCATATTTCTCACTTAACATTTAGGGCATGCAATTAAGAAAACTTTAGTCAATAAGAGGCATCCTAAACAGATTATTGTGACTGCGGTACCTACATGTGCCCTGTGGTAAATTATTCTTTGGTACCTTTTCACTCTTTTTTCTTAATATTTATCTGAACTTTGTTTCTCACTTGCATAGAAACCAAATACTTGTGCTAGGGAAAAAATGAAAAAGGGTGTCTTCTGATATTTACAGGTTCACAAAAATGGCAAGGGGAAAACCAACCGCAGAATGTGACTTTATCCACACAGGTAGAGGCTTCTCAGCGTTCTCAGGTGTGTAAGGATCTCCGTGTAGGAAATCTGGTACCACAACAAAGTAACCAGACAAAGCAACCTTGTCGGCTATCTTCCTGAGATAAGTGACACGGTTACTCATGAGATAAGCAATTAGGTTACTATCAGAGTCCATTTATCACTGAAGCTTATTAGTGCATAGAAAAAATTTGGAAGTACTGGCAGACTTTAGAACTACATTTTAAAGAGGTCATAGGACATTAAGAACTTAAGTGCAACCAGGTTCAATTCTACTAGCATATTAACAAACTGCGTGGCCTCCAATCCCAAGTCTGTAAGAACATTCAGATGTGGATTGGAGGCCTCCAATCCAAAGTGCATGGGAACAATCGATATCTTGTACTATTGTAAAAATGGTTGGTTCACAAAGTAGAGAATGAGGAGTAGAATACGGGATAATGGTTGGTTCACTTGCAACTTATGATGATTTTCCACAGACAAGTAGTAGAACACGGTGACTGACCACCCACAGACACATATAGAAAATCAGAGTGAAATTATCCCATCTATCCTAGCAGTTTTACAGATCTCCAGAGGCACGGACCTTTGAAAAAAAAACCACAGATATAACAATTAACGAAGGAGTAAAAACAAAAGGCCAATTGGTCAACCGTCTGTCGGTACCAAAATTCATACCTCAGATTCGGCGATTCGAACCCTGCAAAAGGAGAAGCGCTGTCACTTACAACTCGTCCCTATCCCGACCAAAACAATAGGAGGCGATAGATTGATTGATTTTGAAGCAGGGGATCAGAGAGGAGCAGTTGCCCGGCATCTCAAAAAACAGAGGAGTAATTAGTTACCGAAGATATCGGAGATGAGGATGACGGCTGCCTTGGACTCGTCGGAGCCGGCGACGTAGGCCTTGAGCCCGCCGAAGCTGTCGACGACCTTGCCCTCCCCGCCGGTGGGGTTCAGCGCCGGAGGGTTGTCGCAGCACTGCGAACTTGCCATGATGCTGAGCCGAGGCCGAGGCAGGTGAGCGCAAAATGGAATGGAAGCGTCAAGATGACAAGAACAAGACGGCCGTAGTGGAAGCCAGTGAAATGGTGGCAGGCTGGCAGCCAGAGCCAGACAACGATGTGATTGACCGGTTGGTCTGTTACTCATATTCGGCGAGAGTACGTAACAGCTGACGTACGATCTCGCGCGTGAAATATACTTTTTGAACAAAATTTAGAAAAAACAAACAGTATTACGGGCACAAATCGCCATCTTGATTTACTGATTCACCTCGTTTTATTACGGATTCAGCACAACCAGCAGTCTACAGCGAATGTGTACATGCATACTCCAATTATCTGACGGCGCAAGCCCTAAAACAGCAGATAAACCCACAATACTCGAACAATGAGCGGCGCACCGGGGATGTGCTTTACGACAAGGCAGGATGCAAATGCAGAGATCATTTCAGGTTCTTGTTAAACCAATCGATCATATCCGTCAGGGCTTCCTCAGCACTCTTCACGGCAGCTGCGTCATCGTGGCTGTACCTCACGCTCCATCCATGAGACACGCCAGGGAAAATCTTGACAAAGTGACCTACCTGTAGACCAGAAGATGAAAAACATTTCAAACTCGTAAAGCTCCACAGAAATTTTGACTGAGTCGGCATCTACAGGAGAATCAATTGGATATGTCCTTATTCAATGGAAAATTGATGAAGACATGTCTAGCATGAATTGGATGGCATCAGTGAAGGTGGTAGTGGATTTTCACAAATGACATAGTTTAGCACTAGAAATCAAGAATAATTCTAATTTGACTGATTCCATGACTCAGTCAAATGACACAGTTTGGCAGTAGAATAATTGTAATTTAGCTTGGGGTTAAGTTGCTGAAAATGAGAACTTACCCCTGAATTCGCAGAAAGAACCTGCTCGAATTGCTTCACTAATTCCGGTGGGGACATTTTGTCAACCTCAGCTCCCAGTATAGCAATAGGGCACTTGACCTCTGATGAAAGTATCACAGAGTTACAAATGAACCATTTGCAATAGAACAATGTTTGTGCATCTCCAGAGTTCAGAGAAAGAATCTTGACCTTTGATATCATCAATGCTAACAAACGAAGGGTGCAACAGTACAGCAGCCTGGATCTCCTGAGCTTTTGCCAACTCCACAACAACCTTAGCTGAATGTGAGGGAAGAAAGAAAAAGGTCAGCGGGCCAAAATTTCAGATGTCAATATGACTCTTACAGAACAGCTGGAGCATTAAAAATGGTACTTACCACCCCAGCAATAACCTGCAGCTCCAATAGCAGACACTCCCTTCTCCTTTAGAGCAGCAATAACTGGTTTTGCATCTTCAAACCCTTTTTCCTAGCAAAGAAAGACCACCTTTGTTGATGAAATTTGTGCAGCAAAAGAAATAAAGGAAAGAAACCAATCTGTAACAGTTCCAATCCGATCCATGCTTTTGCAAAAAATAGGGTAAGAGAAAATAAGGGCACAACAGTACATAGCTGATTAGGACATACTGGCATAGCCTTCTTAACTAATGCAATATAACTTGTGTCCTATACTCCTATCATCATAAACATACTTCAGTACAGAAAAATTCCAGAGCAGGAAATAGTCAGTGGACCTACGGATTTTGAACCAGAGATGAAAATCTCCTAGCACCAGAAAGAATATATTGTCAATTTGTCATTGAAAAGTTACGAAGCAGGTAGGCAATCTTAGTTTTAGTGGCCATTTATATGAATAGAGGCATACTGGGGACCCTATTGATCGACAATAACACTAGAGACAGCAATTTCAAAGTTCCAAGGGAGCCTCACTCATAAAAAAATGGAGAGATAATCACTGTCATTAGAAAGTCATCTTATATATTGCGATATAAAGATATTTACTCTTACAGGTTAGAAACATTATTTAATTAACTATTATTTTCTCCATTATCATCTTAATTTGATTTCTCATTTAAATCAGCATAAATAGAAAGAGGGTACACCAAATATTTGCAGAAATAGTTCAGAAAAGGGGCTGGGGACAACAAACCGGAGCATGCAACTTTAGCCAGTCATGTATGGGCTTCTCACTGTCAGGTATGTAAGGATCCCCATGAAAGAAATCTGGGACCACAACAAAGTAACCTGACAAAGCAACCTTGTCGGCTATCTTCCTTCAATGAGATAAGATAAACACTGTTATCAGACATTTGTGTATATGTGATGCTCACTGATATATCAAACTTTGGTAGTATGTAAGAGAGGCCACAACGAGAGGCCACCATTGAACTTTAGTATAGGGCATTTGGAAACAACTTTAAAAACCCAACACAGTAACAGCATGAAACGTTGTCCAGTCCAAAGTTTGCGAATCAGGGGTTGTTTAGATGGGTGAAAAGAGGTGGGATGAATAGTGGATGAATAGTGAAAAATTGGATCCGATGATCCATTTACCAAAATTCACAAGAAAATGCACATATATAACACAACCTCCAGTCAACTTTAAATGGTATTTTCAAAAAAAAAAAAGCTTTCTTACAGTTCTTTTGTTTTACTGTCCAAAGCGTCATATAACAATCACCGAGGTTATAAGGAAGCTGTTTACTACTCCCTCCATCCCATAAAAGAGTGCAATTTTAGTTCTTTTAGGACAGATTAGTGCAGGAATGAAAAGACTCTAATACCCCCATTTATTTGCTAAATGCAGTAAGTTTTGCCATGCAAATCAGATCTGGCCACTTAAGTACGAAGGTAATTAGATCTATTTTCTAGGATTGCATTCCTTGTGGGATTTTTTTCAAAAACTAGGATTGCACTTTTTTTATGGGACAGAGGGAGTACTCACTTCCTTTCAAATTGGTCGATTTGGCTTTTCCAGTTCTATGTATGAAAAGTCAAAACAACCTAAAACTTGGAAGGGGGAAGTATTGGAGAACTATGAATATGTACAGTTTCTATGATTACAGGACCTTTCTCCATCTCGTTTTTCTTTGAAAAGGTTTTTCCTTTGAAAAGGATTTCGCCATCGCGTGGCAACGAATTTCTACACCGAAACAGCAGGATTTCTACAACGAATTTCTTTGAAAAGGACCCAGTGGCATAAACCTGAGTCCTAGAACCAAGAGGACACGAGTATCGCCAATTCGCCATCACGATTTACTGGCACTCTACTCACTCCAGCACATAATTATCCATCTTGATAATTGATACGGCACATATCCCAAAAACTACACCACGATCCATCATAAGGATTCTATAGAACTATCGAGCACGGAGTTTTGCCAGAAAAGAGAAAGAAGAAAATAATGAGCGCAAAAGAAAAATAATAAGCACTCCATCTCACTGCTTGTCACAATGATTCGTACCTCAGATTCGGCGCTTCGAACCCTGCAAGAGGAGAAGGACCAACACACGCGTCACAATCCCAAGCGAAAGATATGGGGAGCGAGCTAGATTCGAAAGGGGAGTACCGTAGACATCAGCGATGAGGACGACGGCGGCTTTGGAGTCCCCGGCGCCGGCGACGTAGGCCTTGAGCCCGCCGAAGTTGTCCACGACCTTCCCCGCCCCGGCGGCCGGGTCCAGCGCCGGCGGGTTCTCGCAGCATTGAGAGCTCGCCATGTTATTCCTCTCGCTGTCTTCTCTGTCGGAACAGGAGTTTGGTAGTGGGCAGCTGGGCGCAGAAGGGACGAGACGTGGAGACGGCGAGCAAGGGCCAACGCCAACGGACGGGGCTGGTATAAATGGGGGGCGGGGGGAGGGATCGAGTTCCTCTGAAGTAGTAGTGGTAGGCTACCTCAGAGAGAGGTAGGAGCGGATCCACCGTTCGGTCTGCATCCGACGACAAGAGACCATACACCTAGCAATGCACATGCCGCATGCTAAAAAAACGCACATGCAGCCCAACAACAACGCAGTTACAATTAAAAAAAAGGCAAGGCATCTATTGGTGCAAAATAAAGTCTAGAAGGAAAAAAAATATGTGGATTCCAAATGAAATATTGAAATTAACCGTGGTGTTTCTCAGAAGTTAGGATAACTCGATAAAATAAAAAAATCGACTTGTAAGGAGTAAGATCATAACATTGTATTAAGAAGATCTATTTCACACAGATCGAGGAATCTCCTCATACACAGCGGTACCGCAGCATATGTGAGACTAAGAGGATGTTTGGATCCTGTCGGTGCGGAATGTAGTCCCGACACTAACTAGTAATAACCGCCGAGATCTGCCTCTCGATGGTCGGTGCTAAGCAACTAAGGACACTTGGTTTATTCGATTCGGCGGAGCCGTACGTCCAGCAGGGGTGTGCTCGAGGCACTATATTGCTTCGCACCGGGGTGCCTATAGTGGCGCGGCTACAAGCAGAGCGGGAGAGGAGGCGTGGCCTCCAAGTCCCAAGCGGAGTGATTGAGGCGAGTGCCAATATCGTGGGGGAGGCGGAGAGCGTGCAATCGATCGCTATTCGCTATCCCGTGTCTGATGTTGCTTCCCCTGCGGCGAGGGGGGTTGCCTCCCTTTTATGGACCAAGGAGAGTGCGATTTACAGGCATGCCGCACTATTTCACTACGTGTGATGGTATGGCGTACAGTGTTGGGGAGTTGATGGTCGTCCTGGCGAATCTTACTCCAGTCGCGGCGTCGTGGCGTGCCCTGTGCTTGAACAGGGGCGGCTTCGAGGGTGGTGGCGTGGTGGTTGACCGGGGCGTCTCCAGGCGGGCTCGAGAGAGCCGTTGACGGTGACCCGTACGGGGTGCAGTAGCAGGCGTGACGGTGTCCCATCCCCGCGTGCTCAACAACGTCGGAGTAGTTGTACAGTGCGCGGCGTGGCGCTGCAGGGGCGGGGATGGCCGCACAGGACTGACAGCGACGGGGATGGCGCTCCCGCCGGCCTGACGTCACGGTTGGACCCTGCAGAGTAATGAGAGGAGGACTCGAGGGTGCGGCCGGCCCCCCTTCGAGGGCGTGGCACGTTAGCCGTACAAGAGTGGGCGGCACGGTGTCACGGAGTTGACACCGGCCTCATCTCACAGTCCCCCACAGCGGTGGGGATGGGCTTCCCCTAGGGATTTGGCGGGACGGCGCCGGGGCGTGATTCCCAGGCGCATGATGGCGCGGCTCTGCCGTGTCAGAGCATTAAATGCCCGTACACGCGTGCGGGAGCAGGTGCGCTCGTGAGGGAGCCTTGAGCGAGGCGGACCCCGCTCGAGGGAGCGTGAGCCCTCGAGCCCTCGAGCGAGGCCCGCCTCGCTCGAGGGGGCGTGAGGCCTCGAGCGAGGCGGACCTTGCTCGAGGGGGCGCCTTGTTGGGCCGCTCTGGTGGGCCGCGGGGGGCCATCGCGGTGTGGGCTGTGCTGTGTGCGTTTTGTGTTGGATTCGAGGTGTGTTTGCGTTTTGTGTTTTTTTGCAGGTTTTAAGCAGTATTCTCCTCGGTTTTTAGGACCCTCAGGGCTGTCCCCGACAGATCCCTTTAGTCACCTGACTAGAGTTTAGTCAGACTAAAACAACTTTTTAGTCTGCTCCTGTTTGGATGGTGACTAAAATTAGTCAGCATTAATTGTTCAACATTAAATTGTTCTTTCTCCCTCCTTTCTCTCTCCTCTCCTATCTCTTGTTGGGTCCACAGAATTAATGGTATGAGCAATTAATTATGTGAGAGAGGGGATTTTAGTCACTAAAAATTGGGTGAGGGTGACTAGAGACTAAACTAGTTTTAGTCGCCCTTTAGTCAAGGGTGTTTGGAGGTCTAGTCACTTTGGTGACTAAAATTAGTCTCTAGTCACCCATGGATCCAAACACCCTCTAAGCTAATCTTAGACTTGTGTTTTGACGTGAAACAGTCGAGAAAACTTTTTTACAACACGCAGCAGACTCCCGAGCGAACCCAAGGGAGGACCACACCAACCACTCTACCATCATAGATACATGCATCAACTAGGAATAAATCCCACCATGCAGTGCAGCACCCGGGTTCAAGTTGGGGCGGGCGCGCTCCTCACCAGGAGGCCACACCAACCGAGCTATGCTATGTCTGCACCAAATCTACAAAACAAGATTTCACTTGTGAACATAACAAATTAAACTATGTGTTGCTTTGCTCTTTGTGACCTTGTTTTGATTGACCGATTTTCACATTTTAATTCACTATTCACATGTCACATCAAGTTACATCTTCTCTCAACACATGGTCTAATGTACTATTTCAACCTAATCCAACACCCAATTTTTTATGTTCAAGCGAAATTGTGTTTTATAGATTTGGGCCCTGTTTGGTAGGGTTTCACGTCAAGAAGTAGTAGTTTTGTCAAACGTTTTTCTAACCAGAGAAGTCGGAGTTGGAAAAGTCACTCCACCGAAGGAGTCATAGCCGGAGCTGTTTTTGGAGGAGCCAGTGCCCAACGAGAGAGGCTCTTGGTCATGCAAAAAGAGCACGGTTCAATTTGATTTGAATATTTGATTTGGAATCCGGCTTTGCCTTTGTTGCCAACCGTTCAGAAACTAAATCAAAGGTTCATATTGCTTTTGCAAGCTGAATGGTTGCTCGCTCGGGAATTTTTTTATATTTTCTTCATGATTTAATAAAAATAAATAGCTAATCTAAAAAATTACAAAGTAGCCTTGAATCGCTTGCGACGGCGGCAGGCTCCTAATTTTTCCTTCTAAACTTTGTTTTGCACGATGTCTTGCTTTGTTTTTAATTGTAACTGCGATTTTGGACGGCATGTGCGTTGTTCGGTGTGGACGTGTGGTCTCTCATTTACAGAGCTCTCGTCGTCGTCGGATGCTGACCAGACGGTGGATCCGCTCCTACCTCTCTCTGAGGCAGTCTGCCACTGCTTTAGGGCGTCTCCAACAATCTAGCTTAGAGGTAGTGAAACTAATTTTTTAATTATGAAACATTGCAAAAGACAAGAGACTAACTAGGAGAGATAAGTTCGCTCAATTCCTAATACACTGTTCTCTCACTGCACAATATTCAAAGCTAGTTGTTGCACTCTTTTCTCGTTTAAATTCATCAACTTAGAACTAGTGTTAGCTCGTACGATGGGAGACACGTGGGTTTTGGTGCCAGTAGCGAGCGGCGGATTCGAGATTCCAAGCCGCTTAGAGGAACGAGCGGAGGGGGACGGCCGGCCGGCGGGGAGAGGACAAGGTTCGAGGCTTCGCCGTTTCGGTCACGGCGGAAGGGTCCAGTGGCCTGTCGTACTCGTCGTACCCGAGGTCAGGTCTACGGGAGGACGTGGCCGGGTCCTGCGCCGATGGAGGGGGGTCAACAGGCCAACAAACAGAACGGTGACATCAAGTCATCAATGCTGATCCAACCCCGGTTGTTGATTGCGGGCGAGGTGAATGGTGCCGATCCCTTTTCGTGATCAGGGTGGATTGCACGATTGCGAATACGGGCCCTTGAGTTAGGAAAAAAAATTGAGCAAATTCTTCATTTAGAAAATATGACTATGTCATTGAAAAATACAACCTCTCTTCTATGTCATTGTTTAGAATTTTTCATCGCTTCTATGTCATTGTCGTCATCCATTTCGTTCATCACCATAGAAGCCTTGTGAGTCTCGTGCGTTAGTGAGTTAGCAAAAAATCCTCTTCACCTCTTCACACACACAACCCCCCACCCCCACCCACCTTCTGTTGAAATTTTAAACAATTTCTACATTAAAATCAGAATAAAATCATGACGAACTGAATAAATAGATTAATCATGTGCAGTGAAACTCATATCACAGATCATAGCAACTAGTGTAATCACGATTCGTACACTACACAGACAAGGCAGATTGATCATGATGAACAAATAAAACCACAGCAAGATAAGAGTGTACCCAAGGCGGGGCGGTTGCCGGGGCAACCGATGTGCCGTTATCCTCTGGATTAGCCATACTAATCGTGGGAGGACCTCAGTCGATGGAGTCATACGATGTCGATGCAGGAAGATGTACGTAGTGAAGTCCCTCGAACGGTCACCAGGACGTAGATGTCACCAAGACGTAGATGTAGTCATTTGGGAGCAGTCGCGCGAAGAACGCTTCCGAAAAACCTTCGCCTTCTCCCGGTGCAGGATCGCAAAGACGATGGTTCCAGAGACCTGCTCACCCGGTCGCAGGTGCACGCGAACGATCGGGTTGGAGTCTTGGCGACGACGGCATAGCAACGAGAAGCGGCAAAATCTAACTCGTATATATTACCTTAGGGACCTTCCCGTGTGGTAGTATATAATGCGTTCTTTTCATGAGGGGTTTGTCCATATTTATTAGGAGAAAAACTCCCAACACCCTTGTCTATTAGCAATGTGGAACTAATAGATGGTATACCCCTTTAACGCTAATAGACCTTTGAGATTTATTCAAAATTATTTATATGGGCTAGGTCCATATATATCTAACAACCCCCCACCAGATCTCAAATGTCCATTTAGAGATTGGTCTGTTCTCACTACTGTTTGATATACCAGTGTTTCTGTAGAGACTGTTAAGTTGAACTCCCACCTAGAACTTCAAGCTACACTTATCCACAAATTCAACAATGGACTACGCCTTGAATTGCAAGTTTTGTGCAAATAAGCTTTGCTTAAAGCCAAACTAGTACTTGACAGCCAGTAGCCTTACCCCGTGGGTGGAGCATATACGTCATACTCCTTTGTCTCTTCATGAGTTTACTAGAGATCACCCAAGTATCATAGACTGCGACGTTTAACAATCAAACTCATATAGGTATGTTCGTTCAAGATTGCTCTGTAGGACAGCATCTTCACTTGTTAATATAGAACATATTAAGGCATTCTCGCCAACCTACCTCACAGTGCCTCATTGCTCTGAGAGTATTGCATTTTCACATAGAGAGGGTTATCAATATACTCTCCTCAGTTTACCAATAGATTGTTTTCCCAGGTCCTTAGTCACGGGATCTCCGATCAAAAAGGTTGGGTTACTACTACTGTAAACTCACATGGGTCTCATACCCATCTCCCTAGATGCAATTTCTATCACATTCCGTGATAGCCCTTTTGTAAAGGGATCTGCCAGGTTTTTTGTCAGTTTGTATATAAGATACAGTAATTACTCCGAAGTTTCTCAACCTAACAGTCTTCAAACTTCTTTTAACGAGTCTTGTTGACTTCGCATTATCCTTAGCACTATTCACTTTAGTGATTACTATTTGATTATCACAGTTCGTAAGGGTAGTCGGTATTGATTTTTCAACTACTGGCAAATCAGACAAGAGCTAACACAGCCACTCTACCTCTGCAGTGTTGTATCCAAAGCTGTAAGTTCAGCTTCCATGGTTGATTTAGTCAAAATAGTCTGTTTGCAAGACCTCCATGACACTGCGCCACCTCCAAGGGTAAAGACATACCACTAGTGGCGTAGATTTGATCTATATCAGAAATCCAGTTCGCATCACTATATCCCTCTAGCACAGCTGGGTGCCCGGAGTAGTGAATCTCATAGCTCATCGTACCTTTAAGATAACGCAAGACCCTTTCTAGTGCATGCCAATGATCATCACCCAGGTTGGACATGTACCTACTCAACTTGCTCACAACAAAAAAGATATCTTGTCTAGTTGCGCTAGCAAGATACATGAGTGAACCAACAATTTGAGAGTACCTCAATTGATCTCTGGTATCATTCTTGTTCTTTCGCAATGTCACACTAGGATAATAAGGTGTTGGAGAGGGCTTGTTGTCCATATAGCCAAAATGGCTCAAGACCTTCTCAACATAGTGAGATTGTGATAGAGTAATCTCACTCTCTTCCTTAATCAACTTGATGTTTAGAATAACATCAGCTTCTCCTAGATGTTTCATGTCAAAACTCTTTGACAAGAATGACTTGACTACATTTATAATATCCATGTTTGTTCCAAAGATTAGAATATCATCTACATATAAGCATAGTATAACAAAATGAATCCATCATGTCGATAATACACACACCTATCAGCTTCATAAACGACATAGCCCTCACTAGTTAAAGTAGTGTCAAACTTCTCATGCCATTGTTTAGGAGCATGTTTCAAGCCATACAAAGATTTCAATAATTTACACACCTTCTGCTCTTCACCTTTTACTACAAACCCATCAGGCTGATCCATATAAATCTTCTCATCTAACTCTCGTTAAGAAAAGTTGTCTTCACATCCATCTGACGGACGATCAGACCATATGAGGCAGCCAAGGATAGTAGTATTCTAATCATTCTAGCAACAGTTGAGTAAGTATCAAAGAAATCTTCACCTTCCTTTTGAGTATAACCCTTAGCCACAAGTTGAGCCTTGTACTTTTCAATAGTACCGTCAGGCCTAAACTTCTTTTTGAACACCCACTTACAACCAATTAGTTTACAACCGAATGGTAATTCAGATAACTCCCAAGTTCCATTAGAAAGAATCGAGTCCATCTCACTATGAACTGCTTCTTTCCAATCATCTGCATCTGGTGATACATATGCCTCTATAATAGAGGTAGGAGTATCATCCACAAAGTACACAATGAAATCATCACCAAAAGATTTTGCAATCATTTGTCTCTTGTTCCTCACAGGAACTTCATTGTCATCCTTCTCAAGTGTTTGCTCAATGACTTAACAGGAGACTAGATAGATATAGTGTTATCAGGAGCTATTTCAGTAGAAAATTTAACATTACTACACATATCTTTTATAGGAAAAATATTCTTAAAGAATGCAGCATCACGAGATTCAAAAATTGTATCAACATGCATATCATAAACTTTAGACTTTACTACTAGAAATCTATAAGCAATGCTATTATGAGCATATCCTAGAAAGACACAATCTACCGTCTTTGGCCCAAGCTTACGCTTCTTAGTAATTGGAACATTGACTTTCGCCAAGCATCCCCACGTGCGCAAATATGAAAGTGATGGTTTCCTTCCAACCCAAATCTCATATGGTGTTGTCTCTTTACTTTTGTTCGGAATTCTATTCAGGACATGACTAGAAGTCAATATAGCTTCCCCCACCATGCCTTAGATAAACCAGCAGTATCTAACATGGCGTTCACCAAGTCAGTCAATGTGCGGTTTTTCCTCTCGGCAATCCCGTTGGATTCAAGAGAATAGGGAGGTGTCCTCTCGTGAATAATACCATGTTCCGCACAAAACTCAACAAATGATATAGGAAAATATTCTCCACCACGATCTGACCTTAGAAATTTAATCTTTCTTTCTAGTTGATTTTCAGCCTCAACCTTAAAGATTTTAAAGTAGTCTAAAGTCTCTTCTTAAGTTTTCAGCAACTAAACATAACAATATCTAGAAGCATCATCAATTAACGTCATGAAATATCTCTTTCCACCCTTAGTCAACACACCATTCATCATCTCAGACTTGTCTTTCTTCTTCTTCTTCTTAAAGGTAGTAGTTGCTTTGACATTGAAAGGCTGTTGTTTCAGCTTTCCTTTGTTCTTGCCCTTGAAATTTTTCTGGACAAAGTGGGCGCTAGCGCTATGTTCCTCGTTCCCCTTATCAGTATTGTCTTTAACCCGAGCCTTCTCTTCAACATCAAGAGATTGAATCAAGTTTGCAACCGTTATCTTCACTCTCTTGTGTTTAAGGCTTGTGGCGAAGTTCCTCCATGGAGAAGGTAACTTTGCAATAGTGCAACCAACCACAACTTCATTAGGACTAACATACTTAAAGAGTTCAAGTTCCTTAGCCAAGCGTTGTATCTCATGAGTTTGCTCGACTATGGATTTGTTAGCAACCATCTTATAGTCATGAAAGCTCTCCATGATGTACAATTCCTTGCCTGCATTTGAAGCACCATAGGTAGTGTTCAGATGATCCCATAGAGCCTTTGCGTCTCATATATGCATCATTGAATCAAACAAATGATCTGACAACACATTACGTATAACTCCCACAAAGATATCATTAGCTTTCTGGAATTTACTCCGATCCTCATCAGAGATATCTCCCTCAGGTAAGCCATCTTTGACCCAGAAAACTTCCACGGTAGTAAGCCAATCTGTGACCTTGACATACCACCTCTTGAAGTGCGCACTAGAGAACTTCTCCGGCCTCAGCGCATCAACAAAACTAGCCATAGGTACTGGAAAAGACCTATAATAAGGTTTTTGGATTGTTGAAATTTTAGGCGATTTCCAGATTAAAACCAAAATATAAATCATGACGAACTGAGCAAGTAGATTAAGCATGTGTAGAAAACTCATATCACAAATCATAGCAACTAGTGTAAGCACAATTCGTACACTAGACAGACAAGGTAGGTTGATCATGATGAACAAATAAAACCACAACAAGATGAGAGTGTACCCAAGGCAGGGCGGTTGCCGGGGGCAACCTATGTGCCGCTATCCTCTGGATTAGCCATACTAATTGTGGGAGGACCTCAGTCGATGGAGTCGTACGATGTTGATGCAGGAAGATGTATGCAGTGAAGTCCCTCGAACGGTCACCAGGACATAGATGTCACCAAGACGTAGATGAAGTAGTCGTTTGGGAGTAGTCGCGCGAAGAACGCTTCCCAAAAACCTTATTTGCCTTCTCCCGGAGCCGGATCGCAAAGACGACGGATCCGGAGACCTGCTGACCCGGTCGCGGTGCACACGAACAATCGGGTTGGAGTCTTGGCGACAACTGCACAACAACGAGAAGCGACAAAATCTAACTCGTATAGATTACCTTAGGGATACCCTTACTTGGGGCCTTCCCGTGTGGTAGTCTATAATGCGTTCTTTTCATGAGGGTTCGTCCATATTTATTAGGAGAAAAACTCCCAATACCCTTGTCTATTAGCAATGTGGAACTAATAAATGGTGTGCCCCTTTAACGGTAATGGGCCTTTGAGATTTATTCAGAATTATTTATATGGGCCAGGTCCATATATATCTAACACCCTCGACTCCACCTCGCTTGCGTCCGCAAGTTCTCTCCCTGGCAGCGGCGACTAGGCACAGCCCCACACAGTAGTGAGGCTTGCTCCACGGTGCAGATGAACCACACCCCCGTGTGCAGATGTCAACTTCTCCTGCCGCCCTAAGACGGAGGAGGTCATGGCGTAGGTGCCGGTGAAGGGGGCAACGGTGTCATCGGTGGGGGCGCGGAGAGGCCGACGTTGGTGTCATGGGAGTGGAACCACATTTCGATGCACTCGACATGGAAGAATGTGAGCATACTTGGGCAGCGTCCGCACCTTCTCGTCGTCACCTGTTGGTCACCTTGGACATACACACCAAATACTTGAGTCGTTCCTTCTCCTCCCCAGGGGACCCAGTGGAGGCACCGTTAGTGATTCCATTGTAGATGGTGAAAGGAAGGGAGCGGGGACGCGGTGACAAAGAGGAAGCCATGAGGAGCACGACGTGTCGGGCACTGGAGCAAGTTGGCGTGCCGGGTCGAGTAGTCTTCATCGTACCGACCTGTTGAGAAACATGTTTCTCATCACGTCATTACTCGACCTACTTTTTCTTCTCTTTCTTTTTTGGATCACCATATCGGCCATCCTGGCCATCACGATGCTCGGATACTAATCTATGAGTGTGTCCTTGACGCCCTCTGAATTGTTTCATGGCCGTTTTGATCTATTGGAAGTCTGCTTCCTATAGGTCGTCACTTGACCTCTCTTCGCTCGGCAAGACTACAAACAGGTCGGCTGCTAAGCTGATTATTTTTTCTTTTGGACCGATGTGCACACTATTTGACTTGTCGATGGCTTCAAGACTTCATCATGACCCCCTCGAGGACCGTTGACGGTGAAATTCTGTCAACCTAGCCATGAGTTTACCTTCGGTGTTGGCATGACTTTTATATCTTATCCATTGGTACTAACCCCCTTGGTATAACAAGTTCATTCGTGCATGTCGGTTTCGGAGTTTAGTGTTTATGCAGGGTTTTAGCATTGAAATCAAGACTTCCGGGATAAATTCATTAAGCACCTCGTTACAAGACCTTGAAGCCCGGTACAAGTCAAGCAATGAAGTAAACATGACTCCAAGAAGCCCAGGGACCAAACCCGAGAAAATGAAAAACTCCGAGGACCCAGTCAGAAAAGTGCCGAATCTTGCGGGAAAAGGAGCTTCATCCAATCCGAAGATAAACTAACGACAAGGGCCCACATGCAGAAGGGGGAAGGATCTAGAAGACTCGGGAATCGATACCAGCAAAGCCGGCGTCGGGCCGGGCGAAGTGGGCCTAGGCGGCCGGCCCGGGCCGGCCCGGCCCGGCCCATTTCGGGGGCCCGGTCCGACCCCCTTTGACCTAGCCGCCATTCGGGCTATTTATAGCCCCGAGGCCAGGAGTGTCGGTGTTTTAGACTGGCAACCTACCAAGGGGAGTACCCGAGGTAGATGAATGTGGCCTCGCAGAGATAGGTAACTCGAAGGAAGAGACACGTGGCACACAATTTAGACAGGTTCGGGCCGCGAGGTGCATAATACCCTACGTCATGTATGCTGCGTAGCTATGGATTGATTGGGTGTGTTTACAAGATGATGCGTATGAGAGAGAAGGGTCCCTGCCTCTCCTTATATAGCCCGGGAGGTAGGGTTACAAGTCAGTTTGAGGAGAGAGTACCAGTCTGGTACGTCTAGGAGTTCTCTACATAGTACAGGACATGTATAGCTTCCTATCTGAGTACTTCTCCACCGTAGTCCTTGCGCCCCACGCCATCAGTTGCCATGTGGCACAAGCCGAGTAGTCCCAGGGCCTACCGAGTAGTCAATCCTGGTACCCACCGAGGTAGTGGGCCCAGGGAGGTCCATACGACAAGCCCCTGAGTACTTTGTAGTCGAGCAGGATAGTTTCGAGTAGTCTTGATGGCCTTGACGAGTAGTCCTCAGGCGTCCCCGAGTACTACAAGCCAAAAGCCTTCAAGAGTACTCGAAGCATCCCGAGGCTGGAAGGTACTCCAGCTGATCCTTGAGTAGTCTTGAAGTCTTCTCGAGTAGTTCCCAAGCGTCCTCGAGTTCTCCTCTCGAAGGTCTTCAATAATACTCGTACTGTCTTGAAGAAGAAATCATATGGAAAATCCGATTCGAAGAATCGCATTCCATATGGAATGTAGCCCCCGAGCCTTAGGTCGAATCGTAGATTCAAGCTGAGGGTCAATTTGAAGTTCTGCCAAGATTGTCCAGCAAAATCCGGAGAAAAAACCGAAGGACACGTGGCACGAAGCCCCCGAGCCTTAAGTCGAGTACTTCCTCTCGAATTGAAGGGTCATCTTGATTGTAGAATGTGTCCTGAGTTGCTCTGGAATATTGTCGCCACCCAGGAAGTTGAGTAGACATAGCCGAGCCCCCGAGATGGAGTGCGTCGACTACTGGAAGATGAAGGGCAGGCAGCCGCCGCTGAGTCAGCTGCCGATACTTAACCATCTGGCCATTGCAGAGCCGCCAGTTAGGTTATAAATAGAGGCCGAAACCCTTAGGGTTTCCCATTCCCCACAGTCGCAGCCACTGGAGTAGATCTAGCCAAGAGTCCAGCCACTCGTGCCACTGCTACCGCACCGTAATCTGCAGATCCATGCACACCGCCGCTGCTCGCCACCAATAAAGACCCGGAGCGGATGCGAGTGAAGACCCGGTGCACTTGGAGGATGAAGTCTTCTCCGTCCAAGGGCACGAAGGCTGGAGCCGGTGCCCGGAAGAAGAGATCCCGCAGCGAGGCAGAAGGATCTGCTCGGGATTCATCACCGCCGACGTCTCCCCCACGCCCCAATCCGAACAAGGAGTGGAAGAAATCCAAGGCGAAGACCAAAGATTTGCTGGCGCTGGTGAACAGTGGATTCCTTTGGGAGAAGGAGATGGACATGTGGCGCGCCACCGCGGGCGACCCATACCCAATGGAGAAAAACCCCAACGAGGTCTCCATGTTCGCCCGGTTCGTGGAGCGCGGACTAGCACTCCCGGCGAGCGACTTCTTCAAGGGTCTCCTCAAGTACTATGGTATCGAGTACTTGAACTTGAACCCTAATGGGATTTTTCACGTCTCCGTCTTCGTCCACTTCTGCGAAGCCTTCGTGGGGATCAAACCCCACTGGATATTGTTCCGGAAATTCTTCCGTGTGAAGCCGCAGCTGAGCGCCAACGACCCACGAGTAGTCGGAGGAGCCGACATTCAGATGCGTGAAGACACCGCCGAGCAGTACTTGTCGTACAAACTCATCGACTCGAATCAAGACTGGAAGGCGAAGTGGTTTTATATCACAAACCACCACCCAGAGCTACCGAAGCCTAGCGGGAAACAGCCGAAGCATCGGGCATGGTGGAACACGGAGCCGACGATGCAGGAGGGCATTCAACTACCCGAACTACTGTAGAAGATCAAGGCTTTGAGAGAAGCCAGGCTGAGGGCCGAACACGTGGCCTTCAGCTTCATGAAGAGGAGGGTGCAGTCGCTGATGGAACGCGACACCCTCGGGTACCAGTACACTGGTGACGAGGACACGTCGAGGATGCCTGGCAATGAAGTCGACGATGAAGACATTGTCGAGAGGCTGGGTAGGATATTCAAGGATATGCTGCCATACACACCCTGCCTAGTCCCCGAGTACTCCGCAGCTTGTCCGCCGAACAAGGTTAGTAGCCGATGTCCTCTGTCTCCGGGTACTGATTGGATTGAAGCAGTTGCACTAACCTAAGTCGTTTGCTACATGATGACATTGCGAAGTTTGTCTCCGACCCAGCTTCCCGTCCTCGACTTGTAGATATTCCATAGGAGGGCAAAGGCAAGGCCAAGGAACGCCGTTAAGTCGGCGAAGGTGACGATACCGTCACCATTGAAGATACGTCTGATGAGGAGGACGGGGAAACACTGCAGGAGCGATTTCAGTTGCGGTCCCGGTTCAGCCGACCTGGGCTGCCCAATGTCCCCCTTATCGATGATCCACCGACTAGCCTAGAGGCGAGCCTTCCTACGCCGCCGAGGAGGCCGCGCAATGTGGCGCGCAAACGTGTCGCCAAAAAGTTGAAAGTGACAGAGACTATGTCTCAAGAGGTGAGTTCCTTGAGTAGAGTAGTCGAGTACTTGTCTTGTAGTACTTGTATGCTGACAATTGAACTCCGAGTTCTCACAGGAGATTCCACCATCTGACCCCGTCGATCTAGGGGAAGGAGATGACTGGGACACGGTGGGTGAGCCGACTGAAAGAAGCCACAGCCCAGCCCCCACCGTAGAAGAGCTTGTGTCGCAGATGACACAGCGGACGACTAGAGTTGTCGGGCCGCAGGCGCCGGCCGTGGAGAGCAGGAGAGAACCGAGCGCGACTACTGGGGCCGAAGAACCAGTAGTAGCTCAAGCTAAAGAAGAGGCGCCCGCGGAAGCCGGGCTCGTCGATATCGCCAGCTTACTTGGCGCTCCGACCGTGACCATTGTCCGGTCTAGCTTGTAAGTGAAAATCTTCTGAGTAGTACTTGTAACTTGGTAGTCTTACTTGGTTGACCACCAATTTTGTGCTGTGCAGGAAGTCGACTAATTTGTCCTGGGAAGGAGATGAACCCAGCGTGGCAGCAGCTGAAGAGAATCCGACACTTGCTGTCGAGGAATCCACTCCCCTCCCTCAGGGCGAAACCGCGGCATTTGGCGCAGAGGCTACGCCGCCAGAGGCCATGCGAGTAGAAGGTAAGTTGACCACGATGGTGCCGTCTGCCCCATGTAGTCGTCATAGCTCCCGGGTACTGATATCATGTGGCTTGTGTTGACAGGAGCTGTCACACCCGGCCCAATTTGGATGGCCCACGAGTGGCCCATGAGCGCAGGTGTGCGTGTTTAGTGCCACATTGGTAGTTGAGCAAGGGTGGAGCCAACTTATAACCCTTTGTCCACCAGCCATACCACCCTCGGGTTAACCCTTTTACACGAAGCGAGGACGAAAGTGTAAGCAGGGTGCTATGTGTATGCGTGCTCGCCCCTACGGAAGGGCTGGGCGGTGCGGCTTTGGTGGGCGGGGTGTTACAAATGGTATCAGAGCCGACCCTCGCGGTTGCGCATACGGGTCAGTGTGCGGACATAGGACGCATGGCATGTGTGGGCCTGAGATGGGACACACGGCATGGCATATGGGTCGGCACTGGACGTACGGTCGTGCGCTAAGAGGGAAGGTTCCTAGACATTTGCTCGGGTTAGTGTGCCGACATATGCATGCGCGTATGGGCCTGGGATGGGGCACACGGCATGGCGTATGGGTCGGCACTGAACGGGTGAGTTGGACCGACGAGGACGTCAGGTTCTTTGAGGGGGGGTGAATGTCACACCCGGCCCAATTTGGATGGCCCATGAGTGGCCCATGAGCGCAGGTGTGCGTGTTTAGTGCCACATTGCTAGTTGAGCAAGGGTGGAGCCAACTTATAACCCTTTGTCCACCAGCCATACCACCCTCGGGTTAACCCTTTTACACGAAGCGAGGACGAAAGTGTAAGCAGGGTGCTATGTGTACGCGTGCTCGCCCCTACGGAAGGGCTGGGCGGTGCGGCTTTGGTGGGCGGGGTGTTACAGGAGCACAAGTCGAGGGCACCACAATCCCCAAAGCCGTACCGGTAGAAGGCGTCGTGCCTGAAGCTGAGGGGATCATAGGATCAACATCCGGGGTAGCGGAGACACCAGCCCCCGAGATCACAGAAGAAGTGCATGACGAAGCACTACCGGAGATGAGCATGGACGTAGTCGTCCGGTCGCCGGAGATCCAAGATGTGGAGCCGATTCGTTCGGCGCCGATGTCAGAGGCCGCGACGGCTAGTTTTGGCGGGCTTGAGCTTCTAGCAGATGACCTCATCAACCCGACGACGGTGGCCCACAACTTGGAGTCAATGCGCCAAGCTGAGCAATGGATGAAGGTACGTGATGGTACCCTTGAGTAGTCAAATACCAGCAGAACTTAGTACCCAAGTAACGTTGTGCAGGATGTCGTGGAGAGATCCTGACAGAAATTTGATATGCTCCAGGGGTATGGCGATACAGTGCTCCGGTCGGAGACATTGGAGAAGGAACTCGAAAAGGCCAGGAATCACTCCGCCATGCTGCAGTCCAAGCTTGATGGTGCCTTCGCCCAGTACCATAACGAGGTACAAGACATGCAGGCGAAGAGCGATGAATTGGTCTGCAAGAACAAGTCACTACGCCAAAAGAACAAAGGTAAGCCGGTGTCAGCCATTCGAGTACTTATTGAGAGTACCCTGTAGTAATCTGACATCCCCCGCTGAGTTGTTTGCAGATCTTGAGGCCCGAGTGGAACAGCTGAAGGCATCATAGATCGATATGAAGAACCTCTTCTACCGAGAGAAGGATGCTCGCGAGGTACTTGAGTATGATTATAAGTAGCTGGCCCATGAGTGCAATACGCACATGGAGCTTCGGATTGCCTCGGATCGTGACCTTGTCAACTGCTATAAATCTCTGCAGAAGCTGAATGAAGATTGCGAGAGGTTGCGGGGGCAGCTCAAGAAACTTGAAGAAGCCACACTCCCCATCGCGAGGCTACTGGTGCCACACCCGGGTGGGCCAAAGATAGCTCCTTTGGTTGACTGGCTGAAGGAAGCCCCTGGGCGGCTGCGACTTATGTCAAACATCTAGCGAAGTCCATCCCTAACCAGGTCTTGGCATTCATGAAGTCGTACTTCCCCAAGGCCCCGGTCGATGCAGTCGCAGGTGGACTAGCCGCCAATTGCACAGATGAGCAGTATAAGGAACTTCTGGAGTAGATGGCGCTGATCGCGGAACAAGTCGTGGAGAAGCTGAACCTCCAGTAGTTATCCCGTAGGGTTAGCTTGTAGCAGTAGTTGTAATATAAACAAAGTTGTAATGAACTTATTTAAGTTTTAATGAAAAGATCTTCCATAAATGAGTACTCGTTGTCGCGGTATGTATGTGCGGAGTGCCCATCATGGAGTTGTCGCGAGTACTAGTACTCGGTAGTAGACCCGTTGAGGGAGACACAATAAATGAGTTGATCGAGAGTCAAACTTTATTACTAAAAGAGTACACCTGGATGGCCAGGGCAGTTTACGAGTGTAGTCGCCAGGACCCGGAGCCGCCTACGGCTAGAGTAGTGCTAGTGTTCTTCAACCCGAACAACATGGTCGTGTAGCAGTAGGCGCCAAACGGGGTGATGAACGCGGTCTTCTCTTGGTCTTCTTCCTTGATAGCAATCTGGTGGTACCCGGAGTAGCAGTCGAGGAAGCAGAGCAGGTCGCAGCCCGCCATGGAGTCGATGACTTGATCTATCCGCGGCAACCCGAAGGGGTCCTTGGGGCAGTGCTTGTTGAGGTCGGTGTAGTCGACGCACATCCTCCACTCGTTGGTGTTCTTCTTTCGGATGAGGACGGGATTGGTGAGCCACTTAGGATGGAAGACGTCTCTAATGAAACCAGCCGTGAGTAGTTTGGCGAGTTCCTTCTTGATGTCATCCCGTCGGTCGTCGGTGAAACGACGAAGGTGTTGTCGTTTTGGGGTAGCTTTAGGGTCGACGTTGAGTGAGTGCTCGATCAGATTCCTGGGAACCCCTGGCATGTCCGCTGGTTTCCAAGCGAAGATGTCTCGGTTAGCCCAAAAGAAGCTGACGAGCGCGTCTTCCTATTTCGGGTCAAGGCCCACCCCAATCATGGTAGTCTTGCTGCTGTCGCCTGTCCCAAGATCGATTGCCTTGACTTGCACTTCCTCGGATGGCTGAGGCTTGTTGGCTTTGTCCGACTTCTCTGGGATGTCGAGTTCAATTGGGGCAAGCTTCTTTGATGCGGCATAGATCTCCATCATGGCATTGGGTACTTGATTGGTGGCCGCGAGTTCCACAGCTTTTGTGTTGCAGTCGAAAGATATCTTCAAGTCCCCTTGTAGCGAGAGTACACCGGCCGGACTTGGCATTTTGAGTACCAAGTACGTGTAGTGAGGTACCGCCATGAACTTGGCGATAGCTGGTCTGCCAAGGATGGCATGGTAGGAAGTCTCGAAGTCCGCGACTTCAAACTTGATGTACTCGGTGCGGTAGTTCTCCCTGGTTTCCCCAAAAGTAACTGGCAGGACCACTGAACCTAGTAGAATAGCTTGATTCCCGGGGACGATGCCGTAGAAAGGTGATGTACTCTTGGTGAGCATGTGAGTGATGTCGAGCTTCATCTTCTTCAAGGTCTTGGTGAAAAGGACATTGAGCCCACTCCCACCGTCGATGAGTACCTTGTTGAGTCTGGAGCCCGCGACTACCGGCTTCAGGACGAGTGGAAACCGCCCTGGTTCGGAGAAGCCTGTACATTGATCCGCGCGGGAGAAGGTGATGGGTACCTCTAACCACCTGAGAGGGGTCGGCACTGCTGGTTCGATGTTCAAGACTTCCCGCCTGATGGCCTTCTGAGACCGCTTGGTGGGTAGTCCGCCGAAGAGGACATTCATCGTCTTGCCGGATTCTTGGAAGTCGCTGTTGCCTTCGTCGGCTTTTTTCTTGCCCTTCTTGTCGTGAGGAGGTCGTGGGTCTGGAGAATCCTTGAGTGCTCGCCGCAGTTGGTAGCACTGCTCGGTGGTGTGGTTGCGCTCCAGATGCCACGGGCACTTCTCTTTTAGCAACTCCTTGAAGCCGCTGGAGGTCTTCTTCGAGTTGTCTTCACAGGGTGCTGGATAGCCGCGACTGTGTTGTCTGGCTTGCGCTTGCGATTAGGACCCGAGTAGTTGTTGTTGCGACCGCCTTGATCCCTATTATTGTTGTTGCTGCCGCCCGGGTTTTGCTTGCTCTTGCCGCGAATAGCTTCATACTTAGCATTCACCTTGTCTTCTTCATCGGCACATGAAGTAATCATGTCCTTGAGCTTGGTTATAGAACTCGGGCGGAGTCGACCAAAGTCTTCAAAAGTGCGGCGATGGTAGAGACCGTCTTGGAAGAGGTCGATGACCTTTTTGTCGGTGACGTCAACTATGGTGGCGCGCTTGTCTAAGAAGCACCGCATGTACTTGCGTAAGGTCTCACCCTGTTCCTGTTTCGCCATAGCCAGGTCCATGCGAGTACCCGAGCACCCCATGGCGCCCGCGAAGTTGCTGGTGAACTGCTCCTTGAGCTGGTCCCACTTGTCGATTGAGTACTTCTTGAGTGACTCGAGCCATGTAAGTGGAGCTTGGTCGAGACAGAAAGGGAAGTAGAGGCACTTCGTGTCGTTGTTGCCACCAACATTTTCAATGGAGAGGGCGTATCATCTGAGCCACTGCACTGGATCTTGCTTCGCATCGTACTTGGTGATCCCCAGAGGCTTGAATTTTTTGGGAGAAGTAGGTTGCGAAGTCGAGCAGAGAAGGCGGGGAAGTCGTCGTTCTCGCCTGCCGTGGAGGATTTCTTGCGTCGAATTTCTTCAATTCTGCGGCGGTGTTGATGGTGTATTTTGGTACACCAAGCATGTTCATTACACATTGGTTTGGATTTGATTATGGAACAAACCCGCCACTAGGCACACTAATCATATAACAAGTTCATCTATGTGCATGCATTTGGAAGTGTTGTGTTTATGTAGGAAAACATGGACATAAAGGACAGATTCGCAACAAGTTCAAAGGAGCATTTACGGAGTCTTGTTCATGTTCATGAGCTTGATGAAATCACTTCCAATGGTGGCAAGGACCGAAGTGCTTCGAAGGAACACCCGTTGGGATTGAAGCGTAAAAGACCGAACTTCATGCACGGAGAACCTCCATCTTGGACGCGAGGATGACATCGTCAAAATCATGCAAGTGGAGGAGGCAAAGTGCATAATCACCTGAGGACCCACGGGAGCGAAGGGGCGACCGAACCGGGCCGAATTGGGCCTGGGCCGGTCGGCCCAGGCCGGCCAGCCCAGCCCAGTTCCGGCGTCGGTTCGGCCCCCCTTTCCTTGCACCTGAAGGATCTTCAACCCTAAAACCCTGGAGGCGCCACCATTCGACAGGGGGAGCCATTCGCACCAGGAGGCCATCCACAAGCTAGAGAGAGAGGAGGGAGATCTCCGGAGGGAGATCAACCACCTCGAAGGAAGCACCCATAAGTGGAGAAGAAGGAAAACACCGTCGGAAGGGAAACCATGATTAACGGTGCTATGTCTAGCACCTTGATGGGGTAATCTCCTTATTCGTCCATGGTTGTAATCGATCTTGAGATGTAATCATACTTTGTCAGATTATCTATCTATCATCTTGTGTTGAATATACTTTAATGCTTAAGGTTAGCTACCATGCCGTCAAGGGAGTAGAGCTCCAATGCTTCCTTGGATCCATTCAATACGCCGTGTCCATCATAGGTCTAGTCATGAATACCTTCGCGTAGTGACAGTACGAGAGGAGGGAAAAGGCGAAACCGTGGTCACAACCCCCGATAGATTAGATTGGTTTTCATGTCTTTAAGTGATTGCATGATCTAGTATCGTAGACCCATGGGCGAGTGTCTTTTATCTTGATTGCTTAATCATTCTCTCTAGTGTAGTTTAGTTGTTTTCTAGTTTAATCTTAGTTAAAGTTTGAGTTGCTAGTGTGTAAAGGTAGATTAAACGCATGTAATCCCCTTGCTCCGCGGATTGACAAGAACCTTGGGAATCCTGTGGTGAAAAAGGTGTGGGTCCGTACGCTTGCGAATCGTAGAGGGATACGTCTTTTATCCATCAACAGGCGGGCATCATAGCTGCCGCGTGAGACACCGGTGACGTGGCTGTCTGCGTGGCCTTGGCCTCCGCGATCACCTCTGCCACCGGCTCTCCTGCCAGCTCTGTGTGAGGAGCTCCCACCGCCGCTGCCTCCACCGCCAGCATCACCATGAGCTGCCGCGCCGCGACTACCACCAGCGTCGCCGGCGCTGTTGCCGCCCTGAGAAGGTTCGCCAGCTGATGCCCTAGTGCGGTTGGGGTTCTGTGGTAGTTCTCCTCGAGTATGGTTGCGTCCATTGTTAGCTGGACTACAACTTGTGGCTTCATGGTTGGCTTCGCGAGTTCTGAGGGGAGGCACTTCATTGACCCTGTTGTCGACTCTCATGAAGTAGGCGTCCTCCGTGAGCTTGGCGATGACTTCTCCTACGCGCATCCCATGAGCCTGATGTGCTATCATGGTGATAGAAATTAGGCACAGTTCGGGGGTAGTGTGCACCCGGCTTTTGACTTGGTCAAGTGCCTCTGTGAGGTTCCGTAAGGGGAGGCTCTCACGGTGACGTCTACGTCGTTCGTTCTACTTCCCATTACGCTCACGTCGGGCGTTCTTGTCGTCGCTGGCTTCGTCCGCGGGTGCATTGGTAGAGAACTCGTCTGCTGAGATATCTTTGAAGTAGCAGTTACAGCGTGTCCCTGAGGGTCTCGGTGTCTCGCCGGCAGCCATGAAGACTTGGCGATCTGGAGTTCCGAGACTGGAGTCAGTAGTCGCCACCTCTGTCGGAGTGTGCTCCTCTGCTGGAGCTAGTGGTATTCCCTCCTGGAAGGGAAGCGAGTCGAGGTAGGCGACGCAGTGTGAGTTCCCATCTGTCAGGTCTGCAGGCTTGCGGTCTGGCCAATAGACGAATCTCCCGGCGGGTGTAGATGTTATAACCAGGCCGGTAGCTGGCCCTGACAGCGGTTGCTCCGTCATGGAGATCTCGGACTCGGGCTCGTCGGGATCCGATCCGAAGTCGAGCTCATGGGAGGAGTCCGAGTAGTACCCGGAGCTGGGGTTGGAGTCCGAGGTGTAGTCGGAGACGGTCTCCTTGCCGGCCCGGCGGGCGGTGAGAGCCTTCGCATGGGCCTTGCTAGCATTGCAGAGACCGTATGGGAAGTGCTCGTGGAGTGGGGAGTCCGCACACGATGGCTCGGTAGCCGGCTCGCATGTGATGGCCCATGGGGACGTCGAGTTCGAGTTGGAAGCGGATCCAAACTCGAAGTCAGCGTGTTGGTTGTAGAGCGAAATTTCGTCGAATTTTCTGGCGAGTTCGCCCGTGATCACATCGGGAAGAGTCAAGAGCCTAGTGTTCGGGTTGGGAGTCATGGTGAGGTGGCATTGGAAGGATCCGGCGCCGTCAGCAGTGCACACCCAGGACCCGAAGACGAAGGTGTTACCGCGGTTGAAAGCGGCGGTAGGCTTGATGGAGATTGAAGCCGTCGAGTTCGCCATGAGATCTTCAGCGAGATCCCCTACCTGGTGCGCCAGTTGTCGGTGTTTTAGACCGGCAACCTACCAAGGGGAGTACCCGAGGTAGATGAATGTGGCCTCGCCGAGATTGGTAACTCGAAGGAAGAGACACGTGGCACACAATTTAGACAGGTTCGGGCCGCGAGGTGCATAATACCCTACGTCCTGTATGTTGCGTAGCTCTAGATTGATTGGGTGTGTTTACAAGATGATGCGTATGAGAGAGAAGGGTCCCTGCCTCGCCTTATATAGCCCGGGAGGCAGGGTTACAAGTCAGTTTGAGGAGAGAGTACTAGTTGGGTACGTCTAGGAGTTCTCTACATAGTATAGAACATGTATAGCTTCCTATCCGAGTACTTCTCCACCGTAGTCCTTGTGCCTCACGCCATTAGGTGCCGTGTGGCACAAGCCGAGTAGTCCCAGGGGCCTACCGAGTAGTCGATCCTGGTACCCACCGAGGTAGTGGGCCCAGGGAGGTCCATACGACAAGGAGCCACGCATCCACTCATTCGTCATCGGCCGCCGAGGAGTAGAGAAGAGAGGGACACCATCTCGGAGAGGAGAGGGTCGAGCCAGTTGACTAGGATCTTCCTAGCCGGTGTGGGAACCTTGCAAGGAAGACCACGTCAAAGTTCCCAGAGCTAGAAGCAAGATCAAGGTAAGATCCCGGTGGTGATCTTGATTCATGTATCATGTAATGTTGAATTATCAAGATGCAATCCGATTTCTAGCGATCAAGTATTTCTCCTACGTCTTTGATTTCGATCGGCTTTTCATATCTTAAGATCTATTCTCGAGATAGATCACCGAGGATGTTCTTGTAGCCGTGGTGGCTAGAGGTTCATTCCCGACCTTCTGAAAGATTTCAACTTGTCTTTGGACTCGCCCTAGACTAACCCGCACGTATAGGGGTGCGTTGTGACAGAACGGTGGCTCCAAAAGGCGGGCGTTTTCGGGGTCGGACGAGAAACCATGGTTTAAAGAAGCTTTTTATGAGATTGAACTTGTCACTTCTTGTTTATTCGGAACTTCAATAAGGCTTGATCCAATCTCTCAAGATTGGTTTATTTACCCCCTCTATCTTCCTCCGGTTTTCAATAGATTAGATTCGTTCTTGTGATGTTCTTGAAGATTAGATGCATAAGTTTCACCTCTTGAAGATCAAAGTTTCTCGGCTTTAATAGATCAACTCTTGCATCACACATTTGTTCCATAGATTCGATACCTCGGGTTCATCACTCGAGGGAAGAAGGGTCCCTTGACTACGACAGAGGATTTGTCCGCTTGCAAGTCCACTTGAATATATACTATCAACAAGCCCATTTTTCTGGCGCCGTTGCCGGGGAAAAAGTGACCAAGATTCAATCTTTTATTGATTTTTGTGTAATTTTCTGTTTTCTTTTGGTTTTTCTTTTTGCATCTACTAATTTTTGATCATCCTCAAAATCAATGTAATCTAGTTTGTCCAACCCTAGTTTTCTTAGATTTGTTTTTATTTTTTGTTTTTTGTATATTTTGTTTATCGCTAACCCTAACAGTTGATGGACGGCTACCTATCCAACAAACCCGATAATTTTGTGGATGATCCAGAAAAACTTTAGAGGCTAAGGAGACGCGAAGCACAACAAGCTAAGAAGCTGGATTTTGTAGATTTGAAGTTGGAAGACGAAGGATCGTTGGAATCTCCGAAGAATCCACCACCTCAAAGTCCTCGGGAGAATCTACTTCCACCGATGGGAGAACAACTGCAAGAATGCAAGATCAGGGAGCTATGCACCCCAAACATCATCGACCTACCAATCTTGAACCTCGCGGAGATCGGAAGGCTGTTCGAGATCAAGACCTCAACAATTCACATGGTGCAACATTCACCCTTCACCGGTAAAGAAGATCCGAACCTTCACCTCCAAGCGTTCGTTCAACTATGTCAAACATTCAACATGGACGGGGTGATTCAAGATCAAATGAGGGCGATGCTCTTCCTATTCTCGCTACTCGGGAAGGCTTTGCAATGGTTCTACTCTCAACCGGTGGAGATGGTGCAAGATTGGAATGCATTGATGAGGGCCTTCATAAAGGAATACTACTCACTAGGTAAAACTCAAAGCTTGCATAATAAGATTGCCACTTTTTCTCAATATCCTATGGAGACTATCTCGGAGGCATTTGAGCGCTTCAATGAGTACACTCGAGCGGTTCCGCATCACAAGTTCCCGAAGGAGGACCTCGTTCAAAAGTTTTACCAAGGACTCATCATGGCGTCAAGGACGGTCATCGATGCATCGGTGGGAGGATCTATCATCGAGCTTACGCCGATTGAAGCTTTCACTCTATTCAAGAAGGTCGTGGACAATGACACGTGGGCGTCGTCCGGACGCTTACTTCCAGTTCAACCCGCGGGGAACGTCAAAGGAGTCTTGCAAGTGGAGAAGGAATACATACTTGAAGGCAAGATCGATTCGCTGACGCGGAGGTTGGAGAAGATGGAGATAGAAAAGAAAGAGGCTCAAGACTTAAAGGCCGCCGAAGCAAGATCCACATGTGAAGAGTGCGGAGAATATGGCCATGTCCACAAGGATTGTTCGGAGGAATCCAAGATGCTCGACTACATGAGGAAGGGAGATTTGCCGAGCTTCCGCTACGGGCAAGGTAGACCTCAATTTAATGCAAGCTCATCCATTCCGAATTTGGTTCCGCTTCGTATACAATTGAAGGACTTCATGGACGAGCAAGCTAAGATCAACAAGGACACCGTCACCAAGTTCAAAGCCATAGACAAGGTGTTGGAGAACATCGATAGCAAGGTGACGGAGGTCGGAAGCTCCAACCATCAAGTGCTCAACATGATGAAGATGCTCGAGATGCAAGTGGGACAACTTGTCGGGTGCCTATCCACTAATGAAGGGAAGCTTCCGGGACATCCTAAAGGTCCCGAAACGGCGAAGGCTATTCAAACTCGTTCGGGGAAGGTGACTGAAGATCCGGAACATCCCGCGGGAGCAAGGAAGCCTAAACCATCCGCCGAGACGGAGGAATTTGCTAAGGAGGAAGTTACAGAGATCGTCACCGAAGAGCCCGAGTTTGAGATGCCGGGAGAAGACACGAAGATACCGCAACTCAAGCCACACTACTTCCGAGGTAAACTTGATAATCACTTTGAGAAGTTTGTGGAGGTTGTGCGTAGACTTAGCATCAACACGCCATTATTGGATGCCCTTCAAGTTCCTACATATTCTTGTTACTTCAAAGATATCCTTGCAAATAAATATGAGATAGCAACACTCGGGGTAGATCATGTCAAGATGTCCGAGCAATGTAGTGTCGCTTTTGCAAATGGACTAGAGAAGCAAAAAGACCCCGGATGCCCGACAATTCCATGTTCCGTTGGTTCATTCAAGTTCGAGAAGGCATTATGCGACCTTGGAGCAAGTGTGAGCATCATGCCAAGGGTTGTGTTCGAGAAGCTACACCTACCATTGGAGCCTACGGGTATGTGCTTGGAGTTGGGTGATAACTCCATTCGCAATCCCTTGGGCATTGTCGAAGATGTGCCCGTGAAGGTCGACACCACTTCATCGCCGTTGACTTCTTGGTAATCGAGATGGGAGAGAGGTAGAAGCCACCACTCATCCTTGGGAGGCCTTTCCTCAAGACCGTGGAGCTACCATTGATGTTGGCAAGGGGGAGATCAAGTTTGACATTAATGGTGAAAGGAGTTCCTTCAAGTTTCGACCACGCCTCGTGGTATGCAATATGATTGAAGTTAAATATGTTACACCTCATCGTCGTGTTGTTAAGGAAGAACCAAGAAAGAAGGAAGAGCTGAAGAAGAAGGAAGATCCAAAGAATAAGGAAGTGAAGAAAATCAAGGAAGTTGTTGCATCTATCAAGACAAAGGAACAAAAGCTGCCTGTGAAGACCAAAAAGATGACTAAGCCGGAGAATAAGACCATGCCCAAGATGGTGCGGAAGTGGGTATCCAAGATTGCAACGCCCGCAAAGAGCGTTGATCCGAAGTAATCAAGTGAAGAAGTCTAGCCATGGACTATAAACGAAGCGCTAGATGGGAGGCAACCCGTTTCGTCGAGTCAAGAATAACCTACCGGGAGGACAACCCGATTCAAGGTTTTTCGAGTCTTTTCAAGTAAGTTAGTTTTGAAATTTACTACACAAGACATTAGACTTAGAGTGGTTAAACAATATTAGAGACATAAATCTTGGTTGAATATTTTGTTTGGATCATAAACCCTTTACATGAACCATCCTATGTGCTGTTTGCTTCTTTTCGAGAAACCACAACCAAATAAATTCAGAACCTAACTCAACTATTCATCCTCTTTATGATGTTGTGGTTGACTTGTTTTTCATGCTAAAAACACACGAGTAGAGCCATGACTTGTATTTAGATGTTATTTAAATTTCAGCACGTGGTAGGACTCGCGTGAACCTAGAAACTTAACTTTTGGTTGGTTTAAAAAAATCTATATTCTTGGTTTCTCTAATATTAGAATTTTTCTAAGCCTCATTTAATTTTATTACATTCAAAATCTCTCTCATTTAGCCAAAAATAGAACCTAAACCTATTCCCCCATGATCAAGCCGGGAAAAGTTTGCTCTCAACTAATGAAGACAAACAATACCGGTGAGACCGATATAAATGTAGTCGGAAAATATTTTTGACTTATATCTCGTTTTTAATGCTTTAAAAACTTCTCTAAATTTATGTTTGAGCTCACCCATAGCTCTGAAATTATTTTTAATTTCCGAAATTAGAGAAGTGCTTATCCTTAAGACATGCTTAGAGGGAGGCAATCTAGTTAAGCAAATCATGCATGCACCATGATGCATCACAGGATGCCCTTCCAACAACTTTCATCAAGACCACATGCAAAGGAAAAGCATGGGTGGGCAGCAAGCATTGCTTTGCAGGAAATTCATGGTGGCATGTGAAGCAAGGGAGCATGGACATGACTCAAAGCAAAGGCATCAAGTGGAAGGACCAGTAATGCAAGCAAAGGAGTGGATGAGAGAGTTTGGGCGGTGCAACTAGTGGAGCACGAGAGCACGAAAGTCACAAAGGGAGGATCATCATGCTGGAGGAAAACCGAGCCAGGGGAGGCACGAGGCCACCCAGGCCGGTCAGCCCAGGCCAGCCGGCCTCCCCTATAAAATGCACCACCGGTGCTCGTCTTCAGCAGGCAAGTAGCTCATTCTACTCTCCGTTTGTGTGCTCGAAGTTTTAGTCCAGAACCACCTTAGACTTAGTCATCCTTCCCAATTTTGTTTTGCTCAACAAATCACACCCTTAATCCACTCAAAATTCCATACTCCGAAATAATTCTTGAGTGCTTTGTTACCGGTTAAAACCCCGGTATTATATTAGAGAGAAGAGTGCTGCAATCATGTGGAAGAAAACCACAAGTCTCTTCACCAAGAAGAAGGGGTCGTCATTGTCCAGGCCATCTTCGACGACGTCTTCGAGGAGGCACTCGGTTTCCGAGTCTCCTCGGAGCATGGAGGAGGACACGGCACCACCGAGGAGGAATGCCACTCTCCTCCTCGGTGGTATGAGGGCCACAAGGAGCTCGTCCATGAGGTTTACCGAACCACAAGGGCGTACAGAGGAGCCGCCCTTCCCACCTCGTTGATCGACCCGATCATCCACTCCACCTCCATACACTCCGCAGTACTCCGCATATGGCTTCATCATATTGTCGAAGGAGGAAGAGAAGAAACTCTCTCGCCTTGAGAAGAGGCTTGTGGCGAACGTCAATTTTGACGATCAAGCTCTCAACTCATTGGGTTTTGGCATGGACTTTATTATATGTTGGGGCACCTTGGATGGGTGCAATTCTCCAACGGGGTGTCAGCAAATACCCACAAGGAATTTTCCTTGGAAATTTTGATGACCATGGTGCCTATCCTTGATGAGGGGGTGTGGAGTTTATCATTCCGGTTGGAGGGAATTCAGCAAGTGGTTCCCTATGAACATATTAGGGAGCTACTTAGTTTCCAAAAGGGAGCTCCGGAGAAAGTTGACGTGCCGGAAGACATGTTGGATGGATTTTGGAATTTAATCTCTGGGGAAGCCCACCAACAACGAAATTCCATCCGGAACACCATCATCCAAGTATTCCACTCATGGATGTGTAAAAGGATTATGGGGAGGATGAGGGAGACGAAGGTGACCGACACGGAGTTGAATTGGCTTTACTCGGCCATAATTGCCAGGCAGCCAATAGACCCTTCATACCTCATGATGAACCGATGGTGTTGTGAGGCAACATCGGGATCGAGAGATATTGGTTCGGGGTGCTACCTCTCCATGTTGGCCATCTCCTTAAGGCCGGGAATTTCAAAAAATCCCGAACATCTTCTACCCGGGACCTCTCTCAGATTTGAATTCTTGAAGCAAGGAAAATATATTTGTCGAGATGAGAGAGGAGGCTTTCATGTGGCCAAAGTGAACTTATCCGTTCCGGATCCAAGACTAAGACTCTTCATCCAAGGGAAGGAAGATTGGTTGGAGGAAGGACTCCTTGTGCCGGCAAGGAAGAATAAAAGAGGAAGAATTGTAGAAGATAGATCCTCCTCGGCACAAGAGGGAGGTGCACAACAAAACTATGTGCCATCGTACGGAGGAATTCCTACACCACCAAGTTACTACGGAGGGCCACCAATGCAAGCATGGGGGAGTGGTGCAGCCATGCCCCCACCAAATTATGTGGTGACCAACGTAACCTTTGGTAAAGTTACAAAGTTTGTGCCATGATAATATATGATTATAATTGTCGCTTTGTTTATTTTTGTACTTGTTTTATGCATGATTAAGCTAATGCTCTCTTAAAATACAAATTTGAATTTATCTAAATGCTAGCTTAATCTTTAGTGGAGGTTATGATAAAAATAAAGACCCATAGTGTTTTATATGCTCTGAAGTTTTAGATGGATTAAAGATGATTTTTTATTCCTAAAAGTAATGCTAACCTTGTCATAAATATCACTTGCTTGTTGCTCTACCTATCCAGAGCCTTATAAATATTTGAGTGCATAAACCTTAGTGTACAAGATTTATTTTTGGGTGAGTTATTGCAGGCCATGATTTCTCTGGCCCGAGACTAAGAAGCTGGTCATTCCGTTTTGCGTATCTATCTTATTGCTAGCCTTCTATCCGTGCATTGTGTATCCCCACATCGGAGATCTCACAAACCTCGCCAGATATTCATCCTTAAAACCAAATATTATCTTTTGTGATTACCTACTTGACCACAACCTATCATTGAGAATGGATCATCAATTCATGGAAGATTGCAAGATGGTGCCAAGATTGAAGATTTCAAGTATCTCTCCAAACAAAAAATATTCCCGGTACCTACCTTATCTCTATCACCTCTTTGCCCGAGGACGAGCGAACGTCTAAGCATGGGGGAGGAGGTAGGTACAATGCAATTTTAGAGTTCAAGGTGAGCAAATAAAAAAACGAGAAAGAAAAAGAAAAAATGAGTATAAGAAAAAGAAAAAAATATATAAGAAAAAGAGAAAAATGTGAGTATGTGTAAAAATAAAATAGTGAACTCCACGGTTCTCTAAAGTGCATTAGGAATTTCAAGGTTTCAAGATTAAAAGATCCATACTCATTTTTCCAACCATGTGCAATCCGATAACGAGGACTTCCTTTGTGCCTCGGGATCACTCTTTGCCATTTGCACATGTCCACCTATCTCAAGTGTGTGTATTTTTCTCTCCCCCTCCTTGATATAACATTATTTTCCAATGACCTTTTTGATGAGTCTCGGTAAGACCGTGAGAAGCTTGTCTTGTTTTGACAACATCTCATTTATAATATCTTGGTAGGACTAAACTTTCCCAAAAAGCTCCATATAAAGCCTACCACTTAAATATATGTTAAGAGAGTGAAAGGAGTAGAATAAATAGGCTTGAGAGACAAGATGAGATGAGAGTCCATGAGCAAGATGCAAGATGATTTGTGAACTTGGTTTAGCTCTTTTTCATCTTGTTCTTTATTTCAAAATTTGTGAGACCCATTTAAATTTTGGGAGCATATTAATACTTGTGGGATAAGCTTAATTGATAATCTACCCTCCGTAGGGATGAAGGTTAGTACATTATGAAACTTTAACGAATTAAATTTTTGAGAGCATTATGTTTTCTTGTGTATGAACAAGTGCAAGGTTTAAACAATGAAGGGCAACGATGATATCCATCGAAGGCTTACTCGAGGACGAGCAAAGTTTAAGCATGGGGAGATGTTGACGGTGAAATTCTGTCAACCTAGCGATGAGTTTACCTTCGGTGTTGGCATGAATTTTATATCTTATCCATTGTTACTAACCCCCTTGGTATAACAAGTTCATTCGTGCATGTCGGTTTTGGAGTTTAGTGTTTATGCAGGGTTTTAGCATTGAAAGCAAGACTTTCGGGATAAGTTCATTAAGCACCTCGTGACAAGACCTTGAAGCCCGGTACAAGTCAAGCAATGAAGTAAACATGACTCCAAGAAGCCTAGGGACCAAACCCGAGAAGATGAAAAACTCCGAGGACCAAGTCAGAAAAGTGCTGAATCTTGTGGGATAAAGAGCTTCATCCAATTCGAAGAGAAACTGACGACAAGGGCCCAGATGCAGAAGGGGGAAGGATCTAGAAGACTCGGGAACCGACACCAGGCAAAGCAGGCCGTCGGCTGGGGCGAAGTGGGCTCAGGCCAGCCGGCCCAGCCCATTTCAGGGCCCAGTCGACCCCCCCTTTGACCTAGCCTCCATGTGGGCTATTTATAGCCCCGAGGCCAGGAGCCACACATCAACTCATTCGTCATCGACCGCCGAGGAGCAGAGAAGAGAGGGACACCATCTCGGAGAGGAGAGGGTTGTGCCAATTGAAGGATCTTCCTAGCCGGCGTGGGAACCTTGCAAGGAAGACCATGTCGGAGTTCCCGGCGTGGGAATCTTGGTCGTTTCTTGTGACACCCTAATTCTATTAAAAATTTAGTTTTATTAAAATTTGCTAGCAACCATTTATTTGCCTAAGGAGTATAAGGTTGTTTTATTTATTTTTAGGCATTTAAATCTTTTCTAAAATAAATTTAATGAACCATAGGATTTATGTGTTGCATACATGCTTTGGAGCATTATTTTGGTTGCTTGGAATTCAAATTCAAATTTGAATTCTAAATGTTTGAAAACCCTTTTCCAAAAATCCCAAAACCTTATCTCCTTAACCCCTTCCCCTTTTCCCTTTCGGCCTGACCTCCTAGCCCAACCCGGCGGCCCGACCCACCTAGCTTCCGGGCCGCGGTGCCCTCGGCCCCGCGCACGCGCCTTCCGGCCCAACGAGCGCGCCGGCCCAACGGCGCGCGCCGCCCGGCAAGCCGCGCCCGGCCCGCTTCCCCCGCCTCCACCGCGCCCCCGCCGCGACGGGGGCGGACCCCGCCCGTCATCCCCGTCCCCGCGTCGTCCCCGACCCGGACGCCGCCGCGCGCCGAGTCCGGCTCGGACACGCCCCGCCTCCGCGTGGCCCGCACGCCAAGGGTGCCCGCCCGGGCTATTTAAGGCCGCCGCCGCCCTCCCCGGACCCCAACCCGAGCCGCCCTAGCCCTCGCACGCGCCCCGCCGGAACCCTAGCCGCGCCGCCGTGTGAGCTCGCCGCCGCCGCCGTGGAATCCCGCCGCCGTCGCCGCTCCGCCGCCAAGGAGTCGCCCGGGAGTTGCGCAAGGAGGTGAGGAGCACCCCCGTGCCGCACGTCGCCGTCCCCGAGCCCCTCTTCGCCCTAGCGCCGTCGCCGGAGCCCGTGTCCCGCGCCGCCGCGTCGGCCGCCCGCTCCGCCTCGCTACCGCCCGAGCCGCCGCCCTAGACCGCTCCGCGGTCTCGCACGTGTCGCGTAGATGCCTTCCGCGTTTCGAATCGTGGCCGGGAAACCCCAAGTCCGGTCCCCCGCCGGCGAGCCCGCCGCCGCCCGCCGCCGCTCGCCGCCGCCGACCCTCGCGCGCCGCCGCCCCGCCGCTCGCGCTTCACCGTGGCCGTTAGATCTAGATCTAACGCGCGCGGGATCTAAGCCACCGCACCGCTTCACCCGCGCGCGTCCTCGGCCCGCGCATCTAGATCCAACGGATCTAGATCGGGTCAACCCGGTCAACTAGGTCAAACCGCCGCCGCCACCCGGCAATTTTGCGAGAAAAGCCCCCGGATTTTCTTTATTTACAAAAATACCCTTCCACCGTATAAGATTTCTTACGAGTTTAGTCCTTTTTCTTTATTTTAGCCCGAAACCTTTTCAAATCTTCGCATTAGTCCCTAAACCTTCCCGAACCCATAACTTGGTCGTTTTAGCTCCGATTTTAGCGTTCTTTATGTCCACGCGTTCGTCTCGAAGCGTAGATTAGTTTTATTCTACTGTTTAGATCTGTTTAGTCTGTTTGGTGACTGTTTCTTATTTATTTCTATTGTATGCTTGTATGTGATGATTGTGGATCGTAGAGAGCGATTCGTTCGAGGGATTTGAAGATCCGGTCGTGCAAGAGTTTGAGCAGCAAGGCTTTGTTGAAGGCAAGTATTCCTTGATGCATGCCCGCTTGTCCTACATAACATGCATTTAAATTCACTGTTTTTACTTTTTGCTTGCATTAATTTGATGGGAACCTATTAAGGATCATGCCTAGCTTTTGACTACCTTTACCTTGATGCCGGGAATTAAATTAATCTTGTGGTAGTTATTGCTTAGCATGGTCAACGGGGTATTGGTATTAATCTACTTGGTTACCTTTTTGTTATTTCATGTTCCGTTTATGTTCTTTTATCTTTACAAGACCACCTTTAATGTGTAATCGGAACATGGAGAACCACCCAGAAAACAAGACAACCACAAGAACTAATGGGCAATGGTCTTGGCTGAATAATTAGGAACTTTAGGTTGGGATGGTCTTACCCGATAAGGACAAGGGATCGGCGGTACTCGTGGGGTATGGACTCGCTCTAGCGGGGGGTTGGGTGAGTTATTCTTTATGGTGGGGTATTGACCTGCTAGGGGACTTTATACCTTGCTAACCGATCCGACCTTGTGGGTCATAACTTGCTAAAGAACCTTTGTAAAGGCCATGTAGCGTCCCTATGCAATCACACCTCGGAAGTGTGGTATGGTGTCTTGCAAACACCGCATGTTTGGGTCCAAAGTTCTTCGGAGCTTTTACGTCGCTTGTGGGTAAAGATGTACAACCTCTGCGAGTGTTAAACTAATCGATCGGCCGTGCTCACGGTCAAGAGCGGCCTGGACACTCACATGATTAAATTATGGAACTTTAATGTTTAATTGTTGTCTTATTCTTTACTTATGATGTTTGTTATCATATTTAATTGGGTTGGTATGAACTTACACTTTAGTAATCGGGTTGCTAATAAAACTTGACCAACTAAAATGCTAAAGTGCTTGAACCTTAGCCATCCACCATATGGCCTCGCATGTTATGTTGTTTTCCCTTGCCGAGTACGAAATGTGCTCACGCTTGTTTATTCTCTTGCATCTACAATACCCGGATTTTTCGCTCGGACCGGGAGAACTTTGAAGATAATCCGAAGATTTCCGGGGAGTTCTAGGTGTGCGTAGTCTTCGGTCACCGCCCGTGGAGGCATTTTGTCCGCCGCGAGAACTCGTTTGTTTAAGTTTCGTTTAAGACTATGGTTTGTAATAACTCTTTATTCGTGTGGCACCGATTTTGGTATTCATAATGTCTAAGCGTGTGTGTAACTTGATCCCGGCGCACACGTGATCAATGCATTCGGTTTGCCTTTAAAACCGGGTGTGACAGAGTGGTACCGTAGCCGTGTTGATCGTAGGAACGCTAGCCTAGATAGAAAATGGTCGAATTAAGGATTTTATACTCATAGAAGCTTTCTTTCACATGCTTGCTTTATTTCTACTAACCTTACTCTTGCCTTTTTGCTTCACTCTTGAGTCAGTCTGCATTTTTATCTTGTGCTTGCTTTAGCTCTCGTCCTTTTTGCCTTACCATCTTTCTCATTCCCGCACTACACTACGGATGGTTCGTAGCTTGGAGACTTCTCGGGCCGGGAGTACCACCAGTATGCTCCACGAGAACGGTACCATGATTTGCATGATGGAGATACGGATGAGGAGATTGAGATGGAGCCCGCACTTTGTGGTTTTCCCTAACCTTATCATGGTGCCTGACGATGAGGAAGATCCGGAGGAGGTGATCCAAGAGGAGGATGAGCTAGCTGAACAACCCAACCTAGAGGAGCAAGCGCCAGAAGAAGATGAAGATTCCTCAGATCAAGAGATGGGGGAACAAGAGCAAGAGGAGGAAGAGAGGGAAGCGATCTGGGAAGTGTACCATTACAGAGCTGATGGAGTAGGCATTCCCATGGCAGACCACCTGAGGGCAATGGTACTTCGCCTAGGCTATGATAAGGCCCCTGTCTACCATTGTGAGCTGTGGACCCATCCGTGGTTCGAGCCCCATTGGGAGGTTGCTGCCATCTTGGAGGAGTACATTCCATGCCGTGGAGTGAAGGAGGTGTCCAAGCACCATGATGTGGCTCACAGGACGACTATGGATGCTGGGATAGCAGAGTCAGCTCGGAGGGCGCTCTATGTGCTCTCTCACAAGGAGCGTGACAGGTTGGAGGACACCCACTGCCGCTACACACCTTTCAGAGCAAGTGGGGAAGCCAAGACTTACATCGCCCCAGCACCGGCCTATGAAGGGACGCTCAACAATGTCCGGGACTACTTGCGGCCGTGAACACCGCATTGGATGATGCCAACAACACACTATATGCAGCACAACATCAGATTTTCACTCGGAGACGCAAAGGCGTGCCTTGGAAGCCGCACTTTTGAACGAGGAGCAGCCCGGCGGCCCATGAAGCCACGAGAAGGATGTACCTCCGCATCACCCAAGAGGCCACACTACGACTCCCCTGACGCTCGCACAGATGCCATGGCTGAAGATAGTCCTTAGGTTTAAAATTAAGGATAGGATTTCTTTGTAATCGTTAGTAGACGATCGGTAAAGTGTGTTTAGTTTAGAGGTGTGGTTGAATGCTTGATTTTGTGCTTAATGTATGAGTTGGATTTTTGGTTGAGTGCAATGTGTTGTGGAGTGATGACCACAACGACATTGGTTTAGTAGTAAGTTTGTGGGGGTTATCTTTCAGTCTCAATCAGTTATCTATCTTGATCTTTTTGTCCTCTTAAGTTTTCCCTTAATACGAATTCGAGATCCCAAAAATCTGTTCGCACAGTTTTCTGAGTCAGCAGTACTGTTTTAATTTTATCTCGGGCTACAGAACTCCGATTGCAGTAAAACCAATTGGAAAAGTTCAAGAATTTCATTACTGATGTTCTGTGAAAAATTCAGAATATTTGGATGGAAAACCAGAGAGATATGACTAAAACATTACAGCCCCATGAATCTGTTAAACACTGCCGACCTACCTGACTTGTTTATTTTATAACCAGAGCTACACAACTCCGATTGAGGTGATTCCAGTTGGATTAGTTTCGTAATTTCATTACCTTTTATCTGTCCAAAATCCATAATTTTTGGTTACTCGTACAGAGAGCAATGCCTGATTGTTTGGAGTCAACAGAATCTGTCTTATCTGAATGTCATTGCTATCTTATCTTCCTAAGTTTAATCCTTGGTGCAATCATCTAAAATAATGTCCCTAACACTCAGATGGTGAACACCAGGTCAGGATCAGGTGTTGATCAACCAGCAGGAAGAGCACCCCAGCCAGTACAAATGGATCCCGCTATGCAGCAGTTCCTGGAGGCCCAGACCCAGCTCCTCCAGAACTTGACCACCACTGTGACAAACTTGCAAGCTCGAGTCAACAATCCGCCGGTGCCGCCACCGCGCCTCGCAACAAGCACCAGGAGTTCATGAGTCATCACCCTCCCGTGTTTACTCACGCCGCCGATCCACCGGAAGCTGAAGATTGGCTCAAGACAATACCGAAGATGCTCACTACCCGTCGGTGTGACGACGAGAGAGAAGGTCCCGTATGCCTGCAGGACGACTTCAAGGCTCTGCGCCGCTTGGTGGGATGCGTACTCGCCGCTCATGCCGCCCCGGACACTATCACTTAGGAGGAGTTTACCACCAACTTCGGGAGCCATCACATACCCTCCGGAGTCATGAAGATCAAGAAGAAGGAGTTCCTTTCTTTGAAGCGAGGAGGAATGTCGGTGGCCGAGTATAGAGACAAGTTCACCGAGCTATCTCGCTATGCGGTCGAGGAGGTTGCTGAAGATAGGAAGAAGCAGGAGCCGTTCCCGGATGGGTTAGCCGGTTCGCCGCAAGCACCGGTCGATGTCCTACCCTTTCCCTAACTTTCGGCGGCTAGTTGATGCCGCCATCCGCTTGGAGCACAAGCGCAAGGAGCTCGGAGAGCGAGAAGAGGAAGGCCGCCGGCTGCGGGCGGTTGGGAGTGCGTCTCGCCCGCGCTTTAACCCACCACCGAACACCCCGTTCCGCTATGGGGGACCGGGTGGAAACTTTGGGCGGCAGCGGTCCCGGCGTCCCGCTCGGCGGTTCCCCGGCCAGCTCCGCTCCGCGGTTTCGGCGTCCCGTTCCTCGGACTCCCCGCCCGGCCTTCCCGGCGAGTCGGCGAGAGAGCCCCGCTTGGCACACCCGTAAGGACCGTGGCACCGCCCAATCCTCGCCACCACTACTTGCTTCAAGTGCGGAGAGCTTGGTCACTATGCCAATGCTTGCCCAAAGAGGAACCCTCCACACACCCCCACACGAACCAGCAACGGACAAGGAGCGGAAGCCAAACCCCGCGATCAAACAAAGGACAACGAGCTATGCACGAGGCAAGGCAATGCACGTTGATGCCGAAGTCGCCCGGAGAACCCCGCAGTAGTGCTCGGTATGTTTCTAGTCAACTCTACTCCTGCCTCGCTTTTGTTTGATTTTGGAGCATCCCATTCTTTCATTACATCCCAGTTCGTAGCTCAACATAATCTACCTATCAGTCCCATGTCTCGCCACATGCTAGTTACCTCACCTGGGGGGAATTGAAAGCTATCTATAAATGTGATAACGTCCATCTCAAGATTGTGGGCAGAGATTTCCGTGCCAACCTTATAATCTTGGATTCAAAGGGGATCGATGTGATATTGGGAATGGGATGGTTGACCGCGTGTGATGCGGTGATACAGTGTGCTAAGAGGTCAATCCTTCTTACAAGTCCAAATGGTGAAAGGTTTGAGTTTGCGGCGGATCCCGCACCATCAAATGCCGCCGCCGTGAATAAGCTTGACGGAGCGACCTTGGAAGACATACGAGTAGTGTGCGATTATCCCGATGTGTTTCCCGAGGAGTTGCCGGGTATGCCCCCGACCGAGATGTTGAGTTCGTTATTGATCTTTTACCTGGTACTGCCCCTATCTCTAAGCGCCCATATAGAATGTCTAGTGATCAGTTACAAGAACTTAAAGCTCAGATTAAAGAACTATTGGGTAAAGGGTTCATTCGTGCTAGTTCATCACCTTGGGGAGCACCCGTTATTTTTGTGGGTAAGAAAGATGGCACACAGAGGATGTGTGGTTGATTATCGGTCTCTTAATGATGTTACTATCAAGAACAAGTATCCTCTGCCACGTATTGAAGATTTGTTTGATCAGATGAGAGGAGCAACCGTGTTTTCTAAGATCGATCTGCGATCAGGTTATCATCAGCTAAAGATTAGGCCTTCAGATATTCCTAAGACAGCTTTTACTACCAGGTACGGACTTTATGAGTACACAGTTATGTCCTTTGGGTTAACCAATGCACCCGCGTACTTTATGTACTTGATGAACAAGATCTTTATGGAGTATCTGGACAAGTTCGTTGTGGTATTCATTGATGACATTCTGATCTACTCCAAGAATGAGGAGGATCATGAGGAGCATTTGAGACTTGTGTTGCAGAAGCTGAGAGAGCATGAGTTGTATGCGAAGTTCAGCAAGTGTGAGTTCTGGCTCAAGGAAGTGTCCTTTCTAGGTCATATCATCACCAATGGAGGTATTGCAGTGGATCCTAGCAAGGTTAGTGATGTGTTGAAGTGGGAAGCCCCTCGCACAGTGTCTGAGATCCGGAGTTTCCTTGGACTTGCTGGTTACTATCGTCAGTTTATTGAAGGATTCTCCAAGATTGTGAAGCCTCTCACTACATTGCTAGAGAAGGACAGGGAATTCAAATGGACCAGTGCATGTCAGTCCAGTTTTGAGGAGTTAAAGAAGCGGTTAACCACAGCACCTGTTCTAGTAATGCCTGATCTACGGAAGGGCTTTGATATTTATTGTGATGCATCTCGACAAGGTCTAGGATGTGTGTTGATGCAAGAAGGTCATGTTATAGCCTATGCATCTCGTTAGTTGAGGAAGCATGAGTTGAACTATCCTACGCATGATCTTGAGTTAGCGACGGTGGTTCATGCATTGAAGATTTGGAGACACTACATTATGGGAACTAAGTGTCGGGTCTATACCGACCACAAGAGTCCGAAGTATATCTTCACTCGAAGGATCTTAATCTAAGACGGCGTCGTTGGTTAGAGTTGATCAAAGACTATGATCTAGAGATTCATTACCATCCGGTAAAGCGAATGCGGTTGCTGATGCTTTGAGTTGGAAGGGCCACACTAACATGGCTATAACCATTCGGTTTCTCGATGAGTTGGTAAAAGAGTTTGAAAGGCTCAACTTGAAAGTGGTTGCACATGCGAAGGAGTAACCTTGGAAGTACGGTCCACTGCGGAGCAAGAGATACGTAAGCGGCGGCTAGAGGATGCTTTGGAATACAAAAGATTAAAGAGAGTATGCAACAAGGAGAAGCCCCGCATTTCACGGAAGATGAGCAAGGAACCGTGTGGTTTAAGAACCGGCCGTGTGTACCATAGACGGGAGATCTCGGAGAGAAGATCTTGAGAGAAGCACACGACTCGGCTTACTCTATCCATCCGGCAGTACTAAGATGTACCAGGATCTTAAACCGAGGTATTGGTGGTACGGTATGAAGAGGGATGTGGCCGTACATGTGGCTTTGTGTGACACTTGCCACCGGGTTAAGGCCGAACATCGAGACCCGCCGGTTTGCTTCAACCATTGAAGGTGCCTGAGTGGAAGTGGGAAGAGATCGGAATGGATTTCATAGTGGGTTTACCCCGAACCCGAGATGGTTATGATTCGATTTGGGTTATCGTGGATCGTTTGACCAAGGTAGCTCACTTCATTCCGGTAAAGACTACCTATACAGGAGCTAAGTTGGCGAACTCGTACATGTCCGAGGATTGTATGTTTGCATGGTGTACCAAAGAAGATCGTGTCGACGAGAGGTACTCGGTTTACTTCTCGTTTCGGGGGAAGTTGCATGAATCTCTGGATACCAAGCTAAATTTCAGCTCGGCTTATCATCCACGGACGGATGGACGGACGGAGAGAACCAATCGGATCCTAGAAGACATGCCGAGAGCCCGTGCGCTTAAGCATGGTTGTAGTTGGGATAAGAGCTTGCCGTATGCTTGAGTTCTCTTATAACAACAACTACCAAGCTAGTCTCAAAATGTCACCCTTTGAGGCTCTATATGGAAGGAAGTGTAGAACTCCATTATTTTGGAGTGAGACGGGCGAAAGGCGATTATTTGGGGCGGATATCATCGAGAGAAGCGGAGAAGCAAGTACAGATCATCAGAGAAAATTTGAGGATTGCTCAGTCTAGGCAGAAAAGTTATGCAGATGGCAAACGAAGGGATGTGGTTTTTCAGGAAGGCGATTATGTGTACCTAAAGGTATCACCTATCAGAGGGTTGCGTCGATTCGAGTTAAAGGAAAGTTGTCACCTCGCTTTATTAGACCTTTCAAGATCATTGAGAGAGTGGGAGAAGTGGCTTACGCGATTGGAGTTGCCGGTCCGGCTAGGCGATGTGCATGATGTGTTCCATATCTCTCGGTTGAAGAAGGGTTTTGGTCCTCATGACAAGGAGCCGTTGCCCTTGGACGATCTAAACGTTAAAGAGGATCTCACTATAGTTGAACACCCCGTTCGAATATTGGAAACCATGACAAGGATCACCGGGAATAGCGTGATTAAGATGTGCAAAGTACAATGGAATAATCATGCGAAGATGAGGCAACATGGGAAAGAGAGGATGAGCTGAAAGCGAGTTTCCGAGCATCTTTTTCCCAATCCGTCCGAATCTCGAGGACGAGATTCTTCTTAAGGGGGGTAGGATTTGTGACACCCTAATTCTATTAAAAATTTGGTTTTATTAAAATTTGCTAGCAACCATTTATTTGCCTAAGGAGTGTAAGGTTGTTTTATTTATTTTTAGGCATTTAAATCTTTTCTAAAATAAATTTAATGAACCATAGGATTTATGTGTTGCATACATGCTGGAGCATTATTTTGGTTGCTGGAATTCAAATTCAAATTTGAATTCTAAATGTTTGAAAACCCTTTTCCAAAAATCCCAAAACCTTATCTCCTTAACCCCTTCCCCTTTTCCCTTTCAGCCCAGCCTCCTAGCCCAACCCAGCAGCCAGCCCGCCTAGCTTCCCGGGCCGCAGTGCCCCTCGGCCCCGCGCACGCCGGCCTTCCGGCCCAACGGCGCGCCGGCCCGACAAGCCGCGCCCGGCCCGCTTCCCCCGCCTCCACCGCGCCCGCCGGCCGACGGGCGGACCCCGCCTCGTCATCCCCGTCCCCGCGTCGTCCCCGACCCGGACGCCGCGCGCGCGAGTCCGGCTCGGACACGCCCCGCCTCCGCGTGGCCCGCACGCCAGGGGTGCCCGCCGGGCTATTTAAGGCCGCCGCCGCCCTCCCCGGACCCCAACCCGAGCCGCCCTAGCCCTCGCACGCGCCCCGCCGGAACCCTAGCCGCGCCGCCGTGTGAGCTCGCCGCCGCCGCCGTGGAATCCCGCCGCCGTCGCCGCTCCGCCGCCAAGGAGTCGCCCGGGGGTTGCGCAAGGAGGTGAGGAGCACCCCCCGTGCTGCACGTCGCCGTCCCCGAGCCCCTCTTCGCCCTAGCGCCGTCGCCGGAGCCCGTGTCCCGCGCCGCCGCGTCGGCCGCCCGCTCCGCCGCGCTACCGCCCGAGCCGCCGCACTAGACCGCTCCGCGGTCTCGCGCGTGTCGCGTAGATGCCTTCCGCGTTTCGAATCGTGGCCGGAAACCCCAAGTCCGGTCCCCGCCGGCGAGCCCGCCGCCGCCCGCCGCCGCCGCCGCCGCCGGCCCCTCGCGCGCCGCCGCCCCGCCGCTCGCGCTTCACCGTGGCCGTTAGATCTAGATCTAACGCGCCGGATCTAAGCCACCGCACCGCTTCGCCCGCGCGCGTCCTCAGCCGCCAGATCTAGATCCAACGGATCTAGATCGGGTCAACCCGGTCAACTAGGTCAAACCGCCGCCAGCCCTGGCAATTTTGCAGAAAAGCCCCTGGATTTTCTTTATTTACAAAAATACCCTTCCACCGTATAAGATTTCTTACAGTTTAGTCCTTTTTCTTTATTTTAGCCCAAAACCTTTTCAAATCTTCGCATTAGTCCCTAAACCTTCCCGAACCCATAACTTGGTCGTTTTAGCTCCGATTTTAGCGTTCTTTATGTCCACGCGTTCGTCTCGAAGCGTAGATTAGTTTTATGCTACTGTTTAGATCTGTTTAGTCTGTTTGGTGACTGTTTCTTATTTATTTCTATTGTATTCTTGTATGTGATGATTGTGGATCGTAGAGAGCGATTCGTTCGAGGGATTTGAAGATCCGGTCGTGCAAGAGTTTGAGCAGCAAGGCTTTGTTGAAGGCAAGTATTCCTTGATGCATGCCCGCTTGTCCTACATAACATGCATTTAAATTCACTGCTTTTACTTTTTGCTTGCATTAATTTGATGGGAACCTATTAAGGATCATGCCTAGCTTTTGACTACCTTTACCTTGATGCCGGGAATTAAATTAATCTTGTGGTAGTTATTGCTTAGCATGCTCAACTGGGTATTGGTATTAATCTACTTGGTTACCTTTTTGTTATTGCATGTTCCGTTTATGATCTTTTATCTTTACAAGACCACCTTTAATGTGTAATCGGAACATGGAGAACCACCCAGGAAAACAGTACAACCACAAGAACTAATGGGCAATGGTCTTGGCTGAATAATTAGGAACTTTAGCTTGGGATGGTCTTACCTGATAAGGACAAGGGATCGGCGGTACTGTGGGGTATGGACTCGCTCTAGCAGGGGGTTGGGTGAGTTATTCTTTATGGTGGGGTATTGACCTGCTAGGGGACTTTATACCTTGCTAACTGATCCGGACCTTGTGGGTCATAACTTGCTAAAGAACCTTTGTAAAGGCCATGTAGCGTCCCTATGCAATCACACCTCGGAAGTGTGGTATGGTGTCTTGCAAACACCGCATGGTTGGGTCCAAAGTTCTTCGGAGCTTTTACGCTGCTTGTGGGTAAAGATGTACAACCTCTGCGAGTGTTAAGCTAATCGATCGGCCCGTGCTCACGGTCAAGAGCGGCCTGGACACTCACATGATTAAATTATGGAACTTTAATGTTTAATTGTTGTCTTATTCTTTACTTATGATGCTTGTTATCATATTTAATTGGGTTGGTATGAACTTACACTTTAGTAATCGGGTTGCTAATAAAACTTGACCAACTAAAATGCTAAAGTGCTTGAACCTTAGCCATCCACCATATAGCCTCGCATGTTATGTTGTTTTCCCTTGCCGAGTACGAAATGTGCTCACGCTTGTTTATTCTCTTGCATCTACAATACCGGATTTGCTTTGCTCGGGGACCGGGAGAACTTTGAAGATAATCCGGAAGATTTCCGGGAGTTCTAGGTGTGCGTAGTCTTCGGTCGGTACTGTGGAGGCATTTTGTCCGCTCGCGAGAACTCGTTTGTTTAAGTTTCGTTTAAGATTATGGTTTGTAATAACTCTTTATTCGTGTGGCACCGATTTTGGTATTCATAATGTCTAAGCGTGTGTGTAACTTGATCCCGGCGCACACGTGATCAATGCATTCGGTTTGCCTTTAAAACCGGTGTGACATTTCTTCGGACGTACCACCACAAGATGGAGAAACCAATGAACAACACCAAGAGCGCGAGAACGCCAACGCTGCCAGAGCTGTTCGGTGACAACAAGAACTCGCTGCTCCTGCCCCAGGTGCAGGTGAACAACTAGTTCAACAACTGGCTAACGCCAGACAAGTCAATGATAACGCTGGTCAACAAGTACCTGCGGCACCAGCTGCTCCTCAGCAGTGACGCCATGACGATCCACCTCGTGCCAACCAAATACGTGAAGAGACCTCCTCAGGGACTTCGAATGCGGCGGCCTTGAAGTCTACAACTCTCCGCAAACCAATTTAAGAGCCACTCTTGCCGCCCTAAACCACCTCAAAGATCCTAGATACAGCAGATCCGCAGCAAGTTCCTACTCCAGGAGCAGATCGGAGCGTCCTCGCCAGTGACGTCGCAGTAAGGGTCCCCTCGACCCGGTGGCTGAAGAGGGACGAGGCGAAAACGAAGTAGTGCAGTCGGTCAACCCCGCTGTCAACGCTGCAGCTAATGCTCCAGCCAATCCTGTGGCTAATGCTCCAGCAAATGCTCCGGCCAATGTTGCCGGCAACACCGTTAACAACGTAGCCAACGCTGCCAATGTATAGGGAAATGCTGCCCCAAACCCAAGACACAATGCAGGAGCTTAGCCTGCTCTAGTCCAAGCCAATCGGACGGAAGGAAGCCAACGCCACCGCATAAGAGATGAAGTGGAGATAGCAGGACGTGCTAACTACGACCGCGAGCATGGGGTCCCCGATGCCCTTGATGCCAACAACCCTGTTCAAGCTGCGGACCTTCGGCATATGCACGACCAGGAACTCCTGCGACGTGCCCAGTACGACCAAGACAATGGCCCTCCCGATGACCACTATGTCATCCCGGCAGCTCACGCCCCGTCAGCGAGCCCGAGAGCGGTCAATAATTTTCCAGCATTCTCACGACGTCTCCGGACGATCAGATACCCCAAGGACTTCAAGTCGACTATTGAGAAGTACGACGGTCGCTCTAACCCAAGTATATGGCTCAAGATGTATAGCATTGCAGCACGCGCCTCCGGGGGCAATGCAAGACCACATGGCGGGATATTTTCCCCTCGTGATGGGCAAGACACCACTCCTGTGGCTAGATAACCTCGCAGCAGATTGCATCACCTCCTGGGCAACTTTGTCTCGCCTTTTCACGACCAACTACCGGGCGACCTATAATCGTCATGGTAGCACTCACCACCTCGCCAGAGTGCGGATGAGACGCGATGAAACTCTCAGTGAGTATAACAATCGTCACTTCGAAAACCGCAACACACTTGCGGGTGTCAAAGATGAAGACATCCTCGCCTACTACAAGAAGGGGATCACCAACATTAAACTATTCGAGAAGATCCACGAAGCTGACACGCACACCATCAGCGACCACATGGCCTACGTCGACAAGCTAGTCAACCCTCAAGACGCAGTCATGCATGACTTCAACGGAGAAGACCACGATGATGCAGGAAATAGATCATGCAAGCGATTTGGTGAAGCTTACATGACAGACCCACCAAGACCTTCCACCTTCCTTGATGGTGACTTCAACATGTTCATGGCGACTAGTGCCAATTTCACCGCGATGCCAAGCATACCATGAGGGAGTGCGAGCAGCTGAAGTGTGCCCTTGGAGTACCGTCTGACTCCAAGAAGACCAAGAGCAACAACAATGACGACCGGAACGGCGGCCAACGCTTCGACAACCGGAACTGTCGACCTGATCGATGTTATTACTGTGATCGCAAACCCTATCCTCGCAATGATGATATGGATCGACGCGATTATCACTGTGACTATCGTCGCGATCACAGGCACGACGACTATCGCCGCAATGACTGAAATGACAGGCGTGGCGACCACAGGAATAGTCGCGGCGACGACCATCGCAACAACCGACAAGAGGATCGACACGATGATCGACGTCGCCAAGACGACCACAACCACCATGACAACAATCGGAAAGAACGGACTCCACCACCACCACCCAAAGGGGGCTACCCCAATGGTGCATTCCAGACAGCCAACCGAGAGATCAACTTCATCGTTGGCAGTCGCCAAACGACCAAAAGCAACAAACAGACCCGATCAAACACAAGGGAGATCGGGCACGTCAACACCCAAACTGCGCAGCCTCTGCGATGGTCTGAGTTCCCAATCACTTTCTCCAAGAAAGATCATTGGGTCCACATTCCCGACCCCGGGACATACCTGTCGGTCGTTAACCCCATAGTTGAGGGAGCCTTCCTGCCTAAGACCCTCATCGATGGGGCAGCAGTTTGAACATCATTTCACAGAAACATTACGCAAGATGGACTTCGACTTCAACAAGATGACTGCCTGTGATGAACCCTTCTACGGGGTCGTGCCTGTCAAGGCTGCATACCCCATAGGTCGTGTATGCCTACCGGTCGCCTTTGGCACCGAGGAAAACTTCCGCACAGAGTACTTGACGTTTGAGGTCACGGACTTCCACTCATCGTACCACACTATCCTCAGACGACCATGCTTGCCAAGTTCATGGCATACCACACCAAACCTACATTATCATGAAGATGCCAACACCAAACGGGATTCTCTCCGTCCTCGGGGATATCATGGTCTCCTACAACTGCGAAAGCGCTATCGTTGAGCTCTCCTAGGACTCCGCGATTAAAGCCGCATCAACAGTCATGGTCGCCCAGGACGCCAAGATCGACCAATCCACTATGGAGGTACCAGAGCAGAAGCGCAAAAACACAGCCTTGGACCCAAGCCCAGCTGTCAAGAAGGTTTGCCTCGGCCTGCCCGATGCATCCAAAGAAGTCATTATCGGGGCCAACCTTGACCCCAAATAGGAACTTGCGCTCACCAGTTTCCTCAGGGACAATGTCGACATCTTTGCATGGAGTCCGTCTGACATGCCCGGTGTCCCCAGGGAGCTGGCTGAGCACACATTAGAAGTCAACAAGACTGCACGACCTATCAAGCAAAAGCTTCGGCGATTTGCAAAAGACAGAAAACAAGCCATAGAAGTAGAAGTCTGTAAGCTCTTGGCTGCAGAATTCATCAGAGAATGTAAACACCCGGTTTGGCTCGTAAACCCGGTCCTTGTACCAAAGAAAACTGGCAGATTAAGGATGTGTATCGATTACATCGACCTTAACAAGCACTGCCCGAAGGATCCCTTCCCTCTTCCTCATATCGACCGGGTCGTGGACTCAACGGCTGGTAGCGTCCTACTTTACTTCCTCGACTACTACTCAGGGTATCATCAGATAGCCTTGCATCCTGACGACGAAGACAAAACATCGTTCGTAATGCCTCACGACATCTACTGCTATAAGGTCATGACTTTTGGCCTGAAAAATGCTGGAGCTACATACCAAAAGGCAATTCAGAAGTGCCTAGCATCGTAGATCGGGAAGAACGTCGAAGCCTACGTAGACAACGTAGTTGTAAAGACCATCATCGAGGATCAACTCATTGCCGACCTCACTGATACCTTCGCCAATCTATGAGAATTCAAGTGGAAGCTCGATCCAACCAAGTGTGTCTTCAGTGTACCTTCTGGACTGCTCCTGGGCTTCATGGTTGGGCACCGAGGCATTCAAGCCAACCCTGCAAAGGTTGACTCTATACGCAAGATGGCCAAGCCATCCAATAAAAAAGACGTCATGAAGCTCACAGGGATGATGGTGGCTCTAGGTTGTTTCATCAGCAAGCTCGGCGAGAAAGGCTTACCCTTCTTCAAGCTATTGAAGAAGGCGGACAAGTTCGTGTGGGACGACTGATAGAGGGGGAGTGCCTGATCTTTTGGTGAGTGGAGATAAATCCGATTTGGTGGTTGCTGACCCTCACGATCCAACTACGACGAGCGAGACTCGAAGCGCCAATGCAATCGCTGAACCAACTCCCGATGGTTACCAACCTTGCCGGCGCAAGATCAGCCTGATCACGAAGATCAATTCCTATATGCAATCGAAGAACAAACAAGAATTTGAGGAGAGCAATCTTAATATCACTCGAAGGTGGAGTCGAATTACACGACAAGCGGCACGATGGCGGCTGTTCGGTTGTAGCTAAAGCTAACAAATAAATCGAACTCAAGTCTCTAAGGCGGCCGCTACTGAAAATATAAGAGACAGGCGTCCTAGGGTTGGGGGCAACCGGGGGTGGGGCGCCCCCAACTTGGGCCTAAGGCCCAACCAAACCGTCGGCGCAAAGCACTTTGGCAGATTCTAGACGTCAACTTGTTTCGACGATTCCCGTTGACTCGGAACGAATTTTTGGCACAAGACCGGTGCCATTGGAAGCTTTATGAAATTCTTCTTCCAACCATATATAGAACGTCCAAAACTGACTCTGTATGCGACCTGGGCGTCCGTTTTATTGCGCACTACTCCTGGACTCTGAACTGGACTCGAACTTGAATTGCATTTGGCCTCCACCTCGGGGACTCGAACCGGATCAACCTTGGACCTCCTTCTTGACTTGGAAACCTTTGTTGGACTTTTTTTACTCCATTCCATGCACCAATCATGGTCGTATGCATGGGTGTCATGTCCTCATCAACGACGAAGCCCAGAAAGTATTCGAGGCTCTCAAGGAGTCCTTGACAACTCCTCCTATCATGACACCTCTGATCCCAAAAGAAACGCTCTTACTCTACATCTCTGCCACCACTAATGTGGTCAGCACGGCTCTCGTCGCCGAACGAGAGGAAGAAGGGTAGGCCTATCCTATTTAACGACCTGTGTATTACGTAAGCGAGGTCCTGGCCGACGCTAAGGCGCGTTATACACAACCTCAGAAGTTGCTCCATGCGCTCCTGATTACGTCGAGAAAGCTTCGCCATTACTTTCAAGCTCACAAGATCATGGTTCCATCATCGTTCCCACTAGGAGAAATCATCCGCAACTGCGACGCCAGTGGCCGCATTGTCAAGTGGTCAGTCGAGCTTGGAGAGTTTGAAATTGAGTTTTGCCCCAGGCAAGCGATCAAGTCGCAGATCCTCACAGATTTTGTGTCTGAGTGGACAGAGATCCAGATGCCCCCTCCCAAGAAGCGGACTGAACACTGGATAATGTACTTCGACGGTGCCCTCAACCTCGAGGGGGCGGGCACAGGCGTATTACTCATCTCTCCCCAAGGAGAGCAGCTCAAGTACGTCCTACAAATTCACTACAAGGCCTCAAACAACGGTGCAGAGTATGAAGCCCTGATCCACGCGCTCCATATAGCAGTGTCCCTTGGCATCAAGCGACTACTGGCTTTTGGCGATTCCAAGGTCATCATCGAGCAAGTCAATAAGGAGTGGGACTGCGTCAAGGACACGATGGATGCTTACTGCGCTGAGATTCGCAAACTCAAAGGCCACTTCGAGGGGATTGAGTTCCAGCACGTCCCACGAAACAATAACGTGGCCGCCGATGTACTCTCCAAACTAGGCTCTCGACGAGCTCTAGTCCCAGCAGGCTTGTTCGTCCAAGACCTACGTAAGCCTTCAATAAAGCTTCTGGACCCAGATAATCTAGAGCCACCTCCGCATGATCAAAACTCAGCACCTCCCCGCGACGTGCTAATGTCAGAAAAAGAAGATGATTGGCGCAAGACCTTCATAGACTTTATACTCGATCGGCTCGTCCCCGATGACAAAACAGAGCGAGAGCGTATCATGTGATGAAGTGCTAACTACGTCATGATTGGTACCGACCTATACAGAAAAGTCGCCTCTACTGGCGTCTTGATGAAGTGCATCCTACGATCAGAAGGCCTCCAGCTCTTAGCTGAGATTCACAACAGCGAATGTGGCTGCCACGCGACATCAACCAATTTGGTCGGTAAAGCATACCTATCTAGATTCTACTGGCCCACGGCCGTGACCGACGCTAAAGACCTCGTGAAGAGTTGCAAAGGATGTCAATTCTTTGCCAAACAGCAGCACCTGCCAGCTCAGGTCCTGCGCACCATCCCTCCGTCGTGGCCCTTCGCTATGTGGGGTCTCGACGCTGTGGGACCGTTTCGTACCGCCCCAGGTGGCTACGAACATATACTGGTGGCCGTCGACAAGTTTACCAAATGGATTGAAGTCCGACCTGTTGCGAAAGTAACGTTGGAAGAAGCAGTCAAATTCATCGGAGACATGAAGCATCACTTTGGTGTGCCCAATAGGATCATCACCGACCTGGGAAAAGCATTCACCGGCTCCGTCTTTTGGGATTTCTGCCAAGAAAATACCATCGACGTATACTATTCCTCGGTCGCCCACCCCCGGTGCAACGGCCAGGTCGAACGAGCCAACGGCGTGGTGCTTCAAGCTCTCAAAGATCGTATCTACAACCATGCCTCCAACTACGCCACTCGGTGGCTAGCCGAGCTACCACACATGATATGGGGCCTAAGGACCCAAGTCAGCTCCGCCACAGGCTTTTCGCCCTTCTTTCTAGTCTACAGATTAGAAGCCGTACTACCCACCGACGTCGCTTTTGGAGCTCCACACATCCAGTTCTACGAGGAAGGAGAGGCCGAGCAAACACGCCGCATGGACCTCGACAGCCTTGAAGAACAAAGACTTGCTGCTGTCATGAGACAAGCCCATCACGTCCAACAGCTTCGACGCTATCACGATCACAACGTTAAGGAAACTTCCTTTAGCATTGGCGACCTTGTCCTTAGGTGTATCCAGAAAACAGATGGCATGCACAAGCTCTCTGCCCCTTGGGAAGGACCCTTCATCATCACCGAAGTCATCAGCCCCTCCACGTATCACCTCTAGTGGGGCGACGGGCAAGGAGTGCCCAATCCCTGGAACGTGGAGCATCTACGACGATTCTACCTGTAGAATAGTTTTAAGTTCCAGTTATGTATTTCCTTTCTTTGTACCTTTTTTAGATTAAATAAATATCACTTCAAGCAGTCATCTGCTTTGTGTTGAGCATTACCTTCTCCTCCCTCATATCATAAACCCTCCCCCTCGACATGCTCGGGGGCTTGGCTAAAGCCAACATACGGGTTGCAAAACCTGGGGTCCCAAGATTTCTTTTGTTCCTCCCCCTCGACACGCTCGGGGGCTTGGCTCAAAGCCAACTTAGGGGTCGTACGACCTGAGGATGCCACCTCTAATGAGTACAAAGCCTCCTGCCGCTGCGAGCATGCTTAGTCCTGAAGGTCGCCAGACCTAAGCCCTAGGCTCCACTCTCGCGCGCTGATCTCACGTAAGCCTCCCCGTTGAGCTGTGGAGGTCGGTATGCCAGCCTCTCCGTGAGTAGTGGTCAGCGAGTCAAGAATGCAAGACATCATAATCTACAAGACAAACCAAGATCGTGCAGGAAAAAGGCAAGTACTTAATTAAGTTTTTTTCAAAATATTTGCTAAGCATTGTACACAACTATGAAAGGAGGGGGAGGTACAGCTCCTAGCATGAGACTACTGGTCGCCACCTTCGCTTTCGTAGTCAATGTTGTCCATCACTTCCCTGGCGGCCTCTTCAACTTCAAGCTCCAGGGCTTTGAGGTCCTTTGTGGTGTCAGCACCTCCCTTGACCTTGGCCATGTCGACGTCAGGATAGTGAGACTTCACCCTCACCAACGTATCAGTCGCCGCCGCCAAGCTCGTTGCCCTCAGTAAGGTCAAGAGCCTGTTCAGGCGATCCACAATTGACTGCGGCTCCTCTCCTTCAGCAGGAACAGCTATGCAAGCCATTGTGTAGTTGGCAGCACCCTTCAGGTCGTTCAGCTCCACCTCATACCCTGCAATGGTGATTTGGTCACTCTGCAATGACTTCAAAACAACTTCGAATTCGGCTTCAAGACCCCGACGAGCTCCTATCTCATAAGCCAACTTTTGAGATATGGTGTACTCACTGTCGGTAGCTTCTTTCATCGCTCATTTGAGCTCCTGGCCCCCGGCCTCAACCTCCCGAAGTGATATCTCCAGGTCCCGAACCTTGCTCTTGGAGGCCGCGAGAGCGTTCTTCAGCTCTTCTTCACGGTTACGGAACTCTGCAAGATATAGCAGTTAGCACACAACTAAACGACCTTCTCCTCAAAAAGATCGTCAGCACGAAGATTCGACCTACCAGTGGACATAGTATTGAATTGCGTAGTAGCCTCCATGGCCTTGCGCTTATCCTTGACGAGCTCGTCCTTGAGCCTTTTCTTCTCAGCGGCCGCCGCCTCACGGACCTCCTTGAGCTCTCGCTCAAGGTCGACAATCCGCTGCTCCTTCTCCGTCGCATTCTTCAACAGGTCGGCCCGGCCTTTGGCCCGCTCTGCTAGGGACTTTCACAGTACAACAAGGTTGTCAGTAACATTTCAACCATGCACAATCAAGTAACAATAACACGTCGTAGACAACTCACCATCAGCGCGGTGTTGATGGTAATAATGCTGGTCCGCAAGGCCTGCATGTCCTCATTATCTTCAAACCAATCATCCTGCCAAGGGGTATGATTCCAGTTAATTTTCCGTCGCGGAAACTTCAGGCTTGAAGACGAAGATTGAAGTACCTGTACGCCAGATGTTCCTGGACCTCCTGGCGCCTGGTCAATTTGAGGCTGGTCCCTGACTAGGTCCTTAGCCCTAGCAGGTCGAGCACTGATGGGGTCAACGTCAATAACCCCAGGGGGGTTGCCACTCCGACGTTCCCAGTAGAAGTTACGCCTCCAGCTTCAACAACGCACGGGGGAGTCTCCACCCTAGAGTCCGCCACAGGCGGAGAAGCCGCCCTGCTCTCGGCCACTCCTCGCAGAGGAGAGGCAGTCCTCGCATCATCAGCTGAAGCCTCCCCCACGACCGTTGGCTCAGGCGACCTCGTGCGGGAGGGAGAAGTTGGGGCACTCAAACCCCTTTGTGGCTCCACCACCGGTCTGAATAGCAAACACCTCGTCAGGACAAGCGTTTGCACATAGCAAGCATAAAGATACCGAAACCTCAAGAATTTACGTCACAGTAACCAGGATTCGAGTCTTCGGCCTAAAAAGTCGAGGCTTAATCTTAGCAGGCATCTTTGCCTTCGCCGCGGCAGCAGTTCGCTGCACCTCCAAACCACGACGGAGGGCATCCTCCGACGTCTTCTGTACTAACTCCTGCTGCCTCTTGGCAGCAGGACTTTCCGGCCTCCTCGCCGGCTGATCTTCGGCAGCCGGCAACTCTTCGATGGCCTCATCCTCCTCCTTCTTCCGACTCAACCTCCCACAAGCAGGGTGTCAGAATCGATGGAGTAACCACCGCCTGAGGGGAAGCAGCCCTCCTCTTCTTCTTCTTCTTTTTCTGCTCTGTGGCCTTCACCGCAAAGATAGCAACTGCAATAGATGAAGCTGACTTCTTCCCAACTGTCGACCTAGTCCTGTGCTTCGTGACGCCACCAGCGCTCGGGCCTACCCCGGCCTCAGCATCAGTGTCCTCGTCGGCCTCCACCGACGAGTCAGACTCATAAAACTCCAGCAGACGACCTGCTGGAGGCTTATACTTGTCCGACCTCAATTTCCTCCGGTGCAACTCGCCCTCAGGAAGAGGCGCGGGGCACCACATCTGACGCTCATGCTCCTACAAGAAGCACAACGATCAAGACATCATGCGAAGTAAACAAATGGCAAACACACTAAATGACCTAAAAGTAAGTCTCAGGATCTTACCGGGTCAGCCGACCTCTTCAACGAGTGCGTCTTTGGGCACTTCTTCACCTTCACTTTCCCAGAGTACATCTGGGAAACTCTAGCCTCCATCTCCTCCTTGGAGCCCTTGCAGTTAACCTCGCATGTGGGGTCCGATTGTCCCCAGTACTCATACACCGGGTGAACCCGGTCCTTGATCGGTTGGATCATCCGCCGGCAAAATGACCTCGCCACAGCGGCCCCGGTCACCCCTCGTCTCTTCATATCGCCAACAAGCTCCAGGACTCCCTTGAGATCCTCGAGGTCATGGACGACAGACCTAAATCCCACTCATTTATCTTCACTGGCTTATGGCCAGTGCGATGTGGCAGCCCAGGAAGCTGATCTACGATGTAAAACCACTCCGACCTCCACCGAGCAGTGTTGTCGGGGAGGTCAGTGTCTATCCACTCTACCTTGAGGCCTGACCTCAAGGAAAACATCACAACCCCCACTGGCCCCAACCTTTTGCGAGTGCTTTTAACACATAACAAGTACCTCCACAACAAGAAGTGAGGTGATATCCTCAGATACGCCTCACAAAAATTAATAAACGTTGAAACTACAGTAATAGAGTTGGGAACAAGATGTACCAGCTCCAGTTGGTAGTAGTACAGCAGGCCGTGGAAGAAATCTACCACTGGGAGGTTAAAGCCGCGCTCGAAGAAGGACGCGAAGATGACTTGTTCCTTGACATCTTCGCTCGGGAACTGCTCCCCAGCGGCGGCCCTCCACTCCACCTCCTCCTTTGGTCGGAGCAGCCCGCGGCTCACTAAACCATGGATCTTGGCCTCGGTCATCGTCAACCGGACCCACACCATCTGTGGGTCTAGGATGGAAGCCGCCTCAGCCGCCGTTTCATTTCTAGGGTTCTCTCTGGATCTAATGGTGCAGAGGGTCTTGAGGCACATGCCTGCGCAGTGCGGTGTGGTGCAGTGGTTCAAGCGTGAGAACGGCCGGAGCTAGGGTTTGGATGGGAGCACGTGCGCGGGAGCAAGGTGGTTGTGAGATCGCGGAAAATCGACGGCGGCGGAAGTGAGAGCGACGGGAGGAAGAAGAAAGAGGAATGGGGTCAACCCCGCCTTGGGCCGCCCTATTTATGCAGGGGGTCCATGGAATCCTCCCATTGCAGTTCCTTCCGCTGTACAACACGCTCCAACGGATCTATTCTGGGAAGTTCGCGCGAAGATTTCGGCAGATTCATCACTGATTGGTTAAAGCCACGACCTAAACTCCGAGTTATCATCAGGTCATCATGATGGCGAACAAGTCAAAAAGCCCCCACGTCACTTTATTTTAGGTCTTTGACAGATCATTTTGTCAAATCAACCAAGTACATGACAGAAGAGAGCAAACATTACATGGACCGTCCGAAGGTACACAAGTCACCTATGACCTCATTGGATCCAGAACCTGACGTACAAGATAAACATACTACAAGGCCTGGGCACCCAGAGTGATCACCGCGATCTACTTTACCAAAGCAGAGCACGTCGCGAGATTTCTCCTCGCACCAGGACCTTGATGGCGGCCTTGCGGGGAACAGCTGCAGGATGGCACGCAACCTAAGGCATGCTCGGCTCCAACTATTGGAATGGAGACACGAGCTTGATCTTCGGCATTGAAATCCAAGCCCTAGTGAGCACCCAATGATCACTAGTGACGTCTTGCTATAGCCCTAGCTCGAACAGCATCACCTCCAAACTCTACCTAGTACCCCGCTGAGGTAGGGCTCAGAGGATGGAGATGTTGCCTACGCCTCGCGAGAGTTCTCCTAGCTCCAAGCTTCTACAAGCATAAGACTCTACAATCTAGTGGACGAACACATGCCCATGGCATGGTGGGAACGCTACACTGCGGCTTTATAGCTCAACAATGCTTGGTGCTTGCCTCCTTCAGTCTCAAAGGTGCTATTTATAGCCAAAGCCGCACCCCGAGTAGCTGGCAAAGTGATGACACTGTCACCATGTGAAACTGGGACCTACAGTCTGTGCATGATTAAAGACGATGATATTACTTTCTCTGTCTCGCGACATCCTTGCCGCTAGCTGAAGGATCAGATGGCAACTAGAGAGGGGGGAGTGAATAGGAGCCAGTAAAAATTCTTCTCAAAGAACCCGGCCTATACCCTAGTCAAATCCCGGTCACACACAAGCGATGGATCGAATCACACACCAATCACCAAGACAACGAGGTTATGGATCAACCTCCAGTCTTAGGAACGATTCCTTGAAGCACACGCGGAAGCACGAGAAAGAAGGGGAGGAATCGAACCAAGAAGCAAATCACTCAGCCTCTGGCGGACCGTCCGGCCAGGCAGGGCAGACCGTCCGCGATGGGCCGCGCGGACCGTCGGGTAGGGTACCGCGGCCCGTCCGCACCCTTGCCGCGGACCGTCCGCCCGAGCCGCGGACCGTCCGTTAAAGCGAACGAACCTCCGGTAGCGAACCTTGAAAAACGGACCGTCCGCGGGGAGCACGCGGACCGTCCGCTCGGGGCACCCGCGGACCGTCCGCCCGTACACGCGGACCGGTCCGAAACTTCGTCCAAACAAAACTCAAAGCCACGACGGATCGAAACGAAAGGCGAGCAAGAACACGAAGAACACCCGACGAACAAGCACCGCACGGACCGTCCGCCGACACCATGCGGACCGTCCGCCCCTCGCGGACGAACGAAAAACGCCCCGACCTCGAAGGTCAACTCTACCAAATCATCATCGGATTTCCCAAACGGTAGAAGCCGTGGAGACAAGGGTTTGGGGACTTCAAAAGCGTCACACAAGGATGCTATAGCCCAAAAATCTTGCCTCCTAACTCCCTAAATCACCGGAATCGCGAATCCTTTGAGCACCACCAAAAGCTAGAGCACCGAACGAAAATCCTCGAATCGAAGTTGTTTCCCGGCGTTTGAGGGCACAAGATCAATCACAAAGATGCACGAGACATCTATCCATGTTCCCCTCAAAGAAATCCGGGGGAGAAACCCACTCAAATCCGCGGAATCACACCGAGAACAAAGGCACGAAAACAAGCACAAAAAGGCCACAAAAAACACAACTCGAATCTTCTATACAAACCAGGAAAGATTCACAAGGTCTAGCATGCCGCCCTAGCATCCATCCCTCTCAACAAATCTCACATGAAGCTCTCATGCTAGCCTAGAGAAAATGGAGAAGAAAATAGCTACTAAAATGAGAAATGGGAGGGGGGAATGAAACCCTAAGTCACAGAGAGAGAGAGAGAGCCATCCACACACACTCATGGCTTATATATCAGGTCCCGCCGGAGTGGTAAATGACTCGACTACCCCTAACTCAACTACTGGCGATACAACCCACGCAGGGGCATTTATGTAATGTTTGTGGGTCTTGCCATCGGTGTGATCCCGCCGCGTGTCCTCCGCTTCGAAGCTTCCCGACACGCCCGGATTCCGTCTCCGTCGTGTTGGGCCCTCGGACTTGGTTTTGAGGCCCAAACCAAGAAACCGTCCTCCGATGGTTTTGTGGGCAAACTACCAAACCCCGCGTGCTCGGTCCGGCCTCCCGCCAAACCACTTGACTCGACCGCCACCTTGCATCGGCTCACTTGTCCATGACTTCGTCTTGCTCGTGTCGCCACCATGTGGCCCGCACCCAGGCCCCGCCGTCCACCGGTCCCTCAAACCGAGCCTACTTGTCTCTCCATCTCCCGGAGGCCCCTTAAGGCCGAAGACCTTTCGCGCCCGTTCTTCACCCGCAACAACACGAACTAGGCCGCGGCCTACATCCGCGCACTAAGCCGAGAGTCGAGTCCAACACCCGTTGTCAATCACTCATCACCGAGGAGCGGTTATCCATCGACCACCGGACGCTCCTGGTCCTCAATCTCCCCCTTGATGAGTGCATTGACAACACACAACGCGAAATGAAATTTAGAGAAAGAAAGAAAGGAAGAAGAAACAAAAAATAAAGAAGCTCAACTCATGACCAAAACCAAAGAAAGGCAAAGAAAGGTCACAAGCCAAGCAAAGCACAAACTCCGCACTGAAATCAGCAATAAAGCTCCCCCTGAACACATGCAAGCTCCCCCTGAACATGTGGATGCAAACTTCCAAAAATTTTAGCTCACCTCTTCTGAATTTACATTAAGCTCACCTCTTCTGAATTTGCATTAAGCTCACCTCTTCTCCCCCTTGTTGACAATGTATGAATCAAGGTAAAAATGCATAAACATGAGACAAAGCATATAAACATCTACATGAGCTTCTCAAATAGGCCAAATCTAGTGTCAAAAGGCTAGAAATGAGACAAAGATCACACATATGAATCATAACATAGTCAAAGCATTGCCACAAGTAATATATGAAAATACAAGCATGTGACAAAGCAAAATTTTCAGATTTAGGCAGTTTTACCAAAAGAAGGCTCGCTTCACATGTAAAAGCCTATCCATGTCACACTCGAGCCACAAACATGCATACCACTCAGAGATCATACAAGGATATCAAATTCGAAACAAAAGATCATTGTAAACACCTATAAAGCAAAGCATGTCATGTCAAAGCTCATGAGCCATGTGTCCACTTCGGGGAGACTTCTCCACTGGTGAACATCATGCAACATGTTTGGCACCCATATGTTAAAGATAAGACATTTTAAGTATAGACATGATGGATGGAGCATTTTTTAAGCATACACACTTCTTTTCAAGATTAATTCATTTCATGGTACATGAAGTGCCTTTGCGGCAAAAAGAAGCTTATGCTCCCCCATGAATGCAACATAGGCTAAACATTCACAATGATATTCGGCCTTTGGCCCAAATGCAAGAAAAAGACATCCAAGCACAATCTAAGCATGAAAAGCACATTTAGACCAAACTGTGACATGGATACACTACTACACATGAGTGGAGCACATTTTACAAAAAATTAGTCAAGATTAGCATTTATTTCAAAAAGGGCTATCTCATCACACATATATCTCAAATATTCCAAGAGCATAGCCTCACATCACCATTTCTCCACACATATGACCAATATCTCACAAATAGCCAAAGAGACTCAAATAAGGCATATGAAAGAAGCTCATCATCCTAAAATGCAATATGATACAAATGCAACATGATATATGACAAGATGGCTATCCTACCATGGTTTGTACATCAAGCAAAACATGTATATACATCAAAGTAAAACATGGTATGATACATATGATACAAGAAGAAACCCCCAAGAATCAACTAGAAAGGGCAACAAACCCCAAGTTCCCCCGCAAGCGCACAAATGTAGCTTGGTCGAGAGGCTTTGTAAAGATGTCGGCTAGCCGATCTTGGGTAGGGACATGACTCAACACAATGGTTCCTTTTTCCACATTGTCCCTCAAGAAATGATACCTCACTTCTATGTGTTTGGTTCCGGAGTGAAGCACCTGGGTTTTTGGCTACGCTTATGGCACTCGGTGCTATCACAAAGAAGTGGGATCCGGGTGCACTCCTCACCAAAGTCTCTCAAAGTGTATAAAATCCACAACGGTCGGGAACAAAGAACTCGCGGCCGCAACATACTCCGCCTCGGTGGTAGACCGAGCTACACTAGACCGCTTGCGGGAAGACCATGAAACCATCGAAGACCCAAGAAACCGGCAAGTACCGAAGTAGACTTCCTCTCGACTCGACAACAAGTAAAATCCGCATCGGAAAAACCATGAAGAGAGAGAGTCGAGGAGGAAGAATACCAAAGGCCAAGACCGAGGGCGGACCGTAGGTACCCGAAAATCCTCTTGACGGCCCGTCGATGTGATGTCCTCGGCAAAGCCGAAAACGAGCGCACGAAACACACTAAACCGTATTTATGGCCTCGTCGCCGTCAGGTAGAGGAGGGAGCCGATCATGCTCCTATACTCCCGCTTGTCCACTGGTTCTCCGTCCTCGTCCGCATCCAAAGTGGCCGTACTCCCCATGGGAGTGGACATCGGCTTCACATCTTGCATCTGAAACTTCCTCAGCATGTCTTTCGTGTACTTGGTCTGGTGCACAAAAGTTCCGTCCTTCACTTGCTTGATCTGCAGCCCGAGAAAGTACTGCAACTCGCCCATCATGCTCATCTCGAACTCCCTACTCATCTCATCTGCAAACTTGGCAACAAGGTTATGTGACGAGCCACCAAAGACAATATCATCCACGTATATCTGAACAATCAACAAGTCATTTCCATGCTTGAGGAGAAACAAGGTCCTATGCACGGTACCCATCACAAACCCTCTCGCTCAACGTAAAACTTCTCAATCTCCCATACCAAGCAAGGGGCGCCCGTTTCAACCCATACGAGCCCTTTTCAACCCGTACACCCTGTGTGGGTACAACTCACTCTCAAACCCAGGTGGCTGCCTCACATACACCTCCTCCTCTATGACCCCATTCAGAAAAGCACTCTTCACGTCCATCTGAAACAACTTGAACCCTTTAGCCACGGCAAAGGCTAGAAGGATCCGAATTGCCTCAAGACGGGCCACAGGAGCAAAGGTCTCCTCATAGTCGATCCCCTCCTTCTGACTAAACCCCTGAGCAACAAGTCTGGACTTGTTCCTCACAACCATCCCATTCTCACCCTCTTTGTTCTTCCAAACCCACTTGGTTCCTATAGGATGGCAATTTGGAGGTGGTTCAACTAACTCCCACACCTGGTTCCTCTCAAAGTTTTCCAACTCCTCATGCATAGAATTGACCCAGTTTGCATCAGATAAAGTGTGTCCAATGTCCTTGGGCTCAAAGGTGGCAACAAATGCAGCATGAGCGAAATGAGAGGAATTCCTGGACCTTGACCGTGTAGTACGTTCGTCGATGTCCCCAATGATCTTCGACAGGGGATGCACTTCTTGAATCCGCCGGGGAGCCTCACGCCTCGAGACTACCTCCCCTCAACTTCGGCCTTCTCTCGCCCGGTCCTCTTGTCGCACCGTCGTTGTACATGAAGTAGACGGTCCACGCTCCGTAGTGGTCATAGGGGAAGTAGTGGGTACACACTCGGCTTCGGCGCACGGTTCTCCCCATCATCATCTCCACTTCATCCTTCTCCTATTCAAAGAGGTCCTCGGCCATCTCCCATCACCCTCGCACATTCAAAGCCAAGAGAGGTACATGGCATTGTCTCATCGAAGGTTACCTCGCAAGTCTCCATGATATTGTTAGTCTCAAGGTTAAGCACCCTATAGGCTCTAGAGTGGTTAGCATATCCAAAGAAAATACCATCACTAGACCTAGCCTCAAACTTGTCAAGTTTTCCCTTCTTAAGAATACAGACTTGCGACCAAAAACTCGAAATGACTCACCTTGGGTGCCCGACCATGCATAAGCTCATAACGGTCTTTTCTTGAAAGCTCGCAATAAAATCCCGTTGGAGACATGACAAGCCGTATTGACCGCCTCAGCCCAATACCTCCTAGGAGTCCTGTGCTCATCGAGCATCGTCCTAGCCATCTCACAAAGAGTCCGATTTTTCCTTTCCACGACTCCATTTTGAGGGGGCACATAAGGGGTCGAATACTGATGTTCAAGACCTAGATCACGATAGAAAGCATCAAAGCGAGAGTTCTTGAACTCTGAGCCATTATCACTGCGGATAGCTCGAATAGCATTCCCATGCCTCTCGTTTTTCAACCTCACGATCAGATCTCGAACAAAACCAAATGTCTCACTCTTATCCTCCAAGAAAAACACCCAGGCATAGCGAGAGTAATCGTCCACCACAACAAGGACATACCACTTCCCACCCACCGAGCGAACTCGAGCTGGCCCAACAAGGTCCATGTGCAACAGCTCTGTCGGACGCTCCGTCATGACATCGGTCAGGGGTGGATGGGGAGTGGCTACCATCTTGCCATGCCTACACGAAGCACAAACCAAATCCTTCTCAAGCTTCAACCTCGGCAATCCTCGGACAAGGTCAAGACCACTCAAGCGGGAAACCAAATCAAAGCTCAAGTGTCCCAACCGCCTATGCCATTTCCACAAATCGAAGAAGGACCGGCCATCAAACAACGAGCGGGACCCAAAGAACGAGAGAAATCGGCCACGAAAATCGACCCTCGGGGATGATCATACGTACAAGATCACCTCGAGAATCAAGCAAACGAGACTCGCCAGACTTGAAACGCACCTCAAAACCCTCATCAAGCAACTGAGAAACCGAAAGCAATGCAAATTGAAACCTAAAGACTTCACAAGAGCAACTCTCTTCAACGTTACCTTGTCGCTCACATGCACAACACCCTCAGACATCACCCTTCCTCGTCCATTGTCCCCAAATGTGATGTACATCTTTTCCTTCACTGGGGTGAGGCTGGAGAACCACTTCTTATCTCCCGGTCATATGTCGGGAACATCCGGAGTCGATCAACCAAATGTTCTCCAAGCCTCCCGCCCGTAGTCGAAACAAGAATGAGAGTGAGCTAATGACTCGACACCGGGGTTAGCACACGAAAGTTGAACCAGTGTCGAGCCATCTGCTCAAAAGAGGGGTTAGCAAACATCATTCCCTTGCCACCAAACTTCCCATGTCCCATGGAAGGAGTACGAGCACCATGAGGGGGAAAACGTGGTCCGCAGTTCCTCTGGAACCCAAAGCTGCAATCATCTCCCCTAGACCCGTATTGAGGACGAGTAGGAGGGCGTCCAGCAAAACCACCATGAGCCCGACCAAACCTCTCACCAGCACGCAAACCATCATCTCTCCTCTCAAACCTCGCACCACCACCTCTCTGTGGGAACCTGCCAACACTTCTCACACTTCCCACACCCCCGTGGAAGTGGCACTCTAGGCTCAGGAATACCATGAGACTGGCGATACCTGTCCTGGTTTGCTTGCTCCCTAGAAAGCCTCTCATCCCTCTTCCCGTTGTAGCAAAACTCTGCAAGATGCCTCTCCTTGCCACAATACTCACACCTGAAGGAGATGGGTTTTGGTTTTGGCTCTGGCTTCTCTCTAGGCTTCTCACCCTTCTCACTCACAAACTTCACAGGTTTCTGGAAGTCATTTGTTTTGGGTGGAAATTTGGGTGGATCTTGGGTTGTGTCAAGCTTGTTGCAAAGGTGGTTGGGCTTTGGTGTGAAAGTGTTCTTGGGTGCTTTTGGAAGTGGGACTCGGATGTCTCCAATCACCTCAAACTCGGGGTTAGACTCAACACACTTCTCATACACACTCTCCCCCCTTGTTCTCTCCCACTTTCTCACCCAACTTCTCGTAACCCAAACCACGACCATCCGCTCTCTTGAACTCCTCAATCATGATTTTCAATTGAGGTTCCTGCCCAGACAACCAACCCAACACCTTCCTCAAATAGTCATTCTCCTCATAGATGACATCCAAACGGGAAGTAAGTTCAAGATTGCGCAATGTAACTTCATCACAGCTAGAGCATGCATTTGCATCAAGAGATTTGAAAGATGCTTCCAAAGAACTAATGGTAGAACGGGCATCAACAAGCTTAGTATGCATAGTAGGACATGATTTACAAGCACCAAGCAAAGTAGGTCTAGCCTTAAGCTCATCATACTCAGTCCTAAGAGCATCTAGTTTTGCCAAAGTGGAAGCATTCTTCTCATTAAGCAACTTGATCTCATTCAACCATGCATCACACTCAAGACATTCAACATCATCAGGAGTAGTAGGTAGGAGCAAGTTTCAAAGAGTCATTCTCAAGTTTCAATTCAAGCATTTTGGACTCTAACTCTCCTACTTTCTCACTAGCATTCTCAAGTTGAGCCCTAAGATCTTTCCTCATCTTCTTAGCATCTCTCAACACACTATCACGGTTGTCAATCAAGCCATTCAACCTAGTGATCTCAGCAAGCAAAGAGTCGGGGTCACGATTTACCTCATCCTCCGAGTCGGAGACGCTGTCTTCCTTGTCGCTCTTCTTGTTGCTCGAGCTTTGGGCCATGCCATAAAAGCCTTCAAGTGCCACACAGCTCAATCCACGAGGTTCCGGCTTGCACTCTTCTTACCCTTGCGCCTCCCGGCATCTTCATCTTCAGTGCTTGAGCTTGACTGCGCGTAGCTTGAGCTTGAGTCGACGTCGCTTGCATCGGCCACCATGGCTCTTGCCTTGTCCTTCTTGTAGCCGCCCTTGCCCGGTCGCCGCTTGTCCTTGTCCTTGCTCTTGGACTTGCTGAAGTGCTTGCCCTTGGAGGAGTACTTGTCTTCACGCCTCGGGTGTGCCTTGTACTCGCTCATCTTGTACTTGTTCTCCTCCGCTTCCGGGCACTCGGCGATGAAGTGTCCACGCTTGCCACACTTGTAGCATGTCCCCGAGCTCTGCCTTGCATTCCTCTTGCTCTAATGTAGTCGATCAAACCTCCTTGAGAGCAAGGCTAGCTCCTCCTCGCCCAGCACATCAAACTCCTCATCTGGAATAGACATAAGAGAAGACAAGGAAAACTGTCGACAGGAAGGGTTAGATTTGCCCTTTGATCCGCCCACAAGAGCAAGACTATGGTCAGTCGAGCCCTCATGCTTGGATTGCAACTTCCTGTCAACCTCAGCCGACTTGAGCTTAGAAAAGAGGTCATCCAACTCAATAGTCAAATATTGCCCAGACTCCTTGATGGCCTCAACCTTAGCACCCCAAACATTTGGGTCCAAGACATGCAAGAGCTTCAAAGCCTGATCATGCTCGGTGTAAGGAAAATCCTCAACATTAGCCTTCATGTTGTTCACGATGGCGGTGAACCTCTGAAACATTGCATCAATGTCCTCACCGGGAAGTTGAGTGAAGTTCTCATATTGCATCCGGTAAGAGACAAAGAGGCGAGCCTTCACATGGTTATCACCACCGTGAGCAACCAACAACTTCTCCCAAATTTTCCAAGCAAGATTCAAATGGCGAACACGCTCAAACTCAGGATCACACAAGCTCCGGACCAAGTGATCAACGGCTTTTGCATTTGCCTCATACTTGGCCGTGGCACCGGCATCGGTCACCATAAGAGTATGGATGTTGACCGGAATAGCATAGGTCTTGTCAAGCACAATGAAATCCAACAACTTGCCACGAAGAAATATCATCATACGAGCCGCCCACTTGTGGTAACCCTTACCATCGAAGTGCGGCGGACCGCCCCGCTCAACGTACGCCATCTTAGGATTCGAGACTTGTCAAAGTCGCAAAGAATCCGGCACCAAGCTCTGATACCAATTGAAGGGTCAGATGGCGACTAGAGGAGGGGGGAGTGAATAGGAGCCGGTAAAAATTCTTCTCAAAGAACCCGACCTATACCCTAGTCAAATCCCGGTCACACACAAGCGATGGATCGAATCACACACCAATCGCCAAGACAACGAGGTTATAGATCAACCTCCAGTCTTAGGAACGATTCCTTGAAGCACACGCGGAAGCACGAGAAAGAAGGGGAGGAATCAAACCAAGAAGCAAATCACTCAGCCTCTGGCGGACTGTCCGGCCAGGCAGGGCGGACCGTCCGGCAGGGTACCGTGGACTGTCCGCACCCTTGCCGCGGACTGTCCGACCTGAGCCGCGGACCGTCCGTTAAAGCGAACAGAACCTCCAGTAGCGAACCTCGAAAAACGAACCCTCCGCGGGGAGCACGCGGACTGTCCGCCAGGCACCCGCGGACTGTCCGCCTGGTACACGCGGACCGTCCGAAACTTCGTCCAAACAAAACTCAAAGCCACGACGGATCGAAACGAAAGGCGAGCAAGAACACGAAGAACACCCGACGAACAGCACCCGCGCAGACCGTCCGCCGACACCACGCGGACCGTCCGCCGACACCACGCGGACCGTCCGCCCCTCGCGGACAGAACAGAAAAACGCCCGACCTCGAAGGTCAACTCCCCCAAATCATCATCGGATTTCCCAAACGGTAGAAGCTGTGGAGACAAGGGTTTGGGGACTTGAAAAGCGTCACACAAGGATGCTATAGCCCAAAAATCTTGCCTCTTAACTCCCTAAATTACCGGGAATCGCGAATCCTTTGAGCACCACCAAAAGCTAGAGCACCGAACAAAAATCCTCGAATCGAAGTGGTTTCCCGGCGTTTGAGGGCACAAGATCAATCACAAAGATGCACGAGACATCTATCCATGTTTCCCTCAAAGAAATCCGGGGAGAAACCCACTCCAATCCACGGAATCACACCGAGAACAAAGGCACGAAAACATGCACAAAAAGGCCACGAAAAACACAACTCTGAATCTTCTATACAAACCAGGAAAGATTCACAAGGTCTAGCATGACGCCCTAGCATCCATCCCTCACAACAAAACTCTCATGAAGCTCTCATGCTAGCCTAGAAAAAATGGAGAAGAAAACAGCTACGAAAATGAGAATTGGGAGGGGGGAAATGAAACCCTAAGTCGCGAAGAGAGAGAGCCATCCACACACACTCATGGCTTATATATCAGGTCCCGCCGGAGTGGTAAATGACTCGACTACCTCTAACTCAACTACTGGCGATACAACCCACGCAGGGGCATTTAGGTAATGTTTGTGGGTCTTGCCATCGGACGGCCACGCCTTTGCCGCACCCCGCGTCCTCCCGACGCAAGCCATGCGATCCCGCCGCGTGTCCTCCGCTTCGAAGCTTCCCGACACGCCCGGATCCCGTCTCCGTCGTGTTGGGCCCTCGGACTTGGTTTTGAGGCCCAAACCAAGAAACCGTCCTCCGATGGTTTTGTGGGCAAACCACCAAACCCCGCGTGCTCGGTCCGGCCTCCCGCCAAACCACTTGACTCGACCGCCACCGTGCACTGGCTCCCTTGTTCATGACTTCGTCTTGCTCGTGTCGCCACCATGTGGCCTGCACCCAGTCCCGCTGTCCACCGGGTCCCTCGAACCGAGCCTACTTGTCTCTCCATCTCCCGGAGGCCCCTCAAGGCTGAAGACCTTTCGCGCCCGTTCTTCACCTGCAACAACACGAACTAGGCCGCAGCCTACACCTACGCACTAAGCCAAGAGTCAGTCCAACACCCGTTGTCAATCACTCATCACTAACGAGCGGTCATCCATCGACCACCGGGACGCTCCTGGTCCTCACTAGCGCATCAATGATGCCTGAGCCCTGCCGCAGAGGTCACATGGCTACAGTAACCCCCACGATCAGTGGACAATTTGTCGTTTTCTGGATGGTAAGAGAATCTCTGACCACTGTTGACCCATGATCCTGCAATATACACTACACGACAAAACCTGACTCTGTGTCAGATGGCTCAGTGCCCTAATTCAGCCCTCTTAAACGATGACTTTGCGACCTTCCTCTACGACCTGATGTCTTCTATTCTTTGCACCCACTAGGCTCTGCGTCCTTGTGCACCCGCTATGGCTCTGTGCGTAAATGGACCCATTCCAATCAACCTGTGTTTCTATTTCCTGAGCAAAATGGTCGTAGGTTCGATTGAAGACCTTCTGGGGTAGGTGTGCCTCGCTGCTCTGCCAGATCCGTCTAGGCACCTGGAGATCTAAAAGTACCATGGAGATCAAGAGCCTCACACCCTATGATTTTCGTCGGGCCTTCGTGGTCGGTGTGCCTATTGCTAAGGTTGTCAATACCTTGGTACAATGGCTCTACTGGATGGCTAGCAGCTATGCTGGTCATCTGGACACCAAAACGACCTCCTAGAGGTCGGCTTGACTTAGTACCTAGGTTTTACAATACCTCGGTATGTCTACGGCCCTGCCAACCTAGTTGGGCACCCCGGAAGCATGATCTTCCGAGGTCGGTGTGCTCTTGTAGCCCTGCCAGCCTGCTCTGGACACCCAGAATTTTATGTTAGGAATGAAGGCCTCCCTGTGGGTGCGTGCCTAGTGGCCCTGCCAAGTATCTCTGGGTGCTTGGGCGCTTATTGATTTGAGACCTTCCTGAGGTCGGCACACCTCGAGTGGCCCTGCTAGACTCCTTGCAGCTATGCAGGATATCTGGGTGTCTCTACACTCCATACGTTCAAGATCAACAGATTTTTGGCTTCATCGTCGACCGACCCCGGACATCGCAACTTCAGCTCTGACATCATCGACGACCTATTCATGCGACGCGCCTTTTAAGATCTTGCTGGGTATCCTCGGATACTGGACATCATCGACTTGAGGCCTCTTTGAGGTCGGCACGCCTACAAGGCCTCCTTGAGGTCGACCCTGCCAGACTCCTTGCCGCCATGCTTGGAGATCTGGGTGTCTCTACACTTCGTTCGACCAAGACCATGACTCAGTTTTCTTCTCTTTTGAGCATCAAACCAGCCATGCTGCCTGCTTCAATGCTCGGGGACTACTCTACGAGTGCGTCTTCGACGCCCTCTTGTTTTCCTCGTTGTACCGACCTATTGGGAAACCTATTTCTCATCACATCATTACTCAATCTACATTTTTTCTCTTTCCTGTTTTGGATCATCATACCAGACATCCTGCCCACCACGATGCTCGGATACTACTCTATGAGTGCATCTTCGATGCCCTCTGAATTTTTTCATCGTCGTTTCGATCTATTAGAAGCCTGCTTCCCATAGGTCGTCACTCGACCTCTCTTCGTTCAGCAAGACTTCAAACAGGTCAGCTGCTAAGTCGATTTGTTCTTTTCTTTTTTGGACTGACGTGCATGCTATTCGACCTGTCGATAGCTCTACGACTTCGTCATGACCTTTCTAAGGTCGTTGCGCCTACACCTCGCTCGCGGGCTTGTGAGACATGGGTACCCCTAGGTCCCCACCGACGAGGCTCACAGCTATCCCCAACAAGTGGGTCCGACCTACTAAAAGACCCGCTGACCTGTCAGTGGGCCCAACCGACCTAGTTGGCAGCCCACACGACCTCCTGAAGACCTTCCAAAAGATTCCCCAGACGACCTAATTCAGCACGACCTCAAGACTTGGCGTACAAGACAAGACCTCGGTGGATTTCGACCAAAGCAGATCGACGGGATATGGCAAGATGTGTAATGTAGACTTAGGTTTCCTGGTCGTAACCGACCAGTAGTCTGGGAACCGACCTCATCCGCTGGCCAATATAAGGCGGACGAGGTGACCCCTTGTACAGTCATCAATCGCGTAATCCCCAGGCAATACAAACCGAAGAACTGGACGTAGGGTTTTACTCTCCGGAGGCCCGAACCAGTATAAACTCGCCATGTTCTCTATGTTCCGCGTACTCGTGTGCGACCTTTGAGTTCTTGGCCTTAGATTCCACCCCACCCAACAACTAAACCACTGAGATTAGCACCCCCGTGGGCTGTCCAGATATCACCATCTAACATGGACAAAACAGTTAGTGAAGCCACACAAATCTTACAAAGGATAAGCAATGGACAAAGAACGCAACGAGATTGGCAAAGATGTTGTCGGGAGGAGCAACACGACAAAAGCAAGCCCAATGTGCTTGCTGAATTTTCTGAAAAAGATGAACCCGAGGTCAAGGAAGATGAACCGACCATAAAAGAAATTGAAGATCCACTTCCCAAGGTAAGAGAAGTCATTTCGGATATTAAAAGTGTTGAAACTAACATGAATGTAGGACGAAGTATGTGGAATGCTAGACTATTGGCGGAGTTCAACCAATCTAGTTGGATTCAAGTTGATTTTGCCCCACTAATCAACTACCGAAGGAAGGAGGAACGCCGACACATTGCCAAACAAGTTGAGGATATATTTGATCAAGAGATGAGTGGAGAATCGATCCAAAATATGTTTGAAACAGAAAGAGAAGAAGATGATGAAGCATGGATCGACCGATTTGACAACTCAAATATGATTTATTATGAAGAAAGAGAAGGGTACAACCGTGACGAGCCTAGTGACTCGAAGGACAAATGGGAGAAGATAGGACTCAAGCTAGAAGTTTATAGCTTGTGTGCTATTGAAGCCTTGAAGGACCGATTAGGCGACCAGAGAGGGGGGAGTGAATGGGAGCCGATAAAAATTCTTCTCAAAGGAGATCGAAACTCCGACAAGATGAACTCGCTCGGTCGGACCCCCAAAATCACACGCTCCGCACTTCTACCTTCCGTTTGCCAAAACCACGTAGCCACTGGAGTGCTACTGGTCATAGGAACAACCTCCAACAGCAACCTCAACACACACGCACCCACGACAGCGGAAACAACTCGAAAGCCGGGCCGTCCCGGGGGGCAGCTAGGACCGGGTATAGGGGGCGGTTAGACCGCCTCCACCAGGCAACCAAGAAATCCTCCGAAACACCTCTTCCGAGCACCAAAACGCACCACGGTTTCACCAACAAAGATCTCCGGTCAAGGCCATGCTAGCTACCGTAAAATCTTGGCGAAAACCAAAACTCCACCCAGGGGCCTAGAGGTGGTTAGACCGGCTACCGGGGGGCGGTCTAACCTCCCGTACCCAAAGAACGAACTCCAAACAATAACTCCTAGCAAACGGCACGAGAACGACCCGAAATTTCACCCGGACGCTCCTCCGATCAAGGCGAACAAACTCACGAGAGGAAAATCCGGCGAAACAAAACATTGACCCGGAAAAGCCCGGGCGGTTAGACCGCCTCTCCTAGAAAAACAGCCTGCAGGTCAAACCCTAACTTTATCGCACCCGATCTCCCGAATCACTCCACGAATTGCAGCGAAACTTCGGGATTAGCTGGGTTGCCTCCTGGGCAACCTCTTCCTCAAAGGAATCGACCCGAAACACTCACAATCAAGAGGAATCTACCTTCAAGAACTCGCCCAACTCGAAAAACCACCAAATCGAGTCCGATTCAAGAGAGATTTGGGGGCAAAGTCACCAGCCAAAGAGGCACAAGATCCTCATACGTGACACCCACCAAAAACCCCAAGAAATCGATCCCAAAACACCGCCAACAAAGAGCTCCGCAAGTCAACACAAAAGAGGACGGGAAAACCACCTTGAGGAACAACGCCGAACCATCTATACATACCATGAAGGTTCGTACAAGGTCTAGCTTGCCACCCAAACATCCATCCCTCTCTCTAGATCTCACATGAAGCTCTCAAGCTAGTCCTAGGAAAAACTAGGGAAAATGGAGAATGAAAATGGAAAACAAATGAGCTAGGGTTCAAAGAGTTGGCTGCCATCCATCCACTCAATGAGTATATATGGAGGCACCCAAAAGACTAAACTACCCTCACCTAATAACTAGGGATACAAGCCCCTCAAGGGCGGATTTGGAAGTCTTCGGAATTTCTTCATCAGACGGATGCCCCGGCCATCGCAACCCGCCTAGCCTCGACGCAAGCCTTGCGATCCCGACGCGTGTCCTCCACTTCGAAGCATCTCGACGCCAGCGGCCAGGGCGGTCAGACCGCCCCCTGGGCGGTTAGACCGGCTCGGGGAATCTGACCTGCCCCAGGCGTTCTGACCGCCCCTCCCCGGGCGGTTCAACCGCCCGGGTGGCCGCACCTCCTCGTCGAGTCTTCGGCCCTCGGTTTTGTGGCCGAACGGAGTAACCCGGTGGTTTTCGGGTGAACCACTGCAAACCCTGCGAACTCGGTGTAGCCTCCGCCAATCTCCACTCATGACTCGACTCCCACGTAGTTCCGGCTCGACCATGGTTTTGAGGCTCTACCAAGAAATCTTCCATGACTTCATCTTGCTGTTCATGCCACCATGCGGCCCGCACTTGACCCCACTGGCCACCGGGTCCCTCGAACGAAGCCTACTTTTCTTCTCCACACCTGGAGGCCTCACCGGCAACAACCTTTCGCGCTTGTTCTTCACCCGCACCAACACGAGTCAAGCCGCAACCCGCACCCGTAATACTTAGCCAAGAATCAGTCCACACCACGTTGTCAATCACTCATCACACAAGGAAGCGACCATCCACCGGTCCTCGAACCACACATGGTCCTCAATCTCCCCCTTGATGAGTGCATTGACAACACCCACATGAAGTAACACAAGAGAAAAGAAAAAGAAAAGAAACAAATAAAAAGAAACCTCAACAAGCGATCGAATGCCAAATAAAGGCGAAGAGCAAGATCACTTGAAGAAAACAAGTCTCGAACCCCTTAGGCAAGGGCAACGGCTCGACACATCCGAGACAAAAACCATGCTCAAACAACGAGCGCAAACCACCGAACCAAAGCTCGAACACCACAAAGAGCTCCCCCTGGACATATGCAAGCTCCCCCTGAGCCAAAGCACACTCCCCCTGAACCAATGCAGCAATGCAACCCGGGAATGCAACAAAGAGCAAAAACTGCTCATTCTGCCCAGGGCGGTTAGACCGCTTGCGCTAGGCGGTTAGACCGCCTACCACACAACTGATCGCCTGGGGGCGGTTAGACCGCCCTATGTGACCGGCCATGCACCAAACTGCTCAAAATTTGCCCGAACCAATTGGAACACCTTCCAAACACTCCCAGGTTGACAATGCATGAATCAAGGCAAAATGCGAAAAGTTTCAACATATAGCTTCTCAAATATACAAAATTCATCACTAGGAGCTACACAAGTCCAAATGAGCAAGTTAGGTACTCTACAGGTTCGTAATGACCTTGACTACATGATCACCAGGTTTCACAACCATTTGACAAGGCTAAAAAGGATTTGAATAATTTTGCGAAAAGTTACTCTCTCACAAGCAAAAACCTAAACATGAGCAAAACATGTCAAAATGGAAAAGCCACACAAACTTCATGCTAGGACAGCCATTCTAATCATAAGACCATCACAAACACCCACAAGCACCTCATGTCATGTCAAAGCCACCGAGCCATGTGCCTACTTCTATATATGAGACTTCTGATTGGTGGGCATCATGCAACGGTTTAGCACCCAAAGCAAATTAATTTCAGCACATATGACATGAGAGCATATTTTCCAAGCATTTTTCATTTCATTTTCAGATTTATAGATGGTACATGAAATGTCTTTGCGACCAAAAGGAACTTATGCCCCTCCACAAGATGAAGCAAGAGGGCTAAACATTCATGATGGCAAATGAGCCTTTGGCCCCATATGATCAATAAACTAGCTATCCAACCACAAATTAAGCATAGCAAAACCACTAAAACATGTCAAGATCATATAAAGGCATTTACACATGGGAGAGCATATATGTGACATTTTTCAAAAATATAGCCATCAACCATGGATCATTCATCAAGATCATCAAGAGCTAAGCCAAACTAACCATAGCATACCAAACAAGCTCACAAAAACATATATAGCATCCCATGGTGAACAATGTATATAGGAGAAGCTTTTCCTATCCAATGCATATGAGACAAAATGCGTGCAATCTAAGATACAAGGATGCCTATACATCATGTTACATATGCCATGCCAAATGCAAGAAATGCACAAAAGAAACTATACATATGCTACAAAAGGAGCTCCCACACACCCAACTCAAGAAATCAAACACACACCAAGTTCCCCCCGCAAACGAGTGAAAGTTGCTTGATCTAGGGGTTTGGTGAAAGTATCGGCTAGTTGGTCATGTGTGGGTACATGGATCAGAGCTATCTTTCCTTTCTCTACGTTGTCTCTCAGAAAATGATACCTCACTTCTATGTGCTTGGTTTTAGAATGGAGCACTGGGTTCTTTGCAACGCTTATGGCACTGGTGCTATCACATTGAAGTGGGACATGGGTATACTCCTCACCAAAGTCACTCATGGTGTATGAAATCCAAAGGAGCTGAGAGCAACAACTAGCAGCGGCAACATACTCTGCCTCGGTAGTGGATTGAGCAACACTCGATTGTTTGCGGGAAGACCAAGACACCGAAGAAGAACCCAAAAACTGGCAAGTCCCAAAAGTGGACTTTCTATCCAACCGACACCCGGCAAAATCCGCGTCCGAAAAACCATGAAGCGCCAAAGAAGAGGACGCGGAGTACCAAAGGCCGAAGTCGGAAGAGTGATGCAAGTACCTGAAAATTCGCTTCACCGCTTGCCGATGCGAAGTCCTCGGAGACGCCTGAAAACGAGCGCACAGACATACCGAAAACTGGATGTCCGGCCTCGTCGCCGTCAAGTAGAGGAGTGACCCGATCATGCTCCGGTACTCCTTCTGGTCCACGTGTTAACCTTCCTTGTTCGCATCAAGAGCTGTAGTCGTACTCATCGACGTCGTCATAGCCTTGGAATCCTCCATCTTGAACTTTTGCACAATGTCCTTGGTGTACTTAGCTTGGTGCACAAATGTTCCTTCCTTTGATTGTTTGATTTGTAGCCCGAGGAAGAACTGCAACTCGCCCATCATGCTCATCTCAAATTCCCTGCTCATATCCTCTGCAAACCTTGCAACAAGAGAGTTAGACGAGCCACCAAAGACAATATCATCCATGTACACCTGCACAATCAGGATATCTCTGCCCTGCCTCAGCAAAAACAAAGTCTGATCGACCTTCCCCATCTCAAAGCCTCTCTCAAACAAGAACCCCCTCAACCTACCATACCAAGCTCTAGGCGTCTGCTTCAACCCATACAACGCCTTCCTCAACTTGTACACCCGGTGGGGGTACTTCTCACTCTCAAACCCCAGAGGTTGCCTCACATACACTTCTTCCTCCAACACACCACTCAGAAAAGCACTCTTCACATCCATTTGGTGCAACTTGAACCCTTTAGCCATGGAAAAGGCTAGAAGGATCCTAATCGCCTCCAAACAAGCTACGGGAGCAAAGGTCTCCTCGTAGTCAATCCCCTCCTTCTGACTGAACCCTTGAGCAACAAGCCTCGACTTGTTCCTCACAACCTCACCTTTCTCTCCCTCTTTGTTCTTCCACACCCACTTTGTACCAATCGGCTTACACCCTGGGGGAGGGTTAACCAACTCCCAAACCTGATTCCTCTCAAAGTCTCCAACTCCTCATGCATCGAATTAACCCAATTGTGATCAGATAGTGCGTGTCCAATGTTTTTGGGCTCAAAAGTAGCAACAAATGCAGCATGAGCGAAATGGGAATTGTTTCGAACCATTGACCGTGTAGTGCATTCATTCACGTCGTCGATGATCCTCGAAGCTGGGTGATCCACTTGTACTCGCCGGGGAGGTTCTCGCCTCGATGCTATCACCCCCTCAACATCAGCTTCTCCTCGTTCTTGATTTGTCGTCGTAGGTGTGGTAGAGGGTCCGTCCATCACCGTAGTCGAAGTAGTGGGTACATGTTCAGCCGGGGGCACCGCACCGCCATCTTCATCGTCTCCATGTGCATGCTCCTCCTCCTGAAAGATCTCCTCGCCAAGCTCATCATCACCTGCACACTCAAAGACAAGCTGACTACGTGGCTCTGTCTCGTCGAAGGTTACCTCGCAAGTCTCCACGATTTGGTTAGTTTCAAGATTGAGCACACGATATGCTCTAGAATGAGATGCATAACCAAAGAAAATACCATCGACAGACCTAGCCTCAAACTTATCCAACTTCCTGCCTTTCTTCAGAATATAGCATTTGCAACCAAAGACATGGAAGTGACTCACCTTGGGTGTGCGACCATGCATCAACTCATAACATGTTTTCTTCTTATGCACTCTGAGGTAGATCCTGTTTGACACATAGCACGTGGTATTCACCGCCTCAGCCCAGTACCTCCTCGGTGTCCTATTCTCATCAAGCATCATCCGAGCCATCTCGCACAAGGTCCTGTTCTTCCTTTCCACAACACCATTCTGGGGAGGCGTATACGGAATCGAAAACTGGTGCTCAAGACCCAAGTCATGGCAAAAGGTTTCAAAACGAGAGTTTCTAAATTCCGAGCCATTATCACTACGGATAGCTCGTATGGCATCTCCGTGCCTCTCGTTCCTCAACCTCAAGACTAGATCTCGAACAAAACCAAACGTCTCCCCCTTCTCCTCAAGAAAGAACACCCACGCATACCGAGAATAGTCATCCACCACAACAAGGACATACCACTTCCCACCCGCGATCTTACACGAGCTGGGCCAACAAGGTCCATATGGAGCAGCTCGCATGGACGCTCAGTCATCACATCGATGAGAGGCGGGTGAGAAGAGGCTACCATCTTGGCATGCCTACATGGCGCACAAACCAACTCTCTCTCAAGCCTCAATCGTGGCAATCCTCGAACCAAATTGAGTTTACTCAAGCGAGACAAAAGGTCAAAGCTCAAGTGACCCAACTTCCTATGCCACTTCCACAACTCACTCGAAGAACCAGCCAAGAAACAACGCTCCACACCCGAAGACTGAGAAAAATCAGCACGAAACACCTGACCCTCGGGAACGACCATATAAACAAGATCCCCTCGAGAGTCCAAAATCCGAGAACCACCTGGCCAAAACAACACCTCAAAGCCCTCATCCAACAACTGGGACACAGAAAGCAAATTGTACCCCAACGATTGAACAAGAGCAACACGCCTCAGAGTGATCTTGTCACTCACTTTTATCTCACCTTCTGAAAGCACACGCCCACGCCCATTGTCCCCAAAGGTGATGTACCTCTTTGTCACCACCGGGATGAGACTTGAGAACCACCCCCTGTCTCCCGGTCATATGCCTCGAGCAACCGGAGTCAATCAACCAAATGTTCTTCAAGTCTCCCACCTGAAATTCAAAAACGAGCACGTGAGCGAACAAATGACTCAGCACTGGGTTAGTACCAAAAGAGTAAAACCAGTGCCGAGCCATTTGCTCGAAAGTGGGGTTAGCACACATCAAGCCATGTTTCCTACCATAGCTACCACCACGAACACCACCTCAGTAACCACTCCGAGGAAACCACCCCTCGCTGCCTGGAGGAGGACCGAAACCACGGAAGATAAGCCGTGGACCGTCCCTCCTCTCCTTCTCAAAACTACGAATCCTCCCATCCCTGTATTGAACTCGAGGGGAAGAACGCCTAGCAAACTGACCACTTGCTGACTCTCCAGACCAACCACCAGCAAAACCACCTCCAGAGCTGAAACCTCTCGACTCACCACCTCGAAAACCACTCCACCCGGGGTCGGGGGGGGGGGGGGGGGGTTGAACCGCCTAGCCGGGCCCGTCTAACCGCCCCCTTTGGGCGGGGCCGGTCCGATCGCCTAGCCAGGCCGGTCTGACCGCCCCCTCCAGAACTGCTCCTCGGCTGCGGGAACTCGCATCTCCCCATGCCGGAACACTTCTCACCACAGCTCTACCCCTGGGTAGTGGCATACGAGGCTTAGGTACACCATGAGAAGGGTTGTACCTATCCTTATTCACCCACTCCTTTGCCATCCTCTCATCACGCTTCCTCTTGAAGCAAAACTCATCCTTGTGACCCTCTTTACCACAATTGCCACAATGGAACCTCACAAGCTTAGGCTTAGGCTTGGATTGGGGCTGCTCACTTGGTTTCTCTCCACTCAACTCCTCCACCGGTTTCTCCTCACTAGCCTTCTCACTCACCTTTCCAAAGAACACCTTCCCCGAAGTGCTCACAAACTTGATAGGCTTTTGGAGATCATTTGTTGGTGTAGGAAACACGGGTGGAGCTGGGGTTGTGTCTAGTCGGTTCCTAAGATGGTTAGGTTTTGGAGGGAAATCATTCTTGTGGTGGGTTTTTGGTGGCTCTGGGATATTCTCTCCATTTCCCTCACCAACCTTGTTTGCCCCAAGTCCCTCACCATCCTGCCTCTTAAATGTCTCAATCATCATTTTCAATTGAGGCGCATGACCAGACAACCAACCCATCAACTTTCTCAGCTCATCATTCTCATCCTGCAAACGATCAACATAATGTGCAAGTTCCAAATTTTTCAAAGCATGCATTTCACAGGTAGAGCATGATGTAGGCATGGGTTCCTTCAATTTAGCCTCAAGAGAACTAGTGTAAGCATGCATCTCATCAATCTTAGCATGCAAAACAGGGCAAGACGTGCAAGCACCTAGCAAAGCAGATCTAGATTTAAGCTCAGCCACTTCAACCCTAAGCACATCTAGTTCCTCACACTTGGAGGCATGCTTTTCCTTGAACAAAGCAAGATCAGCAAGAAAGATGGAGCAATCAGCACAATCAATCTCATCGGAAACAATAGGGCTAGACTTAAGGGAATCAATGTCAAGCTTGCTATCAAGCACCTGTGTTTCTAGCTCAGCCACTCTAGTCCTAGCATCCTCGAGTGAAGCCCTAAGCTCTTTTCTCATTTTCTTTGCCTCTCTAAGCATGTCATCACGATTATCAAGCAAAGTACCAAGCCTCTCATTCTCCTGGCGCAAGAAAGGGAGTTCATCACGCACCTCGTCGTCGGACTCAGAATCCGAGTCGCTCTGTGTGCTCTTCTTGCTGCCGGAGCTCAGTGCCATGGTGCAGAAGCCATCTCAGCCCGCTCAGGTTCTTGGACGACTTCTTGCTCTTGCGATGATCACCTTCGTCTTCACTGCTACTCGAGCTCGAGGTGGAGTACACGGAACTGGAGTCGATGTCGCTCGCACCAACCATCGCTCGGGCCTTGCCTCGGCTCTCCTTCTTCCTCGATCGTCGCTCGTCCTTGTGCTTGTTCTTGTACTTGCTCTTGTGGTCGCGCCTTGACAGGTATTTGACATCGTTCCTCGGCTTGTGCTTTTAGCCGTCCTTGTTCTCGACCTTCTCCGGGCAGTCGGCGACGAAGTGTCCCGTCTTGCCGCACTGGAAGCAGGTCCTCGTGTTCCTCCTCATGTTCACTCAGTTCTCGTGTAGCCTCTCGAACCGTCTCGTTGGGAGCGCCAGCTCGTCCTCTCCAAGCACATCGAACTCCTCATCTGGTATAGACATCAAAGAGGAAAAAGAGAACATCCTGGTGGATGGGTTAGTGTTAGCTTTTCCTTTTGAACCACCAACGAGGGCAAGACTAAGGGAATCAGTCGGACCCTCGAGCTTGGCAGTCATGCCCTTATCCACCTCAGCCAACTTGAGCTTCGAGAACAGCTCGTTCACTGTCAGAGTGTCATACTTCTCCGACTCCACAATGGCCTCGAACTTTCCGCCCCATATTGTACAATCCAAAGAGTGTAAGAGCTTGACAGCTCTATCATGATCATCGTACGGGAGCACGTCCACAATGACCTCATGTTGTTCACAACCACCGTGAACCTCTGAAACAAGGCATTGACGGAATCACCGGGGAGATGAGTGAAGTTCTCGTACTCTCTTCGGTAGGTCGCATACATCCGTGCCTGAACCTGGGCATTCCCAACATGAGCCTCGTTCAGCACCGTCCAAATTCTACAAGCCAAGTGCTCGGTGTGCACCCGATCGAACTCAGGCTGACACAAAGCACGAAACAAGTAGTCGACCACCTTATTGTTGGCGTCGAATCTGTCCCTCGATCCTGGAGCGAGGAAATCCATCGGTCCGGACATAGCCTGTGTCCACCGTGACATCCCAAAGGATCTGACCCTTTCCGCGGAGGAACACACCCATCCGCTTACTCCACATCTGGAAGTTCTTGCCATCGAAGTGTGGAGGACCCGAACCCCGTTCCTGGTACACCATCCTTGGATCTTAGACTGGTTAGAGTCAACAAAGACCCGAACCGGCTCTGATACCACTTGAAGGACCGATTAGGCGACCAGAGAGGGAGGAAGTGAATGGGAGCCGATAAAAATTCTTCTCGAAGGAGATTGAAACTCCGACAAGATGAACTCGCTCGGTCGGACCCCCAAAATCACACGCTCCGCACTTCTACCTTCTGTTTGCCAAAACCACGTAGCCACTGGAGTGCTACTGGTCCTAGGAACAAACTCTAACAACAACCTCAACACACACGCACCCACGACAGTGGAAACAACTCGAAAGCCAGCTGTCCATAGGGGGCGGTTAGACCGGGTATAGGGGGCGGTTAGACCGCCTCCACCAGGCAACCAAGAAATCCTCTGAAACACCTCTTCCGAGCACCAAAACTCACCACGGTTTCACCAACATAGATCTCTGGTCAAGGCCATGATAGCTACCAGAAAATCTTGGCGAAAACCAAAACTCCACCCAAGGGCCTAGGGGCGGTTAGACCGGCTATCAGGGCGGTCTAACCTCCTGTACCCAGCAACGAACTTTAAACAATAACTCCTAGCAAACGGCATGAGAATGACCCGAAATTTCACCCAGACGCTCCTCTGATCAAGGCGAACAAACTCACAGAGGAAAATCCGGCGAAACAAAACTTTGACCTGGAAAAGCCCAGGGCGGTTAGACTGCCCCCTCCAGGCGGTTAGACCGCCTCTCCCAGAAAAACAGCCCGCCGGTCAAACCCTAACTTCCTCGCACCCGATCTCTCGAATCACTCCACGGATTGTAGCGAAACTTCGAGATTAGCAGGGTTACCTCCTGGGCAACCTCTACCTCAAAGGAATCGACCCGAAACGCTCACAATCAAGAGGAATCGAAGAAATCGCTTCTCTAGGTCAAGAACTCGCCCAACTCGAAAAACCACCAAATCGAGTCCGATTCAAGAGAGATTTGGGGGCAAAGTCACCAGCCAAAGAGACACAAGATCCTCATACGTGACACCCACCAAAAACCCCAAGAAATCATTCTCAAAACACCGCCAACAAAGAGATCCGAAAATCAACACAAAAGAGGACGGGAAAACCACCTTGAGGAACTACGTCGAACCATCTATACATACCATGAAGGTTCGTACAAGGTCTAGCTTGCCACCCAAACATCCATCCCTCTCTCTAGATCTCACATGAAGCTCTCAATCTAGTCCTAGGAAAAACTAGGGAAAATGGAGAACGAAAATGGAAAAACAAATGAGCTAGGGTTCAAAGAGTTGGCTGCCATCCATCCACTCAATGAGTATATATGGAGGCACCCAAAAGACTAAACTACCCTCACCTAATAACTAGGGATACAAGCCCCTCAAGGGCGGATTTGGAAGTCTTCGGAATTTCTTCATCGGACGGATGCCCGGCGACCGCAACCTGCCTAGCCTCGACGCAAGCCTTGCGATCCTGACGCGTGTCCTCCGCTTCGAAGCATCTCGGCGTCGGCGGTCAGGGTGGTCAGACCGCCCCCCTGGGCGGTTAGACCGGCCCTGGCAATCTGACCGGCCCCAGGCGTTCTGACCGCCCCTCCTGGGCGGTTCAACCGGCCTGGGTGGCCGCACCTCCTCGTCAAGTCTTCGGCCTCGGTTTTGTGGCTCAACCGAGTAACCCAGTGGTTTTCTGGTGAACCACTGCAAACCCCGCGAACTCGGTGTAGCCTCCGCCAATCTCCACTCATGACTCGGCTCCCACGTAGTTCCGGCTCGACCTTGGTTTTGAGGCTCTACCAAGAAACCGTCCACGACTTCATCTTGCTTGTTCATACCACCATGTTGCCCGCACTTGACCCCACCGGCCACCGGTCCCTCGAACGAAGCCTACTTGTCTTCTCCACACCTGGAGGCCTCACCGGCAACGACCTTTCGCGCTTGTTCTTCACCTGCACCAACACGAGTCAAGCCGCAACCTGCACCTGCAATACTTAGCCAAGAATCAGTCCACACCACGTTGTCAATCACTCATCACACAAGGAAGCGACCATCCACCGGTCCTCGAACCACACATGGTCCTCAATCCTACACACTAGCAAAGCAATACATGGAAGTACTCATGGATGATGGAAAAAGTGAATCAACGATGAGCGATTTTGACGACATGTGGTACACGGGAGATAAAGAAAGCAACATACAAGACTTTGAAGATGAAGATTTGGTTGATAAAGAAAACTAGATGAATGCATACATAGTTGAAGGATTACGTCTTCCACATGACGAGTTGAAGAAATTGCACGATGGTGATGAAGAGGCAACTACACTTGTTGAGATTGATTTGACTTCAACACCACTAGATGAACCAAATATCACTCTTGTCAAGGAAGCTCCGAGGAAAAGGTACACGCTGAAATCTCCAGATATTATTGGTAGTAATGATGAAATGTTCAAATATTCATGTTGGACCAATAGTATGAATAATAATTTAAAGTCTATGCCTTGTTCCAATAATGATCATGTTGATAGGCTAGGTTTTCTTGAGAATGAAAAAGAGGAAACATTTATGTTTGAACCAATTAATCTCACACCTAAAGAACCTTTGCCTAATGATGAGCCAAGTTCTATGCATGAAACATATGCTTCTGTTGTTTACACCTTGACTTGTTGCTACAATTCGCACGTGGTGTTAATTATGGACGCGTATGTTTACAATAAGTTTTGTAAATCTTGATCATGCTTTGCGCTTGGTCAAGCTAATGACCATAAAGAAGCACATGTCGGGAGAAGGCCCAATTTTCACTAACCATGTAGACAAGGCTCGAATATTAAAAGAGAAGTCATGCCTAATGAGTTGCAAGATAAATCATCAACCTGTCCAAATCCCGCGATGGATGCTGCTGCCTTCATCAATTTGAGAGAAGTTCAGAGGTGAACAAATGAAGAAAATGAGATATTCAGAAGCTCCGTCAAGTTTTCATTCCAACACATCAAGAACCAACAAGTTTGAAGACCCGTGCAAGGAGTTATGGAGAAAACATTAGCATTGCGCGTTCTGAAATTTCAGGACAGATTTCATTATCGAAGTAAAACAGACGTAACTCTCTTGTCCGGAGTCCAATTTGGGCAAATAAAGAATCATTGGAAAGGAAATTTTGTGCATTGTGCAATGGAGTAGAGATTGGGTATACTTTCTATTATGGACATTAAAGAAAAATTCATGGAGTGGAAGCAACACAGAATGGTTATAAAGGAGATAGCGATGAAGTAAAAGGATGCCTTGGGCAAGCCTTCTATAAGTGATCAAGCACAACATGGAAAGTAAATTAAAGCTTCATTGGTACCTTTTCTTCTTGCATGAAGGCATGTAGGGCCATGGCTATTCAACGAAAAAAGTATGTGAGAAAGTCGAGCTCTGTGACTTTAAATGAAGCGCTTTTCGGGAGGCAACCCGTTTCTTTTTGTTTTTATTCCTTTCTTAGAGAGAATAAAGAATGGCACCATCTTTGTGGTTATTAATCTAAGTTTAGTTTTCCCTTTTAGAACCACCATCATGTTCATGCTCATATTTATTTATTTGCATGCATTGCATTTTGTTATCAACGTGATTTGCTTTGCGTATACATGTTTTGCACATAGTAGGCTTGCTTGTTTTATATACTTAATGATGTATGCTTCAGTTTCCATGTTAATGCTTCATAGGGCCTTATGAGTATTTTCCTTTTGTGATCTTGTGTAAACGTGGTGTTTAAACATGATTGCGGACCATCATCGTTAAGTTCGATAAACCTTGCTAGCTTTTCATATGTTTTCATGTTGCATTGGTTAATTTATAAGCTTTGCAATGTGCTTTTTTCTTGTGCTATAATAGTTATTGATCTAGGGATAGACATGGTGTTTTAACCCTAGATTTATCAACCTTTATGACTATGGAGAAATTCAGCAACCTAGTTGTAAACATGGTGTTTAGAACTTGGTGAAAACATTGTCTTCGTTTATATGCTTTCCTATCATTTGCATACACACCTTGCACCACGTACACTCATTAGATTTTTATTTCTAATTAGACTAAGTATGCCACAATTTGAGAGTCCTAGGAAACATTGTTGGATTGTTGGCAATGCTATCTACTCCCAACCGTCACCTTGGGGGTAGAATGTGTGCTTAAAACGTCTTGCAGGCAAGATAGAGACTCTCACTACAAGGAAATTGAAGGATGGCTAAAATAAAAATACTTTGTCTTCTTCTTCCATGCCTAGAAAAATGCTAAGCATAGGGGAGACCCTGAATCTTCAGCACAGAGTGCAACATGATGCTCTAGAAGATAGAATGATCAAGATCATTAACGTCTCCGGGTCAATGCGCAAGAAGCCACCGATCTCATCAAAATTCTGCGTGGTCTCGAAGGGAAAACACTGAATATTTTTGGATACTTAGAAGCACCATGAAGTTATGATTCCAACAAATCAAGAATCAAGACAGTCGGAGGTTCCTACAAGAGGTTATGCTCGAATCACCGAGTGCAACACGTCCTGAAATCAGTTTTGGACAGCACACAGTGCTGAAGTAAAATGGACATAGCTCCCTTGTTTGAACTCTGTTTTTGATGAATGACCACACGTTGGAAAGGTAATTTCATAAACTTTTAAATAGAGCTATATCTCAATATATGTTCTGTTCTGGACAGATGGGAAATCCATGAAAAAAGACACAGCAAGGAGATGATGAGAACAAGAAAGAGGGGATGGTGATGACAACATTGAAGGGAAGGTCGACCAATGACTCCATTAAGCATACAAGATCAAATTCAGAAGTTCAGGAGAATTGATAAATCAAGACAAAAGCAAAAGCCACATCGATATATGGAGATGTCGGAAGAAGGCAACGAAGAACTACAAAAGATGGTAACACCTCCATGGACCTTCAATTTTCCGAATATAAATGCTTGTAAGTATGTCTTCAACCTTATTAGGTGCAACATTTTGTTTTTCTCTTCCAACAATAACATGGCTACTAGGAGGACAACCTAGGTTTCTTTTTATTTTCAATAGATGGAAACCATGTGTTCACCTCGATGTTTTATATTGCCTATGCTTACGAAAAGATGATGAAAGTTGCCGCTTTGTTTTACCTACATGAAGTTATACATGTCTTGGCTAATTGCTCTAGATAATACGATCTAAAATTAATTTAAATACCCGCTCTTTTATTTGTGGAGGTGAAATGACTATGCTCTAGATCCACATACATATCTTTACTCTTTGATTTAAGTTTATGGATAGCCGGATAACTTGTTGTTGTTATGAAAACTTAACTTTTATACTATCTACATATTTGTGATGCTCTTGCAAAGTTCTACCTACCAAAGCCATATAAATATATGTTCTATGATAACAAAACTCGTAGATTGCAAACATGTGTTTTGATGAGTTGGATTAGGATTGATTTCTATGGTTCGAGACTAAGAAGCTGGTCATTACTTTGTGTAACTTTTCATACTAGATTTTTGTCCATGCATTATGGGTTTTCACATCGAAAATTTCACAAACTTCGCTGGGCATCCACCCTAAACCAAAAAACATCTTTTTGTGATCACCTCCTTGTCCACAACCCAATTTGAGTATGGAGCAAAATTCTCGATGGAGATTCAAATATTCCGCAAGATTATAGAATTTATACTTACTTTAGCAGTCATTTCCCCTCTCTTTTATGCTCGAGGACGAGCATCGTTCAAGCATGGGGAAGGAGTCATGACATCATCTCTGACAAACGCTATGTGAGTATTATGTTGCAAAAGTTCTGAGGAGCAAAAGAAAAAATGAAAAAAAATATGATGAGAAGAAAAGAAAGTAAGAAAAAAGGAAGAAGAAAGAAAAAAAGAAAGAGAAAAAAATGAGAAGGAAATAAAATAAAAGTAAGAAAAATAATAAAGATGCTCCTCGGTTCTTTTTGCTTCATAAGTTCTCAAGTGTCTTGATGACAAATCCATACTCAAACCTTCCAACCATGTGCAATCCGATAACAAGGACTTCACTCGTGCCTCGGGATCATCCATTTGCCATGTGCACATGGCCACCCTTCTAAATGTGTGTGTTCCATCTCTCTCTCCTTCCAACATTTATTTTTCATGGCCTTTTTGACGAGTCTCGGTAATTCCAATAGATCTCTCTCTTAATTTGACAATATTTCGGATGTATGTTTTGCTAGGATTGTTTTTAACCTTCCAAGCTCCACATAAGCCTTCCACTATCACATATGAGTAGAATAGGTTGAAAATAATCTAGTATAGGCTTGAGTGACTTGATGAGATGAGTGTTTCCATGAGCTTTTGCAAGAGATTTTCACTTATGTTGGATATGCATCTTTTTGAAAATTCTTCCATGGAACATGGTAATCGTTTGAAGTTCACTTAAGTTTGAGAGCATCATGTTTATTAAATGTGGCTTGTTCTTTTTTGTTAGTCTATCTTCCATAATGAAAAATAAGTCGGTCACAACTTGAACTTTAAAAATGAATTCTTAAGAGAGAGCAATGTGCCTCGTCATGAATGACTAAGTGCAGGGACAACATTGGAAGGCAACATTGATTTCCCTTTTAAGCGAGGATTACTTACTAGAGGACGAGCAAGGTTAAGCATGGGGGAGATGTTGATGGTGAATTTCCGTCAACCTAGAGTACTTGTTATGCATTGGTTTCGATTATGATTTGCAACTAACCCGCCACTAGGCACACTAATGATAAACAAGTTCAACTTCATATGTGCATTTGAAAGTATTGTGCTTTTGCAGGAAAACATGGACAAAAGGGACGGAGTCACAACAAGTTCAAAGGAGCAAATGAGGAGTTCCGTTCGTGTTCGAGTGCAAGGAGAAATCACTTCCAAAGGTGGCAAGGACCAAGGTGGTACGACGGATCATCCCCGAGGGCTAAGGCGTAAAGTTCTGACTTCATACAAGAAGACCCCCTATCTTGATCGCGGGGATGACGACCTCAAAATGACACAAATCAAGGGAGAAAAGTCCAAAATGCCAAGATGAGCTGCAGGGAGGAAGATGGGCCCGAACCGACCCAGAAAGGGCTTGGGTCGGCCGGCCCGAACGGGTATCTGGCCCGGTTCGGCCCGCACTTTGACCTAGCTCTGTCTCGGTCTATTTGTAGCTCCCTTGTGCGATGGCCGCCGCATCCAATCATTCTACTGACCTCTATTCACCTGAAACTCGCTGCCACAAGATGAGGGATGAGATTAGATGAGTTCATCGCAAGGATCAATGTCGGTGGAGGGGGAAGGAAGCTAGAGAAGGACTCCAAGCCGCCAGCCTAGGGGTGCTCCCAAGCTTCATCGCCGCCATCTTCATCGACGACATTCTCCGGAGTCTCCATCACCCCTATGTGCTTCAATCTTTGAAAGATGATGGGGTAATGTCTTCGTTCATCCCTAGGGTTAGATGGATACATGCTATGTGATCGCTATTTGATTCATGGTTTCAATCTATTGCCTTCATGTTGATGATGCTTTGACGATTAAGGTTAGCTACTGTGTTATCGGGCGTATGATATCCACTACTCCCATAGATGCCATCAACATACCGTGTCCATCGTAGGTCTAGTCACGATTACCTCCGCGTAGTGATAGTACGGGGGGAGGGAAAGGGCGAAACCGTGGTCACAACCCCCGGTAGATTGGTTTACCACTCTCATGTAGTAGATGCATATCCTTGATATCCTAGATCCTAGGGAGGGAACACTTATCTTTCTTAATCACTCTCTTGTACCAACCTTTGCCATCTAGCTTAATCTTAGACCAACATAGATTAGATTGCTTTTACTTTAAGTTTAATCCTCTCTTTAGAGGTTTCCCTAGTCAACTAGATTAGTGCTTGGTTAAGCGCTAGCAATCCCCTTGCTCCGTGGATTGACAAACCTTGGGATCTCCCGTAGGTGAAGAAGGGCATAGGTGACTTGTACGCTTGCGAGTCCAATTGAAATGTTAAACGAGTTTTTACCATCAACAGTAACCCATCAGAGCATACTCGAAAAAGGTATGGTTCATCCCACAGTTGATGGCAACTCTCGTAAATAAGCTTTTTCTTGTCGGCTCTTGGTCGTCCATACCCTACAACCATAAAATTAGCAATATCTGTGTACCAGGGGTGTGACCGGGCGATCCGATAGAGCATGTCATCTCTCATTGCATCATTAATGGGTAGCTCTTGTGGTTTATCAAAATACATTCTAAACAAATGATCGGCAACAGACTTTTCTACTCCCCTCTTATCTTTTATTTCTAAATCAAATTCTTGGAGAAGAAGAATTCATCTTATTAATCTAGGTTTAGCATCTTTCTTATTGAGCAAATATTTTAAAGAAGCATGATCAGTGTAAACAATAACTTTTGCTCCTACTAAGTAAGATCTAAACTTGTCAATGGCATAAACAACAGCTAGCAATTCTTTTTTCGGTTGTGGCGTAATTGAGTTGAGGTCCTGTCAAAGTTTTACTAGCATAAGCAATGGCATGATATTTCTTGTCCTTTCTTTTCCCCAAATCAGCCCCCACAACATAATCAATTGCATCACACATAATTTCAGAAGTGTGAGACATGGGTACCCCTGGGTCCCCACCGACTAGGCTCACGGCCGTCCCCGACAAGTGGGCCCGGCCTACAAGAAGACTCGCCGGCCTGTCAGTGGGCCCAACTGACCTAGTTGGCGGCCCACACGACCACATGAAGCCCTTCCAGAAGATTTCCCAGACGACCTAGTTCATCACGACCTCAAGACTTGGCGTACAAGACAAGACTTCAGTGGACTTCGCCCAAAGTAGATCGACGAGATATGGCAAGATGTGTAACGTAGACTTAGGTCTCCTGGTCGTAACCGACCAGGAGTATGGGAACCGACCTCATCCGCTGGCCAATATAAGGCGGACGAGGCGACCCTTGTAACACCTGACCAATCCTCAAGCAAACTACACCGACAACTGGACGCAGGGTATTACTCTCCGGAGGCCCGAACCAGTATAAACTCGTCGTGTTCTCTGTGTTCTACGTACTCGTGTGCGACCTTCGAGTTCTTAGCATTAGACTCCTCCTCGCCGAACAAATAAACCACAGGGATTAACACCCCCGTGGGTTGTTCAGATCTCACCATCTGACAGTTGGCGCGCAAGGTAGGGGGAGAGTCGAGGTTCTTCGTGCAACTCGATGGCTTCGACCAACGGCGTCATCTTCCCAGAGAGCATGGCGGACATCCTCACCAACCCCGTCGACATCTGCTTTGGCTCGATGCCAGCAACATCCACCGCTCCAGCCGCCTGCCTCGTCATCGAAGGCAACGCGGTCACCACCAACCAACAGATCGAAATAGATCTGTCGAAGAAGATCCACCCACCCACTCCTAGCGACCTGATCGACGGGATCGATCGTGTCGAGTGCATGCTCTCTGATACAATCAAAGTCTGTGAGCACGTCAAGCACCCTCACACGACTCCTTCGACCTCTAGCATGCCTCTTGGCTTGCGCAACGCCGCTCACATAGCATCACGCTACATGAAACGCAAGATCCAGATCGAATCTGGACTCAACTCTCAAGATTGTGGAAGCCGCGGGAATCACCTCGACGAACCTTGCCCTATCCACGAGAAGTCCAAACACACCGCACGCTAGTGTCGTGTCCTCAAGAAGTTTCTCCGACCTCTTACTGCGGCCCACCGCCGTCGGTTGAACCAAGAGTCGTCTCTGAACCGCCTTGTGTTCCAGGTCGCCCACACAACGATCTCCCCGAACTATCGGGGAGAAGAGTTTGAAACCCTAGATCGTCAGATCTTGGCCGTCTCTGCGGATGTACCACCACAAGATGGAGAAACAGACGAGCAACACCAACAACGTGAGAACGCTAATGCTGCCAGAGCCGTCTGACGACAACAAGAGCTCGCTGCTGCTGCCCCACGTGTAGGCCAACAACCGGCTAATGCTAGACAAGTCAACACCAACGCCAGGCAACAAACACCTGTGGCACCAGCTGCCCCGCGGCAGCGACGCCAAGATGATCCACCTCATGCCAACAGACTGCGTGCGCAAGACCTCCTCAGGGACTTCGAGCGCGACGGACTCAAAGTTTACAATTCACCACAAACGAACATAGGAGCCGCTCTTGCCGCTATGAATCACCTCGATGATTCCCCAATGGTCCAACGCCTCCAAGCCAACGTCTGCGTCGCAGCTGCTCAGATCGAAGAAAGAGGTCCTGGATACAACAGATGCGCAGCAAGTTCCTACTATAGAAGCAGATCGGAGCGTCCTTGCCAGCGACGTCGTATCCAGGGTCCCCTCGACCCGGTGGCTGAACAAGGTCGGGGCAAAAACGAAGTAGCACAGCCGGTCAACCCAGCTGCTAATGCCGCAACAAACGCTCCAGCCAACCCTGTGGCTAATGCCCTAACAAACGACCCGGCCAATCCCGGTGGTAACGTCGTCAACAACGCCACGATGCTCTTCTATTTTTCTTTTCTTCTCTTCTTTGGATCATCGCACCGGCCATCTTGCCCGCCATGATGCTCGGATACTACTCATGAGTGCATCGTCGATGCCCTCTGAATTTTTCATCGTCATTTCAATCTATTGGAAGTCTGCTTCCTATAGGTCGTCACTCGACCACTCTTCGTTCGGCAAGACTTCAAACAGGTCGGCTGCTAAGCTGAACTCGTTCTGTTTTTCTTTTTTGGACCGACGTACATGCTATTCGACCTGTCGATAGCTCTACGACTTCGTCATGACCTTTCTAAGGTCGCTGCGCATACACCTCGCTCGGGGGCTTGTGAGACATGGGTACCCCTGGGTCTCCACCGACCAGGCTCACGGTCGTCCCCGACAAGTGGGCCCGACCTACAAGAAGACTCGCCAACCTGTCAATGGGCCCAACCGACCTAGTTGGCGGCCCACACGACCTCATGAAGACCTTCCAGAAGATTCCCCAGATGACCTAATTTATCACGACCTCAAGACTTGGCGTACAAGACAAGACCTCGGTGGACTTCGCCCAAAGCAGATCGACAGGATATGGCAAGATGTGTAACATAGACTTAGGTCTCTGGTCGTAACCGACCAGGAGTCTGGGAACTGGCCTCATCCACTGGCCAATATAAGGCGGACGAGGCGACCCTTGTAACACCTGACCAATCCTCAAGCAATCTACACCGACAACTAGACGTGGGGTATTACTCTCCGGAGGCACGAACCAGTATAAACTCACCGTGTTCTCTGTGTTCTGCGTACTCGTGTGCGACCTTCGAGTTCTTAGCCTTAGACTCCTCCTCACCGAACAAATAAACCGCAGGGATTAACACCCCCGTGGGATGTTCAGATCTCACCATCTGAGAAGAAGGTAAAGACCAATCAGTGGGTTGTATAATGGGTACAGAAATAATAGCATTTTTCAGAGTTTCAAAGGATTTAAGACAAGCATCATCAAAGTCAAAAGGAACATCTTTAGAAAGCAAGTTTGTAAGAGGTCTAGCAATATGAGAAAAATCTTTAATAAACCTTTGAAGGACTGATTAGGCGACCAGAGAGGGGGGGAGTGAATGGGAGCCGATAAAATTCTTCTCAAAGGAGATCGCAACTCCAACAAGACGAATTCGGTCCGACGCCCAAAATCACACGCTCAACCTTCCGTTTGCCAAAACCACGTAGCCACTGAAGTGCTACTGGACCTAGGAACAAACACTACCAGCAGCCTCAACTCCTACACGCACACGGCAGTGGAAACAACTCGGGACCCGGTTGTCTGGAGGGGGCGGTCAGACCGGGTATGGGGGCGGTTAGACTGCCTCCACCTGGTGACCATGAATTCCTCCAAAACTCCTCTTCCGAACACCAAAACACTTCACAGTTTCACCAGCAGAAATCTCTGATCAAGACCAAGCTGGCTATCAGGAAATCTTGGTGAAAACCAAAACTTCACCCAGGGGCCTAGGGGCAGTTAGACCGGCTACCAGGGGCGGTCTAACCTCCCGTACCCAGCAAAGAACTCCGAGCAAGAACTCCTAGCAAACAGCGCCGAAACAAACTAAGATTTCACCTGAACGCTCCTCTGATCAAGGCGAACAAACTCACAGAGGAAAATCCGGCAAAATCAAAACCTTCACCTGGATGACCCAGGGCAGTTAGACCGCCCCCCTAGGCGGTTAGACCGCCCACCCAAAAAACCTGGCCGTGGGTCAACCCTCAACTTCCCATCGTCCGATCCCCCGAATCACCCCACGGATTGCAGCGAAACTTCGGGGATGGTTGGGTTACCTCCTAGGCAACCTCTTCCTCAAAGGAATCGACCCAAAACAATCACAATCAAAGGGAATCGCGGATTTAGGCCCTCTAGGTCAAGAACTCGAGCAACTCGAAAAACCACCAAATCGAGACCGATTCAAGGGGTTCTTGGGGCAAGGTTACCAGCCAAAGAGGCACAAGGTCCTCATACGTGACACCCAACAAGAATCCTGCAAGAAATCGTCCTCAAAACTCTGCCACAAAAATCACAACAAAGAGCTCCGAAAATCACGAAAAAGAAGGACGGGAAAGGCAACACCAATCCTTGAGGAACCACGCCGAATCATCTATACATACCATGAAGGTTCATACAAAGTCTAGCTTGCCACCCATACATCCATCCCTCTCTCTAGATCTCACATGAAGCACTCAAGCTAGTCATAGGAAAAACTAGAGGAAAATAAGAACGAAAATGGGAAAACAAAATGAGCTAGGGTTCCAAGAGTTGGCTGCCATCCATCCCCTCAAGAGTATATATGGACGCACCCAAAAGACCAAATGAGGACCATGTGTGGTTCAAGGACCGGTGGATGGTCGCTTCCTTATGTGATGAGTGATTGACAACGTTGTGTGGACCGATTCTTGGCTAAGTATTGCGAGGTGCGAGGTTGCGGCTTGACTCGTGTTGGTGCGGGTGAAGAACAAGCGCGAAAGGTCGTCGCCGGTGAGGCCTCCGGGTGTGGAGAAGACAAGTAGGCTTTGTTCGAGGGACCGGTGGCCGGCGGGGGTCAAGTGCGGGCCGCATGGTGGCATGAACGAAGCAAGATGAAGTCGTGGACGGTTTCTTGGTTGAGCCTCAAAACCAAGGTCGAGCCGGGACTACGTGGGAGCCAAGTCATGAGTGGAGATTGGCGGAGGCTACACCGAGTTCGCGGGGTTTCCGGTGGTTCACCGAAAAACCACCGGGTTCCTTGGTTGATCCACAAAGCCAAGACCGGAGAACCGAAGACGGAGGTGCGGCGGCACCCGGACCGGCTCGACCGGTGGGGACCGGTCCCGGCCGGTGAGGAGCACCGGTCTGACCGGTGTGCGACGACGCAGTCCGGAATCTTCGAAGCGGAGGACACGCGTCGGGATCGCATGGCTTGCGTCGAGGCTACGCAGGGTGCGGTCGCCGGGCATCCGTCCGATGGTGAAGACATCAAGAATTCCAAATCCGCCCTTGAGGGGCTTGTATCCCTAGTTAGTAGAGAAGGGCATTTTAGACATTCGGTTGCCTCCATATAACCCAAGAGGTGAGAGGATGGCAGCCAACTCTTGGAACCCTAGCTCATTTGTTTTCCTATTTTCCACCTATTTTCCTTAGGTTTTCTCTAGGACTAGCAAGAGAGCTTCACGGAGAGATCTTGTAGAGAGGGATGGATGATCGGGCGGCTTGCTAGACCTTGTACGAACCTTTGTTTCATGTATAGATGATTCGGCGTGGTTCCTCAAGGTTTGGATGTGTTTTTCCCGTTGTTCTTGGTGGTGATTTTCGGAGCCCTTTCTCGGTGATTTCTTTGGGGTGTTTTCGGGGCTTTTCTCTTGGGGATTTGATGGGGGAAATTTGTGGGAATCCTTCGTGGTTCTTTGGGCTGTGATTCCCCTCCCAAATCCGTGAGTAAAAGTGCTCGATTTTGGGGTTTCTTGAGTTCTTGGGTTGGAAGTGTTTTCAGCGGGATTTCTTCGATTCCTCCTTTTTGGACGAGAATTGGTGGGATTGAACTTAGCTATGGACTCCAAATGAGGTGTTCCTGATATCCCCAAAGTCTTGTTCAAGTCCGTGGAGTGATTTGGGAGATCGAGATTTGGATTTGGGGGAGCTGACCCGCGGGTCTTGCTCATCCCGAGTCGCCCGAGCTACACCGGTCCGACCGGTGCTCTTGACCGGTCGACCGGTGCAACCCTCTCGTGGGATTTTGCTCGGGTGAACGTCTTGGTGTGTTCGTTGTTGTCCCGTGGTGTCGTTGTTTCGAGTTTGGGTCCGTTTGGTGGTCGGTTGGCTCTGTTTGGTGTCTTGGGGGCTTTCGGTCGCCATCGGTCCGACCGTGTGTCTCACCGGTCGACCGGTGTAGAGCCACTTAGTGGAAGTTGCTCGGGTTCACCTGCGGGGACCGGTCGGCCGGTGGTGCTCACCGGTCCCGACCGGTGTGGGTCTGTAGACTCGAGGTTTGGTTTTTCCTCTGCGTTTCTCGGGTCGGAAGGTGGTGTGTTGGTTCCTAGGTCCGGTGGCACTCCGGTGGCTACGTGGGCTTGGCCAACCCCCGGTAGTGAGTCGGAGACGTGTGTTGGAAGCCGCGTTCGTCTTGTTGGAGTTTTCATCTCCTACGAGAAGAATTTTTATCGGCTCCCATTCACCCCCCCTCTCCGGTTCGCCGTATCGGTCCTTCAAGTGGTATCGAGCCGGTTCGGGTCTTTGTTGACTCTAACCGCCCTAAGATCCAAGGATGGCGTACCGAGAACGGGGTTCGGGTCCTCCACACTTCGATGGCAAGAACTACCGGATGTGGAGCAAGCGGATGGGTGCGTTCCTCCGCGGAAAGGGTCGGCTTCTTTGGGATGTCACGGTGGACACGAGGCTATGTCCGGCCGGTTGATTTCCTCGCTCCGGGATCGAGGGGACGGCTTCGACGCCAACAATAAGGCGGTCGACTACTTGTTTCGTGCTTTGTGTCAGCCTGAGTTCGATCGGGTGCACACCGAGCACTTGGCTTGTAGGATTTGGGCGGTGTTGAAGGAGGCTCATGTTGGGAACGCCCAGGTTCAGGCACGGATGTATGCGACCTACCGGAGAGAGTACGAGAACTTCACTCATCTCCTCGGTGAGTCCATCGATGCCTTGTTTCAGAGGTTCACGGTGGTTGTGAACAACATGAGGGCCAATGTGGACGTGCTCCCGTACGATGATCATGATAGAGCGGTCAAGCTCTTACACTCTTTGGATCGTACGATTTGGGGCGGAAAGTTCGAGGCCATTGTGGAGTCGGAGAAGTATGACACTCGACCGTGAACGAGCCGTTCTCGAAGCTCAAGTCGGCTGAGGTGGATAGGGGCATGACTGCCAAGCTCGAGGGTCCGACTGACTCCCATAGTCTCGCCCTCGTTGGTGGTTCCAAAGGAAAGGCTAACTCTAACCCATCCACCAGGATGTTCTCTTTCTCCTCTTTGATGTCTATGCCAGATGAGGAGTTCGACGAGCTTGGAGAGGACGAGCTGGCGCTCCTGACGAGGCGGTTCGAGAGGCTGCACGAGAACCGCGTGAACAGGAGGAGGAGGAACACGAGGACATGCTTCAAGTGCGGCAAGACTGGACACTATTTCGCTGAGTGTCCAAAGGTGATCAGCCACGACAAGCACAAGTCCAAGGACAAGAAGAAGAAGTCCAGGAAGAAGGATCATGGACATGAGAAGAAGACGCGGTCTCGAGAGAAGATGAAGAGATCGAGCGACATCGAGTCTGATTCCGAGGACACGTCTTCAAGCTCGAGTGATGAAGACGAAGAGGATGACAAGAAGAGGAAGAAGAAGAAGAACATCGGCAAGTATCTCAACGGCCTTTGTGTGACGGGCCTAAGCCTCAAGGACGACTTCGCACCATGGCTCGCGGTTCGAGCGACAAAAGAAGACAGAAGGACGCCTCGGACTTGGATTCCGAGGATGAGGTATGTGATGAGCTCTCCTCTTTGCGCAAGGAGAATGAGGAGTTGGTTGACTTGCTTGATAATCGCGATCACATGCTTAGAGAGGCTAAGAAGCTTAGGAAGGAGCTTAGATCTTCACTCGAGGATACTAGGACTAGAGTGGGTGAGCTAGAGACACGGGTGCTTGATAGCAAGCTTGAGATTGATTCCCTTAAGGCTAGCCCCGTTGTTTCGGATGAGAACGATTGTCTTGATTGCTCTCGTTTTCCGGGCCGACTTGATCGATCTTAGGGAGAAGTATGCCTCCAAGTGTGAGGAACTAGATGTGCTTAGGGTTGAGTTGGCTGAGCTACAATCAAGACCCACTTTGCTTGGTGCTTGCACTTCTTGCCCTAGTTTGCATGAGAAAATTGCTTGAGCTCCGTTCTCGCATTGTTTCGCTTGAGGCTGATTTGAAAGTGCCTATTCCCACTTCTTGCTCTACATGTGAGTTGCATGCTATGAAGAATTTGGATCTTGCAAAATGTGTTGGTCGCTTGCAAGATGAGAATGATAAGTTGCGTGAAGCGCTGAGTTGGTTGTCGAGTCAAGAACCTCAGCTTGGTATGATGATTGCTAGCTGTAAGCGCTTTGACGGTTGGGCTTTGGGATTGGATAAGGTTGGTGAGGGCAGTGGTGAGAGAGAAAGAAAATTTGCGAATGTTTCAGTTCCACCACAACCCACACCCAAAGACAAGTTTGCATGCAAGCCAAACCAACCAAGAGAAAAACCGAGTGAAAAGGCAAGTGAAACGCCTAGTGAGAAACCAAGTGAGAAGCCTTGTGAAGAGCCTCATCCCAAGCCTAAGCCCAGATCGATCCGTTTCCATTGTGAGTTTTGTGGAAAGGATGGTCACAAGAGAGCGTTTTGCTTCAAGAGGAAGCGTGAGGAGAGAATGGCGAAGGAGTGGGCTAACAAGGACAAGTACCACCCTTTCGATGGTGTACTTGAGCCTCGTGTGCAGTTGCCAAGGGCCAAGGCGAGTGTGAGGTCGGTTCGGGCTTGGGGAGAGCGGAAGGCGTTGGAGGTGCTTCGTTGCCCGTGCTACACCGGTCGGACCGGTGTGGAGCACCGGTCGGACGGTGCGAGCCCGGACGAGCGGCAGTTGGGTTTCGTGCTCGTACAGGTGCGAGGGTTGTTTCTGGAGGTCGTGGTTCTGGTGGTTGGTCTGGAAAGTTTGCTGGAGGCCAGTTTGCTAGGCATTCTCCCCCTCGAGCTCAATACGGGGATGGGAGGAGTCATGGCTTTGAGAAGGAGAGGAGGGATGGTCCACGGGCTTTCTTTCGTGGTTTTGGTCCTCCTCCAGGCAGAGAGGGTTGGTTCCCTCATGGTGGTTACCGTAGTGGTGTTCGTGGAGGTAGCTTTGGTAGGAAAGATGGGTTGGTTTGTGCTAACCCCACTTTCGAGCAAATGGCTAGGCACTGGTTTCACACGTTTGGAACTAACCCCGGTGTTGAGTCGTTTGCTCGCCCTCGCTCTTGGTTTTGAGTTGCGGGTGGACGGCCCGAGAACATTTGGTTGATATTGGGGGTGGTTCTTCGGCTTCATATCCCGGTGGTGACATGCGGGTGCATCACTTTCGGGGATGGTGGACAAGGATGAGTGAATTGTGAAGAAATGATAAAGGTAAGTGTTTTTGTGACGTTCAAGTGTGTGGCCTTGGTCAAGCCACTTGGTTTTTTTTGCTCCTTTTCTATTTCATGTGCGTAGGGTGAGCTTTGTATGCTCTTTGGCCCTAGTGCATGTGTTTAGGGGGAGCTTGTGAGTTTGGTGCTCCTTTGCTCTTTTGCCGGTGGTGTCGAGCCCTTTTTGCCTCCCCTCGAGGAGCCGGTGGTTTGTGAGTTTTGTGTGGGAGCTCCTTTGTAGCATATGTATAGCTTTCCTTTGTGCATTTCTTGCATTTGGCATGGCATATTTAACATGATGTATAGGCATCCTTGTATCTTAGATTGCATGCATTTTGTATCATATGCATTGGTTAGGAAAAGCTTCTCTCACATACATTGTTCACCATGGAATGAGATATATGTCTTTGTGAGCTTGTTTGGTATGCTTCGGTTAGTTTGGCTTAGCTCTTGATGATCTTGATGAATAATCCATGGTTGATAGCTATGCTTTTGAAAAATGTCACATGTATGCTCTCTCATGTGTAAATGCCTTTACATGCTCTTGACATGTTTTTGTGGCCTTGCTATGCTTAATTTGTGGTTGGATGGCTAGTTTATTGATCATATGGGGCCAAAGGCTCATTTGCCATCATGAATGTTTAGCCCTCTAGATTTATCTTGTGGAGGAGCATAAGTTCCTTTTTGTCGCAAAGACATTTCATGTACCATTTATCAATCTGAAAATGAAATGTAAAATGCTTGGAAAATATGCTCCCATGTCATATGTGCTGAATTTAATTTGCTTTGGGTGCTAAACCGTTGCATGATGCCTACCAATGAGAAGTCTCATACATAGAAGTAGGCACATGGCTCGGTGGCTTTGACATGACATGAGGTGCTTGTGGGTGTTTGTGATGGTCTTATGGTTAGAATAGCTATCCTAGCATGAAGTTTGTGTGGCTTTGCCATTTTGATATGCTTTGATCATGTTTAGGACTTTGCTCATGAGAGGCAAGTTTTTCGCAAAATTGCCAAAATCCATCTTAGCTTTGTCCAATGGTTGTGAAACTTGGTGATCATGTAGTTGAGATCGATACGAAGCCGTCGAGTACCTAACTTGCTCATTTGGACATGTGTAGCATTCTTTGTTGAATTTTGTCTATTTGAGAAGCTCTAGGTTGCATTTTTCGCATTTTTGGCTTGATTCATGCATTGCCAACAAGGGGGAGAAGTTTGAGCTTGAAATGGCTTGCCGGACGCATTTGGAAGGTTTTCGGTGGGTTCGAGCCATTTCGGGCTTCGTTGTACACCGGTCCGACCGGTGAAGAGCACCGGTCCGACCGGTGTGAGTGCTGGTCCCGTACATATGTTAGGCACCGGTCCGACCGGTGGTGATGACCGGTCCGACCGGTGTGAGCCGAAAGTGCTTTGCAGTACCGTCCTGTTTCATGTGGTTTCTTGCATGCATTCGTCCGGGGGAGTTGCATTGGTTCGGGGGAGCTTGCATGTGTGCGGGGGAGCTCTTTGTGAGTTTTCGAGTTTTGTTTCGGTGGTTTGTGCTCTTTGCTTGAGCTTTGCTTTGTCTCGGATGTGTCGAGCCGTTGCCCTTGCCTAAGGGGTCCGAGACCTGTCTTTTTCAAGTGATGTTGCTCTTTGCCTTTGTTTGGCTTTCGATCGCTTGTTGGAGTTACTTTTTGTTCGTTTCTTTTCTTTTTCTTCTCTCTCTTGTTACTTTCGTGTGGGTGTTGTCAATGCACTCATCAAGGGGGAGATTGAGGACCATGTGTGGTTCAAGGACCGGTGGATGGTCGCTTCCTTGTGTGATGAGTGATTGACAACGTTGTGTGGACTGATTCTTGGCTAAGTATTGCGGGTGCGGGTTGCGGCTTGACTCGTGTTGGTGCGGGTGAAGAACAAGCGCGAAAGGTCGTCGCCGGTGAGGCCTCCGGTGTGGAGAAGACAAGTAGGCTTTGTTCGAGGGACCGGTGGCCGGCGGGGGTCAAGTGCGGGCCGCATGGTGGTATGAACGAGCAAGATGAAGTCGTGGACGGTTTGGTTGAGCCTCAAAACCAAGGTCGAGCCGGGACTACGTGGGAGCCAAGTCATGAGTGGAGATTGGCGGAGGCTACACCGAGTTCGCGGGGTTTCCGGTGGTTCACCAGAAAACCACTGGGTTCCTTGGTTGATCCACAAAGCCAAGACCGGAGAACTGAAGACGGAGCTGCAGCAGCGCCAGACCGGTCTGACCGGTGGGTCTGACCGGTCTGACCGGTGGGGACCGGTCTGACCGGTGAGGAGCACCGGTCTGACCGGTGTGCGACGACGCAGTCCGGAATCTTCGAAGTGGAGGACACGCGTCGGGATCGCATGGCTTGCGTCGAGGCTACGCGGGGGTGCGGTCACCGGCATCCGTCCGATGGTGAAGACATCAAGAATTCCAAATCCGCCCTTGAGGGGCTTGTATCCCTAGTTAGTAGAGAAGGGCATTTTAGACATTCGGTTGCCTCCATATAACCCAAGAGGTGAGAGGATGGCAGCCAACTCTTGGAACCCTAGCTCATTTGTTTTCCTATTTTCCACCTATTTTCCTTAGGTTTTCTCTAGGACTAGCAAGAGAGCTTCACGGAGAGATCTTGTAGAGAGGGATGGATGATCGGGCGGCTTGCTAGACCTTGTACGAACCTTTGTTTCATGTACGGATGATTCGGCGTGGTTCCTCAAGGTTTGGATGTGTTTTTCCCGGTTGTTCTTGGTGGTGATTTTCGGAGCCCTTTCTCGGTGATTTCTTTGGGGTGTTTTCGGGGCTTTTCTCTTGGGGATTTGATGGGGGAAATTTGTGGGAATCCTTCGTGGTTCTTTGGGCCGTGATTCCCCTCCTAAATCCGTGAGGAAAAGTGCTCGATTTTGGGGGTTTCTTGAGTTCTTGGGTTGGAAGTGCTTTCGGCGGGATTTCTTCGATTCCTCCTTTTTGGACGAGATTTGGTGGGATTAAACTTGGCTATGGACTCCTCATGAGGTGTTCCTGATATCCCCAAAGTCTTGTTCAAGTCCGTGGAGCGATTCGGGAGATCGAGATTTGGATTTGGGGGAGTTGACCCGCGGGTGCTTTGTTCATCCCGAGTCGCCGAGCTACACCGGTCTGACCGGTGCTCTTGACCGGTCTGACCGGTGCAACCCTCTGTGGGATTTTGCTCGGGTGAACGTCTTGGTGTGTTCGTTGTTGTCCCGTGGTGCTGTTGTTTCGAGTTTGGGTCCGTTTGGTGGTCGGTTGGCCTGTTTGGTGTCTTGGGGGCTTTCAGTCGCCATCGGTCTGACCGGTGTGTCTCACCGGTCTGACCGGTGTAGAGCCACTTAGTGGAAGTTGCTCAGGTTCACCTGCAGGGACCGGTCTGACCGGTGGTGCTCACCGGTCTGACCGGTGTGGGTCTGTTGACTCGAGGTTTGGTTTTTCCGCGGCGTTTCTCGGGTCGGAAGGTGGTGTGTTGGTTCCTAGGTCCGGTGGCACTCCGGTGGCTACGTGGGCTTGGCCAACCCCGGTAGTGAGTCGGAGACGTGTGTTGGAAGCCGCGTTCGTCTTGTTGGAGTTTTCATATCCTACGAGAAGAATTTTTATCGGCTCCCATTCACTCCCCCCCCCTCTCTCGATTCGCCGTATTGGTCCTTCACCAAACTACCCTTACTTAATAACTAGGGATACATGCCCCTCAAGGGCAAATTTGGAAGTCTTCAGATTTTCTCCATCGGACGGATGCCCAGCGACCGCAACCTTGCTTAGCCTTGACGCAAGCCTTGCGATCCCGACGCATGTCCTCCGCTTTGAAGCTTCTCGGCGGCAGCGACCCGGGCGGTCGGATCGGCCCCTCCTGGGCGGTTAGATCGGCCCAGGCCATCTGACCGCTCCTCCAGGACGGTTGAACCAGCCTGGGTGGCCGCACCTCCTCGTCGAGTCTTCGGCCTCGGTTTTGTGGCTCAACCGAGTAACCAGTGGTTTTCTGGTGAACCACTGCAATCCCCGCGAACTCGGTGTAACCTCTGCCAATCGCCACTCATGACTCGGCTCCCACGTAGTCCCGGCTCGACCTTGGTTTTGAGGCTCAACCAAGAAACTATCCACGACTTCGTACCGCTGTTCTTGCCACCATGCGGCCCGCACTTAACACCGCTTGCCACCATACAGCCCGCACTTAACTCCACTTGCCACCGGGTCCCTCGAACCAAGCCTACTTGTCTTCTCCACACCTGGAGGCCTCACGAGTGACGACCTTTCGCGCTTGTTCTTCACCTCCACCAACATCAGTCAAGTCGCGACCTGCACCTGCAATACTTAGCCAAGAGTCAGTCCACACAACGTTATCAATCACTCATCACACCAGGAAGCGACCATCCACCGGTCCTCGAACCACACATGGTCCCCAATCTCCCCCTTGATGAGTGCATTGACAACAAACAAGATTTGGTGACCAAAGAGAAAAAGAAAAAAAGGAATGACTAAAAGAAACTCCAACAAGCGATCGAAAGCCAGAGGAAATGCAAAGAGCAAGATCACTTGATGAAGAGCAAGTCTCGGACCCCTTAGGAAAGGGCAACGGCTCGATACATCTGAGACAAAAACCATGCTCAATCAAGGAGCACAATCCACCAATCCAAAGCTCGAACAACACAAAGAGCTCCCCCTGCACATATGCAAGCTCCCCCTGAGCCAAAGCACACTCCCCCTGAACCAATGCAGTGATGCAACAAGGTGAATGCAACAAAGAGCAAAAACCTGCTCACTCTGCCCAGAGCGGTTAGACCGCCTGCCCTGGGTGGTTAGACCGCCCCTCTATGATCTGACCGCCTGGGGGCGGTTAGACCGCCCCAAGAGACCGGCCCTGCACCAAACTTTTCCAAAACTGCCCGAACCACTTTGAACACCTTACAAATGCTCCCAGGTGCCCAAATCATGCACAAACTTCTCCCTCTTGTTGCCAATGCATGAATCAATGCAAAATGCAAAAAGTTTCAACATATAGCTTCTCAAATATACAAAATTCATCACAAGATTCTACACATGTTCAAATGAGCAAGTTAGATATTCTACAGCTTCGTAATGACATCAACTATATGATCACCAAGTTTTACAACCATTGGACGAAGCTAAGGTAGAATTGAGCTATTTTGCAAAAATTTTCCCCCTCATTAGCAAAGTCCTAAATACGAGCAAAACATGTCAAAATGAAAAAGCCACACAAACTTCATGCTAGGATAACCATTCTAATCATAAGACCATAATAAACACCCACAAGCACCTCATGTCATGTCAAAGCTACCGAGCCATGTGCCTACTTCTATATATGGAACTTCTCATTGGTAGGCGTCATGCAACAGTTTAGCACCCAAAGTAAATTGAAATTTAGCACATACGACATGGGAGCATATTTTCCAAGCAATTTACATTTCATTTTCAGATTCATATTTGGTACATGAAATGTCTTTGCGACAAAAAGGAACTTATGCCCCTCCACAAGATAAAACATGAGGGCTAAACATTCATGATCGCAAATGAGCCTTTGGCCCCATATGATCAAAATAAGCTATCTAACCACAAATTAAGCATAGCCAAGCCACTAGAACATGTCAAGATCATATAAAGGCATTTACTCACAAGAGAGCATACATGTGGCATTTTTCAAAAACATAGTCATCAATCATGGATTATAAATCAAGATCATCAAGAGCTAAGGCAAACTAACCATAGCATAACAAACTAGCTCACATGATAATATATAGCACATCATGGTGAACAATGTATATAGGAGAAGCTTTTCCTAAACAATGCATATGATACAAAATGCATGCAACCTAAGATACAAAGATGCATATACATCATGTTACATATGCCATGCCAAATGCAAGAAATGCATAAAGGAAAGCTATACATATGCTACAAAGGAGATCCCACACACCAACTCAAGAAATCAAACAAATACCAAGCTCCTCTCGCAAACGAGTGAAAGTTGCTTGATCTAGGGGTTTGGTGAAAATATAGGCTGGTTGGTCATGTGTGGGTACATGGATCAAAGTTATCTTCCCTTTCTCTATGTTGTCTCTCAGAAAATGATACCTCACTTCTATGCGCTTGGTTTTGGAATGGAGCACTGGGTTCTTTGCAACACTTATGGCACTGGTGCTATCACATTGAAGTGGAACATGGGTATACTCCTCACCGAAGTCACTCATGGTGTATGTGATCCAAAGGAGCTGAGAGCAACAACTAGCTGCGACAACGTACTCTGCCTCGGTAGTGGATTGAGCAACACTCGACTGTTTGCGGGAATACTAAGACACCAAAGAAGATCCCAAAAACTGGCAAGTCCCAGAAGTGGACTTTCTATCCAACCGACACCCGGCAAAATCCACGTCTGAAAAACCATGAAGCGCCAAAGAAGAAGACGCAAAGTACCAAAGACCGAAGTCGGGAGTGTGCAAGTACCTGAATATGCACTTGACCGCTTGCTGATGCGAAGTCCTTGGAGATGCTTGAAAATGAGCGCACAGACATACCGAGAACTGGATGTCTGGCCTCGTCGCCGTCAAGTAGAGGAGTGACCCGATCATACTTCGGTACTCCTTCTGGTCCACGTGTTCACCATTGAGGACCATGTGTGGTTCAAGGACCGGTGGATGGTCGCTTCCTTGTGTGATGAGTGATTGACAACGTTGTGTGGACTGATTCTTGGCTAAGAATTGCAGGTGCAGGTTGTTGCTTGACTGGTGTTGGTGCAGGTGAAGAACAAGCGTGAAAGGTCGTCAACGGTGAGGCCTCCAGGTGTGGAGAAGACAAGTAGGCTTCGTTCAAGGGACCCGGTTGTTGACGCAAAATCTGCACCCTACGTCAAGCACACAACAAGCCGAACAAGCTGGCTTCACATGCAAAAAGATTCCAAGACGTGCCAGTCAATTTTCCCTGAAAAGTAACAAAAGACAAGGTAGTTAAATTCCAAAGCTTGGAACTTGCCGGGTGGTACCAGACAGGTCCATATTTACGGCTAGAAAAGCCATGTGAGATGACATATAGCTACAAGAAGTTATCTGCCTGCAAACTAGAAACCATTCGAGAGCTTCAAAGTGTAAAATAGAACATAACCGAACGGGCGACATAAGCATGACGAAAGATCGATCTTTATTTAGATAAAATTGCACGTGCACGAAGCCATGACCGATCTTCGAGGATAAATAACAATAATAAATAAAGTAAACCATGATCATAAATATGTAATAAACAAGCATGCATAGGCCCAAAGCACTAGTCTACCGCATGTCTAGGTACTTTAAAACCCGTCAAGCATGATGTCAAACAAAGTTTATCCACCGCATGATACAACTTGTTTGAAAATCACACCACCAACCACAAATAGATCTATCCACCGCATGATACAATCTAAACATGGAAAGCTAAAAGCATACAATGCTTAAAATGTAACTTATAAACACGTTTCACTCGTGAAAGCATAACCGAATATGGCTGAAACAGCCGAATCGGGGTCCATGAAGAAGGAACAAACATTGCCAAAAGATGGCAAACCTATCAGATTGAATTAAAGATCTAATCCACCGGATGATTAGCTTCAAGACAACCCAAAAACCTGCATCTATCGCATGATACCCGGTTCCGTCAAGATTTACGCAAAATTAACAAGATTGAACCCGCAACATGTAACAACCTAGATTGGTTCGGTTTCGGCTATTTGACAAACACGTGATCCACGTGCCTTTTGAAGCGAGATATGAACGTGCGATGTAAAGATCACGAGACAAGATAAAGCCGATCCAAATCAATCTAAATTGGGCAAAAGAGTGTTACATGAATTTAAACATAAAGTAAAAACTCAAAGCAACATAGGGTAACTTAATGAATCTATTGGATCTTGCCAAAATCCAATAGAGTCGATAACTAGCTCCAAGCTAGATCTTAGCCCACCGCATGGCTCATGACCTAACAAGAAACCCTCTTGAACCAAGCTTAAATCTACTGCATGATACTAAGCATGGTAACAAGACTACTTGCATCACAATCTAAATCCACCGCATGATACTAGACATGATACAAGGTTGCCGGTACTTACGGAGGTCGACGGATCGATGAACCCTCTCCAAGAACTCGACGACACGACAAAGGACTCAAAGGTTTGGCGTAAAGCCGGTTTGTTATGAGAATGTTTTTAAATACAATTACATACATCCAGGGTCTGTATTTATACCCTGTCATGGCATGACTCCGAATGGACTACGAGCACAATATTTGATACCTAATTTATCTCTAAGTGCGATTGCTTATCCATCCATTCGTCCCTTCCGCTCGGGCCACGTCATCACGCAATCCCGCAAAATCAACGCAAACAATTTCCTTGCCGAACGAAAGCCAACTGCCGACCGCGAGCCCCTTTGCCGAATCTTTCTGGAGAACCTTTCCTTCTTCCGGACGGATTTTGGGCCCACAAATCAGACTCCTTCCTGTACAAAATTTTGGTGTTAACACCGGTGGCCAGCGGGGTCAAGTGCGGGCCGCATGGTGGCATGAGCAGCAAGATGAAGTCATGCACGGTTTCTTGGTTGAGCCTCAAAACCAAGGTCGAGCCGGGACTACGTGGGAGTCGAGTCATGAGTGGCGATTGGCGGAGGCTACACCGAGTTCGCGGGGTTTCCAGTGTTTCACTAGAAAACCACTGGGTTCCTTGGTTGATCCACAAAGCCAAGACCAGAGAACCGAAGACGGTACTGCAACAGCTCCAGACCGGTCTGACCGGTGGGTCTAACCGGTCTGACTGGTGCGTATCAGTCTGACTGGTGAGGATCACCAGTCTGACCGGTGTGCGAGGACGCAGTCCAGAATCTTCGAAGAGGAGGACACACGTCAGGATCGCATGGCTTGCGTCGAGGCTAAGCAGGGTGCGGTCACCGGGCATCCGTCCGATGGAGAAAATCTGAAGACTTCCAAAACCACCCTTGAGGGGCTTGTATCCCTAGTTATTAAGTAAGGATATTTTAGACTTTCGGTTGCCTCCTATATAACCCAAGAGGTGAGAGGATGCCAGCCATCTCTTGGAACCCTAGTTTATTTGCTTTCCTATTTTCCCTTCCTATTTTCTTAGGATTTTCATAGGACTAGCTTGAGAGCTTCATGGTGAGATTTTGTGAGAGGGTTGGATGATCGGGCGGCAAGCTAGACCTTGTATGAACCTCCTTGGTATGTATAGATGATTCGGTGTGGTTCCTCAAGGCTTTGTTGTGTTGTTCCCGGTTGTTCTTGGTGGTGATTTTCGGAGCCCTCTCTTGGTGGTTTTCTTGGAGTGTTTTCGGGACCTTGCTCTTGGGTATTTGTTGGGGGAAATTTGTGGGAGCCCTTCGTGGTTCTTTGGCCTGTGATTCCCCTCCCAAATCCGTGAGTTAAGGGGCTCGATTTTGGGGTTTTCGGTGTTCTAGGGTTAGAGGAGTTCTTGGCGAGATTTCTTTGATTCCTCTTGATTTGGCAAGTTTTGGTGGACAAAATCATGGCTATGGACTCCTCATGAGGTGTTCCTATTATCCCCAAAGTCTTGTTCAAGTCCGTGGAGCGATTCGGGAGATCGAAGTTTGGATTTGGAGGAGTTGACCCGCGGGTGTTGTTCATCCCGAGCTGCCCAGGCTAAACCGGTCTGAGCGGTGCTCTTGACCGGTCTGACCGGTGTGAGTCACTTGTGGGATTTGCCTCGGGTGAACAGCTTGACTCGTGTGTCTTTAGGTCTTGGTGCTGCTGGTTTGTTCTTGGTCTATTTGGAGTTGTTTTGTTAGGTTTTGTGTAGGGTTTTCCTTCCGTGTAGGTTGTGTTTTGGGTGTGTTTTTGTTCCAAGGCCTAGAGAAGTCATTGAGGCTTTCTGGAACGTTAGTTGTGCGGCTGCTGCAGCCACCGGCCTGACCGGCTCTGTCCACCGGTCTGACCAGCGCAGGCCATCGGTCTGACCGGTGAAGCACAGGCAGCAAGCCGTGCAAGTTTCCACTGTGCGTGTTGGTGTGTTTTGGCTCGGGAGGTTGTTTGTTGGCTCCTAGGTCCAATAGCACTTCAGTGGCTGCGTGGACTTGGCCAACTTGGGTAGTGAGTCGAAGACGTGTGTTGGAAGCCGTGTTCGTCTTGTTGGTGGCCAAATTTTGGTGTTAACATATGCCCCTTCAATTACGGGATAAAAGTGATTTTATTCCGAAATTGACTCCAGTCGCCAACGTCTTCAAATTGAGTCTGTTCAACACCTATTCTCTCTCCTCGCAATCCATCGGAGCCTCCGTCCAGATCCAAACCCTAGGTCATCTTTTCCTCAAGCTCCAATCCCCAATGGCAGGTCAAAATCAAGCTGCTCAGGTAAATTCCATCCCCGTAAGCTTCATTTGGCACTAACTTTTCGATTTTTACCTGAGATTTCTTCCCCGCCTTTTCTAAACAGGAGCTTTCCACCGAGCTTTTAATCCGCACTGAGGCTAATTCGACGTCTTATTTCCTCAGTCCTGTGGGAATTCCCGATCCGTGCGAGTTTATTGCAGCCGAATCTCAAAGAATTCCTTTCAAAGCGGCTTTATCTAAGCCTACCCTGTGGCAAGACGCCTTCAAGAACTGGCCCTTGCCCCCAATTACAGGCTGGAGAAATTGGTACAAAAGGTTGCTTGCGGATAACAGTGCTAAGACCCAAACTTGGGACAACTTCCGTATTGCTCAATGCTTGGAGCTTTCTTTGGCCGAGACCCCGAAGAACGAAGATCTTTTGATAGCAGCTTGTCATTTTTGGTCAAACGGCGTCAATGCCTTCCTCTTTGGTCACGGCCCAATGTCCCCAACTCTGGCCGACGTATATATGATCACCGGCCTTGATGTTTCAGGATCCGTGTACCCCTGGGACTTCAAAGGCTCCACAAGACAAACAGGGGTGAAACCAAGAAGTGGATAATATATCCTGAATCACATGAAGGATGGCCCGCCGGGGTGAAGTCGAATACACGGCATTCCCCGAACATGTGGTTGTGCAGATTTATTTTCTGTGGTAAAGCCAATGAACCCACTCTGAATCATATTGTAATGGCTACACATTTGGCTGGTGGTAAATGCATTCCCCTTGGAAAATACCTCCTGGGTAGTGTGTATCATATGCTTCATCAGACTATCACCCAAATGCATACTGGCCAGAAGATACTATGTGTCAACGGCCCTTGGTGGTTTGTGCAGATGTGGCTGCAACTGCATATGCACCAGATTGTCAGCATTGACCTCAACAACCGGCTTTTCCCTTCATCCAGCTATAATGAAGGGGAAACTCAGATCACCAGAGGATGCCAAACCTATGGAGAGGCTGCTTCAACTATTTCCATTAATCAGAATGTCAGCCAACTTTTCGAGCTCTTCTTCAAAGGCTTCCCTGACTCTCTTTGGCTTCCTTATCTGGATAATGACAAGCTAACTCTCCCCTGTGAATTCTCCTTTGAAACTGGACGACAAGATGTAAGGTTTGTAGAAATCTTTAACATCTTTATCCATCCATGTCCTTTGCCAGCTGAATTTTATGGAGGGAGGTTAAATCACAGCACTTATGAATACTATCAGCCAAACATGATGGCCCGACAGCTTGGATGTGGCCAGATGCCCCCAAGATTATTTCTTCATGAATTCCTCAAACCCAGAGAGGAAATCAAGGAAAATATGCAAGCCAGAAGGGTTTTTGGGTATGAATGCAGCCCAACTCTCTACACCTGGCCTTTCACACCCACAAGAATAGCTCATCCCACCTTCAACTCTCGGTGGCAAGAATTTCATGACCATATTTTCAGTGAGCCAGTGCACTCATTTTGTTTAGAGCTGATGCCTGATTTTCAGCCAACTTCAGAGGTAACATAATTGTCTTTCTCCTCAGATCAGACATTCCTTTTACTAACCATAATCTTGACCACTTGCTGCAGAATACAGTGCATGCCCCTCGAACCAGGCCAATCATTTATAATGCAGTATATCCAATTTCTTCTCTGGGATTTAAATCCCCAACTTTGGCTCAACTGATGGCCAGGTATGCCACAATGGACCCAATTCTCTTCAGTGCCACTGCTGACAAGAGAAAAGGACTATCCCTGATTGCACCTCCAGCTGCCAAGAGGAAAAGAACCACCAAGAAAGTCCCTATTGAGGTAAGACTTCCTCTTCCTCGATCAGAAGATTACTCTTATTCTGGCAAATTTCACCTCGTGCAATTTCAGACTAGAATCCAGCAGCCTTCAGCTTCAGAACCTGCCAATGCTTCACCTACTGGTATGGCCTCTATTACTTCTTCCTCAAAGACCAATACCTACACTGGCATTTACTCTTAATCTGATATTCGCAGAAGAAACACTGGTGAATCATCCTGTGGATATCCCTGTTCCTCAACATGTAAGTTCACCAAGAGCTGAGCCATCTTCTGCTCAAGTAGAGATCTCATCCTCATCAGGTACCCAGTCACCCCCTGCTCAAACAGAGGTGTCAGCTTCATCAGAGATGAACCCCTCAATCCAACCAGAGGCTTCAAGCCCTTTAAGGGTTCAATCCCCTATTAGCCAGGCAGAAACCCTAACCTTAACAGAGGTAAATCCACCTCCTCCTCAGCCAGAAGCTTCAAATCTGCCAGAGATTGCACCAGCACCCTCTCAAGCAGAAGCCTCAGCTTTGCCAAGAGCTCCTCAGACCCCTCTTTCATCAGTGGCCCAAGAAATCCCCCCTGAAACTGAACAAAACTTCGCCCCAGCTCAGGAAATCAGGCATGAGGTAAGCACACGCACTTAACTCTATTATTTTCAATGAACCATTCTTGATTCGGCAATGCTACCCTTTCAGGATCAAACTCCATCATCATCAAGCCCATTAGCGGTGAATGATCCAGCTGTCGAAACAGGAGAAGGAAGAACTCAGGCCTTATCAGAGGAAATCCAAGCAAGACTCAAAGAAATCTTCGCCTGGCTGCAAAAGGATGCTCGAGACCAAATCAGAGATGTTGATTATTTTGAAGGAATGCTTGAGCCCATCAATCAAAAGCTCCCTGAAGACATCAAGACTTCATTGGATCCCATCTCTGGTCTAGATATTCATTATGTGGCAATAAGGCGAGCTTTGAAAAGTGTGTCTACCCGACCAGCTGTTGAGCAAAAGAAAGCCAAAGCTGAACAAGTTGCGAAGGGAGCACAAACCCAAACTGAGAATCACAAGGGAATGCTAGCCAATCTGCAAGCTGCTCGCGAATTGAAAATTGCCAAAAAAGCTGCATTGGAGGCAGAGCTGAAGAATTTGTCTGCCGAAATAGAAGCTGATGACAAGAAAATAGCCAAACTTCCTGGACTGATAGAGAAAACCCAAGAGGAAGCATCATCGGCCATAACTGAAGTGAATCAGTGCGAGGCAGAACTCACCGTCCTGTCCAATGCCCAGAAAGATTACCAGGAACGGATGGAGAACATCCACCAAACAATATCAAATGCCTCCAATGTAATCGCAAAATATTTAAACATTTAGCTGTATTGAGCAAGGTGTAACCAAATTGACCGTTCTCGTAACATTTGCCTTTTATAAGTTTGCTTTCCTTTTCTTTGCATGACTTCGATTGCAACTCTGAACGATCCATTGGTAACTAGTAGTCAAATAGTTCCATACCCGAACGGCACCTCAACTGCAACTTAGCCGAGCCAGTCAACCGAATACGACTCAGCTTTGAATCCCAAACGACCCGACGACGAATTGGTCAAGGAAACTTCTCCACCTTCCAAGTTTTTCGGGATACGCGCCACGATCTGAGGCCACGATCTTTTTCACCAGGCCTATAAATAAAACCGTAGCTGCCCCCAGCTCTTTACCAAGCCTTTATCCTTCAAATCTTCGCCAACCTCAAGCTTTCTTTTCCCAATCACCAGCGCAGCCCCAAGAACCATGGCGGGCAGCAACAACAGGCGCCGCGCCGCCGACGAGGCGGAAGGGAGCTGCGCCAGCGCGCGTCGGAGGCAATGATCGCCATCTTTTCTTCATAACTTGTATGAGATTCCCCTTTATTTCTGACGATCCTCTCTGTTTCAGGCTTATTCAATGGAACCCGTCCTCTGCGCCGGCCAATCAACCCCTGCCGGACGACTCCTCGGAATCGGACAACTACTCCCTCGTGCCCTACGGGGAACTCGATGCCCTCCGCTTCAAGGCGGAGCTTGAGGTGGCCCAGCACGAGCTAGAAGACGTCTCCAAGAAGGCTGGCATAGCCGAACTGGAGTGGGAGGACCAGCGCAAGAAGCTGCTGGCAACCATCGATGGTACAACCCTGAAACTGCTCCCAAATCCAATCTGGCTTTTGATACTAATCACCATCGCCTTACACTTTGCAGCCCATGACGCCGAGCTCAACCAGCTGAAAATGCTGGTGGAGCAATTGGCTGACAAGGTGAACGCCCGTGGAGACACGCCGACGGAGCGCCTTGCCGCGGTGGAAAACCGCGTGGACGAGGTGGCTACCCACGGCATCCGCCTCGGCACCACTTTGGGCTTGGCCGCCATGGCGACGCGTACCGGCGTCGACTACTCCATCCGGCCGCGCGGCTTCCAGGGTGGCACACCAGAAGACATCGACGAGATCGAGGTCATCTTGGAGCGCCTCGACGGCCACGGCGACGCCATTGCCGAACTCACTCATCCCCAATCTGTGCTAAACAGGCTCTTTGATTAGATTGTACTAGGGATGTTTGATTTTCGGCAATAAATAAAGAACTTTCAATTCCCATGCTTGTATTGTGATGATTCCTTCGTGTTTGCAACTGCGAGCCTTATTTTCCTTAAACGCATTCGGGAACTTGCTTGAGCCGAACACGCGAAAATGGATGCCCCTTGGCGCAAAACCCACAAAAAATCCTCAATTCGGTAATCCATAAGCACTGTTCAATGAAAACCCTTCGCATTCGGGAGGAAAACCCTGCCGCTTGGTATTCCAATAACGTACGCCAACCAGTCATCACTCCCAATGCACTCTCTCAGTCAATAAAATAGCCCGCTGAGATGCCCTGCAAATCCACTCGCAAACTCATCCATCACTTCTCATCTTCTCCCCTGCTCCAGAAGAGAAAACCCCAAGACCATGGACAAAGGCAAGCAACCCAAGGAGGACAGCGCCCCAAAGAAACGCACCATTCGAGAGTGAGTTTTCCTTTAACTTGCTTCTTGCTTTCGTGTGTGATCTCGTGCTTTACCTCCTCTTTGTTTTCTTTTAGTCTTGATCTGCTTCCTGAGGAAATCATTGGGACCGAAGAAACGCCTGAATACATCTCCTCTGACTCCTCCCTCGAAGCAGAGGACGCCACGCCAGAGCAGAAGATCAGCCACCAATTACGCCGCCGCGTCCAGCATCTAGAGCATGACCTCCGGGACATCACCGCTCACTGCCAGGCCGAACGCGAGCGTCGGATGGCTTTGGAGGCACTGGTGGGCGGTAAACATTTCCATCTTCATCTTGACTCCGTGCTTGCACCCGGATCTCTGTCTCTAACAAATGTTCCTCTGTCCCAGATGTTTTTGACAGGTACAGTAACCTGAAAGCGGCTTGGGACAGCTTGATGGAGGCAGCAAGCCGCGGTCATCCCCGCAGCTTCCAAGTTGCCGTCACGGTGGTCCTGGAACAACTGAAGAGGGAGGAGCTGAAGAAGCAAAGAAAAAAGGATTGAAGCATACTTTCGCTTCTTATGCCAAGCCTTCTGCTTCCCACCCCTTCGTAGTCCTGAGCAACTGAGTTGTTAGATATAAACCTACAAGAAGCATTTGCAATGTAGTTTCGTGCTAAGGGCAATACATCTAAGTATTGGCCATTCCCTCTGTTTAGGAATTTTCGTTCTAAAGGCGGCTTCGTTCTTGAACGCCGGCTGTTTCTGTATCAAATGCATGTAATCCCAATGCTTGTGATCAACGATCGATTTCAATACTAGGATAATATTTCTTCAAATATCTTCCATTTATTGCAGCAGAAAATTCCTCTCCTAGTAAAGTTTTCAACATGTAGGCATTACCGGGCACGCATCTGACCACCCGAAAAGGTCCCTCCCAGTTTGGGGACCATTTTCCGAACTCACTGTATTTGGTTCCAATCGGCAGTAAAGCTTTCCAAACCAAATCCCCTTCTGCAAATTGCCAGACCGTTACTTTCTTGTTGTAATATTTAGCAACTCGCAGCTTGTTCTTTTCGATATTTTCCAGGGCTCTAAGACGAATCATGTGCAAGTCCTCTAATCCGTCCATCATTAAGCCACTGTAATCTTTGGAGCTTAGGTCCTTTTGCAAAACCACTCTCCTAGAATCTGATTGTATTTCCCAAGGTAAAACTGCATGGTGCCCATAAACCAATTCATAAGGAGACATTTTGGTAGCTCCATGAGGGGCCATTCGGTAAGCCCATAAAGCTTCACTGAGTACCGATTGCCACCTTCTTGGCTTCTGGTCGATGTTCTTTTGTATAAGCTTGATCATGATCTTATTAGAAGCCTCTGCCTGACCATTAGCTTGGGCATAATAGGGAGAAGAATTGAACAATTTGATCCCCATGCTTTCGGCAAACTCCCTGAACTCCAAGGACACAAACTGAGCTCCTTGATCAGTTGTGATTGTTTGAGGAATTCCAAACCGATGGATGATGTGTTCCTTGACAAACTCAACCATGTTCTCTGATGTTACCTTCTTCAGTGGAATTGCCTCAACCCATTTGGTAAAGTAATCTGTCGCTAAAAGCACAAACTTATGCCCCTTGCTATATGGTGGGTTGATCTGGCCAATCAAGTCTATACCCCAGCCCCTGAATGGCCATGGCTTGATAATGGGATTTAGTGTTGATGCAGGAACCCTTTGAATATTTCCAAACTTCTGACGGTCTTGACATCCCTTGTAATACTCAAAGAAATCCTCCAACATCGTCGGCCAAAAGCACCCAGCTTGCCTGATGACCCATTTCATACGGTAGGCCGATTGATGTGCTCCACATATCCCATCATGCACCTCACCCTTCATCCTTTTTGCTTCTTCTGGACCCAGGCATCACAGCAACACCCCATCCAATGATTTGTAGAATAGATTTCCATCTAGAAGAACAAATTTTATGGCTTTGTACCTGAGTTTCCTAGAGACCTTTCGGGGTGGATCCTCCAAATAATCAACGATCTCCTTTCTCCAATCACCCTCTACAAGATCCATTCCCAACACACACACCTCCATGGCAAACGCTTCTTGATTTTCTCTATAGCCTGAAGCGCTTTGAGCCAACCTGTTTGCCTCTTCATTGTGTTCTCTAGGAATATGCTGTAGAATTACTAACTGAAAACTCTTTAAAATCTCTCTGCATTCCTCGTAGTAATTCCTCAGGGCCTCACTTTTACACTCGTACTGGCCGTTCAATTGCTTTATAACCAACTCTGAATCTCAATAAACCTCAACTGAAACAGCCCCGGCTTCTCTTAAATATTGAAGCCCCCGAAGAAATGCCTCGTACTCAGCTTGATTGTTAGTAACAGTGGGCTGGATAGGGATAGCAAACTCAAACATCTCACCCCTGGGCGAAATTAATAAAATCCCTACTCCCCCACCTTTACCACATGATGATACATCAAAGAACAAAGCCCAAGGAGTAATTTCAAGAAAATCAATCGATGGATCACGATGTTCAGTTATAACATCGGCAATGACCTGACCTTTTATAGCTTTTGCCGATTTGAACTTCAACTCAAACTCAGATAAGGCTAAGATCCACTTTCCAATCCTACCATTCAAAATTGGCATAGATAACATATGTTTTATTACATCAAACTTGGAGTATACAACGCATTCGGCATTCAACAAGTAGTGCCGAAATTTTGTACACGAGTAGTACACACATAGGCACGACCTTTCTCCGCGTACCGAATACCGGTCTCAAGATCAAGTAATTTTCGGCTAAGGTACGCTACTACCCGCTCCTTTCCTTCAAATTCTTGAATAAGGGCCGATCCAATGGTTTGGGTATCGGCCGCCACGTACAACTTGAAAGGCTTATTCAACTGTGGAGGGACCAGTACTGGTGGTTCCTTCATATATTGCTTGATCTCATCAAAAGCCTTTTGTTGTTCGTCACCCCATATGAACTTCTGATCCTTCTTAAGCTTCAATAATGGAGAAAAGGGCAAAACCTTTTGCGACAGATTTGAAATGAACCTTCTCACAAAATTGATCTTGCCAAGCAGTGATTGCAACTCCTTGAGATTGGTTGGAGGGACAACTTCATCAATAGCTTTCATGCTTTCCTTGCCAACTTCGATCCCCCCTTCATGTACCAGGAATCCCAAGAATTCTCCAGCTGACACCCCAAAAGCGCATTTGTTTGGATTCATCTTCAAACCATGCTTTCGGGTGCATTCCAACGTTCTCTTCACATCCTCCAAGTGTGTGTCATGATTCAAAGACTTGATCACAACATCATCAATGTAAATTTCAACAATTTTGCTGATCAACTCGTGAAAGATGTAATTCATGGCTCGCTGATAAGTTGCACCGGCATTTTTCAACCCAAATGTCATAACTATCCATTTGAATAGGCCTATATGACCAGGACATCTGAAGGCTGCCTTTGATATATCCTCTATTTCCATGAAAATCTAGTTGTATCCTGCATTACCATCCATGAAATTGATAACTTTATGCCCAGCAGCAGCATCAACCAACAAATCGGCAACAGGCATTGGATACCCATCCATAGGAGTAGCTCTGTTCAAGTCCCTGAAATCTATGCAAACCCTCATCTTTCCATTCTTCTTGTAGACAGGAACAATATTAGAGATCCACTCCGCATATCTGCATGGCCAAATGAAGTTCGCATCAAGTAATCTTTCAACTTCTTTCTTCACATCGGCCAATACTTCGTCTTTGTAGATTTTACGAGGAGGTTGCTTGTATGGTTTAAAACCAGATTTGATTGGCAACCGATGCTCGACAATGGAACGATCCAAACCAGGCATCTCCGAATAATCCCAAGCGAAGCAATCCTTATACTCCTTTAGCAGCTTGACCAATTCCTCTCTGAAATCTGATTCCAAGTTTGCACTGATAAATGTCGGCCTCGGCTTGTCACCGTTTCCAATATCAACTTCCTCCAATTTGTCAGCCGACATGAATCCTCGCCCCAACTTGCCATCAGTTCCATCGACGGGATTGTCCATTAAAATTACTATAAGAGCCAACTGCTTGAATCGGCTGTTGATCACTGCTGACAGGCTCAACAGGACCTTCTCCCCGCCTTTCCCCGAGAAACAATCGATGCCTTGATATTCCCGGAAAGGCCGGTTCTACGTTTGCGACGCTCACCGAGTCATCTCGCTTGGACCACCTCAAGATCGTCATCTACCCATTGAATGAGCCGTTGATGCATGGTAGATGGGATGCGAAATTGGCGTGAATCCGGTCTCGCCCAAGCGATGGCTATAGGCTCCTTTGCCTTCGATGACAAAGAAGGTTGTGAGCAATGTCTTGGACCCAATCATCAAGTCCACATGGACGCACCCCTTGGTATCTGAACGATTCCCAGCGAAATCGTTCAGAATTATGCTCGTCGGCGTCAAATCTCCAAGGCCCATGCCAAGCTTCCTGAAGGTAGTATACGGCATCACGTTGACTGCAGCCCCACCATCGACAAACACCTTAGTCAATGGCTTGCCATTGACGTATCCCTTCAAGTATAACGGCCTCATGTGTCGATTCTTGGTCGGTTTGTCAAAGGTGGCTTGCTTGGCTAGCACCAGTTGTGCCATCAATCCTCCAAGATGTTCATCATCATTGACATCCAGGGACGTTTCTTCCTGCACAACTTGATTAGCGGGAGCCATAAACTCATTCGGCAAAAAGTATACCATACACGCCGGAGCCGAACGACCTGATCCTTCAGGTTTGTCCTTTGGGCGCCACACTTGTTTCTTCTGGATCCCCGCCTGCCTCAATACACGGTTCCTCAAGTGCTGAACCCTTCTTTTTTGGCTCTTCCTCAAGCCAGGCGGGCACCACTGTCCTTCTTGCCAGATGTATTCGTGTTCATCTTCTTCTTGATCAGCCCATCTCTTATCAGCTTGCCTCTTTCTGGGGTGATCAATGACCTCAATTATTTTTTGAAGCCGATCGGCACTAGGATGTATCCTTCCAATTCTCTCATGGACGAATCGGCGATTGGCAGTCTCCTGCCTATATTCGAAGTACTTGTCACTGCATTCAGGGCAGTTTCTCAATGTAGGAAGTTTCAAGCCTTCATTCCAGCAATGCCTGAAGAATGCGCACCCCCAATGTGCACGCTCTTGTTCGCACGTGTACTACTCCAGTTCTCTCCTGCGCGCTTCTTCCTCGGACCTGCGTCTCTCCTCCTCGTGTCTCCGTTTCTGGTAGCGTTCTTTCTCTAGCTGACGCTGCCACTTGTTGAGGAGGATGCGCGTAGTGACCCTAGGTTTGGCCCTGGATGACTCTCCAACTTCAATATGGCTTTTGAGAACACGAGGGGCTTCTCCATGAACCTGCTCCAACGTCACTTGCCGTGCTAGATCCACTACTCCATCTTGTCTTGCTCTAGCTGACGTCAAGACCTTGACCTTCCCTTTCTCCTTAGCAGTTACCATGTTAACAGAAAAGCCAATCATATTCTGAAGAAAAGGGTGACCATCCAGTTTCATCTTGTTGTCAAACTTGAGGTGTCCCTCCTGGATAGCTTTCTGAATCCTCATCCTGAAGACCCTGCAGTCGTTGATGGAGTGAGAATTCCTGTCATGGAAGCCACAGTAACGTTTCTCTTTTACTCCATCGGGCCGAAGCATAGAATGCCCTTCAGGCAACTTGATTCGGCCTTCCTTTACCAGGAAGACAAAAAGCTTATCAGCCTTGGTGACGTCGAAGTCGTATGTGCCCTTGGTTTGCTTGATCCAACGCTGGTTCATGGTCAACGGCTCCTTGCCCCACATGATCTCAGCAGCAGCCACTTCCTGATCATCGTCAGAATCTTCCATTTGGTCGGCCTTTTCAAGGAATTGATTGTAGATATCAGCTATGTCGTGTTGCTTGTTGAACCTGGTGTCCTTCTTAAACCCATAGGCCTGGTTGCTCATCAATGACAACTTTTGAGACAATTGGCCCAGATTATCAAACTCCATACCAAACAACTTTTCTCGTACGGCGGCGGCATTCCCGCAACGGCCATATCGGCCACCGATCATCCGGCGTATTTAACGAGAAACACATGCCTTTGACCTCCCTGAATCTCCTGAGGAATTCGAAAGGCGTCTCATTGTGCCTCTGCTTCAAAGTGGTGAGATCGATGAGCTTCTTTTCTGTGCTACCACTGAAGTAATGGGCGTGGAACTTTCGCTCCAGCTCCCTCCATGTGCCAACTGATTGGGGAGGCAAAGAAGTAAACCACTGGAACGCTAGGCCCGTCAGTGACATGGAAAAATACCTGACCCTGAATGCCTCCTCAGCTGAGGCCTCTCCAAGCTGCACCAGATAACGAGCAATATGCTCAACCGTGCTCGTATCATCCTGCCGAGAAAACTTTGTAAATTTCGTTGGAGGTTTCACCCTTGGCGGTAGGATCACTTTGTAGTACCACTCCGGGAAGGAAGACGTGTAGGCTGGTCCTTGCATTTTAGGCTTGAGGCCGAATTGATTTTGCATCATATCGGCCATCTTCTGAACCAGGATATCATCCTCTTGCACTCCTGCAGCTGCACCGTACCCCAGATTTGGGAGAGCGTCAATAGCACCATAGTCCATAACTTCGTGGTAGCCTCCAGCGTACAAGTTCTTCTGCAACCTATTGCTAGCTGGGGCAATCTTGTAGGTGGAAGTGAGCGGAACTCCCGCACGAACCGAACGCCATCTCCCCATACGTAGGCCGATATGGGTTCGGCCGCCGAATCGGTTGACTGTCTTGCCTTGTGGAGGTGGGCCGGACCGGTTGTCCCCCCGCAGCCGCGCAGGAGGTTGAACGGGCGACCTCCGGCCGCTTTGCGGAGGGGGCTGGATGGGCTGGCTCCCAATGCTCTGCGGAGGAGGCTGGACTGGCTGGCTTCGCAATGGTGGTTGAGTTCTGGTTGGGCGGAGCCGGACTCTCCAACCTCCATACGCATCCCCGAGGGGATACTCGACTGAATACTTGCTCCATGCCCGGGCCAAACACACCCACCATCATTTGCTTGAACACGCCCAGGAAAGCCCTGTGATGCTTACCCAAAGACGTCTTCCGCGCATCCCGAAACGCTTGCATGCACTCTTCTTTCTCTTGCGAGTTGTGGCGTCGGTCCCCTCCCGACAAGAGAACCCCGGGCATTTCGTTTTTGAGATACGGAACGCCACTTCTGTTCTTTTTGAATGACATCAAACATTTTTGCTGAAACTGATCTGTAGCATCTTTCAGCTGTTGTAGCTGCTCTAGAAAGAGATCCTCGATGGCGACGTCCAGAATGTCACCGATTTCAGGCATCTTGATTTCGGCTGTTTGTCCCACCGAGCGTGCCAAAAAGTGTGTTGACGCAAAATCTGCACCCTACGTCAAGCACACAGCAAGCCGAACAAGCTAGCTTCACACGCAAAAAGATTCTAAGACGTGCCAGTCAATTTTCCCTGAAAATTAACAAAAGACAAGGTAGTTAAATTCCAAAGCTTGGAACTTGCCGGGTGGTACCAGACAGTTCCATATTTACGGCTAGAAAAGCCATGTGAGATGACATATAGCTACAAGAAGCTATCTGCCAGCAAACTAGAAACCATTCGAGAGCTTCAAAGTGTAAAACAAGAACATAACCGAACGGGAGACGTAAGCATGACGAAAGATCGATCTTTATTTAGATAAAATTGCACGTGCACGAAGCCATGACCGATCCTCGAGGATAAATAACAATAATAAGTAAAGTAAAGCATGATTATAAATATGTAATAAACAAGCATGCATAGGCCCAAAGCAATAGTCTACCGCATGTCTAGGTACTTTAAAACCCGTCAAGCATGATGTCAAACAAAGTTTATCCACCGCATGATACAACTTGTTTGAAAATCACACCACCAACCACAAATAGATCTATCCACCGCATGATACAATCTAAACATAGAAAGCTAAAAGCATACAATGTTTAAAACGTAACTTATAAACACGTTTCACTCGTGAAAGCATAACCGAATACGGCTGAAACAGCCGAATCGGGGTCCATGAGGAAGGAACAAACATTGCCAAAGATGGCAAACCTATCAGATTGAATTAAAGATCTAATCCACCGGATGATTAGCTTCAAGACAACCCAAAAACCTGCATCTACCGCATGATACCCGGTTCCGTCAAGATTTACGCAAAATTAACAAGATTGAACCCGCAACATGTAACAACCTAGATTGGTTCGGTTTCGGCTATTTGACAAACACGTGATCCACGTGCCTTTTGAAGCGAGATATGAACGTGCGATGTAAAGATCACGAGACAAGATAAAGCCGATCCAAATCAATCTAAATTGGGCAAAAGAGTGTTACATGAATTTAAACATAAAGTAAAAACTCAAAGCAACATAGGGTAACTTAATGAATCTATTGGATCTTGCCAAAATCCAATAGAGTCGATAACTAGCTCCAAGCTAGATCTTATTCCACCGCATGGCTCATGACCTAACAAGAAACCCTCTTGAACCAAGCTTAAATCTACTGCATGATACTAAGCATGGTAACAAGACTACTTGCATCACAATCTAAATCCACCGCATGATACTAGACATGATACAAGGTTGCCGGTACTTACGGAGGTCGACGGATCGATGAACCCTCTCGAAGAACTCGACGACACGACAAAGGACTCAAAGGTTTAGCGTAAAGCCGGTTTGTTATGAGAATGTTTTTAAATACAATTACATACATCTAGGGTCTGTATTTATACCCTGTCATGGCATGACTCCGAATGGACTACGAGCACAATATTTGATACCTAACTTATCTCTAAGTGCGATTGCTTATCCATCCATTTGTCCCTTCCGCTCGGGCCACGTCATCACGCAATCCCGCAAAATCAGCGCAAACAGTTTCCTTGCCGAACGAAAGCCAACTGCCGACCATGAGCCCCTTTGCCGAATCTTTCTGGAGAAACCTTCCTTCTTCCGGACGGATTTTGGGCCCACAAATCAGACTCCTTCCTGTACCAAATTTTGGTGTTAACACCGGTGGCCAGCGGGGTCAAGTGCGGGCCGCATGGTGGCATGAACAGCAAGATGAAGTCATGCACGGTTTCTTGGTTGAGCCTCAAGACCAAGGTCGAGCCGGGACTACGTGGGAGTCGAGTCATGAGTGGCGATTGGCGGAGGCTACACCGAGTTTGCGGGGTTTCCAGTGGTTCACCAGAAAACCACTGGGTTCCTTGGTTGATCCACAAAGCCAAGACCGGAGAACCGAAGACGGTACTGCAGCAGCTCCAGACCGGTCTGACCGGTGGGTCTAACCAGTCTGACCGGTGCGTATCGGTCCGACTGGTGAGGAGCACCAGTCTGACTGGTGTTCGAGAGGCTGCACGAGAACCGGGTGAACATGAGGAGGAACACGAGGACATGCTTCAAGTGTGGCAAGGCTGGACACTATTTCGCTGAGTGTCCGGAGGTGAACAACCACGACAAGCACAAGTTCAAGGACAAGAGGAAGAAGTCCAAGAAGAAGGATCATGGACATGGGAAGAAGACGCGGTCTCGAGAGAAGCTGAAGAGATCGAGCGACATCGAGTCCGACTCCGAGGACACGTCTTTAAGCTCGAGTGATGAAGACGAAGAGGATGACAAGAAGAAGAACAACCTCGGCAAGTATCTCAATGGCCTTTGTGTGACGGGCCTAAGCCTCAAGGACGACTTCTGCGGCATGGCTCGCAGCTCCAGCAGCAAGAGAAGCCAGAAGGACGCCTCGGACTTGGATTCTGAGGATGAGGTATGTGATGAGCTCTCTTCTTTGCGCAAGGAGAATGAGGAGTTGGTTGACTTGCTTGATAATCGCGATCACATGCTTAGAGAGGCTAAGAAGCTTAGTAAGGAGCTTAGATCTTTGCTCGAGGATGCTAGAACTAGAGTGGCTGAGCTAAAAACACAGGTTCTTGATAGCAAGCTTGAAATTGATTCTCTTAAGGCTAGCCTTGTTGTTTCTGATGAGATTGATTGTGCCGATTGCTCTGTTTTCCTAGCTGACTTGACTGATCTTAGGGAAAAGTATGCCTCCAAGTGTGAGGAACTAGATGTGCTTAGGGTTGAGTTGGCTGAGCTGCAATCTAGACCCACTTTGCTTGGTGCTTGTACTTCTTGCCCTAGTTTGCATGAGAAAATTGTTGAGCTCCGTTCTCGCATTGTTTCTCTTGAGGCTAATTTGAAAGTGCCTATTCCTACTTCTTGTTCTACATGTGAGTTGCATGCTATGAAGAATCTGGAACTTGCACAATGTGTTAACCATTTGCAGGATGAGAACAATAAGTTGCTTGAAGTGCTGAGTTGGTTGTCTAGTTAGGAACCTCAGCTTGGTATGATGATTGCGAGTTGTAAGCACTTTGATGGTTGGGCTTTGGGATTCGATAACTCGGGTGAGAGCAGTGGTGAGAGAGAAGGGAAATTTGGAAATACTTCAGTTCCACCACAATCCACACCCAAAGATAAGTTTGCTCCCAAGCCAAACCAGTTGCTTAAACCGAGAGAGAAACCAAGCGAGAAACCAAGTGAGAAGCCTTGTGAAGAGCCTCACCCCATGCCTAAGCCTAGATCAATCCGTTTCCATTGTGTATTTTGTGGAAAGGATGGTCACAAGAAAGAGTTTTGCTATAAGAGAAGGAGAGAGGCGAGAATGGCTAAGGAGTGGGCAAACAAGGACAGGTACCACCCATCTCTTGATGTGCCTGAGCCTCGTGTGCAGTTGCCCAGGGCCAAGGCGAGTGTGAGGACAGTTCCGGCTTGGGGAGAGCGAAAGGTCGTTGGAGGTGCCGCCGGCCGAGCTACACCGTCGGACTTGGAGAGGCACCCGGTCGGACGGTGCGGGCTCCGGACGAGCGAAGTTTGGGTTTCGTGCTCGTACATATGCTAAGTTTGGTTCAAGAGGTCGTAGTTCTGGTGGTTGGTCTGGAGAGTTTGCTGATGGTCAGTTTGCTAGTCGCTCTCCCCCTCGTGCTCAATACGGGGATGGGAGGGGTCGTAGCTTGGAGTTCGAAAGGAGGGACGGTCCACGATTTTCTTTTCGTGGTTTTGGTCCTCCTCTGGTTAGTGAGGGGTGGTTCCCTCATGAGGTTTACCATGGTGGTGTTGAGTTTGCTGGACGATCTCCACCTCATGATCAATACAAGTTTGGGAGAGGTCGCAGTTTTGAGTATCAGAAGGGCTACAGACCACGCTTTCCCTTTTGTGGTAGTCGTACCCCTCCAATGGGACAGGAGTGGTCTTCCCATGGTGGTTCTAGGTTTGACAGGATGGATCGATGTATTGATAGGCATGGTAGGATGAATGTTGCTAACCCTACTTTCGAGGAAATGGCCCGACACTGGTTTGCCACTTTTGGAACTAACCCCAGTGTTGAGTCGTTTGCTCGCTCTCTCCCTCTTGGTTTTGAGTTTCAGGTGGATGGCCCGGAGAACATTTGGTTGATATCGGGGGTGGTTCTCCAGCCTCATACCCCGGTGGTGACATGGAGGTACATCACTTTCGGGGATGGTGGACAAGGACGAGTGAATTGTGAAGAAATGATCAAGGTAAGTAAATTTGTGACCTTCAAGTGTGTGGCCTTGGTCAAGCGACTTGGTTCATTTTGCTCTTTGCCCTATCTCATGTGTGTAAGGTGAGATTTGTATGCTTTTTGGCCTTAATGCATGAGTTTAGGGGGAGCTTGTGAGTTTTGTGCTCCTTTGATCTTTTGTCGGTGGTGTCGAGCCCTTTTTGCCTCCCCTCGAGGAGCCGGTGGTTTGTGAGTTTTGTGTGGGAGCTCCTTTGTAGCATATGTATAGCTTTCCTTTCTGCATTTCTTGCATTTGGCATGGCATATGTAACACGATGTATAAGCATCCTTGTATCTTAGATTGCATGCATTTTGTATCATATGCATTGCATAGGAAAAGCTTCCTCCTATATACATTGTTCACCGTGGAATGCTATCTATGTCTTTGTGAGCTTGTTTGGTATGCTATGGTTAGTTTGGCTTAGCTCTTGATGGTCTTGATTTATAATCCATGGTTGATGGCTATATTTTTGAAAATTGTCACATGTATGCTCTCTCATGTGTAAATTCCTTTATATGATCTTGACATGTTTTAGTGGCTTGGTTATGCTTAATTTGTGGTTGGATAGCTAGTTTATTAATCATATGGGGTCAAAGGCTCATTTGCCATCATGAATGTTTAGCCCTCTTGTTTTATCTTGTGGAGGGGCATAAGTTTCTTTTTGTCGCAAAGATATTTCATGTACCAAAAATGAATCTGAAAATGAAATGTAAAATGCTTGAGAAATGTGCTCCCATGTCATATGTGCTAAATTTAATTTGCTTTGGGTGCTAAACCGTTGCATGATGTCTACCAATGAGAAGCCTCATATATAGAAGTAGACACATGGCTCGGTGGCTTTGACATGACATGAGGTGCTTGTGGGTGTTTGTGATGGTCTAATGATTAGAATGGTTGTCCTAGCATGAATTTTGTGTGGCTTTGCCATTTTGACATGTTTTGATCATGTTTAGGACTTTGCTAATGAGAGGTGAATTTTTCGCAAAATTGCCCAAATCCATCTTAGCTTCGTCCAATGCTTCTGAAACTTGGTGATCTTGTAGTTGATGTCAATACGAAGCTATCGAGTATCTAACTTGCTCATTTGGACATGTGTAACATCCTATGTTGAATTTTGTCTATTTGAGAAGCTCTAGGTTGAAAGTTTTGCATTTTTGGCTTGATTCATGCATTGTCAACAAGGGGGGGAGTTTGAGCTTGAAATGGCTTGCTAGATGCATTTAGAAGGTTTTTAGGTTGTTTCGAGCCATTTCTGGGCTCTGGTGTGCACCGGTCTGACCGGTCGAGGTCACCAATCTGACCGGTCAGAGTGCTTGTTCTGTTCACATGTTGCACACCGGTCTGACCGGTGGTGTTGACCGGTCTGACCGATCAGGGTTGAGTTGTTGCAGCTACCCTGATTCAAGTGGTGTCTTGCATGCATTGGTCCAGGGGGAGTTGCATTGGTTCAGGGGGAGCTTGCACGTGTGCAGGGGGAGCTCTTTGTGGTTTTTCGAGCTTTGGTTTGGTGGTTTGCGCTCTTTACTTGAGCTTTGTTTTGTCTCGGATGTGTCGAGCCGTTGCCCTTGCCTAAGGGGTCCGAGACTTGTCTTCTTCAAGTGATCTTGCTCTTTGCCTTTGTTTGGCTTTCGATCGCTGGTTGGAGTTTCTTTTTGTTCATTTCTTTTATTTTTATTTTCTCTCTTGTTACTTTATGTGGGTGTTGTCAATGCACTCATCAAGGGGGAGATTGAGGACCATGTGTGGTTCGAGGACCGGTGGATGGTTGCTTCCTTGTGTGATGAGTGATTGATAGCGTTGTGTCGACTGATTCTTGGCTAAGTATTGCAGGTGTAGGTTGCGGCTTGACTGGTGTTGGTGCAGGTGAAGAACAAGCGTGAAAGGTCATCGCTGGTGAGGCCTCCAGGTGTGGAGAAGACAAGTAGGCTTCGTTCAAGGGACCCGGTGGCCAGCGGGGTCAAGTGCGGGCCGCATGGTGGCATGAACAGCAAGATGAAGTCATGGACGGTTTCTTGGTTGAGCCTCAAAACCAAGGTCGAGCCGGGACTACGTGGGAGCCGAGTCATGAGTGGCGATTGGCGGAGGCTACACCGAGTTCGTGGGGTTTCCAGTGGTTCACCAGAAAACCACTGGGTTCCTTGGTTGATCCACAAAGCCAAGACCGGAGAACCGAAGACGGTGCATCGCAAGTAGCTCTAGACCGGTGTGATCGGTGGGTCCGACCGGTGTGCGACAACGCAGTCCGGAATCTTCGAAGCGGAGGACACGTTGTTGATGGTAGATTATCGTATCAAAGTTCATATGGATTTGCAAGCGGACAAAACCCCCGTCGTAGTCAAGGGACCCTTCTTCCCTCGAGTGGTGAACCCAAGGTATCGAATCCGTGGAACAATGTGCAATGCAAGGAGTCAATCTAGTAAAGCAAGGAAAGCTATCTTATGAAGAACCAAATTGCATCTAATCTACTAACTCATAAAGGAAACACATCTAATCTAATCTACTACAGAGGTAACAAGAGAAAGCAAGAGATAACCGATCTAGAGAGTCTAGATGATGCTTATGTTTTAGCTCCAAACAAGATAGATGAAGATAGAAAAGCGAATCTCATTAAAAGCATCTTTAAACCGTGGCCTCCGGTCCGATTCCGAAAATGCCCGCCTTTCGGAACCCCCATTCTGTCACAATGTATTCCTATTCATGAGGGTAGTCTAGGGCGAGTTCGATAAGAACAAGTTGAAATCACTTGGTTGGTCCGGTATGCACCTCTAGCCATCGCGGCTACAAGAGCACCCTAAGCAATCTATCTTAAGTATAGATTGGGGAAGAAGCAAAACCAAGAAGAAAACAAAATCATCGAGAAGGCACTTGATCGCAAGAAATCGGATTCACTATAAAAACTTCACCATGAATGATTACATGAACAAGATCACCACCGGGATCCTACCTCGCTCTTGATCCTTGCTCCGGAGCTCCGACGTGATCTTCCATGCAAGGTTCCCACGTCAGCTAGGGAGACCCTAGACAACTAGCACGACCCTCATCTCCGAGATGGTGTCCCTCAGGCTTCTCTGCTCCTCGGCAGCGGATGAAGAATTGATTCATGCGTGGCTCTCGGTCAAGGGGATATAAATAGCCCGAGATGCATCTAGGTCAAAGGGAGGCCGACTGGGCCTCGAAATGGGCTAGGCCGGCCGGCCTGGGCCCACTTCGGCCCAGTTCGTGGCCTCCTTCGCCCGGTGTTGCTTCCTGAGTCTTCTAGATCCTCCCCCCTTCTGCCTGTGGGCCCTTGTCGTCAGTTTCTCTCTGAATTGGACGGAGCTCCTTGTCTCGCAAGATTCGGCACTTTTTTGGCTAGGTCCTCGGAGTTTGTCATCTTCTCGGGCTTGGTCCTTGGGCTTCTTGGAGTCGTGTTCACTTCATTGCTTGACTTGTACCGGGCTTCAAGGTCTTGTCATGAGGTGCTTAATGAACTTATCCCGGAAGTCTTGCTTTCAACGCTAAAACCCTGCATAAACACTAAACTCCAAAACCGACATGCACAAGTGAACTTGTTATACCACGGGGGTTAGTACCAATGGATAAGATACAAAAGTCATGCCAACACCGAAGGTAAACTCATGGCTAGGTTGACGGAATTTCACCGTCAACACACGCGTCGGGATCGCATGGCTTGCGTCGAGGCTAAGCAGGGTGCGGTCGCCGGGCATCCGTCCGATGGAGAAAATCTGAAGACTTCCAAAATTGCCCTTGAGGGGCTTGTATCCCTAGTTATTAAGTAAGGGTATTTTAGACTTTCGGTTGCCTCCTATATAACCCAAGAGGTGAGAGGATGGCAGCCATCTCTTGGAACCCTAGTTCATTTGCTTTCCTATTTTTCCCTTCCTATTTTCTTAGGATTTCCATAGGACTAGCTTGAGAGCTTCATGGTGAGATTTTGTGAGAGGGTTGGATGATCGGGTGGCAAGCTAGACCTTGTATGAACCTCCTTGGTATGTATAGATGATTCAGCGTGGTTCCTCAAGGCTTTGTTGTGTTGTTCTCGGTTGTTCTTGGTGGTGATTTTCGGAGCCCTCTCTTGGTGGTTTTCTTGGGGTGTTTTGGGGACCTTGCTCTAGGGATTTGTTGGGGGAAATTTATGAGAACCCTTCATGGTTCCTTGGCCTGTGATTCCCCTACCAAATCCGTGAGTTAAGGGGCTCGATTTTGGGGTTTTCGGTGTTCTAGGGTTAGAGGAGTTCTGGCGAGATTTCTTCGATTCCTCTTGATTTGGCAAGTTTTGGTGGACAAAATCATGGCTATGGACTCCTCATGAGGTGTCCCTATTATCCCCAAAGTCTTGTTCAAGTCTGTGGAGCGATTCACGAGATCGAAGTTTGGATTTGGAGGAGTTGACCCGCGGGTGTTTTTCATCCCGAGCTGCCCAGGCTACACCGGTCTGACCGGTGCTCTTGACCGGTCTGACCGGTGTGAGTCACTTGTGGGATTTGCCTCGGGTGAACTGCTTGACTCGTGTGTCTTTGGGTCTTGGTGCTGCTGGTTTGTTCTTGGTCTGTTTGGAGTTGTTTTGTTAGGTTTTGTGTAGGGTTTTCCTTCCGTGCGGGTTGTGTTTTGGGGGTGTTTTTGTTCCGGGGCCTAGAGAAGTCACCGAGGCTTTCCGGAATGTTTGTTGTGCGGCCGTCGTTAGCCACCCCGGCCGACCGGCTCTGTCCACCGGTCTGACCGGTGTCACCGGTCTGACCGGCGCAGGCCATCGGTCTGACCGGTGAAGCACAGGCAGCAAGCCGTGCATGTTTCCGCTGTGCGTGTTGGTGTGTTTTCGCTCGGGAGGTTGTTTGTTGGTTCCTAGGTCCAGTAGCACTTCAGTGGCTGCGTGGACTTAGCCAACTTGGGTAGTGTGTCGGAGACGTGTGTTGGAAGTCGTGTTCGTCTTGTTGGAGTCACCATCTCCTTCGAGAAGAATTTTTATTGACTCCCATTCACTCCCCCCCTCTCTGGTTCGCCGTATCGGTCTTTCAACCTTCCTCATCCGCATCAAGAGCTATAGTCGTGCTCATAGGCGTCGCCATGGCCTTGGAGTCCTCCATCTTGAACTTCCTCACAATGTCCTTGGTGTACTTAGCTTGGTGCACAAATGTTCCTTCCTTTGATTGCTTGATTTGTAGCCCGAGGAAGAACTACAACTCACCCATCATGCTCATCTCAAATTCCATGCCCATATCCTCTGCAAACCTTACAACAAGAGAGTTAGACGAGCCACCAAAGACAATATCATCCACGTACACCTGCACAATCAGGATATCGCTGCCCTGCCTGAGGAGAAACAAGGTCTGATCGACCTTCCCCATCTCAAACCCTCGCTCAAACAGGAACCCCCTCAACCTACCATACCAAGCTCTAGGCGCCTGCTTCAACCCATACAGCACCTTCCTCAACTTATACACCTTGTAGGGGTACTTCTCACTCTCAAACCCCGGTGGTTGCCTCACAAACACTTCTTCCTCCAACACACCATTCAAGAAAGCACTCTTCACATCCATTTGGTGTAACTTGAACCCTTTAGCCACAGAGAAGGCTAGAAGGATCCTGATCGCATCCAAACGAGCTACGGGAGAAAAGGTCTCCTCATAGTCGATCCCATCTTTCTGACTATACCCCTGAGCAACAAGCCTTGACTTGTTTCTCACCACTTCACCTTTCTCACCCTCCTTGTTCTTCCACACCCATTTTGTCCCAATCGGCTTACACCCTGGAGGAGGGTCAACCAATTCCCAAACCCGATTCCTCTCAAAGTTCTCCAACTCCTCATCCATCGAATTAACCCAATTATGATCAGATAGCGTGTGTCCAATGTCTCTAGGCTCAAAGGTGGCAACAAAAGCAGCTTGAGCGAAATGAGAATTGTTCCGAACCCTAGACTGTGTAGTACGTTCATTCATGTCACCAATGATCCTTGAAGCTGGGTGATCCACTTGTACTCGCCGGGGAGGTTCTTGCCTTGATGCTACCTCCCCCTCAACAGCAGCTTCTCCTTGATCTTGGATTGTCGTCGTAGGTGTGGGAGAGGGGCCGTCCATCACCGTAGTCGAAGTAGTAGGTACATGCTCAGCAGCGGGCACCATACCGCCATCTTCATCATCTTCATGTTCATGCTCCTCCTCCTGAAAGATCTCCTCGTCAAGTTCATCATCACCTGCACATTCAAAGACAGGCTAACTACGTGGTTGTGTCTTGTCGAAGGTTACCTCGCAAGTCTCCACGATTTCGTTAGTTTCAGATTGAGCACACGATATGCTCTAGAGTGAGATGCATAACCAAAGAAAATACCATCGACCGACCTAGCCTCAAACTTATCCAACTTCTTCCCTTTCTTAAGGATAAAGCATTTGCAACCAAAGACATGGAAGTGACTCACCTTAGGTGTGCGACCGTGCAACAACTCATAACAGGTTTTCTTCTTGTGCACTCTGAGGTAGATCCTGTTCGAAACATAGCACATGGCATCCACCGCCTCAGCCCAGAACCTTCTCGGAGTCCTATGCTCACCGAGCATCGTCCGAGCCATCTCACACAAGGTTCTATTTTTCCTTTCTACCACACCATTCTGGGGAGGCGTATACGGACTCGAAAACTGGTTTTCAAGACCCAAGTCATGGGAAAAGGTTTCGAAGCGAGAGTTTCTGAATTTCGAGCCATTGACATTGCGGATCGCTCGTATGGCATCTCCGTGCCTCTCGTTCCTCAACCTCAAGACAAGATCTCGAACAAAACCAAACGTCTCCCCTTTCTCCTCAAGAAAGAACACCCACGCATACTGAGAGTAGTCGTCCACCACAACAAGGACATACCACTTCCCACTCGCAGATCGCACACGAGCTGGGCCAACAAGGTCCATATGGAGCAGCTCGCATGGACGCTCAGTCATCACATCGGTGAGAGGCGGGTGAGAAGAGGCTACCATCTTGGCATGCCTACATGGCGCACAAACCAACTCTTTCTCAAACCTCAATCGTGGCAATCCTCGGACCAAATTGAGTTTACTCATGTGAGACAAAAGGTCAAAGCTCAAGTGACCCAACTTCCTATGCCACTTCCACAACTCACTCGAAGAACCAGCCAAGAAACAACGCTCAACACCAGAAGACTGAGAAAAATTAGCTCAAAACACCTGACCCTCGTAAACGACCATACAGACAAGGTCCCCTCGACAATCCAAAATCCGAGAACCACCAGGCCAAAACAACACCTCAAAACCTTCATCCAATAGCTGGGACACGGAAAAGCAAATTGTATCCAAGCGATTGAACCAGAGCAACTCGCCTGAGAGTGATCTTGTCACTCACCTTAATCACACCTTCTGACAGCACACGCCCTCACCCATTGTCCCCAAAGGTGATGTACCTCTTTGTCACCACCGGGATGAGACTTGAGAACCACCCCTTGTCCCCAGTCATATGCCTCGAGCAACCGGAGTCAATCAACCAAATGTTCTTCAAGTTTCCACCTGAAATTCAAAAATGAGCACGTGAGCAAACAAACGACATAGCACTGGGGTTAGTACCAAAAGAGTAGACCATGCTGGGCCATTTGCTCCAAAGTGGGGTTAGCACAATCCAAAACATTCCTCCTATTAAAGCTACCTCCATGAACACCACCATGGTAACCACTACGAGGGAACCAACCCTCTCTAATTGGACGAGGACCAAAACCACGAAAGGAAGATCGTGGACCGTTCCTCCTCTCCATCTCAAAGTTACGACTCCTCACATCCCCGTATTGAGCACGAGGGGGAGAATGCCTAGCAAACTGACCACCTGCAAACTCTCTAGACCAACCACCAGGATCACGACCTCCAGAACTGAAACCACTCGACTCACCACCTCGAAAACCAAACCACCCAGATTTCTGGGGGGGGGCGGTTTGACCGCCTAGCCAGGTCGGTCTAACCGCCCCCTCTGGGCAGGGTCGGTCTGACCACCCTCTCCAGGACACCACCTCGGCTGCGAGAACTCGCATCTCCCCATGCCAGAACACTTCTCACAACCGCCTTGCCCCTGGGCAGTGGCATACGAGGCTCAGGTACACCATGGGAAGGGTTGTACCTATCCTTTTTAGCCCACTCCTTCGCCATTCTCTCCTCTCGCTTCCTCTTGAAGCAAAACTCGTCTTGTGACCATCTCTCCCACAATAGCCACAATGAAACCTTATGGGCTTAGGCTTAGGCTTAGGCTTGGGATGGGGTTGTTCATTTGGTTTCTCTCCACTCGACTTCTCAACCAGTTTCTCCTCACTCGGCTTCTCAACTGGTTTCTCCTCACTCGGCTTCTCACTCTCTTTCCCAAAGAACACATTCCCCAAAGTGCTCATGAACTTGATAGGTTTTTGGAAATCGTCGGTTTGTGGAGGAAACACGGGTGGAGCTGGGGTTGTGTCTAGTCGGTTCCTAAGATGGTTCCGTTTAGGGACAAAAGCATTTTTGTGGTGGGTTTTTGGTGGCTCTGGGATATCTCCAATCTTCCCCTCATTCTCATCACTTCCCTCACCAACCTTGTTTGCCCAAGCCCTTCACCATCCTGATGCTTATATGTCTCGATCATTATCCTCAATTGAGGCTCAGGAACAGACAACCAACCCATCATTTTTCTCAACTCATCATTCTCATCCTGCAAGCGATCCACATAATGTGCAAGTTCCAGATTCTTCAAAGCATGCAACTCATAGTTATAACAAGAAGTAGGAATAGGTTCTTTTAGCTTAGCCTCAAGAGAAACAATGTAAGCATGCATCTCATCAAATTTTTCATGAAAAACAGGGCAAGAAGTGCAAGCACCTAGCAAAGAAGGTCTAGACTTAAGCTCAGCCACTTCAACCCTAAGCACATCTAGTTCCTCACACTTGGAGGCATACTTTTCCATAAACATAGCAAGATCAACTAGGAAAATAGGACAATCAGCACATTCAACTTCATCAGAAACAACAGGTGAAGCCTTAAGTGAGTCAATTTCAAGTTTAGCATCCAAGTCTCTAGTCCTAGCATCCTCGAGCGAGGCCCTAAGCTCTTTCCTCATCTTCTTAGCCTCTCTAAGCATGTCATCACGATTATCAAGCAACAAGCCAAGCCGTTCATTCTCCTGACGCAAGAGGGGAAGTTCATCACTTACCTCGTCTTAGGAGTTGGAGTTAGAGTCGCTCTGGTTGCTCTTCTTGCTGCCGGAGCTAAGCGCCATGGTGCAGAAGCCATCGGTAGCGAAGCAGCTCAGCCCGCTCAGGTTCTTGGATGACTTCCTGCCCTTGCGCCGATCACCTTCATCTTCACTACTACTCGAGCTCAAGGTGGAGTATGCAGAACTGGAATTGACGTCGCTCGCTCCAACCATTGCTTGGGCCTTGCCTCGGCTCTCCTTCTTCCTCGATCGTCGCTCGTACTTATGATTGCCCTTGTGCTTGTGCTTGTGGTCACGCCTTGAACGGTACTTACCATCCGTCTTCGACTTGTGCTTGTAGTTGTCCTTGTTCTCGACCTTCTCCGGGCAGTCGACAACGAAATGTCCCGCCTTGCCGCACTAGAAGCATGTACTCGTATTCCTCCTCGAGTTCACCCGGTTCTCGTGCATCTTCTCGAACCGCCTGGTCAGCAATGCCAACTCATCCTCTTCGAGCACGTCGAACTCCTCATCTGGCAAAGACATCAAAGAGGACAAGGAGAACATCCTGGTGGATAGGTTAGCGTTAGATTTTCCTTTCGAGCCACCGATGAGGGTGAGACTATGAGAGTTAGTTGGGCCCTCAATCTTGGTTGTCGTGCCCCGATCCACCTCAGCCGACTTGAGCTTCTAGAATAGCCCATTCACAGTCAGAGCATCATACTTCTCCGATTCTACAATGGCCTCGAACTTTTCGCCCCAAACCATACGATCAGTGAGTGTAAGAGCTTGACAGCCCTATCATGATCATCGTACGGGAGCACGTCCACATTGGCCCTCATGTTGTCTACCACCACTGTAAACCTCTGAAACAAGGCATCGATGGAATCACCGGGGAGATTAGTGAAGTTCTCGTACTCTCTCCGGTAAGTCGCATACATCCGAGCCTGAACCTGAGCATTTCCAACATGAGCTTCCTTCAACACCGACCAGATTCTACATGCCAAGCTCTTCGTGTGCACCCGATCGAATTCAGGTTGACACAGAGCACGAAAAAAGTAGTGGGCCGCCTTGTTGTTGGCGTCGAACATGTCCCTCGATCCCAGCACGAGGAAGTTCATCGGTTGGACATAGCCTGTGTCCATCATGACATCCCAAAGGACTTGACCCTTTCCGCGAAGGAACACTGCCATTCGCTTAATCCACATCTGGTAGTTCTTCCCATCGAAGTGTGGAGGACCCGAACCCCGTTCCTGGTACGCCATCTTTGGATCTTAGACTGGCTAGAGTCAATAAAGACCCGAACTGGCAATGATACCTATTGAAGGACTGATTAGGCGATCAGAGAGGGGGGAGTGAATGGGAGCCGATAAAAATTCTTCTCGAAGGAGATCGCAACTCCAGCAAGACGAACTCGGTCTGACGCCCGAAATTTGCTACGGTCCTATGAACAAACACTACCAGCAGCCTCAACTCCTACATGCACACAGTAGCGGAAACAACTCGGGAGCCGGCTGTCTGGAGGGGGCGGCCAGACCGGGTATGGGGGGCGGTTAGACCGCCTCCACCTGGTGACCATGAATTCCTCTGAAACTCCTCTTCCAAGCACCAAAACACCTCACGGTTTCACCAGTAGAAATTTCTAATCAAGGACAAGCTGGCTATCAGGAAATCTTGGTGAAAATCAAAACTTCACCCCAGGGCCTAGGGGCGGTCTAACCTCCTGTACCCAGCAAACAACTTCGAGCAAGAACTCCTAGCAAACATCGTCGAAACGAACTGAGATTTCACCTGAACGCTCCTCTGATCAAGGCGAAAATCAAAACCTTCACCTGGATGACCCAGGGTGGTTAGACCGCCCCCCCCAGGGGGTTAGACCGCCCCACCCAGAAAACTTGGCCGCGGGTCAACCCTCAACTTCCCATCGCCTGATCTCCGGAATCACCCCACGGATTGCAGCAAAACTTCGGGGATGGCTGGGTTACCTCCTGGGCAACCTCTTCCTCAAAAGAAACGACCCGAAACGCTCACAATCAAAGGGAATCGCGGATTTAAGCCCTCTAGGTCAAGAACTCGAGCAACTCAAAAAACCACCAAATCGAGACCGATTCAAGGGGGTCTTGGGGCAAGGTCACCAGCCAAAGAGGCACAAGGTCCTCATACATGACACCCAACAAGAATTCCGCGATAAATCTTCCTCAAAACTCCGCCACGAAAATCACCAAAAGGAAGGACGAGAAAGGCAACACCAATCCTTGAGGAACCACGCCGAATCATCTATACATACCATGAAGGTTCATACAAGGTCTAGCTTTCCACCCATACATCCATCCCTTTCTCTAGATCTCACATGAAGCACTCAAGCTAGTCCTAGGAAAAACTAAAGGAAAATAAGAACGAAAATGGGAAAACCAAATGAGCTAGGGTTCCAAGAGTTGGCTGCCATCCATCCCCTCAAGAGTATATATGGATGCACCCAAAAGACCAAACTACCCTTACTAAATAACTACGGATACGTGCCCCTCAAGGGCGAATTTGGAAATCTTCAGATTTTCTCCATCGGACGGATGCCGAGCGACCGCAACCATGCTTAGCCTCGACGCAAGACTTGCAATCCTAACGTGTGTCCTCCACTTCGAAGCTTCTCGGCGGCAGCGACCCGGGCAATCAGACCCCCCCACCCCTGGGCGGTTAGACCGGCCCAGGCGGTCTGACCACCCCTCCTGGGCAGTTGAACCGTCCTGGGTGGCCGCACCTCCTCGTCGAGTCTTCGGCCTCGTTTTGTGGCTCAACCGAGTAACCCAGTGGTTTTCTGGTGAACCACTGCAAACCTCGCGAACTCGGTGTAACCTCCGCCAATTGCCACTCATGACTCGGCTCCCACGTAGTCCCGGCTCGACCTTGGTTTTGAGGCTCAACCAAGAAACCATCCACGACTTTGTCCCACTGTTCTTGCCACCATGCGGCCCGCACTTAACTCCGCTGGCCACCGAGTCCCTCGAACCAAGCCTACTTGTCTTCTCCACACCTGGAGGCCTCACCAGCGATGACCTTTCGCGCTTGTTCTTCACCTGCACCAACATCAGTCATGTTGTGACCTGCAGCTGCAATACTTTGCCAAGAGTCAGTCCACACAACGTTGTCAATCACTCATCACACCAGGAAGCGACCATCCACCGATCCTCGAACCACACATGGTCCTCAACCTTCTATAGAAACCAGCATGGCCAAGAAAACTTCTGATTCCCTTGACATTAACAGGTGGAGGTAGTTGTTCAATTACTTCTATTTTAGCTCTATCTACCTCAATTCCTCTTTCAGAAATTAGATGGCCTAGCACTATTCCTTCTCTAACCATGAAATGAAATTTTTCCCAATTAAGGACTAAGTGCTTTTCTTCGCATCTTTGCAAAACCTTATTCAAGTTTTCTAGACAATCATCAAAAGTTTTTCCATAAACAGAAAAATTATCCATGAAAACTTCCATGATCTCTTCAATCATATCAGAGAATATAGATATCATACATCTCTGAAAAGAAGCTGGAGCATTACATAGCCCACAAGACATTCTACGATAAGCATAAGTTCCATAAGGGAATGTAAAAGTGGTTTTGCTCTGGTCACTGGGGTGGATTGGGATTTGGTGATATCCAGAATAGCCATCAAGAAAGCAAAAGAAAGAGTGATTTGCCAACCGCTCTAACATTTCATCAATGAAGGGTAGTTGAAAGTGATCTTTCCTTGTGGCTTTGTTGAGTTTTCTATAATCTATGCACATACGCCAACCAATGATGGTTCTCTAAGGAATTAATTCATTCCTATCATTTTTCACAACTGCCATGCCTCCCTTTTTTAGGCACAACTTGCACGGGGCTCACCCACTCACTATGTGGCACTAGATATATAATCCCGGTGTGTAAGAGTTTCAAAACTTCTTTCTTCACTACTTCTCTCATCGCATTGTTGAGTCTTCGTTGTGGCTCTCTAGATGGTAGAACATCAGGGTTTGTAGGAATGCGATGAGTGCAAAGGGCAGGATTGATGCCCTTAAGGTCTTGGAGCGAGTAGCCAAAGGCTGAGCGATGTTTTTCTAAGATGGTTATCAGCCTATGAGTCTCTTCCTGAGTGAGTTGGTCATTAATGATCACAGGAGACTCAGAATCATTGTGCAAAAAGGCATATCTAAGACCAGGTAGTAAAGGTTTAAGCTCAATGGAGGTCTCGAGGGTTCCTCGGTTTCATCAAGGGGCTCAGATTCTGTAGAATTTTCTTGTTCTTCCTCTATGAAGAATTTAGTTACATCTTCTTGATTAGATTCTATGAAATGTTCTAGAGTTGCTTCATTCACCTCTTCGATTGGATCAGGTTCAGGACTAGATTCGGTCTTAGTATGGATCGAATGTGAGAAGTGTAAGGGAACTTTAATGGTTTTGCCTAGGCAGACATCAAGTTTCCCTGTGTGTCCTTCTTTAAGAAGTTTTTCTAAAGGATAGCCTATTAAAAGATCAAACTCCTTAATATCACAAATGTGAAAGCTCATGTGAATCGCCATGTCGTAAGCTGAAACAGGTAAGATATAGAGAATTCCCGAACTTTGAATAATTTGTCCTGAGGAGCATTTTGATAATTTTGTTGTGGGAGATAATGGATTGTTTTTTATAAACTGATGGAAAAGGATAAGGCCATTATATTGATTCCCACGACTGGATTATAAAGGGAATCAAAGGGGGTTCCACTGATTGTACATTGAATTGGTATAGAAGGTGAATCCAAATGGACTACATCAGAGGAAAGCTCTGACTCTTCCAACCATTCCCCACTCATGATGGATGCAAGCTCCACAGTGCTTTCTCTTGAGAAGGCTTGCTCAAAAGGGTCTATCTTCTCATGTGAAGAAGATGTGTCCTTGCGAGGCCTCTTCTCTTTATGATATTTCGAGGTGTTTCCATAATCGAAAAATAAATCATCCTCCATATCATTTATAAAATCAGGTAGAGGAATTTCTTCCTATTGTGATTCTATATGTCGGATAGCTATAGGTTGAGATGTTTCTGGCATAGTTTCTGGTGTAGCTATCTCTGGAATCTCTTCTTCTAAATTTTTCTCTTCTAAAGGACCATCATTAGTGTTGGCTAGAACGTTGTGTAGGACGGTTCTAGCTTCACTAGATGTAAGGTGTATGAATGATCCATGAGAGGAGGTATTCAAATAGGCTCTAGATTCCTTATTAAGACCAATATAGAAATGTTGAAGGAGAATATGGTCTTCAAGGCTTAGATCTGGTCCAGATTTGCAAAGAAGTTCAAAACGTTCCCGGGATGAACTCATAGACTCATTATCCCCCTGTTTGAAGGATATGATCTTGATTTTGAGGTTGACTAGGGATAAAAAATCCATGCAAAAATCTGCACGAAGAATTCCCCAATCGCCTTTCATCTTCTCTTTGGTTCAGTCGTACCATTGGAGAGCTTTTCCTTTCAGAGTGAATGGGAAAAAGCATCCAACGGATAGTCTCATCTGACATACCCTCAATGTGCACGCAGTCACAAGTTTGCTCAAACTGTTGGAGATGATGATAATGGTCTTCATCTTCTATTCCTAAGAAAGTGTTGGTTTGGACCATCTCTATTAACTGTGGGTGCAACTCATAGGCATCAGCTAGGATTAGTTTGTGTCACACCCTAAAATTTTCAAATTTCAGGATGTGAATAGAAAAAATAATTAAATAATGATTTTCTCATAATTTTAAAAAAAATCCAACATTTATTTTTCTTTACAGGAAATATAGTATAGGAAAAACCTTTGTTTGATTTTTCTGAATCAAATAAGAAGTTGTGAGTGTTGCATTCATGCCGATGCATCTAGTGCTTCATGAGTGTAAAAGGTTTCAAAAATGCGTTTAGGAGCTGTCCTAACTCTTCCGATAATTTTCCGGATTTTTCTGGAATTTATTCTCATTTTTCTCTGAGCATTTTCTATTTATTAGAAGGCTCTAAAATTTTTTTCATGAACTCCAAACACTTTATTTGGATTGTTCATGTCCCAATGTGTCTCTGGGAATTTTCCTGGAATTTTTGTGATTATCGGAGTATTTTTCGTGTCTTTAAACAAATTCTAGGATTTTCTGGAATTGTTTTCGCATTAAAAATAATTTCGAAAAAAAAGAAAATCTATCCTATCTATCTGGGCCGAGCCCGAAGGCCCGACCCAGGTCCACACTGGCCCAGCCGTAGGCCCGCGCGGGGCCCATCTGAGCCCGCGGGAGCCCATCGGCCGGCGGCCTATCCATGGCGAACACGCCGCCGCCGCCTCCCGCCTTAGGCGTGCGCGCCCGGACCGCCGCGGCCCGCGCCCTATAAAGCCGCGCGCCCGAGCTACCGTGAACCCTAGCCGGCCGCGCACCGCCCCCGTTTTGCACCGCCGCCGGACCTCGTCGCCGGTCAACCCGAGCCTCGCCGCCGGCGGCCCTCGATTTGCCGCTTCGGTTGACCTTCGAGCCGAGCCAGCCCCACCAGGAGCTCCGCGACGTCGCGCTGCACCTTCTCAACCTCTCCCCGTCGCCGGCTCAACACCGGAGCACCACCGCCGCGTGAGACCGCCGCCGGCCGTCACTGCGCGCCGCCGCAGGCCATCCTCCCGATGAATCCCGTCCAAGGTGAGCATGCCCATGGGATCCCCGTGGTCTCCTCTTCGTTTCCCCCCGCTCACCCGATCTCCTAGCCCTCCAGGTCACCGGCGCCGCCACCCTCCCCAGCGCCACCGCCCCCTGGTTGCTCTTGTCTGCTGCGAAACAGAGGAAGAAGAAGAAGGACATCTTCTGTTTAGGACCCTGTCCTTTCAGTAATTCTTTGTTTTCCTTTGTGTCTCGTAGATCTTGCAGAAAACCCCTTAGATCTATTAGGTTCCCTGCACCCAGATCCAATCAGAGGTTTTTTGCAGATCTAACCCCAACCTTTTACCATTTCGCGAGCACTGTTTGATGTGTCTCGGGAATCTTCTCTGCTAACCCCCGAAATCTATGGTTAATTGCGAATAGGTCCTCCAATCTTGTTTATCTCGTAAAATCTTCGTTTTAACTCCGTTTTAATCCATTCAAATTGCGTTAGGTCCATAATAATGTAAAGCACGCTTTAGTGGTGACTTTTCATCATGTTTGTTTTCTGAAAATTAATTTAATATTAACTTTGATTAATACGTAGTTATAGACGCCTTTTATAAATAAAAGCAATATAGATCTATACCCGTTTTTCATAATCAGATTTAATTTGATTAAAGATTACTTTACATGCTTTTATAAATAAAATCTAATTAGATCTTTTACTCGGTTTTTCCGTAACTCAAATATTAATTTGCTTAATGATTTATTAACTTTTATAATTAAAAGTTGATTAGGCTTTTACTACGGCTTTATAAGTAAATGTTAATTTTGATTAATACCAATGTAAATGCTGTTTTTAAATAATAATATGATCTACTCGCATTACACAGTTTCGTTTAGATTGTTCATATAGTTTAGTTTTTTTAATTAAATGTTTAATTGGTGTAATCAATATATGAATCTTTATTAATAAAACTTGACTAGTTCTTTACACCGGTTTTGCAAATAAAGTTTAATTTACTTTAATTCCAACATGGGGTATTTTATTTATGAAATATCCTTACATGAATTTTGTTAATTAAAATAAATCCAGTTCGTAGCCTTGTTCTAATTTATGCAAATAATTCGTTAGACATTCGGTGTCAGCTTTATCTCTTTTGATCAAGTTTATCAGAAGCTCTAAACCTTTCTAGTGTTAGCCCAAGCTAAACCGTGTGCATGTAATCAGACCTTTCCCTTCTAAGCACGGTTTGTGTACTTTACCAACAAATCCTACCATGATTACTTCATGTTTCTCATAGAATCTCATTCATCAATATCTAGTTCATGCCTATCCTATCTTAGTTAGGTTGTCTCTTTATGAATCAGTTGTATTCTTGTACCTAATCTATCGTAGCTACCTTTCTTTAGAGTCTGCACTGTTATCTGTTTCTCCTGTCAGATCAGATCACCTTTGGTTGGTGTGATAGTCGTTCAGTCTAGTTTTCTTCGTAGACTAGTTTTCCTAAACCGAGCCTAAGGTTTCTTATGCGCTTGGTAGTTCGTTGCTACCCGTCTAGTTCGTTTCATAGTAACTTGTACGTTAGCATGTGTATCGCCCATTACTTGTTTTAACACTAAAACTGCATGTTAATCTTGACTAATTCTTATTCCATTGCTTTTATAAATAAAAAGTGATTAGGTTCTAATATGGTTTTCTTTAATCATGATGTACTTGGTTAATCCCTATTCATAACTAGTTCTTCTAAATAAAAGATGTTAGAGTTAGACATCAGTTTTCATAATAAAGTCAATATGCCTAATGACATCATGAATGCCTTTTCAATATTAAATATGTTTAGTTGAACACGTGACATAAAGTTACCCGCCTAGATATCTTATACTTGATTTATCTTTCTAAAGTAATTGTTAATTTGACATAACTTTTACTCGAATGTTATAAATAAAATATGATTAGGTTTATCGTGATTTCTTTAATTAAATGTAACTTGTTTAATGGTAACATAGGGTATTTCTCTGAAATATTCTTTCACATGATTTCTTAATTAAAATATGCCAAGCGTAGTCTCTTATTGTTTGATAATGATCTCACGATAGTTTCGAGCTTAGTTCTATTTTCAGCGTTTCTTGCGCTTACGTAACCATTAGAATCGAGCTCTATCTCAATGTGATCTTTCCGGTTCTTGCTCAATCTTCCGCAACCGTCTCTTCAAAGTTAACCAAGATTTTCCCATCCAAGTACACTTTGTGTTCTTTAGTGATCCATCTAATCAAGCCTATCCTTTAGTGTGTCCTTTTAAAGCTTTTCTTTCGAGTGGTGTATTGTTCTTAGTTTGTTTGTTTGTCTGCTTTGTGTATGTTTGTGCCCGATAATTGATGCGATTAGAGTGAACATTGTTCATGGTTCAAGGGATTGGAAGAGTATGAAGGTGAAGGTTCTGAGCAACTACCCTCTAGTTAAAGGCAAGTGTGTCCTTGATCTTTTGTCCCAATAACTTTATTAATCACTTTGCATTGCTTTGCATTAATTTTGATGGGTGCCTATTAAGGATGACTAGCCTCATTTGACCATTATCTTGAACCCGGTTCTTAATTAATATTGATGGTAGCTATTGCTTAGTGTGCTCATCTGGGATCGGTATTAATCAAACTTGGTTACCTTTATATTCTATGTTCCGGTTTATGTTCTTTACTTTACAAGACCGCTTTGATATGTTAATTGAAACATGGAGAACCACCCAGGAAAATAGTACAACCACAAGAACTAATGGGAAATGGTCTTGGTTGAATAATTAGGAACTTTAGCTTGGGGTGATCTTACCTAATAAGGACAAGGGATCGGCAGCACTGCGGGGTATGGACTCGCTCTAGCAGGGGGTTGGGTGAGTTATTCTTTCTATGGTGGGGTATCGACCTGCTAGGGGACTTTATACCTTGCTAACTGATCCGGACCTTGTGGGTCACAACTTGCTAGGGAACCTTTGTAAAGGCCTTGTAGCGTCCCTATGCAGCCACACCTCGGTAGTGTGGTATGGTGCTTGGCCAGCATCGAATGGTTGGGTTCAAAGTTCTTCGGAGCTTTTACGCTGCTTGTGGTGAAAGTGTACAACCTCTGCAGAGTGTAAAACTAATCGATTAGCCGTGCTCACGGTCAAGAGCGGCCTGGACCCTCACATGATAACTGAACTTGAAGATGGACTTAAATCATGATGTGTTATGGTTATGTTTGCCATGTGCTCATGGCGTATCTCTTATCTTTATGCTTAATTGTGGGTTGGTATAAACTTATACTTTTATTAGTAATCAGGTGCTAATAAAACTTGATCAACTAAAATGCTAACTGCTTATAGCCCAGTCCACTATAAAGCCTTTGCATTCATGTCTTTCCCCACACTTGCTGAGTACGACAAGTGCTCACCCTTGCTATAAACAATGTTGCTCAGAAGGAGGAGGCTACTCTGAAGTCTTGTGAAGATGTTGATGAGTGCTAGGCGTACGCAACCCCAGTCGACTGCCTGTGATGCTTGGTGTCTTCGTTTCCAGGATTAAGCGTAAACTCTGATAATATTTCTTTTTCATATGTGATATTGTTTCTGTTATTCACTTATGTCAACTATATGCATGAAACTTGATCCTGGCATGCATATAGGTTTGCACTTGGTTTTCTTTGGAAAAACAGGTGTGACAGAGTGGTATCAGTGCTATATCGACTGTAGGACAAGAGCCTAGATAGTAATGGCCGCTTCCTAAGGTTTGCTTTGATCTAAAATTCATCACTACCTTTGCCTTGAGCTCTGTGATGAATATTCCTGCTCATTAAACCATACCTTTCATCAATCCTCCTTGACAGCTCACCTTTGACTATCACATTTTTATTTGCACATCATTGTTTCGCAAATGATTATGATCTCGACCCTGCATAATTATTTACTCTCCCCTTGGTCTTGATCTTATCTCTTTTTTTTCCCACTTCTCTGAAGCAACTCCACCAATAAGTCAAAAGGTGAATTGTTACCCTCGACATTCTATCTGTTCGCACAACTCTCCGACACATCAGCGCTGTTTCAATTTTATCTCAAGCTACAGAACTCAGATTGATATGAAACCAATTGGGTTAGTTCCTAAATTTCATAAGTGAATTTCTATCAAAAATTCAGACCTATCCAGTTTATATTCCAGGAGCTATGCTTGAAACATTGGAGCTATCAGAATCTGTAAACCCTGCTGACCTAGTTACCCTTCATTATTTTATATCTCGGGCTATGGACCTCCGATTGAGGTAAAACCAATTGGAGTAGTTCCGGAATTTCATAAGTTTCACTCTGACCCAAATTCATTAATTTTGGTTGCATATACAGAGAGTTATGCCCGAAACTTTTGAGATTCTCGAATCTGTCAAAACTACTGACATAGCCATCTTGTTTAATTCATATCTCGAGTTCTAAACCTCCGTTTGAGGTGATTCCATTTGGGATGAACTCATAATTTCGTACTCCTTGATCTGGGAAAAAATCCATTATTTATGGATATCCTTGATGGGAGCCACATCCGATCTATTAGGAGGATACCCTCTGACTTTATTAACAACGTGTAGCTCGTTCCCTTAACCGTGTCTTGTTTAGTGAAGTTCTGTGCTTGCATGATGATGCTTGGTTTTATGACATTGTTTGTGTTGGTTCTTTGAAGTGAGTGTTGGTGTATTGTGGATCTTATATCTGCAATGACATCATTTGCTTAGTTGGGTTCTTCTTTTGTATCTTCCACCTCCTTGCTCTTCCCATTCTTTCTCTCTACTCTTCAGCCTATCTCTTCTGATCCCAAATACTCAATCAGATGGAGAGCTCCAACACAAATCATGAAGATAAAGATAATGAAGGAAACATCAACATTCGTCTTGTAACCTCAGCATTGGAGCGCAAGATATTGGAGTATATCGCTGCACAAACCCATGCTTTGCAAGCAATGGCTCAAACCATGGTTAAAGAATCATCAGTCCATTACAGAGCAAGCTCCACTCCCTAAAGACCACAATTCTGTCACCAATGATAACCATCAAACATGACTCCTCCACCATTTGATAAAGATAAGCTATCAGCTATGCAGACTCAAGTCTTACAAAGAAGGATGCAGCCTAGCACAACCTACTTTCGTAATGAGATGGCCAAAGACAGAATTCCCATTGGGCCAGTGAAGAGGCAAGTTGCTGAAGAATGGAATAATCAAAGAAAGAAGAAGAATGAAGCATGGAACTAACAATATGAGGTTAACAAAGGCTCCAGATATGTGTCCGGGTGGTGAGCACCATGGTCTTTCATGTCCCCAGAAGGAAGCTAGTCTTATGACAGCAGAAGCTCGCCAACATAACCCTATAGATATCAATAAGCGGAAGATGTTGTCCACCCAAAACCCAACTCAAGAAGAAGGTTCTCAAGCTGAAGATCATACTCAAACCCTAAACCTTGATGATTGGAGTATCACTTGCAAGGAATACAAATCTGGTAGACGCAGGCGATCTGACAAACAAAACCGTAGAACAAGACGAGAGAAGAAGTTATCACATCTAGGGACAGATAATGGTACTAACCTGGTTTCGACAAACCCTAGCCGAAGATTGTTCGACCTATATATCCTATCAAGAAGAATCCTGATGCACAAGTTGATCTACCAAGAACTATGATGGAGCAAAGCGAAGAGTGGAGAAATCACAATAATAGAAGAATGGATAACTTGTAAGTGGGACCAGACTATATATTCCCATACAAGTCCAATGAGCTATGGAGAATAGAAGAGCATGTTTGGTATTCTTGTGTAACGAAGGTCGATATGAAGAAAGTTGATAAGCTTTGGATAATACCCACATGAGTCTTTGTTTCTTGCTAGCCTTTCTCGAATCTCGGGACGAGATTCCTTTTTAAGGGGGGTAGAGTTGTCACACCCTGAAATTTTCAAATTTCAGGATGTGAATAGAAAGAATAATTAAATAACGATTTTCTCATAATTTAAAAAAAATCCAACATTTATTTTTCTTTACAGGAAATATAGTATAGGAAAAACCTTTGTTTGATTTTTCTGAATCAAATAAAAATTTGTGAGTGTTGCATTCATGCCGATGCATCTAGTGCTTCTTGAGTGTAAAAGGTTTCAAAAATGCGTTTAGGAGCTGTCCTAACTCTTCTGAGAATTTTCCGGATTTTTCTGGAATTTATTCTCATTTTTCTTTGAGCATTTTCTATTTATTAGAAGGCTCTAAAATCTTTTTCGTGAACTCCAAACACTTTATTTGGATTGTTCATGTCCCAATGTGTCCCTGGGAATTTTCCTGGAATTTTTGTGATTTTCGGAGTATTTTTCGTGTCTTTAAACAAATTCTAGGATTTTCTGGAATTGTTTTCGCATTAAAAATAATTTCGAAAAAAAAAAAGAAAATCTATCCTATCTATCTGGGCCGAGCCCGAAGGCCCGACCCAGGTCCGCACCGGCCCAGCCGTCGGCCCGCGCGGGTCCCATCTAAGCCCGGGGAGACCATCGGCCGCGGTCCGTCCATGGCGGACACACCGCCGTCGCCTCTCGCCTTGGGCGTGCGCGCCCGGACTACCGCGGCCCGCGCCCTACAAAGCCGTGCGCCGAGCTACCGCGAACCCTAGCCGGCTGCGCATCACCCTGTTTTGCGCCGCCGCCGGACCTCGTCGCCGGTCAACCCGAGCTCGCCGCCGCCGGCCCTTGATTTGCCGCTTGCATTGACCTTCGAGCCGAGCCAGCCCCACCAGGAGCTCCGCAACGTCGCGCTGCACCTTCTCAACCTCTCCCCGTCGCCGGCTCAACACCGAGCACCACCGCCGCGTGAGACCGCCGTCGGCCGTCACTGCGCGCCGCCGCAGGCCATCCTCCCGATGAATCCCGTCCAAGGTGAGCATGCCCATGGGATCCCCGTGGTCTCCTCTTCGTTTCCCCCCGCTCACCCGATCTCCTAGCCCTCCAGGTCACCGGCGCCACCACCCTCCCCAGCGCCGCTGCCCCCCTGGTTGCTCTTATCTGCTGCCAAACAGAGGAAGAAGAAGAAGGACATCTTCTGTTTAGGACCGTGTCCTTTCAATAATTCTTTGTTTTCCTTTGTGTCTCGTAGATCTTGTAGAAAACCCCTTAGATCTATTAGGTTCCCTGCACCCAGATCCAATCAGAGGTTTTTTACAGATCTAACCCCAACCTTTTACCGTTTCGCGAGCACTGTTTGATGTGTCTTGGGAATCTTCTCTGCTAACCCCCGACATCTATGGTTAATTGCGAATAGGTCCTCCAATCTTGTTTATCTCGTAAAATCTTCGTTTTAACTCCGTTTTAATCCGTTCAAATTGCGTTAGGTCCATAATAATGTAAAGCACGCTTTAGTGGTGACTTTTCATCATGTTGTTTTCTGAAAATTAATTTAATATTAACTTTGATTAATACGTAGTTATAGATGCCTTTTATAAATAAAAGCAATATAGATCTATACCCGTTTTTCATAATCAGATTTAATTTGATTAAATATTACTTTACATGCTTTTATAAATAAAATCTAATTAGATCTTTTACTCGGTTTTTTCATAAGTCAAATATTAATTTTCTTAATGATTTATTAACTTTTATAATTAAAAGTTGATTAGGCTTTTACTCCGGCTTTATAAGTAAATGTTAATTTTGATTAATACCAATGTAAATGTTGTTTTTAAATAATAATATGATCTACTCACATTACACAGTTTCGTTTAGATTGTTCATATAGTTTAGTTTTTTAATTAAATGTTTAATCGGTGTAATCAATATATGAATCTTTATTAATAAAACTTGACTAGTTCTTTACACCGGTTTTGCAAATAAAGTTTAATTTACTTTAATTCCAACATGGGGTATTTTATTTATGAAATATCCTTACATATATTTTGTTAATTAAAATAAATCCAGCTCGTAGCCTTGTTCTTATTTATGCAAATAATTCGTTAGACATTCGGTGTCAGCTTTATCTCTTTTGATCAAGTTTATCAGAAGCTCTAAACCTTTCTAGTGTTAGCCCAAGCTAAACCATGTGCATCTAATCAGACCTTTCCCTTCTAAGCACGGTTTGTGTGGTCTTGCTGATCCAAGTAGATATCTAAGAGTTTCTGTTCTGCATTTCTTTATCAACAAATCCTACCATGATTACTTCATGTTTCTCGTAGAATCTCGTTCATCAATATCTTGTTCATGCCTATCCTATCTTAGTTAGGTTGTCTCTTTATGAATCAGCTGTACTCTTGTACCTAATCTATTGTAGCTACCTTTCTTTAGAGTCTGCACTGTTATCTGTTTCTCCTGTCAGATCAGATCACCTTTGGTTGGTGTGATAGTCGTTCAGTCTAGTTTTCTTCGTAGACTAGTTTTCCTAAACCTAGCCTAAGGTTTCTTATGCGCTTGGTAGTTCGTTGCTACCCGTCTAGTTCGTTTCACAGTAACTTGTACGTTAGCATGTGTATCGCCCATTACTTGTTTTAACACTAAAACTGCATGTTAATCTTGACTAATTCTTATTCCATTGCTTTTATAAATAAAAAGTGATTAGGCTCTAATCTGGTTTTCTTTAATCATGATGTACTTGGTTAATCCCTATTCATAACTAGTTCTTCTAAATAAAAGATGTTAGAGTTAGACATCAGTTTTCATAATAAAGTCAATATGCCTAATGACATCATGAATGCCTTTTCAATATTAAATATGTTTAGTTGAACACGTGACATAAAGTTACCCGCCTAGATATATTATACTTGCTTTATCTTTCTAAAGTAATTGTTAATTTGACATAACTTTTACTCGAATGTTATAAATAAAATATGATTAGGTTTAACGTGATTTCTTTAATCAAATGTAACTTGTTTAATGGTAACATAGAGTATTTCTCTGAAATATTCTTTCACATGATTTCTTAATTAAAATATGCCAAGCGTAGTCTCTTATTGTTTGATAATGATCTCACGATAGTTTCGAGCTTAGTTCTGTTTTCAGCGTTTCTTGCGCTTGCGTAACCATTAGAATCGAGCTCTATCTCAATGTGATCTTTCCGGTTCTTGCTCAATCTTCTGCAACCGTCTCTTCAAAGTTAACTAAGATTTTCCCTTCCAAGTACACTTTGTGTTCTTTAGTGATCCATCTAAGCAAGCCTATCCTTTAGTGCGTCCTTTTAAAGCTTTTCTTTCGAGTGGTGTATTGTTCTTAGTTTGTTTGTTTGTCTGCTTTGTGTATGTTTGTGCCTGATGATTGATGCGATTAGAGTGAACGTTGTTCGTGGTTCGAGAGCTTGGAAGAGTATGAAGGTGAAGGTTCTGAGCAACTACCCTCTAGTTAAAGGCAAGTGTGTCCTTGATCTTTTGTCCCAATAACTTTATTAATCACTTTGCATTAATTTTGATGGGTGCCTATTAAGGATGACTAGCCTCATTTGACCATTATCTTGAACCCGGTTCTTAATTAATATTGATGGTAGCTATTGCTTAGTGTGCTCATCTGGGATCGGTATTAATCAAACTTGGTTACCTTTATATTCTATGTTCCGGTTTATGTTCTTTACTTTACAAGACCACTTTGATATGTTAATCGGAACATGGAGAACCACCCAGGAAAACAGTACAACCACAAGAACTAATGGCAAATGGTCTTGGTTGAATAATTAGGAACTTTAGCTTGGGGTGATCTTACCTGATAAGGACAAGGGATCAGCGGTACTGCGGGGTGTGGACTCGCTCTAGCAGGGGGTTGGGTGAGTTATTATTTTCATGGTGGGGTATCGACCTGCTAGGGGACTTTATACCTTGCTAACTGATCCGGACCTTGTGGGTCACAACTTGCTAGGGAACCTTTGTAAAGGCCTTGTAGCGTCCCTATGCAGCCACACCTCGGTAGTGTGGTATGGTGCTTGGACAGCATCGCATGGTTGGGTTCAAAGTTCTTCGGAGCTTTTACGCTGCTTGTGGTGAAAGTGTACAACCTCTGCAGAGTGTAAAACTAATCGATTAGCCGTGCTCATGGTCAAGAGCGGCCTGGACCCTCACATGATAATTGAACTTGAAGATGGACTTAAATTGTGATATGTGTTATGGTTATGTTTGCCATGTGCTCATGGCGTATCTCTTAACTTTATGCTTAATTGTGGGTTGGTATAAACTTATACTTTTATTAGTAATCAGGTGCTAATAAAACTTGATCAACTAAAATGCTAACTGCTTATAGCCCAGTCCACTATAAAGCATTTGCATTCATGTCTTTCCCCACACTTGCTGTGTACGACAAGTGCTCACCCTTGCTATAAACAATGTTGCTCAGAAGGAGGAGGCTACTCTGAAGTCTTGTGAAGATGTTGATGAGTGCTAGGCGTACGCAACCCCAGTCGACTGCCTGTGATGTTTGGTGTCTTCGTTTCCAGGATTAAGAGTAAACTCTGATAATCTTTCTTTTTCATACGTGATATTGTTTCTGTTATTCACTTATGTCAACTATATGCATGAAACTTGATCATGGCATGCTTATAGGTTTGCACTTGGTTTTCTTTGGAAAAACAGGTGTGACAATTTTGATGATGGCATAGGCCTAAGGTTGTGCTCTGAGGGTGCCGAAAAGTCTTTGATAAGGGTGGTGTCCATAAGGACAGTAGGTAATCTAAAACTAAAAAGAAAAAAGAAAGATACAAGATTAGTTATACTCGAAGAGTTTTCTCTTAACCATTCTCCCCGGCAACGGCGCCAGAAATGCTTGTTGGTATTTGTTAAGCCCACAGAAATATTATGATGGATAATCCGCAAGCGCACGGATACCGGTGAGCATTCCACCTGGGAGAGGGTTTTAAATATTGAATCCACAGGGAGAATGGTGTTGACGGTGTATATTCGTATCAAACTTCATATGGATTTGCAAGCGGACAAATCCCCCGTCGTAGTCAAGGGACCCTTCTTCCCTCGAGTGGTGAACCCATGATATCGAATCCGTGGAACAATGTGCAACGCAAGGATTCAATCTAGTAAAGCAAGGAAAGCTATCTTTTGAAGAACCAAGTTGCATCTAATCTAAGAGATCATCAAGAAAACACATCTAATCTAATCTACTAAAGAGGTATCAAGAGAAAGCAAAGAGATAACCGATGTAAAGAGTCTAGGTCATGCATATGTTGTAGCTCCAAACAAGATAGATGATGATAGAAAAGCGAATCTCATTAAAAGCATCTTTAAACCGTGGCCTCCGGTCCGATTCCGAGGACGCCCGCCTTTTGGAGCCACCGTTCTGTCACAACGCACCCCTATTCGTGCGGGTTAGCCTAGGGCGAGTTCAATAAGAAAAAGTTGAAATCACTTGGTCGGTCCGGTATGCACCTCTAGCCACCGTGGCTGCAAGAGCACCCTATGCAATCTATCTTAAGTATAGATTGGGGAAGAAGTAAAACCAAGGGAGAACAAAATCATCGAGAAGGCACTTGATCGCTAGAAATCAGATTCACTATAACACTTCACCATGAATGATTACATGAACAAGATCCCCACCGGGATCGTACCTCGATCTTGATCCTTGCTCCGGAGCTCCGACGTGGTCTTCCATGCAAGGTCCCCACATCGGCTAGGGAGACCCTAGACAACTAGCACGACCCAACTCTCCGAGATGGTGTCCCTCAAGCTTCTCTAATCCTCGGCGGTGGATGACGAATTGGTTTTTATGTGTGGCTCTCGGTCAGGGAGCTATAAATAGCCCGAGAGGCATCTAGGTCAAAGGGGGGCCGACTGGGCCCCGGAATGGGTTGGGCCCATTTTGGTCCAGTCAGTCGCCTCCTTCGCCCGGTATTGGTTCCCGAGTCTTCTAGATCCTTTCCCCTTCTGCATGTGGGCCCTTGTCGTCAGTTTCTCTCCGAGTTGGACGAAGCTCCCTGTCCTGCAAGATTCGGCACTTTTCTGGGTAGGTTCCCGGAGTTTGTCATCTTCTCGAGTTTGGTCCCCGGGCTTCTTGGAGTCAAGTTTGCTTCATTGCATGACTTGTACCGAGCTTCAAGATCTTGTCACAAGGTGCTTGATGAACTTATCCTGGAAATCTTGCTTTCAACACTAAAACCTTGCATAAACACTAAACTCTGAAACTGACATGCATGAATGAACTTGTTATACCAATGGGGTTAGTACCAATGGATAAGGTATAAAACTCATGCCAACACCGAAGGTAAACTCATGGCTAGGTTAACGGAATTTCACCGTCAACATCTCCCCCATGCTTAAACCTTGCTCGTCCTCGAGTAATCCTTCGATGGATATCATCATTGCCCTTCATTGTTTAAACCTTGCACTTTGATCATACATGAGAAAACATAATGCTCTCAAAAGTTTAATTCGTTAAAGTTTCATAATGTACTAGCCTTCATCCCTATGGAGGGTAGATTATTAATTAAGCTTATCCCACAAGTATTAACATGGTCCCAAAATTCAAATGGATCTCAGAAATTTTGAAATAAAGAACGAGATGAAAAAGAGTTAAACCAAGTTCACAAATTTAAACCACCTTGCATCTTGCTCATGAACTCTCATCTCATCTTGTCTCTCAAGCCTATTTATTCTACTCCTTTCCCTCTCATAACATATATATGTAGTAGGCTTTTATATGGAGCTTTTTGGGAAAGTTTAGTCCTACCAATATATTATAAATGAGATGTTGTCAAAACAAGACAGCTTCTCATGGTCTTACTGAGACTCGTCAAAAAGGTCATTGGAAAATAATAGGAGCGGGAGAGAAAAATACACACACTTGAGATAGGTGGACATGTGCAAATGGCAAAGAGTGCTCCCGAGGCACAAAGGAAGTCCTCGTTATCGGATTGCACATGGTTGGAAAGATGAGTTTGGATCTTTTAAACTTGAGGCCTTGAAATTCTTAAAGCACTTTAGAGAACCGGGGAGTTCACTTTATTTTATCATACATACTCATATATGTATATTTTTTTCTTTATACTCATTTTTTCTTTTTCTTTTTCTTTTTATTTCTCTTTTTTTTATTTGCTTTTTTCTACTTCTTTCTTTCCTTCTTTCTACTTTTCTCTTTTTTTTATTTTTATTTTTTTATTTGCTCCCCTTGAACTCTAAAATTGCATTGTGCGTACCTCCTCCCCCATGCTTAGACGTTTGTTCGTCCTCGGGCAAAGAGGTGATAGAGATAAGGTAGGTACTAGAAATATTTTTCCTTTGGAGAGATATTTGAAATCTTCAATATTGGCACCATCTTGCAATCTTCCTTGAACTGATGATCCATACTCAACGATAGGTTGTGGTCAAGGAGGTAATCACAAAAGATGATATTTGGTTTTAAGGGTGGATATCCGGCGAGGTTTGTGAAATCTCCGATGTGGGGATACACAATGCACGGATAAAAGGCTAGCAATAAGATAGATACGCAAAAACGGAATGACCAGCTTCTTAGTCTCGGGCCGGAGAAATCATGGTCTGCAATAACTCACCCAAAAATAAATCTTGTACACTAAGGTTTATGCACTCAAGTATGTATAAGGCTCTGGATAGGTATAGCAACATGCAAGTGATATTTATGATAAGGTTAGCATTACTTTTAGGAATAAAAACCATCTTTAGTCCATTTAAAACTTGAGAGCACATAAAACACTATGGGTCTTTATTTTTATCATAACCTCCCCTAAATATTAAGCTAGCATTTAGATAAATTCAGATTTGTATTTTAAGAGAGCACTAGCTTTAACATGCATAAAACAAATACAAAGATAAACAAAGCGGCAATTATAATCATATATCATCATGGCACAAACTTTGTAACTTTACCAAAGGTAAAAACTAGGTGGTGACTTTATTCATGATGAAAACAAAAACTAACACACATTCTGAAAAATTAAATAAATATTGAAAATATTACGCATACATAGGCGCATACAAGCTGAAAATTAAAGAAAAGGGGAAAAGGAAAGATAACTAAAGCTCCTCCTCTCTCTAATCTTCCGCCAGTGGTTGATATTGATAATCTTGATTGTTGCACCCTTGCTCATAATAGGACTGCACCGCTCCTCCTATGGATTGTCCCGCTGGTGCTAAGTGAAGGCATCCAAGCTCATAAGCGATGTTTGCATTTCCTTCACCTATTTGGTTTGCATTGGTTTGGATGGCTGCGATATTTTGCATGTTTCTCGCAGCGTATCCTCTAATGATGACAACACTTTGTTGTGGTTGAGGAAGATGTGCATATGGCTCCCCAAAGGCTACATTAGGCACCGCAAAATTTGGTGGGGGTATGGCTGCACCACTCCCCCATGCTTGCATTGGTACACCACCGTAGTAACTCGGCTGCGTTGGAATTCCTCCAAATGGTGGCACATAATTTTGTTGTGCACCTCCTTCTTGGTCCGTGGAAGAACTTTCTCCTATAATCCTTCCTTTTTTATTTATTTTTTTTCACCGGCACAAGAAGTCATTCCTCTAACCAATCTTCTTTCCCCTCAAGAAGAAGTCTTAATCTTCCATCCGATAGGGGAAAATTTACCATGGCCACTTTGAAGCCTCCTCTCTCATCTCCACTTATGTATTTGCCTTGCTTCATACAATCAAATCCTAGGGAGGTCCCAGCTAGGAGATGCTCCGAGTTTCTTGGAATTCTCGGTCTCAAAGAGATAGCCAACGTGGAGAGATAACACCCCGAGCCAATATCTCCCGAACTTGGTGTTGCTTCACAACACCAATGGTTGATCAAGGTGAGTGGGGTCAATTGGCTGCTTGGCAATCAAAGCTGAGTAAAGCCAATTAAACTCCGTGTTGGTTATCTTTGTCTCTCATTCTCCCCAAAATCCTCTTGCACATCCATGAGTGAAAAACTTGGATGATGGGGTCCCGGATACTATTTCTTTGTTGGTGAGCTTCTCCCACGATCATACTCCAAAAACCTTCCAATGTGCCTCCATGCTCATCCACTTGTTCTGGGGCTCCCTTTTGAAAACCAAGCAATTCCCTAATATACTCATAGGGAACCACTTGTTCAACTATTGCGCCCAACCTAGGTGTCCCAACATGTTGTAAACATCCGTACGAAAACCCAACACTTAGAGAGCTTGGTCGTTGAAGTCGACGTTTGCCACAAGACTCTTCTCAAGGCGAGTGAGCTTCTTCTCCTCCTCCTCCGTCATGATGATAAACCCATTGGAATACAGTGGAGCGTGTGGAGGTGGAGCGGATGATCATGTCAAGTGGCGAGGTCGGACGAGCGGCTCCTCCGTACATCCTTGAGGTTCGGTGAACCTTATAGACGAGCTTTGTGTGGCCCTCATGCCACCGAGGAGAAGAGTGTCGTTCCTCCTTGGTGGTGTCGTGTCCTCCTCCATACTCCGAGGAGACTCGAAGACCGAGTGCCTCCTCGAAGAAGTTGTTGATGGCTTGGATGATGATGATTCCTTCTTCTTGGTGAAAAGACTTGTAGCTTTCTTCAACATGGTTGTTGCACTCTCCTCACAAATATATATCCAGGGTTTTCAACCGGTAACAAGGTACACAAATATTATTTGGAGTATGGACTTTGAGTGAATTAAGGGTGTGATTTGTTTGAGCAAACAAACTTGGGAAGGATGGCTAAGTCTAAGGTGGTTCTAGACTAAAACTTCGAGCACACGAACAAAGAGCTGGACAAGTGACTTACCTGAGAAAGGGGAGCACCAGGGTGCTGGCACGATGCTTCTCTAGTGCACTCATGCTTGCTTTGTTGCTTCGTGACCGTGTGCTCCACGGGGTTGCACCTTCCAAACGTTCTCATCCACTCCTTTGCTTGCATAATTGCTCCTTCCACTTGATGTTTTCGCTTTGAGTCAACTCCATGCTCCCTTGCCTCTCATGCCTCCATGATATTCCTGCAAGACAAAGCCTTGGCTGCCCCCTCATGCTTGTCCTTTGCATGTGGTTTGATTAAAGATGTTGGAGGGGCATCCTATGATGCATCATGGTGCATGTATGGTTAGGTTAACCAGATTGCCTCCCTCTAAGCATGTTTTCAAGCTAATCACTCCTCTAATTTCAAAAAAATAAAAATAAACTCAGAGCTTGCAATGAGTTCAAATATAAATTTAGAGGAGTTTTTAAAGCATTAAAAACAAATGTAAGTCGAAGATATTTTCTGACTACTTTTATGTTGGTCTCACCGGTATTGTTTGCCTTCATTAGTTGAGAGCAAGCTTTTCCCGGCTTGATCATGGGGGCATTGGTTTAGGTTCTAATTTTGATTAGATGAGAGAGATTTTGAATGAAATAAAATCTATGAGGCTTAGAAAAATTCTAACTCTAGAGAAACCAAGGATATGGATTTTTAAACCAACCAAAAGTCAAGTTTCTAAGTTCACGTGAGTCCTACCATGTGCTGAAATTTAATTAACATCTAGGTACAAGGCATGGCTCTACTCGTGTGTTTTTAACATGTAAAACAAGTCAACCATAACATCATGAAGAGGATGAAAGGTTGAGATAGGTTCTGAATTTTTTTGGTTTTGGTTTCCCGAAAAGAAGCAAATAACATAGGATGGCTCATATAAAGGGTTTATGATCAAAACAAAATACTCAACCAAGAATTATGTCTCTAATATTGTCCAACCATTCTAAGTCAAATGTCTTGCGTAGCAAAATTCGAAAACTAAATTACTTGAAAGACTCGAAAAATCTTGAATTGGGTTGTCCTCCCGATAGCTTATTCTTGACTCGACGAAACGGGTTGCCTCCCGCCTAGCGCTTCGTTTATAGTCCATGGATAGACTTCTTCACTTGATTACTTCGGATCAATGCTCTTTGTCGGTGTTTAAATCTTGTGTACCCACTTCCGCACCATCTTGGGCACGGGCTTATTCTTCGGCTTAGTCATATTTTTGGTCTTCACAGGCTGGCTTTGTCCTTTGGTCTTGACAAATGCAACAACTTCCTTCATGTATTGGCTCAGCATCTCAAACTCCGATCCTTCGGTCGTGATCCTCGTGGTCTCCTTAGTGTGATCCTCCATATCTCCCAAATGAGTTTGAGTAGCCTTCACCATCTCGGGACCTCGAGGTTGTCTCGGATATTCTCCTTTGCTACCCATCGGGCGCCCGACAAGTTGTCCCACTTGCATCTCTAGCATCTTCATCATGATGAACACTTCACGTATAGAGCTTCCGATCTCCGTCACCTTGCCATCTAAATTCTCCAATATTTTCTCCATAGCCCTCGAACTTAGTGACGGCGTCCTTGTTGATCTTAGCTTGCTCGTCCATGAAGTCCTTCAATTGTGTACAAAGAGGAACCAAATCATGAATCGGCGAACTTGCATTAAATCGGGGTTTACCTTGGACATGGTCATACTCCGCACACTCCTCACATGTGGATCTTGCCTCGGCAGCCTTTAGGTCTTGAGCTCCTTTCTCTACCTCCATATTCTCCATCCTCCTCATAAGGAAACCGATATGCCATTCAAGGAGTTCGACTTGCATGTATTCATTGAAACACTCCAAGGCTTCCGCAATTGTCTCCATGGGCAATTGAACAAACATATCAATCTTGTTGCGCAAACTTTGAATCTTGGTCGGCGAACAAAATTCCTTCATAAAGTTCCTCATCAACGCTTCCCAATCTTGTTTTGACTCCGCCGTAAAGTGTGGAACCAACGCAAAGTTTTTCCACGTAGTGAGAACGGAAAAGGTCATGCCCTCATTTGATCTTGAGTCACCCCATCCTCATCGAAAGTATGACATAGTTGAACGAATGCTTGGAGGTGAAGGTTCGGATCCTCTTTACCAGTGAAAGGCGAGTGTTGCACCATGCGGAGAGCTGTGACCTTGATCTTGAACGGCCTTCCGACATCTTGAAGGTTTATGATAGGTAGATCAACGATGTCCGGGGTGCATAGCTCGATCTTGCGTTTCGGTTGTGGTTGTTCCCCCATGGGTGACAGTTGAGGTTGATCTTCCTTTGGACTTGGAGGTGGTGATTCCCTTAAATATTTCGACGGTCCTTCGACTTTGGCTTTTGGATCTAGGGTTTCCAACCCTTTAGCTTGTGTTGCATGACACCTTTGCCTGTAAAGTTTTCCTGGATCATCCACAAAAGAAAGTTTGGGTTTCTTGGAGAGGTAGCAAGCCATCTCCGGTTAGGGTTAGCAATAAAACAAAAATCTAAAAAAGGAAAAATTAGGGTTAATCAAAACTACATTAGATTGATATTTTTTTCTTTTTGAGGATGATCAAACTTAAGAGATGCAAAAGAAAATCAAAAGAAAAATTGAAAAATATTCACAAAAAACGATACTAGATTGGATCTTGATTGCCTGTTCCCCGGCAACGGCGCCTGAAAAAGGGGCTTGTTGACGGTGTATATTCGTATCAAACTTCATATGGATTTGCAAGTGGACAAATCCCCCGTCGTAGTCAAGGGACCTTTCTTCCCTCGAGTGGTGAACCCAAGGTATCGAATCTGTGGAACAATGTGCAACGCAAGGATTCAATCTAGTAAAGCAAGGGAAGCTATCTTTTGAAGAACCAATTTGCATCTAATCTAAGAGATCGTCAAGAAAACACATCTAATCTAATCTACTAAAGAGGTAGCAAGAGAAAGCAAAGAGATAACAAATCTAGAGAGTCTAGATCATGCATATGTTGTAGCTCCAAACAAGATAGATGAAGATAGAAAAGCAAATCTCATTAAAAGCATCTTTAAACCGTGGCCTCCGGTCCAATTTCGAGGACGCCCGCCTTTTGGAGCCACCGTTCTGTCACAACGCACCCCTATTCGTGCGGGTTAGCCTAGGGCGAGTTCGATAAGAACAAGTTGAAATCACTTGGTCGGTCCGGTATGCAGCTCTAGCCACCGCGGCTGCAAGAGCACCCTATGCAATCTATCTTAAGTATAGATTGGGGAAGAAGCAAAACCAAGGGAGAACAAAATCATCAAGAAGGCACTTGATCGCTAGAAATTGGATTCACTATAAAACTTCACCATGAATGATTACATGAACAAGATCACCACAGGGATCCTACCTCGATCTTGATCCTTGCTCCGGAGCTCCAACGTGGTCTTCCATGCAAGGTCCCCACATCGGCTAGGGAGACCCTAGACAACTAGCACGACCCTCCTCTCCGAGATGGTGTCCCTCAAGCTTCTCTGCTTCTCGGCGGTGGCTGACGAATTGGTTTTTATGTGTGGCTCTCGGTCAGGGAGCTATAAATAGCCCGAGAGGCATCTAGGTCAAAGGGGGGCCGACTGGGCCCGGGAATGGGCTGGGCCCATTTTGGCCCAGTCAGTCGCCTCCTTTACCCGGTATTGGTTCCCGAGTCTTCTAGATCCTTCCCCCTTCTGCATGTGTGCCCTTGTCGTCAGTTTCTCTCCGAGTTGGACGAAGCTCCTTGTCCCACAAGATTCGACACTTTTCTGGGTAGATCCTCGGAGTTTGTCATCTTCTCGGGTTTGGTCCCCGGGCTTCTTGGAGTCAAGTTTGCTTCATTGCATGACTTGTACCGAGCTTCAAGGTCTTGTCACAAGGTGCTTGATGAACTTATCCCAGAAGTCTTGCTTTCAACAATAAAACCCTGCATAAACACTAAACTCCAAAACCGACATGCATGAATGAACTTGTTATACCAAGGGGGTTAGTACCAATGGATAAGGTATAAAACTCATGCCAACACCGAAGGTAGACTCATGGCTAGGTTGATGGAATTTCACTGTCAACAAATGGTAAAGAGAGTATCTGAGGTATATAACTAATCAACTAAGTAGCTATAAAGGACTAGACAGAAAGATAGATAAGAAAAACTTAAGGATGTCTGGTTCTTATCCTCACGAGCTATGTCTATATTATTCTTATGGGGTGATTGTTCGAAGGCACACTTAGTAAAGGGAACGTCCCGAGAATCTATGGGGGAGTCCTACGGATTCTATAGACGGGAGGTGGACTATGAAGGACTCAATGGTGCTATCACCACCACGATCTACCACACGATCTGGAATATAGAAGGCTTTCATAAGCTAGCTAGTCTAAGCACCACGCTTACACTAAACATGCAACTTTAATTCAAGAGCAACAGGAATTAAAGTAATCAAAGAGTTTTGAACCGTAAGAACAATAAAAACAATGTTGCTCACTTGAATAAGAAGTCGATCTTTCCCGCAAGGTCTCAGAATCAGGCTCCAATGGAGTTGATCCCAGAGGTAGAAGATGAAGTGGAGACACCGATAGGTCCGGGCCTTCCTTCAGCTTTGCCTCACCGCTCTCTAATCCTCTCAAACAAGATTAGCTAGGCCTAAATAGACCGTGGCTCTAATCTCTCAACTTGATACTAACTCTCCAACTCTAATTCTAACTTAGAGCTCTAATCTCAGGTAGGCATGGAGGATCTGATAGAATGTGTTGCCCTCTGCCCTAGGGTTAGGGGGTCTGCTTATATAGTCCAGAGAAGATTACGTGCACCGTAGGATCAAACTGATCTAAACATGTGGTTTATATTGATCTTCATAGGCGGTGGAGGAACATTCCAGAAGTCGGGCCCATTTGGCGCCAGGGGATGTCCGACGGCCCCACCACTGGGTTGGTCGGTCTGGTGTGGGCCCCCCTCGGGGTCCAATTCGGCCAGGTGGGTCCTTGATCCTTCTAGATGCTTCTTTTTTAGGTGCTAAGTCACGTTGAGTTCCAGAGCCTTCTGGAGTCTTCTATAGAGGTTTCTTTGCATATTTTCTGAATAGTCCCTGCAAATTCATAGATTCACCAAAACTCGTGGAAATTGTTAATATAAACCTTAATAAGGTGATCTAATCATATTTTAGCCCTTTTTCTATTTAATGTGAGGGATAAAAGTCATAGATAAAAAGTGTCAGCACCATCCCTAACAAGTGGGTCCTGAAAGTGCATCTAGGCCCCTAAGTGGATTTTGGTGAATTGATTGACAAAGCGATTAAATGACTAATATATTTGTCTAAGATTGTGAGTAGATTTTATTTAATATTCATGATTTATTATTGCGATATGTATTGGTGAATGGATACTATATGGCTCACATTGGAAAAGACAAATATATGGATGATCCTAATGCATATGTGACAAATATCAAGCAAAAAAGGAAGATAAATATTGGGATAATTTGGGAAGGTTAATTCATGGTCTCCCATACTAGACATAGCTTGATTGTAATTATAAGGATCATAAATGGAGAAGATGGTAATTCTCTAGACCGAATTCAAGGCTTCATGTGGTAATTGAAAGAGGACACGAGGATGGGTGTACACATTATGGTTCTTAATTGGAAGTTTGCATGTTCGTTGTCAATCAAAAACAAGCATTTGAAGCAGGTTTTTCAAATGGAAATTAGTTGTGGATGTGTAACTCAAAGTTGATTGGGTAAGTGATGAAGAGATCAACTGAGATGTCTAAGGTGAGGGACTAAGCAATCTTTGAGGCCGTAGCTAAGCTGCTATTAGTGTTTTCTAAGGTGAAGTTCTAGCATCCGTGGGGTCTTCAAGTATCATATCCAAACCTTAACCGAGGGAAGCAAAGCAACTCATCAACATGTTATGATTGGCAATATGGAGTGACTTATGGATCCAAGTGTGCATTCTTATGCTAGATGAAAGATCTTAAGTCATTAGCTCAAGTATGGATGTGCTCAAGACAAAGGCTAAGTTGAAAGCCCTCAAGTGGATATTGGTCAACTATGGCAAGGTTGAAGACATTAAAGCTCAAGAGGTTGTCACGACGTTTCTATTTATTCTTTAGTATAGGTATGTCGTACTATCAAGAGGGATGCAACATTAGCGAGTTGACAAAAGTCAACGTTCTCATTAGTTGACCTAAGTGAGATCTAGCCTTGAGAGCCTTAGAGTGTGCTAACAAACCCTCCTAACCTAACCTGAGCCACTTCATCTCTTTGGTGAAGTGTTAGAATCATAGAAAGGGTTTTGGGTGCCTCGGGCCTGACCGGTCTGACTGGTGCTGCTAGCCCCAATGGCTTGTTTGTCAAACACCGGTCTGACCAGTGTGAGGCACCAGTCTGGCATGGGTCTGACCGATGCCACCCGACAGCTAACAGCTAGTTTTATCCTTTGAAGGGTATAAATACCCCAAGCCTTCTTCAGTAGAGGGTTGCTAGTTCCTAGTGGTTGTGCTGAGTTCCTAAGCCAATTCGTGCAACCCTAAGCCTTAGTGGCTCTCCCCAACCTTTCTTTGTGAGATTTGTGGATTCCAACCATGTTCTTTGTGTTGGGTTGAGAGAGTGAGCTCAAGAGCGTCTTTGTGAGCTAACAAGAGCATTCTCATAGCTTGAGCACTTCGGTTTCGCGTCAATGAGCTTTGCAGCATTTGTTACTCTTGGAGGTTTGCCTCCTAGACGGCTAGGCGTCGCCGGCTAGCTCCCAAGGTTGTGGTGAGCAGCAAGAAGTTTGTGAGGGTTGTGATCTTGCCCCTTTGTGAAAAAGGTCGCCTTAGTGGAAAAGAGGAAAGAGGTTGAAAGAGACCCGACTTGTTGTGGGAATTCTCCCTTACAAGCTCTTCAATAGAGACGTAGTCGTTCCTTAGTGGGTGATGAACTTCGGGAAACAAATCTTTGCATCTTTTTGTGGTTTGCCTCTCTAAGTTATTTTCTAGCATATTTGATTTGCTTTCGCTTCGATCTACTTGGGTGTGCTACTTGTGTGTGCAGGGGTCATTACCTTGCTTGTGATCATCTACAAAGGCTCCTCACCAAATTTGGTTCGTTCTAGAAGTCAAGAGGAGCTTGAAGCTGTTTTTGCATGTGCTCTATGCTACACCGGTCTGACTGATGCCTCCTGTGAAGCTTAGTATATGACCAGTCTGACCGGTCACCACAACCGGTCTGATCAGTGGACACTGGCAGCTCAAGTTATCAGGAAGAAAAGTTAAAGTTGGTCGTCACGCCTATTCACAACCCCCCCCCCATTTCAAGGTCCTTTCAGGTCCGGCCCACCAGAAGACCCGTCAACCTGTCAGTAGGCCTACCCGACCTGACATGTGGGCCCAAAGACGAGAAGACAGCTTGGCGTGCAAGCCAAGGTAGTCCAGACAGATTAAGGCAGCTCGGATAAACCTTCCATATTTTAACCGACTAGATATAGGTTTCTCTATTGTAATCGATTTGGACTCCGGTCCATCGACCTTGTTCGCAGGCAAATATAAGGCGGCCAAGGGCGTCCTTCCGAAGACCACCAGAGATCGAATCAATACAACCAAGAACTGGACGTAGAGTTTTACTCTCCGGAGGCCCGAACCTGTATAAAATCGCCTTGTCCCTTGTGCCTCATCGTGATTTTCTTGTGCTACACTAGCATAACCATCGCATTCTTAGTTCCTGATCTCCTCCACCGAACAAATAAACCACCGGAGTTAACCACCTTATGAACTGCTCAGACCTAAACCTCTGACAGGTAACACTTAGAGCCGTAGAGGTACTCTCTCCGGTTTTGGTACATGAAGTCGTTTAGGACAGGGACACGGTATCCAAAGTACAAGTTTGACTTCTTATGTTTATAAAAATATTTATTAAAAACTAACATATATATACTTTTATGAATATATTTTGCTAGACAAATCTATTTATGTAGTTTTCACATTTCTAAATTCAACGACTTAAAAGATATTCATAATTGATATTCTCGATGTTTGACTCGAACCTTGTCCAAAATGACTTCATTTACCAAATTGGATGGAGTATAGCAGAAAGATGATGATGACAACCATGAAGAGGAAGATCGTCGTGGTGAGCGGTACCCCCTTGCTGGTGGCTACCTGTTGCTGCTGCCCCGCCCCGCTGCTTGTCACAGCATGGTACGCCAGCGGCGGGTTCATGCCCGTCGGTGCCGGCAGTGACTCTGACACTGAGGACGGTGTGAGGAGCATGGTGCTCTACTCTCGTGGGCATTACTGGCAGGCGGGCGACTATGATTGCTCAAGAGCACCCCCTGTGATGGCAAAGTGTACATGAGGTGTTCCTGCTCGTGGATGTGAACAAGAGCATCGCAGGCATAGGATTTGCATCTGGCCGTTGCGCGGGCCTACACCTGGGCACTGTTTGGATGGTGGGGGGTAAATATTTACCCTAAAGAAAATGATTTGCCCCTCCCATTTGCCCCTACTAATATTTGCCCCTTAAGGTGTTTGGATGGAGGGGTAAATATGGATGTGGATGAGAGAGGGAGAGCGGGACCCACCAAAAATTTGCTCCAATTTGCTACCCTTTAGGGGTAAATGGAATTAGGGGGGCAAAACATTTGCCCCACCACATTTGCCCCACATGTTTGGCACCTTAGGGGTAAATTAGAGGTAAATTTGCCCCATTTACCCTATTTACCCCACCATCCAAACAGGCCCCTGGTTGTCGTAGGGGAGAGGAGACGCGAATGTGAGCGGGGGAGCATCGGCGCAGCACTCGCGGGGAACCCGAGCTAGGCGGTCTGGAGGGGGCAACGGTCCAAGAAGGGGAAAGGGGGTTATTTTAACTCCGCGTGGGGCCCACAAAAAGGATGAAAAATTGTAACCAATAGCACATAAGGAACGAGTCATATTTTTCAATGGCATATAGGGAATTTGTTAAAAAAATTGATAGAAAAATTTTGAGAAACCTTTCAAGGTCTATTAGTGATAATAAATATAAATTAATTATATAATTAATTATATAAATGAACAAAAAATCACGAGATGAATTTATTAAATTTAATTCATCCGTATATTAGAGATTGTTTACTGTAGCACAACATTGCCTAGATTTGTTAGATTCATCTCAAAAATAAAAGTGAGATTACAAACAAATTTTATCATTAAATATTGTCTGAATATAGATGAACTATAGTCTATACTATAAGGAGCGAAGACAATTGAAAATTTTTCTCACCCAATTCGGACGCGCCTTACCCCTCACACCGGACCCACTCGTCAGGTTGCGTGATGACCAAAAAAGTGGAACGACTATAGAAGTCGCAATTTGGGGAGCGTTTCTGCCAAAAATGCCATATTTTTCTCACCTAACATCACCTTACCCGCACACGTACCCACGTCGGGCCCACCCGGCCACGCATCCGCACCCCGCGCTTAAGTGAAAAAACGATTCGGTCTCCTTTTGTTTTCTTTCCCCTACGCCCTTTGGATCCACCCTGCCCACCGTCGGCTGCTACTCCCCGTCGTCGTCCTCCACCAGTCCCCAGGCGGCTCCGATCCCCGGCATCACTTCCCCAAGATCCGGCATCAGTCCTGCTCCTCGACGGCTCTTCACTCCCCCCCCCCCCCTCCCCTCTCGCTGCTCGCACAGCCCACGACTTCCCCAAGATCCACGGGCCTGTCGGCCGGCTGGCCGGCATCCTCATCTCCTACCCGCCTGTGGTGGTGGGACGAGGCGAAGCGGGGTTGGAGAGGCGCGTCGTGGGCCGGTGCGCCGCCCGCCGCTCCCCTCCCATCTTTTCGCGGTCGCGATTGCGGTTGTTGGCCTGTTGACTCTTGATGAGTATTGCAAGTTCGACCCTGACCTCGAGCACTGCCTGCCCTGGCACAAGAAGTCTACCTGATGAGCCCGTCGCCCTTACTAGTCTAGTTCGTCCTATGGCATTCCTTCCTCTCCCTTCACGGTCTCTACTGCCTCTGATGCAACCTAATCTAATTTGTTGTTGTCGGGTACATAGGTAGCGGCAACACCGATGAGGTCGATGAACACCTCTAGGGGTTGGGGGCAAAGATCCAAAACTGCCTCCAGGATGTCAAGGTCTGCCAGAAGCTTGGCTAATTAAAGGTATGTGTTTGCAGTTGCCTACAGGATATTTGATCGATTACCTAGCTAAATTCAGCCTAGGTGTGTGGTTCCTTTCTGGATGGTTGTTGTTACACCATGGTAAGAAGACAATTTGCAGCTAGATTCATCCACAATATTTGTTTGTAAGTTAAGTTAGCTCGTGATGGCTACCCATCGTATTTCAAGCAGCTCGCTCGGAGGTGATAGATTGTGATGGTTGTTTGCTTTGCAGGTTTGGCTCTTTAAAGGGTGATGGTGTCGTAGTCCGTTCATATGCCTCAGAAGCTTGATGTTCCGCCCCTACTGGAATTTTCTAACTCTTACAGGTTCAATTTTATGAATTGATGGTATGAAATTTGACATACACGTACCATTGACTTTTGAGCAATATTTATGCATGTATTTAATTCTTGCATTCCTCTGGTCCAATTTTCCCCACCGGTGTTCACTTTCTCAATTTTATTCATATATTTAGAGCAACTAGATAGGGTTGGATAACATGCCGGCTCGGCTCGGCTCGGGCCAGCTCGCTAACGTAACGAGCTGGCTCGGCTCGGCTTGTTAAGGAAACGAGCCAAAACCTGAGCTCGGCTCCGCTCGTCGTTAGCTCGAGCTAGCTCGTTTAGCTCGCGAGTTAGCGCAGCACAAAACACCTCGATGTTTTGCCAAAGAAGATGAGATAGTAATACAAAAGTCAAAAGAGACCCAGAAGTCAAATGCCCAAGAGGGAGAATGGCTCTGCGTCATGGTGCTCCTGCCTCGCCGGCCGCCTGGCATGGCGTGGTCTGATCTCCCTGCGCCTCTTGCTCCTGCTTCTCCTCGACGTCACCCCATCGTTCTCTTTGTTGTTCTTGGAAGATGTATCCCTCGTCTCTCGATCAAAGTCATGGGATTCAATTCTCCTCCAAGGTACGATATCTGTTCAATGCACCTGTCGCTGGCAGTGCCCGGGGTTTTTGGCTTGTTGCTTCTTTCAGTCGTTCGCGGTTTCGCCTTAATGAAGACTCAGTGAGCAAAATTCTTCATTCTACTTTGGGTGGTTCTTCGTCGTCTTTCTCGGTTCTGGAACTGGAGGACCGTCTCTTCAAGTTTGCAGTGTTTGATCGCCGGGTTGGTCTTCACATTTATGCAATGAAATCATTTGCCTGTGATTCCTTCAAAGTTTTCTTTCATCTCTAGAACCAATCGGGATCGGCTAGTGTCGGGGACAGCCCTAGGGGTCCCCTTAAACAATGGGGAAAACCTCACTTAAAACCCGCAACGAAGCCAAAACACGTTAAGCCTAACCATGCAGGTGCCTAACCATGCAGGACACGGCCCACGCCGCAGTGACCCCGACGGCCCATCGAGGCGGCCCACTTAGAGATCCCCTCGAACGGGCTCCGCCTCGTTCGAGGATGCGTGTACCCTTCGGGCGGGCTTCGCCCCGCTCGAGGGGCAGCACTTCCCTCGAGCGGGCTCCGCCTCGCTCGAGGGTACGCCCCGCCCTCGGCGGGGGTCCGCCACGCTCGAGGGCGCCCCTCACGCGTGCGCCGGCCCCCGTACATGGGCATTTAACGCCCCCGACGCCGGCGGACGGCGCCATCATGCGCCCGGGCTCGCACCCCGGTGCCGCCGCACCAACTCCCCGGGGAGGAGCCCATCCCCGCCCCCGTGGGAGGGGACCGTGCGGCGCGGCCGGTGTCGGTCCCGTGACACCGTGCGCACGCTCCAAGATGCGGCTAACGCGCCGAGCCCTCGAAAGGGGGCCGGCGCACCCCTCGATTCACTTTCTTGTGACCCTACGGGGGTTAGGTGGGAGGCGCTAGGCCGGTGGACCGCCATCCCCGCCACCGTAACGGCGTAGCCGCCGTACCCGCGCGTGCAAGCGCACGCCGGCCCTTTAGCAACGACTCCGGCCCCGTGACGCGCGTCGGGAAGGAACGCCGTTCGCCTACTCCCGTACTCCGTACGGCCTCGCGTCGCACCTCCCTCGAGCCTATCGCAGGACATCACCGCCATCCGTCGCTCTCCTACCCTCCAACCGCCACCTGTTCGGGTACAAGTCGAGCCATAATGACCCGATCGCTGCAAGGATCGCCGGACGGCCGCCCACTCTACAAGCATAGCACGTCGTGCTTCTCCACGTAGCTAGATAGCACGGCGTGCATGTAATTCGCCTCCCCCTTGATCTATAAAAGGGGGACGAACCCCCCCTTGCGGGGGGACAAGAGGGACGAGTTCATTCGGCCCGAACTCACAACACACCACGCACTCATTCTCCAATTCTCCCACAATATCTTCAGCCACTCCACCAGGGACTTGGAAGCCACGCTCCCTCTCCCCGCCTTGCTTGTAGCAGCCCCCACTACAGAACCCCCGGTGCCGAGCAATATAGTGCCGTGAGCACACCCCCGCCGGACGTACGGCCCCCTCGGTCGGAACCGGGATAAAAACCCCGTGTCACTTGTTGCTTAGCATCGACCATTGAGGGATAGACCTCGGCGCTATCTACGCGGTTAGTGTCGGGACCATATTCCGCACCGACAGTTGGCACCCACCGTGGGGCAATCGAGCGCCTAAGGTCATTCCATCAACTCCCTCCACGGTGATCCGCACTGAGTACCGTGCTACACGCTACTGCATGGGTAGCTTGGACCCCCTCCCGGCCGGGTTCGAAATTCGCTTCGGGGACCTGAACTTTCAGGCCACGGGGAACGGCTATCTCATGCGCCTCACCAACCGTGAGGAGCTCCGCGCGCGGCCGCCGGAGCCGGGTCGCCTTTGGCCCCCGCCGCGCGCACCACCACGGCGCGGCGCCCGCAGCACGGATGCCGCGGGCCCGTCGGCCGCCACGACGCCACCGTCGCTCCGGGCGCCGCTCGCGCCGTGCGCGGTCCGAGCGGCGGCAGGCGAGCGCGCGTCGCCCGGCGCGGTGCGCCCGCCATCATGACCGCCACCGCCCCGGCGAGACGGCGCACGGTCTCCGACCGCGCATCCCCATCGAGCCGCGTGGCGCTACGACGGCCTACAACGCCAACGTCAACACGACGATGCGCGGGTTCCGCCCGGCCACCACGTCTTCGTCGCCAGGGACCCCGGCGCCTCAGCAGGGGATGAGTCATCCCTGGGCTCCGTCGACACGTTGCCACCCGCCAACCGCCACGGATACGCGGAGTGGGACTTCTCCGGCGTGCCGGACCCGGTCCGCGTTCGGCGTTTCTCGGACGCCGCGGACTACCGGTTTGGTCGCTCCGACGACTCCAGCACCGGGAGCTACGACCCCGCGCGGGAGTGCTGCGCCGTCATCACCAACGACCCGGCCAATGCCGCCGGTGCGGTGGGCGCGAGAGACGGGGAAGTCACGCCCGCCCCCGTGGATCGCCGCGCGCCCGACCGCGGGGCCAAGCGCTCCCGCCGGGGCCGACGCCGACGCGCGCGGCTAGCCCAAGCCCGCGAGCTCGAGGCCAAGCCGGCGGAGGAATACCGAACGGTGCGGCCGCTCCGCGCCTCAATGGCGGGGGGAAGCCTCGCGCGCGCGGCGAACGCGCACGGGAGCCGGGCCGACAGTCCGCGACCGCATCAACACCGTCCCCAACGTCGACAACGCGGACGCGCCCCCGCGGGCCGCCCGAAGCTCGTCGCCGCCGCGACGCCGCTACGGGCCATGCCGCACCCTCGACCCCCGAGGCTCGAGACATGCACCGCGAGGTGCAAACTCTCATCGAGCAAGCGGCCGTCCGGCGAGGCCGAGAGCTCGGCCTCACGCATCCGCCAACGGGGGGGATGCGCGAGGCGATGAAGCCGCACCGGGAGGCGAACCCTCGGTGCACGCGGGGGGGACCGGCGGGGCGTCCCACCGAGCAAGGGCGCACGCCGGCCGGGGAGCGACTCCTTGACGCGCGCGAGGCGCCGGATGGCGACGCCCGCAACGTCATCAACGCCGGGCGCACCGTAAAGGCGGACGCACGAGCAGCAAAGGGCTACCACCCTCGACGGGGTGGGCGCTACGGCGGCGGCGAAGACCGCTCCCCGACGCCGGAGCCCCCGAGCACCCGTGTATTCGGCCGGGAGATTCGCGCGGCGGCCGTTCCCCCAACGCTTCCGCCAACCCTCGACGATCGTCAAGTACAACGGGGAGACGGACCCCCGCGTGTGGCTCAACGACTACCGCTTGGCTTGCCGGTACGGGCGGGGCCACCGGCGACGAGGTCATCATCCGCAACTTGCCCCCCGCATCTTGGCGACGCGGCCCGACATGGCTCGAGCACTTGCCCGCCGGCCCGGATCCACAACCGGGACGACCCGGTCCACACGTTCGTGGGCAACTTCCAGGGCACATACGTGCGCCCTGGAAACTCATGGGACCTGCGCTCCCCGCACGCGAAGCCCGGTGAGTCGGCCGCGGGACTTCATACGGCGCTTCTCCAAGCGCTGCACGGAGCTCCCCAGCGTGGCGCAGTCCGAAATCGTGCATGCCTTCCTCGAGGGCACCACGTGCGGGACCTCGTGCGGGAGCTGGGACGCGCCCGCCCGCGGACTCCAACGAGCTGTTCGACATCGCCACCAGCTTCGCCTCCGGGGAGGAGGCCGTGGGGGCGATCTTCGACGGCAAGAAGGGCAAGCGCTCCGAGGACGCGCCCGCGGAGGGCGACAAGTCCAAGGAGCCCCACCGCAACGACAAGCGGGGCAAGAAGGGGGGAAGAAGCCGCGCCGCGAGGCGCGCGAGCGGGGGCGCGACGGCGGCAACGCCGAGGCCCTCGCCGTCGACCCCGCACGACGGAGCCCTCGACCGGCCCCTCGAGGCCCGGGGTGTTCGATGACATGCTAAAAAAGCCATGTCCTTATCACAAGACTCCCGTGAACCACACCCTTGAGCAAAGTGCGACATGCTCAAGAAATTCTATGGTCGTGCCGCCGCGAAGGAGGCAGAGGCCAAGAAAGACGGAGGCGATGGCGACGCGGGCGGCTTCCCCCGCCGTCGAAAATGTGTTCCTCATCTTTGGGGGACCAACTGCCGACATGTCGACACGCCAACGCAAGAAGGAGTGGCACGAAGTCCTCGCCGCTGAGAGGGCGCCTCCGTCCTTCCTCAATTGGTCGGAGGACGCCATCACATTCAGCGGGAGGACCACCCAAACCGCGTCCCCAACCCGGCCGCACCCGCCGGTGGTTGACCCCATCATCGGGAACGCCCCGGTTCTCGAAGGTCCTCATGGACGGGGGCAGCAGCCTCAACATCCTCTACGCGCATACGCTGCGCCTGATGGGGATCGGATTGGACCAGCTGCGGCCCGGCCACGAAGCCGTTCCACCCGCATCGCGCCCGGCAAGGTGTTCAACCCCTCGGGCGGATCGACCCGCCGGTCCGGTTTGGCATTCCTAAGAATTTCCACAAGGAGACCCTCACCTTCGAGGTGGTGGGATTCAAGGGGGCCTACCACGCTATACTTGGGCGACCCTGTTACGCCAAATTCATGGAGGTCCCCAATTATACTTACCTGAAGATGAAGATGCCCGGCCCAAACGGCATCATCACCGTCGGCTCGTCGATCGAGCACGCATTCGACTGCGATGTCGAGTGCGTAGAGCACGCAGAGGCACTAGCGTTGGATGAAGCGCTGGTGAACACGCTGGAGAAGATGGTCAACGAAGACCTCAACTCCGCTGCCAAGCACGCTGGCACCTTCGAGGCCGCGGAGCAGACCAAGGGGGTCCCCCTCGACCCTTCGGCCCCCGAGGGCAAGGCGTTGAGGGTCAGCTCCACCCTCGACCCCAAATAGGAAGCAGTGCTCGTCGACTTCCTCCGCGCCAACGCCGACATTTTCGCGTGGAGCCCCTCGGACATGCCAGGCATCCCGAGGGAAGTCGCCGAGCACTCCCTTGACATCCTGCCAAACGCCCGCGCCGTGCAGCAACGGCTCCGCCGCTTCGACGAGGAGCGGCGACGGGCAATCGGAGCGGAGCTGCGAAAGCTTCTCGAGGCCGGATTCATCAAGGAGGTGTTCCACCCAACATGGCTAGCAAACCCCGTGCTTGTAAAGAAAAAGAATGGGAAGTGGCGGATGTGTATAGACTACACTAGTCTCAATAAAGCATGTCCTAAAGTTCCTTTTCCTTTCCCACGCATTGATCAAATCGTTGACTCAACGAAACCGGGTGCGAATTGCTCTGTTTCCTTGATGCCTATTCCGGTACCACCAAATAAAGATGAAAGAGTCGACCAGCTCGCGACCTCGTTCATCACACCGTTCGGGACGTTCGCTACGTCACGATGCCATTTGGCCTCGAAACGCGGGTGCAACATACCAGCGTTGCATGCAGCACGTTTTTGGAGATCACATCGGGCGAACGGTCGAAGCATACGTGGACGACATCGTCGTAAAAACCAGGAAGGCGGACGACCTGGTTGGCGACCTTGGAGTAGCGTTCAACTGCCTGCGGGCCAATGGGGTCAAACTAAACCCCGAAAAATGCGTCTTTGGAGTGCCGCGAGGCATGCTCCTGGGATACATCGTCTCCCAGCGGGGAATCGAGGCCAACCCTGAAAAGGTTGCGGCCCTCGAACGAATGGGTCCGATCCGGGACCTCAAAGGGGTGCAGAAGGTGTTGGGGTGCCTTGCCGCCTTGAGCCGCTTCATCTCGCGGCTCGGTGAGAAGGGCTGCCCCCTCTACCGCCTACTCAAGAAGCACGAGCGCTTCTCCCGGACCACCGAGGCCCGGGATGTGCTCGACAAGCCGAAGGCGTCTCTAACGGACGCCCCGATCCTCACGCCGCCGCAAGACGGCGAGCCCCCTGCAGCTCTACGTGGCCGCAACCACCCAGGTGGTCAGCGCCGTGATCGTCGTGGAGCGCATGGAGGAAGGGCATGCCTTGCCTGTGCAGCAGCCGGTCTACTACATCAGCGAGGTCCTCTCGGACACGAAGACGCGCTACCCCCAGGTCCAGAAGTTGCTGTACGCAGTGGTTCTTGCACGGCGCAAACTCCGCCACTACTTCGAGGCCCACCCCGTCACGGTGGTTTCCTCCTTCCCACTAAGAGAAATCATCCGCAACCCCGACGCCGCGGGCAGGATCGCCAAGTGGTCCGTGGAGCTGATGGGCGAGACGCTCGCCTACGCCCCGCGCAAGGCTGTCAAGTCCCAAATCTTGGCGGATTTCGTCGCCGAATGGACGGACACTCAGCTGCCGCCGCCACAGATCCAAGCGGAGTGCTGGACTCTGTTCTTCGACGGCTCGGTGATGAAAACAGGAGCGGGCGCGGGCCTGCTCTTCGTGTCACCCCTCGGGGAACACATGCGGTACGCGGTGCGCCTCCACTTCCCCGCGTCTAACAACATGGCTGAATACGAGGCCCTCCTCTGCGGCCTCAAAATTGCCATTGAGTTAGGCGTCAAGCGCCTCGACGTGCGGGGCGACTCGCAGCTCGTGATCGATCAAGTCATGAAGAACGCGAGCTGCCACGACGACAAGATGGAGGCCTACTGCAAAGCCGTGCGAGCCCTCGAGGACAAGTTCTACGGCATTGAGCTCAACCATGTGCCCCGCCGGTACAACGAGGAGGCGGACGAGCTCGCCAAGATCGCGTTCGGGCGGATCACCGTCCCCCCCGAACGTTTTTCGCACGCGACGTCGCTCAACCCTCGGTCACTTTCGAGCCCTACCCCTCGAATCAAAACGAACCCTCGGGGGCTCCCTCGAATCCGGTGGGTGCGGAGCCCATGGACGAGGACCCCTCGAACGAGGCGTACGTGCTCTCCCTCCTCGAGGAGTACGGCTCCCACGAGGCCGACGTAATGGACATCGAGCCGGCCCCTGTCCGGGCGGACGGCGGGGAAAAATACATTGCCCGGATCGCTCGAGGGGAACTCCCCGCGGACCGGGCCGCGGCCGGCGCATCGCTAGGATGGCTAAGTCTTTTGCCCTCGTCGACGGCGAGCTGTACCAGCGCGCCGCCTCCGGCATCCTACAGCGATGCGTGCCCATTCCCGAGGGGCGCGAGCTCCTGCGGGACATCCACGCGGGGATCTGTGGCCATCATGCCGCGCCCCGCACCCTCGTCGGCAACGCGTTCCGCCAGGGCTTTTACTGGCCCACCTTGCGGTCGCGGACGCCAGCGAGATCGTGCGCACCTGCGAAGGGTGCCAGTTCTACGCCCGCAAGTCCAACTTGCCCGCCCATGCCCTACAGACCATCCCCGTAACATGGTCGTTCGCCGTGTGGGGGGCCGGACATCGTCGGGCCCCTCGCGGAAGGCGCCGGGCGCTTCACCCACTTGTTGGTCGCGATCGACAAGTTCTCCAAGTGGGTGGAGGTGCGCCCCATCACGAATCTAAGGGCGAACGAGGCGGTAACATTCTTCACCGACATCGTCTACCGCTTTGGAGTGCCAAACTCCATCATCACCGACAATGGGTCCCAGTTCACGGGCAAGAGGTTCTTGGAGTTCTGCGACAAGTTCCACATCCGTGTGGATTGGGCAGCTGTGGCACACCCACAGACCAACGGCCAAGTAGAGCGTGCCAACGGCATGATCCTACAAGGCCTAAAACCCAGAATTTTCGACCAACTCAACAAATCTGGACGAAAATGGCTCCAAGAACTACCAGCGGTTGTGTGGAGCCTAAGGACCACCCCGAGCAGAGCCACTGGGTTCACCCCGTTTTTCCTAGTCCACGGCGCGGAGGCCGTCCTCCCCACGGACTTAGAATACGGGTCGCCCAAGGTTCGAGGCTATAACGAGGATGCTAACCAACGAGCCCGCGAGGACTCGTTGGACCAGCTGGACGAAGCACGCCTCGTAGCCTTGATGCATTCCGCGAGGTACCCGGCGGTCCCTCGGGCGCTATCAAGCACGCAAGATACGCGGCGGGATTTCGGCGAAGGGGATGCGGTCCTAAGGCTACGCCAAGACAACCGAGGGCGCCACAAGCTATCGCCCCCATGGGAGGGACCCTACGTCGTGGTGAAGGTACTCAAGCCCGGCACATACAAGTTGGCCAATGAGGACGGTGAAGAGCTCACCAACGCTTGGAACATCCAACAGCTACGTCGCTTCTACCCTTAGCTAGGATTTCCAAGTATTTTTCTTTGTAAAAACCGCACGGCCAACGCCCCGCTTGGTTGCAACTATTTAAAAGCTTTAAGCTTAATAAAAAGGGCAACTCGGCTTTCCCCTGAAACCCAAGTTACCCTCGGGGGCTAATGCGGGGGGGGGGGCACCCCCCACCAAAATGGTCCCATTTTTTCACGCGAAAAACGAAACAACACACGCTAAGTTTGTTTCCTACTTCAACCTCGAGCCACGATTCGAACAGGGCGCAGGCGGCACGGCGGAAGGAGCGTGCGAGCCAGAGATAGCCTACGCCGCGTGGATACGACCCTTCTCTCTCGCCTCCAACCCAGCAGGCCCCCTGCGAAAATCGAACTCCCCTAACTAGAATCTACTCAGGAAGAAGGAGAAACAAAAAGCGTGATAGACAAATGATTTCATTACAGCAAATGTTCATGAAACAACTTGTTTATTTACAAAAGGCCACGAGGCCAGAGTACTGATACACATCAAAAACGGGCCTAGCGCCCAACTGCTTTCAGGCGGGAGGAGCGGCAGCGTCAGCGGCGTCCGGGAAGAGGAACTCCTCGAAGGCCTCGGCGAGCGACCCGGCGGCGTCGGCGGCCGAGCGCATCCACACGCTCCTTGGCCACCTCGTCCTCGACGCCCTCGGGAACGATGTAGCCCTCCCGCCGGCGCCTCGAAGTTAACCTCGTAGTGGGACCGCACCACTCCGAGGGCCTTCGGACGCCCGCCGCGCCGCGCCGGCGCATCCGCTCGGTGACATGGCCACCAAGGGCACGCGGGCGGGCGGCCGAGGAGCCGCCGGCCGTGCCTCGCCCTCCTCGACGGCGCGGCGGGTCTCGAGGGCCGCATCGCGCGGCTCCCCGCGGCTCCCGCTCGGAGGAGTTGTAGGAAGCACTGCGAGCGCCTCGGCCCGCTTAGCCGCGTGCCCCGGGCGGTGCGCAAGCTCGGAAACGCCAAGGCAAGAAAGAAATCGAGAAAAAGGGAATGCGAGTTCCCAAACGAAAAACCAACAAGACAAGAGTCGGACGGTGGCTCACCTTCGACTTGCTTCCTCTCCGGTCTCGAAGTCGCGGCGCACGTCCTCGACCCAGGCGGCTCGAGGCGCTTGACGGTCTCACCCTCGCTCCCGGAGGGCCATCTCTTGGTTTGCGCTCGCAATGCGCGAGCACAATGACCTCGCCCTCGACCTTGGAGAGCTTGGACGTCCCGATCCGCCAAGGACTTCCGCGTCACCTCGTGGGCGGCGCGCTCTGCTCCGGCGGCGCTCCGGGCGTCGACGAGGGCGGCTCTGCTCCTCGCCGGGAGCCGCCCCTCGGCCCCTTGGCGGGCGGTGCTCTCTTGCGGGAGCCGCTCCTCGGCGGTGATGAGGGCCGCGGCCTTGGCGTCGAGGGCGGCCTTCGGTCGTCGGCCTCCTTGGCCCGCCTCCGCTCCCGCGCGCGCCGGCTCCTCGGCCCCCAGCGGCGCTGCGCCTGCGCCCCCTCAAGCGACGAGCGAAGCTCCCGGGTTTCGGCGCGGACGGTAGCCACCTCCGCCTCCCAGTTAGCGGCCAGCGTCCGCGTCTTCTCCAAGTCCGAGCGCGCGTGCCACAGCGCCTCATCACGGTCGATGAGGGCTGCGCGCACCCGCTCGAGGCTCGAGCGGCGCGCCGTGTCCTGCCTCGAGCTCTCGGGGAGCTCGTCAGGCCAAGCCAGGGCCGGTACGCCGGCCCGGTTGTCCGGGGACCCGAGAGCGTCAGCAAGCGCGTCGAAAGCGCTGCACCGCTCCGGAGCTGGTGGACCTCGGCGTTCACCCGGTCGAACGCATCGTACTTGTCGTGGGCGCGGCGCTCGAGCTCCTGGCACCCACACACCAAAGTCCGTAAGCGTTACGGCACAGAAACAGCACGCGAAGACGAGAAGAATAAGAAACGAGCGACGACACCCTACCTGGAAGACGCGCCATGCGGGGCCGCCATGGACCTGCAACGCCTCGGTCAGCGCGCGGTCGAGCGTGGCGCCGTGGCGTCGGAGCTCGCCCCGCAGCTCCCTCCGCTCCCCCGAGCGTCGGCAAACGCCGGGGATCATCGATGGCCCCCTCCACCGGGCGGTGCGGCGGCGCGAGAGGACGAGGCCTCGGCGCCGTGTCCTCGGTCTCCCACCACCATGTGCCCCTCGTGCCGCCGCACGAGGGCCCCCTCCTGGGGCTCGAGGGAGCGTGTGGGAAGGCTAGCCCACCGATTCCACCCGGCGGCGGGGAGTCGTCATCCGGGACCTCCACCACCTCCGCCCGGAACCATCGGCGGGCACCCGCCCTTGCGCTGCCTCCACCGGCACCTCCACTCGCGCCTCCGTGACCGCGGGCGCCCCGATGCGGCGCCACGGCCATCACCTGCGGCTACGCCTCCGCGCCCACGGGCGCCCGCTCCGCCTCCTCCACGACGCGGCCTCCGCGCGGGCTTCGCCTCCACCACCGCCGCCGCCGCGCGCTCGCACTCCCACGATGGCCGGCGCCGGCCGCTCCTCGCCGATCGCCCGCCGCGCCGCGCGGCGGGCTGATCCGCCGGCCGAGGCCTCGAGGCCTCGGCCGGACCCCCCGCGAGCTCTCGCCCGCCGCCGCCGTGCCCGCCCCCGCCCGCGGCGCCCTCGACGAGCGCCGCCGGGTGGGGATGGACGCGTCCGTCCTCGGCACATTGGCCGGTGCGAGAGGAGGCACGGTTGGCACCACCCTGCGCGAGTGCACGAACGGAGGGTTAGGACGCCCCCGATCATCGGAAAACCGCACCAAAATATAAGCGCAAACCCCTTACCTCGATGAGGAGAAGGCACGCTTCCTTTTCCTCGAGGCCTCGGCGGATGAGGCCGGCGCGGCCGGAGCGCCCGCCGTTGCGCCTCCCCGACGCGCGCCGCCGCGCGCGTGGGCGCGCCCCCCCCCGCGCGCGGTCACGCCCGATGCCGCGCCTCCCGACGGTGCCGCGCGCGCGCGCGCATGTACGCTCGCCCGCGCGCGGGGGGTGCTCGCCGCCCTCGCCTCCCCCGACGACGCTACCGCGCGCGCGCGCGCGCGCTTCCCCGCGCGCGAGCACGCTCGATGCACGCACGCGCGCGCTCGCCGTGCGCGCCCGAGGAGCGCGGCCGGCGCCTCCGCGGCGCGTGCCGCCCCCGACGTCGATTGCCCGGCGGCGGGCGCCGTTGCGCCCGCCCCGGCGATGCCGCCCTTGCCGCCGGTGGCGGTTCCGGCGACGGGGGCGCGGGCTGCCACCGTCGGAGGGGCCCTCCCCCCTCGGCCTCTTCCTCTTCGTCCTCCTCCGAGGACGAGTACTCTTCGGTCCCCGGGGAGGAGAGCCCCGGCTCTTCGCGCCGCCGCGTACTCCGCGGCCCGCCGGTCGCGGCGTGCTTGATGTCGCCTCGCGCGCTCCCTCCGCGCGCCGCCCGCTCCTCCGCTCCCGCTCGCCGCGCCGCCCGGCCAAGCGCGCGGGGGTCGGGGGGTGGGCGGAACGGACTCTGGCGACGGTGAAGGTCACCACCGCACACAGGAGCAACAAGGACGCGTCGAAGACGAAGCAAGACCAAGAACCAAAACAAAATCAAGAACCAAACTCACCCGGCGGGCCGGTGGGGAGCATCTCGAGGTCCCATGGGGTCCGGCCCGCGAGCATCGGCGCCGGGTGTCGACGGCGCTCCGCGCCGGGTAAGCGCATATGGCCGCTCGAGGGGCGTCGGGAGCATCCGCGACCTCGCCGGATCGACGGGGTTGGCCGCCTCTCCGTCATCTCGAAGATGCGGGCGGCCTCTCCATCAAGTGCACGACCCGCCTATGATGGAGGAAGGCAAGGACGCCCATCGCGTTCAGCCCCATCACCGCCAGGCGCTGCAGGGCGGCCAGGACCGACTCCTGCCGCCTCCGATGCTGGGACGTGGATACCCCGTAGCCCCAGGAGTCAGGCCTCTCCTTGAACACCCGACCGGTGTAGGGGGGAGGCCGGGCTCGGCGTTGCGCAAGTAGAACCATCCCCGCTCCCGGCCCGGCATTGTTCGTCGTCATGGTGCGGGGGATGTAGACGTTCTTGAATTGCCCCGCGGGGCAAGCGACATCCCGCCGGCGCGCACCGCTCGGCGGGTCCTCGCTCCGTCGTGGGGCCGCGTGAAGAGCTCCGCGCGGAAAAGGTGAACCCGCAGCTCCCGGTGATCGGGATCCCCGGGTACCCTTCGCAGACGCCCACGAACGTGGCCGCCTGCGAAATCGCGTTGGGGGCGAAGTTGTGCAGCTCCACTCCGTAGTGGTGGCACATCGCCCGCATGAAGCAGCTCGCCGGCGCGTTGAAGCCCCGCTCGTGGTAGCGGATGAAGCTCACCACGTAACCCTCCGGCGGGTTGGGCGCGCGGTCCCCCGCCGGCGGCACGATCCACTCCGCCGGCGGCCATCCTCATTCGCCGACGGTTGGCCGGCGGCGACCAGCTCGCCAAGGGCCAGCGGCGTCACCGTCGACCTCTCCCAAGCGTACGGGTCCAAGATCGTGAGGGGAGGCTGAGGCGGCGCCATGAAGAAGGCGAAGAAAAGCGAGGAGCGGAGGACAAGGAACGGAAGAAAAGCTCTAACGGCGACGCCGCACGCGTGGCGAGGGCGAGATGAAGACGAAGGGGCGGGGGGGACCGAAAATGGTGAGGCGTTAAGGTAAAAAACCGCCGTTTCCTCCACCCCCTCGGGTTTATAAGCCGATGGGCGAGCTCTCCGGAGCGGAGGCCCCGCTCGCATTAACTTGCAGGGAATCTTCCCTTCACGCCGACGGACGGGCCCCACCACGACTTGCCGGCGGCCACATCCTTGCGGGCGGGCCATCATCACGGCGAAGACCCGCGAGGGACCGAGGCGAAGCAGTCACGTCCACCGCCACGCCGCCCACTACGCGCGCGCGCGCGCCGCGAGCGCCTAAAAGAGACGCGCCCGCGCCGCAAAACCCGCGGCCCTCGACTGCGAGGCATTTAATGACCGGGTCCCTTGCCAAGCAAGGAGAACCCTCGAGCGGGGCGAACCCCTGGCTCGAGACAAGGGCAACCCTCGATGGGATATCGACGTGAGAAGGCCGCCGGGACCTCGCTTGATGTGAGCGGGGCACCACGGGTACCCATGCCACGTAAAACCCTCGAGCGGCACGAGCCCTCGGCTCAAAACGAAAACGACCCTCGATGGGACGTCGACGTGAGAAGGCCGCCGGGACCTGCTTGATGTAAAGCAGGCACCACGGGTACCCATGCCACGTAAAACCCTCGAGCGGCACGAGCCCCCGGCTCGAGACAATATCAACCCTCTAAAGAGGGCACGCGCGTGGGAGGGTCGCCCGGGGCCCCGCTTGAAGTAAAGCGGGCACCGCAAGCACCCATGCCGCGGCGTGCTACCAACCAGCGCCTCGAGGGCCGGCTCGCCCAGACCCCTCGACGGCCGCGAACGCAAAAGACGGGGCCGTCCAGGTGCGGCCCCGCACGGCCCCTGCGATCGGAGGTTCGAAGCCTGACCCTCGACGGGTTCGAACAGGCGCCACAGATCGCAGAGTTAGGGACGACGAGGGCACGCACATTCGAGCCGTTCCTCGAGCCCGTCGGCTCGAGGGTGCCCCACATGTCGTGTTCGAGAGCCGCCGAGGGCGGCCGAGCGGGGGATCCCACCGAGGGAGAGCTTCCGCGCCATCGGTCCCTATCGAACGGGACCGAGCCCCACCTAGCAAACCCACGCAAGCGCTTCCATGGACGTGTCTCCGACCGCGCGGCCTACCCTTATCGAACGGGGCATGGACGTCCACTTGAACCACCCGCTAGCGCCTCGACGAGGAATCCGCAATCCGCGACCCGCTCGATGGGGGTTGCGAAACCTCACCCTCCGGTCCCGCGGAGGGACGGCGAGGGCGCGTTAAAAAACAAGTCGCAAAGCTCTACCGGTCGCCTCGAACGGGCCAAGGCTCGGGGGCTTGACGCACGGCTACACCTCCTTGAAATTGCACCCGCGGAGACAAGCGGTGCCCGGCGGCGCGTGCACCCCCGAAGCCGGCCGAAACACCACCGATGCCGGTTGGAATATGTGACACGCCCTCCGGCCAAATTCTCGCGGTTAACCCCCCCGCGGAGCACCCACACTCTGCCCAGGGGCTTCGAGGGCTGGACCCGCGGGTCCGCCGACGCGGCCCCACGGAAAGCGTTCGCGAACAAGGAGGGAAGAACGTCCTATCGGCGGGTTCCGGCATCCGCGGGAGCCTCAATGGCAAACCCACGGATGCTCGGGGGCTGCGTCGGGGGACAGCCCTAGGGGTCCCCTTAAACAATGGGGAAAACCTCACTTAAAACCCGCAACGAAGCCAAAACACGTTAAGCCTAACCATGCGGTGCCTAACCATGCAGGACACGGCCCACGCCATAGTGACCCCGACGGCCCATCGAGGCGGCCCACTTAGAGATCCCCTCGAACGGGCTCCTCCTCGTTCGAGGATGCGTGTACCCCTCGGGCGGGCTTCGCCCCGCTCGAGGGGCGGCACTTCCCTCGAGCGGGCTCCGCCTCGCTCGAGGGTACGCCCCGCCCTCGGGCGAGGTCCGCCACGCTCGAGGGCGCCCCTCACGCGTGCGCCGGCCCCCGTACATGGGCATTTAACGCCCGACGCCGGCGAGGACGGCGCCATCATGCGCCGGGGCTCGCACCCCGGTGCCACCGCACCAACTCCCCGGGGAGGAGCCCATCCCCGCCCCCGTGGGAGGGGGACGTGCGGCGCGGCCGGTGTCGGTCCCGTGACACCGTGCGCACGCTCCGGTCGGCTAACGCGCCGAGCCCTCGAAAGGGGGCCGGCGCACCCTCGATTCACTTTCTTGTGACCCTACGGGGGTTAGGTGGAGGCGCTAGGCCGGTGGACCGCCATCCCCGCCGCGTAACGGCGTAGCCGCCGTACCCGCGCGTGCGGGCGCACGCCGGCCCTTTAGCAACGACTCCGGCCCCGTGAGGCGCGTCGGGGAAGGAACGCTGTTCTGCCTACTCCTGTACTCCGTACAGGCCTGCGTCAGCACCTCCCTCGAGCCTATCGGAGGACATCACCGCCATCCGCTGCTCTCCTACCCTCGAACCGCCACTGTTCGGGTACAAGTCAGGCCATGATGACCAGATCGCTGCAAGGATCGCCCGGACGGCCGCCCACTCTACAGCATAGCACGTCGTGCTTCTCCACGTAGCTAGATAGCGCGGCGTGCATGTAATTCGCCTCCCCCTTGATCTATAAAAGGGGGATGAACCCTCCAGCCGCGGGGGACGGAGGGACAGGCTCATTCAGGCCCGAACTCACAACACACCACGCACTCATTCTCCAATTCTCCCACAATATCTTCAGCCACTCCACCAGGGACTTGGAAGCTATTCTTCCTCTCCCGCTTTGCTTGTAGCCGCCCCACTATAGGCACCCCCGGTGCTGAGCAATATAGTGCCGTGAGCACACCCCTGCTGGACGTACGGCCCCCTCGGCCGGAACCAGGATAAAAACCCTGTGTCACTTGTTGCTTAGCATCGACCATTGAGGGATAGACCTCGGCGCTATCTACTGGTTAGTGTCGGGACCATATTCCGCACCGACGGCTAGTGCAAGGATTTCCCGAACTTTGGATCAAGGACCTCGTTATGAATGGCAGCCAGTCAAATCACCGAAACGTTCTTCCAAGGTTGTTGGTAACCACAGCTTTGCAGATGCTGTTCGTGTTGGGTTGCAGGCTCCAAATTCAAATTCGGTTTTCTCCAGATTGGATTTTGGCTCGGTTCCGGATTCAGCTCTTAGCTCATCGGTTCATCCGTGTTCTTCGGTTTTTCCTGGCCCTTCAATCACGGACCATTCAAGGTAGGGGGTTCATTCATTGCAGGAGGATCAATCAAGGCAGGGGTTACCAAAAGTGCCCTTAACCGGTGCAAATTCCATTCCTTTAGGGAAAGTCCCCAATCAGCACTTTTCTTGGGTTAATTGCTCCCGGTGTTTTTCGAATTATCATTCACGTTCTAATTGTCGCTCCCCGGTCAGATGTTCGGCATGTTTCCGTTATGGCCATTTTGCCGATTCTTGCAGGTATCCAGCACGTTTCCCAGGCCTTTCTTCCAGCAGATTATTTTCCTCTCATATGGATGGGTCAAAATGGAAATATGTAAATTACCATACCTGGTTCAAGTCTATGACCGGTGGTCCCACGTCGCAAGAGGACCTGCAGCCGCCCCACTTTACTGTTGCTGCCTCTTCAACTTCGATTCCTTGGATTTTACCGAAAGTTCCCTTTCTTGTTCGCGGCAATCCATCGCCGCCGAAGCGGCCGCTTGCTGGAGAGGACTCGCCAGACCTCGCACTTGGTCTACGTCTCAGCTCCCCGCATTCCCCCCTCCCAGAAAGCAGTAGCCTTGCCTCTCGCCACCGCCATTTCCCTACCTCGGAAAGCTCGCCGGGCGACATGGCCTTCCAGTTCATCGATCCTACGCCCTTCATCCCTCGAGGGTACAATCGGGTGATGATTCCAGGTCGCCGGCCTATGTCTCGTGTCATCTTGGGTCGGCCAAGCAGACGTAACCTTGATCTCGCCATTGCTACTGTTCATTCGCCCCCCCCCCAGCATCAGGTACATTTCAATGCCATCCGTGATGTGTTGGCCGACTTCTTGGGAGTTCAAGCTCGGGTTGGTTTTCGATCAATCCAACCGTGTCCGCTTGGTCAGGCCTACGTTCGCTTTAACACCTACCATGATAGAGACCAGTTGATTCAGAATAGTCCTCATGCCTTTGGTGATGTTTTTATCTCCTTTACGGAACATGATAGAGGGAGGAATCATCGTGCTGTCACGCTCAATCATGAAGTTTGGCTAATATTGTTGGGAACAAATGTGGATTTCTGGTCTGATGCTCATATTCATAAGATTATTGGTGATCACGGTCAGGTTATTGCCTGGGAAGAGGATCATAACAACCTGGCAAGAGTTCTAGTTAAAGCAAGAGTGGTTAATCTGGAGGATATTCCCTGGTTTATTGTCAGCACTGAGGGGCCAGGATTTGAAGGCGACTCCTGGACCATTCAAACTGAAATCATTCAACCAAGGATGCTGGGAATTAATGCTGCTGATGAAGATGTTCCTCCAGGGCCTGATGACCTGCAACCAGAGCTCTTTGATTTCTTTGGTTTTGGGCAGCCACATTTGGGGAATGCCCCTGTCAATGAACCTAATGAGCATAACAACATGGATGTACAACAGGATGCTCAGGGAGCTTGGGGTCTTTGGCCTGATCAGCCAATCAACCAAATTGAACAGCAAGTTGTTTTTTATCTGAATGAGCCTGGAGAGGCCCCATTGGCGCACCCCGGTCCGGTAGAAAATGTGCCCGGACTTGTGGACCCCGTGCCCCAAAGCATGTGGTCGAAGAGGATGTTATTGTTGCTAGTAGTGATTCGGAAGGGCTCAATGAGGAGGTCGCTCGCATCCCCCCATTGCCGCACACGAATGCTCAAGTGGAGGTTTTCATTCCAATGGATGATGATGGTCAGCCTCTGCAGTTTATCCCTGATGAAGTCCCAGAGGAAGAACTGGTTCCTGATAATATTGGTCTTAACAATGCTGTACAAGACAATGTTGTGCAGGAGCATCTTCACCCACCAGATGCCCCAGATGCCCCTGATGCCATGCACCTTGGATTTGTATCCTTGTCTGATGATCTGGGTGATCCTGTTTTCATTGACAGACTTCAACAGCACTTACACTCAGATGTCTTTAGGCAAAACCCTGATGCAGTGCGCTTGTGGGCTCGTTTTTTAGCACCTGGCCCTGGGGCTTCCTCGGTAAAAGTGCCCAAAGTATGGACTGATTTCTTTATCGCCCTCCCCGCTAATCCCAGTAGTTATGAGTGGGCAAAAAAATTGCTGCAGTCTAAAGCCTGGGAGTTCTTTCAAACAACCAGCTGTGAGTCTGTACCATTCTGCTTCCCTCCTGCCAGGTTGACTGATAAAAACTTGTTCTGTGATACTAATGCCTCTGTTGGCACTGTTTCCTCAGCTGAACAATTGCAATCTCCAGAGGGTACTTCTTCTCATACTCTTTTTTCTGTCACCCCACCAGAAAAAATTAAGGAAAAAGTGGTCACTACCCCTGGCCCCTGGTCCCAGCAGTTACTTGATTTAGCTGCTCAAAACAAGATTAGTGACCAAGCTTTATGCCCAGCAAATCGTAGAAGTGCTCGTAAGAAAGATCAGCTAAAGGGGTATAAAAGTTCAGCTTGTGCTAATAAGAATTGTCTTGGCTGTGATGTTGTGGCTCCAACAATTTCCCCTTCAATTATCAAGAACCTGGGTGCGTCCTTTTGCAAAGTTGATGCTGATAAATTGACAACTAAAGCCTTAGGGAAAAAACAAAGTGGCTGCCCCTGGAGGGAAGAAACAGCCCAAGAAGACTTCTTCACAGGATCCTTCCAATGATGATGTTTCCAAGCCCATCAAGAAGAAGCCCAAGAAGTGAGCAGTGGACTCTTTCATGGCAGGACTCTTTTAGTGGAACTTTATTTTGTACCTGCCTCTTCTTTTGGTCTGTAATTATAACTATTACATATGATCTGAACTGCTCTTGGACCTTTTGGCTTTTGTCTGTTCTGTTGGTGTTTCCATACATGTTAAGCATGTTATGGTCTTTTGGGTATTCCTCATGGTTTTATAATGAATCATCATCAGTCATCTAAATTGTGGAAGGTTTTATGTTGGAATATTAGAGGCATTAATTCTCAACTGAAATGGGATGCTATCAGAGATAAGATAAGAGACAGCCAGTGTGACATAATCTACATTCAGGAAACTAAAAGGGATCTTTTTGATTTAAGTTATATTAGGAATTTCTGTCCATCCCCTTTTGATTCCTTTGAATACTTACCCTCACTAGGAGCTTCAGGGGGTATCATAACCATTTGGAAATCTCAACTTTTTACTGGCAATTTGGCTTTCCAGAATAATTTTTCACTGTCAGTTGAGTTAACCTCCAAGCTTAATAATCAAACCTGGCTATTAACTCATGTTTATGCTCCCTGCACTAGTGAAGGAAAGAGGGACTTTCTTAATTGGTTCAAAAGTATTCAAATGCATGATAACATAGACTGGTTAATTGTGGGTGATTTTAATTTACTTCGAAGTCCAGCCAATAGGAACAGGCCAGGAGGTGACACTCAGGAGATGTTTCTTTTTAATGCAGCCATTAGTTCCTTGGGTTTAATTGAGTTGCCCTTGCAAGGAAGAAATTACACTTGGTCAAATAAACAGGTTCCTCCTCTGCTAGAGCGCCTGGATTGGTTTTTCACCTCTGCCTGTTGGACTTTATCCTATCCCACCACAAATTGCTTTCATCTCTCCGGTAATGGAGCCATCTGATCATGTGCCTTGTGTCATCTCTATCAGCACTAAAATTCCTAAAGGGAATATCTTTAGATTCGAGAACTACTGGATGGAGCATGAGCATTTCATGGACATAGTGACTCATGGCTGGAACCTCCCTGTGCTCCAAACTGACAAAGCTAAATGTCTGTCTGCTAAATTCAAAAATTTGCGGTGAGTTCTTAAAGCTTGGCAATTGCAGTTGTCTAATCTTAAATCTAATATTGACAATGTTAAGCTGATCATGGGCCTTCTGGATGTCCTGGAAGAATTCAGGGACCTTTCTGTTATAGAATGGAATTTCAGGCACCTTCTCCAAGAAAAGTTGACCATCTTGCTTAGGCAACAGCAAATTTATTGGAAACAGAGAGGGGTTGTCAAATGGGTTCGTTTTGGGGAGGAGGGTACCAAATTCTTCCATGCCAATGCAACAATTAAACACAGAAAGAATTTCATTACATCCCTCATAGATGACAATGGGTAGGAACTTTTTGAACATGCCTCAAAGGCTGACTTACTTTGGTCAGCTTATAAGGAAAGGTTGGGATCCTCTGACCCTATAGTTATGCAATTTGATCTGGGGGCTCTTCTGCACAGTTCCACCGAGTTAGGATGCCTTTCTGAAGCCTTCTCTCATGAAGAAATTGATGATGTGGTCAGAAATCTCCCACGGGATAAATCTCCTGGCCCTGATGGCTTTAATACTGACTTTGTTAAAAAAATGTTGGCCTATCATTAAGTAGGACTTTTATGAGCTTTGTGAGGCTTTTCACCAAGGGCAAGTTTCTCTGCAGAGTATAAATGGCTTTCTCATCACTCTTTTGCCCAAAGTGGATGGTCCTAGAAGAGTTTCTGAGTATAGGCCCATCTCCCTTCTCAACACTTCAATCAAGATTATCACTAAGCTTCTGGAAAATAGATTACAAAAAGTTATTGTTGGCCTCATCCACAAAAATCAATATGGATTCATCAAAGGCAGAACCATCCAGGACTGTTTGGCATGGTCTTTTGAATATCTTCATCTCTGTCATAAGTCAAGAAAGAAACTTATTATTCTCAAACTGGACTTTGAAAAAGCATTTGACAAAATTGAGCACCAAGCTATGTTGGAAATTATGAGACGCAAAGGATTTGATGATCTATGGATGAAATGGATGGAAAGTATCTTTACCTCAGGAACTTCTTCAATTTTGCTGAATGGGGTACCAGGGAAAACTTTTCATTGTCGAAGAGGAGTGAGACAAGGAGATCCTCTATCTCCACTTCTGTTTGTGCTTGCTGCTGACCTACTGCAATCCTTATTAAACAAAGCCACACAAGATAATCTCCTCAAACTGCCCATACCTTTGCTTCACAGCTCTGATTTTCCTGTAATTCAATATGCTGATGATACTCTCATCATCATGGAAGGGTGTTCAGTTCAGTTATAATTTCTCAAAAAATTTCTTGGTAGCTTCTCTTCTTCTACTGGCCTCAAAGTCAATTTTGCCAAGTCTCTGATGATTCCTATTAATATTGACCCTGCTAGAATGAATGTTTTGGCTCAAGCCTTTGGATGTTCCATAGGGTCTCTTCCTTTTACTTATCTGGGTTTGCCCTTGGGTCTTTCAAAGCCAAAAGTGGAGGAGTTTTTACCCCTAGTCTCCAAATGTGAAAGAAGGTTGGCAGGCTTTTCAACCTTTCTCTCTCAGGCAGGTAGATTACAAATGACTAATGCAGTTTTATCATCACTGCCTACTTTCTACCTCTGCACTTTCAAGTTACATGAAACAGTGATCAAGCAAATTGACAAATTCAGAAAACATGCCTTTGGCGAGGAGCAGATCTCAATGCCAAAACACCACCAAAAGCTGCCTGGGATTTAGTTTGTTTGCCAAAGATAGAAGGGGGTTTAGGAGTTATTCGATTACAGACCCATAACGAGGCTCTTCTACTCAAGAATCTGCACAAGTTTTTTAACAAACAGGACATTCCTTGGGTGCATTTGATTTGGGAAAAATATTACAGATCAGGGAAACTTCCCAATCACACAATGAAAGGATCATTTTGGTGGAGAGATAATTTGAGGCTCTTGAATCTGTACAAAGGAATTGCTCGGGTCATTGTGGGAGCTGGAGATACTTGTTCTCTTTGGCTAGATCAGTGGGAAGGGCAAGCCCCTTCCCGAACTATGCCAGAACTATTTTCTTTTGCAAAGAATCAGTTTCTGACCATCTATAAGGCTAAAACCATCTTGGATTTAAGTTCCATACTGCATTTGCCAATTTCTCAAGAAGCTTATCTCCAACTTGTACAGTTAGCTCAAATGCTTGAGAATGTAACTACTTCAACTGAACCTGACATCTGGACTTATGTTTGGGGTTCACCCTGGTTTTCAGCCGCAAAGGTATACACATATCTCATTGGTCATCGCTCAATTCATTCAGCTTTTCGTTGGCTTTGGAAATCGGCTGCTCAGAACAAACACAAAGTTTTCTTTTGGTTACTGTTGCATGATAGACTCGGCACCGAAACATGTTAAGGCGAAGAAACATGGCTCGCCCTCTTTTGGGTGTGCCCTCTCGCTCTTTACAAGTGGAAGAAACTCGGGAGCACTTATTTTTGGAATGTTCTTTTGCCCATAATGCTTGGGGTCTTCTGAATCTACACCCTACTCTTGGACCTCTCTTTGAAACCCTGGAATCATTTAAGGTGCAACTAGGCGTCAACTTTTTCATGGATATTATCATTCTGCTTAGCTGGTGCATCTGGATGGAGAGAAATGACTTCATTTTTAAAGGCAAGCAGCCGGATATTGACTCTCTAAAAGCTCGTTTCAAATCAGAATTTGCTTGGGTTATTCTCAGGGCAAAAGTTGTTAGGAAACCTAGCATGTCTTTATGGATAGACTCCCTTTTGTAATTCTTCTTTTTATTTTCTTTACCTCCTTTTTTGTTTCCTAGTTGCCTTTTGTAACTCTGGTACTTTCTTAAATTTTAATATATATAATCAGTAGGGGTCCTACCCCTCCTGTTTCAGTCAAAAAAAAGTCAAAAGAGCACGCTGAAGAAGAAAAAGTATGCAAAATTGAAAAGAAGGGTCGATTTAATTTGAGGAGGAAAAAAACAATTCCTGCATTCATGATTAAGGCACGCCCAGCATTCTCCGATCACCATGGCACAAATATAGAACACAAGAAAAACAAAAGAAAAGATAGAACACACGAGACGGACCACATCATGTTAATATTTCTATCCATGGTGTTGTTGGGACATCTGCCTGCGGTCGCATCTTCTTTTCTCAGAGCAGGAGTGGCAAGCAGGTTACCTGAGGCTGCTTTGGTCTATCGCATGAGGAAGCAAGCAGCCGACACGGAGCAATCACCCGCGTGAATCATATCGAGCACCAGATCCGGTAGCCACTGCCGGTCGACTCGCCCTGGCCAAAGCGCGCGAGCACATCAACGAGCCCTCTCTGCCCCCGGTGATGCGTGCGCACTGCCACTCGTGTGTCCGCCGGGAATGTGTTGCACGCGGATCCGTAGCCACGGAGGCGGAGGCCGGAGGTTGGGGGCGAGGAAGGAAGGCCCTATTTGGTAGGGCTCCGGCTCCGGCTCCATGCGCGGCTCTAGCTGGAGCTTTGCCAAACGGTGATTTTTGCACCGGCTCCGGGTGTGGAGTCGGTGCTGGAGCCCCTCGCGGCTTCCGAAGGGGAGGCGGAGCCACGTTTTCGTGGCTCCATCCGGCTCCGCCTCACCCATCGGCGGCCGCCAGAGGCATGGCGATGCCGCGCGCCTGCGCCGTCTGAACGACGTGGTCGAGGACCCCACCGCAGTGGCTGACGTTGATGCGGACAAGATTGGGGAGGGATGCCGAGGCGCGGACGGAGGACGGCAGGCCGCGTTTGGCCGGCTGGAGCTGGCGGCGGTGACCGGCAAGAGGAGAGGGAGAGAGACGGGATGAGGGGGCGGCCACCGCCGGCGCTGCCGCGAGATGGAGGGCGACCTGATCCGTCGAAAGGGCGGCACGCTGGATCCGTCGGGGGAGGGCGGCGCCAACTGGCGAAGGAGCAAAGGATGGGGATGGGATGGGAAGAAATGAGCGGAGGGGAAGAAAGAAAAGGGGGGAAGAAAAAAGAGGGGAGGGAAAAATGAAAAAGAGAGAGAAAAAGAAAGAAAATATGAAAATGAGAAGGGGAACAGATAAAAAGAAAAATATAGTGAAGAATAATTTAGGCATTTTACAACATCAATCCAACAGGTGAAGTCGTTTTGCAAACGTTTTCCAAAACGGCTTCAGCTTCATCAGAAAAGCCACTCCACCGGAGGAGCCGGAGCCGGAGCCATTTTTGGAGGAGCCGGAGCCCTGCCAAAGAGGTCCGAAGTGAAGCGGCGGGGCTGTAGCGTGTGGCGGCGGACGAGGGGAGGGGATGAGTGTGGACTTGCTGGCTGGGTGGACAAGGTTCGGGGGTTATGGTTCGCATCATGGGCTTTGTTGGGCTGCTATGTTGCTATGTTTGTTGGCCTGCTTGGGGCTAAGCCGTGGGTGTTCCCTGGCTCGTTCAGCTCGCGAGCGGCCACGAGCCGGCTCGAGCTCGCTCGTTATACTAACGAGTTAAAACACCAGCTCAAGCTCGCTCATTAGGGTAATGAGCCAAGCCAAGCCGAGCTGACATCGAGCCGAGCGAGCTAACGAGTCACGAGCATTTTGTCCAGCCCTACAACTAGACACCTCTTTTCATGACATATCTCATTCATTTGTACAGATTTCATTTTTGTTGTAGCCGTATCCTACCATGACATCAACTATTAGCAGATCGTTGACCACATCTGCATCCAACCATGGTCAGTTCATGTTGTTCTTCCATTTATCTGATATATATTAGATTTTACATTGGTGTCAAGTAATTATGTTTTTGGATTTCCTGGGGCTCGGTAATTATGTTAAATCCTAGGTATGTGAATTGACTACTGTCACCCTTGGTTATGTTACCTTGTCAATAATGCAGTTAGCTTTGAGCTTAGGGTTCATTAGAAAACCATAGGCTCAAACTGGTTGCTAAGTTCAAATGACCTCCATGTTAGTCACAACTAACAGGGGCATGTCTACTTCATAATTTTATCTTTAAGTAAAGCATTTGCTTTGGATCTAGAACCGAAGCATTGGGTTTTGTATACACATTACAAAATGCCCTGTAACAAAATATTTATGCCAAAGTTTCCCATAATACTTATTATCAACTTCCGATATTTTGGTCAACTATGGCGCATAGATTGTGCAATAACTAGCTGCAGCTTTCCTCCTTTTATATACTCAACACATTCATCATCTTGACTATACTTCACAAATGTGACAATGCAGCGATCTAAAAGTTATTAATAAGCCTTATAAATTGTTTCGATTGCAGTGCTGATAATTTTATGGCCATGTGGCCATTCAAATAGTGTGTGTGTTTTCTAATGTGTATTACCTTCTGAAATAGTAGGTTGCAGCATGGGTGCTGAAGAAAGTGAAGATACTATTAATTCATCCTGGCCTCCTGGGGATGGTAGAAAAGATGCATGTGGAAAATTGTATCAGTTCAGGTATGATTTATAGATGCACAGGTGTGTTTGACATAAGTACTTGCTAATTGGTTGTGCTATTGTAAAAAATATTATTTAAAAACATGTACTGAGATTTAGTTGAATATTACTTATTAGAACTAAATTTCTCAGGGCTTATCAAACTGAAATTGTTTCTTGCTTTCTGAAAATAGACTTTTTTAATGGAGTGCGAATGCTAGGATCTGCTCCTGCTGATTTGTCCCATGTTGGACTGGGCATTACTAAAGCTTATTGGGATTACCAGATTAAGCAATGGATTCATTATGCAGTTAACTAGCTAGTTCTTCTTACACTTTGATGTACCGAAGAAATCCCTTAATCGGATTTATGATTCTAAATTGGGCCCTGCATTTATTTTATCTCATTTGATTGGTCAAGGTTTGTTATTGTCGGTGTTTTAGACCGGCAACCTACCAAGGGGAGTACCCGAGGTAGATGAATGCGGCCTCGCCGAGATCGGTAACTCGAAGGAAGAGACACGTGGCACACAATTTAGACAGGTTCGGGCCGCGAGGTGCGTAATACCCTACGTCTTATATGTTGCGTAGCTCTAGATTGATTGGATGTGTTTACAAGATGGTGTGTATCAGAGAGAAAGGTCCCTGCCTCGCCTTATATAGTCCGGGAGGCGGGGTTATAAGTCGGTTCAGGGAGAGAGTATTAGTCGGGTACGTGTAGGAGTTCTCCACACAGTACAGGACATGTATAGCTTCCTATCCGTGTACTTCTCCACTGTAGTCCTTACGCCTCACGCCATCAGGTGCCGTGTGGCACAAGCCGGGTAGCCCCAGGGGCTCACCGAGTAGTCGGTCCCGGTACCCACCGAGGTAGTGGGCCCAGGGAGGTCCATACGACAAGCCCCTGAGTACTTTGTAGTCGAGCAGGATAGTTTCGAGTAGTCTTGATGGCCTTGACGAGTAGTCCTCAAGCGTCCCTGAGTACTACAAGCCGAAAGTCCTCAAAAAAACTTGAAGCATCCCGAGGCTGGAAGGTACTCCAGCTGATCCTTAAGTAGTCTTGAAGTCTTCTTGAGTAGTTCCCAAGCGTCCTCGAGTTCCCCTCTTGAAAGTCTTCAACAATACTCGTGTTGTCTTGAGGCCAAAATTTATATGGAAGTGTGATTGCAAAATTGCACTCCATATGGAGTAGCCCCCGAGCCTTAGGTTTAGTCGTAGACTCTAGCTGAGGGTCAATCTGAAGTTCTGGCAAGATTATCCCGCAAAATCCGGAGAAAAAACTGAAGGACACGTGGCACGGAGCCCCCAAGCCTTGAGTCGAGTACTTCCTCTCGAATTGAAGGGCCATCTTGAATGTAGAATGTGTCCTGAGTTGCTCTTGAATCTTGTCGCCACCCAGGGAGTTGAGTAGACGTAGCCGAGCCCCCGAGATAGGGTGCATCAACTACTGGAAGTTGAAAGGTCAGGCGGACGCTGCTGAGTCAGCTGTTGAAACATATCTATCTGGCCGTTGCGGAGCCGCCGGTTGACTTATAAATAGAAGCCGAAACCCTTAGGGTTTTCCATCCTCCGCATTCGCAGTCGGTTGAAATAGATCTAGCCAATACTTAGCTGCTCGAGCACACTGCCGCCGCGTCTTAGGCCAGAGATCCACTCGCGCCTCCGCTGCTTGCCTCCAGAGCAGCCCCCGAGCGAATGCGAGTGAAGACCCGCTGTCTTTGGAGAATGAAGCCATCCCAGTCGAAGAGCATGAAGACCGCCGCCGGGAAAAAGAGGTCCCGTGAAGAGGCTGCTGGATTTGCTGAAGGGTCAACGCCGCCGGCATCTCCCCCCGCGCCCGAATCCAAACAAGGAGTGGAAAAAATCCAAAGTGAAGACCGAAGACCTTCTGGCGCTGGTGAACAGCAGTTTCCTCCTCGAGAAGGAGGTGGATATGTGGCGTGCCGCCGCGGGAGATCCATATCCGATGGAGAAGAACCCCGACGAGATCCCGATGTTCGCCCGATTCGTGGAACGCAGGTTGGCTCTTCCGGCGAGCGACTTCTTCAAAGGTCTTCTCGACTATTACGGTATTGAGTACCTCAACTTGAACCCCAATGGAATCTTCCATGTATCTGTCTTCGTCCACTTCTGCGAAGCATTCTTGGGGATCAAGCCCCACTAGGTGCTATTCAGAAAGTTCTTCCGCGTGAAGCCCCAGCCAAGCGCCAACAACCCAAAAGTAGTCGGAGGGGTCGGGATCTAGATGCGCGAAGATGTCGCCGAGCAGTACTTGGCGTACAAGCTAATTGACTCCGACCAAGATTGGAAGTCGAAATGGTTCTACATCACCAACCACCACCCGGAGCAACCGAAGCCAAGCGGGAAGCGGCCGAAGCATCGACCCTGGTGCAACACTGAGCCGACGATGCAGGAGGGTATTCAACTACCCGAGCTGCTGCTGAAGATTAAGGCTTTGAGGCAAGCCGGGATGAGGGCCGAACACGTGGCCTTCAGTTTCATGAAGAGGAGGCTGCAGCCACTGATGGCTTGTGACACCCTCGGCTACCAGTACACCGGTGAGGACGACACGTCGCGGATGCCTGGCGGTGAAATCGATGATGACGACATCGTCGAGAGGCTGGGCAGGATCTCCAAGGACATGCCGCCGTACACGCCCTGCCCAGTCCCCGAGTACTCCGCAGCTCATCCGTCGAACGAGGTAAGTAGCCGCACTCAGTGTCTGAGTACTAGTTGTATGGTAGTAGTCATGCTCACCCAAGCTGTGTGTTGTAGGATGATATTGTAAAGTTTGTCTCTAAGCCAGCTTCGCCTCCCCGACTTGTAAATATCCCGGAGGAAGGGAAAAACAAGGCCAAGGAGCGCCGCGAAGTCGGCGAAGGTGATGTCAAAGATACGTTCGACGAGGAAGACGAGGAGACTCTTCAGGAGCGGTTCCAGCTGCGGTCCAGGTTTAGCCGCCCTGGACTGCCCAACGTCCCCCTCATCCACAATCCTCCGACTAGCTTGGAGGCTAGTCTACCTGCGCCGCCGAGGAGGCCACGCAACGTGGCATGCAAGCGCGTCGCCAAAAAGTTGAAAGTCACCGAGATTACGTATCAAGAGGTAAACTCCTTGAGTAGAATAGTCGAGTACTTGTCTTGCAATGTTGTGTATGCTGACAACTGAATTCCGAGTGCTTGCAGAAGATTCCGCCGTCCGACCCCGTAGATCAAGGGGACGAGGGCGATTGGGGGACGGTGGGAGAGCTGGCTGAGAGAAGCCGCAGCCCAGCCCCCACCGTAGAGGAACTTGTGTCGCGATTGACACAGCGGTCGACTATAGTTGTCGAGCCACAGGCACCGGTTGTCGAGAGCCGGACGGAGCCGGTCGTGACTGCTGCTGCTGAAGAACCGGTAGCAACTCAAGCCGAAGAAGAGGCGCCCGCTGAATCCGGACTTGTCGACATCGCCAGCATACTTGGCGCTCCGACCGTGACTGTTGTCCGATCAAGCTTGTAAGTGAAGATATTTCCTGAGTAGTACATGTAGCTTGGTAGTCGTACTTGGTTGACCACTGATTATGTACTGTGCAGGAAATCGACGGACTTGTCCTGGGAGGGAGATGAACCCAGCACGGCAGCGGCTGAAGAAGCTTCCGCACCTACTGCCGAGGAGTCCACTCCCCTCCCCCAAGGCGAGACCGTGGCGTCAGCCGCGGAGACCACGCTGTCAGAGGCCAGCATGATAGAAGGTGAGTACGCTGCGGATGCGAAGCCTTCTTCGAGTAGTAGTCATAGCCCCCGGGAAACTGATCCCGTGTGTCTACTGATGACAGGGGCAGAAGTCGAGGGAAGTACCATCCCCGAGGTTGTGCCCGTGGTGCCAGAACCCGAAGTAGCCGTTGGGGCAACAACTGAGCCGGCAGGGATAGCCAGCGGAGTAGCCCCCCGGGGTGGCCGAAAAGGTGCGCGACGATGTATTGCCAGAGTCCAGTCTGGAAGTAGTCGGTCGTTCGCCAGAGATTCAGGATGCGGAGCCGATCCGTTCAGCGCCGATGTCCGAGATCGTCGCGACTAGTCGTGGTGGACTCGAGCTTCTGACGGACGATCTTGTCGACCTGGCGATAGTAGCATGCAACTTGGAGGTGATGCGATGGGCCAAGCAATGGATGAAGGTACATGACTGTACCCTTGAGTAGTCGAGTTCCAGGAGAAAGAGATACTCAATGAATTGCTGCCTTTCTGCAGGATGTCGTGGAGAGGTCCCGGCAGAAATCCGAGATGCTCCAGGGGTTCGGTGACATGGTGCTCCGGGCCGAGGCTTTGGAGAAAGAACTCGCCAAGTCCAGGAAGCACTCCGCCATGCTCCAGTCCAAGCTCGATGGCGCCTTCGCCCGGTACCACAATGAGGTGCAAGATATGCAGGCGAAGAGCGATGATCTTGTCCAGAAGAACAAGTCGCTCCACAATAAGAACAAAGGTATGTCGCTGACTTGTCGAGTACTTATTGGAAGTACCCTGTAGTAGTCTCACATCGTCTCTTGTGTTGTTTGCAGAGCTTGAGACTCGAGTTGAGCAACTGAAGGCCTTGGAAGTCGACATGAAGAATCTCTTCTACCGGGAGAAGGATGCCCGCGAGGTACTTGAGTACGATTATAAGAAGCTGGCCCATGAGTGCAATATGCATATGGAGCTTTGGATTGCCTCGGATCGTGATCTTGTCAACTGCTATAAATCTCTGCAGAAGCTTGGTGAAGATTGCGAGAAGTTGTGGGGGCAGCTCAAGGAACTTGAAGAAGCCGCACTTCCCATTGCAAGGCTGCTAGTGCCTCATCCGGGCGGGTCGAAGATTGCTCCATTAGTTGACCGGTTGAGAGAAGCTTCCGGCCGTCTGACGACTTATATCAAGCATCTGGCGAAGTCCATCCCAAATCAAGTCTCGGTGTACATGAAGTCATACTTCCCCAAGGCTCCAATGGATGTAGTCGCGGGTGGACTAGCCGCCAATTGCACTGATGAGCAGTACGCGGAGCTGTTGGAGCAGATGGCGCCGATAGCTGAACAAGTCGCCGAGAAGCTGAACCTTCAGTAGTCCTGCAGGGTTAGCTTGTAGCAAAGATTGTATATAAACAAAGTTGTAATGAACTTGTTTAAGTATGTGATGAAAGAAGTTCCATGAAATGAGTACTCATTGTCACAATGTATGTATGCGGAGTGCCCATGTTGTGGAGTTGTGTGCGAGTAGTAGTACTCGACGGTAGACTCGTTGAGAGAGACGCAGTAATGAGTTGATTGATAATCAGACTTTATTACTGAAAAAGTTCACCTGGATGGCCAGGGCCGTTTACAAGTGTAGTCGCCAGGACTTGGAGGCCGCCTATGGCTAAGTAGTGCTAGGGCACATGGCCGTTTACAGCTGAAGATCCGTTAGTAGCCGTATAGGCTGGATCGACGAGTACATGGTGTCTTGATAGACCGCTGCTAGAGTTCTCTGATGCTCTGAGCAGCCCGAGATCCGTTAGTAGCCGTTAACGCTGGATCTTGGAGAGTAGTCCGGGGACTAGTGCCTGGACCCGAAGGCCGCTTGCAGCAAAAGGGTCTTGAAGTAGTTGTGTAGACTTGAGCCCCTAGAGTAGTTGGTAGACTACGCATAGTACCGACAGAGCTGGTCGACATTCCACGAGTTGCTTATGTCTTCGCCTTCGAGTGTCTGGAGGTGGTAGGAGCCTGGTCCGGTCACCTTTGCAACTGTGAATGGACCTTCCCATGGCGAGCTGAGCTTGTGTAGTCCTTCCGTGTTCTGGATGCGGTGGAGGACGAGATCACCAACGTTGAAGGAGTGTTCCTTGACGTTGTGATCATGGTAGCGTCGAATACCCTCAAGGTACCTAGCTGATTGGACGAGGGCGGCACAGCGGGCTTCTTCGAGTCCGTCGATATCAACTCACCTGCTATCTTCAGATATGCCTTCGTCATATTGCTCTACTGCCGGCGGATCCCACATGACGTCGGCAGGTAGAATAGCTTCGGAGCCGTAGACCAGGAAATATGGTGACTGTCCCGTTGGCTTGGAGGGTTGAGTACGCAGCCCCCAGAGTGCGTTGGGTAGTTCCTTGATCCACTTGCCTACTTTTGTGTTAGCAGCATCGTGCAGTCGCTTCTTGAGAGCGTCGAGTACCATCCCGTTGGCACGCTCGACTTGTCCATTGGCCCGTGGATGGGCGACTGAGACATATCGGACGTCGATCCCGTCGTTCTCGCGCACTCCCCGGAACCGGTGATTGTTGAAGTTGGAGCCCAGGTCTGTGATGATGCGATGGGGTAGTCCGTAGTAATGCATGAGTTCATCCAAGAAGTCGAGTACTCTGTCGGCCTTGGGGCATGTGACCGGCTTGACTTCGATCCACTTGGTGAATTTCTCGATGGCCACCAAGACTCTGTTGAATCCTCCTGGCGCAGTCGGAAGAGGCCCAATCATGTCGAGCCCCCTGCAGGCGAAGGGTCAGGTTGGTGGTATGGTGACTAGCTTGTAGGCCGAGACGTGTTGTTGCTTGGCGAAGTATTGGCACCCTTGCATCTTCTGATGAGTTCTTCAGCATCGCCCAGAGCTATGGGCCAGTAGAAAGCTCGTCGGAAAGCCTTGCTGACCAGCGTGCGTGAAGACGCGTGGTTGCCGCAGACACCTTTATGGATCTCCTCCAAGATGCCCTTGCCTTCTTCTCGTGGGACGCACTTCATGAGTACTCCGGAAGATGCGCCCCGCCTATAGAAGATGCGCCCCGCCTATAGATCCACGTCTATCATCATGACCTCCCCGGCCACCGGGGAAGGTGCCGGGTCGCGGGTCGTCGCGCCGCTCCGGGATGGATGGCGCGTGAAGCTCGTGGACGAAGACACCCGCCGGTACTTGAGCACGAGTAGAACCAAGCTTCGACAGACATCCGCCGTAACGTTGTTGTCGCGACAACGTGATGAAACTCGAGACCGTAGAACTTGTTCTCGAGCTTGCGGACTTCTAGGCGCAGGCGTCCATGTTCCTCGCTTGTTGCCGTCCCGAGACTTGTCGACTTGGTTGATGACCACCGCGGAGTCATCGTAGACTAGTAGTCGCTTGATGCCCGGGGGGCCGCGAGGCGGAGCCCGTGTAGCGCAGCTTCGTACTCGGCTTCATTGTTTGAGACCTTCCCGGAAGATCCGCAGACGTACTTGAGTTGTTCGCCCGTTGGGGAAATCAAGAGTACCCCCCGCACCTCGCGCCTTCAAGCTTGGAGCGAGCCGTCGAAGTACATCACCCAATGCTCGGGCGCCGCTGGAGTAGGTAGTCGATTTTCCGGCCCACTCTGCCATGAAGTCGACTAGTGCCTGCGCCTTGATGGCTGTTCGTAGCTTGAAGTCGATGTTGAGGGCGTCGAGTTCGACTGCCCACTTGGAGATTCTTCCAGTAGCATCTTGGTTCCGCAGGATGTCGCCAAGCGGGTAGTCGGTGACGACGGAGATTGAGTATTCCTAGAAGTAATGTCGCAGCTTCCGCGAGGTAATGAGCACTACATACAGTAGCTTATGTACTGGTTTATAGCGTGCCTTAGATTCCGACAGGACCTCGCTGAAGAAGTAGACTGGTCGCTGGAGTGGGTAGGCGTGGCCGTCTTCTTGCCACTCGACAACGATAGCAGTACTAACCACGTGAGTAGTCGCAGGGAGGTAGAGCAGTAGCTGCTCCTTTTTGCGAGGAGCCGTGAGGACTGGTGGCTTGGATAAGAAGTCCTTGAGCTGAGCAAGGGCTTGGTCTGCCTTCGGAATCCACGCGAACTTCTCTTGATGCTTGAGTAATTTGAAGAAGAGGAGCCCCCGTTCTCCAAGCTTCGAGATGAATCTGTTCAGGGCCGCCATGCACCCGACGAGCTTCTGTACGTCTTTGATGCACGTGGGAGCTTTCATGTTGGTGATGGCGGAGATCTTCTCGGGATTGGCTTCGATGCCGCGATGGCTGATGATGAAGCCGAGTAGTTTACCCGACGGTACGCCGAAGACGCACTTGTTCGAGTTGAGCTTCCAGCGGTACTCTCGCAAGGATGCGAAAGTCTCTTCAAGATCGGCGATGAGCGTGTCGGAGTTTCTGGTCTTGACGACCACGTCATCCACGTAGACTTCGACGTTCTTGTTGAGCTATCGCCTGAAACAGGCCTAGATAGCTCGCTGGTAAGTAGCTCCGGCATTCTTCAACCCAAAAGACATGGTCATGTAGCAGTACGCGCCAAACGGGGTGATGAACGTGGTCTTCTCCTGGTCTTCTTCCTTGATAGCGATCTGGTGGTACCCGGAGTAGCACTCGAGGAAGCAGAAAGGTGTCGCAGCCCCCCGCCGTGGAGTCGATGACTTGGTCTATCCACGGCAACCCGAAGGGGTCCTTGGGGTAGTGCTTGTTGAGGCTCGGTGTAGTCAACGCACATCCTCCACTCGTTCGAGTTCTTCTTGCGACGAGGACAGGGTTGTAGAGCCACTCGAGATGGAAGACTTCTCTGATGAAGCCAGCCGCGAGTAGTTTGGCGAGTTCCTTCTTGATGGCATCCCGTCAGTCATCGGCAAAATGGCAGAGGTGTTGTCGCTTCGGGGTAGCTTTAGGATCGACGTTGAGTGAGTGCTCGATCAGGTTCCTGGGCACCCCTGGCATGTCCGCTGGTTTCCACGCGAAGATGTCTCGGTTAGCCCGGAGGAAGCTGACGAGCGTGTCTTCCTATTTCGGGTCGAGGCCCGCCCCGATGGTGGTGGTCTTGCTGCTGTCGCCTGTCCCGAGGTCAATCGTCTTGACATGTAGCTCCTCAGTTGGCTGAGGCTTGTTGGCGTTGTCTGACTTCTCTGGGATGTCGAGTTCACTTGGGGCAAGCTTCTTGGATGCAGCGTAGATCTCCATCACTGCGTTGGGTACTTGATTTGTGGCTGCGAGTTCCACAACTTCTGTGTCGCGGTCGAAGGATATCTTCAAGTCCCCTTGTAGCGAGAGTACACCGGTCGGACTTGGCATCTTGAGTACCAAGTATGTGTAGTGAGGTACTGCCATGAACTTGGCGATAGCTGGTCTGCCGAGGATGGCATGATAGGAAGTCTCGAAGTCCGCGACTTCGAACTTGATGTACTCAGTGAGGTAGTTTTCCCTTGTCTCCCCGAAGGTAACTGGCAGGATCACTGAGCCTAGTGGGATAGCCGTGTTTCCGGGGACGATGCCGTAGAAAGGCGAAGTGCTCTTGGTGAGCATGTGGGTGATGTCGAGCTTCATCTTCTTCAAGGTCCTGGTGAAAAGGACGTTGAGCCCGCTTCCACCGTCGATGAGAACCTTGTTCAGTCTGGAGCTCGCGACTACCGGCTTCAAGACGAGAGAAAATGCCCTGGTTCAGAGAAGCTTGTCCATTGATCTGCGTGGGAGAAGGTAATGGGTACCTCTGACCACCGGAGAGGGGTCGGAACTGCTGGTTCAATGCTTAGGACTTCTCGTCGGGTGGCCTTCTGTGCCCGTCGATTGGGTAGTCCACCGAAGAGGACATTCACCGTCTTGTCGGGTTCTTTGAAGTCATCATTGCCTTCGTCGGCCTTTTTCTTGTCTTTCTTGTCGTGAGGGTGCCGTTGCTCGTGTTTTAGACCGGCAACCTACTACGGGGAGTACCCGAAGTAGATGATTGTGACTCGCCGAGATCGGTAACTCGAAGGAAGAGACACGTGGCACACAATTTAGACAGTTCGGCCGCGAGGTGCGTAATACCCTACGTCCTATATGCCGCGTAGCTCGGATTGATAGGGCACGATTACAAGATGGTGCAATGGTGCGCCGTAAGTTGTATGAGAGGAGATTGGATGAGGGGATCGGTCCCTCGCCTCGCCTTATATAGTCCGGAGGCAGTGGTTACAAGTCGGAGTAGGGAGAGAGTACTAGTCGAGTACGCCTAGGAGTCCTCTATACAGCGGAACATGTACAGCTCCCTAACCGAGTACTACTCCCCGTGTAGTCCTTGTGCTCCACGCCTTCGTGTGCCGTGTAGCGCAAGCCGGTAGTCCTGTGGGCCCACCGAGTAGTCGGTCCCGGTACCCACCGAGGCAAGGGCCCAGGGAGGTCCATACGACAAGCCCCCGAGTACTTTGTAGTCGAGAAGGATAGCTTCAAGTAGTCTTGACGGCCCTAACCAGCGGTCCTCAAGCGTCCCCGAGTGCCGCAAGTCAAGGTCCTCAAGAGTAGTCGAAGCATCCCAAGGCCGGAATGTACTCCACCGATGTTTGAGCAATCTTGAAGTCTTCTCGAGTAGTCCCAAGCGTCCTCGAAAATCGCCTTCGAAGGTCTTCAAAACTCGCCCGTCTTGTCTTGAAGCCGAGCTAATATGGAGGTGCGACTTGTAAAACCGCACTCCGCATGGAGTAGCCCCCGAGCCCCGAGCCGCGGGCCCCGGGCCGAGGGTCCATCTGAAGTCTTGGTAAGAAAATCCCGAAAAATCCGGAGAGAAAAAACCGAAGGACACGTGGCACGGAGCCCCCGAGCCTTGAGTCGAGTACTTCCTCTCGAATTGAAGGGTCTTCTTGGAGAATGTGTCCTGAGATGCCCTTGAGACTAGCCGCTTCCCAGGTAGTCGAGTAGAAGTAGCCGAGCCCCCGAGGTGAGGCGCGTTGACTAGTAGAATACGAAGAGTCACGCGCGGCCGCTGAGTCGCCCGCGCGTGGACTTATCCAGCCGCCCGTTACGAGCCGTTTTGGCTTATAAATAGAAGCCAAAACCCTTAGGGTTTTCACCCATTCGAGCCGCAGTCATTCCATTTGAATCTTGAAGCAAATCCACTCCCAGCGCCTGCCGCCGCCGTAGTAGATCCGAGCGCATCGCCACCCGAGGCCTTTAGGGTAGTCCCCCGAGCGGATGTGAGTGAAGACACCTTGTACTTGGAGGATGAAGCCGTCGCCGTCCAAGGCGCGTCCAAGGCCGCCGGGAAGAAGAGGAGCCGTGCAGAGGCCGCCGCGGCCGCCACCGAGCGGCGCCGCCCATGTCTCCACCGCGCGCCGATCCGAGCCGCGAGTGGAAGAAATCAAAGGTCAAGACGGAGGACTCGCCGACCCCGCCGAACAAATGGGTTCATCGTGGAGAAGGAAGTCGACATGTGGAGATCCGCCGCGGGAGATCCATATCCGATGGAGAAGGCCGAGGACGAGATCCCGATGTTCTCGCGGTTCGTGGAGCGCGGTCTTGCGCTCCCAGCCAGCCGACTTCTTCAAGGGGCTGCTCGGGTACTACGGGATCGAGTACCTGAACCTGAACCCCAACGGCATCTTCCACACGTCGGTCTTCGTCCACCTCGCGAAGCCTTCCTTGGAATCAAGCCGCACTAGGTGCTCTTCCGGAAGTTCTTTCGCGTCAAGGCGCAGCCCCCTGCCTCCAACCCCGCAGTAGTCGGAGGGGCCGGCATCCACCCGAGGGAGAACGCCGCGGAGCAAGCACTCGGCGTACAAGCTCGTGGACTCCAACACGGACGGAAGACCGTATGGTTCTACATCACGAACCACCACCCCGGCTCGCCGAAGCCGAGCGGACGGCAGCCCATGCACCGTGATTGGTGGAACACGGAGCCCACCATGCAAGAAGGGGATCCGGCTCCCCGAGCCGCTAGCACGCATCAAGGTGCTCGGGGAGGCGGGACCGAGGGCCGAGCACGTGGCCTTCGCTTCATGAAGCGCGAGGATCCGGCGCGCCGATGGCTCGGGAGACCCCGGGCTTCGAGTACACCGGCGACGACGACACGTCGCGGATGCCGGGGCGAGCCGGACGACAAAGACATTGTCGAGAGGTTGTCGCGGATCTTCAAGGACATGCCGCCATACACGGCGTGTCCGGGGCCGAGGAGTACTCCGCCGCTCGCCCGCCCAAGGAGGTGAGTAGTCGTACTCCCCTCGTCGAGTAGTGAGTACTTGTAGTAGAGATGCTTGACGTCCTATGTCTTTGCGCAGATGATGTGAAGCGGTTCGTCTCCGAGCCGCAGCCGCCACCGAGCGGGATCGAGATCCCGGTGGAGGGGAAGACGAAGGAGCGCCGCAAAGTCGGTGAAGGCGACGACACCGTCGTCGTGGAAGATACTTCCGATGAAGACGACGAAGACGAAGAAACGTTGCAGGACCGCTTCCAACTGCGGTCGAGGTTTAGCCGCCCGGGCTTGCCTCATGTGCCACTGGTTCAAGACCCTCCGCCAGCCCCGGAGGCTAGCCTTGCCGCGCCGCCACGGAAGCCGCGCAACCCCGCCAGGAAGCGGGTGACGAAGAAGCTAAAGGTCTCGGAGACCACGCCTCAGGAGGTAAGTCGTCTTGAGCAGAGTAGTCGAGTACCCGTTGTTCGAGTACATTGCTGACGAGTAGTCTTCCTTGTGTGCAGGAGGTGCCGCCAACCCGAGCCCGTTGAAGAGGGCGACGAGGGCGTGTGGGACCCGGTGGGGGAACCGGCTGGAGGTCGTAGTCCAGCCCCCACTGTTGAAGAACTCCTGGCGCAGCTGGAGCGCCAGCCCCCTGCTCCGAAAGAGAGCAGAGGACCCGTGGCCGCCGCCGTTGAAGAGGTGGTGGCCTCAGGAGTGCAGAGACGCTTGCGCCGCCGCCGCCGCCGTGGAGGAGGCGGTAAGAGCCGCGCAGGCGGAGGAAGAGACGCCCGCCGAGGGTGGACCGGTTGATATTGCCGCATCCTCGGTGCTCCGCCGTGACCATCGTCCGATCGAATTTGTAAGTACCATATCCTCACGAGTAGTACTTGCTGCAAAGAGTTGATCTTTGTCCGACGACCCTCTCGTGAATATTTCTCGCGTAAAATCCACGCATCCGAGCTAGGATGGAGAGGAGCCCTCATCGGCGGTGGCGGAAGAAGTCGCGCCGCCCGTCGAAGAGGCCGCTCCCGATGCCCAAGCCACGACCGAGCCCCCGCCTACCAAAGCACCGCCGGCCGGAGGCTAGAGTAGTCGAAGGTGAGTACCCCGCGTGAAGCCGCGAAGCTCCGGGAAGAGTAGTCGTAGGCACTAATGCACTTGTCGTTTGTTGGCGAGTGCGCCGAAGGTGGTGACATCCCCGCGGGGGTGCCAATGCGGGAGTTGACGCGCAGGCCCCGGAGGCCGCAGAAGGAGCCCCCGAGCCCGTGGGGGGAGGTCGTCGAGAAATCCGCCGGGGGAGAGGCGGTCACCACGTCGCCGCAGATTGCTCGGGAGGTGGCTGTCCGCTCCCCTGAGATCCAAGACGCGGAGCCCATCCGCTCTGCGCCGATGACGGAGGCTACCTCGAGTAGCCGCGGCGGGATAGAACTTCTCCCGCGACGATCTCTTCGAGCCGGCGACGGTAGCCAAGCACCTGGAGGCGATCCGTCAAGCCGAGCAATGGATGAAGGTACGTAGCCGTAGCCTCCCGAGTAGTCAATCCTTTGCCGTTGAGTACTCTTCTTGACTTGAGTTGTCTTGTGCAGGACGTCGCGAGCGATCCCGCGAGAAGTCGAACCCGCTCGCAGGTTACGGCGACACCGTGCTCCGAGCCGAGGCCCTGGAGGAGCAGCTCGTGAAGTCGCGGAAACACGCGGCCGCCATGCAATCAAAGCTCGACGCCGCCTTCGCCAAGTACCACAATGACATCATGGAGCTGCTGGCGAAAGGCGACGACTTGGTGCGGAAGAACAAGGGCCTCCGCAACAAGAATAAAGGTACATCCTTCGACTTGTCGAGTACTTGTTGAAAGCCGAGAAGCGTCTGACCCGCTATTGCTGTGTTGCAGAGCTTGAGGGCCAGGTGGAGCAGCTGAAGGCCTCGGAGGTGAGCATGAAGAACCTCTTCTACCGGGAGCAGGAAGCCCGCCAGGTACTCGAGCTCGACTACAAGGAACTCGCCTTCGAGTGCGAGAAGCACATGGAGCCGCGGATTGCCTCGACAGAGATCTCGTCAACCGCTACAAATCTTTGCGAAGCCGAATGAAGATTGCGAGGGCGCCGCGGCCCAGCCCGAAGGATCTTGAAGAAGCCGCTCTCCCGATCGCGAGGCTTCGGTGCCGCACCCGGCGGCCCCAAGATCGCTCCTCTCGGTGGATCGACTCCGTGAAGCACCAAGCGGCCGGCCGCCTACGTCAAGCATATGGCCAAGTCGATCCCAAGACAAGTCTTGGCCTTCATGAAGTCGTACTTCCCGAAGGCTCCAGTGGAGGTGGTCGCCGGCGGGGTAGCCGCCAACTGCTCCGATGAGCAGTATGCGGAGCTGCTGGAGCAGATGGCTCCCATTGCGGAGCAGGTAGCTGAGAAGCTGAACCTCCAGTAGCCCTGCATAGGTAGCTAGTAGCCATAGTTGTACAGGAAGACAATTGTAATGAATTGTTCAAGTATCAATGAAATGAAATTTTCCAGCAATGAGTACTCGTAGTCGCGATCTCAGAGTGCGGAGCGCCCATCGTGGAGTAGGTGCGAGTAGTAGTACTCGGCTTTAGTGGTCCCGTTGTAGGGAGTAGGCAGTAAAGAAGTTGATGAACAATCAAACTTTATTACTGAAGGAGTACACCTGGGTGGCCAGGGCCGTAGTTACAAAGTAGTCGCCTGGACCCGCGAGGCCGCCACGGCTAAGTGGCGCCGGAGCGGGTAGCCGCTTGCGCAAGTGATCCGTAGGTAGCCGTGTAGGCCGGATCGCGCATCCGTAGGTAGCCGCGCAGTCCGGATCTTGGAGGGTGGTCTCTTGGTAGACCGCCGCTAGAGTCCTTGACGCTCGTCGCAGCCCATGGTCCGTAGGTAGCCGCACGGGCTGGACCCTGGAGAAGAGTAGTCCGGAGACTGGAGCCAGGACCCGAGGGTCGCTTGCGGCGAGGGGTGTTGATGTAGTCGATTGGACTTGAACCCCCGCGAGTAGTCGTGTAGACTAGGCGTAGAATCGACAGCAGTTGGTCGACATTCCACGAGTTGTTGACGTCTTCGCCTTCAAGTGTTTGGAGGCGGTAGGAGCCCGCCCTTGGCCACTTTTGCCACGGTGAAGAGGCCTTCCCGTGGGGAGCCGAGCTTGTGGAGTCCTTCTCGTGTTCTAGATACGGCGGGAGGAGAAGATCTCCAACGTTGAAGGAGCGTTCCTTGACGTTGCGATCATGGTAGCGTCGAATACCCTCCGTGTACCTTGCCGATTGGACGAGGGCGGCGCGCCGAGCTTCTTCGAGGTCGTCGATGTCAACTTGTCCGGTGTCTTCCGAGATGCCTTCGTCGTAGTACTCCACCGCCGGCGAGTTCCATATGACGTCGGCGGGGAGGATGGCTTCGCAGCCGTAGACCAGAAGTAGGGGGATTGCCCCGTTGGCTTGGATGGTTGAGTCCGCAGCCCCCGCAGTGCGTTGGGTAGTTCCTTGATCCACTTGCCCCCTTTGGAGTTAGCGCCGTCGTGTAGCCGCTTCTTGAGGGCGTCGAGCACCATCCCATTGGCGCGCTCGACTTGTCCGTTGGCCCGTGGATGGGCGACCGAGACGTACGGACGTCTATTCCGCCGCTCTCGCGTACTCCCGCAACCGGTGGTTGTTGAAGTTGGACCCCGGTGTCCGTGATGATGCGGTGGGGTAGCCCATAGCGGTGTAGGAGTTCATCCAGAAGTCGAGTACTCGTCGCCCTTGGGGCATGTGACCGGCTTGACCTCGATCCACTTGGTGAACTTGTCGATAGCCACCGCACCCCGTTGAATCCTCCCGGCGCAGCTTGGCGCGGGCCCAATCATGTCGAGCCCCCGGCAGGCAAAGGGCCGAGTTGGCGGTATGGTGACTAGCTTGTAGGCCGGGACATGTTGTCGCTTGGCGAAGGCACCGACATCCTTGGCACCTTCGACGAGTTCTTCGGCATCGCCCGTGGCCGTGGGCCGCAGAAAGCTCGCCGAAGGCCTTGTCGACCGGGCCGTGCGTGAGGACGCGTGGTTGCCGCATGCCCTTGTGGATCTCCTCCAAGATGTCCTTGCCTTCTTCGTGAGGGACGCACTTCATGAGTACTCCGAGAAGATGCGCCCCGCTTGTAAAGCTTGTCTCCGACGAGGACGTAAGACTTGGCGCGGCGGACGAGTTGTTCGGCTACGTTCTTGTCGGAGGGGACCTTCGCTCGCCGAGGTAGTCGATGAAGGGTTGCCTCCGGTCCACGTCGATCATCATGACCTCCTCGCCCGCCTAGTGGATGGGCCGGGGCAAGGGTCGCGGGCGCCGCTCCGGATGGATGGCGCGTGAAGCTCATGGACGAAGACGCCCGCGGTACTTGAGCGCGGGTGGATCCGAGCTTCGAAAGGATGTCCGCCGCAACGTTGTTGTCGCGGACGATGTGATGGAACTCGAGACCATAGAATTTGTTCTCGAGCTTGCGGACTTCTAGGCAGTAGGCGTCCATGTTCTCCTTGTTGCGGTCCCAGGACTTGTTGACTTGGTTGATGACCACTGCGGAGTCGCCGTAGACTAGTAGCCGCTTGATGCCAAGTGAAGCCGTGAGGCGGAGCCCGTGTTGGAGGGCTTCGTACTCGGCTTCGTTGTTTGAGACCTTCCAGAAGATCTGCAGGACGTACTTGAGTTGTTCGCCCGTTGGTGAGATCAGGAGTACCCCTGCGCCCGCGCCCTCGAGGTTGAGTGAGCCGTCAAAGTACATCACCCAATGCTCGGTCGCACGGTGGGAGTAGGTAGTCGGTTCTCCCGCCACTCGCCATGAAGTCGACTAGTGCTTGCGACTTGATGGCCGTGCGTGGCTTGAAGTCGATGGTGAGGGCGCCGAGCTCGACAGCCCCACTTGGAGATTCTTCTAGTGGCGTCTTGGTTCCTCGTGATGTCGCCGAGCGGTAGTCGGTGACGACGGAGACCGAGTACTCCTAGAAGTAGTGTCGTAGCTTCCGCGAGGTGATGAGTAGAGCGCACGGAGCTTCCGCACGGCCGGTAGCGAGCCTTGGACTCGATAGAACCTCGCCGACGAAGTAGACCGGGCGCCGGACCGGTAAGCGTGGCCGTCTTCTTGCCGCTCGACAACGATGGCAAGATCGACCACGTGAGTAGTCGCAGCCTAGGTAGAGCAAGAGTCGTTCGCCCTTGTGAGGAGCCGTGAGGATTGGAGGCTTTAACAGAAGTCCTTGAGCCGGGCAAGGGCTTGATCCGCCTCTCCGGAGTCCACACGAACTTCTCGTGATGCTTGAGTAGTTTGAAGAAGGGGAGGTCCCGTTCTCCTAGCCTCGAGATGAATCTCGTTCAATGCCGCCATGCACCCCGCTCGGCCTTCGGACGTCTTTGATGCTCGTGGGAGCTTTCATGCCGGTGATGGCGGAGATCTTCTCGGGGGTTGGCTTCGATGCCGCGCCGGGCCGATGATGAAGCCGAGTAGTTTGCCCGAAGGGACGCCGAAGACGCACTTGTTCGGGTTGAGCTTCCGGCCGGTACTCGCGTAGCGATGCGAAGGTCTCTTCAAGGTCGTCGATGAGGGTACCGGAGTCCCCGGTTTTGACAACCACGTCATCCACGTAAGCCTCGACGTTCTTGTTGAGTTGCCGCTTGAAGCAGTGCCCGGATGGCCCGTTGATAGGTAGCGCCGGCGTTCTTCGGCCCGAATGACATGGTCGTGTAGCAAGACACGCCAAACGGGGTGATGAACGCGATCTTTTCCCGGTCTTCCTCCTTGATTGCGATCTTGTGGTACCCGGAGTAGCAACCGAGGAAGCAGAGCGGGTCGCGACCCGCCATGGAGTCGATGACTTGATCAATCCGCGCAACCCGAAGGGGTCCTTGGGGCGTTGCTTGTTGAGGTCGGTGTAGTCGACGCACATCCTCCACTCGTTCGAGTTCTTCTTGCGGACGAGGACGGGGTTGGCGAGCCACTCGAGATGGAAGACTTCTCCGATGAAGCCACCGCGAGTAGCTTGGCAAGCTCCTTCTTGATGGCGTCCCGTCCGTCGCTCGGCGAAACGTCGGAGGTGTTGTCGCTTAGGGGTGGCCTTTGGGTCGACGTTAAGGCAGTGCTCAATCGCCTCCCCGGGCACTCCCCGGCATGTCCGCCGGCTTCCATGCGAAGATGTCGAGGTTAGCCCGAAGAAAGCCGATGAGTGTGTCTTCCTATTTGGGGTCGAGGCCGGCCCCCGATGGTGGTGGTCTTGCCGGGGTCGCCCGTTCCGAGGTCGACCGTCCCGACGAGTACCTCCTCGGTGGCCGAGGCTTGTTGGCACCGTCGTACTTCTCGGGATGTCGAGTTCGCTTGTGGCAAGCTTCTTCGACGCGGCGTAGACCCTCCATCATCGCGTTGGGTACTTGGTTCGTGGAAGCGATCACCACGGCCTCTCGTGTCGCGCCGTGGGATATCTTCAAGTCCCCTTGGAGGGAGAGTACACCGGCTGGACTTGGCATCTTGAGTACCAAGTAGGTGTAGTGGGGCACCGCCATGAACTTGGCAATGGCCGGCCTGCCGAGGATGGCGTTGTAAGAGGTCTCGAAATCCACGACCTCGAATTTGATGTACTCGGTGCGGTAGTTGTCCCGAGACGCCCCGAAGGTAACTGGCAGTACCACTGAGCCCAGTGGGATAGCCGCGTTGCCTGGGACGATGCCGTAGAAGGGCGTGCTGCTCTTGGTGAGCATGGGGGTGACGTCGAGCTTCATTTTCTTCAAGGTTTTGGTGAAGAGGACGTTGAGCCCGCTTCCACCGTCGATGAGCACCTTGTTGAGCTTGGAGCCCGCCACCGTTGGCTTCAGGACGAGGGGGAACCGTCCTGGTTCGGAGAAGCTGGTCCATTGGTCCGCGCGGGAGAAGGTGATGGGTACCTCCGACCACCTGAGAGGGGTCGGAACCGCTGGCTCAATGGACATCACTTCACGACGGGTAGCCTCTCGCTCCCGCCCGCCGGGGCGCTCCGCCGAAGAGGACGTTGACGGTCTTCTCGGGTTCTTGGAAGTCGTTGTTGTCGCCGTCCTTCTTCTTGCCCTTTTGGTCGTGAGGGTGCGGTGGCTCCGGCGTTTCCTTGAGTGCATGCCCGAGCCGTTAGCACCGCTCGGTAGTGTGGTTGCCGCTTGGATGCCACGGGCACTTCTCCTTTAGCAGTCTTTGAACCCGCCGTAGTTCTTCTTCGAGTTCCCTTTCGCAGGCGCCGGATAGCCGCGACGGTGTTGTCCGGCTTGCGCTTGCGCTGGGACCCGAGTAGTTGTCGTTGTTGTTGTTGTTGCGGCCGCCTTGGTTTGCATTGCCGCGCCGCCGCCGCCCCGGTTCTCGGTTGGACTTGCCGCGGATGGCGTCGTACTTGGCGTTGGCCTTGTCCTCTTCATCCGCCCAGACGTGATAATGTCCTTGAGGTGGGGGATGGACTCGGGGCGGCGACGACCGAAGTCCTCGAAGGTGCGGCGGTGGTAGAGGCCGTCCCGGAAGAGGTCGATGACCTCCTTGTCGGTGACGTCGACGACGGTAGCGCGCTTGTCGAAGAAGCGGTGCATGTACTTGCGGAGGGTCTCGCCCTCGTTCCTCGCTTGATCATGGCCGTGTCCATGCGAGTACCCGAACGACCCATGGCGCCCGCGAAGTTGCTCGTGAACCGCTCCTTCGCCCCGGTCCCACTTGTCGATCGAGTGCTTGTCCGGCCGACTCGAGCCATGTGAGTGGTGCATGGTCCGTACGTAAGGGGAAGTAGAGGCATTTGGTGTCGCCGTTGCCGCCGCCGTTCTCGATGGAGAGGGCGTAGCATCGGAGCCACTGGATAGGATCCTGCTTCGCGTCGTACTTGGTGATCCCCAAAGGCTTGAATTTGTCGGGGAGGAGCAAAGTTGCGAAGTCGAGGTGAGAAGGCGGGGAAGCCGTCGCCCTCGGCCGGCGGGGTCGACTTCTTCCGCCGCAGCCCTCCTCAATCTTCCTCGCGAGCGTCGTACCCGCCGTGCGAGGCGCCGGAGGCGTGGCTGTTCGCGTGGCCTCGGCCGCCGCGACCGCCGCCACCTCCGCCCTCTCCCCGTTGGCCCCGTGGTTGGAGCCGCCGCCGCCGCCGCCGCCGCCGTCGGGTCGTTGCCGCCGCCACCGGCCGAGCGCGGTGGGGGAACAACTTCTCGGTTGCCTTGGTCCGGCCGTGAAGGTCCGCCGGCGTTGGAGCGGCGGCGGTTTGGCTCGACCGGAAGGTCGCCGAGTACGGTTGGGGCCGCCGTTGGCGCCGCGACTAGTAGCTTCGTTGTCGCGGGGTTTGGCCGGAGGAGGTTGGTTGACTCTCGTTGTCGACCCGCATGAAGTAGGCTTCTTCGGCCGAGCTTAGCGATGACCTCTCCGCGCGTATGCCCCGAGCCCCCGGCGTGCGATCGTTGTGATCGACATGAGGCAATCGCTCGTGGGTGGTGTGTACTCGCTCTCGACCGCCTCGAGAGCTTCCGCAAGGTTGCGGATGGGGAGGTTGTCTCCGAGCCGCCGCATCGTTCGCCGCGCTTCCCGTTGCGTTCGCGTCGAGCGTCCCCGTTGGCGACGGTCTCATCCGGTGCGTGTGCGCGGCGCACGCCTCGTCCGCGCAGATGTCCTCCGTGTATCCGTCCTCGGGCCGTGCCTCGAAGGTCCCGGGTGTCGTCGGCGGCCATGAAGACTTGGCGATCCGGGGTGCCAAGGCCGGACTCGCAGGGTGCCACCCCGCTTGGTGTGTTTGAGTCGGCCCCGGCTAACGGTGTTCCCTCCCCGGAACGGTAGCGAGTCAATGTAGGCGACGTAGCGTGAGTCCGCCTTGCCGGGTCGGCCAGGCTTGCGGTCCGGCCGCAGACGTATCTCCCGCCGGCGTGGATTTTATGACCAGCCCCGAGGCCGGCCCCGACAAGGGAAGCTCGGTGGAGTCGTCTTCGGACTCGGCTCCTCGTGGTCCGACCCGAAGTCGAACTCGTAGTCCGGGTTCGAGTAGAACTCGGAGAGAGGGTTGGAGTCCGAAGCGCGGTTGGGGACGGCGTCGGAGTCCGAGTTGTACTCGGGTACGGGCTCCTTGCCGGCCCGCGCGCGGGGGGGGAGCCCCCCCGTGCGGGCCCGCCCGAGGGTGCGGGGGCCGCACGCGGAGGGCTCGAGTGGTGAGGTGGCCCCCTCGCGATGGCCGAACAGCCCGCTCGCATGCGATGACCCATGGCGACGTCGGGTTCGAGTTGGAGACGGACTCGAGCTCGAAGTCGGCCGTGGTGGTTGAAGAGCGAAATTGCCCTCGCCGAACTTGCCGGCGAGTTCGCCCGTGACAACTTCGGGAAGCGTCACAAGGCCTCGTCTTCGAGTCGGGCCGCGTGATTAGGCGGCGCCGGAAGGAGCCCGCGCCATCGCCAGTGCGCACCCGTGCGCCGAAGACGAAGGTGTCGCCGCGGTTGAAGGCGACAGCTTGGCTTGAAGTAGACGGAAGCCGTCGAGTTCGCCATATGATCTCGAGCGAGAGCCCCTACCTGGCGCGCCACCGTGTCGGTGTTTTAGACCGCAACCTACTACGGGGAGTACCCGAAGTAGATGATTGTGACTCGCCGAGATCTCTAACTCGAAGGAAGAGACACGTGGCACACAATTTAGACAGGTTCGGGCCGCGAGGTGCGTAATACCCTACGTCCTGTATGCCGCGTAGCTCGGGATTGATAGGGCACGATTACAAGATGGTGCAATGGTGCGCCGTAAGTTGTATGAGAGGAGATTGGATGAGGGGATCGGTCCCTGCCCCGCCTTATATAGTCCGGGAGGCGAGGTTACAAGTCGGAGTAGGGAGAGAGTACTAGTCGAGTACGTCTAGGAGTCCTCTATACAAAGGCGGAACATGTACGGCCCCCCTAACCGAGTACTACTCCCGTGTAGTCCTTGTGCTCCACGCCTTCGTGTGCCGTGTAGCGCAAGCCGGGTAGTCCCAGGGGCCCACCGAGTAGTCGGTCCTGGTACCCACCGAGGCAAAGGGGCCCGGGGAGGTCCATACAACGTACCGTGGTTCTGGAGTATCCTTGAGTGCTCGCCGGAGTTGGTAGCACTGCTCGGTAGTGTGGTTGCCATCCAGATGCCACGGGCACTTCTCTTTCAGCAAGTCTTTGAAGCCGCCGGAGGTCTTCTTCGAGTTGTCTTTCGCAGGGCGCTGGATAGCCGCGACTGTGTTGTCTGGCTTGCGCTTGCGATTAGGACCCGAGTAGTTGCTGCTGCGACCGCCTTGATCCCTGTTGTTGTTGTTGTTGTCGCCCGTGTTCTGCTTGCTCTTGCCACGAATGGCGTCATACTTGGCGTTAGCCTTGTCTTCTTCATCAGCCCAGGAGGTAATCATATCCTTGAGGTGGGTGATGGAGCTCGGGCGGCGACGACCGAAGTCTACAAAGGTGCGACGGTGGTAGAGACCGTCTTGGAAGAGGTCGATGACCTCCTTGTCGGTGACGTTGACTACGGTGGCGCGCTTGTCGAAGAAGCGCCGCATGTACTTGCGTAGGGTCTCGTCCTGTTCCTGCTTCACCATTGCCAGGTCCATGCGAGTACCCGAGCGACCCATAGCACCCGCGAAGTTATTGGTGAACTGGTCCTTGAGCTGGTCCCACTTGTCGATCGAGTACTTCTCGAGTGACTCGATCCATGTAAGCGGAGTTTGGTCCAGGCAAAAGGGAAAGTAGAGGCACTTTGTGTCATTATTGCCACCAGCGTTTTCAACGGAGAGGGCGTAGCATCTGAGCCACTGTACTGGATCTTGCTTCACATCGTACTTGGTGATCCCCAGTGGTTTGAATATCTCCGGGAGAAGTAGATTGCGAAGTCGTGCAGAGAAGGCGGGGAAGCCGTCGTTCTCGCCTGCGGTTTTGTTGCGCCGAATTTCCTCGATTCTGCGACGGGCATCGTAGCCGCCACACGAGACACCGGTGACGTGGCTATTTGCGTGGCCTCGGCCGCCGCGATCGCCCCCGCCGCCGGCTCTCCTTCCAGCCCCGTGTGAGGAGCTCCCGCCGTCGCTGCCTCTGCTGCCAGGATCGCGATGAGGGACGACATCGCGGTTACCGCCGGCGCTGTTGCCACCCTGAGAAGGTCCACCGGCCGATGCCCGAGTACGGTTGGGGTTAGCCGGTAGTTCTCCTCGAGTACGGTTGTGTCCGTTGTTAGCTGTACTGCGACTTGTGGCTTCGTTGTCGGGTTGGCGAGTCCTGATGGGGGGCACTTGAGCAACTCTGTTGTCAACTCTCATGAAGTAGGAGTCCTCCGCGAGCTTGGAGATGACTTCTCCCGCGCGCATCCCTTGAGCCTGACGTGCTATCGTGGTGATAGACATGAGGCACTGCTCTGGGGTAGTGTGCACCCGGTTTTCGACTTGGTCGAGAGCCTCTGCAAGATTCCGTATGGGTAGGGTCTCATGGAGACGTTGGCGCCGTTCATTTCGCCTTCTGTTGCGTTCACGTCGGGCGTTCTTGTTGTCGTCGGTTTCGTCCACGGGTGCATTGGCAGACAATTTGTCTGCTGAGATATCCTTGAGATATCGGTCAGGACGTGTCCCTGAGGGTCCCGGCGTCTCGTTGGTAGTCATGAAGACTTGACGATCAGGAGAGTCGAGGCTGGAGTCGCTAGTCGCCACCTCTGTTGGAGTGTGCTCCTCAGCTGGAGCTAGCGGTGTTCCCTCCTGGAAGGGAAGTGAGTCGAGGTAGGCGACGCAGCGTGAGTTCCCGTCTCCATCGTCCGCGGGCTTGCGGCCCGGCCGCAGATGAATCTTCGGCGGGTGTAGATGTTATAACCGGGCGGAAGCCGGTCCCCGACGGCGGTTGATCGGGCCGTGTTGTTCTCGGACTCTGGCTCGTCAGGGTTCGCCCCGAAGTCGAACTCGTAGGAGGAGTCCGAGTAGTAGCCGGAGACGGGGTTGGAGTCCGAGTTGTAGCCGGGGACGGTGTTGGAGTCTGAATTGTACTCGGAGATGATCTCCTTGCCGGCCCGGCGCGCAGAAAGAGCCTTCGCGTGGGCCTTGCTAGCGATGCAGAGGCCGTATGGGAAGTGCTCATGGAGTGGGGAGTCCGCACACGATGGCTCGATAGCCGGCTTGCATGCGATGGCCCACGGGGAGGTCGAGTACGAGTTGGAGTCGGATCCAAGCTCGAAGTCGGTGTGTTGGTTGTAGAGCGAAATTTCGCCGAATTTTCCGGCGAGATCGCCCGTGACTACTTCGGGAAGTGTCACGAGCCCGGCCTTCGGGTTGGGCGTCATGGTGAGGCGGCGCTGGAAGGATCCGGCGCCGTCCGCAGTGCAAACCCAGGAGCCGAAGACGAAGGTGTCGCCGCGGTTGAAGGCGACGGTTGGCTTGATGAAGATTGAAGCCGTCGAGTTCAACCTGCCAAGGGGGGTACCCGAGGTAGATGAATGCGGCCTCGCCGAGATCGATAACTCGAAGGAAGAGACACGTGGAACACAATTTAGACAGGTTCGGGCCGCGAGGTGCGTAATACCCTATGTCCTGTATGCTGCGTAGCTCTGAATTGATTGGATGTGTTTACAAGATGGTGCGTATCAGAGAGAAAGGTCCCTGCCTCGCCTTATATAGTCCGGGGGCAGGGGTACAAGTTGGTTCAGGGAGAGAGTACTAGTCGGGTACGTCTAGGAGTTCTCCACACAGTACAGGACATGTATAGCTTCTTATCCGAGTACTTCTCCACCGTAGTCCTTGCGCCTCACGCCATCAGGTGTCGTGTGGCACAAGCCGGGTAGCCCCAGGGGCCCACCGAGTAGTCGGTCCCGGTACCAACCGAGGTAGTGGGCCCAGAGAGGTCCATACAACAGTTATGACTTATGATCCTAGTAGGTAGACTTCAAAAGGACCAATTTGTTTATTGACTAGATACCAACCCATGTTAAGTCATTGTGATTTTTCAAATAAAAAAATAATATGGGTGGAGTGGACTTGATGCATGAAACTCAATTCTTTTGTAAATCTTATTAATTTCATAGTGTGGTTTTGTTGTGTGTATAACGTTTTTATATCTTTGTGGTTAGCTGACCCAACACGTTTGTTCTAGTTGCTAAAGTCATTGAGGACCTTAGGAACCATGGAGGTGTTAGTGGACGTGGTGCAATTGCTATTTTCATACTAAATAATGATATAATTTTTGTGTCAATTATATTTAAAAGGTGAAACATGTAGATATCAGTGTATACTAAAATGCTGACCATCTAGATTTGCATGAAGACTTTGGTTTTCTTATCGTCATCACTGCCCTCCTCTGAACTGGGAGCAAGCCACACTACAAATGGCAGGTCATGGTCAATTCTACAAAATATAATGTATTTTTTATCTGGTGCTCTTCGACCCGACCTTTATTTTTTTCTAAAACGCACATGCACATGCACCCACCTCCCACAACGCATGCAGCTCTACGTTATTCAACATCTCCGAGAGAGAGGGTTTTTTTTACCGTTGGTAACCGCGCGGTATACCGCGGTTACCGCTGCTACCGCTGGGGTACGGTAACGGTACCCAGCGGTAGCAACCGGTCCCAAAATTCAAATTTGAATTTGAATTAAAAAATGAAAAAATCAATAAAAATCACCAAAAAATAGTTCATGATTTGTAGAGTCTTATGGTGTTGAAAATTTTCAAATTTGAGTGCATTTGGTATTTACTTGGAGCTTTAGAAGTTGAAAGAAAAAAGAAAAAGAAAAAAACATGGGCCGGCCCGTTAAGGCCCATGAAGCCCAAATGAACTAGATGACCTAGCTCGTGCCAAACCGCGTTCCCCCGAGCATCCGCAGCCTTGCTTCTTCCCCGTCCGCAAGCTTCCAAGCGCCGTCCGCCGCCGCTTCGCCCCTACCGCGCCGCCGCCGGCGGTTTACCGCGCCCGACCGCGGTTTACCGCGCGCGTAGCGGCGGTGCGCGCGCGCGGCGGATCTACCCCCCTACCGCGCGGGCGGCGCGGTTAGCCGCGCGGGAGTAGCGGTATACCGCGGGCGACGCGCGGTATACCGCGGTTAGGTAATATTTTTTTGCTTTTGAGTAGATTTAGGCTTTAGGAATTGTGTTAGGATCTAGGATTTGTGTTAGGACTTATGTTTACTTTGCTTTAGGATTTTTGGTAGGATTTAGGATGTGAGGTAGAGGTAGAAATAGAATTGTTGCTTTAGGTAGAAATGGAATTTAGGATGCGAGAGGCTTGAATGTCATGTCCATCGCCGAGTACCACTCCGCGACCCGGGGGGATCTTTCCTTTCTACCATTGAACTTGTGTTGTATGAACTATTTGTATGAATTATTTGTATGAACTATTTATATTTGAACTACCAACTCACTTATACACGGCTAGTATTATTGTGTTCGGTGTAGTATTTCTATGTATAACTATAAATCATTGATTGGGGGTGCTATTTAACACTAATTTGTGCCAACATCATGCCCAAATTTTCATTTACTCGAAGCCGGATGGTCTTTTTCTTTGCACCGGTATAAACTCGTTACCGCGCGGTATAAACAGTTTATACCGCGGTATAAATAGTTTATACCGCGGTATACCCTTGGATACCGTTTGAACTAGCGGTTTTTAGCGGTTTTGGTTTGAAATTTGAATTCGAGCGGTATTTAGCGGTATACCGCGGTAACCGCGGTAGCTACCCTTACCGCTCCCGAGCGGTAAAAATCCGGCGGTCGGTAAAAAAAACCCTGGAGAGACTACGAAGTACGAACATATCCGAGAAACTAAACCGATAGATCTTCACTGGAGCATCCATGAACACATTGACTAGTATCGATTAAATCTTAAAATAAATGAAGCATCAACGGCGCCAGTTCTGCCACGAAGAGAGATACGGCGATACGCTCAGTTCACATCCCGCCTTTTGTTGGATACTCCCTCCGTCCATTTTTGTTGCATACTCCCTCCCTCCATGAATAAACACAATTCTAGCGTTTGAATCATGTCCATAAAAGCAAGCAATTTCAGTGACCAGGTTAGTGTGGAACCCACCGTATAGTAAAAAAAGTTCACTTGCAACGAATAAAAAAACATCAACAATAAAAACCCCACTGACGCTGCCTTCTTTTTCTGTCATGGCGACGCAAGAAACTTCCGGATCAGCCTCGGCTTTCAGTTTTTCTATTCTCATCATCACTGCACATTTGCACCAATACCAGGGGCATATGCGTCTTTTTATCCATTTCTTGTCTTCGTGAAGGATGCTTGACTTGCATATTTTGGTGGACAGAGGGAGTACTCCAGAAACAAATACTAAATGTTGGAGCCCAACGCACTCGTGAGAAGAAGAAATAGAGATTATTTCTATTTTTTCATCTTATCTTTAAAGTAGTTCATAAAAAAATTTTGCTAGAGCACACCGTACGCTTTCGCCACTATTAACCACGATGTACTAGTGCGATCATGCCTTTGCAAGCCCCGGAGAAGAGGGGGAGCTCTGTACATCAAAGGAGGGAGAGCCATGCATGTAACGCGCTTAACTTGTCGATGGCCGTCCCGAGTCTTGGATTACCGCTGTACCAGCCACGGTGCCACCAAGGACTAGCTAGGAGGTCTTGTTGGCGCACTGAGCGGAGCTCATGAAGATGACGTGCTCCAGCGCCGGTCTGAGCGGCGTGGAGGAGCAAGACATGGGCTTGGCGATGGGGATCAGCGACTGCACCACGTCCGTCATCAGCGGCCGGTACTCCGCCTTCGTCTGGACGCACATCGCGGCGATGGCGGCGACCTGCATCGCATCCCAATTTCGTTTGCGCACGCATCAGTGGAAGGTTCGAGCGGCTTTGGTAGTACTCACATCAGAGTAGATTAATTGGTTACGGGAGATTGGCCCGGCATACTGAAAAAGCAGAGCAGAGACGGGACCTGGATCAGATCCTTGAGGGCGAACTGGCCTTGCAGGGCAGGGTCCACCATCTGGACGAGCTTCTGGCGACTCGTGAGCTGCGGAAGGGCCTGTGTCGACAGAGACAAGAGCAAAACGCCTGTTCAGTCAAACACATGAGGTCGAGCAATGCGTAGTGTAAGTAGTACGTGCAGTACAGTGTGGTAGGTTCTTATATTGATTCAGATCGAGCGTCCTAAATCATCATTTCGTGCATGATTGCTGAAACGAACGGCCAGACAGTAGTAACGCGCACACTGACCCATGAGACCAGGACGTGCTGTCCGGTCGGGCGCTGCGTGTCGACGGGCACCCGGCCGGTGAGCAGCTCCAGGAGCACGACCCCGTAGCTGTACACGTCCGACTTAGTCGTCAGCTTCCCCGTCGACGCGTACCTGCAAATCAAACAATCATATATCCCCGATTAAATCGACCAATCGAGGAGTGAGCACGCAGAAGAAGAGCGGAGCGAGAGAGCGGCGAGCGCGCGTACTCTGGCGCGAGGTAGCCGGTGGTGCCGAGGACGCGGGTGACGACCTGGCCGTCGGCCTTGTTGGAGCCGACCTTGGCCATGCCGAAGTCGGAGACGCGGGCGCGCAAGTTGTGGTCGAGCAGGACGTTGCTGCAGTTGAAGTCGCGGTGGATCACGGCGGGGCTGGTGTGCTCGTGCAGGAACTCGAGCGCGCGGGCGCAGTCCAGCGCGATGCCCAGCCGCGTGTGCCAGTCCAGCGGCGGCAGCGGCAGCGGGAGGGCTCCGGCTATGGCCGCCGTGGCGGCAGGCCGGGGCGGCGGGTGGAGGTGGCTCCGGAGGCTGCCGTTGGGCATGAACTCGAACACTAGCAGCCGGTGGCTCTGGTCGGCGCAGTAGCCCAGCAGCCCCACCAGGTACGGCGAGTCCATCCGGCTCAGCAGGTCCACCTGCGTTGCATTTTTATTGATTGGCAATTAGTTTCGTTTCAGTTATTGTTATTATTACTGCATTGCAGCCATTAACGATGAGATCGCAAAGCCCAAGTCCGGTTTGCAGGGTACGCACAGGATTGTACTGCGACCCACCTGGGTTCCGGCCTTGTGGGAGCTGTGAAAGCTAAGCAAAAGCAACGCGGCATGCCAGCATCGCGTCGACAGACAGACCCACAGAGCACATGCACGCGGGTTAATTTCGTCCCACCACCATCCAACTCGAACACCGGCCACCTCGATCTCATCTCAGCTCGCAAAGCAGGTGAGCCGTGCGGCCGTGCCGAACCCACTGTACGTCTTCCACGGCATGCATTAGCACACAACCTATTGGATTTGCGTGCATCTGCGACGATCGATCTGTGGCCGCCGGGCTTTATTGCTGGTGGCGCGGTGGTGACGAACGTGTGATCGAGAAACTGGACCATGTCAGGCAACCCAGACGGACAGACGATCGATGTGTGCAGTGCAGCCGTATAGGTGTCAGCAGCGGCTCCAAGATACGGCTAGCGTGGTGGATCCTACTCGGCTACTCCTACTCCTCGACATGTTTAATTTGGGTCATGACCGGGACGATTGATGAATGCGTTGCCGGCAGCACGTTAGGAGCGCCCATCTCTGCACGAGTCTGCTCGAAAAGTCCTCAGAAGCTTACGGCATCGGACACGCAAGCAAACAACAACACAGCAAAATCAGGCTGCATCCCCGGCTCCTAGTGCGTGGCCTTAACAGTTACAGTAAACAGTGAATGTGATCAGTAAACAGGGGAATCTGAAATGCAAGGCCAAAGGTAGGTTGGCCCATGGCGCCCAATGATTGCCCAGCGTGAGCTTCCAAGATCCTCGCTAGGACACGGCTAGACCCAAACCTAGATTACGCTCGTGACGACATTGGTCCCGTGCCCACGCAGACGTGAAAGCCTAGCTAATGGCCGAGCCGGGACGCAACGAACACCATTCGTTACTACTAGCTAGGACACACGCCGCGCGTGACGCGACCAACCAGAAGACCACGGAACGGCCCGCTGGCCGTACGCACGCGCTGCCGGTGCGGGGCGCTGCTGCGCCGGAACGGCGTGCTGGTGCAGGCAAGCAGCGGCACCGTGTACCCGACAGGATCGAGATCGGCCGTCTCGACGTGGCTCACGCGCCGCCAAACGGCCGCGACCAACCGGAGCCAGGGCCAGAGCCTCCACCCACCGCGAGACGCAACGCAAGCTCTCTCTCCTCGGAAGCGAGAGCAAGCTTTTTCACGTGTGTGCCTCGGCGAGTTGGTCGCGCGTCCACCAAAGGCGCAAAGCGCAACGGACGAGAGCGAGCCCGATCTGCATCGACCGGGGCGCGCCGCTCCACGACGCCGCTCGGGCGTGACTCTCTCGGCTGGCTTCGGTGATGCGCCCGGCTACAGACGAGATGGAACAGTCTGTCACCGAAGGCGCGCGGCTCGCACTCGCAGTCACGCTCACGCATCACGAACGCTCGCTCTGGCCTTTCCACCGTACCACCGCTGATGCACCGAAGCGAGCGAGCGGGCAGACGCGCGCAGTTAATTGCCTTCCTCGCTTCCAGGTTACGTCCCGGCGCCACGCCACGCCACGCCACACCGCCCGCCCCAACGGCCGATCCCAGGCCGCACGGACGGCAGTCACCAACCGCAGGGCTGGAACTACCCGTACCAGCTACTCTGCTCTGCTCGCGGCGGCAGCGGGTAATAAGGTTGGTGCGCCGAGGAGGGCGACGTAGGTGGACGTGTACGTGCACATGGACGGTGGCGTGAGCTGACGGCGACGTGCGCGTGCGCCGTGCGTGCATCGCGCGCGCAAGCTAGCTGGGGGCGGGGTTGCTTGGGTAGGTTACCTCGATGCGGAACTCGCGCTCGCCCTGGCGGCGGTGGTCGAGCCGCAGGCGCTTGATGGCGGCGGTGGTGCCGTCGGCGAGCCGGCCGCGGAACACCTCGCCGTAGGCGCCCCGCCCCACCACGTTGGCCTCGCTGAACCCGTCCGTCGCGCGCTCCAGCTCCCGGTACGTGAACACCTGCGCGCCCCGCCGGCTTCGCGCCGGCGCCGCCGACGACGAGAAGCCCACAAGCCGCCCGGCGTATATGCACCCGACGCCTGCGCGACGACACCGCCGCCACCGCGCGAGCAGAACGAAAAAAACGAGCCATCAGAATTCAGAACAAAGATGATGCAAGGGACATGATCGATTACACGCATGACGACGAGCTCTCTCGCATCGAGGGTTTTCGATCAGCTACTTACCGGCGCCGGCGTAGCCGCACCTGCTGGCGTTGCTATGGCTGCCGCAGCTGGACGTCGTCGGCGCGCCCGGCTTGCCGTCGCCGTTGCAGCTGCTTCCGCCGTCCACCTTCCGCGGCCTCGCGCGGCGGGTCACCGCCAGGATGACGGCCACGGCGACGAGCAGCACGAGGCCTATCGCCAGGGCCGAGACCGGCAGTATGGTGAACAGGGGATTCACCCGCCCGCCGCCGCCGTCGTCCCGTCGGGGCGCCGGCCACGGGGAGGGCGGCCACGGCGCGAGGTGCGCGTCCGCGAGGTCCTCCTCGGCGAGAGGCGACGCCGCCGGCGGTGGAGAAGGCGGGGAGGACGCGTCGTCCGCCATCATCATGTCCCCGCGGCCGACCGGGTACGTAGCCGGGACGGGGTCGTGGAGACAGCGCGCGTGCACAGGGGAGATAAGGAAAGGCAACGAGCGTACAGATATACACTCTCGCTAGCTACAAGGGGGTGGTTGCGACGACAGGGGAATTAGCAATTAGCCATTGGCGTATGTAGAGTAGAAACTCTCCGAATCTACTGGACAGTAGCTTCTGTTCGGTTTTACGAGCAGGCGTTCCCTGCGGCTGCAGACTCTGCAGTGCGCTCAGACAGAGGAATGTACCCGCGTCTTCTTCCAACGAACTGTGGCCAGGCACTGGCACCGGACGGCGCTTGGCATTCACCAGTGTCACCGCACCGTCGATGTGACTGCAGGCCGGTAGAACTTGTCTGCTAGATTCTCCGATCCGTAGCTTTATGTTCGACTTGACGCCGTGGCTACGCTGTCCGATGGCAACGATCGCGCTCCCGGACGGCTTCTTGCGTTGTCCTGGAATGGAGAAATGGACCACGCAGCAAGATCAAGACACAGACGAGCTGATGACGCCCGACGCCGAAACTCGCAGGGTAAAACTAGGGGGTCGAGTTCATCAGTCCTCTGACAGTAGATGCGACCGTGTCACGGCGCGTACGTGATCGTGATGTGTCTTCTTACAATGCAGGCACAGCGGACAGCCTGCGCGACACACGGCGAGCTACCGCGGGACAAGTCAACTGGTGCGCGCAGCGCGCATGCAATTTTTTTCCGGGGGCGGGGGATCTGAAATCCCGGCGGGGGCAAGGCGCCAAAACGGCCGAGATCACATGCGGCCGTCACCGTCTCGTGACTCGTGGGCTTCGTCTACATGCGCTCGCGGGCGCGCGCCGTGGCCTTGCGGACTTGCACTCTCGGTCTCGGTAGTATTTCCCTGCAGATTCTTACAGCCAGGTGGGAATTTTGTACAGGCTCGAGCCGAGTACGAGTACTCAGCTAGCACACGGGGCCGGCCGGCCGGGATACCAGAACTGAACTGGTCGCCGCGTTCCATATCGGCGCGAAACTGAAGCAGGCAAGCTGTTTCTCGTGGTCCGAGTGAATTTTGCACCAAATCAATGCGAGCTTCTTCGTGTTAGATGACGCGTCCTGCGTTGAAACATATAGTGTAGTGCCCAGACATACTCCTATGCTACAGCATCCTGTGTGTGTGTCGGTTTGCTAGTAGTAGTACTATGGGCGTGTTTGTAGAAATAGACAAGAGTTATTTTGAGAGCTAAAGTTTAGCCTAAGAAAATAACTCTCTAATGAAATAGCCCTTGAACTGTTTGGATCCAAGGGCTAGTTGAGCTATATGACCTTACCTCTCTCTCTTTCTTACCCCTCTCTCCCTTGCCTGTATTTGGGGGATAATTTTTTGGGTGAGGTAATTGCAAATAGCCCTAAAATAGCCCACCTGTTTGGTTGATATTTGAGCTATTTGGGCTAAAACGGGGTGGGCTAAAAAATATCTCATGGATTCAAACACCCCCTATATATACTAAATACGTAATATGGTAAATGAAGTCGTTTATGTCGGTTTCAGTGACAGGATTATCAACAATTAATAGGCTGCCACATAAGCTTTTTTTGTGACATGACACCAAATTAATGAATGGAGAGAAGATCACAGGGTTATGACCCAAGTGTCGGGGACAGCCCTGAGGGTCCCCTAAAACAACCGGGGAAACCCTGCTTAACCTGCAAAAAACCAAAGCGAAACACCTCTCACCTAAGCGCACACACGGGGCATGGCCCACACTGCGATGGTCCCCGCAACCCACCGCAGTGGCCCACTCAAAGGCCCCCTCGAGCAGGTTCCGCCTCGCTCGAGGGTTCACGCCTCCCTCGAGCGGGCTCCGCCTCGCTCGAGGGTTCACGGCCCCCTCGAGCGGGGGTTCGCCTCCGCCTCGCTCGCGCTCCCTCGCACGCGCGCCCGCTCCCACACGCGGGTACGGGCATTTAATGCTCGACACGGCGGGGCGGTGCCATCATGCGCCCGGGGATCACGCCCGGCCCCGTTGCGCCAACTCCCTAGGGGGGAACCCATCCCCGCTACTGTGGGGGACTGTGCGATGTGGTCGGTGTCGCCCCCGTGACACCGCGCCGCCTACTCCTGTACGGCTAACGCGCCGCGCCCCTCGAAGGGGGGCCGGCCACACCCTCGAACCACTTTCTCGTGAACTTGCAGGGCCAGGTCATGACGCTAGGCCGGCGGGACGCCATCCCCGCCACCGTTGGTCCCCGTGCGGCCGCCCCTCGTTCTTGCAACACCACGCCGACACCGTTACAACCACTCCGCGCTGTGAGGCACGCGGGAACGGGACGCCGCCACGCCTGCCGCTGTATCCCGTACGGATCGTCGTCAACGGCTTCCTCAAGCCCGTCTGAGGACGCCACGGTCAACCACTACGCCCCTACCCTCGAAGCCGCCACTGTTCGGGTACAGGACACGCCATGATGACTAGATCGTGGCGAGGACCGTCAAGACGACCGCCAATCCCGCGGCGGCGCACGCCATACTTCCCCATGTAGCTGAATAGTGCGGCATGCCTGTAATTCACCCTCTTCTTGGCCTATAAAAGGAAGGTGAACCCCCTCGCCGCATGGGACATCGACATACAAACACCCGAAACCGCATCACACACACTCCTCAATTCTCCCACAACATCGCCAACAGCCTCCGATCACTCCACCAGGGACTTGGAGGCCACGCCTCCTCTCCCGCCTTGCTTGTAGCCGCCCCACTACAGGCACTCCGGTGTAAAGCAATATAGTGTCTTGAGCACACCACTGCTGGACATACAGCCCCGGCCGGAACCAGGATAAAATCCCGTGTCTCTTATTGCTTAGCACTGACCATTGAGGGATAGACCTTGGCGCTTACTACTAGTTAGTGTCGGGACTACATTCCGCACCGACAGTTGGCGCCCACCGTGGGGCAACGAGCGATGAAGGTCAATCCACCATCAACTCCCTCCATGGTGATTAGCACCGAGTACCGCGGTACGCGTTACTCCATGGGCAGCTCGGACCCCCTCCCCGCCGGGTTCGAAATCCGGTTCGGGGGCCTGAACTTTCAGGCCACGGGGAATGGCTACCTGATGCGCCTCACCAACTGTGAGGAACTCCGTGCGCGGCGCCAAGCCGGTCCGCCCGGTCGCCGCCGCCGTACGCGTCGCCACGACGCAAATGCCCGCCGGCACGGACGCCGCGGGCCCGTCGGCGTCACGGCGCCGCCGCCGCTCCGGCCGGCGCCGCGCCAAGCGCGGTCAAAGCGACGGCACGCCGAGCGCGTCGCCTCACAACGTGACGCGCCCGTCGGCACGACGACGGCCGCCCCCGGCGGGGGGAGCGCTCGGTCTCCCGGGCCGCGCTTCCCCATCGGTCTGCGCGGCGCCACGGCGGCCTACGCCGCCAACGCCAATGCCAGCGCCACGATGCGCAGGGTTCCCCCTGGCCGCCATGTTTACGTCGCCAGGGACCCTAGCGCCTCCGCCGACGATGAGTCGTCCCTGGGCTCTCTCGACGTATTGCCACCCGCCACCTCGCATGGGTACGCGAAGTGGGACTTCTCCGGCGTGCCGGACCCAGTAATGTTCAGGCGATTCCTCGACGCCACGGACTACTGGTTCGGCTGCTCTGACGACTCCAAAGACCGGGAGCTACGATCCCGCGCGCGGGGGAGTGCCGCGTCGTCATCGCCAACGACCCGGCGAATGCCACCGCGCAACGGGCGCCGGCGACGGAGAAGTTCCGCCCGCTCCGGGGACGCCGCCGCGCCCGGGCGCAGGGACCAAGCACCCCCGCTCCTTCACCCCAACACACGCGAGCTCGAGGCCAAGCCGGCGGAAGAATGCACGGACGGTGCGGTTGCTCCGCGCCTCTGCGGCGCAGAGAAGCTTCGCGCGCGGCGAACGCGCGCGTGAGCTGGGCATACAGGCCCGCGACCGCATTAATGCCGATTTCAACGTCGACAACCCGGATACGCCTCCGCGAGCGAGTCAAAAGCTCATCGCCGCCGCAACACTACTGCGGGCCATGCCCGCCCCCTCAACGCTCGAGGCGCGGAACCTGCACCGCGAGGCGCAGGCGCTCATTGAGCAAGCGACCGTCCGGCGGCCGAGAGCTCGGCGTCCCGCATCCGCCGGCGAGGGAGACGCGCGGGGCGATGGGGGCGCGCGGGGGGGCCGAACCCTCGGTACACGCGGGTGGAGCAACGGAGCGCCCCGCCAACCCGGGGCGCACGCCGGTCAAAGAGCGGCTCCTCGACACACGCGGGCAAGCACGGGATGGTGATGCCCGAAACGTCATCAACGCTCGGCGGACGAGCAAAGCGGAGGCGCGAGCGGCAGCAGGCTACCACCCTCGGCGGGGCGGACGCTACGATAGCGATGAGGATCGCTCGCCGACGCCGGAGCCCCCGGGAACCCGCGTGTTCAGCCGGGAGATCCGCGCGGCGACCTTTCCCCAGCGCTTCCGCCAGCCCACGACCATCGTCAAGTACAACGGGGAGACGGACCCCCGCGTATGGCTCAACGACTACCGCCTGGCGTGCCAGCTAGGCGGGGCCACCAGCGACAAGGTCATCATCCGCAACCTCCCCCTGCACCTCGCCGACTCGACGCGGACGTGGCTCGAGCACCTGCCGGCCAGCCAGATCCACAACTGGGATGACCTGGTCCGCACGTTCGTTGGCAACTTCCAGGGCATGTATGTGCGCCTTGGGAACTCCTGGGACTTGCGCTCCTGCACCCAGAAGCCCGGCGAGTCGCTCCGGGACTTCATACGGCGCTTCTCCAAGCGCTGCACGGAGCTCCCGAGCGTAGCGCAATCTGAGATTGTGCACGCCTTCCTCGAGGGCACCACGTGTTGGGACCTCGTGCGCGAGTTGGGGCGCAGCCCCGCCGGTCGACTCGAACGAACTGTTCGACATCGCCACTAGCTTTGCCTCAGGCGAAGAGGCTGTGGGAGCGATCTTCGACGGCAAGAAGGGCAAACGCACGGACGACACGCCCGCGGAGGGCAGCAAATCTAAGGAGCCCCACCGGAAGGACAAGCGGGGCAAGAAGGGGAAGAAGCCGCGCCGCGAGGCGCGTGAGCAGGGACGCGACGCCGACGATGGCGAGGCCCTGGTTGTTGACCCGGCTCGACGGGCCCCCCGACCGGCCCCTCGAGGTCCGGGGGTTTTCGATGACATGCTGAAGAAGCCATGTCCCTACCACAAGACGCCAGTCAACCACACCCTCGAGCAATGCGACTTGCTCAAGCGGTTCTATGGCCGCGCCACCGCGAAGGACGTCGAGGCCAAGAAGGACGGGGGTGATGGTGACGCTTCCCCGCTGTGGAAAATGTTTTTCTCATCTTCGGGGGGCCACCATCGACATGTCGTGCCGCCAGCGCAAGCAGGAGCGGCGGTGGAGTTTCTTTTGCTTTGAAAGCTACTAAGAGTGGATCCTTACTTTCAATCTTTTAGCACAAGTTCTAGTTGATTACCATTTCTAAGTGTGCCAACTAATTCAATCAAGAATTGGACAAGCAATTAATTCATCCAACCATATTCCTCGAGTTCCATCATTATGGGATATCATGGCCAGTTGATTAAGCAGTCTCGGATAACGGTGAGAGGCCGACAATCGATTGATTTAAACCTTGCAAGGTAGACCCAAACACACGGTAGGCTGCCCCCGAAAGGATAACTTTCCCAGGCCGTCCCCAAAAATCCTCGGGTGGGGATCGAATCTTACAGTCCCTGGTGCAGGCTATCCGGCATACCCCGCGAGATACCCGGAGTCACCATACACCACCCTTCCCGGTAGCTAGCCGGTAAGGAGATTTCTCAAGAGTAGTAACGGTAGGATCCCGTGCCGCCTCATTAAGGTACTAGGCTTACCGGTCCCATTCCCGGCAAATGTTTGGTACGTTCAAAAGCTTAGCCCACATGACCACTGGACCGGAGCCCAATCCCATGCTCTTACCACATGAGCGATCCATTTAAGGATATCTTATGATTCCTATCTAGGAACCTATTCTCGCGAGTGACGAACATCACTCGACTTCTATCGGTCCTATAGCATAGCAGCTATCGACCTAGCATACTAGTGATAGAGCATAGGTACCTAGGGATCATGCATCTAGGGTTTCAAATCAACTCCTGAAACGTAAATGCACAATAATAGCAAACGTAATTGCATAATTTTAAAAGTCAGGGTTAATGATCCGGGGCTTGCCTTCGCTGGCAAGGTTGGCCTTGGGCCCTTCTGGACTTAGGTCAAGGTCTTGAGCTACGTCCACGCACGACAGCTCTTTGTCGGCACCTTCGTCTCCTCCTTCCGGCACGAGCGTACGTCTACCGGCGGAAAGATCTACACGAAGATGCAAATGCAAAATTTATTCGATGGTTTTTACTTTAATCACTTACAAACCATATTGACAATCAAGGGGGTGTATTTGTTGGGCACATTCACCTAGATAAGAATACATTCAACATACTCTTCCATAACGGAACAATATGCAACTCTTTATTAATTATTCTTTTTGATGGTGATTGTGTACATATATAGGTAAATAATTTAATTTAAATTCGTCAACAGTAGTGGGTAGGTACATTTAGCCTTTTTAACTTGGTTTGTAACCACACTCAAGTCAATATGGGTGGCTTGGTGATTTCTCTTTTTGGCAGGTTATTGGTTGTACATGGGTTATTCTTTTATTGCACAATTGAAGAAAGTTTTGTTTATACATGTCATTTCATGTGAAAGCTTTAATCATTTTCCTTTCACAAGCAAATATATAAATAATATTTTCATCCTTGAATTAATTCCTTATCAGCAATGAGAATTAATTATCTTTTAATTAAATCAGATAATACTTTCAAAAAGGAAAAAGAATTAAATAAGGGCTTTTCTTTATTTAATTTCTCTTTAATATTAAAAAGGGCTTTTAAGCTTTTTATTAAGCAATTAAATTACCAAAAATTAAAGGAGTGTTTCTTAAGCCTACTAGCACATATACTGGTCCATTGGACCCACATGTAAGTGTTGGAGGCTAGGAAATTAAATATTATTGAAAATAACAAAGGCTAGCTAGTGATTCCATTTTAAATGCATACAAAACTAAATAAGCATCAAAATAATTCAAACTTTCTTGTGCATGCTATCTGGTCCTAAACAAGCCTAAAGAACCAGCATGTTCACATGGAATCTCTTCTGAACTTGGTTTATTAATTTACAAAGGAAAACATGCATAAATCAAGAATAGTTATTTCTGTTAATCCAAAAATCATGATTAATTCACAAGATGAGCATTTTGGTATTACAAGACAGTGCGCACAAGTTGGGCTCAAGAAAATGAATATATTTAACAAGAAAAATCATTTATGCGGATACGCCGTAAATAGAAAAAAATTTTTATAAAAATATTTACATCATAACTTTGTGCAATATTTGGCATAGGGGCTAGTCATGACCTAACACACAACATATCCAAAAATTAGCTACAGAGGATTTATGGTTATTGAGATATTGCAGATCTATGGTTTTCACATTTGTATTTTTCATGCAAAAACTAAAAGGAATTGGCTCAGTCCAGAATAACAAAAGTTGTAGTATAATTCATCGCGAATCCAAAAAAATTGGTTTCACATTTTTCTGATTTTTCTGTGATTTTCTATGCAACATTACAACCAGGCCCTTGGTTTGCAGATAAACCCTTAGAAAGACAAAGAACCTTGCAATTGGGTCCTCTAGGGGGGTCGCCGGATTCCGGCGGTCCGGCAGCCGTGACCGGCCGGGGGCTAGCTGAGGGCGTCCCTTGGGTCACCCCTGCTCGATTTACAGGCCGGGTCGAGGCGGAAGGGTCACGGCGAGCGGGCGCACCGACCGGCCGGCGGCGGAGCCGCCGCAGGTCTGGCCGCGGCGCCGGGCGGCGCGTCCAAGGCAAGGCGCGGCTCAAGCAGGTGCTATGGGTGCAGAGGTAACGCTAGGGCATGGGTTTTTGCAGTGGAGGTGGCCGGAGGTGGTAGTGCCGTCGGCGCGGCGGCCATGGCGACGGCGGGTGCCCAGGCGAGCGGCAGGGAAGGGGTGGTGCACGCGACGTCGCTTAGAGGCCTTATATACCCGCGTGCTAGCTTACTTCTCGGGGAAGGGAGGGGGAACACTCCATGGTACGGCGTGCAGGGGGAGGGAAGACCGCGGTCCGTCCGGCGGTCCGACGGGGAGCTCGCCGGTCGGTCCGGCGCGGCGCGCGAGCGCCGCTCGTGGCGCGAGGGGGGGGCGGATTCCCACGCGCCTCGGTGCGCGAGCGTCCCGGGGAAGGCGCGAGGCACGGGTGCCGAGGCACGGCGGCGGGCGGGCGCGGGGGCGGCCGGCGCGGCCCCGGCGCTCTGGCGCGCGGGAGCGCCTGAATTACTCGGACTGGCCCTGTTCAAGCCCATTTTTCTCCCAACAATTGAATAGAATTTCACAAAGTGGTGAATAGGGAAGTTGTAGATCTAACTACCCTCCACAACTTTCAAAAAGGCCATATAGTGTTTTTCTCAACGGATTTTGCAGGAACGTCGTGCCAACTTTGAATGTCGGCATGTTCTGGAAAACAGGGGGTACTGTCAGTCGATCGAGTTTTTCACCAATTTCTGCTCAAAATTTGAAATGCCAATCTTCATGAAAGTTGTGTCCCTCAACAAGATGGACAACTTTCATAAAGGTAGATTTTGAAGTGTTTAGGTGAATTTTGGAGAACGCGGCAAAAGTTCCGGACGACATTCGCTGACGTCAACGGTTAAGCCGGTTTTGACCGTGTCTTTGACCAAGGGTCGACTACGGGTGTGTGTAGGCTTGGTCAAGGGGTTCATTGGGGTTCACGGGCGAGGTTTTCGGGTGATGACCCAGGTTGACCTAGGTTTGACCGGGGTTTGACTGGTTTGACTCGGCTGATCCGGTCATTAGCGTTAATGACAGTAATTAAAAACCTGGGGCGTCACAGCCTACCCCCCTTAAGAAGAATCTCGTCCCGAGATTCGAAATTACAAGGGGAGGTGAGGAACGATTCTGGGATAGAGGTGTTACCCATAGAGTTAATCTGATCTGGCTCTCCCTGAATACTCGAGTGCTTGTCTTGAGCACACTTAGCTGCTCCGAGGTTCTGAACCTGATGTTGGTGATTTGGACAATCACGTCTGTAATGTCCGGGTTGTCTACATTTGTGACACAAATACGGTGAAAACTCTCCGAGCTTGGAGATTTGTTGCTGGGCTTTCTTGATAAGGCGGAGCCTCTTCCTCTCCTTTTTCTTTGCCCTCTTCGCGGTTCGCGAAGGTGTTGCACTAGTGGGAGTTGAGTGGTCTTATTAGTGTTACATCTTCGCTCGCCTTCACGTGGACAAGTCTCCGTACGGGTAATTTCCCACTCACTTACATCTATCTCGGACAAGACTCGTTTATCGCCTTTATTTGCCCTCTCTTCCGCCCTAAGATCCATCGGGAGTCGAGAAGGTGGTAATATTGAGTCGGAGGCTTGGGGTTGATCTTGACTAACATACTCCTCCAACGGATTGAACAAACGGGCTTGTTCGACCATAGAAGCGAGATAAGGACCGAGAGAGACTGTCCGCCAAATTATTCCGATATGGTTTCCCATAACGTCCTTGGATAACATCGTACACTATCTGGCTCAGCACAGAATTCTGCCCTTCTAACAGTTGAGTTGCGCCGACAATGGCGTTTATGTCCTTCTCGGGTGGGGTACTTTGGGTAAACGGGGCTTGGAAGGTTGAAGCTTCGATTGCATCGGTGGCATTTGTTGTAGTTGTTGAGCCATTTGCTGTTGTGTCTGCAGGAGCTGGCACAACACTTCGGTATGTGCTGCTACGAAAGCTTCGGTCAACATCGTGGGCGGCGGTAGCGTAAGATCACCACTACCCGATGCATCAAAACCATTGGGGTTATTCCATGCCGGTCGGAACATCTGAAAATTTAAGTCCCTAATTAGCACATGCTCGGAATCTCACCCATAAGCTTATAATTCGAACATATTCTACGAGACTCGTTCACGGTAAGCAATGCAAACCGGACATCCAAAAGTCACAATATCAAACTGTAAAGCTTTGTCTACACACATCTCATGATCGGGAATGCAGGTGAACAAAAGGTACAAGGTGCTTTTCCTTATCGCCTCATCGCCGTTCGTGAGGAAGCGGACGATGAATGTGCATATGCACGGCCTAAAAGCGACATAATCCTCCTACAATACGAGAGGTACATCCCTAACAATGTCTAGCGAAACTACTCGAGCTCTTCCGAAGACGGAGTCATGGGTGGCGACTTGGATTGATTTCTCGCTTTCGGTCTACTCCGAGTTTCACCTCGACGTCGGGGACGAAGACGGGAACGGCTTGCTCGAGAGGATTGAAGCGAGGTGGAAGAGAGGCTTTAGTGGCAAGTAGCCGGGCTAGCTAGAAGAAGAACAAGAACAGTGATAATGCCGATCTCTGATGGAAATGGAGCTTTCGTATCGGCGGTTCCGGTAAAAGGTTCCATTTTATAACCGATGTGGGGCCGTAACGGTCAGTTGACCCAGTCGGGTATCCGGTGTAGGCAACACGGAGCTCGACAATGGTCGGCTCATGCGATCTCGGTGCCGTGAATACGGTTGCGGAAATCGAGGGTAGAGCGACGTCATGGCGTCGTATGACCGTGATACCGATGACGAGGGGGCTCAACGGTCTAAATAATCGACCGTGATGGGGAGCAAAACGAGAAAAGTTCGGTGTGCTACGCTTCACGCTTGTGATAGCATCAAAGAGAAGTGTAGCCAAAATGCTTCGATCGATCCCGGGCGTACTTCCTTGCTCAATTCCGAGGATTTGAAGGCTATGAGCACGAACTAAAAACGAATACACGATGGATGACTTCTCCATGTTGACTATTCGAGAACCTTGACCGCTCAAGAAAAATTTCTACTTTTAAGGCTTCCGTTTGGGCGGCGTAAAAGGAATTCGATGCTATAAGGTCGTCGGAATTGGCGGCATGATGCCAAGCCGATCGGACTTTCCCAAAAGAGCATTATGAGGAAAAGGGAGGCTAATAAAAGAGTTCCCTAATCTCCCGTACGCAAGATGACTTCAAGTGGGAACTTCAAGGAATAATCTTGCTCACACCTTTACTTATTTCGCAGACTTGAGGTTTTGACAACTCGTTGTTTTGAAAGTGCAATACTTTTCAAAGTTGATGCGATGCATATCTTTGGTGCGGTATGATGCTTATGATGCACGTTGGAATGACTCGATTACCCACATGTGTTAGTGATTGCAAGGGCAATCAAAGTAGAGAGAGGATCTGTGTGACGAGTTGCTATCTCACAACCAAGATACCTTGCGCGCTCCTAGTGGTAGTCGTGTGGCTGCAACACACACGATACCCTAGGTTCCGTCGCGGCACCTTTGACTATGGGGTAACAACATCACCAAACAAGAAAGGTAGAATAGGGGTACGGAGTTTCATGCGAATGCACGTTGGTATACCCATGCTTCCCAAATGCATATGCTATGCAGCGCATGCTCAAAAGCCACATTTTAATTTAAATCACAAGGTTTGAGCAAGACCGAAAAGAACAAGTTCGGGGTTCGGGAATCGATTGGATCTTTGACTCGGCACAACATTCGTGGAGTACGGAACTTGATTGATCACAACTTAGCATAATTAATGCCTTACGAACATCATTGCTGGAAGGGATGTTTAATCAAGGCAGTACATCGCTGAGAGTTTTCAAAATTACCACAACATTTAGGATTACAAATCAGACTGGCTGCAATGACAAGGTTCCTAGTCCAACCGACAGCGATAGTTGACCAAAAGTGGTCATGGTACACTAGGATTCCTTACAACACTGGATTCTCACGACCCAGATTTTATTCCTGACGGACCAACTTCCAAGGGTGGGATCTTCCATGCTGAAAGACTACGGTGACTCGGGTCCAGACTCAATTCCAGATTCACCTTGGATATCCTCAACATCTTCTTCTTGCGCCGGTCCGAGAATTATAGGTTCGGGGGTGGAACGGCTAGAGCTTCCGGCTGATTTTCTAGTTCAAGCATATACCGATCGTTATGCTGCAACAAGAAATTCTTCTCATGTATGATCTCGGTTAACTCTTGTATCTTGGCCTTATCTTTGCGTCTTTCCTTCTTGAGAGTGGCGATCATTGCTCGGGCTTCCTTCAACGCTTGAGCCGAACACTCCACTTCCTTAACTTTGTATTTATAGATCCGATGTCTATAGAATACACTTTCTCCCACCATTCGTTGGTAGGTGTCGTACATGGCTTCGAAAAGCGGACTGAGGTGACAAGGTCAGGACTATATTGCGAGTTGTTCTGGGCTGGGAGGATAGTTTCTCGTTCACCACCCGGTGCAATGTGTCGCTCGGGTACCGGAATGACTTTAGGCTGCAGAGTTGGCTATCTCGGCGGGGGTGCTTTCCGCGAAAGTTGTGAGTGCTTCGAGAGCGACCTTTTGCACCGTGTCGGACAAGTTTCTTCCGTGTGCCGTAAACTCCCACTCTTCCCAAGCGGATTGGTCGGGCATACCGAAATCTTCACCTTCACTTCACAACGAAGGAGTTGGCCTGTGGTCATGACCTCACGTCTCGAGTACTCTGGGTAAGTGGTGTACCCAAAGTCCTTCAGGGTGTCCCACAAAAGTGCAGGAAAACCACCCCCCTCGAGGTAGTTCACGAGAGTCCATGATTCTACATCAGCCGACGTAGAGCCAGCGTTGTCCATCTGGACATAATGACAAAAGTGAGAATCAGGCGGGTGCGAGCGTACAAAGGTAACTTGATCCATGAATACGGGTAGGGGTTAAGGTATGGGTAATCATGCATACTTAATACCCTCGTATGCTGAGCTCAAACGAGCAGGCATACTAATGATACATGGTCTGGCAATCGGACCCGAACATCCTACTCAAACCGGAGTCCACACTTCCCCAAATTTGCGTAGTAACTTAGCAAGGTTACGAAACTTAAGTTGGGTACGCAAGGTTGAGCTAGAGGATTAGGGAAGGTGCTATTTAAGCAGGATTCCAAATGATTCAAGAAACTAGCAAGACAAAGGTTGACTAACCGAGCATAACTTGTGGTAGACCTAAGTTATGATCATGAACTTTGACGAGCGGAAACTGGATTAGATTGAAGTAGCCTAGGTTAAGATCACCTAGACGAAAGGTTCTTGGACCAGAACAGCAATTTTAAGCAACAAATCTATTAAACTTAAGCATGGCAACACACCTACGCCTAAGGAGGCTAAACAGAACAAAACACGCCATCACTATTTGCTTCAGAGAGCACGGAAACAGACGTGAGTTCAGTTTAGGTTCTTTCATGACTTTTAACATGATGCAAGACGTCCTATTCGTCCTCACAATGGCATTCAAGCCAAAATTTGAAGTTAGCGCCGGTGGCATGGCACATACACGTATCTCCTTATAATAACTAGTCGAAATCTAGTCGATGCTTACTTAGCGACTTACGAACGAGGTTAGTGTACCTGCGTAAGATCACGGAACACAACGAACCTTTCATGCCAACACTCATGAAAGCGTCCACATACATTACCGTTCACTATAGAAACGGCATCCATGCGCCAAGCCGCCGCATGGACGGCGTCCAACCTCGGACATCCTCCGTTCGAATGGAGTATATCCTTGCCTCGCATGAGCGACATGCGGAATGCTCACGTATGAAACACATGGCAGACACAACTCATAAACAGACGTGAAGATGGGATCCGTGGAATGGATCACTCCATCAACCCTCGCAATTCCCGTGATGCGGAACAACACACGTATAAAACACGTGGCTCATCTAGTTTGGTTGTGCAGAAAGTAAGTCTGACATAAAGTAATGTGCTGGGAGTTAGCAAAATAAACCATAGATTAATAAGCCACCTGAAAGAAACCAAAAATTCCCTCTAGGGCCTCTCGGTCTAGTTTATCCTTAACGGACCAACGTGTTTTGCAAATCAAACAATCTTGGCAAATTTTATTCGAAAATCATGCGATTAGCGTTGTTAATTAAACTCTGGTGCATGCAGTCGCTCTGATACCAAATTGTGACAACCCACCCAGAAAAATACCGTACTATTGCCTAAGACCGATCCACTTTGGTCATTAAGCAATAGTAAAGTATCATCCTGTTGTTGGTTGTCGGGTTAACGCCCGGTAAATCACTTGGACATCGCACAGAGGATCGACACATGCATTAAAACTCACGCGAAGGCGAGTCCAGAGTACAACACGAGTTAACATAAATTATTACAAACCATTGTTCATGACATGGAGTAAAGGTTTAGAGTTCGAAAATACAGCGGAAATAATTTAATCTAGCGCAACGGTGAACATCACAGGAGGCCATCCGTGATGTCCTTACTTGTCGTCACCCATCCGGTCAATCACACCTGCAACAACAGTTTTAAAGCAAGGCTGAGTATACTAATACTCAGCAAGACTTAACCGCTGGGTGATGACTACATCACCAAACTCTAGACATGAAAGGCTTTTGGCCGGTGGAGTTTCTTTTGCTGGAAAGCTACTAAGAGTGGATCCTTACTTTCAATCTTTTAGCACAAGTTCTAGTTGATTACCATTTCTAAGTGTGCCAACTAATTCAATCAAGAATTGGACAAGCAATTAATTCATCCAACCATATTCCTCGAGTTCCATCATTATGGGATATCATGGCCAGTTGATTAAGCAGTCTCGGATAACGGTGAGAGGCTGACAATCGATTGATTTAAACCTTGCAAGGTAGACCCAAACACACGGTAGGCTGCCCCCGAAAGGACAACTTTCCCAGGCCGTCCCCAAAAATCCTCGGGTTGGGATCGAATCTTACAGTCCCTGGTGCAGGCTATCCGGCATACCCCGCGAGATACCCGGAGTCACCATACACCACCCTTCCCGGTAGCTAGCCGGTAAGGAGATTTCTCAAGAGTAGTAACGGTAGGATCCCGTGCCGCCTCATTAAGGTACTAGGCTTACCGGTCCCATTCCCGGCAAATGTTTGGTACGTTCAAAAGCTTAGCCCACATGACCACTGGACCGGAGCCCAATCCCATGCTCTTACCACATGAGCGATCCATTTAAGGATATCTTATGATTCCTATCTAGGAACCTATTCTCGCGAGTGACGAACATCACTCGACTTCTATCGGTCCTATAGCATAGCGACTATCGACCTAGCATACTAGTGATAGAGCATAGGTACCTAGGGATCATGCATCTAGGGTTTCAAATCAACTCCCGAAACATAAATGCACAATAATAGCAAACGTAATTGCATAATTTTAAAAGTCAGGGTTAATGATCCGGGGCTTGCCTTCGCTGGCAAGGTTGGCCTTGGGCCCTTCTGGACTTAGGTCAAGGTCTTGAGCTACGTCCACGCACGACAGCTCTTTGTCGGCACCTTCGTCTCCTCCTTCCGGCACGAGCGTACGTCTACCGGCGGAAAGATCTACACGAAGATGCAAATGCAAGATTTATTCGATAGTTTTTACTTTAATCACTTACAAACCATATTGACAATCAAGGGGGTGTATTTGTTGGGCACATTCACCTAGATAAGAATACATTCAACATACTCTTCCATAACGGAACAATATGCAACTCTTTATTAATTATTCTTTTTGATGGTGATTGTGTACATATATAGGTAAATAATTTAATTTAAATTCGTCAACAGTAGTGGGTAGGTACATTTAGCCTTTTTAACTTGGTTTGTAACCACACTCAAGTCAATATGGGTGGCTTGGTGATTTCTCTTTTTGGCAGGTTATTGGTTGTACATGGGTTATTCTTTTATTGCACAATTGAAGAAAGTTTTGTTTATACATGTCATTTCATGTGAAAGCTTTAATCATTTTCCTTTCACAAGCAAAGATATAAATAATATTTTCATCCTTGAATTAATTCCTTATCAGCAATGAGAGTTAATTATCTTTTAGTTAAATCAGATAATACTTTCAAAAAGGAAAAAGAATTAAATAAGGGCTTTTCTTTATTTAATTTCTCTTTAATATTAAAAAGGGCTTTTAAGCTTTTTATTAAGCAATTAAATTACCAAAAATTAAAGGAGTGTTTCTTAAGCCTACTAGCACATATACTGGTCCATTGGACCCACATGTAAGTGTTGGAGGCTAGGAAATTAAATATTATTGAAAATAACAAAGGCTAGCTAGTGATTCCATTTTAAATGCATACAAAACTAAATAAGCATCAAAATAATTCAAACTTTCTTGTGCATGCTATCTGGTCCTAAACAAGCCTAAAGAACCAGCATGTTCACATGGAATCTCTTCTGAACTTGGTTTATTAATTTACAAAGGAAAACATGCATAAATCAAGAATAGTTATTTCTGTTAATCCAAAAATCATGATTAATTCACAAGATGAGCATTTTGGTATTACAAGACAGTGCGCACAAGTTGGGCTCAAGAAAATGCATATATTTAACAAGAAAAATCATTTATGCAGATCTGCCAGAAATAGAAAAACATTTTTATAAAAATATTTACATCATAACTTTGTGCAATATTTGGCATAGGGGCTAGTCATGACCTAACACACAACATATCCAAAAATTAGCTACAGAGGATTTATGGTTATTGAGATATTGCAGATCTATGGTTTTCACATTTGTATTTTTCATGCAAAAACTAAAAGGAATTGGCTCAGTCCAGAATAACAAAAGTTGTAGTATAATTCATCGCGAATCCAAAAAAATTGGTTTCACATTTTTCTGATTTTTCTGTTATTTTCTATGCAATTTACAAGTTCCAGCAAAAAGGGGTATACTATTGAAGATGTGTTTTGCACCAAGACCCTCAGGACGATTTAAAACATTACAACCAGGCCCTTGGTTTGCAGATAAACCCTTAGAAAGACAAAGAACCTTGCAATTGGGTCCTCCAGGGGGGGTCGCCGGCGGGGATCGCCGGATTCCGGCGGTCCGGCGGCCGTGGCCGGCCGGGGGCTGGGCGAGGGCGTCCCTTTGGTCACCCCCTCGCTCGATTTACGGGCCGGGTCGAGGCGGAAGGGTCACCGGCGAGCGGGCGCACCGACGGTCGGCGGCGGGAGACACCGCGGGTCTCCGCCGCGGCGTCGGGGCGGCGCGGCCAAGGCAAGGCGCGGCTCCAGCGAGGTGCTATGGGTGCGGAGGTAACGCTAGGGCATGAGTTTTTGCGGTGGAGATGGCCGGAGGTGGTAGTGTTTGCCCGGCGCGGCGGCCATGGCGCCGGCGGGTGTCCGGCGAGCGGCGGGGAAGGGGTGGTGCACGTGACGTCGCTTGGAGGCCTTATATACCGCGTGCTAGCTTACTTCTCGGGGAAGGGAGGGGGAACACTCCCCTCGGTACGGCGCGCGCGGGGGAAGACCGTGGTCCGTCCCGGCGGTCCGACGGGGAGCTCGCCGGTCGGTCCGCGCGGCGAGCGGGCGGCTCGTGGCGCGAGGGGGGGGGGGGGGGGGGGCGGATTCCCACTCGCCTCGGTGCGCGAGCGTCCCCGGGGAAGGCGCGAGGCGCGGGTGCCGAGGCACGGCGGCGGGCGGGCGCGGGGCGGCCGACGCGCGCGCGGCGGCGCGGCCCGGCGGCCGGCGGCGCGCGCCGGGCGCTCTGGCGCGCGGGAGCGCCTGAATTACTCGGACTGGCCCTGTTCAAGCCCATTTTTCTCCCAACAATTGAATAGAATTTCACAAAGTGGTGAATAGGGAAGTTGTAGATCTAACTACCCTCCACAACTTTCAAAAAGGCCATATAGTGTTTTTCTCAACGGATTTTGCAGGAACGTCGTGCCAACTTTGAATGTCGGCCTGTTCTGGAAAACAGGGGGTACTGTCAGTCGATCGAGTTTTTCACCAATTTCTGGTCAAAATTTGAAATGCCAATCTACATGAAAGTTGTGTCCCTCAACAAGATGGACAACTTTCATAAAGGTAGATTTTGAAGTGTTTAGGTGAATTTTGGAGAATGCGGCAAAAGTTCCGGACGACATTCGCTGACGTCAACGGTTAAGCCGGTTTTGACCGTGTCTTTGACCAAGGGTCGACTACGGGTGTGTGTAGGCTTGGTCAAGGGGTTCATTGGGGTTCACGGGCGAGGTTTTCGGGTGATGACCCAGGTTGACCTAGGTTTGACCGGGGTTTGACTGGTTTGACTCGGCTGATCCGGTCATTAGCGTTAATGACAGTAATTAAAAACCTGGGGCGTCACAGTTCAGGGGCGCGTACCATGCCATACTTGGGCGGCCCTGCTACGCCAAGTTCATGGCAGTCCCCAACTACACCTACCTCAAGATGAAGATGTCGGGCCCCAACGGCGTCATCACCGTGGGCTCGTCCATCGAGCACGCCTTCAACTGCGACGTCGAGTGCGTGGAGCACGCCGAGGCCCTAGCGCTGGACGAAGCGCTGGTGGCCAACTTGGAGAAGATGATCAACGAAGACCTCAACTCCACCGCCAAGCATGCCGGCAGCTTCGAGGCTGCAGAGCAAACCAAGGAAGTGCCCCTCGACCCCGCTGCCCCCGAGGGCAAGGCGTTGAGGGTCAGTTCAACCCTCGACCTGAAATAGGAAGTGGTGCTCGTCGACTTCCTCTGCGCCAACGCTGACATCTTCGCGTGGAGCCCCTCGGACATGCCAGGCATCCTGAGGGAGGTCGCCGAGCACTCCCTTGACATCCTACCTCACTCCCGCGTCGTCCAGCAACGGCTCCGCCGCTTCGACGAGGAGCGGCGGCGGGCGATCGGAACGGAGCTGCGGAAGCTCCTTGAGGCTGGGTTCATCAAGGAAGTGTTCCACCCTATGTGGCTAGCCAATCCTGTACTAGTAAAGAAAAAGAATGGGACGTGGCGGATGTGTGTATACTATACCAGTCTTAATAAAGCATGTCCAAAGGTTCCTTTTCCTTTGCCACATATTGATCAAATCGTTGATTCGACCGCCGAGTGTGAGCTACTCTGTTTCCTTGATGCCTATTCTGGGTATCACCAGATCAAAATGAAGGAGTCCGACCAGCTCGCGACTTCATTCATCACGCCGTTCGGGATGTTTTGCTACGTCACGATGTCGTTCGGCCTCCGAAACGCGGGTGCGACGTACCAGCGGTACATGCAACACGTTTTCGGAGACCACATCGGGCGAACCGTTAAGGCGTACGTAGACAACATAGTCGTGAAAACTAGGAAGGCGGACGACCTGGTTGGTGACCTCAGCATCGCGTTCGGCTGCCTAAGGGCCAACGGGGTGAAACTGAACCCCGAAAAATGTGTCTTCGGCGTGCCGCGGGGCATGCTTCTAGGATACATAGTCTCCCAGCGAGGCATCGAGGCCAACCCCGAAAAGCTTGCAGCCCTCGAGCGAATGGGTCCGATTCGGGACCTCAAAGGGGTACAAAGGGTGCTGGGGTGCCTTGCAGCCTTGAGCCGCTTCATCTCGCGGCTCGGCGAAAAAGGCTTGCCCCTCTACCGCCTCCTCAAGAAGCACGAACGCTTCTCCTGGACCGCCGAGGCACAGGAGGCGCTTGAAAAGCTGAAGGCGTCCCTGACCCACGCCCCAATCCTCACACCGCCGCAGGACGGCGAACCTCTGTACCTCTACGTAGCTGCGACTACCCAGGTGGTCAGCGCCGTGATCGTGGTGGAGCGTATGGAGGAAGGGCACGCCCGCCGGCTCGGCGGCCGCCGTGTACTACATCGCCGAGGTCTTGTCCGACACCAAGGCGCGCTACCCCCAAGTCCGAAGGCCGCGCTTTATGCGCGTGGTCCTCGCGCGGCGCAAGCTTCACCACTACTGCGAGGCCCACCCTGTCATGGTGGTTTCCTCCTTTCCATTGGGGGAGATCATCCGCAATCCGGACGCAGCAGGCAGGATCGCAAAATGGTCGGTGGAACTGATGGGCGAAACGCTCGCATATGCGCCGCGCAAGGCCATTAAGTCCCAAATCTTGGCAGATTTCGTTGCCGAATGGACGGACACGCAGTTGCCGCCGCCACAGATCCAGGCAGAGTGCTGGACTCTGTATTTCGACGGCTCGGTGATGAAGACAGGGGCGGGCGCGGGTCTGCTCTTCGTCTCACCCCTCGGGGAGCACATGCGGTACGCCGTGCGCCTCCATTTCCCCGCGTCAAACAACATGGCTGAGTACGAGGCCCTGCTCTGCGGCCTCAAGATCGCCATCGAGATAGGCGTCAAGCGCCTCGACGTACGGGTGGATTCACAGCTTGTGATCGACCAAGTCATGAAGAACGCAAGCTGCCACGACGACAAGATGGAGGCATACTGCAAGGCCGTGCGGGCCCTCGAGGACAAGTTTTATGGCATCGAGCTTAATCACGTGCCCCGTCGGTACAACGAGGAGGCGGACGAGCTTGCCAAGATCGCGTCGGGGCAGATCACTGTCCCCCCGAACGTCTTCGCCCGAGATATCGCCCAGCCGTCCGTCACCCTCGAGCCGCACCCCTCGAACCACACGGAACCCTCGGGGGCTCCCTCGAATCCAGCATGCGCAGAGCCCATGGATGAGGACCCCTCGAACGAGGCGTACGTGCTCTCCCTTCTCGAGGGGTACGGCACCAGCGAGGCCGAAGTAATGGACGTCGAGGCAGCCCCCATCAGGGCGGATTGGCGAGACAAATACATCACCTGGATGGACCGAGGGGAACTCCCCTCGGACCGGTCTGAGGCCAGGCGCATCGCCAGGATGGCCAAATCCTTCGCTCTCGTCGACGGCGAGCTGTACAAGCACGCCTCCTCCGGCATCCTGCAGCGATGCGTGCCCATCCCCGAGGGGCACGAGCTCCTCCGGGATATACATGCGGGGATTTACGACCACCACGCCGCGCCCCACACCCTCGTAGGAAACGCGTTCCGCCAAGGCTTTTACTGGCCCACCGCGGTCGCAGATGCCAGCGAGATCGTGCGCACCTGCGAAGGGTGCCAATTCTACGCCCGAAAATCCAACCTCCCTGCGCACGTCCTGCAGACCATCCCCATTACATGGCCTTTCGCCGTGTGGGGGCTGGACATCGTCGAGCCCTTGCGAAAGGCGCCCGGGGGCTTCCCCCACCTGTTGGTCGCCATCGACAAATTTTCCAAATGGGTGGAGGTACGCCCCATCACGAACCTCAGGGCGGAGCAAGCGGTGACGTTCTTCACCGACATCGTCCATCGTTTTGGAGTGCCGAACTCCATCATCACCGACAACGGGTCCCAGTTCACGGGCAGGGAAATTCTCGGAGTTTTGCGATAAATTCCACATCCGTGTGGATCGGGCAAACCGTGGCACACCCACAGACCAACGGCTAAGTAGAGCGTGCCAACGGCATGATCCTACAAGGCCTCAAACCCAGAATTTTCGACCAGCTGAACAAGTCCGGTCGGAAATGGCTCTAGGAACTGCCTGCGGTCGTATGGAGCCAAAGGACCACCCCAAGCAGAGCCACCGGGTTCACCCCGTTCTTTCTAGTCCATGGCGCAGAGGCCGTCCTCCCCACAGACTTAGAATATGGGGCACCCAGGGTGCGGGGATATGACGAGGACACCAACCAGCGGGCTCGCGAAGACTCGCTGGCCCAGCTGGATGAAGCGCGCCTCGTGGCCCTGATGCACTCCGCAAGATACAAGCAGTCCCTAAGGCGTTACCAAGCTCGAAAGGTGCGCCGGCGGGACTTCAGCGAGGGGGATTTGGTCCTAAGGCTACGCCAAGACAACCGAGGACGCCACAAGCTATCACCTCCGTGGGAGGGACCCTACGTCGTGGTGAAGGTGCTCAAGCCCGGCACGTACAAGCTGGCCAACGAGGACGGCGAGGAACTCACCAACGCTTGGAACATCCAGCAGCTACGTCGCTTCTATCCCTAGCTAGGATTTCCAAGTTTTTTCCGTTGTAAATCACAAAGCCCAGCACCCCAGTTGGCGGCACAAATGTAAACAGCAGTGATTCAATAAAAAGGGCAACTCGGCTCTCCCCAGAAAACCAAGTCACCCTCGGGGGCTACTACGGGGGGCATCCCCCCCAAAAAATGGTCCCATTTTTTCGCAAAAAACCCACGCGCGCTAAGTACGGCTCGACCTAAGCCTCGAGCAAAATTCAGACAGGGCGTGGATGGCCTAGCGGAAAGGATGCGCGAGCCAGAGATAGCCTACGCCTCCACGAGGATACGACCCTTCTCTCTTGCCTCCGGCCCAGCAGGCTACCCGCGAAAATCGAACTCCCCTAACTCGAATTTGCTCAGGCAAAGGAAGAAACTAAACAGCGCGATAAAATAACGAACACCATTCACTTCCACAAGTGTTTAAAACAAAATGATTGTTCATTTACATGGCCACGCGGCCCATACACTAACATACAAATAAAAAAGGGCCTGGCGCCCAGCAATCTTCAGGCTTGAGGAGCATCAACGTCAGCGGCGTCCAGGAACAGGAACTCCTCGAAGGCCTCGGCGAGCGCATCGGCGGCATCAGCGGCTAGCGCGTCCACGCGCTCCATTGCCGCTTCATCCTCGACGCCCTCCGGGACGATGTAGCCTTCCGCCACGGCCTCGAAGTTGACCTCATAGTGGGACCGCACCACGCTGAGGGCCTTCTGGACGCCAAGGCGCAGAGCGTGGCGCATGCGCCCAGAGACATGCCCGCTGAGGGCGCGCAGGCGGCTAGCCAACGAGCTCCCAGCTTGCGCCTCGCCCTCTTCGACGGCCGACAGGTCTCGAGGGCCGCGGCACGCAGCTCCACCGCGCTCCCGCTCAGAGGAGTTGTAGGAAGCCTGCAGCGCCTCGGCCCGGTCGGTAGCGCACCCCAGCGCGGTGCGCAGGCCTGAACGTCACCAGCAAGAGAAATCAGAAGGGGAACAAACCCTCGAAGGGAAGATCAGCGAAACAAAAGACGAAACAGCGACCTACCTTCAACCTGCTTCTTCTCCACCTCGAGAGCGCGGCGCTCGGCCTCGACCGTCTGTTGCAGGCTGATGACGGTAGCACCCTGCTCCTTGAGGGACAACTCCTGATCCGCGTTCGCGATGCTGAGGGCTATCAGCTCGCCGTCGAGCCTCGAGACATCAGCGTCCCGTTCGTCCAGCGACTTCTGCGCCGCCTCGCGAGCAGTGCGCTCCTGCTCGAGCGCCGACCGAACGTCAGCAAGAGCGGTTCGCTCCTGCTGGAGTTGACCCTCGGCCTCCTGGCGGGCGACGCGCTCCTGCCGGAGCTGCTCCTCTGCCGTGACAAGCGCGGCGACCTTGGCGTCGAGGGCGGCCCTCAACTCGTCGGCCTCCTTGGCCTTCTCCTCAGCCGCGCGTCCCCGCTCCTCGGCCTGGCTCTGCTGGGCTTGTGCCTCCTAGAGCCATGTGTGGAGCTCCTGGTTGTCATAGCGAATGGTCACCACCTCCACTTCCCAATTCGACGCCACGGCGCGCACCTTCTCCATATCCCCCTGCGCCTGCTGCAGCGCCTCATCCCGATCGATGAGGGTTGTGCGAATTCGCTCGAGGGTGGAGGGGTGCGCCATGGCCTGCCCCTCGTACTCCAAGGGCTGGTCACGTAGGGCCTCCGCCCGGTACGACAGCCAGCCGTCTGGGGTCCCCAAGGCGTCCGCGAGCGCGTCGAAGGCGTCGCGCTGCTCCCGGAGCTGGTGGAGCTCGGCACTCATCCGGTCGAAGGCGCCATACTTGTCGCGGGCGTGGTGCTCGAGCTCCTGCCGCCAACGGACCAAAACCAGTAAGCGTCGCGTCGCGAGGAACAAGCACGAAAACGACGAAATCGAAGAAAATGGGCAACAACGCCTCACCTGGAAGACGCGCCACGCCGGGCCTCCATGAATCCGCAGCGCCTCGTTCAACGCCCAGTTTAGCGTGGCGCCGTGGTCACGGAGCTCTCCCCATAGCTCCTGCTCCTCCTGGGCGTCGGCGAAGGCGGGCGGACCGTCAACGCGCCCCTCTCCCGAAGCAGAGCGGCCGGCGCGGGAGGAAGAAGCCTCGGCACCGTGCCCTCGGCCCCCCGCCACTATGTGGCCGTCCCACCGCCTCACGAGTGCCCCCTCCTCCTCGGGGCTCGGGGGGATGGCATGAGGAAGTTCACCCACCGGTCCCACCCGGCGGCGGGGCGTCGTCGTCCGGGATCTCCACCGCCATCGCCCGGAGCCGCCGCGAGCGCGGGCTCGGCCGCGCCCCCACCGCCGCCTCCGACCGCGCCTCCACGGCCGCGGGCTCTCGCCGCGGCGCCGCGGCCGCCGCCTCCGGCCGCGTCTCGGCCGGCCGCGGGCGCCGGTGGCCCTCCACGGCGCACGCCGCCGGCAACGCCACCGCAACCGCGCGCCGCCGGCCGCACCTCCACCTCCGCCCTCGCCCCCGCCGCGGCCGCCGCCTCGCTACGCCTCCACCACGGTCGGCGCCCGCCGCTCCTCGATGACCGCCGGCCGCGGCTCGGTGGGCGAAACCACCGGCCGTGACCCCGAGGCCTCGGCCGCGCCCGTGAGCTCTCGCCCGCCATCGCCGCTGCACTCACCCCCGCCCGCGGCGCCCTCGACGAACGCCGCCGAGTGGGGATGGACGCATCCGCCCTCAACACCTTGGCCGGTGCGAGGGGAGACACAGTTGGCACCGCCCTGCGGAAATACAAGCAAACCGTCAAATCCCCGCCTATCAGGCACGCAACCTCTCAAAAGACAAATCCCTTACCTCGAAGAGGAGAAGGCGCGCTTCCTCTTCCTCGAGGTCCCCGCTGACGATGCGGGCGCGGCCGGCACCCGCCGCCGCCGCGCCTCCGCCATCTCCACCGCGCGCGCGAGCCCCGCCCGCGCGCGCGCGCCGCGCCGCGCGCACCTCCGGGCGCGCGCGCGGCGCCTCTCGCGGCCCGCGCCGCCCCCCGTCATCGACCGCCCGGTGGGCGGGCTCCTCCGCGCCCGCCCCGAGCGATGTCGCTCCCGCCACCGGGAGCCGACTCCGGTGACGGGGGTGCGAGCTCCCACCTATCGGGGAGGGCCCTCGCCCCCGACCTCTTCCTCCTCTTCCTCCTCCTCGTCCGATGACGAGTACTCCTCGGTCCCCGGCGAGGAGAGCCCCTCGCTCGCTCACGCAGCCGAACTCCTCGCTCCCTCCGCTCGCGGCGCTCCCCCGTGCCGCGTCGCATGCTCCCTCCCCGCGAGCCAGTCGCTCCCGCTCTCGCTGTTGCGCCGCGCGCGCGAACGCGTGAGAGCAGGGAGTGGGCGGCTCGGACTTCGCGGCGCTCACGCTCACCAACTGCAGGCAAAACATTAAAATGCGTCAACAACTCGGAGAACTGGAAAAATTGAAAACGAAATCAAGAACTCCACTCACCAGTGGGCCGGCGGGCAACATCTCAAGATCCCACAGGGCCCTGTCGTTGTAGCGCCCAGACTTGGGGTCGATGGCGCGCCGTGCACGGGTAGCCGCGTACTCCCGCAGCAAGGGGCTCGGCAGCGACCGCGATTTTGCCAGCGCGACGGGGTCCGCGTCCTCGGTCATCTCGAAAATGTAGAGCGGCCTCTCCATCAAGGGGACGATCCGCCGATGGTGGAGATGGGCGAGGACGACTTCCGCAGTCAGCCCGCGGCCCGCCAGATTCCTCAGCGCGGCCAGGAGAGAGTCCAACCGCGCCTGGTGCTGGGGCGGGGACACCCCGTGGTACCAGGAGGCGGGCCTCTCCCGGAGCACCAGGCCGGTGTATGGGGGAGGCCGGGCTCGTCGTTGCGGAGGTAGAACCAGCCCCGCTCCCAGTACGCGTTGTTGGTTGTTATCGTGCTGGGGATGTAGTCGTCCTTGCGCTGGCTCCGCACGGCGAGTGACATGCCGCCGGCACGCACCGCGTGGCGGGTCCTCGTCTCCGTCGTCGGCAGCGTGAACAACTTCGCGCGGAAGAGATGAACCCAGAGATCCTAGTTCACCGAGATCCCTAGGAAACCCTCGCAGACGCCAACGAATGTGGCCGCCTGCGAGATCGCGTTCGGCGCGAAGTTGTGGAGCTCCACGCCGTAGTGGTGGCAAAGGGCCTGCATGAAGCGGCTCGCTGGTGCCATGAAGCCACGCTCATGGAAGCAGATGAAGCTGACCACGTAGCCGCGCGGAGGGTTGGGCGCTCGCTCCCTTTCCGACGGCACGATCCACTCGGCCGGCTTTCCGTCCTCGTTCGCCGCAAGTTGGCCGCCTCGGTAACCGGCCGGGTTCGGGGGCCGCCCGCGTCACCGTCAAGAGCTCCCATGCCAATGGGTCGACGATGGTGAGAGGCTGCTGGGGAGCCATGCGGGCGGACGAAGAAGCGAAGAACAAGGAGCGAGAAGAGCTCTGAGAGCAGAGGCGCAGCGGCGAGAGTGTCTCGGGAGCTAGAGCGCAAGGAGCAAGAACGGCGAGTGCTAAACGCAAAGGTAAAAACCGCCCTTTCCCTTCCCATCGGATTTATAGGCCGCAGATGTGCTCTCCGGAGCGTGCGCCCCGCGCGCATTAACTGCAGGAGGAATATTCCCTTACTGACGAACGGGCCCCACCACGACCGCGGCCGCCACGCAATCGCACGAACGCCATCATCACGGCGCGGTAACCGGAGGGCCGTGGCAGGCGGTCACGTCCGCCTGCCCGCTCCGCCCACTACGCGCGCGGCCGCGGCACCTGAAAAGGCGCGCTCGCGGCGCGAGACTACAGTCGTGACTGCGAGCATTAAATGGCCTTGTCCCTTACTGAGTAAGGAAGACCCTCGAGCGGCCCGAGCCCCTAGCTCAAATAAATTCGACCCTCGAAGGGTGCAAATATCGACCGGTGGCCTCGAAACCCGTTTGAAACAAACGGGCGCCACAGGTGCCCTCGATTCACGAGAACTACTGATCAGCGGTTCGAGGGCTGACGCGATCAGGGACCCTCGAAACCTGCAGATGCGAAAGATGGGGGCGCCCGACCGCCACCCCGCACAACCCTACTGATCAGCGGTTTGAGGGCTGACACGATCAGGGACCCTCGAAACCTGCAGATGCGAAAGACGGGGGCGCCCAGCCGCCACTCCACACGGCCCTACTGATCAGAGGTTCGGAGCCTGACCTTCAACAGGTTCGAACAGGCGCCCCAGATCACCAGAGTCAGGGACGACGAGGGCACGCGCATTCGAGCCTTTCCTCGAGCCCACCGTCTCGAGGGTGCCCCACATGTCGTGTTCGAGAGCCAGCGAGGGCAGCTAGCCGGGGGGATCCGACCGAGGGAGAGCTTCCGCGCCCTCGGTCCCTAGCGAATGGGACCGAGCCCCACCTAGCAAACCCACGCAAGCGGTTTAATGGACGTGTCTCCGACCGCGCGGCCTACCCTTATCGAACGGGGCATGGGCGTCCACTTGAACCACCCACTAACAGCTCAATGAGGAATCCACAATCCGCGACCCGATCGATGGGGGTTGCGGAAACCTCACCCTCCGTCCCGCGGAGGGACGGCGAGGGCGCGTTAAAAACAAGTCGGAGAGCTCGCCCCGATCGCCTTGAACGGGCCCAGGCTCGGGGGCTCGACGCACGGCTACACCTCTTGAGTTGCACCGGCCGTGGGTAGTGCCAGTCGCGCGTGCGTCATCGAAGCCGGCTGAAACATCGTTGACGCCGGTTGGAATATGCACCACGCCCACTGACCAAATTCCACGGTAAAACCCCTACAGGAGCACTCACGCTCCTGCAGGGCTTCGGGGGCTAGACCCGCGGGTCCGCTGACGCAGCCCCACGGAAAGCTTTAGCAATCAGGGGGAAGGATGTCCTATCAATAGGCTCCAACATCTGCGGGAGCCTGGCCGGCATACCCGCAGATGCTCGGGGGCTACTGTCGGGGACAGCCCTGAGGGCCCCCTAAAACAACCGGGGAAACCCTGCTTAACCTGCAAAAAAACAAAGCGAAACACCTCTCACCTAAGCGCACACACGGGGCATGGCCCACACTGCGGTGGTCCCCGCAACCCACCGGAGTGGCCCACTCAAAGGCCCCCTCGAGCAGGTTCCGCCTCACTCGAGGGTTCACGCCTCCCTCGAGCGGGCTCAGCCTCGCTCGAGGGTTCACGGCCCCCTCGAGCGGGCTCCGCCTCGCTCGAGGGTTCACGGTCCCCTTCGAGCGGGCTCCGTCTCGCTCGAGGGTTCGCCTCCGCCTCGCTCAAGGCTCCCTCGCACGCGCGCCCGCTCCCGCACGCGGGTACGGACATTTAATGCTCTGACATGGCGGGGCGGCGCCATCATGTGCCTGGGGATCACGCCCCGGCCCTGTTGCGCCAACTCCCTAGGGGGAACCCATCCCCGCTACTGTGGGGGACTGTGCGATGTGGCCGGTGTCAGCCCCGTGACACTGCGCCGCCTACTCCCGTACGGCTAACGCGCCGCGCCCTCGAAGGGGGGCCGGCCACACCCTCGAACCACTTTCTCGTGAACTTGCAGGCCGTGTCATGACGCCGGGGCCGGCGGGACGCCATCCCCGCCACTGTTGGTCCTGTGCGACCGCCCCGTGCTTGCAACACCACGTCGGACACTGTACAACCACTCCGGCGCTGTGAGGCACGCGGGAATGGGACGCCGCCACACCTGCCACTGTATCCCGTACGGATCGCCGTCAACGGCTTCCTCGAGCCCGTCTGAGGACGCCACGGTCAACCACTACGCCCCTACCCTCAAAGCCGCCACTGTTCGGGTACAGGACACGCCATGATGACTAGATCGTGGCGAGGATCGTCAAGATGACTACCAATCCCGCGGCGGCGCACGCCATACTTCCCCATGTAGCTGAATAGTGCGGCATGCCTGTAATTCACCCTCTCCTTGGCCTATAAAAGGAAGGTGAACCCCCTCGCCGCAGGGGACATCAACACACGAACACCCGAAGCTGCAACACACACACTCCTCAATTCTCCCACAACATCGCCAACAGCCTCAGACACTTCACCAGGGACTTGGAGGCCACACCTCCTCTCCCGCCCGCTTGTAGTCGCCCCACTACAGGCACTCCGGTGTAAAGCAATATAGTGCCTTGAGCACACCACTGCTGGACGTACGGCCCCGGCCGGAACCAGGATAAAATCCTGTGTCTCTAATTGCTTAGCACCGACCATTGAGGGATAGACCTTGGCGCTTACTACTAGTTAGTGTCGGGACTACATTCCGCACCGACACCAAGGTGGGTACAGTTATCAATACTCATGACCTGCATTGATAGACAAATGCAAGATTTAAATGTTGCTTTCTATCGCCCTGTTCGTTTGGCTTATCAGCCACCAGCCAATAATACTTTTCTCTCAGAACAAATCAGCACCAGTCACCAGCCACCAGCCAAACGAACAGGTTGTATATTTGAAACTATGCTCACGAACCTATGCATTGAGAGGGACAGAGTCATCATGCCAGAGGGAGTACCCGTACTATTGTTTATTTCAAACTTTTGGTTCCTCACCTCTGGCTTCGCTGAGACCCTGAGCAAGCAGACACTAGTAAAGAAATACTACCTCTGTTCTTAAATAGATGACGTTTTAGACCAACCAATTAACTTGCTTGTAGTTCAAAATTTTGGTCGGAAATGTCATGTATTAATGATTGGAGGGAGTAGCTTTGATTCAACCCCTTTAATTTTTGTTGATTTTGGACCTGGTTCAAAACAACAGCCACGAGCTCACGACGAAATGCCTGAAGGTGGTCATTTGGTCCCGATTGGTATTACCAACTGAGACTAAAGAGTTTTCACGAGTTACTATAAGAGGATTGTATTTCTACTTAATCAAATGTGCTGTGTAGGCAGTGATGGATCTAGGATGGCCGAGTTTGGGGGCTCATCCCCCTTCCCCTTCTTCACCCCACCCCCCCTCTTCTTCCCCACCCTCCATTTTTCCGATCTGCTCCCTCCGTCTTCCCTCTTCTTTTCAATGAACGTACGACAGTTGGGGGCTGGAGCCCCCTCTGCCTATCCGCTGCCTCCGTCCTTGTGTGTAGGTGAGATGATAACAAATGTACACGTGAGGCTTGAGGTTGTGAGTCCGAATCCCTGCACTATGCATACACATATTTCACATGACTTGTTACTCACAACGTGCACATGTGTGAGACCCCTCTCATGAATTTCCAAATATTTTCTAGGTTCAAAAGAACTGGGGCGTTGTTGGAGATCTTTACCCTTACCAACTTAGGATTCAGCCAACCGGGCCACCGGTGAGAATACCCCATGTTGTGTCCTCCAGGCTCCAATTCACTTTGATGGGATTAAGCTGAAGGAGGCAACAAGAGTAGAAGACGATAGCTAGAGGTGGTGTAGTGCAAAATCGTACTCCATTAACATGATTAGTCTCGGTTGGTCTTTATAGATCTTTACCCCTTATCAACCGGGACTAAAGGTTGGTTCCACCGGTGAGAATTACCCATATTCTGTCCTCCAAGCTCCAATTCATTTCGATGGGATTCAGCCGAGGGAGGCAACAAGAGTAGAAGACAATAGCTAGAGGTAGTGTAGTGCAAAGTCACACTCCAATAACATGATAATTGCCATGGAGCTAGAAACATCCTTCTTGGCTTCTTCCTGGACATGGAGTAGCACTAAGGAGTTGATTTATTTGGGAATGAGTAATATCGATCATTCATTCTTCCCTTATAATGTTCATTCAACCGCTGGATTTTTTTTCATCTACTCATGATTCTCTCACGTACACATGACTCATCTCACATACGGAGTACACATGTAAAATCCATATTCATTTATTACTTGCTCATCCATAGGGGTCCTGCTAAGGCAATCCTTGCTCGCTTGTTGGGCAAAAGCAAGGAAAACTACTATCCTGCCAAACAAGGTTCATTGTTATGTGAGTCGAAACAGTGGCAAGGGAACGAGCATGTGACGTTTGCGCGATGAAAAGGTTCCTATTACGGCTCATTTTGGAGTACAGAAATTTAAAGAAGCTAGATAAATTCAAATAAAAGAAAAATCCCTACCCACTCAACCTTGCAACATGCGCGCACACACACCCGTCTTCAACCTTCTACAACCGCTTCCAACAAATTGGGTTGAAAAATCTTGATATTGAAAAGTACAAGAATATCACTGTAGGCACGCTCGCATGTAGCACCGAAAGAACATCCATTAATCCCTGAAATAAATCTAGAAAAATACGAGCAATCCATCACACCATCCATCCCAAACTATAAATTGTTTTAAGTTTCTTAATTCATAGATTTTACTAGAATATGTATATTATGCCTAGTGCTTATTAAAATGTATGGATTTAGAAAAGAACCAAAACAATATATAATTGGGATGAGGGAGTAACTAGTCGAATATGCTTGGTTCGCCTCTCTTGCTAACGACATGTGACTATGAAATAGACAATGTGGATAATTTTTGTGTTTCGAAGCCTATAGTTTTTGAGGGCTTAAGCAACTTTAATCATTGGCCTTGCCTATTTCTCTTGTTCGAGTCCTAGATTTAACATGACATAAAACTAATAGTGAATGGCATAAGATAATTACACTAACAATGACAAAAACCTCTTTGTAACGTTGTTTAAACTAGTTCATCTCACCATGGAGTCTTGCTAGCTAATAAATTTTTAGAGATGTGCATCCCCTAGTAAATTTTAAGATACACGCATCCAAGTTAAAATATTTTGCGTCCTAAAGCTAATTAAAGTTGGCTATCACTGGTCTCTCTCAATTTGTCATATTCTACATAATATTTTACTTAATCCAATTACAATATACAATGGAACACTTTATATTTTTCTTATCTTGCATAGTTTTTCCTTTTGCATCATATGTGGATAAATTATATGTAGATTTAAGACTTGATATGTACTATTTATATAAGGTTATTACTCCATGCTTTAGATGAAGAGTTATATAGTATTTTCATAATAATGGGTGTAGATTTTTTTTAAAAAATAGAGCGGTTGTTATTGGAGAAGAGTGCAAACTGTTGGATTTAATTAAGATTTATTCTTTGATAAATACAATTAATCCATGAATTTCAAAAGTCCATTTCAATGCTGAGAGTAAAGTGTGTATGCATTAGCATGCAAATTTTAAATCCATTTAATGGCTGGTGTGTATAACGGTGCATGCAGCACCATGATGCATGCGTTGCATGAGTCCTCGCAAGGTTAATGCACTAAATGCTAATTGCTTTCGTCGCTCCTGGTGCATGCGTTTTCCATAGGGTGCATGCAAAAGTAAAATGTACTAACTGCTAAATGCTTCGATTGCATAAGTGGAAAGCTATGAGAGGATTACTGCATTCCTATATATAAAGAGAAAAATACACTTTTTTGGGTTGAACTTCTCACTAGTTGCTGCAAACAAAAAGTACTTCCATTCCACTTCCTGCGTGCACACTCTGCTGGAAGAGCAGAGCCTCCGAAACCGGAATCGCAAGAGATCCTACTCGGGGTAGCGAGGCAATCAAGTTTTTGGGTAGCGCAATAATTAAGTGCGCGACTGCTCAACGATCTTCCTCATTTGCTTGTTGTACGGCTGTGAACGACTGCATCGAACAACTCATCATGATGAATGATGGGAATGGAGCTGTTGGTGCCTCCGGCACCGGTCCCTCCGCAGGGTATACCTTCCTGTTCCTCTTTTTATTTACTGGTTTTCTAGTTTGGTTAACCAGTAATAAAATGGAATATATATATATATATATATATATATATCATCACAATATTGCTGCTATATTCATGGATTAAATTTAACAAGAATTTGCCTAATTTTCTAACAATCCAAAAAACTGATAGGCAATTTTCCGTTAGAGGTTTTATGCTGCTTTAAAACCGGAACCGTTCAATGGTGCTTTTCACAAGAGGTGGCGTGCTAGGATGATATTGTGGTTGACTGCTATGAACTGCTATCACGCTGCACAGGAAAGTTGGAACAATTTACTCCAGAGGAGGAGAGCTCGTTCGAGACGGTTGATAACCTGTTTCGTGGTGCTGTGATTAGCGCTCTTGATGCCAAGTATATTGATTCCTATATCACGCACGCTACTGCAAAGGAGTTGTGGGGTGCATTGGATGCTAAATTCAATGTTTCTGATGCTGGGAGTGAGTTGTATCTCATGGAGCAATTGTTTGACTACAAAATGGTAGAAGGTCGTTCTGTGGTTGAACAAACTCATGAAGTATAGTCACTGGCAAAAGAACTTGAACAATTTCCTTGTGTGTTGCCTGACAAGTTTGTGGCTGACGGTATTATCACCAAGTTACCACCTTCTTGGAAGGATTTTGCTACTTCTCTAAAACACAAGAGAACGGTTTAGCGTGACTGATCTCATTGGGGCTCTTGATGTTGAGGAGAGGGCGAGAGCTAAAGATACGCATGGAAAGGGTGTTGAGTCTTCTAGTGTCAATGCAGTACAGAAGAAAAATTCCAATGCGTATCATAAGAAGAAAAGGGAAAAGAAAGAGAGGCCAAGCAGACAACCAATTTTAAGAAGAAAAAGGGAAAAGAATCACAGGGCTGTTTTGTTTGCGGGAGCATGGAGCATTGGATGAGTCAATGCCCGGACCGCAAATTTAAACAGGAGAAGAAATCAGTGAACATGATTATTAGCGAAGCCAGAGGAATATCGGGGTACCGTCATTTATTACCTACAGTTCTTTCAGTTTGTAAGTCACCTGAGTAGTGGCTTGATATTGGTGCTAATGTCATCTGTGTGCTGATATTTCGGCATGACAGGGTCGTTGTTGATGGGAAACGGATCGCATGCGCGTGTTCTTGGTGTTGGTATGGTCAATCTGAAGTTTACTTCGGGAAAGACGATACTATTGAAGCACGTGCAGCATGTCCTGTCTATCAAAAAGAATCTTGTTAGTGGCTCTCTAGTGTGTAGAAATAGTTTTAAAATTATGCTTGAGTCAAATAAATGTATACTTTCTAAGTATGGGATATTTGTTGGAAAAGGCTATGTGAGCGGAGGCTTGTTCCGCCTTTCTTTGCTTGATGATGCTTGTAATAAGGTTGTGAATAATGTTTTAATTCCTGATAATTCGAACATTTGGCATTCACGGTTATGTCATGTTAATTTCGGTTGTATGTTGCGGTTAGCAAAACTAAATTTAATTCCGAATTTTGAGTTAGTCAAAGGTTCGAAATGTCATGCATGTGTGCAATCTAAGCAACCTTGCAAGCCACATAAGGCTGCGGAGGCGAGGAACTTAGTGACATTAGAATTCATTCATACCGATTTGAGTGAAATGAATGGTGTTTTGACTAAAGGTGGCAAAAGATACTTTATGACTCTCATAGACGATTGCACTAGATTTTGCTATGTTTATTTGTTAAAGTCAAAAGATGAAGTGTTCCATTATTTTAAGATCTATAAATCTGAATTAGAAAACCAACTTAAGAGGAAAATTAAATGGGTACAGTCTGATTGTTGTAGAGAATATTTTTCTAATGAGTTTTTTGAGTTCTGTGCGGAACATGGGATTATTCATGAGAGGACACCTCCATACTCACCTGAATCCAACGGGATTGCCGAAAGAAAGAACCGCACTCTAACTGATTTGGTTGATGCCATGTTAGAGACCGCTGGTCTATCTAAGGAATGGTGGGTGAGGCTATTTTGACGGCATGTCATGTCCTGAATAGTCTATACTATAAAGGCAAAAAGAATTGAAAACAATTCCCACCCAAGAGGAAACATACCCACCTCTCACAGAGGACCCACGTGTCAGTCGAGACCCACCCAAAAGAGCTAGATGAAACCCGCCAGTATGCAAAAAACGCGGCGATGCAAAATGTTTCCGCTGATTTCACCCGATTTTTGTCACCGCGAGCTCCCCTTACCCGCCCGCGTACCAGCGGTCGACCCGCCGTCGTCAATCACGCGCCATCCCGATCTCTTTCCTTCCCTCCTGCGCCGATCTCACCCCGTGACCCCCACCTTCTTGTGCCGCCTCCGTCTCCCCTCCCAGATCCCCTCATGCCCGGAGCCCCGTGCTCCTCCTTCCCTGTGAAGCCCCAGGTTTTTAAGTAACGTCATTAGCGCTAATGGTCGTTTCAGCCGAGTCAAACCAGCCGACAGTGGTCAAACCTAGGTCAACCTGGGTCATCACCTCGAAAACCGAGCCGACAACCCCTATTGACCCCTTGACCAAGTCAACACACCCTGGTGGTCAACCCTTGGTCAAAGACAAGGTCAAGCCCCACCAAAACCCTATTGTCAATGAACGTCCTCCGGAACTTTTGCCGCGTTCTCCAAAATTCACCTAAACACTTCAAAATCTACCTTTATGAAAGTTGTCCACCTTGTTGAGGGACACAACTTTCATGTAGATTGGCATTTACAATTTTAAGTGGAAATTGGTGAAAAACTTGGTCAACTGGCAGTACCTCCTGTTCATCGAGACATGGCGGCATTCAAAGTTTGTCAGCAATTTATGCAAAATCCGCGGAGAAAAACACCCTAGAGCCTTTGTAAAAGTTGTAGAGGGTAATGAGATCTACAACTTTCCTATTCATCACTCAGTACACTTCAGTTCAAGTTTTGGGAGAAAAACGTAGTCGAAGTCGCCTAAGTCAACACATTGCGCCGGGCACGACGCCGCGTCGTGACGTCGCGACGCGCCGAATGCCGGTGCGCCCGCCGCGCGCCCGCCCGCGCCGCCTCGTGCCGCTGCCGCCCCCTTGGCGTTTGAGCCCATGGGCCGCATCCCGAGGCCGCCCCTTCCCCAGGCCACGCGCACACCGAGGCAACTCGGATTCCGTGCTCGCCCTGACCACGTTGCCGCTTTACCCGCCGGACCGTTGCCGCCCCCCTCCCTGTGTGAGCGCGCCGATCAACGTCTGGCCGGCATACGCACGACATTAATGCCAGACAAGCCTTAACAGCGAAGCAAGGACCCCTCTCCCACTCGCCGCCTATAAAGCCTGCTCGCCGCCCCCTCCTTGCGTGCGTCGGGCTATCCTCCGAGCCGCCATGGCGGCCTGTACGGGGAGCTCACGGCCTCAAGCCACCCGGGACCAATTTGAGCGCTTTATCACCACCATGGAAGTGCGGCCCTCGCCGGCACGGCGATCGCGGAGGCCACCGACGTCGGCCGCCGATGCACCCCCTCACCGGCCCTCTCCCCGCCCCCAACCGAGCGCACAAACCAACCCCCGGGGACCGGGCGGCCGTCCCCACCCACGCCCGGCCTCCCATGGCCGTCGGCTGGCCGGATTTTAGCCGGAGCCGCGCCGGCCACCGCCCAGGGACTACATTGCGAGCCCCCAAGTTTCTGCAGGGTCTAAACCGTGAACCAAGGGTAGATTTGTGAGGAATCAAAAGTTCCAGGGACCTGCTCGTAAGTTGCTTCTTAAACAGTGTTGCAGATTTTGCTGAAACTTGTAAAATGCGTAGAAAATCGTAGAAAATTCAGAAAAATTGCCAAACCAATTTTGTTGGATTCTTTGTGGAAAATACTACAACTTTTTTTATACTCACATGGTCTGATTCTGGATATTTTTAGCATGAAAAATAGGAATGTGAAAAACCTAGATCTGCCATAACTTAAAATCTATAAATCCTCTGCATCCAAATTTTGGGTATGTTGTGTATCATGTCATGACTAGCTCCCGTGCCAAAAGTTGCACAAAGTTATGAAGTAAATCTTTTTATATAAATTGTTCTCCAATTATGCAGAATCTGCCTAGATGATTTTTGTAGCTAAAAATATTTATGTTTTCTGCCCAACTTGTGCATGCTGTCTTGTTATGCCAAATCACACCTCTCGTGAATTGATCATGATTTTTGGTTTAGAAAAAATTAAGAATAAATATTTCTGATAAACCAAAAACCATGATTAATTCGCCAGAGGTGTGATTTAGCATAACAAGACAACATGCACAAGGTGGGCACAAAAACATAAATATTATTAGCTACAAAAATCATCTAGACATTCATTCCCGCATAACTGGAAAAAAATTTATATAAAAAGATTTACTCCATAACTTTGTGCAATTTTTGTCACAGGAGCTAGCCATGACAAGACACACAACATATCCAAAATTGGGATGCAGAGGATTTATAGTTTTTGAGTTATGGCAGATCTAAGCTTTTCACATTCCTATTTTTCATGTTAAAAATATCCAGAATCAGACCATGTGAGAATAACCAAAGTTGTAGTATTTTGCACCACAAATCCAACAAAATTGGTTTTGTATTTTTCTAATTTCTCTAAGATTTTCTGGAGAATTTACAAGATTCAGCAAAAACTGCAACACTATTTAAGACTCAGCTTTGCGAACAGGCCCCTGAAAAGAACTCAGACCCTGCAATTGGGTCCCTGGGCGCAGGCAGCGGCGAGGATCGTCGAAATCCGGCCAATAGAGGGATGGAATCGGCTGGGGAAGGGCGGGGTAGTGCTCAGGGGCTCACCTACGGCCGATTCCTGGGGTTGGACGGCCCGGAGGGTGTGCCGACGAGGAGGCTTGCCGGCGGCCGGCGACGGTGGCCGTCGTGAGCTGTGCTGCGGTGTAGCAGAGGCTCGGACCGAGCAAGGCAGGGTACGAGTAGCTGTCCTACGGGGTCAAGGCTAGGTTCGTGTGCAACACTTGGTCGCGGGGGACTTGGAAAGGGGAGCTCGTCGTGACGTTGTCCATGGCGGACGGTGGCGCGCGGCGTGCGGGAGGTTGGCCGGCAGCCGCTTTTATAGCAGGGGGCCCCCTGCCTTAGCGACTTAGGGACACCGTCTTAATGCTGCGGTACGACGACACCTCGGTAGGTGCGCGTGACAGGGAGACGGCGGACGGTCCGGCGGGCGGTGGCGCGGTGCGCGGCCGACGAGTGCGGGAGCTCCACGTAGCGGGCGCGGACTTCAAGGGGACCTCGGTGCGCGTGGTGCCTTGGGAAGGCGCATGGCCTTGGGAAGGCGCGGCCCGGGACAGCGTGCGGCGCGGCACCGACGCACGCGGCGCGGCGCGCACGACGTCGCGACGTGGAGCGTGGTTGGCTCGAAATCGTTTCACAGTGCCTCTGTTTGAACGCGAAAATATCCAAAAATTTGAATAGAAGTGCACAAAGTGGTGAATAGGAAAGTTGTATATCTCTCTACCCTCTACAAATTTTACAAAGGCTGTATGGTGTTTTTCTCCACGGTTTTTGCACAAATTGTTGCCAAACTTTGAATGCCACTCTGTTTTGGGAAACAGGAGATGCTGACAGTTGACCAAGTTTTTCGCCCTGTTCCACCCAAAATTGGAAATTCCAATCTACATGAAAGTTGTGTTCCTCGACAAACTAGACAACTTTCATGTTGGTAGATTTTGAAGTGTTTAGGTGAAATTTGGAGAACACGGCAAAAGTTCTGAAGGACGTTCATCGACATCAGGGTTTAAGCGGGGTTTGACCGTGCCTTTGACCAAGGGTTGACCACAAGGGTGTGTTGACTTGTTCAAGGGGTTCAATAGGGTTTGTTGGCGAGGTTTTCGAGGTGATGACCCAGGTTGACCAAGGTTTGACCAATGTCAGCAGGTTTGACTCAGCTGATTCGGTCATTAGCGTTAATGACGCTAATTAAACACCTGGGGCGTCATAGCCTACCCCCCTTAAGAAGAATCTCGTCCCGAGATTCGAAATTCCAAGGACAAGATAGAGAAATAGAGAAGTGGTCCTCTCGGATTTTCTGAAATTACTCTGAGGGAGCAACACGATGGGATTATTGGACAAAGAGTTTAACCACCATCGGTTCGAAATTAGCCCGTAAGAGTAGTCAAGGCGATAAGTAATTGAAAGCTTTCGCACGGATCTTACTTGTGGATGCAAGCAAAAAGTATGGAGAGATAAATTGGTATAGGATCTTCCAAACGATCTTGCTCACATGTCATTTAGGTTGCAACCTTAGGTGGCATTGCCGTGCCACTACGGCGCAATGCTTTTCAAAAAGTGATGTGATGCACATGTTTATGAAGACTCGATGCATATGCTCAGGTAGTATGATACTTATGATGCATGTTAGCATGACTCGGTTACCCACAAAACGAGTTAGTGATTGAGAGGACAATCATAGGTTGAGAAGGGGTGTGCGCGGCGAGTCGCAATTCTCACAACCAAGATACCTAGTGCGCTCCTAGTGGCAATCATGTGGCTGCAGCGCACATGACGCCCTAGGTTCCGTCACGGCACCTTTAGTTATGGGATAACAACGTCACCAAACACAAAGGATAGAGTGGGAGATATTGAAACACTCCATGCGTATGCACGTTAGTTCACCAAAGGTTTCCAAATGCACATGCTATGCAAGTGCATGCTCAAGGAGGGACATAATTATTTATTTATTTTTCAAAAGGTTGTGAGCAAGACCATTAGAATAGGCTCACGACTAAATGTTCGAAATAACTATGGCAAGGATATCAATACTCAGAATATCTTAGCGTTTCAACATGTCTGAGGACAAGGGTTTTGGAGGGAAAGAACAAGTTAACGGAGATAACATGTTGTCAGGAGAAACCACCACTGAAGATTTAATTCTAAGATCAAGACATTCCCGCTGTCATGGTAGAATAGCAAAGGTTCTCTTTTCATGCTGGGCAACGCTGGGTAGTCGTGTGTACAAAGACACAGTTGCATGTTGGAACTCGAAGCGAGCTCACATACATAATGACATAAAGTTCCGGCAGTTGTGAACAAAAATGCATAACTTAAACCCAGAGCTCCAAAAATTCCAAACTTTTGGGTAGTATCTCATCAAGGTTAGAGATGCATTTTTGGTACTCAAAGGCTGAGCTAGAAGGCTAGGAAGGTTGCCCAATTGAGCAAGGTTTGGATTGAGTTCTGGAAAAATAGCAAAACAGGGATTCCCAAATCTGAGCATAACTTGAGATAGAATGAAGCTATGACCATGACTTGCTGTGAGCAGGAACTAGATTAGATTCGGAGCAACTTTTGTTTAACACACCTATTTTAGTTACTCCTAGAACATGGTGCAAAGACAAGACGAACGAACTTTTAACAAATTTGGGCAGCATAACAGCTAAGCATGAGAGGTACTCTAGTTTATAAAAAGCACACACTAGCAAAAATCTTCCTTAGAGAGCATATAGAAGTTCAGTTTTGGGTCTATTTTAGTTGTTTCAATTTTTAATATGCATGCAAGGCGTCCTATTCAACCTCACATGGCAAACGAGCCAAAAATCGAAGTTAGTGCCGGTGGCAAGGCTGTTATTCGTCTCTCCCTATAATATCTAGTCGAGAGCTATACGGTACTCGCTTAACGACTAATGAAGCGCGGTTATGTACCTGCAGAAAACGAACCTTTCGTGCTAGCACGTCACGAAAGCGTCCACATACATTGTCGTTCACTATAGAAACGACATCCATGTGTTAAGCCGCTGCATGGACAGCGTCCAACCTCAGACACCATCCGTTTGAATGGAGTGTATCCTTGCCTCGCATGATCGTCATGCGGAATGCACACATATGAAACACGTGGCGACACACAACTCATATACAGACGCGAAGATGGGATCCGTGGAATGGATCACTCCATCAACCCTCGCAATTCCCGTGATGCGGTATAGCACACGTATAAGACATGTGGCTCATCTAGTTTAGTTGTGCAAGAAAGTAAGTCTGACATGAAGTAAATGTGTTGGAAGTTAGCAAAATAAACCATAGGTTAAATAAGTCACCTGAAAGAACCCAAAAATTCCCTCTAGGGCCTCTCGGTCTAGTTTATCCATAACGGACCAACATGTTTAGAAAACCAGACAATCTTGGCAAATTTTATTCAAAAACCAGTGATTAAGGTTATTAATTAATCTCTGGTGCATATAACTGCTCTGATGCCAACTGTGACAACCCGCCCAGGAAAATACCGTATTATTGCCTAAACCAATCCACTTTGGTCATTAAGCGATAATAAAGTATCATCCTGTCGTTAGTCGTCGGGTTAACGCCCGGTAAATCACTTGAATAGCAACAAGGATCGACGTATATGCATTAAATCTCACTCGAAACGAGTCCAGAGATACAACATCATTAACATCCAAATTTGTACCCCGAAGGGTTTAATTATTACAAACCGAAGTTTTTGTCACCATGACGTAGTTTAGAGTTTTCGAAATAGCAGAATTAAACTAACGGGAAGCGGAAACACCACGAGAGGTCATCCATGATGCTCTCAGTCGTCATCCTCCACCCACTCCAGCTCCCAGCTGGGCGGGATCTCTCCGGGCCACACATCACCGAAAGCATTACCTGGATCCACATATTATAGCAAGGCTGAGTATACTAATACTCAGCAAGACTTACTCGTCGGTGATAACTACTTCACCAACTCTAGACATGAAAGGCTTTTGGCCACTGAGTTTCTTTTGCTGAAAAGTAACAAAGAGTATGTCCTTACTTTCAATATTTTAGCACAGGTTCTAGTGGGTTTAATCTTTACTAAATTAGTCATCTAGTACAGACAAGGTTGTGCAATACAATTAATCAAGCATAGTATTCATCAATTCCATCATTAGGGATCTCATGGCTAGTGGAGTAAGTAGTCTCAGATAACGGTGAGAGGCCGACAATCGATTGATTCAAACCTTGCAAGGTAGACCTAAACACACGGTAGGCTGCCCCCGCAAGGACAACTTCCCAAGCAGTTCCCAAAAATCCTCGGGTCGGGATAAAAGGCCACAGTCTTTGGTGCAGGCTATCCGGAATACCCCGCGAAGTACCCGGACTCACCATACACCACCGGTAGCTAGCCGTGAGACAAACCCCAAGAGTAGTGACAGTTAAATCCCTAGCCGTCTCATTAAGGTACTAGGCTTACCGGTCCCATTCCCGACAAGTGCTTAGTACGTTCAAACACTTAACCCACAATAGCCATTGGACCGGAGCCCAAATCCCATGCTCTTACCACATGAGCAATCCAATTAAGGATATCTTGTGATTCCTATCTAGGAACCTATTCTCGCGAGTGAGGTCATCACCCGACTTGTAACGGTCCTATAGCTTAGCAGCTATCGACCTATCATACTAGTAAGGACAAAGGTACCTAGGGATCATGCATCTAGGGTTCCATTCAACTCCTGAACTTAAATGCACAAGCATCCATAAATAATTGAATAATCAAAGATTTGAATACTAGGTTAGATGCACCGGAGCTTGCCTTCGTCAACTAGGTTAGGCTGAGCACCCTCGGTGTCGTCGAGCACTTCCACGTACTGCAACGAAGCTTCTGCTCCTCCTTCCTCGGATTCCGGGACGAGTGAGTAGTCAACGTCAGGAAGATCTACACGGAATGCAATGCAAGGTTCAGGTGATGTGACAGTTTTTTTATCTTATCCAACTCTTGTTGGTCATATTCACCTTAACCAATAATTAAATATTAAATTCCTTTTAGGAAGGTTATTAATTACATGAGGGTTATTCTTTTATTGCACACTTGAATTAATGTCTCTTTTATACTTGTCATTTCATGTGAGGGTTTAGTCCTTTTACCTCTCACTAGCAAGGTGTGTACAAGGATATTTATTTATAATTTAATTCCTTTATCAGCAAGAGTGTTTCCTTAGCCTTTAATTAAGTTAGGTTACACTTTCCAAAAAGTGAAAAGAATTAAAAATGCATTTTCCTTATTTATTTAATATTTAATATTTAAAGGCCCTTAAACCTTTTTTAATAAGCACTAAATCACTAGAATTTTAAAGAAGTGTTTCTTAAACATAACAACACCCATACTGAACCACTCGACCCACATGCAAAGCTTGGAAGCTAGAAAATAAAATACTTTGGAAAATAACAAAGACTAGCTAGTGATTCAAATTAAATGCATACAAAAATAAATTAGCATCAAAATGATCCAATTGTTCTCATACATGCTCTCTGGTCCTAAACAAGCCTAAAGAGCCAGCAAGCACACGTAGAAGCTCTACTGATCGTGCTTCACAAATTTACAAAGGAAAACATGCACAAATTAAGAATAAATATTTCTGATAAACCAAAACTCATTATTAATTCACCAGAGGTGTGATTTAGCATAACAAGACACCATGCACAAGTTGGGCACAAAAACATAAATATTATTAGCTACAAAAATCATCTAGGCAGATTCTGCATAATTGGAAAACAATTTATATGAAAAGATTTACTTCATAACTTTGTGCAATGTTTGGCACAGGAGCAATTCATGATGAGTCACACAACATATCCAAAATTTGGATGCAGAGGATTTATAGTTTTTGAGTTATGGCGGATCTAAGCTTTTCACATTCCTATTTTTCATGTTAAAAATATCCAGAATCAGACCATGTGAGAATAACCAAAGTTGTAGTATTTTGCACCACAAATCCAACAAAATTGGTTTTGTGTTTTTCTAATTTTTCTACTATTTTCTGGAGAATTTACAAGATTCAGAAAAAACTGCAACACTATTTAAGACTCAGCTTTGCGAACGGCCCCCGAAAAGAACTCGGACCACTGCAATTGGGTCCCTGGGCGCAGGCAGCGGCGAGGATCGTCGGAATCCAACCAAGAGAGGGATGGAATCGGCCGGGGAAGGGCGGGGGTAGTGCTCGGGGGCTCACCTACGACCGATTCGGGGGTTGGACGGCCGGAGGGCGTGCCGACGAGGGGGCTTGCGGCGGCCGGCGACGATGGCCGCCGCAAGCTGTGCTGCGGTGCAGCAGAGGTTCGGACCGAGCAAGGCAGGGTACGAGTGGCTGTCCTAGGGGGTAAAGGCTAGGTTTGTGTGCAACACTTGGTTGCGGGGGACTTGGAAAGGGGAGCTCACCGTAACGTTGTCCATGGCGGACGGTGGCGCGCGGCGTGCGGGAGGTTGGCCGGTAGCCGCTTTTATAGCAGGGGCGGCTCCTGCCTTAGCGACTTAGGGACACCGTCTTAATGCTGCGGTACGATGACGCCTCGGTAGGTGCGCGTGACAGGGAGACGGCGGACGGACCAGCGGGAAGTGGCGCGGTGCGCGGCCGGCGAGTGCGGGAGCTCCACGTAGCGAGCGCGGACTTCAAGGGGGCCTCGGTGCGCGCGGTGCCTTGGGAAGGCGCGGCCGGGACGGCGTGCGGCGCGGACGCCGAGGCGGCGCGGCACCGGCACGCGTGGCGCGGCGCGCACGACGTCACGGCGCGGAGCGTGGTTGGCTCGAAATCGTTTCACAGTGCCCCTGTTTGAACGCGAAAATCTCCAAAAATTTGAATAGAAGTGCACAAAGTGGTGAATAGGAAAGTTGTAGGCTCACTACCCTCTACAACTTTTACAAAGGTTGTATGGTGTTTTTCTCCACGGTTTTTGCACAAATTGTTGCCAAACTTTGAATGCCACTCTGTTTCGGGAAACAGGAGATGCTGACAGTTGACCAAGTTTTTCGCCCTGTTCCACCCAAAATTGGAAATGCCAATCTACATGAAAGTTGTGTTCCTCGACAAACTGGACAACTTTCATGTTGGTAGATTTTGAAGTGTTTAGGTGAAATTTGGAGAACGCAGCAAAAGTTCCGAAGCACGTTCATCGACATCAGGGTTTAAGTGGGGTTTGACCGTGCCTTTGACCAAGGGTTGACCACAAGGGTGTGTTGACTTGGTCAAGGGGTTCAATAGGGTTTGTTGGAGAGGTTTTCGAGGTGATGACCCAGGTTGACCAAGGTTTGACCAATGTCAGCAGGTTTGACTCAGCTGATTCGGTCATTAGCGTTAATGACGCTAATTAGAAACCTGGGGCGTCACACTAGTATGATAGGTCGATAGCTGCTAAGCTATAGGACCGTTACAAATCGGGTGATGACATCACTCGCGAGAATAGGTTCCTAGTTAGGAATCATAAGATCCCCTTAAATGGATTGCTCATGTGGTAAGAGCATGGGATTTGAGCTCCGGTCCAATGGCTGTGGGTTAAGTGTTTGAACGTACTAAGCACTTGTCGGGAATGGGACCGGTAAGCCTAGCACCTTAATGAGACGGCTAGGGATTTAGCTGTCACTACTACTGGGGTTTGTCTCACGGCTAGCTACCGGTGGTGTATGGTGAGTCCGGGTGCTTCGCGGGGTATTCCGGATAGCCTGCACCAAAGACTGTGGCCTTTTATCCCGACTCGAGGATTTTTGGGAACCGTTTGGTGGTTGTCCTCGCGAGGGGCATCCCACCGTGTGTTTAGGTCTACCTTGCAAGGTTTGAATCAATCGAGGCCTCTGACCGTTATCTGAGACTACTTACTCCACTAGCCATGAGATCCCTAATGATGGAAGTTGATGAACACTATGCTTGATTAATTGTATTGTTCAACTTTGATTGTATTAGATGGCTAATGTAGTAAAGATTAAACCCACTAGAACTTGTGCTAAAATCTTGAAAGTAAGGACATACTCTTTGTTACTTTTCAGCAAAAGAAAACTCAGTGGCCAAAAGCCTTTCATGTCTAGAGTTGGTGAAGTAGTTATCACCGACGGGTAAGTCTTGTTGAGTATTAGTATACTCAGCCTTGCTATAATATGTTGATCCAGGTAATGCTTTCAGTGATGTGTGGCCCGAAGAGATCCCGCCCGGCTGGGAGCTGGAGTGGGTGGAGGATGACAACTGAGAGCATCATGGATGGCCTCCCGTGGTGTTTCCGCTTCCCGTTAGTTTAATTCCGTTGTTTCGAAAACTCTGAACTACGTCATGGTGACAAAAACTTCGGTTTGTAATAATTAAACCCTTCGGGGTACAAATTTGGATGTTAATGATGTTGTATTTCTGGACTCGCCTTCGAGTGAGTTTTAATGCATATACGTCGATCCTTGTTGCTATTCAAGTGATTTACCGGGCGTTAACCCGGCGACTAATGACAGGATGATACTTTATTATCGCTTAATGACCAAAGTGGATTGGTTTAGGCGATGATACGGTATTTTCCTGGGCGGGTTGTCACAGTTGGCATTAGAGCAATCATATGCACCAGAGATTAATTAATAACCTTAATCACTGGTTTTTGAATAAAATTTGCCAAGATTGTCTGATTTTTCAAAACACGTTGGTCCGTTAAGGATAAACTAGACCGAGGGGCCCTAGAGGGAATTTTTGGGTTCTTTCAGGTGGCTTATTTAACCTATGGTTTATTTTGCTAACTTCCAGCACATTTACTTCATGTCAGACTTACTTTCTTGCACAACCAAACTAGATGAGCCACATGTCTTATACGTGTGTTGTACCGCATCACGGGAATTGCGAGGGTTGATGGAGTGATCCATTCCATGGATCCCGTCTTCGCGTCTGTTTATGAGTTGTGTGTCGCCACGTGTTTCATACGTGTGCATTCCGCATGTCGAATATGCGAGGCAAGTACACACTCCATTCAAACGGAGGATGTCCGAGGTTGGACGCTGTCCATGCAGTGGCTTAACGCATGGATGCCGTTTCTATAGTGAACGGTAATGTATGTGGACGCTTTCGTGACGTCTTTGGCATGAAAGGTTCGTTTTTACGCGGTACATAACAATGCTTCGTTAGTTGTTAAGTGAGTACCGTATAGCTCTCGACTAGATATTATAGGGAGAGACGAATAAAAGCCTTGCCACCGGCACTAACTTCGATTTTGGCTTGATTGCCATGTGAGGTCGAATAGAACGTCTTGCATGCATATTAAAAATCGAAACAACTAAAATGGACCCAAAACTGAACTTCTATATGCTCTCTAAGGAAGATTTTGCTAGTGTGTGTTTTTTATAAACTAGAGTACCTCTCATGCATAGGGTTATGCTGCCAAATTTTGTAAAAGTTTGTTTGTCTTGCTTTTGCACCATGTTCTAGGAGTAATTAGAATAGAAGTTCTAAACCAAAGTTGCTCCAAACCTAATCTAGTTCCTGCTCGCAACAATTCACGGTCATAAGTCTTGTCTATCTCAATTTATGCTCGGTTTAGTCAACCTCTGTCCTGTTGTCCTTCCCGGAACCAAATCTAAAACCTTGCTTAATTGAGCAACCTTCCTAACCTTCTAGCTCAACCTCTGAGTACCAAAAATGTGTCCCTTAACCTTGATGAGTTACTACTCGAAGGTTTGGAATTTTTGGGAGCTCTGGGTTTAAGTTATGAATTTTTGTTCATAACTGCCAGAACTTTATGTCATTATGTCTGTGTACTCACTTCGAGTTCTAAACATACAACTGCACCTTTGTACACATGACTACCCAGCGTTGCCCAGCATGAGAAGAGAACTTTTGCTATACTACCATGTCCGTAGGAATGTATTGATCTTAGAATTCAATCTTCAATGGTGTTTTCTCCCATCAACATGTTATCTCCTTCGACTTGTAATTTCCCTCCAACCCTTTTCGTCCTTAAACATGTTGAAGCACTAAGATATTCTTAGTATTGATATCCTTGTTATGGTTACTTCAAACTTCCAATCATGAGCTTATTCCTCATGGTCATGCTCACGCATTTTGAAAAGTAAAAATATAAATAACTATGTCCCTTCTTGAGCATGCAATTGCATAGCATGTGCATTTGGGAACCTTGGGTGAACTAACGTGCATTCACATGGAAACTTCCCTACTCATACTTGCCTCTCTTGTGTTGTTGACGTTGTTATCCCATAACTAAAGGTGTCGTGACGGAACCTAGGGCGTCATGTGCGCTGCAGCCACATGATGGCCACTAAGAGCGCACTAGGTATCTTGGTTGTGAGAATTGCGACTCGCCACGCACACCTCTTCTCAACCTGTGATTGTCCTCTCAATCACTAACTCATTTTGTGGGTAGCCGAGTCATGCTGACATGCATCATAAGCACCATACTACATGAGCATATGCACCGTGTCTCCATAAACATGTGCATCACATCAATTTTGAAAAGCATTGCACCGTAGTGGCACGGCAGTGCCACCTAAGGTTGCAAACTAAATAACATGTGAGCAAGATCGTTCGGAATATCCGATACCAATTTATCTCTCCATACTTTCTGCTTGCACCCGCAAGTAAACTCCGTGCGAAAGCCTTCCATTACTGTCGGTGTTTTAGACCGGCAACCTACTAAGGGGAGTACCCGAAGTAGATGAATGTGGCCTCGCCGAGATCGGTAACTCGAAGGAAGAGACACGTGGCACACAATTTAGACAGGTTCGGGCCGTGAGGTGCGTAATACCCGACATCCTGTATGTTGCGTAGCTCTAGATTGATTGGGTACGATTACAAGATGATGCAATCTTACGCCGAGAGATGAGATGATCGAGAGAGGGGGTCCCTGCCTCGCCTTATATAGTCGGGAGGCGGGGTTACAAGTCGGTTTAGGGAGAGAGTACTAATCGAGTACATCTAGGAGTCTTCCATACAGTGCGGGACATGTACGGCTTCCTAACCGAGTACTTCTCCTCTCGTAGTCCTTGTGCTTCACGCCATCAGGTACCGTGCAGCGCAAGTCGGGTAGTCCCGGGGGCCCACCGAGTAGTCGGTCCTGGTACTCACCGAGGTAGTGTGCCCAGGGAGGTCTATACGACAAGCCCCCGAGTACTTTGTAGTCGAGAAGGATAGCTTCAAGTATTCTTGAAGGCCTTAACGAGCAGTCCTCAAGCGTCCCTGAGTACTACAAGTCAAAAGTCCTCAAGAGTAGTCGAAGCATCCCGAGGCTAGAATGTACTGCAGCTGATGTTTGAGCAATCTTGAAGTCTTCTCGAGTAGTCCCAAGCGTCCTCGAGTGCTGCCTTCGAAGGTCTTCAACAATGCTCGTGTTGTCTTGAAGCCGAAAATGATATGGAAGTGCGATTGCAAAATCGCACTCCATATGGAGTAGCCCCCGCGCCTTAGGTTGAGTTGTAGACTCTGGCTGAGGGTCCATCTGAAGTTTTGGCAAGAAAATCCCGAAAAATTCGGAGAAAAAACCGAAGGACACGTGGCACGGAGCCCCCGAGCCTTGAGTCGAGTACTTCCTCTCGAATTGAAGGGTCATCTTGTAGAATGTGTCCTGAGATGCTCCTGAGTCTTGTCGCTTCCCAGGTAGTCGAGTAGAAGTAGCCGAGCCCCCGAGGTGAGGCGCGTCGACTAGTTGAAGTTGAAGGGTCACACGCGGCCGCTGAGTCAGCCGAGCGCAGACTTATCCATCCAGCCCTTGAGGGGCCGTGTTGACTTATAAATAGAAGCCAAAACCCTTAGGGTTTTTTACCGCACGCAGCTGCAGCCATTCCCAGCAGATCTAGCCAGGAATCACCACCAGTGCAGAGTGCCGCCGTTGAGAGCTTGTAGATCCAAACTCGCGCGCCGTAAAGAGCCAGTGTTGTAGCCCCCGAGCGAATGCGCGTGAAGACACCGTGCACTTTGAGGATGAAGCCGTCCCCGTCGAAGACCACGAAGGCCGCCGGCGGGAAGAAGAGGGGCCGTGAAGAGGCCGCCGGATCTGCCGCAGGGACATCACCGCCGGTGTCCCCGCTGCGGCCAGATCCAAACCGCGAGTGGAAGAAGTCCAAAGCGAAGACCGAAGACCCGTTGTCCCTTCTCAACGGTGGGTTCTGCGGGAGAAGGAGGTGGATATGTGGAGGGCCGCCGCGGGGATCCATACCCCATGGAGAAGAATCCGTACGAGATCCCGATGCTCGCGCGGTTCGCGGAGCGCGGATCGTCTCTCCCGGCGAGCGATTTCTTGAAAGGGCTGCGGGGTACTACGGCATCGAGTACCTCAACCTCAACCCCAACAGTATCTTCCACACCACCGTCTTCGTACATTTCTGCGAAGCCTTTCTGGGGATCAAGCCCCATTAGATCTTGTTCCGGAAGTTCTTCCGGGTGAAGCCGCAGCCCAGCGCCAGCAACCTGCGAGTAGTCGGCGGAGCGGGGATCCAGATGAGGGAGGACACCGCCGAACAGTACCTCTCGTACAAATTGATAGATTCCAACCAGGATTGGAAAGCCAAGTGGTTCTACGTCACGAATCACCACCCGGAGCTGCCGAAGCCGAGCGGGAAGCAGCCCAAGCACCGTCCGTGGTGGAACTCGGAGCCAACGATGCAAGAAGGACTCCATCTGCCCGAGTTGTTGGCGCGGATCAAGGCACAGAGAGAAGCCGGGCTGAGGGCCGAGCACGTGGCCTTCGGCTTCATGAAGAGGAGGGTGCGACCACCGATGCCCCGTGACACCCCGGGGTACGAGTACACCGGTGACGACGACACGTCACGGATGCACGGAGACGAAGTCGACAACGACGACATTGTTGACACGGGGCGGCCCCCATCTTCAAAGACATGCCGACGTACTCGTCGTGCCCCGTACCAGAGTTCTCCGCCGCGCGCCCACCAAAGGAGGTTAGTAGCCGCATCCGTTGTCGAGTACTCATTGCTCGAGAGTGGCTGCACTGATGAGCTGTTCTTTGTGCAGGATGACTCGAAGAAGTTCGTCTCCGAGCCGCTGTCGCCTCCCCAGCTAGTCGAGGTCCCAGAGGAGGGGAAGGCCAAGGCTAGGGAGCGGCGCGAAGTCGACGAGGGAGACGATGCCGTTGTCGTTGAAGATACGTCCGATGAGGACGACTACGAGGAGACACTGCAGGACCGCTTCCAGCTGCGGTCGAGGTTCAGCCGCCCTGGCTTGCCTCATGTGCCTCTCGTTCAGGATTCGCCGGCTAGCCTAGAGGCTAGTCGGCCGCGCCGCCAAGGAGGTTGCGCAATGTGTCCCGCAAGCGCATGGCCAAGAAGCTGAAGGTCACGAAGACCACATCCCAAGAGGTAAGTCATCTTGAGTAGCGCAGTCGAGTTCTGATGTCCCGAGTTCATATGTTGACGATGAAGTTTCCTTGCTTGCAGGAGATGCCGCCTACCGAGCCCGTTGCACAGGGCGACGAAGGCAACTGGGACACGGTGGGGGAGGCAACTGAGGGTAGTCGCAGCCTAGCCCCCACTGTAGAATTGCTCTTAGTGCAGATGGAGCGCCAGCCCCCTGCTGCTCAGGAGAGCACGGAACCCGCCGCTGCTGCTGCGGAAGAGGTAGCGGCCACAGAGGTGCAGGAAGAGGCGCCTGCCGAGGTGGGACTGGTCGACATCGCCAGCATCCTCGGCGCCCCAACCGTGACTGTAGTCCGGTCGAGCTTGTAAGTGGTGATTCTTCCCGAGTAGTACTTGATGTGGTAGTCGTAGTTGATTGACGACCGGCTTGTGTACTGCGAGGAGATCGACGGACTCGTCCGGGAGGGGGGGTGAACCCGTTGCAGAGGTGGCGGAGGAGGAAGCCGCGCCGGTCTGCGAGGAGTCCGCTCCCACCCCTCGGGCGGAGACCCGAGGCGGCGGCCGCCGAGGCTACATTGCCTGAGGCCAGCGTAGTTGAAGGTGAATACTCTGCTGGTGAATACTCTGCTGAGGTTGAAGTACCCCCGTAGAGTAGTCGTAGTCGTCATGTTGACTGATACACTTGTCTTTCTTGTCGACAGGTGCTGAGGCTGAAGGAAACGATATCCCGTCGGCGGTGCCGTTGAGGACGTGGCACCAGAGACTCAGGAGGCTACCGGAGGAGCCCCCGAGCCGATGGAGGTGGCCGCCGGAGAAGCCGCCGCGACGACTGGAGCGGAAGGGGATGCCGCACTACCAGAACCCGCTCGGGAGGTGGTCGTCTGCTCGCCGGAGATCCAGGACGCGGAGCCAATCTGCTCGGCGCCGATGACCGAAGCCGCTACGAGTAGTCGTGGCGGGATCGAGTTGTTGGCGGACGATCTGGTCGACCCAGCAATGGTGGCTCGGCATCTAGAAGCGGTGCGCCAAGCCGAGCAATGGATGAAGGTGAGTAGTCACAATCCTTGAGTAGTCAATCCTTTAGCGTTGAGTACCCATCTGATGTATGTTGTCTACGCAGGACGTCGCTGAGAGGTCCCGCGAGAATTCCAACATGCTTCAAGGCTTCGGCGACGCCGTGCTTCGGGCGGAAACTTTGGAAGAAGAACTCGCGAAGTCCCGGAAGCAGACCGTCGCCATGCAGTCAAAGCTGGACACCGCCTTCGCCAAGTACCATAATGACGTCCAAGAGATGCAGGCCAAGAGCGATGACTTGGTGCGGAAGAACAAATCTCTCCGCAACAAAAACAAAGGTACACCATTGCCTTGTTGAGTACTTATTGGAGGTCGAGAGGTAGTCTGACCCGCTGTGCCTTGTTGATTGCAGAGCTTGAGACTCGAGTTGACCAGCTGAAGGCTTCGGAAACTGATCTAAAGAACCTTTTCTACTGGGAGCAGGAGGCCCGCCAGGTACTGGAGTATGATTATAAGGAGCTTGCTCACGAGTGCGACAAGCACATGGAGCTCCGCAATGCATCAGACCGTGACCTCGTCAACTACTACAAATCATTGCAGAAGCTGAACGAGGATTGCGAGAAGCTGCGGGCCCAGCTTAAGGAGCTTGAAGAAGCCGCGCTCCCCATCGCGAGACTGCTGGTGCCTAATCCTGGCGGTCCCAAGATAGCGCTGTTGGTGGATCGGTTGAGAGAAGCCCCCAGCCGGCTGGCGACCTACATGAAGCATCTGGCAAAGTCGATCCCAAATCAGGTGCTGGCCTTCATGAAGTCGTACTTCCCGAAGGCTCCCGTAGATGTAGTCGCCGGCGGACTAGCCGCCAACTGTACAGACGAGCGAGACGCGGAGCCGGCCGGAGCAGATGGCGCCTATTGCAGAACAAGTCGCCGACAAGCTTAATCTCTAGTAGTCCTGTAATAGTTAGCTCGTAGCAGTAGTTGTACAAAAACAATTGTAATGAAATTGTTTAAGTATGAATGAAGAGAAACTTTCATCAATGAGTACTCGTAGCCGCGATCTTTGAGTGCGGAGTCCCATCGTGGAGTTGTCGCGAGTAGTCGTACTCGGCAGTAGTCTCATTGAGGGAGGGAGACAGTAAAGTAGTTGATGAATAATCAAACTTTATTGCCGAAGAAGTACACCCGGATGGTCGTGGCCGTAATTACGGAGTAGTCGCCGGGACCGGAGGCCGCCTACGGCTAAGTAGTGCTAGGGCGTGTAGCCGCTTATAGCGAAGAGATTCGTAAGTAGCCGTATAGGCCGGATCTAGGAGTACATGGTCTCTTAGTAGACCGCCGCTAGAGTCCTTTGTCGCTCGTCGTAGCCCGGGATCCGTAGGTAGCCGCATGGGCCGGATTCGGAGAGTAGTAGTCCGAAGACCGGAGCTCGGACCCGGAGACCGCTTACGGCGAAGGGGTCTTGATGTAGTCGTGTAGACTTGAGCCTCGGGGTAGTCGTGTAGACTAGGCGTAGAACCGACGGAGTTGGTCGACGTTCCACGAGTTGTTGATGTCTTCGCCTTCAAGCGTCTGGAGGCGGTAGGAGCCCGGTCCGGTCACCTTTGCGAATGTGAAGGGATCTTCCCAGGGCGAGCTGAGCTTGTGTAGTCCTTCCCTGTTCTGGATGCGACGGAGGACAAGATCACCAACGTTGAAAGAGCGTTCCTTGACGTTGCGATCGTGGTAGCGTCGGATACCCTCCAGGTATCTTGCTGATTGGACGAGGGCAGCGCAGCGAGCTTCTTCGAGTCCATCGATGTCAACTCGTCTGCTGTCTTCAGAGACGCCTTCGTCGTAGTGCTCCACTGCTGGTGAGTCCCACATGACATCAGCAGGGAGGATTGCTTCGGAGCCGTAGACCAGGAAGTACGGGGATTGCCTCGTAGGCTTGGAGAGCTGAGTACGTAGCCCCCAGAGTGAATTGGGTAGTTTCTTGATCCATTTGCCTCCTTTAGAGTTAGCGGCGTCGTGTAGCCGCTTCTTGAGGGCGTCGAGCACCATCCCGTTGGCGCGCTCGACTTGTCCGTTGGCCCGAGGGATGGGCAAGCGAGACATATCGGACATCGATCCGCTGTTCTCGCGGTACTCCCGGGCGGTGGTCGTTGAAGTTGGAGCCCGTGTCCGTGATGAAGCGGTTGGGTAGTCCGTAGCGATGCACGAGTTCATCCAGAAGTCAAGTACTCTGTCAGCCTTGGGGCATGTAACCGGCTTGACCTCGATCCACTTGGTGAACTTGTCGATGGCCACCAATATTCTGTTGAATCCACCTGGCGCAGTTGGGAGTGGCCCAATCATGTCGAGCCCCCAGCAGGCAAAAGGCCTAGTTTGGCGAAACGGCGGAGGTGTTGTCGCTCGGGGGTAGCTTTAGGATCGACGTTTGAGGGAATGCTCGATCAACTCCCTGGGCACCTCTGGCATGTCCGCTGGCTTCCACGTGAAGATGTCGCGGTTAGCCCGGAGGAAGTTGATGAGCGCGTCTTCCTATTTGGGGTCAAGGCTGGCCCCGGTGGTGGTGGTCTTGCTGCTGTCGTCCGTCCGAAGGTCGATTGTCTTGACTAGAACCTCCTCAGGTGGCTGAGGCTTGTTGGCTTTGTCCGACTTCTCAGGGATGTCGAGTTCACTTGGGGTAAGCTTCTTTGATGCAGCGTAGACCTCCATCATAGCATTGGGTACTTGATTCGTGGAGGTGATCTCCACAGCTTCCGTGTCGCAGTCGTGCGAGATCTTCAAGTCCCCTTGCAGTGAGAGTACACCTGCTGGACTTGGCATCTTGAGTACCAAGTAGGTGTAGTGGGGTACCGCCATGAACTTGGCGATAGCTGGTCTGCCGAGGATGGCATGGTAGGACGTCTCGAAGTCCGCGACCTCGAACTTGACGTACTCGGTACGGTAGTTGTCCCGAGATTCCCCAAAGGTAACTGGCAGGACCACTGAGCCCAGTGGGATAGCCGCGTTGCCGGGGACGATGCCGTAGAAGGGCGAGCTGCCCTTGGTGAGCATGTTGGTGATGTCTACCCCCATTTTCTTCAAGGTCTTGGCGAAAAGGACGTTGAGCCCGCTTCCACCGTCGATGAGGACCTTGTTGAGCCTGGAGCCTGCGACCACCGGCTTCAGGACTAGTGGGAACCATCCTGGTTGGGAGAAGCTGGTCCATTGATCCGCGCGGGAGAAGGTAATGGGTACCTCTGACCACCTGAGAGGGGTCGGGACCGCTGGTTCAATGCTCATGACTTTACGATGGGTAGCCTTTTGTTCCCGTCTGCTGGGTAGTTCACCGAAGAGGACGTTGACAGTCTTGTTGGGTTCCGGAAGTCATCATTGCCTCCGTCGTTCTTCTTCTTGCCTTTCTTGTCATGACGGTGCGGTGGCTCGGGAGTACTCTTGAGCGCTCGCCCGAGTTGGTAGCACCGCTCGGTGGTGTGGTTGCCGTCCGGATGCCACCGGCACTTCTCCTTCGACAAGTCTTTGAAGCCGCCGAGGTCTTCTTCGAGTTCTCCTTCGCAAGGCGCTGGATAGCCGCGACAGTGTTGTCTGGCTTGCGCTTGCGGTTGGGACCCAAGTAGTTGTTGTTGTTGCGACCACCTTGGTTCCCGTTGTTGCTGCTGTCGCCGCCATTGTTCTGCTTGTTCTTGCCACGGATGGCATCGTACTTGGCGTTGGTTTTGTCTTCTTCATCCGCCCAGGACGTGATCATGTCCTTGAGATGGGGGATGGACTTGGGGCGGCGTCGACCGAAGTCTTCGAAGGTGCGACGGTGGTAGAGACCGTCTTGAAAGAGGTCGATGACCTCCTTGTCGGTGACGTCGACTAAGGTGGCGCGCTTGTCGAAGAAGCGCCGCATGTACTTGCGAAGGGTCTCGCCCTGTTCCTGCTTCACCATGGCCGGGTCCATGCGAGTACCCGAGCGGCTCATGGCGCTCGCGAAGTTGCTTTGGTGAACTCGCTCCTTCGGTGGTCCCACTTGTCGATCGAGTGCTTGTCCGGGCGACTCGAGCCATGTGAGCGGAGCCTAGTCCGGGCGTAAGGGGAAGTGGAGGCACTTGGTGTCGTTGTTGCGGCGGCGTTCTCGATGGAGAGGGCGTAGCACCCGAGCCACTGGATAGGGTCCTACTTCGCGTCATACTTGGTGATTCCCAGGGGTTTGAACTTGTCCGGGAGGAGCAAGTTGCGAATCCGAGGGGAGAAGGCTGGGAAGCCGTCGTTGTCGCCTCGCCGTGGCGGACTTCTTCGCCGCGCTCTTCAATCTTCCGGCGCGCGTCGTAGCCGCCCTTTGAGGCTCGGAGGCGTGGGCGTTCACGTGGTCTCGACCGCCGCGACCGCCGCCGCCGCCGGCCCTCCCCGTTGGCCCCATGGTTGGAGCTTCCGCCATCGCTGCCGCCGCCGTCAGGGTCGCGGTGAGGAATGATCCGACGATCGCCGCCGGCCAGCCGCAAGACTTGTTGCCGCCCGAGAGGGTCCGCCCGCGTGGGCACGAGTACGGTTGGGCCGAGCCGACGCCTCGGCTCGAGTACGATTGCGACCGAGGTCGGCGCCGCGACTTGTAGCTTCGTTGTCGCGGTTCCTCACGGGGGGTGGCCGGGTGACCCCGTTGTCGACCCGCATGAAGTAAGCGTCTTCGCCGAGCTTGGCGATGACTTCTCCGAGCACGTATCCCCCCCGAGCTTGGCGCGCGATCGCCGTGATCGACATGAGGCATTGCTCCGGGGTAGTGTGTACTCGCTCTCGACAGCCTCGAGAGCTTCTGCGAGGTTGCGGATGGGGAGGTTGTCTCGGAGACGCCGCGCCGCTCGTTGCGCTTTCTCGTTATGCTCACGTCGAGCGTTCTCGTTTGCGTCGGTCTCATCCGCGGGTGCTTCGGCGGACGGCTCGTCCGCGGAGATGTCTTCAAGGTACTTGTCTTCGACCGTCCCCGAAGGTCCCGGCATGTCGTCGGCAGCCATGAAGACTTGGCGATCGGGGTTGCCAAGACCGGAGTCGAGTTCGCCACCTCGCTTGGAGTGTACGAGTCGGCCTCGGGCGAGTGGTGTTCCCTCCCGGAACGGGAGCGAGTTGAGGTAGCGACGTAGTGTGAGTCCCCGCTTATCGGTCGGCGGGCTTACAATCCGGCCGCAGACGAATCTCCCGGCAGGTGTGGACGTTATGACCGGCCCCGAAGCCGTCTCCGATAAGGGTGCTCGGTAGTGTTGTCCTCGGACTCGGGATCCTCGGGTCCGACCCGAAGTCGAACTCATACGCGGAGTCCGAGTAGAAGCCGGAGAGGGGGTTGGAGTCCGAAGCGCGGCCGGGGGCAGCGTCGGAGTCCGAGTTGTACTCGGGTACGGGCTCCTTGCCGGCCCGGCGCGAAGAAGGAGCCTCCGTGCGGGCCCTGCTGAGAGTGCGGGGGCCACGCATGGATTTCTCACGGGGTGGTGAACCACATGCGATGGCTGAGTAGCCGGCTCGCATGCGATAGCCCACGGGGACGTCGAGTTCGAGTTGGAAACGGATCCGAGCTCGAAGTCGGCGTCTTGGTCGAAAAGCGAAATTTCGCCGAACTTGCCGGCGAGTTCGCCCGTGACAACTTCAGGAAGCGTCACGAAGCCGGTCTCCGGGTTGGGCGGCATGGTGGGGCGGCGTTGAAAGGATCCCGCGCCGTCAGCAGTGCAGACCCAAGCACCAAAGACGAAGGTGTCGCCGCGGTTGAAAGCGACGGTTGGCTTGATGCAGATAGGAGCCGTCGAGTTCGCCATGTGATCTCGGGCGAGATCCCCTACCTGGCGCGCCAGCTGTCGGTGTTTTAGACCGGCAACCTACTAAGGGGAGTACCCGAAGTAGATGAATGTGGCCTCGCCGAGATCGGTAACTCGAAGGAATAGACACGTGGCACACAATTTAGACAGGTTCGGGCCGCGAGGTGCGTAATACCCTACGTCCTGTATGCTGCGTAGCTCTGGATTGATTGGGTACGATTACAAGATGATGCAATCTTACGCCGTGAGATGAGATGATCGAGAGAGGGGTCCCTGCCTCACCTTATATAGTCCGAGAGGCAGGGTTACAAGTCGGTTTAGGGAGAGAGTACTAATCGAGTACGTCTAGGAGTCTTCCATACAGTGCCGGACATGTACAGCTTCCTAACCAAGTACTTCTCCTCTGTAGTCCTTGTGCTTCACGCCATCAGGTACCGTGCAGCACAAGTCAGGTAGTCCCAGGGGCCCACAGAGTAGTCGGTCCTGGTACCCACCGAAGTAGTGGGCCCAGGGAGGTACATACGACAATTACCTGCCGCCTTTGACCACTCTTATGGGCAAATCATGAACCGATGGTGGTTATACTCTTTGACCAATAATCCCATCGTGTCGGCTCCCTCAGGGTAATTTCCGAAAATCTTAGAGGACCACTTCCCTGTTTCCCTATCTTGTTCTTGGGATTTCGAATCTCGGGACAAGATTCCGCTTAAGGGGGGTAGGCTGTGATGCCCCAGGTTTTTAAGTAACGTCATTAGCGCTAATGGTCGTTTCAGCCGAGTCAAACCGGCCGATAGTGGTCAAACCTAGGTCAACCTGGGTAATCACCTCGAAAACCGAGCCGACAACCCATATTGACCCCTTGACCAAGTCAACACACCCTGGCGGTCAACCCTTGGTCAAAGACAAGGTCAAACCCCACTGAAACCCTATTGTCAATGAACGTCCTCCGGAACTTTTGCTGCGTTCTCCAAAATTCACCTAAACACTTCAAAATCTACCTTTATGAAAGTTGTCCAGCTTGTTGAGGGACACAACTTTCATGTAGATTGGCATTTCCAATTTTAAGTGGAAATTGGTGAAAAACTTGGTCAACTGGCAGTACCTCTTGTTCATCGAGACATGGCGGCATTCAAAGTTTGTCAGCAATTTATGCAAAATCCGCGGAGAAAAACACCCTAGAGCCTTTGTAAAAGTTGTAGAGGGTAATGAGATCTACAACTTTCCTATTCATCACTCAAGACACTTCGCTCAAGTTTTGGGAGAAAAACGCGAGCCGAAGTCGCCTAAGTCAACACATTGTGCCGGGCACGACACAGCATCGCGACGCGCCGAGCGCCGGTGCGCCCGCCGCGCGCCGCCGCCCCCTTGGCGTTTGAGCCCACGGGCCGCATCCCGAGGCCGCCTTTTCCCCAAGCCACGCGCACACCGAGGCAACTCGGATTCCGTGCTCGCCCTGACCACGTCGCCGCTTTACCCGCCGAACCGTTGTCGCCTCCCTCCCTGCGTGAGCGCGCCTATCAACGTCTAGCCGGCGTACGCACAGCATTAATGCCGGACAAGCCTTAACAGCGAAGCAAGGACCCCCTCTCCCACTCGCCGCCTATAAAGCCTGCTCGCCGCCCCCTCCTCGCATGCGTCGGGCTGTCCTCCGAGCCGCCATGGCGGCCTGCACGGGGAGCTCACGGCCTCAAGCCACCCTAGACCAATTTGAGCGCTTTATCACCACCATGGACCTCCACCCCAACCTCCCGAACTGTCCCTTGCCCCGCCGGAAGTGCAGCCTCGCCGGCACAGCGGTCGTGGCGGCCACTGACGCCGGCCGCCGATGCGCCCCCTCATCGGCCCTCTCCCTGCCCCAACCGAGCACACAAACCAACCCCCGGGGACCGGCAGCCGTCCCCCCCCCACCCACGCCCGACCGCCCATGGCCACCGGCTGGCCGGATTTTGGCCGGAGCCGCGCCGGCCACCGCCCAGGGACTACATTGCGAGCCCCCAAGTTTCTGCAGGGTCTAAACCGTGAACCAAGGGTAGATTTGTGAGGAATCAAAAGTTCCAGGGACCTGCTCGTAAGTTGCTTCTTAAACAGTGTTGCAGATTTTGCTGAAACTTGTAAAATGCGTAAAAAATCGTAGAAAATTCAGAAAAATTGCCAAACGATTTTGTTGGATTCGTTGTGGAAAATACTACAACTTTTGTTATACTCACATGGTCTGATTCTGGATATTTTTAGCATGAAAAATAGGAATGTGAAAAACCTAGATCTGTCATAACTCAAAATCTGTAAATCCTCTGCATCCAAATTTTGGGTATGTTGTGCATCATGTCATGACTAACTCCTGTGCCAAAAGTTGCACAAAGTTATGAAGTAAATCTTTTTATATAAATTGTCCTCCAATTATGCAGAATCTACCTAGATGATTTTTGTAGCTAAAAATATTTATGTTTTTGTGCTCAACTTGTGCATGCTGTATTGTTATGCCAAATCACACCTATGGTGAATTGATCATGATTTGTGGTTTATCGGAAATATTTATTCTTAATTTGTGCATGTTTTCCGTTGTAAATTAGTGAAGCAAGATCAGTAGAGATTCTAGGTGTGCTTGCTGGTTCTTTAGGCTTGTTTAGGACCAGAGAACCTGTATGAGAAAGATTGGAGCATTTTGATGCTTATTTATTTTTGTATGCATTTAATTTGAATTGCTAGCTAGTCTTTTGTTATTTTTCCAAATATTTTATTTTCTAGCTTCCAGGTTTTGCATGTGAGTCCAGTGGTTCAGTATGGATGTCACGGTGCTTAAGAAACCCTTCTTAAAATTTTTAGTGAGTTATTGCTTAATAAAAAGCTTTAAAGGTCCTTTAAAGATTAAAGATTAGTTAAATAAGGAAATTGCTTTTTAATTCCTTTCCTTTTGGGGAAGTGTTACCTAACCAAATTAAAAGCTAAGAGCACATCCTTGCTAATAAGGAATTATTTTGTAAATGAATATCTTTGTACACACCCTTACTAGTGAGAGGAAAAAGGAATAAACCTTCACATGAAATATCATGTGTAAAGGGAACATTAATTCAAGTGTAATAAAAGAACGAAACACATAACAATGATAACCTTCATAAAAGAGATTTAATATTTAATTATTTGTTAAGGTGAATATGACCAACAAGAGTCAGATAAGATAAACAAACTATCACATCACCTGAACCCTGCATTGCATTTCGTGTAGATCTTCCTGACGGTGACTACTCACTCGTCCCGGAATCCGAGGAAGGAGGAGCAGAAGCTTCGCTGCAGTACGTGGAAGTACTCGATGACACCGAGGGTGCTCAGGCTAACTTAGCTGACGAAGGCAAGCCCCGGTGCATCTAACCTAGTTTTCAAATTTAATATTCAATTATCTATGTATGCTTGTGCATTTAAGTTCAGGAGTTGTATGGAACCTTAGATGCATGATCCCTAGGTACCTTTGTCCTTACTAGTATGATAGGTAGATAGCTGCTAAGCTATAGGACCATTACAAGTCGGGTGATGACATCACTCGCGAGAATAGGTTCCTAGTTAGGAATCATAAGATCCCCTTAAATGGATTGCTCATGTGGTAAGAGCATGGGATTTGGGCTCCGGTCCAATGGCTATTGTGGGTTAAGTGTTTGAACATACTAAGCACTTGTCGAGAATGGGACCGGTAAGCCTAGTACCTTAATGAGACGGCTAGGGATTTAACTGTCATTACTCTTGGGGTTTGTCTCACGGCTAGCTACCGGTGGTGTATGGTGAGTCCGGGTGCTTCGCGGGGTATTCCGAATAGCCTGCACCAAAGACTGTGGCCCTTTATCCCGACCCGAGGATTTTTGGGAACCGTTTCGTGGTTGTCCTCGCGAGGGGCATCCCACCTTGTGTTTAGGTCTACCTTGCAAGGTTTGAATCAATCGAGGCCTCTGACCGTTATCTGAGACTACTTACTCCACTAGCCATGAGATCCCTAATGATGGAAGTTGATGAACACTATGCTTGATTAATTGTATTATTCAACTTTGACTGTATTAGATGGCTAATGTAGTAAAGATTAAACCCACTAGAACTTGTGCTAAAATCTTGAAAGTAAGGACACACTCTTTGTTACTTTTCAGCAAAAGAAAACTCAGTGGCCAAAAGCCTTTCATGTCTAGAGTTGGTGAAGTAGTTATCACCAACGGGTAAGTCTTACTGAGTATTAGTATACTCAGCCTTGCTATAATATGTTGATCCAGGTAATGCTTTCGGTGATGTGTGGCCCGAAAAGATCCCGCCCGGCTGGGAGCTGGAGTGGGTGGAGGATGACAACTGAGAGCATCATGGATGGCCTCCCGTGGTGTTTCCGCTTCCCGTTAGTTTAATTCCGCTGTTTCGAAAACTCTGAACTACGTCATGGTGACAAAAACTTCGGTTTGTAATAATTAAACCCTTCGGGGTACAGATTTGGATGTTAATAATGTTGTATCTCTGAACTCGCCTTCAAGTGAGTTTTAATGCATATACGTCGATCCTTGTTGCTGGGATTTACCGGGCGTTAACACGGCGATTAACGACAGGATTATACTTTATTATCACTTAATGACCAAAGTGGATTGGTTTAGACGATAATACGGTATTTTACTCGGCGGGTTGTCACATTCCCCCGGCGGGCGCTTGCCCTGCCCATGCTCGCGCCGCCACCGGCGAGCCGCCGCCGGTCCTCCCCGCGCCCCGCACCTACTCCGGTGGCGGCCGGTCTCCTTCTCTCGATCCCGCGCCCCCATCCTCCTCTCGCCTCTCCTCTCCGCCTCGGGGACGACGATGGAATGGCGACGCGCGCCGGCCGCCGGTCCCTCCCTCTCAGTCGTACGGGCTCCCGGAGCCGACCGCAAGCAAGCTGCGAGGCCGCCCTGCGCCTGCTCCCTCCGCTGGAGAGGTGCGAGGCCGCGGCGACGTCTTGATCTGGGACGGAAGAGCAGGGAACTCCCATGACGACACCTCCTCTTACTCCCCACGTCGCCGGCCCCTCGATCTAGGGTGGAGGAGCAGGGGATCCTTGGGATGTCGTGGTCCCCCTACTCATTAGAGGATAACATTCGCGAGGGGCTGCCGTTTCCCCAGCTCCCGGTGGGCATCGGCAGGGCCGGCGCCGTGGCGAGGGCGCGGACGGCGGCGGCTACGTCGCTGCCGGCGGTGGATGGGGAGCTAAACCATAGGGTGCCGCCGGCCCGGATCTCACCCACCCTGACTCAGTATGCCCGTGAGATGGGTCCTTATGTTTTTTCAATTCTCTCCGTTGTAGGTTGTGGCAGGACAGCAGACCGAGCGATCTTGTCTGGTCTCCTCGAGAAGAACTCCTGCAACGTACGGATCTCTCCTCACCTCCGTTCCTCTCTCCCGAAGGTGTTGTCTATGGAGGACAAGCTGAGGAACCTTGGTGCCACCGTGCCGGTGAGGTCTCACCTCTCAGCTCTTCTGGTGGGAATTTCAGATTTGGTTTTGTGAATTCGCACTTTGCTGACTCCAAGTGAGTGTTTTGGTGGTAGGAAGATTGGGAGGAAGATTGTTGAGGTGGATATGGACCTGACCAAGGCGAAGAGAGAGGAAGATGGATGAGGCATGATGGCGACGGATCAGGGACTCCACTGTGCCAGATCCTGCTTCTCGGTGGTGTGCTCTCCAGCCTTGGAGGAGGTGCAATGGCAACTGTCCTCGACACGGATGCTTTCATCCCTCTCCATCCCTGGTGAGTTGCATCCTTCCATTATCTAGCATGTATGCCTCAAAAGCTTCCTAATTTTCTCTTCAGTTTAATATGTAGCGCGTGATGACTGATCAAACTCAACTTTAATCAACTCTACATAATTTACTTTTAACTCTGGGTATGACATGATTGATACATTTTGGTTGTGCTCCACAAAATATTCAGTAGTCCTGAATAATAATGCTTGTGCTTGACAAGATGTTCAATAATGATGAATGATATGCCTACTCTGAATATCCCTAGATGAATTATGGTATGGCACTAGAACCTGACATAATTATGTTTGCAGAAGAGTGGATCTTGATGAACTTGTATTATGGAAACCATCAGAGCAAAAGACTTTCAAACTTTCATTGGTTTGTATAGTTTTATATATTTTATTCTTTATGTAGAAGCATATTGTTCTTCAATGCATGTACTTTACAATGGTTAGAAAATTGTAAATATGATTTGCCCTTTCCAAGCAGTTGGTTAGCTCAGAAATTCTAAATATGATGTGCCCTTTCCAAGTAGCTGGTTAGCTCAGAAATTGTAAATATGATGTGCCCTTTCCAAGCAGCTGCTTAACTCATATCAAAGGGTTATTGGAACATTTTAGTGTCCATGTTTTATATGACAACATGTTTCCTCTTGATTTGGCTGGTGTCTGAACACATATCGAAGAGTAATATTAACAACCTAGCTTAAAACATAATTTATAGATGTGAAGCTACATTCTAAACTCTTTCCATAATTTTGTCGGTTTAAATTTCTTCGATTAGGATAGCCAATTTCCCAATTAGAATACATTTTCAGGCTGTACTTCCTAAAGAAGCAATAAGCAATTTAGAAGTAGGAGATTAGGATGTTTGGTTAGGCAGCTTTCCCTCAAATCATTATGAATGAAAGTAGAAGAAATTTGCTTGGAAGCATTAAGTGTGTTTTCATCCACATGATGGAGAATTATTTTTCATTGAAGGTGTTATTTGAAAATACAATGCTCGTTAATGTATACTTCTTGCCTGTCATTAACAGTTTTCACATTTTTCACTATTTATGCAGAGATCATTTTTTACAAAAATACCATAATTGTTAGTGTTTGCATAAATTAGAATGCCCATTAAGGTACATATATTTCTTGCTTGCCACGAAGTGTTTTTGAGCTTTGCATTCTTGTTTATGTAGAGCTGAAAAGTCATTACACCGGGCCTGTCTCCAAGGTATCTGGCCTCCTGCCTACTTATTTGAGAGCATTGTACGCCTTGTCTTGCAATTTTGATATGATAGCATGTGTCTGTAACCATTGATTCATGTATTATTCATGATCAAAAGTTTGTTAATGTGTATTAAGTAGCCGAACTTTTGATTGGTCCAATTTATTTTTTCCCTCATCGCCTATCTAATCTACCAGTTGCCTATCTAATCTACATTTACAAGCGTTTGCAATTCTCATTTCCTATCTGTAACCAGTAGTCCTTCCTTTGATCAGTGCAATTCTCTGTTTTGGTTTAATAGCATTGCAATTCTCATTTCTCGTGGTTGATTGTGTCCTTGATTTCAGAGTAGCTGACAAGGAGTCCTACTTGATGAATTAGGCAAACAAGGATATAAATTCATAGACTTTTGATTGATGTGCTGCTGCGCTATTTCAATTGAAATGGTTAAATGTAACTATCTATTTATGCAATTTTTCTATGGATGTTAATTCCACACTGCTTGGCTGTTAATGTACTGCTTCTAAATAGAAATAAGCAGAGTACTGTATTTGATTAAGATGCTGCCCAAGTATTTGCGACAGGAGATGCGGCAGCACCGATGGTGGATACGCGCGGTGCGGCGGCATGGAGGACACACGAGCCGGTGGCCTATCACCAGGAGGAGATGCACGGCGACGACTCCACCCTCGGGTAAATAAGACCCGCTGCCGATTCATGTTTACCTCAGTGGTACATCATCTACTTTCCATGCATTGCCATCTTCTCACTTGTGAGGGTAGTCATGCATAAATGTAAATAGAAGTTCTTGTTTTTCTTTGTGTAGATTCAGATCAATTTTTACATAGAAGTTAACAGCAGCCTTACCTTGCTTCTCGGTCAGGTACTCAGGTTTTGATTCAGCAATGCTGTTGCATAGGACCATGGAGCTCTTCTTGACACAAATGCAGGTTAGTCATGTTATCGAACTGAACCAAAATTATAATCCATGTTTGTAGGAGCTAATTAATTGATGGTGTTTGTACTTGCAGGTCGATGACTTCAGGCAAGTGTCTGTTAAGCATATGGCTACATACAGGTGCTCAACCAAGTACATAACTAATGTGTAAGATCAGGGAATTTTTAACAAAGGGATCCTTTAGAATTTTGGAGATATATTTAACGTGCTACTCCTGCTATTGCTATTGTAGGGAACAAGGTAGCTGGGTGCTCGTTCTGCTCCTGGTGCTCGCCAGCGGGAAGAGTGAAGAGCTATTGGATCGGGGAATGATGGAAAATAAAGTTAATCTCAAGGTTCTTTCTGTAGCTCAATTTAACAATAGACAATGTTTTAGAAAATCAATATCAAGCTTTTCTTGTAAATTTCTTTGCTTTGTCGAGTTTTATAACTTGTTCATGATATTCCTTTGAAGTTTTCTAGGTTTTTTGGACAGGTTTTATAGGCTATATTTAGTTGTCGCTCTTATCAACAATAATGAATTCTCATCCTTTATTTCTCTAGGGAGATAAAAAAATCACTGGGAGTTGCTTGGCTGAAGGTAGGTGAGAAAAGCTTTAATTGGGTCTATTGTCAATAGGTCGAATAAATCATATGCCACAATCATAAAGTTAAGGTGAAATCTCTATTAATTCCTTTTCATTTGTTTTTCTTATCTGTCATTATCGGGGAGATAGATTAGGTTGGTGCTTATCATGCCAATAATTTTTTTATTAAATCTTAGATAATGAAATGCTCTGTTATCATAAAAGTGCTATTTATAATATTGATTAACTTTGGGGTTTATCATATTCTAATTGGTGAAAATTGGATATTTACTATTTTGTAATTTCAGTTACTAAATTACACAAGAAGGCTAATAATGGCACTAGATGGCAAATGGGATGTAGTACCAATGATGTATTTCTGGCAGCTGCAGCTTGTGTCTAAGGTAAATTGTCATGATGCATTTTGTGAAACCTATCCTGGCCTAATTTGACACTATGTTGTGATGCTCCATGAAAATATTTCAAAATAATTTTTTTAGGCGGACAACAGGGATCCTCTGGTTTGATATTTGGAAACCATAGATAGAATCTGGAACACCTATATATTTTATAAGGCATTAAATTCACGAGGACACAATTGTTCAATTCATAAGATGCAATTGTTCAGCCTCTAAAATATTTCATAATTTTATCACATATGCCCGTAAAAGTTAGAGGATCTGGCTCTAAAGTTCTGCTCTTGTGTGCACCACAAACTCATGTCCCTTTTTTTGTTCCTACAGATTCCAAACCAGTCCTCTGACTACCATTGTTTCAGGTCCTATTGATTTTCCTGAAGGGGGTGCAGTTCAGGTTAGCAAGATCAAAACTCTTATCTGATGATGATTTCATTTGGGTAATGGAGAGGCTCAGTTTATTTCCCAACCAATGATCATTTCCTTTTGATTTATTATCCATATTCAGATCATGTACATGCATGCCTTATATTAGTGAGCCTGAGATTGTATCCATTTTACATTTAGAAATGGTTCATATCTTGTATACTTGGTATAAGTCTTTGTACTATAACTTAATAGGCCATAGATATCAGCCATAACCTGTATCACATAGCTCTTGGATTTGTATTTAAGAAAAAAAGAGTTTTTTAATCAGAACTATATCTAAAGTCTAAACTGGTAGTATTTTCCACCTTTACTAATTAGAGGTCCCAGATTGCCCTCTCGTCTTGCCCTTTGATTTGATGCTTCCCAGATTGCCCTCTCATCTCGCCCTTTGATTTGATGCAGAACTGTACTGTGAACATAGTAATTCTATTTATCTTTATTTTATTTGGATTTATCGGATTTCAACAATACTTATTTTATAACAAGAGTGTCAAATGGTGAGATCTGGACAGCCCACGGGGGTGCTATTCCCAGTGGTTTAGTTGTTCGGCAGGGAGATTGGGAGCTAAGAACGCGATGGTTATGCTAGTGTGGCACATAGAAATTACGACAAGACACAAGGACAAAGCGATTTTATACTGGTTCGGGCCTCCTGAGAGAAAAACCCTATGTCCAGTTCTTCGGTTTGTATTGCTTCGATCTCAGGTGGAGGTGGTCTGCGGGTTACAAGTGTTGGCCTGTTGGTTGTTGGTTGTCCCTGGGGAGGACACCCTTGCCCGCCTTATATTGGGCGACGGACAAGGTCAGTGGACCGGAGTCCAAATCGGTTACAATAGGGAAACCTAAGTCTAGTTGATTACAACTCTTGCCATATCATGTCGATCTGCTTTGGTCGAAATCTACCGAGGTCTTGTCTTGTACACCAAGCCTTGAGGTCGTAGCGGATCGGGTTGTTTGGGGAATCTTCTGGAAGGTCTTCAAGAGGTCGCGTGGGCTGCCAGCTAGGTCGGCTGGGCCCACTGACAGGTCGGCGAGTCTTCTTGTAGGCTGGACCCACTTGTCGGGGACGGTCGTGAGCCTGGTCAGTGGGGACCCAGGGGTACCCATGTCTCACAAGCCCCCAAGCGAGGTGTAGGCGCAGCGACCTTAGAAGGTCATGATGAAGTCGTAGAGCTATCGACAGGTCGAATAGCATGCACGTCGGTCTGAAAAAGAACAAATCAGCTTAGCAGCCGACCTGTTTTGTAGCCTTGCCGAACGAAGAGAGGTCGAGTAACGATCTATAGGAAGCTGACTTCCAATAGATCGAAACGACGATGAAAAAATTCACAGGGCATCGAAGATGCACTCATAGAGTAGTATCTGAGTATCATGGCGGGCAGGATGGTCAGTATGATGATCCAAAAAAGAAAGAAGAGAAAAAAGTAGGTCGAGTAACGACATGATGAGAAACGGGTTTCCCAACAAGTCGGTACGACGAGGAAAACAAGATGGCGTCAAAGACGCACTCGTAGAGTAGTCCCCGAGCATTGAAGCAGACAACATGGTTGGTTTGATGCTCCAAAAAGAGAAGAAAATTGTGTCGTGGTCTTGATCGAACGAAGTGTAGAGACACCAAGATCTCCTAGCATAGCTGCAAGGAGTCTGGCAGGGCCGACCTCAAGGAGGCCTTGTAGGCGTGCCGACCTCAAAGAGGCCTCAAATCAACAATGTCCAGTATCCGAGGATGCCCAGCAAGGTCTTGAAATATGTGTTGCATGAAGAAGTCGTTCATGATGTCGCAGCGGAAGTTGCGATGTCTAGGTTTGGTCGACGATGAAGTCAAAAAATCTATTGAACGTGTGGAGTGTAAAGACATCCAGATATCTTGCATAGCTGCAAAGAGTCTAGCAGAGCCACTCGAGGCATGCCGACCTCAAGAAGGTCTCAAGAGCATAACGCCCAAGCACCTAGAAGTACTTCGCAGGGCCATCAGGCGCGCACTGTCGGTGTTTAAACCTCTCGACCTCCATGGGAGGTACCCGCAGCAAGGTAGAAGGTGGGGATCGCCATGATCTGGAACCCGAAGGTGCGCGCGAGGACACAAGACACAAGATTTATACAGGTTCGGGTAGCCAGAGTAGCTACCCTACGTCCTGTTTGGAGTAGTATTGCGCCCTGCGCTTGGTGTTGTCCCCGAAGGGATTGTGGATGATCGGCTAGGTACCCGACCCTCCTTTATATAGTCCAGGGGGTGGGAACCTAGTCGGTTACAAGGTAGGAGTCCTAGTAGGATTACATGGCATGAGTCCTAGTAGAAGTACAGGGGAATTCTAGTAGGAGTCCGTCTTCTACTCTTCTTCCTTCCTTGCATGAGTACCCGGGGTGTATGCCCGACAAGCCCCCGAGCACGTTGGAGTCGAGAGTAGTAGTTCGAGTAGTCTTGAAGCCTCTTCGAGTAGTTCTTGAGCGTCCTCGAGTACTGCTTGGAGAAGTCTTCAATAGTACTTGAACTGCCGCGAGGCTGGAAGGTGGTCCAGCTCATTTGTCTTGAAGTCGAGATTTATATGGAAGTGCGATTGCAAAATCGCACCCCATATGGAGTAGCCCCCGAGCCTTAGATTGAGTTGTAGACTCTGGCTGAGGGTCAATCTTGATTCTTCTTCCGTCTTGAAAAAATCAACTGATTGGTGTAGCTTAGTAGCCCCCGAGACTTGGAAAGATTGAAGAATCAATCCAAGGGTCTTCAGTGTTTGCGAAAGTCATCATCTGAGCACTCTTGTAGCGTTTAGCCCCCGAGCTTATCACCAGGTGAGCCGTAGGAGCCACGTCGAGTAGTTGTTGGTGCTAAGCCCCCGAGCTAGAGAGCTAGCGGAGACTACTCGAGTTGTCATCGAGTGGTAATTTGGTGCGTAGCCCCCGAGTTTGGGAACTAGCCGCGCCGGTGGAGGTACGCGGAGTGTACCGGACGTCGTCGCCGAAGCTTGACCCGGAAGTAGAGATGCGTACATTATGTAGCATTTTTGTAGAAATCGAATCTACAAATGACAAATACAAATATGAATATAGATGTAAATGTCATGTGTCATGCTCTTGTTGTGGTCGTTAGGCGTCGAGTAGTTAGCCTGATGCGGTTTAGCGCCCAGTCTCTGTGGTCGCTGTTTAGCCATAGCCGCTGGGGCGTGAAGGCATGACAGGAGAGCTGGTTTAAGCGCCCGGTCTCTGAGGAGCCTGTTTAGCCGTAGTCGCTGGGGACGTGGAGGCATGACAGGAGAGCCGAGGCTTTGCGCGGATCAAGGCGTGTGCTACTGTAGCGAGACCATTAAGAGGTAGACGAAAGTAGTCGACATGGCGACAAGAGAGAGCGCGATTGCTCGTTGTTCCGCATGGCGGAGAGCAGGATTGCGCAGTGCCTCCTCAGGGTGTAGCCGTTGTGCGCCTCCAGCACTCAGTACACAAAACGTCGTGGCAAGAGCCTCCTAATTTGGTGTACCAAGCCTGTGACAGTCAGTCAACATCCCCTAGGAATAATTGGCACGGTGTAGCTCTGCTGGCAAGTAGCCGTTGAGAGGTGTACACGGAGTAGTCTTCAGCATTGGTTCCTGTATGCGGGAAACAAGCTGAAGAAGAAATTATTGAAATAAGTGACTTAGCTTGATTCGCGGACGAGAGTCGACAAAGCCGTGGCGGTCGGTGATGGAGCCGCGACGGTTGTTGCTGGATCCGACTAGTCGGAGGTGGATCCGACTAGTTGTTGATGTCGCAGGAGCCGTCCTCGACTAGTTTTCTAGTTGAAACCAGTCGAGATGAGTAGTCGAAGTAGTCGTACGCCCATAAAACGACGTCGTGGCGGCGTACGGCGTAGTCGATGTAGAGCCGCTACGGCCGGGAGACGAGTACTCGCGTGGCCGGCAAGGTTGATATAGAGCTCGTGTGGTCGGATGACAAGTAGTTGATGTTGCTGAGTCGTTGATGCCGTTCACAAGTAGCTGAGGTAGGTGTACTCACGTACGTCTTGCATGTGCATGAAGCAAGATGCTTCCCGAGTAGTCTCGTATGCATGCAGTAATTCCAACATGTGAATATTCAACCGCACATGCACATGCAGGGGCAGCAGCGGTCTTAATGCTTGAATGCGTTGATTGGAGAGCCTTCGGCAACCACCTTGTTTGCGTGTAGTGGTAGAACAGGTACGTCGGAGCCTGATGCTCTGCTTGTTGATCTTCACGTTCGTGCATCACCGGATCCGTTTTGTCCTAGTGCGCATGCATGCGACGCCGCTGAGAAGTCCGGAAGGCTCCGAGATTTCGACGTGGAGTCGGAGAATTGATCCATTGATTTTTTAAGTAATCCTCATTAGCTCTCGCACTTTACTCGGCGGATTCTCTGGCGCGCGGACTCGAGAGTGGAGACAGAATAGATTCTGCATGTCGCTCCAGCAGATTGATTTGTTGACGAGGTCCTTCGAATTCGTCGGTGATCATGACGATGGCCACACGGTGGGCGCCAGCTGTTGGTGTTTAAGCCTCTCGACCTCCATGGGAGGTACCCGCAGCAAGGTAGAAGGTGGAGATCGCTATGATCTGGAACCCGAAGGTGCGCGCGAGGACACAAGACACAAGATTTATACGGTTTGGGTAGCCAGAGTAGCTACCCTACGTCCTGTTTGGAGTAGTACTGCGCCCTGCGCTTGGTGTTGTCCCCGGAGGGATTGTGGATGATCGGGTAGGTACCCGACCCTCCTTTATATAGTCCAGGGGGTGGGAACCTAGTCGGTTACAAGGTAGGAGTCCTAGTAGGATTACATGGCACGAGTCCTAGTAGGAGTACAAGAGAATTCTAGTAGGAGTCCGTCTTCTACTCTTCTTCCTTCCTTGCATGAGTACCCAGGGTGTATGCCCGACACGCACCCCACAGGGAGGCCTTCATTCCCGACGTAAAATCCTGGGGAGGTCTTCTGAGCTGGCGAAGGCGACGATGGAGCAGGAGGAAGGTCTAGCGACCTGGCAAACATGACGACAGAGCCGGAGGGAGGTCTAGCGACCTGACGAACATGACGACGTAGCCGGAGGAAGGTCTAGCGACCTGATGAAAATGACGCCGAAGCTGCAGGGATGTCTAGCGACCTGACGATGATGAAAACACCGAGAGGTCTAACGATCTAAAGCCGGTGAGGACGGAGCCGCAGGGAGGTCTGCCGACCTCGATCCAATGACGACGGAGCTGGAGGAAGGTTGCTGACGACCTGACCAGAGCGATGACGGATCCGTAAGGAGGTCTAGCGACCTAACGAAGGAGATGATGGAGCCAGAGGAAGGTCACTGACGACCTGATGAGGACGACAACGGAGCCAGGGGGAGGTCTAGCGACCTGATGAAGACGTCGGTAGAGCTGGTCCTGTAAAATAAAATAAACACCAGGTCGGTGTATCAATCTGTCGAATAAAAACATAGCCTGCGCTAGGTATGCCGAAGTTGAATAATGTAATGCTAGCCGGAGCTGAACATTCTTGTGCTATATTTCATTTTTTGAAGAAAGCATTCCACTTATCGTGCCAAACACGCATTATGCGGACTCGAAAGCTCTGAAGCTGCAAAGTGTTTCACCCCTCTACAATGCTCAGCAGGGAGACTTAGATGTAGCCGACGCACAGGGAGGGGCCTAGGACTCAGATTTTGCAACCACACAACATCATCGAATACTCATAACGAGAGTCAAGCTGTTAAAGGAAGAACACACATAGAAGAAGTAGGACCCCACAGGTCTGGCGACCCTTAGATTGGCAAGGCCAAGCCCCCGAGCATGTCGAGGGGGAGGGGAACATAGCACAAGATAAAAAATTTGAACCCTCAGGTTTGGCGACCTACATGTTGGCAAGGCCAAGCCCCCGAGCAAGTCGAGGGGGAGGGATCAGAAGAGGAGACGAAAGCATGTTGAGCAGGTCTTTGATTTTTGATTATTACATGCGGCGCCCATGCGGGTAGTCGTCTTGAACGGGGTGCCAACGGAACGGGAACAGACGGTGTCCGTCCGGGTCTTCATGTGCTCATCGGTCGACGTAGCTTGTCGTTTCTTCACCGAGAACGCGTATGACGGTGTAAGACCACCCGCACCGGACTCCGGAAACTTCCCGCGATCCGTTTCGCGTAACCATTTCTCGGGAAAACGCGTGCGGCGGGGGACGGGAAACCCCCCGCAAAATCGCGGAGCCCCCCCGAATACGCCGGATCCGGAGGGATCCCGGGCTCACGGGAAAAGCCGACGTGGCGCGGGCCCACGCGCCGATGGTTCATCCGCGTCGGGAGCCGAAGGGAGAGAGAAGAGGGGCTCGCGTCGCCGCGTGGGGTCGCGCCGTCGCCGTTGATTCGCCGGAGCTCCTCCCCGCCGCCGCCGTAGCTCGCGCCGGATCCGGCCACCACGCGGGTGTGCTCCGCCGCCGGAGCCGCGGCCGGCCGCCACCGCCGCCATGCGTGCGCCGGATCTCCGCCGCCGCCGGACCCGTAGGGAGGGAGGAGCCCGAGTTGGAGACGAGCAAGATCGAGGTTCCCGCCCCCGCTCCTCCTCCCCCGCGTGCCCGGCCCCCCCGCCGCGGCCATGCCTCGCGAGGCCTCCCGTCGGCCGCCATGCCGAAGCGTCCCCTCATCGCAGGTGACCAAATGTGACACAAATACCGGTCCCGGGAGGCCGGTAGCACATTTATTACAACAGTGGAATCCGCTCTTTTACATTACGGTTACAAAAAGGGCACGGTAGTGCCAACGCTACAATGAACAACACAAACGCTAGCGACCACACTACGATAGCAAAGGCTTCCATAGCCTCCTCGCAGTACCACACCATGGAAGCTTTAGGTAGGGCCCCGGTACACGAGCACGCGCCGGGTGTAGGGCAATGACCTACTCAACGTCCTCTCGGAATGTAATCGGGATCCTCCTCTCGTAAAATAGTTAGTAAACAAGGGTGAGCACATACGTACTCGAGCAAATCCAACCCCACCCACGGAGGGGCTTATAAACGAAATCATGCATAAGGTATAACAAGGATCGAAGTTAAGGTTCTTTTAGCAAACTTACACATGCAGGGGTTCATTTCAAAAAGGCTTTCGCAAATCATTTTTGTAACCAAAGTGACTCAACGGTTTTAAGTGAAACCACCGTGGAACTACCGGACTTCCCATCCGTCGTAGCCCGTGCATACGACCACGCACACATCACCGGAAAAAAAACTCACGCCGTAAAACATCCCATCCCAAACACTAGTTTTTGTGACCACACCGTGACTCGTCCAATACCGTGGACACGGCTATTCGAATAGGTTTGACACTCTGCAGAGGTTGTACATCTTTACCCACAAGTACGGTACCGTCACACGGACACCTCAGTGCCGGTACGGATCCTATCAAAGCCATTACCCACCTTAGCTAACACTACGAGCCACCACGGAAGCACCCAAGGGGTTATCCCACATAACCAGGGCGTACCTCACATAGAGCGTACCCCGACTCCTTGGTCTCCCGCCGCTCACCCGCACACCCGATGGCAAGTAGATTAACTAGTGGGGTTTATGCTAAGCCGTTGCCACATACAACGGTCGAGTGGTTGTACGATGATTTGGGTCGTGTGAGATGTCACGCAACCCGGTCCTTAACCGACAAGATGGACAACTCCCAACACGCTCAACCACACGGTACGAGCTCACCCATACTCCCGACACACACGTCCATCCCGTCTACCCGCCCTTTACTCATTTTCCGAACATATCCCCTTTTGTTTTTAAAGCACTCACACATTTTGAAAGCACTCACACATTTTTAAAGCACTCATTTAGGCCAAAACAAGGTTCAATCATAACAATCAAGGGTGGCTATCCTACCATGTTTTGCAGTAAAACAATATGCAACTTATAAAACGGGTATAGGGTTTATTTATAAAACTAGGACGAAAGCATGCATCAAAGGGGAAGGTTGAACTTGCCGTCTTCGTAGTCTTCGGGGAGTGCCGGCTCGGCGTTCGGGACCTCGGGCTCCCCGCTCGCGGTAGTCGGCTTCGATCTCCGGCTCGGGGTACCTTCCTCCGTCTACTCCGTCGGCTATAGCGCTCACACAAGCAAGCAAGCGCATTAGCACACATGTTTCCGACCGAGCTCGGGGAGGGGAAGTGAGCGGAGGAGGGGTATATTTATATAGGCGCGGTAGGGTTTGGCCTTAACCGAGAAGGAAGGGCGTGTATGAAAAGGGACTAGGTTTAGGGGCTATAGATATTAAGGACCTATTGGTAATTTTCCCTTAATGGGGTGGTTTAGGCATGATTGGGATTAAACCTGCGCATGAATTGTCGGGCACAAGGGATGCTTAGAGTTAATTAAGTCCGGTTAGTAATTTAGTTGTAAACAAAAGGGCCTAAACATAATACTTACGTGCGGTGAGGGTTAACTAAAATAGCCTTAGGGATCTATTTGAAAAAGGGCAGGGGGGTCTTGGTGGATTTGTTTAAAAGGTAGGGGCTAAATGAAAGGAGAAAGAGAGAGAGGTAATAGTGTCAAAGGATCCTGGGAAAAAGGGAAAGGGGCAGGGGGGTTTTGGCAAAACAGCCCCCCCTTCCTTCATCCCCTACCTCGTGTCATTCAGAGGCAGGGGGGGAAGCGGCCGCGGGGGGTCTCGGGCGGCGATGGCCGGCCGGCCTCCCGGCCACGGAGGCGGACGGCGAGAGGGGGAAAAGGAGGAGGGCGACGAGGGGGTTGATTCCACTCACTCACCTTGGGTCAAGGCGGCTCGAGGAGGCGGATCGGCGGCGGCGGCGGACCGGTGGTGTTGGCCTACGGTGGTGGCTCGGTGTGGTTGTGCAGCGAGGCAATGGAGGGTTGCGGTGGCTTGGTGGTGCGGCGAGGACGGGGCGGGGCTATTTATAGCCGGAGCAAGGTCGGTTCGGGGGAGATTTTTGTGCACACCGGCGCTCCGGCGAGGTCGGCTCCGGCGAGCTCGAGTAGCCTCGCGAGGCGGCGACCGGTGGCGGGTCAACTCGTAGCGGCGAGGAGGCGCGGTGCCGTGGACAAGACCGGTCGTGCGGGCGGCGAGGGCGGCCTTGGGGCGGATGGAGGTGACCGGCGGCGTGGCACCGACGGCGAGGGACGCGTCGCGTCGTCCCCGCGCGTGGCGCGGTGGCGTGCCGGGGAGGGGGCTCCCCGCCGGCCGGGAGGCGTGCGGAGGAGGGGCCGCGCGCGGCGCGCGGGCCCCTAGGTCAACGGCGCCGGGGCGCCGGTCGGGGGCCGCCGTCCCGGCCGCGCGGGAGGAAGAAGGAGGGAGGGAGAAGAAAGAAAGGGAAAAAGAAAAGAGGGAAAAAGGAAAAAGGAGAAAGGAAAGAAAAGGAAAGAAAAATGGGAAAAGAGGGGAAAAGAATTTGAGAAAAGTTTTAGAAGATTAGAGAAAGTTGTTAGGAAAATAGGGGAAGGGTTTTGTGAGGTTTTTCCAATTTCTCGGGCGTCGGCGTGATTTTCGGGCCGGCGGTGACGGCGAGGCGGACCGGCCGGCGGGACCGCGGCGGCGCGCGGGGTTCCCGGCCGGTGGCCGACCGCGGCGTTGGGAAGGTGCGCGGGGCGTGACCGAGGTGCGGTGCGGCGGGATTCGCGGCACGCGTGCGGGGGAGAGAGAGAGAAAACAATGGGCCGTGGTTTGAATGGTGATTGAGCTCGGCGGATCGGTTTTTGAAATTACGCATGATTTAGTAGGTGATTTATTTAGAGCTAAAAACGCGGCGTTACAAACCTACCCCACTTAAAATGAATCTCGTCCTCGAGATTCTGCTAAGTCTCGAATAGGTGGGGAAATTCCTTCCTTAGTGCATCCTCTCGTTCCCACGTAGCTTCTTCCACCCCGTGTCTACTCCATTGGACTCTGCACACCCGTACTTCGGTCGTCCTTGTCCGCTTGACCACGGTGTCTAAGATCTTGACGGGCACCTCCCGGTACCTAAGGTCCGGGCCGTAGATCGATGGTCTCCACCGGTACTCGCTTTTCTTCCCGTAACCTTCAAACATCGGCGTAGCCGAGAAATGTGGAATACCGGGTGTATGTCCGACATTTCCTCGGGTAGCTCCAATCGATATGCTACGGCTCCGACTTTCTTGATCACTTTATACGGGCCGATGTACCGAGGGGCCAACTTCTCGTGCACTTGAAATCTTCGAGTCCCTCGGATGGGTGAAACCTTGAGGTAGACGAAGTCTCCCGGGTTGAAGCTCGCTTCACGCCTTTTCTTGTCCGCGTAGCTCTTTTGTCGGGACCGAGCGGCTTTCAACTTTTCTCGGATATCGCCTACTCGCTCCTCGGCTTCCTTTATAAGCGCGGGCCCAACCAGGGCACGCTCTCCTACTTCTGACCACATCAGGGGTGTCCTGCATTTTCTCCCGTATAGAGCTTCGAATGGCGACATTCCCGGACTTGCTTGGTAGCCGTTGTTGTAGGAAAATTCCGCATACGGCGTGCTCGCTCCCAATCTTTGCCGTAGGTGAGGACGCAGGCTCTCAACATATCTTCCAAAATTTGATTCACCCTTTCGGTCTGCCCGTCTGTCTGTGGGTGGTATGCTGAGCTGAAGTCTAGCTTGGTGCCCATGGCTTTGTGCAGGCTTTTCCAGAACCTAGAGGTGAACTGGGTCCCTCTGTCGGAGACTATTCTGCTGGGCACTCCATGCAGCTTCACTATATTTTCTATGTAGAGTTTCGCCAATTTCTCTCCACCATAAGTGGTCCGCACGGGTAGAAAGTGAGCGACTTTAGTGAGTCGATCCACGATCACCCATATGGAGTCATGTCCTTTCTGAGTCCTTGGCAACCCTACTATGAAATCCATACCTATCTCATCCCATTTCCACACCGGGATTGGTAAAGGTTGCAACGATCTGCCGCAGCTTCGATGTTCGGCTTTGATCCTCTGACAAGTGTCGCAGTGGGCAACGAACCGTGCAATGTCTCGCCTTCATTCCGTTCCACCAATACTTCGTTTTAAGTCCATGTACATCTTGGTGGATCCCGGTGAATGGAATATCTTGAGTTGTGTGCCTCATCCATGATGGTCCGTCGGAAATCTCCACCTTCGGGCACGCATATCCTCGTTCTTGTACCACGGGTGCCTTGGTCATCTACCCCGAAGTCGTGGGCCTTGTTCTCTCCGGTGTGCTTGCGGATCCTCATCGGATCTTCGTCGGCTTCTTGGGCCTTCCGGATCTTCTCTTCTAGGGTAGGCCGAACACTCGACCGGCGGACGTAGCCTTGGGGAACGATGTGTACGTTGAGTCGGGCCATCTCCTCTTGCAACTGGGCACTCTTGGGTGCCGCCTTCTCATAGGTCTTCCGGCTCAGGGCATCCGCTACTACATTGGCCTTTCCCGGGTGGTAGTGAATCTCTAGGTTATAGTCCTTGACTAGCTCTAGCCATCTTCTCTGCCTTAGGTTCAAATCGGGCTGGGTGAAGATATACTTTAGACTCTTGTGGTCTGTGTAGATTTCACACTTGTTCCCGATCAAGTAATGTCTCCATATCTTCGGGGCATGCACTACGGCCGCAAACTCCGGATCATGGGTGGGATAGTTCTCGCTCATGGGGTTTGAGCCGACGGGAGGCGTATGCCACTACCTTCCCATCTTGCATGAGAACACATCCCAACCCTTGTCGGGAGGCGTCGCAATACACGACAAAGTCGGGCTGGGTGAAGATATACTTTAGACTCTTGTGGTCAGTGTAGATTTCACACTTGTTCCCGATCAAGTAATGTCTCCATATCTTCAGGGCATGCACTACGGCTGCAAACTCCAGATCATGGGTGGGATAGTTCTGCTCATGGGGTTTGAGCTGACGGGAGGCGTATGCCACTACCTTCCCATCTTGCATGAGAACACATCCCAACCCTTGTCGGGAGGCGTCGCAATACACGACAAAGTCCCGTTGAATATCTGGCAGGGTCAGCACTGGGGCTGTGGTCAACCTCTTCTTCAACTCTTGGAAACTTCTTTCACAGGCCTCGGTCCAGATAAACTTCTTCTCTTTCTTGAGCAGCTCTTGTCATGGGCCGGGCGATCTTGGAGAATCCCTCGATAAACCTCCGGTAGTACCCGGCTAAACCTAGGAAACTCCCCGATCTCACTCACGTTGGTTGGTTGCTTGCCCGCTTGGAGACTCGTCTCAACCTTCCCGGGGTCTACGACTACTCCTTCGCAAATCAATATGTGCCCAAGGAAGGATATTTTCTCTAGCCAAAATTCACACTTGCTGAACTTGGCGTATAGCTTGTGTGCCCTCAATTTTCCCAGCACTACTCGAAGATGTTGTTCATGCTCCTCCATGCTCTTGGAATAAACAAGTATGTCGTCAATGAAGACTACGACAAACTTGTCCAGTTCTTCCATGAACACCTTATTCATGAGGTTCATGAAGTATGCCGGTGCATTGGTTAGTCCAAAGGACATCACCGTGAACTCATATTGCCCGTAGCGAGTGACAAAGGCAGTCTTGGGGATGTCACTTTCCCTGATCTTGAGTTGGTGATACCCTGATCTTAGATCCACCTTCGAGAAATACTTGGCTCCCTTTAGTTGGTCAAACAGGTCATCTATTCTGGGAAGAGGGTACTTGTTCTTAATAGTGACCTCGTTCAGCGAGCGATAGTCCACACACATCCTCATGCTCTTATCCTTCTTCTCCACGAAAAGCACTGGGGCTCCCCATGGTGATGAGCTTGGTCTGATGAACCCACTTCGCTGGGAGCTCGCTAGCCGCTTCTTCAATTCTGCCAACTCAGGGGCTGCCATCCTATAGGGTCTCTTGGCTATGGGAGAGGTTCCGGGGATAAGGTCGATTACGAACTCTATGTCCCCGTCGGGTGGCATCCCGGGGAGTTCTTCGGGGAACACATCCGGGTATTCTCGTACTACTCGGGACATCTTCTATGGACTCGGCTTCTATGTTGAAAACCATTATATCCGCCCGTGTCCCCGGGTGTGACAGTCACTTGTATCCCGTCCGGGTTGGTCGGGTGCACTACTTTATCGGTGCGGCTTATGAGGCCATGGTGTTGGCTTAACCGGTCCATACCAAGGATCACATCTATCCCCTTGGATTTCGGTACTACCGAGTCGCTAGGAACTCTACCCCACTTAAAATAATCTTTACCGGGGGCATCCCGGTTGACAATTAATGTCACCTCCGGTGTTCGAGTTATTAGGGGTGCTTTGAGTAGTACTGTGGGTATGCTATGCTTTTCCACAAAGCTTGAGGATATAAATGAGTGCGATGCTCCCGAATCGAATAGTATGGTAGCCAAAACTGAGCTGACCAGGAACTCACCGAGTACCACTCCTTGCGCTTCTTGTGCCTCCTGCGCATTGATGTGATTCACCCGAGCGCGTCCATACGACTGCTGGGGCTGCCTCATCTGCTGGTTGTTGGTGTTGTTGCCGAAGCTGTTGTTGCCGCGCACCGGCATGCGGTTGGCTCCCGACGCCGGTGGCCTTGGCCCGTTCACCGAGTTGGAGTAGGTGGTGGTGGGCGGCTTTTTAGCATAGGGGCGGTTGGCGATGAAGTGCCGGTTTCCGGCGGCTTGAAACACACTCGGGAGTCGTTGTTGTTGTTGTTGGTAGTGATCCGGGCGGTGTTGTTCCGTGGGGGCTTCATGGTATTCTGGTTGTAGGAGGGCTTGAACCGGGCTCGGGGGCTTGTGAGCTCGTGGCTTGGGATTGGGTTCTCGTATCGCATAGGAGCTTGGAACCCGGACATGGGGTGTCCAAAGTTTCTCGGCCTCCGGGACCGCTCTTGTTCGCTTGGCCTTGTGCTCCATGAACTTGCGCTTGTTCTCCTTCTTTTCTTCGGCCTTCGCTCTTTCCGTGAGGATTGCCATGTTCATAAGGGTGTAAAAATCCGGGTAAATGCGAGGAGTCGGCGGTGTCCTCGGTTCGGAGTCAGCCCCTTCTTGAACATTTCTTGCTTTTTGGAGTCTTTATCCACCTCCTCGGGGGCATAACGTGCCAGCTCTATGAACTGGTACGTGTACTCCTCCACAGACATGTTGCCTTGGCGGAGTTCGCGGAACTCATCTGCCTTCCGCTTCAGTGTAGCCTCCGGGATGTGGTAGCGGCGGAACTCCTCCACGAATTCATCCCATGTGATGGCGGAGGGATCCTTGGGCGCGCGCGGTAATTCTCCCACCGGGCTAGGGGCGTCCCGGTGAGCCGTGGTGAGCCGCCAGGAGAACCTTGTCATGGTCCTCGCGATGGAGGGGCTCTAGTTCCCTCGGGATGGCTCTCGGCCAATCGTCGGCATCCGGAGGATTCACCGACCCGGCCGAAGGTGGGCGGCTTAGTCCCGAGGAACTCGATCGGCTTCTCATTCATGCTCATGGCACGGGGTCTTGGGCGGTTGATGGCATTGAAGATAGCCTCCATCAAGACGGCTCCGGTTGGCTAAGACTTGAGCCAAGTCAATAGGAGGGGGTGGTGGTGGCGGGACCACGTTCTCTCCTCCATCTTCATTTTGGTTAACTTCTTGTTCGGGGAGACGCTCCCTCCGATCGGCTTGCGATCCCTCGGCATCCGATCGGTGGGTCCCGACGGGCGCCCGGAAACCATCCGTAAAGAAGCGGGTTTCTAAGAGATCTAGTTTTATGTGATGTTTAAGTGGATTATAACGGATTTCTTTTGAAAAGGCAGGGTTTATTCTGCCGGTAAGCACACAACAAGCATACAGCAAACAAACAAGCACAAACAAGTTTTTATTACAAACCAACGAGGAGGATACATCCCGACTACGCGGACACACTACACGACTAAAGGCTAAGGCGCGACTTGGACCGGTACGGCTTCATTCCCTGGGTCTTGGGGCACACTACTCGCGAGGAGAGCTGTCTTCTGGGGTCGAGTGTTCTTCCAGCGGGATGAGCGACTCGTCATCGTTTCCTCCTTCGGGGTCTCCATTTTCCCGAGGCCGTGCCGCGGCTTCGGTGGTGGGCGTTGGGGTTTCGGTGGATCGTTGGTGGTGCCGGTGGGACTTCTATGGCTCCTCCCCATCCTACTAGGGGTGTTCCCGGCGGAACTTGAGGTTCTCCAATGGCCGGAACGGGCGTTCCGCCATGGGTCCATTCTTGCATGCGTTGGTCCCGGATCCTTCGAGACTTTCCCGGGCAACGGCTTCACCGCTTATGGCCGCGGCGGTCCTTGCTTCGGCTTGAGCCACTCGGACTTGGTGCATCCGCACCGTGACTTCGGCTTGCTCGGCCGGCCGATCTGTTCCCTCAAGTGTCCGGCTCCGGTCATCAAAGAGCTTGTCCGGGGAGACAAGGTAGGCGACTACGTGGTATAGCGGGTCTTCTTGGTGGCGGCGTCGCTCCAAGTTCCTCATGCGGGCTTGCCAACCGGGGTCCCGATGGCGGGAGGGAAGTACCTCATCGGTGTGGGGACGAGGTGCTCTTCGTAGATTCGGCACGGGTAGCGGAGGGCTTTTCGAGGGCCAAGGGATAGGTATCCCGGTGTCGGAACCCTATGGCGGTCACGCGCCACGGCTCGATGTTGGTGTAGCGGTTGCTTCTAGCGACGGAGAGGACCACTCTACAGCGAAGAGTGCCGAGTTGCTCGTACTCTCTGCTGTAGTACCTAGGGCGCTCAGTGATACCGAGGCGCTCCGGGGAGTGGATGAGCGGCGAGCAAAACCAGGCTCCTCCCGGCACACGCCTTGGGTCCATCCATCTTCCGCCATCTGAAAACAAAGATAGGGTTGAACAGGTTGTGGTGGGGTACAAAAGATGGATAACTTTATTTAGTAAGGAGGTTGGGGTACATCCTTCGGGGTACACTTATTATTACTAGGACTCAACTTCTAGCCTAACACACCCTAGCCTTATCCTCATGGTGATTCTTCCTCTAACCGGATACGACGCTTCTTCGGTGGAAGATCTTGCTCCGTATCTCATCCTCGGTCCGAGTTCCTTTGTCCCGGTGGGTTTCTTCGGGTTCATTCTCTTCTCGCTCGGCTCCTTCATCTCTCGCCTCTACGCTCCTTCGCGTTCATCCCATAGGGCTTTATGGGCCAACGGCGTGCGCTCTCTTTCCCCGAGGTATTCTTGCTTGGTGTTGTGTAGTTCAACTTCCGCTATGGTTGTCTTCACCCTTTCTAGTTCTATTCTCTCGTTCGCTCTTTCCGCTCTCCGTCGATCCGTCGCTCTGCTTCGAGCCGCCGGGCTTGCTCCCGATAAAGGTGGTCTAGGCCTCGAGGTATGTGGATAGGTGGGAAGCCGCCTCTTCTAAGTCTTCTTCCTCTCGTTCCAAACCTCTCATGCGAGCAATCCACGAGCGTCCTCTCCCTCCGGAGGGTGGAAAGAATCCCATTGGAGTCCTTCGGAGGTGCTTGTCTATAGACCACTCGTAGGCCGACGCGGGGCCTTCCGAGCGACCTTGGGGTAGGTGTCGGCAAAGCGAAAACCGGTGGCGTTGACGTACCATGGCTCTATGTCGGGGTAAAGCGTGCTTCTTCCCACAAAGATCGGCGGCTTACACCGAAGGGTGCCAAAGCGTTCGTACTCCCGGTAGACGAACTCGGCGGATCCCTTACTCCGACGCGCTCTAGGGCCGAGTAGCAACAAGTTAGGGAGGCCGAGCCGGACGGGGCAAATTCCTCCGTTCCACTCGGGGTTAGGCATCCGGGAACGGGCAAGAATCAAGGTAAGGATTTGGGAAAAGATGAGCTTAGCAAAGGAAAGGTTAGAGAGGGCCGGAGGAGGTCTCGTATCCTAGGGGTCATGTCCTACGGCCAACCTACGGCTACGATACCACCCGAAGCGTCCCCTCATCGGAGGTGACCAAATGTGACACAAATACCGGTCCCGGAGGGCTGGTAGCACATTTATTACAACGGTGGAATCGATCTTTTACATTACGGTTACAGAAAGGGCACGGTAGTGCCAACGCTACAATGAACAACACAAACGCTAGCGACCATACTACGATAGCAAAGGCTTCCATAGCCTCCTCAGAGTACCACACCATGGAAGCTTTAGGTAGGGCCCTGGTACACAGGCACGGTTGGGTGTAGGGCAATGACCTACTCAACGTCCTCTGGAATGTAATCGGGATCCTCCTCTGTAAAATAGTTAGTAAACAGGGGTGAGCACATACGTACTCAGCAAATCCAACCCCACCCACGGAGGGGCTTATAAGCAGAATCATGCATAAGGTGTAACAAGGATCAGGTTAAGGTTCATTTAGCAAACTTACACATGCGGGGGTTCATTTCAAAAAGGCTTTCGCAAATCATTTTTGTAACCAAAGTGACTCAACGGTTTTAAGTGAAACCACCGTGGAACTACCGGACTTCCCATCCGTCGTAGCCCGGGCACACGGCCACGCACACATCACCGGAAAAAAAAAACTCACGCCGTAAAACATCCCATCCCAAACACTAGTTTTTGTGACCACACCGTGACTCGTCCAATACCGTGGACACGGCTATTCGAATAGGTTCGACACTCTGCAGAGGTTGTACATCTTTACCCACAAGTAGGGTACCGTTACACGGACACCTCAGTGCCGGTACGGATCCTATCAAAGCCATTACCCACCTTAGCTAACACTACGAGCCACCACGGAAGCACCCAAGGGGTTATCCCACATAACCAGGGCGTACCTCACACGGAGCGTACCCCGACTCCTTGGTCTCCCGTGCGCTCACCCGCACACCGATGGCAAGTAGATTAACTAGTGGGGTTTATGCTAAGCCGTTGCCACATACAACGGTCGAGTGGTTGTACGATGATTTGGGTCGGGTGAGATGTCACGCAACCCGGTCCTTAACCGACAAGATGGACAACTCCCAACACGCTCAACCACACGGTACGAGCTCACCCATACTCCCGACACACACGTCCATCCCGTCTACCCGGTCCTTTACTCATTTTCCGAACATATCCCCTTTTGTTTTTAAAGCACTCACACATTTTGAAAGCACTCACACATTTTTAAAGCACTCATTTAGGCCAAAACAAGGTTCAATCATAACAATCAAGGGTGGCTATCCTACCATGTTTTGCGGTAAAACAATATGCAACTTATAAAACGGGTATAGGGTTTATTTATAAAACTAGGACGAGAAGCATGCATCAAAGGGGAAGGTTGAACTTGCCGTCTTCGTAGTCTTCGGGGAGTGCGGCTCGGCGTTCGGGACCTCGGGCTCCTGCTCGCAGTAGTCGGCTTCGATCTCCGGCTCGGGGTACCTTCCTCCGTCTACTCCGTCGGCTATAGCGCACACACAAGCAAGCAAGCAGTATTAGCACACATGTTTCCGACCGAGCTCGGGGAGGGGAAGTGAGCGGAGGAGGGGTATATTTATATAGGCGCGGTAGGGTTTGGCCTTAACCGAGAAGGAAGGGCGTGTATGAAAAGGGACTAGGTTTAGGGGCTATAGATATTAAGGACCTGTTGGTAATTTTCTCTTAATGAGGTGGTTTAGGCATGATTGGGATTAAACCCGCGCATGAGTTGTCGGGCACAAGGGATGCTTAGGGTTAATTAAGTCCGGTTAGTAATTTAGTTGTAAACAAAAGGGCCTAAACATAATACTTAAGTGCGGTGATGGTTAACTAAAATAGCCTTAGGGATCTATTCGAAAAAGGGCAGGGGGTCTTGGTGGATTTGTTTAAAAGGTAGGGGCTAAATGAAAGGAGAAAGAGAGAGAGGTAATAGTGTCAAAGGATCCTGGGAAAAAAAGGGGAAAGGGGCAGGGGGGTTTCGGCAAAATAGCCCCCCCTTCCTTCATCCCCTACCTCGTGTCATTCAGAGGCAGGGGGGGAAGCGGCCGCGGGGGGTCTCGGGCGGCGATGGCCGGCCGGCCTCCCGGCCACGGAGGCGGACGGCGAGAGGGGGAAAAGGAGGAGGGTGACGAGGGGGTTGATTCCACTCACTCACCTTGGGTCAAGGCGGCTCGAGGAGGCGGATCGGTGGCGGCGGCGGACCGGTGGTGTTGGCCTACGGTGATGGCTCGGTGTGGTTGTGCGGCGAGGCAATGGAGGGTTGCGGTGGCTTGGTGGTGCGGCGAGGACGGGGCGGGGCTATTTATAGCCGGAGCAAGGTCGGTTCGGGGGGAGATTTTTGTGCACACCGGCGCTCCGGCGAGGTCGGCTCCGGTGAGCTCGAGTAGCTTCGCGAGGCGGCGACCGGTGGCGGGTCAACTCGTAGCGGCGAGGAGGCGCGGTGCCTGTGGACAAGACCGGTCGTGCGGGCGGCGAGCCGGCCTTGGGGCGGATGGAGGTGACCGGGCGGCGTGGCACCGACGGCGGGGACGCGTCGCGTCGTCCCGCGGCGCGGCGCGGTGGCGTGCCGGGGAGGGGGCTCTCGCCGGCCGGGAGGCGTGCGGAGGAGGGGGCGCGCGCGCGGCGCGCGGGCCCTAGGTCAACGGCGCCGGGGGCGCCGGTCGGGGCCGCCGTCCCGGCCGCGCGGGAGGAAGAAGGAGGGAGGGAGAAGAAAGAAAGGAAAAAAGAAAAGAGGGAAAAAGGAAAAAGGAGAAAGGAAAGAAAAGGAAAGAAAAATGGGAAAAGAGGGGAAAAGAATTTGAGAAAAGTTTTAGAAGATTAGAGAAATTTGTTAGGAAAATAGGGGAAGGGTTTTGTGAGGTTTTTCCAATTTCTCGGGCGTCGGCGTGATTTTCGGGCCGGCGGTGACGGCGAGGCGGACCGGCTGGCGGGACCGCGGCGGGCGCGGGATTCCCGGCCGGTGGCCGACCGCGGCGTTGGGAAGGTGCGCGGGGCGTGACCGAGGTGCGGTGCGGCGGGATTCGCGGCACGCGTGCCGGGGAGAGAGAGAGAAAACAGTGGCCAGGGTTTGAATGGTGATTGAGCTCGGCGGATCGGTTTTTGAAATTACGCATGATTTAGTAGGTGATTTATTTAGAGCTAAAAACGCGGGCGTTACACATGCGTCCATGGCGGAGGTGCGAGAGAGAGGGCGGTGGGAGGAGGGAGAAAGAGGGTGGGTTGGGACGGGGGGTGGGTGGGGAGTAAATATATTGCTGACAGGTGGGCCCTAGTGTTGGTTGTGGGTATGGAGGAGAGTTATAAAAGAAGATGGATGCGGGAGAATTGAAGATAAATGAAAGAATCTTGCTACCGGGATGGAATATTCTGTTTTGAGGAGAAAATGAAGGACGACGAGTGTGGATGGTCTAAGACGCCAAACTCGATCACTGGGATATGAGCCGACGCCATACTCCAGCCCGTGACGGAAGGTCGGCGGGTTGGTGGTGAAGACACGACCGCATAGGGGCTTGCGCCGCCATACGGGATCACTTCGACAGGGAACAACAATCTCGTCGAGTTGTCGAAACAGCTGGTGACGACGCGGGTGACGGTAAATCTGTCGATGGTCGTCGGTGCGAGTGGGTGGGCCCCGGCGCGCCATCCCGCGATTAGATCAGAGAGTGGCAGGGAGCAGGTCGCTGCGGAGATATCTTTCGTGTCGTCGCCGAAGATCATCGCCGGAGCGAACTGCCATCACGCTACACAAAGAGCTCGTGATCACCTCTACCTGGCGCGCCAACTGCTAGATGGTGAGATCTGGACAGCCCACGGGGGTGTTATTCCCAGTGGTTTAGTTGTTCGGCGGGGAGATCGGGAGCTAAGAACGCGATGGTTATGCTAGTGTAGCACATAGAAATTACGACGAGACACAAGGCAGGGCGATTTTATACTGGTTCAGGCCTCCGGAGAGAAAAACCCTACGTCCAGTTCTTCGGTTTGTATTGCTTCGATCTCAGGTGGAGGTGGTCTGCGGGTTACAAGTGTTGGCCTATTGGTTGTTGGTTGTCCCTGGGAGGACACCCTTGCCCGCCTTATATTGGGCGACGGACAAGGTCGGTGGACCGGAGTCCAAATCGGTTATAATAGGGAAACCTAAGTATAGTTGATTACAACTCTTGCCATATCCTGTCGATATGCTTTGGTCGAAATCTACCGAGGTCTTGTCTTGTACGCCAAGTCTTGAGGTCGTAGCGGATCAGGTTGTCTGGGGAATCTTCTGGAAGGTCTTCAGGAGGTCGCGTGGGCTGCCAGCTAGGTCGGCTGGGCCCACTGACAGGTCGGCGAGTCTTCTTGTAGGCCGGGCCCACTTGTCGGGGACGGCCGTGAGCCTGGTCGGTGGGGACCCAGGGGTACCTATGTCTCACAAAGAGCTTTGAGTTATTCTTTTTAAACCATAGATACTTCATAATGCTTTATCAGTGGAAAGATTTGTGAGAGGTAATGCCACATTTTCATAATTATTGTTGCCTGAAGTCATGCTTTAGCTTTGTTGTTTAGATATTTTTAGCACATTACAACAGAAAAAATATCAAAGGGGTATTTGATACTTCTGGTACGTACTGTACCAATGACGACTGATTATTCTATCCATTCCACTAACGGATGTGGGCGGCATTGATTTTTATATATTTTTATCATGTTAATGCGGGGAAGAGGACTGAGAAACTTCAAACCAACTTCACTCAGGAATGTAAGCTTCCACACCCACACTGCTTTGTGCTTTCTTTCTATTTTTCTTTCCATAATGGCATTCAAAGCAAAGCCATTATGTAGCGATAAGGATATCTATGGTGAGGGGTTGACATCTAATAATCTTGCATTGCAAGAGTATGATGACAATGTTAGGGACTTGGAAGGAGCAGAAAGGAAAGAGAATACACAGAAATCAGGAAAGGAAATAACTCGTGTTTTAAACTGTGATACGCATGCGGAGCTTGTGTTGGGGACTTGGAAGGATTGGAAAAGGAAAGAGGACAAGCAGAGATCAGGAAAGGAAATTACACATGTGGACGAGTGACATGTTGCGGTCAGTGGGTGCAGGAGTGCCTAGAAGAAGCAGGAAACAGTTGGGATATAGAATTATTTATTCTCTTGTTTGAAATTTAGAATTTATATTTTTAGCTGTTAAATGACCAAGTTGTGATGTGTGCTAAGGCACTGTGTGCATCTGCATTTGTGATATTTCGTCAATGTAAGATGACAGCTGAAATTACTCTGTTTTACTTGAGTGCATTACCTCTTTTTGCTATTTGGTATAGGATATCTGTTCTAATCAGGATGCCATTAAACTTGTTTTGGTTCCAACCTCGGTGACTTCACATGTTTGTTCACCTACAGAGTTTGATGGCTACCTATGAAGCTGTCGTGAATCACAAATTTCAGTGAGTGGATGCACCGCAGAGGCAGTTACATTCAGCATGTATCTATTTAGTTCAGTTAGCAGTTCCATTTACATTTCCAAAAAGGATGAATTTTTTCAGATGAATGGGTTGGTGAATGTCCTCAGCACCGTTAGCATAATGTCATGCATTTTACACCATGACCGCAGTGCTGAAGTTTCAGGAGAGCTATGAGGAAGCACACAGCACGCTTAGCACGTGACTTCAACTTCACAAGAGTGAAGAAATGTCACCAACTTCACAAGACTTCAACTTAGTTGGGAGAAAATTTTGGGCTCTCTTTTCAAAGCCTATCAGATTAAAAATAGACTAATTACAAAAGTATTTACATGGATGGATCGGAAATCATGAGACTAATCCATTAACTAAGAGAGATACTAGACTTAGCCCTGTTTAATCACAAAATTTTCACCAACTACCAGTCACATCAATTTTCATACACTAATTAAAAGTATTAAGTGTGGATTAATGATAAAACTCATTTCACAACCTCTACCTTAATTTTTGACGAGACTAATTATGTCATGAGTAGACAATGTCATGCTACAGTAACCCATCTCTAATGACAGATTATTAGGCTTAATGGATTCGTCTCGCGGTTTCCTATCATCTGTGTAATTAATTTTGTAATTAGTCTACATTCAATACTCCTAATAGAATTTGAAAGTAGACTCCAAAATTTCTCCAAAAATTTACACCGAACTAAATCAAAAGATGGCAACAATAGGTCGGTCTTGCGGTGGTAGGCATACGAGCGGTAGTACCGCTGGTCAATGCGGAAGAGGTCGACGATTGGGTTGTGTATGGTCCGGGCAACCATGTTGGAGAAGATTAGCATGCTCGGGAGGGTGTGGAGTGGTGTCGGATTGGAGGGTGGGCGGGGTGAAACAAGCGCTTGACTGTGAGTGGAAGACAAAGATTATTTGGGGTTGTCTTGTTCGTGGGATTCACATGTGGCATTAGAGAGGTGGTGTTGGGGGGGGGGGGGGGGGTGGGGGTGAGGGTAGATTGTTGCATGTGGTAATAAAATTATTGTGGCATGACTTTAGATTTTTGTGTTCATATTCATGTACCTTTATTTACAATGTGTTTTATTTATTGTGCACTTTTATTTATTTATTTTGTGTTTTTAAAATCACTTTATTTATTTAGGGTGGGTGTATGTGGTGATGGTGGGGGTGGGGGTGGGTGGGGGGAGGGTCGGATTGTTGCTTGTGGTAATAAAATTATTGTGGTGTGCCCTTAGATTTCTTTGTTAATATCCATGTAGCTTTATTTAAAAATGTGTTTTATTTATTTATTGTGTGTTTTTAAAATCACTTTATTTATTTAGGGTGGGTGTGTGTGGTGGTGGTGGGGGTGGGTGGGGGAGGGGGCCGATTTGGCGGCGATAGCCGATGAAGATGCAGGGAAGAGGATGGGGCAGGGGCGAACATCAAATTGATATGAGTAGAAGACTGTATTTTAATAATCGAGAGTAGGCATAATTTTGTTATTGGATATATCCATATTTATTTATTTTATAAATATAAATTCTTATTTGATTTAGCCATCATTAGTTTAGATTTAACATTTATCTTTGATATCAGGTAAGATTAGCATGGCATCAGGTGTGGGTGTGTGGTGGTGGTGGGGGTGGCTGGTAGGGGGGAGGGGGGGAGGCGGGTGGATTCGGTGCGATAGCCGCCGAAGACGCAGGGAAGAGGGTGGGGCGGGGGCGAACATGAAATTGATACGAGTGGAAGATTGTTCTTTAAATATTAAGAGTATACAAATTCTTGTTATTGAATATTCATATTTATTTATTTTATAAATATAAATTCTTATTATACGTTTTTAGACACGTGAGTGCCACACGTGCACTTTACATTGCATTGTTGTTTTTAGACACGTGTGTCGCACACATGTGCATTTTATTATTGGTGTAAGTAACTTGGTTATTACTACACTGATGCTAACTAACCTAATCTGAAAGCATTGCATTTTTAATCTAGAGAAGTTTGGTATGTTTATCCAATTGGCTCCTGAAGTGAGAGTGGAGTTTTCCGGTGATACCCTGCGTGTTGATGCGGGAATTTCAACAAATTTGAAAGAAAATTTGAAAGTAGAAACTAAAGTGACCGCTTCACAACATTCTACATGAAATAACACATTGCATAAATGGATGCTATTAGCATAGAAAATTGATAGAAGAAATAAATTGATGATTTTAGTGGATCGTGATGTGGACACCTTGCATGTTGAGAGAAGACATAGTGGATGGTGACGTGGTGCGCTAAGGGTTGAGAGAACTCCTTAGTTGGGAGCTCTTATATAGTTTTTTATGATGATATGCAGAACTTAGAGAGAGATGTCAATAGCAGGTCAGTCTTAGGGTGAGGGACATACGAATGGGGAGACAGGATGACGATGGTATCTCTGGTCAAGGCAGAAGATAGGTCATCAATTGGGTAGCAAAGGGTTAGTACAGCCATATCGGGGAAGATTAGCATGCTCGGGAGTGGGTGGAGGGAGAGGGCAGATTGTTGCATGTGGTAATAAAATTATTGTGGTATATGACCTTATATTTCTTTGTTAACATCCATGAACATTTATTTCAAAATGTATTTTATTTATTTATTGTGTGTATTTATTTATTTATTATGTGTTTCTTAAATCACTTTATTTATATAGTGTGGGTGTGTGTGGTGGTGGTGGGGGTGGATGGGGCTGGGGCGAACATGTGGTTGACACGAGTGGAATATTATTTTTTAATCTCGATAGGTTGATACGAGTGGAAGACTATTTTTAATAATCGAGAGTTGGCATAATTTTGTTATTGGATATATCCATATTTATTCATTTTTTAAATATAAATTCTTATTTGATTTATCCATCTTTAATTTAGATTTAACATTTGTCTTTAATATCAGCTACAATTAGCATGGCGTTAGGGTGGGTGTGTGGTGGAGGGGGTGGCTAGTAGGGGGAAGGGGGAGGTCAAGGCGGATTCGGTGGCGATAGCCACCGAAGACGCAAGGGCGGGGCGAACATGAGATTAATACGAGCAGAAGATTGTTCTTTAAACATTGAGAGTAGACATAATTTTTTATTAAATATATCCATATTTCTTTATTTTATAAATATAAATTCTTATTTATGCGTTTTTAGACACATGGGTGTTGCACGTGCACTTTTCGGCATTGTGGTTTTTAGACACGTGTGTGCCGCACGCATGTGCGTTTTACTATTGGTGTAAGTCACTCGGTTATTACTACGCAAATGCTAACTACACTTAATCTAATAGCATTGCATTTTTAATCTAGAGGAGTTTGGTATGTTTTTAGAGGGGATATCCAATTGGCTCCTGAAGTGATCGGCAAGGTTACATCAGTGAGGGTGGAGTTTTGCTAAGAATATGCTGAACTTACAGAGATGTCAATAGCAGGTCGGTCTTGCGGTAATGGATATACGAGTGGGGAGACAAGATGACGGTGGTATCTTTGGTCAAGGTAGAAGATAGGTCATCAGTTGAGGAAACCTCAACTTAGCATGCTCGGGAGGGCGTGGGGGTGAGGGCAGATTGTTTCCTGGCGTAATAAAATTATTGTGGTATGACCTTAGATTTATTTGTTAATATCCATGAATATTTAATTAAAACTGTGTTTTATTTCTTTATTGTGTCAGGACAACCATATCGGGAAGATTAGCATGCTCAGAAGGGTGGAGTGGTAGCAGATTAGGCGATGATAGCCGCCAAAGATGTAGGGAGGGCGGCGGGGAAGGACACTACAGCTTGACTGCGAGTGGAAGAGGAGGGTCATTTGAGTTGTCTCATTCGTGGGTTGCACCACCGTAACATTGTTGCTGGGACTTCGCTTTCTCGTGACGATGTGATTGTTTCCTATTATAATAAAATTATTATGTTAGAATTTTTTTATCCATATTGTTCGATTGGTTGGTGTTGATTTGTTGTGAAAGAAAAATATTACGGGCTGGTTGGTGCCAGATGACCGGTACTGATTTATTGTTAGAGAAAATACTACTGAGTGATGAATATTAAGTCATACGAAGAAAACAGATATACGTATATACCTTCATTTAAAAATATATCTTATTTATACATTGTGTGTTTTTAAAATGCTTTACCATAGAAATATTTTTTAATTACTGTGATTTTTTAGACACGTGTGTGTCGCACGCGCACTTTACTATTTTATGAAAAGATTACATATGTAATTTGTCTTGAATGTGTGTGAAACTGAGCAATCCCCAAAATCCCCTCAAAAAACATATCACGCTGCTTGTATCTTTTTTAAAAACGACGTCTTTTCTTCCTTTCCTTTTCACCAATTTTTTTATCTACCCGGTCAACCAGCACTAGTGACTATTCTTTCTAAAAGAGTTGATCACACGTGTTATTTCTTATTTTCTCTTACATGGCGGCTTATTCTTTTCCAAAATAATTTTCTCTTTCCAAAGACACACATGGCGGCTTATTCTTTTCCAGAATAATTTTCTCTTTCCAAAGACACACATGGCGAATTATTCCTTTTCAAAATAACTTTCTCTTTGCAAAGATATGCATGGCGGCTTATTCTTTTACAAAGTAATTTTCTCTTTCCAAAGACACCCACAACATATTATTTTTTCCAAAATAAGTGATCACGCCGCCATCGCTTAGGCCTTGTTCGGTTATTCCCTTCCCGGCGGGAATGCGGCCCAACCCACGGGGGACACCCGGCCGGGAAGAATTCCACCCCAAACAATTTTTGCGTTGCCACCTAGCGGTCGATTTTCTGATTACATACTGTACAGATTCTGTTGTAGTAAATTAGACTAGCCACCTAGCTTATTTCAGATACCACTAGTTTTTAAATAACACTAGTGGTATCTTCCAACTCCCCTGGCTCACATTTGAATATTTGCTGCAGATTATCCCTGCACCGCCTCGCCTCGGAGAGGACGAGCCTCCACCATCTTGGGATTTGGTACCCTCTCCTAGAGGTGACTCGATACTCTCCTAACTTTTGCAATGAGTTTGAGTTTAAGGGATCGGATTAGAAAGAGGAGAGATGAGGAGGACGATGATATGATGTTGTTCTTCCTTCCCGCACTCTCTCTGTTGGGTTCCAGTTCTAGTGTAGTGAGGGAAAAGATACGGCGACATACATCGAAGCTATCAGGCGAGGAACGTGTTCGGGAATTGCTGGAAGGTCATGTTAAGAACTGTCGGGTAGCTTTCCGGATGGAACCTGGAATATTCATGGCACTTGTAGACTATCTTAGGAAGGAGGGATTGGTTCGTGATACACGGATTAAAGTAGAGGAGAAGCTTGGGTTCTTCTTGTTTATGCTTAGTCACAATTCTTCATTTGAGGATCTTCAAGAAAAGTTTGGGCACAATGGCGATACATTTCATCATCACATAAAGCATTTCTTTGACATAGTTGTTCTCACCCTCGCCAATCGATTTTTGAAGCCTCCTAGTCCTAGTCAAGTGCATCATAAAATTGAAAGAGATCCTAGATTTTATCCCTACTTTAAGAACTGCTTGGGTGCAATTGATGGCAGTCATGTACCCATCACTATATCATCTGACAAAGCTGCTCCATTTAGGAACAGAAAGGGCACACTTAGCCAAAATGTAATGGTAGCATGCGATTTTGATCTTAATGTCACGTTCATGTCTACCGGATGGGAAGGGTCTGCCACAGATGCTAGAGTTCTTACTTCTGCAATCATCAATGGATTTCAAGTACCACCGGGCAAGTTCTACTTGGTTGATGGTGGCTATGCCAACACCCCTTCTTTCCTAGCACCATATCGTGGAGTTAGATATCATCTAAAGGAGTATGGGCGTGGTCACCGTAGACCCCAGAATTACAAAGAGTTGTTTAACCATCGACATGCCGTACTGAGAAATCATGTTGAAAGGACTTTAGGTGTTTTGAAGAAGCGTTTCCCTATCCTCAAAGTGGGCACATTTCACAAGATAAAAAACCAAGTCAAGATACCAGTGGCCGCTGCAATTCTGCATAACATTATCCGATCACTTAAGGGCGATGAGAAATGGTTGGATAATGTAACATCCCTGATGTTTAATTGTGTTAATGACATTAATTACATGAATTAATCAAGGTTAATTAACTTCTAAGCATGTTTGACTTAATTGGGCACACTTTTGCACAAAAGACCTCGGTCAAAATCTCTAATCACGGTCAAACCCTAGATCTACTTTAAAGGCTGAAATGGTTTTCTTGCGCGTTCTCCAAATTTCACTATAGAAGTTCAAAATCGGCCAATACGAAAGTTGTTCGTTATTTCCGGGAACACATTTTTCGTAATTGGCGGACATTCCAATTTTGAGCGCAAATTGGCCAAAAATCGAGTTTACTGCGCTGTGAACGATGAAACCGAGTCGTGGAAAATCTGCAACTTCGGTCGGCGTTCCGGGCAAACCCGTTGATCAAAACATATGTCGCCCTTTGGGAAAGTTGTAGATCTATAGCTCCTCTACAACTTTCGTTTTTGGAGATTTTCAACTTAGTAGACACTTTTTGGAGTTAAGCATTTTCGAAACAAGGTAAACGAAACTAAAAGCGAGGGTCGGGCGACGTCGGCGCCCGGCCTAGTGCGTGTCGCGCACGCGCGCTCCGGCCCGACCGTGGTCAATCCACGTGGCGCCCGCGCGTCTTTCGGCGTACGGTCGCACCGGACGACTCCGCGGTGGACCATGCGGCCCTAGGGGGCTTCGCACACCACGCAGTCGTGCGCCATGCCCGGGGGCGCGGACGCGGCCGGGCTATAGGCCGGCGCGGCCACGCGCCGCACCGCGAAGCCCCCGGCGCATGCGGGCCTCCACCGTGGCCTCGTGGACGAATGGCCTTCCCCCGGTGCCCACACGGTCTCCTCGTTTCCCTCTCCTCTCGTTTGTGAACCGAGCCGAGCCCGAGCGAGCCGGCGTCCGTTCCGCCGCGCACCGAAGACGGCGTCGGCCCCTGCCCGAGCTTGTTGTTTTGCTCCTCACCGACGAGCTCCGGTCGCCTACACACGTCCTTAACCCTCCACCGAAGATCCCCGTGCACCGCATTCATCCTCCAAACCCCCATGGCCGCCGGCGGTTTGAACCGAGGCGGTCCGCCGGCCACCTTGCCGCCGCCGCGCACGCCGCCACATCTCTCCCCCCGTCCAAGCCCCAAAACGAGATCGTGGTGAGTCCCTCGTCACTCCCCACCACTTCCCCGGTCAATCACGGCGACTAGCTCGCCGGATTTTGGTCCTCTCCGCCGGCCATGGCGCCCGAGGACTACATTGCTTCGATTTCGGTCTTTCCAGGGAGTTTTCCGTAATCCAGGGACCCCTGCGTAATTTCGGGAAATAAGTTCGAGGGCCTCCCCCGCAAATGTGTTATTAGGGTTACAACGAAGAACTTCGGAAAATCATTAAAAATCGTAGAAAACCAGAAAAATGCAAAACCAATTTTGTTGGTTTCGTGGTGAAGAAATCTATCTTTTCTAGAAAACATGTATAGGGTTTTTAAGTACAGTTTTTGAAATAAAAATTCAAACGCAGTTTGGAGTGTTTTTAGTGCAGTTTAAAATATACACATGCTATGAACTTGAATTTTGGATATGTTGCTCTTTATATCATGTCTAGATCTGTGGCAAAAGTTTGCATGATTTTGATGCATATATTTTCAGTTATGATTTATTTAAGCTTTATGCTAGAATAAGTTTGATGCTTTTTATAGCACCTTTAATGAACTTTTCTTTGAGCACAAGTGCACCCTTGTGCTTTGACTTGATGAGTAGTACCCCTGGTGTGATGGATGTGAATTTAGGGAATTGTTTACTAGGTGTTTTGGATTTAATCTTGTGTACGAGCTTAAATTTAAAGTCTGAAAAATAAATTGAATTTGCAACCATGCCTTGGTCAAAAACTCATTTTTGGCATACTTGACCTGTAGAAGAAAGTTAAGATAAAAAAGTCTATTAAATCTTTTTATATGAATTAATGTTGATTTACTAGGCTGAGATTTGTCTTTTTCGTATAAATTAATTTATAAACGATCTTAGGCCAAATTTTGGTGTGAGAGCTTAAACTAAGCATATGTTGCTGTGTGCAAAAGATTAGGTTCGTTGGAAGTGTTTTTGATTTAATTTGGATTTATGGTAGAAAGTCTTGTTGTAAATAATTAAAGAAAGAAATGGAAATTAAATGTGCTAAATTGTAAAATCATGTTTGTTTCTGTTTTTTATTAAATTAAACACACCCCCTTGCTGTTTGGTGAAGTTAAGTAACTTAAATTGCTTAGATGTCCACACAATCACCATCAAAATAGTGTTTTGTTATTTATCACACACCCTAATAATTTATATGAGAAAATATTAATATTTGGGTGTATGTGACCAACAAGAGTTGGTTTTGTGGTAATTCTCCCACCTTCACCATAATCTAATGCATGTGCATGTGAACGTGTAGATCTTCCCGACGGGACTTACACGCTTACCCAGGAGGAGGAGGGAGCGACCCACGGGGAGTTGAATCAAGTTAGTGTGCAACAAGACCTGGACCAAAGTCCAGAAGAGCCAAAGGCTTGTTTGGGTGTAGAGTCTGAGGAAGGCAAGCACCGGTTTCATCTAACCCATGTTTTAAATTAAAATCATGTCCTTTACTTTTCAGCGCTTTATTGCTTTACTTGTGCATTTAAGTTTCAGGAGTTGTTTTGAAACCTAGTTGCATGATCCTTAGGACTCCTATGCTCTTTTACTAGTATGTTAGGAACGCTAGTGCCATGCTCTAAGGTCACGGTAGAAGTCGAGTAATGACTCATTGCTCGCGAGATATAGGATGCTTATGTTGGAATCATAAGTTGGTTAAATTGACTCGCTCATGTGGTAAGAGCAATGGGTTCGGTCTCGACCGAGTAGCATGGTGCTGGTCCTAAGCTATTGAACGTACCAAGTACTTGCCGGGAATGGGACCGGTAAGCCTAGTACCTTCTGAACCGGGGCGGGATCTTTCTAGCTACCCGCTTGGGATGTGTCTCCGGGCTAGCTACCCGTGGTATAGTGTGTGAGTCCCGGTCTGGTCGGGTTAGACCCTCCGGATAACCGTGTACCGCAGTTTGTAGTGTCCGATCCCAAACCGTGGGATGTTGGGAACCGCATGGTCGGGGTAGACCCCGCATTTGCTTTTATTTGAATTCTTGGGGTCTACTTCTTCCGTGTATCTTGGGTTTACCTTGCAAGGATATAAATCGATCGATCGTCGGTCACTCGCCGTTATCCGAGTCGGCTTGACCACCGGCTACCCCATGTTTATTTATGGAACAATTTTTGGATTAATATTGTTACCTCGTTTAATATTGTTTGTACAACATGCTTGTTTAGTACGGTGCTCACCCGGACCGATTAACATACTAGAATATGAGCTAAAACTTGAAAATAAGGATCCACTCTTAGTCGCTTTTGGAAAACAAACCCACAAGCCAAAAAGCCTTGCATGTCTAGTCTTACTCTATTTTTGTCGGGTAAGTCTTGCTGAGTATTAGTACTCAACCTTGCTTAATTTGTTGTTTTCGGGTAATCCCGTCCGGCTCCGGTTCTATCCCGGATGGTTGGGAGCTTGAATGGGAGAACGATGATGAGGAGTGATATGCTTGGATGGCCTCCCGTGTGTGTCATGCGCTAGTTTTATTTTCCGCCTGTTTAAACTCGAACCATGTTTACTTTTATGTACAAAAACCTGGTTTGTAATAATGTTAAACTTGTGAACCCCTTTTCATGTAGTGTAATGTGGTACTCGGTCCCGCCTTCGTGTGGGCTTAGCGCATATTAGCGATCCCGTTGTATGTGATTTACCGGGCTTTACCCGGCGGAAGTGACTTAATAATTCTTTATTATTGCTTAATGGCCAAGTGAACCGGCTTAGGCGATAATACGGAATTATTTTGGGCGGTTCGTCACGTATAATCAACCAGATAATATTCCTCCCGTGAAAATTTTGTCAACTCCGCTCGATGGTGATGAAGACAATGATCGAGCACGGATCAAGAAAATAATTTAAGAGATGTGATAGCACAACAAATGTGGAATGATTTCCGGCAGAATAGAAATTAAATTATGAATGTGTTTTTGCCGTAATAATTAGATCTCGCTTTATTGTAATAAATTATGAATGTTTTGGGCGGTACTAAATTAAGAATGTTTTTGGGTTGTAAGTTAAATATACTATGAATGTTTTTGTGGGCTGTAAGTTAAATATACTACTACGAATGTTTTTGTGGGTTGTAAGTTAAATCTGCTTTGTTTTTTCATGTTAAGTTACCATGATTGGAAGAGGCTCTCCGAAGTTGTTTTTATCAAAAGGTGCACAAAAGAAGTCGTCCCCAAAACCAAAAAGACCTGGAGGTTCTCCAAAAGGTAAGCTGCACAAATGACTTGTTAAACAAAATTTGATGTGTCATCCTTATTTTGTGACTTGTTAAACAAAATCTAATGTTTCATCCTTGTTTTGTGTAGAGAAAGTAAGAGCGGCTTGGAATCCAACATTGGAGAAGACTCTAGTTGACTTGCTTCATGAACATAAGACGCCTGATTATAGGGGTCAAAATGGGTGGCCCTCCGAGACTTGGAATAAGATTGTCACTGAATTTCATCTGAGGGAGGACTATGTAAGTTTCACTAAGGCACAGATACAAGAGAAGGAAAAGGAGCTCAAAAGGGACTACCGGTTGATGAAGGACGCAACAAAACAAAGTGGAGTACATTTTGATGCAAAGGCAGGGAGGATCACAGCAAGTCCTGCTGTTTGGAAAAATATCATTGTATCCCATCCCAAGGCTAAGAAGTTTCGCAACAAGTCCTTTCCACTATTTGAGGCCTTGGGTGAGCTTCATGATGGTAAGTCTCATCACAAATTGCATCCTTTGCTATATGGTTTGCATGTCTATCTTTTGTAACAAAACTTTCGGTGTAGGTCAAACAAACCGAAGGGACTTACAATTACACCTCCAATCAAGTCATAGGACCTACACAAGTGGAGAACAGGTACAATGTTGAGAACCTGGAAGCCGCAACCAATTCGCATTTGCAAGAAACAAGGGTAGGCCAAGAAGACGATGAAATCATGGAAGTTGAACCTCCTCGGATGCCACTAAGAAGGGAAGTAGAACCTCCTCGGCTGCCACTAAGAAGGGATGCTCGAAGCTCACCGTAAAGAGAGCCAAAGAGGCGAAGAAAACTACTAACATCGAAGGTTTGATGGAGAAGTACATCGGCTTTAGGGCCAAACAAGGCGAGGAAGAAGCGACTCAACTAGGCGAAGAAAAGGAGAAAAGTGAGGCTAATGATTTTTCAATCAAGAAATGTGTCTCTGTTGTTAGCACCATGGAAATGACAAAAGAGGAAAAAGGCTGCTTCATTCAAGATATTCGGGGACCCCGACAATAGATAGATCTTCTTGAGCTCATATGAAGAGGACCCGAGAGTTGCATTCATCTGGTTGAAAAGTGAGATGGCTTAGGAGGTATGCTCCCTTCCCCTCTCAAAGGTCCAACATTTCTTATACTGTAGTTAGATTTCGGGTGTGTCATTTTGACCATCCTCTATGCTTAAAGTACCATAGAAAGATGGCTAGCTTTTGTTAGTAAAAACTTATGTAAGATATATCATTAATTAAGTCAAGGACTGCTTGAGTAGATTAACTTGGTTAAACAAAAGAGCATTAGGTGCCTAGGAGGACAAAACATCCATATACAAGATGCATCTGTTTTAGGCTCTAGCACCTATATGGTTTATGTTGTTTGCAAGTATCTCTATTTGTTGTCCCGGAGCACCGCCCAACAACGACCAATTCAGCTATCCGATGTTAGTAAGTCAATTAATTAATGCCCATCATGGTAGCTAATCTTACTCAGTCCGCAAGACTAGGTGCAACTGCTTATTTTGCATAACTGAGCATCCTACCCTAAGTCTAATTTGTGTGCCTACTGGCATTTGCCGATTGCGTCTTCGCTGCTGCGAATCAGCACCTTTGCATCATTGTGTTTGTGTCGCCAACAGGTTTTACATGTTAGGCATTGCCTACAGTTGAAACTTGACTTTCTGCGGTTTTAGCCATATATGGTTCAATCTGAAATCTCTGAGTTCTGAAATGATAAAGATTGTGATTCTTCAGTTAATGTTTCCGTTTTTCTAAAAGAAAGAAAAAGAAGATGCTATGCATTCTAGTAGTGAAATCACATTCTATTCCATCAACTGCAAGGATAGTTATCATTTTTTATATCTGCATTCTTGACTGAATTTTGCACTATTCTGCACTATGAATAATTTGCTTAGCTTCGATTTGGTTATGCGCGCACAATTGGCTATTGCTTAGTTTCCATTGATGATTTAAGCACTTCCATTGGCTGATTCTACAATTGTCTCAAGTCAATTTTCTTGTGATCACCATGTCGGATACTTGATTGTGCTTAAAACTTTCGGTTAGGCCGGTCCTAGTACATTACATTGCATACTACTCTTATTTAAAAATAAACAAGTGGTATGTCAATTGCTCTTTGCTCGTCCAAGGTTGCTTTGATTCTTTTCTTGGAATAGTTTCTTGTTCGGTCGGGATTATCCGAATCCATAGAGCGAGTATCCGAATGACATTTTGTTTCCCCGAGTTCATTTGGATATCCACCGTTTTGCGTAAATGCATCCGACCAACCGTTGCGGCCGCACCTTTTGATCGACATCCCGGCGTCAAGACTGCTCGATCACCTCCTGGCAACAGTTGTTATGAACCTATTGTTTATGCACAACCTCCCATTGCAGAACGGATGCAGCTTTTAAACTATTTAAATTATTTGTAAATTGAAATCATAGTTTGTGTATGGTATGACTACTAGGCTGCATTATCTTTGCATGACCAAAGACGATGAATCCATGATGCCTTGCAGTGTATGTGTATATTGCTGCTCCCTTTTTTTTAAGCACACGGGTTTCAACCGAACATGTTTTGGAGGAAGGGGTTAAACCCAAGAGGGATTAAACCCCAAAAGGGATTAAGTGACGGGAAGGGGATTCACCCAATCCCCGTATGGGTTAAATCCTCTCGGGGGTTAAACCCATGTGTACCGAACAAGGCCTTAGGGGGGAGATCTTTATTCTTTTCAAAATAATGGACAACCAACTCAAATTTGGAAGGGATGATATGGAATTACATGGCAATGCATTTCAAATTGATTGAAAGGGATCACGGTGCCGTTCATCTCTACTTTTATATATGACAACTCTATAGGTTGTTTAAACGCCCACACAATTATTAGCCATTCGACTGATTTGATTGATTGATCTTATACCATATTTTCAGTTAGGAAACATATTAGCCGCAAAAATATATCTATCCTTATGAGACCCACACCCTCCTTTATATATAACTCGATCTTTCATCAGTTGTGAGACCCACGCCCCCATTAACACACACAACAAAAAACACCGATTGTGAGATAATAGAGTGTAAGATGGTTTCATCGGTCTTCTTCATGACCATGGATGATGCTCTTTCAATGATCCATGGTTCTGAGATCGACTTGCTAGCTGTTGTGGCTTCTATCGGGCCAATGAAAAGAGATCCACGTGGAAGGAGGGAGATCTGCGTGAAGGACACCAGGTTGGTTTACATTTCAATTTTATTAGCAATCAAAATTATGCACGTGTCCAAAATAATGGTTCTTTTTTAGTGCCATTGGTTTTGTCCGCATTATTACGTATCACGACCAGATGATCTGTCAAAAATTCATTGATGCCGAACTCAACAACCATTTTATGATGGGTACAAGAGTTCGCGTGAATCATCATATAGGTGCGTTAACATTTTTTAATAAAATAATTTGTGTTCTATACATTTTTAATATTAATAATTAATAATGACATCCGAATAATTTTCAGATTGCTTCGAAAAATTTGAAGACACTACCATCAAAGGCACATACCCTTGGATAGATAGCCTCGAAGGTGTTTTACAAATTTTTATACTCGAAGCGATGTATAATAATTTTTTATTATTCTTGTGCAGCCGTTAGAACAGAGCTGCGTACGAATGTTACGACACACGACAATATCAAAGCTGAGAAGGAGTTCCAATCTTAGATTTTTGTTTATACTATATGTAACCTTTACCCCTTCACAAATGGCCATAAATAGCATTATAATTGTTAGTTTTTTTTGAATTGGTAGTTCTATGTGTTACAGTTTCATGGTTTTGTATTCAATTCTTTTTATATCACGTGCGTGTCGCACGTGCACTTCCACTAGTTCCTACAAAGAACAAAGAAATCACACCATTCGAGGAATGGCTTAAAAACAAAGTAAATCTTTCATACTTGCGCACCTGGGGTTGTTTGGCCATGGTGAATGTGCCAATTAACAAGAAGCGCAAATTAGGACCTAAAACTGTTGATTGTGTTTTCCTAGGTTATGTTATGAGCAGTGTGGGTTATAGATTTTTAATTGTAAAATCTGGAGTATCTAACATGGAGGTTAGTACAATTTTTGAGTCTAGAGATGCTACATTTTTTAAGACTAATTTTCCCATGAAAAATATTCCTAGCGCATCTAGTCATGACTCTGTTATAATTCCTCATGAGCATATAATTCTGATTGAACAAATTGAGGAACCTCATGCACATAATCCTAAGGATGATGACAATGTAGTCACTCGAAAGAGTAAGAGGCAAAGGACTACAAAGTCTTTTGGTGATGACTCATTATGTACCTCATGGATGATACACTAAGAACCATTTAAGAGGCATTTTCCTCTCCTAATGCTGACTTGTGGAAGGAAGCAATAAGGAGTGAGATGGATTCTATTATGTCTAATGGAACTTGGGAAGTCGTTGAACGTCCATATGGGTGCAAACCTGTAGGATGTAAGTGGGTGTTCAAGAAAAAGCTTAGGCCTGATGGTACTATTGAGAGGTACAAGTCAAGGCTTGTAGTCAGGGGGTATTCACAAAAGGAGGGTGAAGATTATTTCGACACCTATTCACCTGTTGCTCGTTTGACCACAATTCGAGTGTTACTTTCCCTGGCTGCTTCACATGGTTTAATCGTTCATCAAATGGACGTTAAAACTGCTTTCCTACATGGAGAGTTAGATGAGGAAATTTACATGCAGCAGCCTAATGGGTTTGTAATAGAGGGTCAAAGAGAACTGGTGTGCAAATTGTTGAAATCCTTGTACGGACTCAAACAAGCTCCTAAGCAATGGCATGAGAAGTTCAAAAGAACTTTGATATCAGCCCGCTTTGTTGTGAACGAAGCTGACAAATGTGTTTATTATCGGTTTGGTGGGGGCGAGGGAGTAATCTTGCGTTTATATGTTGATGACATTTTAATCTTTGGGAGTAGCCTTGATGTGATCAAGGAAGTAAAAGATTTTCTGTCAAATAATTTTGAGATGAAAGATTTGGGAGAAGTCGATGTTATTCTTAATATCAAGCTGAAAAGAGAAGGTAATGGTGGGGTAACTCTTTTGCAATCCCACTATGTGGAAAAGGTTTTAAGTCGCTTTGGATATAGTGATTGTCAACCTACTCCAACACCTTATGATCCTAGTGTGCTATTAAGGAAAAATCAGAGAATAGTAAAGGATCAATTGAGATATTCCCAAATCATTGGTTCATTGCAGTATTTAGCTGACGCTACAAGGCCTGACATCTCTATTGCTGTGAGCAAATTAAGTCGGTTTGTTTCAAATCCGGGAGATGGTCATTGGCAAGCTCTTGAAAGAGTGATGCATTATCTAAAAGGTACTGTGAGCTATGGTATTCACTATACCAGGTATCCGAGGGTACTAGAAGGCTATTGTGACGCAATTGAATTTCTGATGCTGATGAAATGTATGCCACAAGTGGATATGTATTTCTACTTGGTGGTGGAGCTGTTTCCTGGAAGTCTTGCAAGCAGACCATTTTAACGAGGTCAACAATGGAAGTAGAACTCACAGCATTAAACACCGCTAGCATTGAGGCTGAGTGGCTTCGTGAAGTCCTTATGGATTTACCGATGGTTGAAAAACCTATACCGTCTATTTCTATGAACTGTGACAATCAAACTGTGATAGTCAAAGTGTACAGTTCTAAGGATAACATGAAGTCTTCAAGGCATGTTAAAAGGCGGTTAAAGTCTGCCAGGAAATTGCGAAACTCCGGAGTGATAGCTTTGGATTATGTTCCTACTGCTAAAAATGTGGCAGATCAATTTATAAAGGGGTTGTCATGAAATGTGATTAACAGTGCATTGAGTGAGATGGGCATGAGACCCACATGATGGACTAATCTAGTGGTAACTTGTTCTATGTGATCGGAGATCCCGTGGATTAGAATGGTGAAACAAACTAGTTTCAGTCTAAGAGAAAAGACCCTTGTTGGTTCCTCTCAGATGTACTTCTTTTTTATATTGTATGGCAGGATGGTTTTTCCTTAATATGTTCTAAAGAGCTTAAGAGAAGCTACGATATCAACCTACAAGATATCTTTTGAGGAATATACCTATATGAGTCGACTGCTAGTCACGCTCTATGAGATTGTGGGAATCTCTAAATACTCATGAAAGGCTCGGAGTATGACTTGTATGCTCCAAACCGCGAGATGCTTACAACAGCCTAGTAGTAGAAAAGAACTTGAGTGAAACTCACATAGCACAAAATTGTCAATTCAAGGCATAGTCCATTGTTCAGTTGCAACTCAGCGTAACTCTTACTCTAGATGGATGCTCAACTTAACAGTCTCCATCAAAACTCTGGTATATCAAAACTATGTGAAACAGAGAGCATTTTTCATGTACCTTTGGAATTCGGTGGGGATTGTTGGATTTAATTAAGATTTATTCTTTGATAAATACAATTAATCCATGAATTTCAAAAGTCCATTTCAATGCTGAGAGTAAAGCGTATATGCATTAGAATGCAAATTTCAAATCCATTTAATGCCTGGTGTGTATAACGGTGCATGCAGCACCATGGTGCATATGTTGCATGAGTCCTTGCAAGGTTAATGCACTAAATGCTAATTGCTTTCGTCGCTCCTGGTGCGTGTGTTTTCCATAGGGTGCATGCAAAAGTAAAATGCACTAAGTGCTAATTGCTTCCATTGCATAAGTGGAAAGCTATGAGAGGATTGTTGCATTCCTATATATAAAGGGAAAATACACTTTCTTTGGGTTGAACTTCTCACTAGTTGCTGCAAACAAAAAGTATTCCCATTCCACTTCGTGTGCGCACACGCTGCTGGAAGAGCAGAACCTTCGAAACCGACATCGCAAGAGGATCCTACTCAGGATAGGGAGGCAATCTGGTTTTTGGGTAGCGCAACAAGTGCGCGGCTGCTCAACGATCTTCCTCCATTTGCTTGTTGTACGACTACTTCCCGACAGCGAGCGATTGGAGTACGACTACTTCCCGGTGGACCGAGCGTTTGGAGTAGGACTACTTCTCGGTGGACGCAACGGCACTGCGAACATCTTCCTGCATCAGCTGTGAACGACTACATCGAACAACTCATCATGATGAATGATGGGAATGGAGTTGCTGGTGCCTTTGGCACCGGTCCCTCCGGCACCAGTCCCTCCGCAGGATATACCTTCACGTTCCTCTTTTTATTTACTGTAACACCCTAACAATTCCATCACTAAAATTATTATAAGCAACAAGTGTTTAGATTTAATTTTTTAAGGACATAATTAAATTATCAAAGAAATTGGACTTTAAAAATATTTAAACATCATTTCAATAATATTAGAAATAACAAGTACTTGTGCATCATGATTCGAACGCATGGTTTTTTGTTTGAGTGAAGTTTGAAAGTTTCAAAAATGAATTTGAAAAGAATTTAAGAAAAAGGAAAAACCCTCTCTCCTCTCCCCCTCTCCCCTTTTCTCTTTAGGCCCAACCGTCCCACCTCCCTCTCCTTCTCTCCGCAGCCCGCGAACCACCCCGGGCCGTCGGCCTTTCTCTCCCGAGCGCTGCGCGCACGCGCGCAGGCCAGCCCACACCGGCCCAGCGCACCCCCTCCTTTTCTTTTGGTGACAGTCACTAACGGGTGGGGCCCGACCGTCAGGCCCTCCCCTACCTCCAACCCGTGGGGCAGTCGCCCCCTCCTTCATGGCTGCCGGCGATTACCACCGGTTCTCCCGCTCCCCGCCTTCAAGACCCCGCCATCAAGCGCAGTGAAACTCCCCCTTCACTTCCCCGTCATAATCCGGTCGTTACCCCCCTTAATCCCCCCCTCTTGAATCCCATCAAGGTCGCCGGCCGTTGATGGCCATGGCCGCCGGGAGGCCGCCTCCCCTCCCCTCCCGGGCCTATATAAGCACCCCTAGGGCCTCGCCGCTTTCCCCTTCGCCTACACCCGAGCTTCCACGCCTCCCCGTGCCCTCGCCGCCCTTGCCACCGTTTGGAGTGCCGGCCGCCGCGCCATTGCCGTCGTCCGAGCTCCCTCGCCGTCGGTGAAGCTCCCCAACCCCTCTCCCTCACTTCTTATTCGCGCCCGAGGCTCACACGTGCATCAATTCTTTATCACAGGGTCCCTAGCCGCTCCAATCGAGCCCGCCGCCGCCGACCTTGAATTCCGGCCGCCGGCGCCGATCTCCACCGTCGCCGTCTTCTCTGCTGCCCTCACTCCCGCATAAGCTCCTTTGTGTGGTAAGGAAGCTTTCCCCGCCTCCCTTTTATTTTTTTTCCCGAGCCGCACGCTGCACCGCCGCTCGCCGGCCACCGGCCGACCGCCCCCTTTGGCGCCATGCCGCGGCCGCTGCCTAAAACTCCCGTGCAAGCGCATGCTCGAGTTCGCCACCTCCCCAGCTTCGCGTAGGTGTATTCCCCGCGCAAAACCATGGTCGGGAACCCTATTTCCGGCCAACGTCGGCGACCCGCCGCCGCGTGCTTTGCCGCTTCCGCGCGCGAGCGCCGCCGCCCGGCCCGCCGCGGACGAGGCCGACCACCGGATCGGCCGCCAACGGCTCGGATCAGCCCGGCCCGCAGGTCAATCCCGCGGGTAATGGTCAACCCAGGGTTCTTTTGTTAAAGAGACCCCGACTTCTTTCTTTTAGCATGCCGATCCTTCCACCTTGAAAGATTCTTACAGTTCAGTCCTAAATTTTATGTTTAAGCCCCTGGCTTTATTAGATTTTCACACCCGAGGTCCAGAACACCCTTTTTATGACATAAACCTTCTGTTTTTAAGTATAATTAGTTTTTAGCCCTTGTTTTCTTGCTGTTAGGCCCCTGGAAAGTTTAGTTCTTTGCAGATTAGTCCCTATACCTTGTTTTTAGCGTATCTTTACCGTTATAGCTCCGTTTTTAGCGTTTTAGTTGTCTATGCGATCGTCTCAGCGAGCCCGTCGCATTAGAGGCATGTTTTTAGTCTTTAGACTTTATTGGTGATCTGTTTTATTTATGGTATGCTTTATGTGTGAAATCGTAGATATCGTGTCTATTTCAACTGAGCCACCTCTCGGAGTCGATCAGGAGCAGTTGTTTGAGGAAGAAGAAGATTTTGCTGTAGTTGAAGAAGGCAAGTGGTCTTCTCCCCCTACATATTCTATTTTTGTCCTATATAACTGCATTATAATTAAGTTTACTTTTATGATATTATTGCATTAATTTGATGGGAACACCTTTTAAGGACATACCTAGACTTTTCACCCTGATCCTTGACCTAGTCGTTTAAATAAACGTTTTTGGGTAGAATATGCTAGTTGCTCAACTCGGGTTGGATAAAAAGGTCTTTTAAAAAGGAAATACTCTATGCTTATTGATAAATGTTTTGGGTAATGCAAGAACACCTGATTTAATCAGAACATGGAAAACCACCTAAGAAAACATGCGCAACCACAGTGTCACATGGCTCTGACCTTAACCGAATAATTAGGTGTGTGATCGTACTAGTGGCCCTTTTCCGAAAGGAGCAGATGGGGGTCCGGGTTGCAGGGCATAACCCGGTCCTCTTGGCCGCAACCTTTGCTAAGGTGCTGTCCACTAGGGAGGGTTATGGTCTGCCCTGATCCGTAACTATGCGGGTCATTTGTCTTTTGCATGCCTTTGTAAAGGCTTCGTAGCGTCCCTATGCAATCAAACCTCAGAAGTGTGGCATGGTGCTTGGCCAGCATCGCATGGTTGGGTTTAAAGTTCTTCGGAGCTTTTACGCGAACTGTGGGTACAGTGTGCAAACCTCTGCAGAGTGTAAAACTGATCGATCAACCGTGCTCACGGTCATGAGCGGCTTGGACCCTCACATGATTAATAAACTTAAAGATGATAATAAATCGTGGTTTGATGAGCTTTGGGTTGTTTTGTATTAAAGTTTTATTAAGTGGGTTGGTAAGAACTTACACCTAGTAAATAGGCGTTCTTTAGTTAAAACATGACCAACATTAAAATGCGAACCGCTGCAAAACCTTAGCCTTTCTTGACAGCCTTACATCTTCCCCCACTTGCTGAGCTCCAACCATAAGTGTGCTCAGCCTTGCTTATCGCTGTTCAGAGGAGAACTATGGAGGCGAGTTCTACGACGACTACGGTGAGTTCTGAGTCTTGCGGACCCCCAGTCAAGTGCCTGTGGGAGCGGAAGACGAAGACTCGTCGAGTAGCTATCGTTTTCTGTTGTTAGAGACCTTCGAGTCTCCCACATGAGTGTAATAAGTGGTTAAACTCTGAGATACGTTTAAATATTGTTAATGATATTTCACTCATTTTGTCTATCGTATGTGTGTGAACTGATCCTGACGCACATATGAGATGCACTTAGTTTCTCTTCGGAAAACAGGTGTGCTTACTGGTTTTCTAGTTTGGTTAACCGGTAATAAAATGGAATGTGTGTGTGTGTCATCACAATATTGCTGCTATATTCATGGATTAAATTTAACAAGAATTTGTCTAATTTTCTAACATAAACTACGCATGTGGTCCTCAAACTTGTTTGAGGATGTCACATAGATCCTCGAACTAGCAATTTGCATATTTAGATCCTAAACTTACTAAGTGGTTTACTCAATGCCTGATGTTTGTATTCCACGCTTAATATTAGACCTCTACGTGAAATCCATGATTTTTTTCAAATTTTAATACATACTGTCGTTGACTCCAAATAACAACAAATGAAAAAAATGATATCATGACATGTATGCCATCCGCTAATTTTTTGCCTTATGTTTTTTGTCGAGAAGAGAGCTCCAAGCAGTCACTCTTGATGGTTGGAGTAAGAGATGGTCATATTAGCATAACACATAGGTGGGCATATGTTATTGTTGATATTTGAGCTCAAGTGATATAAATATAAGAAGTTTAGGTGATGTACCAAACAAGTTTAAAGATCATAGATACACTTTACCCAAACTACTAATGTGTGAGCTTAATGATGGATGACGTGAAGTAGAATTTTAACCTTCAAAGGGAAATGATGATGATTGGGACTTTGCAGACATTGACTGTAATATTAAGATGGAGATGATAACATGTTTGTGAAGAAATATGGATGAATGTTTGACTGATGATGATGCTAGGCAAGAAAAATAGCAATTGTAAAATGTCATTTATTAGTAAACTCAAATAATATGTTGAGGGTTATAGATAGTTGACAATAGAGATGAAACTTTTTACATGCAAGCAATTATCACAACTTCTAATTTAGATCGGGAAGGATTAAGTAGTAAGTGGTTTAAAGGTTTTATGTAAGAGGGATTTGGAGAATTCTACATTTAGGGCGGGCAAACATTTAAAACAACTGAGGTCTTGAGGAAAGTAATAGTTGAATGTAGTATTAGGAATAGAGTTGCTATTGCTATCTTAATGCATATTGTGCAGAACGATGCCCATAGACTACCATTGGAACTTTTTGTTGACGGCGGTAGGGTCTAAAGGGAGGTCGATGTGTGATGTTTGCAAAAAGGAAGGGGTGAAGGGTATAAGGAGAAAATGGAAGTTTGGAGTAGGAGTTCATGTCAACTATCTGAACACATTTAATCAACAACTTAGCAGCATCCAGCCAAATCGGAAATGAACCATGTTTGATCCATGTGGCTAATTTAGATCTGAATGATCCATGTACTGCATTAAGAAGCCATATACAGATCTGACCGAGAACACAAAAATGATTTAAATAAAACTTCTCATACACTGAAGTACATTAGGCTCCATTTGAATCTTTTCATTTTGAAATTCAATAGCTTTCCAAAGTAAGCCTATATTTCATAGGGGTGAGACATAGAAATCGATGATTGTGTAGATTCTCACACTGTGTTTCTAAAGGCCCTTTAGCAGGGCTGCTCAGGTACGTCTCTGGTGAAGGTGAAACCGTTTTACCAAACACTTGTAAAATGTCTTCCCAATGGAAATATGGATAATTTATGATCAATTGATATTTGGAGGGGAGAAGAAGTCAAATAAGCTAATTTCTTTTAGCTTCTCCTCTTTTCTTTAGCTTCTCTGGTGAAGTTGTTTAAAATCGTCACTGTGGTCGATTCCAACTACTATTAATTTTTGTCTAAATCATTATTATTATAATAAAAATCAATTCCAAAAAACCTAAACCGGTCTGTTTTCAATTTCTCATGTTCAGCAAATTGCCTTTGATGTGATGTGTAAGTAGTGATAATTTCTAGCAACTTATCGTACTGAGCTATGTGTATGAAGAGTAGTACGTCTACATGTGACAAATTGTCAAACTAATAAGAGCAACTCCAAGATAAATTGCCAAACTAATAAGAGCAACTCCAACAGATCCTGTATCTGGTATTCTATCGGTAAAAATTGAAAAAATCCCGTCGGAATCGATTCCAACAGGCTCACTAAACTGCCGACTCGCCATCATCCTCGCAAAAACTAGGCCGCCACTCGTCAAAGATGGATGACCTCTCCCCCTCGCTATCCATCCTGTCGCGCGCGCAATCCAAGGACCGAGGTCTCCCGCCATCTCCCTCCCATGTCCCAGGCGCACGCGCTAGCCGGCGGGCTGCAGGCTCCAGGCGACGAGCGGCCCCTGATGGAGAACAAGGCTAGCGGAGGGAAGCGCTGGGCGGCGGCGTGCCCCTCGGTGGGGGAACAAGCGACAACGTCTGGGTGCTGCACCAGCCGAAGTTGACGCGGGAGTCGACGCCAGCGCAGGTGACGAGGGCGGGGGCAGGCGGGATGTGCGACCATGACCGACGAGTGAATCGGGGTGGGGGCGTCGCCGGTGGTGAGGATGGTAGTTGGAGCAGAGCTCGGCATGGTGGCCTCCGTTGCCGGCGAAATCGATGTGGAATCGATTGCGGCGGAGCCTGGTGTCGCGGAGGCGTGCGAGGGTCGTGGCCACCAACCGGGAGAGTAGCGGACCACCGCGACCGCCGGTTCTGGAGAAGATGGCTGTCGTCCCGTGGCCGGGAGAGAGGAGGGTCGCCGGCCGGGAAAGGAGGCGCGGGGCACCGCCGGTCAAGGCGCGGGTGCCCCCTGTTGCACCTCGTCGGGAGAATGTGTAGCAAGAGAATGGGGAGAACACAAGAAGGAAGAAGGGGAGAGGGGAGAGGATGACGCGTGGGGCCATTGCGTTAGTATGTTGGGAAGGAAAGTTTGGAGAATGAAAATGAAGAGGCTGTTGGTTTTCCTCGTAGAATTATGAAGTTTTGTATTTTACGAAGAGCTAGAAAGACTGTTGAGTTGCTCCAACAAGCCTGAAGTGTGAGAAAAACCGAACCGATTTTACAGCAAATGCCCATTTTCTAATTTTCCAACGAACACAAAATATACCCTATCGGCGCTGGGCGCATACCCTTCCGCTTTTCGTCCTCCTCAACCTCCGACACGCTCACCCCGCCGCCGTCGACCTCTCGAATGGAGGCGGAGCAGCAGAAGCAGCAGCCCCAGCGCCCACGCCGCAAGGGGCAGAAGCGGAAGTTGGAGGACGAGGCGGCGGCCGCCGCCATCGCTGCGGCGGCAGCGGCCGCGGCGTCCTCGCTCGGCAGCGCGGGTGCCGACGACGACATCGAGGAGGAGGATGATGGCTCGGCGGCGGCCTCAGAGATCTGCTGCCGCCACTCCTCCCAAGCAGCGATTGCCCGCGAGGTCCGCACGCAGGTCGACGTCCTCCTCCGCTGTGCCTCCTCATGGCGCCACGCCGACCGCGTCGCCGCCAAGCGCGCCACCCACGTCCTCGCCGAGCTTGCCAAAAACGGTAACCTCCCTTCGCCCAACCGCACGCCGGCCGCTCCGATCCGTGCGCCCGCACCCTTACTGAGTCGGATCTGGTGGTTGTGAATTGCGCAGAGGAGGTTGTCAACGTGATCGTAGAGGGCGGCGCCGTGCCGGCCTTGGTGGGCCACCTGGTGGAGCCTGCGGCGGCGGCGGCGGCGGCGCAGGAGGATCAACAGCCGCGGCCGTTTGAGCATGAGGTCGAGAAGGGCGCTGCGTTCGCTCTGGGTCTCCTTGCTGTAAAGGTTCCTTCTGATTTCCTAATTGAGTCCTAGTCTAAATTTTATTTTGCTTCCCTTCTACTGCAATTGCTTGTATTACTGTCAAATTTGTGCTCCACATAGGGCTATGAATTTAAGTTAATGTCTCCTGTGACATAGTTAGGGACTTCAACTTCCCATACACAGTAATCCTGAACCTCCTAGCCTGCACCCTAACACATCTGCATTTCTTGTAAAACTGTACTAACATCCAACCTACCAAAGTGATCCTTACTCGGTGTCTCGCTAGTACTGTTTACACAGAAACTAAGGAAAAGCATATTCTAGTCTCCAATACCCTGTAGGAAACGTTGAATAATGTGCTTTGAGTGTGTATGCTTCACTGTTACAGTTGTCATCAAATTATAATTGTGCTTTAAGCAATTTAGTCATTTACTCGGTGTCTTGCTGCAACAGCCTGAACATCAACAACTTATTGTTGATGCTGGTGCCCTACCTCCACTTGTGAATCTCTTGAAAAGGCAGAAAAATACTACAAACTCGAGGGTAGTTAATAGCGTCATCAAGAGAGCAGCTGATGCAATTACCAATCTCGCTCATGAAAATAGCAACATCAAAACTAGCGTCAGGTTTGTGTTCTATGCCTCTTTGATTTTTCGATGTTCATCGGGAGGTTTTCACTTGTTTCTGAGGGTTTTGTTTCACTGTAGAATGGAAGGTGGAATACCACCCCTTGTTGAATTGCTGGAATCACAAGATCTTAAGGTACAGAGAGCAGCTGCAGGGGCCTTGCGTACTCTAGCTTTCAAAAATGATGAGAACAAAGCCCTGGTGAGACATCAAATAAATGAAGCCAATATTTTAGTTTAGATTTTGACATCTGAACTTGCATACGATTGTATGCCTATACAGCATGGTAAATTTCCCTGTTATGCAGATTGTTCAATGCAACGCTTTGCCAACTTTGATCTTAATGCTGCGGTCAGAGGATGCTGCAATTCATTATGAAGCAGTAAGACTGAATACTCTGCTTTTTTGTGTACTCCACTTCTCTAACAGAGTGTTTTTTACATGATGTTATCCATCTATTAGAGTTAGTTTGTTATAGAGAAATGGTCAGATGCTTCTGCCTGGTGCTATTTTTCTCCAGTTTTGTACAATCCTTAATCAACATTTGTTTTAAGGCCGTGCGGAATGTAATTATTAATGCTCCATACTGAAAGCTTAATGCTCTGGACCATAGAATTGTGCATATAGTTAGAAAAAATTCATACTGGATTCCGTCCATGGTTGCATGGAAAATTTCTAGGTGTACTCCCTCTGTTTGCGTTTATTAGGCACGTCAGTGACGTACACAGACACCCTGCTTGTGATTATTTATTCGCCTAGTACTGCAAGAAGCGAGCTCTCCAGGCCTATCGCTTTGCTAGTGCTGGCACCTGATTGGATGGAAATACTTCGATCAACATTTATGGTGTGCGTGCATGCTGGATTCAGAGAGTGTGCGCCTTACATAAATGAAAAGCTGAAAATCGTGGCACGCCTAATAAACGCAAACGGAGGGAGTATTTCCGAAGTATGAATGAAACTTAATTTATTTGGCCGCAGTTACCTTCCAGATTTTATGTTAATAAACAACATATTTTCACCTGGGGCGTTGCATAATTTCTTAAGTGTTTCTTGTCATGTATAAGGTGCCATTTGATTAATATTTTGTGATCATCATCCATGGCATTATATTAATTTGGTTCGTGCACTGATCATCATCCATAGAGCTGACTTTAGCCACACTAGTAGTAGCAGGGCTTATTGGATTGACACAGCCGCAAAGTTAAGCCGCCTTTGAGGTCCCTTCTATGGTTGCCATGTCACTTGTATGTCAAATTGTGATATGCGTTAGTGGCTGAATTAAGCTAGTTCAGGGACATCTGATGCTAAAATTGAAGATCAGGAGCTTTGGCAACACAACTAAATAATTTTGGGACCTTTGGGCTCTGGTGGGAGGCTAGTCTTTGTCATGGTGCACATACATGGATTACTTGGAAAATTAATTAATTTTTTTGAGGGCATTTGATTCTTGGCGAGCTGTGCTATGTCCAAAATTTGCTTCCCCCATGTGGCGTGGGCTCATGCATCCGCATAGCACCTCTTATACTTTCATCCTTGCCTCCTTGCTTTGTGTAGAAGGGTTAACCAAGACGTGCTAGTTTGGGAGCATCAAGGCTTATAAAGCTTTGGCCTGCAAAAAAAAAGTATGAATTTGCCCACTCCCAAGATAGGAGTAAGCTACCACACTCACACAACAGGACCAAATAGGCCAACAATACCACTGATAACAGACTACTAATTTGGTGGGGTGTGGGGTGTTACATATTACACTTGGGGGTGATGCTATTTACTTGTTTCATGTAATATTGCAAAAACCATTCGACACCAGCTACTTAGATCATGTTTGGAAGTATCAATCAGCACCTCTTTGCTTGTGCAAAACAATAAGTTACATCAAATTTGTCTGAGTTGTATGCTTATATTTCAAACCCATAAGTTCACTTATATGCTCATTTACTTCTACGCAGTGCAAGACTACCTTTCTACATCAACCTATTAACAATAAAAAAATGAGTGGCTGACAATCTTACATGGAATATGACCATAGTCTTGGAACTATATCTTCATGCCCTCTCTAATGCTTGTTTCTATGTACTCTAATGAATACTCTCTGCTGACACGTTAGGTTGGTGTTATTGGAAATTTAGTTCATTCATCACCTAACATCAAGAAGGAGGTTCTTAATGCCGGGGCACTGCAACCAGTGATTGGATTATTAAGGTATTGCCATGATACGAAGGTGCATCTTCATCGCACACAAAGGAACATTTTACTATATTTCTTGGTTTCTGCTAAAATTATTGATTTTTTAGTTGTGCTGGGAACTTTTTTACTATGATTTGCTCTAGTTTGTAATCTATGCTGGTCCAACTCATCTCAAGAATATCTGGTTGACGTAAGAAACACTTCGTTTTTCAGTTCTTCTTGTACAGAAAGCCAACGAGAGGCTGCTTTATTGCTAGGGCAATTTGCTTCTGCCGACTCTGATTGCAAGGTGCTTGACAAATGCTTCACTCATTATTTACAAATTTTTACAAATCTATCTAGTGGTTGTTAGTCAACACTGTTGGCAACTGCATCTTTATGAGGTGCAAACGACAAACTGTGGTGGAGATAAAAATTTCAAGTGGAAAATCGCTGGTAGTTGCATATGTAGCTTTCAATTTATGTGAATTACGGATTGTGAAAATATACTCTTAACAGATAGAAATGAAAATTTTAATTAACTGCAGACTGTGATCAATATCTTTGAGTGATTTTCGATAAAAGAATGAACTAACCAATTGAATCCTTTATAGTTTATAAGTAGAAGGAAATCTGGAATAAATATATCTCAAGGAATGGGAAGGCTTTAACTGAATTAGGATGGCTTTTAGTTCTTTTCTTAACTTCATAGATTTGTTTTCAGGTCCATATTGTGCAAAGGGGTGCAGTCCGACCGCTAATTGAAATGCTACAGTCAGCTGATGTCCAACTGCGAGAGATGTCTGCTTTTGCACTTGGGAGACTCGCCCAGGTTTAATTTTCGTTATTGTTTAGCATGCTTTTTAAATGTTTATCAGTTACTTCACCGTTATCTGTTCTGGAGAATCAGTGTAGCAGTGAAAGTAAAACAACACAGATAATTTTTGTTGCTCTCTCATGAAAACCACATAACCTTTTCAAATTTGTTCTCTCGCTCTTTAGTATTGATGGAAACTACTTGTGGGGATGCAAATATATAGTCGGGCCAAAAATTGGAGCCAGTGTGTTCATTCTTGAAAGAATCAACCTGAGTTTGTCTGCTGGTTAGTTGTAGGGCACCTTGGAGAGCTTCAAGAATCTGAATGTTGGCTGCTTAGAATACTGTCTTTTGTTCTTCACTTCACCATATGCTCTAACAACTAACCCTACCTATCTTAGCAGAACTTTTGAACCTGTGTAAGGCCTAAATGTGGTTCGAAGGGGAAGATCAGTGTACTCATCGACATTTGTGTCTGCCTAGATGCCTAGCCAATTTATCCTCTCTAGGAACTGGTCTACTGTGCGCCAAGTGGAGCACTGTGGAAGACCCAATTTGTCAGTGGTAGATAATATTTATCATATCATAGACTCGCAGCAAACCTCAGCACATAACTTTCTTGCGAGATCGTTTCACTAATTTAATATACTCCCTCTGTTTCATTTTATTAGTCGTCTTGGCACTTCTTTTTTATGTCTAGCTGCACTCAATGATTCACGCACTTTGCTACATTTCACATCTTGGTTCAAACAATAAATGATGTACTTGATTCCCATCTAAAACGACTAATAAAATGAAACAGAGGGAGTAATATAAATAGACATCCAGATACACCTTTCTTATGGGTTATTAGTATTGTTGTTACTTGTAATCTGATCTAAAGATTTTTTCCCAGGACACACATAACCAAGCAGGTATTGCATATAACGGTGGTCTGTTGCCTTTGTTAAAACTTCTTGATTCAAAAAATGGATCTCTTCAACATAATGCTGCATTCGCCCTCTACGGAGTTGCAGATAATGAGGTAATGCACAATTTACTTTCAAAAGAAGGGTGCCATATTTCTGAAGAGCTTGCGTTCCGACTTTTTGCTTAATCATTTCATACAATTCCTTTGTTGTGCACGCCTGTGTGAGATAGAGGGTATAGAAACATGTTTATCTTGTATTTCTAATTTTGCTTCACTGTAGGACTATGTCTCCGATTTCATTAAAGTAGGTGGTGTCCAAAAGTTGCAAGATGGGGAATTTATTGTTCAGGTACGTTTAAGGTTGTAGTAACATTCTACCTTCTAATCTAGACTTAGCTTGTGTATAAAGTAAATGCTGCATCTCAGCAGTCTCAATATTTGCAAGAAACTTCGTAAGAATGTCTGCACGCTGCTTACCAGTGCTGACATAATCAACCTTGATATGCCATCTTTTCGAAATGATAAGGAGTGACAATATGCTTGTTGTGTCCATGAAACACGAGAATCAATGCTATTCAGCCTTGTTATCAACAAACAAGTCAACTGGTTTGGGCTCAGAACCGGTCACTGCACTTAGCAAACTCCTCATCAGCAATGCTTGACAAGCAGCAACTGTTACTGACATAAACTTTTGCTTCACATGAGGGTAGTGCTACAACCTTTTGTTTCTGAGAGCACTTAGCAAACTCGTCAAGTGATTGCTTGCAGCATTGTCAAGGTATGACACATCAGTAATACAGTATACAGCTTTGCATCTCCACGAGGATCAGGCTTTATACCTTTCTCATTGAGCATGAGTTCTGTTTCTTTTCCCTCATATGGCACAGCCATAATTAAGGTCAAGGCTGGTTCCTCTCTTCACGTGAGCACATGAGTTGTGCCTCCTCGTCGTGGCGTTTGCTATGACAACCCAGATTGATTGTGGCCAAAATCCCTGCTGTTAAGATTTTGGTTTTGTCCTGGCTTGTACTGGAATGATCATCACCATCGTTGCACTTTAGACTGATAGTTAAAACACTCGATCCTTCTCTTGTCACAGTTTGCGCTGGTTGCAACTCTGATCATCTTCCTGTCCACTGTGGCCACCCTTGCCGCATTCATGTCCATAGCTCTGGGACTTCCTGCCACCCCAGCGGTCGCTAGATTTCTTGTGGCTGCTGCTAGACAATGAGTCTCTGGACTCATACAGGCCTGACACTATGCATGAGTGGGAAGGAGCTGATATCCGCACCTATGCCTCAGCTGTATGCTGTCTTCATAAGCTTTTAGGTCACACATTCACTCACTCCAAGCCAGCCCCTGGAGCTTCAAATTTGCTTGCCAGGGTACTACGGTCGCATTCAGTTGCTAGGTGAGTGCTCTTGCCTGGATTTTGCAGGAGAGTGTTTTTGGCTCGCCTCTGCTTGCCTAGCTTGATTAGGCGAGGTGAAGCAATCTAACCCAAGAGCCAAACACACCCAAGTGTTCCCAGCAAACTCATCAACAGACTCTTTTTTTCCTTCACCATTAGAACCTCAAACTCACTCTTAAATGTTTGCACCCTTATTTTTCTTCTCACAATCAGCACCAAGTGGATATGACAAGTCTGAGATTAATACTAACATAAATTGTTCGCTTTGTTGTGACTGTTTTTTATTAAGTTGTGTTTACTTTCAGGCAACAAAGGACTGTGTGGCAAAAACATTGAAGAGGTTAGAGGAGAAGATAAATGGGAGAGTAAGCTTGGTCACAAGGTTTATATATATTTTTTGTTTGCAGTGTGCTAGAGAATTTATACCGCTGGATCCCATGTGATGGTTTACAGGTGCTGAAACACTTGCTTTATATGATGCGAGTAGGAGAGAAATCTGTGCAGAGACGTGTTGCTCTGGCTCTGGCACACCTCTGTGCCCCTGAAGATCAAAGCACAATTTTCATTGATAATAATGGTATAAACAATTTAGCATCCAGTGAAAATGGTACCTTTTTATTTTAAGTTTTGATGTTTTGCATGGATTAAATTTTTGTTTAATTCAGGTCTCGACTTGCTTCTTGATCTTTTGACTTCCATGAGCTCGAAGCATCAACAAGATGGTTCAGCAGCACTGTACAAATTGGCCAACAAAGCTGCAGCACTTTCTCCCATGGATGCTGCCCCTCCATCTCCAACACCACAGGTAGGTGAAGGAATTAAATTTAGTTCAACTTTACCTTGCATTATATGCACAAGTTGATAGCAGTGACTAGATGTAGTGATTAAAACTAGTATCACAATGGTATGGTTTTCAGTGTTGATTTTCTTGGATGCACATGAATTTAGTTTGATAAAAGCCATTGTGGGAAAGCGATGTTGGTTTGATTAAACAGGGTGAGCCCAAACAAGTTTTTCTTGTAGTCCAACATGGTTGTGAACACAGATTACCAGGATAACTTGTAACACCTGCTGGAGGCAAATAATTTCTTCGCAGTCTGCTCGCAGTTGTGGCCACAATTTAGTAGTCCTTACCCTTTTTTCTGTAGCAAGGTTTGCAAATAATTCTTGCTTTTTTGCAATCTTGGATAGAATGCAATTATGACACTGAGGGATTGTTTGTCCATAACTCTGGTAACAGCAGTGGCACTGGCCATTGTTACTGAATATATATCATTGCAGGTTTATCTCGGGGAGCAATATGTGAATAGTTCAACACTTTCGGATGTTAATTTCTTGGTGGAAGGTTGGTACTATTTTAGGACTGATATTATCAGTAGTTACTTTAAATATGCCTTTTTATTGGGTCCCTAACAATATTAACCCTTTCTTCTACAGGGAAGCGTTTTTATGCACACAGAATTGCTTTACTTGCTTCTTCAGATGCATTTCGTGCAATGTTTGATGGCGGGTACAGGGTGAGTTTTGGAGCTTGGCACACGATAATATTCTTTTTTCTGGTTAAATCTGTGGATCTCTTTTCCTAAGTGTTTGCATACACACCGTTTAGCCTGTTTAGACACCGTTTAATCACCCGTTTAGTCTGTTTAATGGCTGTTTAACCCGTTTAATTGACTACCTAGTCTGAATAGAGAGCTACTAAATGGTAGGTGACTGACTGTTTGGTATTAGTGTTTATGTTAACATCACTTATTGCTGCTGTCAATAGTACATTGGTTTTGGATAAACCCTGAACCTCATACATGTCTAATGAAAGGCTGTTTTCTTAACCAGGAAAAGGATGCAAGAGATATTGAAATTCCCAATATCAGATGGGATGTTTTTGAACTCATGATGAGGTTAGAAAATCATTGGTCTCCCTTCTTGCTTACCCACAGTTTGTTATTCTGTTGAATCTGCAACTTTTTGTTTTTGTTGTCATATGGGTACGTGTCTTCTTTGATATAGCTTGAAATTATCCTTTTTTTTGCAGGTTTATCTATACAGGTTCAGTGCAAGTTACCAGCGAAATTGCTCAGGATGTCCTTAGAGCCGCTGATCAGTATCTCTTAGAAGGCCTCAAACGCCTATGTGAATATACGATTGCAAAGGTGATTTATAAAATCCACTCTCTAGTTGTGTTTAAATCACTTATTAGATACTATATAGTACAACATAACTATATAATTCTTGCTGTCTTACAGGATGTGAATCTAGATAATGTCTCCGACATGTATGACTTGTCCGAAGCCTTCCATGCGGTGTCACTAAGACATACATGCATCCTGTACATTCTGGAGCATTTCAACAAGATCTGCACCAGAACCGGGTACTTTCTCTCGCCACAAATCTTTGACCAGTACATTCTCCTACTTAATGCACTTCAATCCCAAAATCTGAACATGAAATCTTGCCATTCAGTTCGGCTCAGCTGATCCAGCGTGTTATCCCGGAGCTCCGCAATTTCCTTACCAAGGCGCTGAGTTCAAGTCCAAGCGACAAGAACATGCAGACATGATTTAGTTCGTTCACATTCATTGACATCGGTATCGTTATCTGAGCAATGCAGCTGGAGATCCTGTACAGCTAAAATTTCTGGCGCAGAGCGTTCGATGGTATCTATTGTGGGTATGCTGTGGCCGGGTTGCTAAATTAACATCGATAATGTAACAAACTTCTGTTCATTTAACAGAGGGGGTGTGGCTAAAAGAGAACCTACGCCACTAGCCATGTCGTGTGTAACCAGCTTATGCTGGAATAGGGGTTAGTTGGTCGGTCTTGGCCGAACTTTGTCAGTCTTGGCTACAGTTTCGGAGTCTAGTGTCGTTTCCAGTTTCCAGGTCAGTGTATTGTGTGCGTCAGATGTATGAGCTTGAGCAGAGATGTAATAGTCGGCTGTGGTGTTATCTGCTGTGTTAAACATTTGCCCCTCAGTTTTTATTTTTTGCATCCTTCTGTTTATTGCTTTCTGGCACTGTTAAGGCAATAATGCTTACAGAAAAGAGATGGTATGCCTCTGATGTCGTAGTCAGGTTGGATGGTGTGTGATGACAGATGATCCGCTTGGGTCGGCATGTCAAGTGGCGTGGAGCTGCCACCTTTGCACTACGGGGTGGCATGATGGAAACAGGACTGGCTCGGGTAGGGTATTGACGATTAGTCGCATAGCCTTATTATCTCTAGAAATTATTCTCTATTTGACACCGGAAAAGTTTCTCACTTCTTTCTTGGCTTTGAAAAACTTTTTGTTCCTCATTTGACACTGAGTTGAACTTTGGTTTCTTATCGGACACTCTGGCTCATTCCTGTTCGTTCCATAAGTTCAACCACGTGAACTAACTCGAGTGTTTAAATAACAAAATGACGTCCAATCACTCCTAAAATTCATGCAAATTTTTGTAGTGATACAAAACATAGAGAGATCTCATTTTACACAAAAGCACATATATATGTATAATTTAATATATTGAACAAAAATTCACTAAAATAGGCTACTTTTAAAGACCATGCGATTTTTTAGAGCATAAAAATTCTTTCCAAAAATTACATAAAATATACATGATGAAGTAATTTACGAAATTTTTGTCCATATTAAGTTACATAGATAAATATTTATTTATTATGTAAAATTGCTGTTTTAAACAATTTAAATATTTTATCTATGTAACATGTGATGAATAACAATTTTATAAATTACTTCATCATGTGATAAGATTATTGGATATTTTTACAAAAATTTTGGAAATAATTTGTATGCTCATATTCTTTAAAAGTAGCTTATTTTGGCGAATTTCAATTTATACTAAATATATGTGTGTGTGTGTGTGTGTTTTCATGTAAAATGAGTTCATCTCTATCTTTTGTATCCATACAAAAATTTGCATGAATTTTAGAGATGATTTGAATGTCATTTTGTTATTTAAACATGCAAGTTAGTGCTCACGGGTTATTGTTCACACGATTTAACGAACGGAAGGAACGGGAATGAGCCGGAGTGTTTAATAAGGAACCAAAGTTCAACTCAGTTTCAAAGAAGGAACAAAAATTTTTTCAGGGCTAAGAAAATAATAAGTTTTCCAGTGTCAAATAGAGAATAATATCTTCTCTCTACTCTCCGAATGGTATTCGGTTTCAGTCTCAACTTTGGAGGCTGTTTAGATGCGTAAATTTGCATAGATGTATAGTGCATCTGCAATACAATAATGCTACAAAAGTGTGTATTTGTGACTCAGTGTGATGTATAAATAGTGCATTTGCAGTGCAAATTTGCACTTCTAAACCGTCTTTGAATTAACCATGGGCAGTGGCCTGCGGCAACTGGGATTATTTAATTTTCCAAAAATCTACTGCAAAGTTTGTTGAAATTGTTAAATGCAAAGGTACCCGACACGACTACCTTTTTTTTAAAAAAATAAGAGATTACCTCTTTTTTATAGAAAGCCATAAGGGTTTGATACAAAAGTGGCCAGCAAAGCTGCCAACAATTCCACACGAAACAAAAAACTAGAAAGGACTCTATCCTGTTACAGCAAGAGAACTTCAAATTTCAACGATGTCCGTATCCACCATCTCGCTCAGCCTGTAACTACCCAGCCACACTTGAATTTTGTCAAGTATATTCACAATCAGCTCCTGGTCAAAATCCTTCAGAAGTGAAGACGATTTCTACACCAACAGGACACCGGAACGAATTGTATCCAGCGGGTTTGATGGAAAGTTCTTTTCAATTGCCAATTTATTGCGAGATTTCCACAAAGCCCAAGCCATGCCTGCAAATATAAACAAATGAAGTCTATTGGGAATTTAGAAAATAACTGAAGACTAGCTCCCTCGCAGATCATCCCAAGATTGAGGAGAATTCGACAACTCAAAGTATGTTCACTGTGCCATCAAACAACCGAAAAAAGTATGTTCACTGTTTCTACCCTCCCACACAAGCAACAATGGACATCCCCCTTCCATCCTCTTCTCTTCAAGAAAGGCTGCTGCCTGTAATTTTTTGTTAGCCAACCGCCACAATAATAAAATTTTAATTTTCAAAGGCAGTTCCGTTTTCCAAATACTTTCGCCATCAGCTATCACCACAACCCTGTGGGTTAGAAATCTATACAAGGACTTAGTAGTGAATAGCTTAGATTTGTCTAGAACCCATTCTAGCTCGTCCTCATTAGTAGGACTTAAACTGATTTTCTAATATTGTCCAGCAGAGCTTCCAGTTGCTCTGCATCTCTAACTGTCAAAGATTGCCTAAAGCCAATATCCCATCCTTCTTCATCATGATAATATGTCATAAGAGTTTCTTTATCATCACAAATGTTGTACAGATCAGGTAATTGAAGTTTCAAAGGAGTGTCACTTACCCAAACATCCTCTCGGAATAACATTTTGTCTTCTTTCTTTGCTTTATATATAGCACCCCATTTGAATAAATGTTTCACATTGTGAAGGCCCTGCCAAAACTGAGAAGCCCCTCTGACTTTTGATTTAAAGAAGTTATTTTATGGCATATATTTAGCTTGTAACAGTTTGTACCAAAGAGTATCAGATCCCTGACAATCTTCCAAATCCACTTGACCAAAACACTATCATTCATTGATTTTGTGTTAATCACCCCTAGACCCTCTTGGTCTGTAGGTCTACTTACAGCCTGGCCATATGGTATTTGTGTTCTTCCTTTACTCCTTGCCAAAAGAACTTACTTCTAATAGAGTCTAGAGATTCATGAGTTCTTTTTGTGAAGCAAATAAAAACCTATAGTATAAATATGGGCAAACTATAGTCAAACGAGAGTTAGTTAGAATCAACCCCCCCCAGATGACATGTGTTTACCATTCCATGGGTCTAAGCTTTTCCTCATCTTATCTCTAAAACCTATTTTCAGAAATACAAATACCAAAGTATTTCATAGGTAAAGCTCCCAGTCTACAGTTTAATATGTTTGCCATTCTTTCCTTCTTCAATTGAGAAAGTCCAAACACATACACCTCACTTTTATGAAAGTTAATCTTTAAGACTGACATCCGTTCAAAACAATAGAAAATTAATTTAAGATTTAGGATTAAAAAATCGGACCCATACGTCATGATAATAGTGTCGTCAACATATTGGATGTGGGAAATTCCCCTGGTATCAAATTAGGAAGTACCCCCGTCAAGTGTTGCTTTTGGATAGCTTTATCTAATAAGCAACTGAGAACATCTGCTACCAAATTAAAGAGCAGTGGAGATAATGGGTCACCCTGCCTTAATCCTTGATAAGTTCTAAGACCAGTCTCAGTGCAAGTTTTATGAACACAACTACCTAGACTGAAAACTAGGTAACTGTGCTAGTGGAGTTTCATGGTGATGAAACTCTTCCCACATCTCATGAAACTCTCACATTCCCTCTCTTCGCCACATCAACATATTTAATGCAATTAATCTCTTCATGAACCCCTAAACCATTTGCATCACCCAATTGATCCATTGTGAAGGAAAACCTTTCCTTTTCATGACCAATTCCAAAAAGTCCCGTCTGACTTTATCATAAGCCTTTTCGAAGTCTATTTTCAAGATCAACCCCTTGCTTTTAGATATTTTCAACTCATGTACTACTTCGTGCAGCATGAGGACCCCTTCTAGGATATTCCTTACGTTAATAAACTCAGTTTGGTTATCTTTGATGACCTCCTTGCCAAAGGAGAGAACCCATTAGTTAGTACTTTTGTAATTCCTTTGTAATCCACATTTAAAATACAAATAGGACAAAATTGTTTGATAGTATTAGCTTCCTTCAGTTTGGGAACTAAAGTCATGACACCATAGTTTAGTCTCTTAATGTCTAGGTCCCCCTTATGGGAATCACTCATTATCGCCAAATAATCACCCTTGATTATTAACCAAAAGCCTTGAAGAAATGAACTACAAACCCATTTGGTCCCGAGGAACTGAGGAAGGATTAACTCTCATATCAAGATTGCCGTTTTCACTTCCTCTTCACAGACGTTTGCAATTAGACTATTCTTCTGTTCCAAGGACAGTGAAGGGCAGTCTGCTCAAAATTTGTCCCTCGGATTTAAAATACTAGGAGGTTGAGACCCAAACAAGCTTTTACAGCAGAAAGTAGCATATCCATTAATTCCCCTTGTGTCCTGATCTCCCTATGACCGGTTTCCAGGGAAATAATGGTTTCCCCTTCTTCCATTTGCACATTGATGAAAGAATTCAGTATTATAGTCTACTTCCCGTATCCATTTAGTATCCCTTCTCTGTTGCCAATAAATTTCCTCTTGGTTATAAATCTGCTCAAGCTTAGCTTATATATCATATCTAGTTTCCAAATATCAACCGGGGTGGCCATCCCTTTAGCTAGATTGTCCAAATTTTCTAGTTCCAGTAGAAGTTCTTCCAAATTTTCTAGTTCCAGTAGAAGTTCTTGTTTTAATCTCTTCTGCTCGCCTATATTATGCACATTCCAACCTTTTAGGAATTGCTTGAGAAAACATATGCTCCCATGCTAATTATTGAGGGAATAGCTAAGTTTCCCCCATTTGTTCTCAACTACAAAGTCTTGGAAATTTGGTTGTAAACAACCATTGCTTTTCAAAGAAAAAACCGACACGACTGCCTCGTAGCAAAAGATACTTGTGACAACCCGCCCAGGAAAATACCATACTATCGCCTAAACCAATCCACTTTGGTCATTAAGCAATAATAAAGTATCTTCTTGTCGTTAATTGTCGGGTTAACGCCCGGTAAATCAGTTATACAGCAACAAGGATCGACATATATGCATTAAAACTTACGCAAAGGCGAGTCTAGAGATAGAACATAATTAACATCTGAAATTTACCTCGAGGGGTTTAATTATTACAAAACGAAGTCTTTGACATGATAACGCAGTTCAGAGTTTTAAAACAGCGGAATTAAACTAAGCGGATAGCGAGAACACCACGGGAGGCCAGCTATGATGCCTTCATTCGTCGTCCTCCACCCACTCCAGCTCTCAGCCGGGCGGGATCTCTCCGGGCCACACATCACCAAAGGCATTACCTGGAGCAACAGATAATAGCAAGGCTGAGTATACTAATACTCAGCAAGACTTACCCGTCGGTGATAACTACTTCACCAACTCTAGACATGAAAGGCTTTTGGCCACTGGGTTTCTTTTGCTGAAAGGTAACAAAGAGTATGTCCTTACTTTCAAGATTTTAGCACAAGTTCTAGTGGGTTTATTCTTTTCTAAATTAGCCAACTTACTACAAACAAGGTTGTACAACACAATTAAACAAGCATGATATTCATCAATTTCCATTTTTAGGGATCTAATGGCTAGTGGAGTAAGTAGTCTCAGATAACGGTGAGAGGCCGACAATCGATTGATTCAAACCTTGCAAGGTAGATCTAAACACACGGTGGGATGCCCCCGCGAGGGCAACCACCAAACGGTTCCCAAAAATCCTCAAATCGAGATAAAAGGCCACAGTCTTTGGTGCCGGCTATCTGGACTACCCCGCGACGCAACCAGACTCACACGTGCACCACCGGTAGCTAGCTGTGAGACGCATCCCAAGAGTAGTGACAGTTAAATCCCTAACCGTCTCATTAAGGTACTAGGCTTACCGGCCCCATTCCCAACAAGTGCTTAGTACGTTCAAACACTTAACCCACGATAGCCATTGGACCGGAGTCCACACCCCATGCTCTTACCACATGAGCAATCCATTTAAGGAGATCGTATGATTCCGACCTAGGAACCTATTCTCACGAGTGACATCATCACCCGACTTGTAACAGTCCTATAGCTTATCGACCTATCATACTAGTAGGGACACAGATACCTAGGGATCATGCATCTAAGGTTCCATACAACTCCTGAACTTAAATGCACAAGCATCCATAGATATTTGTATATTAAATTTGAAAAACTGGATTAAATGCATCATGGCTTGCCTTCGTCAGTGGTGTTAGCCTGAGAACCCTTGGTGTCTTCGAGTACTTCCACATACTGCAGTGCAGCCTCCGCTTCTTCCTCCTCGGCTTCCGGCATGAGCGAGTAGTCACCGTCAGGAAGATCTACACGAAATGCGATGCAGGGTCCAGGTGATGTGATGGATTGATTATTTATCTTATCCAACTCTCGTTGGCCATATTCACCTTAACAATTAATTAATTATTAGTTTCTTTTCATGAAGGTTATTATTGATATGTGTTTTATTCTTTTAATTAAACACTTAATTAATGTTTCCATTTATAATTTGTTATTTCATGTGAAGACTTAATACTTCACCTTCACTAGTAAAGGTGTGTACATAAGATAGTTAATTACATTTAATTCTTTAAACAACAAGGTGTATTCTTAGATCTTAAATAAGCTTTGCAAACATTTCATAAAAAGGGGTATAAAGAATAAAAAGGCATTTTCCTATTTAACGAAACATTAAATCTATAAAAGCCCCCAAAGCTTTTATTTAAACAATAAATCATTCAAAATTTCAGTGGGGGTTTCTTAGGCAACAACACACCTATACTAAGCCACCGAACACACATGCATGCTTGGAAAGCTAGAAAAATAATTATTTTGCAAATAACAAAGCTAGCTTAGCAAAACAAGTTAAATGCATACAAAAATAAATAACCATCCAAAAGTTACAAACTTCCTCACACATGCTCTCTGGTCCTAAACCATCCTAGGAAAGTAGCAAGCACACCTAGAACTACTACTGATCTTGCATTAATCAATTACGAAGGAAAACATGCATATATTAAGGATAAATATTTCTGATCATACAAAAATTGTAATTAATTCACCATAGGTGCAACTAGGCATAACAAGATAGCATCCAGAAGTTGGGCACAAAAACATAATTATTTGTAGCTACACAAATCATCTAGACAGATTCTGCATAAGAGGAAAACAATTCATATAAAAAGATTTACATCATAATTTTGTGCAAATTTTGATACAGGATCTAGTCATAACCTAACACACAGCATATCCAAAAATTAGATACAGAGGACTTAAGGATTTTGAGATATCATAGATCTAGATTTTTCACATTTCTATTTTTCATGCCAAAAATATCAAGAAACAACCTAGGTGAATATAACAAAAGTTGTAGTGCTCAACACCTGGAGTCTAGCAAAATTGAGTTTGCATTTTTCTAAATTTTCTACGATTTTCTAGAGATTTTACAAGTTTCAGCAAATTGCATTCACTATTGAAGATGTTCTTTTGCACCGAGGACCCTGCAAAGAACTAAAACGTCACAACTATGCCCCTGGTATACCGAAAACACCCTAGAAAGAGGTGGGGGCTTGCAATGTGGCCCTTGTCCATGGGGGCGGCGGCGCCGGCCGAATTCCGGCGAGCCGGCCAGGGAGGTAGTGGGGCACGACCACATGCTCACCTAGGGCGCGGGGGGAGGCTGGGGTTCGAGCGGAGGTGGCTCCAGCGAGGGCACGCGGCGACGGCCGGCGGTGGCGGCCGCGGCGGCTCGGGTGACGATGAGGGGAGGCGCTTGACCGAGCAACGTGTGAGTGCTTGAGCGTTAGCAAGGCCTAAGGAAGGAGAAAAGGTGGTTGGACGGCTCGGGGCACTTGTGGAGGGTCGAGCTCGGCGCGAGGGCGGCAATGGCGGCCGGCGGCTCGGTGCTCCCCCGCGGGGAGGCACGACGCCTTTTATAGGCCGCGCGCTCGACCCGTGGTGACGGCGGGGTGACGTTCGGCCGTAGTACGACGCACGAGGGCGGGAGGCCGCGGACGGACCGCCGGGCCGAGCGGTGCACGTCCGGCCGGCACGGCGCGGGTGGCACGCCGACGCGTGGCGCGGCGCAAACCCCGCGCGTCGCGGGTGGCCTAGGGAGCTTCGTGGCTTGGGACGACGGGCGGCCTCGGGCGAAGGTGTACTCGGGCGGCGCTCAGGCGCGGACGCCGAGGGGCGCGACATCACAGCGCAGAGCGCGACTGGCATATTTTTGTTTTGCTGAGCACCGGTTTGAAATTGAATAACTCCAAAAGTTTGCACCGAAGTGCATCAAGTGATGAATATGAAAGTTGTAGATTTAGCTATCCTCTCTAACTTTCACAAAGGCCACCTAATGTTTTTCTCAACAGATTTTGCACAACAGGCTTGACGACTTTGAATGCCAACTAGTGTCAGTGAACAGGAGGTACTGTCAGTTGATCAAGTTTTTCACCTTTTTCCTCTCAAAATTTCAAATGCCAATCTACATGAAGTGTCCCTCAACAAACTGAACAACTTTCATAAAGGTAGACTTTTAAGTGTTTAGGTGGATTTTGGAGAACGCGGTAAAAGTTCCGGAAGACATTCCGGGTCACTAGGGTTTAGTGGGGTTCGACCAAGACTTTGACCAAGGGTTGACCACACATGTGTGTCAACTTGGTTAATGGGGTCATTAGGGTTGGTTGGTGAGGTTTTCGAGGTGAAGGCCAATGTTGATCGTGATTTGACCACTGTCAGCAGAGTTGACTGACAATTAGGATTAAATAAAAACTTGGGGCGTCACAATACTTCTCAGATTCTGTCGTTGTACCCCATCCGATTAATTCACCGGCTACTATAAAATTCCAAATGAGCTGCCCGACCCTAGCCCTAAATGGTTCGGCATTAAGCAGCCCGACACTATGTGGTCCGATGGATTCTTCGTGTCGGGTCGTGTCGGGCTCGTGCCTAACTGGCGGCTGTCGTGGTTTAGAAACTGTTGGCAAATAGAATTAAGGATTGCACATCGAGCCTCGAATGGTGTGCGAATGGGGCACAAGGATTTATACTGGTTCAGCCTCCGGAGAGTAATACCCTTCCAGTTCATGTTGCTCGTGTTATTTGCATTGGTTTGTAGTGGGGTGATACAAACTGGTGAGAGAGGGAGCTTGGTCCCAAGTCTCTTTGGTATGTGTACGTGTGTGTCGGAGCCAAGCTTGGCTAGAGGAAGAAGAAGAACCGTGAGGGAGACCTCCATCAGAGTGGAGTGAAAAAAGAAAAAAGTCCCCTTGTTGCCTTCGGTGCCTTCGCTTTTATAAGTCAAGAAAAAAGACTTACACATGAAGGCAACAAGAGAAAGAGTACACATTCTTGGAGAGTACAAGGAAGAGCTTTTGCCCATGTCATGGGCTCCGCTGTCCTTAGGAGTAGCTTGCACAATAAACTTGTCAGGCAAGTTGGGAGCTTAGGGGCGTTCCTTAGCTGCGAAGGAGCAATTGGTCGGAGCTGGAGACTCGGAGCTCAGTAGGTTGCAGGAAGCAGAAAACAACACGTCGTGCGAGGCAGAGTTTTAGTAGGTCGAAGAAGTTAGTTGGGGGGGGGGGCTTCCGACCTATGGCTTGCATGTGGGTGACTTTGCATGCATGGCTTGTAGCCTTGTGGGAGTGGAGTAGGTGCTCAAGTGCTTTAGGTAGCTAGTGTATGTACTTGAGTGTGCATGCATGTAGATGATGTAGGCACTTTAGTGTTTAGATGCACGCACGTACCAAGTTTGTATGCGGTTTTAATAAAAACCGAAGTATCCCATGCGTGTTTAGCTGGAGTTGGGTGAATCACATTTTCGCGCTCTTGATTGATCGGATCGGATCGGGTGAAGCAGCTATTTATTTGGCTCAGGGGCTATTGTCATTGATTCTCTGTCTTTGGGTACCCCTAATATGGTACCCCAACAGCGGCTCAGGCACGACCCTATGTCCTGTTTTTCGGGCTGGGCCGACACAGTGTTGAGAACGGCCCAATGGGCCGCAGCCCGACCCGACACTATTGGCGGCCTCCCTCGGACCTCGGTGCGTGGAGGCAGAGGCGTAGCTCCAACACCTTGCGTCAAAGGCGCCCCGTCCAGAGGTCTAGCGCCCCACGGCGCACCAGAGGCAACGCAAGCCGGCGCGGTGGAGCACCGACCCCGGCGACGTGCCAGAGGCGGCGGAGCTCTGGCCTCGTGAAGCGCCAGATCGGGACAGGGGGGCGGAGATCCGACCCTCGCGACGTTTCTACGGGCTGGGGAGAGGAGCAAGGGGCGGCGGTGGGTGCGACGCGATCAGGGAGGAGAGGAGTAGAGGAAGGAGGGAGGGGGGTCGTAGCCCGTAGGAACGAGTGGAGGGGACCGAGGGAGGAACAATTCGGGAAAATTAGGGTTTGTATATATATATATATATATATATATATATATATATATATATATATAACGACGATACTAAAATGCACCCCGGGTGCATTTTAGTTCGCCAATGCACGTACCCCAACCTTCGAGCCCAAAGCTTCCCACCCCCCCGCCCCCCCACCCCCGACCGGGTCCGACCAGAGACCCCACCGAGCGCGATATCCCACCTCCGACAATGCCCCCCCATAAAATCGCCATCGGGTCTCCCACCCCCCGCCCAATCAAAACAAAAAAATGGCCGCGCCGTCTCCTCCCACGCCTCGGATCGCCGAGCCGCTCCTCGCCAAAACCAATAGCTCCACCATCGCTTCCGCGCCTGGGATCGCCACAGCCGGGGCGGCACGTGGTCCCGGAGCAGATGGCAGTTGTTACGACGGCTGGGTCTCGGCCGATATCGTCGGCACCGCCGCCGATTGCATCTGCCCGGCGGCACCTCCTACGTCGGTAACGCCCACGGCGAGGGGCGCGGGCCGCGGATCGGGTGATCCCTTGCATCACGCGACGTTGCTGACGCCTCCGCCGTCGATTCCACCTGGCTCAATGATCACGCCCCGATCCGTCGGAGTTGTTCATCCCGTAACGGAAAAAAATCACACACGGAAACGTTAAAAAACCTCGTTTCTGCTATTTAGTTTGCTGTTGGTTTCCAAACTTCTGGTTGCAAAACCCAAAATCCGGGATGATTTGAGGTTTCATTGTCAGTGTTTTGTGTGTGATGTTTGCGAGTCGACTTGGTGGGTTCTGGATGCAATCAGAGATATCGCGTGCGATTGCAAAAAAAAAGTAGGGTGCCCTCTAGTAGATTGCCACTGGAACAAATTGTCGCGCTTGTTTGCAACGTGTGGTGCCCTCTGGTTGCAACATTATTCCCATGTGCATTGCAAAAACAAAAAAAGGCTCGTAGTCTGCTGTGTGTGCTAATCTGCAATTATTTTTGTTACGCTTGTTTTGCAACGTGTAATGCTGTCTGGTTGCAACATTATTTTCATGTGCATTGCAAAAACAAAAAAAGGGGGGTCGTAGTCTGCTGTGTGTGCTAATCTGCAATTATTTTTGTTGCGCTTGTTTGCAACGTGTAATGCTGCCTGGTTGCAACATTATTCCCATGTGCATTGTAAAAACAAAAAAAGGCCAAAAAAACTTATGGTTTGTTATTTTCTCCACACAGGATGCAAACATGCTTGATGTGTTTGTCCCAAGAGCGCGGCAGGAGTTTGATTCAATAGAAGCAAGACACACCAATTTTACCTTGATTATGCAAAAATGGCCGGATTCGGTGTGAGAACCATGAGGACTAGTAAAGAGACTAAACACCGGGTTTGCAACCGTCGGGGTTTTATGAAGCCAGGAAAGGAAAATGATGAACCACAAGCCGATAAAAGATCGATGAGAATTGGTTGCCCAAAGATATGCTAAAGCTAAGGAGGACAAAAAACGCAAAATCCGGTACTTCGACGGAATCGGGGAAGCACACAACCATAAACTTCAGCCATCGACCAGGATGGTTAGATATATGCATGCTCATAAACAAAGGGAGATCGCTATGGATGACTTGTTTGCAATCATGTCAAGGAGTGGCGTGCCAAACCAGGCCGCGATGAATGTGATGTCGAATTGTATGGAGGACGTCAAAACCGGCCATTCAAAGAGAAGGACATCCAAAACATGTAAGTCATATGTCCGGGCTATGATTGCAATCCTGGGTAGTGTGTGATTGCAAAAAACTAAAATGTCTCATTGCAAAATCTCTTGGTTTATTTCGATAACCGCAAAAAGGAAAATAAAACTCGAACCAATGTATGATTGCAACTAATTTGCGTGAGTGATTGCAACTAGGAATTGTGTGCGTTTGCAAAAAAAAGAAACCCGACTTTGTCCGTGTGGTTGAAAAAAGAAACTTGGTTGTCCGGAATATGATTGCAAGCCCGGGTAGTAAGTGATTGCAAAAAACTAAAGTGTGTCATTGCAAAAAACTGCCGGTTTATTTCTCGTGATCGCAAAAAAAAGGAAAAGAATAACCGAGCGTTGTGTGATTGCAAACTAATTTGCGTGAGTGATTGCAACTAGGAATTATGTGCGTTTACAAAAAAAAAGAAACCTGACTTTGTCTGTGTGGTTGAAAAAAGAAACTTGGTTGTCTGGAATATGATTGCAAGCCTGGGTAGTAAGTGATTGCAAAAAACTAAAGTGTGTCATTGCAAAAAACTGCTGGTTTATTTCTGTGACTGCAAAAAAAAGGAAAAGAATAACTGAGCCAGTGTGTGATTGCAAACTAATTTGCGTGAGTGATTGCAACTAGGAATTATGTGCGTTTACAAAAAAAGAAACCTGACTTTGTCTGTGTGGTTGAAAAAAGAAACTTGGTTGTCTGGAATATGATTGCAAGCCTGGGTAGTAAGTGATTGCAAAAAACTAAAGTGTGTCATTGCAAAAAAACCGCCGGTTTATTTCTCGTGATCGCAAAAAAAAAGGAAAAGAATAATCGAGCCGGTGTGTGATTGCAAACTAATTTGCGTGAGTGATTGCAACTAGGAATTATGTGCGTTTGCAAAAAAAAGGAACCCGACTTTGTCCGTGTGGTTAAAAAAAACTTGGTTGTCTGGAATATGATTGCAAGCCTGGGTAGTAAGTGATTGCAAAAAACTAAAGTGTGTCATTGCAAAAAACTGCTGGTTTATTTCTGTGACTGCAAAAAAAGGAAAAGAATAACTGAACCAATGTGTGATTGCAACTAAATTGCGTGAGTGATTGCAACTAGGAATTATGTGCGTTTGCAAAAAAAAAGAAACCTGACTTTGTCTGTGTGCTTGCAAGGCTACTTGGCTGTTTGGAATATGATTGCAAGCCCGTGTAGTAAAATGATTGCAAAAAACTAAAGTGTCTCATTGCAAAAACTTCTGGGTTTATTTCTGTGACTGAGCCAGTGTGTGATTGCAACTAATCGGCGTGCGTGATTGCAACCAGGAATTAGGTGCGGTTGCAAAAAAAGGAACCCGACTTTGTCCGTGTGCTTGCAAGGCTACTTGTCTTTTTGGAATATGATTGCAAGCCTCGAGTAGTAAGTGATTGCAAAAAACTAAAGTGTCTCATTGCAAAATCTCCTGGTTTTATTTCTCGTGACCGCAAGAAAAGAAAAAAGAAAAACTGAACCAATGTGTAATTGCAACTAATTTGCGTGGGTGATTGCAACTAGGAGTTATATGTGTTGCAAAAAAAAATAACCTCGACTTTGTCCGTGTGCTTGCAAAGCTACTTAATTATTTGGAATATGATTGCAAGCCCGGGTAGTTTGCGATTGCAAAAAACCTATTTTGTATGCTTAAAATGTTTTTCCATTCACTTGTGGTGCAGGAAAGCTGAGCAGACGCGAGAGGACAGGGATGGTGACATTGAGAAGTTATTCCAGTTTTTTAGGGAGTGTAAGCAAAACAATGAAGCATTCTACTGGGATGTTGATTTTGACCCAAAGACGAAAGTGCTAAGAAGCATTTTTTGGAGCCATGCAAGTCAGCGTGCAGAATACGTGGACTTTGGAGACGTCATCACTTTTGACACTACCCACAAAACTAACAACAAGAAGATGCCACTGGCGATGTTTGTCGGATGCAGCAACAATCTGAAAAATGTGTCGTTTGGGCAAGCACTTCTTCGGGATGAGACAACTGACACTTTCAGATGGCTCTTCGAGTCATTCAAAAGCTGCATGGGCGGCAGGCAGCCTTTTGTGATTCTAACAGTGCATATTTGAGGGAGGGGGGTATATTCGATTTATTCTATAATGATTGCCTGTAAAAAAAAGCAACCGTAGTGTGTAGTGTGGTTGCAACGTTTGCAACATTAAAACTCTATTTTTTTTTGATTGCAAATCATCGTATGTTTAAGGATTGCAAAAAAGAAAACATTTTATTCACGGGAGAAAAAAAGGACTGATTTTAAAAAATTTGATGTTTCGCAGATGAAGATGCGGCAATGAGGGAGGCGATAAAAATTGTGTTTGATAAATCACAACACGAAAATTGCCGTGGCACATAATAAGGATGTGGGATTATGAACTCGAGGAGTTGTACAAGGTGCACAAGGACAAAAATCGAAGGAAAAACTGGAGTCTCGATAAATTATCCTCTCGGGTCCTACACAATTTGAGGTAGAGTGGGGGAAGCTAATGGATGAATGTGGCATAAGAGAACACCCGGCGATTGTAGCATTGTGGCGTGAAAAGGAAAAGATGGATTGCAGGATATTTTAAGGGCATGTACTTGCGGGAGAATGACTTCAACCCGCAGATCCGAGAGCCGAACGAGTATTGAAAGATGGATACGTTGGCGGTGTGACAACATTGCATATGTTTGCAAAGAGGGTACTTGACTCTGTTCAGCACACAGACCACATGGATGCTGGGGAGTCGCACTACTCACAGGTATTCTTAAAAACTGCAAACCCCAAAACATATGATTGCAAAAACCTGTTAGTTCAAATGATTGCACCGCGCTGTTTTATGTATGATTGCAAAAAAAAAAGACCGAAATTTTTTTAATGCAAATCATGTTAATTTGTGGTTTTTTCGAAAAAACATGTTTGGTTAAAAAAAATTTTAGTTAGTCATTGCACCGGTGTGTGATTGCAACTAAGTTTGGTGACCGATTGCAACTAAAAGTGAATGATTGCAAAAAAGCCGCCGGTTTATTTCGTGACTCCAAAAAAGAAAACGAAAAATAAACCAAAGTGTGTAATTGCAACAATTTGGCGTGATCGATTGCAAACAAGAGTTATGTGCGGTTGCACAAAAAAAGAACCCCGACTTTGTCCGTGTGGTTGAAAAAGCTAGTTGGTTGTTTGGAATATGATTGCAAGCCTGGGTAGCAAGTGATTGCAAAAAACTAAAGTATGTCATTGCAAAAACTGCTGGTTTATTTCTGTGACGCAAAAAAAGGGACCTGACTTTGTCTGTGTGGTTGAAAAAGGAAACTTGGTTGTTTGGAATATGATTGCAAGCCGGGTAGTAAGTGATTGCAAGAAACTGAAGTGTGTCATTGCAAAAACTGCTGGTTTATTTCTGTGACTGCAAAAAAAAGGAAAAGAATAACTGAGCCAGTGTGTGATTGCAACTATTTGGCGTACGTGATTGCAACCAGGAAAATGTGCGTTGCAAAAAAAAAAAAGAACCTGACTTTGTCTGCGTGGTTGAAAAAAGAAACTTGGTTGTTTGGAATATGATTGCAAGCCTGGGTAGTAAGTGATTGCAGAAAACTAAAGTGTGTCATTGCAAAAAACTGCTGCTTTATTTCTATGACTGCAAAAAAAAAGAAAAAGAAAAACTGAGACAGTGTGTGATTGCAAATATTTGACGTGCGTGATTGCAACCAGGGATTATGTGCGGTTGCAAAAAAAATGAAACCTGATATTGTCTGTGCTTGGGAAAAGCTACTTGGTTGTTTGGAATATGATTGCTAACCTGGGTAGTAAGTGATTGCAAAAAAACTAAAGTGTTTGGTTGCAAACTCGCCGTGGTTTATTTCTCGTGACTGCAAATTAAAGAAAAAGAAAACTGGATAAAGTGTGCGATTCCGACTATTTGGTGTGCGTGATTGCAACAACGTGTTACATGTGATTGCATTGTGATATGTCCGCGGTTGCAATAAAAATGTAATGATGAAAACCGAAATTCAAAATTCGATGTGCAAAGCCGAGGTTGTCGTGGCGTGCAAATCACGGTTTGATGAGCAACTCGGCAGGATGTACACGCGGGCGGTGTATAATGAATACAAGAGGGAATATGCTAACAGATACGGCGTTTGTGATTGAGTCCGATCCGGATGTTGAATGCGGTTACTTGGTGAAGCATGAAAAAGGAACAGGAGTGTTCCGTTGGGCACAACACGCATTCAAGGTGCTAGCCGACAAAAAAGAGGGTATATATAAATGCGAATGCATGCAATGGGAGCACACGGGGTTGTTTTGCATGCACGTGATCAAAGCATTCACCCACCCCGCAAGTGCGAGCATACCGTAAAAGTACATTCTCGCGGCGATACACACGTAATGCGAGATCCGTAGTTCCATGGGACAGCACGATGTTCGGGTTGCGACTCATGCCGACACAGAGCAAACGAGAATGTCAAAGCCGCCGCCCAAGTTAATGCGCCCGTGTAGAGCGGGGAAGCAAATCCGACCGTGCTTATCTTCGAGACCGTCCGCACATCGACATGATAACTCCCCGGTATTGAGCTTCTACAAACGGCAGAGACTCGCCGCTTGTGAGATGGAAAGTGGTGATTTGCATGAAAATGGGGATAACGAGATGGGTCTAGTTTGTGTCCGACCAACGTATAAAAGTGGTGACGCCACTATGGAAACTCGCTATAAATCCTATTAACCCCCGCCACACCAAAAATAAACCATGTGCCCGGTCCAAAGAACTACCCCGGCGGTGTGATAGTGATCGAACCACCCATGTCTAGCACAAAAGGTAGGAAGCCCGTCGCGCAAAGAAAATCCTCCAAAAACATTATGATACTCGATAATCCTTACAAGACACATACGGGAGGTAAGGGTGTGAAGGAGTGCCAAACTTGTCATGTTAGGGGGCACTACAAAGATAACATGCCCCCAAAACCCAAACAAGTAAGGCGACAGAAAACAAAGCCAAAAAAAGAGATGCAAAACTGAAGGTTGGGCTCAAAGAAAAAGAGGCCGCCCGAGAGTAAAAAACGGACAAAACGGAGATCAGGAAGGGCAGAGTGAAGCAGATGAAACACAAAAATCTGAATGCAGTGTAGTTCTGCAGCAGTCACAAGCACGTGGCGCAATTGCTCGAATCAGAAGAGCGACCTCGCGCGATGTTGACTACAGGGATGACTATGAATCTGAATGAAGACAATATAATTTATCCAAAAAATAGCATTTGATTTGCAAAAAAAAAGAACTACTGGGTAACAAAAACTATCTGATTGCAACTGTGATTACAAAAAATACTGAAAAACTGCTGCATGACTCTGTCAGATTGCAACTAGGTTAATGTTTGCTTGATGTGGTTGCAAGACAGATGAAAAATACGGTTGATTGCTTAATAGGTTACAGTGTGGTTGCAACCACTGATGTGTCACGATTGCAAAAAAAACAGCGAGTTCAAAAAGAAAAGCGCCATGCCATGAAGTCTGTCGATTGCAACTAGGTTGGTGTTTGCTTGATGTGGTTGCAACCTCGTGAAAAAAAGACAGGTGATTGCAACATCCAAAAACATGTGGCCGCAACATCTAATGTGCGGCAATTGCGAAAATATGACAGTTGCAAAACCAAGATGTAGGTGATTGCTTGCGCCCTTATAGCAGTGTCATTGCAACTGCCGCTTACGTGTGTTTGGAAAAAAAAAGAAAAATTAATCGAGCGTGTATGATTGCAACAATTTGGCAACCGTGATTGCAACCAGGAGTTTATGTGTGTTGCAAAAATGGAAACCTGACTTTGTCTGTTTGCTGCTTGATTGTTTGAATATGATTGCAAACCTGGGTAGTAAGTGATTGCAAATAACTAAAGTGTCTCATTGCAAAATCTGCTGGTTTATTTCTGTGACTGCAAGAAAAGAAAAAAGAAAACTGAACCAATGTGTAATTGCAAAAAATTTGCGTTAGTGATTGCAACCAGGAGTTATATGTGTTTTTTAAAAAAAGAACAGATGCAAAAAAAAATGAGACTGCGATTGCAACAAAAAAAAACAGTTGCAAAAAACACACAAGTAAAAAAATGAGTATGCAAAAAAAAACCAGTTCAAAAAGAAAAAGCTCCATAACATGACACTGTCAGATTGCAACTAGGATGGTGGTTGCAACCTGATGTATATATACAAGAGATTGCAACATTTTTTACATGTGGTTGCAACAGCTGATGTGTATCAATTGCAAAATCTTGACAGTTGCGAAACCAGAATGTGGGTTATTGCTTGCACACTCGTACCAGTGTGATGGCAACCTTAGAGCAGTGATTTTGCAAAAAAAAAGAGTTTTCAAAAAAAACACGGGTAAAAAAACACCAGTTTCAAATCAAAAAAGCTCCGTCCCCACGACACTGTAAGATTGAAGCTAGGTTGCAACCTGGTCCAAAAAATACTGGTGATTGCAACATCCTTTGCAGTGTGTTTGCAACGACTGATGTGCTGCAATTGCAAAAGAAAAGGACAGTTGCAAACCAGAGTGTAGTTGATTGCAAAATCATGTCCTCAGTGTGATCCCCTTATAGCAATGTGATTACGATTGCAAAAAACTGGTAAAAAAAAAGCTCCGTGACACGACACTGTGATATTGAAGCTAAGTTGCAACCTAGTCCAAAAATACTGGTGATTGCAAACATTCTTTTGCGGTGTGTTTGCAACGATCGATGTGCTTTGCGATTGCAAAAGAAAAACGACAGCTTTGCAAAACCGGAATGTAGTTGATTGCAAATCATGTCTCAATGTGATTGCACCCCTTTTAGCAATGTGATTGCAAAAACGAGTAAAAGTGGATTGCAAAAATAAAAACACGCCATGCCGAATAAAAAAAGGAAGGTGCACAAAAATACATTGCCAGAGTTTAAATTCACAAAAATCAAACAAAAAAAGGACTTAAAAAAGTTGCCACATCACATGATATAGTATTTTCGTACTGCCACGCATAACATGTCGCATACAGATGCACATAAACACACAGATATAACATGTTTTTTTATCCCAACGATCCTAAAAGTCCACGGACCGGCCGCCGTCATCTTCGAGATCAAGGCGGCGTCCCCCACTTCCGTACTTGTCCGGTATTGCGGGGAGATCGGCTGGTTGAGGGGGTGGAAGATTTGATAGTGCAGCATCTCACATCCGTAAATGACGCCATTGAACCGCAGCAAGATAAAAAAACACACATTAAAAAAATAGCTATTTCGACAAGATCGGTAAAAAAATGCACATACGAAACATAGAAAAAAAAGAGAAAAGATGTAAAAAATGGATCGGTTCACATCACGCATTACCGGGTTGATTTCCTCTGTCATCTTGTTCTCATCATAGTACTCCATGTACTTCCGGACAAAAAATAAACAATCATTGGGGCCACTTGCTTGGGGACTTCAATGAAAGGCTTCCTCCAACCACTAACTCGGGCGACTTGAAGTTGGACACCTTCTCGGAAAGCCGCATCTATGATTGGAATTTTTGCAAACACATGCCCGTGACGTTCTACAGGGTCCGTGCATTTCATGAAGTAGTCGTTCGAGTCCAGCACATCAATGCGATTATGCATGAAGTTGAAACAATAAACGAAGTAATGTCCTGCGTCATGGATGGGGACAAAAATCTGGTGCAAAAAAACAAAGAGTGCAGGGGGGACAAAAAAATGATTAGTGTATTGATTACATCTAGTGTTGATGTGTGATTGCAAAATTCATTTATGATTGCAACTTTGAAAAATGTTACAAGAAAAAACAGACTGTATTTGAGAAAAAAGATGTCTCTAACCGGCTTTGATCTTGACGGATCGTAGTTTATGCACTCGGTCATCGGTGGTTCCGCACGACTTTGAATTCTTCGTCTCGCATTTATCCTCATTGAGGACTCGCGTCGCAAAAATTAATATTCCACCGCACACGGGGGGGGCAAAAAAAAGCCCATCAAAACAAAAACTACATCAATCACAACAAAAAATGTTGTTGTTTCAACAAAGTCTGGTATTGTATTAAAAAACGGACAAGCTTGAAAAAACAAAAAGGCTTACATAGAAACCAACGTGAGAAACACCCCGTACCCAAACGAATCAAGCTTGTGCACAATGTTATCATGCCGCATGCAATGCACCACGAAATCGACCAAGGAAGACTCTCCCAACTTGTCGTTTGAGAAACCGTTAATGAGTTGTTGTCCAAGAAATTCAGCAAGAATGCCAAACTCCAATAAAGTCCTCCCGCACCAAAAAAATTCCAGAAATGAAATCAATGTGGTTGCAAACTCCTCTCGTGTGATACTCCCAAAAAACACGCTGTATGGTTGCAAAACCAGCCTTGTTAACCGTGATTGCAACTCCCCGTGCATTGCAACCGGGTTTGACAACATGTGAAATTGGTCCGTGTGAGTGGTTGCAAAAAAAAAACTGCCGAATGTGTGATTGCAAAAAAAAGTGTGCAAATTGTAAAATTGCATGTGTAAACAACTGCAATGCTAGTATGAAATAATTGCAGCTAGGTTTGACAACATGTGATTGCAAAATTGGTTCAGGTGAGTGGTTGCAATCATAAAAAAGTACCGAATATATGATTGCAAAAAAAATGTACAAATTGCAAAACTGGGAGTGTAAGAGTTGCAAATGCCGGTTAGAAAACAATTGCAACTAGATTTGACAAACATATGATTGCAAATTGCTGTGTGAGTGGTTGCAAAAAAAAGTGCTGAATGTGTGATTGAAAAAAAAAGTGTACAAATTGCAAAACTGGGAGTGTAACAGTTGCAATGCCAATATGAAAACAATTGCAACATAAAAAATACACAGGAAAAAAAAAAAGAAACATACTATTGAAGCTCGAGTTCGATATGATCTTCGCCTCGGATAAACAACTTTGGAAACGGTATGTCGGGGCGCTTGCGTTTTATCCGGAATGGAGATACAAACTCGTACAGCCTCCTCATCACTCGTCCCCTAGGCGCTTGAAAATCAGCCTCCGAACCTTGCCGTAATCGACGAGACCTTCGTACACTTCGTCTTGTGAAAGACGGATCGGTGGAGTCAAATTAGCAATATCATCCCGGGACTCCGGAGGAAACTCGACATCGTCACCGATGAAGGGGTTGTCGCCGCAAAGGTGCCTCCACGATTCCAACACAAAGATTGGCTTATCGCGGAGAAAATCTAACTTTTTCTCATACTCGCGCGCTTCTTAGCATACGCCTTTGACAGCTTGCATCTCCACTCGCTTGTTTATCTTTGATGCGGAAGGCTCCTTCTGTAAAGCAGCAATGTTCGCGTCCAGCCTTTTCTGGATTTCTGCTATGATCTTCTTCTCCTTCTCTTCAGCCTTCTTGTCAGCTCCAGCCTTTTTCTTTGACTCAAGCTTCTTGGTAGAAGCAGCATTTCTCTTGTTATCAGCCTCGGCCTTCTTCCTCCGGATTTCATCAGCTGCATCTTTTTTGCTCATCACGAAATCGTCGCTCTGGCTCTGATGATCTTCAGTTGCAGCTTGCTTGCCTTTTTCTGCTTTTCCAACTTGACACTCTTGCTCAAGCATGGCTTGTTCTCCGTAATTGCAACAACATAAAAACTGTGAATAAAAAAACGAAAAGCATGTACAAGTGTTTGCAACCTATTTTTGTGTGTGTCATTACAAAAAAATTGCCATAACAAGGTGTGTTTGCAAATCGTTTTACGTACGTGATTGCAACCGAGGTTATTTGTGGTTACGCCATGATCGTATTATGTGTGGTTGAAGGAACTTGGTTATTTGGTTATTTATGATTGCAAGTCCGAGTAGTGTGTAATTGCAACAATGAGTGAGTTGTGATTGCAAAAAAAAAGCCTAGACAAGTGTATGGTTACAAAACCTCGTTGTTGCTTGCTCATCACTAGATTTCCCTTCCGCGGCTTGTTCGGATGAAGCCGTCTTCAAAGCTAACGCAGCAGCAAGCTTTTTCTTCTCTTCTTCGACTGCAAATTTTCTTTTTCTTATCTTCCTCGACTGCTGCCTCGACTGCTCGCCTTTTAATCTCTTCCTCAGCAGCCTTCTGCTTGGATTCTGCTTCAGCTGCTGAGTGCATCATATGTGGCAGTAAAAAAAAAGAGTTATAATTGCAACTATAAGAGCAAACAAATTGCAATGTTGGTGGTGTGTGGGTAACAAACCTGCTGTGCTTTGCCTCGAGCGCAGCTCGTTCAAGCTTCCTCTTCGGCGAGCATTCTCGCCGGGCTTCGCTTCGCCGAGTGAAACATATGTGGCGGTGAAAAAAAAAGAGTTATAATTGCAACTATAAAGTGCAAAAAAAGCAAAATGCAATGTTGGTGGTGTGTGGGTTACAAACCTGCGTCGCTGCCTCGGCTGCAGCCCTCTTTGAAGCTTCCTCATCGGCAGCCTTCTGCTTAGCTTCTGCTTCGGCTGCTGAGTGTGAAATATGTCACAGTAAAAAAAAAGTTATGATTGCAAATATAAGTGCAAGCAAGCTGCATTGTGGATAGTGTGTGGGTTACAAACCTGCTGCTGCTTTCAACGTCCTCTCGTCTTCCAAAGTCTTTTTTTCAGCCTCAGCCTTTCTCCTCTCGTTCGTCTTCGGCATTCTTTTTGACTTCCTCGGCTTCGGACTCTCTCTTCGAGTCTTCCTCTTCTTCGCATTTCTTCTTGCCTCCTCTCGCAATATTCTTCTCAGCCTCAGCATCTTTAAGCTTCTGCCTCCTCTCCTCCCTGTCAGTCCTCCTTGCATAAGTTCTAGTGAACTGTGTTATGGGGCGAGAAAAAAAAAAGAGTGAATAGTTGTGGTTTAGCCGATAAAAAAAACAAAAAGAAATAAAAATAAAAAAGGATTGCAACTATAAGTACAACCCAACTGCAATGTTGGTGGTGTGTGGGTTGCAAACCTGCTGCTGCTGATGCTGATGCTGCTGATGCTTCTTCGCCGTCGAGGCTGAAAATAATAGGATTGAGGAAAAAACAAACAAATCAAAAATTGCAAAAAAAGAAAAAAGTGAAAAATGCTTATGATTGCTAGATTGAGTAACTAATTGCAACTTTCCATGCGGTGTGACTACATTAAACCCTGAGAGGGGATTGCAACCTGGGTGTAAAAAAAGAGCTTACATCAAACGGCGGGGGAGAGGGAGATATTGAGGAAGCACTCCTCTTTGCAACAAGTGTGTCTTGGCTCACGCGGGGGCCCGTCCGCATTGTCCCCGCGCGAGGAGGCGAATCAAAAAGTCCAAGAATTTCATCAACATTTGAAATGTTGCCGTAAAGGTGTGGGGGCCGCAAAAATAAATAGAAGAGGAAGATGGTGAGTAAATAAAAATAAAATACGGATCCTTTAGACTAAAATATAAAAAATATATATTCTTACTTCTATCGAAACTACCATGTTCAATGTCATGACCGTGGGGTGGTGTTTGCTCAACGTTTCGCTATCAACGTCATCCCGTGCGGGGTTTTCATCATGCGCGCCGCCTTCATATACCTCCATTTCAATTGGGCTGGGAGCGTCGAAAACACCATCATCCGTGTCTGCCCCAGGAATGTCTTCCATACTTGATTCTGTTGCTTGGTGCTGTTGTTAAACACAAAAATAAAAGTGTTATTGCAAAAAATATGCTATATTAGTGTGTTTGCAACCTTGGGGGCATGATTGCAAAAAAAAAGTAGTGATTACATATAAAATAAACTGCAGTTTACATCTGATTGAAAACAAAAAAAAAGGTGATGTGAGATGTATGTTTGCAAAAAGGTTGTGTGTCTGATTGCATCTTCTGCTTACATGTGGTAGCAACATGATTATGAAAAAAAAATATATATGTAAAAGAAAAAAGAACATACCAGTTGATGGTTTTGTGACATCCGCACCTTCCTCCTCGCGACCCTTGGAAGCTTGCTTGGCGGTACCGCACCATCCGCAAGAAGCTTGTTGATGCGCTAACGCACTCCCGATGAGCCGACGCCATGAGATCACGTGACCTTGTTGCGTACTCGGAAGCCTTCCTTGCATACTCCCGTGCACGTTTAGTGCTTTTGTCAAACTCATTCAAGATAGCCGCGCGTCTTCCTTCCCCTCGCTACTTCCAACTAAATCGAAAGGCGCCGGCTAAATGCGTACGCAAACTTGGGTACTCATAAAAAACGGAGGGGAACTGCCGTGGGGCCCATGACCGCCGGATCATGGAAGGTGCTAGGCCCGGGAGCCCCCGCTGCCGCCGGCGGATGCACTAGCCCCGGCGGCAAATGTAGCGGGCCGCCGATGGGGCGCGAGGTCCTCGCCGTAGGTTGGGCGGCACCCGCATCGCAAGCCCCTCGTCATCCGCATCTTGGGCGGGGCCAAATGCGGGGATGGGCGATCTTGTCAAAGACCCCACAGAGCGCCGTAGCATGTGTCCGTGATACTTTTCACCGCAAAAAACAAAAAAGTTGGACTAAAAAAACAAGTGGTGACATTTGCAAAAAAAAAAGAAAAAAGAAAAGAAAGTGTGATTGCAAAAGAAAACAAACCCCGAGATGTCCAAACTCAACATTGTCGCCGCGACATCCCCCCTCCCGGTCCCGGTTGAGTATAGCTTGAATCATCTTCGAGGCCGGGAAGGAGCACCGGGAATGCAAAAAGGGCTTGTCCGGAATCCGTGCCGCAAGTTGTCGACGTATAACATCTGCAAAAAAAAACAGTGATGAAGCAAAAAGCGTGTGTGATTGCAAAAACTATTTAAAGTGTATGATAGCAAAAACTATTTAAAGTGTGTGGTTGCAAAAACTACTGGTTTATTTCGTGATCGCAAAAAGAAAAAGAATTGAACCACCGTGTGATTGCAACTATTTGGAGTGACAGATTGCAACAAGTAGTTATGTGTGGTTGCAAAAAAAAACCGAACCGGTGTGTGATTGCGGCTATTTGACATGCGTGATTGCAACCAGTAGTTATGTGTGATTGCAAAAAAAGAAAAGAACCTGACTTTGTATATGTGCTTGCAAAGCTACTTGGTTATTGGAATATGATTGCAATCCTGGGTAGCAAGTGATTGCAAAATCTAAAAGTGTGATTACAAAAACTGCCGGTTTATTTCGTGACCGCAAAAGGGACAAAAAAGAAAACCGAACCGGTGTGTGATTGCAACTATGTTTTGTGTGTGATTGCAAACAATAATTATGTGTGGTTGCAAAAAAAGAACCCGACTAGGTTATTTTGGAATATGATTGCAAACCCGGGTAGCAAGTGATTGCAAGAAGGTGCAATGCCGGATTGAAAAAACAATGAAAAAAATATATGATTGCAACAACGGTATGTAAACGGTTGCAAAAAAAAATCAATGAAACAAAAAAAGAAAAGGAAAAGATGCGTGTCCGACTTGAGCTTACCACTAGAAAGATGGTGCATCCGCCGATGGGTGCGTTGATGCCTTTCTCGAGCATAATCCAGCTTGTATAATCGAACGACAACGCCGAGCTCCGTCAACAAGCGCCTTGCACCAATTCCTAGTGCCAATGTTCGAATATCCCGGGTATATCTCACATCATCGAGCACGATCTTGGTGTCGGTGTTTGAGAACGACAAACACCGGAAAGCAGCCATGAAAAAAGCTCTTAGACCAAGCTCCCCCGGTAAATGAACGGTTCTTCGATCCGGCGGTTATGTGTTTCACGGTAATGCCCTTCCTCGAGTTGTAAGAAGGGCCAACAATGCGTAAGCCGAGCCGATCACGCTCGGCACGGGCATCTGCGTCGGACATTGGGAGCGGGTCACCTCCAAGCATTGGGAATCGCATGGCACACCACACGGCGTGATGGGCCGACATTGATCTCTTTGCCGCCGCCAATCTCAAGCTTCATTGTCTCGGGTTGAACTTCCGCATCGGCCCACTGCTAACATCCCTCTTAAGGTAATTGGGCTTGAAATTCGAAGACCCCCAAAACCTTTTGCGACTACTTGACCCTTAAGATCATTTGGTAAAGCATTGATAAGCTTGATAAAACTCGCGAGCGAGCATCGCATGGACCGTGGCTTCAATTTGCCCTTGTCGCCATCGCCAACGGCAGCCGGAGCGGCATCATCGCCGTCGTCGTGTCCAGAACCTTCACCATCTGGAGCAAAATCTTCATCATGCTGTTCTTCATCTCCTTGCTCTTCAGCAGTGCTAGCCAGCGGCGGTGTTGGCAACCTGAGCCTTTTCCGCCTCTCACGGAGTCTTTGTAAATTATCAGCCTTCCTCTTCTCAGACAACCGAGGAGAAGATCGAGTATTTTGACCACCTTGTTGTTCACCTTGCTGACCACCTTGCTCCATTGTAAAAAAGTATAACAACTGAAAATAAAAAATATATGAACATAAACAATCATCAAAAATAAAAAATGCACGGTTGCAACTCCTATGATAAGGCAATTGCAACTCCTATAACCAAGAACACAAAAAAAAACTGCTAATGCTAATAAAAAAAGATTTAATACCGAGACAAAATTGCAACTCCCGTAAAGAAAAAAACGGATACAGTTCTCACAAATATCAAACTGCTACACAAAAAAATACATAAAAAAATCCTGTCTAATACGACAATTACAACTTCTGCTGTGATTTATGGTTGCAACTGCAACAAATTAACCAGTTACTAAAAAAAGCTACAACACATACAAAAACACTATCCCTGTGTCTGCTTAACAGGTTGCAACTCCAGAATATAGGGAGATTGCAACTTCTGTAATACAGCGGTTGATAACAATGAAAATCAATCAAAAGCCATGCGTGCTAAGACGATTACAAACTTCTGCTGTGATTATAGTTGCAACTCCTGCAATTAACAGATTGCAAACAAAAAATGTGACAGAAACCTACAAAGACTCGCAACAAACGTTTCTAGTGTAATTGACCGGTTAAAACTCGGTAATAAGTCGATTGCAACTTCGTGATGCAACGGTTGCTAACAATGAATCAATCAAACCCCCCACCTGCAACAAATGTTTTCTAGTGTAATTGACCGGTTGCAAACTCAGTAATAAGTCGATTGCAACTTCTGTGATGCAACGGTTGCTAACAATGAATCAATCAACCCCCCCCACCGCAACAAATGTTTTCTAGTGTAATTGACCGGTTGCAAACTCGGTAATAAGTCGATTGCAACTTCGTGATGCAACGGTTGCTAACGATGAATCAAACAACCCCCCCCCCCACCCGCAACAAATGTTTTCTAGTGTAATTGACCGGTTGCAAACTCGGTAATAGGTCGGTTGCTACTTCGTGATGCAACGGTTGCTAACAATGGATCAATCAAAAACCCCCACCCCCCCCTATCCGAAAAAATTAAAAAAATAACACAACGGCGGCGCATGCGATTTTTACACCTAGCCGCGTCTCGATCGAATATGAAAAAAATCCAATGAATGGAAAACACAAAAAAATAGTCGGTAAAAACCCTAACGAAAAAAAAAGTAGCGACAATATCATCCGAAAAATCATTCACGCCCTCATTTCACCCCCCCCGGCTCTCGAAAAACAAAAATGCGCCGAAACAAAAATAATCACGCAGCCGCACAAAAATACCCTAACGGAAAAAAAAATGAAAGGGGCGAGAGGTCGGGGCGGCATACCCGCGAGCAATGTGTTTCGTGAACGCGGTGGGGAACGGCGGCGGTGTCTCTCCCGCCTCACCACAATCGCACCCGCCCCCCCCCCCCCCCCCCCCCCCCGCGGGTTTCGCCCCCCCACACCCCACCGCCGCGCGAAGAGAAAGAGGAAGGCGACGGAAACGCAACGCAATAGAGAGGGGTGATTCGCCGCTCGGAATCCCGACGAGCACTAAAAGCTTCACGAAGTCGATCGCTCCGCTTCGAAGCCGACGAGAAAACCTCTCTTCGCCGACGAGAGCTGAAGCGGAGAAGACGAGAAAGTGGAGAGAGTGGTAACGGGTCGGGGGAATTGAATGAGAGAGTGACGGGGAGGAGTTTGTAATAAGGGGGGCAAACGTGGGGTCGTGGTTGCGGTTTTTTTTTTAATCGGTCGTGGGGGTGCGGTTACGACGGAACCAAGCCCCGCGCGCGCACCCGCCACCGGTTAAAAGAAGCCTGGTTGGCTCGGTTAGTTGGGCCTGGGTGCATTCGCTATAGAGAATGCACCTGCGTGCATAATATATATATATATATATATATATATATATATATATATATATATATATATATATATATATATATATATATATATATATATATATATATATATATATATATATATATATATATATATATGAGAATGAGAAGTTTGTTATCGGCCGACTATCGGGCCGATAAAAATCGAGTCGTGCCTCGGGCCGGCACTATGGACCGAAGTGGCGGGCCAGACACTGTTGACCTACACTGGTTGTGTCTCGGGGCGCGCTAAAGCCGTGCTCTTTAAAGTTAGTGTCTCGCAATTGTGTGCGCCTGTATATTTGGAATACTATACCGGCTACACATTAAAACTTGAACACAAAATCTGCAAGACCGCAACTCACGCCAGCTCCTTCGCTATTCCTTACTCCAGCGTGTCCGTCGAGGATGGTGGACGTGGGTGTGGGCCCCTGCCGCCAGTCTCTGTGCGACTATCACGAGTCCATCCGATTCCGTCTCCAGCTTCTGCTGCTGAGGTATATGCCATCCGCCTTTTGTCCCTCTCCCGTGCCCACCGACGTGAATATTTTGCGGCCGCGGATAAGGAAAAACCGAGGAAAAGCAAATTTTTTTTGAAAAATGAAAACCAATTAAACGAGAGAGAGAAAGGCCGCGGCGACGCTGAAAGCATCCACTTCAATTTCATTACATGGTGAGCTGTGACATGGATTGGATTGCCACTTGATCGCTGCTACCAGTTCTAATTGTAATTGAGATGGCTTTTGTTAATCTTAAGAGACAAGCTACTAAAGCCACATTATCGTGTGCGCCTTGTCATCATATGATAATGACATGTCTTGTATCATATCCACTCTCTGAGTGAACAGTGGGGGTGCCCCCTTCTCTCTCTCTCTCTCTAGTCTCTCTGGGGTCCCAGGTCTGTTGGTGGTGTGCTTGTGCATCTGTGCTTTGCTTCAGCAGCAGCATCTGCGGAGCCGGAGCGGGCTGCTCCTCGCGACTCGCCTGCGGCCTGCTCCTCCGAGGGGTCATCAGGGACACCGGCGACGGCGGCGAGGAGCTGGGCCTCCGGATGCTGCCTTCTCCTCCCGAGCTAGAGCTAGAGCAAGATGTAAGAGAACATTTCCCTCTCTCTCTTTCTCCCTCTCTTTGTTAGATCTCTGGTTGCAGAGCGCGCTGCTGCCTACTTGCTCGATTCGTGCGGTATTTGGGGTCAAGATGCCGTTCAGGGCACCAACCAAGTTTCGAGCAAGCTTGGCGCAGTCGCTGTCGATCTCGAACAAATTTAGGTGCGCAAAAAAATGAAGGGCGAGATTTACTTGTGGTCTAGATTTGAGCCTCGTGTGCCGTGAGGTCCTGGTGGGAATGGTGTAAATTTGCACAGCTCAACCGCATTTTCGTGTTCCTCTTCAGCTTGTTTTCCTTTTTTTCATGGGAGATTTACTAGTTGAGGAAGGTAGAATATGCCAAAATAGGAGTATATGGTTTCTGTATTCTTGGAACCTTTTGCCTTTTCTGTTTCTTGTTTCTTACAAGGGAATAGAAACGGCTGTCCAGCTCCCTAAACGGTACTGAACCATATGCGCGCTATGCTGAAACTGTGCTACATGATATTTCCCTTTTGTTAGGTGCGCCAAAAAAAAAGAAGGGTGAGATTTACTTGTGGTCTAGATTTGAGGCTCGTGTGTGCCACGAGGTCCTGGGGGAAATGGTGTAGATTTGCGCAGCTCAACCACATTTTCGTGTTCCTTTTCAGCTTGTGTTCCAGCTCAAAGCAACATTTAGAAACAATGCTCTTGCTTTCTGATTAGTGTACATTTTATGGGAAGTAATGAACATATTAAAAAATTTATGCAACCAGAAAGACTAGCTTCTCCATGAACGTTGGATCCTTTTATCCAAATTTAGTAGTTGTGATTTATGCATCAGTATTGTGTCGCCCCTTCCTTCAACAGAACATTTGTTGAATAAAAATTGCTTTGCTTTATACAGCACTAATGTCTGCCTATGGCAATGGCGCCACCTACAACTGATGATGGCGATGAAGTGGAGAATTACTCGTCCTTGGGTTTGACAGTACCGCACTCACAGAAAGGCAATGCTGAATTTCCAAAGGTTCTGCTGCTTATATCGACATATCTTGATAAGACAGTTCAGCAGAATGAAGAGTTACTAGATTCCAGCAAAGTAAAGGAGTCAACCACTATCTTTCATGGTCAGAGGGTGCCAGAACTCAGTATAAAGCTCTATGCAGAACGCATTTTCAAGTACGCACAGTGCAGCCCATCTTGCTTTGTGTTGGCGCTTATCTACATGGAGAGATATCTACAGCAACCAAACATTTACATGACATCATTTAGTGTTCATCGCTTGCTGATTACAAGTGTTGTTGTTGCTGCCAAATTCTTAGATGATTCGTAAGTACCGACTATACCAGCTTTTCAGTTGCATTTTCCTCATATATACTATGTATAAAAGTATGCTCTTGCCTACTGTTGGCATACTGATTTATATTGGTTTTTTGATGTACTTGCCCCTATTTTGAAATGCAATTGCGGTTCTGTGTTCATTCTTTTAACTTTGTGATTTTGCCCTTTAATGTTCACAAGTCTACGCGGTTTTACCCCTGTTCTATGCGCATTTGCCCCTATTTTGATCATTTGACTAGGGGCAAAATTGCGTTGACTCATGAATCATGAAGGGAAAAATCCACAAAGTTCAAAAATTGAAGGAAAAATCACCATTACACTTCAAAGTAGGTCTGTGATGTACTGACCAGAGATGCAACCTCAAGTTTAGCTAACTCAAGGAAACTAGCATAACTAGAAAACGTCCAAATATGATCTTTTCCATGTGGTCTACCTTCTTCGTATCATTATGGTATGGAGGCAATTTTGCCTTCTTTATATCATATATAAGAAGCATCTTTATATCTGAATGCTAAACTTTTCCCCCCCAATTACCTGCTCATTTGTATTTCAAAGGGATTTCATGTTTGTCCTAGTGTCAGGAATGCATCAATCAATCGGTAGTAGTAAACCTTGTGGTGGAATTCAAGGATAGTAATAATGGGGTGAGGAAAGGGGAGATGAAGGTGCAAGAGGCACAATGTGCATCAGATTAACTTTTGTGATATCTTTTTTTGCAGGTTTTTCAACAATGCATACTACGGAAGAGTTGGAGGAATTAGCACGAGAGAGATGAATAGGCTTGAACTGGATTTGTTGTTCAGCCTGGACTTCAGGCTCAAAGTCAATTTAGAGACTTTCAGAAGCTACTGCTTGCAGTTGGAGAATGAAGCACTAGCTCTTGTTCTAGAGAGACCGATCAAGGTCCATGCCACCAACGGGACCAAACCCTTGATTTGTAATGGGAGCGTTGATGAGACTTGCAAGCATGAGCTCGCGAGTGAAAGGTACAGCAGCCAGGCTCTCCAAGGATGTAGCTGGTAAATTGGATTTAGGGCAGACAAGTTTTGAAAAGCTGTGTTGGGTCCGAGTACTGATAATTCTTTTATTTGACAATGTGCGTCCAAATGACTTAATATTGTTCTGCAATTAGTTAGTGTAGTTGGGTTTTTTCTTTACTTTTCAACAGCACTAATTCTTGTGTGCAATGCTGGAAACGACATTCATGTTCAGTTCAGTGATGCCATCCAGCCTTGCTGTTTAGTTTTTGGAAATCGTCAGGGGTGGATGCTGATAATGCTGGAAACGACATTCTATGAACATGATCTCCGGATGGTCTGGGCATGTTCAGTTCAGTGATGCCATCCAGCCTTGCTGTTTAGTTTTTGGAAATCGTCAGGGGTGGATGCTGATTGCTCAAAAACCTGCGACATTCCATCCATATATAATGATGAAACGAACATCATCTTCCTAACACGGTTTCTTTATCTTGGTATGAGTTATACTTCTCCAACTGGGAACAAGCTTCTGAAAATCTCTATATTGAATTTGAGACTGAGAGGTCCAGACTGACTAACAAATATTCAGTCAGCAGTAAAACCAAGCCATGTCATGAAACAATATTAAGTGAACGGACAAGAATCAAAATTCGAGCAAGCGATTCTTAGTAACAAATGAATACAGTGAACGACTTCCATGGACAAAGCGGACATGGTATCCTTATCACAACTCATAATAATATATAATAATGATGAAAAGAGCAACATCTTGAGTCCTAACTCCTAACACAGTTTCCTTATCAACACACTCACTACTCCCAGGGCCTGAGCAAGTCACCAGCATTCCAGTTCCGCACAGCTCCCGTTCGAACGTCCAAACATGAGCTGTATCTTTCGCTTCCAGAACACTGAGTTAGATGACAGACTGTCTTCTCTTGTTGAGCACCCTCAGTGCATTTCCTGTTCTCCCCACCACCTTCTGCTCACGCAACGCTGGGTTGAAGATGCCCGTACCAGAGGGCACACTGGGTTTGGCCCGACCAGGGGATGAAACCGCAACTCGTTTCTGGATGCTGAAACACAGCCTGCTTGTGTTCCCAAGACCTCCTGCTGCTGGTGCCATTGGCTGCTTCTGCTGAGGTGTTACCAATTTGTTCAACATGCCAAGCATTGGAGGAGGGCTGGTGAACTTGCTGCTGCTGCCAAAATCAATTCTCCTTAACTTAGCTCCATCTGGGGTTGCATCAACTGCCCCATATCCTGCTAGGGGTGTTGATGGGATTGATCCAAATGATGCTATTGATCTCCTCGGTACATGAGCATGAGACAGTCGAGATGTTGCTCTATTTTCATTGAGCACAGACAGCTGCTCGCTCAGAGATGGTAGGATAGCCATTGAGGATCGCCTCTTGGGCTGGATAGGGATCTGTCGGATCACCGGAGTGAGAGATACACGCCTTGCTTTGCCGACAGCCTTAGTATCAGCCCCAAGGTGTGCTTTGTTTGTCGTCACAGGAATGTTCTCCTTGTTTTGAACTGGTGCTTTACTGAACCTCGACCTAGAAGGGCCTGACGGTGGTGGATAGTTGTTATTCCTTCCCTGAGGTTGCCTCTGCCTCATAGGAACAAGTGGTGGCCTTGAAGATCTAGCAGAGTCCCTAGCAGCCTTCCTCTCATTACCCAATTCATTTTCCAGCTCCCTAATCTGTACAAACAAAAAAGGTATATTCATGAGCACATGTTAGAATACATAGAAGACTGTCTTTTTGGGATTAGAAAGGACACTCCTACTTACCCGCTGTTGGTAATTTCTGCATGCTTGCTCAGCATCCTTCACCTGTTGCAAAACATTATCTTGCATCAACATTTAATTCTATGCCAGTAGGTAGCTAAATATGATAAAAATCAACACAATGAGATTCAAGGCGTTTCACGAGACACAATGAAACCTTTTCATTTAGTGTCCTGAATACATTCTCGCGAGACGTATACTTGAGCTGCATCAACTGCAAGCTTTGATTCAGCTGTGCATTTTCCTTTTCCTCGTGCCGAAGTTTCTCAGACTGGAATGGATTTTATAGTTAAATAACAGTTTATATCATGTCATAAGTTTTCAGTGTGGTGGAAGAATCAAAATACCATCTGTTTGAACTTCAAACTTTCTGCTGGATCTGCTTGCTTTCGAGCAGGGCCATGTTCTACTGCCCTGACTCTACTAGCAAAATTGAGGGAACAGAGAGTTTCTCCCGAATCCGTGGAACTTGGACTTATCTGCACGAACATTAGAGTCTTGCAATCTCCACCTGTAAAAGTTGAACGAATAAGGCTGTCTCCCTATTTTTAGGGGTTTGGACGAATGAAAATCAGTACAAACTAAACTCTATCATTTAGCTAAAAACCATCGCAATAAGGTTCTCTCTGTAAAAGCTAAATTGACAAGGTTGTATCTTTGTTTTTTTTTTTGTTTGGACATTCTAGTGCACAAATACAAATCAGTAGAAGGAAATGAAACATGAAACTCCATCATTTGCTCCAAACCAGTGTAACTGCCACTAATATGAGAAAAATTACCTAACGAGCTTTGCAGCAAGTGAGTCAACTTGGAGTTCCTATTTGACAGCAAAAAGGAAGTGGTGAGACCAAGATAATTTAAGCAGCTAAGCAAGATTGTGTGAATAGGACTAACCTGTATGGGATATGGGAGTTTTTTGAGGCAAGGGCAGATATAACATCACCCAAGGCAGCGAGTGATTTGTTGATGAACTGTGACTCCTTCAGCCTTTCTCCTTGCACTCCAGTTTTAGCAACTCTTTCACTTCCTGCAAGGTCAACCAACCACATATGGCTTCTGTTCCTCTGCCCCGTCACCAAATGCTCGCTCATAACAGTAACCCTTACCAAACTGCAGATAGAACACAAATTTGGATACATATCTCAGTGCCATAGGAATAACAGTCTTATGCCAAGTTGACAAACTGAATCTAATTGGTAGTGAGCAATCTTGAAAAAATGGGAGCGTGATCCAGATTATGATGTCAATTAATTTGAATGAATAAACAATAGGTAAACCTGTGAGAGCGGCTGCTGAATTCATTTGCATTTGTAGTTCCAACAGATCTATTTCTCGCGCCGAACTTCAGTTTCTCCCACACCCCATCTATACTACAGATGGGAGCCTCAACTAAGCCAGGAACCTCTTGCATTCCATCAGCACTTTGCTTAATATCCAACCTTGAAATGCAACAAGATACCATCGTCAGCATTGAATTCTTTCCTCAACCAAAGGATCAAGAAAGGAATACCTTTTTGATTGATCATTGCTCTCATCAAGCAGGTCTCGGATTTTTTCATTGTAGACTTCCAATATGCTTACTGAAAATGTGTAGGCGACAGACGTGCTTCTCTTATCTGACATTCTGAATAACTCTTCCAAAGCTCTATAATTTACACCCCTATTTTCTGGAACCCCTTCCATTGTGAAAGTTTTCCCAGTTCCTGTTTGTCCATAAGCGAATATGCATACATTGAAGCCGTCCATCACTGACCTAACGACAGGAACAGTCTCTGCAAATACAGCCTCTGAAAAAGGAATTTGGAACACAACCGATTAAAAGTTCATCATCCTCAAAATGTGTATTGGTGGCATACTACTATACTGAAATATTACTTGCATACTACTAGCAGCTAGGTACACTTTATGTAATTATTCACAAATATACCTTGATCATCCTCTGGTCCGAACACATGATCAAATTTGAAGGCCTTTCTTTCTTTTTCAGAGGGGATGAACTGCAGCTCGGTCTCCTGTGATGGGTCAATCTCGATCACAGATGAGCACCCACGAGTGACTTCATCAGAGCTGAGAGGCCTGCATCTGCAGAACACCCTAATGTTCCCCCGCAGCTCAATTATCTCGTTGTATAGGCGCCTCCTCTCTGCACACTCATCTGTGTACTTCTTCTTCAGGCCATCAAATTCATATCTAGGCGCACACTCATCCGCACATTTTGCCACCTGCTGTTTGTACCTCTCCATGAGGCTGTTATACTTTTCCCCTGTAAACAAACAACGACCAAGCATCATTAATTCTGAGAGAAATGCTTAAGCAAGGGCATGTGTATGATTGTTTGTGTACCGAGGAAGCGGAGGGCAGCAGGGCGGTCAGGAGTGACAATCTCCTTCAACCGCGGAGACAGGACAAGTGAGTTCTCTCCTTGATCTCCAAACTCCTAAAGAAGAGATACATGGAATCAGAATAGAGAGAGAAATTCAACCATAGTTGCCATTGCCGGTCCCTTTGTGTGCTGGTTTTCAAAATTCGATTTCTCGAGTTGTCAAAAATTCCCATCAGGACAGGCATGAGCAGAAATCTGCAGAATTCCAAGTCACCACGGATTGGCACCCAAAGATCCTCACCTCCATGAAGGTGCGTAGAGCCTCCCCAACTCCTGGGACCGCCTGCTCCTCCTGCTGCGCCTGCTCCGTCTCCACCTCGCAGCTCGCCGTCGCGTCCTCACCTGACAAACAATTTCCCCACCGTGAGATGGACGACGACAAAACCCTACTGCCCAGCTGCTACTCGCTACGAGACCGATAGACCGAACCTGTGGGCTGCTGAAGCGACGGATGCGACGCCGGGGACACAGGCGATGGCGGCGATACGGCGTTCGTCGAATCCCCTCCATCCACGCATCGATCTGGGCTCGCAGGATCCGCGCACTCCAACGCGCCGTCATCTGGCAAGCAAACACCGGGGGGCCTCGTGAGACGAGCACGCACACCACCCACCCACCCATCCACCCACGAGAAACCCTACCCCTCGCCTCGGAACTAAGAAACCGTACCTCGCGGTTGCAGCTGCGGCGGTGGAGACGGGGCCGGCGGTGACGAGGGTGCCCCCACGGCGACAGGATCCGGCTCCATCGCTGCGATCTTGCGGGGCCGGAGAGGAGGGGATCCGCTCGCTGGGTCTCGTCGGGTTGGAGATCGGTGGCTCACGAGGAGGAGACGAGCCGGCGATTTGGGAATGGGGGCTTGGGGGAGAAGCGGAGCTACGGGGAGGATTCGATTTTTGAATTGGATGGATCCGGGGGGAGGCCCGGAGGGGATTTGGCTGTGGGAAGGAGAGATGACCGTTGGAGCGGCCGCGCCGATTTATTTTTTGCGTTCGTCTGCGGAGGTGGATCATCCACCGTGGATGGCCGTGACGCCGTGTTGCGGGGGGCGGGGGGAGCCGTGGATTCTGCGATGGGTGGTCTGGATTTGAGTTCCGTTTTACCGTTGTAGTGTGTGTTAGCAAGAACCGGGACGTTTGTAAATTGTAATCCAGATATATCAATTCACTGCCAACATGCCCGTGCGTTGGAGTGAAAAATATCAAACGTCTTCGTACATATGGTCTTAAAAATTGACTAATAATTTGTTGTTATTTATTAAGTTTTAATTGTTGAATAATAATTTGTTGTTATTTATTAAGTTTTAATTGTTTGTTTGTGAAATTTCAATTATTGATATGTGTCGAGTGTCGTTAACAAATGAAGTTAAAATACAGCCCACAAATTTTTACTACATATTATATAATATTTTAGAGCAATATTATTTATAATAACCAACCCACTCAAATCTACCTAACTCAACAAATGGACGTGGCTAACCAAAATCTAACTCCACTCGTTGAACGTCATGTCCATCCTCAAAGAGGTTGTACATCTACTGTTGTCGTTCCTCTCGGAAAAACAAAAAAAAACTACTTGCCGCCAGCGTCACCGCTCTCTCCTCCTCTTGCATACCTAACGTCGTCCACACCTCCACTCCACCTGTCGCCCGTGTCCGCACACTCCCTCGTCCTTCGCATCTACTCCTAGCCGGTTCATGTGCCTATGTTCCTCGCCAGATCCAGGCACAACGGACTGAGATCGGGGCATAGGTGTAGCATGAGTGCGTGGAGGAAGACCACAAACTTGTGGCATCAGGGCATGGTCTTGCCTTGTGGCTCGCGATCTGCTCTGGTGAGCAGATGCACGTCGCCCGTTTGGTCTCTCAAAGCTCACCGTGAGAAGGCCGCCACGCGACGTTGGTCAACGCACCTCGTTTAGTGGCGTGGCGGCAGCAACCAATTTTCTTTGTATAGGACCGCACTTTAATTTTTGGTAGGGTTGATTAATAAAAAAGTGAGAGACTTTTTCGGAAAAAGTCGCGGTGGATTGACGAAAACCACTGCACTCTAATATTATTATAAAAATATAAAAGCTACTGTATATTTCTTTTCCAGAGTGGGCAAGATCTCAGGCGTCTGGAGTTCTCTACGAAAGATGGAGTAAAATTCTCACAGAAAATGAGATTTACGTATGTTTGAATGTAGATTCAGAAACTAAGATTGCATATAGCCAGATTCAGATACTGTGCTTGCCTGGGCTTGGCTTCTGACAGAAAATGAAATTAGGGATTCATGCAGTGCTCTAGACAAATGTGTTTTTGTTTCCACATGGTTCAGTTCCATTTGTACACATAAAAATCCAGGTACAGTAGTATCTTTTGTCTAAAAAAAGGTACAGTAGTATCTAATAGTCGGAGCCACACGGAATATGGCCTACACGCTGCAGGAGTAGGAGTATGCATGTTGCTGTGTAGTGTGTACACTGCAAGTCTACAGTACATCTGTGCATCATGCTAATTGCCGAGTGGGTCAGGTCTCCTACCAACCCTAGTTCACAGAGAGAACCAGCAAAAATGTTGAACTACCTGGCTGAGACTGGCATCCTTAGCCCCTAGGTGCTTCTGGATCATCAGATCATATCCAATCAACGTAATCAGATGATGATTTTGCTCCTCTTTTGGGCTTCGTATATCTGTTATTCTCAAACTTTGCTTTCGTAAGAAGGGAATCCAGAACCGCTGCTTCGGCGAGATCGTAAGGTGTCATCAGCACACTGTGGCCATATTAACCACATGGGTGAGGAATAGAGAAATAAAAGATCAGGATAGCCAATGCTAAATCAGAAGGCTAATGCAGTCTATGTTTTAATGTTAAGAAAATTGCTTGCTACTGCCATAGCTGTATCCTGTATGTCTGCATAGCCAACGTATTTAGTATTGGTTATACACTTATACCCAATTAGGATGTACGGCATGAACTCCCTCAACCTCAGTTTGATTTTAAATCCTCTGTACACATCGGCCGAGTTGGGTTCGACAAGTTCCTAGTGGACAGAATTATTTTATCTTCCACAAAAGATTTAGAAGTGTGACAATTTGAATGTAATCTCTCTTTCACTGGTCTCAATTTAGTGCTACATGAATTGTAAGATCTGCTAACTCAGCTCTTTACCCTCAGGCTAATTAACAAAAAGAGTACTTTTCAACAATGAATATGCACCTGGCAAGAACATCCTCCAAAATAGTGCGTTGGCAAGGCGTAACATAGTATATGCACTTTCTTGGACACTGCCCAACAGCGAGCTGAACAAAGTCATCTTCACCATTACCTGCAAAATTAAGGTCGCTTTGATTTCAAAGAAACCACATTTGTCACTAACAAATATCGAACTTTTCTTAAAAGGGTAAAGATGTGGACACACTCATATACTGCTTAATAGAACTACTCTGTGGGTTCCTATACAATTAAGCCAAGTGGCTGTGATACACCTACCTTGAGATATTGCATGAGCTGTACCAATATCATCTGAAAATGAAAATACATGAGGTGCCCTTGTAACACAAGAATATGGGCATCCTGCAGTAGACATCAAGAATTGTAAATTTGTCAGACAAAGTTGACAAAACATGCCCATGTGATTGATATGGAACAAATACATGAAAGACCCACATTCCTTATGTATATGCTGCGACTCTGTAAAAACTAGGAAAGTGAAGGAGATCAGTTGCATCAACAGAACAGAAGGAACAGAAATCCTATGCATAACCTGTTCTGATTTTAAAATAAGGACTACATTGTTCAAATAAAATTGATACCTGGTGCCAACAATTAAATAGCCAACATGATGATCAGTCTCCGATACTAGAGATATCAGAAAAATGATGAAATTTTGGAGACTTGGCCTTCTGGTGCCAATCTAACACTAATATCTAATTGAAGTTTGTCAGCAAACCTCACTCTTAACAATACTATTGTTGAAAAAAATACTGGCTCCAAAAACCGTCCTTAACCACTGAAGCATACAAGTGCAAAATGTACCAGTGCCAATGCATAGAAGTTCATTGACAAATATGTCACGGGCTTCACACTCAGGTTCATCAAATGGGTCAACATTGTTCCTGCACAGCGTTGTAACATAAGCACATGAGTTGGATTTTCTTGAGACTACTGGAACAGCGAGCTCTATGTATTCTCTAGATGCGCCTATCAGATCTCACAATAAAGCATTCATAAATGCAGAAATTACAGTGTCGTAAGAAATTTAAAAGTGGATAAAGAATATAAATCCTCAAAGGGTTTGGATTTTGAACTATGGATTGAAAGATGAGTTGATAACTAAGCCTGGTCATTAATTGCAAGATTTTCCCCTAAAAGATAATTGCCAGATTGTTGAGTGGGACAAAGTAACCAAAAAAATTCAGCACAAGCATAACATTATGCATGCTAGGTTTTGTTATCCTCAATGGCAACTCATCTAATCCAAATAATGACTATGTGATCAACCTTTCACTATATATGTACCATTGGCACAACCTATAAGTCAACTGGTTCTTATTCTTTTTCTCATAAACTACCCTCATGAAACTCCATTGCTAGTGCAGAATTACCATACACTTTGACCAACTATGTTTTGAGCCACACATGTCTTAGAGTTTCACTGTATTGTTAGTAATTATAAAGTTCACCAGGAATGATCACAGGTCTTTAACTCACTCCCACCAAAACATATTCAGGATTGCCATGATGAATGGCTGTTACAACCTATTCTATCATCTACACTGAAAACTCAAATGAAAGGAGAGAAGCCCCGCTATTATTCGCATGATATGTGCCCATAATACAAGTGGATGGATGTATTATCTACCTTTCAACCATCATTTCTTGGTTGCCAGATAACATCTGTGTGTGAAACAAAACGGTGTAACTAACAGCGATAAGTAATCATAAGGTGAAAAAAAGGAAATACTCCCTCCAGTATAACTAAACAACCTTTTGGGTTACATCAAGGCTATAGATGTAACTTTAGATTGGGCATAATGTTGTTTGTAGTTTTATCTCAAAAGCTCCTTCATAACTCTGAAACCCTTGAGGCCACACTTGAACATTGAATTGTAATTGTTTGATGACATTTGATTGTGGTTACTATAATAGCATCCATAAGCACCTGTAAAAAACAAAGGCATAGTACACAAAGTCACAGAATTACCTGATAGGCCTCGATCACTCTTCTAATTACTAAATCTGCATTTTCTGGGTCCTTGCAAACATCAGGATGGAATTCCTTTACCTGTCACAGAGCTCCCAAAGTCCCAATGTCATCTCGCAGTAGGGTAATCAGACCGGAAAATAGTACTACAAAGCTTTGGATTAGCAAACGTGCCTCCTTGCACACTCCACGGTTAAAGATAAAAACTAATTCTTAACGTAGTGTATCTTCCCGAAAGAAATAATGAGAAGATTTCATGATGCAAATAAGTTGGAGAATCTGTGACATTCACTGCCTTCTTCCCCTTAATCACAACGTGATCAACCCTCAAAATTCAAAAACAGTGGTTCCAAACACGATAATAGTAATTCAAGGAGATCACAGAGGTACACAAGTTATTCGAATCACTAATAGATTATTCTGTAATTTCTAGAATGCCTCAAGCTCAAGAGCTAAAGTCGTGGAGCAGCACAAGTGTCCCCATGAGAGGTAAGCTACAGTGAGCCGTGATATTCAGCGACGGAGGAAGCGGAAGAGACACAGTACCCGGGTGCGAAAGGCGGCCTTAAGCTGGGCGGCGGAGTAGCGGGCGGTAGCGTCGAGGCCGAGGATCTGCAAGGGTGTGGCGCGCGGGTCCAGTATCCTCCCCGCTTCTCCCTCGCTGTCACCACCCAGCGCCAGGACGCGCTGCCGGCAGAGGGCCGCTCTGCGCCATGGAGACGACGGCCGAAGTGCCCTCGAGCGGAACGGGGCCGCGCGGCCGCGGGACGGCAAGGACGATGCGGCGGCGGACATCATTGCATCGTTCTGAGGCTCCCGCAGTTTCGCGGCTGGCGTGGGCAGTGGCCTGTGTCGTGTGTGGCCTGCTGCGTTTGCGTCTGCGTGGCTGCGGCGACGCGAGATGTTCACCACTTTATCAGTTTTCAGCATATTTGTATATTTAAATAAATTTAAAAACTGTATTTTGTTACACACTCCCTAGTTTCTACGTTACACTTGGCAAAAAGAATAAAACGTTTTTTAAAATGATGGTGTTAATACATTATAACTTTTTATCGAATTGCTAGTTTAAATAACTCATTCTGTTCACTCTATGTCACACCCGAATTTGGAGGCAAACTCGAATGCATAAATTACATGTGCGCCAGGATCAAGTTACACACGTAATGACTTAGTGAATATCAGATACAGTGTCAAAGCGTAAAAGAGAGTATTAAAACCATTACATGACCGAGAGTCTCAACAACGTATCATCAGAGCGAACAACTAGCAGCGAATCTTCTGAATGGAACTCCACATGCAACTGACTGGTGGCACGCACGCCTAGTGCTCAACAACAATCTTCACGTCTGAGCAGCAATCCGGGTTGTGTAGATGCAATAAATAAACAAGCGTGAGCACACGTCGTACTCAGCAAGGGAAGAATATCATAATAAACATGCAAGGCTGTATATGTGGATGGCCAAAGGTTTAAGCAGATTAGCATTTTAGTTGATCAAATTTTATTAAGCAACTTACTTACTAGCAAATGTAAGTGTATACCATCCCACAATTAAAGTGTAACATCATAACTATGAACATAAAGTAAGGAATAATTTACATTCATCTTCCGATAACGTTTGACCCTGCGTTAGATTAGATCCAAGCCGTCGGAATGCAATCGAACGGCCGCGAGCACCCCGCGAACGCGGCGGCGCGCGGCGGCGGCGCACGACGGCGGTCTCGCCGGCGCGGATTGATCCCGAGCTCCCGGGCGTGATTTGGCACGGGATTTGTCTCCAGACGAGGAGCTCGACGCGGCGAACCCAACCAAGGTGTCTAACGGGACGGGCGGGCGACGACGGTGACGCGCATCGCGGCTGGGCGGCCGGCGGCGCGGCTGCGACTCCGGCGAGCTTGTGCCGGCAGTTCAAGGCATGGGAGCGTCCACAAGCAACCCGTGCGGTTTCCTCACCTCCACGCGAAGCTCCTGCACTACTCCACGATGAAGGAGAGACGGCGGCCGAGGAGAATCGATGGCGGCGGCGGTGGCCTAGGGTTTTGAGGCGGCGGAGGCTTAGGTGTTGCGGTTAGGGGCGAAAGGGGTTGGGAAGGGGGTGGCGACAGCTTTTAAAGGCCAAGGGCGGCGGCCGGCCTCAACTCGAGGGCCCACAGAAGGAGGCGCGGGTGCGCGGCCGACGCGGAGGCGCGGCCGGCGTGGTCGGATTCCGACTCGGTGCGGACCCGTGGAAGGGGATGACCCCAGGGGTCCCACCTGTTGGCGACACAGAGAGAGGAGGCGCGCGGGCCGGCTTTGGCCGAAGATGGGCTGCGCGTGGGCCGTGCGGCTGAGTAAGCAAGCTGGGCTGAGCGAGTTAGCTGGGCTGCGTTGGCTGGATTGGGCCGAAGCAAGAAGGAAAAGGGGTGAGTGAAAAGGAAAGTGTTTTGCAAATTTTCAAAAGAATTCAAACACAGGTTTGAATTCAACCAATCAAAAATTGTGCTCCAGCATGAATGCAATAATAAACTCCTATGGTTCATTAATTTAATTAAGAAAAATAATTAAATGCCTATAAAAATTAAATAAAACCTTAAAAATCCTTAAACAAGCATTTGTTGCTAAGCAAAATTTTATTAAAAACAATAATTAAATTTTTGGGTGTTACAAATCCTACCCCCTTAAGATGAATCTCGTCCTCGAGATTCGGAAGGGTCAACAAAAGATCTGGATAGTCTTCCTTCAGTTCATCCTCTCTTTCCCAGGTTGCCTCATCCTCTGCATGATTACTCCACTGCACCTTGCACATCCTAATCACCCGATTCCTTGTAACACGTGCTAAAGTTTCCAAGATCCTGATGGGACGTTCAGTGTAAGTGAGATCCTCCTTGACAGTCAAACCGTCCATAGGTAGTGGCTCTTTATCATGAGGTTGGAGACCCTTTTTCAATTGAGAGATATGGAACACATCATGCACTTCCGAGAGCTGATTTGGTAACTCCAACCCGTAGGCTACTTCTCCCACTCTCTCTAAGATCCTGAAGGGCCCGATAAAGCGAGGTGACAACTTTCCCTTCACTTTAAACCTGCGCAAACCTCTGATCGGTGACACTTTTAGGTACACATAGTCACCTTCTTGGAGAACCACGTCTCTCCTCTTTCCATCCGCATAACTTTTCTGTCTAGATTGAGCAGCCCTCAAGTTTTCTCTTATGATCTGAACTTGTCTTTCTGCTTCCTTAACAATATCGGTTCCAAACAACTGACTCTCTCCTGTTTGGCTCCAATACAAAGGTGTTCTACACTTTCTTCCATGCAATGCCTCGAAGGGTGCCATCTTGAGACTAGCCTGATAGCTGTTGTTGTAAGAAAACTCAGCATAGGGCAAACTCTTATCCCAGCTACCTCCATGCTTAAGAGCACAAGCTCTCAACATGTCCTCCAGAATTTGGTTAGTTCTCTCAGTCTGTCCATCTGTCTGTGGGTGATAGGCTGAGCTGAAATTTAACTTCGTATCCAAGGATTCATGAAGTTTTTCCCAGAAACGAGACGTGAACTGAGTACCTCTGTCAGACACTATCTTCTTAGGTACACCATGTAAGCACACGATCCTGGACATGTACAACTCAGCTAGCTTTGCCCCTGTATAGGTGGTTCGCACTGGTATGAAGTGAGCAACCTTTGTTAAACGGTCCACTATAACCCATATTGAATCATATCCATCGCGAGTATGGGGCAACCCAACAATGAAATCCATACCAATCTCTTCCCACTTCCACTCTGGCACCTTCAATGGCTGAAGCAATCCCGCTGGCCTTTGATGCTCAGCTTTAACTCTATGACAGGTGTCACACAACGCTACATGGGCTGCTACATCCCTCTTCATCCCATACCACCAATACCTCTGCTTGAGATCTTGATACATTTTGGTGCTACCTGGGTGAATGGAATAAGCTGAATCATGAGCCTCTCTTAAGATGGTCTTTCGGAGATCTCCCACATCAGGCACACAAATCCTGTTCCTAAACCATATAGTTCCCTGATCATCCTCTGTGAAATCTGGGGCTTTACCCTTTTCCATAGTCTCTCTGATTTCCTTTATCTCTATATCCTCCAGTTGTCTTTTGCGTATCTCCTGCTCCAAGACAGACTCTACCTCCAAGGTAACTCCCTCGGTTTGAGCAGCCATCCCCAGATTGAGTTTCTCAAACTCCTTCATCAACTCTTCAGGCAACTGGAATGCCAAAGCCATGTTGGCATGTCCCTTCCGACTCAAAGTATCTGCAACCAATTTTGCCTTCCCAGGATGATAGTGTATCTCGAGATCATAATCCTTGATCAGCTCTAACCAGCAATGTTGTCTCATATTCAAATCTTTCTGAGTGAAGATGTACTTTAAACTCTTACGATCTGTGGAAATCTGGCACTTGGTTCCCATAATGTAGTGTCTCCAAATCTGCAAAGCGTGAACCACTGCCGCTAACTCCAGATCATGTGTAGGATAATTCAGCTCGTGTTTCCTCTACTGTCGAGATGCATAGGCTATAACGTGACCTTCCTGCATAAGAACACAACCTAAACCTTGTCGGGACGCATTGCAGTAGATATCAAAACTCTTTTGCAGGTCTGGCATCACGAGAATTGGAGCTGAAGTCAACCTCTTCTTCAATTCCTCAAAACTGGCTTGACAGGCATCAGTCCACTTGAACTCTTTATCCTTCTCTAGTAGTGCTGTAAGAGGCTTTGCTATTTTAGAGAACCCTTCAATGAACCGACGATAATACCCTGCAAGGCCAAGGAAACTCCTGATCTCCTTGACAGTCCGTGGCGGCTCCCACTTCAATACATCACTGACCTTTGCTGGATCAACTGAAATACCACCATCGGTGATTATATGCCCAAGGAAAGAGACTTCCTTCAACCAGAAATCACACTTGCTAAACTTGGCATACAATTGTTGCTCTCTCAGCTTCTGGAACACAAGCCTCAGATGTTCCTCATGCTCCTCCTCATTCTTGGAGTAAATCAAGATGTCATCAATGAACACCACAACAAACTTATCCAGGTACTCCATAAAAACTTTGTTCATCAGGTACATGAAGTAGGCAGGTGCATTGGTCAGTCCAAAAGACATGACGGTGTACTCATAGAGTCCATACCTAGTAGTGAATGCGATCTTAGGAATATCTGATAATATGATCCTCATCTGATGATAACCAGAACGTAAATCAATCTTTGAGAACACCTTAGCACCTCTCATCTGATCAAACAAATCGTCAATACGGGGCAGTGGGTACTTATTCTTGATAGTAACCTCGTTAAGCGATCGGTAATCCACACAAATCCGCTGAGTACCATCCTTCTTCTCCACAAAGATAACCGGTGCTCCCCAAGGTGATGAACTAGGACGAATGAATCCCTTTTCCAATAGCTCCTTAATCTGCTTCTTAAGCTCAAGTAATTGATCACTAGACATTCTGTAGGGGCGCTTAGAGATAGGAGTAGTACCAGGTAAAAGATTAATAACAAACTCAATTTCTCGATCAGGCGGCATTCCTGGCAGCTCATCTGGGAACACATCTGGGTAATCACACACCACCTTAATGTTCTCTAAAGATTTACCATTCATCTAGTTTACTGAACACCCTTCTACTGATGGCAGCATAGCTACAAATTCAATCTGTTCGCCGTCTAAACTGGTGAGGAGAACTGACTTCGTGGCATACCGGATTTCTCCATTGAACTTACCTAACCATCCCATTCCAAGTACCACATCAATGCCAATAGAATCCAATACTATGGGGTCTGCTTGAAAATCCTTTCCCAAAATCTGAAGGTTAACATTATAACACCTGTATAGTGCCTTCATGTCTCCTCTTGCTGAACTAACTAGCATGGGACGTGGCATGGTGCTCACGGGGATGTTAAGTTTACCTGCACAGTGAGAAGTAATGAAAGAATGAGTTGCTCCAGCATCAAACAAAACTGAAGCGAGGGCGGAGTTGACAAGACACATGCCGAACACTACTCGGGGGTTCTCCTGAGCAGTCTCTGCACTCACGTGGTTCACTCTGCCACGTGCATAACTCTGTTTTCCCTTGCTGCCCTTCGGGATTTGACTCTCATTCCGCATCTGTTGGCTATGTTGACTTTGTACTGGAGTGTTGGGGGCATTCCTCTTAGGGCAGGCATTTACATAATGCCCAACCTTTCCACACTTAAAGCAGGTGGTACCTCTAGGGGTGCTAATCTTCACTGGGGTGACAACTGGTGCCATCTGACGATTCCGTAGAGAACGGGGTCGTGAAGTCTGCTGCATTGGACACTGAAACTGTTGTTGCCCAAAGTCCTCAATAGGGCCTCCAAACTGAAAGGGAGTCTCTTGAGGTGGATTAAAGCGGGGGCGACTGTTGCTTCCAGACTGTCTAGGGGTGGTGGCTTTCCTTTTTAGGTCTTCCAACTCCTTGCGAATGTACTCTAAACCAATGGCCTTGTCTAGCAACATCTGAAAGGATGAGAAGGTGTGAGGTATAAGCTGGTACCGAAGTGGTTCGACTAACCCCTCCAAGAACAACTCTTGCTTCTTCACATCATCAACAACCTCCTCAGGAGCATAGCGAGACAACTCAACGAACTTATCCCTGTACTCTATCACAGACATCTCTCCCTGCTTGAGTGCCAGGAACTCCTTCTGTCAGTGTTTTAGACTGGCAAACCTACCAAGGGGGTACCCAGGGTAGTAGATTGTGCGGTGGGGATCGTGATCGAGAAACCGAGAACTCGAAGGTATGCGCAAGGACACGGGACACAAGATTTATACAGGTTCGGGCCGCCAAGGTGGCGAACCCTACGTCCTGTTTGGGGGATCAAGTATGGCGCCCTGCGCTTGGTGTTGGGTTGAGATCAGGTGCCCGGCTAGGTACCCGACCCTCCTTTATATAGTCTAGGGGGCGGGTTCCTAGTCGGTTACAAGGCAGGAGTCCTAATAGGATTACACGGAACGAGTCCTAGTAGGATTACAGGGGAATTCTAGTAGGAGTCTGTCTTCATCCTTCCTTGCATGGGTACCGGGGAGTATGCCCGACAAGCCCCCGAGCACATTGTAGTCGAGTGTAGTAGTTGGAGTAGTCTTGAAGCCTCTTCGAGTAGTTCTTGAGCGTCCTCGAGTACTGCTTGGAGAAGTCTTCAATAGTACTTGAACTGCCGCGAGGCTGGAAGGTGGTCCAGCTCATCAGTCTTGAACTCGAGATTATATGGAAGTGCGGTTGCAAAATTGCACTCCATACGGAGTAGCCCCCAAGCCTTAGGTTGAGTTGCAGACTCTAGCTGAGGGTCAATCTTGATTCCGAATCTTCCGTCTTGAAAAATTTTGATGATGGGTGTAGCATAGCAGCCCCCAAGCCTTGAAATGATTAGGTAATCAATCCAAGGATCTTCAGTGTTCACGAAAGCCATCATCCGAATAATCTTGCAGCGTGTAACCCCCGAGATAAGAGAGCCGTATGAGCCACGTCAAGTAGTTATTGGTACGGAGCCCCCGAGCTTGAGAGCGAGCGAAGCATGCTGAAGTTATCCTCGAGTAGCCCCCGAGCTGGAGAGATTCCAAGTAGTAGTTTGGCGTCGAGCCGTGGAGCATGAGAAGTAGTCGTGCCGTCAAAGCGGACTTTAGATGCGACAGAAGTCGACTTTAGATGCCGACAGAGCGGACTTTAGATGCGACTTGAAAACCGAAGTCGACTTTGTGCCGTGTGGAGCGGACTTTGAAATGCGACTTGAAAACCGAAGTCGACTTTAGTTGCCGCACAGAGCGGACTTTGATATGCGACTTTAGAAGTCGACTTTAGGATGTCACGCGGAGCGGACTTTGAGATGCGACTACAATAGTCGACTTTGTGCCACGCGGGGTGGACTTAAGATGCAAAAAACGAAAAGTACTTTCCAGAAAGCCAAAACAAATGAAAAATCAGAGAAAACGAGTAGTTTTGCCGCTGGAGCGAGCTTAAGATTGCGACTGAAGTCGGCTTGTGCCACCGAAGTGGGCTTGGATGCGACCGTTAGCGTCGACTTGTGCCACCGGAGTGGGCTTGGGTGCGACCGTTAGCGTCGACTTGTGCCACCGGAGTGGGCTTGGGTGCGACCGTTAGCGTCGACTTGTGCCACCGGAGTGGGCTTGAGTACCTGAGCCATGGATTTCAGACCCAAGGTACGATTGCCACCTGAGCGGGCTTGAAGGTGCGATCGGAGTCGACTTGTGTACCTGAGCCATGGATTTCAAACCCAAGGTATGGAGCATGAGTACTTAGGGTACTTGGACCCATGGTACAGAGCGTGAAGACCACGTGCAGCTAGGTTCCATCGTCGCCAGGACCCGAGGGCCACTTACAGCTAGGTTCCATCGAAGCTTACACACGTAGTATGCCACCGAAGCTGGCGAAGATGCGACCGGAGTCGACTTTAAGTTGCCGCATGGAGCGGACTTTAGAATGCGACTTTAGAAGTCGACTTTAGATTGCCGCGCATAGCGGACTTTAGAAGCTGCCTCCTAGAGATAGCTCCCGAGTTGATGAAGTAGACTCGTGGTGACTTGATGATATACCCCAAGAGCAGAGTGTAGCTCCCATGAAAACCCGCCGAGAAGCGTACACAAATGAGTAGCCGTCATGTTATCCTACATGATGAGGACAACAAGCCAAGAAAAGAAAACAAGACTTAGCTGTTGCTGCCTGGGCAGACAGTTGATGAAGCCGTGGCGGTCGACGATGGAGCCGCGACGGTTGTTGCTGAAGTTGACTAGTCAGAGTTGATTCCGACTAGTTGTTGGGGGCGTGACTGCCGTTCTCGACTAGTTTGGAGAACTAGTCGAGATGAATGGTCGACGCGATGCGACCAGAAGACGACGTCGTGGCGACGCGCGGCGTACTCGAAGTAGAGCCAGTGTTGCCGCGAGACAAGTAGTCACGACGCACGGCGTGGCTGAAGTAGAGCCAGCGTGGCCGCAAGACGAAGTCGTGGCGCACGGAGTAGTCGACGATGAGCCGCGTGACGTGCCGAGGCACCCGGACGCGCGGCGTAGGCGAAGTAGTCGACGACGAGCCTGTGCGAGGCGGAGTAGTCGACGACGAGCGGCGAGACGAGCCGCGCGACGTGCCTAGACACCCCGACGACGCGCGGGAGGCAAAGTAGTCGACGACGAGCCCGTGCAAGGCGGAGTAGTCGACGACGAGCTCGCGCGAGGCGAGTAGTCGACGACGAGCGGCGCAACGAGCCGCTTGACGAGCCGCGCGACGAGCCGCTTGACGAGCCGCGCGATGTGCCGAGGCACCCCGGACGCGCGGCGGAGGCGAAGTAGTCGACGACGAGCCACGCGACGTGCCGAGGCACCCGCACACGCGACGTAGGCGAAGTAGTCGACGACGAGCTCGCTCGAGGTGAAGTAGTCGACGATGAGCCGCGTGACGAGCCGCGCGACGTGCCGAGACACCCCGGACGCGCGGCGGAGGCGAAGTAGTCGATGACGAGCCACGCGACGTGCCACGCGAACAGCCGCGCGACGTGCCGAGGCACCCGGTCGCGCAGCGTAGGTGAAGTAGTCGACGACAAGCGATGAACCGCACGACGTGCCGAGGCACCCGGTCGCGTGGCGTAGGCGAAGTAGTCGACGACGAGCCTGCGCGAGGCGGAGTAGTCGACGACGAGCCTGCGCGAGGCGGAGTAGTTGACGACGAGCGACGCGACGAGCCGCGTGACATGCCGAGGCACTCGGACGCGCGGCGGAGGCGAAGTAGTCGACGACGAGCCTGCGCGAGGCAGAGTAGTCGACGATGAGCGGCGCGACGAGCCGCGTGACGAGCCGCGTGACGTGCCGAGGCACCTGGACGCGTGGTGTAGAAAAACTGATTCCGCTTTGACAGGAGCAGGGCGACTTGCTTCAATGGATCTCGGCGAGTCGACGAGTAGATTGATCTTGTTGACGAGGGTCCTTCGAATTCGTCCGGTGGTGATGATCACCCCTACCTGGCGCGCCAGCTGTCGGTGTTTTAGACCGGCAAACCTACCAAGGGGGTACCCGGGGTAGTAGATTGTGCAGTGGGGATCGTGATCGAGAGACCGAGAACTCGAAGGTATGCGCAAGGACACGGGACACAAGATTTATACAGGTTTGGGCCGCCAAGGTGGCGAACCCTACGTCTTGTTTGGGGGATCAAGTATGGCGCCCTGCGCTTGGTGTTGGGTTGAGATCAGGTGCCCGGCTAGGTACCCGGCCCTCCTTTATATAGTCTAGGGGGCGGGTTCCTAGTCGATTACAAGGCAGGAGTCCTAATAGGATTACACGAAACGAGTCCTAGTAGGATTACAGGGGAATTCTAGTAGGAGTCTGTCTTCATCCTTCCTTGAATGGGTACCGGGGAGTATGCCCGACACCTTCTTCTTTAACTTCATAAGGCTGGCAGGTATATGATAGCTCCTGAAGCTGGTGGTGAACTCCTGCCAAGTGATAGCATTTGGTGTGGCATGAGCAGCAACGTAGGCATCCCACCAAGCTGACGCTGTCCCCTGAAGCGGACCTGAAGCATACAAGACCTTCTCTCTATCGGCGCACTGTGTGATGGTGAGCATCTTCTCCACTGTCTTCAGCCATTCGTCTGCCTCCAATGGACAACTGCATGAGAAAACACTGGCGGGCAATGGCTCATGAACTGCTGGTGCTTGTCCTTATGTGGCTGGTTCTGGTTTATCTGAGCCTGCATGCTTGCCATGTTGGTGGACATGTCCTGAAGAAGCTGCATCTGTGCAGCCAGGAACTGCTGCATCGCCGGATCCATCTGACTCTGCTGTTGAGTGATACTAGAAGTGCCACTCGTCCTATGATGTGGATCCAGATCTGGTGTTCACCATCTGAGCGTTAGGATCATAGGATTTGGATACTATGACAAAGAGATAACTCTGAAAGATGAAGCAACATGAACTTCCAGATTAAGACAGATTATGTTGGTCCCAACAAATCAAGTGCACTCTCATTATTGCTATCCATAAATTATGAAATTTCTCCAAAACAGGGGGTATGAAATTATGAAACTAAACCAACTGGAATCAACTCAATCGGAGATCTAGAACTTCAGATACAAAATAAACAAGTCGACTAAGTCAGCAGAGTTTCCAGATTCTGATAGCTCCAATATTTCGTTCATAACTCCCAGAATATACACTGGATGGTGCTGAATTTTTGATAGAAAATCAAATAGGAAATTTTTGAACTAACCCAACTGGTTTCATGTCGATTGGAATTATGTAGCTTGAGATATAACCAAAACACTACTGCTATGTCAGAGAGCTGCGTGAACAGATTTTGTACCCACCAGATTTGTTGGAGAGAAAAAGAAGGATAGATAAAGGAAAGATTACTCAAGGTTGTGTGGATTGGGAAAGAATTACACCCCAACTAAGCAATCTAGCAACTAAACCCGATGTCATTGTGGTCATCACTCCACAACACACCGCACTCAAACAAAGATCCAAATCAAGCATTTATCACAAAATCAAACATTCAAGCACACCTCTAAACTAAGCACACGCTAAAACGCTCGCATCTATCGATTATACTAAGAAAGATCTTAGAGCTCCTGTATCCTATTAAATAAGATCGTTGAGATGAACATGATGGGGTCACTTGATTACTGGAAACGATCAGTAACACGTGTAGGGTAAGGACAAAGAAAGACGGGAGAGGAGTAAGGCATATGCTAAAGATTCCTTAAAGCAAGAACAAGGAAGCATAGAGTAAAAAGATTGATCAAGATAAGGTAGGGAACAAGTAGATGATCAAGGATGATGTTAAAAGCAAGGATAAGTATATTAAAATAGAATTAAAGCATAGCATGGAGTGGGAATGGCTTCTATGATATTATAATCCTTAAATTCGACCATTTTCCAACTAGGCTAACGTCCTACAGTCAACACGGCTCTGATACCACTTTGTCACACCCGAATTTGGAGGCAAACTCGAATGCATAAATTACATGTGCGTCAGGATCAAGTTACACACACGTAATGACTTAGTGAATATCAGATACAGTGCCAAAGCGTAAAAGAGAGTATTAAAACCATTACATGACCGAGAGTCTCAACAACGTATCATCAGAGCGAACAACTAGCAGCGGATCTTCAGAATGGAACTCCACAGGCAGCTGACTGGTGGCACGCACGCCTAGTGCTCAACAACAATCTTCACGTCTAAGCAGCAATCCGGGTTGTGTAGATGCAATAAATAAACAAGCGTGAGCACACGTCGTACTCAGCAAGGGAAGAATATCATAATAAACATGCAAGGCTGTATATGTGGATGGCCAAAGGTTTAAGCAGGTTAGCATTTTAGTTCATCAAATTTTATTAAGCAACTTACTTACTAGCAAATGTAAGTGTATACCATCCCACAATTAAAGTGTAACATCATAACCATGAACATGAAGTAAGGAATAATTTAAATTCATCTTCTGATAGATTAATCATGTGAGAGTCCTGGCCGCTCTTGACCGTGAGCACGGCTAATCGATTAGTTTTAGACACTCTGCAGAGGTTGTACATCTTTACCCACAAGTCTCGTAAAAACTCCGAAGAGCTTTAGACCCAACCACGCGATGCTGATCAGGCATCATACCACACTGCCGAGGTGTGATTGCATAGGACGCTACGAGGCCTTTACAAAGATTCCCTAATGTGCAGCAACCCACTAGGTTTTAGGAAGAAGCAGGGCATAAAGCTCCCTAGTGGGTACCGTGTCTTAGCAAAGCCCAACTCCCCGCTAGAGCAGGGCTATACTCCGTCAACGCCTCCCCATTGGTCCCTTTCAGGTAAGATCACTACAACACCAAGGTCTCTAATTATTCAGCCAAGCCAGAGCCATATAGTCTTGTGGTTGTAGTGTTGTCCTGGGTGGTTCTCCATGTTCCAATTAAACATATGGTCTTGTAATTAACTTACCATCAAAGAACATAGAGCATAAACGGGTATCATGTTGTTTATTACCAACCCGCTGAGCAACTAAGCAGCATCTACCATCAAGATTAATTAAGTAACCCAGTTACAAGGCAACGGTCAAAAGAATCTAGGCACAGTCCTTAATAGGAACCCGTCAAAATTAATGCAAGCAAGAAAGTAAATACAATGATTAAATGCATGTTCATATAGGATAGAGCGGGTATGACCAAGGACCCTTGCCTCTCACAAGATCCAGAATTACTCAGAGTCTTCAAGTCTTCACCACAGAAAATCTTCGAACTGCTCGTTCTCTACGCATCACACATTCACATGCAAGAGACAATACAATAAAATAAGAAAACAGTTCACCAATCACTTCAAACAGGAACAAAAGTTTCACTAAACTGATCTACTCATCGAGATGAACGTATGGATATAAAGAACGCTAAAACAGAGCTAGAACGCGTAATGTACGGCCAAAACAAGGTGTATGGGTTTAACTGCGGGAAACTTAAGGTTTCAGGGGTCTAACTGCAAAAACCAGGGTTTAAAACCTAATTACTCATTAAAACTCAGGGCTATGGTGCAAAAACACTAGGGTTGGACTTCGGGTGCAAAAACCAGGAAAGCTAGGGTTTAAACCGTAAGGGAAAGGACCTAAATCTAAAGGGTTTTGAACTGAGTTGCTTGCGGTTGCAAAAAGGAAAAACTGTAGGGGCTTTATTGCAAAAGGGATAGTGCAAAGGTGGGCTGACCGGTTCTCACTCGTTTGACCCTGAGTTAGATTAGATCCAAGCCGTCGGAATGCAATCGAACGGCCGCAGGCACCCCGGCGAACGCGGCGGCGCGCAGGCGGCGGCGCACGATGGCGGTCTCGCCGGCGCAGATCGATCCCGAGCTCCCGGGCGTGATTTGGCACGGGATTTGTCCCCAGACGACGAGCTCGACTCGGCGAACCCAACCAAGGTGTCTAACGGGACGGGCAGGTGATGACGGTGACGCGCATCGCGCTGGGGCAGCCGGCGGCGCGGCTGCGACTCTGGCGAGCTTGTGGCGGCGGTTCAAGGCATGGGAGCGTCCACAAGCAACCCGTGCGGTTTCCTCACCTCCACACGAAGCTCCTGCACTACTCCACAACAAAGGAGAGACGACGGCCGAGGAGAATCGACAGCGGCGGCGGCCTAGGGTTTCGAGGCGGCGGCGGTTTGGGTGTTGCGGTTAGGGGCGAAAGGGGTTGGGAAGGGGGTGGCGACGGCTTTTAAAGGCCAAGGGCGGAGGCCGGCCTCAACTCGAGGGCCCACAGGAGGAGGCGCGGGTGCGCGGCCGACGCGGAGGCGCCGCCGACGCGGTCGGATTCCGGCTCGGTGCGGACCCGAGGAAGGGGATGACCGCAGGGGTCCCACCTGTCGGCGACACAGAGAGAGGAGGCAGCGCGGGCCGGCTTTGGCCGAAGATGGGCTGCGCGTGGGCCGCGCGGCTGAGTAAGCAAGCTGGGCTGAGCGAGTTAGCTGGGCTGCGTTGGCTGGATTGGGCCGAAGCAAGAAGGAAAAGGGGTGAGTGAAAAGGAAAGTGTTTTGCAAATTTTCAAAAGAATTCAAACAAATGAATTCAAACACAGGTTTGAATTCAACCAATCAAAAATTGTGCTCCAGCATGAATGTAACAATAAACTCCTATGGTTCATTAATTTAATTAAGAAAAATAATTAAATGCCTATAAAAATTAAATAAAACCTTAAAAATCCTTAAACAAGTTGCTAAGCCAAATTTTATTAAAAACAATAATTAAATTTTTCAGTGTTACACTCTAAATATTGGATTCGATGACGGCGCTAATCCAAATTTTAGGGAAAATTGGCGCTAATCCAAATTTTAAGGAAAATTGGTCTCATAACAGTGAAAGATCACCGTACTCAGAAAATAGCTCGTTCCGTCACCTGAAATTAGCATTCCGTCAAACTTTACGGCAAACGTTGTCAACTCCGTCCACGGAGCCCTGTTGGATACGCCTAGGAACACACGTTCCCACAGCTCCCCCCTCGATACTCTCGCTGTAGCTGTCACATACGGCAACGGACAGAGGAGGAAGATGAACAGTGTTTCCGGCAACGAACGCCGCGGAGCCAACTGCTCCTGACCTTCTTCACACTCAAAATGGAACCGACACTCCAACAACAAGGAGCACAGGGGATACAAATAGTCGAGGCGCACTGGAGCTAACCTCCACACCCGACACTCTCGCCATGACCCGTGGACACGCTCGACGTCGTCCAAGAATTCCACGTTCACCCAAATGACGCAGCCACACACCAACGGATTGGCACCACGCACCCCTCCACTCCTAACTGACACCGACCGAGCCTACCACAACGCTCCTGCAAGCTCGTGCTCGATCTACACGTCGGAACGCGGCTGGACGCACACACGCGTCATGGCCACAACACAGTTGCAGGCCACGGCCATGTTGGCTACACACGCCACACATACTCGCACACGACACACGTAGCGCGCACACACACTCATGTAGAGCTTAGTTCCAACATTCACCCCCCTAAGCTTGACATGAAAGTCCGTACATCATGCCGCCGCTACCTTCTTCTTCCTCTCCGACGACACACGTCGTCGCTCGTTCTCCGGCGACACGCGCCATCCTCCGTAGCACCCGCTCAGCGTCGCCAGGAGCCTCTTGCTCGCCCGAATGACGCGGCCTCACGCGCGGATCGAGGCCTTCCTCTGCTCCACCCACTCAACATCGTCGTGAGCCACTGCTCGGCCGAACGATGCTGCCTCAAGCGCGGATGGACGCCACGCCTGCTTCCTCAGCCACACACGCCGAGCTCCATCTCCGCGGTGACACACGCCTGACGCGGCTCCTCCGCCGCCGGCCGGCCTGCCGCCGGTCGCCGGCCGCCGACCTCTTCTCAACCTGGCTCTGGTACCACTTGTTGGATACGCCTAGGAACGCACGTTCCCACAGCTCCCCCCTCGATGCTTTCGCTGTAGCTCTCACATACGGCAACGGACGGAGGAGGAAGATGAACAGTGTCTCGGGCGACGAACGCTGCGGAGCCAACTGCTCCTGGCCTTCTTCACACTCAAAATGGAACTGGCACTCCAACAGCAAGGAGCACAGGGGATACAGATAGCCGAGGCACACTGGAGCTAACCTCCACGCCCGACACTCTCGCCATGACCTGTGGACACGCTCGACATCACCCACGAACTCCACGTTCGCCCAGACGACGCGGCCACACACCAACGGATTGGCACCACGCACCCCTCCACTCCTAACTGACACCGACCGAGCCTACCATAGCGCTCCTGCAAGCTCGTGCTTGATCTACACGTCGAAACGCTGCTGGACCCACACACACGTCATGGCCGCAACACAGCTGCAGGCCACGGCCATGTTGGCTACACACGCCACACATACTCGCACACGACACATGTAGCGCACACACACACTCATGTCGAGTTTAGTTCCAACAAGCCCGCAGTCTCGCACCACCCCGCATTTCCCTCGCCAGCGGCACCCTTGCTCAGAAACTCCACCGCGGGCACCACCTTGAGCTCTGCGAATTCGTCGAACAAGAAATACAGTCGTAGGAGCCCCGCCCGTACAGGAAGCTCATGCCATAGTCTTTGGTGAAATCCGGCGAACATCTTCAGCGCCGCGTACGACTCCAGCGTGAACAGGGCGTCCAACACCGGGTCACGCAGCTTGGCGCTGGTTGCACGGCAGCGGCTGCCGCCACAGGGTCCCAGCCGACGGCCCACATCCTGTGAAGCATCGCTAGGCAAAACCCGTCGCCACGTGGATTTAGCCGGAAGGGCTCTCTTGCTCCGACGCGGGCAACGCTCGTCGGACCTGGCGCTGCGTTGCTGCACCGCGGTCGACACTCACCACAGCTTGTTGCTACTCGCACAGGGGACGAGGAGCACGCAAAGCCCCTCCACTCCCAGCTGGAGACGTCGCTCCGCCCCCATGAGCTGTTGCGGGACGCCCCTGTGCTCTCCCGTGCACCGCCATCACATCTGCTCTAGTTGGATATATAGAATTCCAAATGGGTCGGGCATGATTGGCGGCACGAGGCACCACTACGTGAAAAACTGGCTTTGGTAACAGGCGTAGATCGCCTTTGGTAACAGGCAATGCGCCCGTTACCGATCAAGTGTTACAAATAAGACAAGAAAGGTAACAGGCAGGTGCCCGTTACTGATAAGACATATTCATAACGAACATTAAACAACGACCGTTACCACAACTAGCCACCGATCACGTGAAATGGTTGTTTCTCTGGGCCCGCAGGGACCTTTCGTAACGGGCACCAAAGCAAAGCCCGTTACAGAAGCTCAATATCAGAGACGCCTAATGTGCACTTGCATCTCCACTATCTTGACGAAATGAGATGCGTCTATTTCATGCGCGTCTCAGCACAACTAGTATTCGAAACGGGCATCAAACAACGACTGTTACCACAACTAGTCACCGGTCACGTGAAATGGCTGTTTCTCTAGGCCCACATGGAACTTTGGTAACGGGCATGAAACAGAGCCCGTTACTGTTAAATTAACATCAGAGACGCATTCTATGAACCGACATCTCTACTGTCTCGACGAAATAAGACGCATCTATTTCTACGTGCGTCTGCTTTCTCTCTATTAAAGGAGACGCTTGCTTTCAACCTGCGTCTCCTATATCTCGATGAACGGTCAGGTCCTGGGGCCCACCGGTCAGGACTGGTAACGGGGTTTTACACTGCCCGTTACATTGTGGGCATTTTTGTAACGGGCTTTCTGAATGAAGCCCGTTACTCATTGATCAGTGTTTGTAACAAGCTTTAATTAACACGTTACAGATACGGTGGCCACCCCTACAGTAACCTGCCCAGTTGCTGGCGGCAACCTAGTGTAAGTGCAATCAAGCCCTAAGTGGGTTTTGGTGAATTAAGTGACAACTTGATTAAAACCCTAACACTCTTGTGAAGCATGTGAGCAGGTTAATGATAATTGATAAATGATATTTATGAGTAAATTCATGCATTTGGCTCATATTGCAAGTAAGACAAGAGTGGATCATGACAATGTACATGTAATGATTATAAGCATGCTAAGAGTGAATGTCATGATAAAGAAAGGATGTTCTTCCCATAGGTCTTTACATAAAGCATACAACAAGTGATCCTAAGCTAAAGAAAAGCATATATAAAGGCATGATGATATATGATAATTAGTTGACTTTTCTATGTTGAGCAAATCACATTGAGAGGAAAGGAGAATCTTGTGATATAACAATGGGAGATTTAAATCAAAGTTGAATATGGCATCAAGGGATTTCACTATCGACACATGATAGAGCTTGATGACCAATATTGTGAGGTTTGTCAAGCAAAACATCAAGGGATTTCACTATTGCTACAAGATGAAACTTGATGACCTAAACAATAATATTACCAAGTTCAATATCAAGTGGTTTTCATTCTTACTTTTGGTGAAGATTATTGACTTGTTCAAAGAAGCTATTTGCGAGACTTCAAGTTGAGTTTTGACAAGAGTCATGTGGTTATCTATATTACTTTGGACCTACAAATGGAAGATTGCAAAAGCAAGAATATTTGATATCAATCAAAGGACAAACAAATTGAGTGGCATCTCAAATAGGTTTATCTCTATGGTGCAAGGCTTGACTCAATTGTGGCAAGGATACGTGATGAAGGGATTAAGATGGCTAAAACGAGGAACTAAGCTAAGGCTATGCATAGCGACCATAAGCGAAGTGGCTAGGGTGAAGTTGAGAGCATCAAGGATTTCAAAGTATCATATCCAAGCCTACTGAGGAAAGTGATAAATTGCATCTAACGTCATGATTGATGAATTCAAGTGGCTTAAGAATTCAAAGTGATTGATCTCTACTCTATGGAAGAATTCTAAGTCACTAGCTTAAGGTGGACATGCTCAAGCAAATGCACATAATTATTCATCTACAACATGTGCTCAGTTGGTACACATCATTGGAAGCCCTCGAATCATTGAAGATCAATTACCGGCGTACCTTGGAGGTTCAAGCTCAAGTGGATTAATTAGGGTTTACTTTTATCTTGAGTTTAGGTATGCCGTATATCAAGAGGGATGAATCATTGGTTGGACAACAAACATCAAAAAGTGCTCAAGTGAAACCTAGAGGGACTAACCCGTGAGATCAAAACCTTAGTTGAGCTCTCTGGCCAAAACCGGCCTGATCGGTTTTGGAAACCGGTCTGACCAGTTTGGGCACTGACATCGTCCAACGGCTAGTTGGTTTGAAAGCCGTTCTGACCGGTTTGGCAAACCGGTCTGACCAGTTTTGTCTGACAGGCTAACGACTAGTTTTGAGTGAGGTGGGTATTTATACCCATGAGCTCCTCTTTGAGGGGCTGCTGGTTCTCCCCACTCCTAACACATTCCTGAACCATAGCAAAGCTCTTCCCAACCTCTCTAAGTGAGATTTAAGCCTCTAGTGCCATATCCTTGAGTTGGGTTAAGAGAGTGACTAGTGTGAGAGCTTTAGAGAGCTTTGAGAAGCCTAGTGAGCATCCCACACTTGAGCACCTGCTGATTTCGTTGAAGATCATTGAAGCATCTTTTACTCTTGGAGCATTTGCTCCTAGACGGCTAGAGGTCGCTTGGAAGCTCCAATCCGAGATTGTGGAAGCTCCAAGAAGTTTGTATTACCCCTGTGAATCTAGTGGAAACCTTCTCATCTCAAGAGTTCGTTCTCTTGACTTGAGACCGAGGGAAAGGGCAAGCCTTGTGTGGCGAGTCTATCCTTGTGTGGATACCTCAACAACTTGGACGTAAGTAAGCCTTTGTGGCGAGCTGAACCACGGGATAAATCCTTGTGTTAATTGTGCTTTTACTTCATATATATCTTGTTTGTTGTTTTATCTCTCTTTCTAGCATATATCTTGTGCTTCTGCTTCGATCTACTTTGGTGTGCTCGTGCTGTGTGCAGGGACTTTGTTGGTACACCTGAAAACCCCTGTGGAAGTCCCACACCAAGTTTGGTTGTGCTAGAACTCGTAGAGGGGATTTACATATTGTCGGTTCTGTCTGTGTAAAACCGGTCTGACCGGTTTTGGAAACCGGTCTAACCGGTTTCAGTACTGACATTGGGTTGAATTTTTATAAGTGTGCAGATTCGCCTATTCACACCCCCTCTAGGCGACATCAAGATCCTTTCAATTGGTATCAGAGCAATGTTCTCTGAATCGAGCTTAACCGCTTGGAGAAAAGATGTCGACAACATATGAGGTATCTTTTGAGCCATTGACACTAGGTGGTTCAAACTTTGATTCTTGGTCTGCTCATGTACTTAATGAAATTAGGACCTTTGGTCCACATGCCGAGCAAGTTGTAGTCGCTAGTATTCTCCCTCCTTGCACTAGAGTGGACAACTTTGACTTGTCGGACTTATCTAGAGAGGAGTTAGAATGTTGGCAACTCAACGCTCAAGTTACTAATTACATTCGTAAGTTGTGATGTGCAGGAATTGATTTATGACGACATAATTGATGCACATGACATTTGGGAAAATTTTCAAGATCTCTACAATGTGCCCAAATGTGAAGATCAAGATCAAAGAGTAAGCATGCAAAGTGAAGCCACAACATCAAACCACTCATCTTCATGTACTCACGATGACATCTCGGCCAAGTGTGATGAGAAAAGAGAAATTAAAGGCCAAAATGAAGATTTGGGATTTGAGCATGACAAGCCATCAACTAGTGAGGATCAAGGTGCAAATGTGTCTTCAGAAGGATGCTCTACCTCTGGAGCACACACTGATGCTATAGTGACCACACCCGAGGATCAACAAGATAAGAAAAGCAAGTCGGGTGACCCTGTGGAGAAACCGGTCCAACCGGTTTCCAAAACCGGTCTGACCGGTTTTCACAGGATGAACACAACTAGAAGCAGCAAGTGTTCAAGAAGGCGATCAAGAAAACTTCGACAGTCTCTAGATCCTCAACTCTCAGTGTTGATGATCACAAGTGCTTGATGGCCAAGAAGAGCAAGGAAACCAAGGACAACCAAATGACAAAGAGAGTTGAAGATCAAGTTGACATCATAAAGACTTTGACTCAAAAACTTGAAGCCTTCAAACTCTCTCACTCTACCTTGATCAATAAATATGATATCTTTCTTAACAAAGTTGTTTGTGCTACTAACACGTCTGCAGGTGTAGCAGCTTTGGAGCAAGAAAGGAAGGTGCTCAATGAAAAGCTTGAAAAGCTCACTAGAGAGCATATGGCTTTGCAAGCACGTCACAAAGAGCTTGAATGCTCTCATGAAATGCTTGTAGAATCATATACTTGCCTAGAAGTGGCTCATGAGGTTGTTCTCTCATCGGTAAAATCCACTCAACCTCTCTCACACACATGCACATGCTCACATGTCAATATTGAATTGTCTTGTACTAAACCTTGTTGTTCTCAAGCAAGCCAATCTAGTATTGAGCATGTATTTGTAGAGACTTGTGATGACCTCATTGCGAAAGAAAATGATCAACTCATGCAAGAGGCCGAAAGGCTTAAAGTTGACTTGAGTAAGTTGAAGGGAAAGAGTCAAGTGCAACCTTGTCAAGATAACTGTGACAACATGGTGAGAAGCTTGAGAAGGGTTCAAACCGGACTAGCTCAACCTTTCGACCGAAGAAGCTAGGCAAAAATCACAAGGCTCAAGAAATCAAGAAAAAGAAGCTTGATCACATACAATGCTTCAAGTGCTCAAAAATGGGGCACTATACATCGATGTGCTCTCCTCAGCTCAAAAACAACAAGAAAAGGCAAGGGAAGCTAAGGAGAAGGATATGCTATAAATGCAAGCAACACAGACACTTCATTGGTGATTGTCCACAAGTAACCGGGGTGCTGTCTGTACCAAACCGGTCTTACCGGTTTGGGAAACCGGTTAGACCAGTTTTGGCAACAGTGGTGCCTCAAGTGCATATCAAGCGCAATCAAGCTTCTACAGCAAGCCTCAAGATAAAAAAGGAGCAAGTGAGCAAAAACAAGTGCAAAGCCTCATCAAGAAAGATCAAAAGCCATCTTTGCTACACTTGTCGGTCAAAGGGACATGAAAGTAATGAGTGTCCAAATGGTAACATTCCTAAGTCAAAACTTGTCAATTATGCATTCTCTAGACTTAGGGATGACAAGAATGATATTTATGCTACTAGAGTGATTAGTTCACCTCAAACTAGCATAAGAACCATTTGGATCCCAAAATCTATTGTGACTAACCTTAAAGGACCCAACATGGCTTGGGTACCAAAAAGAGCTTGCTAGAATTGCAGGAGCATGGAGATGCATTGGAGGCTTGGCAAAACTCAAGAGAAGGTCAATGAACTAGAATAATGCCAATCATCAAGTATAAACTCTATTTTTTCTACTCCAATGACGTCTCGGTAACATAAGCCTCATCGTTCATCTTAGTCATTTGATCCTAAGTGGTTACTTGTTCTCAAGGCTTTGGTTTTGTGGACTTGGCTTGACTAAGTACTTTGGTGTACCTATATGCTCCTCTTTCCATATGATGCTTGTAACCGCTCTCTAGTAGAGCATTTTGGTTTAATTTGTGCAGGTTCAAATGAGAAGCAAAATTGTAAGTCAATCAAGTGTATGGCCATAGGTGATGTTAGACCAAGTTGGAGCATATGAAAAGATGAAGAAAAACTCCAAGCTTTAACACAGACTCCAAGGGCCACACACATCCCTGTTTTTTCTGGTGGTACAGACGTCAGAGGTTCCGGGAAACTCTCCGAAGGTTCCGAGAATTGCTGCAGGAACCCAACCTCCGGGAAAATCTTCGGAGGTTCCGAGTCTTTGGAAGTTCAGATCTATAAAGCCTCCAGAATCAAGGTGATTGTCAAGAATTAGAAACTCATGAAGATATGCCTGCATCAGGAGCTGATGGAGTCTTGAAGAAGTGGTGGTTGAACTGTCTGGCAAAACTGGTCGGACCGGTTTGCCAAACCGGTCCGACCGGTTCTGGCCCAGTGCAGTTTGACTTTGTATTGAACTTCAAGATTAGCCCAAGAATTTCAAACATATATCCTCAGCTTCTGTTTAGCATCATACACACACCATCTTGGTGAGAGTAAGTACTCTCGGCACAATTTCAATATTCGTAAATTTTTTTTCCTCTGTGCCTAGAGCAAATTGTGAAGTGACCTCTCCTAGTTCATTAATTTGACTGAGTGCTCATTTCGTGCAATTCAAATTCATGATGCACCTATTTAGGGGAAGATCACTCTACAATTTGTGGCTTTGAGACTAATGCTTTCATCTAGTGATCTCTTGTAGTCTCAAATTGAGAGCTCGTTTCTCTCTCCGAGGAGTATGCTATGTCTCTTGAGTCCAAAGTGGTATTATTGAGCAAATCTTCTTCTGTGGATTATGAAACTAACTGTAAGCATAGCTACTCACCATAATATAGTTTAAATTCCTCGAGTTGGACTTAATTGTCAGAATGGTGCATGTGACCTTAGTCATTCACAATTAATTCATGTGCTCCATAAACAAAGGGAATTTGATCTATATTGTGAGGTTTCAATTTTTGGTGAATCTCTTGTCTCTCTAACCCAAAAGGTCACCAAGGATTGAAACTAGTACTTGTGCTACTTAAGTGTCTCTCTCTCATGTTGTGTATAAAGGTTTATCAAAATGAGAGCTAGAACTTGGACCTAACTTGATAATGCACAAGTCAAGGGAAATCACAATTCACCAATGTGAAGATGTGATAAGCTAGAGGCAAAGGTATGATTCACACTCATTTCTTTTTCTACCTTTATCATCTAGATTTTATTCATGCTAGGGTGTGCATTTTCTTAGCATGTGGTCTATTCACAGTCTCTTGTGGGTTCCAATTGGATATTTAATCGATGCCTACCTTTATATTGACTTTATGTCAAATGTCTGTTGTAATGTGAGAGCCATGAGTTAAATATACTAATGAGGTCCTAAATCTTGTTTAGCCACATGTTTGAGTGACGTAGGATTAGATCTTTGAAAAAACTTAACTAGCATGATAGGACTTGTGTGAACTCTGAAAATATTTGAAGTTTGTTCCTCATGACCCGATCGACCCACATGTGACTATAGTTAACCGTGCTTGATTGATGGCTAGTCACAAGTGGTGAGATTTTCTTAAAGTCCAACATATTCTTCATATCTATCACTCTCTAAGTTTCTTGAAGTATCAAGGAGCTTTTGTACCTAAATGGAAACATCTATCTAAGGGAATTATCTAGTGACCAAAGTTTATTGCTTTATCTTCTCAGCTCACTAGATTCGTCTTAAAAGAAAAAGAGAGCAAAATTCTTTCAATATCTTATCTTTTTCTTAATCACCTCTCTCGGAGAAAAAGGGGGTTTTGGATAAAGATTTGAAGCTTCAAGTGTTTCATCAAAAGAACTAGTAACTGGACTCATCTTGAACATATCTCTCATATTAGTTCTCAAATTCGAGCTTCAATATCTCAAACTCTATCTTCAGCAGGTTTCCTGTGGGAAACCAGTCTGACCGGTTCCTGAAACCGGTCTAACCGGTTTACCCCGAGGCCACCCCTTTAAGGGGTATCTCGGTTGGAATATTCCTTATCCATTCCATTTCACTCCTCACCAGCCAAGAACCGTGAAACTCATCTCCTACCCGTGCCCCCACTCTCCTCTCACTCTCCCACCATGGTTTCTTTAGATTGACTCAAAGAGAAGCTTTCCCCTTTGGAGATTAAGGGCTAAAGGTGCTAATCTTCGGCTTGACCGGATTGGAGACCATTTTTGGAAGTTTAATCATCTTCTCCCATCCTCTCAAGGTATTCAAAAGTTCTCTTTGCCCGATCTCTTAGCTCCATGCATATCTCTCGGATTCCTTTGAGCAATCATCAACTAGTATGCCCAGGAAGCTATCTTTAAGTTTTGAATCAATTTGGATGGCTACATTTCAAATTCCATAATCTAGGGTTTCAGCCGACGAAACCGGTCTGATCGGTTTCTGAAACCGGTCTGACCGGTTTTGCCTGGACAGAAATCCTGATTTTTTTAGTTTCTTCAAATCCATTTCTCGTCAAGTCCCAAATCAATTCATATGTTCCTTATACATACTTTGCAACTTTTTCATGGTCAGGAATAACATGTCGGACTTCTCTAGGACCTACACTCGGCCGAAGAAGCAAAAGAGGGTTGATGAGCCCGAAGGCGTTTCCGATCCGATCGAGGCATCTGGTGCCTCTAGTGGGCCTATCTTAAGGCCTAGGACTTCAAGGGCATCTCAACCTGCTGTGGACGAGATCGTTGAAGAAGAAGAAGAGGGTCATGAGACGTCTAGTGATGATAATGAGAGTGAAGAGAATTACAGAATGCAGTTTAGGCATGGGAAAGGACCAGCAGATGATGACGACGATGATGATGAAGAGGAAGATTTTGGGGGAAGGGAAAGAGGTGTTGAAGAAGAAGAAGAGGAGGTGATGCTTGAGATCCGCAGGCCAGTCAATCCCAGCTCTCATCGGATTGTGAATTATCTTCGCATGGGAAAGACAGAGGCAGCTAGGAGAAAGAGAAGGGAATGGCCTTATGGTGAGCCTAAGGATATGGCTAGTGGGATAGATTATCGGTTTCACACTTTCTTTCAGCAGGACTTCTATTCCACCGCCATCATAGCTAAGAAGAAAGGCATAATTGCAGAGGCTCAGTGGACAGATTGGGCATACATGGAGAGGGCAAACAATGCTGTTTTCAGAGATACCATAGATGTTTGCACTTCTCTGAGGATCAAACCTTTGATGGGTTTCAGGCATAGTTGGAACACAGAGGTAATTACTCAGTTCTATGCCACTGTTGCATTTGAGGAACATTAGAGTGCTAGGAAGATGCATTAGATGACCGAGGGGACTAGATACAGTGTCACCTTCACTAACTTTGCTAGATTCCTTGGACTTAGTCCGGCAGATTTGTCTCTTCCTTGCATTCACCGAGGCACTCGTCCTATGGAGCCGTCTGTGATGAAGTTCATGTATCCTAGGGACAAGCAAGCAAATGCAGGTTTCGCAGCAGGACTTTATTCCTACTACAATGTGCTGAACTGTATGTTTTGCTTGACCCTCACACCTAGGGGAGGAAACCCGGCTGATATCTCCAACTTTGCTAAGGACTTGCCCATTCACATGAGGCCTCCTAGACTTCCATTCTCTGTGAGTGACTTTATTTGGGAGGAGATCAAGTCTATTAGCGAGAGTCCCCAGAGGTTGTGTGGATATGCACTGTACATCATGCATATCATCGAGAAAGCGTCAAACAGAAAATTTCTAAAGGATTCAAAGCATGAGCCTTTCAAGGTCCCCGTACCCAAGAGGATGAGGTTACCTTCACCTGGAAGGTGCGACGAGATGATGGAGGAAGGGGAAGGACAACGAGCGGGATCGGCCCGACCGCTTGCCTGCTCGGTCGGGGCCAAACCGGTATGACCGGTTTGGGGCGCGGCAGCGACCGACCAAGGACAAGCCACCCTCTCCCATTCGTAAGCTCTTGAACTTTTTCACTTCTATGTGTAAGAGCCAGAGGGATGTGTTGGTTGAGCAGCAGAGGTCTAGGAGAGAGAGGAAGCAAATGAAGGACACTCTCAAGCTTTTACATAATCACCACGGATTTGAGCCTCCTAGATCTCCACCCTCTCCCGAGATGGAGGAGCTCGAGATTCCTTTGGTGGATAGCATGGTAGCACAGCTAGGCTCCGAGGGTTATTTTCAACAATATGCTCATCACTATGGTTATCAAGTTCCTAACCCTCCACCTCCTCCTATGGGACCTCCTACTAGTGGACAAAGTGTTGTATCTCAAGCTTATCAATCTCTCTTCGGCAACATTGATGGTAAGATGTGGTTCAATTTCTTCTTCATTAGCATCTACCATTCTTTCTCAAGTTCTAAAGTTCAAATTCTCTCTTAGACTACCCTCATCCTCATGGTGGTGCTCCTCCGGAGTATGGTTGTGTTCCTCCGGAGTATGGCGGTGCTCCTCCGTAGTATGGTGGTCAGTGATGCTCAGCAGCACCTCTTCTCCAAGTTTTTAGTGATGGATGACAAAGGGGGAGAAGAATAGTCGATTAAAGCTTATCTGTCTTGTGTTGTAGTGGTGAAACCGGTCTGACCGGTTTCTACTGAGCAATCCCAAGCTCCTATGTATTCAGTTATCTTTTATCTTAGAGACTTGTTGAGAGATTTGGATCTGTAATATATATCAGTTGAACCTTATCTATGTGTTGGACTTAAGAACTCTTGTATTGTGTGCTACAATGTGTGTAATGTACTTTAAATGTTTCTAAGTGACTTAATGGTAGTTTTTGATGCATGATTGTCTGATGAATGAGTTTTGTTTCTGAGTTTTCCCTGTGTTGTGGGCTGGGATCGGGTGAAACCGTCCGACCAGGTTTCGAAACCGTCGGACCGGTTTTTCCCCAGACAGCACACACTTCTTTGTGTTTTGTCTCTCGGTTGTGTTAACTGATGTCATATGCATCACACACTTATTTTATCTTGTCACACACACTTGTTGCAGCCCACCTTGCTGAGATTTAGGGGGAGCTCCATGTCTTTCTTAAAATATGTGCAAATTGGCATTTTTAGGCCAATTTTTTTAATTCCATTCATTGCACACATTGAGGGGGAGCTTTACCTAAATCTTAGTTCTTATGAGCTTTATTTTCATATCTTTTGAAAGCTTTAATCAAGGTTGTCATCAATCACCAAAAAGGGGGATATTGTAAGTGCAATGAAGCCCTAAGTGGGTTTTGGTGAATTAAGTGACAACTTGATTAAAACCCTAACACTCTTGTGAAGCATGTGAGCAGGTTAATGATAATTGATAAATGATATTGATGAGTAAATTCAGGCATTTGGCTCATATTGCAAGTAAGACAAGAGTGGATCATGGCAATGTACATGTAATGATTATAAGCATGCTAAGAGTGAATGTCATGATAAAGAAAGGATGTTCTTCCCATTGGTCTTTACATAAAGCATACAACAAGTGATCCTAAGTTAAAAAAAAGCATATATAAAGGCATGATGATATATGATAATTGGTTGACTTTTCTATGTTGAGCAAATCACGTTGAGAGGAAAGGAGAAGCTTGTGATATAACAATGGGAGATTTAAATCAAAGTTGAATATGGCATCAAGGGATTTCACCATCGACACATGATAGAGCTTGATGACCAATATTGTGAGGTTTGTCAAGCAAAACATCAAGGGATTTCACTATTGCTACAAGATGAAACTTGATGACCTAAACAATAAGATTACCAAGTTCAATATCAAGTGGTTTTCATTCTTACTTTTGGTGAAGATTATTGACTTGTTTAAAGAAGCTATTTGCGAGACTTCAAGTTGAGTTTTAACAAGAGTCATGGGGTTATCTATATTACTTTAGACCTACAAATGGAAGTTTGCAAAAGTAAGAATATTTGACATCAATCAAAGGACAAATAAATTGAGTGGCATCTCAAATAGGTTTATCTCTATGGTGCAAGGCTTGACTCAATTGTGGCAAGGATACGTGATGAAGGGATTAAGATGGCTAAAACGAGGAACTAAGCTAAGGCTATGCATAGCGACCATAAGCGAAGTGGCTAGGGTGAAGTTGAGAGCATCAAGGATTTCAAAGTATCATATCCAAGCCTACTGAGGAAAGTGATAAATTGCATCTAACGTCATGATTGATGAATTCAAGTGGCTTAAGAATTCAAAGTGATTGATCTCTACTCTATGGAAGAATTCTAAGTCACTAGCTTAAGGTGGACATGCTCAAGGAAATGCACATAATTATTCATCTACAACATGTGCTCAGTTGGTACACATCATTGGAAGCCCTCGAATCATTGAAGATCAATTACCGGCGTACCTTGGAGGTTCAAGCTCAAGTGGATTAATTAGGGTTTACTTTTATCTTGAGTTTAGGTATGCCGTATATCAAGAGGGATGAATCATTGGTTGGACAACAAACATCAAAAAGTGCTCAAGTGAAACCTAGAGAGACCAACCCGTGAGATCAAAACCTTAGTTGAGCTCTCTGGCCAAAACCGGCCTGACCGGTTTTGGAAACCGGTCTGACCGGTTTGGGCACTGACACCGTCCAACGGCTAGTTGGTTTGAAAACCAGTCTGACCGGTTTGGCAAACCGGTCTGACTGGTTTTGTCTAACAGACTAACGGCTAGTTTTGAGTGAGGTGGGTATTTATGCCCATGAGCTCCTCTTTGAGGGGCTGTTGGTTCTCCCCACTCCTAACACATTCCTGAACCATAGTTGTAACACCTGAAAATTCCATCACAATAAAATATTGTTAGCAACATGGTTTAGTTTTATTTTCTAAGGATTTAATAAATTTGAATAAATAAATGTGCCTTTAATTAAATTAAACAACAATTAATAATTAGAATCACCCAAGTGTTTGTGCATCATATTGAAATGTATGAGTTTTGGTTGTGGTGTGATTTTAAAAGTCTTTGTGAAAATTGGTGCAAAAGTTTGAATTAAAAAAAAATGATGAAAGTTTGAATTTAATGTTTGAAAAGTTGTTTAAAAGGTTTTCTAAAAGTCTTAAAATAGTTGAATAAATTTGTGTTAAAATTTGAGTTTGAAAACATGTAAAAGATTTGAATTTAAAAGGTTTGAAAATGGATTTGAAAAGAAAAAAAAGAAAAAAAAACAACAACAAACAACCCATCCCAACCCTGCGGCCCAGCTCCGCTTTCGGCCCAAGCCGCCCGCCGCCGCCCGCCCCTCTCTCCCGCCTCTCTCCCTCTCACCGACGGACGGGGCCCACCCGTCGGCCCCCGTCTCCTTCCTCCCGGCCGCCGCCCCCCCTTCTTCCCCGCGCCGCCGCCGGTCTCCCCGCGCCGCCTGCCGTTCCCGGCCGCCCCGCGCCCGTCCGCCTCCTCCACTCCGCCATCAAGGCGCCGCCGCACTCACCCACCGCCGTCCCCGCCCCTTCCTCTCCCCGTAACGGCCGCACCGAGCCGCCCGCCGCCGCCATTAATGGCCGGCCGGCGAGCTCCCCACTCCCACCGCCTTCCCGGCCTTCCCCCCTCCCCTCGCTTATACCTATAAAAGGTTCCCCGGGGCCTCCTCTTCACCCCGCGCCACTCCTCCTACTTTCCCCGCACGCGCGGCCGCCGCCGCCGCGGAGCCCCCGCCGCCCCTCGCCGCCGATCTACTCCTCCGGCGCCGCTCCCACCTCTTCAAGCCCCTTGGTGAGTTTGCAACGCCCTCCTCTTCGATCTGGTGTTTTCCCCGCCGCGATTGGTGCACGGGAGGCCTGTTTGGCCGTCGCCGGTGAACATTCCGGCGAGCCGCCGCCCGGTGCCGCCGCGCGCCGTCCGCCCGCCGCCGCCCGTCGCCCGCATGCCGCCGCGGCCGTCCGATGGAAGATCTACGACCCCGATCTGTTAGTCCCAGAGTCAAACCGACCATGTAACGGTCAACCCAGGCCGGTCATGGTCATTTTGCAAAAAGGCCCCCGAAGTTTTCAATATCACATAAATACCCTTCCACCTATATAAAAGCCTTTCAATCAGGTCCTTTCTTTTATGCTTAGGCCCCTGCAGTCCTTAGTTTCTATGTTCTTTAGTCCATCCTTAATCTTTTACATATTATACCTCCTAGTTTCACACATATTTATGTTTAGGTCCCTGAAATCTTGCAGAAAACCCCTAAAACTTTCAGATATTCACAATTTAGTCCCCGAATTTTGTTTCGACCATAACTTTTCCATCCTAGCTCCGTTTTACGCGTTCTTGGTGTCCACGCGATCGTCTCTCCGAGCCCGTCATTTCTAAAAGCTTGTTTTAGTCTTTTGGTAATGTTTGATGTATTGTTTTATTTATTGTATGTTTTCTTGCATGATCGTAGCCAACGCGCTGTTCGAGGAAGATCAAGTGCAGAGCTTTGCAGATAAGGAAAGTAACTTATCGTTGGAGAAAGGCAAGTGACCCTAACCACCCTTATACCTATGCTTTAATCAAGAACACTATAAATTAATTGGAACATGGAGAACCACCCAGGAAAACAGTGCAACCACAGTCCATATGGCTCTGGCTTAGCCAATTAATTAGGTGTGTGATTGTATTGACGACCCTATCCGAAAGGAACACAGGGGGCTCCGGGTTGCAGGGGTATAGCCCGGTTCTTATGGGGTAGCAGCCTTTGCTAAGGTGCTGACCACTAGGGAGGGTTATGGTCCGCCCGAGTCAGAATCGTCGTGGGTTGTTGATGCTTTTGTATATCTTTGTAAAGGCTTCGTAGCGTCCCTATGCAATCACACCTCGGAAGTGTGGTATTGTGCCCGATCAAAGACATGCGTGGTTGGGTTCAAAGTTCTTTGGAACTTTTACGCGAACCGTGGGAAAAGTGTGCAACCTCTCGCCGAGTGTAAACCGATCGATCGGCCGTGCTCACGGCCAAGAGCGGCCGGATCCTCACATGATTAATTGAACTTAAAGGTGGATTAATATTGCTTTCCGGTTATTCCCGTGGCCTTGCCGAGTACCAACCATAAGTGTACTCATCCTTGCTTACGCCGTTCGCAGAAGAATCCGGAGTGGAGTACTTCACCGACTACGAGGAGTTCCGAGGATGCGATCAACCGGTCGAAGCCCGTGGAAGATGAAGATGGAGTCGCGTCTTCATAGTTATCGATGTTCGTGTAAAGACCTTCGTGTCAACCATCGTGAGTGTAATAAAAGTTAATAAATCTTTTCTGTACATTTTGAGCAATGTCTTGTGATATTACACTCATGAGTCTATCATATGTGTGAAATTGTGATCCTGGCACACATATGAGATGCATTCGGTTTTCTACGGAAAATCGGGTGTGACAGAGTGGTATCAGAGCAATGCTGACTGTAGGACGCAGCCTCAGATAGAAAATGGTTGATATTAAGGACTCTCTTTCTAGAAAGCCTTTCCAGCATTCAAAACATCTTATTTACGCTTAAAAAAATATTTTATTCTTTATTCTTTATCAAAATCAAATCTTTTGTTTTCTTCTACACTGAGACTGATTCTTGATCTTCCACTTTGAACTACCACACATGCTTTATAGGATAGCTTCTTAGGTTGCCTACCCCTTCTATCAGTTTCGTTTCGATAGAGCCGTTCTTGTGAGGACGTGCGATGTTAATGCTTGTTGATTGTAAACATGCATGATTTGGATCTTTGACATGATTGAAATGTTTTTGTGGAGTGATGGCCACAAATGCATTCATAAGATAATTAAAGTTAAAATTTGAATCTTAGCCCCTTTTCTCTGATTCACCTTTATCAATTCAACTTCTTATCGGAAATTTCTTTCCCTAACAATCAAATGGTAAACACCAGGTCAGGAGCTGGACAGGATATTCCGTTTGTGCTCACATCGTCAATCAGCTGAATCAAGTTCCCTCCTCCACCACAAGAATTAGCCATGGATCCCACGATGCAGCAGTTCTTTACGGAACAGATGCAATTAATTCAAAACCTCACCGCCACTGTCCAGAATCTACAGGCACAGCAGAACCAGCCGCCACCTCAAGGACCCCCACCACCTCCACCACTAGTGAACAAGCATAGAGAATTCATGAGCCACAACCCGCCCACTTACTCTCATTCAGTGGATCCCCTCGATGCCGATGATTGGCTCAAGACCATCAACAAGATGCTGAATATTACCCAATGTAATGATCATGAGAAGGTTTTGTATGCCTCAGGACGTCTGGAAGGTGCAGCCTCTGATTGGTGGGATGCTTACACCGTCGCACATGTTGCTGCCGACACCATTACCTAGCAGGAGTTCCAGGAGAGTTTTCGTACACATCACATCCCAGCTGGTGTGAAGAAGCTGAAGAAGAAGGAATTTTTAGCTCTAAAGCAAGGCAACATGACAGTTAGTGAGTATCTGGATCAGTTTACTCATTTGTTCCGCTATGCACCAGATGAAGTCAACACGGATGCCAAGAGACAAGAACGCTTTCTCAATGGTTTGATAGGGCCACTTAACTATCAGTTGTAGAGCCACACATTTCTTAACTTTCAGATGTTACTCAATAAGGCTATAGGCTTGGAGAATAAACGCAAGGAACTTCGTGAACAGAAGCGCAAGTTTCAATCTCAGGGTCAGTCTAGCAGTAACACCCGCCCTCGTTACAACTCATCGCAAGACTCTCAGTTTCGTTCTAGCACACAAGGCAGAAATCATGGACAGAGTCAACAGTATCGTTCGTTTGATGAACCCGAAGAATCCAACCCAATGACACCTCAGGCTCCAAATCCTCATCAGAACCGCTCAGGTGCACCAGTAAGGAACACTACTCCAGTTCACCCCAGTGAATGTTTCAACTGCGGAGAATTGGGACACTATGCTAGTATTTGCCCTCAGCGCAATATGCAGACACCTCAGAAAGGGAACAGAGGTCAACAGAACTACATGCATGGTAGGGTGAACCATGTGACAGCTGAAGAAGCTCAAGGAGACAAAGATGTTGTGCTTGGTACGTTCCTTATCAATTTCGTACCGCAACGCTTTATTTGATTCCGGGCATCGCATTCATTTATTACCGAACGATTCGTGACAAAGCATGATGTACCCAAGAGTTCCATGAAGACACATTTGCTAATTAGTTCCCCAAACGGTGAAATGAAATCCACCTATGTATGCCCACAGTCAATCTTAAGATCGGAGAGATAGATTTTGAAGCAGACTTAGTGATTCTAACATCCAGGGGAATAGATGTGATCCTTGGTATGGATTGGTTAAGCAAGCATGATGGAATCATTTTGTGTGCCAAGAATTCGGTGCTCTTAACTACCCCGCAAGGAGATAGGATTGAGTTTGCTGCTACAAGCCCGAAGAAGAAGGAGAAGTGAACAAGCTCTGTGATAGTAAACCATCATCTATCAAGAACATCTTGTATCTCCTCTTGTTTCCCGATCCCTCCGAATCTCGGGACAAGATTATTTTTAAGGGGGTAGGATTTGTAACACCCGAAAATTCCATCACAATAAAATATTGTTAGCAACATGGTTTAGTTTTATTTTCTAAGGATTTAATAAATTTGAATAAATAAATTTGCCTTTAATTAAATTAAACATCATTTAATAATTAGAATCACCCAAGTGTTTGTGCATCATATTGAAATGCATGAGTTTTGGTTGTGGTGTGATTTTAAAAGTCTTTGTGAAAATTGGTGTAAAAGTTTGAATTAAAAAAATGATGAAAGTTTGAATTTAATGTTTGAAAAGTTGTTTAAAAGGTTTTCTAAAAGTCTTAAAATAGTTGAATAAATTTGTGTTAAAATTTGAGTTTGAAAACATGTAAAAGATTTGAATTTAAAAGGTTTGAAAATGGATTTGAAAAGAAAAAAAAGAAAAAAAACAACAACAAACAACCCATCCCAACCCCGCGGCCCAGCTCCGCTTTCGGCCCAAGCCGGCCCGCCAGCGCCCGCCCCTCTCTCCCGCCTCTCTCCCTCTCACCGACGGACGGGGCCCACCCCGTCGCCCCCGTCTCCTTCCTCCGGCCGCCGCCCCCCCTTCTTCCCCGCGCGCGCCGCCGGTCTCCCGCGCCGCCCTGCCGTTCCCCGCCGCCCCCACGCCCGTCCGCCTCCTCCACTCCGCCATCAAGGCGCCGCCGCACTCACCCACCGCCGTCCCCGCCCCTTCCTCTCCCCTGTAACGGCCGCACCGAGCCGCCCGCCGCCGCCATTAATGGCCGGCCGGCGAGCTCCCACTCCCACCGCCTTCCCGGCCTTCCCCCTCCCCGCTTATACCTATAAAAGGTTCCCCAGGGCCTCCTCTTCACCCCGCGCCACTCCTCCTACTTTCCCCGCACGTGCAGCGCCGCCGCCCGGAGCCCCGCCGCCACCGCCGCCCCTCGCCGCCGATCTACTCCTCCGGCGCCGCTCCCACCTCTTCGAGCCCCTTGGTGAGTTTGCGCGCCCTCCTCTTCGTTCGGTGTTTTCCCCGCCGTGATTGGTGCACGGGAGGCCCGTTTGGCCGTCGCCGGTGAACATTCCGCGAGCCGCCGCCCGTGCCGCCGCGCGCCGTCCGCCCGCCGCCGCCCGTCGCCCGCATGCAGCCGCGGCCGTCCGATGGAAGATCTACGACCCAGATCTGTTAGCCCCAGAGTCAAACCGGCCATGTAACGGTCAACCCAGGCCGGTCATGGTCATTTTGCAAAAAAGGCCCCCGAAGTTTTCAATATCACATAAATACCCTTCCACCTATATAAAAGCCTTTCAATCAGGTCCTTTCTTTTATGCTTAGGCCCCTGCAGTCCTTAGTTTCTATGTTCTTTAGTCCATCCTTAATATTTTACATATTAGACCTCCTAGTTTCACACATATTTATGTTTAGGTCCCTGAAATCTTGCAGAAAACCCCTAAAACTTTCAGATATTCACAATTTAGTCCCTGAATCTTGTTTCAGCCATAACTTTTCCATCCTAGCTCCGTTTTACGCGTTCTTGGTGTCCACGCGATCGTCTCTCCGAGCCCGTCATTTCTAAAAGCTTGTTTTAGTCTTTTGGTAATGTTTGATGTATTGTTTTATTTATTGTATGTTTTCTTGCATGATCGTAGCCAACGCGCTGTTCGAGGAAGATCAAGTGCAGAGCTTTGCAGATAAGGAAAGTAACTTATCGTTGGAGAAAGGCAAGTGACCCTAACCACCCTTCTACCTATGCTTTAATCAAGAACACTATAAATTAATTGGAACATGGAGAACCACCCGGAAAACAATGCAACCACAATCCATATGGCTCGGCTTAGCCAATTAATTAGGTGTGTGATTGTATTGACGACCCTATCCGAAAGGAACACGGGGGGCTCCGGGTTGCGGTGGGTATAGCCCGGTTCTTATGGGGTAGCAGCCTTTGCTAAGGTGCCGACCACTAGGGAGGGTTATGGTCCGCCCCGAGTCAGAATCGTCGTGGGTTGTTGATGCTTTTGCATATCTTTGTAAAGGCTTCGTAGCGTCCCTATGCAATCACACCTCGGAAGTGTGGTATTGTGCTCGATCGGCACATGCGTGGTTGGGTTCAAAGTTCTTTGGAACTTTTACGCGAACCGTGGGAAAAGTGTGCAACCTCTCGCAGTGTAAAACCGATCGATCAGCCGTGCTCACGGCCAAGAGCGGCTGGACCCTCACATGATTAATTGAACTTAAAGATGGATTAATATTGCTTTCCGGTTATTCCCGTGGCCTTGCCGAGTACCAACCATAAGTGTACTCATCCTTGCTTACGCCGTTCGCAGAAGAATCTGGAGTGGAGTACTTCACCGACTACGAGGAGTTCGAGGATGCGATCAACCGCTCGAAGCTCGTGGAAGATGAAGATGGAGTCGCGTCTTCATAGTTATCGATGTTCGTGTAAAGACCTTCGTGTCAACCATCGTGAGTGTAATAAAAGTTAATAAATCTTTTCTGTACGTTTTGAGCAATGTCTTGTGATATTACACTCATGAGTCTATCATATGTGTGAAATTGTGATCCTGGCACACATATGAGATGCATTCGGTTTTCTACGGAAAATCGGGTGTGACAATAGCAAAGCTCTTCCCAACCTCTCTAAGTGAGATTTAAGCCTCTAGTGCCATATCCTTGAGTTGGGTTAAGAGAGTAACTAGTGTGAGAGCTTTAGAGAGCTTTGAGAAGCCTAGTGAGCATCCCACACTTGAGCACCTGCTGATTTCGTTGAAGATCATTGAAACATCTTTTACACTTGGAGCATTTGCTCCTAGACGGCTAGATGTCACTTGGAAGCTCTAATCCGAGATTGTGGAAGCTCCAAGAAGCTTGTATTACCCCTGTGAATCTAGTGGAAACCTTCTCATCTCAAGAGTTCATTCTCTTGACTTGAGACCGAGGGAAAGGGCAAGCCTTGTGTGGCGACTCTATCCTTGTGTGGATACCTCAACAACGTGCACATAAGAAAGACTTTGTGGCGAGCTGAACCATGGGATAAATCCGTGTGTTAATTGTGCTTTTACTTCATATATATTTTGTTTGTTGTTTTATCTCTCTTTCTAGCATATATCTTGTGCTTCCGCTTCGATCTACTTTGGTGTGCTCGTGCTGTGTGCAGGGACTTTGTTGGTACACCTGAAAACCCCTGTGGAAGTCCCACACCAAGTTTGGTTTGTGCTAGAACTCGTAGAGGGGATTTACATATTGTCGGTTCTGTTTGTGTAAAACCGGTCTAACCGGTTTTTGAAACCGGTCTAACCGGTTTTGGAAACCGGTCTGACCGGTTTCAGTACTGACATTGGGTTGAATTTTTATAAGTGTGCAGATTCGCCTATTCACCCCCTCTTGGCGACATCAAGATCCTTTCACCTAGAACCAGCCAGGATTTGGCAGCCACCAGGGGCTGCATCCTGGAACCAGCCAGGATATGGCAGCCACCACAGCAAGGAGACATCACGAACTCATTTTCACATCACAGATATAGGCAAAACAAGATCACATTTATAGACAAGCTAGGATCACATCAAGTTTCAAGTTACTCTCATCAGGGCTTGTTTGGATGGAGTCATGAGAAAACTGTCTGAACCAGGCAGTATCTGACCCCAACCAAGCAAGCCAAGCAGTTTTCTCAAGCAACAACACCTGACTAAAGAATACTAAATGAGTTTAAGTTTCTGGTCATAATAAACTCATAGTGCACCACTGTAGAACTTGCCCTTTCGGTCGATGGTCTCCTTAAGAATGTACTCTCACAGCATCTCCCGGACACGCTTTACATCTTCTGTGGAAACATCTACAGAAGGTTTGAAATCCTGCAAAATACAATCATTTATGAGAATACAAGTAGAAATCATTTACTAAAATCAGATGGATAATATGAGTAGAGGCAAGGTTGAGCATTATTATCTACTTACAGCAACCTTCTTGATGTCAGGTATGTCATCGAGTAGTCTTAACATATGCAATGCCACATGGAATCCACACAAAGAGGACCCCCGTGGCTGCTGAGCACACTGCATCGAGGTACCAAAATGACAAGTTAATGCAGTACCAAATAGGTAAGAAGGGACCATAAAAAAACCTCGGTCTTACAGCGAGATTTGTTTTGTGCTTGAGTGTGGCTTTTGGCTTTTTTCTTTCCTTTCGTCACTTTGTCTTGTGCATCACCAAAGGCCCTGCATGATCAGCAATACCAATTAGAAACACTAAGAGATTGATTTTTTGTGAACAAAAAATATTGTACCAAAGGCCCTGCATGGTCAACAATACCAATTAGAAACACTAAGAGATTGAATTTTTGTGAACAAAACCTACAAGAAACTGACCAGTTCGAAACATTTTGGAGGTCTGGGAACTTTAGCGGGGGATGTTGTTTAGCAGAATCTAGATACCAAACCTCTTTAAACTTCATACATAGTAGTTGTTCTAGATATACATTGGCTAGTGCAGTAGGCCCCCACCACGTAGTAGTTGTTCATCATTGCATTTGAGATTGCTTTGCTAACTTGCCGAGAACGCTGAGAAATATTTGTTAAAGTAAACAAATCTGGATCTAAAAACCCAACAATGATCTGCTTCTCTGCCGCCTTGTCCATCATTTTCCTACAAAAAATCAAATTGTTAGCATGCATGAATTTTACAGTCAAAATTAAAGAAATATCTTTTTAGGTTTTAAAGGACTTACAATGTCCACAACCTCATGAAGGTAACATCCAGAGAAAAAGCCATGGTTATAAGGTTAAACACACTACTGAATTCAATGTTTAACATTAAAGTACCACAACCACCTTTAAAGTAGTCTTGATCCACCTTTGCTGGAAAGGCAAGTTTATCCTTACTGTGTTCCATGACATAAGCATGCAACTTGACACAATTTGGTCCAGCAGCCTTTACATTTGCTTCTGACAACATAGGTGCACCGGGCTTGTATTTTGGTCGGTCCCGTTCGTCCCATTAACACGGTTAAGAATCTCATCTTTAGACGAGAGGTTTACTCACCCGATTCCCCTTCCGCAAGGGAGATTGCCCCGGGCTCCTCCTATTGCGAGGGCCGTTGTACTTGTTGCATCCGCCGCTAGGGGGAGATTGCTCGCGCTCCTCCTCCCCGCCGGAGAGGCCGCCGTTTCGTCCGTTGCTTATCCTCATGTTGCAACTGCTGCTTAGGCGTAGTTTGTTTGGGCTCCTCCCCCGTTGTCGATGCTCCCCGCCGGGCCGGGAGAGGTCGTCGTTTCGTCTGTTGATTATCCTCAAGTTGCAGCTGCTGCTTAGCCGGAGTTTTCCTGGGCTCCTCCTTCGGTTGTTGTCGGCGCTCCTACTGCGTAGTTTTGCTGATCATCATCTGTTGTTGTTATTGTTGTTGTTGTTGTTGCTGCTGCTGCTGTTGAGCCTTCTCTTGCTGACACTGAGCTACAACACCTCCATTTGATGTTGTACCCCTGCTACCTGTTGTGGCTTCAGGGTTGGGATGTCTCGTCATGGGTGGTATAATGATCCTGTCCTTTGGCCATTGGATCCTTTGAACGAGAGCCGCAACTAGGGTTGCTACGTCACCCCCATCAATTAGTACAGGCAGAGGGTATTGACTCGTATTGGCCCACACATAAGTAGGTTGCACCACAACATACCCATCCTACATCGGTACTGAATGGCAAGCTTTTTGAGATGGAAAGACTTTCGCTAGTGCGAGCTCCACGGTGCCATCCAAAAGGCTGCACACGGTTGGCTCTGTCAGCTTATCTATTGTGTCCAGCATAGGTGATCGACTATTACTGTGCACTTCATTCGCTTCGTCACCGTTGGCATTCCAATGATCTTGCTCTCTGCCATCTTCCTCCCTAACATGCGCATGTTCTTCCTCGCTGTCATGCCCATCTTCTTCCTCTATGCCATCCATATCTTCTTCCTCACTGCTACTGACAGGCGCTGGTACTTGGGAAGGAAGAAGTGCATTTTTGGGTATGTTGATGCCTGATAGTCTTAAAGCATGGACAATTGATTTAAATGTTTTGTCCGCCATCACATCATGAGCATCAGACCACTTGTTCCTCTTCTTCCTATACATTCCAGCGAACTCTTCACCAAACCCTTTACCCCAGCCAAGTGAACTAGACATGCCTCGGACCCGACCTCGATGCTTTGGAGTCTCAAGTGCTGTGGTGAGGATATCATCCTCCCTAACCCCAGAGAAAGAACCATTGCTACCCTGAGCTGCAAGTGTTTTCACCCTATCTGCTACCCCCCACCATCACTGGGTTACTGAATGTTATGCCCCCCGCTTCCTTCACTAGTATTCTTCTTCTTCCCTACCTTCGCCCGCAGATAAGGTCTCAAACATCCAGGAAATTGGTCCCAAGGGTTCTGTTTTCCTTCGGCAGCGAGCTTTGCATCCTCCTCCTCCCACTCTTTCCTTTTACCACGATAACCTTTTCTGTCCGTCTTGTGTGGCTTATTATGCACTGCTCTTTTGTTTCATCTCCTGGCTCAATTGTTGAAATGAAGGAGAATTGGTTTCCTGCACAAACATGTCCCAGTCTTGTTGCTGCAAAAAGGCATGCTTCACAAAGGGAGTCTCCTCTTCACTCACATATTTTTTCTTAAATGGGCCTTGAACCGCCGTTGCAAGGTTCCAATCGTGATATAGTCGCCTTAACTGCCTTCTTGCGAATAGATTCTTCCAGATTGGCTGGGTAATCTAGCTTTTCCTCTAAAACTGTAAACAGATGGTCCTTCTCAATTTGTGAGAGCTCATCAACCGCCTTGTTAATTGACACCCTCTCCCAAGCAACGAGACCACAGACCAATACAAATCTATCCCTCGCAGCATCTGGGGTAGGCCAAAAATTGGCATCAAGTCCAATTGCAGTCAACGTGTCTTCTGGCCATTTGGTTTGTGTCCTTGACCCGCGGGATCGAGTACTACTCGCAGCAGTCTGTGCTGAGTGACCCTATGAAGAAGGTTCACCGACGATGGGCTGTGATGATGCACTGGAGGTAGAGGAGTTTGTTGTTGTGGGAGACTGCATAGATGATATGTCATGTTTGTCAGTAGAGCAACATAAGCAAGACTGAAAATCTAAACTTAATTCTTATTAGATAAATTCGTTTTCTCTGACAGGCAAAATAGCTGATACAGTCGTAAATAAAATCAGCATAGACATACACAATTCATATTTTACTTAATTAGCATACAGGGATAGGTGCTAACCATTTTGACAGGGACACAACAATATGCTTATATATCAAAGCAGAGAATAAATTCCTTCAACTGCTTCCTTGTCCAACTTGAGCAGCGATGGATTGTGTGTTCCATATGTACATGCAACAGGAGGATAAAGCAATGGTCATGACATTATATATGACAGTAGTGAAACAACACTCACAACACATCATGACACCAACAATAACAATATATATGATAGTAGTGAAATAATTAACACTCACAACAAAGCATAAGACAGTCTAGTTATCACTACCTTATAAACCACAGTGATGCAATTCCCACTGATATTATGTGGCCATCAGAATTAAAGTATGCTAGCAGGTCCAAAGCATAACTGTCGATCTGGTACATTCAAAGCATAGCAGAATTAAAGTATGCTAACATCCTTTATGCTTTTCATGAATTTACAGTGCAAAAATTATAGCACCAGGACCATGAAACTGAATTTCAACATTTCATATAACTTCATCTGTTAGCAACAATTTATTCAAAACAGACTTGGAGCAACAAAATCCATCCATCAAATCCACAGTCAATCAATTGAAGATGAACTATAAAGGCATGTCGCCCTAATCCACCTTGACATGAATATATAGCAGATTGGTTGGACTCCATTATAAACCACTACGATGCAATTCCCAATGACATCATGTGGCCATCAAAATTAAAGTATGCTAACAGGTCCAAAGCATAACTGTCGATCCGGTACATTCAAAGCATAGTAGAATTAAAGTATGCTAACATCCTCGATGCTTTTCATGAATTTACAGTGCAAAAATTGTGGCATCAGGAACATGAAAATGAATTTCAACAATTCATATAACTACATCTGTTAGCAACAATTTATTCACATAGACTTGGGGTAACAAAATCCATCAATCAAAACCATCGTCAATCAATTAAAGATGAATTATTTAGGCATGTCTCCCTAATTAATCCACATTGACATGAATATATAGCAGATCAAATTTGGTGGCAGATGAGAGAGAGGGTGTTGGGGGTTCAAGCAGGACTAACCTCTGTCGTGAATGAAGTAGTTGTTCTCGTGATGGTGGAGGGGCCGGATCCACGACGGCTCGTGGCCTGAGACGGCCAGCTCGTCGTCGTGGCCGGGAACGACGTCGACGGATCCGCGTCCACACGCCAGTAGCCGCGTCCTCGTCACTGTCGTCACGCAGGTAGCGGTGGGGCTGGAGAAGAGTAGGGCTGCAGCGGGGAGAGAGCGGCGAATGCGAGCGGGGCGACTGGCGGCGGCGGTGGGGAGAATTCAGGCGTAGTGGATCTGTCTAGCGAGGAGCCGAATATGAACGGCGCGCGTAATTGTGTTTAATGAAACTACTGGCGTGCCCTTGACAGCTTTGTGCAGCAATTGGAATTTCATGGGCACTATAGTAAATAATAGGTGGGAAATTTTGAGCAGCTCGCGCACGATTTGCCTGCTAATGCTGACGAGTGGGGTAGTGTCATGGGCGACGATGGTTAGTGAACCCAGATCACCTTTGTTGGGAGTTGGGTTAGCGATTATCTTTTTTATATTGGCTGCTGACGCTGACGCGTGGGCCCGTCACAATTTTTTTTGGAATGAAACTTGCTTCCCTGATTTATTAAAGCCCATAAAATAGCACCTAAAAATCATAAAAATACGAACAATTCATATTTGGACATTCAGTATTTGAATAAAATATCAACAGTCACACTTGTGTGCCCAAAATTCGTATATTTCGTTTTTACACCCCATGGTAATTATATAATAATTCTAATAACATCAAATTTGCTCTAAAAAATCTACAAATTGACTTGGCAACATAATTTGGGTACCTAAACTTGTCTTCGAAATTTCAAGTGGTATTGATGAAGGAATAATATACTTGTGTCCAAATGTCTTCATCTCTCACATAGTTTCCTAGAATGTTTGCTTGAACATTGAAGTTTTCCATACTTTGCAACATGTTCGAACTCATATGCATTTGAAAACTTAACAAAACCTTGTGTTCACTTTAAGCTTACGAAATGTAAAGTTCCATCACTAATGGTTGTGTAAAACAAATATTATTTGTATGTTGTACTTACAAAGAACAAAATAAGGCATATAAACATCACTCAACAAACGGAATGTACACTAAATAATGAAATTAATGAATAGATGGTGATTTTAGAAAAAATTAGAAGAAATATCAAATTTGGACTAATAACGACAAAGAAATACTTGTTACAACATTTGATTGCAGATTAAAAGGAGAAATGGGACTATACTGACCCCCACAGTCACTTGAATAGAACAAAAGAGGAAGCAGAGTGTCGGTGTTTTAGACCGGCAACCTACTACGGGGAGTACCCGAAGTAGATGAATGTGACTCGCCGAGATCGGTAACTCGAAGGAAGAGACACGTGGCACACAATTTAGACAGGTTCGGGCCGCGAGGTGTGTAATACCCTACGTCCCGTATGTTGCGTAGCTCGGATTGATAGGGCACGATTACAAGATGGTGCAATAGTGCGCCGTGAGTTGTAGGAGATGAAGATGAGATGATCCTGAGATCGGTCCCCGCCGCCTTATATAGTCCGGGAGGCAGGGTTACAAGTCGGAGTAGGGAAGGAGTACTAGTCGAGTACGTCTAGGAGACCTCTATACAGTGCGGAACGTGTACGAGTCCTAACCGAGTACTACTCCCCGTGCAGTCCTTGTGCTCCACGCCTTCGAGTGCCGTGTAGCGCAAGCCGGTAGTCCCGTGGGCCCACCGAGTAGTCGGTCCCGGTACCCACCGAGGTAGTGGGCCCGGGAGGTCCATACGACAAGCCCCCAAGTACTTTGTAGTCGAGAAGGATAGCTTCCAGTAGTCTTGACGGCCTTAACGAGTAGTCCTCAAGCGTCCCTGAGTACTACAAGTCAAAAGTCCTCAAGAGTAGTCGAAGCATCCCGAGGCTGGAATGTACTCCAGCTGATGTTTGAGCAATCTTGAAGTCTTCTCGAGTAGTCCCAAGCGTCCTTGAAATCTGCCTTCAAAGGTCTTCAAGATATGCCTGTCTTGTCTTGAAGCCGAAGTCGTCATGGAGATGCGATTTGCAGAACCGCAATCCACGTGGAGTAGCCCCCAAGCCTCGAGCCGCGGGCTCGGGCCGAGGATCCATCCCAAGTCTCGGCAAGAAAATCCCGAAAAATCCGGAGAGAAAAACCGAAGGACACGTGGCACGGAGCCCCCGAGCCTTGAGTCGAGTACTTCCTCTCGAATTGAAGGGTCTTCTTGGAGAATGTGTCCTGAGATGCTCTTGAGACTAGCCGCGTCCCAGGTAGTCGAGTAGAAGTAGCCGAGCCCCCGAGGTGAGGCGCGTCGACTAGTAGAATACGAAGAGTCACGCGCAGACGCTGAGTCAGCCGCGCGTGGACTTATCCAGCCGCCCATTGCGGAGGCGATTTGGCTTATAAATAAGAGCCAAAACCCTTAGGGTTTTTCACCCAAGTGAGCCGCAACGATTCCACTTGAATCTTGAAGTAGATCCACCCCAGCGCCTGCTGCCGCCGTAGTAGATCCAAGCGCATCGCCACCCGAAGGATTTAGGGTAGCCCCCGAGCGGATGCGAGTGAAGACTCCTTGTACTTGGAGGATGAAGCCGTCGCCGTCGAAGACATCGAAGGCCGGCGGAAATAAGAGGAGCCGTGCAGAGGCCGCCGCGGCCGCCACCAGTGCGGCGCCGCCGCTGTCTCCACCGCGCGCTGATCCAAGCCGCGAGTGGAAAAAGTCGAAAGTCAAGACGGAGGACCTGCTGACCCTGTTGAACAGCGGGTTCATCAGGGAAAAAGAAGTCGACATGTGGAGATCCGCCGCAGGAGATCCGTATCCGATGGAGAAGGCAGAGGACGAGATCCCGATGTTCTCGCGCTTCGTGGAGCGCGGGCTTGCGCCGCCGCCAGCGACTTCTTCAAGGGGCCGCTCGGGTACTACGGCATCGAGTACCTCAACTTGAACCCCAACGGCATCTTCCACACGTCGGTCTTCGTCCACTTCTCGCGAGGCCTTCCTCGGGATCAAGCCGCACCGGGTGCTCTTCCCGAAGTTCTTCCGCGTCGGCCGCGACCCGCGTGCCTCCAACCCCGCAGTAGTCGGAGGGGCCGGGATCCAGCTGAGGGAGGACGCCGCGGACCAGTACCTGGCGTACAAGCTCGTGGACTCCAACACGGACTGGAAGACGCGATGGTTCTACATCACCAACCACCACCCAGGCCTCGCCGAAGCCGAGCGGATGGCGCCCGGCATCGGGAGTGGTGGAACACAGAGCCCACCATGCAAGAGGGGATCCGGCCTCCCCGAGCCGCTAGCGCGCATCCGGGTGCTCGGAGAAGCCGGACCGAGGGCCGAGCATGTGGCCTTCGGTTTCATGAAGCGCGAGATTCGGCCCGCCGATGGCGAGAGATACGCCGGGGCTTCGAGTACACCGGCGACGACGACACGTCGCGGATGCCGGGGACGAGTTGGACGACAACGACATCATCGAGAGGTTGTCGCGCATCTTCAAGGACATGCCGGAGTACACGGCGTGCCCCCGTCGAGGAGTACTCCGCCGCGCGCCCGCCCAACGAGGTGAGTAGCCGTACCCCCCTCGTCGAGTAGTGAGCACTTGTAGCAGAGTTGCTGACGCCTTGTGTCTTTGCGCAGGATGATGTGAAGCGGTTTGTCTCCGAGCCGCAGCCGCCACCGAGCGGGATCGAGATCCCGGCGGAGGGGAAGGTGAAGGAGCGCCGTGAAGTCGGTGAAGGCGACGACACCGTCATCGTGGAGGATTCCTCCGATGACGAAGAAGACGAAGAGACGCTGCAGGACCGCTTCCAGCTGCGGTCGAGGTTTAGCCGTCCAGGCTTGCCTCATGTGCCACTTGTACAAGATCCTCCGGCTAGCCTGGAGGCTAGCCTAGCTGCGCCGCCGCGGAAGCCGCGCAACCCCACCAAAAAGCGGGTGGCGAAGATGATGAAGGTCTCAGAGACCACGCCTCCGGAGGTAAGTTATCTTGAACAGAGTAGTCGAGTACCCAGTAGTCGAGTACGGTGTTGACGAGTAGTCGTCCTTGTGTGCAGGAGGTGCCGCCAACGGAGCCCGTCGGAGAGGGCGACGAAGGCGTGTGGGACCCGGTGGGGGAACCGGCTGGGAGCCGAAGTCCAGCCCCCACTGTCGAAGATCTCCTGGCGCAGCTGGAGCGCCAGCCCCCTGCTCCGGCAGAGAGAAGAGTACCCGCGGCCGCCGCCGTTGGAGAGATGGAAGCCGCAGGGACGCAGAAGACGTCTGCGCCGGCCGCTGCCACCGTGGAGGAGGCAGTAGCCGAAGAGGCGGAGGAGGAGACGCCCGCCGAGGGTGGACTGGTTGACATCGCCAGCATCCTCGGTGCTCCGGCCGTGACTATCGTCCGGTCGAACTTGTAAGTACCACGTCTTCATGAGTAGTACTCGTTGCAGTAGTTTAACGATCTTCTGTGAATACTCGTGCAGAAAATCCACAGATCTGAGCTGGGACGGGGAAGAGCCCGCGACAGCAGAGGCAGGAGAAGCCGTGCCGCCCGTCGAGGAGCCCGCTCCCGAGGCCCAAGCCGCGACCGAGCCCCCGGCCGCCGGAGCGCCGGCCGCCGGGGCGGCCATAGTCGAAGGTAAGTACCCTTCCCGAAGCCGTAGATCTCCGGGACGAGTAGTCGTAGGCACCGATGCGCGTGTTCCTTGTTGACGGGCGCCGAAGGAGGTGACATCCCCGCAGGGGGTGCCCATGCGAGAGTTGACACCGCAGGGCCCGGAGGCCGCGAAGGAGCCCCCGAGCCCGTGGGGGAAGTCGTCGAGAAGTCCGCCGAGGGGGAGGCGGCCGTCACGTCGCCGGGGGTTGCCCCGGAGGTGGCAATCCGTTCCCCCGAGATCCAAGACGCGGAGCCTATCCGCTCGGCGCCGATGACGGAGGCTACGTCGGGTAGCCGTGGCGGGATTGAACTGCTGGCCGACGATCTCGTCGAGCCGGCAACGGTAGCCCAGCACCTGGAGGCGATCCGGCGGGCCGAGCAGTGGATGAAGGTACGTAGTCGTAGCCTCCCGAGTAGTCAATCCTTTTGTGTTGAGTACTCTTCTTGACTTGAGCTTGTCTTGTGCAGGACGTCGCGGAGCGATCCCGCGAGAAGTCGAATCTGCTGCAAGGCTACGGTGACACCGTGCTCCGAGCCGAGGCCCTGGAGGAGCAGCTCGTGAAGTCGCGGAAGCACGCGGCCGCGATGCAGTCGAAGCTCGACGCCGCCTTCGCCAAGTACCACAACGATGTGATGGAACTGCAGCGAAGGGCGACGACTTGGTGCGGAAGAACAAAGGCCTCCGCAACAAGAATAAAGGTATGTCCTTTGACTTGTCGGTACTTGTTGGAAGTCGTCAAGCCTCTCGAACCGTTGTTGTGTTGTGTTGCGGAACTCGAAGGCCGGTAGAGCAGCTCGAAAGCCTCGGAGGTCGGCATGAAGAACCTCTTCTACCGGGAGCGAGAAGCCCGCCGGTACTTGAGCTCGACTACAAGGAGCTCGCCCTCGAGTGCGAGAAGCATATGGAGCCGCGGATTGCCTCGACAGAGATCTCGTCAATCGCTACAAATCTTTGCGAGAGTTGAACGAAGATTGCGAGGCGCTCCGGGCCCAGCCGAAGGATCTTAAAGAGGCCGCTCTCCCGATCGCGAGGCTCCCGGTGCCGCACCCGGCGGCCCCAAGATCGCCCCTCGACGGATCGACTTCGTGAAGCGCCAAGCCGGCCGGCCGCCTACGTCAAGCACATGGCCAAGTGGATCCCGAAGCGGTGCATCGGCCTTCATGAAGTCGTACTTCCCGAAGGCTCCGGTGGAGGTGGTCGCCGGCGGGGTAGCCGCCAACCGCTTCGGATGAGCAAGACGCGTAGCCGCCGGGAGCGGATGGCTCCCATCGCGGAGTAGGTAGCCGAGAAGCCGAACCTCCGTAGCCCTGCATAGGTAGCTAAGTAGCCACAGTTGTACAGGAAACAGTTGTAATGAACTATTCATGTATCAATGAAATGAAGTTGTTCCAGCAATGAGTACTCGTAACCGCGATCTCAGAGTGCGGAGCGCCCATCGTGGAGTAGGTGCGAGTAGTAGTACTCGGCTTTAGTAGTCCCGTCGTAGGGAGTAGGCAGTAAAGAAGTTGATGAACGATCAAACTTTATTACTGAAGAAGTACACCTGGGTGGCCAGGGCCGTAGTTACAAGTAGTCGCCTGGGCCCAAAGGCCGCTTACAGCTAAGTGGCGCTGGAGCGGGTGGCCGCTCGTAGCCGGTGATCCGTAGGTAGCCGTGGAGGCTAGATCGCAGATCCGTAGGTAGCCGCGCGGGGCTGGATCTTGGAGTGTGGCCTCTTGGTAGACCGCTGCTAGAGTCCTTGACGCTCGTCGCAGCCCCGAGTTCCGTAGGTAGCCGCACGGGCTGGACCTGGAGGAGAGTAGTCCGGAGACTTGGAGCCAGGACCCGGGAGGGTCGCTTTGCGGCAAGGGGTGTTGATGTAGTCGTGTAGACTTGAACCCCGGAGTAGTCGTGTAGACTAGGCGTAGAATCGACAGAGTTGGTCGACGTTCCACGAGTTGTTGACGTCTTCGCCTTCAAGTGTTTGGAGGCGGTAGGAGCCCGGCCCGGTCACCTTAGCCACGGTGAAGGGGCCTTCCCAGGGGGAGCTGAGCTTGTGTAGTCCTTCCGTGTTCTCGGATACGGCGGAGGACAAGATCTCCAACGTTGAAGGAGCGTTCCTTGACGTTGCGATCATGGTAGCGTCGGATACCCTCCGTGTACCTTGCCGATTGGACGAGGGCGGCGCGGCCGAGCTTCTTCGATGCTTGTCGATATCAACTCGTCTCGTCGTCTTCCGAGACGCCTTCGTCGTAGTGCTCCACCGCCGGCGAGTTTCATATGACGTCGGCAGGGAGGATGGCTTCGCAGCCGTAGACCGGGAAGTAGGGGGATTGCCCCCGTTGGCTTGGATGGTTGAGTCCGCGGCCCCCGCAGTGCGTTGGGTAGTTCCTTGATCCACTTGCCCCCTTTAGAGTTAGCGGCGTCATGCGCCCGCTTCTTGAGGGCGTCGAGCACCATCCCATTGGCGCGCTCGACTTGTCCGTTGGCCCGTGGATGGGCGACCGAGACGTATCCGACGTCAATCCCGCCGTTCTCGCGGTACTCCCCGAACCGGTGGTTGTTGAAGTTGGACCCCGTGTCCGTGATGATGCGGTGGGTAGCCCGTAGCGGTGTACGAGTTCATCCGGGAAGTCGAGTACTCTGTCGGCCTTGGGGCATGTGACCGGCTTGACCTCGATCCACTTGGTGAACTTGTCGATAGCCACCGGTACCCCCGTTGAATCCTCCCGGCGCGGTTGGCGGTGGCCCAATCATGTCGAGCCCCCGGCGGGCGAAGGGCCGGGTCGGCGGTATGGTGACTAGCTTGTAGGCCGGGACGTGTTGTCGCTTGGCGAATAACTGACATCCTTGGCACCTTCTGACGAGTTCTTCGGCATCGCCCAGGGCTGTGGGCCAGTAGAAAGCTCGCCGGAAGGCCTTGCTGACCAGCGTACGCGAAGACGCGTGGTTGCCGCAGACGCCCTTGTGGATCTCCTCCAAGATGTCCTTGCCTTCTTCACGAGGGACGCACTTCATGAGTACTCCGGAAGATGCGCCCCGCTTGTAAAGCTTGTCTCCGACGAGGACATAAGACTTGGCGCGGCGGACGAGTTGTTCGGCCGCGTTCTTGTCGGAGGGGACCTTCTGCTCGCTGAGGTAGTCGATGAAGGGTTGCCTCCAGTCCACGTCGATCATCATGACCTCCCCGCCCGGTGGTGGATGGGGCCGGGGCGGTGGTCGGTGGCGCCGGCTCCGGGATGGATGGCGCGTGAAGCTCATGGACGAAGACGCCCGCGGGTACTTGGGCGCGGGTGGATCCGAGCTTCGAGAGAACGTCCGCCGCAACATTGTTGTCGCGGACGATGTGGTGGAACTCGAGACCATAGAACTTGTTCTCGAGCTTGCGGACTTCTAGGCGATGGCGTCCATGTTCTCCTTGTTGCGGTCCCGGGACTTGTTGACTTGGTTGATGACCACCGCGGAGTCGCCGTAGACTCGTAGCCGCTTGATGCCAAGTGAAGCCGCAAGGCGGAGCCCGTGCGGGAGGGCTTCGTACTCGGCTTCATTGTTCGAGACCTTCCGGAAGATCCGGGACGTACTTGAGTTGTTCGCCCGTTGGAGAGATCGGGGAGTACCCCTCGCGCCCGCGCCCTCGAGGTTGAGTGAGCCGTCAAAGTACATCACCCAATGCTCGGTCGCACGGTGGGAGTAGGTAGGCCGGTTCTCCCCGCCACTCGCCATGAAGTCGACTAGTGCTTGCGACTTGATGGCCGTGCGTGGCTTGAAGTCGATGGTGAGGGCGCCGAGCTCGACAGCCCCACTTGGAGATTCTTCCGGTGGCGTCTTGGTTCCTCGGGATGTCGCCGAGCGGGTAGTCGGTGACTACGGAGACCGAGTACTCCCGGAAGTAGTGTCGTAGCTTCCGCGAGGTGATGAGTAGAGCGTACGGGAGCTTCGTACGGCTGGTAGCGAGCCTTGGACTCTGATAGGACCTCGCTGACGAAGTAGACCGGGCGCTGGACCGGATAGGCGTGGCCGTCTTCCTGCCGCTCGACAACGATGGCAGTACTGACCACGTGAGTAGTCGCAGCTAGGTAGAGCAGTAGCTGCTCGCCCTTGTGAGGAGCCGTGAGGATTGGCGGCTTTGACAGGAAGTCCTTGAGCTGGGCAAGGGCTTGATCCGCCTCTGGAGTCCACACGAACTTCTCGTGGTGCTTGAGTAGTTTGAAGAAGGGAAGACCCCGTTCTCCTAGCCTCGAGATGAATCTGTTCAACGCCGCCATGCACCCCGTCAGCTTCTGGACGTCCTTGATGCTCGTGGGAGCTTTCATGCTGGTGATGGCGGAGATCTTCTCGGGGTTGGCTTCAATGCCGCGCCGGGCGATGATGAAGCCGAGTAGTTTGCCCGAAGGTACGCCGAAGACGCACTTGTTCGGGTTGAGCTTCCGGCGGTACTCGCGTAGCGATGCGAAGGTCTCTTCAAGGTCGTCGATGAGGGTACCGGAGTCCCCGGTTTTGACAACCACGTCATCCACGTAGGCCTCGACGTTCTTGTTGAGTTGCCGCTTGAAGCGGGCCTGGATGGCCCGTTGGTAGGTGGCGCGGCGTTCTTCAACCCGAATGACATGGTCGTGTAGCGATGACGCGCCAAACGGGGTGATGAACGCGGTCTTCTCCTGGTCTTCCTCCTTGATTGCGATCCGGTGGTACCGGAGTAGCGATCGAGGAAGCAGAGCAGGTCGCAGCCCGCCGTGGAGTCGATGACTTGATCAATCCGCGGCAACCCGAAGGGGTCCTTGGGGCAGTGCTTGTTGAGGTCGGTGTAGTCGACGCACATCCTCCACTCGTTCGAGTTCTTCTTGCGGACGAGGACGGGGTTGGCGAGCCACTCAGGATGGAAGACTTCTCTGATGAAGCCTGCTGCGAGTAGTTTGGCTAGCTCCTTCTTGATGGCGTCCCGTCTGTCGTCGGCAAAGCGTCGGAGGTGTTGTCGCTTGGGGGTGGCCTTTGGATCGACGTTGAGGCAGTGCTCAATCAGCTCCCTGGGCACTCCTGGCATGTCCGCTGGCTTCCACGCGAAGATGTCGCGGTTAGCCCGAAGGAAGCCGAGGAGCGTGTCTTCCTATTTGGGGTCGAGGCCGGCCCCGATGGTGGTGGTCTTCTTGCGGGGGTCGCCCGTTCCGAGGTCGACCGACTTGACGAGTACCTCCTCGGGTGGGCGAGGCTTGTTGGCGCTGTCAGACTTCTCTGGGATGTCGAGTTCGCTTGTGGCAAGCTTCTTCGACGCGACGTAGACCTCCATCATCGGGTTGGGTACTTGATTTGTTGAAGCGATCACCACGGCCTCTCGTATCGCGGTCGTGAGAGATCTTCAAGTCCCCCCGGAGGGAGAGTACACCGGCTGGACTTGGCATCTTGAGTACCAAGTAGGTGTAGTGGGGCACCGCCATGAACTTGGCGATAGCCGTCCGCCGAGGATGGCGTGGTAGGAAGTCTCGAAATCCGCGACCTCGAACTTGATGTACTCGGTGCGGTAGTTATCCCGAGACGCCCCGAAGGTAACTGGCAGTACCACTGAGCCCAGTGGGATAGCCGCGTTGCCTGGGACAATGCCGTAGAAAGGCATGCTGCTCTTGTCGAGCATGGGGGTGACGTCGAGGTTCATCTTCTTCAATGTTTTGGTGAAGAGGACGTTGAGCCCGCTTCCACCGTCGATGAGCACCTTGTTGAGCTTGGAGCCCGCCACCGTTGGTTTCAGGACGAGAGGGAACCGTCCTGGTTCGGAGAAGCTAGTCCACTGGTCCGCGCGGGAGAAGGTGATGGGTACTTCTGACCACCTGAGAGGGGTCATAACCGCTGGCTCGATGGACATCACTTCACGACGGGTAGCCTTCTGCTCCCGCCCGCCGGCGGTCCGCCGAAGAGGACGTTGACGGTCTTCTCGGGTTCTTGGAAGTCGTTGTTGTCGCCGTCCTTCTTCTTGCCCTTTTGGTCGTGAGGGTGCGGTGGCTCCGGCGTATCCTTGAGCGCGTGCCTGAGCTGGTAGCACCGCTTGCTCGGTAGTGTGATTGCCGTTCGGATGCCACGGGCACTTCTCCTTCGCAGGTCCTTGAACCCACCGAGTTCTTCTTCGAGTTCCCTTTCGCGGGCGGCGGATAGCCGCGACAGTGTTGTCTGGCTTGCGCTTGCGGTTGGGACCCGAGTAGTTGCTGTTGTTGTTGTTGTTGCGGCCGCCTTGGTTTGCATTCTTGCGCCGCGCCGCCGCCCCCGGTTCTGCTTGGACTTGCCACGGATGGCGTCGTACTTGGCGTTGGCCTTGTCCTCTTCGTCTGCCCAGGACGTGATCATGTCCTTGAGGTGGGGAATGGACTTGGGACGGCGACGACCGAAGTCCTCGAAGGTGCGGCGATGGTAGAGGCCGTCCTGGAAGAGGTCGATGACCTCCTTGTTGGTGACGTCGACGACGGTGGCGCGCTTGTCGAAAAAGCGGCGCATGTACTTGCGGAGGGTCTCGCCTTGTTCCTGCTTGATCATGGCGAGGTCCATGCGAGTACCCGAACGGCCCATGGCGCCCGCGAAGTTGCTTGTGAATCGTTCCTTCGGTGGTCCCCCCGGTCGATCGAGTGCTTGTCCGGCGACTCGAGCCATGTGAGCGCAGCTTGGTCCGGACGAAGGGGAAGTAGAGGCATTTGGTGTCGCCCGTTGCCGCCGCCGCGTTCTCGATGGAGAGAGCGTAGCATCGGAGCCACTGGATAGGGTCCTGCTTCGCGTCGTACTTGGTGATCCCCAAAGGTTTGAACTTGTCGGGGAGGAGCAGGTTGCGAAGCCGGGGTGAGAAGGCGGGGAAGCCGTCGCCCTCAGTAGTGGTCGACTTCTTCCGTCGCAGCTCCTCAATCTTCTGGCGGGCATCGTACCCGCCGTGTGAGGCACCGGAGGCGTGGCTGTTCGCGTGGCCTCGGCCGCCGCGACTACCGCCGCCTCCAGCTCTCCTGTTGGCCCCATGGTTGGAGGCGCCGCCGCGCGCGCCGCCGCCGTCAGGGTCGTTGCCGCCACCTCCGGCCGGAGCGCGGTGGGGGACAACCTCTCGGTTGCCTTGGTCCTGCGAAGGTCCGCCGACATGGGAGCGGCGACGGTTTGGGTCAGCCGGTATGTCGCCTCGAGTACGGTTGGGGCCAGCGTTGCCGCTGCGACTAGTAGCCTCGTTGTCGCGCGGCTTAGCTGGGGGAGGTTGGCTGACTCGCTTGTCGACCCGCATGAAGTAAGCTTCTTCAGCGAGCTTGGCGATAACCTCTCCAGCGCGTATGCGCCGAGCCCGGCGTGCGATCGTTGTGATCGACATGAGGCATTGCTCAGGAGTGGTGTGGACTCTACTCTTGACCGCCTCGAGAGCTTCCGCAAGGTTGCGGATGGGAAGGTTGTCTCGAGCCGCCGGCGTCGTTCGCCGCGCTTCTCGTTGCGTTCGCGCCGGGCGTCCCTGTTGGCGTCGGTCTCGCGTGCAGGCGCATCGGCGAACGGCTCGTCCGCAGAGATGTCCTCCGTGTACTTGTCTCGCGGCCGTGCCCGAGGTTCCGGGGTGTCGCCGGCGGCCATGAAGACTTGGCGATCGGGGGTGCCAAGGCCGGACTCGAAGGTGCCACCTCGGTGGGTGTGATGGAGTCGGCTGGGCCGGTGGTGTTCCCTCCCCGGAACGGTAGTGAGTCGATGTAGGCGACGTAGCGTGAGTCTCCCTTTTCCGGGTCGGCGGGCTTGCGGTCCCGGCCGGTAGACGTATCTGCCGGTCGGTGTTGATTTTATAACCGGCCCCGCAGGCCGGCCCCGACAAGGGAAGCTCGGTGGAGTCGTCTTCGGACTCGGGCTCCTCGTGTCCGACCCGAAGTCGAACTCGTAGTCCCGGGTTCGAGGTAGAACTCGGAGAGAGGGTTGGAGCTCGAGACGTGATCGGGGACGGCGTCGGAGTCCGAGTTGTACTCGGTTACGGGCTCCTTGCCGGCCCGTCGTGGAGCGAGAGCCCCCGTGCGGGCCCGGGCCGAGGACGCGGGGGCCACGCGCGGAGCGCTGACGTGGTGAAGGGGCCGTGCGTGGCGATGGCTGAGCAGCCGGCTCGCAGGCGATGGCCCATGGCGACGTCGGGTTCGAGTTGGAGACGGACTCGAGCTCGAAGTCAGCGTGATGGTCGAAGAGCGAGATTTCGCCGAACTTGCCGGCGAGTTCGCCTGTGACGACTTCGGGAAGCGTCACGAGGCCTGTCCTCGGGTTGGGCTGCATGGTCAGGCGGCGCTGGAAGGAGCCCGCGCCGTCAGCAGTGCAGACCCAGGCGCCGAAGACGAAGGTGTCGCCGCGGTTGAAGGCGACAGTTGGCTTGATGTGGACGGAAGCCGTCGAGTTCGCCATGTGATCTCGAGCGAGAGCCCCTACCTGGCGCGCCAGCTGTCGGTGTTTTAGACCGGCAACCTACTACGGGGAGTACCCGAAGTAGATGAATGTGACTCGCCGAGATCGGTAACTCGAAGGAAGAGACACGTGGCACACAATTTAGACGAGGTTCGGGCCGCGAGGTGCGTAATACCCTACGTCTCGTATGCTTTGCGTAGCTCGGATTGATAGGGCACGATTACAAGATGGTGCAATAGTGCGCCGTGAGTTGTAGGAGATGAAGATGAGATGATCCCGAGATCGGTCCCCGCCTCGCCTTATATAGTCGGGAGGCGGGGTTACAAGTCGGAGTAGGGAAGGAGTACTAGTCGAGTACGTCTAGGAGACCTCTATACGGTGCGGAACGTGTACGCAGTCCTAACCGAGTACTACTCTGTGCGGTCCTTGTGCTCCACGCCTTCAGGTGCCGTGTAGCGCAAGCCGGGTAGTCCCAGGGGCCCACCGAGTAGTCGGTCCTGGTACCCACCGAGGTAGTTGGCCCAGGGAGGTCCATACGACACAGAGGGCACCGCCGCCCGCCGCCGCCGTGCCCACTTTGGTGGTTTTGACACCCAAGAAGGCATCCCAGGCCTTGTCGGCGGCAAATGAGACCACCGCGACCTTCGATTTGACTCACAAACATGACAAATCAAATATTATCTATCAAAAACTGATTGAAAACCGACATCCTGATAAAATCAAATCCGCACTTAGTAATATATCTAATAATTTACATTCAAGATAGATAATGTTCATTGATACTTGCGCCTACATACCGATGTTCATCCTGCTGACGGCGTACTCCACGGCGGGGCGGCCGAAGCTACGCGTCCAGAGGTTGAACCCATGACGGATGCGACACTTGGCGCTGCAGTAGTGGATGATGTGACACCCTAAAATTCCATCACTAAAAATTACCTAGCAACTGCCAATTAGCTTTAAGGATTTAAAGTTTAAATTTGCCATTTAAAATTGAGCTCTAAGATATTAAACATAATTTAATTAATATAGAGACAACAAGTGATTGTGCATCATCAGTTGGCTTTGCATGGTTTTTGGTTGCTTGTGTGGTTTCTAAAAAGTTTATAAAATTTTTGAGAAAAGTTTGAAAGAATTTGATTTGAATTTGAAAAGAAAAGTTGTTTTAAAAGGAGTTTGAAAAAGAAAAGAAAAAAACAAACCCTTCTTACCTTTCGGCCCAAGCGGCCCAGCAGCCCACCAACCCTTCCCCGCGCCGGTCCGCGGCACCACTCTCTTTTTCCTTTTCTTTGCTCTCGCTGACACCTGGGCCCCACATGTCAGCCTCACCCTCTCCCCTTCCTTTCTTCTTCCCCACCGCGCTGCCAGCCGACCCGGCGCCGCCGTGCGAATTCTGCCGCGCCCCGCCACTTCCCTTCCCTCCCTCCTCACCAACCCGGCAAATTAAGGCAATTAACCCCTCCCTCGATCAATTGGAGCCGTTACTTTCCTTTAGCACCGAAACGTGATGGCCGCGGTCATCAATGGCAAGTGCCGCCGCTCGGAGCCCGCTCGCCTCCCCTCGCCTTCCTCCCTCTGGCCCTATTTAAGCTCGTGCTCGAACTCCTACGCCTCCCTTTGCTTTCTCAGCACACCAACGCACTCGCTCGAGCACCAATTCCCCAGCATCGCCGCCTCGGGTTCCTGCCGCCACCATCGTGAATTCGTCGCCGCCGGTGAAGGACAACCTCCGCCGCCCTTCCTTCTTTCTCCTTGGGTTCACCAGGGGCTCATCAAGCTCGGATTGCTGCAGGTTCTCGTCCCCAGGGCCCGTGGGAGCCGCGCCTCGACCGCACCGGAGCGCTGCCCGACCCGCCGCCGTTGCCAAGCTCCACCGCCGTCGCACCCCCTTCGTTTTCGAGCTCGCCTTCTTCTCTTTCGCACGGTGAGCATTAATCCCCGCCCAGTTTCCCTTTTCCTAGCACACTTTGGCGCACTCACGAGCTCGCCGGAGCGGCCGCTCCGCCCCCTTCCGGCGCCGGCCGCCGGCAAGGCACAATCGCCCCCTTGACCCCATGAACACGTGCGCATGCGTCCCCTCTGCGTTTTGTGCCCGCCGCCGCATCCCGCACGCTCACGTCCAGGGCCGTCAGATCTTGCACGGGCGGCTCTGATCGCATACCCCTTCGTTTTGAATGGGCGGTCCACCGTGGACCCGTGCACCGGGTGCACGGCGCGGACCACCGTGCTCACGAGCGTCGGCGACCGTTGGATTCTAGATCCACGGCGCGGCGTTGGCAGTTTTGTTAAAGAGGCCCTGAGTAACTCTGATTTAGCATGCCGGACCTTCCACCTTTCAAGATCTTTACACGATGGGTCCTGAATTTTGTAGTTAGGCCCCTGTCTACCCTGGATAATGTTGTTAGAGGTCCTTTTCTTGAGAAATAACACTTAAGCCCTTCAGTCTTTATATAAAATTATGTTTTAGCCCCTGGTTTTATTTAAAAAAGGCTATGTAAATTTAGTTTTACTGCAGATAGGTCCCTGAATCTTGTTTTAATCATATCTTTCTCATTTTAACTCCAATTTTAGCGTTCTATATACCGAAATGATCGTCTCAATGAGTAGAATCATTTAAACAGCAAGTTTGCCAGTTTTCTTACTGTTTGGTGCACTGTTTATTTATTGTGTGTTGTTCTTGTTTGACTCGTAGATATCCTGCCTGTTTCGTCTGAGCTCCCCATCGGAGGCGATCAGGAAGATTCTCTTTTCGAGGAAGATTTTACCCAGCTTGTAGAGGAAGGAAAGTGGCTTTCCCCCTCTGCATTATCTTTTTGAATCTATGTCACTGCATGTTAAACAAAGTTTACTATTCCTGTTGCTATGCATAAACTTGATGGGCAAACACCTAGTTAAGGACTTGACTAGAAATTTTACCACATTACCTTGATCAACCCTATTTAACAAATGCTTGGGTAGTTAAATGCTTAGTTTGCTTTACATGGGTATGGTTATGCTTTCATATATCTCAGTTCTGTTTATGTAATGCGTTTATGCTTAAGACAAGATAACTTGAAATATAAATGGAACATGGAGAACCACCCAAGACAACAGTACAACCACAGTCCACATGGCTCTGGCTTAGCCAAGTAATTAGGAGAGTGGGTTAGCTGATAGCTCTTTTCCGAGAGGGGCACAGGGGGTCGGAGTTGAAGGGGTATAGCCCGGTTCTTTTGGGGTAGCAGCCTTGGCTAAGGTGCTGACCATTAGGGAGGGTTATGGTCCGCTCCGTCTTTATGCTTGTTGCGGGCTGTTGGTTTCTCTTCTTTCCTTTGTAAAGGCTTCGTAGTGGACCCCTAGCCACTCACCTTGGAAGTGTTTAAGGGTCTAGCTAACCCGGGCAAATTGGGGAACACGAACTGTGGGTAAAGTGTACAACCTCTGCAGAGTGTAAAACTGATCGATCAGCCGTGCTCACGGTCATGAGCGGCTTGGACCCTCACATGATTAATAAACTTGAAGATAAATGTAAATCGTGGGTTTGTGGGTTTGGTTTGAGGTTTCTTTTAATGATAAGTGGGTTGGTATACACTTACACCAAATAATTAGGTGCTTGCTAATAAACCTTGACCAACTTATAAAATGCTTACCGCTGTGAACCATAGCCTATCCTTGATAGCCTTGCATTGTTTCCCCCACTTGCTGAGCACCAACCATAAGTGTGCTCACCCTTGCTGACCGCTGTTCCGAAGAGAACATCAGAGGCGAGGACGAGTATTGGAGCGACTACGAGGAGTTCTAGGGTATGCGGATCCCCCAGTCATCATGCCTGTGGAAGTCAAAGATGGAGCTGCTCGTCATTTAGTTATCGTTGTGTTTGGACCTTCGAGTCCACTTCTCTGGATGTAATAATGGATATTGTATCGGTCTAACTCTTGAACGATTTGTTACTGCTATGGTATTACACTCGTTTTGTCGATCATGTGTGTGTAAATTGATCCTGGCGCACACGTGAGATGCATTCGGTTTTCCTTGTAAAATTGGGTGTGACAAAGTGGTACCAGAGCCGTGATGACTGTAGGTCGCAGCCTTAGTTAGAAATGGACGAAATTAAGGATTCATGTTCTAAAAAACCCTATCATGCTTCAAATCATCTTATTTACGCATTAAAAATCTAATTTAATCTTGTTTATCATTTAAACTCTGTCATTTTGATTTATTCTGTACTCTGAGATCAGTTTTGCTTTGACAGATGGCCAGAACCTACATGACCCCCCGCAAGAGCACTGGTGGGCGCTTTCCCACTGGACAGCTGGCTCCTCGCCATCGTCTAGAGGATGTTGAGGAGGAACCAGAGGAGTTCCAGCCAGAGGCTGAGATGGAGGAAAACCCAGAGGAGGTCCAGCCGGAACCAGAAGAGGAAGATCCTGAGGAGGTTGAGATGGAGGAGGAGGAGCCATTGGAGCAGCCACAACTGTACGATGGCACTGTGCTGGAGGCAGACGCTGATGGGGACATTGTGATTCCACCAGCGCCTGTGGCAAATGATGAGACACCCCTGCACATGTTGATCCAGTACCTGATGGTGAAGGTGGTGACCCGGACGATTCTAGTGATGACAGTGGAGATGATGAAGGAGGTAACAATGCTAATGGAAACCCGGAGGAAGAGGAGGATGAAGACCCTCGCTATCACGGGGCAGTGTATCACAAACATTCCACTGAAGATGAGAACGGGTAGCTTTGCATTCTTCTGCGGGAAGTTCTGTAGCACCAGGGTTATAGCATGAAGCCCCTTTACATGACGAAGCACTTCAGCGAACCAGGGATGAGAGACTACTACACCAGCAGAGTCTACATAAGGATGCCCTTGAATGATGCAGATGGTTAGAGGTACCGCTCATCTCACCACAACACAGCCCATTTCTCCACAGATGATGCTGCAGTGAACGATGCAGCGAGGAGGGCACTCTGATCAATCTGCAATGCGAAGCGGGCACGGCTGTTCAACTCGGAGTATCGCCATGTGCCTCGTTGTGCGAGTGGCACAGAGGAGACTGTAGTGCCAGCTGGAGGTGATGATCGCATCGATATCCTGGCACGTGTGACTACTGCCTTGAACACAGATCTGGAGGGAGCAACTACTAAGATGGACAGGTATCACGAGGAGTTGCAGGCTGCCCAGGTGAAGATTGCACGTCTGGAAGCACAGCTGGCGGGACAGCGACTCCCTCAAGAAGTTGTGCCATATCATACCACAGCCTCCCCTCCGCGCAAGAGACTCCGTTACGGCTCTGCTGAAGCTACTACTCATCTTGGCTAGGATCCTAGGATACTCGCCCTTACCATTTATTTTTCCGCTAGATCGTTCCTGCGTGAACGTATTGCTCGTAATAACGAATGTTAGTTGCAAACATGATTGAGTTGGATCTTTGTTTGATTGTGAATTGTATGGTGGAGTGATGGCCACTATGCAATCAAAAACAATTGTTAAGTTAATTAAAATATAGTTCGGGTTTTTATTCGGTTGTCATTGCTTAATCTCCTATGCAAGTTTGAAATGGATCAAATCTGTTTTCGCAGTCATATGACATACCAGTAATGTTTTGTTTATATCTCGAGCTACAGACCTCCAAATGGCATGAAACTAGTTGGGTTAGTTCAAAAATTTAGAGGATGATTTTCTATCAAAAATTCAATGATATACATTATATATTCTGGGAGTTATGCACAAAGTAATGAACATATCAGAGTCTGTAAATTTCTGCTGAAACAGCTGCACTGTTTGAATTTTATCTCTAGTTGTAGATGTCCAAATGAGGTGATTCCAGTTGGGATAGTTCCATAATTTTATTCATCATAATCTGGTAAAAATTCGTGGTCTTTGGATAATTACACAGAAAGTTATACATAATTCTTTGAGGTCAACAGAATCTGTCCTAGTTGGAGAACATGCTGCTATTTCATTTTGAGTTATCTTCTTATGCATTGATTCAAGTACATATATCTGAAATATGATTTTTCTAACGGTCAGATGGTAAACACCAGGTCCGGAGGAGGTCAAGACGTGCCGCCTGTGATCCGTGCTCATATCGCAAATCAGCAGAATCCAGCACCACCCCCACCAATCAATCAAGCAATGGATCCAAATATGCAGCAGTTTCTTGCGGCGCAGATGCAATTGATTCAAAACCTCACCAACACTATGCAGCAGATGCAAGCTCAACGAACCGGCCACCACGGCCGATTCCTCCACCACCTCCGCCACCCGGGGACGAGCACAAGGAGTACATGAGCCACCATCCTCCTACGTTTTCTCACTCGTCGATCCACCTGGATGCCGACGACCGGGCGAAAACCATCACTAAGAAGCCGGAGATTGTGCAATGCTCGACGGGGAAATGGTCCCGTATGCTTTCGCGGACTTGTGGGACAAGAGTTGCGGATTGGTGGGATGCGTATTCAACTGCTCATCCCAACGGGCGAACTTCACTTGGCGGGAGTTCCGTGACAACTTCCGTACTTACCACATCCCTTCAGGGGTAATTAAGCTTAAGCAGAGGGAGTTCTTGTCACTGAGGCAGGGCAATATGTCAGTGACTGAGTATCTGGACAAGTTCACTCACCTGTCACGTTACGCGCCGGATGAGGTAAACACTGATCCAAAAAGGTAGGAAAGGTTTCTGGATGGCTTGATTGGGCCTTTAAACTATCAACTGCAGAGTCACATCTTCCCAGACTTTCAGACACTGGTGAACAAGGCTATTGGGATGGAAAGTAAAAGAAAGGAGATGGGTGAATAGAAACGCAAGTTTCAGTCGCATGGACAGTCTAGCAGCAACACCCGTCCTCATTTCAGTTCTCAGCAGAGCCTGACTCCATATCGTCCTGGTGGTCATGGTGGGAGGTACCCACAGAACATGTAGTTGCAGCGCTCGTTTCAGCCACAGCGCTTCAATCCTCAGACACCCAGAGCTCCTACCCCTCAGCTGAGTCGTCCTAACAATAGCTCTGGGGCGCCTGTCAGAAACACCAACCCTGTTCAGCCCGGTGGATGCTTCAAGTGTGGCGAGTTGGGGCATTATGCTAATAATTGTCCCAAGAGGGTGATGCAAACTCCTCAGAGAGACAGTGGTAACAGGACTGGGCAGTCATCTTCACATGCTCGTACTCCACAGACACCTAGCAAGAGAGGCCAGCAGAATCATGTGCATGGCCGGGTTAATCATGTATCAGTGGAGCAAGCTCAGAATGACACCGGCGTGGTATTGGGTACGTTTTTCGTCAACTCTGTACCCGCTACAGTATTATTTGATTCAAGAGCATCACATTCATTCATAACTGATCAATTTGTGACAAAATATAACTTATCTATGAGCTCAATGAAGAACCCACTGATAGTTAGCTCTCCGGGTGGAGAAATGAAAACTGGTCATATATGCCCACAAGTAAAAATTAATATCATGGGGGTAGACTTTCTTGCTAACCTGGTAGTTCTAAAATCATGGGGAATAGATGTCATTCTTGGGATGGATTGGTTAAGAAGTTGTGATGGAGTTATTCAGTGTCGGAAGAGGTCAGTGCTGTTAACCAGTCCTCAAGGGGAGAGAATAGAATATGTGAGTACACCCTCATCCAGCAGTGGAGTTGTGAATTCTGTAGAAGGCAAGGACTTGGAGGATATAAGGGTAGTGAATGAATTCCCTGATGTGTTTCCAGAGGATTTACCAGGTATGCCACCTGACCGTGACATTGAATTTAGTATTGAACTTATACCTGGTATTGCTCCCATATCTAAAAGACCTTATAGAATGGATGTTAAAGATTTAGCTGAATTAAAGAAACAAATTGAAGAACTACTTAGTAAAGGGTTTATTCGTCCTAGTTCATCACCATGGGGAGCCCCCACACTCTTCGTTGATAAGAAGGATGGATCTAGGAGGTTGTGTATAGACTATCGATCACTTAATGAGGTTACTATCAAGAACAAATACCCTTTACCTCGGATTGAGGATTTATTTGATCAGATGAGAGGAGCTAAGGCATTCTCTAAGATAGATCTTAGGTCAGGTTATCACCGATTAAAAATCCGAGTGGAGGATATACAAAAGACACATTCACATCTAGATACGGGTTGTATGAGTTCAACGTAATGTCCTTTGGCACGACCAATGCACCAAAGCATACTTCATGTATTTGATGAACAAGGTATTTATGGAGTATCTCGATAAGTTTGTTGTGGTATTCATTGATGACATATTGGTATTCTCTCGGAGTGAGGAAGAACATGAAGAACATCTGAGACTTGTGTTGCAGAAGCTTCGGGAACATCAGCTGTATGCCAAGTTCAGCAAGTGTGCTTTCTGGTTGAAGGAGGTCTCTTTTCTCGGACACATTATCACAGATGGAGGGATTGCAGTGGATCCAAGCAAGGTTCGGGATGTATTGAACTGGAGTCCGCCTAAGAATGTACCGGAGATCAGAAGCTTCCTTGGACTTGCAGGATACTATCGAAGGTTCATTGAAGGGTTTTCTAAGATCGTGAAGCCACTTACCACTCTGCTCGAGAAAGGAAAAGAATTTAAGTGGGATGAGAAGTGTCAGGCTAGTTTTGAAGAATTGAAGAAGAGGTTGACCACAGCACCTGTGTTGATCATGCCAGACATACACAAAGGATTCGATGTGTATTGCGATGCCTCTCGGCAAGGATTGGGTTGTGTGTTGATGCAAGAAGGAAAGGTAGTAGCTTATGCTTCAAGACAGTTGAGGAAACATGAGCAGAACTACCCTACTCATGATCTTGAGCTAGCCGCAGTTGTTCACGCATTGAAGATTTGGAGACACTACATGATTGGAAACAAGTGTCAGATCTTCACTGACCACAAGAGTCTGAAGTATATGTTTACCCAGAAGGATTTGAATTTGAGGCAAAGAAGGTGGTTGGAGTTAATCAAGGATTATGATTTGGATATTCAGTATCATCCTGGAAAGGCAAATGTTGTAGCAGATGCTTTGAGTCGGAAAGGACAGACCAATATGCTGATAGGACACCTGCTACCTTAGGAGTTATGTTGGGAGATGGCACAGCTCAACTTGGGAATAGTTGCTTCAAGTGAGACCTTGACATTAGAAATCGAGTCGACGCTTGAGCAGGATATTAGGAAAGGACAGTTGACTGATGACAAGATTGCAGAGTACAGGAAGTTGATTAAGTTGGGCAAAGTTCCGGAATTCAGAGAAGATGAGCAAGGAACAGTATGGTTTAAGAACAGAATCTGTGTACCTGAGATTAAGAAGTTACGAGAAACTATCTTGAAGAAAGCACACGATTGAGCTTACTCTATTCACCCTGGGAGTACCAAGATGTATCAGGACTTGAAACAGAGATACTGGTGGTATGGAATGAAGAAAGATGTAGCAGCTCATGTAGCTTTGTGTGATGTGTGTCAAAGAGTGAAGGCCGAGTATCAAAGGCCAGCGGGGATTGCTTCAACCTCTAAAGGTACCGAGTGGAAATGGGAAGAAATTGGTATGGATTTCATAGTGGGCTTACCTCGTACTCGTGATGGGTATGACTCTATATGGGTTATTGTGGATAGATTAACCAAGGTAGCACACTTTATCCCAGTGAAGACGACTTATACAGGAGTTAAGCTGGTTGAATTGTATAATTCAAGGATAGTGTTTTTGCACGGAGTACCAAAGAAGATAGTGTCAGATCGAGGCACACAGTTTACTTCACGGTGTTGGCAGAAGCTGCATGAATCGATGGATACAAAGTTAAACTTCAGTTCAGCATACCATCCTCAGACAGATGGGCAGACAGAGAGAACAAATCAGATTCTTGAGGATATGTTGAGAGCTTGTGCGTTGAAGAACAGTGGCAGTTGGGATAAGAGTTTGCCTTATGCAGAGTTTGCTTATAACAACAGTTATCAATCCATCATTAAAATGGCACCTTTTGAGGCTCTGTATGGAAGGAAGTGTAGAACACCGTTGTTTTGGAACCAGACTGGTGAGAGTCAACTCTTTGGACCAGATAGCATACGGGAAGCGGAAAAACAAGTTGAAATCATAAGAGAGAATCTTAAAGCGGCACGATCACGTCGGAATAGTTATCTTGATCCTCGGAGAAGAGAGGTGATTTTGGAAGTCGGTGATTATGCATACCTCGAGTGTCGCCTATTCGGGGTTTACGAAGGTTTAATGTCGGAGGAAGTTATCACCTCGATTCATCGGACCTTTCAAGATTGTGGAACGGAAAGGAGAAGTAGCCTACCAGTTGGAGTTGCCAGCACAGTTGTCGGGAGTTCATGATGTGTTCCATGTATCACAGCTGAAGAAATGTACAAGTGAGGTTAAGATAGAACCGGTACAGTTAGAGGATATTCAAATGGAGAATGACTTGACATACAAGGAATACCCTGTTAAGATCTTGGATACATCAGAAAGGGTTACTAGGAGTAAAATCATCAGGATGTGTAAAGTACAGTGGAGTCACCATATTGAGGAAGAGGTAACTTGGGAAAGAGAGGATGAACTTAAGGAAGACTTTCCTCAGTTGTTCTCTAAATCTTCTGAATCTCGGGACGAGATTCTCTTTAAGGGGGTAGGATTTGTGACACCCTAAAATTCCATCACTAAAAATTACCTAGCAACTGTCAATTAGCTTTAAGGATTTAAAGTTTAAATTTGCCATTTAAAATTGAGCTCTAAAATATTAAACATAATTTAATTAATATAGAGACAACAAGTGATTGTGCATCATCAGTTGGCTTTGCATGGTTTTTGGTTGCTTGTGTGGTTTCTAAAAAGTTTATAAAATTTCTGAGAAAAGTTTGAAAGAATTTGATTTGAATTTAAAAAGAAAAGTTGTTTTAAAAGGAGTTTGAAAAAGAAAAGAAAAAAAACAAACCCTTCTTACCTTTCGGCCCAAGCGGCCCAGCAGCCCACCAACCCTTCCCCGCGCCGGTCCACGCCACCACTCTCTTTTTCCTTTTCTTTGCTCTCGCCGACACCTGGGCCCCGCCTGTCAGCCTCACCCTCTCCCCTTCCTTTCTTCTTCCCCACCGCGCTGCCAGCCAACCCGGTGCCGCCGCGCGAATTCTGCCGCGCCCCGCCACTTCCCTTCCCTCCCTCCTCACCAAACCGGCCAATTAAGGCAATTAATCCCTCCCTCGATCAATTGGAGCTGTTACTTTCCTTTAGCACCGAAACGTGATGGCCGCGACCATCAATGGCAAGCGCCGCCGCTCGGAGCCCGCTCGCCTCCCCTCGCCTTCCTCCCTCTGGCCCTATTTAAGCTCGTGCTCGAACTCCTGCGCCTCCCTTTGCCTTCTCAGCACAACAACGCACTCGCTCAAGCACAAATTCCCCAGCATTGCCGCCTCGGGTTCCCGCCGCCGCCGTCGTGAATTCGTCGCCGCCAGTGAAGGACAACCTCCGCCACTCTTCCTACCTTCTCCTTGGGTTCACCAGGGGCTCATCAAGCTCGGATTGGTGCAGGTTCTCGTCCCCAGGGCCCGTGGAAGCCGCGCCTCGACCACACCGGAGCGCCGCCCGACTCGCCGCCGTTGCCAAGCTCCACCGCCGTCGCACCCCCTTCGTTTTCGAGCTCGCCTTCTTCTCTTTCGCACGGTGAGCATTAATCCCCGCCTAGTTTCCCTTTTCCTAGCACAATTTGGCGCACTCACGAGCTCGCCGGAGCGGCCGCTCCGCCCCCTTCCGGCGCCGGCCGTCGGCGAGGCACAATCGCCCCCCTTGACCCCACGAACACGTGCGCATTGAGGACCATGTGTGGTTCGAGGACCGGTGGATTGTCGCTTCCTTGTGTGATGAGTGATTGACAACATTGTGTGGACTGATTCTTGGCTAAGTATTGCAGGTGCAGGTTGCGGCTTGACTCGTGTTGGTGCAGGTGGCGCGAGAGGTCGTTGCCGGTGAAGGACCGATACGGCGAACCAGAGAGGGGGGGAGTGAATGGGAGCCGATAAAAATTCTTCTCGAAGGAGATGAAAACTCCAACAAGACGAATGCGGCTTCCAACACACGTCTCCGACTCACTACCAAGGTTGGTCAAGTCCACGTAGCCACTGGAGTGCCACTGGACCTAGGAACCAACACGCAACCTTCCGACCCGAGAAACACGGCGGAAAAGCCAAGCCTCGAGTCTACAGACCCACACCGGTCAGACCGGTGAGCACCACCGGTCCGACCGGTCCCTGTTGGTGAAACTAAGCAACTTTCACTAAGTGGCTCTACACCGGTCAGACCGGTGAGACACACCGGTCAGACCGATGGCGGCTCGAAAGCCCCCAAGGCACCAAACAAAGCCAACCGACCACCAAACGGACCCAAACTCGAAACAGGCGGCACCACGGGACAACAACGAACACACCAAGACGTTCACCCGAGCAAAAACCCACAAGGGCTCGCACCGGTCAGACCGGTCAAGAGCACCGGTCAGACCGGTGTAGCCTGGGCAGCTCGGGATGAACAGCACCCGCGGGTCAACTCCCCCAAATCCAAATATCGATCTCCCGAATCGCTCCACGGACTTGAACAAGACTTTGGGGATATCAGGAACACCTCATGAGGAGTCCATAGCCAAGTTTAATCCCACCAAATCTCGTCCAAAAAGGAGGAATCGAAGAAATCCCACCGAAAGCACTTCCAACCCAAGAACTCAAGAAACCCCAAAATCGAGCACCTTTTCTCACGGATTTGGGAGGGGAATCACAACCCAAAGAACCACGAAGGGTTCCCACAAATTTCCCCCATCAAATCCCCAAGAGAAAAGCCCCGAAAACACCCCAAAGAAATCACCGAGAGAGGGCACCGAAAATCACCACCAAGAACAACCGGGAAAACACATCCAAACCTTGAGGAACCACGCCGAATCATCTATACATGAAGCAAAGGTTCGTACAAGGTCTAGCAAGCCGCCCGATCATCCATCCCTCTCTACAAGATCTCTCCGTGAAGCTCTCTTGCTAGTCCTAAGGAAAACCTAGAGAAAATAGGTGGAAAATGGGAAAACTAATGAGCTAGGGTTCCAAGAGTTGGCTGCCATCCTCTCACCTCTTGGGTTATATGGAGGCAACCGAATGTCTAAAATGCCCCTCTCTACTAACTAGGGATACAAGCCCCTCAAGGGCGGATTTGGAATTCTTGATGCCTTCACCATCGGACGGATGCCGGCGACCGCACCCTCGCGTAGCCTCGACGCAAGCCATGCGATCCCGACGCGTGTCCTCCGCTTCGAAGATTCCGGACTGCGTCGTCGCACACCGGTCAGACCGGTGCTCCTCACCGGTCGACCGGGTCCCCACCGGTCGAGCCGGTCGGACCCACCGGTCGGGCCGGCTCGGTGCCTTCGCCGCACCTCCGTCTTCGGTTCTCCGGTCTTGGCTTTGTGGATCAACCAAGGAACCCAGTGGTTTTCTGGTGAACCACCGGAAACCCCACGAACTCGGTGTAGCCTCCGCCAATCTCCACTCATGACTTGGCTCCCACGTAGTCCCGGCTCGACCTTGGTTTTGAGGCTCAACCAAGAAACCGTCCACGACTTCATCTTCTTGTTCATGCCACCATGCGGCCCGCACTTGACCCCCGCCGGCCACCGGGTCCCTCGAACGAAGCCTACTTGTCTTCTCCACACCCGGAGGCCTCACCGCGACGACCTTTCGCGCTTGTTCTTCACCCGCACCAACACCGGTCAAGCCGCAACCCGCACCCGCAATACTTAGCCAAGAATCAGTCCACACAACGTTGTCAATCACTCATCACACAAGGAAGCGACCATCCACCGGTCCTCGAACCACACATGGTCCTCAATCTCCCCCTTGATGAGTGCATTGACAACACCCACACGAAAGTAACAAGAGAGAAAAGAAAAAGAAAAGAAACGAATAAAAAGAAACTCCAACAAGCGATCGAAAGCCAAACAAAAGCAAAGAGCAAGATCACTTGAAGGAGACAAGTCTCGGACCCCTTAGGCAAGGGCAACGGCTCGACACATCCGAGACAAAGCAAAGCTCAAGCAAAGAGCACAAACCACCGAAACAAAGCTCGAAAACTCTCAAAGAGCTCCCCCCGCACACATGAAGCTCCCCCGAACCAATGCAACTCCCCCCGGACGAATGCATGCGGGAAACCACATGAAACAGGGCAGCTGCAGCAACTTCAGCTCACACCGGTCAGACCGGTCATCACCACCGGTCAGACCGGTGCCCAACATATGTACAGGACCAGCACTCACACCGGTCAGACCGGTGCTCATCACCGGTCAGACCGGTGTACAACAGAGCCCAGAAATGGCTCGAAACCACCTGAAAACCTTCTAAACGCGTCCAACAAGCCATTTCAAGCTCAAACTTCTCCCCCTTGTTGGCAATGCATGAATCAAGCCAAAAATGCAAAACTTTCAACCTAGAGCTTCTCAAATATACAAACTTCAACAAAGAATGCTACACATGTCCAAATGAGCAAGTTAGATACTCTACGGCTTCGTATCGATCTCAACTACATGATCACCAAGTTTCACAACCATTGGACGAAGCTAAGATGGATTTTGGCAATTTTGCGAAAAACTTGCCTCTCATGAGCAAAGTCCTAAACATGATCAAAGCATATCAAAATGGCAAAGCCACACAAACTTCATGTTAGGACAGCCATTCTAATCATAAGACCATCACAAACACCCACAAGCACCTCATGTCATGTCAAAGCCACCGAGCCATGTGCCTACTTCTATTTATGAGACTTCTCATTGGTAGGCATCATGCAACGGTTTAGCACCCAAAGCAAATTAAATTCAGCACATATGACATGGGAGCATATTTTCCAAGCATTTTTCATTTCATTTTCAGATTTGTAAGTGGTACATGAAATGTCTTTGCGACAAAAAGGAACTTATGCTCCTCCACAAGATAAATCAAGAGGGCTAAACATTCATGATGGCAAATGAGCCTTTGGCCCCATATGATCAATAAACTAGCCATCCAACCACAAATTAAGCATAGCAAGGCCACAAAAACATGTCAAGAGCATGTAAAGGCATTTACACATGAGAGAGCATACATGTGACATTTTTCAAAAGCATAGCTATCAACCATGGATTATTCATCAAGATCATCAAGAGCTAAGCCAAACTAACCATAGTATACCAAACAAGCTCACAAAGACATATATCTCATTCCATGGTGAACAATCTATATGAGAGAAGCTTTTCCTAACCAATGCATATGATACAAAATGCATGCAATCTAAGATACAAGGATGCCTATACATCATGCTACATATGCCATGCCAAAATGCAAGAAATGCATAAATGAAAAGCTATACATATGCTACAAACCGGCTCCTCGAGGGGAGGCAAAACGGGCTCGACACCACCGGCAAAAGAGAGCTCCCACACACCCAACTCAAGAAATCAAACACACACCAAGTTCCCCCCGCAAACGAGTGAAAGTTGCTTGATCTAGGGGTTTGGTGAAAATATCGGCTAGTTGGTCATGTGTGGGTACATGGATCAAGGCTATCTTTCCTTTCTCGACGTTGTCTCTCAGAAAATGATACCTCACTTCTATGTGTTTGGTTTTGGAATGGAGCACTGGGTTCTTTGCAACACTTATGGCACTGGTGCTATCACATTGAAGTGGGACATGGGTATACTCCTCACCAAAGTCACTCATGGTGTAGGTGATCCAAAGGAGCTGAGAGCAACAACTAGCAGCGGCAACATACTCGGCTTCGGTCGTGGATTGAGCAACACTCTACTGCTTGCGGGAAGACCAAGACACCAACGAAGAACCCAAAAACTGGCAAGTCCCAGAGGTGGACTTCCTATCCAACCGACACCCGGCAAAATCCGCGTCTGAAAAACCATGAAGCGCCAAAGAAGAGGACGCGGAGTACCAAAGGCCGAAGTCGGGAGTGTGACGCAAGTACCTGAAAATTCGCTTCACTGCTTGCCGATGCGAAGTCCTCGGAGACGCTTGAAAACGAGCGCACGGACACACCGAGAACCGTATGTCCGGCCTCGTCGGCGTCAAGTAGAGGAGTGACCCGATCATGCTCCGGTACTCCTTCGGTCCACGTGTTCACCTTCCTCGTCCGCATCAAGAGCCGTAGTCGTACTCATTGGCGTCGTCATAGCCTTGGAGTCCTCCATCTTGAACTTCCGCACAATGTCCTTGGTGTACTTAGCCCGGTGCACAAATGTTCCTTCCTTTGATTGCTTGATTTGTAGCCCGAGGAAGAACCGCAACTCACCCATTATGCTCATCTCAAACTCCCTACTCATATCATCCGCAAACCTCGCAACAAGAGAGTTAGACGAGCCACCAAAGACAATATCATCCACGTACACCCGCACAATCGGGATATCTCTCGCCCTACCTCGGCAAAAACAAGGTCTGATCGACCTTCCCCATCTCAAAACCTCTCTCAAACAAGAACCCCCTCAACCTGCCATACCAAGCTCTAGGCGCCTGCTTCAACCCATACAGCGCCTTCCTCAACTTGTACACCCGGTGGGGGTACTTCTCACTCTCAAACCCGGAGGCTGCCTCACATACACTTCTTCCTCCAACACACCATTCAGGAAAGCACTCTTCACATCCATTTGGTGCAACTTGAACCCTTTAGCCACGGAAAAGGCTAGAAGGATCCTAATCGCCTCCAAACGGGCTACGGGAGCAAAGGTCTCCTCGTAGTCGATCCCCTCCTTCTGACTGAACCCTTGAGCAACAAGCCTCGACTTGTTCCTCACAACCTCACCCTTCTCTCCCTCTTTGTTTTTCCACACCCACTTTGTACCAATCGGCTTACACCCTGGGGAGGCTCAACCAACTCCCACACCTGATTCCTCTCAGAGTTCTCCAACTCCTCATGCATCGAATTAACCCAATTGTGATCAGATAGTGCGTGTCCAATGTCTTTGGGCTCAAAAGAAGCAACAAACGCAGCATGAGCGAAATGGGAATTGTTTCGAACCCTCGACCGCGTAGTGCGTTCATTCATGTCGCCGATGATCCTCGAAGCTGGGTGATCCACTTGAACTCGCCGGGGAGGTTCTCGCCTCGAAGCTACCTCCCCCTCAACATCAGCTTCTCCTCGTTCTTGATTTGTCGTCGTAGGTGTAGCAGAGGGTCCATCCATCATCGTAGTCGAAGTAGTGGGTACATGTTCGGCGGGGGCACCGCACCACCATCCTCATCATCACCATGTTCATGCTCCTCCTCCCGAAAGATCTCCTCGCCAAGCTCATCATCACCTGCACACTCAAAGACAAGCCGACTACGTGGCTCGTCTCGTCGAAGGTTACCTCGCAAGTCTCCACGATTTGGTTAGTTTCAAGATTGAGCACACGATATGCTCTAGAATGAGATGCATAACCAAAGAAAATGCCATCGACGGACCTAGCCTCAAACTTATCCAACTTCCCCGCCTTTCTTCGAATGAAACACTTGCAACCAAAGACATGGAAGTGACTCACCTTGGGTGTGCGACCATGCATCAACTCATAGCATGTCTTCTTCTTGTGCACTCGAGGTATATCTCGTTCGACACATAGCACGCGGTATTCACCGCCTCGGCCCCAATACCTCCTCGGAGTCCTATGCTCATCAAGCATCGTCCGAGCCATCTCGCACAAGGTCCCGTTCTTCCTTTCCACAACACCATTCGGGGAGGCGTATACGGACTCGAAACGCGGTGCTCAAGACCCAAGTCATGACAAAAGGTTTCAAAACGAGAGTTCCTGAATTCCGAGCCATTATCACTACGGATAGCTCGTATGGCATCTTCGTGCCTCTCGTTCCTCAACCTCAAGACTAGATCTCGAACAAAACCAAACTTCTCCCCCTTATCCTCGAGAAAGAACACCCACGCATACCGAGAATAGTCGTCCACCACAACAAGGACATACCACTTCCCACCCGCAGATCGCACACGAGTTGGGCCAACAAGGTCCATATGGAGCGAGCTCGCATGGACGCTCGCTCATCACATCGGTGAGAGGCGGGTGAGAAGAGGCTACCATCTTGGCATGCCTACACGGCGCACAAACCAACTCCTTCTCAAGCCTCAAACGTGGCAATCCTCGGACCAAATTGAGTTTACTCAAGCGAGACAAAAGGTCAAAGCTCAAGTGACCCAACTTCCTATGCCACTTCCACAACTCACTCGAAGAACCAGCCAAGAAACAACGCTCCACACCCGAAGACTGAGAAAAATCAGCACGAAACACCTGACCCTCGGGAACGACCATACGGACAAGGTCCCCTCGAGAGTCCACAATCCGAGAACCACCCGGCCGAAACAACACCTCAAAACCCTCATCCAACAACCGGGACACGAAAGCAAATTGTACCCCGGCGATTGAACAAGAGCAACACGCCTCGCAGTGATCTTGTCACTCACTTTTATCTCACCTTCGAAAGCACACGCCCACGCTCATTGTCCCCAAAGGTGATGTACCTCTTCGTCACCACCGGGACGAGACTTGAGAACCACCCCCCGTCTCTCCGGTCATATGCCTCGAGCAACCGGAGTCAATCAACCAAATGTTCTTCAAGTCTCCCACCTCGAAAATCAAAAATAGGCACGTGAGCGAACAAACGACTCAAGACCCGGGGTTAGTACCAAAAGAGTAAAACCGATGCCGAGCCATTTGCTCGAAAGTGGGGTTAGCACCAACCAAAGCATCTCTCCTACCAAAACTACCTCCACGAACACCACCACGGTAACCACCCCCGAGGGAACCACCCCTCTCTGCCCGGAGGAGGACCAAAACCACGCAAGAAAGCCCGTGGAACGTCCTTCCTCTCCAACTCAACGCCACGACTCCTCCAATCCCCGTATTGAGCACGAGGAGGAGAACGCCTAGCAACCGACCACCCGCACCCTTTCCAGCCCAACCACCGTAACCACGACCACCGTAAACAACCCTCGCACCCGTACGAGCTCGAAACCCGAACAAACCGTCTGTCCCGGTGCCCGCACCGGTCCGACCGGTGCCCCACACCGGTCCGACCGGTGTGACTCCGGCAGCAGCACCACCTCGCAGCCTTCTTCTCTCCCCAAGCCCGAACCGTCCTCACAATCGCCTTGCCCCCGGGCATCCGCATACGAGGCTCAAGTACACCATCGGAAGGGTGGTACTTGTCCTTGTTAGCCCACTCCTTCTCCATTCTCTCCTCACGCTTCCTCTTGAAGCAAAACTCCTCCTTATGGCCATCTCTCCCACAATAGCCACAATGGAACCTCACAAGCTTAGGCTTTGGCTTGGGATGTGGCTGCTCACTTGGTTTCTCTCCACTCAAACCCTCCACCGGTTTCTCACCACTAGCCTTCTCACTCTCCTTCCCAAAGAACACTTTTCCCGAAGTGCTCACAAACTTGATAGGCTTTTGTAGGTCATTTGTGGGTGTTGGAAACACGGGTGGAGCTGGGGTTGTGTCTAGTCAGTTCCTTAGATGGTTAGGTTTTGGTGGGAAATCATTTTTGTGGTGGGTTTTTGGTGGCTCCGGGATATTCTCTCCACTTCCCTCACCAACCTTGTTTGCTCCAAGCCCCTCACCATCTTGCCTCTTAAAGGCCTCAATCATCATCCTCAACCGAGGCTCGTGGCCAGGACAACCAACCCATCAACTTCCTCAAATCATCATTCTCATCCCGCAAACGATCAACATAATGTGCAAGCTCCAAATTTTTCAATGCATGCATTTCACGGGTAGAGCAAGATGTAGGCATGGGTTCCTTCAATTTAGCCTCGAGCGAACTAGTGTAAGCATGCATCTCATCAATTTTAGCATGCAAAACGGGGCAAGAAGTGCAAGCACCTAGCAAAGCAGGTCTAGACTTAAGCTCGGCCACTTCAACCCTAAGCACATCTAGTTCCTCACACTTGGAGGCATGCTTCTCCTTAAACAAAGCAAGATCGGCAAGGAATATGGAGCAATCAAGACAATCATTCTCATCGAAACAACGGGGCTAGCCTTAAGCGAATCAATCTCAAGCTTGCTATCAAGCACCCGTGTCTCTAGCTCGGCCACTCTAGTCCTAGCATCCTCGAGTGAAGCCCTAAGCTCTTTCCTCATTTTCTTGGCCTCTCTAAGCATGTCATCACGGTTATCAAGCAAAGAGCCAAGCCTCTCATTCTCCTGGCGCAAGAAGGGAAGTTCATCACGCACCTCGTCGTCGGACTCGCAGTCCGAGTCGCTCCGTGTGCTCTTCTTGCCGCCGGAACTCGGCGCCATGGTGCGAGAAGCCATCTCTCGCGAAGCGGCTCGGCCCCGCTCGGGTTCTTGGACGACTTCTTGTTCTTGCGGCGATCTCCCCTCGTCTTCGCTGCTGCTCGAGCTCGAGGTGGAGTACGCGGAACTGGAGTCGACGTCGCTCGCTCCAACCATCGCTCGGGCCTTGCCTCGGCCCTCCTTCTTCCTCGATCGTCGCTCGTCCTTGTACTTGTTCTTGTGCTTGCTCTTGTGGTCGCGCCTCGAATGGTACTTGCCATCGTTCTTCCTCGGCTTGTGCTTGTAGCCGTCCCGGTTCTCGGCCTTCTCCGGCGGTCGGCGACGAAGTGTCCCGCTTGCCGCACCGGAAGCAAGTCCTCGTGTTCCTCCTCATGTTCACGCGGTTCTCGTGCAGCCTCTCGAACCGCCTCGTCAACAGCGCCAGCTCGTCCTCTCCAAGGTCATCAAACTCCTCATCTGGCATAGACATCAAAGAGGAAAACGAGAACATCCCGGCGGATGGGTTAGAGTTAGTCTTTCCTTTGGAACCACCAACGAGGGCAAGACTATGGGAATCAGTCGGTCCCTCAAGCTTGGCGGTCATGCCCCTATCCACCTCGGCCCGACTTGAGCTTCGAGAACGGCTCGTTCACCGTCGCAGTATCATACCTCTCCGACTCGACTATGGCCTCGAACTTTCCGCCCCATATCGTACGATCCAAAGAGTGTAAGAGCTTGACCGCTCTATCATGATCATCGTACGGGAGCACGTCCACATTGGCCCTCATGTTGTTCACCACCACCGTGAACCTCCGAAACAAGGCATCGATGGACTCACCTAGGGGAGATGAGTGAAGTTCTCGTACTCTCTCGGTAGGTCGCATACATCCGTGCTCGAACACCGGGCGTTCCCAACATGAGCCTCCTTCAACACCGCCCAAATCCTACAAGCCAAGTGCTCGGTGTGCACCCGATCGAACTCGGCCGCCGACACAAAGCACGAAACAAGTAGTCGACCGCCTTATTGTTGGCGTCGAATCCGTCCCCTCGACCCCGGAGCAAGGAAATCCATCGGCCGGGACATAGCCCTGTGTCCACCGTGACATCCCAAAGAAGTCGACCCCTTCCGCGGAGGAACGCACCCATCCGCTTGCTCCACATCCGGTAGTTCTTGCCATCGAAGTGTGGAGGACCCGAACCCCCGTTCCCGGTACGCCATCCTTGGATCTTAGGCCGGTTAGAGTCAACAAAGACCCGAACCGGCTCGATACCACTTGAAGGACCGATACGGCGAACCGCAGAGGGGGGGGAGTGAATGGGAGCCGATAAAAATTCTTCTCGAAGGAGATGAAAACTCCAACAAGACGAATGCGGCTTCCAACACACGTCTCCGACTCACTACCAAGGTTGGTCAAGTCCACGTAGCCACTGGAGTGCCACTGGACCTAGGAACCAACACGCAACCTTCCGACCCGAGAAACACGGCGGAAAAGCCAAGCCTCGAGTCTACAGACCCACACCGGTCAGACCGTGAGCACCACCGATCGACCGGTCCCCGTTGGTGAAACCGAGCAACTTTCACTAAGTGGCTCTACACCGGTCGACCGGTGAGACACACCGATCGGACCGATGGCGACTCGAAAGCCCCCAAGGCACCAAACAGGCCAACCGACCACCAAACGGACCCAAACTCGAAACAAGAAGACCACGGGACAACAACGAACACACCAAGACGTTCACCCGAGCAAAAACCCACAAGGGCTCGCACCGGTCGACCGGTCAAGAGCACCGGTCGACCGGTGTAGCACAGGGCGACTCGGGATGAACAAGACCCGCGGGTCAACTCCCCCAAATCCAAATATCGATCTCCCGAATCGCTCCACGGACTTGAACAAGACTTTGGGGATATCAGGAACACCTCATGAGGAGTCCATAGCCAAGTTTAATCCCACCAAATCTCGTCCAAAAAGGAGGAATCGAAGAAATCCCACCGAAAGCACTTCCAACCCAAGAACTCAAGAAACCCCAAAATCGAGCACCTTTTCTCACGGATTTGGGAGGGGAATCACAACCCAAAGAACCACGAAGGGTTCCCACAAATTTCCCCCATCAAATCCCCAAGAGAAAAGCCCCGAAAACACCCCAAAGAAATCACCGAGAGAGGGCACCGAAAATCACCACCAAGAACAACCGGGAAAACACATCCAAACCTTGAGGAACCACGCCGAATCATCTATACATGAAGCAAAGGTTCGTACAAGGTCTAGCAAGCCGCCCGATCATCCATCCCTCTCTACAAGATCTCTCCGTGAAGCTCTCTTGCTAGTCCTAAGGAAAACCTAGAGAAAATAGGTGGAAAATGGGAAAACTAATGAGCTAGGGTTCCAATAGTTGGCTGCCATCCTCTCACCTCTTGGGTTATATGGAGGCAACCGAATGTCTAAAATGCCCCTCTCTACTAACTAGGGATACAAGCCCCTCAAGGGCGGATTTGGAATTCTTGATGCCTTCACCATCGGACGGATGCCGGCGACCGCACCTCGCGTAGCCTCGACGCAAGCCATGCGATCCCGACGCGTGTCCTCCGCTTCGAAGATTCCGGACCGCGTCGTCGCACACCGGCCGGACCGGTGCTCCTCACCGGCCGGACCGGTCCCCACCGGCCGACCGGTCGGACCCACCGGTCGGGGACCGGTCCGTCCGTGCCGCCGCACCTCCGTCTTCGGTTCTCCGGTCTTGGCTTTGTGGATCAACCAAGGAACCCGGTGGTTTTCTCGGTGAACCACCGGAAACCCCACGAACTCGGTGTAGCCTCCGCCAATCTCCACTCATGACTTGGCTCCCACGTAGTCCCGGCTCGACCTTGGTTTTGAGGCTCAACCAAGAAACCGTCCACGACTTCATCTTCTTGTTCATGCCACCATGCGGCCCGCACTTGACCCCCGCCGGCCACCGGGTCCCTCGAACGAAGCCTACTTGTCTTCTCCACACCTGGAGGCCTCACCGGCGACGACCTTTCGCGCTTGTTCTTCACCTGCACCAACACCAGTCAAGCCGCAACCTGCACCTGCAATACTTAGCCAAGAATCAGTCCACACAACGTTGTCAATCACTCATCACACAAGGAAGCGACCATCCACCGGTCCTCGAACCACACATGGTCCTCAGCCGGTGAGGCCTCCAAGTGTGGAGAAGACAAGTAGGCTTCGTTCGAGGGACCCGGTGGCCAGCGGGGTCGAGTGCGGGCCTCATGGTGGCAAGAACAACAAGATGAAGTCGGTGGACAGTTTCTTGGTTGAGCCACAAAACCAAGGTCGAGCCGGGACTTCATGGGAGCCAAGTCATGAGTGGTGATTGGCGGAGGCTACATCAAGTTCGCGGGGTTTGCGGTGGTTCACCAGAAAATCATCGGGTTACTCGGCTGAGCCACAAAGCCGAGGCCGAAGACCGGGCGTGGCTGTCTGGCCGAAACCGGCCTGACCGGTTTGGGGTCGCAGGGCGCCGGAAGCTTCGAGGCGGAGGACACGCGTCGGGATCGCAAGGCTTGCGTCGAGGCTATGCGAAGTGCGGTCGCCGGGCATCCGTCCGATGGTGCTAGGAAGACAAATTCCCAAAGTGCCCTTGGTGGGTGTGTATCTTAGTTTAGTCTTTAGGGGCATTTTAGTCTTTCGGCTGGCCTCCATATAACCCAAGGGGTGAGAGGATGGCAGCCAACTCTTGGAACCCTATCTCATTTGTTTTCCCATTTTCCTTCCTATTTTCCATAGGTTTTCCATAGGACTAGCAAGAGAGCTTCATGGTGAGATCTTGTTGAGAGGGATGGATGATCGGGTGGCTTGCTAGACCTTGTATGAACCTTTGTTTCATGTATAGATGATTCGGCGTGGTTCCTCAAGGTTTGGATGTGTTTTCCCCGGTTGTTCTTGGTGGTGATTTTCGGAGCCCTCTCTTGGTGATTTCTTTGGGTTGTTTTCGGGACCTTTCTCTTGGGGATTTGATGGGGGAAATTTGTGGGAACACTTCGTGGTTCTTTGGGCTGTGATTCCCCTCCCAAATTCGTGAGTAAAGGTGCTCGATTTTGGGGTTTCTTGAGTTCTTGGGGTGGAAGTGCCCTTGGTGGGATTTCCTCGATTCCTCCTTTTTGGATGAGTTTTGGTGGGATTAAACTTGGCTATGGACTCCTCATGAGGTGTTCCTAATATCCCCAAAGTCTTGTTCAAGTCCGTGGAGCGGTTAGGGAGATCGAGGTTTGGTTTTGGGAGAGTTGACCCGCGGGTTGTGTTCTTCCCGACTGTCCAGGCAAAACCGGCCTGACCGGTTTCCCAAACCGGTCTGACCGGTTTCGCCCTGTGGGCTGTCGGGAAAGGTTTTTGAGCAAGGAAGTCTTTGCTGCTCCATGGCTTCATTTGTTCAGATGTGGAAAGGCTTTTGAGGCGTTTGGGATCTTTGGGGAGCTTCTGGACAAAATCGACCTGACCGGTTTGCCAAACAGGTCTGACCGGTTTCCCCTGCCTGCGTGAGGCTAAGTCCAACGAAGCGATCGACCGAGTTTCGAAACCGGCTTTGGCCGACCGGTTTTGGGCTGCGCCGACCCGTGTCGTGTGTGGTTCCGCTGCATATGTGTTGAGGCTGTTGGTTGGGTCTTGCTCCTAGGTTCGGTAGCACTCCGGTGGCTACGTGAACTTGGCAAGAGATGCTTGCGGAGGTGCACGAGTGAAATTGGGTTCATAGGCCGAATTCTTGAATGGAATTTTTATCGGCTCCCATTCACTCCCCCCCCCTCTCGGTTCGCCGATTCGGTCCTTCAAGTGGTATCGAGCCGGTTCGGGTCTTTGTTGACTCTAACCGATCTAAGATCGAAGGATGGCGTACCAGGAACGGGGTTCGGGTCCTCCACACTTCGATGGAAAGAACTGCCAGATGTGGAGTAAGCAGATGGGTGCGTTCCTCCGCGGAAAGGGTCAGATCCTTTGGGATGTCACGGTGGACACAGGCTATGTCCAGTCGATGGACTTCCTCGCTCCAGGATCGAGGGACAGATTCGACGCCAACAATAAGGCGGTCGACTACTTGTTTCGTGCGTTGTGTCAGCCTGAGTTCGATCGGGTGCACACCGAGCACTTGGCTTGTAGGATTTGGGCGGTGTTGAAGGAGGCTCATGTTGGAAATGCCCAGGTTCAGGCACAGATGTATGCGATCTACCGGAGAGAGTACGAGAACTTCACTCATCTCCCCAGTGAGTCCATCGATGCCTTGTTTCATAGGTTCACGGTGGTTGTGAACAACATGAGGGCCAATGTGGACGTGCTCCCGTACGATGATCATGATAGAGCGGTCAAGCTCTTACACTCTTTGGATCGTACGATTTGGGGCGGAAAGTTCGAGGCCATTGTGGAGTCAGAGAAGTATGACACTCTGACGGTGAACGAGCTGTTCTCGAAGCTCAAGTCGGCTGAGGTGGATAGGGGCATGACTGCCAAGCTCGAGGGTCCGACTGACTCCCATAGTCTCGCCCTCGTTGGTGGTTCCAAAGGAAAGGCTAACTCTAACCCATCCACCAGGATGTTCTCCTTCTCCTCTTTGATGTCTATGCCAGATGAGGAGTTCGACGAGCTTGGAGAGGACGAGTTGGCGCTCCTGACGAGGCGGTTCAAGAGGCTGCACGAGAACCGCGTGAACATGAGGAGGAACACGAGAACATGCTTCCAGTGCAGCAAGCCGGGACACTTCGTCGCCGACTGCCCGGCGAAGGCGGAGAACAAGGACAGCTACAAGCACAAGCCGAGGATGGACGGCAAGTACCGTTCGAGGCGCGACCACAAGAGCAAGCACAAGAACAAGTGCAAGGACGAGCGACGATCGAGGAAGAAGGAGAGCTGAGGCAAGGCCTGAGCGATGGTGGGAGCGAGCGACGTCGACTCCAGTTCCGCGTACTCCACCTTGAGCTCGAGCAGCAGTGAAGACGAAGGTGATCATCGCAAGAACAAGAAGTCGTCCAAGAACCTGAGCGGGCTGAGCTGCTTCGCGAGAGACGACTTCTGCACCATGGCGCTGAGCTCCGGCAGCAAGAAGAGCACACAGAGCGACTCGGATTCTGAGTCCGACGACGAGGTGCGTGATGAACTTCCCTTCTTGCGCCAGGAGAATGAGAGGCTTGGCTCTTTGCTTGATAACCGTGATGACATGCTTAGAGAGGCCAAGAAAATGAGAAAAGAGCTTAGGGCTTCACTCGAGGATGCTAGGACTAGAGTGGCCGAGCTAGAGACACGGGTGCTTGATAGCAAGCTTGAGATTGATTCCCTTAAGGCTAGCCCCGTTGTTTCGGATGAGGTTGATTGTGTCGATTGCTCCATATTCCTTGCCGATCTTGCCTTGTTTAAGGAGAAGCATGCCTCCAAGTGTGAGGAACTAGATGTGCTTAGGGTTGAAGTGGTCGAGCTTAAGTCTAGACCTCGCTTTGCTAGGTGCTTGCACTTCTTGCCCCGTTTTGCATGCTAAGATTGATGAGATGCATGCTTACACTAGTTCACTTGAGGCTAAATTGAAGGAACCCATGCCTACATCATGCTCTACCTGTGAAATGCATGCCTTGAAAAATTTGGAACTTGCACATTATGTTGATCGTTTGCAGGATGAGAATGATGACTTGAGGAAGTTGATGGGTTGGTTGTCTGGTCATGAGCCTCAGTTGAGGATTGTGATCGAGGCATTTAAGAGGCAGGATGGTGAGGGACTTGGGGCAAACAAGGTTGGTGAGGGAAGTGGAGAGAATATCCCAAAGCCACCAAAAACCCACGACAAAAATGATTTCCCTCCAAAACCCAACCATTTTAGGAACCGACTAGACACAACCCCAGCTCCACCCATTTTTCCTACACCTACAAATGATCTCCAAAAGCCTATCAAATTTGTGAGCACTTCCGGGAAAGTGTTCTTTGGGAAAGTGAGTGAGAAGGCTAGTGGGGAGAAATCGGTGGAGGAGTTGAGTAGAGAGAAACCATGTGAGCAGCCCCAATCCAAGCCCAAAACTAAGCTTGTGAGGTTTCATTGTGGCTATTGTGGGAGAGATGGCCATAAAGATGAGTTTTGCTTCAAGAGGAAGCGAGAGGAGAGAATGGCGAAGGAGTGGGCTAACGGGGACAAGTATCACCCCTACAGTGGTGTACTTAAGTCTCGTGTGCAGATGCCCAGGGCCAAGGTGAGTGTGAGGATAGTTCCGGCTTGGGGAGAGCGAAAGAGTGCGGGGAGGTGCTTTGCTGGGGGGGAGTGAAACCGGTCGGACCGGTTTTGGAACCGGACGGACCGGTTTGGGGTCCGAGAATGACAAGTTTGGTTTTCGTGCTCGTACGGTGCGAGGGTTGATTCGGAGGTCGTGGTTCGGTGGTTGTGCTAGAGAGTTTGCGGGTGGTCGGGTTGCTAGGCGTTCTCCTCCTCGAGTTCGGTACGGGGATGGGAGGAGTCGTAGCTTTGAGAAGGAGAGGAGGGACGGTCCACGGGTTCTCTTTCGTGGTTTTGGTCCTCCTCCGGGCGAGAGGGGTGGTTCCCTCGGGGTGGTTACCGTGGTGGTGTTCGTGGAGGTAGCTTTGGTAGGAGAGATGCTTCGGTTGGTGCTAACCCCACTTTCGAGCAAATGGCTCGGCACCGGTTTTACTCTTTTGGTACTAACCCAAGTGCTTTGAGTCGTTTGTTCGCTCACGTGCTCGTTTTTGAATTTCGGGTGGGAGACTTGAAGAACATTTGGTTGATTGACTCCGGTTGCTCGAGGCATATGACCGGAGACAGGAGTGGTTCTCAAGTCTCGTCCCGTGGTGACGAAGAGGTACATCACTTTTGGGGACAATGGGCGTGGGCGTGTGCTTTCGAAGGTGAGATTAAGGTGAGTGACAAGATCACTCGAGGCGTGTTGCTCTTGTTCAATCGCCGGGGTACAATTTGCTTTCTGTGTCCCAGTTGTTGGATGAGGGCTTTGAGGTGTTGTTTCGGCCAGGTGGTTCTCGGATTTTGGAATCTCGAGGGGACCATGTCTGTATGGTCGTTCCCGAGGGTCAGGTGTTTCGTGCTGATTTCTCTCAGTCTTCGGGTGTGGAGCGTTGTTTCTTGGCTGGTTCTTCGAGTGAGTTGTGGAAGTGGCATAGGAAGTTGGGTCACTTGAGCTTTGACCTTTTGTCTCGCTTGAGTAAACTCAATTTGGTCCGAGGGTTGCCACGGTTGAGGCTTGAGAAAGAGTTGGTTTGTGCGCCGTGTAGGCATGACAAGATGGTAGCCTCTTCTCACCCGCCTCTCACTGATGTGATGACTGAGCATCCATGCGAGCTGCTCCATATGGACCTTGTTGGCCCAGCTCGTGTGCGATCTGCGGGTGGGAAGTGGTATGTCCTTGTTGTGGTGGATGACTACTCTTGGTATGCGTGGGTGTTCTTTCTCGAGGATAAGGGGGAGACGTTTGGTTTTGTTCGAGATCTAGTCTTGAGGTTGAGGAACGAGAGGCACAGAGATGCCATACGAGATATCCGCAGTGATAATGGCTCGGAATTCAGAAACTCCCGTTTTGAAACCTTTTGCCATGACTTGGGTCTTGAGCACCAGTTTTCGAGTCCGTATACGCCTCCCCAAAATGGTGTTGTGGAAAGGAAGAACAGGACCTTGTGCGAGATGGCTCGGACGATGCTTGATGAACATAGGACTCCGAGGAGGTATTGGGCTGAGGCGGTGAATACCGCGTGCTATGTGTCGAACAGGATATACCTTAGAGTGCACAAGAAGAAAACATGCTATGAGTTGATGCATGGTCGCACACCTAAGGTGAGTCACTTCCATGTCTTTGGTTGCAAGTGTTTCATTCTGAAGAAAGGCAGAGAAGTTGGATAAGTTTGAGGCTAGGTTTGCTGATGGTGTTTTCTTTGGTTATGCATCTCACTCTAGAGCATATCGTGTGCTCAATCTTGAAACTAACCAAATCGTGGAGACTTACGAGGTAACCTTCGACAAGACAGAGCCATGTAGTCAGCTTGTCTTTGAGTGTGCAGGTGATGATGAGCTTGGCGAGGAGATCTTTCAGGAGGAGGAGCATGAACATGGAGATGATGAAGATGGCGGTGCGGTGCCCCCGGCTGAACATGTACCCACTACTTCGACTACGATGATGGACGGACCCTCTACTACACCTACGACGACAAATCAAGAACGAGGAGAAGCTGATGTTGAGGGGGAGGTAGCATCGAGGCGAGAACCTCCCCGGCAAGTGCAAGTGGATCACCCAGCTTCGATGATCATCGGCGACATGAATGAACGCACTACACGGTCGAGGGTTCGGAACAATTCCCATTTCGCTCATGCTGCGTTTGTTGCTACTTTTGAGCCCAAAGACATTGGACACGCACTATCTGATCACAATTGGGTTAATTCGATGCATGAGGAGTTGGAGAACTTTGAGAGGAATCAGGTGTGGGAGTTGGTTGACCCTCCCCCAGGGTGTAAGCCGATTGGTACAAAATGGGTGTGGAAAAACAAAGAGGGAGAGAAAGGTGAAGTGGTGAGGAATAAGTCGAGACTTGTTGCTCAGGGGTTCAGTCAGAAGGAGGGGATCGACTACGAGGAGACCTTTGCTCCCGTAGCCCGTTTGGAGGCGATTAGGATTCTTCTAGCTTTTTCCGTGGCTAAAGGGTTCAAGTTGCACCAAATGGATGTGACGAGTGCTTTTCTGAATGGTGTGTTGGAGGAAGAAGTGTATGTGAGGCAACCTCCGGGGTTTGAGAGTGAGAAGTACCCCCACCGGGTGTACAAGTTGAGGAAGGCGCTGTATGGGTTGAAACAGGCGCCTAGAGCTTGGTATGGTAGGTTGAGGGGGTCCTTGTTTGAGAGAGGTTTTGAGATGGGGAAGGTCGATCAGACCTTGTTTTTGCTGAGGCAGGGCAGAGACATCCTGATTGTGCAGGTGTACATGGATGATATTGTCTTTGGTGGTTCGTCTAACTCTCTTGTTGCAAGGTTTGCAGATGATATGAGCAGGGAATTTGAGATGAGCATGATGGGCGAGTTGCAGTTCTTCCTCGGGCTACAAATCAAGCAATCAAAGGAAGGAACATTTGTGCACCAGGCTAAGTACACCAAGGACATTATGAGGAAGTTCAAGATGGAGGACTCCAAGGCTATGACGACGCCGATGAGTACGACTACAGCTCTTGATGCGGACGAGGAAGGTGAACACGTGGACCAGAAGGAGTACCGGAGAATGATCGGGTCACTCCTCTACTTGACAGCTACGAGGCCGGACATACAGTTCTTGGTGTGTCTGTGCGCTCGTTTTCAAGCGTCTCCGAGGACTTCGCATCGGCAAGCGGTGAAGCGAATTTTCAGGTACTTGCGTCACACTCCCGACTTCGGCCTTTGGTACTCCGCGTCCTCTCCTTTGGCGCTTCATGGCTTTTCAGACGCGGATTTTGCCTCGGGTGTCGGTTGGATAGGAAGTCCACTTCGGGACTTGCCGCTTTTTGGGTTCTTCTTTGGTGTCTTGGTCTTCCCGCAAGCAATCGAGTGTTGCTCAATCCACTACCGAGGCCGAGTATGTTGCCGCTGCTAGTTGTTGCTCTCAGCTCCTTTGGATTTCATACACCATGAGTGACTTTGGTGAGGAGTACACCCATGTCCCACTTCAATGTGATAGCACCAGTGCCATAAGCGTTGCAAAGAATCCGTTGCTCCACTCCAAAGCCAAGCACATAGAAGTGAGGTATCATTTTCTGAGAGACAATGTAGAGAAAGGTAAGATAGCTTTGATCCATGTACCCACACATGACCAACTAGCCGATATTTTCACCAAGCCCTTAGATCAAGCAACTTTCACTCGTTTGCGGGGGGAACTTGGTGTGTGTTTGATTTCTTGAGTTGGGTGTGTGGGAGCTCCTTTGTAGCATATGTATAGTTTCCTTTGTGCATTTCTTGCATTTGGCATGGCATATGTAACATGATGTATAGGCATCCTTGTATCTTAGATTGCATGCATTTTGTATCATATGCATTGGATAGGAAAAGCTTCTCCTATTTACATTGTTCACCATGGGTTGCTATATATGTTTTTGTGAGCTTGTTTGGTATGCTATGGTTAGTTTGGCTTAGCTCTTGATGATCTTGATGAATAATCCATGGTTGATGGCTATATTTTTGAAAAATGTCACATATATGCTCTCTCATGTGTAAATGCCTTTATATGATCTTAACATGTTTTAGTGGCTTTGCTATGCTTAATTTGTGGTTGGATAGCTAGTTATTGATCATATGGGGCCAAAGGCTCATTTGCCATCATGAATGTTTAGCCCTCTTGCTTTATCTTATGGAGGGGCATAAGTTCCTTTTTGTCGCAAAGACATTTCATGTACCAATTATGAATCTGAAAATGAAATGTAAAATGCTTGGAAAACATGCTCCCATGTCATATGTGCTGAATTTAATTTGCTTTGGGTGCTAAACCGTTGCATGATGCCTACCAATGAGAAGTCTCATACATAGAAGTAGGCACATGGCTCGGTGGCTTTGACATGACATGAGGTGCTTGTGGGTGTTTGTGATGGTCTTATGATTAGAATGGTTGTCCTAGCATGAAGTTTGTGTGGCTTTGCCTTTTTGACATGTTTTGCTCGTGTTTAGGTTTTTGCTTGTGAGAGAGTAACTTTTCGCAAAATTACTCAAATCCTTTTTAGCCTTGTCCAACGGTTGTGAAACTTGGTGATCATGTAGTTGAGGTCATTACGAACCTGTAGAGTATCTAACTTACTCATTTTGACATGTGTAGCATCTTGTGATGAATTTTGTATACTTGAGAAGCTCTAGGTTGCATTTGTGCCTTGATTCATGCATTGGCAACAAGGGGGAGAAAGGAAGGTGGAGAAAAGTTGCTTTGTATCCCTGGAACCTATCCCAAGTGTCAAGGGGGAGCTTGTGCATTTCTTTTGCATTTTTGGCTTTTGGGGGTGTGGTCTGCTGTGTGAAATCGGCCTGATCGGTTTTGGAAACTGGTTTGACCGGTTATGGGAACTGGTCTGACCGGTTTGTGCCCAGAGTTGGCACTTGATCAGGGGAAGCTTGCATATGTGCAGGGGGAGCTCTTGTGTGCTTTGGTGGTTTGTGCTCTTTGCTTGAGCATGGTTTTTGTCTCGGATGTGTCGAGCCGTTGCCCTTGCCTAAGGGGTTCGAGACTTGTCTTCTTCAAGTGATCTCGTTCTTTGCCTTTCTCGGTTTTCGATCACTTGTTGGAGTTTTTCTTTTTGTTTCTTTTCTGTTTTCCTTTTCTCTTTATTTACCAAATGTGTGTGTTGTCAATGCACTCATCAAGGGGGAGATTGAGGACCATGTGTGGTTCGAGGACCGGTGGATGGTCGCTTCCTTGTGTGATGAGTGATTGACAACATTGTGTGGACTGATTCTTGGCTAAGTATTGCAGGTGCAGGTTGCGGCTTGACTCGTGTTGGTGCAGGTGAAGAACAAGCGTGAAAGGTCGTTGCCGGTGAGGCCTCCAAGTGTGGAGAAGACAAGTAGGCTTCGTTCGAGGGACCCAGTGGCCAGCGGGGTCGAGTGCGGGCCTCATGGTGGCAAGAACAGCAACATGAAGTCGGTGGACAGTTTCTTGATTGAGCCACAAAACCAAGGTCGAGCCGGGACTTCATGGGAGCCAAGTCATGAGTGGTGATTGGCGGAGGCTACATCAAGTTCGCGAGGTTTGCGGTGGTTCACCAGAAAATCATCAGGTTACTCGGCTGAGCCACAAAGCCGAGGCCGAAGACCGGCGTGGTCGTGTCGGCGAAACCGGTCGGGCGGTTCACCAAACCGGCCTGACCGGTTTCGAGAACCGGTCTGACCGGTTTGGGGTCGCAGGGCGCCGAAAGCTTCGAGGCGGAGGACACGCATCGAGATCGCAAGGCTTGCGTCGAGGCTACGCGAAGTGCGGTCGCCGGGCATCCGTCCAATGGTGCTACGAAGACAAATTCCCAAAGTGCCCTTGGTGGGTGTGTATCTTAGTTTAGGCTTTAGGGGCATTTTAGTCTTTCGGCTGGCCTCCATATAACCCAAGGGGTGAGAGGATGGCAGCCAACTCTTGGAACCCTAGCTCATTTGTTTTCCCATTTTCCTTCCTATTTTCCATAGGTTTTCCATAGGACTAGCAAGAGAGCTTCATGGTGAGATCTTGTTGAGAGGGATGGATGATCGGGCGGCTTGCTAGACCTTGTATGAACCTTTGTTTCATGTATAGATGATTCGGCGTGGTTCCTCAAGGTTTGGATGTGTTTTCCCCGGTTGTTCTTGGTGGTGATTTTCGGAGCCCTCTCTTGGTGATTTCTTTGGGTTGTTTTCGGGACCTTTCTCTTGGGGATTTGATGGGGAAAATTTGTGGGAACACTTCGTGGTTCTTTGGGCTGTGATTCCCCTCCCAAATTCGTGAGTAAAGGTGCTCGATTTTGGGGTTTCTTGAGTTCTTGGGTTGGAAGTGCCCTTGGCGGGATTTCCTTGATCCCTCCTTTTTGGACGAGTTTTGGTGGGATTAAACTTGGCTAAGGACTCCTCATGTGGTGTTCCTAATATCCCCAAAGTCTTGTTCATGTCCGTGGAGCGATTAGGGAGATCGAGGTTTGGTTTTGGGAGAGTTGACCCGCGGGCTGTGTTCTTCCCGACTGTCCAGGCAAAACCGGCCGACGGCTTCCCAAACCGGTCCGACCGGTTTCGCCCCGTGGGGGTCGTCGGGAAAGGTTTTTGAGCAAGGAAGTCTTTGCTGCTCCATGGCTTCGTTTGTTCAGATGTGGAAAGGCTTTTGAGGCGTTTGGGATCTTTGGGGAGCTTCCAGACAAAATCGACCTGACCGGTTTGCCAAACCGGTCTGACCGGTTCCCCTGCCTGCGTGAGGCTAAGTCCAACGTAGCGTCCGAGAAGTTTCGAAATCGGCTCGACCGGTTTGGCTGCCGCGCGGCCGTGTCGTGTGTGGTTCCGCTGCGTATGTGTTGAGGCTGTTGGTTCGGTCTTGCTCCTAGGTTCAGTAGCACTCCAGTGGCTACGTGAACTTGGCAAGAGAAGCTTGCGGAGGTGCACGAGTGAAATTGGGTTCATAGTTTGCTTTACATGGGTATGGTTATGCTTTCATATATCTCAGTTCTGTTTATGTAATGCGTTTATGCTTAAGACAAGATAACTTGAAATATAAATGGAACATGGAGAACCACCCAAGACAACAGTACAACCACAGTCCACATGGCTCTGGCTTAGCCAAGTAATTAGGAGAGTGGGTTAGCTGATAGCTCTTTTCCGAGAGGGGCACAGGGGGCCGGAGTTGAAGGGGTATAGCCCGGTTCTTTTGGGGTAGCAGCCTTGGCTAAGGTGCTGACCATTAGGGAGGGTTATGGTCCGCTCCGTCGTCAGAATCGTTGCGGGCTATTGGTTTCTCTTCTTTCCTTTGTAAAGGCTTCGTAGTGAATCCCTAGCCACTCACCTTGGAAGTGTTTAAGGGTCTAGCTAACCCGGGCAAAATGAGGAACACGAACTATGGGTAAAGTGTACAACCTCTGCAGAGTGTAAAACTGATCGATCTGCCGTGCTCACGGTCATGAGCGGCTTGGACCCTCACATGATTAATCAACTTGGAGATAAATGTAAATCGTGGGTTTGTGGGTTTTGTTTGAGGTTTCTTTTAATGATAAGTGGGTTGGTATACACTTACACCTAGTAATTAGGTGCTTGCTAATAAAACTTGACCAACTTATAAAATGCTTACCGATGTGAACCATAGCCTATCCTTGATAGCCTTGCATTGTTTCCCCCACTTGCTGAGCACCAACCATAAGTGTGCTCACCCTTGCTCACCGCTGTTCAGAGGAGAACATCGGAGGCGAGGACGAGTACTGGAGCGACTACGAGGAGTTCTAGGGCATGCGGATCCCCCATTCATCATGCCTGTGGAAGTCAAAGATGGAGTTGCTCGTCGTTTAGTTATCGTTGTGTTTGGACCTTCGAGTCCACTTCTCTGGATGTAATAATGGATATTGTATCGGTCTAACTCTTGAACGATTTGTTACTGCTATGGTATTACACTCGTTTTGTCGATCATGTGTGTGTAAATTGATCCTGGCGCACACGTGAGATGCATTCGGTTTTCCTTGTAAAATCGGGTGTGACAGATGATCTCTTTGGTATCCGGCCCGTAGCGCCTACATCCCACTTTTCAAATGCAGATGTGGGGATTCTGGACGGGTAGCAATTGAATGTCGTTGTCGTCGCCGTCATCAAGACAGTACCACCACGCAATGTTGTCGAGATCCTGCTTGACGAGGTAGCGCAGCCGCCGCAGGTTGGGGTTCTTCCACCGGCCGTCAGGGGGCGACGAGCCACCGCTGATTTCCTGGAGTAGTGCCATGGCTTCGGGGGTCGGCTGGGTTGCAATGGTACTTCAACATCGCTAAGAAGTACTTGGCACCGGAGTCTTCAGCAGCGGCATCTCTGATGAGCTTCAGACCCTTATCGGGGTTCGGTCCCCTCGAAGCACAATGCCTCTGGATGATTGGCCTTGCGGAAGCGCCGCTCAAAGCATGACCTGACGTACCGATTCTTGCACGCCTCACGAAGATCACACAGTGACACGTGTAGTAGTACCTCATCGGAGTTGCAGATGCGCCGGAAGGTGCCGCAGATTTTATTGCGAAGGTTTAGAAAATGGAAAACGGCCACATCCTTGATGGAGTGGATGATGATCTTGGTGAGAAGTTCATCTGGCAGCAGCAGCATCAAGCACACCGCAGCGGCCATCAAGGAGAATGGAGGAAATAGCACAGCGACGGGGTTTGGAATTTGAATGGCGACAAGGGTTGAAGTTGGCGGGGACGAGGGATGAAGTTGGCAAGGAGGATTGAAGTTGAAGAGGGATGAAGTTGGCGATGAGGATTGAAGTTGAAGGAGCAAGGCGACGAGCTCGAGGGTTGAAGGTTGAAGATGGCGCCTCGGCCATGTCGTAATAAAACAATAAATGGAAATTGAAAAGGCACCGCAGTTTGGCTGTTGTCGTTGACAAGTGGGCCCGACATCATTGCCCCGCCCCTTCTCCTTCCCGCGTAAGTGAAAGGCGACGCGTGGCTTTGCGCTCGAGACGGAGCCCGATGCGCAATCGAGTGGCACGTAATGGTAGTAATGGAGTAGTGGGTGGGGGCAGAGGTGCCTGACGGTTCCGCGTCTTGTCAATATAACTCCCTCACCCAGTCGCCCTCCCCTGCTTTCCCATGCTTCTTCCATAAGCTTATCATCTTTTTCTTCACTTCTTCTTCCTCCTTGCGATTCACCACTACAAATCTTCGGTCACCGAGAGAAGGAGGAGATGGCGTCGAGGAGACCACTGCCGTCAAAGCGGGGACGAAGGGAGGACGACGACGACGAAAGCCGCCGTCGGAAAAAGTTGGAGAAGGGGAAGGAGCCGGCGGCCAAGGACGCCGACGAGGAACCGCTCTTCGATGACAATAAGTTCACCGCTGAGCTGCTCTGGAGAGCCTTCAGAAAGCTTGAAGGTGTTGGCGTGGCCTTCGACATCAAGGCGCATCATGATGTGTACAAGGACCCGACCGTGAAGGGTCTCGCCTTCAGGATCCACGGGTTGGCTGAGAAGCTCGAGAACCTCCCTGTGGTCAAGCGGGCTGCCCGCCGCCACTTCTTCTTTGACGATGGCGGCTCCAACGGCGACGATGGCAGCCACGGCGATGACGGCAGCCACGGCAACGACGACGGCGATGACGGCAGCCATGGCGGCGACGACGGCGACGACGACGGGACTCTGACTAATTGATAGACTCCTCTAGCATTTAGTAAACAATAATGTCTCTGTGTGCTTTTGTGTCTTCGTCTGGTTCTTGGACATGAACTGCTTAGTTTGTCTGTCGATCATGAACTGCTTAGTTAATTAGTTTGCTTGTTAGATTTTGTATGTCATTGTTGACGGTATATATTTGTATCAAACTCTGTTTGGACTTGCAAGCGGACAAGTCCTCCGTCGTAGTCAAGGGACTCTTCTTCCCTTAAGTGTGAACCCAAGGTATCGAATCCGTGGAACAATGTGTAACGCAAGATCCAATCTAATAAGTCAAAAACACTTTGATCTTGAAAAGGGGTTTTGCATCTAATCTAAGGAAACACCAAGAAACCCAATCTAATCTAAGAAACACTAGAGGTAGCAAAAGATAGAGAGGGATAGGTAAAACCAATCTAGAGAGATTGGATCGAGCACTTGTTGAAGTTCCAAGCATAGATGAACAAAGCAAATCGAATCTCATAACTAGCCTCTTTAAAGCGTGGCTTCCGTTCCAACTCCGAAGACGCCCGCCTTTTGGAGCCACCGTCCTGTCACAATGCACCCCTATTCATGCGGGTTAGCCTAGGGCGAGTCCAAAGGACAAGATGAAAACGCTCGGTAGGTCGGGTATGCACCTCTAGCCACCATTGCTACAAGAACATCATATGCAATCTATCCGGAATAGATTGGAGAAGAAGAAAACCCAAGCGAAGACAAAGTCGTAGTGAAAGCACTTGATCGCTACAAATCGGATTCAAACTTGCAAATTAAATATGAGAGTATAATACATGGACAAGATTACCACTGGGATCCTACCTCGACCTTGATCCTAGCTCCGAGAACTGCGACGTGGTCTTCCATGCAAGGTTCCCACGTCGTCTAGGGAAACCCTACTCAACCATCTCGACCTTCTCCTCTCTAGAACGGTGTCCCTCCCTTTTCCGCTCCTCGGCGGCGGATGACGAATGTATCTCCCCGTGGCTCTCGGCCAGGGGGCTATAAATAGCCCGAGAGGCGGCTAGGTCAAAGGGGGCGCCGAACCGGGCCCGGAATGGGCTGGGCCGGTCGGCCTAGGCCTGTTTCGACCCGGTTCGGCCCCGGTTTCTTCCCCGGTTGCTTCTTGCGTGATTCCTTATTTGTGTGCACTTGCATGTGGGCCTTTGACGTCATTTCTTTCACGGTTAAGGCTTGAATCTTGCTATCCAAGCTTCGTCGTTTCCTGGTTGAGTCCCTGAAGATTTGGATGTTGACGCTTCGTTACTCGGGTCATTTGGAGTCATGTTCATCGCGTGTCTTGACTCTTGTCGGGCTTCATGATCTTCTTCCAAAGTGCTTGATGAACTTGTCCCGAAAGTCTTCTCTTTAGCGTAGATTTCCTGCATAAACAATAAACTCCAAAATCGACATGCAAGAGTGAACTTGTTATATACGGGGGGTTAGTTCCAGTGGTTAGAATAATAAATCAATGCTAACATTAAAGGTAAACTCATGGCTAGGTTGACGAAAATTCACCGTCAACATCTCCCCCATGCTTAAACCTTGCTCGTCCTTGAGTAAGCTTTTAATGAATATCAGTGTTGCCTTTCATTGCTTATACCCTGCACTTGATCATACATGAGAAAACATAATGCTCTCAAGGATTTTAATAATTAAAGTTCCATAATGTACTAGATTTCATCCTTATGGAGGGTAGATATTAATTTAAGCACTTCCTACAAGTAATTACCTCAAGCTCCCAAATTTCAAATGAATCTTAGAAATTTTGAAATTAAGAGTGAGATGAAGAAAAAGAGCTAAACCAAGTTCAAAAATAAACTTCCTTGCATCTTGCTCTTGTACTCTCATCTCATCTTGTCTCTCAAAGCCTATTCATTCTACTCCTTTCCCTCTCTCAATATATATAGTGGAAGGCTTTATGTGGAGCTATATGGGAAAAGTTTAGTCCTACCAAGATATTATAAATGAGATGTTGTCAAAACAAGACAAGCTTCTCATGGTCTTACTGAGACTCATCAAAAAGGTCATTGGAAAATAATGTTATATCAAGGAGGGGGAGAGAAAAATACACACACTTTGAGATAGGTGGACATGTGCAAATGGCAAAGAGTGATCCTGAGGCACAAAGGAAGTCCTTGTTATCGGATTGAACATGGTTGGAAAAATGAGTTTGGATCTTAAATCTTGAAACTTTTGAGATTCCTAATGCACTTTAGAGGACCGGGGAGTTCACTTTATTTTATTTTTATAAACTCATATATATATATTTTTCTTTTCTCATACATATTTTTCTTTATCTCTCTTTTTTTATTTATACTCATTTTTTTCTTTCATCATTTTTTTATTTGCTCCCCTTGAACTCTAAATTGCATTGTACCTACCTCCTCCCCCATGCTTAGACGTTTGCTCGTCCTCAGGCAAAGAGGTGATAGAGATAAGGTAGGTACTAGAAATACTTTTCCTTTGGAGAGATACTTGAAATCTTCAATATTGGCACCATCTTGCGATCTTCCTTGAATTGATGATCCATACTCAACGATAGGTTGTGGTCAAGGAAGTAATCACAAAACATGATATTTGGTTTTACGGGTGGATATCCGGCAAGATTTGTGAAATCTCTGATGTGGGGATACATAATGCACGAATAGAAAGGCTAGCAAAAAGATAGATACGCAAAAACGGAATGACCAGCTTCTTAGTCTCGGGCTAGAGAAATCAAGGCCTGTAATAACTCACCCAAGAATAATTCTTGTATACTTAGGTTTATGCACTCAATATATATATGTATATGGCTTTGGATAGGTAGAGCAAAATGCAAGTAGCATTAATGACAATGTTAGCATATATATTTTTAAGAACAAAACAACTTTAACTCATCCAAAATTGAGAGCATGAAACACTATGGGTCTTATTTTTATCATAACCTCCGCAAAAGATTAAGCTTGCATTTATTTAATTTCAGATTAATATTAAAGAGAGCATTAGCTTAATCATGCATAAAACAAGTACAAAAGTTGAGCAAAGTGGCAACTTTTCATCATATATTATCATGACATCAACTTAATATTTTTACCAAAAGTTGATCAAGGTGGGAAACTTTATTCATGGTGATCTTAAACTAACTCTACTATTATCACGCATGCTGAAAATAAATAAAAACGGAAAATGCTACACATATATAAAGTCGCACAAAAGCTGAAAATAAAAAAAAGGAAAAGGAGAAAATCAAACCGGTTTTGAAAGCATCATTATTTTCTTCTCTTCCTCCTTCTTCCTTTTTTCGGTGGTTGATATTGATGGTCCGGCGCGTTGTATCCTTGCTTGTTTTGTGATTGCACCGGTCCTCCTCTAAATTGCTCCAATGGTGAAGGCGACCAATTTTATAGCCAATGTTTGTGGTCCCTTCTTCTTGCATTTGTTAGATGGAGCGCCATAAAAACTTCGTGGGGAACATGTATGGTGGAGGATGTGGTGGCGTGGCTGCCCCACTCCCCCATGCTTGCATTTGACATAATTCCTTCATATGGTGGTGGTACCGGAATCCTTCCATGGTTGTTTATTAGCTTGATGTGCAGCCCCTCATCGTCTTGGGCTACGGAGGATGATCCCTCTTACACAATTTTCCTTTTTAATCTTTTTTACCGGTACAAGAAATCCTTCCTCTAACCAATTCTTGTCTCCCTGCAACAATTAAATTCAGACCCATGTTGGAAAGAGGAACGTCAACTTGCACCCTCTCCTCTCATCTCCACTAATTCATTTTCCTTGCTTCATGTACTCGATCCCAAAGAAATCCCGAAAAGGAGAAATTTTGGGTTCCTTGTAATCTTCTCTCTAAATCATCCCCCAAAAATCCTTCTAACATTTTTTTCGGACATCAATTTGCTCCGGGCTTCCTTCTAAGGAATTAATTACTCTTCATCTTCAAGGTGAAATGAGAGGCACAACACTCCTTCATCGATTACCTGTGCTAATCTATAAGGACTTCCAAATCAAGATCCTTGTGAGTATCCACACCAACTCCATGAAGAATCACACCCATCCAAGGTTGCTCAAGATTTGAGTAGAATCCAACACTTGGAGGGCGTCATCTAAATCAACATTTGGATCGAGCCTCTTCTGAAGATGAACACGCCTCTCCTCCTCCTCCTCCGTCTTCATGATACATCCATTGGAACACCTAGGAGTGTATGGTGGTGGAGCGGATGAAAGAGTTGAGCATCATGGTGGAACGGGTGGCTCTTCCGTGTGTCCTCGCAGCTCGGTGTACCGCATGGATGAACTTCGTGTACTCCTCATGCCACCAAGGGGCAGCTTGTTGCTCCTCGGTGGTGCCACGTCTTCCTCCATGCTTCGGGGAGACTCGGAGACCGAGTGCCTCCTCGAAGAGATCGATGATGGCATTCAATGATCGTGTCTTCTTGGTGAAAAAATTGGTGGCCATCTTCCACATTGTTGTTGCACTAACTCACAACGAGTGCACCGGGGGTTGCTTGCCGGTGGGAAAAACACACAAGGGAAGTATATCGAGTGTGGAGTTTATTATGGTGAATTTTCTCTATTATTATTGTTGGAGGGTGGTGAGTGAGGTGCACAAGTTAGGATGTATATTAGCCCATAGGGTTTGTGGATTCTTGAATATGCAACCGCCTATCAAGGTGAAGCTAAACTAATTTATTGAGGTGTGTACATAAGGCCACTTTAGCTAAACCTACAAAAGATATGTTGATGGGATCTACGAGAGCAGCGGACCCCATACTCCCATTAAGCATGGTAGCTAGCCTTAGGCATCAAAGCATCATCAACATGAATGAAAAAGGTTCGGTGTTAACATGACAAGATCCTACAACACCATGGAACTCAATTTTTTCTAGGTTGTTTATGAAACTTATGGACTATGAACTCAAGAACACAAATTAATAAATACATAAATTACTTACCTAGCAAAGGGAAGCACCGGGGGCTTGATCTTTCTCCAAGATGCTTCTTGCTCCCTTCTTTCCTTGTGTCCACGCGATCCACGAGATTCCATTGCCCGAACCGTTCACAACCACACCTTTGCTTGTGTGATTAATCTTCCACCTCCATTGTTTTGCTTTGTGTCTTGTTCCCTTGCCTTTTGTGCTTCCACCAATTTTCTACAAAACAAAGCCCTTGCTCCCCCATGCTTGTCCTTTGCACGTGCCCAAGATGCCAACTGATGGACACATGATCAATCGTGGGGCACTATATGCTAATCATGCTCAAAAACCTCCCTTAATCATGTTTAGATGCTAATCACTCCTCTAATTTTGAAACTTTAATAATTAACTCAGCGCTAGTGATGAGTTCAAATATATCATTAGAGGAGCTTTTAAGCATCAAAAACAATTACAAAATTTATTTTTGGTTGCACCGGGATCGATTGCTTTCAATAATTTATAGCAAATTCCTCCGGCTTGACCGTGAGGGTATAGATTAGGTTCTAATTTTGGCCAAACATGACAGAGATAATTTGAATAAGAAACAAAGTCAATGGGGCTTAGAAAAAGTCTAAATCTAGAGAAACCAGTGGATGTCAAGTTGAATGAAACCAAAAATAAAATTGCTTAGGTTTACGCGAGTCCTACCATGCATCAAAGATTAAAACATAAAGAAACAAAGCAAGGCTCTACTCGCGTGTTTTTATAATGTAAAACAAGCCAACCTTAACACCATGGAGAGGATGAAAGGTTGGGGTAGGTGCTGAATTTTTGGTCTTGGTTTCTCAAAAAGATGAAACGAAACTTGGGATGGCTCAAGTCATTAGTTTATGATTAATATAAAATTTAAGTAAATGACCGAGCAATTATAATGTCTATAAAAATTATTCAACCACATATAAATTTAAAATATGTAATGTGTAGAAAATTCTAGGACCAACTTACTTGAAAAACTTGAAAAATTCTTCGGGTTGCCATCCCGGTAGCTTGACTCTTCAATGGGTTGTCCTCCCTGTAACTTATTCTTGACTTGACAAACGAGTTACCTCCCGCCAAGCGCTTCATTTATAGTCTATAGCTAGACTTCTTCTCTTTTCTCCGGATCAACGCTCTTTGCGGGCGTTGCAATCTTGGGGGCCCACTTTTACACCATCCTTGGCTTCGGTGTAGGTTTATTCTTTGGCTTAGTCATCTTTTTTGGCCTTTGCAAGTGAGCGTTGATTCTTGGTCTTGACGGATGCAACGACTTTTGTGTCTTCTACATTTCATTCTCCCTTGACTCCTCCCTTCCAATGCGATGATAAGGTATAATGTATTTAACATGAATTGTGTTACATACCTCGAATCATGGTTGACTTGAATGCACTCCTCATGCCATCGATGTCGAACTTGATCTCCCACTTGCCGACGCCGATAGTTCCCACGGTCTTGAGGAACGATCTCCCTAGGATGAGTGGCGATGAGGTTGATCTCCTATCGATCTTGGAGGTGGAGTTTCTCTTGGGGATTCCGACGATGTTCGGCCTCCGCTTTTAGACCTTGTGTTGCACGTCACCTTTACCTGCAAAATATTTTCTAGACCATCCACAAAATATATGTTTTTTGTTGTTGAAGATGTAGTCTTCCATCTCCGGTTAGGGTTAGCAAATATAAACAAAAAAAGGAACTAAAAGAAAACTAGGGTTTAGCAAAACCCTAGATTGATTCTTTTTGTTTTGTGGATGATCAAGATTAAGAGATGCAAAAGAAAAATCAAGAGAAAAACTGAAAATATTCACAAACACAATACTAGATTGAATCTTGATTACTTGTTCCCCGGTAACGGTGCCAGAAAAAGGGGCTTGTTGACGGTATATATTCGTATCAAACTCCGTTTGGACTTGCAAGCAGACAAGTCCTCTGTCGTAGTCAAGGGACCCTTCTTCTATTAAGTGTGAACCCAAGGTATCGAATCCGTGGAACAATGTGTAACGCAAGATCCAATCTAATAAGCTGAAAACACTTTGATCTTGAAAAGGGGTTTTGCATCTAATCTAAGGAAACACCAAGAAAACCAATCTAATATAAGAAACACCGGAGGTAGAAAGAGATAGAGAGAGATAGGTAAAACCAATCTAGAGAGATTGGATCGAGCACTTGTTGAAGTTCCAAACATAGATGAACAAAGCAAATCGAATCTCATAACTAGCCTCTTTAAATCGTGCCTTCCGTTCCAACTCCGAAGACGCCCGCCTTTTGGAGCCACCGTCCTGTCACAATGCACCCCTATTCGTGCGGGTTAGCCTAGGGTGAGTCCAAAGGACAAGATGAAAACGCTCGGTAGGTCGGGTATGCACCTCTAGCCACCATGGCTACAAGAACATCCTATGCAATCTATCCGGAATAGATTGGAGAAGAAGAAAACCTAAGCGAAGACAAAGTCATAGTGAAAGCACTTGATCGCTAGAAATCAGATTCAAAATGGCAAATTCAATATGAGAGTATAATACATGGACAAGATCACCACCGGGATCCTACCTCGACCTTGATCCTAGCTCCGGGAACTTCGACGTGGTCTTCCATGCAAGGTTCCCACGTCGGCTAGGGAAACCCTAGTCAACCATCTCGACCTTCTCCTCTCCGGAACGGTGACCCTCCCTTCTCTGCTCCTCGGTGGCGGATGACGAATGTATCTCCCTGTGGCTCTCAGCCAGGCGGCTATAAAGCCCGAGAGGCGGCTAGGTCAAAGGGGGCACCGAACTGGGCCCGGAATGGGCTGGGTCGGTCGGCCCATGCCGGCCGGCCCAGGCCCGTTTCGGCCCGGTTCGGCCCCGATTTCTTCCTCGGTTGCTTCTCGCGCGATTCCTTATTTGTGCGCACATGCATGTGGGCCTTTGACGTCATTTCCTTCACGGTTAAGGCTTGAATCTTGCTATCCAAGCTTCGTTGTTTCCTGGTTGAGTCCCTGAAGATTTGCATGTTGACGCTTCAGTCCTCGGGTCATTTGGTGTCATATTCATCGCGTGTCTTGACTCTTGTCGGGCTTCATGATCTTCTTCCAAAGTGCTTGATGAACTTATCCCGAAAGTCTCCTCTTTAGCGTAGATTTCTTGCGTAAACAATAAACTCCAAAATGGACATGCAAGAGTGAACTTGTTATATATGGGGGTTAGTTCTAGTGGTTAGAATAATAAATCAATGCCAACATTAAAGGTAAACTCATGGCTAGGTTGACGAAAATTCACCGTCAACAGTCATGAACTCGATCTAATATACGCGAGTAGATCCAACTGCATTGTGATGAACTGTGTTCTGTTGTGATTAACTGGAGAACTGTTGTGATGAATTAGATCTTATTAGAGTAGTCATTGCCGACGCAGGTTAGCCTGCTTACGCTGACGCTGACGCGTGGGCCAGTGTCATTGGCGATGATGGTTAGTGAACTCGCATCGCATTTGTTGGCAGTTGGGTCCGGGCGAGTAGGTAACGATTATCTTTTTTATATTGCCTGCTGACGCTGACGCGTGGGCCTGTCACAATTTTTTTTGAATGAAACTTGCTTCCCTGATTTATTAGAACCCATAAAACAGCACCTAAAAAATCATAAAATTGCGAACAATTCTTATTTTGACATTCAGTATTTGAATAAAATATCAACAGTCACACTTGTATGCCCAAAATTCATATATTTCATTTTTACACCCCATGGTAATTATAAAATAATTCTAATAACATCAAATTTGCTCTAAAAAATCTACAAATTTACTTGGCAACATAATTTGGGTATCTAAACTTATTTTCGAAATTTCAAGTGGTATCGATGAAGAAATAATATACTTGTGTACAAATGTCTTCATCTCCCACATAGTTTCCTAGAATATTTGCTTGAACATTGAAGTTTTTCACACTTTGCAACATGTTCGAACTCATATGCATTTGAAAACATAACAAAACCTTGTGTTCACCTTAAGCTTACGAAATGTAAAGTTCCATCACTAATGGTTGTGTAAAACAAATATTATTTGTATGTTGTACTTACAAAGAACAAAATAAGGCATATAAACATCACTCAACAAACGGAATGTACACTAAACAATTAAATTAATGAATAGATGGTAATTTTAGAAAAATTTAGAAAAAAGTATCAAATTTGGACTAATAACGACGAAGAAATACTTGTTACAACATTTGATTGCAGATTAAAAGGAGAAATGAGAACTGTTCTTCATTTGAATAGAACTGGGCCCCACAGTCATTAGCGATGCGGGGCTGATAACCCGCGTTGGATTTGTTGCTCTCCCAAAATTTTACACAGATAATTCGAGCATCATACAAAAGCTAATCTACTACTGATTTCCTATTCTCTGTACGAACTTCACCATTTCGCGGTGCAGCCTACAGTCTTCGCTGCAAAACAAAGAAATTTGAAGCCATCCTTTTTCCACACCGCAGCCGCGCCAGTGCCTGCGCACGGCTGATCGCCGCGCACCTGTGCCGGAGGCGGCAGTGGTTCACCCCAAATGCGCCAAGTCGAGTAGTGGAGTGCACGCGCGGCCTTCTCGTGCAAAGGCAGTCACCCCTCATTGCTCAGACATTCTCAACGACGTCATACTGTTGCCATCCGCGACCGCCTCATGTACCCCTTCACGGTGTCGTTGGCGGCGGCACCACCATTGTCTCTGTAGAGCAAGATGGCGTATAGATAGGTCGCCGCATCGTGCCCACCCTCGGCGGCGCGCCGGAGATCATTGTATCCCCTGTGTTCGATGAAGAAGGTTTTGATTCCGGAGAGGAAACAAGCCTCTGGATTCCTAAGATCGCTCAGCATAGCAAGGAATGCTTTGTAAGCGGTGGGGTTCCACACCCAAGAAATCTCATCTCGTATCCCCTCTATCAACAAACGCCGACCGACGTTGCCGTGGCTGCACACGTGGTGCATGGTCCAGCAAGTACCGCGTAGGCTGCGAAGGTCAGCCAAGGGCTGCTCCGAGGTCGCACCGCCGCGCGCCGCAATCTCAATGCGGAGGTCTTGAGGGAGGCCCAACAACAGTGATGACGGCTCGTGCTGCGTGCTTCTTCCCGACATGCTATCCATCTCCGACCGAGAATGGTGACGATGAGGAGTAGGCAATTGCTGTTTTTCGCGGGTAGAGATGAAGGGGCAGGGGATCTAATTGTTTTGGAAGGAGAAGATACAGGAGATTTGTTTCCGAACACGGTTTAAGTATGCAATGGAGACGACGTTTCGTTACCCCGCGTATCATTTAATTCTACATTGGAATCACTACCTCTGCAGCTCTGCTCTCAGCCATTGAATGACAACAGTTTCGGCATTGACCGTCTTGGGAACCTCTTCCCGTTTGTGCTCTTGATCTTATCCCTTTCTCTTTTTTTTGGAGATGATGACTACATTGGATGTTTGGATGGAGGTGTTAGTGTTAGTTTGTAGCAAACTAACACCAAAACTAACACTTTGGAGCCAAACACATGTGTTAATTTGGAGGTGTTAAAAACTACCACTAACAATAACACTAACATCTACCACCCAAAAACGGCCATTGGAGACGATGTTTGCTTACTCCGCGTATCATTTAATTCTACATTGGAATCACTACCTCTGCAGCTCTGCTCTCAGCCATTGACTAGCAACAGTTTCGCCATTGACCGTCTTGGGAACCTTCCCGGCCATTCCTGTGCTCTTGATCTTATCCCTTCCTTGTTTTTTCTATAAAAAGGCACCAACGCCTATCGGTCCTCCTCACTTCAAGTTGCTTCCTTCTTCTCTAGATCTAGATCTAGCTATATGGTTCCTTCTTCTGATACAATAAAGCGAGTCGCTTGCTTCCTTCTTCTCTAGATCTAGATCTAGCTAGTATGTGGTTCCTTCTTCTGATACAATAAAGTGAGTGACTTGCTTCCTTCTTCTCTAGATCTAGATCTAGCTATGGCGCAAAGAATAGATCTTGTAGGGTGCAAGATTTTGCTTTTATCTCTTCTTCCTCCTCCTTGATCTCTCAGTTGCTAGAAGAATTCTTGTGATAGGGGGTGATAGGATTGCTCATCCCTCTAACATAGCTGCTAGAAGAATTCTTATGACATACTCCTTCCGCGTAGCCGTGTCCGGGGAAGGTAGCCCAGAACCTCCTGGCATCAGGATGAATAATTTCATCCTATGTCCAATGATCATTATTTTTCCTAAGCTTTCTCCTTCCACTCGCGGAATGCTCTTGCAAACAAAAAGTGCAGGTTAAGCTAGGAAGCTTTGTGGTCTCATTGCAAGCCAGGAATCAGTTCTCTGAGCAATCAACGGCGATGGAGCTTATTCAATGACACGTGCAGCAAGATTGACGACCTGCGAGCAAGATTGATGTGTGTGTGTGTGTGATTTTGCATATCTCGTCATGAAGATATGGCTGCATTGTAACCTTGTTCTGATGTATCAATCATGACTGTAATCTGTGTGTGTGTGATTTTGCATATCACGTCATGAAGATATGTCCGCATTATAACCTTGTTCTGATGTATTAATGATGACTATAATCTGTGTGTATGTGTGTGATTTTGCATCTCAAGAGACATGCTTTTGTGATTATCTCTGTGCAGTACAATTTTTTGTATGATTTACCTACTCACTTGCAAAGCTTGAAGAACAAGCCAACGGGGGCTGGCTAAGAGCGACTCCAACAGTTTGGCAAATCAACTTATTTCTCTTAGGATTCCTGATGTAAGTTAGATCTGGATTTGGCAAGTGAAATTATGCCAGATTGTTAGAGATGAACTCTTTTTTACTTGGCATATCTTTTTAGAAGTTGGCAAAGCACAAGATTTGCCAAGTAAATTTTGGCAAACTCTTGGATGTAATTTGTTCGTGATTTCGCATATCTTTCCCATAACAAAGGTGACGCTGGTTCGTTAGTCCTCGTCTCTTGCCCGTAATAATGGCGACGTGGGTTCGTTAATCCTCGTCTCTTGCCCGTTACTGAACTGAAGGAAAATATATATGAACAAAATATATATAGTATCTTTGGCAGAATACATTACAAGCAGATTCAAATTCCACCACATCCCATATATTACAAAAAGGATTGAAATTCCACCAATACATTGCATCCTTTATATTACAAAACGGATTCCATTTCCACCAATAGACACATCCTCCGGCATTACAAAAAGGATTCAGCAGAAATCAAGCTTGCTTTTTCTTCCTTGATTTCTGTATATGGATTTTTTCACTATGGTCGCTTCGCAAGTACGGTGTTTTGTTAGTTCCCAAGAGTTGGGGCTTGTATGAAGTGTCAAAGGATGGAATTTCGTCGAACTGGTTGTATTTCTCCTCCTCAACAACATTTTCAATCCCCACAATCCTTTTTTTCCAGGCATAACCGATAGGTTTGACATTTGTAACTGGCTCTTTTAACATTCGTTACAAAGAATTTATGTAACAGGCGTTTAAGAAGCCCGTTACCAGAAGTCCACATTGGTAATGGGCGTTGTGGAGGCCAACTTGGGGGTCGTCCTGGCGCGCTAATAGGTAACGGGTTCCAAATAACAACCATTACAGATGTGGGTGGATGTAAAGGCGTTAAGGGCCCGTTACAAATTCTACGTGACCTATTTGAGGTTTTCACGTAGTGCACGGCCCTAAAAAGCACGACACTAGCTCAACCCTAGGCACGATCAATAGGGCTTAGTGCCAGCCCGGCCCCATGGCCTTTTAGTGCTTGGGCCGCAACCCCGGCACGGCGGGCTGGCCCGAAGCACGGCCCAAAATTAGGCGGCCCGATAGCGGCCCAATACCAGGCACTAAAGCGGCCCGGCCTAGTAACGGCCCACCCGGCCACCCCCCAAACCCTCCCCCCCCCCCCCCCCGTTGATGCGGCGCCCCCCGACCGTTGGATCCTCCCGTTGGGAGGCGCCGCATATAAGCCGCGGCTGGGGCACCCCTCCCCTCCCCCAAACCCTAGTCCCCATTCCTCTCCTCTCTCATGCCGCATCGCAGTCGCAGCCGCCTCTCCCTCTCAAGTCCGGCCACTCCACTCCTCTGTGTTCCGCTGCTCAGATCTATGAGCTCGTCGACTCGGCCTCTGTTCGGGGCATCACCGGCCGCTCTTCTGTCTCGTCGAGTTGCCGTCTCTCCATCTTCAATCCTCTTGCTCCACCGCTCCGGCTCTAGATCTACGAGCTTGTCGTCTTGGCCTCTGTTCGTGGTCATCGCCTGCCGCTCCTCTTTTGCTGGCTCACCTTGCCATCCGCTCTGGTGCTCCGGATTCGCAGGTAAGCCCAAGGCCAATCCCTAACCCTAGATCTAGCTGTCTCCTTGAGTCATCTGCTTTTGTTGACTTCTTCTATTCTGCAGGTTGTCGGCCACTACGGTGCCGTTGAGGAACCGGTGATCTGTACACTGGTGCTCCGGTTAGCAGGAGGTAAGATAGGTCTTCCACTCTCCCTGTCCCTGTCTCACTCTCTATCTCACTTTCTCAATCTCTTTGTCTCACTCTCTCTGCTCTCCTTTGCTTCGTGTGTGCAGGTCGCCGGCCCTGGGATCCGTTGAGGGACCAGAGCTCCGGTGATGTCGAGCGACGACGAGGACCAGGGTCACTCCATCAACGATGACTACCGTATGGCAGGCTTGCGTGGAGATGACGAGAGTGACCTCGAAGCAGATGCAGAAGAGCTGCTTGGCACTCGTGCAGCTCCTATCGAGGTTGGTGATGCCGCTGGTGATGGTGTTGCTGGCGCTGCCGCCGGTGATGGTGCCGCTGGCGCTATTGCCAGTGATGGTGCCGCCCTGGTGCCGGTGATCCAACTGCTGTAGCCATTAACACTGGGAAGAGGAAGCGAAATGCTACCTCTGAAGCCTAGCTCGACTTCGAGAAGCTCTTCTTGATCATCAATGGTAAGAAGGTAAGAACTGGCGCCAAATGCAATCATTGTGGGCATGAATATGCTGGTCGTTCTGCTATTGGTACTGGCCATCTGTTACGACATCTTAAGGTTTGTGAAAAGAGAAAGGAGAACACCCGTCTATCTTAGTCTTTGCTTTCATTTAGTTCTGATGGTAGTGTTCATCACTGGGAGTTTAGTGCCGAACGAGCTCGTACTGGTTTATGTCATTTGATTGCTCGTACTGATCTTCCTCTTTGTATTGGTGCACATCCTGCTTTTGAGGAGTACATTAGGGATTGTCATAACCCTAGATTTACACATGTCTCTGCACGAACCGCAGCTAGAGATCTAATCAAGTATCATACTGGTTTGTGAATTATTGCATCTTTTGCTGGTGTTACATTTGTTTCTCTTACTTCTGATATTTATATTTGGTCTGGCAATGCTAAAGAGGATTACCTTAGTGTTGTTGCTCACTATGTTAATCCTGATTGGCCATTGGAGAAGAGAGTAATTGGCTTTAGGCTGATTGATGAATCTCATTCTGGTGATAACATTGCCAAGCGAGTTTATGATGTCTTAGATGAATATGGTTTAAATGCTAAGGTTTTTTCTGTCACTTTGGACAATGCTTCTTCTAATAACAAAGCCATTCAAACAATAGCTCCTGAACTTTCATCTTATGTTGGCACTCTTGATTCTGATTTTGTTCGCACAATTGATTCTCTACAGCCTAAACTTTTTGGTTATGATTAAAATATAGATAGAGAGGACCCCTTCATAGATAGGTGGAGGCTAGAAAAAAATGCTCGTGTTACTTATGCAGAAAAAAATTAATATAACATCCTGATTTGCTCAGTTAGATACCGTGTATATGTGAATGTTGGAGATATTTACCACCACTACAAAGTATCTAAGTTAAATAAGCCTGGTCCCAATGGGTTACATAGATATTAAATAGGCTGCCATGTAAGCATTTTTGATGATGTGACAATGTATTAATGAAGAGAGAGGTAAAATGGGTTCCATGGGATGAAACCCTTCCTACACAATTACCTAGACAACTTTTGTCTTGCATGCAACCTAGAAAACAACAATAGATGAAACTATACATTGAGAAAGATGTGTTTCATTATAGTTTCAAATGTTTTTAGTGATGTGTCACTCTAGGTAATCGTGTTCATAGCATCTCCACTGAGACTAGCCTAATACTCCCTCCGCTTTCGGTTACATATATTCTTGCTTTTTTACATACATATATGCTTATATGTATCTATACATACACTATAATCCTAAAAGTGTGTAGATTTGTTTTTAGCTTAGATGCATACAAACATCCAAAAGTCAAAACGATCTTTTGGTAGATCCTTTGGTTCATAATAGGAGTGGTTGCATTGAATCATGATTTCACATTCCAGTTTAGACATTCGTTTTGAAACTTTTTATGTTTTCACCATAGTTATTAGGACCGGACCGGACCGGCGGTCCGACCGGTAAAAGACCGAACCAGGACCTACACTGGCTCGGTTCACTTAAAAGATTGTCCCTACAATCGGACCGGGAAAACCGGAAGAACCGGCCGATTTTTCATGAAACCGGCGAACCGGACGGTCTATGCGAACCAGCCGAGTTTTGTTCCGTGTGCCTTTTGATAGCGAGCGCTCAGGTCACCCACGTTGGCCCAACTAAAGCCCAGCCCAAGCACTCTTCCGCTACTGTCGTTTTGCTCCGCTCACTTCCTCACTCGCATGGCAGCGGCGGATCACGATTCGCAATATTGATTGATGGTGGCGCATCCTAATTCGTGAGTAGGCCGGTGGGGTTGCGGCGCGTAGCAAGCAGGCGGTTGCCGCTATTTCTTCTCCGTGTCTCTAGCAGCCCTGCCTACTCTCCGTCAACTGCTATCACGGCCCCTAACCCTGCTGCCCTGCTTATTCTTTGTCAGCAGATGCATGTTGTCCTTAAGACCCTGACTGCCTTCTTCACTAGCAGCAGTAGGCCGAGGCCAAAGATCTGCAAGGCACAAGAGTAGATTGCATAGGTTCCTTGTGGCTGAGTGACCATGACACAACCGAACCACATGGCAGGGGGACATGGCGAACGGGGTGAGTGTCCAACCCTGTACTAAAGTGATTTGATTGTACAGTATTGGCTGCTAGTATGGATTGAACGTGTAGTTTTTGAAGAGGTCGACGGGGGGACGAGAGTCCCCACCTGTTAATTTACCACAGATCCCGGCAAAGCCGGTAATGGAGGGGCTTGCCCCAACTACAACCATTTAGTTTTTCCAGTGTCACAGACGGCTGAGTACAAGACGGGGGGAGAGAATAAACTAGTGCATTACAAAGAGGGCACACCAGGAATCAGCAGAGCACTGTAGGCGAGGGGGAGTCGATCCTTCCACAGGAGGGCATCTTCTCTGCATTTCATGAGGAGGTACGACAGGCTGGGCTATGTGTGCCGGAAAACAACTTTGTTCTTGTGCTTCAAAAGGTGCCAGCAACACAGCAAGATCAACATGGATGACAGGTCCGGGGGCATACCAGCAGGACACTTTGTTTCCCATAAACGTGCCACCGACGTAGGGCCTGAGCTTCTCCATCCAAGGTGTGCCCAGAATTGTCGAGCAAAGGGGCACTCACTGATCAGATGGTCACAAGTCTCCTCCTCTACCTGACAGAGGTCACATTGTGCGTCTTCTACGACATGCTTGCGGTACAGGTTGCTCTTGCATTGAACTCGCTCCTGAAGGAGCAGCCATCCGAAGAACTTAACCCACAGGGGGGCATGGCTTCTCCACACGAAGCGGAACAGTGGACTGTCTGGGCCGACTCGTGTGGAGACCCGGTAGATTTGAGTAGTATGCAGCCGGTTGTCGTTCTTCTCAAAGCAGCTGGACCGGTAATCCTCATCGCTGGTGAGTACGGTGGAGCTGATCAAGTCCGAGACAGACACGAGATCCTCAACAGCTTGGCTGCTCAACCGCAGAACCAGATGACTGTGAATCCCTTGAAGCAGTACCTTAGATACCGTCGCTTCCGGCAGAGTGGTGCAGCTGAACAGAGCAGGGAAGAGACCATGCGAGCATCTCCTCACCCGCCCAAAAATCCTGCCAGAATGAACAAGATTGGTTGTCCCCAACTGCAATGCGCGTGATGCGCCGGTAAGCAGGCAAGAGGGAGTGCAAGGCCTTCCAGTGGCAGCAGCCTATGTCGCCTTCCAAAGGTCGCCATGCTGATCTGCTCATGGGCCCACATCGCCCAGGCGGAGCCCTCAGGGTGGTGGAGCCGGTGTAGGAGCTTGAGGAGGAAGCAAGCATTCTGGCAGTCAAGGTGCTTGATCCCCAGCCCCCCGTCCTGTTTAGACAGGCAAGCTTTTGCCTAGGAGACCAAGCACTGAGCTCCGGATGCTTGACTTGAACCGGTCCAAAGAAAAGCACGACGTCGGGCGTCCATTTTGTCCTGCACCCCCAGCAGTAGGGGGAGGGCGGCCATAAGGTAGGTGGGCAGCCCGTCCACCACAGAGTTGATTAGGACGAGGCACCCAGTGGGGTTAAGCAGAAGGGCTTGCCAACCCGCGAGATACCGATCCACCTTTGCAATGAGGGGGAGAAGGCCGACAAGGAAAGTTTCTTGTTGGATAGCGGCAGCCCCAGATAGACTTGCGGGAATTATTCCTGTTTGCAGCCTAGGATCCGGATGAGCCGGGGGAGGACATTGGCGGGGACATGCATAGGGACAGCAGTGCTCTTGTTGAAGTTGTTCTTAAGCCCGGTAGCAGCCGCAAAAACATCCAGGACATTCTTCAATCTCCTGATGTCAGTCACCTCGGCCCGCACCACAATCAGCATATCATCCACATATTGCAACACCGAGTAGCACCCTTCAGTGACGGGGTGGCGGATACGCCCATCAGCCTTGATCAGGCGTTGGAGGACATCGGCCATGAGGAGGAACAAGTACGGGGACAGGGCATCTCCTTGTTGCAGCCCCCGTTTTCAAGCAATCCGGGGGCCGGGACACCCGTTCACCAGGACTGCATACCGTGAAGTGGAGAGGAGCATGTGGATCCAGGAGCACCACTGGTCTGGGAAGCCTCTGGCCGCCAGGACTTGTAGCAGGCTGGACCACGAGACCGAGTCGAATGCTTTGGCAAAATCCAACTTCAGAACCATAGTGGGGCACCCCCGGCGCTGACAACACTGTACTAATTAAGTGGCGTAGACAAAGTTCTCTGATATCGAGCGACCTTTCAAAAACCAGTGTCAGGGTCAATGAGGTTGGCAATTTGTTGCTGCAGGCGTGTGGTGAGGATTTTGGTGATGATCTTCACTAGGCAGTTCTGCAAGGACACAAGTCTAAAGGAGTTGGAGGCAGTCGCGCCTTCATGCTTGGGCAGCAGCACAATATGTGCCCGGTTTATCCGTTCCAGATCGACAGAGCCACAATGAAACCCAGCGAGGAATTCCATCACCTCCTCCTCGACGCGCGGCCATGCCACGGCATAGAAAGTTGGGCCAATACCATCTGGACCAGGAGCATTGTTGGCGTTCATGCCCCGGACTGCCTGCTTAGCTTCCGTTGATTCGAATGGAGCAATCAGGGGTTCTGCAGTCACTCTCTGTGAGGTGCTGTACATGTTGCCCACATCAAAACCTCGGGAAACTGCATCTTCGCGGTGAGCAGCTGTCTATAGAATCCTGTGAGCACAAAGACTTTGCCTTCATGACAGCAGTGTGTTTCCCCATCCGCTTCAATCATACTAATATGGTTCCTTTGCAGACGGGTGCAGGCGCAGGCTTGAAAGAAGCGGGTATTGGCATCCCCCTCTCTGATGGCCCGGAACTTCCCTCTCTATTTCCAAAGAGCGGCTTTTTCTAGCACCAGCAGCGCCAGACGGTCCACGCAGAGGCGGCGCAAGCAAAACCCCCTGCAGACATGTTACGGTGCTCCTCGAACAAATCCAGCATGTTCACGATGAAAGACCAGTTATGGAAAATGAAGGTGGGTTTGCGTTGCTTACGGACCCAAACCTTTGCAGTGTGCCGTAGTGCCTTGACCCGAGCCGTCAGGGGTAGCAGCCCTGTCCTCGAGAGCGGGTACCAAGCCCCAGGCGGGAACCACTGATTCCAGGAAAGAGGTATGCAGCAGCCAGGAGCGCTCGAACTGGAAGGTTTGGGGTTTCGGAATGGATGTATCTATGGTGCGAGGAGCGGAACATGGTCAGAGGTGGTGCGAGTTGGGGATGTGAGGGTGGTGTTGGGGAACAAAGCGCTGAAGGCATTGTTGATTAGGGCGCGGTCTAGCCGCGTGAGGGTGGGGGAGGCATGATTGTTGCTCAGGTGAAGAGCTGGTCCAGGAGGGGGAGCTTGACCAGGGCGAGATCCTCAATTTGATTGAACGTGGAGCGGATGTGGTTATCTAACAAGAGTAGATTTTAGCAAGATTGAAATTTTTATTAGTTGTGATATTTCAATGATATATTAGTCGCTCCTCTGCAGTTCCGTGGACTCTGAAGGAATACTGAATGGCAACAATATTTTTATTATGGCAAAATAGGTAAGTTCGTCCCTGAACTTTTCGCAAAGGGTCGAGTTTATCCCTGAACTTTTGAAAAGGCCAGTTTGGTCCTTGAACTTTTGTTATTCAGGTCAGTTACATCCTTGACCGCCTTTTGCCGTCCATACCGTCACTTAAGGCATGACGGACACAAGAAAATGACCCTTTTGCCCTTCTGGGCTTCGCAGCACATTCCGCATCCCTTCTGATCCGCACACTACAGCAGTGCAGCACCGCCCGCCCGCCCGTCGAGGCTGCAGTGGCCCCGCGCGCCCGCCCGCCTGTCGAGGCTGCAGCGGCACCGCCCACCGAGGCCGCTTCAGCACCACCCGACCTAGACGCCGCTCCAGCACCGCCCGGCCTAGGCCGCTCTAGCGCCAGCAGGCCGCTCCAGCACCGCGATGCAGCAGGACGCACCAGGCTAGCAGGCCCCAACAGCACCACGGCGAGCGCCGTAGACCTGATGCTGGCCGCCCTAAGTGCTGCTCTCGCTGGCTGCCCAAGACCTGCCCCCGAGCGCCACCACTGCATAGGAGTGCGCGCCGCCTCTGAATCGATCGGCCCATGGCTCGTGGTAGCAAGCTGAAGAGCACTTCAAGGCTGGGGATGGAAGGAAGAACAAACGATGAAGAGGAATAAGATTACATGCTTCGACAAATGGAGGTGAGGAATGCAATTTCCCCAATTTGGTGTTGAATCAATTCCCCAAGTTTTGTTCTCATGTCGAATCACCGAAATAGCAACATTCAATCTCAATCAACATCTATTCTAATTTATCTGCAATTTCCTTACCTATTGCAGGCAGTCCTCCTCATCCTCTCTTCACGAGCTCGCAGTGAAGACCGGTGGGCGACGCCGGTGGTGGGAGGCGCTGGTGGCCGGTAGCCCAAATTGCCCTCCCATGCTTGATGTGGCAGCGGCGGCGGATAGATGCAATGGTTCAATCTGTGGAGGCCTAGAGGGGTACGAATTGCAAAGACAGATGGGCAAACAGAGCTCCACCTGCTAAACTGTGACGTCGTGGACGACAAAAGGAGGTTAAGGATGTAACCGACCTAAAGAACAAAAGTTCAGGGACCAAGCTGGTCTTTTCAAAAGTTCAGGGACGAACTTGACCCTTTGTGAAAAGTTCAGGGACGAGCTTGCCTATTTTGCCTTTTATTAACTTGGAAATTTGATTGAACTTGTTATGGCAATGTATTTGTGTTATCTATGTTCACTATATATTTATAAATATCAATTGTATAAGTGTACATGGTACCAGTTCGATATTTTCTGCAGCCGGTTCAGTCTAACTGTTCGATAATATCGAACTGGCGGTTCAACCGTTCATAACGGTTGAACCAATGATCCATTGAACCCAGACTATCACCGGTCCGATGACCGGTCCCGTCCTAATAACTATGGTTTTCACATTTCAGTTTAGACATTCGTTTTGAACGCGACGGTAATTTTTTTAAAAAAAACGAACGCAACAAACTGTTATGATCGCCAACAGTGGGATCGACGGGCTCAACGAAACCGACGCTCCTGATCGAGCACGTCACCCGCGGGAAAGCCGAGACGACGAGAGAACCGAGCCGGAGCGTACCCGACGTTGCCGCTGGAGGAAAGATTCACCCAAAATTCCAAGGGTTATTTGGATCGGTACCAATACAATTTTCCAAAGTTGGAGATATATCACTACAATTCACCTATTTTGAAATATATCATTGCAATTCTTTGATTCCTACAAAAATGCTATGGAATACGTATGAATCTAACATGGGCCCAGTTGCAGTGTATCCGAATACATATACTTTGCTGCAGCTTGTCTCCCCTATCACTGACGTGTGGGCCCCACTCGTCATCATCTTCTTCCTCCACTTGCCGTCCCCGATCTCCTCCTCTCTCCCGCGGATCGGCCCGCCATGGCCAGCGTTGCCGTCGCCGCTGCCGAGCCTCCGCGACGAGGATCCGCCGCCTCTGTCGAGCCTCCGTGACGAGGATCCATCGCCACGACCCCGTTTTCCCCTGTCGAATCGCGCGGCACAACTGCCCACGACGCGAAATCGTTGCAACTGCCCTTTGAATCGCGCGGCACAACTGCTCAGAAGAAATCAGACAGGGGGGGGGCGGAAGTGGGGAGTGGCGGCGGAGATCAGGAGCGCGCGCGAAATCGCAGGCGGTGAGCGCGGCCATCTGGTGGCACAAGGAGAGCTAGAGCTCCGGGAAGCCATGGAGGAGGACGAGCACCGTCACATCCGCGGGGCCCGGCTCGGCGACGTGGATGAGACGTCGTTGACCTCCTCGTTGCAGTGCCGCATCGCCGCCGTCCATGCTTGGCTGTTGGCTCGTCGCTTTGCTCTGGTTGGCTGCTATGTCGGGGGCAGGGGTAACGAGGGGCGTGGTGGTGGATCCTCAGCGCGGAGCCGTGGCGGATGGGCCATGGGGGGCGGCTGCTCGGCCGACGAGCGACCAAGGCTCGACGGAGGCGACGACAACGCTAGTCGCGGATTGAGCTGCGAGGGTGAGGAGGAGAGTGGCGCAGGTCAGAGGAGGAAGAAGAAGATGACAGTTGGGGCCCATGCGTCAGTGATAGGGGAGGGAAGCTACAACAAAGTATACGTATTCGTATGCACCTGCAGCTGGACCCAAGTTAGATTCATACGTATTCCATGGCATTTTTTGGAATCAAAGAATTACAATGATATATTTCAAAATAGGTGAATTGTAGTTGTATATCTCCTAACTTTGGAAAATTGTAATGACCCAAATTCCAATCTCCATCCCACCTATCCCGCCGCGCGCGACGGTACGACAGCGGCGGCGACGGCTGCTGCCATGTCCCCCTCGCTCGCGCTGGCGCACTCCTCACTCTTTCTCCCTCCTCTCCGTGCGCTCCTCGCCCCGCCTCCCCGCTGTCTCGCCCCCAACAGCAGCTCATCCCTCCGCGCCCACTGCCGCCTTCTCGCGGGCACGCCCCGGCGGCCGCTCCTCACGCTTCGCTGCTTCTCTTTCGCCGCTAGAACTTCGGCGTCAACCGCGGAACCGGCGCCTGGAGATGGAGATGGCGTCCCGGCGGCGGGGCGGAAGGGTGCGGGCTACCGGAACCGTTTCCTGGACCTGGCGCGGCTGGGGGCGGTGGCGGAGGGCGCGGCGGAGGCCTTCTTCCGCAGCGAGATCCGGCGGCGGCTGGCCATCACCGCCGCGCTCATCGTGCTCAGCCGCGTGGGATACTTCATCCCGCTCCCCGGGTTCGACCGCCGCCTCATCCCCGACTCCTACCTCAGCTTCGCCCCACTTCCTGCAGGTCCCTATCGTCGAATTCGTTGGCGAATTGTGCATGGAGTGTTGTTTCGGGAATGTACTGGTTTTTATTTGTAATGCCACAATCCTTCGTGCAGATGACCTTGTCGATTTCTCCTCCGAACTGAAACTGTCATTTCTCCAGCTCGGGATCAGTCATCAGATTTCAGCATCTATTGTCATGCAGGTTCAGTAAATGTTATTCTTTGGTCAGTAATTTATTTGTTTCCCAATGGCAACAATTGCGTGTTTTTGAATTAATTCTTCTATTCTTTTTCATCTCTCCACTTCCATAACCTCATTTCCATTCCCATGTGTGGGCTCTACAAGTAAATTATCATAGATGGCCAGGCTGCACATTTTATTTTTAGCATAAGCGGAGCTTTGGGAGCAAAGTTTGTTTGTCGCACCATTGAAGTTTGGGAAATCGCCATTTCAAGCTTATCAAATTGCTTGCATGTAAATCCTTGAAAAAATTGCACTATAATCATGCAACCTTTTGTTTATCTATTTGGATCCATAAGTATCAAGAAACATTAGGCCCCTGAGTTTACTACATGTGTCACACTCGATTATCCTAATAAGTGCAAGTTTAACGAGACATTAAACTGGATCTACTCGTAAATTTACACCAACATGTTCACTTTCATAGACCTAATCGGAACACCACAAGTCTAAGATCTTTCTTTTGGCACTTGGTCTCCATTAAAATAGTGTAACTTGTTATTTTTATGCCTTTTTGCAATAGAAATTGATCTGCTTTTATTGACCAACACATAACAAAGGTATCTTTTTTAGGTTCTCTGTCATGTTCTTCCATCACTTGAAAAGCTCCGAAAGGAAGGATTAGACGGGCATGAGAAGTTAAAAGGCTATATGTGTGTCTAGTTGTCTATCTTGAACAGTGAGACTGATTTTGTTTTCCGGGAAGTTATTGGCTTTGGACATATCATTTCATCTAGTTTGAATGCCTTTATTTGTGTTTAGATGGTGGCTATCCTTGGGCTTTGCAATTGTGGCGGCTTTTACTGTGTCATGCTATTCCCTACAGTATTCAGTGTATGCTGCAAGTTACAGGTAAACTACCTTCTACTACTGGGTTTCTATTCTTCTAGATAAGATACTCTTGCCCCATGAACATGTTGGCACACCATTCTTATTCCTTTTGTTTTTCACTTCAATTCCTTATCAGCTGATATATGGGCGGGTTGCTTCAGAATAGATTCAGTGCAAGTGTATGCTGTGATTGGAGTTTCATGCTACTCTACGAATTTGATTTTATCCGTGTGATTGCCTGCTTTTAGTAGCGGGGGACCACTAATTGTGCCATCTTGGGAAAGGGTGATAAAATTTAGAGATCAAGTTGTTACTTTATCCCAGTTTGTTTGAGTGGAAGGAATGCTCAGTTAGTATTTGTGACAGCTCTATTTATTTTTATTTCATTTGTTACAGGGTTAAGCATATAGTTATAACAAGTCTTTTGCTTGTTGTTGGTGCAATGTCAATGACATGGATTTGTGACACCATATCAGAATCAGGATTTGGTAATACTTTACCTCATGCTTATTCGTAATTTATTATCAGTCGCATGCTCTGAAGTATTTATGTTTTGTGTTTAGTGTGAAATTTGACTCATATTCTGTCATATGTAGATGTTTTGTGCTTAATTAATTGTTCTGAAGAATCTTGTTCTGAATATCCTATTTATCTAGTAAGTGGTAACTGAGCAATATATGCCTATATACTGTATTTTTCTTTTTTAGTAGAAACAGTCGGGGAGTTGTATTATATTGAAAATAATAAAAAGAAGGAAAGACATTACCAGAGCGGGACCTCAACAAAAAGAAATAAAAAGACACTGTATAGATAGAAACTAGAAAGAGAATGGAAAGTATTATAGGTTTAAATTCTTAACCCGACCCAATATCAGCATTCTGATGGGCTCACTTGTCTGTTTGTTTGATTAGTTTTTTTTTTGAATTGTTTCTCATATTTATTCGGTACAAAATAAACTGAAATTTGTTCGCAAAAGTTGGGCTGCGTTAGCTGATTAAAGTTCATTCGTGTAAGCAATATATTTTGTTGGGGGGGGGGGGGGGGGGCAAGAGTGGTTTCCAATTTATATTGTGGAAGGGCTCATCAAGGCTTTAGTGTATGTTGCAAGAGAGTTTCTTATTCCTGAAAGGCTTAAATAAATAAACAAACTCCCCCACTTTGTTCCTTTTTCTAACTGGTCTTTGCATTCCAACTACTGTTTCTGCTGTACTGGGGCTCTTAATTTTAAGACATTTTTTTTAATGTTTGGAGCTTTCATTAGTTTGATTGATGAGTTCTAGTTCTAGCTATTCAAGGTGACAAATGTGCACATCATGATTCTTCTGTGTAATTTTTATTGTTACTATTTCTATCTTCTTATACTTGGTTAGCACTATCATGTTTATTGTTTCTTTTATATTTTTATGTCCAGGACACGGTTCATCTTTGATTATCTGTGTGGGAATCTTGACTGGTTACACAGAGACACTACACAAGATGATAACTCAGTTTTCAGGTTATCTTCTTTAACCTTGAGCTTGTCAACCGAGAATTCATCAATTGCTTCTTTATGTTTAAAAATGAAACCACATTGTCATAAACTAAGCTTTTAACTATAGCTTCTTTATCTTCACACTGAGAGCTTTAGTTTGTGATATTTTCTTTTAATCCAGCTTGTTGTTTGAAATAGGGAATTTTCCCCAGTGTTGGCCTTACATCCTGGGAGTTGCTGGAATTTTTATGATGCTCACCATGGGGGCTGTGCTAGTGACTGAAGGATGCAGGAAGATAAAGCTTCAGTACTATGGATTCAAATTGGCTTCTGGTGCAGGGTAATGGGAAAAATATGAATTTTGCATTCTTTTTTCTTTTGTGATTAATTTCTATATGTTGTTACAAGCATGAAATTGCAAAATAATATCAGGTAATAGTGAAACATTATTCCTATTTCTACATAAATTATAAATAATTTAGGATTAAGCTATTTCTTATGCTTATTGCTGTATTTTCGTTCAGTTAAAATTAAATGTTTGACCCTTCCATTTCACCCTATTTTGTAGGAAAGAGAGCACCCCAGTTACAGAGGTTGAGCCATATATTCCCTTCAACATCAATCCAACTGGAATGCAGCCCTTACTTACAACCTCGTACCTACTAGCTTTTCCAAGCATCATGGCCAGGTAAACCGTCATCTATTTCTTTTCTTGTCTTTTCATTTCCCTAACATTCTAATATGGAACTGCAGCATTTTTGGCTCACCGTTTTGGCAAAACTTGAAGCAAATTTTGAATCCAAGGACTTCAGGTGGTAATAGTCCCTGGGTCTATTATTTGACATATGCTTTTCTTGTCTGCGTCTTCAATATCTTTGACATTGTAAGTCTATTCTCACCTTAGTAACTGTGTTTAGTACTTCTCACATCTAACTCTCCTCTACTTCACTCTTGGTTTAAGAACGTTACACCTTATTTATCTATTTGTCTTTTATGATCTCATATTTTAATAGCACCAAACAGCAAATCTTTACTCTTATGGTATTGTTGCTAGGAATTTAAAATTTTCAACATTTTGTAGTACCATTGTTGCCCTACGTTCTGTTATGTAGATAATGTCTATACTTCCAGATATATTTTCCATAGGTTTCCGTAAACAATATAAAAAATCGACCCGGGGGGCGGGGGGGGGGGGGGGGGGGGGCGACAGCACCCCTAGCGTTTTGCTAAGAAGGCCTTCTCACGTAGGTCGAGAAAACCCTCAAACTTAGCAGCATCGTAGCCCTTGTGAGACGACCAACGACCTGGGCCGAGCCTTAGACCTATGCTTTACCGTGCGACATACGAGGAGATTTTTTAACACCAGTTTGAAATTCGTTCCCGCGGGAAGTCGAACCCAAAAGAAGAGTGCTACATAAACAATATCAACCTTTTTAAGGAAACGCCATCCATTTGCAAAGATGCATATTTAATGCTGGCATTTTCTTTGTCAGATAAACACAATGTACCTTACCATTTATGGGTGCTTGTTATGTGTATTACTGGTGTTGCACAACATAGTACAGCACTTGCTTGTGAAACGCTGCATGACAATGCAAATAGAAGTTACTTATAGGTCCTAACTTACAATGATTGTAGTCAATAATGTTATAGTTGAACTCATGTTCTCTTTTCAGGAACTAAGTCATTGTTTATGAGGAGGCATTGTTATTTACACATATATTATCTGCAAATATTTGCTGCAGGCCAACTTACCCAAAGAGATATCAGACTACCTCAATAAGATGAGTGCGAGGGTGCCAAGGATAAAGCCTGGAAGAGCAACAGTAGATTATCTTACAAAGATACAAACATCAACTCGTTTCTGGGGTACCCAAAGCTCTTCATATTGTCAAACCTTATAATTATTTGTCCTGTACCTTTACGCCTTCTCTCTAAGGGGAAAACACATTTCTTATATTGCAGGAGGCCTACTACTAAGCTTGCTGGCAACTTCCTCTTTATTGCTTGATCGATATCTCAGGCAAATAAACGAGGGGTTTTCTATAGGATTCACATCACTCTTGATTATTGTGAGTACATCTCAAGCACACTCTCCGTGTAACTTGTTAGAATGAAAATAGTTGTTGAACTGCAGCTTTTATGATGTCTTCATCAACCATCTTGTCTAATGTTGGACCTTTTAGATCATTAGATGCCATGGCCCTGGACCAGATCTTGGCTAGTGACTCTAAAATTCTGAATAATCCAATACCTTGAAAATATGGTCACATGACTTAAACTCTAACTATGATTTTACAGGATAATTTTAAGATCCATGCTTTACGCATTTTTGTTTCAAAATATGATGCTTAACATCCTAGAAACATACAAAATTGGGAAAAATTGCTACAGGACATTGAAAGTGAAGTCAATTTGTTGAGAGACACCGTTTGAAACGTGTTTTGCTGAGAGACACCACATTTTGGTGCCAACTTGCTGGAAGACACTGCCTTGATTAAAATAATATTATCTGGTTAAAGAGGATAGAGAATGATTGTGAAATGTCCATTTTGCCCTATCACACTTTTCTTCCTCCCTTCTCTTCCACCTTCCTCCCATCTTCCTCTGCGCCACCAGCCAAGGCCTCCCTGCTCATGTATGAGTACTGCCGTTGTCCACACCGGTGATGGCGACAACACCCGAGCCGAGTTGAACCAATCATCTGCCTCATCAGCCCCCAGCCCCTCCCCAGCAGTGAGAGGAGCTAATGTGGGGGCTCTGATGGTCAGGTCTCAGCGCGAGCGATACCCTTCACCGATGAGCCACTCCACCGGCCAACCGATGCCCGTCGCCCTTGGCCGCCACCAGCCACCACCACAGATTTGTGCCGTGCCATAGTGCTGACCTTGGTCGTGCAGTCGCGCCGCTGCTCATCCGCTAAACCATGCTGACCTTGGCCGCTCCTGCCCCAGTAGCACCGCCCCTGCCACGATCATGCACCCACGCCGCCCCTATCGGCCCAGCTGCGCAGCCATGCCACCGTAGCACCAGGGCTAGCCACGCTGCTGCTGCCAACCATGGCCACCCAGCAGTACGTCGGAGTTGCGAAAGTGCAGAAGGAAGATGTTGAAGAAAGGTAGAAGAGTCTGACCGGTGGGGATAGGGACAAAATGGACATTTCACCACCGTTTTATCTCCTTCAATGTGATAACATTATTTTATTCGAGGTAGTGTCTTCCAGCAAAATGGCACCAAAATGTGGTCTATCTCAGCCGAACACGTTTCAAATGGTGTCCCCTCAGCATTTGCCTGACTGGACAGCGTTCCTTAGACTAATGCAATGGAAGCATTTGCCTGACTTCACTTTTAGTGTCCTGTAGCAAAATTTGCCTACAAAATTTGCCTGACTGGACAGCGTTCCTTAGAGGGTGGAGTGGGGGAAATCAGCTTCCTCTCCTTGAAAAAAGAAACACAACTTTTTATCCAAGGGCAACTACCAGACTCATGCAATGGAAGCATGGTTTCTTGCAACAGGGTGATTTGGGGGATCATTACTGGCAACTGTCGCATTATCACTGAAAACTGGAATGGATTCACTTAGGCATTAAGGATAAGTTTGGATTCGGTAATTATTAACATGATTGCATGCACTTGGGACAATGAAATTATATGAAAAATCGTGATTCAGGTGGGGTCAATTATTGAGCTGAGAAGGTCGTATCAAGCATACAATGTGATGCCAGCACTAAGCAAAGTCTTGAGGAGATATGGTGCTTAAGCATATGTAAGCACATATGTTGGTGATGATGGCTCCATCCACTAGACCAATAGGTACTTCTTTTACTCTGCTGCCAAGGTTTATTAATAATTGAAACTAACTATGGCATCTTCTTTTGGTCTCGTAGAAGAGCATGAATGGGCAAATCTCCTGGGGTTACAGCTCGTGGTGTTGCAACCTCAAATGGTGCCAATGCGAACACCTTGCAGTAGGGCACTATGAGAACTTTACACAGCTTCTGCTACATTTCATTGATTGGATCGGAACGGATGGATCATGGTTTTACACTGGGGCTTCATTGACAAAGTGAACTGTCCAGCTGTTGTTTCAACTTTAGGAAATATGGACTGGTGTGATAACCGCTTTCATGCATTTGTTCGCTGTCAGGAGTCTTTACTGCGAAGAAAACATTAAACATCAGATTCCGGTTCCCCATGTTGTATAAATTACTGGGGGTTGCATTCTGGAGAATTGGATTTGTAATTTCTCCACGGTGCAAATATCTTGGAGACGCGAACACAAACTGCCGAATAGTGCGTAGTCTAGTTTGTTCGTGTATGCCTAGAGGTGACGAAGATGGACCGGTCCCTCCAAAATGTGTAGTACCTGGCTGGCTGTAACTGTAGTTTGGATTGAGATTGCTACACATTTCCTCACCTGAAAATCAGTAGTTTATTTGGTACAATGTGTTATAGATCAAACTCAGTTCTTACGGTGTGTTGAAACAAAATCAGTGTTTGCAGTGTGCTCCAGTCACAAGATGTGTCAGACAAATTTATCATATCCCAACGTGGCTGTTGTCTTCGTCTAGGTCTGCAAAATGGCAAATTGCTTTTGATGTGGCAAGTGAATAGTAGCAATTTGCTGATATTTTGTCGCATTGGATCGTGTGTGTACAGAGAGCAGATGAGCAGTGGACATTTGCCCAACTAAAAGGTCATGCAAATCTGTCCTCTGCATCTCCGCTGAGTCAGAATGATCCTGCGAAAAATTAGGTTCGCTCGCTGGACTGGAACGCGCTGGTTTGTTGGATGGCCGGTGCATTTCCAAGCCATGGGCTACGGCGTTGTCAGTTGCGTCGTTTTACGCCCTCCGTACGTGTGGACACTGGACAGCACCCGTCTGGCAGTTCCAAGCACCCTCCTGCCCGCACGCGCGCCTCCTCGCCGTCGGTCGCCATCGGCGACGCGCACCAACAGACAGCAACCGCGACGACATGTTACTGCTACTTACGTATTACAGGTCGCCGTTGCCGTGCGCGTGCGCCGAGCAGGACGGCCGCTCTGGTTCACCGTCAGGGGGGCAGCTTGCGACGCGCAACCTTGGGGGAAACGCGCACCCGGTAGCATCCGTGAAAAGTCAATCCTAGTCCTGCCCGTCCTCCCTCCTCCTTCCTACCTTCCCCTTCCGCTCCCCCATCGCGCTCGCGTAGTCGCGTCAGACGACTCCACCGCCTGCACGCCCCCCGACGACGACGCGCTCCGCCTGCCCCCCCCCCCCCCCCCCCCCCCCCCGCGACGCGCCTAAGTAACCTCCTCACCTCCCCCCTCCTCCCCTTCCCCGGACGCGTGGTTGCCTCCTCCCCTGCCCGGCTGCTCCCCGCGCCGCGCGCCTCCGCCGCGCCGCGCCATGGGCGCCTCATCGAGCCGCCGCCGCCGGGACGACTACTACCCGCCGCCTCCGCCCCCACCGCCGCACCACTACTCCTCGTACCCTCCCCCGCCGCCGCCGCCGCACCACCATCATCACCACCACCACCACCCGCCGCCTCCCCCGCACCACCGGGCTGCCCCTCCGCCGCAGCCGCCGCCCTCCTCCTCGTACTACTACCACCCGCACCCGCCGCCTCCGCACGCGTACCACGGCCCGTGGCACCCGGCCCCCGCGCCGCCGCCGCCGCAGCAGCAGGCGCAGCCGCCCGCGCTGACGGGGCCCCCGCCGGAGTACGTGGAGCATCAGCAGGCGCAGAAGGTGAAGAACGACGTCAACCTGCACAAGGACACCATCAGGCTCGAGCCCGACCCCGCCGACCCCGACCGCCGCCTCGTCTCCTTCACCTTCGACGCTGTAACCGACGGCAGGTGAGTTTCGGTTCTCGCTGCTGTTGCTCAAAAGTCAAAACACTGCAATGGGGGGTGTTGGATAATTGGATTTGCTTGGCTGACCAGAATTCCTGCTGTAAGTTTAAATGTAGGGTTCGGTTGGTTGCCTGGGCTGAAAATTTAGTAGAATATAGTATAGTATATTCTGCTTACTTTCTTTAGACAATAACAAGACTCATCGCCTAGCTTTTGTGGAAAGCCCATAGTACAGTAGCGATCCAGCAGCTGCGAGAGAGAACATCAAAACTGGAGATATGTAGAGATGGATCTGTTTTCATATACAAAAGTACAGGTGCTTCATTACAATTGGAGACTTAAGACACTAAAACTTTTGGTGTACTTTCAATCCCATATAACTTATTTTCCACTTTGATAATAAATCACTGGGAAAAAAGAAGAATAATAGTTAAGCATGACTAAAGTATGCTACTCCCAGAAGTTTAATGACTTGCGCATAATAATATTAAACGAGAAAAACATCTTTAAGTTTATCATTTGCTTAAACCCGAAGGATATTCTTATGATGGGAGGTATTTTTTGTGGGTCTGTCTCCCTCTCAATCGCCTGAAATATTGCATTTCCATCAGTCACCCGTTCCATCTGTTGGATGCGTATCCAACCATCCAAAACAGTCCTTTCTATATCCCCGCCGTCTTCCCTCTTAGCGTCGAACGCGACGCCCCCGCCGCGCCTGTCTCCGTCCTACTCCGGCACCATCCACCGCCTCCGCAGCCTCCCTCCGCTGCTGCCAACGCTAATCCCAACAGCCACTGTGCCCCCACCGCCGGTCACAACTGCCGTCTGACCCCGGCCGGCCACACCGCCAGTCCTCCGACGCCCCAATCCCCCTCATCTAGGTCTGGGGACCATTGGAACCAAGACCCTAACCCTAAGAACCCCCGAACCCTAACCCCAGCCCCAGAAACTCAGATCCATAAAACCACCGCCTCCACCACCGCCCACGGCCAGCGGCGACCTCGCCGCCGGCCGCTCCGCCCACCACCCGCCGTCGGCCTCTCACCGAAGAGAGAGAGAAAAAAAAGAGAGAGATGTGGTGCATGAGGGAGAGGAAGAGGGGAGAGACCCACCGTCGCCTGATCTCGCTGGAGCTGTGAATCCACACCGCTGGCGGTGTCCTACACGATGTTGTGCGTGTGGTCGCGCATCGCGAAGAAAACGAGACTGGGGAAGAGTCGATGGATGGGTGTATAAGAATCAAGGTGTGGGCCCCATGTGCGTAAGAAAAAATCCAGACGCGTGCTAGTGTACTTTCTGGTGACTGACGGAGTAGCAAAAGATCAGTCGATTGATAACGAGTAAAACTCATTTTTTGTAGCTTAAAGTGTTAGCTAGAATTTCAAAGATCTACCGAATATTCTTTATAAATGTGGAGTGGTTGTTTTTGTCCAATCCAGTAACTACAACATTTTGTTTTTGTTTTTATTATGCAACCAGTGTTCACTGCTAGGAATTGGAAGTTCCAATAGGTTCAGGGGGACTACAAGTATGTCATATTGATGATTTGCTTTTTGAAATATTGTTGCTGCTAGATCTTGTTGGCAGTTAGATTGTTGAAATTTTGATAGAAAAAGGAAATTAGGAGGGCAGAAAGTTCAAGGGCTCAGCATTGTTAATGCGAGGGTTTGATTGACATTTAACACCATAGATCAGGGCTGTGGTTGAACTTATTCTATCTTTTGCAGTGTGACCATATATTACTTTGCCAAGGAAGGAAAAGACTGTAGTTTCTCTTCAGTATACCCAGAATTACAGACGCCAACAAAAAAATTTCAGAAAGGGTTGGCCCAAAGGTTCATTCAGCCCTCTGGATCTGGTGTTGACTTGGGATTCTTTTCTCTTGATGAGCTTTCAAATTCATCAGGGGAAGTATTTCCTCTGGTAGTTTATGCAAAAGCAAATCCATCTCCAGACGAAGGTAGCACCTCAGTAAACTCCACTCGTGCACAGATTACTCTTGCTGTTTTGGAGAAGCATAACGATGATCTTCGAGTCAAAGTTGTCAAGCAAATCTTGTGGATTGATGGAGTGAGATACGAGCTACAGGAAATTTTCGGTTTGGTCAACTCCACAGAAACGGATGTTGCTGATGCTGATGCTGATGACACGGGAAAGGAATGTGTTATCTGCTTGACAGAGCCAAGGGATACTGCTGTTATGCCTTGTAGACATTTGGTGAGTACATGATTTGCTGTATCACACTTCTTCTCTGGTAGATCTGGCTTTCATTACCTTAGTTTTTAATCTGATTGGTCCTTTCTTGTCAGTGCTTGTGCAGCGAATGTGCAAAAACTCTACGATTTCAGTCAAATAAATGCCCCATATGCCGACAGCCTGTTGAAAAACTAATGGAGATCAGAGTTAGAGGTCCTGAACCATAAAGGAGACTTTGCTGGTATGGCTGTTGCTGCATTATATTACCTAATATTGTCCATAATTCTGTAAACAACATAGGTCTTCAAGTGTACAGTTCTGTTGATGGTTGTGAACTTGTGGTGATGTGGTCTAGTAATATTGTGCTCTCTGTTTTTTCCCCCTGTTTGTTATACCAGACCATGGCATCTGAAACCAAACCTTGTCAAGTTTTGTACCTTGACAAAGGTAATTTTGACACTTTTTCCTGTTATGTTGACTGTCATCTTTGTACTTGCCTTTTTTTTTGAGCACATCTTTGTACTTGCCTTGCACAGACTGCCATGGTTCTCCATATTCCATGCCCATCCTTGTCTTTCCTTTTGGCAAAGCATTGACAATTACGTTATATTTCTGTTCATTCTGTCTGATGGCAAATCCTGATAGTTGCATGATGGTTCTTTGTGCATAACAAAGCATTTTACGTACTGTAACCTTTTGTGTGCTGCTTACAAGTTACTACATGATACATGATATATCAACCCGGGTACTGCTCATCATACATGGTAGACTATCGATATTGAATCTGGGAGTTACAAGTGGTGTGCAGTGTACTATGTGTCTATGTTCCAGTTAAAAGTGGCGTGCTATGTTTGAACTAAAGCATTGCTATTCTGCATAGGGTCTCCTGCTGTGCTGAGATTGAGTGGGTGAAAATATGAGTGAGGTTCACTCGTGCTCCTGAGCCTAGCTTAAATATGCTAAGGTCCATAATTTTTTGACCTGTTGCATCCATGTTCATATTTGGCAATGAACTTGAAAAGCTATGTGCCGTTTAGACACTGAGTTGATGTTTGTGTGCAGCAAGTAGCCTCACCGAATCCTTGATTGTGGTTGTGGCATTGTCAAGGGCACCGTAATCTAGGGTAGGAGGCCCTCGACTACGGAGGTCGTAGTCTCGGTCCGTCGTCTTCTCCGGCGTGATTATACCGCACAGCCGTAGGCTTAGTTGAGAGGAGAGGGGAGATTAGGGATAATGATCTTGCTTAACCTTTCTTGAGTTCGGTTACAAGGATATAAGGCCTCACGGCCGCACACACCTGGAGCTAATTGCTCCTAAAATCTAGCCATGCAAACAACCTTCCAACTAACTTATTCCTTTCTAAACTTAGCCACCAAGTTCGGTGGCAGCAGCTTCCTGGGCGCGATCAACGCGCTCGTGCGCACGGCGGACATCCCGCGCACATCGTTGCCGGACGTACGACCTTCCGTACATGACATCTCTCCCCTCGTCGAAGACCAGCTCGTCCTCGAGCTGGAAGGCCGGAAAACGCTCCTTGAAATCGTCGAAATCCTCCCCGTGTGGCGCACGTGGCCGGCTCGCCGCGCCGGCCGGACCGGACTCGCCGCACGCCACGCGACACGCGGGCACCGGCAACGTGCTCGGGCTCGGGCACCACAAAGACCGGGTCCGGGATGAGTGGCGGGGGCGGCGGCGCGGCTGGCGGCGGTCCCACGAACTTGCGAAGAACGCCGACGTGGAACACGTCGTGCGGACGGCGCCCGCCGCAGCTCCGGACGAACGGCCACCTTGTTGATAAGTTCGGTGGACGCGGTAGGGACCGACGTAGCGCGGCTTGAGCTTCCCAGTGGTAGTACGTGGCGGGGACGTGGCCGGGCGCCGGCGGAGCGGAGGAACGCCCGGTCCCCTACCTCGAAGGAGACCTCCCCGATGGCCCTTGTCGTACCGCGGCTTCGGACCCGCCCGGGCTTGCTCGGCCGTGCACGAACATCCGCGAGGAACGCGTCCCGCGCCTCCATCTCGTCGGCCACGGCCGCCACCCGTGTTTCACCCCGGCTCCCACGGCCGCCACCCGTGTTTCACCCGGCTCGTAGGAACGAATGGAGGGTGGGTTGCGACCGTAGACCACCCGAACGGCGTGTCGCGGAGGGAGGACCGGTAGGCCGTGTTGTAGATGTACTCGGCCCACGGCGACCAACGCGGCCATTGCCGAGGACGATCGCCCGTGAGGCAACGCAGTACATGACGATGACGCGGTTAGCCGCCTCCGTCTGGCCGTCCGTCTGGGGGTGGAACGCGGATGACATCGGGGGAGCTTAGTGCCCATGAGACGCATCAGCTCTTGCCAGAAGCCGGAGGTGAAGATCACGTCGCGATCGGACACGATCGACTGAGGAACGCCGTGGAGGCGCACGATGTCGCTGAAGAATGCTTGAGCCACCGCCTCCGCCGTGTACGGGTGCGCCAACGGGATGAAGTGCGCCATCTTGCTGAAACGGTCGACGACGGAGAGGATGACGGTCTTGCCGTGTACCTTGGGTAGCGCCTCGATGAAGTCCATGCCGATATCCGCCCAGACCGCCGACGGGACCGGTAATGGCTGCAGCAAGCCGGCCGGGTGGAGGTGTTCCGACTTGAAGCGCTGGCACGTCGCGCACGCCCGCACGAAGTCCTGCACCGTGCTGCGCATGTTGGGGAAGTGAAAATCTCGGCGCGAGCGGTGCGGGGGTACGGTGGACGCCTTCATGCCCGTCGTCATGGACCGCGGCCACGATCTCTGGCAGCAGCGGGGACGCGGGCGGGATGTAGAGGCGTCCGTCGTAGGTCACCATGCCGTCCGTCACCCCCCACGAGGCCGCGGCCCGAGTGCCCGCGCGGACGGCGTCGTGTATGGAGGCCAGGGCCGGATCCAAGGCCTGGGCGTGACGAAGGCGCGCGATGAAGTCAAAGCGCGGCGCCGAGATCACCAACAGCTCGCCCTCCTCGGTGTCACGGCGCGAGAGGGCATCCGCAACGACGTTCGTGGCGCCGGACCTGTATTCCACAGTAAAGTCAAAGCCCAACAGCTTGCCGACCCAATGGTGTTGCGGGATCGTGGCGAGGCGCTGGTCGAGGAGGTATTTGAGGCTGTAGTGGTCCGTTTTGACGACGAAGCACCGCCCCCACAGGTACGGCCGCCAGTGCGGACCGCCCGGACCAAAGCCGGCCGAGCTCGCGCTCGTAGGCCGCAAGCGCCCGGTGACGAGGAGCGATGGGGGCGGCCGAAGAACGCCACCGGTGGCCCTCTTGGACCAGACGACACCGAACCCGTGTGACGACGCGTCACACTCGACCACAAAGGTCTTGGTGAAGTCGGGCATAGCGAGGACCGCGCCGAGGTGATGGCGGCCTTGAGCGCGCCGAACGCCGCCGCGGCCGGTCGTCCCAAGCGAAGCCGTCCTTCTTGAGGAGGGCCGTCAACGGAGCGGCGACCGTGCCGTAGTTGTGCACGAACTTGCGGTAGTAGCCCGCCGGCCCCGAGGAACCCACGCACCGCGCGAGCCGAGCGGGGCACCGGCCAGTCGAAGATGGCCTGCACCTTGGCCGGGTCCATGGCCACGCCGCGCACGGAGATCACGTGGCCGAGGTAGGCGACGGAGCGCGCACCGAAAGCGCACTTGGAGCGCTTGACGAAGAGGTGATGGCGTTGCGGCCTCCGAGAGGACGATGCGGAGGTGATGCAGATGCTCCTCCCAAGTCTTGCTATATATCAGGATGTCATCAAAGAAAACAAGAACGAAACGGCGCAGAAAGGGGCGGAGTACATCATTCATGAGTGCCTGGAATGTCGCCGGGGCGTTGCAGAGCCCGAACGCCATGACCGAGAATTCGTACGGGCCATCGTGTGTCCGAACGCCGTCTTGTGCACGTCCTCCCGCCTCATGCGCACCGATGGTACCGGAGCGCAAATCCGGCTTGGAGAAGAAATGGGCACCGTGCGGCTCATCGAGCGGCTCGTCGACCACCGGACGGGAAGGCGTCCTTGATGGTGAGGGCGTTGAGCGCGCGGTAGTCGACGCAGAGCCACCGGACCCGTCGGGCTTTTTGACGAGGAGGACCGGCGACGAGAACGGCGAGTCGGCGCGCGCACGATCCCTTGCGCGATCATGGCGGCGCACCGACGTTCCGGCTCGTCTTTGTGCGCGCGGGGGGTGCCGTATGGCCGGGACCGCCACCGCCGCGCACCCTCGCTTGAGGATGATGCGGTGGTCGTGGGCACGCGGCGGGGGCAACCGGTGGGCTCGGCGAAGATGGTGGCGAAGGAGTCCGGCAGGGCCGCCGGAGGGGCTCCCGGCCGTGGTGACGGTCGGCGCGCCGCGCGCGCCGGGACGTAGGGACGCCGGTCCGGCGGATGGCGCGGCCACCGGTGCCGGAAGGACATGCGCCGGCGCGAGATGTCCCGGATGACGGCCCCAAGACGCCCGGCCCGGCGGGTGCCGAGGACGACGTCGTAGCCGGCCGGCGGCATGACGAAGAGGTCGGCCGGAACGCGTCGCCGTCGACGGAGAGGGGTGCGTCGCGGATGACGCCCACGCGAGGAGATGCGCTCGCCGTTTGCCACCATGGCCGACGCGCGCGCCGCCGCCGGCCGGGGAGACCGGGACGCCGGCGGCCGCCTCCGAGATGAAGTTGTGCGTGCTTTGCCCGAGTCGAGGAGGGCGACCGGCGGGGGTGGCTCCCGGCATGACGGCCACCCGCATCGTGTCGGCCACCCGGGGTGCGGAGACGGCCCGAATGGAGAAGCACGGGGCCTCGGGGTCGGCGCGCGCGGTGGGCTCGTCGGCGGGCTCGTCCGAGACCTCGACGCCGTTGACGAAGAAAATACACCGCAAAACTCGTTATGACCACGGGAATATTTTTCGTTACAATTAAAACATAGCCCGAGGCGACGACGTTCGGCCATCTCCTCCGGGGTGAGGCGCTTGCCCTCGCCACGGCCCCGAACCGTGCCAACCGGGGGCGCCGGGAGCGCCAACGTAGGAGGAGGCGCGGGCGGCCGGCGCGCGCGCCGGTGGCGGCGGGGAGGCCGCGCGCGGCGGGCCCGGACGGTCCGGTGCCGGCGGTGCCGTGTCGAGGTCGATCAGCTCCACCTGCCGCGCCAAACTCATTGCCGCGGACGGCGTCTCCGGGTGCGGGATCCGACCCCGTGACGAGCGGCGGCGGGGAGCCCGCCCGTGTACAACTGGACGCGCTGGGCCTCATCCAGCCGACCCGCGCGAGGAAGCAGCTCCTGGAACCGGTTGGAGTAGTCCTCCACGGTGCCGGTGCGGCGGCACTCGGAGAGCTCGAAGAGCGGCGCGGCCCGAAGAGGTGGCCCGAAACGCAGCTAGAGCAGCTCCTTGAAGCGAGTCCACAGCGGCGTCCCTTCATCCTCCTGCAGCTGGATGAACCAGAGTTGCGCGACGCCTTCGAGATTGTACGACGCCATCCACACCTTCTCCTCCGGTATGGTGCGCTGTTGGCGGAAGTACGATTCGCACTTGTTGATGAAGAGCAGGGGATCGGTCTTGCCGTCGAAGCGGGGAAAGTCCCACTTTTGGTACCGCGGCGGTCGATCGGGTTCGCGGCGCGCGTCGTCGCGGTTGCCGCTGCCCTCTGCCGTGGAGGCAGATTTGTCCTTGAGGCCTTCAACTTCGGCCTTGAGAGTCGACATGTCCGTGGCGAGGGTATCCAGCTTCTTCATGAGATCGGCGAGAGTGGGTTGATCGCCCATGGCTGATGATGCCGAGGACGCCGGTGGTGGTGAGGCTGGCGCGTGGTGATGGGTGGCGGCGGCTGTGGAGGGCTCGGTGGATGGGGATTGGGAGGAGGAGGATCGTCGGACTCGTGATACCAGGTTGTCAAGGGCGCCGTAATCTAGGGTAGGAGGCCCTCGACTACGGAGGTCGTAGTCTCGGTCCCTCGTCTTCTCCGGCGTGGTTAACCGCACAGCCGTAGGCTTAGTTGAGAGGAGAGGGGAGATTAGGGATAATGATTCCGCTTAACCTTTCTTGAGTTCGGTCACAAGGATATAAGGCCTCACGGCCGCGCACACCTGGAGCTAATTGCTCCTAAAATCTAGCCATGCAAACAACCTTTCCAACTAACTTATTCCTTTCTAAACTTAGCCACCAAGTTCGGTGGCAGCAGCTTCCTGGGCGCGATCAGCGCGCTCGCGCGCACGACGGACATCCCGCGCACGTCGTTGCCGGACGTACGTCCTTCCGTACATGACAGGCATAGAGTTAGTATGTATTATAAAAATGTGAATGAAATTGGTGGACTGCTCCATTGGTCAACATGCTATGGTTTAAGCTATGAAGAAACAGCATGAAAGATCTAAACCACTCAAAGTTGTCATTTGATGTGCCATACATGTTTACCTTGGATTATATTGCTCTGCCATGAAGTTTTATCTTCCTCTTTGTAATTTGTGAAGTGCAATGGAATAAATCTCCACCAACGCATCTAACTGGCAGATATTAGTGCAGTACCACCAAAGTTTTAGCATAATTAGTGTTTTTTGGCTGCATATCCTATGCCTACCTGTAAAAACCAAAAGTGCCTGGTGATAACTCACATGAACAGAAATTAAGTTTGATTTTATTCCTATTTGCCGTTTGTTTCTTATTTTTCCAGTTGCCGGACATGATGTTTGAATAATGAGCCGAGATGGTGTGTGTGGGAGGCTTCTTCATTCAGACGTATTGCCGTATCGCCCGTCTTCGAAAAATAAAGAATTTGCTAAATTGTTGCTGTGTGCAATTGTAAATAGCACCCACTTTCATAGGCTGCTTGTGCAGTGTTATGAGCTGTGCAGATTGTATGTACATATGGTTGGACAAAATGTTTCGATTGGTCAACGGGTTGGATCCCTTTGGATCAAAGTTTCTGTAGATTCCAAAGACACGGCACTTCCTTCAGTCTGTCGGCAAATTCCTCGTACTTTGGTTTAAAGAGCGCCATTTGGGCACATTAAGCGCCCCAAAAAGTTGGCTGGTGCTAGGTGCAAATGGTGTGCTAAAAAGACACGTCCACGCAGCAAGTCCTAGTCAACTACTCAACTTGGCGAAATTCTCCGTCGGCACACAAAAAAGAAACACATTCCTCGGCAGAAGGCTACATTTGTGAAACGAAATTCTGCGCTGCCGACCGCCGCTCCGATGCGCCGGGCTGTTGCCGACGAAACGCCGCCCAACACCACCAGGGCACCAACAACTGCAGCGGATAGCTGGAAGCCTGGAACACCAGCGGATGGAACAGGGGGTGTGCACGGTCCGCGGACGTGCGCGGGTCGCTCAGCACCCACGCACCTGTCTGTCACCTCGTCACTCACAGCTCCTTCCTGTCTGACGACACGTCGACACCGGTGATCCGTACGCGGAGCGGCTCAAAACTGACGGCGTCCACCCGTCGCCGATCACAGTCACACCAGTAGGAGCGGCGCCCGAGCCGCCCGCAGCCTATCCCGCTGCCCCGCTACTTGCCCCTCGTCGGCACCCGGCCGGCCCCCGCCGCCGCCGTATGGAACAAGCGGCCGGCGCGTCGGCTGTCCGGTGTCCACCCAACCCAGCTCGGCCGACCGCACCCTGCGCACGGCAGCCACACACGCACACAGCCGCCGCCGCTTGCGCGCCGAGCCGAAGTGGGTCACCTCACTGGCGCTGGTGAAGCGGGTGGCCTGCGCCCTCCGGCTCCACCACCCTGACGCTGACCTCCGCCGCAGACCCCCGATGGTCGACGTGGAGTGCGCGCGGCCTCTGCCTGCTGTGCACCCCCCCCCCCCCCCCCCCCCCCCCCGTTTACCAATCCACCGATCCGAACAAACCAGTCGGCCATCGCCCAATCCACTCCCGGATTCCGTTCCGGATAGGAACCAACCGGACCGGCCGGCGGCAGCGGAGAGCCCGTCGCCTCAACCCTTCGGTTTCAAGCTAGGACCGCCAATGGCAACCACCGGTTTGTTAATCCCCGGATTCCCGGTGATTCTAGCCGAAGATTCACCGTCGCAGGTAGCACATGCCCGTCCCTCCCTCAGTCCTCGGGTGCTCTCTCCGGCGATTCCATCCCACCACCAATAATTAGCAGTTTAGCACCACCTCGGCGACCAATCAGCTAGCGCAGCCACAGCCCACAGTGCGAGGACGCACGACACGGCGTGACGCGTCGATCGACAACATGCGATTTTCTGGCGAGTTGTACTTGCTAGTTGCTGCTGCCAGTCACCGCCACCACCTGCTGCTGCCTTTGCTGACGGTGGCACGGCTGGACGTGACACGGGCGGCGCCCTTTTGCGCTTCGCAGCAGTCGATGATGGTGCCAGTGCGTGGCCTACACGAACGTGCCGCTGATGCCGAGCGAGCGGGGTCGGCCCGGCCTCGGCCTCGGGCCTCGGCTGTGCCGCTGCCTGAGCCTGACTGCCTCCGTGCGGTGCGCGGGCGGCCACCCTGGCGCCCGGCCGGCCGCCGGGCCACCCATGTGGGCAGCGGAGATCCCGGGCCCCCGATCGCGGCGGGTTCCACGACGACGAGTCGAGTCGGCGACGGCACGGCTGGGGTTGTGGTGGCTTCGGTGGCCGACTCCGCGCCGGAGCAGCCTCATCCGCCTTTCCTTTTCACTCGCAACTCGCAAAGGGGATAATGCCACCGGCAGGAGGCGCCCATCCCATTCCGCCGGACATCATCCCTCGCGAATGGTTAACGGCTTAACCCCATGCACTCGTAGCCGTCGTCCTACGCGTACGGTTTTTACTTCCCGGCGAAGGTTGCCGGAGAAAGACGGGTCCCGGCAGGCCATCATGCGATCCGGCCGATCACGCACAACGGCGACGAGCGGTTGCGGTTCAAACTCGTCGATCTCTTGATCCGGGCAAACCGGCCGGCCTATCAGCAACCGCTTATAGGCTCAGTCGGTCGTGGTCGTAGCAAGTCAGAAAATTACGATAGGGCTCTCCGCCTCTCCCAGACTCCTTATCCTTCTCATTTCTCTTGGAGAAAAATTTTTGCGAATAAGATTATCATATACTAGGGAAGGAATAGTTTTCTGACAGGTGGGGTCCCGCGGTCCCGTCTCGGCCAGTGGTGTGGCGGGGATGAGGGCGCGCACCGGCTGGACCGCGGGCAGAGCGGAGCGGATTGCGAGCATGTGCGCCCCCACATTCGTGGGGTCCACGACCTTTCCGGGCAGGGATTGGCCAGCTGCTCCACCGGGCCCACGCCTCCAAGCTGACACCAGAAAAAAAAAGGGCGGCCGCTATTAAAGCGCCCCTCCTCCGGCCGAGCGCACAGAGGCCGCCGCGAGACACAGCCGCCCTCTTCTCTGCTCCTACACCAGTTCACCTGACCAGACCTCCCTCCCCTCCTTCATCGCCGCCGCTGCTCTCGCGACCTCCTCGACGCCGCCTCAGCATAGCACGGCGCAGAAGCTGAGAGCATCAACAGGAAGAAGAAGATGGAGGTGGAGGCGATGCTGGAGGATGACGTGTTCTTCGCCGAGCTCAGCAAGCGGATATCGCTGCTCATCACCGACGACGACGACGGCGCCGCCGACTTCGCCGCCGCAGCGCAGTTCATCCCCGCCGCCGCACCCCTCCCGGTGAGCCTCCTGCTCCCCCTCCCCTGCTCCTCCTCCTCCTTCACCAGGGCATCACATGGCATGTGCGTGCACGTGTGCTGCTAGCTCATCAGGGCTTTCAGGCAGGCCGGCCAGCTTGCTTCTGTTGCGTTCCCGGAGCTTCTCTCTCGGGTAGTTGGTTGGTTGTTGCAGACCACAAACACACACCACCCCCCAGCCCACAACACACACACAGCTGCTGGCACCAGTGCACTCTCACACCACCTCACCAAACCAAACGCCATGACGACCGCTCGGTTCTTCCACCCAATCCGAGGAGGAAGAAGAGGAGTAGCATCTCGATCATGGCCGTAGAACGTGTGGTTCCAGTGGCTTCGGTTAATTTAGCATCCGAACACCACAACGGCGTATATACCTCCAGAGTATCTCTAGCTAGGGGGAACACAAACACTTGCGCATGCGCGTACGCGCAGAATTTTGTTCGGAGGATAAGCATTCACGCGGGAAGCTATAGAGCTAGTTGCAATAAGTGCGGGGTGTATCCATATTTAATTTCCGTGTAATAGCTGCAGTACGTTAGTGGGTACGAATTAGCGGGACAAAAACAGAACGCCTTTTCAGTGAAAATTGACCGGTTGGAGGTACTCCAAACCAAAGCAAAAGCTACGGCGCCAAACTCAGCTGGGCCGCCGCCAGCCTCATCAGCAGCAGTAGTCAGTAGTTGTAACAGTGAACTGCTGGTGGACAAAGCCTCTTTTTGAGCTAAATTTGCGCGAATTTCATCTGACGCCCTGTTCCTATTCGTTTGACTGGTGGCTGATGGCTGATGCTGATTTATTTTGAGAGAAAAGTATTGTAGGCTGATTGCTGGTGGCTGGTTTGTTCTGAGAGAAAAGTACTGCTGGCTGGTGGCTGATAAGCCAAACGAACAGGACTCGAGGGGATCTCCGTTTTGAAGTGAAATTCCAGCGTCGGTCGGCCATACGTACGCATGGGATGAAAAGGAAATGTTTTGAGTCGTCGGCCGTATTCATTAGTGGGTAGCAGCACAGGAATTCTCTCGGAGCACAGTAGCATCAGTTTGCTGATTGATCGCAACGAGTCAAATCAAATGGCACTAGCACGCAGCAGCTGTAATGACACAGCTAATCTTCTCCGAGGCATGAGCTAGCCATAGCCAGGCCGTGACCGGGGGTCCCAGTCCCAGTCCCAGCAACACACAACACCCCGTGACGTGCACAGGCGTCGCTGCCAGCAGCCGGCCGGTGTCACTTTCCTTAGCCGATCCTGAATTAGAAACTTGCAAGGTACGCCTTCCCACCACGGCACCACTACCACCACCACCTCCACCGCGGCGCATGGCTGTCCGCCGCCCGCGTCGCGCTGCAGGCTATATCCCTCGTCCGCACATGTGCGTGCCCCCCGTGCTTAGTGGCTCCAAACCTCCAGTTAATCACCCTGCTTAACTATGTTAATTATCCCTCCCGTAATCGGCACGGCGCTTAGTTGTCGTAATTAGCATGGGCCCAACACAAAAAGCACACGATTAGTACTAGTAAAGATAATTATCGGTCGCCATCACGTAACCCCTCCCGCCATGCATGATTGGCACTTTGGTTTTTTTTTTGTCCTTATAAAAAAAAAGAATGATGACGAGTATGTAGTGATCCATCGATTGTTGCTTGGAGCCTTGGATCAAGGACGTTTATTATTATTACTTGCACACAACACCTCGTCATCATCATGCCGTGCATGCGACCCGTGCCGGCCGTCACTGTTGCTGGCAGCAGTGTTTTATCACAGCCTGATGCTGTTTGACCTGCTGTTTAAATCTTGTTAATCCTCCCCTGCCGGGCGGGCCGCTGTCCACCACCATCTGCGGCAAGATCCGGTGCCTAAATCTTTGCACGCACGCAAGTGGCCACGAGCCCACGAGTCATGTTCTGATGTTCCTGCCTGCCTACCTAGTTGCTCGATCCTACACAGCTATCGGCCACCGATTTCCATTTTTATAAAATAATAACAAAAGGCTCGCCGTGATCGCATCGCGTCATGTGGGAACACCTCCACCCCGCCGACACGAACATCCAGCTAGCGATTTCGGAGACTGATTGGGCTTAACTCTTGCCTGTACGTGCAGAGGTTCGCCCATGTGCTGCAGCAGCAGCAGCAGCAGCAGCAGGAGGGGGGAGGCGCGCCGTCGTCACTGCTGGCGCCACCGCCCTACACGTTGTACCACCACGGCGCCAGCTGCTACGGCGGGGACAGCGCCGCCGCAAGGGCGGTGGCGGCGGCGTGGCAGCAGCAACAGCAGCAGCAGTGCGGCAGCAAGGGCACCGGCGTGTTCATCCCGCGGTCCACGCCTGGGGCCGCGCACCCCAAGAAGAAGGGCAAGAACAGGGGCAGCAACGCCGCCGCCAAGGCCGCGCGGGCTGCCGGCGCGGCCAACGCCCTGGCCGCCGGCGCGCCCGCCAAGAGACGCCTCTGATCTGAACCTCTCATCGTGAATCCAACATGAAAAAGATTAAAAAAAAACAAGAAGCACAACTAACTCCAGATGCAGTGCCACCAACGACGACGGCAAAACCAAGTGCCCAGCGGGATCAGCCGGATTAGTTTAAGCTATGTTTAATTAATTATTAATTAATTAATTTAAAGTATTACTCCTATTACTGCCGCTATTCTTATATGTATGGTAAATAATAAGCCAAGGTTTTACTCCCCTGCCGGGTCCGAAATGTATAATGTGAGCCCTAGGTAGGGGAGGGAACATGGGTTGGGGGCGCCACCGCACAAAATAATCTGTGTGTATAGCGAGTGGCTGGTGCCGCCGTAGCTTTTTTTTTTTTTTGCTCTCCCTCAAGAGTCAGTCGATTTATTAATTATTTTTATCTCTTTCTTCCACCCATTTTTGTAAGATGATGAAGGAATGAATTCGATTGGTCGTACTACTAGTAGTGTTGAGAAATGGAATTGTCAATGTGCAAATGATTGGTGCTACTTGATGCCTCGCGCTGCGTGCTGATCCTGATCCCTTTGATTTTTGTTTCTACCGGACGGGACGGGGCAAGGAATGGAATCGCGCCGGCAGGTCGTGCGTGGATTCTTGGGACTTGTTACGCATCCAGATCTGGAATCGCCCGGGTGGTGCCGTGCCGCCCCCCTGCGACATGGGAGTCAGTGCGGCGGCGGCTGGTTGGTGACGTCGGCTGTGTCCCAGACCCCTGGGCGTCTCGGCTCGTGCGGCCTGCCGGCTACCTCCAGGCTCAGCTCCAGCGCCGCACAGGGCTAGGTGGAAACGAGTGATCGATGTTGGGGTGGCAATGCGATAGATCTGCGCTGCGGGTGGGTCGTGGTCGGTGCCGGTGCGGTGTGGATCCCGGCGGCGGGGACCTCGGGATCCGAGCGAGGTCAACAGGTGTCTGGCGCCAAGGATGTGGGCACGCCTGATTGATTGGTACGTGGGTGAAGGAGGAGGAGCGCTTGGACTCGGCGGCCGGTTGATATTTTTTTTGCGGTGGGTGCAAGGACGGCGCGGCGGATGCTACTGCTGGGCCAACAACGGGTGGACACTTTGCGGGAGTATTAGGTCAGTGTGCAAGTTTCGTGGGCACTGTTACCTAGACTGAAAACTAGTGGATGCAAGGACGGCGCGGCGGATGCTGCTGCTGGGCCAACAACGGGTGGACACTTTGCGGGAGTATTAGGTCAGTGTGCAAGTTTAAGGCACCGTTACCTTCACCGAAAACCCAGAATCTAGCTAGTGGAGTTTCATGATGAAACTCAGCTCACATCCCATGAAACTCTCAAATTCTCTCTCTTCGTCACATCAGCTAATTTAATGTCATTAAAACCTTTATGAAACTCCACCGAGACCGACCTTAGCCCCGCTCGCCTACCTTATCAACCACAACCACCGGTAAGTATTACCTTTTCTTTAACAACAAATCAACATCAACAACCAGTGACTAGCGAATAAGCCCTCGCAACGCCAGGCCGGCAGTGATAATGGAGTGGCATGCATGCATGGCATCATGCATAGCAGCAACGGATTCGTGTCTTGCGCGGAATCGGAGTGCTCAGTGCTGTCGCGGAATCAATAGGATATCGGATCGGCGTGGCAGCTACTAGCACACACGTCATTATGGTAAGATTACTACTGATGACAAAACTGCACCCTCGTTCCTATGACATGGAATATGTAGAGAATGGGCCCAAAGATAAAAAGAAAAACGTAAGCAAGATGAGTAGCGGAAGCAGAGCCTTAATTTGCGACACGACCAAGGATGCCGGGGAATGTTTTTCTGCAGCAAAATGCACCTGCACTTTTGCCATGCGAGGGCACCGAAGTGCGTGGCCCTTTATCTCTACCTATGCACAAGCTCTTCCGTCCGCCGCTCGGCGCGCATGTGATGTGTGGTTGGGTCGGTCGGCGCCGTCCATACCGAAGCCATTTGATGTAATTTTTTCCGGCATTGCTAGCGCCCGGACGTCCGATCCAGGCGCCAGCGTCGGACGGGTCCGTGGCCGTTAGATCTTAGGTTCCTCAATCGTTAGCCGTTAGATCTAAAGACTACCAGGTAAATGTTGCGAGCGTGTTGCGAATGTGTTATGAAAATGTTGCGAACGTGGTTGCTTGCAACATCCAACACCAGGAGTTTTTCTTCTCTCCTCCCCCATGTTGCGACCATGTTGCGACTATATTACGGCCATGTTGCGACCCGTGTTGCGTGCAACATCCAACATGAGGAGCTTCTTCTCCCTTCTCCTCGACACACCCAACATCAAATGTCTGCAACATCGAAACACAACATCTGCAACATTGAAAAATAATGTTGCAACATCTGCAACATCGAAGCACAAACATCTACAACATTTGCAAACAACATCCACAACATTGAGATATACTTTTGCAACATTGAAACATCCAGATCAACTTTTGCAACATCCGCGTGAAACAATTACAACACCCGCACAAACCATCTGCAACACATGAAACACACAATTGCAACATGCACCAAAACCCCAACCGCACCAGTTCTTCCTCCTGCCATGACAAGAAGGGTGAGGAGGAGGGCTTCACCTTCGCCACCGTCCAACTACTGCCTGCCGGTACCGCGTTCCCCGTCGATGGCCGCGTCGGCACCGTGTACCCTGTCTTCGACGACCCGCGGTCGCCGCGCGCGGCGGGAGGGCGGAGGATCGGGGGGCAACATAGAAAAGTAGCAAAAACGAAACACGGGAACAAATGTTGTGACATCATCAAAACAATAGTGAAACATCTCAAGTCACTTCATGCAACATCGAACAACCAGTTGAAACATCTCAATCAATTCATGAAACATCAAATGGAGCCAGGTGAAACATCTCAACTCGCTTCATGCAACATCGAAAACACAGACATGGAATCCAACCATGGGTACAACGGCTGAGGACGACGTCGCATCGACGATGGTGCGGGATGAAGGCCCGCGCGACGGCGGACGACAACTGCTCTCCTCCTCAAGAGAACTCCGTCAAGCTGGCTCTCGTCCTCACGGGAGCGGCAGCTTGCTCCCCGGTCGTGGGGGGGCACCAGCATGTGCCACTAGCTGCGTGCGGCCTCCTGGCCGGCGGAGCCCGAAAGGGAGGGTGGGGGAGGCGCGATGCCGTGGAGCTTTCCCGGCCAGCACGCCACCAGGGCGTAAGGGGAGCTCACGCCGGCGGAGGGCTCGCCGCCGAGGAGCCGTCGACGGAGCTCGCGCACAGGTTCCGCGTCGCCACCTTTTGGCCTCCGCGTGCTGGCCTTGGGCTCCACGCCGGCCGTGGAAGGAAGCAGCACGGGCGCCGGAGCCACCGAGGGGAGGATGGGCGCTTGATGTGGCGATTCCCGTCGTCAAGGGTGGGCGGCGCGGTGCCGGGCAGCAACCGGCAAGCCTGCTGGAAAGGATAGAAATGGGGGCAGCGACGGACACGAGATGTGTATAAGAACGAAACTGAGCTCCGGCATCAGATATTTGTGGTGGGCAGCATCTTTCTTGTGTGATGGAGAACATACCACGTGTCCGTCCGATTTTTTTCCCTGATTCCGGACGTACGAGTCCTAGCATTACCGAATTTTTTTTGTGTTTCCACCCAGTCTTTGAGTCAGTGAGCCCCAACCCGGGTCTTTTTTATTCTCCTCATTCCTGGCCCATTATGTGCATGTGGGGCTGAAAAGGTGGCAAAGCCCAAAGAGTGATCCATGGCATGATCTCTCTATCTAAGCCCGCTGCCTGTCTGGGCCAAGGATGCGGCACTTCCCAAACTAAACCGAATATGTTGTGAGCGTATGTTTTGTATGCTATGTAAAATATAAAAAGAATTAGAGTTTAATAATTTGCTTCATGTATGAAATGGTTCAAAACAATTAATAATGGTTTTAAAGTAATTGCACCAATTTATTAAGATGAACTCATCTCACCTAATTAATTATTCTATTAGTAGGAGTGAACCATATGGTACAAGCAAATTGGTTTTTATCATACTGCCGTTTTTGCTCCAACTTCCAGAAGATGGCCGGCGTTTCATTGACCTGGCAATCGGCTCGAGTCGTCGGAGCATGGTAGTGCCGAGTTAAACGATCGAGATCGAGTGCCACACACATGTGCGTACTAACAAAAAATGGTCAGGTTTTGCGGCTTCTCGATTCTTCTACACTGCTATAGTTGAGAGAGAGGTGACAGGGAAGTGATTTGTGCTCCCGCTGGTATAGAATTCCAAACGGGCGGCCCGGCCCGAGCTAGGCACTAACCCGAAAAAGCCCGACCTGACGCGGCCCGACCCTATCAGGCCCGATGGCCTCTTCATGCCGTGTCGTGCCGGGCCGGGCCGTCGTGCCGACCTTGCGGCCCAGGCACGACACTAAGGCCTTTTTTCGTGTCGGGCCGGCACGACGGCCCGACTGGCCCATCGGGGCCGGTGTCGGCACATCGGGCTCGGCCGGCCCGTCCCCTACCCTGCCATGCCGTCAAGCGGCAGCGGCTATGGTGGCGGCTGCGCAGACCGAGGGGGTGACGACCCGAGAGAGAGGGAGATCCCGGCGGATCCCACGGTGGCGGCGAGAGAAAGGGAGGGAGATCCCGACGGCGGGCGGCGCCACGTTGGGCGGCGCAAATCTCCCGGCCGGCGCCATGAAGGAGAGATGGGGGCAGGCTGGCATGGTTCCGCCTTGTGCTCACAGTGGCGGCGGTCGGCGCGGCTCCCCCTTGCGCACCCGGCGGCGATGGTGGCCGAACCTCGAGGTGGAAGGGAAGGCCGGGAAGGAGAGGAGGCGCAGGGGAGAGGAAGAGGTGGGGGAGCGGGCGGCTGGCGGCGACACTGGTGCAGGGCGTGGGGATGGGGTGAGTGGAGAATTAGGGTTAGGGTAGAAGATAAGAAGTTTATATACTGAAGGAAAGATGGGCTTCTAGCAGGCCGGGTTCCATCGTGCCTAACATTGGGCCGCCATCGTGCCGCCCCCTATCGGGTTGTGCCTCGGGCCAGCCCAACGGGCCGAGGTGGCGGCCCAGCCACTAAAAGGGCGTCGGGCCGGGCTGGCACTAGGCACTATTGCCGTGCTTTTTAGGGTCGTGCCTCGTGCCGCCAATCATGCTCGACCCATTTGGAATACTATACCCACTGGCGAGGTTGTCGTTCCTCTCTACCTCCGGCGCGACCTTCGCGCCCTCACAGGTGCGTGGGAATGGTGGCTCTTCGTTCGGTGGTGTAGGTTAGGTCAGAGTTAGGTTTCTGAATTTTTTTTTTCAAAAAACGACAGCTCGCTTGAGTGTTTTTGCAGCTACCATTACCCGAATTTCATGCCGTTTGATCCTTTATGTTGATATATAGCCTTGTTTAGATTGACAAATTCCACCTCCTAATTCTCTATTCACATGTCACATCAAGTCATATGTTGATCCAATGCACTATTTCAAAACTATTCTAACAACTAATTTTCATTCAGTTTGATAATCTAAGCAGCCTATGTAGTGCATGTTTGATCTGGTTAGGCCGTTAGAGCAACTCCAGCAACCTACCGACTTGAAGACAACTCAAAACAACGTAGATGTTGAACGTAAAAAGCGCACTCCAGTAAACCCCATACTCGGGCACCCATTCTAGTGGGCGCACCCAAGCCCCTTCTCCTGCGGGTGTTGGAGGGAGCCCCTACACCCCAAATTAGGGTTGTTCCTCCCTCATGGTAGAGGGGCCCAAGGGCGGTGCGATGTGGTGGAGTCTAGCGCGAGGAAGGGCGGTCCGCATCCCGACGCGAGGCAAGGCGTGGTGGGCCTGGAGCTTCTGCTGCCCCTTCGTCGTGTTAGTCGGTGGCAGAGTAGGTGAAGAAGAAGGTCACGTCGTCGGACGCCCATGCGATGCTGAGGGCGCTCTTGCCGTCGTCCATCGCGCACCGCGTCAGTGCCGGCCGTGACCGATCCCGTCAGTGCTTGTACCCGATGATGTTTAGCACAATGATGGTGTTGCTGCAGCCGTCAACGCAGCCGTTTGTGCCGTGATCGCCGTCGTTATTGTAGCCAATGGAGTCGTGGTTGCAGCCGACAGCACCGCAGCCGTCATCGTCGTTGTGTTCTTGCTGCTCTGATTTGCGTTCCTCGTCTTCTTGGCCTTGTGGCAGGTTGTGATGTCAGCAGGATTGCTGCGTCGCTACTCCGGCTCGTCGTCGACGGCAGCGAGAGCACCAACTTCGAGGCAGCAACATTTCGGGTGTCGATGATGCCGCAGGTCCTCAGCTCGGGGGCTCACCGCTCGGTTGGAGTTGCAGCTTGCTGGTTGTGATTGACGTTATGCAAAAGATCGAGGCTAAAGTTCTCGAGTTGAACACCTATCCCTTTCAAAGGAAACAAACAAGATGCAGAGGGGAAAATAAAGTGGCCCCGCGTGCCAAGATTTACAAAAGATGTAGTGAGAGTATCTCCATCAACTACCCCCTTCCCCATCTCTAAATACCCCATTATTGTCGGGGACAGCCCTGAGGGTCCCCTAAAAAACCGGGGGGTCCTGCTTAAAACTTGCAAAAAACAAAAACAAAACACACCTCTTACTTAAACACACGCACAGGGAACGGCCCACGCCGCGGTGGCCCCCGCGGCCCACCGGAGTGGCCCAGTCAAAGGCCCCCTCGAGCAGGTTTCGCCTCGCTCGAGGGCTCACGCCTCCCTCGAGCGGGTTCCACCTAGCTCAAGGGCCAACGCCCCCCTCGAGCGGGTTCCGCCTCGCTCGAGGGCCAACGCCTCCCTTGAACGGGTTCCACCTCGCTCGAGGGCTCACGCCTCCCTCGAGCGGGTTCCGCCTCGCTCGAGGGCCAGCACCTCCCTCGAGCAGGTTCCGCCTCGCTCGAGGGCTCACTCTGCCTCGCTCGAGGCTCCCTCACAAGCGCACCTGCTCCCGCACGCGGGTACGGGCATTTAATGCTCTGACACAGCAGAGCCGCGCCATCGCGCGCCTGGGAATCACGCACCGGCGCTGTTCCGCCAACTCCCTAGAGGAAGCCCATCCCCGCCACTGCAGGGGATTGTGCGACATGGCCAGTGTCAGCTCCGTGGCACTGTGCCGCCCACTCCCATATGGACTAACACGCTGCACCCTCGAAGGGGGGCCGATTGCACCCTCGAACTCTTCCCTCGTGAATCTGCAGGGTCAAACCATGACGTCAGGCCGGCGGGAGCCATCCCCGCCACTGTTGGTCCTGTGCGGCCGTCCCCGCCCCTGCGCCGCCACCGGGCACCGCGCTACAACAACTTCCGTCTTTCGGTGAGCGTGCGGGGACAGGGCGCCGCCACGCCTGCCACTGTACCCCGTACGGATCACCGTTAACGGCTTCCTCGAGCCCGTCTGAAGATGCCCCGGCCAACCACTACGCCTTCACCCTCGAAGCCACCGCTGTTCAAGTACCGGACACGCCGCGACGACAAGACTGGGGCAAGGACCGCCAGGACGGCCGCCAACTCCGCGGCGCTGCACGCCATACCACCACATGTAGCTAAATAGTGTGGCATGCCTGTAATTCACCCTCTCATTGGTCTATAAAAGGAAGGTGATCCCCCTCACCGCAGGGGACATCACGAAAGACAACATCCACGCTCCCCGCCTCTCTCACGATATTGACACTCGCCTCAATCACTCCACTCGGGACTTGGAGGCCACGCTTCCTCTCCCGCCTTGCTTGTAGCCGCCCCACTACAGGCACCCCGGTGCAAAGCAATACAGTGCCTCGAGCACACCCCTGCTGGACGTACGGCCCCGGCCGGAACTAGGATAAACCAAGTGTCTTTAGTTGCTTAGCACCGACCATCGAGGGACAGACCACAGCGCTTACTACTAGTTAGTGTCGGGACTACAGTCCGCACCGACAGTTGGCACCCACCATGGGGCTCACGCGCGCTGAAGTTCAACCCGTCACCAGCTCCCTCCATGGTGATTCGCACCGAGTACCGCGGTCAGCGCTACTCCATGGGCAGCTTGGACCCCCTCCCCGCTGGATTCGAAATCCGGTTCGGGGGCCTGAACTTTCAGGCTACGGGGAACAGCTACCTGATGCGCCTCACCAACCGTGAGGAACTCCGCGCGTGGCACCAAGCCGGATCCGCCCTGGTCGCCGCCGCACGCGTCGCCACGGCACCAACGCCCGCCGGCACGGACGCTTCGGGCCCATCGGCGCCATGGCGGCTGCCGTCGCTCCGGCCGGCGCTCACGCCAAGCGCGGTCGGAGCGACGGCATGCGAGCGCGTCGCCTCACAACGCGGCGCGCCCGCCAGCACGACGATGGCCGCCCCGACAGGGGAGCGCTCGGTCTCCGGACCACGCTTTCCCATCGATCTGCGCGGCGCCATGACGGCCTACAACGCCAACGCTAACACCATGATGCGCAGGGTTCCCCCTGGCTGCCACGTCTTGGTTGCCAGGGACCCTAGTGCCTCCGCCGGTGACGAGTCATCCCTAGGCTCCGTCGACGCGCTGCCACCCGCCACCTCGCATGGATACGCAGAGTGGGACTTCTCCGGTGTACCGGACCCAATGATGTTCAGGCGGTTCCTCGACGCCACGGACTACTAGTTCGGCTACTCCGACGACTCCAGCGCAGGGAGCTACGACCCCACGCGGGAGTGCTGCGTCATCATCACCAACGACCCAGCAAACGCCGCCGGTGCAACGGGCGCCGGTGATGGAGAGGTTCCTCCTGCCTTGGGGACTGGATCGCGCCTGGTCGCGGGGCCGAGCGCCCCTCCTCCCTCACCACCGACAGGGGCCGACATCAACGCACAGCTGGCCCAAGCACGAGAGCTCGAGGCCAAGCTGGCGGAAGAGTACCGCACCGTGCGGTTGCTTCGCGCCTCCATCGCGGGGGAAGCCTCCGCGCGCGGCGAACGCGCGCGTGAGCTAGGCAGACCAGCCCGCGATCGCATCAACGCCGACTTCAATGTCGACAACCCGGATACGCCCCCACGAGCGAGCCAAAAGCTCATCGCCGCCGTGGACGGTCTTTGCGGGCCACGCCCGCCCCTTCGGCACCCGAGGCGCGGAACCTGCACCGCGAGGCGCGGTGCTCATCGAGCGGGCGGCCGTCCAACGGGCCGAAAGCTCGGCGTCCCGCATCCGCCAACGAGGGGAGCGTGCGGGACGGCGGGGGCACGCAAGGCCCCGAGCCCTCGGTACGCGCGGGAGGCGCGGTCGAGCGACCCGCCAACCCGGGCGCATGCCGACCAAGGACCGGCTCCTCGACACGCGCGGGCAAGCGCGAGACGGCGACGCCCGCAATGTCATCAACGCACAATGAACGAGCAAAGCGGAGGCGCGGGCGGCAGCAGGCTACCACCCTCGGCGGGGTGGACGCTACGATAGCGATGAGGATCGCTCGCCGACGCCGGAGCCCCCAGGAACGCGCGTGTTCAGCCGGGAAATCCGCATGGCGACCTTCCCCCAGCGCTTCCGCCAGCCCACGACGATCGTCAAGTACAATGGGGAGACGGATCCCCGTGTGTGGCTTAACAACTACCGCCTAGCGTGCCAGCTGGGCGGGGCTACCAGCGACGAGGTCATCATCCGCAACCTCCCCCTGCACCTCGCCGACTCAGCACGGACGTGGCTCGAACACCTGCCGGCCAGTCAGATCCACAACTGGGACGACCTGGTCCGCACGTTCGTGGGGAATTTCCAGGGCACGTACGTGCGCCCTGGGAACTCCTGGGACCTGCGCTCTTGCACCCAGAAGCCCGGCGAATCACTTCGGGACTTCATATGACGCTTCTCCAAGCGCTGTACGGAGCTCCCAAGCGTGGCGCAGTCTGAGATTGTGCACACCTTTCTCGAAGGCACCACGTGCCGGGACCTTGTGCGCGAGCTGGGGCGCAGTCCGCCGGTCGACTCGAACGAGCTGTTCGACATCGCCACCAGCTTTGCCTCGGGCAAAGAGGTAGTGGGGGCGATCTTCGACGGCAAGAAGGGCCGACGCGCGGACGACACGCCCACGGAGGGCAGCAAGTCCAAGGAGCCCCGCCAGAAGAACAAGCGGGGCAAGAAGGGAAAGAAGACGCGCCGCGAGGCGCGCGAGCAGGGGCGCGACGACGACGGCGAAGCTCTTGCTGTTGACCCGGCTCGACGGGGCTCTCGACCGACCCCTCGAGGTCCGGGAGTTTTCGACGACATGCAGAAGAAGCCATGTCCCTACCACAAGACACCGGTCAACCACACCCTCGAGCAGTGTGACATGCTCAAGCGGTTCTATGGCCGCGCCGCTGCGAAGGACGACGAAGCCAAGAAGGACGGGGGTGATGGCGACGCCGGCGGCTTCCCCGCTGTGGAGAACGTCTTCCTCATCTTCGGGGGGCCGACCATCGACATGTCCAGCTGCCAGCGCAAGCGGGAGCGGCACGAGGTTCTCGCGGTGGAGAAGGTGCCTCCCTCCTTCCTCGTCTGGTCGGAGGACGCGATCACCTTCAGCCGCGAGGATCACCCGAACCGCATCCCCAACCCGGGCCAGTACCACTGGTGGTCGACCCAGTCATCGGGAACGCGCGGTTCTCGAAGGTCCTGATGGACGGAGGCAGCAGCCTCAACATCCTCTACGCGCACACATTGCGCCTGCTGGGGATCGGGTTGGACCAGCTGCGGCCCAGCACGACGCCGTTCCATGGCGTCGCGCCGGGCAAGCGCGTCCAGCCCCTCGGGCAGATCGACCTGCCCGTCTGGTTCGGCACACCGGACAACTACCGCAAGAAGACGCTTACCTTCGAGGTGGTGGGATTCAGGGGTGCGTACCACGCCATACTCGGGCGGCCCTGCTACGCCAAGTTCATGGCGGTCCCCAACTACACCTACCTCAAGATGAAGATGCCGGGGCCGAACGGCGTCATCACCGTGGGCTCGTCCATCGAGCACGCCTTCGACTGCGACGTTGAGTGCGTGGAACACGCCGAGGCCCTGGCGCTGGACGAAGCGCTGGTGGCCAACATGGAGAAGATGGTCAACGAGGACCTCAGCTCCACCGTCAAGCATGCCGGCAGCTTTGAGGCTGCTGAGCAGACCAAGGAGGTGCCCCTCGACCCTGCTGCCCCTGAGGGCAAGGCATTGAGGGTCAGTTCTACCCCCGACTCAAAATAGGAAGTGGTGCTCGTCGACTTTCTCCGCGCCAACGCTGACATCTTCGCGTGGAGCCCCTCGGACATCCAGGCATCCCGAGGGAGGCCGCCGAGCACTCCCTTGACATCCTACCTCACTCCCGCGCCGTGCAGCAACGGCTCCGCCGCTTCGACGAGGAGCGGCGGCGGGCGATCGGAGCGGAGCTGCGGAAGCTCCTCGAGGCTGGGTTCATCAAGGAAGTGTTCCACCCTACGTCGCTAGCTAATCCTGTACTAGTGAAGAAAAAGAATGGGAAGTGGCGGATGTGTGTAGACTACACTAGTCTTAATAAAGCATGTCCTAAAGTTCCTTTTCCTTTGCCACGTATTGATCAGATTGTTGATTCAACCGTGGGTGTGAACTGCTCTGTTTCCTTGATGCCTATTCCGGGTACCACAAAATAAAAATGAAGGACTCCGACCAGCTCGCAACTTCATTCATCACGCCATTCGGGATGTACTACTACGTCACGTTGTTGTTCGGCCTCCGAAACGCGGGCGCAACGTACCAGCGGTGCATGCAGCACGTTTTCGGAGACCACATCGAGCGAACCGTTGAGGCATATGTGGATGACATAGTCGTGAAAACCAGGAAGGTGGGTGACCTGGTTAGCGACCTCAGCATCGCGTTCGGCTGCTTACGGGCCAACGGGGTGAATTTGAACCCCGAAAAATGTGTCTTTGGCGTGCCGCGGGGCATGCTTCTAGGATACATAGTCTCCCAGCGAGGCATCGAGGCCAACCCCAAAAAGGTTGCCGCCCTCGAGCGGATGGGTCCGATTCGGGACCTCAAAGGGGTTCAAAGGGTGCTGGGGTGCCTCGCCGCCTTGAGCCGCTTCGTCTCGCGGCTCGGTGAGAAGGGCTTGCCTCTTTATCGGCTCCTCAAAAAGCACGAGCGTTTCTCCTGGACTGCCGAGGCCCAGGAGGCGCTTGATAAGCTAAAGGCGTCCCTCACCCACGTGCCGATCCTTACACCGCCGCAAGACGGCGAGCCTCTGTACCTTTACGTGGCTGCGACCACCCAGGTGGTCAGCGCCGTGATCGTGGTAGAGCGCACGGAGGAAGTACACGCCTTGCCGGTTCAGCGGCCGGTGTACTACATCAGCGAGGTCTTGTCTGACACCAAGACGCGCTACCCAAAAGTCCAGAAGCTGCTCTACGCAGTGGTTCTCGCGCGGCGCAAGCTTCGCCACTACTTCGAGGCCCATCCTGTCACGGTGGTTTCCTCCTTTCCATTAGGGGAAATCATCCGCAACCCGGATGCAGCGGGCAGGATCGCCAAGTGGTCGGTGGAGCTGATGGGAGAAACGCTCGCCTACGCCCCGCGCAAGGCTATCAAGTCCCAAATCTTGGCGGATTTCGTTGCCGAGTGGACGGATACACAATTGCCGCCGCCACAGATCCACGCGGAGTGCTGGACTCTGTACTTCGACGGCTCGGTGATGAAAACGGGGGCGGGCGCGGGCCTGCTCTTCGTCTCACCCCTCGGGGAGCACATGCGGTATGCTGCGCGCCTTCATTTCCCCGCGTCGAACAACATGGCCGAGTATGAGGCCCTGCTTTGCGGCCTCAAGATCGCCATCGAGATAGGCGTCAAACGCCTCGACGTACGGGGGGGCTCGCAGCTCGTGATCGACCAAGTAATGAAAAACGCGAGCTGCCACGACGACAAGATGGAGGCGTATTGCAAAGCCGTGCGGGCCCTCGAGGACAAATTCTACGGCATTGAGCTCAATCACGTGCCCCGCCGGTACAACGAAGAGGCGGACGAGCTCGCCAAGATCGCGTCGGGGCGGATCACTGTCCCCCCAAATGTCTTCGCTCGGGACATCGCACAACCGTCCGTCACCCTCGAGCCGCACCCCTCGAGTTGCACGGAACCCTCGGGGGCTCCCTCGAATCCAGCGGGCGCAGAGCCCATGGACGGGGACCCCTCGAACGAGGCGTTCATGCTCTCCCTCCTTGAGGGGTATGGCGCCGACGAGGCCGAGGCCATGGACGTCGAGCCGGCCCCCAGCGGGGTGGACTGGTGCGACAAATACATCGCCTGGATGGACCGAGGAGAACTTCCCTCGGACCGGTCCGAGGCCAGGCGCATCGCCAGGATGGCCAAATCCTTCACCCTCGTCGACGGCGAGCTGTACAAGCGCGCCGCCTCCGGCATCCTGCAGCGATGCGTCCCCATCCCTCAGGGGCGCGAGCTCCTCAGGGATATTCACGCGGGCGTTTGCGGCCACCATGCCGCACCCCGCACCCTCGTGGGCAACGCGTTCCGCCAGGGCTTCTACTGACCCACCGCGGTCGCTGACGCCAGCGAAATCGTGCGCACCTGCGAGGGGTGCCAGTTTTACGCTCGCAAGTCCAATCTCCCCACGCACGTCCTGCAGACCATCCCCATCACGTGGCCTTTCGCCGTGTGGGGACTGGACATTGTCGGGCCCCTACGGAAGGCGCTCGGGGGCTACACCCACCTGTTGGTCGCGATCGACAAATTCTCCAAGTGGATGGAGGTGCGCCCCATTACAAATCTCAGGGCGGAGCAAGCGGTGACGTTCTTCACCGACATCGTTTATCGGTTTGGAGTGCCGAACTCCATCATCGCCGACAACGGGTCCCAATTCACAGGTAGAAAGTTCCTAGAGTTTTGCGATAAATTCCACATCCGTGTGGACTGGGCAGCCGTGGCACACCCACAGACCAACGACCAAGTGGAGCATGCCAATGTCATGATTCTACAAGGCCTCAAGCCCAGAATCTTCGACCAGCTGAACAAGTCTGGCAGGAAATGGCTCCAGGAGCTGCCGGCGGTCGTATGGAGCCTCAGAACCACCCCGAGCAGGGCCACCGGGTTCACCCCGTTTTTTCTGGTCCATGGCGCGGAGGCCGTCCTCCCCACGGACCTGGAATATGGGTCGCCCAGAGTGCGGAGCTACAACGAATACGCCAACCAGCGAGCCCGCGAGGACTCACTGGACCAGTTGGACGAAGCACGCCTCGTGGCCCTGATGCACTCCGCAAGGTACCAACAATCCCTAAGGCGCTATCAAGCTCGAAAGGTGCGCCGGTGGGACTTCAACGAAGGGGACTTGGTCCTAAGGCTACGCCAAGACAACTGAGGACGCCACAAGTTATCACCCCCATGGGAGGGACCCTACGTCGTGGTGAAGGTGCTCAAACCGGGCACATACAAGCTAGCCAACAAGGACGGCGAGGAACTCACCAACGCTTGGAACATCCAGCAACTACGTCGCTTCTACCCTTAGCTAGGATTTCCAAGTCTTCTGTTGTAAATTATATACCCAACACCCCAGTTGGCAGCGCAATGTAAATAGCAGCAAGTCAATAAAGTTAAAGGGCAACTCGGCTTTCCCTTCAAAACCAAGTCACCCTCGGGGGCTACTGCGGGGGGGGGGCATTCCCCCCCCCCAAAATGGTCCCATTTTTTCGCAAATTTAACTTGCAAGCGCGCTAAGTATGTTTCGACCGAAGTCTCGAGCGAAGCAAGGCAGGGCGTGGATGGTCATGTGGGAAGGACGCGCAAGTCAAAGATAGCGTACGCCTCCGCGAGGATACGGCCCTTCTCTCTTGCCTCCGGCCCAGCGGACCGCTCACGAAATCGAACTCTCCCAACCTGAATTCGCACGAGCAAAGGAAAAAAACAGAAAGGCGCGACAAATAAAAGACACCACTTAAATTTACAAGCACTTAGACATTCCACAAAGTTTCACTCATTTATTTACATGGCCATATGGCCCATATACTAACATCTAGACAAAAATGGGCCTAGCGCCCAGCGGTCTTCAGGCCTAAGGCTCGTCAGCGTTCGGGAACAGGAACTCCGTGAAGGCCTCGGTGAGCGCCTCGGCAGAATCAGCGGCAAGTGCGTCGGCCTGCTCCATCGCCGCCTCATCCTCGACGCCCTCCGGGACGACGTAGCCCGTTGCCACGGCCTCGAAGTTCACCTCGTAGTGGGATTGCACCACGCCGAGGGCCTTCTGGACGCCTAGGTGGAGCGCGCGACGCATGTGCCTGGAGACGTGCCCGCCGAGGGCGCGCAGACGGCTGGCCAGCGAACTTCCGACCTGTGCCTCGCCCTCCTCGGCCCTTGGCGGGCCTCGAGGGTCGCGGTGCGCACCTCCACCAACTCTCGCTCGGAAGAGTTGTAGGCGACTGCGGCGTTTCGGCCGGTTGGTCGCATGCCCCGGCGCGGTGCGCGAGGCACTGGACGACGCGAGCAAAAGAAATCAAAAGGGGAACGGACCCCCGAAGGGAAGATCACCAAAACAAGAAACGAAGTGGCGACTCACCTTCAACCTGCTTCTTCTCCACCTCGAGAGCCCGACACTCGGCCTCGACCGCCTGCTGCAAGCTGACGACCGTGGCGCCCTGCTCCTCGAGGGACCGCTGCTGATCCGCGTTCGAGATGCTGAGGGCTATCAGCTCCCCGTCGAGCCTCGAAACCTCGGCATCCCGCTCCTCCAGCGACTTCTGCGCCCTCTCGAGAGCGGTGCGCTCCCGCTCAAGCGCCGACCGGGCATCAGCGAGGGCGGCCCGCTCCTGCTGGAGCTGACCCTCCGCTGTGGCGACCGCGGCGACCTTGGCGGCGAGGGCGGCCTTCAATTCCTCGGCCTCCTTGGCCCTTTGCTCGGCCTCCTTGGCCCTCTGCTCGGCCTCCCGCGCCCTCTCCTCGGCCCGGCTTTGCTGGGACTACGCCTCCAAGAGCCACGCGCGGACCTCCCGATTCTGGGACCGGACAGACGACACCTCCGCCTCCCAATCGGTCGCCACGGTGCGCACCATCTCCAGATCCCTCCTCGCCTGATGCAGCGCCTCATCCCGGTCTATGAGGGCTGTGCGAACCCGCTCGATGGCGGAGGGACGCGTCGTGGCCTGCCCCTCCTGCTCCAAGAGCTGGTCGCGCAGGGCCTCCGCCCGTACGGCGCCCGGCCGGTCATGGGTCCTCAGGGCCTCCGCGAGCGCGTCGAGAGCGTCGCGCTGCTCCCGGAGCTGGCGGAGCTCTGCGTTCATTTGGTCGAGGGCGCCGTACTTGTCGCGGGCGCGGTGCTTGAGCTCCTGCCGCCAACAGATGGAAACTAATAAGCGTCGCGCCGTGAGAGGTAAGCACGGGAACGACAAGATCAAAGAAAAAGCGACAGCATCTTACTTGGAAAACGCACCACGCTGGGCCGCTGTGGATCTGCAGCGCCTCGTTCAGCGCTCGGTTGAGCGAGGCGCCGTGATCGCGGAGCTCCTCCCACAGTTGCTGCTCCTCCTGGGCGTTGGCGAAGAGGGGGGCGGCTTGTCGACATGCTCCTCGCCCGAGGCTGGGGGGCCAGCGCGGGAAGAAGAGGCCTCGACGCCGCGCCTCGAGCCCCTAGCCACCATGTGGCCGTCCCACCGATCTAACGAGCGCCCCCGCCGGGGCTCGGGGGCGGCATGGGCGAGCTTGCCCACCCGGTCCCACCCGGCGGCGGGGCGTCGTCCTCGGGGATCTCCACCCGCCGTCGCCCGGGAGCCGCCGGCGAGGGCGGGCTCTCGCTGCGCCTCCACGACCACCTCCGGCCGCACCCCCGCGGCCGCGGGCTCCCCGGCGCGCGCGCCGCGGCCCGCCGCCTCCGGTCATGTCCCGGCGGCCGCGGGCGCCGGATGCGCCTCCGCGACCGACGTCGCCGGCCAGCCGCCACGATGACCGGCGCCGTCGGTCGTACCCCCCTCCACCGGTCGTGCCTCCGCCGCGGCCGTCGCTTGTTGCGCCTCCACCACGGCCGGCGCCCCGCCGTTCTTCCGCGACCGCCGGCCGTGGCCCGGTGGGCGATTCCACCGGCCGTGGCCCCGAGGCCGCGACCGCACCTTGCGAGCCCTCGCTCGCCGCCGCCGCCGTGCTCGCGCCGCCCGCGGCGCCCTCGACGAGCGCCGCCTGGTTGGGATCGACGCATCCGCCCTCAGCACCTTAGCCGGTGCGAGGGGGGGCACGGTTGGCGCCACCCTGTGGACATGGAAACAAACCGTCAGGTCCCCGCCCGGCAGGCGCGCGACCCCTCGAAAGGTTACTCCTTACCTCAAGGAGGAAAAGGCCCGCTTCCTCTTCCTCGAGGTTCCCGCCGACGTTGCGGGCGCGGCCGGTGCGGCCGCCGCCGCACCTCCAACCATCTCCGCCGCACGCGCGGGCCCCGCCTCGTGCACGGGCGCCTCCGCCGTGCGCACGGACGCCTCCGTGGCGCGCACCACCGCGGCTCGTGCCGCCTCCGTCGTAGGCGCCCCGGTGGCGGGCGCCTGCGCGCCCGCCCCAGGCGATGGTACTCCTGCCACCGGAGCTGGCTCCGGCGACGGGGGTGCAGGCTCCCACCTATCAGGGATAACCTGCTCCCTGACTTCTTCCTCCTCTTCCTCCTCCTCCTCCTCCTCCTCGTCCGATGACGAGTACTCCTCCGTCCCTGGCGAGGAGAGCCCCTGCTGCTCGCGCAGCCGGAACTCCTCGCTCCTCCGCTCGCGACGCTCCCGATGCCGCGCGTCACGCTCCCTCCTGCGGACCACCCGCTCCCGCTCTCGGCTTGTTGCCGCGCGCGCGAGCGCGCGGGGCCGGGGCGTGGGCGGGTCAGACTTCACGGCGCTCACGCTCACCATCTGCGGGAGGCAGGCGAAGCCTTAAAACGCGTCGACAACTCGAAAAACCAGCTAAGCTAGAAATGAAGTCAAGAACTCCGCTCACCAGTTGGCCGGTGGGGAGCATCTCGAGCACCCACAGGGCCGCGTCGTCGCAACGTCCCGACCTGAAGTCGATGGTGCGCCGTGCCCGGGTGGCTGCAAACGCTCGCGGGAAGGGATCTCGCAGCAGCCGCAATCTCGCCAACGCGACGGGGTCCGCGACCTCGCTCATCTCGAAGATGCGGAGCGGCCTCTCCATCAAGGGGACGACCCGCCGGTGGTGGAGGTTGGCGAGGACACACCCCGCAGTCAGCCCGCGGTCCGCCAGCTTCTTCAGCGCGGCCACGAGCGAGTCCAGCCGCGCCTGGTGCGAGGGCGGGGACACCCCGTGGTACCAGGAGGCGGCCCTCTCCCGGAGCACCTTGCCAGTGTAGGGGGGAGGCCGGGCTCGGCGTTGCGGAGGTAGAACCATCCTCGCTCCCAGCCCGCGTTGTTGGTGGTCATCGTGCAGGGAATGTACTCCTCCCTGCGCGAGCTCCGCACCGCGAGCACCAAGCCACCGGCGCGCGTCGCGCGGCGAGTCCTCGGCTCCGACGTCGGCAGCGTGTGTAGCTCCGCGCGGAAGAGGTGGACCCAGAGATCCCAGTTCACGGGGATCCCCAGGAAGCCCTCGCAGACGCCGACGAACGCGGCCGCCTGCGAGATCGCGTTTGGCGTGAAGTTTTGAAGCTCCACGCCGTAGTGGTAGCAGAGGCCCCGCAAGAAACGGCTCACCGGCGCCGTGAAGCCGCGCTCGTGGAAGCGCGTGAAGCTGACGATGTAGCCGTACGGAGGGTTGGGGACTCGTTCCTTCTTCGACGGCACGATCCACTCCGGAGGTTGCTCATCCACGTTCGGCGCCAGCTGGCCGCCGGCCACCAGCTGACCCAAGGCCAGCGTCGTCGCCGTCGAGCGCTCCCATGACGGCGGGTCGATGATGGTAAGGGACTGTTGGGGAGCCATGTGAGCGGGCGAGGGAACGAGGAACTGGAAGATGGAGCAGCTCCAAGAACGGAGGCGCGAGGGCAAGAATGGCTCGGGAGCTGAGGAGCAAGGAGCAGAGACGGCAAACGCTGGATGCAAAGGTAAAAAACCGCCCCTTCCTCACCTATCAGATTTATAGGCCGCAAGGCATGTTCTCCGGAGCGCACGCCCCGCGCGCTTTAACTGTAGGCGAAATGCTCGCTCACTGGCAAGCGGGGCCCACCACGACCGCGGCGGCCGCATAACTGCACGCGCGCCATCATCACAGTGTGATAACCGGAGGGCTGCGACAGGCGGTCACGTCCGCCTGCCCACTCCGCCCACTACGCGCGCGGCGCGGTGCCTGAAAAGGCGCGCCCGCGGCGCGTGACTATAGCCGCTACTGCGGGCATTAAATGGCCCTGTCCCTTACCAAGTAAGAGAGACCCTCGAGCGGCCCGAGCCCCCAGCTCAAATAAGTGCGACCCTCGAAGGGTGCGAACACCGACCAGTGGCCTCGAAGCCCGCTTGAAATAAACGGGCGCCACAGGTGCCCTCGACTTACGGAGACTACTGATCAGCAGTTCGAGGGCTGGCGCGGCCAAGGACCCTCGAAACCTGCAGATGCGAAAGACGGGAGCACTTGGGCGCTACCCCCGCACGGCCCTACTGATCAGGGGTTCGAAACCTGACCCTCGACGGGTTCGAACAGGTGCCCCAGATCACCAGAGTCAGGGACGACGAGGGCACGCGCATTCGAGCCTGTCCTCGAGCCCACTGGCTCGAGGGTGCCCCACATGTCGTGTTCGAGAGCCAGCGAGGGTAGCTAGCCGGGAGGATCCCACCGAGGGAGAGCTTCCGCGCCCTCGGTCCCTAGCGAATGGGACCAAGCCCCACCTAGCAAACCCATGCGAGCGCTTTAATGGACGAGTCTCCGGACCACGAAGCCTACCCTTATCGAATGGGGCATGGGCGTCCACTTGAACCACCCGCTAACAGCTCAATGAGGAATCCGCAATCCGCGACCCGATCGATGGGGGTTGCGGAAACCTCACCCTCCGTCCCGCGGAGGGACGGCGAGGGCGCGTTTAAAACAAGACGAAGAGCTCGCCCCGATCGCCTTGAATGGGCCCAGGCTCAGGGGCTCGACGCATGGCTACACCTCCTGGGGTGCACCGGCCGCGGATAGTGACAGTCGCGCATGCGTCACCGAAGCCGGTTGAAACATTGCCGACACCGGTTGGAACACGTACCACGCCCACTGACCAGATTCCGTGGTAAAACCCCTGCAGGAGCACCCATGCTCTGCGCAGGCTTCGGGGGCTGACCCGCGGGTCCGCTGACGCGGCCCCACGGAAGGCATTTGCAACCAGGGGGGAAGGATGTCCTATCAGTAGGCTTCAGCATCTGTGGGGGCCTGGCCGGCACACCCGCAGATGCTCGAGGGCTACTGTCGGGGACAGCCCTAAGGGTCCCCTAAAAATCGGGGGAGTCCTGCTTAAAACCTACAAAAAACAAAAACAAAACACACCTCTTACTTAAACACACGCACAGGGCACGGCCCACGCCGCGGTGGCCCCTGCGGCCCACCGGAGTGGCCCAGTCAAAGGCCCCCTCGAGCAGGTTTCGCCTCGCTCAAGGGCTCACGCCTCCCTTGAGCGGGTTCCGCCTCGCTCGAGGGCCAACGCCCCCCTCGAGCGGGTTCCGCCTCGCTCGAGGGCCAACGCCTCCCTTGAGCGGGTTCCGCCTCGCTCGAGGGCTCACGCCTCCCTCGAGCGGGTTCCGCCTCACTCGAGGGCTCACCTCCGCCTCGCTCGAGGCTCCCTCACAAGCGTACCTGCTCCCGCATGCGGGTACGGGCATTTAATGCTCTGATACAGCAGAGCCGCGCCATCACGCGCCTGGGAATCACGCCCCGGCGCTATTCCGCGAACTCCCTAGGGGAAGCCCATCCCCGCCACTGCAGGGGACTGTGCGACATGGCCAGTGTCAGCTCTGTGGCACTGTGCCGCCCACTCCCGTACGGACTAACGCGCCGCGCCCTCGAAGGGGGGCGGTTGCACCCTGGAACTCTTCCCTCGTGAATCTGCAGGGTCAAACCATGACGTCAGGACGGCGGGAGCGCCATCCTCGCCACTGTTGATCCTGTGCGGCCGTCCCCGCCCCTGCAGCGCCACACTAGGCAATGCTACAACAACTCTGACGCTGTTGAGCATGCGGGGACGGGACGCCACCACGCCTGCCACTGTACCCCGTACGGATCACCGTCAACGGCTTCCTCGAGCCCGTCTGAAGATGCCCCGGCCAACCACTACGCCTTCACCCTCGAAGCCGCCCCTATTCAAGTACCGGACACGGCGCGACGACAAGACTGGGGCAAGGACCGCCAGGACGGCCGCCAACTCCGCGGCGCTGCACGCCATACCACCACATGTAGCTAAATAGTGCGGCATGCCTGTAATTCACCCTCTCCTTGGTCTATAAAAGGAAGGTGATCCCCCTCGCCGCAGGGGACATCACGGAAGACAACATCTGCGCTCCCCGCCTCTCTCACGATATTGGCACTCGCCTCAATCACTCCACTTGGGACTTGGAGGCCACGCTTCCTCTCCCGCCTTGCTTGTAGCCGCCCCACTACAGGCACCCCGGTGCAAAGCAATACAGTGCCTCGAGCACACCCCTGCTGGACGTACGGCCCCGACCGGAACCAGGATAAACCAAGTGTCTTTAGTTGCTTAGCACCGACCATCGAGGGACAGACCACAGCACTTACTACTAGTTAGTGTCGGGACTACATTTCGCACCGACAGTTATGCCGTAGGAGAGAGAAGAGAGAGGTGCTGCAAAAAAGTTGGATTTGCAGCAGGAATGCCGCAACCCTTCGCGCAACTGCAGGGGTAGTTGGCTCCCGCGTTGCTGCTGCACGGGGACGCGACGGAAGAAGAAGGTGAGGAGTAGCAGGGTGCCGCACCGCGCCGCAAGGGAGAAAGGGGAGGAGCAATAGGGCGCCCGCGGCAGAGCCACAGCCAAGGCGGCGGCGATGGGAGGACATCACTTCTCCGTAAGATCCTTCCCTATCTCTCATGCTCTGCCTCGCGCTATGGAGCCCCGCCCGAAGGTCAACGTCGTCGAGCTCGAGGAGGAGGCGGGGGTCGCTGCGGAGGAGGAGGCGGGGTCGTCGAGGTAGGGAGGTGGTGCCCTGCCTCCGCATCCGGCATCGGCGGGTCGGGGTGTGGTCGGTGTTGGTGCTGATCCTCGCGCTCGCCATGTCGGTGGTGTGGTCGGCGCCACCCTGGAGAGGTGCGAAGCCGAGGTTGGAAGAGGATCCAGCAGCCGGGGTGGGACCAAATCCGACGAGGCGGTGACCGAGGTGGAGAGCAGTACGACGAGGGCGGCAGAGGCTGACAGTGGGGTGGCAGAGGTAGAGGAGGCACTCGACGGGGGAGAGGGAGGTCGCCAGCGGCCAGCGGGGATGGCGAAGATGGAGGAGCCAGGGGCGAAGCGACGGGGTGGAGGTGAAGGGGGTAGATTTGGGCGTGGGGTGGAGGCGGCAGTTAGGCTACAATGCTCGGGAGAAGAGAGAATCCCTAGGAATGGGGGGAGAGGAAGTCGTTGCCGCAAAATAGGGGAAGGGATGCAGTAGCTGTTGGACGCGCTACCATGCGCGATTTTCCCTCATTCTGGGGTATTGACGGTGTATTTTGGTACACCAAACATGTTCATTACACTTTGGTTTGGATTTGATTATGGAACTAACCCGCCACTAGGCACACTAATCATATAACAAGTTCATCTTTGTGCATGCATTTGGAAGTGTTGTGTTTATGTAGGAAAACATGGACATAAAGGACGGATTCTCAACAAGTTAAAACGAGTATTTACGGAGTCTTGTTCGTGTTCATGAGCTTGATGAAATCACTTCCAATGGTGGCGAGGACCGAAGTGTTACGAAGGAACACCCCCGGGGATTGAAGCGTAAAAGACCGAACTTCATGCATGGAGAACCTCCATCTTGGACGCGAGGATGACATCGTCAAAATCATGCAAGTGAAAGGGGCAAAGTGCATAAATGCATGAGGACCCACGGGAGAGAAGGGGCGACCGAACCGAGCCGAGGTGGGCCCAGGCCGGTCGGCCCAGCCCACTCCAGGGGTCGGTTCGCCCCCCTTTCCTTGTACCCGAAGGATCCTTAACCCTAAAGCCCTGGAGGCGCCGCCATTCGCAGAGGAGAGAGCCATTCGTACCAGGAGGCCATCCACAAGCTAGAGAGAGAGGAGGGAGATCTCCGGAGGGGGATCGACCACCTCGAAGGAAGCACCCACAAGTGGAGAAGAAGGAAGACACCGTCGGAAGGGTGACCATGATCAACGGTGCTATGTCTAGCACCTTGATGGGGTAATCTCCTTATTCGTCCATGGGTTGTAATCGATCTTAAGATGTAATCGTACTTTGTTGGAACATCTATCTATCATCATGTGTTGAATATACTTTAATGCTTAAGGTTAGCTACCATGCTGTAAAGGGAGTAGAGCTCCAATGCTCCCTTGGATCCATTCAATACGCCGTGTCCATCATAGGTCTAGTCACGATTACCTTCGCATAGTGACAGTACGAGAGGAGGGAAAGGGCGAAACCGTGGTCACAACCTCCGATAGATTAGATTGGTTTTCTTGTTTAAAGCGATTGCATGTTCTAGGATCGTAGACCCATGGGCGAGTGTCTTTTATCTTGATTGTTTAATCATTCTCTCTAGTGTAGTTTAGTTGTTTTCTAGTTTAATCGTAGTTAGGGTTTGAGTAGTTAGTTAGTAGAGATAGATCAAACGCTTGTAATCCCCTTGCTCCGCGGATTGACAAGAACCTTGGGATTCCCGTGGTGAAAAAGGTGTAGGTCCGTACGCTTGCGGATCGTAGGTGGATACGTGATATGACCATGCCAGCACCGACAGCCTCTCCAACCACATTTCCAATTTCTACCGGACCTATCACTCGAAGCCGAGGTAAAAAGATCCAACAACAGGTGCACGCGCTACTTTATGAGTTTCAACTCAATCCCAATGATAACTTTATGCTACCTAAGTCTTGTATATTGATACTACTTAGGTACGTTGAAGAGAATCATCAAGACGAAGGTCACGAAGCTAGAATCGGCAAAGTTCTCGTCATTCGGTAAGGTCATTCGGCAATTTCCAGCAATCAGCAAGTCATTCGGCAAGCTATTCGGCAAAGTTCTGAGTCTGAAGTTCGGGCATTAAACTGTACCAATCTACGAAGTTTCACATAGCATGCTATACACCGTTGGAAAGATTATCGAGTTAGCTTTCCAACGCATCCAGTCCCACGTCATTTGAAGATTCCTAGAAAAAGTTATGATCGAAACATTGAAGACTGCTCAGCAGTCAAACAGTCACGCGGAAACAACTCAGAAGGTCATCTCGGGAGAAATTTTCACATTGGCGACGTATTCAGTTTGTTTTCATGTTTCCACCCACCTAGGAGGGTTGTTCCTAGTATAAATACCCCCCCATATGTAAGCTAAAAACAACTTTTGATGATTTGAGATTAATCCAGTGATATTGCAGCCGAGCTGCCCGAGTGCTTACTCATCCCTTGTTCTTCCTCGTCTACTTGGACTTGTGAAGGAATCTCTCTGAGGTCCACTAGTTCGTGCTTTGTGAGTTCCAGTACGGCTGCCTCGCCTTGTGTGGATTAGCTCCGGTTGTGGTTCTGCGGTCGTTTGGAGATCGAGTCGAAGTCCTCGCGGTTTCGGTGTCTCTCTCCCCGTCGTTTGGGTCGCATCCAACCTTGGCTAGGTATAAAGCTAGTTATCCGCTGATCTTCAGCAAGTTATCTTCTAATTCCAGTAAGTTATCATCCTCTTTCCGCTACCTCATCGTTGTTCTTCAAGTTCAAGACCTACCGCCGTGAAGATCGGGCCACCCTCGTTCTAACGCCGGGTTAGAACCTATCAATACGTCTTTTATCCGTCACAAATCCCTTTTTCTGGCGCTGTTGCTGGGGAACAAGCTAGTTTACATCGTTTGATTTGCATTTAACTTAGTTTTATATTAAGTTTATCTTTTATTTGCTATATCTAACACATATTACCTAGACAACCACTTGTTTTGTTTTTGTTTTTGTTTTTATCTTGTCGTCTAGATGGCGTTCGCTAATCAACCCGTGGAAGAACCGGAGAAATCACTAAGGGATTACGCTAGTCCTCGATCTGAAGACATAAAAGTACAAGAGTCAGATTCGAAGCTCGAAGCGACCAGGTATGAGATTAAATCCAAGATCATCGAGATGGTGGCGGCAAACCCGTTTGAAGGGATGGTTACAGAGAACCCATATAGACACATAAGGCATTTCACGACGCTATGCAACACGGTGCGTCAAGAAGGAGTTCCCGATGAATGGTTCAAATGGAATCTCTTTCTCTACTCACTTGCCGGTGAAGTAAAGACATGGTACTCGTTTGCATCCTTTGAAGTTGAAGGCAATTGGAACAAGTTGACAAAGAAGTTTTGCGAGAAGTTCTTTCCAATTAGCAAGGTTCAACATCTAAGGAGGCACGTGATCACTTTCACGCAAGGAGAAGAGGAAGGGACAAACCAAGCTTGGAATAGGTTTAATGAGTTGATCGAACAAGGACCAAGACTCGGCTTCTCCGGTGACGTACTCTTGCATACATTTTTCTTTTCCCTAACCCCTAGTTGCATGCAACACGTCCAAATGTGTGCAGATGGGGATCTCATGGAGAAAACACTCACGGAAGCTGCTCAACTTTTACAAAAAATTAGTAAAGCGGCGGCCATGCGAAGAGATTGGGAAACAAGACTTGCAGGAAAGCCAGAACATAATTCGAGGATGAAGAAGTGTGCTGAATTTTCTAAAGAGGCAACCTCGGAAGTCACAAAAGAGGAGCCAATTCCAGAAAAGTTTGAAGAAGAGCACATCAAGTCAAGAACTACCCCGAGCGTTGACTTCGCCGTATAAAATGAAACAAACAAGAGAAGCATGTCAAGCGCGAAGACACTAAGGGAGTTCGAACCAATGGATTGGGTTCCAATCGATTACGGAGAAGTATTCGATAAGGGAAGACCATTCCCTAATCAAAAGGGGATGGCAAAAGCATTGGAAGTGGATTTCCCACCGGAAAGGAAAGCGGAAGATTCATACGACCTTGAAACCACCGGTGAGATCTTTCAAAAGCTCTTTGGAGATGATGAAGTGGATCCGGAACACATAGCCGAGGTGAAAAGAATCATGTGGATCAAGCCCGAAGTATCACCATATGCTCGCCTCGCTGAAGTTTACGCGGTAGGATCCGAAGAAGAAGAGAAGACGACACCACACTTGAGTTGCGAGATCAACGGAGTTCAATGCAAAGCTTTATGCGACATCAGAGCCCAAGTAAGTGTCCTATCTTCTAAAATTTACAATAAAGTTCAAGACCACAACCTAGACTTAGCTCCAATATCAACAAAATTAATCATGGGAGATGGTAGAACTATTAGACCTCTAGGTATTGCTTGCAACATGAATGTAAAAATCTCTGGAAAATGTATACCAACCGATTTCTTTGTTATTGATGCTTACCATAGTAATCATGATCATATAATTCTAGGTAGGCCCTTTCTTAAGTTGGTTGATGCCGTGTTGGATGCCGGAAAAGGCAAAGTAACAATGAACCTTAATGGAAAGAAGTACACATATAACTTTCTTCGCGTTTCTAAACACCCTACACCCTTTCCTCCCGAAGATGAAGTAGAGGAGGTAGATAGTCTTTGTTTTATTGAAACCCTTAGAGACCCGCTGCAAAGAGCGATAGAAAATCAAATTAATGATCAACAAGACGAAGAGCTAGAAGAAGCAACAAAAGGCTTAGAACCACAAGATGGAAGCGCGGAGGAGGAAAAATTCGAGGACATAGGAGAGATTAAACCCGAGGAGCCACAAGTGCCCAAGGTAGACCTTAAACCTTTGCCCAAAGGATTAAAGTATGAATTTTTGGGCCCAGACAAGACTTATCCAGTCATTGTGAGCGATGAGTTGAGTCCCGAAGAAAATGAGAAGTTGCTGATCTTATTGAAAAAACATAGAAAGGTGATTGGTTATTCGATTAATGATCTCAAAGGTCTTAGCCCAGCCTTTTGCACTCATCGTATACCGATGGAAGACCAATGTAAGGCCGTAGTGGACCACCAAAAAGGAGGCTAACTCATGCCATGCGGGAGGTAGTAAAGAAAGAGGTCATCAAATTACTTGATGCCGGAATCATCTACCTGGTTCCGCATAGCGAATGGGTGAGCCCTGTACGCATAAACATTACACATAGTCTTAATAGCTTGTTTAAACTGCAGCTCACAACTTCTTTTGCTTTGGAATATTTTGCACTGCCGCGACCTCTGTGTTGTCCTGCATTATTCAAAGGAATTAGTGATCATCGAGTTCTGCATTAATATTAAAAATGTGTACCTTGCCTTAATATAATCAGTCATCATTCTGGACAAAAGAAAATCAAGAAACCAATTGCACTAGCAACAAGGTATTGCCAACGTGAGTTCCATGAACCCACAGCACACTCACACACATAGGCTTGAGGTAGAAGAAGGCGCGCGCGTGCACACACACAATTTCAATATTTTTAAGTGCTGTTGAACTGATGAGCCACAGCTGCTCTTCTACTCTTCATAGAATACAAAGTCAAACTAAGGTACAAACTAGAATGGGAGCTTCTACCAATACCTATTACTATGTACAATACATGGCAGTGCATACTTGCCCTTATACTCATGGCACTGCTGCCATATGCGGCAGGCAGTAGCCAGTCGCAGGTCAGGTGTTATACCAAGTCCATTGGCTTTGTAAAAGAAAGAGATTAGCTTAAGAGCTGAGAAATTTACTACAAGATGCCCCAAGTTACCATAAAAATAATGTCAAAGAGGACTGTGGTGACCAAGCTTAGTAAAAAAGACATTGGTATCTGAATTTGGCTTTGCTAGACCGAAGGGATGTTCAGAGCTTTAGTGCAATAAGGAATATTTTCCGAAAATGCTTTCTTTACTAGCAAGTTTCACTGAACACTCCTCTCCAATTCCATTTCATTTCATGAGTTTGTCAACTTGCCAATCTAAAAAGGATAGCAAGATTAGATAACTGAAAAATGAACTTGACATATCCAAATATTCACTTTAATTCGATCAACATGGATATACTGACACCCAATTGCAACCATTGTCAACCACTAATTATCCTACCTACTGGTTCTCCATAATTGTCCATGTTAATGGAACAGAACTAAAAACCTTACTGCTGGACTATGCAATCAGGAGGCAAATGGAAGTAGTCACTGCTACAATGCATGAAGACAGGCTGCATACAAGGCATGAAGCCCCTTAGTCTAACTAATCAGTGTTCATTGTTCAAGTTCAAGCATCAGTAACACAACAGTACTAGCAATTATTACTGCATCACACATTGCCACATTCATGCAGACAACAAACAAACCTAGGAATCAGCATCAGGTTCTCAGTCCAAAAATTACAGTCAAGATTGCTAGTTGTTAGTCAGTTCAGTTAAGATTTTAAACATACGATTTCTTTTCCAATTGGTAGTACATGTCGTATTTGGTACTTTTCTTATAAACGTCTTAAAATTTCAATTTTACAGGCCTTTCTCCTACAGTCTCCTCCAGGTAAACTATTGTGCCAATCCCCTTTCTTGCTTAGTTGCAATATACTTGTGTGAATAAAGCTATCTGAAACCTCGTTAGTTACCGAATAAGAGCTTCTTGTGTTATGAAATTTCAAGTGGGACTTTAGGGGAAATTGATTCAAGTATTAAAGAAACAAAAGGTACCCATTTAATTGAATCCACCCAGATTGAGTTAGAAAGTTTTTCGGAGATTACTCGATCCCTAACCAAGCGAAAACACAACAGCATGCGCTAGCTTAAAATTACTGTATGGTTTGGCATGGTCCCAAGGATTACTATTGGCAGCAATCGTAGTGCATTCATTTGCAGATTAATGTTGTATTGGTCACAGGGATCCAATTGCTTATGAAACAAATAATAAATGCATTGCATTGTAGGAATTGCTGCGCTTATTTAAAGGAGATAATTCCTTATTTGACAGAAATTTACCCATCCGTTCTTTGGCCCTCAAAATTTTTTCCTTCCCTATTTGACACTCAGTTGAAACTTACTCCCTCCCTTCTCATTTATAAGGCGTGCATGTATAACAAGATTCAAACTTTACAATCTTTAACTACTAATTTACTCATCATATTTTTTGTTTTGTAATGTAAATTTGACATGGTTGAATTTGTATACAAATGTAGTTTCTAATGATTATACATTCATAACCACAAATAAAATAATATAAGAGGAATTAGTGGTCAAAGTATAGTTTGGAAGACCATGTCGTGTCTGCCCGTGCCTTATAAAGGCGAAAGGAGGGAGTAGTTCCCTACGGAGTATTTGGCCTTCTGTTTGCCCTTCTGTTTGGTTTTCCGTCTGATAGACGTTAACTGTCAGGTGAAAAGACGATTTTGCCCCTACAGGCCCACAACCCTTCTCCCTCTTCTCCTCGTCCCCTTCTCCTTCCTCTACTCCGCACCTGCACACCACCGAGCCAGCCGCCGCCGAAGCACTCGATTGGGAACCGGGTAGGGACCTTGGGCCGCGCCACGCCGAGGTCCCCATTTCTTCTTCTCCCCCACCCCTCTCCTGATCTGAAGTTCCTGTGCTGTAGCAGCACCACTGGCTATTCATGTGCCGTGTCGAGGTCGTCCTGTGCAATGTCGTCATGCGCAGCCGGGTTCCGCACTCCTGCTTGTGCACCGCGGCTAGCTGAGCGCCCGCGCCACCGCCTGGTGCAGAGCCGCCCACCGCATCGCCGCCGCCTGCAGCTGGCGAGAGGATCCGTCTCGAGGCCTAGCGGCGGGAAGCAAGCGGCGCCGAAGTGGACGGGGGTCGGGCGCGGCCCCTCCCTCCACCAACATCGTCGGAGATCCACGGCTCCTCCTCCCCTAGTCCACCCCTAATCCGCCGAGATCGGCCTCCGACTTCACCTCCGCCGAGATCGACTGCCGACCGCGTCTCAAGATGATGATGAGAAGGGCGCCTGCAGCGAGGCCGTGGCGCGCAGAGGGGCTCGCCGGCGTATGGAGCAAGGGAGGACCGGGGAGGGAGCAGGGGTCCTTGCAAGATCCGCCGACCCATTATGGCGGCACGCTTGGCCTCCGCGTCCGAGGGGAGGGAGAGAGCGGCGTGCCGGCGGAGCAGCCGGTCGAGCAGAGGATGGACGAGGGAGAATGAGAGAGAGGAAGGAAAACAATGGTGGGCCCACGGGGCAAATTTGTCTTTTCACACGACACATCACGGTTCTCAGACTGCCAAATTGGGAAGGAAGTTTCAACTGAGTGTCAAATAAGAAAGGAAAAATTTTCGAAAGCCAAATAAAGGATTGGTAATTTTCTCAATGTCAAATAAGGAATTCTCAGGAAATATAGGATTGCTAGCAAACAACTACTCCATATATCATGGTGGCCCGGCAATGCTTCACACGAACAGTTTGTGCTAAAATGTGACTCTGCTAACAATCTGTTGGGCCTGGCTAGGGGAGTGACCCTTATAGTATTTCAGTAATGTTGCTTTATATGCTAGTGGCCATACTTGCCAATTTTCTGTGAAGTATCTAGCTGAATCCTCACAATAAGTCTTGTCAGTATCTGTTCATCTCTTATACCTAGAAGTTTGAGGCAGTGGTTGGTTCTGCACTGGAATTATCAATCTTTTTGTACCAAAACTAGTATTTTTTCGTTGTGCAGTTCGTTTTCAATGTTTATAATTGATCTTCCTTAGTATATCAAATAAGCTTCTTTAGCTGAATTAAATCACATCATATGTCAACTGCAACTTGATTTCAAACATGAAGAGCCTGACTAAACCTCAATGTTTCAAAACCGCAACGAGCTTACGAGCCAATGAGCTTTCGATCTCACAAACTCCTTGTTTTTGCAGGTTCTCCATCAGATGGTGCCAAGAACTCCGGTCATCGCACTCTGTCAGTCGGTCTCCCAGGATTGATGAGCTTGTTCGTAGCTTTTTGGGCTGTGTTGGCATAAGATCAAGCATACCCGGATAATGTTTGTTTGATCCCGCAGTAGATGATTAATTGTTACAGTACGATCTTCTGAGATGGTGAGGCTATGGCTGTGTTAAGATACAATCAACATTTGTTTTGCTGTGTATTGATGTGGTCAGCTAGATAGAGTGATGTACCTGAACCGGCCGGGACTTGCTGGTTCATTCATTGTGTTGTGTTAGACCTAGGTAATAAAATCAAATATTCTTTGCACCATGTAATGAAACAGCATTGCTACTCATCACCAACACGAATCACCTTGATCTGGATCGAGCACGAAGCGGCCACTACATTATTATATTATACATTGAAAGCTGCAGTGGAGATGCTGAGGCAACTGTTCTCCACCAGGAGGTGGAAGTTAGGGGTGACTGATGAGCAGAACGGTGGGACGGCGGCGAGGAGGGAGCTGTCGTCTGGCTAGCGGCAGTACTCCAGGCTCCGGCAAGCGCGAAGCGGCGGCGAGCTGAGGAGAGGGGTCCCGCTGGAGTGCTGCTGGCCGCGTTTTCTTCGGCGGGCGGGTTAAGGGTTTTTGTTGGCCGTCCGATGCGGCTTATGCAGTCCAGATCGAAGAATGTAGGGACCTAAAGGATGTCTTCCCCAGGACCACCACCCCCGGAATACTTATATCACTTCAGCAACAATTACGCAAACAAAACGCCGGGCCGTTTTTGTTTCCGATTTTCTTCTTTTCTTCGGTCGCTGCGTGCTGTTTTCTTTTTCGTTTTTCTTTCTTTCGGTCTCTGCGTGCTGTTTTTTTTCTTTTTCGATTTTCGTTTTTCTTTCTTCGGACCCCGCGCTGTTTTCCCCTTTTCCGATTTCCTTTTTCTTTCTTTGGACGCCACGCCGTTTCTTTCCTTTTTTTTTCTGAATTTTCTTTTTCTTCTTCGGACGCCGCGCCCTGTTTTTCTTTTCTTTTCCCATTTTCCGTTTTTTTCTTTTGGACGCGCGCTGTCTTTTTTTTCTTTTGCAGTCTTCTTTTTTTTTCTTTACCCCATTCACACTTGCTTTCCTTTTCTCGTTTTTTTCTTCTCTTCTCGTTTTTTTCACGCCGCACCGAGCACAAATTTTGAAACTCAGAACTTTAACTAAACAAGACAATTAGCAACCATTGCATTACACGATACTTCGTGACTGCATAGAGTTACTGATCATTTTAATCTGTTTTTTCTTCTTTTCTTTTCTCTCTTTCTAGTTTTTATTTTTATTTTATTCCCTTAGTTTATTTGTTTATTCTGATATTTTATCTATTTATTTAAGATGGCATACAAACTTGTTCGGACTATATTAGGATCTTGTTTTGACAATTATTCTCATTTGTTCTCACACAAGACATACAAAGTTGTTCCGGCTATATTAATAAGTTGTTCTAACTATAACAATACATTATTCTGACTATAATAATAACTTGTTCTGACTTTTATTCTAATTTGTCCTGACATTACATTTGTTTTATTCGAGATAACATACAAACTTATTCTACCTATAGTGGAATCTTGTTTTGACAGTTGTTATCATTTGTCCTGACACTTTATTTGTTTTGTTCCGCCTATAATACAATATATAACCTTAATTTAAAAATATAAATAAAAAATTTTGTCAAAACATAGTCAAGTGGGATCTTGTTTCGAAGTTTTTATTATAAAAAAATCAATAGTGCAATCGGAATTCAATTTTGATACCCGATTTATGATTTATAGATTGTATAAATTTTAAATAACTTGCATGCAAAGGTGACACTAGCATTTTTGTTCGACACATATACATATTTGTTCTGACAGTTCATATAACTTGTTCGGTACGTACAAATATTTTGTTCTGGTAGTTTGTAAGTTTTGTTCTACAGTTATGTAAATATATAATCTTAATTAAAAATAAAATTAAAAAAGTTTATCAAAGTATAGTCAAGTGGGATCTTGTTTCGAAGTTTTTATTATCAGAAACTCATTGGTGCAATCAGAATTTAATTGTGATACTCAATTTATGATTTATAGATTTTTTATTTTCAAACAAGTTGCATGTAAAGGGTGACATCAGCTTTTTTTTCTTTTTTACATGCATGGAAATACTAGGTGAAGCACATAAGCAAACAGTCTAATGGAGTTTGATGTTTTCTCCACCCTCCATACATTAGCGGGATGGAAACATCATTACCCAATTCAACCCGTGCCTGCACGGGGCCTTCAGCGACAAAAATTTTTTACAGCGACACCCACAAGGGCAACCCCACACCCACTCCCCCTGAATTAAGCATGCAAAAAGGTACTGTATCTAAAAAAATATATCTTTTTATTTAAGATTATCCTAAGTAAACTTTTTTGCCTTTGACCAAAATATAGAAAAAACTACATATATTTATAGTATAAACATTGATACTTTTCTCTACAAATTTAATAAAAGTTGAGAAAGTTTGACTCAAGACAATTCCAAAACATCATGCTTTTGGGGACGGAGGTACTTCATATCGATCACTCAAAAGGCTAAATCATGTAACAACTAGTATCAACTAATAATTGAGCAAAACATAGTAAACAAACTCAAGTTAATTAGCTAGAGATAAGAGCATTTATCTTGCCGACTAACACATGCATCCAGGAAATAAAGATTACTCAAGGATTAAGCAAGTGTTCTTACATCCAGACAAGCATATTGATCATTGAAAGATGAGTAAATTGCGTTCACAATACAACAACTTGTAAGGTGGGTGCAAATTAGTCCAATAACTCGTAATATGCTCAATCTAGTACAATAACTTGTCAGGTGAGTGTGAATTAGTCCAACAACTTATAAAATGATCGATCTCATACATTAACTTGATAGGTGGGTGCAAATTGGTCCAAGAACTTGTAAAATGCTGGACTTAATGCACACTCGATGTACCTGCAGTCTAAATGTTATCACAAATAATATATTTTCTAATACCAGACTAGAGCATACTTGCGTCAGAACAAGTTATTGTGCATTATTTGATAATTGATATTCGTGTTGTGATGGTAAAAAATATTTAGTAAGTAATAGAACCTTCGGTGTTATGTCTTTGTTGTCAATTTTTATACAAATATTAAATATTTATTAGAAATATTTTAAATTTTATATTCAATATTAATTTCAAATTCAATTATATTATTTTTATTCATCAAGTAATAGAATGTGGTAACTCGTACTAACAATTAATACCTTTTAGAAGTTTGACATAATTATTTTTAAAGTCTCATGTACTAGTTGAAAGACAAAATGAACTAAAATAACAAAAACGAGCATGCTTGTCTGAAGTTGTTGAATACACAAGTAAAGGTGTAGAAGAAACAAAAGGTCACATGTGTCTTATAAACTTTAGTCTCATGGTAATCTAATGGTGTAATTCAAAAACTTGATTCAATTTAACTAATAAAAAATAAGTAATGTATATACATTTGATTCACAATTAGCAACTTTAGTTGACAAAAAATTTATTAGTTCGGAGAAAATTTGAATGACACCTTATTTGTGTAATACATTATCATTTGTAGATTTGGACTATAGGTGCACCAATTTGCCAAGTTATTATATTGAATCGAGTATTTTACACAAGTTCGTGGATCAATATGCACATACCTATAAAATTGTTATAGTAATTCGATTATTTTACATGGTTTTGGACCTATATGCACCAATCTGACAAGTTATTGTACTAAAATTGAGCATTTTACAACTTGTTGGAATAATCCACACCCATTTGACAAGTTATTGTAGTAAATTTATCATTTTGCAACTTGTTGGACTATTCCGCACCTACCTGACAAGTTGTTGTATGGTGGGCGTAATTTACTCTCGAAAGATTCACTCATCAACAGGGGTGAATCTAGCATGGGGGTTAGGGGGGAGGAGGTTGGCCCCCACAAGCCCCCAATTTTTTCAGTCATGAGTGAATAGGAGGAAGAAGGAAAGAAGGCAGGAGAAGAAGAAAAGAAGAGAAGGAAGGAGGAGGAAGAAGGAAATGAATCCCCTATTCCCAATGGGTGGGTGAGTGGGGGCGCCCTGTAGGGCAACGTATGGATTGTGCCAGACTCACGTACTTGAGTTTGGGCAGAGTTTGGCAGAAGTAGTTTGTCAAAACATTTTAAGCCTTATAGGCATCAACCTAAGTGATGTACCAGCTTATCACTCCTTTCATTCAGTTGTGCCATACTCAATTTTTTCGGTTATCCGCTAGTGCCTGTTTGCCAATCCTAGATCCCCCTCCGCTAATCAACTAGTACTAAACTAATCAGCACACACATATACATTCAAAAGCAAGCAGGCAACTGTTAATAAATCAAACGGTAATGCTCAGCTCCGGGCATCCGGACGCCCATCGTTTCTCTGGACGGTCCGTCACGGCGTCACCGCGTGGAAAAATCAGGCGTACCCCCCCTTAGAACCTTTATCCCTTCGTTGTTGGACCACACCCTCTTCCCCACCGCTCATTCATCTCTCTCACCCTCCAGTGCTCCCTCTCCCGCACCTCCGAGTATGAACTCCAGCCAAATTCCGGGAGGATCACCTCGCCCCCGGCAAGATCTGATGGCTGGGTCGTCCCCCCTCTCTCTCTCCCTTCAGTTTGGATCTGATGTTGCGGGCTCGGTTCTCTACTGGATCTGGCAGCGGTTAAGGCGTTGACCCCAGGGCAGAGCACATCTTTCCTGGTGCTCGATTCGCGAAGCACCGGGGCTGTTACCCCCTCCTTCTCGACCACGCCTCAACACCGCTCCATCGCCACTCCCCTGCAGTGAGGAGGGACGAGCTGCACTGGCGCCACAGGGAGGGATGAGCGAGGCGCACCGCCGCGCCACTCGCTTGTGGCCAACGGTCGGGCGCGCGGCCCATGAACGCCACAAGGTCGCCACCTCGGGGGCGATAGTTCCTTCTTACTCCCCCTCGCCATTTTGATTCGAAGATTTGTTTGATGTTGCGATCGCTGTTTAGAGATGTTTCATCTATTGTTTGGCCATGTTGCATGAATGTTCACGGCCAGGTTGCAACCATGGCCCATAGATGTTGCAATCATTGTTCACAAATGTTGCAATCGTTGTTCACAAATGTTGCATGAATGTTCTGATCATGTTGCAAGGTATATGTTCCAATGTTGCATCTTTGTCTACATATGTTGCAATAAATGTTAATCGATGTCACATTAATGTCTTCTGCATGTTGCAGAATATTTTTCACTCGCGTGGTTGCATTTGTTGCAGTGAAAATGCATGTCGCTGGTGTTCTTTTCAAGTGTTTCAACCGCTCCTGATGTATGTTGCATGTTATTCATCCGGATGTTGCAAGGTGAATATTTTTTATGTTGCAAAAAATCAACATCCAATGTTGCATGCACTATAATTTGGGTGTTGCAAACATTATTTTTCAATGTTGCATCTTCTCTCTCGACATGTTGGATGCACTAGATTCGAATATCTGATGTTCCTTTCTCTCCTGTCTCTCTTCATGTACGGGCACACGGCCCGAGAAGCAGCATGTGGTGGAGTAGTAGTGCTACCAGTGGCTTGCGGGTAACCCCCAATCACGTGGGTGGGCCCCAGTCGTTGTGTGAGGAGGAGCGCACGCGGAGGAGGGGGTGTTGAATAGTAAGGTTGCAGCAGGATTCTTTTTCTTTCTGAAGTGCTCAATCTGACGGCTATAGTTCTTTTGATCTGACGGCTCTGCATGCGTCCGGAGGGTGGGCGTCCCTCCGGACGTCCGGGAGCTAGCAGCCCCCTAAATCAATAGAATTCATTGTTTACCGTAATGGGCTGCTTGGCTCGATCCGGACAGCTGCTGGCCTCCGTCCGGCGGGACTTATGTGTACCCGAAAGTGGATAGCGGATAAAGTTATGAACTTCCAGCCCCATAAAATTTATCTAAATGTATATTTTTATTTTTCCATCAGCCCACTTACGACCATTAATTCAGAAATGTCCAACATTTTTCAAAAATGTTGGTTTCATCAATTATTTTTTGGCACCATTATTTTTGAAAATGTTGGAGTGACAGTTTCTAGAAAAAAAATCAACTTCTCCTCCACCTCCTGCACGGCCGCGCGTGGGCGCAAGGGCCGCCGGCGAACACGCAGCGAGCGCGCGGAGCCCTGGCGGCGGGCGTGAAGCCCCGACCACGGGCGCGTAGAGACCCGACACGCAAAGCCCCGTAGGCGACGGTTCAGCACGACCGCACGAGCAGGGACGGCTGTGTGGGTACAAGGGAGGAGGGAGAGGGTGTGAGGCTAGGGTTAGCAGTAGGATCTGAGGGTTGTGGTTGGTTGCACGAATCTCTAACATTGGAAGTTCATTTGGTAAAAATCTTCCGGAAGATATATAGGATTCCTTTCGTCTAGCCTGCTCGCGCTAGCTGCCTGGCCCGGCTTGTTGCTGAGCAAATCGCTGGTCGATGCCTAGAGGAGCCTGGTGGCTTGGCCTGCCAGCGGTCGCATTGCACCTAGATCAAAACAGGTTGCGAAAGCTCGAAGGAAAAGCTTCTAACACCTTCATATGATTGGTCGCTTGATCGCTTTAGAAGGAGCGCAACAGACGCGTACATGAGAAGGAGGCTCTCATGTCGGTTGCACTGGTCACGTGTGTTTCCTACCGCTTGCTCGCCTCCTTGGTGTACAACCTTTGAGGCCGCTATAGCCTTCCTTTTCTTTTGTTGTTCATGTACTTGTTCGAACTGCAGTGTCGCTGTGTTTTCTTGTGCTACAACTTTATCTCTTCTTTTAATCAAAATGTGCTTTGCACATTCTTCAAAAAATATGCGTGCACAGAATAATATTATTTGGATCATCATCCTCAATCCTAGACTCCTCCCCCACCTTTTCGCATCTGTCAGACCGTGAACGTCGTCTCAACTATCATTCCACGCGCACCGTGTCTCCGTGCCGCCGTCTTGAGCATGCCGCGGCACCGTACCGTGGTCCAGACGAGCTTCGGCCGCCGTCTTGGCCGTCGTGCCGTGCGCCACTTCTAGGGGTGTATATTGAGCCAACTCAGCTCATTATTGGCTTGGCTCGTTATAACTCGGCTCATTTTGGCTCGACTTATATATAACTCATTAAGGTACCGAGCTAAAAGCTTAGCTCGGCTCGCTTGAAAGCTCGAGCCAACTTGTTAGCTCGTGAGCTAGAGCAAAAAAATGACCATAATCACATATTGAAATATACTATAAATATATATTGGTCTATATTTTGTATAACTTCCAACAACAAAAAAGAAAAAGAAATAAAACACATATAATCTATCTGAGTGTTAAATAAACCATCAATGTTAAGTTTATCCAATAGCAAAACACTTCATGTGACCATACAGCCATGCAGCAGCAGTGTAACACCACAACATTCCTCCATGAATCGCCGTCGCCATGGCTGGCCTCCCCCGCGTTGCCGCCTGCCATGGCCGGCCTCTCCGCGCCCTCGCCGGCCTCCGCCGCCACCGCCGCCGTCTTTGCCCCGTGCCGCCGCCGGCCCCGTCTTGTCGTGCGCCTCCGCGCCGCCTCGCGCGCCGCCACCGTCGGAGAAGAAGCACCAAAATGTTAGTCTAAAAAATGTTGACCCCAATAATATTGCAGCAATTTGTAAAATATTGAAAAAAAATAACATAAATGTTGACGAGAAATATTGACAATATTTTTGAAAAATGTTGAGACGAAACTGAGGGAACAGGCAACTCTGGTATAGTAGTACAATAACCCGGGGTGGGTGTTCATTGAGCCGTTTCGGAACAGGTGTCGGTTGTCGACTGGCCACCGTATTCGCATCTATTCTTTCGTCTCGCGAAGGAGGACGCCATGTTTTTGCTGTCGTGCATAAAAGTTGTGTCCCATGATCCCCGCGTAAAATGGCATGATCACGCGACCAGAGGGCATCAAGAGCTGAGAGCAACTCCAACAACCTCTCTATTCTTGCTAGCTAAATTTAGAGTTTAAGCCCTTTGTAAAAATAGAAAATTCTATACTTCAAAGGGGTATTCCAACAGACTAGCTAAAATCTGGATCAGGCCCACCGAACAGAACCAAATCCCCCCTGCCCCCACGCGACGGCCCGACCCTCCTTTCTCCCGACGTGAGGGGCGTCCCGGAACAGAAAGGAGCACGCAGCCTGTCACCGCTCGAGCTCCCCTAGCTGCCGGTGACCGAAGGTGATCGACAACGCCAGCATCGTGTCCACGGCTCCTCTTCAATCAAATTGATTCGAGTTACTTAGGTTTAGGGTTTCTAATTTCTGTTCATGTCCGCTTCTTCTCCTTCAATCATGATCTAATTCGGCATGCCAATTTGTATTTAAAAATCAATGCAACAGATTATGGATTCTGACGATGAATTCAATCAATTTGTATTTGATGAAGTTATCCATTCATCCTCTTCCGATGAAGAGATATATGATGATGTCGCACACATAGTCATTGATGATTCAGTTAATAATCCCGGACGTATTGGTTCTATTATGGGACATGAGGTAGTGCAGCGTGAAAGACTTTTATGGCATGATCTTCTGTACAAAGATTATTTCTCAAATAATCCTACTTTCAACGCCACTACTTTTAGACGGAGGTTCGTATATTTTGTTTGAATTTTAATCTAATATTCACTGTGCATGTAATATTTTTGTGTTAAATTGTTACTGCTTCATGACAGGTTTCGGATGAGGCGATCTCTATTTCTTCGCATAATAAGTGTTGTTGAGAAACATGACGAGTATTTTGTACAGAAGAGGAATGCAGCCAATGTGCTAGGACTATCTTGTCTACAGAAGGTTGTCGTTGCGTTTCGCATGTTAGCTTATGGCACACCAGCTGATGCTTTGGACGAGTATATTCGTATTGCATAGAGTACTGCACTAGAATCTTTGCGAAAGTTTGTAGCAGCTGTTGTTGAGATTTTTGGACCGGAGTACATGAGAGAGCATAATGAACAGGATACTCCTAGATTGCTTGAAATTGGAGCGGAAAGAGGATTTCCTGGTAATGTTGGTTCCATAGATTGTATGCATTGGCCTTGGAAAACTTGCCCTTCTGGACATCACGGGATGTACAAAGGACAAAAAAGCAGCCTACTATTATACTGGAAGCCGTCGCATCTAAAGATCTATGGATATGGCATGCATTCTTTGGCATGCCTGGTTCACACAATGACATAAACGTGCTACAAAGATCCCCTATCTTTGCAAGGCTTGCTGAGGGGAAAGGTCCACAAGTGTTAACACCAAAAATTGGTACGGGAAAGGGACTGACTTGTGGGCCGAGTTTGGTAAACAAGCACCATTCAGCAGGAAATCTTCAACTCGATGTGGTGCATGGATCACGTGCTCTTTAATAGCCGAACTCGAATCAATCTAGATTGTCACATGTTGTGGGTTCAAACGTGTTAATCTAGCATAGTTTGTTCCTTCTTCATGGAACCCGAATCGGTTATACAACTGTATTCGACAATCCCGCCACGAGTGGAAAGTGTTTATAAGTTCGTTTTAAATAATGTATGCTTTTAGCCTTCCCTATTTAGATTGTATCATGCAGTGGATTGATCTATTATTGGTTGGTGGTGTGGTCTCAAACAAGTCGTATCATGCGGTGGATTAACTTGTTTGGTTTCACGATCGACGGGTTTGAAAGTACCTAGACATGAGGTGGACTAGTGCTTTTGGCCTATGCGTGCTTGTTTACTGCAAATTTATAATCATGACTCACTTTTGTTCATTTATTGTAATTTATCCTCGAAAATCGGTCGTGACCACGTGCATGCAATGTTGTTTATACAAAGACCGATTTTTCGTCATGCTCACGTCATGCATTCGGCTATGCTCTGGTTTCATGTTTTAGAGCTCCCGAATGATATTCAAACTGCTAACAGATAGCTTGTTGTAGCTATATGTCACTTTAATTGGCTTTGTAGCCATAAATACGGAACTGTCTAGTACCACCCGGCAAGTTCCAGGTTTTATCTAACTACTTTCCTTCCTTTGTCAGTTTCAGGAAAATTGACTGGCACGCTTTGGATTCGGCACGTGTGTTAAGCCAGCTTCGTTCGGCTTGCTATGTGCTTGGTGTGAGGTGCTGATTTTGCGTCAACACACTTTTTGGCATGCCCGGTGGGACAATCTAGCTGATCAAGATGCCTGATATTCATGATGTCATGGATGTCACCATAGAGGACTGTCTCGAGAGCAGCAGTTGCAATTGAAGGATGCTGTTGATCAATTTCGGCAGAAGTGTCTCATGTCATTCTCTAAAAACAGAAGTGGTGTGTCGTATCTTAAGTCTGACATGCCAAGAGTTCTACTACCAGGAGAACCTGATACCACATCTGCTGAAGAGAAACAGGAGGTTATGAATGCAGTTCAACAAACTATGGAAAATATAATGGCCAAACACAATAATACTGTCTTGAATATGTTCCGACAAATGATGGTTAGTATCTTTGGCCCAGGCATGGAAAAGGTGCTCAGTTGAGTATCACCCCAAGGGCCTAGTATGGAGATAGGAGAATCAAGTGCTGCTGTCAATAGCCAACCAGCTCGAGATGCAAGTGCTCAGCTGCCTCTGCAAAGTACGGGAGGCCAACCAATCCAGCCGCATCTGCAAAGTACAGGAGGACAGCCAATCCAGCAGCAGAACCTTTATCAGGCAATGCCCAACAGGACTACTTATGAAGAATTGGCATTGATGCTTATCAGCCAATTCATGGATTACGGTGCCATTGATGCTTTCCCGAATCCTGAATATGGTACGACCACAGGAATGCCTACTGGGCCTACTGGAAGGCCAGGGGATCAAGACGCTAACGTTGATCTTATGGTGCAGAAAATGGACGATGTGTTGCAAAATCAATTCAGTCTGAAACCCAAGAATCAAGGGCATGTGTATACACCTCCTTTCCCAGAATGGTATAACAGGGTGGCTTTGCCACACAGGGTGAAAGCTCCTGCAGATTTCACGAAGTTCTCTAGGCAAGATGATACTAGCACTGTGGAGCATGTAGCCCATTATTTGGTGCATCTTGGGGAAGCTTTAGCCGATGAAGCATTCATAATCAGATATTTTCCCCTATCACTGACAGGCCCGGCTTTTACATGGTTCACTTCTTTGCCTGCTCACTCAATCTGTTCCTGGAAGGATTTGGAACAAAAGTTTCATGCTCATTATTTCATTGGCAGTAATGAAAAAAAGCTAATTGATCTAACCACCCTGAGGCAAAGGCATAATGAGACACCCATGGAGTTCCTCAGAAGGTTAAGAGAGACTAAAAGCATGTGCTTCTCTTTGAATCTACCAGATGATCAATTGGCTGATATGGCTGTAGAGGGGATGTTACCAGCTGTTCGGGAAAAGCTGTTCGGCATGGAGTTCGATAATCTTGGCCAATTGTCTCATGGATTGTCATTAATGAGCAACCAAGCTTATGGCTTCAAGAAAGACTCTAGGTTTGCCAAACACAGTGATATAGCTGACATCTACAACCAATTCCTTGAAAGAGCTGATCAAGGAGAAGAATTTGATGATGAAGAGGAAATAGGCTGCAATTTGAAATGGTGTGGGGCAAAGAGCCGTTAACAAAGGAACCGAGAGATGGGTCAAGCAGGCCAAGGGCACCTATGATTTTGATGTGACCAAGGCTGAGAAGCTCTTTGAGTTCCTTGTAAAGGAAGGCCGGATCAAGTTGCCAGAAAGGCATTCTATGCTTCGGCCTGATGGAGTCAAAGAAAAGAGATACTGCGGGTTTCACGACAGGAATTCTCACTCCATCAATGAGTGCAGGGTTTTCAGGATGAGAATTCAAAAGGCTATCCAAGAAGGTCATCTAAAATTTGACAATAAGATGAAGTTGGATGGTAATCCTTTTCCTCAAAACATGATTGGGTTTTCAGTCAACATGGTGACTGTTGAGGAAAAAGGAAAAGTGAAAGTTTTGACTTCAGTGAGGGCAAAGCAGGATGGATCAGTTGACCCTGCTCAACAAGTAACAGTGGAACAAGTCCACAAGGAAGTGCCTCGCATTCTGAAAAGTCAGATTGAAGTAGGGGAATCCTCCAAATCCAAACCCAGGGTGACTTCGCGTATTCTCCTTAACAAGTGGCAGTGTCAGCAAGAGAAAGAACGCTACCAAAAACAAAAATATGAGGAGGAGAAGCGAAGGTTTGAAGAAGAAGTGCACAGGAGAGAAAGAGAAGAGCATGCGCGAGAACAAGAGCGTGCGCATTGGGGATGTGCGTTCTTCAGGCATTGCTGGAATGAAGGTTTGAAGCTCCCCACGTTGAACAGTTGTCCTGAATGCAGTGACAAATATACTGAGTATAGGCAGGATACTGTCAATCGCCGATCCGTCCATGAAAGAATTGGAAGGAAACACCCTAGTGACAGTCGGCGCATAAAAATAAATGAAGTTGATGATCACCCAAGAAAAAGATATGGTGATCATAGGTGGGTTGATCATGAAGAACAAGAGCGTGAATATGTCTGGCAGAAAGGACAGTGGTGCCCACCTGGCTTGAGGAGAAGCCAAAAGATAAGAGTTCAGCGCTTGAGAAATCAGGAGTTGAAGCAGGCAAGGATCAAGAGGAAACAGGTGTGGCGTCCCAAAGATAAGCCTGATGGATTTGATCGTTCGGCTTCAGCGTGCATGGTATGCTTCTTGCCGAATGAATTCATGGCTCTAGCTAATTAGGTTGTGCAGGAAGAGGCGTCACCAGACATCGATGAGGCTGAGCAACTTGGGTTGATGGCACAACTAGTGTTGGCCAAGCAAGCAACCTTTGACAAGCCAGCCAAGAATCGGCACATGAGACCACTGTACTTGAGGGGATATGTCAATGGGAAGCCATTGACTAAGATGTTCGTTGATGGTGGAGCTGCGGTCAATGTGATGTCGTATACTACGTTCAGGAAGCTTGGCATGGGCCTTGGGGATTTGACGCCAACAAGTATAGTTCTGAATGATTTTGCTGGGAATCCTTCAGACACCAAGGGTTGTGTACATGTGGATCTGATGATCGGGTCTAAGACCTTGCTCATGACCTTCTTTGTCATTGAGGGCAAAGGGGCATGTAGCTTGCTGCTTGGACGAGACTAGATCCATGCAAATTGCTGCATCCCATCTACCATGCATCAACAGCTTGTTCAATGGGTGGATGATGATATAGAAGTGGTCCAAGCAGATGATTCAGTAAGCGTGGCTAACGTGGAACCAGCCTTCTGGGAGTATCAAGGTATAGATTGCTTCTCGAGGCAAGGACTGGGTGAAGGTCTGTTGAACCGGTCGGCGGTGATCAACAGCCGATTCAAGCAGTCGGCTCTTATAGCAATTTTTAATGGATAATCCAATTGATGGAACTGATGGAAAGTTAGGACGTGGATTCATGTCGGCTGACAAATTGGAAGAAATTAATATTGGAGATGATGATAAGCCAAGGCCGACATTTATCAGTGCTAACTTGGATTCAAGTTTTAGAAAAGAGTTGATCAAGCTACTGAAAGAATACAAAGATTGCTTCGCTTGGGATTATTCGGAGATGCCTGGTTTGGATCGTTCCATTGTTGAGCATCGGTTGCCAATCAAGCCTGGTTTTAAACCTTACAAGCAACCTCCCCGAAAGATCTACAAGGATGAAGTATTGGCCGACGTGAAAAAAGAAGTTGAGAGATTGATCGAAGCAAATTTCATTCGGCCATGTAGATATGTAGAATGGATCTCTAATATTGTCCCTGTTTACAAGAAGAACGGAAAAATGAGGGTTTGCATAGACTTTAGAGATCTAAACAGAGCTACACCCATGGAGGGATATCCAATGCCTGTTGTTGACTTGTTGGTTGATGCCGCTGCTGGACATAAAGTTATTAGTTTCATGGATGGCAATGCAGGGTACAGTCAAATTTTTATGGCAATAGAAGATATATCAAAGACAGCCTTCAGATGTCCTGGACATATAGGCCTTTTTGAGTGGATTGTTATGACATTTGGGTTGAAAAATGCCGGTGCAAATTATCAAAGAGCCATGAATTATATTTTTCATGAGTTGATCGGATAAATTGTTGAGATATACATTGATGATGTCGTGATCAAGTCTTTAGATCATGAATCACACTTGAATGATGTGAGGAAAACTCTAGAGTGCACCCGAAAGCATGGGCTTAAGATGAACCTGAATAAATGTGCCTTTGGAGTTTCAGCTGGAGAGTTCTTGGGATTTTTGGTGCATGAGGGAGGAATAGAAGTTGGCAAGAAAAGCATGAAAGCTATTGATGAAGTTGTTCCTCCAACCAATCTCAAAGAATTGCAATCATTGCTGGGCAAGATCAATTTTGTGAGAAGATTTATTTCAAATTTATCACAAAAGGTGTTGCCTTTCTCTCCGTTGTTGAGGATCAAGAAGGATTAGAAGTTTGTATGGGGGTGACGAACAACAAAAGGCTTTTGATGAGATCAAGGAGTACATGAAGGAACCACCAGTGCTGGTACCTCCACAATTGAACAAGCCTTTTAAGTTGTACGTGGCGGGCGATACCCAAACCATTGGATCGGCCCTTATACAAGAATTTGAGGGAAAGGAACGAGTAGTTGCGTACCTTAGCCGAAAATTGCTTGATCCCGAAACAAGATATTCGGCTGCGGAGAAGCTTTGCCTGTGTGTTTATTACTCATGTACAAAGTTTTGGCACTATTTGTTGAATGCCGAATGCGTTGTATATTCAAAATTTGATGTAATTAAGCACATGTTGTCTATGCCAATTTTGAATGGAAGGATTGGCAAGTGGATTTTAGCTTTGTCTGAGTTTGTGTTGAAATTTGAATTGACAAAAGCTATTAAAGGTCAGATTATTGCTGATTTCATTACTAAACATCGCGATCCATCAATTGATTTGTTTGAAATCACTCCTTGGGCTTTGTTCTTTGATGGACCTCATGTGGCAAAGGTGGTGGAGTAGGAATTTTATTGATTTCACCCAAAGGTGAGATGTTTGAGTTTGCTATCCCTATTCAGCCTACTGTCACAAATAATCAAGCTGAATATGAGGCATTGCTTAGAGGGCTTCAGTATTTGAAAGAGGCAAAGGCTATTTCAGTTGAAAATTTATGGAGATTCAGAGCTAGTTATAAAACAATTGAATGGACAATATGAATGTAGAAATGATATCCTGAGAATTACTACGAGGAATGCAAGAAAATTTTGAAAAGTTTTCAGTTACTGATTCTGCAGCATATTCCTAGGGAACACAATGAAGAAGCAAACAGGTTGGCTCAAAGTGCTTCAGGTTATAGAGAAAATCAAGAAGTGTTTGCCAATGATGTGTGTGCTTTCGAGAGTAATCTAGCAAAAGATGATTGGAGAAAAGAAATTGTTGATTATCTGGAAAATCCATCTCGAAAGGTCTCTAGGAAGCTCAGGTATAAAGCTATAAAGTTTGTTCTTCTTGATGGACGTTTGTTTTACAAATCATTAGATGGGTTGTTGCTACAATGCCTTGGTCAAGAAGAAGCAAAGAAAATGATGAGTGAAGTGCACGATGGGCTGTGTGGAGCACATCAATCGGCTTACCGAATGAAATGGGTTATCAGGCACACTAGATGTTGTTGGCCGACGATGCTGGAAGATTGCTTTGAGTATTACAAAGGGTGTCAAGATTGTCAGAAGTTTGGGAATATCCAAAGAGTTCCAGCATCAGTTTTGAATCCTATTATCAGGCCATGGTCGTTCAGAGGATGGGGTATAGATTTGATTGGCCAAATAAATCCTCCATCTAGCAAGGGGCATAAGTTTGTGCTTTTGGCGACAGATTATTTCACTAAATGGGTTGAGGCGATTCCATTGAAGAAAGTAACATCAGAAAACATGGTTGAGTTTGTCAAAGAGCACATCATCTACAGATTTGGAATTCCTCAAACAATTACAACTGATCAAGGAACTCAATTTACATCTTCAGAGTTCAGGGAATTTGCTGAAAGCATGGGGATCAAATTGTTGAATTCTTCTCCTTATTATGCCCAAGCTAATGGTCAGGCAGAGGCTTCTAACAAGATCATGATCAAGAATATACAAAAGAAGATTGATTAGAAGCCAAGAAGGTGGCATTCAGTACTCAATGAAGACTTGTGGGCTTACCGAATGGCCCCTCATGGAGCTACAAAAACATCTCCTTATGAGTTGGTTTATGGGCATCATGCTGTTTTGCCATGGGAAATGCAATCAGATTCAAGGAGAGTGGTTTTGCAAAAGGATTTATGTTCCGAAGATTACAATGGCTTAATAATGGATGAGTTGGAGGATTTGCATATGATTCGTCTTAGGGCCTTGGAAAATATTGAGAAGAACAAGATGCGAGTTGCTAAACATTACAACAAGAAAGTAAAGGTCAAGCAGTTTGCAGAAGGGGATTTAGTTTGGAAAGCATTACTGCCGATTGGGACTAAGTATAGTACGTTCGGCAAATAGTCCCCGAATTGGGAAGGTCCTTTTCGGGTAGTTAGATGTACGCCTGGAAATGTGTATATCTTGAAAACTTTACTAGGAGAAGAGTTTACTGCTGCTATAAACAGGAGATACTTGAAGAAATATTATCCTAGTATTGAAGTTGATCGTTGATTACAAGCATCAGGATTACAAGCATCGGAAATATAGAAACAGCCGGCGTTCGGGAAAGGAGCCGCCTTCAGAACAAAAGTCCTAACAAAGGAGATGACCAATACTGAAGTGTATTGCCCTTAGCACAATAATGTTCTACATTACAAACGTTTCTTGCAGGTTCATTATTTGGCAACCCAGCTACTTAAGATTACAAAAGGAAGCCTGTGGGAAGCAGAAGGCCTGGAGGAAGAAGCGAAAGTATGCTTCATTTCTTTGATTCCGCGTTTTTCCTCTTCAGTTCTTCCCTCTTCAGCTGTTCCAGGACCACCGTGACGGCAACATAGAAGCTTTGGGGATTGCTGTGACTTGCAGCTTCCATCAGGTTGTCCCATGAAGCCTTCAAGTTATTATACCTGTCAGAAATATCTGAAGAAAGGGAACAAATTCTTGTTGAAAGTGAGATCTGAAACTTAAACGTGAGAATCAAATAGGGATGAAGATCTTACCCCCTAACAACGCTTCTAAGCTCATGCGGCGTTCGCGTTCGGCACTGCAGCGAGCAGTGATGTCCCACAGGTTGTGTTCTAGATGCCGAATGCGACGGCGCAGTTGATGGTTGGTCTTTTGTTCTGGTGTGGTGTCTTCTTCTTCGGTAGAGGAGTCATAGGGGATGTACTCAGGAACCTCTTCAGTTCCAAAGATCTCCTCTGGGAGCAAGTCAAGGCTGAAAACAAGAGAAGGTGAATCATGAGATTGCAGTCGAGAGCAAGAGAAAGGATTGAGAAGGAAAGCTTACTCTCGAATGGTTCGCTTCTTTGGTGGAGCGCTACTCTCCTTGATTGGTTGTTTCCCTTGTCTGCCATGGCCTTAGGGGTTTTTTCCTCTGGAGAAGCAGGGAGACAAGACGTGAGGTGATGGAAGTGTATGCGAGTGGATTTACAGAGCGCCAAGGGGGCTATTTTATTAGCTGTGAGAGCGCATTGGGAGTGATGACTGGCTGGCGTACATTAATGGGAATACCAAACGGCAGGGTTTTCTCCCCGAATGCGAAGGGTTTTTCATTGAACAGTGTTCATGGCTCCCGAATGAGGATTTTTTTCTGCGGATTCTACACCAAGGGACCAGAGTTTGTGCGTATTCGGCTAGGATAAAAGTTCCCAAATGCGTTCAAAACAGTAAGGTTCGCATGCACAAATCGAAGGAAATCATCGCAACACAAATGCAGGAGATAAATTTTCATTATTTATTGCCGAAATTCCAACATCCCTAGTACAAACTAATAAAAGACTGTTCAGCACAGACTGGGGATGAATGGAGTCGGAAATGGCATCGCCGTGGCCGTCGAGGCGCTCCAGGATGACCTTGATGTCATCGATGTCCTCCGGCGCGCCACCATGGAAGCCACGCGGCCGCGTGGAGTAGTCGACACCGGTGTGCGTCACCATGGCAGCCAGGCCCAAGCTGGTGCCCAGACGGACGCCGTGGAGGGCCACCTCGTCGACGCGGTCTTCCACCGCGCCAAGGAGAGCTTCCGGTCTGTCTCCAGGAGCTTTCACCTTGTCCGCCAGCTTCTTCACCAGCGTCTTCAGCCAGCTGAGTTCGGCGTCGCGGTCTGCAGCAATTACGGAGCAATGGCGGTTAGTTCAAAGTTGAGTTGAATTAAAAAAATCACAAGATTCACCATCGATGGCCTCCAGCAGCTGCTTGCGCTGGTGCTCCCATTCGAGTTCGGCGATTCTGGCCTTCTTGGAGACGTCTCCCAACTCGCGCCGGGTTTCATCACGCTCCGCCTTGAACCGGTGGGCGTCGCGATCGCTGTAGCGCGAGCTGGGGGAGCGGGAATAGCCGGACGATCCCGAGGAATCGCCCACCATGGCCGGAGTCGTGGCCGGCGCAGGAGCGGGGTTCCATTGGATGAACCTGGAGACACGTAGAGGGTCGTCAGAAACAAAAGGAAATCTAGAAAAAGCTGTGAAGAAATTGACGATCACCACCTCCGGTGAGCGCCAGCGCGGCTCCCTTCGGCCTCGTCGCTGGCCCGACGCCTGTTGCTGCTGCCTGCCATTGGGCTTTTGGGAGTACTAGTGCTAGAGAAGAGAAGTTTAGATTGGCAAAGGCTTGAAAGTAGAAGACTTGGTGAAAGGCTAGGGGCACCCGAGGTTCTTATTTATGGGACTGGCAAAGAGATCGTGGCCGGAGATCGTGGTGCATATCCCGAGAAATTTGGGAGGTGGAGAGACTTCCTTAACCGAATCGTCGTCGGGTCGTTTGGGATTCAAGCTGAGTCATATTCGGTTTGACTGGTTGAAATTCGGCTGAGTTGCGGTCGGGTCGCTATTCGGGTCTAACACTGTTTGGCCGGAGTTGCCGAATGAATCGTCTAAAAGTTGCTCGCTAAAGCAAGGCAAGACAAATATTGGAAAGTAAAGTTTATGGTGAGCAAAAATTACAAGGATGATGAACCATTCGGATACAAAATGTTTGGTACAATCATATACTCAAGTATTTTGATATTACACTGGAAGCATCTGATATCATCTTGCTGATGTTCTCTAGCAATTTTTGACCAGCTTCCTGGGTGTTAGACAGAGCGAAGAGCTTTGTCTTGAGCTGATTTGATTCAATCAAGGCTGTTGTAGCTTCCTTTTGGATTTTCTCTATTAATCCAGGAAGTTCGGCTATCTTTTTCTTGTTAGCCTCGACTTCAGTTGTCAAGTTCTTCAGATCAGCTTCTAGTGCAACTTTTCTGACGATCTTCAATTGAAGTGCAGGCTGCAGTTCAGCTAGCAATTCCTTATTGATTTGGATCTGAGCCTGTGATTTTTTTACGAATTGCTTGGCTTTGGCTCTCTTTTGTTCCAGGGCTGGTCGGGAGGATTGATTCTTCAAAGCTCGCCTCACTGCTGCAAAATGATTGTCCAGTTGTGAGATAGGCTCCAGGGAGGCTTTGATATCATCAGGAAGCTCTTGGTTGATGGATTCAAGCACTTCTTCTAGAAGATCAACATCCCTGACTTGATCCTGGATATCCCTTTGCAGCAAAGAGAGGATTTCTTTCAACTGCTTGGTTTTCCTTTGATAGAGCTTGGCCTGAAGATGCCTCATCTCCTTTTTCGGTAGTTAAGTCATCCACGGTAAAAGAAAAGCTTGGTGGTGACGCAGCTTGATCCTGAAAAGAAAGGGTTGCTGAATTAAGGATGATTTGTTAAATGGAAATAAAAGAGGTAAATATTTATGCTTACCTCATTCTTGGCCTCCTGAGTTGGAGAAAGGAGTTTTTCAGGCTCAAGAAGGGGTTCCTGGATGGTCAGTTGAGGAGAAGCTTGAGGGGTCCCTGGTAAAGGTGAAGCTTCTAACTGAGGAGAAGCTAGTGGAGTCCTTGGTAGGTTTGAAGCTTCTGGCTGAGGAGAAGATGGATCCATCCCTGGTGAAGCTGGAACTTCTACTTGAAAAGAGGATGGTTGAATTCTTGGTGAAGCTGGAACTTCTACTTGAGAAGAGGATGGTTGAATCCTTGGTGAAGCTAGATTTGAAACATGTTGCGGAGGAGAACTCCCCACAGTTTGGTTCACCAATGTTTCCTCTGCAAATAATAAGTAGAGGGTAAATGCCAATGAAGAAAATGGTTTTAAAAAGGAAAAGATATGGTGAAGATCTTACCAGTAGATGGGGCATTGGCAGATTCTGTACTGATTGATGGTTGCTGAGCTCTGGTCTGAAATTACACAAGATAAAATTATTGAGTGATTTTATGCTTAGGAGGAAAAGATGTTAACCTCAATAAGAACTCTTTTAGATGTTCTTTTCTTCTTGGCAGCTGGAGGAGCAACCATGGATGGAGCTTTCCTTTTATCAGAGGCTGAACTGATGAGAGTTGGGTCTGATGTAGCATATCTGGACATCACTTGAGCCAAGGTGGTGGAATTAAACACCAAGGCAGAGATTGGGCCTGCAATGTTGTAAGAGATTGTCCTAGCACGAGGGGCAGGTACTGTATCCTGCAGAAAATGGCAAAGGATCATGATCAGTAAAGAAGGGCATGATTAAAAAAGGGAAAAATAAGTATATTACCTCTGAAATTAGCTGGAAATCAGGCATTAGCTCAAGACAAAAAGAATGTACTGGCTCATTAAAGGTGTGATCATGAAATTCTTGCCACCAGGAAGTAAAAGAGGGATGAGCTATTATTGTTGGCACAAAGGGCTTAGGTGCATAAACAGTTGAGCTACACCGATACTCAAAGACCCTTTTTGCTTGTAGGAGTTCCTTAATATCCTCTCTGGGTTTGAGGAATTCATGAAGGAATAGCCTTGGAGGCACTTGGCCACATCCTAGCTGTCTGGCCATCATATTTGGTTGGTAGTATTTAATGGTGCTCTGATTTTGCCTTCCTCCACTGAATTCTGCTGGCAGGATGCATGGATGGATGAAGATGTTGAAAATTGCTATGGATTTTACATCATTACATCCGGTTTCAAAATTGAATTCACAAGGGAGAGTCAAGTTGTCATTGTTCAGATATGGAAGCCAAAGGGGATTGGTAAAGCCTTTGAAGAAGAGCTCAAAAAGTTGGCTGATGTTTTGGTCGATGGATATGGTTGAGGCAGCTTCTCCATAAGTCTGGCAACCTTTGGTGATCTGAGTTTCCCCTTCCTTGTAGTTGGCTGAAGAAAAGTACCGGTTGTTAAGGTCAATGCCAACGATCTGGTGCATGTATAGCTGCAGCCACATTTGAACAAACCACCAAGGGCCATTGACACAGGAGATCTTCTGGCTGGTGTGCATCAAGGGGTGGTCTGATGGAGCATGTGGTATACACTTCCTAGGAGGTATTTTCCAAGGGGAATAAGATTACCAACAGCCAAGTCCTCAGCCATTACAATGTGGTTCAGGGTTGGCTCATTGGCTTTGCCGCAGAAGATGAATCTGCATAGCCACATGTTCAGAAAGGCCATGTACTCAACTTCAGACAAAGGGCCATCAGACATATGTTTTTGGATATACCTCTTATATCCAACTCCTGTTTTTTTACTCTTGTTTGCCAGGAGGAGCTTTTGTATTTGTGAGGGTACACGGATCCTGTGGTATCAAGGCCGGTTATCATATATACATCGGCCAGAGTGGGAGACATTGGTCCATGACCAAAAAGAAAAGTATTGACACCATTCGACCAAAAATGACAGGCCGCAATCAGAAGATCCTCATTTTTGGGTGTTTCAGCCAAAGATAATTCCAAACAATGGGCAATGTGAAGGCTGTCCCAATTGCTTGTTTTAGCGCTGTCATCATCAAGCATCCTCTTATACCAGTTCCTCCAACCTGCAATTGGGGGCAGAGGCCAGTCTTTGAAGGCATCGTGCCATTCATGGGGCTTCGACAAAACTGCTTTGAAAGGAATTCTCTGAGATTCGGCTTCAATAAACTCGAGAGGGTTGGAGGTTCCCACGAGCCCGAGAAAATAGGATGGTGATTGGTCCTCGACGGGAATCAAAATCTCGGCGGCTAGAGCCTATCAAGAACAAGAAAAGGCAAAAGAAAATCTAAGATGGAATTCGAAAAAGTAATACCGAATGAGCCTTAGGGAGATGAGATTTACCTGAAGAACTTGGTCTTGGTCCGCCATTTGAAGATTTGAGCTCGGAGGATTGATGAATTAGGGTTTGGATATGAGCGGAGACTCCAACGGTTTGCAAGAGGAAAGAACGGGTGTTGAACAGATTTAGCTCGGAGATGTTGAGCATTTATAGTCAATTCCGGAATAAAATCACTTTTTATCCCGTAATTGAAGGGCATATGTTAACACCAAAAATTGGTACAGGAAAGGGACTGACTTGTAGGCCGAGTTTGGTAAAGAAGCACCATTCGGCAGGAAATTCTCCTCAAAGGATTCGGCAAAGATACTTGCGGTCGGTAGTGCGCCATCATTCGGCAGAAGGGCTGTTTGCGCTTGAAAAAGGAAGCATTCGGGAATACGTGATGACGTGGCCTGGATATAAGGAAGGGACGAATTGATGACGGGTGCGAGATGGACATTGGCGCCGGGACATCAATTTAGGGAATAAATGTTGTACTCGTAGTCGACCAGGAGTCGTATTGGGACAAGGGTATAAATATAAACCCTTGGTGTTTGTAATAGGGATCGAACAATTTCAAAACAAAACCGGCCCTGTGCCAACCTTCGAGTCCTTTAGTCGAGTCGTCGAGTTCTTCGAGAGGAGCCATCGATCCGTCGACCTCCGTAAGTACCGGCAACCTTGTATCATGTCTGGTATCATGCGGTGGATTTAGATCGTGATGCAAGTAGTCTTGTCACCATGCTTAGTATCATGCGGTGATTTAAGCTTGGTTCAAGAGGGTTTCTTGTTAGATCATGAGCCTGTAGTAGGCTAAGATCTAGCTTGGAGCTAGTTATCGGCTCTATTAGATTTGGCAAGATCTAATGAATTCATTAAGTTACCACGTGTTGCTTTGGATTTTACTTCCATGTTTAATTCATGTAACACTCTTTTGCCCAATTTAGATTGATTAGATTCGGCTTTATCTTGTTTTACGATCCATATGATGCATGTTCAAATCTTCAACTCGATGTGGTGCATGGATCACGTGCTCTTTAATAGCCAAACTCGAATCAATCTAGATTGTCACGTGTTGTGGGTTCAAGCGTGTTAATCTAGCATAGTTTGTTCCTTCTTCACGGAACCCGAATCGGTTGTACAGTTGTATTCGGCAATCCCGCCACGAGTGGAAAGTGTTTATAAGTTCGTTTTAAATAATGTATGCTTTTAGCTTTCCATATTTAGATTGTATCATGCGGTGGATTGATCTATTCTTGGTTGGTTGTGTGGTCTCAAACAAGTCGTATCATGCGGTGGATTAACTTGTTTGGTTTCACGATCGACGGGTTTGAAAGTACCTAGACATGCGGTGGACTAGTGCTTTTGGCCTATGCATGCTTGTTTACTGCAAATTTATAATCATGACTCACTTTTGTTCATTTATTGTAATTTATCCTCGAAAATCGGTCGTGACCACGTGCATGCAATGCTGTTTATGCAAAGACCGATTTTTCGTCATGCTCACGTCATGCATTCGGCTATGCTCTGGTTTCATGTTTTAGAGCTCCCGAATGATATTCAAACTGCTGACAGATAGCTTGTTATAGCTATATGTCACTTTAATTGGCTTTGTAGCCGTAAATACGGAACTGTCTGGTACCACCCGACAAGTTCCAGGTTTTATCTAACTGCTTTCCTTCCTTTGTCAGTTTCAAGAAAATTGACTGGCACGCTTTGGATTCGGCACGTGTGTTAAGCCAGCTTCGTTCGTCTTGCTGTGTGCTTGGTGTGAGGTGCTGATTTTGCGTCAACAACAAGTTAGCTACAAGATAAATGGACATGATTATTCAATGGATTACTATCTAGCAGATGGCATACATCCGTCATGGGCAACTTTTGTGAAGACCATTCCAGAGCCACAGGATAATAAAAAAAAATTTTGCAAAGGCACAAGAAGCATGTCGAAAGGATGTTGAAAGGGCATTCGGGGTTTTACAATCTCGCTTTGCCATTGTTCGTGGACCGGCTCGTTTGTGGGATGAAGATACGCTCCATGATATTATGATGGCTTGCATCATAATGCATAACATGATTATTGAAGACGAGCGTGAAGAACACGGGGGACAATATGAGTATCACTTCGACAATGATGGTCATTATGTTTGCAACTACGATCATATGGGATCAAGAGTGACAGTTTCACATAGTGCTGCACCTGAACTTGTTGCTTGGATGCAAAATTATAAAAACATCAAGGACAGTGAAATCCACTATCAATTGAAGTCAGACTTGATTGAGCACTTGTGGCAAAACCATTCAGAGTTATACAACATTGATTAATGTTGATTAGTTTTGTGTACTCTGTTGTATAATTATTTGAGAACATCATACATTGCATCGTACTCCATTTAATAATTATTTGAAAACATCATACATTGTATCACACTCTATTTAATGATTATTTGGGAACATTATAGATTATATTGTGCTTGTTTGGCTAAGTGTGCTTGTCTCCGGCAGTATATTTGTTATATCTCTGAATTGTCTGGTGTTTATTTCTAAATTGTCCCTACTATTCACAATCTGAAGATGAAAAAAATTATCTGTACTATTGTAAGTCTGAGACAATATCAGTTACCTGTTTTTGAAATTAATTTGAGAAAGATTTTTATTAAGAACTATGGTTCCAGAATAGCCAATATAGAGCAAACCATCACGTCAAGTAGCATCACCTATACATCTGATGCAAGCATGGTAGGCTCATTAGCATTAGGCTTTACTATCTTCTAGGGCAAGGTCAATACCATACAGAAACCTGGGTTACTTACAAGTCAGCTCATCAGCACCGGAACATGAAGCTGCTACTTCTCTGCTATAGTTACTGTGCCTCTCAATTATCACCAGATTTTTTAAATATTGCACCTTGCAAAAGATATGAAGCCTTGTTCCGGACCTGCAATACTAGATACACATAAAGCCTGAAAAAGTCACATTCTTGCAGGCAACATTTATACCAAAACTCATCTGTGCTATAAGTGACAGGTAACTCCATGTACATCACAGAATCATGGAGGTAAACTCATCAAATAACCTTAAACCACATAATTCAAAGGGTAGTTCACAAAGAAACAGATCCACACAAAAGCTAAATTAAGCATTCAAAGTGTATCTCACATACGAGTTTAAAAATGAACTGAAACTAGATAAAACTCCTAAATATCACAACGTCTTGCTAGAATCTCATCCTGACGCACTGCATAGTATTGTTGTAGTTTGTAGCTCATTATGCTCAAATCCAAATTAAGAATTCTCTCCTCTTCTTTGTCCCTTTCGAGCTGAAACTTTTTTTATCCAATTTTAGCCTTTCCTCTTCTTGGTCCCTTTGGAGCTGAATCTTTTCTTTCTCCAATTTTAGCCTTTCCTCCTGCAATGCAAATGCTTTATTGCATCTCTCTTCTTTCTTCAAATCTTTCTCTTTGTCAGCTTCTTTTTTCTTTACCATTAAATAATCCAATGCTTCAATGGTCGACTTCAGCTTTCGTTTCTCCTTCTTCTTGCCGTCAGGCCTTACAGATGGTTCAGCCACATCAAGAGGGGTGGCAGGAGCAACTGGAGTTGAGGCAGGAGAAGAATTGGTCAGTCTTCTGTTTCTTGTTGCTTGTTTTTTTGCGCATCCAATGTCCTTCCGCCTATCCATCCACTTGGGTTTGTCCTTGAGAATGTTCCAGCAATGCATGAATGCAAACTTCCTGTCCTTCGGGTCTTCATTCTTGAACATTGCACATGCATTTGCAATCTGCACATTTCAACCAATGCAAACATTAGAATGAATAACTGAGAAATGATCATAGAGGACAGATTATGAGTTTGAGTGATAACCTTGTCACCAACTGACCAACCACTGTGGTTCTTAAGATCTAGCTTCGACAGACACCCACAAAACAGATTCACATCATGCTGAATACCGGACCAATGGTTCATTAAGGAACTTTCAGAACGATTTGACTCGAACTTGAAGGTCTTGTTTCCATGAAAATATGCATGTATCCTTTTCCAAAATGTGCCTTGTGTCTGATCAACACCTTGAATGGGATCCATTCCCACATTCAGCCAAGCTGAGACAAGCAGTATGTCCTCTTCGCTGAAGTTTTTGCTTCTTCCCTAAGAACTCTTGGCTGTTGATCTAGTAACATACTAACATGTATGGGTGGTTCACTGCAAGGTGAGAGCTCCTGAGACTGTTCAACTCCATTCACTAGGAGGTCAGTGTAATATCCTGCATCCATACCTCCTGCCACATGAAAAAAATAAAACTCAACACAGTAAAAAAGAATGCTGCCAGCACTAGCACTCTAGATTCATCAACAGCTCAGATCAGAGTGCCAAAGATTATTTCAGAGATGAGTGACCACAGCTACGTTCCTTTGCTAAAAATGTTGTACATAAAAAAAATCAGACATATATAGTCCTGCATTCACAAATAACATGACAGTATAGCATTCAGACAGTGCTAAATTCTCCTCTGGCACAAAAATAATGCAAAGGAGCAAATGGGTGTGATGAAGGACATGCAGCTGGACCATACAGATCCTACAATGCCATAGCAGAAGCGGTAACCAAAGCTTCTTTCTTTCATACATGTGAACCCAACATTTAGTTTTGTTATGCTACTTATTCCTACTTGTCCTATCTCTGATGCTTTTGTTATGGGATATTTTCTATAACGATCTCCTGAACATATGGATCAACAAATCAACAAAGGAAAATAAATAGCTAGCTGTGGTGGAAAGTTTCAGGTGCTATAGAAAAATATGGATGGGTACAGTATGAGAAGATCTACACACAACATTCATGCAAAATTTGAGGTTCAACAAAAAAATTTAGAAGGAGGAAAATAAGAGAAATCAGTACGTGTAGTTGTTGGTAGGTAATAGTCACCTAAATTAACTGAAAACTGCAAGTATGTGTTCGAAAATGATTTGGTAGGGAATAAAAAAAACATAGCATACTGCAACCATCGAATATGTTGTGTCACTGTGTCAGAACTCAATTCGACCTTCTGGTTTTGCATAGCAACCACCGATTCAGATGCACAGGCAAGTAGCATAGCAGGATACCAAACTGCCCCAAAACTCAAGCAATCCATGTTGCCCTTTCTTGTCAAGACAAATTTCTTCTTAACTGAGGAATTTCAGATTAATTTCTGTTTTTGAGTTTTCATGCAGCATCAATTGATGAGATTTCCTAAACGGCGATCCCTATAAAACAGTGGAACAAGCATGACACCATAAATTTGGTTTCTAGAACATAATTACTTTAGCATCTAGAGGTTTTCTTTAAAAAAACAATAGATGACCAATACATTCAAACATGATGCATTCTTCAAACATTGAAATGACATGTGGCCATACATGTTCTGAACACAATCAGATGACCAAATGAGTATGCTAACATACATGTACATACTTAATCTAATCACAATCGTACTACGGTCAGAATATTTGACTAGGGGATTCTGTGCATATACATACATGACAGTATAGAATAAGTCCTGTACTATATTCCCAGAGATCAACAATCAGACTACATTCCTCCTGTCAAAAATTATGCACAACATGACAGCATTCCCATCCAATTCCTCCTCTATCGTTTCCATTCCCAATATGGCAAATGAACAAACTCAAAATTGTTGACTAAAGGACCCGCGAACTCACCAGTGTTTGACTCGTCTCCATGAAATTGCTCACCATTGACCACATCTGCTGGCGACCGGCGGCGCTGTGATGAGTCCTCCTCATCTCCCACAGCCTTCTCCCTTCCTGGCTCAAACTGAGCAAAAGTATGACCCTCCGCAGATCCGTTCCACATCCCTGGAGCCCCAACCGCGATGGAACTAGGTCACGTCGGCCTGTACATGGCGGCGGCGGCGACAGCTCGTGGGTGGAGGCGACGACAGCACGTGGGCAGCGGCGACGGCAACGCGTGGGCGGCGGCGCATCAAAGGCGAGGGCGTCTAGTGCTCAACGACGGCGGCGACCGCACAAGGGCAGACCTGCGTGGGTGCGAGGCAGGGGGCGGGATGGATTTATGGCGCGGGAAGAAGAATTGGCGCGGGAAGGAGCGATTTCGCACCAGGAGAAGAGGGCGGGAGGGATCTTCCCCGCGGAAATCGCCGTTTTCGCGAGGCGGATGGCCTCGCCATTGTTCGCGAGCCGTCGTTGGAAAGTGGCGAGCCGGATGGCGAGTTTTGATTTTACCGTGACTGTTGGAATTGAGTTTCGGTGGGTTTCTTTATTTTTTAAGATAGAAAATGATTTTATTTTTTAAGATAGAAAATGATTTAAAGGAGCGGTTGGAGTTGCCCTGGTACCATTCCCTCGAGAGGCTATTCCTTAATTGACACCGAAAAAATTGTTCCTTTCGTTCTTTGTTCAGAAAAAAATTTCGTTCCTATTTGGCACCTAGTGCAAGTATCAATCCTTACATTTCGTCACATTTTTCATCCGCGAAACTTTAACTCTCATGTCAAAAGACGATTTTGCATTGCTCCCTACGAGTCCCACCACTCTTCTCCCTCCTCTTGTCACCCCTTCTTCGGTTCTTCCTACGACGATCTGCTCCTCATCATGTGCACGGCCCTGGAGGACGCGTTCGTCGACTACTATGCGGTGGCAGCGGTGGCTGCCGAGAAGGCCCAGGGTGCGGTGGAGCACGTGGTTCTGCGGCGGGATGACCTCGAGAACGGTTTGGGCCCCGCGAGGTGGGAGTGGGCGAGCAGCTTTAGGCAAGACAGGGAATTGGAAGAGGATGAGCAGTGCACTCTTGAGGTGCGTCTTGGCGCCGACAGGGCCTCTGCTCGTGGTGAGGAGGAGCGACGCGAGGCAGAGCCGCGCGCGGGCCTCGGCGAGCAAGAGGAGCGCGGCGGCGTGGGCGGGCGCAACACGGACTCGAGGCAGGCGCCGCAGAGGGGAAGTCGCGGCAGCGCCCTGCCTCAGCATGGCCGACGATGTGGACGCGGTGTGTAACAACATGGGCGGCGTGGGAGGTGGCCGCCGTTCTCTCGAGAGCAGTCGTGCTGCCGGTGACGATACGGTGGTGGATCCGAGGAGGAAGAACTAAAGAAGGGGATAAGGAGAGGGAGAAGAGTGGTCGGGCCATGAGGGGCAAAATCATCTTTTCACATGGGAGTTAACGCTTCGCAGATGAAAAATGTGTTGGATGAGGAATGAAACTTGCACTCAGTGTCAAATAGGGAACGGAAATTTTTCCAGAGTGAAGAAAAGAACGAACAAGTTTTTCAATGTCAAATAAAAAATAATCTCTTCCCTCACCCCTCAAGTGAAGACCCCACAACCCCACTTAAGGGTGTGCATTCGGTCATTTCGGTTTGGTCTATCCGGGGTTTGGGAATTTCGGGTTTTGGAAAAGTGAGGACCACAGTTCTAAAAAAATAATATGAACCGAACCCGAATAGACCGATTATTTCAGTTCGGTCTATTCAGTCCACTGAATTACCCGAATTTTCATAAGTATCCTTGTCACCTCTCAAAACTCTATGGTAGAAATTCAAATTCCCATCTCATTTCAACTCTATCGATTTAAGGACTACTTGACGAAAGCAGGTAATTGTCAGGTTCATGAAAAAATTCGAAAAATAGTTTAAAACACAAAGTTGTAACATCACAGTTTGAATTAAATTACGCAGGTATTTTAAATTTCGGGTTATTCGGTCTGTCGAACTCCGAATTATAAATTTATCTGGACCGAACTCGAACCCTGAAACCCGAATAGACCGATAATTCAGGTTATTTGGGTTCGGTTCGGTGTTCAGATTCAAAGTGCCCACCTCTAGCCCCACTTGGTGCTCTCTCCTTCCCCCCCTGAGACGAGGCACTCAGTGCCATCTTTCGTGTGACAACACGAAAACATGAGCTCCCTTTTCTATATAGTGGCCAGCTACAAAGTACGCGACACGTGCATAGAAGTTTTTCACCTTCTTCATCTTGTAAAGCGTGTTTAATTTTGTGATGTTAAACTTTAGTATTTGCTACCATGTACTCAACACGCTCGTACAAAGAACTATCATGTACTACAACTATATCACCGACAAATGATTGCGGTTGTGTTTAGTTAGTATATAGACGCTGCTACGCGGATAGCGCTCTCCTGTTACTATCCCTGCGCCCCCACACATCAAACACACCCCCACCCCACCCAGTTGTTCCGATTTTTTAAGTTGTACTTTTCGGATTAGGTCAGGTTTTTTCTTAGTTCGGGTGAATATTTTGGTCTGTGCCTGTCTCATCGCATGGTCGGGTCGGGTTTTTTCAGGCGGGTTGGGTTGAGTTTATCGGGGCGGCCCATGATGAGATCTAGTCTTATCTACTTCATCATCTTCTCTACTCGCATCGTGGGACGAAAAAGAAACAAAATTATCTCACCCACACGCGGTTCCGCCCAACCCTCAAGCCGCCACCCTGCACCTTGTCGCTCCATTCCTGGCCTCTTCTCCATCTATATCTGTGGAGATCCCAACACCATCATCATCATCATCATCATCTTTGGTGAGAGAACTCGTGCTATCTTCTTCCGCCTCTCTGGCATGCACCCTCACCAACATCATCCTTTATCAACCACCAATGTCCAGCGGTAATCTCGATGCCCTGTCATCTGCCCACCTCTCGACGTGCCCCCCGTCCCCGCCGTTCCTAACCACTAATCTCCGTCTCCCACCGCAAACACTTGCCACAAGGCGTCCTTCACTGCCCGCCGTTTGTTACTTTGAGTCATTCCTTTACGCTCACCAGCCAACCAGCCATAGGGCCCTCCCTCCACAATCCCGAGCTGCCCAGGTAACCTAGGGCGTGTTTGTGAGGGTGGTCGCGGCTGGCCTGGCTAGCCTAACCGGGCCGGGCCTTGTTAGGCCTGGCCATGGGCGGCCACCCTCAGGTGTTTGCCTGCCTGCACTGGGTGAGCCAGGCTCAGCTGAGCTATTGTTTGTGACCCAGTGCTGAGCCTGGCTGTGGGGCCAACCGCCACCAACTGCCGAGACGAGAACATGTTTGGCAGGGTGGCTGAGGTGAGCCCGACCCAAGATAGACATACACAAATTACATCTTAATCAATAGAGGGAGAAGTGTACATTACAGTTACAACACCATTAACATCAATAATATCATATATTTTACATCATTGTTTAATTGAAAAAATATAATTCAGAAACTTTTTTATGTTCCACATGAGGCTGACCTTGATCATACAACAAGGATAAAATGCATACAACATATGGCAACCATGGAAACATCAAACACAACCCGCCCAGGGTAGAAAACATTGGGCATGGATGAGTTTGATGTTTTGATGGGAGACATGAGAAGGATACAACACACAGATCAAGGTCATCCCTCTATGGATGAACAAATTGAATCATCATAGGCAATCATGGCAACAACAAATTTGCCTCAGATTAGTTTGCAATATCATCTAAACCTCAACTTAGAGCATATGGCAGCATGTGTTTGAAAATAAGATCATGGCAGTAATGGAACCGTGAGACTCATCCATCCCAAGATTCACAAAATATCCTGGGAATGGATGAATCCGACGGTTTGATTACAGACATGAGAAAAAGAACAAGTGAAGTTTCACAGCTCCAGTCCCTCACAAGTTGAAGTTCATCAATTAATTGGCAAACAAATGTATCATCATGGGCTAAAAGAACATGGTATTGGCCTCAGCTTTTTCATTTTGTTGCATAAAGACAGTGAATGTAATCTCAGATGGATGCCTGTTGGTGGAAATCGGGCCCGAAGGGTGGACGCCGACACAACAGCCCCCTGAACTCTCTCCCTTCCTTCGGTAGCCTCCTGAAGTTCTCTACTATTACTTGCGCAAGGAAAGGGAGCGCTATACTTAACAGAACAGTGAAGGAAACAAGGAAATACTCAACAGACCGAAGACTGCTTAACCTGCGGAAGCCTTCGGTGCTCTCTTCTCATTACAGTGTGTCCGTTTCATTACAAGGGGTTCACTATTTATAGGAGACCCCTGGGTATAGTCATTTGCCTCAATTACACCTTTTCCGTTCCTGACAAACCGCTTTAAACGCTTTACAAGGGTATAACGAAAGCAAGTCCCCACGTCGTACGTGCCTCCGCCGTGTCTTCGTACGGCCGAAACGCCTTTACACACGGCCGCCCTTGTCTCTGCCTCGTCCGGAGCCCACTTTACACGTTGGCGGTGGCCACGTGTCCAGGGCCGTCGCACCTTCGGTAACGAGCGGCCGACCCCGGATCACGGGCGTCGAGCTTCCGCACGCTTTGTCCGCGCCGCCGCCACCCCGGACGCGGTGTCCTCGGCCGGCGCTCCCCGCTCCCGGCCCTCCCGGCCTTCGTCACGGAGCGCGGCCGTCAGCACCTTCGGTGCCGAAGGTAGGCGCCGCCACAAGGGGTCATTCCTGCACAACGAGACTCATGAGGCACAAGCGGCGTTAGTGTTTCATTAGTGTCCTGTGCAGCGAAGGGTTGTCCCGCCAGACCGAAGCCGTAAGCAGACCGAGGGTGCCAGCGCGGGCGGACGGGGGGCGAAGCTTCCGAAGACCAACTTCCCCAACAGTAGCCCCTCGTCAGTGAGGGCCGTCCTGAATCTGCGAAGGGCCGAACTTACGATCAACTTTAGCCGGGTGAAGGACGGTCTTCGGAACTCCCCCGACGGCCCACGCCGACATGGTGGTCCGAAAAAGACGCGCGCGCCCTCTGCCAAAATTACCGTTGAGAGGGGCTGTTAGTGGGTAAAAAGGTAATTTTGGTCGTCGTCGGCGCGATTATCGGAACTCATTACTATAAAAAGGGGGGCCGTCCTTTGGGTTACCCCACCCGGCGGCCGGGCAGCCCCCGAAGCTTACGACGCGCGAGAGCTCCGAAGGCCTCTCTGTAAGACTTGCTCCCGGCCCCCTTGCTTATGCTTTCACTTCGTGCGTAGCTAGTATCGATGGCGCCGAAGCGTAGACGCGATGCTGTCGCGAGGGAGATCGCGAAGACCTACACGTTCGGTCGAAGCCAAATCGACAAGACCGACGTGGAGGCGTTGGTGAAGAACCGCATGGTCGGGGCCGGCCGAGCCCCCGGCCGTGAGACCGTGCCGCGGCCACGGGACAACGAGGTCGTCATCTTCCGAGACCTTCTGTACGCGGGGCTTCGGTTCCCGCTGCATCCCGCCGTCGTCGACATACTTCGGTACTTCGACATCTATCTTCATCAGCTCACCCCTAATGCCATCCTCCGGCTGTCGGTATACATGTGGATATGCCGGACAACGAAGATCAAGCCCTCCGCCGAAGGCTTCGCTTCGGCGCATCAGGTGCACCACCAGCGGCGGACGGTCTTCGAGGAAGAAGGGGACCAATCCGTGGAGAAGGACTGCCAGTTCGGCTGTCTCAATTTCTCGTACAAGACAGGTGTGGTGAGCCCGGTCACCGCATACAGGAACAAGTGGCCTTCGGACTGGCAGCAGCACTGGTTCTACTACACCTTGAGCCCCCCTTCTTCCGGAGGCACCCACCCGCTAGCGACGAAGGAACTCCCGCCCCTGCACGAGTCCTACGCGAAGAACCCTTCGTGTCCGGAGGGGGACGAGTTCGTGATGATGCTACGTCGGTTCGCGCGGAAGTACGGTACTCGCGACATTGTGGAAGAGTACCGCAGCATTCCCGTGTGCCCACTGGTTGACGGCTGGTCCGTGGCCGAAGACGAGTGGGCGGAGGACATCGGTGGCATCCCCTGCCCTGACTGGACGAGGGTCTTCGGCTTTACGGCCGATTGTAAGTTGCTCCGCACCCTTCGGATAGTTGTCTTTTGCCACGTCCTTAGTAAGCACAGTGCTGACGAACTTGGCCGTCTTCCTGCAGTGTTGAGGAGAAGGAAGGTGGAGGCGCACGGGGACTTCATCCTCGGCCCCGTCTCACCGAAAGAGTACAAGGACACCGTCGCGGAGGCCGAACGGGTCCCGGACAAACCGTGTATTCGAGTTTTTCAAGATCGCGCCGCTGAGCGCGTCGGTTTTGCCAAGCACCGCGAGGCGCCCGAGAAGAAGGCCGCGGCGGTCGCAGCCGCCGAAGCGGACGTGGAGGAGACGGCGACTTCGCCGCGCGCTGCTCCACAAAAGACCAGCAGGAGGAGCGCGCCTGCTGCGGCCACTGCTGCCGCCGAAGGGAAGGCCCGGAAGAAACGGGGCGGGCGACCAGCAGACTCGCTCCCGTCTCCCAAGAGAACTCGTGTCGTCGACGTGGAGACAGGCGTCGTCGAAGATGTTATAGCCGTCGTGCCGCTGCGCGCGGCCGCGCCTTCGGACGTGCCCTCGGCGACGGCGGGGGCGGGGGCCGCCGGCCGCCGCCGGTTCCCCTCGGCCCCGCAAGAAAAAGATAGTGACGATGACGAGCGATGTCCGTATAGTGTCTTCCGTTGGGGACGCGCCGCGCAAGCCGAGCCCCCCCGCCGCCCTCGCGCGCGAAGCCCCCCAAGAGAAAGATGACTCCAGCCTCCACCTCCGGCGGCTCGTCCGACACCTCCTCCGAAGGCACCGAGCGATCGGCCTCCCCTTCCACCCCCCCCGTCTCCGAGAGAAACGACGTCGTCCCCGAAGCGGAGGAAGAGGAGGACGAAGGGCCCGAAAGCGCAGCCTACGCGGGTGACGCCCGAGGAGCCCCGGCCGCCGCCGTTCGTCTTCAAGTTCCCGCCGAAGCCAAACTGATTGGCGGGAAGACAATCCGCTTTTGGGGTTGACGAGTGGCGGGCATGAGCGCCGCCTTCTGGAAGAAGCCGGAGCAAGCTTCTCCATCCCTCATGAAGAGGAATACTACGGGAAGCTGACCTCGGGCGAGCCGACGACGCATGCGGGGACCTATCCCCGAAGGCTTTTATTGCGTCGCGATACCTCGCCCGAAGGTTGGAGCAGGAGAGCAAGGAGACAAGGGAGAGATCGGTGGCCGCCGTCTCCTCGCTCGAAAACCGAGTGGCGGAGCCGGGAGGGTCGGCCGGCCGGCGGAGCAAGAGCGCTCCCGAAGGCTGCAGGAGGAGAAAGAAGAGTCGGCGAAGAACTCCGAAGCCGCCCTCAACAAGCTGCGCCACGACGTTGAGACCCTGGGCAGCACTAAGGAAGACTTGCAGGTTCGGCTCGCTGACAGGGAGGCAAAGTTGGCCGAAGCGCAGGAGAAGGCGAGCGAACTGAGTGGGACGCTGGAGCGGTATCGCACAGATCACCTTCGGAGCGCGGAGGCCCTTCACAATGACATACTGCAGGTGCTGGAGCAGTGTAACCTGGAAGCGCCACCTATCCGATTCCCCCGGTGCACCTTTGAGGCATACTACGAGTGGGTGAACGCGTGTTTCGATCTGATCACGATGAACACGAAGATCTTCAGAGAGCTCGCGGGCCGCAAGGGGGGTTCGCACGCCGGCCTATTCGGTGTGCTCGCTGGTGCCTCCGGATCGCCCATCTTCGGAGAAGACGATTAGCAAGGGTGATCTTCGTCGTCTTACGAAGGACAACTTTGCATGGCCCAGCGAGGCGGACTTGGACGTTGGTCAGCTCCCGGTGCTCCCCAAGAATCTCGCAAAAAATTTAATGAACACCTTCTTCGCCCAGCGCGGGTACCAACTCACTTTGGACGAGTCCGCTCGCCTTAGTGCCCAGGTGCGCCGAAGCTACTTCCTCCCTCTGCTTATGATTGCATTATAAGTGCACTTTCGTAACTAACTTGACGTACTGCCCGCATTGTTTTGCAGATAAGGCCTCGGCTGCAGGATCGTGTGTACGACCGTCTTCGGGTTCGGTTTGGCGGCACTCCGCCCTTGCCCCGGTTCATGACGGAGGGGGAATGGATCGCCATGCCCGGCGTCCCTCTTATCACCGCCGAAGGCTCCGTAGCCCCAGCACCGGGGGGATGCGAAGCCGCCGGCGTCCCCGAGGACAAAACTCGCGGCGACGAGGACGCTACGGCTCCCACCACCGAAGAGGGGCATGGGGGCGACGCGCCGGGGGCCGCAACTCGAAGAGGGGCAGCCGAGGCGGCCGCGGGGACTGTCCCTTCGGCACCCGCCGGCCTCGAAGCAGCTTCCGCCACCGAGGAAGAGGTCATACTTGCTGCTGTTGAAGCTGCGGCGGCCGCGGTCCCTGCGGAAGAAGATGCTGCGGCAGATGCTTCGGAAGCGGCGCACGCGGCAGAACTTGAAGCTACGCTGCTGGCTGCCAGCTCTCCCGGCGGCGAGGAACCCGCGCAGGCGGCAGTCACTACGACTGTCGCGTCGGTCGAAACCACCGAAGCTAGCGCTGTGTTGAGCGAGGCCCCCGTCGTCGCCGAAGGTGCCGAGGTGTGAGACGCGTCGGTGTGGGACTTGTGATGGACTTGTAATCTCCCCATAAGGGGATGGAATTTTTGTAACGTAAACTGATGCACGGTGTCTCTGCGCAGGTTCCTGCGGTGGTTCCTGCGCAGAGGTCCGAAGGTGCGAGCAACGCAACTCTGCCCCTTGACTCTCTTTTTGTCGCGCCAAATGTTTGGACGAAGTTTAGTATCCGCCATCCTGATGTTTCGTACGCCGAGTTTTTGTCGTATCGTGCGGAGCGTTACCGCCTTCACAATGAAGCGGCTAAGCGTTTTTTTGCGGATTTTCAAAGGACCCCGCGCGTCGGGATGCCATTCTTAGAGAGCGGGCCGCCCGTAGGGCGGCTAAGCGTAACTTAGCTGACCCCTTCGTGACCGAAGGGGTCGTTCCAAAGGTAGAGCCGATCGAAGAGGGGGTTCTTGGGCCGCCCGAGTATGTGTATTTGATTCCTGACACCTCGTCGGAGAGCTTTGCAGCAGTGAAGGTGGAGACGGAGTAGTCGTCTTCGCATGGACTCTAACCCCATCTTCGGCGCAGGACGGATGCCTACCGACAGCGAACTCCGGGAGATGGCTCTGGAGATTATAGACATGGCATATCTTCGGTTGATCGACGAGATCTGTGAGGACGTGCTGAACGAAGATTAATTGTTGAGTACGGCTACGGGTTGGCGCGAAGACTTGAAGCATAGGACTTCGGAACTCCCCCCCGGAAGTGTTCGCGGCATGCCCGGAGCCTACTTTGTACTTGTATTGTTTTTCCCTTGTAAAGTTGTATTATTTTTACGAAGGATGTTGTATGTTGAAAGAGTAAAAGAGGCACGATAAACTTTTGGCGTGCTTCATTGTTTCGTTTCCTACATGGTTTGACGAGGTCGTCCTGAGTGCGCTGGGACGAAGCAGCATCGCGCTTCCCCTTCGGAGTTTATTTGCGAACGGGTCGCCCACTTGGCTAAAAAACGCCGCTATGTTTGAGACGTGCTTACTCGAACCGGGACGAGTATTTATTCCACGCAAAGTAGGCTTCCCTTTGGTCGGATCAGTAACAAAACACTCGCTTTAGGTGCACGCTTAGGTTGGCCAAGTCGTGGCCTTGCGTCGCGTTAAGCAGTTTTCCTCTTCGGTCGAATCGTGACCGATGCATCGCTCCGGGCGTGCGCTTACTGTGGCCCAATTGTGGCCCCGCACCACGTCAAGCGGTTTGCTTCTTCGGTCAAATCGTGACCGACGCATCGCTCCAGGCGTGCGCTTACTCCGGCCCAATCGTGGCCCCGCACCGCGTCAAGCGGTTTGCCTCTTCGGTCAAATCGTGACCGACGCATCGCTCCAGGCGTGCGCTTACTCCGGCCACCGTGGCCCCGCACCGCGTCAGCGGTTTGCCTCTTCGGTCAAATCGTGACCGACGCATCGCTCCGTGCGTGCGCTTACTCCGGCCCAATCGTGGCCCCGCACCGCGTCAAGCGGTTTGCCTCTTCGGTCAAAACAATAAGTGACAGGCTTGGTGCGCGCGCTCTCAAGGCGAACCGTGCCTAGGCTGTCACTTACTGCGCTGAAGGCCACCTCGGAGACTAGGCCCCCTCGAAGGCGGTGGCCTAGCTTCGACAGAGTGGCGAAAGCATTTTTTGCAAAGAAAGTAAACTGCATACGAAGGTATGGGGGAACACTGACTTATATTACATGTCAGGAATCAAAGGGGTACAAGGGTTCGCCTCATTAAAAACCTCACACTTCGCGGGTCCGGAGGGGAACCGCGAAGTCTCCCCCGTGAGGAAAAGAGTACGCCCCCCACTACTTAATGTACATAGAATACAAAGTCAGTAACTCAACTAAAAAGGAAGAGAAATCTATTGAAACTACAAAGACTAAGCTGAAGAGTTGCAACTGCTTCAGACGAAGTATTTCTGAAGCATGTCCACATTCCAAGTGTATGGCTCTTCGTCGCCCGTTAGCCGGCGCAATTTGAAGGCTGCTTCGTTTGCGGTTGCCGTTGCTATGAACGGGCCTTCCCATTTCCCATGCATCTTTCCCTTCAGTTTGCCCTTCGGCACCTTGCGTAGCACCAAGTCCCCGGACCGTATGAGCTTCGGTCTGATCTTTTTGTTTTTCCACCTTCGGGTCTCGTCTTGGTAGTCCGAGAGGTTTCTGGCTGCCTGTAAGCGGACCTCCTCGATATTCTGAACCGAAGCCTTAAGGTCTTCGTCTCCTGAGGGTGTGCTCCTCCAGGTGCCCAGGCACAGCTCTTCGGGCAGCATGGCTTCCTCCCCGTATAACAGTTTGAAGGGGGAGAACTGGGTGGTTCTGGAGGTGGTGGTGTTGTGGGACCAGACTACCCTCGGTAGCTCCTCGGCCCATTTGCTCTTGGGTAAGTCAGTGATGTTCCTCTTGATGCCAGCGAAGATGATCCCATTGGCCCGCTCCACCGCCCCATTGGACTGAGGGTGGTAGACCGAAGCGAAGCACAACTTCGTTCCCAAGTATGCACAGAATTCCTTGAACTCGGCGCTGTCAAACTGCTTGCCGTTATCCACCGTAACCTCGTGGGGGACACCGAAGCGACATACTATATTCTGCCAGAAGAACTTCTGAATTGTTGCCGAAGTGATGCTCAGCAACGGCTTCGCTTCGACCCACTTGGAGAAATATTCAACCGCCACCACCGCGTGAGTGTAGTTTCCAGGCGCCGTGGGCAGCGGGCCGACGATGTCGATACCCCACCGTGCAAAGGGCCAGACCGGCGACAACAACTGTATCTCATTGGAGGCGAACTTGCTGTAGGGCGCGTGGCGTTGGCACTCTGGACAATGGCGCACAATGTCATGGGCATCTGCGACCGGCGAAGGCCAGTAGAAATCCTGGCAGAAGGCTTTCTGCACCAATGCCCTGGTGCCGAGGTGATGTGAGCACATGCCACTATGAATTTCGTGGAGCAGTTGCTTTCCCTCGGTGACCGAAATGCACCTTAACATTGGGGCACACACCCCTCTTCGGTACAGGTTGCCGTCGACGAGGTGATAGTTCCTCGCCCTTATGGCCACTCGCTTGGCGATGACCCCATCTTCGGCCTCATAGTAACCTTTGAGTGCTGCAACTATTGGGGCGCGCCAGTCCTCGCTCTGTATGGCATTCACGAATTTGGGGGGTGCTGCTTCGTCGACTGCGGACCTCGACGTGATTGTTTCATAAAAGACATCCGGTGGCAGAGGCTCAAGTAGTGCGGTTGCCTCGCGATGGCATCGGCCTCCTTGTTGTGGTTCCTTGGAAAACTTCTCACTGTGATGCCGATGAAGAATTTTTCCATGCTTCGGACGGCCTGCAGGTACTTCATCATGTCCGGGTTCTTTGCCTTGTAGGTTTTTGCAATGTGGCAGGCGACGAGTTCGGAGTCCGTCAGAATGACGAGCCTCCTTGCACCTACGAACCCCGCGCCCTTCCGAAGCGCCGGCGACAGGCCTTCGTACTCGCCACGTTGTTTGTGCGGTTATCGTAATTCGGCCCGCAAGGCATATCGGAGTTTGATGCCCGAAGGGGACTTTAAGACCGGCCGCCGCCGCCGAACCAAGGTGGCGAGATGCGCCATCACACCGGACTTCCCATATTGGCTCTATGACTACTGCTTCCCCTTTCGGTGCCGAAGGCGTCCAATCAGCTACAAAGTCAGCGAGGACTTGAGATTTTATTGCGCTGCGAGCGACGAAGCTTATAACATGCTCCGCCAATTCCGAGGCCCACTTGCCCATTCTGCCCATTGACTCCTTATTCTCGAACATGTCCCGAAGGGGGAAAGCTGTAGGTACCGAAACGTTGTGGCTCTGGAAGTAATGCCGAAGCTTTCTTTTTGCCATCACAACCGCATATGCCATCTTCTCCATCTCAGAGTAGAGCAGCTTTGAGCCGCTCAGAGCTTCGGAGACATAATATATGGGGAATTGCCTCAGGACTTCTGCCTCCTTGCGTTCTTCCACGAGCACTGCACTAACCGCTGTGTCGGTTGCCGCAATGTACAACAGCAGGTCTGCCTTTGGCGACGGCTTGGTCATGATTGCTGCGTCTTCAAGGTATTTCTTGAGTTCATCGAAGGCTTGCTGCTGCTCTGGGCCCCATTGGAAGGTTGAGTTTGCTCGGAGGACCTTGAAGAAGGGAAGGCTTCGCTCGGCGGCTCTTGAGATAAAGCGGTTCAGCGAGGCAATTCTGCCTGTAAGCCTTTGGACTTCTTTTCGGGTGGCTGGGGGCTGCATCCTTCGTAGGGCTTCGATCTTTTGGGGGTTCGCCTGGATGCCCCGCTTAGAAACCATGCAGCCCAGCAATTGCCCTTTCCGGATGCCGAAGATGCATTTCTCTGGGTTGAGCTTGAGGCCGTTTTGCCTCATGTTGTCGAAGGTCTCGGTTAGATCTGCAATGTGATCTTGCTCTTTCTCGCTCATGATGACGATGTCATCGATGTACGCCGAAGCGTTCCGCCCCCACTCGGCGCCCGTGATCGCCTTCATCATGCGGTTGAAGGTTGACTCGGCGTTGCGCAGGCCTTCGGGCATTCTGACGAAGCAGAAGATGCCGAAAGGGGTTGTGAATCCGGTTTTTGCTTCGTCTTCCCTTCGCATCCACACTTGGTGATAGCCGGAGAAGCAGTCTAGGAGGCTCAACATGTCACAACCGGCGGCCTGATCAATAATGACGTCGATTCTTGGCAAAGGGAAAGGGTCCTTCGGGCATGCCTTGTTGAGTTCAGTGAAGTCAATGCACATTCTCATGTTGCCGTTCTTCTTCGGCACCATGACCACGTTTGCGACCCAGATGGGGTATTGGACTTCTCTGATGATTCTTGCGTCGAGCAACTTTTGCACTTCGGCCTCCGCGGACTTGACCCTATCCGCCGACATGGGCCGCTGCCTCTACAGCTTCGGTTTAACTCTTGGGTCAGTGTTGAGCGCATGTTCTATGACCGAGCGATGAACGCCTGTCAAGTCGGACTTGGACCACGCGAAGACATCTTGGTTGTTACGAAGGAACTGCAAGAGTCGGCCTTCGTCTTCTGTGCTGATCTCAGCGCCTATCATCACGGTTCTGCTTGGCACATCCGCGCATAGGGGGACCGTCTTTGTGACATCGACAGCCTTCATGCATTCGGCTTCGGCCCCCTTCATGGACTGCCTCATTTGGGCTTCGGCCTTGTGCTCTTCGGCCACTGCAGCTTCATCGCCCTCGTCTTCATTGATGACATGGACTTGTCTGTTGTGGACCGAAGTGTTGCGCTCGGCTCTTCGGGCCTCCTCCCGGGCCGCCGTAGACCGATATTACTCCCCGCCGCCGTCGTATCTTCATTAGCAGTGTACCCTTGGTGGATAACCGCCGCGAACTTGTTTATGGTGTTGCGACCGAAGATGGCGTTGTACGGTACGCGAAGTCCACAACATTGAATGTTATGACCTCGCTCATGGTGGCGTCTTGGCCGAAGGATACATTGACATCAATTTTGCCTAGGGCTTCGATTTTCTTGTTGCCGAAGCCGTATAACGGTGCTCGCCTTCTTCAAGTCTTCCTTCTTGAACCCCATGCCGTGAAACACCGCCAGTCGTGGATATCTGCCGAGCTGCCGTTATCTACCAAGATCCTCCCCACGTCATTGCCGAAGTAGTACTTGGTGTTTTTGCCAATGTTGGCCCTTATGACGAGCGGGTCGTTGTGAGGGTAGTGCTGCAGTCGGATGTCAGCTGCCGTGAAGGTTATGGGGACATGGGACCATGGCAGGTGGAAATACTTGCCGGAGCAAATATGCGATACGCTTCGGTAGTAATCTTGGCGTTGCCGCTTTGTCTCGTGCGTCGGCTCATTGGAGCCGCCGGAGATCGCGTTGATGATGTTGAGCATGCCCGTCATCCCCGAGCTGCTGGGGTCAGGGATCTCTTGCTTTGGTGGGGGTGGGGGTGGGGGTTGGTTATGGGTGTAGTGTGCTTGGTGGTGGGTAGCTGGGTTCGGCCACGAAGGCACGAAGACCGAAGGTTGTTGCGTAAGCGGTGGAGGAGGTGGGAGCAACTGCGGCGCGGGGGGTGCGTAAGGCTGTGGTGGGTGGAAAGCATGCGCAGGTGCCGAAGGTTGGTAGGGCTGGTGATGGTATGGTGGTGGCAGGGCCCTGAACTGGCCCGCATTTTGGTACTTCATGACATGGTTCACGCCCATGCTCGCCGCCTTTCGCCTTCTCCTCCGCCTCCCACTCCACTTTCATCTTGACCGCCGAAGGGCACCGGTGCGTGTGGTGCCGGGCGTCAATTCCATGGAGCCGCAGAAAACCGCTCACCGCCGCCCGCCGCGGGCCGGGCTATGTTGCCGTGGCTTCGGCCCCCGTTGTGCTTGTATCCGCCTTTATGCCCGCCGCCCTTGTTCTCGTTCTCGTCCGGGGCGCGGACACGTTGTTGATCCGACGGTTTGCTTGCTTCGGCGGCCGGTTATGCCACCCCTCCGCCGGTCCCACCGCCCCCCGCCGGCTTCTCGCTTCTTTGCCGCGTTTGCTCTGGCCGAGCCTTCGGCGGCGGCCCTTGTCGACTTGCGTATTCTTGCATAACTTCAAATAACTCTTGCAAAGACTTCGCTTGACCCCCGTCGAGCACATCTTGCGCTTTCCAACCCTCGTGCCCCCAACGATGGCGTCGATGATGCCGCCGGACACCGTGGGCGCACGTGCCGTCAATTTGACAACCCCGTGCATGTACTCTTGCAAAGTGACTCACGCGTCCCCCCGGACACACATGTTGACGAGGTCGTTGGAGTCTAGCTCTTCGACCCGCATGCCTTTGAAGTCGGATGCGCAGCTTGTTCCGCACCGGAACCAAGATGTTATGTGCCCCTTCGTATGTTGGCATACCAATACCGGACTTCTCCCTTGAGCGCGAGTACGAGGGCCTTCGCCTTTGTGGTGGCGTCACCTCCGTTAGACTCAACCGCCGCTTCGAACTTCATCGGAACTCCTTGGGATCGTAGTCTCCGTCATACTGGGGCAGGTGTTGGCGTTGAATCGACGAGGCCACGGCGCGCTCTCAAGCTCGACCGAGAGCGGGGACACCGGGACCACGTTACGGAGTGGAGCGTCGTCGGGAGCGAAGTGCTCGTACATCCGCCCCCGTCTTGGCGCGTGCCCTATGCTTTGTCCTTCGGAGGTATCCTTCCGTCGCCTCCATTGATCCGGGCCCGAGCTTGCATGGCCTCGGCAGGTGAGCCGTGCGTGCCGGCCGGGCCGCCGCGCGCAAAGATGCGCGGCGGGCGTCGGTGTTGGTGCGGGCGGCGTTGTCGGTGTTTTGGACCGGCAACCTACTACGGGAGTACCCGAAGTAGATGAATGTGACTCGCCGAGATCGGTAACTCGAAGGAAGAGACACGTGGCACACAATTTAGACAAAGTTCGGCCGCGAGGTGCGTAATACCCTACGTCCTGTATGCTGCGTAGCTCTGGATTGATGGGGCACGATTACAGGATGGTGCAATAGTGCGCCGTGAGTTGAGATTGGATGAGGTGATCCTGAGATCGGTCCCTGCCTCGCCTTATATAGTCCGGGGGAGGCGTGGTTACAAGTCGGAGTAGGGAAGGAGTACTAGTCGAGTACGTCTCAGAGACCCCTACACAAAGGCGGAACGTGTACGCAGTCCTAACCGAGTACTACCCCGTGTCGTCCTTGTGCTCCACGCCTTCGTGTGCCGTGTAGCGCAAGCCGGTAGTCCTGTGGGCCCACCGAGTAGTCGGTCCCGGTACCCACCGAGGTAGTGGGCCCGTGGAGGTCCATACGACAAGCCCCCGAGTACTTTGTAGTCGAGAAGGATAGCTTCAAGTAGTCTTGACGGCCTTAACAAGTAGTTCTCAAGCGTCCCTGAGTGCTACAAGTCAAAAGTCCTCAAGAGTAGTCGAAGCATCCCGAGGCTGGAATGTACTCCAGCTGATGTTTGAACAATCTTGAAGTCTTCTCGAGTAGTCCCAAGCGTCCTTGAAATCTGCCTTCGAAGGTCTTCAAAAATGCCTCGCCTTGTCTTGAAGCCGGAGCCGTCAAGAAGATGCGATTTGCGTAACCGCAATCCACGTGGAGTAGCCCCCCGAGCCCGAGCCGCGGCTCGGGCCGAGGATCTATCCGAAGTCTTGGCGAGAAAATCCCAAAAATCCGAGAGAAAAAACCGAAGGACACGTGGCACGGAGCCCCCGAGCCTTGAGTCGAGTACTTCCTCTCGAATTGAAGGGTCTTCTTGGAGAATGTGTCCTGAGATGCTCTTGAGATTAGCCGCGTCCCGTATAGTCGAGTATAAGTAGCCGAGCCCCCGAGGTGAGGCGCGTCGACTAGTAGAATGCGAAGAGTCACGCGTAGCCGCTGAGTCACCGCGCGTGGACTTATCCGGCGCCGCCCGTTGTGGAGGCGTTTTGGCTTATAAATACAAGCCGAAACCCTTAGGGTTTTTCACCCAAGTGAGCCGCAACATTCGCCACTTGAATCTTGAAGTAGATCCACCACGCCGAGCACCGCCGCCGTAGTAGATCCGAGCGCATCGCCACCCGAAAGCTGTAGGGTAGCCCCCGAGCGAATGCGAGTGAAGACTCCCCCGTTCTTGGAGGATGAAGCCGTCCCCGTCGAAGACGTCGAAGGCCGGCGGGAAGAAGAGGAGCCATGCAGAGGCTGCCGCGGCCGGCACCGGAGCGGCGCCGCCCACGTCTCCACCGCGTGCTGACCCTAGCCGCGAGTGGAAAAAGTCGAAGGTGAAAACCGAAGACTTGCCGACCCCCGTTGAACAGCGGGTTCATCGTGGAGAAGGAGATCGATATGTGGAGATCCGCCGCCGGGGATCCCTATCCGATGGAGAAAGCACAGACGAGATCCCGATGTTCTCGCGCTTCGTGGAGCGCGGGCTTGCGCTCCCGCCGAGTGATTTCTTCAAAGGGCTTCTCGTGTACTATGGCATCGAGTACCTCAACTTGAACCCCAACGGAATATTCCACACTTCGTCTTCGTCCATTTCCGCGAAGCATTCTTGGGGATCAAGCCCCACCGGGTTCTCTTCCGAAATTCTTCCGCGTGAAGCCGCAGCCCCCGCCTCCAACCCCGCAGTAGTCGGAGGGGCCGGGATCCGCTTGAGGGAAGATGCCGCCGAGCGCACTCGGCGTACAAGCTCGTGGACTCCAACACGGACGGAAGACGAGGTGGTTCTACACCACGAACCACCATCCCGAGCCGCCGAAGCCGAGTGGGCGGCAGCCCCAAGCACCAAGAGTGGTGGAACATGGAACCCACCATGCAAGAGGGGATCCAGCCCCCGAATTGCCGGCACGCATCAAGACCCCGCGGATGCGGGATCGAGGGCCGAACATGTGGCCTTCGCTCATGAAGCGCCGGATCCGGGCCCGCCGGCCGCCGGGATACGATGGGCTTCGAGTACACCGCCGACGACGACACGTCGCGGATGCCGGGGGCGAAATTGAAGACAACGACATCATCGAGAGGTTGTCGAGGATCTTCGAGGACATGCCGGAGTACACGGCGTGCCCCGTCGAGGAGTTCTCCGCCGCGCGCCCGCCCAACGAGGTAAGTAGCCGTACTCGCCTCGTCGAGTAGTAGGCACTTGTAGCATAGTTGCCGACGCTTTTGTGTCTTTTGCGCAGATGATGTGAAGCGGTTTGTCTCCGAGCCGCAGCCACCACCGAGTGGAATTGAGGTCCCAACGGTGGAGAAGGTGAAGGAGCGCCGAATAGTCGGAGACGACGACGATCCCGTCATCATGGAGGATACCTCCGATGACGAAGAAGACGAGGAGACGCCGGCAGACCGCTTCCAGGCCGCGGTCGAGGTTTAGCCGTCCGGCTTGCCTCATGTGCCTCTCATCCAAGACCCTCCGCTAGCCCGGAGGCCGCCCTTGCCGCGCCGCCGAGGAAGCCGCGCAACCCCGCCAAGAAGCGGGTAGCCAAGAAGATGAAGGTCTCGCAGACCACGCCTCCGCAGGTAAGTCGTCTTGAGCAAAGTAGTTGAGTACCCGGTGATCGAGTACGGTGGCCGACGAGTAGTCGTTCTTGTGTGCAGAGAGGCCGCCAGCGGAGCCCGTGGAGGAGGGCGATGAGGGCATGTGGCCCACAGTGGGGGAACCAGCTGGAAGCCGAAGTCCAGCCCCCCCCACCGTCGAAGAACTTCTGGCGCAGCTGGAGCGCCAGCCCCCTGCCCCAGAGGGGAGCAGAGTACCCGCGACCGCCGCCGCTGAAGAGGTGGAAGCCGCAGGGGCGCAAAACCCCGCGCCGCCGCCGCCGCCGTAGAGGAGGCGGTAGTCGGAGAGAGGCGGAGGAAGAAACGCCCGCCGAGGGTGGACCGGCTTGATATCGCCGCATCCTCGGTGCTCCGCCGTGACTATCGTCCTGGCCGAACTTGTAAGTACCACGCCTTCATGAGTAGTACTCATTGTAGTAGTCGATTTTATTCCGACGACCCTCCGTGGATACTTGTGCGTAAAAATCCACCGACTCTGAGCCGGGACGGAGAGGAGCCCACGGCGCCAGGCGAGAAAAGGCCGCGCCGCCCGTCGAGGAGCCCGCTCCGTGCCCAAGTCGCGACCGAGCCCCCACCCGCCGAAGCGCCGCCGCCGCAGGCGGTCGTAGTCGAAGGTGAGTACTCCTCCTGAAGCTATATAGCCCAAAAAGAGTAGTCGCAGATGCTGATGCGCGTGTTCCTTGGTGACAAGGCCGAAGGAGGTGACATCCCCCGCAGGGGTGCCCATGCGGTGAGTTGACACCGCAGGCCCCGCAGGCCGCGGTAGGAGCCCCCGAGCCCGTGGGGGAAACCGTCGAGAAGTCCGCCGAGGAGGAGGCGGCCGCCACGTCGCCGGGGGTTGCCCCGGAGGTGGCGATCCGATCTCCCGAGATCCAAGACGCGAGCCTATCCGCTCGGCGCCAATGACCGAGGCTACGTCGAGTAGCCGTGGCGGGATAGAGCCGCTTGCCGACGATCTCGTCGAGCCGGCGGTGTTGGCGCGCATCCGGAGGCGATGCGACGAGCCGAACAAAGGATGAAGGTACGTAGCCGTTGCCTCCCGAGTAGTCAATCCTTTCGTTGAGTACTCGCTTGACTTGATTTTGTCTTGTGCAGGACGCCGCGGAGCGATCCCGCGAGAAGTCCAATCTACCGCAAGGCTACGGCGACACGGCATCGCGAGCCGAAGCCCCGGAGGAGCAGCCCCTCATGAAGTCGAGGAAGCACGCGGCCGCCATGCGGCCGAAAGCTTGACGCCGCCTTCGCCAAGTACCACAACGATGTGATGGACTTGCGGGCGAAGAGCGACGAGCCGGTGCGGAAGAACAAAGGCCTCCGCAACAAGAATAAAGGTATGTCTCTTGACTTGCTCGGTACTTGTTGGGAGTCATCAAGCTCGACCCGTTGTTGTGTTCCGTGTTGCGGAACTCGAAGGCCGTGGAGCGACCGAAGGGCTCGATCAGCATGAAGAATCTCTTCTACCGGAGCAGAAGCCTCGCCGTGTACTTGAACTCGACTACAAGGAGCCGGCCTTCGAGTGCGAGAAGCACATGGAGTTGCGAATTGCATCCGATCGGGATCTCGTCAATCTGCTACAAATCTTTGCGTGTTGAACGAAGACCGCGAGGCGCTCCGGCCCAGGCCGAAGGACCTTGAGGAGGTCGCCCTCCCGATCGTGAGGCTCCCGGTGCCGCACCCGGCGGCCCCAAGATCGCTCCGTTGGCGGATCGACTTCGTGAGGCGCCAAGCCGGCCGGCCGCCTACGTGAAGCACATGGCCAAGTCAATCCCGAAGCAGGGCCGGCCTTCATGAAGTCGTACTTCCCGAAGGCCCCGGTGGAGGTAGTCGCCGGCGGGGTAGCCGCCAACCGGCCGGATGAGCAAGACGCAGCAGTTGTCGGGAGCAGATGGCTCCCATCGCGGAGCAGTAGCCGATAAGTTGAACCTCCAAGTAGCCCCGCATAGATAGCCGGTAGCCGTAGTTGTATAGGAAACAAGCTTGTAATGAACTTTTTCATATATCAATGAAATGAGATGTTCCATCAATGAGTACTCGTGACCGCGATCTCGCAGTGCGGAGCGCCCATCGTGGAGTAGGTGCGAGTAGTAGTACTCGGCTTAGTAGTCCCGTCGCAGGAGTAGACAAGAAAGAAGTTGATGAACAATCAAACTTTATTACCGAAGAAGTACACCCGGGTGGCCAGTGGCCGTAGTTACAAGTAGTCGCCCGGACCCGAAGGCCGCTTACACCGAGTAGTACCGGAGCGGGTAGCCACTTACAAAGTGAGTGATCCGTAGATAGCCGTGTAGGCCGGATCGCGCATCCGTAGGTAGCCGTGCGGGGCCGGATCTTGGAGTGTGGTCTCTTAATAGACCGCCGCTAGAGTCCTTGATGCTCGTCGCAGCCTCGTGGTCCGTAGGTAGCCGCACGGCCGGGACTCGGGAGAAGAGTAGTCCGAGACTTGAAGCCAGTGACCCGGAGGGTCGCCCGCGGCAAGGGGTGTTGATGTAGTCGTGTAGACTTGAACCCCGGAGTAGTCGAGTAGACTAGGCGTAGAATCGACGGAGCCGGTCGACGTTCCACGAGTTGTTGACTTCTTCGCCTTCAAGTGTTTGGAGGCGGTAGGAGCCCGGCCCGGTCACCTTAGCCACGGTGAAGGGCCCTTCCCGTGGGGAGCCGAGTTTGTGAAGTCCTTCCGTGTTCGGGATACGGCGGAGGACAAGATCTCCAACGTTGAAGGAGCGTTCCTTGACGTTGCGATCGTGGTAGCGTCGGATACCCTCCAGGTACCTTGCTGATTGGACGAGGGCGGCGCAACGAGCTTCTTCGAGGCTGTCGATGTCAACTCGTCTGCTGTCTTCTGAGACGCCTTCGTCGTAGTGCTCCACTGCTGGCGAGTTCCATATGACATCGGCAGGGAGGATGGCTTCAGAGCCGTAGACCAGGAAGTAGGGGGATTGCCCCGTTGGCTTGGATGGTTGAGTCCGCAGCCCCCAGAGTGCGTTGGGTAGTTCCTTGATCCACTTGCCCCCTTTTGAGTTAGCAGCGTCGTGTAGCCGCTTCTTGAGGGCGTCGAGCACCATCCCGTTGGCGCGCTCGACTTGTCCGTTGGCCCGTGGGTGGGCGACGGAGACGTATCTGACGTCGATTCCGCTGTTCTCGCGCACTCCCGCAACCGGTGGTTGTTGAAGTTGGACCCCGGTGTCCGTGATGATGCGGTGGGGTAGCCCGTAGCGGTGTACGAGTTCATCCAGGAAGTCGAGTACTCGTCGCCTTTGGGGCATGTGACCGGCTTGACCTCGATCCACTTGGTGAACTTGTCGATAGCCACCGCACCCCCGTTGAATCCTCCCCGGCGCGGCTTGGCGCGGGCCCAATCATTTCGAGCCCCCGCCAGGCAAAGGGCCGTGTTGGCGGTATGGTGACTAGCTTGTAGGCAGGGACGTGTTGCTGCTTGGCGAAGAACCGACATCCTTGGCACCTTCCGACGAGTTCTTCGGCATCGCCCGTGGCCGTGGGGCCGCAGAAGGCTCGCCGAAGGCCTTGCCGACCGCCGTGCGGGAGGACGCGTGGTTGCCGCGACACCCTTGTGGATCTCCTCCAAGATGTCCTTGCCTTCTTCGCGAGGGACGCATTTCATGAGTACTCCCGAGAAGATGCGCCTCGCTTGTAAAGCTTGTCGCCGACGAGGACGTAAGACTTGGCGCGGCGGACGAGTTGTTCGGCCGCGTTCTTGCTCCGAGGGGACCTTCTCGCTCGCCGAGGTAGTCGATGAAGGGTTGCCTCCACCCACGTTGATCATCATGACCTCCCGCCCACCGGTTGATGGGCCGGGGGGCGGCCGGTGGCGCCGCTCCGGATGGATGGCGCGTGAAGCTCATGGACGAAGACGCCCGCGGTACTTGGGCGCGGGTGGATCCGAGCTTCGAGAGGACGTCCGCCGCAACGTTGTTGTCGCGAACGATGTGGTGGAACTCGAGACCATAGAATTTGTTCTCGAGCTTGCGGACTTCTAGGCGCAGGCGTCCATGTTCTCCTTGTTGCGGTCCCAGGACTTGTTGACTTGGTTGATGACCACTGCGGAGTCGCCGTAGACTAGTAGCCGCTTGATGCCAAGTGAAGCCGCGAGGCGGAGCCCGTGTAGGAGGGCTTCGTACTCGGCTTCGTTGTTCGAGACCTTCCAGAAGATCTGCAGGACGTACTTGAGTTGTTCGCCCGTTGGAGAGATCAGGAGTACCCCTGCGCCCTCGCGCCCTCGAGGTTGAGTGAGCCGTCGAAGTACATCACCCAATGCTCTGGTCGCACGGTGGGAGTAGGTAGCTGGTTCTCCCGCCACTCGCCATGAAGTCGACTAGTGCTTGCGACTTGATGGCCGTGCGTGGCTTGAAGTCGATGGTGAGGGCGCCGAGCTCGACATGCCCCATTTGGAGATCCTTCCGTGGCGTCCGGGTTCCTCGTGATGTCGCCGAGCGGGTAGTCGGTGACGACGGAGACCGAGTACTCCCGGGAAGTAGTGTCGTAGCTTCCGCGAGGTGATGAGTAGAGCGTACGTAGCTTCTCGCACGGCCGGTAGCGAGCCTTGGACTCGATAGAACCTCGTCGACGAAGTAGACCGGGCGCCGGGACCGGTAGGCGTGGCCGTCTTCCCCGCCGCTCGACAACGATGGCGCATCGACCACGTGAGTAGTCGCAGCAAGGTAGAGCGCAGGGGCCGCTCGCCCTTGTAGGGAGCCGTGAGGACCGGCGGCTTCGACAGAAGTCCTTGAGCCGGGCAAGGGCTTGGTCCGCCTCTCGCGTCCACACGAACTTCTCGTGGTGCTTGAGTAGTTTGAAGAAGGGGAGACCCCGTTCTCCTAGCTTCGAGATGAATCGTTCAATGCCGCCATGCACCCCGTCGCCTTCGGACGTCCTTGATGCTCGTGGGAGCTTTCATGCTGGTGATGGCGGAGATCTTCTCGGGGTTGGCTTCGATGCCGCGTTGGCTGATGATGAAGCCGAGTAGTTTGCCCGAAGGTACGCCGAAGACGCACTTGTTCGGGTTGAGCTTCCAGCGGTACTCGCGTAGCGATGCGAAGGTCTCTTCAAGGTCGTCGATGAGGGTACTGGAGTCCCTGGTTTTGACAACCACGTCATCCACGTAGGCCTCGACGTTCTTGTTGAGTTGCCGCTTGAAGCAGGCCTGGATGGCCCGTTGGTAGGTAGCGCCGGCGTTCTTCAACCCGAAAGACATGGTCGTGTAGCAAGACGCGCCAAACGGGGTGATGAACGCGGTCTTCTCCCCGGTCTTCCTCCTTGATTGCGATCCGGTGGTACCCCGAGTAGCGGCCGAGGAAGCAGAGCGGTGTCGCGGCCCCGCCGTGGAGTCGATGACTTGATCAATCCGCGCAGCCCGAAGGGGTCCTTGGGGCAATGCTTGTTGAGGTCGGTGTAGTCGACGCACATCCTCCACTCGTTCGAGTTCTTCTTGCGACGAGGACGCGGGTTGGCGAGCCACTCGGGATGGAAGACTTCTCCGATGAAGCCGCCAGCCGAGTAGCTTGGCGAGCTCCTTCTTGATGGCGTCCCGTCCGTCGTCGGCGAAGCGCTCGGAGGTGTTGTCGCTTGGGGGTGGCCTTTGGGTCGACGTTGAGGCGCGTGCTCGATCGGCCTCCCCGGGCACTCCCGGCATGTCCGTCGGCTTCCACGCGAAGATGTCGCGGTTAGCCCGAAGGAAGCCGATGAGCGCGTCTTCCTATTTGGGGTCGAGGCCGGCCCCGATGGTGGTGGTCTTGGTAGGGTCGCCTCGTTCCGAGGTCGACCGACCCGACGAGTACCTCCTCGGGTGGCCGAGGCTTGTTGGGCGCCGTCGACTTCTCCGGGATGTCGAGTTCGCTTGTGGCAAGCTTCTTCGACGCGGCGTAGACCTCCATCATTGGGGTGGGTACTTGATTTGTCGAAGCGATCACCACGGCCTCCGTATCGCGCCGTGAGAGATCTTCAAGTCCCCCCCGGAGGGAGAGTACGCCACCGGACTTGGCATTTTGAGTACCAAGTATGTGTAGTGGGGCACCGCCATGAACTTGGCGATGGCCGGTCTCGCCGAGGATGGCATGGTAGGAAGTCTCGATATCCGCGACCTCGAACTTGATGTACTCGGTGCGGTAGTTGTCGCGAGACGCCCCGAAGGTAACTCGGCGCACCACCGAGCCTAGTGGGATAGCCGCGTCGCTCGGGACGATGCCGTAGAAAGGCATGTCGCTCTTGTCGAGCATGGGGGTGACGTCAAGGTTCATCTTCTTCGCAGTCTTGGTGAAGAGGACGTTGAGCCCGCTTCCGCCGTCGATGAGCACCTTGTTGAGCTTAGAGCCCGCCACCGTTGGTTTCGGGACGAGGGGGAAACGTCCCGGTTCGGAGAAGCCGGTCCATTGGTCCGCGCGGGAGAAGGTGATGGGTGTCTCTCGACCACCCGAGGGGGGTCATAACCGCCGGTTCAATGGACATCACTTCACGGCGAGTAGCCTTCTGCTCCCGCCTGCAGGGTAGTCCGCCGAAGAGGACGTTGACGGTCTTCTCGGGTTCTTGGAAGTCGTCGCCGTCCTTCTTCTTGTTCTTCTGATCATGAGGGTGCGGTGGCTCCGGCGTATCCTTGAGTGCATGCCCGAGCCGGTACCACCGCTCGGTAGTTTGGTGGCGGTTTGGTTGCACCGGCACTTCTCCTTCGGCGAGGTCTTTGAACCCGCCGAATTCTTCTTCGAGTTCCCTTTCGGAGGGCGCCGGATAGCCGCGACAGTGTTGTCTGGCTTGCGCTTGCGGTTGGAACCCGAGAAGTTGTTGTTGTTGTTGTTGTTGCGGCCGCCTTGGTTTGGATTCTTGCCGCCGCCGCCACCTTGGTTCTGCTTGGACTTGCCGCGGATGGCGTCGTACTTGGCGTTGGCTTTGTCCTCTTCGTCCGCCCAGGACGTGATCATGTCCTTGAGGTGGGGAATGGACTTGGGACGGCGTCGGCCGAAGTCCTCGAAGGTGCGGCGATGATAGAGCCCGTCCTGGAAGAGGTCGATGACCTCCTTGTCGGTGACGTCCACGACGGTAGCATGCTTGTCGAAAAAGCGGCGCATGTACTTGCGGAGGGTCTCGCCTTGTTCCTGCTTGATCATGGCAAGGTCCATGCGAGTACCCGAACGGCCCATGGCGCCCGCGAAGTTGCTTGTGAATTGCTCCTTCACCGGTCTCACTTGTCGATTGAGTGCTTGTCCAGCGACTCGAGCCACGTGAGTGGGGCTTGGTCCGTGCGGAAGGGGAAGTAGAGGCACTTGGTGTCGCCGTTGCCGCCGCCGTTCTCGATGGAGAGAGCGTAGCATCGGAGCCACCGGATGGGATCCTCGCTTCGCGTCGTATTTGGTGATCCCCAAAGGCTTGAACTTGTCGGGGAGGAGCAAAGTTGCGAAGCCGGGTGAGAAGGCGGGGAAGCCGTCGCCTTCGGCCACGGTTGTCGACTTCTTCTCGCCGCAACTCTTCGATTCTCCCCGGCGAGCATCGTACCCGCCGTGAGAGGCGCCGGAGGCGTGGCTATGCGCATGGCCGCGGCCGCCGCGGCCGCCGCCGCCTCCGGCCTTTCTTGTTGGCTCCGTGGTTGGAGCCGCCGCCGTCGTTGCCGCCGCCACCGGCCGAGCACGCGTGGGGGACGACTTCTCGGTTGACGTTGTCTTGCCGTGAGGGTCCGCCGGCGGTGGAGCGTCGACGGTTCGGTTCGGCCGGAATGTCGCCCCGAGTACCTGTTAGGGACCGGGGTCAACACCGCGACTAGTAGCTTCGTTGTCGCGAGGCTTGGCCGGGGAGAGGTTGGCCGACTCTCTTGTCGACCCGCATGAAGTAGGCTTCTTCGGCCGAGCTTGGCGATGACCTCTCCGCCCGTATGCCCCCGAGCCTCGGCGTGCGATCGTTGTGATCGACATGAGGCATTGCTCGGGAGTGGTGTGAACTCGCTCTCGACCGCCGAGAGCTTCCGCAAGGTTGCGGATAGGAAGGTTGTCTCCCGAGCCGCCGGCGTCGTTCGTTGCGCTTCCCCGTTACGTTCACGCCGGCGTCCCCGTTGGCGTCGGCCTCGTCCGCGGGGCATCGCGCGACAGCCTCGTCCCGCGGAGATGTCCTCCAAGTACTTGTCCGCGGCCGTGCTCGAGGTTCCCGGGTGTCGCCAGCGCCCATGAAGACTTGACGATCGGGGGTACCCAAGCTTGGCTCGGAAGGTGCCACCCTCGCCTGGTGTGTTTGAGTCGCCTTGGGCTAGCGGTGTTCCCTCCCCGGAACGGTAGCGAGTCGATGTAGGCGACGTAGCGTGAGTCCTCCTTTGTCAGCTCAGCGGGCTTGCGGTCCGGCCGCAGACGTATCTTCCGGCCGGCGTTGATCTTATAACCGCCCCGCAGGCCGGCCCCGACTAGGGAAGCTCGGAGGAGTCATCTTCGGACTCGGCTCCTCGTGGTCCGACCCGAAGTCGAATTCGTAGTCCGGCTCGAGTAGAACTCGAGAGAGGGCCGGAGTCCGAGACGGGGCCGGGGGACGGCGTCGGAGTCCGAGTTGTACTCGGCTACGGCTCCTTGCCGCCCGCGTGGTGTAGAAGCCTCCGTGCGGGCCCGGCCGGGAACGCGAGGGCCACGCGCGGAGCGCCGGCGTGGAGAGGGGACCGCCCGCGATGGCCGAGGAGCCGGCTCGCATGCGATGGCCCATGGCGACGTCGGGTTCGAGTTGGAGACGGACTCGAGCTCGAAGTCGGCCGTGGAGGTTGGAAAGCGAAATTTCGCCGAACTTGCCGGCGAGCTTGCCCGTGACAACTTCGGGAAGCGTCACGAGGCTCCGTCCTCGAGTCGGGTTGCATGATCAAGCGGCGCCGGGAAGGAGCCCGCTCCATCGCCAGCGTGCGCACCCGTGCGCCGAAGACGAAGGTGTCGCCGCGGTTGAAGGCGACGGTTGGCTTGATGTGGACGGAAGCCGTCGAGTTCGCCATGCGATCTCGAGCGAGAGCCCCTACCCGGCGCGCCACCGTCGGTGTTTTGGACCGGCAACCTACTACGGGGAGTACCCGAAGTAGATGAATGTGACTCGCCGAGATCGGTAACTCGAAGGAAGAGACACGTGGCACACAATTTAGACAGGGTTCGGCCGCGAGGTGCGTAATACCCTACGTCCTGTATGCTGCGTAGCTCTGGATTGATGGGGCACGATTACAGGATGGTGCAATAGTGCGCCGTGAGTTGAGATTGGATGAGGTGATCCTGAGATCGGTCCCTGCCTCGCCTTATATAGTCCGGGAGGCAGTGGTTACAAGCTCGGAGTAGGGAAGGAGTACTAGTCGAGTACGTCTAGGAGACCTCTACACGGCGGAACGTGTACGAGTCCTAACCGAGTACTACTCTCCGTGTCGTCCTTGTGCTCCACGCCTTCGGGTGCCGTGTAGCGCAAGCCGGTAGTCCCAGGGGCCCACCGAGTAGTCGGTCCCGGTACCCACCGAGGTAGTGGGCCCAGGGAGGTCCATACAACGGGCGTCGGAGCGGCTTGCCGTGGTGGCGTCGCGCCCGCGATCCGGTTTTGCAGCATGGCGAGGTAGCGCTCAGCCTGCCTGATGTTGAAGTCGATGGCGTCGGAGGCGGTGTGGGGCGGAGCCGCATCCTGGTGCTGGGATGGCCGCACTCGCGACGAGGATGGACGCGTCTCCCCGCTCGGGGCCGAGCCGGCACGGACTTGCCGCCGATGAGGGCCCGGATCCTTCGGAGGGCCTCGATGTCTTGCACCGAAGCCCCCAGCCCCTCAAGGCTGACCTCGAACATCCCCGAAGCCGTGTGCTCTACCTCCCGGGCGCTCGGCCGGCGCGCCCCGCCGAAGGCCGGACGGCCGGCGGCGTGGGTTGGCGGGCTCCGATGCGAGTGGAGGGATGGACGCCTGAGCCGTTGTGGCTTCGGCGCCTGCCGAACGTGTCCTAGCCATGTGGTCTTGAATTCTTCCACGAGGTGGGCGCCAAACTGTTGGTGAAAATCGGGCCCGAAGGGTGGACGCCGACACAACAGCCCCCTGAACTCTCTCCCTTCCTTCGGTTGCCTCCTGAAGTCCTCCTCTACTACTTACGCGGGGAAAGGGAGCGCTATACTTAACAGAACAGCAAAGGAAACAAGGAAATACTCAACAGACCGAAGACCGCTTAACCTGCGGAAGCCTTCGGTGCTCTCTTCTCATTACAGTGTGTCCGTTTCATTACAAGGGGTTCACTATTTATAGGAGACTCCTGGGTATAGTCATTTGCCTCAATTACACCTTTTCCGTTCCTGACAAACCGCTTTAAACGCTTTACAAGGGTATAACAGTAAGTCCCCGCGTCGTACAGGCCTCCAGCGTGTCTTCGTACGGCCGAAACGCCTTTACACGCGGCCGCCCTTGTCTCTGCCTTGTCCGGAGCCCACTTTACACGTTGGCGGTGGCCACGTGTCCGTGGCCGTCGCACCTTCGGTAACGGCGGCGACCCCGGATCGGGGCGTCGAGCTTCCGCAGACGCTTTGTCCGCGCCACCGCCGGCCCCGGACGCGGTGTCCCCGGCCGGCGCTCCCGCTCCTCGGCCCTCCCGGCCTTCGTCACCGAGCGCGGCCGTCAGCACCTTCGGCGCCGAAGGTAGGCGCCGCCACAAGGGGTCATTCCTGCACAACGAGACTCATGAGGCACAAGCGGCGTTAGTGTTTCATTAGTGTCCTGTGCAGCGAAGGGTTGTCCCGCCAGACCGAAGCCGTAAGCAGACCGAGGGTGCCAGCGCGGGCGGACGGGGGCGAAGCTTCCGAAGACCAACTTCCCCAACAATGCCCTCAACAGAAAAGGCAGACAACAGACAGGAGTTCCAAGCAGGGTAGACAAACAGATAAGTAGCAAGCATACCATGAACAAATAAGTAGCAAGCATACCATGAACAGATAAGTAGCAAGCACACCATGAACAGAAATGCAACAAAATCAATAACATATGAGTAATACAACAAAAGGGCATCCATGTCATGTTTTTTGTTGCATCATCGGCCATCAATAACCCACAAATCCAACATATATCAGGTACCAGAAAAGATACAAGAAAGAACAGCAAATGAGTAACCTCAAAGTTTCAAGCTTAAGTAGCCAATAGAGGCCACAATAAGGTTATACAACAAGTTGTCCAGCCCAACATCCAATGGCTCAAATGTTTCCTAACTATTAGTAGCCACCCTCCTAGTCAAACTAAACCAAAAGTCATCCTGCACAAAAGCTTCACTGCAAAGAGAAACCAGCTGTACCCAAAAGAAGAGAAGGTGGGTGAGGGGGTGGAGTATAGCTCAACAATCAACCCCTCCTGTCCATGCAGTGCAACACCTACATGAAGTAGTTCTTGGCTAAGAAGGTTTGGAGCCACGGTGTCCTATGGGAATCAGTCATGTTCACAAAACCCCTTCCTTGGGCCTTGTTGTCTAGGAGATAGGTGTAGGCAACAATAAGGGCCTCCTGAGAGAAGCCAGGCATCTCCATCACAGCAAGGTAGAGGTTGGCATCAGCATGGGCAGGTCCAGTCTCCCTAAGGGCATTAGCCACATTGTTGACAGCATCAGACATGTTGGTCAACATGATTATCTCCTCCTCAGTGAAAGTCCCTCTCTTCCTCTTCCCACCTACAGCAGGTTCAGTGGCCTTGCTACCCTCTACAGTTGCGGTGGGAGCTTTATCACCAGGGGTTTGGGTGAATGGACAACCTTCAGCCTTGACAGGACCACTGTCAGCCTGGTTCTGCCCTAAAGCCTCACCAGACCCTAGTGCATACCTACCAATGGCCAAAGCATTTCCAAATATGGCCTCCATATCAGTGTAGAACCTAATTGGGGTGTTCAGGTATTCAACATCTTTAGGATGATCCTGCAGTTTGGGACATAGGTTGGTTTAGACACATACATGTACAAGAAATGGTAGGTACAGATGTGAGGTTTCTACCTTGCAGTGGCCAAGGTAGTGGTCATGTTCTAGCAGGATAGCATTTGTGGTGTTATCCCATAGAGCAGCACTGAGGTCCTTCAGTTTGGACACTTTAGCCCACTTCTGCCTCCATTTCCTTAAGTGATTGTACACTTGAGTTGAGGTCACTACTTCCCCACACCAGTCCTTAAGAGCTTTGGCTACATGGTTGACATCTTTTTCCTTGAAGACCTTGTCAGGCCAGCTGCCATCAGTAACCAGGGCAGCCGTCCTCCTAAGAACAAACCCAGAGGTGTTGTTTGTCCACCTCATAGCCCTTACACCACCCCCACCAGCAGCACCAACCCCAGCAGCAGGAGCACCTACTTCCTCTTCTAGGTTAACCACTGCAGCAGCAGGAGCAGCACCACCAGCAACAGGAGCATCACCATTGATGATCTCCTCAACCACATCAACAATTGGGATTACAGCCATTGTACAACTGCTATGCATACATAAGAAATAAACAACCAGACAGATATGCATACACAAGAAATAAACAACCAGACAGATATGCATACACAAAAAGTAAACAACCAGACAGATATGCATACATAAGAAGTTGTGGTCTCGGCCTTGTTCTTGTTATTATTACATCATTGTCACACAAACATGAGTTCCTAGCAGGGTAGACAAACTGAGTTCAATAACTAATGACATGGTAAATCATATCCTACTGTTTCCCCTTCCAGCCCACATAGATTCACAGATAAAATCCCTCATTGCAGTCATGGCAATATTGTCTTCATCAAGATGTGGAGGAGGGAAGTTAAGTGGTTCTGGAGGGTTGCTAGTAAAACCAGCCTCAGTTGGGACTACCTCATCAATGCCATAGCCTAGAATCCAGTTGTGTAAAATGGCAAAGGCAACTACAAGTTTCACTTGTGTAGTGTACTTGTGGAAGGGCTTGTTGTCCAAGATCCTGAACCTGCCCTTCAGTGCACCTATAGCCCTCTCCACAGTCACTCTAAGTGATGAGTGTCTTAGGTTGTAAAGTTCCCTGCCATTGGTGGGTCTGTTCCTAGGCCCATACTCAGACAAGTGATACCTCACTCCCCTGAAAGGTGGTAGGAAACCAGGCTTGCATGCATACCTAGCATCTACCAAGTAGTATTTACCTACAATTACATGTCTACTGTGAGATTGTGTGCCATGAGTGGCAGACAAAAAAATGTTCATTATTGGTTGTCATGAGTGCAAATACCTTGTGGAACAATGAACCCATCTCCCCTATCAATGGCATCACCCAGGACAATTGCATCATGTGCAGAGCCCTCCTATCCAGCAAGGACATAAGTGAATACCAGATCACAATTGACAGCAACCATGACATTTTGTGTGGGGTCCTTTTTCCTACCCCTGAAAACTTGCTGGCTGCGCCTCGGCACCCTTGCCAAGAAATGTGTGCCGTCTATGAAGCCAACACAGTCCTAAAATTTGTGTGTAAGTGAATGGATAATGTGATAATCAATTTATGAACCCAATCTAGACAATTACCTTGAAATAAGGATACCATCTATGACTGCCCTGGATCTTGGGATGAGTGGTAGTGCTGGGTGTCTTGATCAGTTCATTCCTAAGCTCACCCACAGCATACAGAACCTGGTGGAAGTGTTTGTGCACAGTTTCTATGGACCTCCTAAAGGATTGGTGAACCACTCTATACCTTTGGTTGTGCCCAACAACATGCAAAAACATGGCAACTTGCTCCTCTATTGAAAACCCATCCCTATCAGTGACCAGGCTCCTCTCTCTAAAGGTTTTGACTAAATCAAAAAAAGGAGCTCTCCTCATCCTAATCACGGATATGCACTCAGTATCAGTAGAGTGAAAAATCATGTTCAGAGTCCTCATTCTGTGTTGTTCATTTTCATCCCTAAGTAGTGAAAGTGCGAAATTTGGGTCAAGCCGTGGTGTATCGAGCTCGGGGGTTTTTCTTTTGAGCCTTGTGAAAACAAAAGAAATCGAACGACGATCAAAGCAGCTGCTTGCCTACGTAGCATTTCACGGCTCAATGAGGGATCCATCTACAACCATGCAAATTTGAAACAGAAAATCAGATCATCGGCCCCTGCTAGGCATCAACATGTTCAAGAAATGACTCGATAACATCAAAGCACGGCTGCATGTTATAGCCATGCCTCCCGGTGCAACAAAGAACAACATCATCGACCGATAATTAAACCAAATCACAACAAAGCAGGAGCAATATCTGGTAGCATATCATAATGAAGCAAGAGCAATATCAGGTACCAAATCACAACGAATCAGGACTAATATCAGGTACCAGATCACAACGCAATCAAAACTAACAGGAACATCAGGTACCAGCAAATCATCCACTATCGAACCAAGATCTACACCTATCGAACCCTAACAGAAAGATGGGGGAGAGGGGAAGGGTTGTACATTTCACCTTTAGCTCGGGGTCGTCGATCAGGAGAGGAAGCAGATCTCGAAGTCGAGGAAGCAGATCTGGAAGTAGAGGAAGCAGATCTCGAGGAAGAAGAAGCAGATCTACCTCAACTCCAACAAGACAGAGACGGAGACGAAGAGGAAGCAGATGTCGCCTCCGAGTCCCAGCAGCAGTACGAGCAAGAACACGGCAAACTACGCCGGAGGTCGCCGCCGCAGCCACCCACTCGCGCTCACTGCTGATCTCTCAGGAGGGAAGTGGAAGGTGAAGAGAGCAAGAGGAAGAAGAACCGAAAGGAGGAGCCACCCGCACTTTATAGCTGCGATGATTCGCCGGCGGGTCTCCATTCCCGCGCGGAGGAAAGGGCGCGCTGGAGTTTTCCCGTTCCCGCGCGAGCCACCCGCCGCCGCCCCGAAATCGCCCCCGGCGCGCGCGCGCCGGCCGAGCTCGGGAGAAACAAACCCTAGCCACGTTTCTCCCCGGCCGGGACGCGGCGTCGGTTTTGGCCGCGGCCAGCCGGGCTCGAACACGGGCCAAGGCCGCAAACACGTGCGCCTGCAGCCCATGGGCGCAAGGCCGACTTGGGCCAACCTCACAAACACGCCCCTAGAAACCACAACTCAACCGCCCTCCTTCGCCACCCGTAGCCGGCGGCCTTCCCGCTCATCTCGTGCCCGCTGGTTGTCATGAAATTTTGTTGCCTTGTGCTTTCTTGGTTTGGAGAAGAGTTACTTCCTCTATACTGCAAAAGTGTTGTCACCATAGACAACTCGAAAGTTAGCCCAACCAGGGTTAAAAAACCATTGGTAACCGGCCGGTTTATCGCCCCAACCGTACCTAAAAATGCAATTCTTGGTCAACGATTTTTCGGGGAAAAACCCGGACTGGTAAATTTTTAACCCCGGGCCCAACACCCCAACCAACCCCAAAACTACCGCATTCACCTTCATGAATGCGAGAGGACGAAGCCATGGGAGCTCATGGATTCGTATAACACAGAAGGATGAACAACCAGGGCCTGTTTGGGAGGGCTCCGGCTCCGGCTCCACGAGTGGCTCCGGCGCAGCCCCCGCCAAACAAGTCAAATTGCACCGGGCTCCAGGTGTGGAGCGGGCTGGAGCCCTCGCGACTTTCAAAGGGGAGGTGGAGTCACGTTTTGGTGGCTTCACCCCGCTCCAACTAAATCCACCATGGAGAGCTATTTTGCCAAACGTTTTTTAAAACGACTCAACTCCATCGCAGTGCCCACCCACCGTTGTTCAGCCCGGCCGGCCGTTTTGGAGGAGCGGGCCCTCGCCAAACAGGCCCCACTCTTTCCGGCATCCAGCCACACCAAACGTACCCGCGTCCTCCCCCCGGGCCGCGTTTTCTGGCAGTGGCCGCTGCTCGCGCGCCGATCTCCATCGACGCGGCGCCGCGCCGGGAGCGACGACGCGACTCGCGCAGGGATTTGCCAGATCCGGGTGGCGAGAGAGATTAGACGCACTGGCGTAGTGGCGCACCGGCTACGTGGCAGGTGGGTCGTTGTCTACGTCGAACAGGTGGGTGACGGGCACGCACCGCTCTGGGAGAATGGGATTCCGTTGTTTCGGTTGGTCGGGACTCGGGCGCGGTTCTCCAAGGAGCGCATGGCGCCACCGGCTTGGGTCTGGGGGGATGAACGGGTGGCTGACTGGACAGACAGCCCAACACCACCTCGAAATGCTGAAAGGGCCCCGCCACGTGATGGCATAGGATCCTCTGCGTCCCCGCCGCAGATTAGTAGAGGAGGGACCGAGCCACCAAGGGCAGAGGCCGCAGCAAGCCAGGCATCGACTCATCATTCCCTCGTCAGTACCCGGCGGCAGGTTGATCTCCCTGGATCATTGCCAGCGGAAGTGGAGAGAAGAGCGTTCCTATGTGCTGTGCTGTTGGATCCTGTCAACGTGGAACCAAATGCAAAACAGGAAAATCCGTTATTTTTTTTTCTGGTGTTCTCGTGGTGCCTCCACCACCGCTCAGATCCATCCTGAATTTATACTACTGGTAGTACTTCTTCAAATTTGGAAGTTGTGGAAAATTTGGCCAGCACACTGTAGCACATTTCGTTTGTTTGTGATAAATATTGTCCAATCATGGCCTAACTAGGCTCAAAAGATTTTTTTACCTACATTTACTGCTACGAACATATGTCTTTTGGTGTATTTAATGTGATGAGATGGAGAGAATTGAAAAAGTAGCAAAATTTTGGCAAATTGAAACGAGGCCAAACAAAAATTTCCAACTCGTAAGAAAATAGTACTACTTCGAGATTTTAACGTGCATCACCCAACCGTGGTACCACCATCTTACTGTTCGTACTTGCCATTGCCATCACGCCTGTTTTCAGGACAGAGAGGCTCTACACATGTAGGCAATCACTGAATTTATGGCCCAACTGTAATCGTCCGCCCACCAATCAATTCCAATCAGACGGCTGTAAAACACCTGCCATTTGCCCACTTCCGACGTGATCAGCACACGTTGCCTTTATCACCACGTCCGCTCTGCTCTGACCCGTGTCGTCGGACCTCGAGGGCAAGTCCAAAAAACCCAGCGGAAATCCTCCGCCGCTCGCGCTCGCCTCGCCGCCAATCCCAATCCCAACCAGCTCGCCCTCGCCCACGGGGGCGCAGCACATGCGAGGCCACACCGCGCCCGGCCCCACCCCAAGTAGCACCCCCCGTCCGGCAATGTCGGGGCACCTCACGCCGCCCCGCCACCCATCCCTCGCCGCCGGGGACGCCAAGAAGCAGCCGCACCTCGGGGCCGACCCCAGCAAGCGGACCTCCTGCTTCGGCCTCCTCGGCGGCGACCACCACCACCCCAAGAAGCCCGGCGCCTCCGCGGCCAGGCTCGCGCTCGCGTCCTTCCTCGGTGTCATCGTCCTCCTCGCCGCCGACGCCTCCCTCGCCGGCGCAGGCGCGCACCGGCGGCTGCGGCGCCAGTACCTGCATTACGTCGGCATAGGGGAAAGGGAGGGGCACCCGCACCCGCACCCGCCCTCGTGGCTCTCCGTGCCGGACCGCTCCAACTTCACCGACGACTTCCTCGCCCGGTGGCTCGCGCCGGGGGGCACCCCGTGCCGGGACGCGCGCACGTCCAACATCTCCGTCCCGGTACTCGACGGCGCCGCGGCAAGGGGTGCGGCCACCGAGCTCCGCGCGGGCGAGATCCACGAGTTCACGTTCTGGGCCCTGGATGACGCAGGGAAGCGGCGCTGCCTCGGCGGGGACTACTTCGAGGTCGACCTCTCCGGGGACGCGTGGAAGTCGCGGCCCCCCGTCGTGGACCGCGGCGACGGCTCCTACTCATTCCGCCTCCAGGTTGCGCCCCGCTTCGCCTCGGGGGAGTTCCGCCTCACCGTCGTCCTCCTCTTCCGCAGCTGGGAGGGGCTCAAGTTCTCCTCCGCGAGGTTCAAGTACCGCGCCGAGCTGCGCCGCATCGCCCTCCTGTTCCGGCCGGATAGCAACGTGTCGCTCCCGGCGCTGGAGACGTGCCGCGCGGCGGACTTCGCGGGCGACGCCTGGTCCGGCAGGTGGACGCGGCTCGCCAAGAACGACGACTGCGAGGTCGACGCCGCCGGCCGGTACCGGTGCCTGGAGCCGGACCACCCGTGCGAGGCGCCGTGGTGCGACGGGCCGCTCGGCGCGCTGGAGAGCAACGGGTGGGTGTACTCGGCGCATTGCTCCTTCAGGCTCTTCGCCGCCGATGCGGCGTGGCGGTGCCTGGACGGCAAGTGGCTCTTCTTCTGGGGAGACTCCAACCACGTCGACACCATCCGGAACCTCCTCACCTTCGTCCTCGGGCTCACGGACACATCCGCCGTGACGCGCCGTTTCGACGCCGTGTTCACGAACCCCAGCGGCTGGCCGGGGACGCTGAGGATCACGAGCATCTTCAACGGCCACTGGAACATGAGCATGAACTACCTCGGCTTGCATTCCCTCCGGAACAGGGAGTTCCGGAAGCTAATCCGGTCCTACTTCATGTCCGGTGACCGCGTCCCGGATGTTGTGATCCTGAACTCCGGCCTGCACGACGGGTGCTACTGGACCAGCGTCCGCGCCTATGCCCAGGGAGCTGAGTTTGCCGCACAGTTCTGGTCAGGAATCATGGCCAAAGTGCGTGCTCATGGCCACACATTGCCAAGGGTGTTCTACCGTACTACGATCGCTACTGGGGGTTATGCTAGGGACCTAGCATTCAATCCGAGCAAGATGGAGGTGTTCAATGGTGTGCTCGTTGAGAAGATGAGGCGGCATGGGGTGCTCACTGGTGGGGTGATCGACAATTTCGACATGACATTCCCATGGCACTACGACAACCGTTGCAATGACGGTGTGCACTACGGGCGTGCACCTGCGAGGCTGGTGTGGCGGGACGGCAAGATTGGGCACCAGTACTTCGTGGACCTGATGCTGGGGCATGTGCTCCTCAATGCCATCTGCAACGGATGAGAATTGCTGGTTCCATGCTCTGTAAGTTCCTGGTGCTCAATTGTGTACACTATAGTTAGGCTGGTTAGGGAGCTGAATTTGCCGAGATGAGATCGACACACGGTAGCGCAGTTCATGTTTGTGTGTGTGTGTGTGTGTGTGTGTGTGAGAGAGAGAGAGAGAGAGAGAGAGAGAGAGAGAGAGAGAGAGAGAGAGAGAGATGGAGTTTAGCTGAAGCAATTTGTATGGTTAGACATCTGGTCTTTGAGCTGTGTTACTGGCCTGATTTTGCTCTAGTAAGCGAGGAAGATCGAGGATTCGATTGGAGCTACCTATGGGGAAATATCAGGTACATGTAAATATATACCACGACTATTTGAAAAGGCTTAATGCTGTACAAATTCAGTAGGTCAAATGATATTGTTCAGTGCTACTTTACTTTCTTAGCAATGTTCATTTCTGTTAATTGTTCTTGTTATTATGTGGCTATCTACTATCAGGTGTGCAAGTACAATGCTAACTGGCTGGAGTGCGTTGCAGATGTTTCCCTGTGTGCTCCAGTTTGATGTGTTTTATGTAAAGTAACATGTGGTAAGCAGAAAAGGGACAGACAGTGGAATTACTTTTGAGTGCAAAGACTGGTGATCAGAAATATGATGATAGTAACTTGTGTGTTGTTCCAGATTTTGTGATGCCGTGACAGCCCCATAATCTGGAAAGTAACCTTTTCTGATCTAATGTTCGAAGCTCTTAGCAACATGCTAAAAGCATCTTATTATTGACAAACAAACACAGGTCCGTGAGAGGAGGGCCACTCAACGCATACGTAAATTCTGTTGATTAGATTGTATGCTAGAAAAACTGAGTAGGTTGGATTGTGAGTGTAAGTATAATGTTACTTCTTGTTTCATTGCTCTTTGTCTGTCTTCAGCTGCAAACAAAGCAAGCATGGTAAAAATTCAGTATGGCAGTGGATTGCCTTAAGATGTTTGTATATTTTCTCCACTTGGGGTTTCTTGAGTGAGGCAACAGTGATGAATAGAGAAGGGGCAAATGAACAGGGGTTTCATTCTTGTGTGGAGCTCAGTAGGTCAAATTGTACTCTATATACTGTATGTCCCATATTTAGTACTCCCTCCGTCCCATAAAAGAGTGCAATTTTATGGAGGAACGAAAAGACTCTAATACCCTCATTTGTTAGCCAAATACAGTAAGTTTTGTCACGCAAATCAAATCTGATCACTAAATTAGGAAGGTGATTAGATCTATTATCTAGAATTGCATTCTTTGTGGAATTTTTTTCAAAAGCTAGGATTGCACTTTTATATGGGACGGAGGGAGTAGGTCTGATTTTTCCTACTGGAGTGTAACATTCACTCCCCTTGTTTCTTTGTTCCTTGTGTGACGTGCAAGATCCAAACAAAAGCAAGAGATGCTGTGCTGCACGGTGGATTGGCTTCAGGTATTCCTTCCTAAAACCCAGGAATGAAGCAACGGTTGACCATACCCTTTTTTTTCACTTCCCTTGAATGAAGCAACGGTTGACCAAAAGAACGCACAGTTCACAAAAGTTCCAAATAAAAAAAATCAATATCTATAACTGATAAAGTTAGCATCTCAAGAAATAAAACGGAAACGAGCAATTCTTTTTCTTCTGTGCATGCAGTTCAGCTTCAGCAGTTGTCATGCAGCAGCGCGGCTCCATTGTTTGTTCTAGTCGTGAGCCTGAATATGAGAAGCAGCCCGTTGTTCGTTTCCTAAATCGTTACGGAGCTCTCTGTCACTAGTAAGTAGTAATCTAATCATATACGTAGTACATACTAATAATGAGCACGGTCGGGGAGAGAATCTAGTGGCGCCAGCGTCGCGAACCTAATGCTAAATCTGGTAGCGCTAGCTCTTCCCAGCATGCTAAGCCAGAAGCCATGAAAGGTAGCATGAAGTTGGTTACACTGTTTTTTTCAAAAAAAAAAGTTGGTTACACTGACAGCGACCTCCACAGCCTGATTTTCTTCGTGCCTATAATTTGCGGAGATAACAGGTGAGACATCCCTCTCATGCGTAGTAAATCTGATGGGGGGAAGGGAGAGCGAGGGGGCGAAGGTTAGCTGAAGCAATTATATGGTCAAATACCTGAACTTCCAGCTATTTTAGTGGCGCAACATAAGTGAAAATCAGGTTCATGTAACTATATGGCAGGGCTGTCCGAAGAGGCTTAAAGCTGAACAAGTTTAGTTGGTTACATTTTACTGTTCGGTGATACAGTAGTTTATAGCAATGTTCGGTTGCGTCCATTGTTCTTTGCGATGGTTGGGTTTGCAAGTATCAGGCATGCTTGTACAGAAATGCTAGCCAGTTGGCGTGCTTTACATTTCTATGCATTCTCCAATTTGATTTGTTTTATGTAAAGCAGCAAGAAGAAAAAGGGCAGTCAATTAGTTCTTTGAGTGCAAAGAGAGATGACCAGAAATGTGATGGTACAGCTATGTGTTTTCCCACCTCTAATTGTGTTGTTCTGTAGTTGCAGACTGCAGTCTATTAACCTGAAAGTGGAAGTCTGGAAGATGGCCTTCTCTTAACAAAAGTTGGATGCTCCTAGCAACATGCTAGTACTAGCATCTGGCAATTACAATATGGAAAAACAGGCTGAGGAATCTTAAGCTCAGACAAAGTTCAAGAAGAGGGTCGCGTACGCAAATTCTGCTAGTGAAGTATGGTTGTGTACCCGTTAGGTCGGATTGCATCCTACGTACGGAAGGCTAACGTTCAGTTTGTTCCGTTCTTGGTTGTCTGACTTTGGCTGCAAACAACCGAACATACAGTGAAAAATACCACATGATAGGTGATGGAGTGCCTTCAGGTGTTTCTACACTCGGCCGCCCATTTTAATTTGGTGCTTCTTGAGTGAAGCAACAGCGACGATTGGCGATTGGAGAAGGGCTGGATGTTATGTTGCTCAGCTGCTGTGTGCAGTTCAGACATCAGGCCCGGCTCGTATCGTCCGGAAGCATGATTTGCGCCCACGGAGAGCCATTGCGCGTGCACCATGAGTTTCTGTATGCATAAAACTGTAGATGCCGAGTACTACTCCCTACGTCTATGAAACTGGATCTGTAACCAATGCAGCCCTAACAATCCAACAATCCTATGGAGCAATCATTTACCAGCGAACACATCATCAACCTTTTTACAAGCTGAGAGGCTGCTAGGGGAGAGAAAAGGGTGATACCGTGTGGTTTTGGGAATGAGATCATCTGCAATTGCCCCCTCTACCATTGAGTGACTGCCATGTGGGCCCAAGGGCAGTGGGTCCCACATGGCGGTGACACAAAGGTAGAGGATGAATGTAAGAGGATCTGCTTCCGTGATTTTGTGTGGTTGTGACTCGCTAGGGGAGAGGAAAGGGTGATACCGTGTGGTTTTGTGTGCATAGCGCGGTGCAGGCAAGCAGACATGTAGGGGCTGTTTGGTGTCCCGAGACCGTGCAAGCATCCCCGCGTGCAGAGATTGGTAGTTTGGTTGCCTGCACGTACCTCCGAGTCAGGCTCTCCGCGTGCAAATCCCTCCCCGCGGCCAGGCTCCCCAGCTACGCCCAAATCGACCTTCTCTGCCGGGTCTGGCTGGCTGGGTGCAAAATTTTTTCTCTCCTAATGACAGTATTAGTGTATGATTAGTGAATATCAAGTGATATTAATATGTTTTAAAGATAATTAACACATTGTTAGATATCATAAGTACTGTAGAAGTGTATTTTCGTAAAATAAAAATGTTATTTATAAATTTATAATATTTTTGTCTCAAATGCAGCCAATCTTCGTATGCGCAACCAAACAACATCTCTTCTCAACCAGACCGAAAGAGATACAACTAACCAAACACGACACATCGTTACGCATCACTGTCCCGCGTGAGCCTGGCTCGTTGGTGCGATGCAGGCCCAAGCCGTCGAGGACACCAAACAGGCCCGTAGCTACGGACGCCACTTATTACGAGACACGGTACTTCAGCTTCATCGACAGAAATTTAAGGACAGAGAGGTATAACAAAAGAACTCCACACCCAAAGGGGGCCCCTAGCGCTGCCGCCTCCAGGGCCGGCCAGGACGGCGACGTCGTGGATTTTTTTCCGATGGGGCACATCTCGCGCGTCGGGCTGGGCCGACGCGGAGGGGCCGGCATGACCCCGACCGTCTGGGACCGGGCGCGGGCAGATCTGGCGCACCTCGTGCCGGATCTTCTACGGGCGGAGGTGGTGGTCGGGGCTCCGCCTCTCCTTTCGCTCTCCACTTCTCTCCCCTGGTGCTCTCTAGGACCTCGCGGTGTCGGGGTGCGGTGGGACCCAATTTCTGGCGAAGGGCGCACTTGGCCACGGCGGCCGTGGTGCGCGCGGTGTTGGCCGACCTCGGCAGCGTCCACAACTCGACTTCTGTGGCGTCAGCCGGCGCGGGTCGGTGTGTGGTGACCGTCCCTTGGTCGTGCTTTGCTGCTACAATGGAGGATGGCGGTGGCGGTGGTTAGCTCTTGACTGCTGCTTTTATGACGGTAGTGGCGGTGGACGGCTTCTGAAGGCGTGCTAGGTGGATGACCAAGTGGAGGTGTGTTGGCGGCATCTTGGTGGCACGGCCTACGGTGGCTTGCCTTTGGCATCTGCTAGTGGTGTTGCGGTGGCTTGACTGACGACGACCAAGCAACGGTGCATCAGAGAAGCCATGGTGGCGTAGTGTTGGTGTAAATTTGGTACCGAAGGGGGGCACCAACACCACAAGATTCTTCTCCTCCGAAGGGCAAGAATCCAAAGAGCCCCTTCTGAGGACTACACCTTCCACTACCGCTAACTCTCCTACTCATACTACTCGCGAAGCAGAAAGTAAAATAGGCAGAAATAGTAAGTTGCTACTTCGGAGCTCTCTACTCATTTTATTGCTCCCTCCCCTCAATTACAAAGACCCTCCTATATATATAGGGATGGGGGTAGATGGCGATTTTCCCCCAAGCCCCTAGTGGTTATTTTATTCCGAGCCCCCCCGTGGACGCGGTATTCAAGAAACTCCTCGAGCCCACACAAATGCCCACTAATCCTTACATGGGCCGGGCCACTCCCCCAATAGTAGCCCCTCGCCTACTTCGGTTTGGCCGGCACAACAAAGCGGAGTAGCTGAATACATATGGATTGGCCCGGCCCTTCCTATACCTTCGGCCATGAGGAACGCCCTCAAGACCCTCCGCCGGTACGCCTCACTAAAAACTCCATTCCGAAAAACCCAGTGGGAAAAACCGGAGTGGAGAAAAGAGCACGTACACCTAGCGGATTTATACACACACCGACCTTGCTAATGATCGTCTTCCGACTCGCTTCAACGGTGAAAGGCGCCTTCGGTGATGATGACAGCTTCGGCGTTGTCACTAAGATGGCTTTTATCCTCGATGCTTCTCCTCCATTAGCTTTGGCCTTGCCTTCGGGGCCTCCGTGCATTTCTCTTTTCGCTCTTATCCTTCCAGACGCTGTCGAATGATGATTAGCCGCCTCTTCCCCTTCGGTCACGATCACCGGGCAAGACTTCATGCTTCGGGGTGACGCCGCTCATCCCGATGCCACTAGCCCCTCTTGTCCGGTGATTGTGATGAAGGCCCTGGTCCTGTGCGGTGCACGCGACGAAGTACGTGTTGATGAAAACGATGCTGGAGTCATCGTCGGTGAGGTAGACAATGAAGCTCCTTGAGCCACGGCCCCGCCTGGCGTCGGTGTAGTAGATGCCGAAGGTGAGGTCGAAAGTCGATGTTGACAAGGTAGCCGGCGAAGCCCCATGAGCGGAGTCCCGTCGACGCCGTGCGCAGGCGCCGAAGACGAAGTCGGAAGTCGATGTCGACCAAGTCGATGTTGACGTTGCCGAGGTAGACGAGGAAGCCCCTCGAGCCGAACGCATGTCGACGACGATGTAGCCGAAGAAGCTCCTCATGCCGAACTATGTCGACGACGAAAGTGGTGGTGTAGTTGTTGAGGTAGTCAAATAACGTTGATGAAGTACACGAGGAAGCCCCTCGTGCTAGATATTCGCCGAGTTGAACCTGTCGGTGACGAAGTGGACAATATAGACGAAGTCCATGCTTTCCTGTTCAACACTTCATTCGAGGCGAATCATTTTTATTCAAGAAACTCAAGAGCTTGTTAGACAAGAAACAACCTATCTCAATTTGCATCGCACAAACGAATCCGAAGCCACTCTCAGGTCTTCGGGGTGTCACAGATCCGAAGCCACTCCCGGGCCTTCGGTGTGTCTCACCCAACTCCGGTCATCACACGACCGGTCGTTTGCTTCCTGCAAACGGAATCCGAAGCCACTCTCGGGCCTTCGGTGTGTCTCAGATCCGAAGCCACTCTCGGGCCTTCGGAGTATCTCAGGTCCGAAGCCAGTCAATGGCCTTCGGGGTATCTCAGATCCGAAGCCACTCAATGGCCTTCGGGGTATCTCAGATCCGAAGCCACTCACGGGCCTTCGGGGTATCACAGCTCCGAAGCCGCTCACGGGCCTTCGGGGTATCTCAGCTCAACTCCGGTCATCACACGACCGGTCGTTTGCTTCCTGCAAACGGAACCTTGGCTATAACAGAGCCAGATACTTGCCCTTGCAAGTTCAACTCCGGTCATCACGGGACCGGTCGTTTGCCTCATGCAAACGGAGCATCTGACCCCACTCGGGCCTTCGTCGTGAGCGCTCTGGACTCCATGCTTTGGTGTTATGCATGCATATATGTATGAAGGAGTGTATGGAAGTATGCTTTTGCATGAAGGCTAGGACGAAAGTGTTAGCCAAAATAACGCACAATGCGTCTATTGGTCAAATCCTCACCTTCAGTGGTGAAACCATGAGATGACTGAAATCCGATAAAACCGAAGTCCATATGGAAGTTCCAAAGAACCCCCCGATGAAGTTAAGTAGACATTGATACCAATTGATATGGCCTAGCCATTCCCAAATCAATAATAGAATCACTATCTTCGGGGTGAAAACCGATGACTCAAAAGCCATAACTCCGCAATAGACGTGACGAAGTGGCCACACAAAACATAATAGCTGCATACAACCAATCATTATGAACAGGGTACGAAGTATAACTAAGAACATGCACTTAGCATATTTGAGATGAAGGTGCGGCAACATGTGATATACGAAGGGTTAGAGTGCCCGTTAAAAATGGATCGTAGGTTATGAGAGAGGAGGGCACGATACTTACATGTGGTAGTTAACCCTGCATTCAACAGATATAAATACTTCATATGAAGGGTTAGATTGAGAAGGCAAAGCAAATTTCAGTCAATTTGACACAATCACTTTTGTGAAGCCGAGCTTCGGTCATAACGGGACCGACACAATTTCGATATACGATGTAAGTGACGGGCGGCCCTTGGATGCATCCAACGGCCTCCGAGGGGCGCTGTTACTTACCCACAAAATATGAACTCCGAAGACTACACCCCCCGCACCATGGAGGGGGGATGTTGCTTCGGAAACGCGTGAGCGAAAAGCACACGAAACTTTTGGGAAAAAAACGCCCTGCGAAAAGCATCAAGAATCGACTAACCGAAGGACCGATACGGCGAACCGGAGAGGGGGGGGGGAGTGAATGGGAGCCGATAAAAATTCTTCTCGTCGGAGATCGAAACTCCAACAAGATGAACACGGCTTCCAACACACGTCTCCGACTCACTACCAAGGTTGGTCAAGCCCACGTAGCCACCGGAGTGCCACCGGACCTAGGAACCAACACACCACCTTCCGACCCGAGAAACGCAGCAGAAAAACCAAACCTCGAGTCTACGGACTCACACGGTCCGACCGGTGAGCACCACCGGCCGACCGGTCCCCGCCGGTGAAACCGAGCAACTTCCACTAAGTGGCTCTACACCGGTCGGGGACCGGTGAGACACACCGGTCGTACCGATGGCACTCGAAAGCCCCCAAGGCACCAAACAGCCAACCGACCACCAAACGGACCCAAACTCGAAACAAGCAGCAACACGGGACAACAACGAACTCACCAAGACGTTCACCCGAGCAAAATCCCACAAGGGCTTGCACCGGTCGGGGCCGGGTCAAGAGCACCGGTCGACCGGTGTAGCCCGGGCGACTCGGGATGAACAAGACCCGCGGGGCAACTCCCCCAAATCCAAATCTCGATCTCCCGAATCGCTCCACGGACTTGAACAAGACTTTGGGGGATATCATGAACACCTCATGAGGAGTTCATAGCCAAATTTAATCCCACCAAAACTCGTCCAAAAAGGAGGAATCGAAGAAATCCCACCGAAAGCACTTCCAACCCAAGAACTCAAGAAACCCCAAAATCGAGCACCTTTTCTCACGGATTTGGGAGGGGAATCACGGCCCAAAGAACCACAAAGGGTTCCCACAAATTTCCCCCATCAAATCACCAAGAGAAAAGCCCCGAAAACACCCCAAAGAAATCACCGAGAGAGGGCTCCGAAAATCACCACCAAGAACAACCGAGGGAAAACACATCCAAACCTTGAGGAACCACGCCGAATCATCTACACATGAAACAAAGGTTCGTACAAGGTCTAGCAAGCCGCCCGATCATCCATCCCTCTCTACAAGATCTCTCCGTGAAGCTCTCTTGCTAGTCCTAGAGAAAACCTAAGGAAAATAGGTGGAAAATAGGAAAACTAATGAGCTAGGGTTCCAAGAGTTGGCTGCCATCCTCTCACCTCTTGGGTTATATGGAGGCAACCGAATGTCTAAAATGCCCTTCTCTACTAACTAGGGATACAAGCCCCTCAAGGGCGGATTTGGAATTCTTGATGTCTTCACCATCGGACGGATGCCCGGCGACCGCACCCCGCGTAGCCTCGACGCAAGCCATGCGATCCCGACGCGTGTCCTCCGCTTCGAAGTTTCTCCGACCGCGTCGTCGCACACCGCCGACCGTGCTCCTCACCGGCCGACCGGTCCCCACCGGCCGGACCGGCCGGACCCACCGGTCGACCGGTCCGGTGCCGCCGCACCTCCGTCTTCGGTTCTCCGCTCTTGGCTTTGTGGATCAACCAAGGAACCCGGTGGTTTTCTCGGTGAACCACCGGAAACCCCGCGAACTCGGTGTAGCCTCCGCCAATCTCCACTCATGACTTGGCTCCCACGTAGTCCCGGCTCGACCTTGGTTTTGAGGCTCAACCAAGAAACCGTCCACGACTTCATCTTGCTCGTTCATGCCACCATGCGGTCCGCACTTGACCCCGCCGGCCACCGGTCCCTCGAACGAAGCCTACTTGTCTTCTCCACACCCGGAGGCCTCACCGGCGACGACCTTTCGCGCTTGTTCTTCACCCGCACCAACACGAGTCAAGCCGCAACCCGCACCCGCAATACTTAGCCAAGAATCGGTCCACACAACGTTGTCAATCACTCATCACACAAGGAAGCGACCATCCACCGGTCCTCGAACCACACATGGTCCTCAATCTCCCCCTTGATGAGTGCATTGACAACACCCACATGAAAGTAACAAGAGAGAAAAGAAAAAGAAAAGAAACAAACAAAAAGAAACTCCAACAAGCGATCGAAAGCCAAACAAAGGCAAAGATCAAGATCACTTGAAGAAAGCAAGTCTCGGACCCCTTAGGCAAGGGCAACGGCTCGACACATCCGAGACAAAGCAAAGCTCAAGCAAAGAGCACAAACCACCGAAACAAAACTCGAAAACTCACAAAGAGCTCCCCCCCGCACACATGCAAGCTCCCCCGAACCAATGCAACTCCCCCCGTACGAATGCATGCAAGAAACCACATGAAACAGACAACTGCAAAGACTTTCGGCCACACCGGTCGGACCGGTCATCACCACCGGTCGGACCGGTGCCTAACATATGTACGGACCAGCACTCACACCGGTCGGACCGGTGCTCATCACCGGTCGACCGGTGTACAACGAAACCCGTAAATGGCTCGAAACCACCTGAAAACCTTCTAAACACGTCCAACAAGCCATTTCAAGCTCAAACTTCTCCCCCTTGTTGGCAATGCATGAATCAAGCCAAAAATGCAAAACTTTCAACCTAGAGCTTCTCAAATATACAAGATTCAACAAAAAATGCTACACATATCCAAATGAGCAAGTTAGATACTCTACGGCTTCGTATCGATCTCAACTACGTGATCACCAAGTTTCACAACCATTGGACGAAGCTAAGATGGATTTTGGCAATTTTGCGAAAAACTTGCCTCTCATGAGCAAAGTCCTAAACATGATCAAAGCATATCAAAATGGCAAAGCCACACAAACTTCATGCTAGGACAACTATTCTAACCATAAGACCATCACAAACACCCACAAGCACCTCATGTCATGTCAAAGCCACCGAGCCATGTGCCTACTTCTATGTATGAGACTTCTCATTGGTAGGCATCATGCAACGGTTTAGCACCCAAAGCAAATTAAAGTCGCACATATGACATGGGAGCACATTTCCAAGCGTTTTTCATTTCATTTTCAGATTTGTAAATGGTACATGAAATGTCTTTGCGACAAAAAGGAACTTATGCCCCTCCACAAGATAAATCAAGAGGGCTAAACATTCATGATGGCAAATGAGCCTTTGGCCCCATATGATCAATAAACTAGCTATCCAACCACAAATTAAGCATAGCAAAGCCACAAAAACATGTCAAGAGCATGTAAAGGCATTTACACATGAGAGAGCATACATGTGACATTTTTCAAAAGCATAGCTATCAACCATGGATTATTCATCAAGATCATCAAGAGCTAAGCCAAACTAACCGTAGCATACCAAACAAGCTCACAAAGACATATATCTCATTCCATGGTGAACAATGTATATGAGAGAAGCTTTTCCTAACCAATGCATATGATACAAAGTGCATGCAATCTAAGATACCAGGATGCCTATACATCATGTTACATATGCCATGCCAAATGCAAGAAATGCACAAAGGAAAGCTATACATATGCTACAAACCGGCTCCTCGAGGGGAGGCAAAACGGGCTCGACACCACCGGCAAAAGAGCAAAGGAGCACAAAACTCACAAGCTCCCCCTAAACACATGCACTAGGGCCAAAGAGCATACAAAGCTCACCCTACACACATGAGATAGAGAAGGAGCAAAACGAACCAAGTGGCTTGACCAGGGCCACACACTCGAAGGTCACAAATACACTTACCTTTATCATTTCTTCACAATTCACTCATCCTGGTCCACCATCCCCGAAAGTGATGCACCTACATGTCACCACCAGGATATGAAGCCGAAGAACCACCCCCCGATATCAACCAAATGTTCTCCGGGCCGTCCACCTGCAACTCAAAACCAAGAGCGAGGGCGAGCAAACGACTCAACACTGGGGTTAGTTCCAAATGTGTGAAACCAGTGCCTAGCCATTTGCTCGAAAGTGGGGTTAGCACAAACCAAACCATCTTTCCTACCAAAGCTACCTCCACGAACACCACTACGGTAACCATCATGAGGGAACCAACCCTCTCTCGCCCGGAGGAGGACCAAAACCACGAAAGAAAGCCCGCGGACCATCCCTCCTCTCCTTCTCAAAGCCATGACTCCTTCCATCCCCGTAGTGAGCTCGAGGGGGAGAATGCCTAGCAAACTGACCTCCTGCAAACTTTCCAGACCAATCACCAGAACCACGACCTCCGAAACAACCCTCGTGCACATACGAGCACGAAACCAAACCGCCGCTCGTCCGGTGCTCCGCACCGGTTTGACCGGTGCTCCACACCCGGCCTCGACCGGTGTAGCTCAGCGCAAAGAGCACCTCCAACACCTTTCCGCTCTCCCCAAGCCCGAACCGACCTCACACTTGCCTTGGCCCCGGGCAACTTCACATGAGGCTCAAGTACACCATCGAAAGGGTGGTACTTGTCCTTGTTAGCCCACTCCTTCGCCATTCTCTCCTCACGCTTCCTCTTGAAGCAAAACGCTCTCTTGTGACCATCCTTTCCACAAAACTCACAATGGAAACGGATCGATCTAGACTTAGGCTTGGGATGAGGCTCTTCACGAGGCTTCTTACTTGGTTTCTCACTAGGCGTTTCGCTCGCCTTCTCACTCGGTTTTTCTCTTGGTTGGTTTGGCTTGGATGCAAACTTGTCTTTGGGTGTGGGTTGTGGTGGAACTGAAACATTCCCAAATTTCCTTTCTCTCTCACCACTACCCTCACCAACCTTATCCAATCCCAAAGCCCAACCGTCAAAGCGCTTACAACTAGCAATCATCATACCAAGCTGAGGTTCTTGACTCGACAACCAACTCAGCGCTTCGCGCAACTTATCATTCTCATCTTGCAAGCGACCAACACATTTTGCAAGATCCAAATTCTTCATAGCATGCAACTCACATGTAGAGAAAGAAGTAGGAATAGGCACTTTCAAATCAGCCTCAAGCGAAACAATGCGAGAACGGAGCTCAACAATTTTCTCATGCAAACTAGGGCAAGAAGTGCAAGCACCAAGCAAAGTGGGTCTAGATTGTAGCTCGGCCCAACTCAACCCTAAGCACATCTAGTTCCTCACACTTGGAGGCATACTTCTCCCTAAGATCGATCAAGTCGGCCAGGAAAATAGAGCAATCAACACAATCGTTCTCATCCGAAACAACGGGGCTAGCCTTAAGGGAATCAATCTCAAGCTTGCTATCAAGCACCTATGTCTCTAGCTCGGCCCACTCTAGTCCTAGCATCCTCGAGTGAAGATCTAAGCTCCTTCCTAAGCTTCTTAGCCTCTCTAAGCATGTGATCGCGATTATCAAGCAAGTCAACCAACTCCTCATTCTCCTTGCGCAAAGAGGAGAGCTCATCACATACCTCATCCTCGGAATCCAAGTCCGAGGCGTCCCTCTCGGCTTCTCTTGTTGCTCGAACTACGAGCCATGCCGCGAAGTCGTCCTTGAGGCTTAGGCCCGTCACACAAAGGCCGTTGAGATACTTGCCAAAGTTCTTCTTCTTCCTCCTCTTCTTCTCATCCTCTTCGTCTTCATCACTCGAGCTTGAAGACGTGTCCTCGGAATCGGACTCGATGTCGCTCGATCTCTTCATCTTCTCTCGAGACCGAGCCTTCTTCCCATGTTCATGATCCTTCTTCTTGGACTTCTTCCTCTTGTCCATGAACTTGTGCTTGTCGTGGTTGTTCACCTTCGGACACTCGGCGAAATAGTGTCCGGCCTTGCCACACTTGAAGCATGTCCTCGTGTTCCTCCTCTTGTTCACCCGGTTCTCGTGCAGCCTCTCGAACCGCCTCGTCAACAGCGCCAGCTCGTCCTCTCCAAGGTCATCAAACTCCTCATCTGGCATAGACATCAAAGAGGAAAAGGAGAACATCCTGGTGGATGGGTTAGAGTTAGCCTTTCCTTTGGAACCACCAACGAGGGCAAGACTATGGGAATCAGTCGGGCCCTCGATCTTGGCTGTCATGCCCCTATCCACCTCAGCCGACTTGAGCTTCGAGAACAGCTCGTTCACCGTCAGAGTGTCATACTTCTCTGACTCCACAATGGCCTCGAACTTTCCGCCCCATATCGTACGATCCAAAGAGTGTAAGAGCTTGACCGCTCTATCATGATCATCGTACGGGAGCACGTCCACATTGGCCCTCATGTTGTTCACCACCACCGTGAACCTCGAAACAAGGCATCAATGGACTCACCGGGAGATGAGTGAAGTTCTCGTACTCTCTCCGTAAGTCGCATACATCCGTGCCCGAACCCAGGGCGTTCCCAACATGAGCCTCCTTCATCACCGCCCAAATCCTACAAGCCAAGTGCTCGGTGTGCACCCGATCGAACTCGGGCCGACACAAAGCACGAAACAAGTAGTCGACCGCCTTATTGTTGGCGTCGAAGCCGTCCCCTCGATCTCGGAGCGAGGAAATCAACGGGCCGGACATAGCTTGTGTCCACCGTGACATCCCAAAGGATCCGACCCTTTCCGCGGAGAAACGCACCCATCCGCTTGCTCCACATCCGGTAGTTCTTGCCATCGAAGTGTGGAGGACCCGAACCCCGTTCTCGGTACGCCATCCTTGGATCTTAGACGGTTAGAGTCAACAAAGACCCGAACCGGCTTTGATACCACTTGAAGGACCGATACGGCGAACCGGAGAGGGGGGGGGGGAGTGAATGGGAGCCGATAAAAATTCTTCTCGTCGGAGATCGAAACTCCAACAAGATGAACACGGCTTCCAACACACGTCTCCGACTCACTACCAAGGTTGGTCAAGCCCACATAGCCACTGGAGTGCCACTGGACCTAGGAACCAACACACCACCTTCCGACCCGAGAAACGCAGCGGAAAAACCAAACCTCGAGTCTACGAGACTCACACCGGTCGACCGTGAGCACCACCGGTCGAGCCGGTCCCCGCCGGTGAAACTAAGCAACTTCCACTAAGTGGCTCTACACCCGGTCGGACCGGGAGACACACCGGTCGGACCGATGGCGGCCGAAAGCCCCCAAGGCACCAAACAGCCAACCGACCACCAAACGGACCCAAACTCGAAACGAGCGGCAACACGGGACAACAGCGAACTCACCAAGACGTTCACCCGAGCAAAATCCCACAAGGGCTTGCACCGGTCGGACCGGTCAAGAGCACCGGTCGACCGGTGTAGCACAGGCGACTCGGGATGAACGGCACCGCGGGCAACTCCCCCAAATCCAAATCTCGATCTCCCGAATCGCTCCACGGACTTGAACAAGACTTTGGGGATATCATGAACACCTCATGAAGAGTTCATAGCCAAATTTAATCCCACCAAAACTTGTCCAAAAAGGAGGAATCGAAGAAATCCCGCCGAAAGCACTTCCAACCCAAGAACTCAAGAAACCCCAAAATCGAGCACCTTTTCTCACGGATTTGGGAGGGGAATCACGGCCCAAAGAACCACGAAGGGTTCCCACAAATTTCCCCCATCAAATCACCAAGAGAAAAGCCCCGAAAACACCCCAAAGAAATCACCGAGAGAGGGCTCCGAAAATCACCACCAAGAACAACCGGGAAAACACATCCAAACCTTGAGGAACCACGCCGAATCATCTACACATGAAACAAAGGTTCGTACAAGGTCTAGCAAGCCGCCCGATCATCCATCCCTCTCTACAAGATCTCTCCCGTGAAGCTCTCTTGCTAGTCCTAGAGAAAACCTAAGGAAAATAGGTGGAAAATAGGAAAACTAATGAGCTAGGGTTCCAAGAGTTGGCTGCCATCCTCTCACCTCTTGGGTTATATGGAGGCAACCGAATGTCTAAAATGCCCTTCTCTACTAACTAGTGATACAAGCCCCTCAAGGGCGGATTTGGAATTCTTGATGTCTTCACCATCGGACGGATGCCCGGCGACCGCACCCTGCGTAGCCTCGACGCAAGCCATGCGATCCCGACGCGTGTCCTCCGCTTCGAAGTTTCGGACCGCGTCGTCGCACACGGTCGACCGGTGCTCCTCACCGGTCGGACCGGTCCCCACCCGGTCGGACCGGTCGACCCACCCGGTCGGCCGGCCTGCCGTGCCGCCTTGCACCTCCGTCTTCGGTTCTCCGGTCTTGGCTTTGTGGATCAACCAATGAACCCGGTGGTTTTCGGTGAACCACGGAAACCCCGCGAACTCGGTGTAGCCTCCGCCAATCTCCACTCATGACTTGGCTCCCACGTAGTCCCGGCTCGACCTTGGTTTTGAGGCTCAACCAAAAAACCGTCCACGACTTCATCTTGCTGTTCATGCCACCATGCGATCCGCACTTGACCCCGCTGGCCACCAGGTCCCTCGAACGAAGCCTACTTGTCTTCTCCACACCTGGAGGCCTCACCAGCGACGACCTTTCGCGCTTGTTCTTCACCTGCACTAACACGAGTCAAACCGCAACCTGCACCTGCAATACTTAGCCAAGAATCAGTCCACACAACGTTGTCAATCACTCATCACACAAGGAAGCGACCATCCACCGGTCCTCGAACCACACATGGTCCTCACTAACGCTAAGCACTCGCTTTAAACATGAGGATTGGTCTACGAAGGAGTTCCGAGGTGGGCATCGGCCATCCCCTCGGAGCCGCCTTGGGCCTCTTTGTGAGTGGCAACGGCCCCCCATGTGCCCAAATAAAGTTGGCGGTTCGAGACCCGTAATTGAACCGAAAAGGAGGGCGGCATCGCAAATACTTTGCCTCCGAAGCTGCGGCTTGAGTGGGCTTTATTGACCGAAGTGCACTCGATGATCCGAGCGGGAGGCCGACAAGGGGGTATTTGGACCCGCCGGAAGCCCATGAACACAAATTGACCGAGAGAAAAACACGAACTCGGGCTTCGTTTCTCGTGGCTCCGAATTGGACTTCGGAAAAGTTGCCGAAATGGGCTTCATAAAGATGGCCGAAAAAGGATGGCCTAAGAGTGCTTCGAAATTGAGCATTTAAGTTTTGGGCTTCATAGATGTAGAAAGGAGAGTGAAATTGGCCTCTATAAATGCGCCCCAAAAAATATACCGAAGGTCTTAATAACTGTTTACAGCCACTGAGAAAGTCCGGAACAACTCCTTGGTAAACTAAAGGTGGACCCCAATATAAATGTGATGACCGAGAGTTCCGATAGTATATATATTTCAATTCATTGTCATAACGAACATGTAGAAGCTGAAACCAAAAATCATTTAGCTCCGAAACCCAAAATGACTTAGCTCGGTTACACCGGACGAAGGGTACTTCGGTGATCCACTGACTGCTCAGTTCACTTTCCTGATACAAATCATTAGCGACGTGAAGCAATTTGCTCCGCACAAAGATAATAATATTATTAAAAATAGAGAGGAAGATAAACAATACACGAAGGTTCATAAGACACGAACATTATCTACCTCCCTTCGGAGTATCAGTATGACGAACTGATATTAAAAAAAGGCATGTCACCTCAACAGAGTTGAAAAGTATACTAATAAGAAATTCAAAGGATACGTTCTGCAAAACAGAGGTTAAATCTTTAATTGACACAAACTAACTTGTTAACACCCTGATATTTAGCTAGACCCCTCCGGCGCCATAGACGACTTAACACAGCAAAAAAGGCTGGGGTCACACGCTTGGAGTACGTGGAAACAGGCGCGTTGCTAGCAGGGCGCCATGGTGTGCACGAGAAAATGCAGAACCTTGACGCTTCCCAACGCTCTGAGCACCGAAGGCCCTCCGTGTAGTCTTATCTCTCCGGCTCTCACTTTTTGCAAACCCACGATTAATAACCGTAACTGCCCTCCTTTTCACTCTCTTTCCGGGTGATGAAGCGCCTTCGTCACCGAAGGTCAACAAAACTGAAAAATGGGTTTTGCCGTCTTCGGCCAATAACCTACTCCGCGCGATCCACGGAGGTGGCCTTCTTGCCGACGGTGCCGAGACCGGCCGGGTGCGCGAGGCCCTACCTGGAGGCCGGCGCCTGGTCGACGTCCTGCACCGTCCCTCCGTGTCCGCCCCCCTCGCGCGGCCGCCGATGCGGCCCGCGGCCGGCGGCGCCGGCGCGGTCTCGGACACGAAGAGCTTCTTCTCGACCTCCTTCGCCGGCGCGCGCGCGGCGAGGCGGCGCGGAGGTGGCCGGGGCCGGCCGGGGCGCTCGCGTCGGGGCACCCCGCACCGACCGTCGCGGAGCCGGAGCGAGGAGCTCGCGATGCCGAGGAAGGAGGCACGCGGATGGTTATCGGCGCGCGCGGCGCGCAGCGAGAAGGAGACCCGGAGGCGCGCCGGCGCGGGCGCCGGCGCCCGTACACGACCGCGGGCGGCCCGTACACGGGCGTGCGCGGCCGTCGGCGGCGCGCGCGCCCCGTACCCCGTCGCGCGCGGAGTGGACGCCGGTGGCGGCTACACACGAATGCGCCGCGGACGTCCTTCATGCCGGTGGGCAAGTCGGCGGTGGCGGCGGAGGCGATCCCGCCGAGATCGATGCCGACATGGTCGCCGTTGGGGTCCCACTTGTTCTTGTAGGTGTCGAACTCGACGGCGACGAGCGGGGCCGCGCGGGGCGTGGAGGAGTTGAAGAGGCCGAGGAGCCCCCCCGCGAAGAGGCCGGGTCGGGCGCCGCGATGGAGAAGGCGAAGGCGGTGGCGAAGGAGGCCGGGCGGTGGGTGACGGGGTCGGCGAGCGGGACGGCGCGGGAGTAGAAGGCGCGGCCGGTGCTGCCGCGGTGATGGGCCCCGGGCGCTCGTCGCGGGTGGGGCGGATGGCCTTGTTGTAGAAGGCGTCCCCCCGGAAGGCCCCGCCTCCTCCGTCTTGCGCGGCGCCGGCCCCCGCGGTCTTTGCCGCCGCCGCGGCCTCCGGGGCCGCCGATGCCCCCGCCTCCTCCGTGCCGCGCGGCGGCCCCCGCGGTCTTTGCCGCCGCCGCGGCCTCCCCGGCCTCGCCGCGGTAGGCCATGGGAGGGGGAAGGAGGGGCTTCGGTGGTGGATTTTCTTGGTAGTGGATAAGAACGAGGGAGAGGAGAGGGGCCCCCATTGCCGCATGACGTAGACCACTTCGTGACCGAAGGTAGCTTGGTTCACGCCGAGATTTTTTGTTTAACTCGAGCCCACCTAACAATGGAAAGGGATAAGAAAAATAACAATACGACAAGTGAGCGCAACAACAAACGCATGTGGTACTGTAGCCATGACCGAAGGCTTCAGTTGAAGAAATCTGGTTTTATTGCTTCAGAATATTTCGCGAGATAAAGGAGTTGAAAATGAGACTTATCTCTTTTGACCCTCTCTCTTCGGATCTTTTTCTCGTCTTGTAGTTGTGAGTCCTTCCACGAGGTGGGCGCCAAACTGTTGGTGTAAATTTGGTACCGAAGGGGGGGCACCAACACCACAGTACTCTTCTCCTCCGAAGGGGCAAGAACCAAAGAGCCCCTTCGGAGGACTACACCTTCTTCCACTACCGCTAACTTTCCTACTCATTCTACAGCGAGGCAGAAAGTAAAATAGGCAGCAGAAATAGTAAGTGGCAACTTCGGAGCTCTCAACTCATTTTATTGCTCCCTCCCATCAATTACAAAGACCCTCCTATATATAGGGATGGGGGTAGATGGCGATTTCCCCCCAAGCCCCTAGTGGTTATTTTCTTCCGAGCCCCTGGTGGACGCGGTATTTACAAGAAACTCCTCGAGCCCACACAAAGGCCCACTAATCCTTACATGGGCTGGGCCACTCCCCCAACACGTAGGCGGTTGCTTCGAGCCACCTATTTCCGGCGATAGTGTGTTGGCAATGCACGGTGGCATGGTTAATGACGGTTTGTGCGGACGTTGCCAGCGGCACTGTGGTGGTGCTGCTGGTGGCGGTCGTGCAGATGCTTCCCAGTAGCGCCATGGTGGTGGTGTTTGTGGGGTCGACCGTCTCGTCGCTCTGCGGTGACGATGCGAGTGAAAAAACCTATCCCTTCTTGGGATGACGTTGATGGCGCTTCATGCATCGTTTCCTTCCCGAAGGCAACATCGGGCATCTCTAACACAGACTAGACTTCTGCTTCGGGTCTATGGCGTGATCAGGCTTCTTTGGCATGGTGCATCGTCGTTGGTGGGTTTTGTGAGAGCTCTTTCTTTCTTTTTCCTCTCTCTTTGTTGTTCTTTTAGTTGTTAATTAAAAACATAGTAGAGTAGAGAATAAGAGAGGTCTAGGTCCATGGCAGTTGTGTTCGATAGCTCGTGTCGAGGTTCCAATCCGACCGAGCGGAGTTGGCTCGTGTCAACTTCCCAATCCGACCGAGCAGAGTTTAGCGGAGTTGTTTGGGTGGTTCAGATCGGTGCATGTTGATGTCCCAATCCAACCCACTGGGTCGTTTTAGTTGAGTTGTGTGGGAATGGTTAATGTCCCAATCCAATCTATTGGAGTTGTATGGTCCATGGACCAGAGTTGTAGAATTGTTTGGGGTTTTCTACCCCTTGAGTTGTATGGTCATTGGACTAAAGTTGTGAGAGATGGTGATTTACCTCCCTAGTTGTACGGTCTTCTGACCGAAGTTGTATGGTGTTTGGGCTCAGTTTTCTTTATAAATTAGGTCAATTCTCTTCTTCTCATAAAATTCGGGAAAGCATAAGTTTTCATCGTCCATTAAAAAAACTGTAGATGCGAGAGCTGTAGTTGGTATGTGTTGAGACGCAAAAATGGTAAAAGTCAGGTCAGGTTGGGCTAGGCGGTCAAACCGGTATCACTAGGCGGTTTGATCGAGTTTCCTGTGGCCGATAAGTCAAAGTGCTAGGGCGGTTAGACTGCTATGCTAGGGTGGTTAGATCACGTCCAGGAGTTCTAGTAGATTTCGATTTGTAAAGGAATTCCTTGCGGGGCAAGACCCCCCACCCTACAAATTAAAGGGTCGTGGTCGATTGAGGGCGGATCACCCAATTGATTAATCAATTATTCAACTTTACCTCAAAATCTGTAACACCCGTAAATTCCATCACAATAAAATATTAATAGCAACAAGCTTTAGTTTTTATTTTCTAAGGATTTAATAAATTTGACTAAATAAATTTGCTTTTAATTAAATTAAACAACATTTAAATTTTGAATCACCAAAGTGTTTGAAGATTCATGCCTTTGCATTTGTTTTGCTTGTTATTGTTGTTGTGTGGTTTAAAAAAAAGTTTGAAAGCCAAAGTTTGTAAAGCCACCTCAAACTTCTCTCTCTATTCCGTACCTCCCTTTCCTTTTGAACCGGCCTGCCAGCCTTTTTCGTTTTCTTTTCAGCCCAAACTGCAGAGCAGGCCGCCGGCCCAACTTTCTTCCCTGGCCCGTTTATCCTTCTCTCGGCTTTTATTCTTCTTATTCTTTTTCTCCTGTCGGCCCACCTTTCACGCTCGGCCTAGCTGGAACCTGTGACCCACTCATCTCCTGCCGGCCCAACCTCCTTCCCCTCTCTCCCTCTCACCGACGGATGGGGCCCACCTGTCAGCTCCTCCCCCAACCTCTGGCCGCCGCCATGGCCGGCCACACCGCACCGCCCCTATCCCGGCGCCCTCCCCTCCCGCGCCGCTTCCCCTCCCCACCGAGCTCGCCATCATTGCACCGGCGCGCACTCACCCCCGCGCCACCCCATCCTCTCCTCTACTGAACCGCCTCTCCACCGCCATTGATGGCCGCCGCCGGAGCTTCCCCCCACTGCCTTAGCCGCCCCCTCCACTCCCCCTTCCGCCCTATAAAAGGCGCCCGAGCATCCACCTCTCCCCGCACCTTCTCCCGCCCTCTCTCACGCGTGCAACGCCGACCCTACTCGAAGACCGGAGCGCCGCCCGCCCGCTGGAGCTCCGCCGCCCGATCTCCTTCTCCGCCGCTCCTCTCGCCGTCCCAAGCCCCTGGGTGAGTTTCCCCTCTCCTTAGCTTCCTTTTGGTACTTGTCCCATCAAGTTTGGTGCTCGGGAACTCGATTTCGAGTTCACCGGCGAACTTCTAGCGACCGCGCTGCCCGGCGCCGCCGCACACCGCCGGCCTCCCGGCGAGACCGCCGCCACCCGCAGCCGGCCGCCGTCCGATCGCAGATCAGCGGTCCAGATCAGCCGGCACCCTAGGTCAAACCGGCCATGTAACGGTCAACCAAAGCCGCCGCCTACCTTTTTGCAAAAGAGCCCCTGTTCCTTTTTTAAATCACATGCCCGTCCTTCCACCCTTGAAAACCTTTACACGTAAGTCTTGTTTTCTTCGTTTAGACCCTTGATCTTCTTAGTTTTTCTAGCCAGAGGTCCTAGTTAGGTTCTTTTGTGCTATAGACCCTTTTATATGCATAATTATGTCTAGGTCCCTGGTTTCTTGCAGTTAAGCCCCTGGAAAATAGTTCTCTTACAATCTAGCCCTTGAACCTTGTTTAAGCCATATCTTTTCCGTCCTAGCTTCGTTCTAAGTGTACTTGGTGTCCACGCGATCGTCTCAACAAGCATGTTAGTTTTAGAAGCTTGTTTTAGTCTTTTAGTAATGTTTGATGCACTGTTTTATTTATTTCATGTTTTCTTGTATGATCGTAGACAATGCGCCGTTTGAGGAAGAACAAGTGCAGAGCTTTGGAGAAAAGGAGAGTAGCTTATCGTTGGAGAAAGGCAAGTGACCCTAACCACCCTTCTACCTATGCTTTAATCAAGAATACTATAAATTAATCCGAACATGGAGAACCACCCAAGAAAACAGTGCAACCACAGTCCACATGGCTCTGGCTTAGCCAATTAATTAGGTGTGCGATTGTACTGATGGCCTTATCCGAAAGGAACACGGGGGCTCGGGGTTGCAGGGGTATAGCCCGATCCTTTTGGGGTAGCTGTCGTATGGACCTCCCTGGGCCCACTACTTCGGTGAGTACCAGGACCGACTACTCGGTGGGCCCCTGGGACTACCCGACTTGTGCCGCACGGTACGTGATGACGTGAGGCGCAAGGACTACGGTGGAGAAGTACTCGGATAGGAAGCTATACATACCATGTACTGTGTAGAGGACTCCTAGACGTACACGGCTAGTACTCTCTCCCTAAACCAACCTGTAACCCTGCCTCCCGGACTATATAAGGCGAGGCAGGGACCCTTCTCTCTCAGATTACACATCATCTTGTAATCACATCCAATCAATCCAGAGCTACGCAGCATACAGGACGTAGGGTATTACGCACCTCGCGGCCCGAACTTGTCTAAATTGTGTGCCACGTGTCTCTTCCTTCAAGTTACCAATCTCGGCGAGGACACATTCATCTACCTTGGGTACTCCCCTTGGTAGGTTGCCGGTCTAAAACACCGACAACTGGTGCGCCAGGTAGGGGCTCTCGCCGAAGATCATATGGCAAACTCGACGGCTTCAATCTTCATCAAGCCAACCGTCGCCTTCAACCGCGGCGACACCTTCGTCTTCGGTTCCTGGGTCTGCACTGCTGACGGCGTCGGATCCTTCCAACGCCGCCTCACCATGCCGCCCAACCCGAAGACTGGGCTCGTGACGCTTCCCGAAGTAGTCATGGGCAAACTCACCGGAAAGTTCGGCGAAATTTCGCTCTACAACCAACACACCGACTTCGAGCTTGGATCCAACTCGAACTCGAACTCGACGTCCCCGTGGGCTATTGTATGCGAGTCGGCTACTCAGCCATCGCGTGCGGACTCCCCACTCCGAGAGCGCTTCACACGCGGCCCTCGCAACGTCAGCAGGGCCCACGCGAAGGCTCCCACTATGCGCCGGGCCGGCAAGGAGATCGTACCCGAGTACGACTCGGATTCCAACACCGTCCCCGGCTACAACTCGGACTCCAACCCCCTCTCCGGCTTCTACTCGGACTCCTCCTACGAGTTCGACTTCGGGTCGGATCCTGATGAGCCCTAGTCCGAGAACAATACTACAGAGCAACCCCTGTCGGGACCAGCTCCCGGCCTGGTTATAACATCTACACCCGCCAGGAGATTCGTCTACTGGCCAGACCGCAAGCCCGCAGACCTGACAGGAGGGAACTCGCGCTGCGTCGCCTATCTCGACTCACTTCCCTTCCAGGAGGGAGCACCGCTCGCTCCAGTCGGGGAGCACACTCCGACAGAGGTGGCAACCAGTGACTCCAGCCTCGGCTCTCCTGATCGGCAAGTCTTCATGACTACCAACGAGACGCCGGGGCCCTCGGGGGCCGGTCCCGACGGATATCTCGAGGATATCTCAGCGGACGAGTTGTCCGCCAACGCACCCGCCGACGAGACCGACGCCAACAGGGACGCTCGACGTGAACGCAACAGAAAGCGGAACGAACGGCGCCGACGTCTCCGCGAGTCCCTTCCCATCCGGAACCTCGCGGAAGCACTCGACCAAGTCGAGAGCCGGGTGCACACTACCCCAGAGCAATGCCTCATGTCTATCACTACGATAGCACGTCAGGCTCAGGGGATGCGCACGGGAGAAGTCATCGCCAAGCTCGCAGAAGACGCCTACTTCATGCGAGTTGACAACTGAGTCACTCAAGTGCCCCCCGTCAGGAACCGCCAGCAAGACAACGAAGCCACGAGTCGCAGTGCGGACATTGGTTGCAACCGTACTCGAGGGGAGCTACCGGCCAACCCCAACTGTACTCGGGCAACAGCCGGTGGACCCTCTCATGGTGGCAACAGCGCCGGCGGCGACCGGGAGATCATCCCTCACCGTGATCCTGGCGGCGGAGGCAGTGACGGCGGGAGCTCCAACCATGGGGCTGGCAGGAGAGCCGGGGCGGAGGCGACCGCGTCGGCCGAGGCCACGCGAACAACCACGCCTCTGGAGCTTCACGTGGCGGTTTCGACGCTCGCTAGAAGATCGAAGAACTTCGGCGCAAGAAGTCCTCCATGGCAGGCGACAACGATGGCTTCCCCGCCTTCTCTGCACGGCTTCGCAACCTACTTCTCTCGGAGAAATTCAAACCTCTGGGGATCACCAAGTACGACGCGAAACAGGATCCAGTGCAGTGGCTCAGATGCTACGCCCTCTCCATCGAGAACGCTGGTGGCAATAATGACACGAAGTGCCTCTACTTCCCCTTCTGTCTGGATCAAGCCCCGCTTACATGGCTCGAGTCACTCGAGAAGTACTCGATCGACAAGTGGGACCAGCTTAAGGAACAGTTCACCAGCAACTTCGCGGGCGCTATGGGTCGCTCGGGTACTCGCATGGACCTGGCAATGGTGAAGCAGGAACAAGGCGAGACCCTTCGCAAGTACATGCGGCGTTTCTTCGACAAGCATGCCACCGTAGTCGATGTCTCTGACAAGGAGGTCATCGACCTCTTCCAAGACGGTCTCTATCACCATCGCACCTTCGAAGACTTCGGTCGTCGCCGCCCGAGCTCCATCACCCACCTCAAGGACATGATCACCTCCTGGGCTGATGAGGAAGATAAGGCTAACGCCAAGTACGACGCCATTCGTGGCAAGAGCAAGCAAAACACGGGCAGCAACAGCAACAACAATGGGAACCAAGGCGGTCGCAGCAACAACTACTCGGGTCCCAATCGCAAGCGCAAGCCAGACAACACTGTCGCGACTATCCAGCGCCCTGCGAAAGACAACTCGAAGAAGACGTCTAGCGGCTTCAAAGACTTGCTGAAAGAGAAGTGTCCGTGGCATCTGGACGACAACCACACCACCGAGCAGTGCTACCAACTCCGGCGAGCACTCAAGGATACCCCAGAGCCTCGGCACCCTCACGACAAGAAAGGCAAGAAGAAGACCGACGAGGGCAACAGCGACTTACAGGAACCCGACAAGACGGTGAACGTCTTCTTCGGCGGACTACCCAACCGACGGGCTCAGAAAGCCACTCGACGAGAAGTCATGTCCATTGAACCAGCGGTTCCGACCCCTCTCCGGTGGTCGGAGGTACCCATTACCTTCTCCCGCGCAGATCAATGGACAAGCTTCTCCGAACCAGGACGATTCCCACTCGTCCTGAAGCCGGTGGTCACGAGCTCCAAACTCAACAAGGTCCTTATCGACGGTGGAAGCGGGCTTAATGTCCTTTTCACCAAGACCTTGAAGAAGATGAAGCTCGACATCACCCACATGCTCACCAAGAGCACCTCTCCTTTCTACGGCATTGTCCCTGGGAACGCGGCTATCCCACTGGGCTCAGTGGTTCTGCCAGTTACCTTCGGGGAAACAAGGGACAACTACCGTACTGAGTACGTCAAGTTCGAAGTCGCGGACTTCGAGATGTCCTACCATACCATCCTCGGCAGACCAGCTATCGCCAAGTTAATGGCGGTACCCCACTACACCTACTTGGTACTCAAGATGCCAAGTCCAGCCGGTGTACTCTCACTGCAAGGGGACTTGAAGATATCCTTCGACTGCGACACAGAAGCCGTGGAACTCGCAGCCACGAATCAAGTACCCAACGCCATGATGGAGATCTACGCAGCGTCAAAGAAGCTTGCCTCAAGCGAACTCGACATCCCAGATAAGTCAGACAACGCCAACAAGCCTCAGCCAACTGAGGAGCTGCAAGTCAAGACAATTGACCTCGGGACAGGCGACAGTAGCAAGACCACCACCATTGGGGTGGGTCTCGACCTGAAATAGGAAGACGTGCTCATCAACTTCCTCCGGGCTAACCGAGACATCTTCGCGTAGAAACCAGTGGACATGCCAGGGGTGCCCAGGGAGCTGATTGAGCACTCACTCAACGTCGACCCTAAAGCTACCCTGAAGCGACAACACCTCCGCCGCTTCGCCGACGACCGACGGGATGCCATCAAGAAGGAACTCGCCAAACTACTCGCGGCCGGCTTCATCAGAGAAGTCTTCCATCCTGAGTGGCTCGTCAACCCCGTCCTCGTCCGCAAGAAGAACTCGAACGAGTGGAGGATTTGCGTCGACTACACCGACCTCAACAAGCACTGCCCCAAGGACCCCTTCGGGTTGCCGCGGATTGATCAAGTCATCGATTCCACGGCGGGCTGCGACACCTTCTGCTTCCTCGACTGCTACTCCGGGTACCACCAGATCGCAATCAAGGAAGAAGACCAGGAGAAGACCGCGTTCATCACCTCGTTTGGCGCGTACTGCTACACGACCATGTCCTTCGGGTTGAAGAACGCCGACGCTACCTACCAACGAGCTATCCAGGCCTGTTTCAAGAGGCAACTCAATAAGAACGTCGAATCCTATGTGGATGACGTGGTCATCAAGACCAGAAACTCCGACACGCTCATCGCCGATCTTGAAGAGACTTTCGCATCCTTGCGAGAGTACCGCTGGAAGCTCAACCCGAACAAGTGCGTCTTCGGCGTACCGTCGGGCAAACTACTCGGCTTCATCATCAGCCACCGTGGCATCGAAGCCAATCCCGAGAAGAGCTCTGCCATCACCAGCATGAAAGCTCCCATGTGCATCAAAGACGTGCATAAGCTAATCGGATGCATGGCGGCCCTGAACAGATTCATCTCGAAGCTTGGAGAACGGGGGCTCCCCTTCTTCAAACTACTCAAGCATCAAGAGAAGTTCGTGTGGACTCCAGAGGCAGACCAAGCCCTTGCCCAGCTCAAGGACTTCCTATAAAAGCCACCAGTCCTCACAGCTCCTCGCAAAAGTTAGCAGCTGCTGCTCTACCTCGCTGCGATTACTCACGTGGTCAATACTGCCATCGTTGTCGAGCGTCAGGAAGACGGCCACGCCTACCCAGTCTAGCGCCCAGTCTACTTCGTCGGCCGAGGTCCCGTCGAATCCAAGGCACACTATCGGCCCGGTACGAAGCTGCGTACGCGGTGCTCATCACCTCGCGGAAGCTACAACACTACTTCCAGGAGTACTCGATCTCCATCGTCACCGACTACCCGCTCGGCGACATCCTGCGGAACCAAGATGCTACTGGAAGGATCTCCAAGTGGGCAGTCGAACTCAGCGCCCTCAACATCGACTTCAAGCCACGCACAGCCATCAAGTCGCAGGTACTAGTCGACTTCATGGCGGAGTGGCGGGAGAATCAGCTACCCACTCCAACTGAGCGCCCAGAGCACTGGGTGATGTACTTCGACGGCTCGCTCAAGCTCGAAGGCGCAGGTGCAGGGGTACTCTTGATCTCTCCAACGAGCGAACAACTCAAGTACGTCCTGCAGATCTTTTGGAAGGTCTCAAACAACAAAGCCGAGTACGAAGCTCTACTACACGGGCTCCGCCTAGCGGCCTCACTAGGCATCAAGCAGCTACTAGTCTACGGTGACTCCGCAGTGGTCATCAACCAAGTCAACAAGTCCTGGGACCGCAACAAGGAGAACATAGACGCCTACTGCCTAGAAGTCTGCAAGCTCGAGAACAAGTTCTACAGTCTCGAGTTCCATCACGTCGTCCGCGACAACAATGTTGCAACGGACGTCCTGTCGAAGCTTGGTTCTACTCGCGCTCAAGTACCAGCGGGTGTCTTCGTCCATGAGCTTCACGCGCCATCCATCCCGGAGCCGGCGTCACCGACCACTGATCCTGCTCATCCCCCGGCTGGCCAGGAGGTCATGATGATAGACGTGGACTGGAGGCAACCCTTCATCGACTACCTCCGCGAGCAGAAGGTTCCCTCGGACAAAAACTTGACCGAGCAACTCATCCGCTGCGCCAAGTCCTACGTCCTAGTCGGAGACAAGCTCTACCGGCGGGGCGCATCTTCTGGAGTACTCATGAAGTACGTTCCCCGAGAAGGAGGTAAGGGAATCTTGGAGGAGATCCACAAAGGCGTCTGCGGCAACCACGCATCTTCACGCACGCTGGTCAACAAGGCTTTCCGACGAGCTTTCTATTGGCCCACAACTTTGGGCGATGCCGAAGAACTCGTCAGAAGGTGCCAAGGGTGCCAATACTTCGCCAATCAACAACATGTCCCGGCCTACAAGCTAGTCACCATACCGCCAACCTGGCCTTTCGCCTGCTGGGGGCTCGACATGATTGGGCCACTCCCAACTGCGCCAGGTGGATTCAACGGAAATCTTGGTGGCCATCGACATGTTCACCAAGTGGATCGAGGTCAAGCCGGTCACATGCCCCAAGGCCGACAGAGTACTCGACTTCCTGGATGAACTCGTACATCGCTACGGACTACCCCACTGCATCATCACAGACTTGGGCTTCAATTTCAACAATCACCAGTTCTGGGAGTACTGCGAGAACAGCGGGATCGACGTCCGATATGTCTCAGTTGCCCATCCTCGAGCCAACGGACAAGTCGAGCGTGCCAACGGGATGGTACTCGACGCTCTCAAGAAGCGGCTACACGATGCTGCCAACACCAAAGGAGGCAAGTGGATCAAGGAACTACCCAATGCGCTCTGGGGGCTGCGTACTCAACCCTCCAAGCCAACGGGACAATCGCCATACTTCCTGGTCTACGGCTCCGAAGCAATCCTCCCTGTCGACGTCATGTGGGATTCGCCGGCAGTGGAGCAATACGACGAAGGCATATCTGAAGACAGCAGACGAGTTGATATCGATGGACTCGAAGAAGCTCGCTGCGCTGCCCTCGTCCAATCAGCAAGGTACCTCGAGGGTATCGGACGCTACCACAATCGCAACGTCAAGGAATGCTCCTTCAACGTTGGAGATCTCATCCTCCGCCGCATCCAGAACACGGAAGGATTACACAAGCTCAGCTCGCCCTGGGAAGGTCCCTTCACAATCGCAAAGGTGACCGGACCAGGCTCCTATCGCCTCCAGACGCTCGAAGGTGAAGACGTCAACAACTCGTGGAATGTCGACCAGCTCTGTCGATTCTACGCCTAGTCTATCGACTACCCTGGGGGCTCAAGTCTACACGACTACTCCAAAACCCCTTCGCTGTAAGCGGCCTCCGGGTCCATGCACTAGTCTCCGGACTACTCTACTCCAAGATCCAGTGTTAACGGCTACTAACGGATCTTGGGCTGCTCCGAGCGACAAAGGACTCCAGCAGTGGTCTATTAAGAGACCATGTACTCCTAGATCCAGCCTATACGACTACTAACGGATCTACTGCTGTAAGCAGCTACACGCCCTAGCACCACTTAGCCGTAGGCGGCCTTCGGGTCCTGGCGACTACTATTATAAAACGGCCCTGGCCATCCAGGTGTATTTCTCTCAGTAATAAAGTTTGATTACCTATCAACTGATTTACTGCTTTTCCCCCAACGTGTCTACTGGCGAGTACGACTACTCGTGACAACTCCACAATGAGAACTCCGCATAAACACCTTGCGACAACGAGTACTCATATCAGAGAAGCTTTCTCATTTCACACTTAAACAAGTTCAATACAACTCTGTTTATACAATTACTGCTACAAGCTAACCCTACAGGACTACTGAAGGTTAAGCTTTTCGGCGACCTACTCAGCAATTGGCGCCATCTGCTCCAAGAGCTCCCCATACTGCTCGTCAGTGCAGTTGGCGGCTAGTCCACCTGTGACTACATCCACCAGAGCCTTCGGGAAGTACGACTTCATGTACGCCAAGATCTGATTGGGGATCGACTTCGCCAAGTTCTTGACGTACGTCGCCAAACGACTGGGAGCTTCTCTCAGCCGGTCCACCAACGGAGCTATCTTCGGCCCGCCCGGATGAGGCACCAATAGCCTCACAATGGGAAGCGCGGCTTCTTCGAGTTCCTTCAGCTGGGCCCGCAACTTCTCGCAGTCCTCGTTCAGCTTCTGCAAAGATTTGTAGCAGTTGACGAGGTCACGATCCGAGGCAATTCGAAGCTCCATGTGCTTATCACACTCGTAAGCCAACTGCTTATAGTCATATTCAAGTACCTCACGGGCCTCCTTCTCCCAGTAGAAGAGGTTCTTCATGTCGACTTCTGAAGCTCTCAGCTGCTCGACACGAGTCTCAAGCTCTGCAATCCACAAGGCGGGGTTAGACTACTGCAAGACATCTCCAATGGGTACTCGACAAGACAACACGTACCTTTATTCTTGTTGCAGAGCGACTTGTTCTTCCGCACCAGCTCGTCGCTCTTCGCCTGCATGTCCTGGACTTCGTTATGATATTGGGCGAAGGCGCCGTCAAGCTTCGACTAGAGCATGGCGGAGTGCTTCCGGGCCTTTACGAGTTGTTCCTTCAAGGCCTCCGCCCGGAGAACTGTGTCGCCGTATCCTTGGAGAATGTCAGATTTTTGTCGGGATCTCTCCACGACATCCTGCAGCAGATAACAGCTGTCACCTGCGTACTCAACATCTATGGCAGATCGACTACTCAAGGGCATAGACAACTAACCTTCATCCACTGCTCTGCCTGGCGCATCGCCTCCAAGTGACGCGCTACCGCCGCCTGGTCGACGAGGTCATCTTCCAGGAGTTCAATCCCACCACGACTACTCGTGGCGGCTCCAGACATCGGTGCTGAACGGATCGGCTCTGCATCTTGAATCTCCGGCGAGCGGACGACTACTTCCAAGGTTGATTCTGGCAGTACATCATCGCGCTCCCCTCCGGCCATCGCGGGGGCTCCTCCGCTGGCTACCTCCGCCGGCTCGGGGGCTGCTCCGGCGGCTCCTTGGGTCTCCGGCGCCAAGGCTTCCACGGGCACCGCCTCGAGGATGGTGTTTCCTTCGGCTTCGGCCCCTATCAACAGAAGACATCCGGATTAGTCTCCCTTAGAGGTTACGACTACTCCTTGAGGACGACTGCGTTCGTGTAGTGTACTCACCCTCTACAATGCTGGCCTCCGGCAGCGTAGCCTCCATGGCCGACGCCTCGGACTCTGCCTGAGGGGTGGGAGCGGACTCCTCAGCGGCTGGCGCGGAATCATCTTCAGCCATTGCCGCGCTGGGTTCATCCTCGTCCCAGGTAAAGTCCATAGATTTCCTGCATAGTACACAACTGGTTGTCAACCAAGTACGACTACCAAACTACACGTACTACTTGGGAAAGATCTTCACTTACAGGCTCGACCGGACTACTGTCACGGTCGGTGCGCCAAGTATGCTGGCGATGTCGACAAGGCCAGCTTCGACAGGCGCCTCTTCTTCGGCTTCAGTAGCCGTCGGCTCTTCAGCAGCAGCAGCTGCGACTGGCTCAGCTCTGCACTCAACAACCGGTGCCTGCGGTACGACTTCTGGCATGGCGGGGGCTGGGCTGCGGCTTCTCTCAGCCGGCTCGCCCACAGTTTCCCAGTCGCCTTCGTCCCCCTGATCTACGGGGTCGGAAGGCGGAATCTCCTGCAAGCAACGGAATTTCGTCGTCAGCATACACAACATCGAGAAACAAGTACTCGATTACCCTACTCGAGGAGTTTTACCTCTTGAGATGTGGTCTCAGTGACCTTGAGCTTCTTGGCCACGCACTTGCGTGCCACGTTGCGCGGCTTCCTTGGCAGTGCAGGCAAACTAGCCTCCAAGCTAGTTGGAGGATCCTGGATGAGAGGGACGTTGGGCAGTCCAAGGCGGCTGAATCTTGACCGCAGCTGGAACCGCTCTTGAAGCGTCTCCTCGTCATCTTCGTCCGATGTGTCTTCGATGACAATAGTGTCGTCCCCTTCGCCGACTTTGTGGTGCTCCTTGGCCTTGCCTTTCCCCTCCTCTGGGATTTCGACAAGTCGAGGAGGTGAAGCCGGCTCGGAGACAAACTTCACTATGTCATCTTGCAAGAAGCACATTGGGTGAGCATGACTACTACTACATAATAAGTACTCAACACTGAGTACGGCTACTGACCTCGTTCGGCGGGCGCGCGGTGGAGTACTCGGGCACGGGGCAGGGCGTGTACGCCGGCATGTCCTTCAAGATTCTCCCCAGACTGTCGACGATGTCGTCGTCGTCGATTTCACCACCGGGCATCCATGACGAGTCGCCGTCGCCAGTGTACTGGTAGCCGAGGGTGTCGCGAGCCATCAGCGGCTGCACCCTCCTCTTCATGAAGCTGGAGGCCATGCTCGGCCCTTAGCCCGGCTTCTCTTAAAGCCTTGATCTTCGCCAGCAGTTCGGGTAGCTGGATACCCTCCTGCATCGTCGGCTCGGTGTTCCACCAGGGCCGGTGCTTTGGCTGCTTTCCGCTGGGTTTCGGCAGCTCCGGGTGGTGGTTGGTGATGTAGAATCACTTCGACTTCCAATCTTGGTTGGAGTCGATCAACTTGTACGCCAGGTACTACTCCGCGGCGTCCTCGCGCATCTGGATGCCGGCTCCTCCAACTACTCGGGGGTCGTTAGCGCTCGGCTGGGGCTTGACGCGGAAGAACTTCCGGAAGAGTACCCAGTGGGGCTTGATCCCCAAGAAGGCTTCGCAAAAGTGGATGAAGACAGAGGTGTGGAAGATACCATTGGGGTTGAGATTGAGGTACTTGATGCCGTAGTACTCCAATAGCCCCTTCAAGAAGCTGCTCGCCGGGAGAGCCAACCCGCGCTCCACGAACCGCGTGAACATCGGGATCTCATCCTGATTCTTCTCCATTGGGTATGGATCTCCCGCGGCGGCGCGCCACATGTCGACCTCCTTATCCCAGAGAAATCGCACCGAGCGGCGCCAGCAGGTCCTCAGTCTTGGCCTTCGACTTTTTCCACTCCTTATTGGGATTTGGACGCGGGGGAGACACTGGCGGAGTTGACCCCGCGGGGGATCCGGCGGCTTCCTCTCGAGATCTCTTCTTCCTGCCGGCAGTCTTCAAGCTCTTGGACGACGAGGGCTTCATTATCCAAGTGCACTAGGTTTTCACTCGCATTCGCTCGGGGGCTACGGTGGTGGCTTCTGGCGGTGGCGCGCTTGGATCTACAATTTCCACTGAGGTGGCAGTGTGCACTAGCAGCGGATTTTAGGCAAGATTTGCTCGGAATGGCTACAAGTGCGCGGGGTGAAAAGCCCTAAGGGTTTCAGCTTCTATTTATAAGTTAACAGGCGGCTCCTCAACGGCCGAATGGACAAGTTTCAAGACGGCTGACTCAACGGCAGCGCTTGACCCTTCAACTTCCAGTAGTCGATGCGCCTTATCTCGGGGGCTCGACTACATCTACTCAATTCCCTAGGTAGCGACAAGGTTCAAGAACAACTCAGGACCCATTCTACATACAAGATGACCCTTCAATTCGAGAGGATGTACTCGACTCAAGGCTCGGGGGCTCCGTGCCACGTGTCCTTCGATTTTTTTCTCCGGATTTTGCGGGATAATCTTGCCAGAACTTCAGATTGACCCTCAGCCAGAGTCTACGACTCAACCTAAGGCTCGGGGGCTACTCCATACGGAGTGCGATTTTGCAATCGCACTTCCATATCAACTTCGGCTTCAAGGCAACACGGGTATTGTTGAAGACCTTCGAGAGCAGAACTCGGGGATGCTTGGGAACTACTCGAGAAGACTTCAGGATTACTCAAAGATCAGCTGGAGTACCTTCCAGCCTAGGGATGCTTCAAATATTCTTGAGGACATTCGACTTGTAGTACTCGAGGACGCTTGAGGACTACTCGTCAAGGCCGTCAAGACTACTCGGAGCTATCCTGCTCGACTACAAAGTACTCGGGGGCATGTCGTATGGACCTCCCCGGGCTCGTCGTATGGACCTCCCCGGGCCCACTACCTCGGTGGGTACCGGGACCGACTACTCGGTGGGCCCCCCGGGACTACCGGCTTGCGCTACACGGCACCCGAATGCGTGGAGCACAAGGACTACACAGGAGTAGTACTCGGTTAGGACTCGTACACGTTCCGCACCGTATAGAGGTCTCCTAGACGTACTCGACTAGTACTCCTTCCCTACTCCGACTTGTAACCCCCGCCTCCCGACTATATAAGGCGAGGCGGGGACCGATCTCGGGATCATCTCATCTCATACAATCCCCTACAACTCACGGCGCACTATTGCACCATCTTGTAATCGTGCCCTATCAATCCCGAGCTACGCAAAGCATACGGGACGTAGGGTATTACGCACCTCGCGGCCCGAACCCGTCTAAATTGTGTGCCACGTGTCTCTTCCTTCGAGTTACCGGTCTCGCCGAGTCACAATCATCTACTTCGGGTACTCCTCCGTAGTAGGTTGCCGGTCTAAAACACCGACAGCGGCGCGCGCGGTAGGGGCTCTCGCTCGAGATCACATGGCGAACTCGACGGCTTCCGTCCACATCAAGCAAATTGTCGCCTTCAACCGCGGCGACACCTTTGTCTTCGGCGCACCGGGTCCGCACCGCCGACGGCGCGGGCTCCTTCCGGCGCCGCCCCGACCATGCAGCCCAACCCGAGGACGAGCCTCGTGACGCTTCCCCGAAGTCGTCCACGGGCGAACTCGCCGGCAAGTTCGGCGAAATCTCACTCTTCGACCATCACGCCGACTTCGAGCTCGAGTCCGTCTCCAACTCGAACCCGACGTCGCCATGGGCCATCGCTCGCGAGCCGGCCGCTCGGCCCATCGCAAACGGTCCCTTCACCACGTCGGCGCTCCGCGCGTGGCCCCCGCGTCCTCGGCCGGGCCCGCACGGGGGCTCCTACTCCACGACGGGCGGCAAGGAGCCCGTAACCGAGTGCAACTCGGACTCCGACGCCGTCCCCCGACCGCGCCTCGGACTCCAACCCTCTCTCCGAGTTCTACTCGAACCCGGACTACGAGTTCGACTTCGGGTCGGACCCTGAGGACTCCGAGTCCGAAGACGACTCCACCGAGCTTCCCTTGTCGGGGCCGGCCTCCGGGCCGGTTATAAAATCAACACCGACCGGCAGATACGTTCAGCGGCCGGGACCGCAAGCCCGCCGACCCGGCAAAGGAGGACTCACGCTACGTCGCCTACATCGACTCACTACCGTTCCGGAGGGAACACCACCGGCCCAGCCGACTCGGACACACCAACCGAGGTGGCACCCTCGAGCCCGGCCTTGGGTACCCCCGATCGCCAAATCTTCATGGTGGCCGGCGACAACACCCCAGACCCTCGAACACGGTCGAAGACAAGTACCCGGAGGACATCTCTCGCGGATGAGCCGTCTGGCGATGCACCCGCAGGCGAGACCGTCGCCACCGGGGACGCTCGGCGCGAACGTAACAGAAGCGCGGCGAACGACGCCGCGGCTCGGAGACAACCTCCCCATCCGCAACCTTGCGGAAGCTCTCGAGGCGGTCGAGAGCGAGTCCACACCACTCCCGAGCAATGCCTCATGTCGATCACAACGATCGCACGCCGTGCTCGGGGCATACGCGCCGGAGAGGTCATCGCCAAGCTCGGCCGAAGAAGCTTATTTCATGCGGGTCGACAACGCAGTCGCCCAACCTCCCCCGCCTAAGCCGCGCGACAACAAAGCTACTAGTCGCGCGGCAACGCCGGCCCCAACCGTACCCGAGGCGACATACCGCCGACCCAAATCGTTGCCGCTCCCACGCCGGCGGACCTTTTCGTGGACCAAGGCAACCGAGAGGTTGTCCCCCACCGCGCTCCGGCCGGTGGTGGCGGCAACGACCCGACGGTGGCGGCGGCCGATGGTGGCGGCCTCCAACCACGGGGCCAACAGAGAGCCGGAGGCGGCGGCGCCGCGGCGGCCGAGGCCACGCGAACGGCCACGCTTCGGCGCCTCGCACGGCGGGTACGATGCCCGCGAGAAGATCGAGGAGCCGCGGCGGAAGAAGTCGACCACCGCCGCCGAGGGCGACGGCTTCCCCGCCTTCTCACCACGGCTTCGCAACCTCGCTCCTCCCCAACAAGTTCAAACCTTTGGGGATCACCAAGTACGACGCGGCGCAGACCCTATCCAGTGGCTCCGATGCTACGCTCTCTCCATCGAGAACGCCGGCGGCAACGGGCGACACCAAATGCCTCTACTTCCCCTTCCGTCCGGACCGGGCTCCGCTCACATGGCTCGAGTCGCCGGACAAGCACTCGATCGACCGCGTGGGACCAGTCGAAGGAACAATTCACAAGCAACTTCGCGGACGCCATGGGCCGCTCGGGTACTCGCATGGACCTCGCCATGATCAAGCGAGAACAAGGCGAGACCCTCCGCAAGTACATGCGCCGCTTTTTCGACAAGCGTGCTACCGTCGTCGACGTCACCGACAAGGAGGTCATCGACCTCTTCCGGACGGCCTCTACCATCGCCGCACCTTCGAGGACTTCGGTCGTCGCCGCCCCAAGTCCATTCCCCACCTCAAGGACATGATCACGTCTCGGGCGGATGAAGAGGACAAGGCCAACGCCAAGTACGACGCCATCCGCGGCAAGTCCAAGCGAACTAGGGCGGCGGCGGCGCGCGAATGCAAACCAAGGCGGCCGCAACAACAACAACAACAACAACAACTACTCGGGTCCCAACCGCAAGCGCAAGCCGTACAACACCTGTCGCGGCTATCCGGCCGCCCGCGAAAGGGAACTCGAAGAAGAACTACGGCGGGTTCAAGGACTCCGCCGAAGGAGAAGTGCTCGTGGCATCCGAACGGCAACCACACTACCGAGCGGTGCTACCGGCTCGAGCACGCACTCAAGGACACGCCGGAGCCACCGCACCCTCACGACCAAAAGGGCAAGAAGAAGGACGGCGACAACAACGACTTCCAAGAACCCGAGAAGACCGTCAACGTCCTCTTCGGCGGACCGCCCGACGAGGCGGGAGCGAAGGCTACCCGTCGTGAAGTGATGTCCATCGAGCCGGCGGTTATGACCCCTCTCGGGTGGTCGAGGGTACCCATCACCTTCTCCCGCGTGGACCGGTGGACCGGCCTTCTCCGAACCAGGACGGTTCCCTCTCGTCCCGAAACCAACGGTGGCGGGCTCCAAGCTCAACAAGGTGCTCATCGATGGTGGAAGCGGGCTCAACGTCCTCTTCACCAAAACATTGAAGAAGATGAACCTCGACGTCACCCCCATGCTCGACAAGAGCAACATGCCTTTCTACGGCATCGTCCCGAGCAACGCGGCTATCCCACCGGGCTCGGTGGTACCGCCGATTACCTTCGGGGCATCTCGGGATAACTACCGCACCGAGTACATCAAGTTCGAGGTCGCGGATTTCGAGACTTCCAACCACGCCATCCTCGGTAGACGTGGCCATCGCCAAGTTCATGGCGGTGCCCCACTACACCTACTTGGTACTCAAGATGCCAAGTCCAGCCGGTGTACTCTCCCTCCGGGGGGACTTAAAGATCTCTCACGACCGCGATACGAGAGGCCGTGGTGATCGCTTCAACAAACCAAGTACCCAACCCGATGATGGAGGTCTACGCCGCGTCGAAGAAGCTTGCCACAAGCGAACTCGACATCCCGCAGAAGTCCGACGGCGTCAACAAGCCTCGCCCACCCGAGGAGGTACTCGTCAACTCTGGTCGACCTCGGAACGGGCGACCCCGGCAAGACCACCACCATCGGGGCCGGCCTCGACCCCAAATAGGAAGACGCGCTCATCGGCTTCCTTCGGGCTAACCGCGACATCTTCGTGTGGAAGCCGGCGGACATGCCGGGAGTGCCCGGGGAGCCGATCGAGCACCTGCCTCAACGTCGATCCAAAGGCCACCCCCAAGCGACAACACCTCCGACGCTTTGCCGAAGATAGACGGGACGCCATCAAGAAGGAGCTAGCCAAACTACTCACGGCGGCTTCATCGGAGAGAAGTCTTCCATCCCGAGTGGCTCGCCAACCCCGTCCTCGTCCGCAAGAAGAACTCGAACGAGTGGAGGATGTGCGTCGACTACACCGACCTCAACAAGCACCGCCCCAAGGACCCCTTCGGGTTGCCGCGGATTGATCAAGTCATCGACTCCACGGCGGGCCGCGACTCCTCTCCGCTTCCTCGATCGCTACTCCGGTACCACCGGATCGCAATCAAGGAGGAAGACCAGAGAAGACCGCGTTCATCACCCCGTTTGGCGCGTACTGCTACACGACCATGTCATTCGGGTTGAAGAACGCCGGCGCTACTTATCAACGGGCCATCCGGGCTCCGCTTCAAGCGGCAACTCAACAAGAACGTCGAGGCCTACGTGGATGACGTGGTTGTCAAAACCAGGGACTCCAGTACCCTCATCGACGACCTTGAAGAGACCTTCGCATCGCTACGCGAGTACCGCCGGAAGCTCAACCCGAACAAGTGCGTCTTCGGCGTACCTTCGGGCAAACTACTCGGCTTCATCATCGGCCGCGCGGCATTGAAGCCAACCCCCGAGAAGATCTCCGCCATCACCGGCATGAAAGCTCCCACGAGCATCAAGGACGTCCGTAAGCCGACGGGGTGCATGGCGGCGGCCGAACGATTCATCTCGAGGCTAGGGAGAACGGGGTCTCCCCTTCTTCAAACTACTCAAGCATCATGAGAAGTTCGTGTGGACCCCGAGAGGCGGATCAAGCCCTTGCTCGGCTCAAGGACTTCTGTCGAAGCCGCCAATCCTCACGGCTCCTCACAAGGGCGAGCGACTCATCGCTCTACCTAGCCGCGACTACTCACGTGGTCGCATCGCCATCGTTGTCGAGCGGCGGGGAAAGACGGCCACGCCTATCCCGGGCCGGCGCCGGTCTACTTCGTCGGCGAGGTCCTATCGAGTCCAAGGCTCGCTACCCGCCCGTACGAAGCTCCCGTACGCTCTACTCATCACCTCGCGGAAGCTACGACACTACTTCCCGGGAGTACTCGGTCTCCGTAGTCACCGACTACCCGCTCGGCGACATCCCGAGGAACCAAGACGCCACCGAAGAATCTCCAAGTGGGGCCGTCGAGCTCGGCGCCCTCACCATCGACTTCAAGCCACGCACGGCCATCAAGTCGCAAGCACTAGTCGACTTCATGGCGAGTGGCGGGAGAACCGCCTACCTACTCCCACCGTGCGACCGTAGCATTGGGTGATGTACTTTGATGGCTCACTCAACCTCGAGGGCGCGGCGCGGGGTACTCCCGATCTCTCCGACGGGTGAACAACTCAAGTACGTCCTACGGATCTTCCGAAAGGTCTCGAACAATGAAGCCGAGTACGAAGCCCTCCTCCACGGGCTCCGCCTCGCGGCTTCACTTGGCATCAAGCGGCTACTAGTCTACGGCGACTCCGCAGTGGTCATCAACCAAGTCAACAAGTCCTGGGACCGCAACAAGGAGAACATGGACGCGTACTGCCTAGAAGTCCGCAAGCTCGAGAACAAGTTCTATGGTCTCGAGTTCCACCACATCGTCCGCGACAACAATGTTGCGGCGGACGTCCTCTCGAAGCTCGGATCCACCCGCGCCCAAGTACCCGCGGGCGTCTTCGTCCATGAGCTTCACGCGCCATCCATCCCGGAGCCGCGCCACCGACCACCGCCCCCACCCCATCCACCCAAGTGGGCGGGGAGGTCATGATGATCGACGTGGACTGGAGGCAACCCTTCATCGACTACCTCAGCGAGCAGAAGGTCCCCTCCGACAAGAACGCGGCCGAACAACTCGTCCGCCGCGCCAAGTCTTATGTCCTCGTCGGAGACAAGCTTTACAAGCGGGGCGCATCTTCTGGAGTACTCATGAAGTGCGTCCCTCGTGAAGAAGGCAAGGACATCTTGGAGGAGATTCATAAGGGCGTCCGCGGCAACCACGCGTCCTCACGTACGCCGGTCGGCAAGGCCTTCCCGGCGAGCTTTCTACCGGCCCACGGCCCCGGGCGATGCCGAAGAACTCGTCGAAGGTGCCAAGGATGTCGGTTGTTCGCCAAGCGAAGCAACACGTCCCGGCCTACAAGCTAGTCACCATACCACCGACCCGGCCCTTTGCCCGCCGGGGGCTCGACATGATTGGGCCACGGCCAACCGCGCCGGGGAGGATTCAACGGGGGGTGCGGTGGCTATCGACAAGTTCACCAAGTGGATCGAGGTCAAGCCGGTCACATGCCCCAAGGGCGACCGAGTACTCGACTTCTCGGATGAACTCGTACACCGCTACGGGCTACCCCATCGCATCATCACGGACACCGGGGTCCAACTTCAACAACCACCGCTTCGGGAGTACCGCGAGAACGGCGGGATCGACGTCGGATACGTCTCGGTCGCCCATCCACGGGCCAACGGACAAGTCGAGCGCGCCAATGGGATGGTGCTCGACGCCCTCAAGAAGCGGCTACATGACGCCGCTAACTCTAAAGGGGGCAAGTGGATCAAGGAACTACCCAACGCACTCGGGGGTTGCGGACTCAACCATCCAAGCCAACGGGGCAATCCCCCTACTTCCCGGTCTACGGCTGCGAAGCCATCCTCCCCGCCGACGTCATATGGAACTCACCGGCGGTGGAACACTACGACGAAGGCGTCTCGGAAGACAACGACGAGTTGATATCGACGACATCGAAGAAGCTCGGCCGCGCCGCCCTCGTCCAATCGGCTAGGTACCCGGAGGGTATCCGACGCTACCATGATCGCAACGTCAAGGAACGCTCCTTCAACGTTGGAGATCTTGTCCTCCGCCGTATCCCGAACACGGAAGGACTCCACAAGCTCGGCTCCCCACGGGAAGGCCCCTTCACCGTGGCTAAGGTGACCGGGCCGGGCTCCTACCGCCTCCAAACACTTGAAGGCGAAGACGTGAACAACTCGTGGAACGTCGACCAACTCTGTCGATTCTACGCCTAGTCTACACGACTACTCCGGGGTTCAACTCTACACGACTACATCAACACCCCTTGCCGCAAGCGACCCCCCCAGGTCCTGGCTCCAAGTCTCTGGACTACTCTCCTCCAGGTCCAGCCCGTGCGGCTACCTACGGACCCTGGGCCGCGACGAGCGTCAAGGACACTAGCGCCGGTCTACCAAGAGACCACACTCCAAGATCCGGCCCCGCACGGCTACCTACGGATCGCGATCCGGCCTACACGGCTACCTACGGATCACCCGGTACCGCAAGCGGCTACCCGCTCCCGGCGCCACTTAGGCCGTAAGCGGCCTCCGGTCCGAGCGACTACTTGTAACTACGGCCCCGGCCACCCGAGCGCGCCAGAGATCTTCGACAAGTGGGGGGGCACGGACTTCGGCTTCCGGCCCGGTTCCCCCACGGGGTCCCACACGCCTTCGTCGCCCTCTTCGACGGCTCCGTTGGCGGCACCTCCCCGCACACAAGGACGACTACTCGTCGGCCACCGTACTCGACTACCGGGTACTCGACTACTCTCGTTCAAGATAACTTACCTCCGGAGGCGTGGTCTCTGAGACCTTCATCTTCTTCGCCACCCGCTTCTTGGTGGGGTTGCGCGGCTTCCGCGGCGGCGCAGCTAGGCTAGCCTCCGTGCTAGCGGAGGATCTTGTACAAGTGGCACATGAGGCAAGCCTGGACGGCTAAACCTCGACCGCAGCTGGAAGCGGTCCTGCAGCGTCTCTTCGTCTTCTTCGTCATCGGAGGTATCCTCCACGATGACGGGGTCGTCGCCTTCACCGACTTCACGGCGCTCCTTCACCTTCCCCCTCCGCCGGGATCTCGATCCCGCTCGGTGGCGGCCGCGGCTCGGAGACAAACCGCTTCACATCATCCCGCGCAAAGACACAAGGCGTCGGCAACTCGCTACAAGTTCCCACTACTCGACGAGGGGGGTACGGCTATTCACCTCGTTGGGCGGGCGCGCGGCGGAGTACTCCTCGACGGGGCACGCCGTGTACTCCGCATGTCCTTGATGATGCGCGACAACCTCTCGATGATGTCGTTGTCGTCCAACTCGCCCCCCGGCATCCGCGACGTGTCGTCGTCGCCGGTGTACTCGAAGCCCGGCGTATCCCCTCGCCATCGGCGGGCCGGATCCTGCGCTTCATGAAACGAAGGCCACATGCTCGGCCCTCAGTCCAGCTTCTCTGAGCACTCGAATGCGTGCTAGCGGCTCGGGGAGCCGGATCCCCTCTTGCATGGTGGGCTCTGTGTTCCACTACTCCCAATGCCCGGGCCGCCGTCCGCTCGGCTTCGGCGAGCTCCGGGTGGTGGTTGGTGATGTAGAACCACCGCGTCTTCCGGTCCGTGTTGGAGTCCACGAGCTTGTACGCTAGGTACCGATCTGCGGCGTCCTCCCTCGGGCCGGATCCCGCTCCTCCGACTACTCGGGGTTGGAGGCACTGGGCTGCGGCTTGACGCGGAAGAACTTCCGGAAGAGCACCCAGTGCGGCTTGATCCCGAGGAAGGCCTCGCAGGAGTGGACGAAGACCGACGTGTGGAAGATGCCGTTGGGGTTCAAGTTGAGGTACTCGATGTCGTAGTACCCGAGCAGCCCCTTGAAGAAGTCGCTTGGCCGGGAGCGCAAGACCGCGCTCCACGAAGCGCAAGAACATCGGAATCTCGTCCTCCGCCTTCTCCATCGGATACGGATCTCTCGCGACGGATCTCCACATGTCGACTTCTTTTTCCCCGATGAACCCACTATTCGGCGGGGGTCGGCGGTCCCTCCGTCTTGACCTTCGACATTTTCCACTCGCGGCTTGGATCAGCGCACGGTGGAGACAGCGGCGGCGCCGCACTGGTGGCGGCCGCGGCGGCCTCTGTACGGCTCCTCTTCTTCCCGCCGGCCTTGGATGTCTTCGACGGCGACGGCTTCATCCTCCAAGTGCAAGGAGTCTTCACTCGCATCCGCTCGGGGGCTACCCTAACGGCTTCGGGTGGCGATGCGCTTGGATCTACTACGGCGGCAGCAGGCGCTGGAGTGGATCTACTTCAAGATTCAAGTGGAATCGCTGCGGCTCACTTGGGTGAAAAACCCTACGGGTTTTGGCTCTTATTTATAAGCCAAATCGCCTCCGCAACGGGCGGCTGGATAAGTCCACGCGCGGGCCGACTCGGCGGGCGTGCGTGACTCTTCGTATTCTACTAGTCGACGCGCCTCACCTCGGGGGCTCGGCTACTTCTACTCGACCGCCCGGGACGCGGCTAGTTTCAAGAAGCATCTCAGGACACATTCTCCAAGAAGACCCTTCAATTCGAGAGGAAGTACTCGACTCAAGGCTCGGGGGCTCTGTGCCACGTGTCCTTCGGTTTTTTCTCTCCGGATTTTTCGGGATTTTCTTGCCGAGACTTCAGATGGATCCTCGGCCCAGCCCGCGGCTCGAGGCTCGGGGGCTACTCCATGTGGATTGCGGTTCTGCAAATCGCATCTCCATGACGGCTTCGGCTTCAAGACAAGACGAGCATTTCTTGAAGACCTTCGAAGGCGATTTCAAGGACGCTTGGGACTACTCGAGAAGACTTCAAGATTGCTCAAACATCGGTGGAGTACATTCCGGCCTCGGGATGCTTCAACTACTCTTGAGGACGTTTGACTTGTAGTACTCGGGGACGCTTGAGGACTACTCGTTAAGGCCGTCAAGACTACCGGAAGCTATCCTTCTCGACTACAAAGTACTCGGGGGCTTGTCGTATGGACCTCCCTGGGCCCACTACCTCGGTGGGTACCAGGACCGACTACTCGGTGGGCCCCTGGGACTACCCGGCTTGCGCTACACGGCACCTGAAGGCGTGGAGCACAAGGACTACACAGGAGTAGTACTCGGTTAGGACTCTGTACACGTTCCGCACTGTATAGAGGTCTCCTAGACGTACTCGACTAGTACTCCTTCCCTACTCCGACTTGTAACCCTGCCTCCCGGACTATATAAGGCGAGGCAGGGACCGATCTCAGGATCATCTCATCTCATACAATCCCCTACAACTCACGACGCACTATTGCACCATCTTGTAATCGTGCCCTATCAATCCAGAGCTACGCAGCATACAGGACGTAGGGTATTACGCACCTCGCGGCCCGAACCTGTCTAAATTGTGTGCCACGTGTCTCTTCCTTCGAGTTACCGGTCTCGGTGAGTCACAATCATCTACTTCGGGTACTCCCCATAGTAGGTTGCCGGTCTAAAACACCGACAGGCCCACTACTTCGGTGGGTACCAGGACCGACTACTCGGTGGGCCCCTGGGACTACCCGACTTGTGCCGCACGGTACCTGATGACGTGAGGCGCAAGGACTACGGTGGAGAAGTACTCGGATAGGCAGCTATACATACCATGTACTGTGTAGAGGACTCCTAGACATACATGGCTAGTACTCTCTCCCTAAACTGACCTATAACCCTACCTCCCGGACTATATAAGGCGAGGCAGGGACCCTTCTCTCGGAGATTACGCATCATCTTGTAATCACATCCAATCAATCCAGAGCTACGCAGCATACAGGACGTAGGGTATTACGCACCTCGCGGCCCGAACCTGTCTAAATTGTGTGCCACGTGTCTCTTCCTTCAAGTTACCGATCTCGGCGAGGCCACATTCATCTACCTCGGGTACTCCCCTTGGTAGGTTGCCGGTCTAAAACACCGACAGTAGCAGCCTTTGCTAAGGTGCTGACCACTAGGGAGGGTTATGGTCCGCCATGAGCTGTAACTGTCATGGGTTGTTGGTGCTTTTGCATATCCTTGTAAAGGCTTCGTAGCGTCCCTATGCTATCACACCTTGGAAGTGTGGTATTGTGCCTAATCAGCACATGCGTGGTTGGGTCAAAGTTCTTCGGAACTTTTACGCGAACTGTGGTGAAAGTGTGCAACCTCTGCAGAGTAAAACTGATCGATCAGTCGTGCTCACGGTCGAGAGCGGCCTGGACCCTCACATGATTAATGAACTTAAAGATGGATGTAATATTACTTTCCGGTTATTTCTGTGGCCTTACTGAGTACCAACCATAAGTGTACTCATCCTTGCTTACACTATTCAGAGGAGAACCCCGGAGTGGAGTACTTCAACGACTACGAGGAGTTCTGAGGAGTGCGATCAACCAGTCAGATGCCTGTGGAAGATGAAGACGGAGTCGTGTCTTCATAGTTATTGTTGTTCGTGTAAAGACCTTCGTGTCTACCCTCGTGAGTGTAATAAAAGTTCATAAACCTTTTCTTTACGTTTTGAGCAATGTCTTGTGATATTACACTCATTTGTCTATCATATGTGTGAAATTCTGATCCTAGAACACATATGAGATGCATTCGGTTTTCTTCAGAAAAATGGGTGTGACAAAATCCTAGCTTTTCCAAACCCTTTTTCTCTCTTTGTTTGTCTCGACGACGTCCAAGGATGTTCTGAGTGGCCTGACGATCCTAGAGCAACCCTGTATGCATTGTCCATGACAGGGTCTCTTCCGGGGCAGCGGTCCTAGTTTTTTGTGACTTTCTTCGAGCCTAGGTGGTCTAACCGCGTGGCCTATCCGTTCTAACCTCCCAAGGCAGGAAGTTTGACGAGGAAAGTTTTCATCTACATGTGATCTAACACATTCGTGTGTTTGACCGGAAAACACATCTATTAATTTTGGCGACTCCGCTGGGGAAGAAATATCAGATTTCCAAAAACGTTCAATCGAACCCGGGCCAGATGGGATTACAGAGTGACCTCAACATGAACAACATCATCACTATGCCAATTGAAGATCTCACTCCGAAGGAACAATAGAAGTATCAGGCGCTTCAAGAGTACATGACGGTACAATTTCTGGCTAGCGTCAAGAAGGATCGTCATGGCAAGGTAGCAAGATTAAAAGAATTCGAACTGCCAGTGATCAAGCTAAACCAGAATAAAGTTAAGATAATCACCACTGTAAGCAAACCCTCTCGCGCTTCATCTGCTCAGAAAATCTACTGTGGGTGGTGATGAATTACTTGCTTCCTATATTCCTCGTTTAGAAAGTTTAGAAGATCTTGAAAAATATAGGAACATTGCTTATAATAATAATGAAACTAGTAGTAGTGCTCCTAAAGTTAATCCTCATGAGGTAGTTCATCCTAGCTTAACACTGTTGCCTGTAACTTATGTCGGTAATTGCACATATGGCATTCCACCTGAAGCATACATTGGTCAAACTCCGTCGTTCCAACAGCGGCCAATTATGGCCACACTGGTTAGATCGGTGTAGGGTACCGGTCAGACCAGTGCGTGAGAGGTGGTGCTTGATCAACCTTTACAACTTTTTGTCGTGCCAAGTTCAGTGGTTCCTACTTTTTCTAATACAATTAGTAATACTGGACTGCATCATATTACTAAATACATCATCCCAAAAAACCATAATCGGACGATGTGTTTGAAAGTTATAGTCTAGCTCAAGCTAAGATAACTCCCTATTTAAATAAGATAAACTTGAAGAATTCAGCACCACAACAACCAAATAATCCTAATTGGGTGGAATTTAATAAATTTAAGGAAGATTTGGCTAATGTGGTAAAACTAAACTTGTTGTTGATATTGGTAATATAAGTTTGTATAAAAAACCATGTGATGCTGCGTTTGATAATTTCCCTACCCCACGTGGTTGGTGTATGCCTGATTTAATTAAATGTAGTGTTGATGATGACCGAACCACATGGGAACATATTAGTCAATATACGACTCAATTAGGCGAAGCTGGTGCTTATCATTAGAGATGGAATATGGAAATTGAATCCGAATTATCTGATATCTGAATCTACTAAAATATAAATATGGATATCCATATTCGTATCCGAATTCAAATATGGTAGTAAAGTGGATACATCCGAATTCGTTTTTGTCGATTTGTCTCTATCCAATTCCATCTGTATTCGGCAATATCTAGCACTGTTCGTATTTGACTATATAAAAGTGTAAGTTATGTCTATAACTAATGGCAAATTATGTTCAATAGAATATTAATAATGATAGTGTACATTTTCTCAAAAATTAATGATTGTGTATAAATGAAAAAAAATTATATCCACAAATAATGATTATGACATTAATTTTAATATTAAAAATATTGCATCCATTAAATAATTTAAAAGTTATATTTTAAATTTATTGACCAATATAAATATTTTTATAATAAAAATACATTAATGTAAAGTTTAATTTTAATTACTTAGCTTATTTATGTATTGATGAAAATATTTTTCATGTATTTTAAAATAAATATGGATGAATGTGATATTCTTAATGAGCGATCTCTGTTATGTACTAATACTGTATTAATTACATGATTTTGTAATTGTGAATTATCAATAAAGAAAATTGTTAAATGTTGTCTTCCAAATCGAGTAAATATACGAATGCGTTTCCGAATTCGAGACATCCATTTTGTATTTGTATTTGAGAACATTTGAATCCGTATTTGTATTCAATTAAAAATGTGGTAACAAGTGTTATCCGAATCCGATTCCGATTCCATGTGAATCCGATCCGTTTCCATCCTTACTTATAATGCTCTTAAAGTTTCTTTATTTTCTTTATCTTTATCTGGCACCGCATTTGCTTGGTTTTCTTCGCTTTTCTCCTAGTTCTATTATATCTTTAGATATGTTAACACGTAAGTTTGATGATCACTTCTAAAGTGGGAGCGTGCAATTAAAGTTGACAGATTCATCATCAGTTAGACAAGGAAGAGATGAAATCGTCTCTGCCAGTGGCGTAGGCCACATTGGGGCTAGCTGGGGGCAACCACCCCAGCTAGATTTGCACTAGCTTGAGTATGTTCCTTCTTCTCCATCGATTTTTCAAAGCTCTAGTAACCCTTCTAGATTTGTACTAGCTTCAGTATGTTCCTTCTTTTCCATCGATTTTTCAAAGCTCTGGTAACACTCCTAGACGACAACATCGAAGTCTCAAGCAGAAGCGCTTGAAGATTTGAAGAAGAGCACAACTAACATGCATAATCTAATCCAAGGCTTGATAAATTTCAGTCAGGTTTATCCTCCTCTCAACTGAAGTGTGGTCCTGGTGAACTTGTGTTGCTGATGACTTGTTGTATGTTGATTCGATTCGATGCTAACTTGATGTATGTTGCATAATTGTACTGGTTGAACTATTCCATGAATGTGGTGTGAATTATATGGAAGTGGGAAATGTTTTGTTTTGTTGTCTGATTATGTGCTGGCGATCAGGCGTCATGAGGTACATGCCACACCTTATTTTGTTGTCTGATTATGTGCTGGCGTCACTAAGGCATCATGGACCTTATTCAGGGGGTTATGACGATTTCGGTTCATTACAAATTGAGGCTCAGTCCATGTAAGAGCCTCTGGGCGCCTAATATTGTTGGGCCAATTTTAGCCCGCTTCATGTTTTTGTGTTATTTTTTTGGCTATTCCTGAAATGTTTGTTGCACACTATATTGGGCTATTTTATTTTGGCATGTACCTTATTTAGTGACAGCATGTATAAATTCATAACACTAGGGCGTCATGCCCTTATTCAGGGGGGTATGACAGTGAAATCGTCGTAACCCCTTGAATAAGGTCCATGGACCTTAAGCACATATAGATTTATCTTTAACTGGCACCGCATTTGCTTGGTTTTCTTCGCTTTTCTCCTAGTTCTATTATATCTTTGGATATGTTAACACGTAAGTTTGATGATCACTTCTATAGTGGGAGCGTGCAAATAAAGTTGGCAGATTCATCATCAGTTAGACAAGGAAGAGATGAAACCGTCTCTGCCAGTGGCGTAGCCACATTGGGGCTAGCTGGGGGCAACCACCCCAGCTAGATTTGCACTAGCTTGAGTATGTTCCTTCTTCTCCATCAATTTTTCAAAGCTCTAGTAACACTTCTAGATTTGTACTAGCTTCAGTATGTTCCTTCTTTTCCATCGATTTTTCAAAGCTCTGGTAACACTCCTAGATGACAACATTGAAGTCTCAAGCAGAAGCGCTTGAAGCTTTGAAGAAGAGCACAATTATATGTGTTGTCATTTAGTGTTACGTGGCATGTACCTTATGACGCCTTAGTGTTACGAATTTATACGCATCATTAAACTCATGACGCAGGTCTCGTCATTAATCACGGTTTCTGATGCTCGATTATTGACGGGGCATTTTTGTAACAACCGACGTCATTAATCGCGGTTTATGATGAGAAACGATCTTTTTTGCGTCATTAGTCAGCGTTTTTCTTGTAGTGTTAGTATTTGCTAATTTGTGTCTTTAATCTTTAAATCTGATGCTACATCTTTAAACTTTGCATAAAATTTGCACAATTGCAGTAAATGAATGTGTGAATTGGTGTGTGTTTCGTCGTTAGAAGTCGCCCCATTTAAATTTTTTCCTTGGCTCCGCCCCTGGTCTCTGCCTACATTAAACAATTTAGAAAAACTAGAAGTCGTTGCTTTAATTTGTCAATTACTGATATGGACTTTGCAGCCATTTGTTTAAAGGGTTTAAGGTCATCCATTAGAGACAAAATAGATGGTTCATATTTTCTTTTGGTTGCACAAGTTCAAGTGAGAGCTTTAATTGTTGAAAACCGAAAGAATAAAGAAAAGGATAGCTTTAAGTCACGTCGTTCAAATGTATATCTTATTGATTATGATTCCGATAGTTCGAGGAATAGTTGACAAAGAAGTTTACGCCACTGAATTTATTTGATCTTCTAAAGAAAAATCATATTCTTGCTCATCACTTAAACAGGCTCATCAGGGTCGGCAAGAAGTGAAATTTACTTTTTGATGTTTCTAAGTGTGATCATATTTTCAATGAATTGCATAAATCTGGAAACATTGAGTTAACTCATACTTTGCACTTGAAGAAATAAAAAGATGTGCATATTGCAAGTAATTCTTACTCTCATGCTACTAATGATTACAATGTGTTTCGTCATCAGGTTCAATCAACCATAAACGAAGGTTGTTTGATGTTTCATGAGATACAAGTGGATAACCAACCTTTTCCCGTCAACACCATGGAACTGCAGCAGCCCAAGGTATCGGTTCAGCCGCATCTAGCTGAAGCAACTAAGGGTAAAAACGTGGTGGTCAGGGAAGAGAAGCCTGATTTGAGAGGAAAAGAACAAATGAGAGAAGTTGCACATGAGAAGTGTAACACCCCAGATGTTTATTAAAGATAAATACCTCAATTAGTTGTGTTAATCAGGGTTCATTAGCTCCTAAACATGTTTGACATGATTGGGCACACATTTGCACAAAAGACCTTGGTCAAAATCCCAAATCGCGGTCAAAACCCTAGATCTCAAAAAGGCTGATTCAGTTTTCTTGCGCGTTCTCCAAATTTCACTATAGAAGTTCAAAATCGGCCAATACGAAAGTTGTTCGTTATTTTCGGGAACACATTTTTTGTAATTGGCGGACATTCCAATTTTGAGTGCAAATTGGCAAAAAATCGAGTTGAACGTGCTGTGAATAGTAACTTGGGGCTGAGAATTTTGCCAAATTCGGCCGACGTTCCCAAACAAACCGTTGATCAAAACATATGTCGCCCTTTGGGAAAGTTGTAGGTCTATAGCTCCTCTACAACTTTTATTTTTGGAGATTTTCAAGTATGTTGGCACTTTTTGGAGTTTCGTAATTTCGAAAACTGGATCACGAAATGGGTTGTGTTGCCGGCGTCGCCGTGGCCGCGCTCCAGAGCGTTCGCTCGCGCACCAGCGCCGTCTTGCCATGTGTCGAGCGGCGCAAACTCCGGCGTACAGACCTTGGACTCTCCGTGGTAGGCCGTGCGTCCTTGGGGGACTCCGCACGACCCACAGGCCGTGCACCGCGTCTTGGCGCGAGCCGCCCGTCGGCCCCGACGCCACGCGCCGCACAACGTCTGTGCAAACCGCGGCTCGCATGCGGTCGAGGCCAGCTGGCCGTCCCTGCAGGCACCAAATGCTCTCCATCTCCTCGACCCTTCCCTCTTGTTTGCGAACCGAGCCGAGCAAGCCGGCAGTCCCGTCGCGCGCCGTCTTGTACAGGCCTTGCAGAGCACTGCCGCCGTGCCCGTGCCGCTCCACCACGCATCCCCTCCCCCACTCCCGAGCACACCTTTGCCTCCCCGCGACTCCCCTACATCTTCTCCGGCCACCAGACCAACTCCGCAGACGGTCACCTCGCCGGAACCGAGGCAGGGGCGGCCATGGATGCAGGGCGCCACCGAGCACCACCGCCGGCACTTCCTCCGACCCTTCCAACCATCGGAATGGAACCCTAGGTGAGCAAGGATCACTCCCCCACCCTTACCCGGCCAAGAACGACCTTCCCCTAGTCGGATTCTGGCAATCCCCGTCGCTGGCCGTGACTAGGGGTTACATTGCGAAGTCTGAGTTCTTTTCAGGGGCTAGAATGCAAAACCCAGGACCTGTTTGTAAGAACCCAGTTTTCAGATCTAGGGTGTTCTGGCTGAACCTTTGAAAAATCATTAAAAATCGTAGAAAAATCAGAAAAATGCAAATCTAATTTTGTTGGGTTCCTAGTGAAGAATCCTATCTTTTCTAGAAAACATGCATACAATTTTTCTGTACAGTTTTAAAATGAAAATTCAAACTCATGAGGTGTTTTTAGTGTAGTTTGAAAAATACACATGCTATGCACTTGAATTTTGGCTATGTTGCTCTTTACGGCATGTCTAGATCTGTGGAAAAAGTTTGCATGATTTTGATATGTCCATTTTCAGTTATGATTTTTGTAAGCTTTATGCTAGTGTAAGTTTGATGCTTTTATAGCCCGTGTAATGAACTTTTCTTGGAGCACATGTGTACCCTAGAGTTTGCCTTGTTGAGTAGTGCCTGTGGTAAGTGGGTTTGATTTTAGAAATTGTTTAATAGATGATTTGGATTTAATCTTGTGTATGAGTTTAAATTCAAAATTTGAAAAAGAATTTGAATCTGCACATATGCTTTGTTCAGAAGCTTATATTTGACATGCAGGACTTGTATGAGAATGTTGAGATCAAAAAGTTTATAGATCTTTTTATATGAATTAATGGTGATTTACTAGGCTGAAATTTGTCTTTTTCATATAAAGTAATTTATAAATGATCTTAAGCTATATTTTGGTTTGAGAGCTTAAAATAGGCATATGTTGCTGTGTGCAAAATCTTAGGCTCATTTGAGTTGTTTTTGATTTAATATGGATTTATGGTTGTAAAGCTTGTTTTAAGTAATTAAATAAAGAAATGGAAATTAAAGTGTTAAAATTGTGAAATCATGTTTTGGTTCTGTTTTTGAATTTTAATCACACCCCTTTACCGTTTGGTGAAGTTAATTAACCTAATTTGCTTAGATGTGTACACAATCACCATCAAAGTAGTGTTTTGATTATCATCACATCACCCTAATAATTTCTGTGAGAAAATAATAATATTTGGATGAATGTGTGCAACAAGAGTTGGTTTTGTGGTAATTCTCCCACCTTCACCACAATCTAATGCATGTGCATGTAAACGTGTAGATCTTCCCGACGGGACGTACACACTTACTCAGGAGGAGGAGGGATCCGCTAGTGGTGAGCTGAACCACCTTGGTGTGCAACAAGACCTGGACCAAAGTCCAGAAGAGCCCAAGGCTAGTGTTAGGGTTGAGTTAAAGGAAGGCAAGCACCGGTTCATCTAACCTTTTGTTTTAAAATTTCATGCCTTTTACATTTCAGTATTTATTGTTTTACTTTGTGCATTTAAGTTTCAGGAGTTCCTTTGAAACCTAGATGCATGATCCTTAGGACTCCCATGCTCTTTTATTAGTATGTTAGGAGCGCTAGTGCCATGCTCTAAGGATACGGTAGAAGTCGAGTAATGACTCATTGCTCGCGAGATATAGGATGCTTATGTTGGAATCATAAGTTGGTTAAATTGACTCACTCATGTGGTAAGAGCAATGGGTTCGGTCTCGACCGAGTAGCATGGTGCTGGTCTAAGCTATTGAACGTACCAAGTGCTTGTCGGGAATGGGACCGGTAAGCCTAGTACCTAATGAACCAGTGCGGGAATTTTATCGCTACTACTCTTGAGATGTGTCTCCCGGTTTGCTCCCGGTAGTGCAAGTGTGATCCTGGACGGGCCGTGTGAGGGCGTTCCAGTAACCTTGTACTTAGGACTGTAACATCTTTTCCTAATCTGGGGAATGATGGGAACCGCCTGGTTGGGTTGACACTGCACATGGTCTACCTTCTTCCGTGTATCTTGGGTTTACCTTGCAAGGATATAAATCGATCGATCGTCGGTCACGCGCCGTTATCTGAGTCGGCTTGACCACTGGCTACCCTATGTTTATTTATGGAACATTTTGGATTAATACTGTTACCTATTTAATATTGTTTGTACAACATGCTTGTTTAGTGCAGGTGCTCACATAGAATTGTTAACATACTAGAACTCTAGCTAAAACATGAAAGTAAGTATCCACTCTTAGTCGCTTTTGGCAAAACAAACACACAAGCCAAAAAGCCTTGCATGCCTAGTCTTACTTTATTTTTGTCGGGTAAGTCTTGCTGAGTATTAGTACTCAGCCTTGCTTAATTTGTGGTTTTCAGGTAACCCCATCTGGCCTGGCTCTATTCCAGATGGTTGGGAGCTTGATGGGAGAACGATGTTGATGAGTGATACTCTATGGATGGCCTCCCATGTGTATCTTTTGCTAGTTTTATTTCCGCTGTTTAAACTCTGATAACCTTTACTTTTATGTACGAAAAACCTGGTTTGTAATAATGTTGAACATGTGGACTTTAATGTAATGTAATGTTGTACTCTGGTCCCGCCTTCGTGTGGGCTTAGCGCATATCATCGATCCTGTTGTATGTGATTTACCGGGCTTTACCCGGCGGAGGCGACAAAATAGTTCTTTATTATTGCTTAATGGCCACGTGGACAGGCTTAGGCGATAATACGGAACTATTTTGGGCGGTTCTGTCACAGCTGGTACCAGAGTGATGATATGCACCAGAGTAATTAAAATACCTTAACAAACTTGTTTTTGGAATAAAATTTGCCAAGATTAATAATCTTGCTAAAAGAGTAGGACGTTAAGGTCTAATCTAGTCCGAGAGGCCTTAGAGGGAATTTTTGGGTTCTTTCAGGTGGCTAGTATTCTATGGTGTATTTAGTCTGACTTCTAGCACATTTATTTCTACCAAAACTTACTTTCTTGCACAACAATACTAGTTCATCACGTGTTTCATACGTGGTGGTACCACAGGAAAGTCCTGTGAGGGACTAGTGGGACCTATTCCAATGGGTGCCACGTCGCTTCTGAGTCTCGTCACGTGTTTCATACGTGATGGTACCACAGGAAAGTCCGTGAGGGATGAGTGAGGCCTATTCTAATGGGTACTCACGTCACGTCAGAGTCTTAACTAGGACGCTGTCCATGCAGCGGCTTTATGCATGGATACCGTTTCTATAGTGAACGATAATGAATGTGGACACTTTCGTGAGTGCTGGCACAAAAGGTTCTGAATGTTCTGTGATTTTCTGTAGGTACACTAACCACGGTTGTTAGGCACGGTAATTTAAGAAACGAATAGCTTTCGACTAGTTATTATAGGGAGAGACGTTTATATATGCCCTGCCACCGGCACTAACTTCGCTTTTAAGCTTAAATGCTTGGTAAGGACGTTTAGAACATTTTTTGCATCATGTAAAAGCTATCAAACCAAAACTGAAGTTAATTCATGTGTTGATTGGTCTCTATTTAATGTGTGTTTCTTAAGGACCAATCTTGCTAGTGTGATTGCTTTGATCAGGTGTTAAGCAAAAATTGTAACCAGATGCTGTCCAAATTTTCTAAGGTTTATCTAGAAAATTTCTGGCTAGGTGCTCTTCAAGGAAATTGTTCATCACCTAGTTAAGTTTGTTTCTTGAATTTCTCATGATTTTAGGATGCTTAAAACTGAAGTTAGGATTAAATTTGCTAGGCAAGGTCATGTTGAAATGCTGTCAAATTCCTGAGTTAGTCTGAAAACTCGAATTTTTACATATAGTTCCAAAAAGAATTTGACCAGAGAATCTACAGCAAAAATGTTCATTATCTAGCATAGATCATTCTGTAAAAATTTCATGGTAATTGGGTACTCATTTATTGAATTATGGTCTTTTTAGTGAAGCGCTGTCTTGCTGAAATTTCTGGGCAACATCACTCTGAAAATGGATCTTTTGCACCTTTTTCTAATATGATATTATTCAACCTTTGAATACTAGAACCTCTCCTTAGGTATCTATCTACCTCCTGTAGAAATCTCAAGATCACTAGATTTTTAGTTTGGGAGTTATGCCCAAAACTTTACGTTTCTGTCCTGCTGAATTTCAGCACTAGTAATCTCTGACATTCAAATTTTTAGGTCATCTTCCTTTAGGATATAGAGCAAACCTTGAATACCAAAATGGTTCATAATTTTATGATGGAAATGCTCACAAAATTTTAGCATCTATGCATGTTTATATTGAGAAATATCGAATTTTTAGTAAGCTCCTATTTGCTGTCAAAACTGCTAGACAGAGCTTTGGTAAATGAATTTTTTGACCTCTGTAATAGTTGAATCTGTCCTGGGGTTGAATACTAAATTGAAGCTTATGAAATTCTACACATGCTGACCAAAATTCATAATTTTTGTATGCTTGAGCTGAGAAATATGGAATTTTTAGTGACCCTCGGCCTGCTGTCCAACAGCCCTGACAGCAAAAGCGATATCTGAATTTTCAGGTATGATGGCCTCCACATTATCTCTAAGTTGAAAACCAATATTGAAGGCATGGGATTTTACATACCCTGCCTAAAGAGGATGATATTTATGTGGTGGAAGAATGCTATGTATGTTTTTGAAATTTCTATCCACAGATGACCACAGTCAGTGCAAGATACATTTATCTCCATCTTCTCTTAGGATGGTTTCCAATAGAAGCATACCCATATCCTTGCTGAGTCAAGTGGAACCCCGTTGTACTCTCCTGAATGCTTATACACCTTTTCTTCAATTTAAAGGCGACCCACCAACTTCCTATGGCTATGAGATGATCACTCCACTTTCCTTGCATCGATATCCCTACATTGATCACTATCATTTCTCAGCCCTCCTTATGCTTGCTCACAAACAAATAAAAGAGAACATGGTTACAAGACATCAAAAATCTGTTGGTAAGCACATGAGCATCATCACCGCATGCATATCTTGCAACCTTAATGACATGAATCATGAGCATGGAAAATGCATTGCACAACATGTGCATTTGGGACATTGGATGAAATAACATGCATATGTCCTGACGGTTTCCCATCTTTCTACTCTATCACCCTTTTTGTTGGTGATATTGTTGTTCCATAAGCGAAGGTGCCGCATCATCTTTAGCGCCATGTCTGCATTGCACAGCACAGCTTTGCCACCTTCTTACTGCAGCTGATCGCCGCTTCTGCACATGCCACCATGGCTGTAGTCACGTCGCTGAGGCATCTCGATGCCAGCCACTACTATACCACGCGCCAATACCACCGCATCGATCAACCGACCCCTCCTCCAAGTTGCCTTGAGCACCATCGCCACTGCGCCACGGTGACGGCCCATAAAAAGGAAGTTTTCCCCCTCGCCGACCGTCCACCACGGAGCCTTGTCTCCATTTGAGTTTGACCTTTCCATCGCTCTCCCCTCCCTTCGGCTGCTCTTAGCCTGCAAGCCACGTATGCCTTTCCTCACCGAGCAAGCTTTCCCTCGTCTCCTCGGTGTCCCAAAGAAGAAGTTTAGAAGAAGACCACAAGAAGAATCCAACCTGATGTCGCCAAACCTAACTCATTTTCTGGAGATGATTGATTCCATCTGCTGGACTCTAGTAGGACTGTACGTCTGCTTCGTGTTCCAGTTCTTGATGGTTTTAGCTTTTCATGTGTACATTCATCGCCACTCCAACACGAGCGACATTGATATCCTCATCAAGCCTGCTATATCCCCTGGAGACTTCCCTCTAATCTTGTTGTCAAATCTCGGGACGAGATTTCTTTTAAGGGGGTAGATTGTAACACCCCAGGTGTTTATTAAAGATAAATACCTCAATTAGTTGTGTTAATTAGGGTTAATTAGCTCCTAAACATGTTTGACATGATTGGGCACACATTTGCACAAAAGACCTTGGTCAAAATCCCAAATCGTGGCCAAAACCCTAGATCTCAAAAAGGCTGATTCAGTTTTCTTGCGCGTTCTCCAAATTTCACTATAGAAGTTCAAAATCGGTCAATACGAAAGTTGTTCGTTATTTCCGGGAACACATTTTTCGTAATTGGCGGACATTCCAATTTTGAGTGCAAAATGGCCAAAAATCGAGTTGAACGTGCTGTGAACAGTAACTTGGGGCCGAGAATTCTGCCAACTTCGGCCGACGTTCCCAGACAAACCGTTGATCAAAACCTATGTCGCCCTTTGGGAAAGTTGTAGTCTATAGCTCCTCTACAACTTTTATTTTTGGAGATTTTCAAGTATGTTGGCACCTTTTGGAGTTTCATAATTTCGAAAACTGGATCACGAAATGGGTTGTGTCACCGGCGTCGCCGTGGCCGCGCTCCAGAGCGTTCGCTCGCGCGCCAGCGCCGTCTTGCCACGCGTCGAGCGGCGCAAACTCCGGCGTATAGACCTTGGACTCTCCGTGGTAGGCCGTGCGTCCTTGGGGGACTCCGCGCGACCCACAGGCCGTGCACCGCGTCTAGGTGCGAGCCGCCCGTCGGCCTGACGCCACGCGCCGCACGACGTCTGTGCCAACCGCGGCTCGCATGCGGTCGAGGCCAGCTGGCCGTTCCTGCAGGCGCCAAATGCTCGCCATCTCCTCGACCCTTCCCTTTTGTTCGCGAACCAAGCCGAGCAAGCCGGCAGTCCCGTCGCGCGCCGTCTTGTACACGCGCTGCAGAGCACTGCCGCCGTGCCCGTGCCGCTCCACCACGCGCCCCCTCCCCCACTCCGGAGCACACCTTTGCCTCCCCACGACTCCCCTACATCTTCCCCGGCCACCAGACCAACTCCGCAGACGGTCACCTCGCCGGAACCGAGGCAGGGGCGGTGAAGGACCGATACGGCGAACCAGAGAGGGGTGAGTGAATGGGAGCCGATAAAAATTCTTCTCGAAGGAGATGAAAACTCCAGCAAGATGAACACGGCTTCCAACACACGTCTCCGACTCACTACCCAAGTTGGCCAAGTCCACGTAGCCACTGGAGTGCCACTGGACCTAGGAACCAACACACAACCTTCCGACCCGAGAACGCAGCGGAACACCAAACCTCGAGTCCACTGACCAACACCGGTCAGACCGGTGAGCACCACCGGTCAGACCGGTCCCTGCTGGTGAAACTGGGCAACTTCCACTAAGTGGCTCCACAACGGTCAGACCGGTGAGACGTACCAGTCAGACCGGTCACAGTCTGAAGGTCCCCAAAGCACCAAACAGGTCAACCGACCTCCAAACTGACCCAAACTCGAAACAACTGCAACACAGGACAACAGCAAACACACCCAGACGTTCACCCGAGCAAAAACCCACCAAGGGTTGCACCGGTCAGACCGGTCAAGAGCACCGGTCAGACCGGTGTAGCCTGGTAGCTCGGGATGAACAACACCCGCGGGTCAACTCCCCCAAATCCAAACCTCGATCTCCCGAATCGCTCCACGGACTTGAACAAGACTTTGGGGATAATAGGAACACCTCATGGGGAGTCCATAGCCAAGTTTAATCCCACCAAAACTTGTCCAAAAAGGAGGAATCGAAGAAATCCCGCCAAGAACACCTCTAACCCTAGAACTCGGAAAACCCAAAATCGAGCCCCTTTATTCACAGATTTGGGAGGGGAATCACAGCCCAAAGAACCACGAAGCGTTCCCACAAATTTCCCCCATCAAATCCCCAAGAGAAAGGCCCCGAAAACAACCCAAGAAAAACACCAACAAAGGGCTCCGAAAATCACCACCAAGAACAACCGGGAACAACAAAACAAGACCTTAAGGAACCACGCCGAATCATCTATACATGCCACAAACGTTCATACAAGGTCTAGCTTGCCACCCGATCATCCAACCCTCTCAACAAGATCTCACCATGAAGCTCTCAAGCTAGTCCTATGGAAATCTTAAGAAAATAGGAAGGGAAAATAGGAAAGCAGATGAACTAGGGTTCCAAGAGAGTTGGCTGCCATCCTCTCACCTCTTGGGTTATATGGAGGCAACCGAAAGTCTAAAATACCCTTTCCTAACAACTAGTGATACAAGCCCCTCAAGGGCAGTTTTGGAAATCCTCAAGCTTTCTCAATCGGACGGATGCCCGGCGACCGCACCCTGCGTAGCGTCGACGCAAGCCTTGCGATCCCGACGCGTGTCCTCCGCTTCGAAGATTCCGGGCTGCGTCATCGCCCGCCGGTTAGACCGGTGCTCCTCACCAGTCAGACCGGTACCCACCGGTTAGACCGGTCGACCCGTCCGCACCGCCGCAAAGACCGTCTTCGGTTCTTCGGTCTTGGCTTTGTGGATCAACCAAGGAACCCAGTGGTTTTCTGGTGAACCACCGGAAACCCCGCGAACTCGGTGTAGCCTCCGCCAATCTCCACTCATGACTCGGCTCCCACGTAGTCCCGGCTCGACCTCGGTTTTGAGGCTCAACCAAGAAACCGTCCATGACTTCATCTTGCTGTTCATGCCACCATGCGGCCCGCACTTGACCCCTCTAGCCACGGGGTCCCTCGAACAGAGCCTACTTGTCTTCTCCACACCTGGAGGCCTCACCGACGACGACCTTTCGCGCTTGTTCTTCACCTGCACCAACACCAGTCAAGCCGCAACCTGCACCTGCAATACTTAGCCAAGAATAAATCCACACAACGTTGTCAATCACTCATCACACAACGAAGCGACCATCCACCAGTCCTCGAACCACACATGGTCCTCAATCTCCCCCTTGATGAGTGCATTGACAACACCCACACGAAAGTAACAAGAGAGAAAAGAAAAAGAAAAGAAACGAACAAATTGAAACTCCAACAAGCGATCGAAAGCCAAACAAAGGCAAAGAGCAAGATCACTTGAAGAAGACAAGTCTCGGACCCCTTAGGCAAGGGCAACGACTCGACACATCCGAGACAAAACAAAGCTCAAGCAAAGAACGCAAACCACCGAAACAAAGCTCGAAACACCACAAAGAGCTCCCCCTGCACACATGCAAGCTCCCCCTGAACCAATGCAACTCCCCCTGGACGAATGCATGCAAACCACCTGAAAACAGGGCAGCTGCAACAACTTCAGCTTACACCGGTCAGACCGGTGCCCAACATGTGCATAGGACCAGCACTCAGACCGTCAGACCGGTGACCTCGACCGGTCAGACCGGTGCACAACAGAGCCCAGAAATGGCTCGAAACCACCTGAAAACCTTCTACATGCGTCCAGCAAGCCATTTCAAGCTCAAACTTCTCCCCCTTGTTGGTAATGCATGAATCAAGCCAAAAATGCAAAAATTTCAACCTAGAGCTTCTCAAATAGACAAAATTCAACATAGGATGCTACACATGTCCAAATAAGCAAGTTAGATACTCTATAGCTTCGTATCGACATCAACTACAAGATCACCAAGTTTCACAGCCATTGGACGAAGCTAAGAAGGATTTGGGCAATTTTGCGAAAAACTTGCCTCTCATGAGCAAAGTCCTAGACATGATCAAAACATATCAAAATGGCAAAGCGACGCAAACTTCATCCTAGGACGGCCATTCTAATCATAAGACCATCACAAACACCCACAAGCACCTCATGTCATGTCAAAGCCACCGAGCCATGTGCCTACTTCTATGTATGAGACTTCTCATTGGTAGGCATCATGCAACGGTTTAGCACCCAAAGCAAATTAAATTCAGCACAGATGACATGGGAACACATTTTCCAAGCATTTTTTCATTTCATTTTCAGATTTATAAATGGTACATGAAATGTCTTTGCGACAAAAAGGAACTTATGCCCCTCCACAAGATGAAGCAAGAGGGCTAAACATTCATGATGGCAAATGAGCCTTTGGCCCCATATGATCAATAAACTAGCTATCCAACCACAAATTAAGCACAACCAAGCCACTAAAACATGTCAAGATCATATAAAGGCATTTACACATGAGAGAGCATACATGTGACATTTTTCAAAAACATAGCCATCAACCATGGATTATTCAACATGATCATCAAGAGCTAAGCCAAACTAACCATAGCATACCAAACAAGCTCACAAAGACATAAATAGCATTCCATGGTGAACAATGTATATGAGAGAAGCTTTTCCTAACCAATGCATATGATACAAAATGCATGCTATCTAAGATACAAGGATGCCTATACATCATGTTACATATGCAATGCCAAATGCAAGAAATGCACAAAGGAAAGCTATACATATGCTACAAAGGAGCTCCCACATACCCAACTCAAGAAATCAAACACACACCAAGCCCCCCCGCAAACGAGTGAAAGTTGCTTGATCTAGGGGTTTGGTGAAAATATCGGCTAGTTGGTCATGTGTGGGTACATGGATCAAAGCTATCTTTCCCTTCTCTATGTTGTCTCTCAGAAAATGATACCTCACTTCTATGTGCTTGGTTTTGGAATGGAGCACTGGATTCTTTGCAATGCTTATGGCACTGGTGCTATCACATTGAAGTGGGACATGGGTATACTCCTCACCAAAATCACTCATGGTGTATGAAACCCAAAGGAGCTGAGAGCAACAACTAGCAGCGGCAACATACTCTGCCTCGGTAGTGGATTGTGCAACACTCGTCTGTTTGCGGGAAGACCAAGACACCAAAGAAGAACCCAAATATTGGCAAGCCCCAGAAGTGGACTTTCTATCCAACCGACACCCGACAAAATCCGCGTCTGAAAAACCATGAAGCGCCAAAGAAGAGGACGCGGAGTACCAAAGGCCGAAGTCGGGAGTGTGACACAAGTACCTGAAAATTCGCTTCACCGCTTGCCGATGCGAAGTCCTCGGAGACGCTTGGAAACGAGCGCATAGACACACCGAAAACTGGATGTTTGGCCTCGTCGCCATCAAGTAGAGGAGTGACCCGATCATGCTTCGGTACTCCTTCTGGTCCACGTGTTCACCTTCCTTGTCCGCATCAAGAGCTGTAGTCGTACTCATTGGCGTCGTCATAGCCTTGGAATCCTCCATCTTGAACTTCCGCACAATGTCCTTGGTGTACTTAGCTTGGTGCACAAAAGTTCCTTCCTTTGATTGCTTGATTTGTAGCCCGAGGAAGAGCTGCAACTCACCCATCATGCTCATCTCAAATTCCCTGCTGATATCCTCTGCAAACCTTGCAACAAGAGAGTTAGACGAGCCACCAAAGATAATACCATCCACGTACACCTGCACAATCAGGATATCTCTGCCCTGCCTCAGCAAAAACAAGGTCTGATCGACCTTCCCCATCTCAAAACCTCTCTCAAACAAGAACCCCCTCAACCTGCCATACCAAGCTCTAGGTGCCTGCTTCAACCCATACAACGCCTTCCTCAACTTGTACACCTGGTGGGGGGTACTTCTCTCTCTCAAACCCCGGAGGGTGCCTCACATACACTTCTTCCTCCAACACACCATTCAGGAAAGCACTCTTCACATCCATTTGGTGCAACTTGAACCCTTTAGGCACGGAAAAGGCTAAAAGGATCCTAATCGCCTCCAAACGGGCTACGAGAGCAAAGGTCTCCTCGTAGTCGATCCCCTTCTTCTGACTGAACCCCTGAGCAACAAGCCTCGACTTGTTTCTCACAACCTCACCTTTCTCTCCCTCTTTGTTCTTCCACACCCACTTTGTACCAATCGGCTTACACTCTGGAGGAGGGTCAACCAACTCCCAAACCTGATTCCTCTCAAAGTTCTCCAACTCCTCATGCATCGAATTTACCCAATTGTGATCAGATAGCACGTGTCCAATGTCTTTGGGCTCAAAAGTAGCAACAAACGCAGCATGAGCGAAATGAGAATTGTTCTGAACCCTCGACCGTGTAGTGCGTTCATTCATGTCGCCGATGATCCTCGAAGCTGGGTGATCCACTTGAACTCGCCGGGGAGATTCTCGCCTCGATGCTACCTCCCCCTCAACATCCGCTTCTCCTCGTTCTTGATTTGTCGTCGTAGGTGTAGGAGAGGATCCGTCCACCACCGTAGGTGACGTAGTGGGTACATGTTCAGCCGGGGGCACCACACTGCCATCTTCATCGTCTCCATGTTCATGCTCCTCCTCTTGAAAGATCTCCTCGCCAAACTCATCATCACCTGCACACTAAAAAACAAGCTGACTACGTGGCTGTGTCTCGTCGAAGGTTACCTCGCAAGTCTCCACGACTTGGTTAGTTTCAAGATTGAACACACGATATGCTCTAGAATGAGATGCATAACCAAAGAAAATACCATCGACAGACCTAGCCTCAAATTTATCCAACTTCCTGCCTTTCTTCAGAATGAAACACTTGCAACCAAAGACATGGAAGTGACTCACCTTGGGTGTGCGACCATGCATCAACTCATAGCATGTTTTCTTCTTGTGCACTCTGAGGTAGATCCTGTTTGACACATAGCATGCGGTATTCACCGCCTCAGCCCAATACCTTCTCGGAGTCCTATGCTCATCAAGCATCGTTCGAGCCATCTCGCACAAGGTCCTGTTCTTCCTTTCCACAACACCATTCTGGGGAGGCGTATACGGACTCGAAAACTAGTTCTCAAGACCCAAGTCATGGCAAAAGGTTTCAAAACGAGAGTTTCTGAATTCCGAGCCATTATCACTGCGGATTGCTCGTATGGCATCTCCGTGTCTCTCGTTCCTCAACCTCAAGACTAGATCTCGAACAAAACCAAACATCTCCCCCTTATCCTTGAGAAAGAACACCCACACATACCGAGAATAGTCGTCCACCACAACAAGGACATACCAGTTCCCACCCGCAGATCGCACACGAGCTGGGCCAACAAGGTCCATATGGAGCAGCTCGCATGGACGCTCAGTCATCACATCGGTGAGAGGCGGGTGAGAAGAGGCTACCATCTTGGCATGCCTACACGGCGCACAAACCAACTCTTTCTCAAGCCTCAACCGTGGCAATCCTCGGACCAAATTGAGTATACTCAAGCGAGACAAAAGGTCAAAGCTCAAGTGACCCAACTTCCTATGTCACCTCCACAACTCACTCGAAGAACCAGCCAAGGAACAACGCTCCACACCCGAAGACTGAGAAAAATCAGCACGAAACACCTGACCCTTGGGAACGACCATACAGATAAGGTCCCCTCGAGAATCCAAAATCCGAGAACCACCTGGCCGAAACAACACCTCAAAACCCTCATCCAACAGCTGTGACACAGAAAGCAAATTGTACCCCAATGATTGAACAAGAGCAACACACCTTAGAGTGATTTTGTCACTCACCTTAATCTCACCTTCTGAAAGCACACGCCCACGCCCATTGTCCCCAAAAGTGATGTACCTCTTTGTCACCACCGGGACGAGACTTGAGAACCACCCCTGTCTTCGGTCATATGCCTCGACCAACCGGAGTCAATCAACCAAATGTTTTTTAAGTCTCCCACCTGAAATTCAAAAACGAGCACGTGAGCGAACAAACGACTCAGCACTGGGGTTAGTACCAAAAGAGTAAAACCAGTGCCGAGACATTTGCTCGAAAGTGGGGTTAGCACAAACCAAAGCATCTCTCCTACCAAAACTACCTCCACGAACGCCACCATGGTAACCACCCTGAGGGAACCACCCCTCTCTTCCTGGAGGAGGACCAAAACCACAAAAGAAAGCCCGTGGAACGTCCCTCCTCTCCTTCTCAAAGCTACGACTCCTCCCATCCCCGTAGTGAACTCGAGGGGGAGAATGCCTAGCCACCTGACCACTTGCAAACTCTCCAGCCCAACCACCAGAACCACGACCTCCCGTAAACAACCCTCGCACTCGTACGAGCACGAAACCCAAACCGCCGCCTATCCAGATCGCACCGGTCCGACCGGGTGCCCCACACCGGTCCGACCGGTGTAGCACGGACAAGAACACCTCCAACAACCTTCCGCTCTCCCCAAGCCCGAACTGTCCTCACACTCGCCTTGGCCCTGGGCATCTACACACGAGGCTCAAGTACACCATTGGAAGGGTGGTACTTGTCCTTGTTAGCCCACTCCTTTGCCATTCTCTCCTCTCGCATCCTCTTGAAGCAAAACTCATCCTTATGGCCATCTTTCCCACAATAGCCACAATGGAACCTCACCAGCTTAGGCTTAGGCTTGGGCTGTGGCTGCTCACTTGGTTTCTCTCCACTCAACTCCTCCACCGGTTTCCCTTCACTAGTCTTCTCACTTTCCTTCCCAAAGAACACTTTCCCTAAAGTGCTCACAAACTTGATAGGCTTTTGGAGATCATTTGTGGGTGTAGGAAACACGGGTGGAGCTGGGGTTGTGTCTAGTCAGTTCCTAAAATGGTTAGGTTTTGGAGGGAAATCATTTTTGTGGTGGGTTTTTGGTGGCTCTGGGATATTCTCTCCACTTCCCTCACCAACCTTGTTTGCCCCAAGTCCCTCACCATCCTGCCTCTTAAGTTCCTCGATCATCATCCTCAACGGAGGCTCATGACCAGACAACCAACCCATCAACTTTCTCAGCTCATCATTCTCATCCTGCAAACGATCAACATAATGTGCAAGTTCCAAATTTTTCAAAGCATGCATTTCACAGGTAGAGCATGATGTAGGCATGGGTTCCTTCAACTTAGCCTCAAGAGAACTAGTGTAAGCATGCATCTCATCAATCTTAGCATGCAAAACATGGCAAGAAGTGCTAGCACCTAGCAAAGCAGGTCTAGATTTAAGCTCAGCCACTTCAACCCTAAGCACATCTAGTTCCTGACACTTGGAGGCATGATTTTCCTTGAACAAAGCAAGATCAACAAGGAAAATAGAGCAATCAGCTCAATCAACCTCATCTGGAACAACAGGGTTAGCCTTAAGGGAATCAATCTCAGCTTGCTATCAAGCACCTGTGTTTCTAGCTCAGCCACTCTAGTCCTAGCATCCTCGAGTGAAGCCCTAAGCTATTTTCTCATTTTCTTGGCCTCTCTAAGCATGTTATCACGATTATCAAGCAAAGAGCCAAGCCTCTCATTCTCTTGGCATAAGAAGGGAAGTTCATCACACACCTCGTCGTCGGAATCGGAGTCCGAGTCGCTCTGTGTGCTCTTCTTGCTGCCGGAGCTCAGCGCCATGGTGCAGAAGCCGTCTCTCACGAAGCAGCTCAGCCCGCTCAGGTTCTTGGATGACTTCTTGCTCTTGCGACGATCACCTTCATCTTCACTGCTGCTCGAGCTCGAGGTGGAGTACGCGAAACTGGAGTCGACGTCGCTTGCTCCAACCATTGCTTGGGCCTTGCCTCGGCTCTCCTTCTTCCTCGAGCGTCGCTCGTCCTTGTACTTGTTCTTGTGCTTGCTCTTGTGGTCGCGCCTCGACCGATGCTTGCCATCCATCCTCGACTTGTGCTTGTAGCCGTCCTTGTTTTCGACCTTCTCCGGGCAGTCGGCGACGAAGTGTCTCGGCTTGCCACACTGGAAGTATGTCCTCGTGTTCCTCCTCATGTTCACCCGGTTCTCATACAGCCTCTCGAACCTCCTCGTTAGCAGCGCCAACTCGTCCTCTCCAAGCACATCGAACTCCTCATCTGGCATAGACATCAAAGAGGACAAAGAGAACATCCTGGTGGATGGGTTAGTGTTAGCCTTTTGTGACAACCCCACCCGAGATAATTCCGTACTATCGCCTAAACCACTCCATTTGGTCATTAAGCGATAATAAAGAAGCATCCCGTTGAGTATTGCCGGGTTTACACCCGGTAAATCACTTGGAAACACAGAGAGGATCGAACGAATGCATTAAAACTCCCACGAAGGTGAGTCCAGAGTGCCTTACACATTAAATACTAATCTCCCCGTAGGGTCCAATTATTACAAACCATTAATTCTAACATGATAATAAATCATTCAGAGTTTTACTAAAATAGCGGAAGTTCTAATAACGATACGTTACGACATCACCAGAGGCCATCTGTGACGCCATTACTCAACGTCCTCATCCACCCATTCCAGCTCCCAGCCGGGTGGAATCTTACCAGGCCAAATAACTTCACCTGAAAACAACAATTATAGCAAGTCTGAGTATACTAATACTCAGCAAGACTTACCCGACCAAAAGCTACCTCTAGACATGCCGGCTTTTGGCTGGTGGGTTTGTTTGCCAAAAACAACTAAGATCATGGATCCTTACTTTCAACATTTTAGCTCGATTTCTAGTGAGATTATCATTACTAGATGAGCAACTAATACAAGCAAGAATTGTACAACACATTTAATTCACACAGAGGGTTTTCACATAGTTCCATTATTACGAGATATCATGGCCAACTGATTAAGCAGTCTCGGATAACGGTGAGAGGCCGACAATCGATTGATTCATACACCTTGCAAGGTAACCTAAACACACGGAGCGGCACCCCACAAAGCTGACACCGACCAAACGGTTCCAAAAATCCTCGGGTTGGGATGATAGCCTACAGTCCCGGGTACAGGGCTATCTGAATGCCCCACATAGTGCATCCAGCCTCACACATGTACCCTCCTTCCGGTTGCAAGCCGGGCAGGAGATGAATCGAGATTAGTAGTAGTAAAATCCTGTACCATCTCATTAAGGTACTAGGCTTACCGGTCCCGTTCCTGACAAGTGCTTAGTACATTCAAAAGCTTAGCCCACGAAGCCACTGGACCGGAGCCCAAATCCCATGCTCTTACCACATGAGCAATCCATTTAATCAATATGGGGATTCCATAAAGGAGATCCTATTCTCGCGAGTGACGAGCATCACTCGACTTGTACCGGATCCTTAAACATAGTAACTAGCGACCTAACAGGATAGTAAAAGATCATAGGTACTTATGGATCATGCAACTAGGGTTTCATTTCAACTCCTGAACAGAAATGCACATACAATAAAAAGAAGTAAATTCAGAAGTTTTAAAGAAACACAGGGGTTAATGAATAAACCAGGGCTTGCCTTCGCTAGCACAAGCAGTTAGACAATCTTCCGGACTTTGGCCCGGGTCTTGCTCTATGGCAACGTAGTGCACGTCTCCTCCGGCTCCCTCGTTCACGTCCTCTGGCACGAGCGTGTAACTACCGTCGGAAACTTCTACACGGAGGATGCAATGCAAAGCTTGAGTGACAACTCGTATTTAAATAATTTCAAACAACTTATGCCACACGGGGTGCACATTTGGAATACATTCACTTAGATAACAAATACATTCAGCATACTCTTCCTATAAAGAGATAGTGCAAAGCTTTCTTATCTAGACTTTCCAATAGTAACTATGTACATATATATATATATATAAATAAATCAATGAAATTCACATACAACAGCAGCAACAGCTACGAATGGCATAGGGTTGGTCATATTCACCTTAAGAAAAGCATTAAACATTTCTCCCTTTAAAGAAATAAGTAAAGGCCTATTTAGCCTTCTCTTTAAGGCGATTGTGTGCACATCTATTAAAGAAATAATTAATTTAAAAACAAACAGCAAGGAAATTTATTTTTAGAACCACCATTTCACTTCCTTAGCTCATCTTCATAACTTATCCACCAAGGATGCATCTTTCCTATTTCTCCTTTATTAGGTTAATCTAGTTTGGACCCCTTTTTAACCCATTAAAACATGTCAAACCTAACCAACAGCACCTACTGGTCCTAATGACCAGGAGCATTTCCTCGGACAGCAAAAGACTAGCTTTTGTGCCACTGAAAACAATGACACAAATTAAGTGCATTACTAGTTAGCATATAAGGGAATAATGCATATTAAAATCATTACAACAGAAATGAGTTCAAACTTCCCCTCACACATGCTTTGGTCCAAAACAAGCTTAAAGGTCTAACAAACACACACATAGCCTTTATGAAATATGCTACACATATTTATGATTAGAAACAAGCATAAATGAGGAAATAATATTTCAAACAGAGATAAAATCATGGTAAATTCAACAAAGTTGCTTTTTAACATAAAAAGATCATAGCCAGAAGTTGGGCTCAAAAATAATTATGTAACCAGCTACAAAAACCATCTAAGCAGATTTACCAATTTCACAAAATGATTTTTAATAAAAGATTTCTTCAGTAACTTTGAGCAATGTTTGGCACAAAACCTAGACACACTAGTAGCCACAACATATCCAAAGTTCAGCTCCGGATCAGTTGTAGATTTTACAGAATCACAGATCTAGTTATTTTACATTTGTATTTTTCAAGCAAAAACTAAAGCTCAAACATATATACACCTTTGGACAAAGTTGTAGTCTTAGGTACACAGAGCATAACAAAATTGGGTTTGCTATTTTTGGAGATTTCTACGATTTTAAATCGATTTTACAAGTTTCTGCCAAAGCACAACAAAGGTGAAGATTCTTTTTACTGGAAACCCCCTGGAAGTGTTTAAATCTTCACACTTATGCCCTTGCCTTCCCCTCCCTTGGAACCGACGGCAACGGCGAGCTCGCCGGCGACGAGGAGTGGCGCGACAGGCAAACAAGCGAGGGGGATATGCAATTGGGCTCACCACAGAGTGATTGGCGGTGGTAGCTCGGCCGGAGGGGTCGCCGGCGAGCAGCGGCGGCGGCACAGGGGCAACACGGCTGTGGCGGCGTGAAGTACGGCGAGGGGAAGGGCTCGGCTGAGCAATGTGCAGCGTACAAGGCTTCAGTGCGGCCTAGGAGAGGTGCTACGAGTACACATTGGCTTGGAGAGCAGGCGGAGGTAGGGGCTCGACAGGGCTTGCCCGGCGGCGGCCGCGGGAGATCGAATTCCGGCGAGCTAGCGGCTTGGCCTGAGCAACACGCGAAAGGGAGAGCTACTGGGACCCTAGTGGAGTTAGGAGCAGCACACATTTGCGAAGAAAGGCAGACGTAGGTGAAGTTCACCACAGTGGCTTCTATGGCGGATGGCGGCGGCTCAGAGCCCGTGGCGTCGCGCGCGGCGGCGGCTTGGCTCCATTTATAAACGTTTGTGCCTTGGGGAGGGGTTCACGACCAACACGCACGTCAACCAAGGGTCAAGGCATGGGCAAGGCGGTGGCGTGGTAGCCAATAGCCGTCCAGGGGCGGCGCGGCGCTCGTACGGCGGCGTCGCTGTTGGATGGGCGGGAACGGGGACGGTTTCGCGGGGCCGTGAGCATGCGGCACGTGGCAAGGACGGATTGGGTGCGGACGTCGGTGCGGAAGCCTTGGTACCGGCGGTCGCGGCGGTGCCCGGCGGTTGTGTCCCGGTCGGGCGGCGGCGCAGCCCGGCGTGGCCACGCGCACGACGTCGCGCGTGGGTGCGAGCCGGCACGGTTCCAAATTTCGAGTGGCTCTGTTCCAACACGATTTTCTCCAATTTTTTCCAACTAAAGCGAGCTGAGTGATCAACAGCAAGTTGTAGATCTCCTAATCCTCTACCACTTTCACAAAAGGTGTATGGCCTATTTCTCAACCATTTTCGCACAAATTGGATGCCAAGATGCAGAAATTCTCAGCTCCAGTGAATAGTGCCTACAGGCGTTGACTTTCACTTTTCACACACTTCCACTCCAAATTTCAAATTCCACTCAACATGAAAGTTGTGTCCCTCAACAAAACACACAACTTTGGTATTGGGAGAATTTGAAGTGTTTAGAGGAAATTTGGAGAATGCGGCAAAAGTTCCGACTGACATTGGATGGGTCAACAAGGAATCCAGGGTTTTTGAGTGGGGTTTTGACCAAGGTGAACTTTGGTTGACCAAAAGGTGTCATTAGAGTTTGCCGGTGATGTTTTCGAGGTGATGACCCAGGTGAACCGTCGTTTGACCAAGGTCAACACAGTTGACTGGATCATTAGGGTTAATTAACCCGGCCGAAAACCTGGGGCGTCACAGCCTACCCCCCTTGAACAGAATCTCGTCCCGAGATTCGACAATAAGGGTAGAGCAACACCTTCTAACAAGATAAGGGTTACAAGATGAAGTATGCAACCGCTTACATTTCTAGGTAGCGAGAATTCATATAGGGCAAAAGATACATGGGACTTTCCTCGCTGCTTCATCGCAGTTCATGAGGGAGAGGACGATGGATGTGTACATGGAAAACTAAAAGAAGACAAATTCCGCCGACAATGCAGAGGTACATCGCTACAAGCGTCCAGCAGAGGGACTCAAACATCTCCACGATCTGGGACATAGTCGACGATGAAGTCGGGTTCTTCCTTCGGTCTTCCTCGAGCTTCTTCTGGAGGTGGTTGACGAAGATGGCTAACCAACTTGCTCGGCGAGTGGGTGAAGCAGCAGCAGAGATGGACTAGTAGTGGGTTGGCCAAAACTAGCCAGAGGGAGAAATAAGAGTGGCGACACTGTCGAACTTGAAGGCAGGTGAGACTTGGCAATGGCCACACCGCGGAAGGGTTTCTCCCTTTTATATCCCCACGGATGCAACGGACATCCCAACCGACTGAGGTAGGGACTAGCGGAGCGATCCGGCGGTTGCCACATGGGGCTCGATAATGGTCGGCCCGTGAGGTCGCGACGACGTGATCGTGGTCGCGGGAAAAGAGATGGCAGGGCGACGCTACGACGTCGTACCATCGTGACACTGAAACGAATGGGGTCCAACGGTCCAAAGATCTGACTGTGATTTCTCAAGAAATCCTTGATCCTACTCCATCAACTTATCCAGTTGATTGGTGTGAAACTTGGGGATTCCGGTGGAAAGACTAAGTTGAGAAAGAGCTGATTACTTTAAGGATTTCTATGAAGAAAGGGAAGGCTAGTAAACAAATGTGTCATTACATTTGTTCACCAAGATTCTTGGGTTTAGCTCTTAAACAACTAGAATGTGGGAGAGGGGTAAGTCCCACCATTAAAGTAACGGTATGGAGGCATGCTCTCGGATAGAAAGGTTACCCGTGAAGTTAAGCTGACCTTGCTTCACTTGAATCATGGGCTTCTTGTCACGATTGCCCTTAGCTACTCCGGGGTTCGGAGTTTGTTGCTCGGTCTTGATACTCTTAGGGTTTGGGCACTCATTGGCATAATACCCGGGTTGTCTACAATTGTAGAAAACATGGGGTTGAAATTCCTTTGGCTTGAAGACTTGTGGCTGAGCCTGACGGTACTGAAAATTTCCCGAAGGCTTATGCTGAGATGGAGTCATTCTCCAATGGCCTGTTGCGGATGATTGGGACGAACCATGCACATTCTTTTTGATGAAACGAAATTTCTTGCCTGATCCAATTCCCGAAGCCAATTCATTATGCCTATTCTTCTCCTTCTGTACCTTCATCATGGCATCCTCTTGCGAGATAGCTTTGCTCACTAACTCATGATATTTGTTTGGCTCTAATAGGTTTAGTCTTTCGTACAACTCACTCCTGAGACCATCACGAAAACGTTCCATCTTTTTGGCATCGGTGTCTACGTGATGCTCTCCATATTGACAAAGGCTATTAAACTTCTGTGCATACTGATACACTGTGTCATCACCTTGCTTAAGAGCAAGCAACTCTTTCATTTTTCTAACCATGAGTCCTTTTGGGATGTGGTGGTCCTTGAAAGCTCTCTTGAATTCCGTCCAAGTAACTTCATGTCCAGCAGGTTGCATGATCTTAAGGTGCTCCCACCACATTAAGGCTTCTCCACGAAGCTGCAAGGCTGCAAACCTAGCCTTGTGCTCCTCAGAACACGGCAGGACAAATGCAGAGAATTTGGCCTCAATGGCCCTAACCCATGCATCTGCATCAAGGGGTTCTTCGGCTTTGGTTAAGGTTGGGGGCTTCATCCCGATAAACTGGGAATATGTGGTAACCATCTGCGGTCCATCTGGATTAGCTCCCACTGATGGTCTCTGGTGCATCTGTTGCGCGATTTGCTGTTGCGTCTGCAAAATCTGGTGCAACACTTCGGTCTGAGCGGCCATGAAAGTCTCCACTGGCGTCATGGGTGGCGGTGGTGGTAGATCACCATTACCCGATGCGTCAAAACCGTTGGGGGTGTTACGTGTCGGTCCGACCATCTGAAAATTTTTAGCTCTCATTAAACACATATCCGTAAGCTTGCTCATATAAATTAACAAGTAGAATATGTACGACGAAAACTCATTCGAGGCAACTTTTCAGAATCGGGCCGCACGACGGTCATGAGCATCAAGTTCATAATCCTTGCTTATACACTGAACATTCTCATTTTTGGTCAGTGGATGCATGATTTCATGTGCTCCAAGGTTGGTATTCAACTTAGTCAATTTCCAATATTGTCATGCCTGAAAAATTCCGTTACCGAGATTCTGCCTAGCTGTTGTCACCTAAGGCCTAGGTGTACGTAAATCACCATAACTCTTGGTACGCACATGCAAACATGATAACTGTCAGTGAGCAAGATTTCCCAACATTTAACATAAGTTGATATCCATCACATGGTCCAAGTCGATCATAGCCAACGTCATTTCAAGATCCATTCTTACAACACATTACTTTATTGAAAGCGTAATTAACATCAACTAGATACACTTCTAGCCTAAGTTCTCTCAAGGTGAAGCGGGTCCAGACTCCACTCCAGATTCTCCCTGGATCTCTTCAGGATCTTCTTCCTCTTCTGGATTAGGAGGTGGAGCTGCTACAGCTTCTAGTTGATTCTCTAAGTCAAGCATATATTGATCATTATGCTGCAACAAGAAGTTCTGTTCATGAATGACTTCACTCAATTCTTGTATTGTTCTTTTGTCCTTTCTTCGTTTCTTCTTAAGATTGGCTATCGTTGCTCGAGCGTCCTTCAACTCTTGGGCGATAGCTCCTGCACCGTTGACTTGCTGTCTATAAATTTGGTGCCTATAGAACATACTTTCTCCAACCATTGATTGATAGAGGTCCAACATAGCTTTGGAGAAATGGACTGAGGTGTCAAGTTCAGGACTATAGTGAGGATTACCCTGAGCGGAGAGAGAAACTTCGCGTTCGATACCCTGTCCGGAATGCTGCTTAGGTAATGGAATCACCTTAGCTGTAGCACTAGCTACCAAATCGGCATGCTTCTCACAAAAAGTTGTGAGTGCTTCCAACACAGCCTTTTGCACGGTGTCAGCCAATTTCCACCCTTATGCTTTCACCTCCCACTCTTCCCAAGTAGGATGTGTCGGACACACGGGGATCTTTACATTCACTTCCCAACGAAGCAGTTGGCCTGTTGTCATGAGCTCACATGCCGAGTACTCGGGATACACTGTGTACCCAAGGTCCTTTAGGGTGTCCCACAAAAGTGCAGGAAAACCACCCTCCTCGAGGCAGTTCAAGTGAGTCCACGCCTGCGTGTCAACGTTCACAGATCCGGAAGCAGACATCTGGAATAAGTGACACATGTCAGAACCAGAGGCGAACACGCGTACAGAGTTAAGTTCTCATGATTACAAGGGAATGTGGCCTACACAGACCACTACTAAGGCTTCCACTTTCACAAGATTTCAATTAGGAAAAGGGTAATTGAATTACCAATTTGGTGATACTCAGGGCAGCCATTAGCACAAGGTGCAAGAGATGCCCAAACTCGAATGAGTACGCATAAAATGATGGCGTAAAGTTCGGGGGTTGTGAACCAATAATTCTTAAACCCAAACCTATGAATCCAAAAATTACCAATTCTTGGTAGCAACTCAGTGGCTTAAATATGCCCACTTTTGGTATTCAAAGGTAGATCTAAGTTGGATCGGAACAAGCTTGAAAAATCTCTTCGCAGAAGGGTTGTGCTGAAAAACAGCGGAACAGTGACTCACTAAACTGAGCATAACTCTCTGTAGAAAATTCCTAAAATCCTGAAAAATTCACAGTGGATGCTCAACTTGATAATAAACAACTTTCCTGAAGGGTTCCTATTCAGATTCCTTACACATTTGGCTTCAAAAATTGTGAAACGATAGAGACAGAATCTGCCCGAATTTTCCTAAATTCAAAAGAGAGGAAAAACTTATCTAAGATCAAGCAATTCACCCTAGAAAAATGATTCCAGCAATTTGGGAACCAATTTCAGGTTTTTCAAGATTTTTAATTATGCATGCACCCGCCTTGTACGACTTCACACAAATGGATCTAAAAGATGTAGTTAGTGCCGGTGGCAAGCTTATAATCGGCTCTCCTTATAATAACTAGTCGGAGCTATTCGATTCGCACTTAACGACTTACGAGCATGGTTAGTGTACCTGCAGAAAACGAACCTTTCGTGCCAGCACGTCACGAAAGCGTCCACATACATTACCGTTCACTTATAGAAATGGTATCCATGCGTCAAGCTGCTGCATGGACAGCGTCCAACCTCAGAAACCCTCCGTTTGAATGGAGTGTATCCTTGCCTCGCATGATCGACTTGCGGAATGCACACGTATGAAACACGTGGTGACACCACAACTCATATCTAGACGCGAAGATGGGATCCATGGAAGGGATCACTCCATCAACCCTCGCAATTCCTGTGATGCGGAACAGCGCACGTATGAAACACGTGGCTCATCTAGTTTGGTTGTGCAATAAAGTAAGTCTGACATAAAGTAGAGTACTGGAAGTTAGCAAAATAAACCATAGATTCTTATGCCACCTTAAAGAACCCAAAATTCCCTCTAGGGCCTCTCGATCTAGATCATTCCTTAATGATGCAACGGATTTTCGAAATCCAATCAATCTTGGCAAGTTTTATTGTAAAACATGTGATGAGTATTAAGCTAATCACTCTGGTGCATTCAATCGCTCCGATACCAAATTTGTGACAGCCCCACCCGAGATAATTCCGTACTATCGCCTAAACCACTCCATTTGGTCATTAAGCGATAATAAAGAAGCACCCCGTTGAGTATTGCCGGGTTTACACTCGGTAAATCACTTGGAAACATAGAGAGGATCGAACGAATGCATTAAAACTCCCACGAAGGTGAGTCCAGAGTCCCTTACACATTAAATACTAATCTCCCCGTAGGGTCCAATTATTACAAACCATTAATTCTAACATGATAATAAATCATTCAGAGTTTTACTAAAATAGCGGAAGTTCTAATAACGATACGTTACGACATCACCAGAGGCCATCTGTGACGCCATTACTCAACGTCCTCATCCACCCATTCCAGCTCCCGGGTGGAATCTTACCAGGCCAAATAACTTCACTCGAAAACAACAATTATAGCAAGTCTGAGTATACTAATACTCAGCAAGACTTACCCGACCAAAAGCTACCTCTAGACATGCCGGCTTTTGGCTGGTGGGTTTGTTTGCCAAAAACAACTAAGATCATGGATCCTTACTTTCAACATTTTAGCTCGATTTCTAGTAAGATTATCATCACTAAATGAGCAACAAATACAAACAAGAATTGTACAACACATTTAATTCACGCAGGGGGTTTTCACATAGTTCCATTATTATGGGATATCATGGCCAGCTGATTAAGCAGTCTCGGATAACGGTGAGAGGCCGACAATTGATTGATTCATACACCTTGCAAGGTAACCTAAACACACGGAGCGGTGCCCCACAGAGCTGACACCGACCAAACGGTTCCCAAAAATCCTCGGGTTGGGATGATAGCCTACAGTCCGGGTACGGGGGCTATCCGAATGCCCCATACGGTGCATCCAGCCTCACACATGTACCCTCCTTCCGGTTGCAAGCCGGGCAGGAGACGAATCGAGATTAGTAGTAGTAAAATCCTGTACCGTCTCATTAAGGTACTAGGCTTACCGGTCCCATTCCCGACAAGTGCTTAGTACATTCAAAAGCTTAGCCCACGAAGCCACTGGACCGGAGCCCAAATCCCATGCTCTTACCACATGAGCAATCCATTTAATCAATATGGGGATTCCATAAAGGAGATCCTATTCTCGCGAGTGACGAGCATCACTCGACTTGTATCGGATCCTTAAGTGTCACACCCTGAAATTTCCAATTTCAGGATGTGAATAGAATGAATAATTAAATAACAATTTTCTCATAATTTTAAAATTTTTCCTACATTTATTTTCTTTACAGGGAATATAGAATAGGAAAAAAATCCATTGTTTGATTTTCTAAATTAAAATAAATGGTTATGTGTGTTGCATTCATGCCGATGCATCTTGGTGCTTCTTGAGTGCTTAAGGTTTCAAAAATGCATTTAAGAGCTGTCCAAATCTTTCTGAGAATTTTCCGGATTTTTCTGGGATTTATTCTCATTTTCCCTGAGCATTTTCTATTTATTAGAAGGCTCTAAAAATATTTTCATGAGCTCCAAACACTTTATTTGGATTGTTCATGTCTTAATCTACCTCTGGGAATTTTCCTAGAATTTTTGGAATTATTAGAATATTTTTCGTGACTTTAATGAATTATCTAGCTATTTCTAGATTATTCTTTTCGCGAAAATGTCTTTCCGAAAACAAAAGGAAATAATTTCTTTTATCCCTTTCCCTTCTTCTGTTTCAGCCCATCAAGCCTTTTTGCCAATCTCTAAAGTCCTCCGTCGCCCCTTCTATTCTTCCCAACACCCTCTACCCGCAGCCCATCTTCTCTCCGCGGCCCAGCTACCAAAGTCTACCCGTGCCCCTTCATTTCCTTCGCCGGCCGCAGTTGCTTCGCAGGCCGTAGCCCACCAAGACTGACCCAGGCCCACACCAGCCCAGACCCGAGCCCGCCCGCGGAGTCCATCCGGGCCCGGGCGCGGTCCGCCCGGACACGGCTCCGCCGGAGTCCGCACGGCCGCCGCCGGCTGTCCTTGGCGTGCGCGCCAAGGGAGCCCGAGGCTCCGCGCCCTATAAAAGGTGCGCGCGGGGTGGTGCGCGCCCCATAGCCGGCCCGCGCGCCGCGCCGGCACCGCCGGAGGGCCGACTGCGCGGCGCGCCGGAGCCGCAAGCCGCCGCCGGCCATCCTCGATCCGCCGACCATGAAGCCGACCGGAGGAAGCCGAGGCCGCCATGAGCACCGCGACGACGAGCCATGTCCACCGGGCACCTTCCCGTCGCGGGGGAGTCCACCGGGCGCCGCCGCCCCTAGCGGATCGGGCCGGCCGCCATGGTCGTCCGCCGCCGGCCGCTTGCCGTCGTCTCCTTCCTAGGTGAGCATGCCAAGGGAATCCCCGTGGTCTACTCTCCGTTTTTCCCGCTCACCCGAGCTCCTCGCCCTTCAGGTTGCCGGCGCCGCCATCCTCCAGAGCCGCCGGGTAGCCCCTGGCTACGGTGCGCTCCCTGTCCAAGGGAAGAAGAAGATAGGGCCACTTTGCGGATAACCCCCTATGAGAAGGTGAATTTCCCATATATATTTCTGTGTCTTGCTAATCTTGCGGAACCCCCCCAGATCTATTAGATTCTTCAGATCCAATCCCACCAGACTCCTTTGCAAGGAAACCCTCGAGTTTATATACATAATTGTGTATATGCCCCTGGGTTTTCGCAGTAAAGTCCCTGGAAATTTCCAATCTTCACCTCTAGGTCCCTGGATCTTTAAAAGTCCATATCTTTCTTGTTTTAACTCCGTTTTCATCCGTTCAAATTGCGTCAGGTCCATAATGATGTAAAGCACGCATTAGCGGAGTGTTTTCACCATGTTTTGTTTTCTGAAAATAAAATTAATAATAATTTTGATTAATGTCTAGTTATGCATGCCTTTTATAAATAAAAGCAATATAGATCTATACACCGTTTCTAATAATTTGATTAATGTTTCTCTCACATGCTTTTGCAAATAAAACCTAAGTAGATCTTCATCTCAGTTTTCGTAAACCAAATGTTAATTTGTTTAATAGTTAATTCATCTTTTCTAATTAAAATCGGATTAAGCTTTTACATCGGCTTTTATAATAAATATTAATTTGATTAATGCCAATATTATAATGTTTTTAATAATAATATGATCTACTCGAATTACAAAGTTACGTTTAGATTGTTCATATAGTTTGGTTTTTCTAAAATTAAATGTTTAATTGGTATAATTTATATATGAATCTTTGTAAATAAAACTTGACTAGTTCTTTACACCGGTTTTGCAAATAAAGTTTAATCTACTTTAATTCCAACATGGGGTATTTTATTTATGAAATATCCTTACATATATTTTGTTAATTAAAAAAAATCCAGCTCATAGCCTTGTTCTCTTATTTTTGCAAACAATTCGTTAGACGTTCGGTATCAGCTTTATCTCTTTTGATCAAGTTTATCAGAAGCCCTAAACCTTTCTAGTGTTAGCCCAAGCTAAACCATGTGCATCCAATCAAGCCTTAGAGTTTCTACTTAACTTAGTAGCTTTATCTGTGTGAGTAGTTTTCACTGCTCAGTTGCCTATCAAGTAATCTTATCACTCTTATTTCATGTTTCTTTTAGAATCTCGTTCATCAATACCTAGTTCCTACCTATCCTATCTCAGTTAGGTTGTCTCTTTATGAATTAGTTGTGTTCTTGTGCCTAATCTATCTTAGCTACCTTTCTTTAGAGTTTACCCTGTTATCTGCTTCACCTGTCAGATCAGTTCACCCTTGGTTAGTGTGTCAGTTGTTCATCCGAGTTCTCTTTGTAGGCTAGTTCTCCTAAACCCTAGCCTAAGGTTTGTGTGCGTGCTATAGTTCGTTGTTATCGTTCTAGTTCGTTTCACAGTAACTTGTACGTTAGCATGTGTATCACCTGTTACTTGTTTTAATACTAAAGATGCATGTTAATCTTGACTAATTCTTATTCCAATGCTTTTATAAATAAAAAGTGATTAGGTTCTAATCCGGTTTTCTTTAATCATGATGTAATTGGTTAATCCCTATTCATAACTAGTTTTTTTCTAAATAAAAGATGTTAGAGTTAAACATCGGTTTTCTTAATAAGGTTAATATGCCTAATGACATCATAAATGCCTTTTCAATATTAAATATGTTTAGTTGAACACGTGGCATAAAGTTACTCGTCTAGATATCTTATACTTGCTTTATCTTTCTAAAGTAATTGTTAATTTGACATAACTTATACTCGAATGTTATAAATAAAATATGATTAGGTCTATCGTGATTTCCTTAATTAAATGTAACTTGTTTAATGGTAACATAGAGTATTTCTCTGAAATATTCTTTCACATGATTTCTTAATTAAAATATGCCAAGCGTAGTTTCTTGTGGTTCGATAATAATCTTTCGATAGATTTGAGCTTAGTTCCGTTCTCAGTAGTTCCCTCGTTTCTTGCGTAACCATTAGAAACGAGCTCTGTTTCAATGTGATCTTTCCGGTCCTTGCTCAATCTTCCGCAATCATCTCTTCAAAGTTAACCAAGCCTTTCCCTTCCAAGCACACTTTGTGTTCTTTAGTGATCCATCTGACCGAGCCTGTCCTTTAGTGCGTTCTTTTAAAGTTTTGATTTGATTGATGTATTGTTCTTAGTTGTACTCGTGCATTTGCTTTGCATGTTTTGTGCTCGATGATTGATGCGAGTAGAATGAACGTGGTTCGAGAGCTTTGGAAGAGTATGAAGATGAAGTATTCTGAGCAACTACTCTTTGGTTAAAGGCAAGTGTGTCCTTGATCTTTTGTCCCAATAATTTTTATTAATCACTGCTGCATTTCTTTGCATTAATTTTGATGGGTTCCTATTAAGGATGACTAGCCTCTTTTGACCATTATCTTGAACCTGGTTTTAATTAATATTGATGGTAGATGTTGCTTAGTTTGCTCAACTGGGTTGGTAATAATCAACATGGTTATCATTTTATGCTCTATGTTCCTTTATGATAATTTTAATACAAGATCACTGTGCATTAATTGGAACATGGAGAACCACCCAGGAAAACCGTACAACCACAAGAACTAATGGGCAATGGTCTTGGCTGAATAATTAGGAACTTTAGCTTGTGGTGATCTTACCTGATAAGGACAAGGGATCGGCGGTACTGCGGGGTATGGACTCGCTCTAGCAGGGGGTTGAGTGAGTTATTCTTTTTATGGTGGGGTATCGACCTGCTAGGGGACTTTATACCTTGCTAACTGATCCGGACCTTGTGGGTCACAACTTGTTGGAGAACCTTTGTAAAGGCCGTGTAGCGTCCCTATGCAATCACACCTCGGTAGTGTGGTATGGTGCCTGATCAGCATTGCATGGTTGGGTTCAAAGTTCTTTGGAGCTTTTACGCTGCTTGTGGTGAAAGTGTACAACCTCTGCAGAGTGTAAAACTAATCGATTAGCCGTGCTCACGGTCAAGAGCGGCCTGGACCCTCACATGATAATTGAACTTGAAGATGGACTTAAATTGTGATATGTGTTATGGTTATGCTTGCCATGTGCTCATGGCGTATCTCTTATCTTATGCTTAATGTGGGTTGGTATACTCTTATACTTTATTAGTAATCAGGTGCTAATAAAACTTGACCAACTAAAATGCTAAATTCTTTGAGCCAGTCCACTATAAAGCCTTTGCATTCATACTTTCCCCACACTTGCTGAGTACGACAAGTGCTCACCCTTGCTATAAACAATGTTGCTCAGAAGGAGGAAGCTACTCTGAAGTCTTGTGAAGATGTTGCTGGATCTAGGCGTACGCAACGCCCAGTCGACTGCTTGTGGAGTTTGGTGTCTTCGTTTCCAGGATATAGCGTAATACTCTGATAATCTCCCTTTTTCTTACGTGATATTGTTTCTGTTATTCACTTATGTCACTATATGTATGAAAATAGATCCTGGCATACATATAGTTATGCACTTGGTTTTCTTTGGAAAAACATGTGTGACATTAAGCATAGCAACTAGCGACCTAACAGGATAGTAAAAGATCATAGGTACTTATGGATCATGCAACCAGGGTTTCATTTCAACTCCTGAACGTAAATGCACATACAATAACAAGAAGTAAATTCAGAAGTTTTAAAGAAACACAGGGGTTAATGAATAAACTGGGGCTTGCCTTCGCGAGCACAAGCAGTTAGACAATCTTCCGGATTTTGGCCCGGGTCTTGCTCTATGGCGACGTAGTGCACGTCTCCTCCGGTTCCCTCTTTCACGTCCTCTGGCACGAGCGTGTAACTACCGTCGGAAACTTCTACACGGAGGATGCAATGCAAAGCTTGAGTGACAACTCGTATTTAAATAATTTCAAACAACTTATGCCACACGGGGTGCACATTTGGAATACATTCACTTAGATAACAAATACATTCAGCATACTCTTCCTATAAAGAGATAGTGCAAAGCTTTCTTATCTAGACTTTCCAATAGTAACTATGTACATATATATATATATATATATAAATAAATCAATAAAATTCACATACAACAGCGAATAACGGCTACGAATGGCATAGGGTTGGTCATATTCACCTTAAGAAAAGCATTAAACATTTCTCCCTTTAAAGAAATAAGTAAAGGCCTATTTAGCCTTCTCTTTAAGGTGATTGTGTGCACATCTATTAAAGAAATAATTAATTTAAAAACAAACAGCAAGGAAATTTATTTTTAGAACCACCATTTCACTTCCTTAGCTCATCTTCATAACTTATCCACCAAGGATGCATCTTTCCTATTTCTCCTTTATTAGGTTAATCTAGTTTGGACCCCTTTTTAACCCATTAAAACATGTCAAACCTAACCAACAGCACCTACTGGTCCTAATGACCGGGAGCATTTCCTCGGACAGCAAAAGACTAGCTTTTGTGCCACTGAAAACAATGACACAAATTAAGTGCATTACTAGTTAGCATATAAGGGAATAATGCATATTAAAATCATTACAACAGAAATGAGTTCAAACTTCCCCTCACACATGCTTTGGTCCAAAACAAGCTTAAAGGTCTAACAAAGACACACATAGCCTTTATGAAATATGCTACACATATTTATGATTAGAAACAAGCATAAATGAGGAAATAATATTTCTAACAGAGATAAAATCATGGTAAATTCACCAAAGTTGCTTTTAACATAAAAAGATCATAGCCATAAGTTGGGCTCAAAAATAATTATGTAACCAGCTAAAAAAAAATCATCTATGCAGATTTACCAAATTCACAAAATGATTTTTAATAAAAGATTTCTTCAGTAACTTTGTGCAATTTTTGGCACAGAACCTAGACATACTAGTAGCCACAACATATCCAAAGTTCAGCTCCGGATCAGTTGTAGATTTTACAGAATCACAGATCTAGGTATTTTACATTTGTATTTTTCAAGCAAATAAGGAGAAGCGCGGCAGGCAAACAAGCGAGTGGGATATGCAATTGGGCTCACCACGGAGTGATTGGCGGTGGTAGCTCGGCCGGAGGGGTCGCCGGCGAGCAGCGGCGGCGGCACAAGGGCAACACGGCCACGGCGGAGCGAAGTCCGGCGAGGGGAAGGGCTCGGCTGAGCAATGTGCGGCGTACAGGGCTTCAGTGCGGCCTAGGAGAGGTGCTACGAGTACACATTGGCTTGGAGAGCGAGGGCGGAGCGGGGGGCTCGACGGGGGCTTGCCGGCGGCGGCCGCGGGAGCTCGAATTCCGGCGAGCTAGCAGCTTGGCCTGAGGAACACGCGAAAGGGAGAGCTACTGGGGACCCTAGTGGAGTTAGGAGCAGCACGCGTTTGCGAAGAAAGGCAGACGGAGGTGGAGTTCACCGCAGTGGCTTCTATGGCGGACGGCGGCGGCTCGGAGCCCGTGGCGTCGCGCGCGGCAGCGGCTTGGCTCCATTTATAAACGTTCGTGCCTTGGGGAGGGGTTCACGACCAACACGCACGTCAGCCAAGGGTCAAGGCATGGGCAAGGCGGTGGAGTGGCAGCCAATAGCCGTCCAGGGGCGACGCGGCGCTCGTACGGCGGCGTCGCTGTTGGATGGCCGGCGCGGGACGGTTTCGCGGGGCTCGTGATCATGCGGCGCGTGGCAAGGACGGATTGGGTGCGGACGTCGGTGCGGAAGCCTTGGGACCGGCGGTCGCGGTGGTGCCCGGCCAGTCGTGTCCCGGTCGGGCGGCGGCGCGGCCGGCGTGGCCACGCGCACGACGTCGCGCGTGGGTGCGAGCCGGCACGGTTCCAAATTTCGAGTGGCTCTGTTCCAACACGATTTTCTCCAATTTTTCCAACTAAAGCGGGCCTAGTGATCAACAGCAAAGTTGTAGATCTCCTAATCCTCTACCACTTTCACAAAAGGTCTATGGCCTATTTCTCAACCATTTTCGCACAAATTGGATGCCAAAATGCAGAAATTCTCGGCTCTAGTGAATAGTGCCTACAGGCGTTGACTTTTACTTTTCACACACTTCCACTCCAAATTTCAAATGCCACTCAACATGAAAGTTGTGTCCCTCAACAAAACACACAACTTTGGTATTGGGAGAATTTGAAGTGTTTAGGGAAATTTGGAGAACGCGGCAAAAGTTCCGGCTGACATTGGATGGGTCAACAAGGAATCCAGGGTTTTTTAGTGGGGTTTTGACCAAGGTGAACTTTGGTTGACCAAAAGGTGTCATTAGAGTTTGCCGGTGATGTTTTCGAGGTGATGACACAGGTGAACCGTCGTTTGACCAAGGTCAACACAGTTGACTAGATCATTAGGGTTAATTAACCCGGCCGAAAACCTGGGGCGTCACACCTTTCCTTTCGACCCACCAACGAGGGCAAGACTATGGGAATCAGTCGGACCCTCGAGCTTGGCAGTCATGCCCCTATCCACCTCAGCCGACTTGAGCTTCGAGAACAGCTTGTTCACAGTGAGAGTGTCATACTTCTCTGACTCCACAATGGTCTCGAACTTTCCGCCCCAAATCGTACAATCCAAAGAGTGTAAGAGCTTGACCGCTCTATCATGATCATTGTATGAGAGCACGTCCACATTGGCCCTCATGTTGTTCACAACCACCGTGAACCTCTGAAACAAGGCATCGATGGACTCACCGGGGAGATGAGTGAATTTCTCGTACTCTCTCTGGTAGGTCGCATACATCTGTGCCTGAACCTGGGCATTCCCAACATGAGCCTCCTTCAGCACCGTCCAAATTCTACAAGCCAAGTGCTCGGTGTGCACCCGATCGAACTCAGGCTGACACAAAGCATGAAACAAGTAGCCGACCGCCTTATTGTTGGCGTCGAATCTGTCCGTCGATCCTGGAGCGAGGAAGTCCATCGGCTGGACATAGCCTGTGTCCACCGTGACATCCCAAAGGATTTGACCCTTTCCGCGGAGGAACGCACCCATCCGCTTACTCCACATCTGGTAGTTCTTGCCATCGAAGTGTGGAGGACCCGAACCCTGTTCCTGGTACGCCATCCTTGGATCTTTGAAAGACATCTAGGCCCTTAGTGGGTTTTGGTGTATTGATTGACAACTAGATTAAAGATCTAATGTCCTTGTTAAGCATGTGAGCAGGTTGTAACATATAAATGACAAGGCATAATATATGACATTGGTTATCTACATGGTGAAAACAAGCTATGTGTATACAAGATAAGTTGAGGCATGGTTTTAGCCTCATATTGTGAAATGGCTTGACTCAATGGTGAATGTCATAATATTTGATATGTATGATCCCATGGAGCATATAGATGGTATATGACAAGCTAATGAAGGATAAGAAAGAGGCATATTGATTTTGGAACATTGGATGACCTCTTGTTGAAGGAAGAAGCTTGTTACAATAAAAGGGATATTTAAATTAAAAGAAGGCATGGTCTCAATAGAATTCCACTCTTGATGTTGAATCGAAGCTTAACTCAAATTGGCAACGAATGGATGAAGAAATCAAGCAAGGGATTAGCAACGAGGTACTAAGCTAAGGTTGGCCGAGTAGTGACTTGGACCATGTGCTTGGCTAGGGTGAAGTGGCTATAGCTTGGAAAGTTTCGAGGTATCAAGTCGAGCCTAACCGATTGAAGCAATGAAGAAGCATTACATATTCGTTGAGTCATATGAAGGGTGACTTAATCGAGAATTGAGTTTCATTCTTATATAAAGATCAAAGTCACTAGCTCAAGGTAGAAGTGCTCAAATCAATGAGGCATTGATGGATGGATCTCTCATGAGGATATATTGATCAAGTATGGCCATTGTTGAATAAGAAGCTCAAGAGTTCTAATATTGCATTTATATTCGATCTTGAGTATAGGTACGCCGTACTATCAAGAGGGATGCAACGTGGATAGCTTTGCTTATGTCTCGGTGCTCAAACCTAACCTCCCAAGTGCTATTATGAGAGAAACACTTTTCACAACACATGCACCTGATGGTTTTGGAGATTATTTTCAGTTGGAATGGATGCTCTTCTGAATAAGCTTTCCATAGAGTCCAAGATCATCGAATTCAGAGTCCGGAGTAAAAAGTTATGGCTTTTTCTCCGAGGTGACTTGTGCTGTCCAGTGAAGCTTCGGATATTCCAGGAATTTTCCGGAGATTCTGTACTTTCCAGAGATTCCGGAAAAATGTCCGAAATATCCGGAACTTTTGAATCTAACGGCTAGTTTCGGGGATTCCGGAGTATCCGGGGATTTTTCCGGAGTTTCTGGGACTTAACAGCCAACTGCTAGTTTTTGGGTGATGGGTATAAATACCCCTCACCCTCTCCCATTTGGGGCTGCTGGTTCCCCACATGAAAAACACATATCCACATCCCTTTTAAGCCCTCCCATCTCTAGTATAGCAAGAGATTTGAGAAGAGAAGAGATTTGGGTGAGGGATTGAAAGATTGAGTGAAAGTTGAGCTAATCCATCCTTGAGCACTCGAGTTCATAGCAAGGGATCTTCGTGGCATTTGTTACTCTTGGAGGGTTGCCTCCTAGACGGCTAGGTGTCTCCCACAAGCTCCCAAGGTGTGGTGAGCTGTGGGACAGTTTGTGAAGGTCGTGCCTCGCCTCCGAAAGGGAAGAAGCTTTCTAGTGGATCGGGAAAAGGGTTGAATGCAACCCGGCTTCGGTAGGAGAAGCACCCAACGGAGACTAGGATTCACAAGGTGGTGAATCCAAACTTCGGTAAAACAAATCTTTGTGTCTCCTGTTGGTTACCTCGCATTTACCTTGATATATCTATCCTTGCTTGTCTTTGTCATATTGGTGGAGCTACTTGGTTGCTAGTGTTTGTGAAGTGCAGGCACTCTATATTCATCAAGGAACTGATCCTTAAGCCATACACCAAGTTTTAGTTCAAGTCAAACAAGAAAACAAGAAGGAGAAGAAGAGGGGAGTCACTGCCAGGCAAACCCGGTGGCACCGGATTTGCAAAACCGGTGGCACCGGTTTTGGGCAGTGTGCTTATTCCGCTGCGAAGGTGCCAGTCCAGAGATTCCGGAGATTTCTCCAGAGATTCCGGACTTTCCAAAAACTCTGGAGAAAAGTCTGGAGTATCGGAGTTTCATTAATAAATTTGTTTTAAGTGGTGATTTTCAGGACTCGCCTATTCACCCCCTCTAGGCGACATCAAGATCCTTTCAATCTTAGACTGGTTAGAGTCAATAAAGACCCGAACCGGCTCTGATACCACTTGAAGGACCGATACGGCGAACCAGAGGGGGGGGGGGGAGTGAATGGGAGCCGATAAAACTTCTTCTCGAAGGAGATGGAAACTCCAGCAAGATGAACACGGCTTCCAACACACGTCTCCGACTCACTACCCAAGTTGGCCAAACCCACGTAGCCACCGGAGTGCCACTGGACCTAGGAACCAACACACAACCTTCCGACCCGAGAACGCAGCGGAACACCAAACCTCGAGTCCACTGACCAACACCGGTCAGACCGGTGAGCACCACCGGTCAGAGCGGTCCCTGCTGGTGAAACTGGGCAACTTCCACTAAGTGGCTCCACACCGGTCAGACTGGTCACAGCCTGAAGGTCCCCAAAGCACCAAACAGGTCAACCGACCTCCAAACTGACCCAAACTCGAAACAGCTGCAACACAGGTCAACAGCAAACACAACCAGACGTTCACCCGAGCAAAAACCCACCAAGGGTTGCACCGGTCAGACCGGTCAAGAGCACCGGTCAGACCGGTGTAGCCTGGGTAGCTCGGGATGAACAACACCCGCGGGTCAACTCCCCCAAATCCAAACCTTGATCTCCCGAATCACTCCACGGACTTGAACAAGACTTTGGGGATAATAGGAACACCTCATGAGGAGTCCATAGCCAAGTTTAATCCCATTAAAACTTGTCCAAAAAGGAGGAATCGAAGAAATCCCGCCAAGAACACCTCTAACCCTAGAACTCGGAAAACCCAAAATCGAGCCCCTTTACTCACAGATTTGGGAGGGGAATCACAGCCCAAAGAACCACGAAGGGTTCCCACAAATTTCCCCCATCAAATCCCCAAGAGAAAGGTCCCGAAAACAACCCAAGAAAAACACCAACAAAGGGCTCCGAAAATCACCACCAAGAACAACCGGGAACAACACAACAAGACCTTGAGGAACCACGCCGAATCATCTATACATGCCACAAAGGTTCATACAAGGTCTAGCTTGCCGCTCGATCATCCAACCCTCTCAACAAGATCTCACCATGAAGCTCTCAAGCTAGTCTTATGAAAATCCTAAGAAAATAGGAAGGGAAAATAGGAAAGCAAATTTACTAGGGTTCCAAGAGAGCTGGCTGCCATCCTCTCACCTCTTGGGTTATATGGAGGCAACCGAAAGTCTAAAATACCCTTTCCTAACAACTAGGGATACAAGCCCCTCAAGGGCGGTTTTGGAAATCCTAAAGCTTTCTCCATCGGACGGATGCCCGGCGACCGCACCCTGCGTAGCCTCGACGCAAGCCTTGCGATCCCGACACGTGTCCTCTGCTTCGAAGATTCCGGGCTGCGTCGTCACACACCGGTCAGACCGGTACCCACTAGTCAGACCGGTCTAGCACTGCTGCAGCACCGTCTTCGGTTCTTTGGTCTTGGCTTTGTGGATCAACCAAGGAACCCAGTGGTTTTCTGGTGAACCACCGGAAACCCCGCGAACTCGGTGTAGCCTCCGCCAATCTCCAATTATGACTCGGCTCCCATGTAGTCCCGGCTCGACCTTGGTTTTGAGGCTCAACCAAGAAACCGTCCATGACTTCATCTTGCTGTTCATGCCACCATGCGGCCCGCACTTGACCCCGCTGGCCACCGGGTCCCTCGAACGAAGCCTACTTGTCTTCTCCACACCTGGAGGCCTCATCGGCGACGACCTTTCGCGCCTGTTCTTCACCTGCACCAACACCAGTCAAGCTGCAACCTGCACCTGCAATACTTAGCCAAGAATCAATCCACACAACATTGTCAATCACTCATCACACAAGGAAGCGACCATCCACCGGTCCTCGAACCACACATGGTCCTCAGGCGGCCATGGATGCAGGGCGCCGCCGAGCACCACCGCCGGCACTTCCTCCGACCCTTCCAACCATCGGAATGGAACCCTAGGTGAGCAAGGATCACTCCCCCACCCTTTCCCGGCCAAGAACGGCCTTCCCCTAGCCGGATTCCGGCGATCCCCGTCGCTGGCGGCGACCAGGGGTTACATTGCGAAGTCTGAGTTCTTTTCAGGGGCTAGAACGCAAAACCCAGGGACCTGGTTGTAAGAACCCAGTTTTCAGATCTTGGGTGTTCTGGCTGAACCTTTGAAAAATCATTAAAAATCGTAGAAAAATCAGAAAAATGCAAATCTAATTTTGTTGGGTTGCTGGTGAAGAAACCTATCTTGTCTAGAAAACATGTATACAGTTTTTCTGTACAGTTTTAAAATGAAAATTCAAACTTAGTTTGAGGTGTTTTTAGTGTAGTTTACACATGCTATGAACTTGAATTTTGGATATGTTGCTCTTTATGGCATGTCTAGATCTGTGGCAAAAGTTTGCATGATTTTGATATGTCTATTTTCAGTTATGATTTTTGTAAGCTTTATGCTAGTGTAAGTTTGATGCTTTTTATAGCCCCTGTAATGAACTTTTCTTTGAGCACATGTGTACCCTAGAGTTTGCCTTGTTGAGTAGTACCTCTGGTAGAGTGGGTTTGATTTTAGAAATTGTTTAATAAATGATTTGGATTTAATCTTGTGTATGAGTTTAAATTCAAAATTTGAAAACGAATTTGAATCTGCACTTATGCTTTGTTTAGAAGCTTATATTTGACATGCAGGACTTGTAGGAGAATGTTGAGATCAAAAAGTTTATAAATCTTTTTATATGAATTAATGGTGATTTACTAGGCTGAAATTTGTCTTTTTCATATAAATTCATTTATAAATGATCTTAAGCTATATTTTGGTTTGAGAGCTTAAAATAGGCATATGTTGCTGTGTGCAAGAGCTTAGGCTCATTTGAGTTGTTTTTGATTTAATACAGAATTATGGTTGTAAAGCTTGTTTTAAGTAATTAAATAAAGAAATGGAAATTAAAGTGTTAAAATTGTGAAATCATGTTTTGGTTCTGTTTTTGAATTTTAATCACACCCCTTTACTGTTTGGTGAAGTTAGTTAACCTAATTTGCTTAGATGTGTACACAATCACAATCAAAGTAGTGTTTTGATTATCATCACATCACCCTAATAATTTCTGTGAGAAAATAATAATATTTGGATGAATGTGTCCAACAAGAGTTGGTTTTGTGGTAATTCTCCCACCTTTACCATAATCTAATGCATGTGCATGCAAATGTGTAGATCTTCCCGACGGGACGTACACACTTACTCAAGAGGAGGAGGGATCCGCTAGTGGTGAGCTGAACCAGCTTGGTGTGCAGCAAGACCTGGACCAAAGTCCAGAAGAGCCCAAGGCTAGTGTTAGGGTTGACTTAGAGGAAGGCAAGCACCGGTTCATCTAACCTTTTGTTTTAAAATTTCATGCCTTTTACATTTCAGTATTTATTGTTTTACTTTATTGTTTTACTTTGTGCATTTAAGTTTCAGGAGTTGCTTTGAAACCTAGATGCATGATCCTTAGGACTCCCATGCTCTTTTATTAGTATGTTAGGAGCGCTAGTGCCATGCTCTAAGGATGCGGGAGAAGTCGAGTAATGACTCATTGCTCGCGAGATATAGGATGCTTATGTTGGAATCATAAGTTGGTTAAATTGACTCGCTCATGTGGTAAGAGCAATGGGTTCGGTCTCGACCGAGTAGCATGGTGCTGGTCTAAGCTATTGAACGTACCAAGTGCTTGTCGGGAATGGGACCGGTAAGTCTAGTACCTAATGAACCAGTGCGGGAATTTTATCGCTACTACTCTTGAGATGCGTCTCCCGGTTTGCTCCCAGTAGTGCAAGTGTGATCCTGGACGGGCCGTGTGAGGGCGTTCCAGTAACCTTGTACTTAGGACTGTAGCATTTTTTCCTAATCTGGGGAATGATGGGAACCACCTGGTTGGGGTTGACACTGCACTTGGTCTACCTTGTTCCGTGTATCTTGGGTTTACCTTGCAAGGATATAAATCTATCAATCGTCGGTCACTCACCGTTATCTGAGTCTGCTTGACCACTGGCTACCCCATGTTTATTTATGAAACATTTTGGATTAATACTGTTACCTGTTTAATATTGTTTGTACGACATGCTTGTTTAGTGCAGGTGCTCACATAGAATGGTTAACGTACTAGAACTTGAGCTAAAACATGAAAGTAAGGATCCACTCTTAGTCGCTTTTGGCAAAACAAACCCACAAGCCAAAAAGCCTTGCAGCCTAGTCTTACTTTATTTTTGTCGGGTAAGTCTTGCTGAGTATTAGTACTCAGCCTTGCTTAATTTGTGGTTTTCAGGTAACCCCATCTTGCCTGGCTCTATTCCACATGGTTGGGAGCTTGAGTGGGAGAACGATGTTAATGAGTGATACTCTATGGATGGCCTCCCATGTGTATCTTCCTCTAGTTTTATTTCCGCTGTTTATGAAGGATCAGATGGCGACTAGAGAGGGGGGGAGTGAATAGGAGCCGGTAAAAATTCTTCTTAAAGAACCTGGCCTATACCCTAGTCAAATCCCAGTCACACACAAGCGATGAATCGAATCACCCACCAATCGCCAAGACAACGAGGTTATGGATCAACCTCTAGTCCTAGGAACGATTCCTTGAAGCACACACGGAAGCACAAGAAGGGAAGAGAGGAATCGAACCAAGAAGCAAAGCACACAGGCTCTGGCGGACCGTCCGGCCAGGAGAGGCGGACTGTCCGCACGGGCCACGCGGACCGTCCGCCAATGTACCGCGGACCGTCCGCACGAGTACGGCGGATCGTCCGGCCGGGGCCGCGGACCGCCCGTTAAAGCCAACCGAACCACCGAAGCAAACCCCGAAAAACGGACCGTCCGCGGGGAGCACGCGGACCATCCGCCGGCACCCGTGGACCGTCCGCCGCCGCCGCGCGGACCGTCCAAAACTTCGTCCAACCAAAACTCTAAACCACGACGGATCGAAACGAAAGGCGAGCAAGAACACGAAGAACACCTGACGAACACGCGCGGTGTGGACCGTCCGCTAGGGCGCCGCGGACCGTCCGCGAGGCACGGACAGAGCAGAAAACAGCCCGACCTCGAAGATCAACTCCCCCAAATCATCATCGGATTTCCCAAACGGTTGAAGCTGTGGAGACAAGGGTTTGGGGACTTGAAAAGCGTCACACAAGGATGCTATAGCCCAAAAATCTTGCCTCCTAACTCTCTAAATCACTGGGAATCGCGAATCCTTTGAGCACCACCAAAAGCTAGAGCACCAAACGAAAAATTTTGAATCGAAGTGGTTTCCCGGCGTTTGAGGGCACAAGATCAATCATTAAGATGCACGAGACATCTATCCATGTTTCCCTCAAAGAAATCCGGGGAGAAACCCACTCAAATCCGCGGAATCACACCGAGAACAAAGGCACGAAAACAAGCACAAAAAGACCATGAAAAACACAACTCCGAATCTTCTATACAAACCAGGAAAGATTCACAAGGTCTAGCATGCCGCCCTAGCATCCATCCCTCTCAACAAATCTCTCATGAAGCTCTCATGCTATCCTAGAGAAAATGGAGAAGAAAATAGCTATGAAAATGAGAAAATGGGAGGGAGGAAATGAAACCCTAAGTCGCGGAGAGAGAGAGAGTCATCCACACACACTCATGGCTTATATACCAGGTCCCGCCGGAGTGGTAAATGACTTGACTACCCCTAACTTAACTACTGGAGATACAACCCACGTAGGTGCATTTAGGTAATGTTTGTGGGTCTTGCCATCGGACGGCCACGCCTTTGCCGCACCCCGCGTCCTCCCGACGCAAGCCATGCGATCCCGCCGCGTGTCCTCCGCTTCGAAGCTTCCCGACATGCCCGGATCCCGTCTCCGTCGTGTTGGGCCCTCGGACTTGGTTTTGAGGCCCAAACCAAGAAACCGTACTCCGATGGTTTTGTGGGCAAACCACCAAACCCCGCGTGCTCGGTCCAGCCTCGCGCCAAACCACTTGACTCGACTGCCACTGTGCACTGGCTCGATTGTCCATGACTTCGTCTTGCTCGTATCGCCACCATGTGACCCGCACCTAGTCCCGCCGTCCACCGGGTCCCTCGAACCGAGCCTACTTGTCTCTCCATCTCCCGGAGGCCCCTCAAGGCTGAAGACCTTTCGCGCCCGTTCTTCACCTGCAACAACACGAACTAGGCCGCGGCCTACACCCGCGCACTGAGCCAAGAGTCAGTCCAACACCCGTTGTCAATCACTCATCACTGAGGAGCGGTCATCCATCGACCACCGGGATGCTCCTGGTCCTCAATCTCCCCCTTGATGAGTGCATTGACAACACACAACGCGAAATGAAATTCAGAGAAAGAAAGAAAGAGAGAAGAAAGAAAAACAAAGAAGCTCAACTCATGACCAAAACCAGAGAAAGGCAAAGAAAGGTCACAAGCCAAGCATAGCTCAAACTCCACACTGAAAGCAGCAAGAAAGCTCCCCCTGAACATGTGGATGCAAACTTCTAAATTTTAGCTCACTTCTTCTGAATTTTCATTAAGCTCACCTCTTCTCCCCCTTGTTGACAATGTATGAATCAAGGTGAAAATGCAGAAATGCAAAACAAAGCATATAAACATCTACATGAGCTTCTCAAATAGGCCAAATCTAATGTCAAAGGCTAAAAATGAGACAAATATCACACATATGAATCATAGTATAGACAAAGCATTGCCACAAGTAATATATGAAAATACATGCATGTGACAAAGCAAAATTTTCAGATTTAAGCAGTTTTACCAAAAGAAGGCTCGCTTCACATGTAAAAGCCTATCCATGTCACACTCGAGCCACAAACATGCATACCACTCAGAGATCATACAAGGATATCAAAATCTCAGCAAAAGATCATGGCAAACACCCATAAAGCAAAGCATGTCATGTAAAAGCTCATGAGCCATGTGTCCACTTCGGGGAGACTTCTCCACTGGTGAACATCATGCAACATGTTTTGCACCCATATGTGAAAGATAAGACATTTTAAGCATAGACATGATGGATGGAGCATTTTTCAAGCATACACACTTCTTTTCAAGATTAATTCATTTCATGGTACATGAAGTTCCTTTGCAGCAAAAAGAAGCTTATGCTCCCCCATGAATGCAACATAGGCTAAACATTCACAATGATATTGGCCTTTGGCCCAATTGCAAGAAAAAGGCATCCAAACACAATCTAAGCATCAAAGCACATTTAGACCAAAACGTGACATGGATACACTACTACACATGAGTGGAGCACATTTCACCAAAAGTTAGTCAAGATTAGCATTTATTTCAAAAAGGTCTATCTCACCACACATATCTCAAATATTCCAAGAGCATAGCCTCACATCACCATTTCTCCACACATATGACCAATATCTCACAAATAGACAAAGAAACTCAAATAAGGCATATGAAAGAAGCTCATCATCCTAAAATGCAATATGATACAAATGCAACATGATATATGACAAGATGGCTATCCTACCATGGTTTGTACATCAAGCAAAACATGTATATACATCAAAGTAAAACCTGGTATGATACATATGGTACAAGAAAAAACCCCCAAGAATCAACTAGAAAGGGCAACAAACCCCAAGTTCCCCCCGCAAGCGCACAAATGTAGCTTGGTCGAGAGGCTTTGTAAAGATGTCGGCTAGCTGATCTTGGGTAGGGACATGACTCAACACAATGGTTCCTTTTCGACATTGTCCCTCAAGAAATGATACCTCACTTCTATGTGTTTGGTTCTGGAGTGAAGCACTGGGTTTTTAGCTACGCTTATGGCACTGGTGCTATCACAAAGAAGTGAGATCTGGGTGCACTCCTCACCAAAGTCTCTCAAAGTGTATGAAATCCACAACAAACTGGGAACAACAACTCGCGATCGCAACATACTCCGCCTCGGTGGTAGACCGAGCTACACTAGGCGCTTGCGGGAATACCATGAAACCAACGAAGACCCAAGGAACGGCAAGTACCGGAAGTAGACTTCCTCTCGACTCGACAACCAACAAAATCCGCATCGGAAAAACCATGAAGAGAAAGAGTCGAGGAGGAAGAATACCAAAGGCCAAGACCGGGGGCGGACGTAGGTACCGAAAATCCTCTTGACGGCTGTCGATGTGATGTCCTTGGCGAAGCACGAAAACGAGCGCACGGACACACGGCCGAACCGTATGTCCGGCCTCGTCGCCGTCAAGTAGAGGAGGGAGCCGATCATGCTCCTCGTACTCCCGCTGGTCCACTGGTGCTCCGTCCTCGTCTGCATCCAAAGTGGCCGTACTCCCCATGGGAGTCGACATCGGCTTCACATCTTGCATCTGGAACTTCCACAGCATGTCTTTCGTGTACTTGGTCTGGTGCACGAATGTTCCATCCTTCACTTGCTTGATCTGCAGCCCGAGAAAGTACTGCAACTCGCCCATCATGCTCATCTCGAACTCCCTGCTCATCTCATCTGCAAACTTGGCAACAAGGTTATGTGACGAGCCACCAAAGACAATATCATCCACATATATCTGAACAATCAACAAGTCATTTCCATGCTTGAGGAGAAACAAAGTCCTATCCACGGTACCCATCACAAACCCTCTGCTCTACAGAAAACCTCTCAATCCCCCATACCAAGCACGGGGCGCCTGTTTCAACCCATACAGAGCCCTTTTCAACCTATACACCCTGTGTGGGTACAACTCGCTCTCAAACCCAGGTGGCTGCTTCACATACACCTCCTCCTCTATGACCCCATTCAGAAAGGCACTCTTCACATCCATCTGAAACAACTTGAACCCTTTAGCCATGACAAAGGCTAGAAGGATCCGAATTGCCTCAAGACGGGCCACAGGAGCAAAGGTCTCCTCATAGTCGATCCCCTCCTTCGACTAAACCCTGAGCAACAAGTCTGGACTTGTTCCTCACAACCATCCCATTCTCTCCCTCTTTGTTCTTCCAAACCCACTTGGTTCCTATGGGATGGCAATTTGGAGGTGGTTCAACTAACTCCCACACCTGGTTCCTCTCAAAGTTTCCAACTCCTCATGCATAGAATTGACCCGGTTTGCATCGGATAAAGTGTGTCCAATGTCCTTGGGCTCAAAGGTGGCAACAAAAGCGACGATGAGCAAAATGAGAGGAATTCCTGGACCTTGACCGTGTAGTACGTTCGTCAATGCCCCAATGATCTTCGACAGGGGATGCACTTCTTGAATTCGCCGGGGAGCCTCACGCCTCGAGACTACCTCCCCCTCAACTTCAGCTTCTCTCGCCTGGTCCTCTTGTCGCACCGTCGTTGTCCATGAAGTAGACGGTCCACGCTCCGTAGTGGTCGTAGGGGAAGTAGTGGGTACACACTCAGCTTCAGGCGCATGGTTCTCTCCATCATCATCTCCAGCTTCATCCTTCTCCTCCTCAAAGAGGTCCTCGGCCATCTCCTCATCACCTGCACATTCAAGGCCAAGAGAGGTACATGGAATTGTCTCGTCGAAGGTTACCTCGCAAGTTTCCATGATTTTGTTAGTCTCAAGGTTAAGCACTCTATAGGCCCTAGAATGGTTAGCATATCCAAAGAAAATACCATCACTAGATCTAGCCTCAAACTTGTCGAGTTTTCCCTTCTTAAGAATAAAGCACTTTCAGCCAAAAACTCGGAAATGACTCACCTTGGGTGCCCGACCATGCATAAGCTCATAACAGGTCTTCTTCTTGAAAGTTCGCAATAAAATCCTGTTGGAAACATGACAAGCCGTATTGACCGCCTCGGCCCAATACCTCCTAGGAGTCCCGTGCTCATCGAGCATCGTCCTAGCCATCTCACAAAGAGTCCGATTTTTCCTTTCCACAACTCCATTTTGAGGGGGCACATAAGGGGTCGAATACTGATGTTCAAGACCTAGATCACGACAAAAGGCATCAAAACGAGAGTTCTTGAACTCTGAGCCATTATCACTGTGGATAGCTTGAATAGCATTCCCATGCCTCTCGTTTTTCAACCTCACGATCAGATCTCGAACAAAACCAAAAGTCTCACTCTTGTCTTCCAAGAAAAACACCCAGGCATAGCGAGAGTAATCGTGCACCACAACAAGGACATACCACTTCCCACCCACCGAGCGAACTCGAGCTGGCCCAACAAGGTCCATATGCAACAACTCTGTCGGACGCTTGGTCATGACATCGGTCAGGGGTGGATGAGGAGTGGCTACCATCTTTCCATGCCTACACGGAGCACAAACCAAATCCTTCTCAAGCTTCAACCTCGGCAATCCTCGGACAAGGTCAAGACCACTCAAGCGGGAAACCAAATCAAAGCTCAAGTGTCCCAACCGCCTATGCCATTTCCACAAATCAGAAGAAGGACCAGCCATCAAACAGCGAGCAGGACCCAAAGAACGAGAGAAATCGACCCTGAAAATCTGACCCTCGGGGATGATCATACAAACAAGATCACCTCGAGAATCCAGCAAACGAGACTCGCCAGACTTGAAACGCACCTCAAAACCCTCATCAAGCAACTGAGAAACCGAAAGCAAATTGAAACCCAAAGACTTCACAAGAGCAACTCTCTTCAACGTTACCTTGTCACTCACATGCACAACACCCTCAGAAATCACCCTTCCTCGTCCATTGTCCCCAAATGCGATGTACATCTTTTCCTTCACTGGGGTGAGGCTGGAGAACCACTTCTTGTCTCCGGTCATGTGTCGGGAACATCCAGAGTCAATCAACCAAATGTTCTCCAAGCCTCCTGCCTGTAGTCAGAAGCAAGAACGAGAGTGAGCTAGCGACTCGACACTGGGGTTAGCACAAAGAAAGTTAAACCAGTGTCGAGCCATCTGCTCAAAAGAGGGGTTAGCAAACATCATTCCCTTGCCACCAAACTTCCCATGTCCCATGGAAGGAGTACGAGCACCAAGAGGGGGAAAACGTGGTCCGTAGTTCCTCTGGAACCCAAAACTGCGATCATCTCCCCTAAACCCGTATTGAGGACGAGTAGGGGGACGTCTAGCAAAACCACCACGAACCCGACCAAAACTCTGACCAGCACGCATACCATCATCTCTCCTAGCAAACCTCTCACCACCACCTCTCTGTGGGAACCTACCACCCTGAGCTCCAGCTCTACCAACACTCTTCACACTTCCCACAGCCCGTGTAAGTGGCACTCTAGGCTCAGGAATACCATGAGACTGGCGATACCTGTCCTGGTTTGCTTGCTCCCTAGCAAGCCTCTCATCCCTCTTCCTCTTGTAGCAAAACTCTGCTAGGTGTCTCTCCTTGCCACAATACTCACACCTGAAGGGGATGGGTTTTGGTTTTGGCTCTGGCTTCTCTCTAGGCTTCTCACCCTTCTCACTCACAAACTTCACCGGTTTCTAGAAGTCATTTGTTTTGGGTGGAAATTTGGGTGGATCTTGGGTTGTGTCAAGCTTGTTGCAAAGGTGGTTGGGTTTTGGTGTGAAAGTGTTCTTGGGTGCTTTTGGAAGTGGGACTTGGATGTCTCCGATCACCTCAAACTCGGGGTTAGACTCAACACACTTCTCATACACACTCTCCCCACTGTTTTCTCCCACTTTCTCACCCAACTTCTCAAAACCCAAACCACGACCATCGGCTCTCTTGAACTCCTCAATCATGATTTTCAATTGAGGTTCCCGCCCGGACAACCAACCCAACACCTTCCTCAAATAATCATTCTCCTCATAGATGACATCCAAACGGGAAGTAAGTTCAAGATTGCGCAAAGTAACTTTATCACGGCCTAGTGCATGCATTGACAACGGGAGATTTCAAAGAAGCTTCCAAAGTGCTAATGGTAGAACGAGCATCAACAAGCTTAGCATGCATAGTAGGACATGATTTACAAGCACCAAGCAAAGTGGGTCTAGCCTTAAGATCATCATACTCGGTCCTAAGAGCATCTAGTTTAGCCAAAGTGGAAGCATTCTTCTCATTAAGCAACTTGATCTCATTCAACCATGCATCACACTCAAGACATTCAACATCATCAGGAGTAGTGGGAGCAAGTTTCAAAGAGTCATTCTCAAGTTTCAATTCAAGCAATTTGGACTCTAACTCTCCTACTTTCTCACTAGCATTCTCAAGTTGAGCCCTAAGATCTTTCCTCATCTTCTTAGCATCTCTCAACACACTATCACGGTTGTCAATCAAGCCATTCAACCTAGTGATCTCAGCAAGCAAAGAGTCGGGGTCACGATTTATCTCATCCTCCGAGTCGGAGTCGTTGTCTTCCTTGTCGCTCTTCTTGCTACTCGAGCTATGGGCCATGCCACAAAAGCCTTCAAGCGCCAGACAGCTCAATCCACTGAGGTTTCGGCTTGCACTGTTCTTGCCCTTGCGCCTCCCAGCATCTTCATCTTCACTGCTTGAGCTTGACTGCGCGTCGCTTGAGCTTGAGTCGATGTCGCTTGCACCGGCCACCATGGCTCTTGCCTTGTCCTTCTTGTAGCCGCCCTTGCTCGGTCGCCGCTTCTCCTTGTCCTTGCTCTTGGACTTGCTGAAGTGCTTGCCCTTGGAGGAGTACTTGTCTTCACGCCTCGGGTGCGCCTTGTACTCGCTCGTCTTGTACTTGTTCTCCTCCGCTTCCGGGCACTCGGCGATGAAGTGGCCACGCTTGCCACACTTGTAGCACGTCCCTGAGCTCCGCCTTGCATTCCTCCGACTCTCATGTAGTCGATCAAACCTCCTTGAGAGCAAGGCCAGCTCCTCCTCGCCCAGCACATCAAACTCCTCATCTGGAATAGACATAAGAGAAGACAAGGAAAACTGTCGACAGGAAGGGTTAGATTTGCTCTTTGATCCGCCCACAAGAGCAAGACTATGGTCAGTCGAGCCCTCATGCTTGGATTGCAACTTCCTGTCCACCTCAGCCGACTTGAGCTTAGAAAAGAGGTCATCCAACTCAATAGTCAAATATTGCCCAGATTCCTTGATGGCCTCAACCTTAGCACCCCAAACATTTGGGTCCAAGACATGCAAGAGCTTCAAAGCCTGATCATGCTCGGTGTAAGGAAAATCCTCAACATTAGCCTTCATGTTGTTCATGATGGCGGTGAACCTCTGGAACATCGCATCAATGTCCTCACCGGGAAGTTGAGTGAAGTTCTCATATTGCATCCGGTAAGAGACAAAAAGGCAAGCCTTCACATGGTTATCACCACCGTGAGCAACCAACAACTTCTCCCAAATTTGCCAAGCAAGATTCAAATGGCGAACACGCTCAAACTCTGGATAACACAAGCTTCGGACCAAGTGGTCAACGGCTTTTGCAATAGCCTCATACTTGGCCTTAGCACCGACATAGGTCACCATAAGAGTATGGATGTTGGCCGGAATAGCGTAGGTCTTGTCAAGCACAATGAAATCCAACAGCTTCCCACGAAGAAAGATCATCATTCGGGCCGCCCACTTGTGGTAACCCTTGCCATCGAAGTGCGGCGGACCGCCCCGCTCAACGTACACCATCTTAGGATTCGAGACTTGTCAAAGTCGCAAAGAATCCGGCACCAAGCTCTGATACCAATTGAAGGATCAGATGGCGACTACAGAGGGGGGGAGTGAATAGGAGCCGGTAAAAATTCTTCTTAAAGAACCTGACCTATACCCTAGTCAAATCCCGGTCACACACAAGCGATGAATCGAATCACCCACCAATCGCCAAGACAACGAGGTTATGGATCAACCTCTAGTCCTAGGAACGATTCCTTGAAGCACATGCGGAAGCACAAGAAGGGAAGAGAGGAATCGAACCAAGAAGCAAAGCACACAGGCTCTGGCGGACCGTCAGGCCAGGAGAGGCGGACTGTCCGCACCGGCCACGCGGACCGTCCGCCAATGTACCGTGGACTGTCCGCACAGGTATGGCGGACCGTCCAGCCTGGGCCGCGGACTGTCCGTTAAAGCCAACCGAACCACCAGAAGCAAACCCCGAAAAACGGACCGTCCGCGGGGAGCACGCAGACCGTCCGCCAGGCACCCGCGGACCGTCCGCCCGCTGCTGCGGACTGTCCGAAACTTCGTCCAACCAAAACTCTAAACCACGACGGATCGAAACGAAAGGCGAGCTAGAACACGAAGAACACCTGACGAACACGCGCAGCGTGGACCGTTCGCCAGGACGCCGCAGACCGTCCGCGAGGCACGGACAGAGTAGAAAAACAGCCCGACCTCGAAGGTCAACTCCCCCAAATCATCAACGGATTCCCCAAACGGTTGAAGCTGTGGAGACAAGGGTTTGGGGACTTGAAAAGCGTCACACAAGGATGCTGTAGACCAAAAATCTTGCCTCCTAACTCTCTAAATCACTGGGAATCGCGAATCCTTTGAGCACCACCAAAAGCTAGAGCACCAAACGAAAATCCTTGAATCGATGTGGTTTCCCGGCGTTTGAGGGCACAAGATCAATCACAAAGATGCACGAGACATCTATCCATGTTTCCCTCAAAGAAATCTGGGGAGAAACCCACTCAAATCCGCGGAATCACACCGAGAACAAAGGCACGAAAACAAGCACAAAAAGACCACAAAAAACACAACTCCAGATCTTCTATACAAACCAGGAAAGATTCACAAGGTCTAGCATGCCGCCCTAGCATCCATCCCTCTCAACAAATCTCTCATGAAGCTCTCATGCTAGCCTATAGAAAATGGAGAAGAAAATAGCTACGAAAATGAGAAAATGGGAGGGAGGAAATGAAACCCTAAGTCGCGGAGAGAGAGAGAGTCATCCACACACACTCATGGCTTATATATCAGGTCCCGCCAGAGTGGTAAATGACTTGACGACCCCTAACTTAACTACTGGCGATACAACCCACGTAGGGGCATTTAGGTAATGTTTGTGGGTCTTGCCATCGGACGGCCACGCCTTTGCCGAACCCCGCGTCCTCCCGATGCAAGCCATGCGATCCTGCCGCGTGTCCTCCGCTTCGAAGCTTCCCGACATGCCCGGATCCCGTCTCCGTCGTGTTGGGCCCTCGGACTTGGTTTTGAGGCCCAAACCAAGAAACCGTCCTCCGATGGTTTTGTGGGCAAACCACCAAACCCCGCGTGCTCGGTCCAGCCTCCCGCCAAACCACTTGACTCGACTGCCACCGTGCACCGGCTCGATTGTCCATGACTTCGTCTTGCTCGTATCGCCACCATGTGACATGCACCTTGTCCCGCCGTCCACCGGGTCCCTCGAACCGAGCCTACTTGTCTCTCCATCTCCCGGAGGCCCCTCAAGGCTGAAGACCTTTCGCGCCCGTTCTTCACCTGCAACAACACGAACTAGGCAGCAGCCTACACTTGCACACTGAGCCAAGAGTCAGTCCAACACCCGTTGTCAATCACTCATCACTGAGGAGCGGTCATCCATCGACCACCGAGACGCTCCTGGTCCTCAGTTTAAACTCTGATCACCTTTACTTTTATGTACGAAAAACCTGGTTTGTACTAATGTTGAACTTGTGGACTTTAATGTAATGTAATGTTGTACTCTGGTCTCGCCTTTGTGTGGGCTTAGCGCATATCAGCGATCCTGTCGTATGTGATTTACCAGGCTTTACCCGGCGGAGGCGACAGAATAGTTCTTTATTATTGCTTAATGGCCACGTGGACAGGCTTAAGCGATAATACAGAACTATTTTGGGCGGTTCTGTCACAAGAAGATTCTTGATGGAAGAGAGACTTTCAAAATCACTGTCAAAGCTTCTGGACATGGGGGGCAAGGGTCGTCCGCACCGTATGGTCAGCAGCTGTCTGAGCATATAATAGGTTAGGCTAGTTAAATCGGGTGGGGAGGGCAGTCATACCACCCCTACTCATGGTCGCCCAAAGATGCCAAAACCAAGGTGATCTGAAATTGGAAATTGGAAGCCTAATGTGGTAAATAATCAGGGGAGTGACCCAAAACCAAAGGTCACGTTTGATATGTTATTCAACAAATATTCAAATCAAAAGGACATTACAAGTGACCAGCCATTAAATAAAGGATGAGGTCACCCACACATCAAGAGAGGCCATCCTCGCCTCCCAAAGAAGCTACAAGGTTCTGGGGCGAATCATCTCAGTAAGAGCAACACTTTACTCCATCATGGGCACTGTCGAGTTCATATCTGCCTTGCCCACTTTATGATGACAATGGAGTAATGTGGGTGTTGTATCTTCAATCCTTCCATCCTGGATGGGAAGGACCAAGGAGACAAGCTCTGTACAGGATTTCATGACCTTCTCAAGACCGTTTGGCATCACGTCAATCTGGTCAGGATCATCAGGCCAACGCGATCAGACCACCCCTACACACGCTCAGACCACCCTACCCATACAGTTTGTCCAATCTCCTCTGAAGCAAGTGTACAAGCTCGATATCCGAAAGGAGGAGGCTCAAAGGATGGACATTGACCCAGGAAGGACCACTAGCCAAGATATCATCCCGATTGGGACAATAGACATTCTCGTTGAAAAAGATGGCAAAAGACCAGTCGTTTTGAACGATCCAGTTGACACATCTACTTACAAGGGATGTTTTGCTTCTAATGACCATGAGGCTAGTGGGAGTGGTTCTAAATCTAGGTACATTTTATCAAGGTCGTGTCCTCCCGGTTTGGCACAAATTCAAAGGATGAAACTTCAAAGGTTCAGGTTTTGGGAGAAGGAAAATGAGCTAAAGAAGCAGTGGAACGAGATGTTCAACCTCTACATGTCCATAATACCATAGGGAAAATAATGGAGAGTCAAGGCCAGTTCCCAGTTAGAGCCAGTTCAAACAGTAGACGAGGAGGTCAGATCAGCTGGGGCGGTTCAACCGGGTCCAGGGGTGGTTCAACCGCCTGGTCTAGAGGAGTTGCTAGTTTCAGTTAAACTTCGATAGTTTGTGACGAAGAGGTGTCTTCAGTGTCTACACCATACGATGATGTGTAGCTCGTTGATTACATTTCCTCTCCAGAGCCAATGAACCTTTGAGATTAATGTCGTACATATGTCTATGAATGGTTTTATGCTTTCAGAGGAAGACATCACTCACCTTGACTTTGGGACAAAGGATGCTATGTTCTAGAAGCCTAAAGCTACTGATAATCATCTGAAGGATTTGTATGTAAAGGGGCGCATCAATGGGGAAGTCGGTCTATCGAATGCTTGTTGATGGAGGAGCAACCGCCTACTTGACGCCAGCTCGGGGGTTCGTATGAGGAGCTGATGTAGAACAACATGATCATCAACGGTGTGGGAGGAGGTGAGCCAATAGGTGCCAAAGGCATTGTCTCTATGGAGCTCACTATTGGGACCAAGACACTAGCAACAACTTTCTTCGTCACTGAGACACAAGACAACTTTAGCTTAATCCTTGGTTGTGATTAGATTCATGCAAATCAATGCATGCCTTCTACTTTGCATCAATTCTTAACACAATGGGTATATGATGAGGTAGAAGTAGTGTATGGTGATAATTCCGCTTCTATAGTTATAGCTGATAGTCGTTCTATAGGTGTGCATGATGATGTAAAGTGTCTATTATAGCTGATAGTCATTATATAGGTGTGCATGATGATGTAAAGTGTCTATCTAGCTTGGATTTATCATATTACAAGTTCATCAATTGTTCTAAAGATGGCTTCGTCCCTTCTATCATAAAGACAATGAGTAATTGGTTAAACCACCTTATGTGATTCGATGGAGTCAAATCAAGAGTGGTTGCGGCGGAGACTTGAGCATTATCAGGTGTAAAATAACGATACGTGTGAAGCTATCAAAGAATTTGATGATTTGGAAAAATTAGGACAAGGGTTTACATCGGTGATCCTCTTAAGAAGGTCGACATTGGTGATGGCACTATACCTAGCCCGACATTTGTAAACAACAATCTTAATCATGTTCCTAAGTTTAAATTTATAAAGTTGTTAAAAGAGTATGTCGACTGCTTTGTGTGGAGTTACAATGAGATGCCTGGGTTAAGTCGTGATATAGTTGAACATAGATTAGCTATTAAACCTGGTTTTAGGCCTTATAAGCAGCATTCTAGACATTTTAATCCCGATTTTTATGACCAAGTAAAAGAAGAAATCAGTCAGTTGCTTGATGCTAAGTTTATTTGGCCTTGTCGATATGCTGATTGGATTTCTAATATTATGCTTGTTGAGAAAAAAGGGGCAAATAAGATTCGTGTTTGCATAGATTTTAGAGATCTTAATAGAGATACTCGTAAAGATGAATATCCTATGCCTATAGCTGATTTTCTTGTTAATGCTAGAACTAGACACATAAGTCTTAGTTTTCTTGATGGTAATGCTGGTTACAATCAAATCTTTATGGCTGAAGAAGATATTTCCAAAACGGCCTTTATATATCCAAGTTTTGTAGGTTTGTTTGAGTGGATGGTCATGACATTTTGTTTGAAAAATGCTTGTGCTAATTATCAAAGGGCTATGCATTTAATTTTTCATGACTTGCTTGGTATAGTTATAGAAGTTTATGTCGATGATATTGTATTTAAATCGGTTGGATTAAATTCCCAGTTAGCTGATTTAAGACTTGCATTTGAAAAAATACATCAGTATAATTTAAAAATGAATCCACACTCAAATGTGCTCTTGGAGTATCGGTTGGGAAATTCTTAGGTTTCATTGTACATGAGAATGGTGTAGAAATAGATCCCAAAAAGATTCAGTCCATTTGAAAAGTACAAGATCCTACTTGCAAAGTAAATTCTTGGGTAAGGTAAATTATTTGAGGTGGTTCATTTGTAACTTGTCCAGGAAAGTAAATGCTTTTACTCCTTTACTTCGGTTGAAGAGGGAATCTGAATTTACTTGGGGGGGGGGCAAAACAATAAGATGCATTTGATGAGATTAAGAATTATTTGACTGCACTGCCTGTTCTTCAAGCATCCAAGAGTGGTGTTCCTTTCAAATTATAGGTAGCAACTGAAGATAGTGTTATTGGTGCTGTTTTGACTCAAGAAATCGACGGCAAGGAGTATATTATTGCATTACATTTTTTTCTTTTCTTCAATGTCGTCCTTCAAGTTCATCTAGCTGCATCGATCGATCTCCGACAAGCTTGTGAGTGATGTTTTACTGAATAATCCTAGGCTTTAACCTCCGGGCACACCGCTGAGGTTTCGTCTAGTTCTTTATTCACCCTTTACCGTTATTAGCTAGATTTGCAAGTTTTCATACCAACTATTGTAGTTTTAGCTTTTATGATCAATTTATCCAGCTCGATCTAGATCCTGTCGGCTTCTAACATCATGACCAATTCAGATCAGTTCGAGTGCTGGTGTCACGATCGGCTGATCCAGCTGATCCCTTTACATACATACTTGCACTTCGGCTGCTTTCGAGCCTGCCGATCCTGCGCCTCTGTATCGGCCAATTGGCGGATATACGTATTGTTGAAGACCCATCAGTTCCCTAGCCTCGCTATAGATTAGCTGGCACACCTCGCTATAGACTGGGGAGTCATGCGTGCTCCGCGCGGAGGTGACGTCCTATTTTCGCGTCAACACTAGGTCTATACCTCGGTTTATATAATCAAACATAAATTAATTAATGTTTATCCCATTTGCTTTCTAAATAAAATCCATAGAGGCTATCCCGAGTTCTATTAATTAAATGTTAATTAGACAAATATGAATACAAATATGTTTTTGATTAGTTCAACTCAAAACATAAAGTTATGCGCTTAGGTGTTCCCACCTATTGTCAGGGTTCTCTACCGCCGGCAGTAAATTTATGTCGATCGTGCGTCGAGCTCGGATGATTAGCTCGGGAAATAATGGGGTTTATACTGGTTCGGGCCTCCGAGGAGTAATACCCTACGTATAGTGCGTGGTTGCCGTGTTCCTGAGCCAAGTGTGCTCGCAGTAGGGTTTACAAGCTGGTTGGGAGAGGGAGTTCGTTCCCAGGTCTCGGGTGGTGGTGTATGATCGTGTGAAAGTCTAACCCTTGTGACCGTTGCCCTCCTCTCCCTTTTATAGTCTCAAGGGGAGGGGCACAAGGGGAAATACAAAAGAGTTACAGTGCTTGGCAGCTGGCACGTCCCGTCGTACGTCGCTGTCCGTCGGGGCGTATCAAAGCCGAGTTGTGATACCTTGTCGGGGAAACCGCCGGGTGGCTGGGTTGAACTGTTCCCTTCGGGACGCTTGGCCTTCTCCCCGAGTAGTTCAGGCTTGTCTTAGTCTTCCTGAGTACTTGCTTGACCTGCCATGTGTGAGCCTAAGTCTAGGCTCGCGCGTGTCGTAGAAGGTGCTCGAGTGCCTCAGGCTGAGCTTTGCGTGTGGCAGAGTGAAAGTTGATGGCGATGTGATGGTTGCGCGGCTAGTCCGGCTCGCATTTAAGACTCCTGCTGGGGCAGGTTGCCTGCATGACCACCAGCTGTTGTCCCCGTGTGACGTGGAGATTCACCTCCCCGCGTGCGTTAGTGGCCTCGCCCGAGCCGCGTGTCTGGGCCCACGCACTAGTCGGAGCCAGAATTTTCGTGCGAGGCGGAGACTTGTCGTGCGAGGTGGAGACTTGTCGTGTGAGGCGGAGACTTGTCGTGCGAGGGTTCCTCTAGTGAGAAACTAGTCGGAGATGCAGCCGTCTGGGCAAGGGCTGGTCGTCTTGCCAGTGAGGGTCTTGACGAAGATATGCATGCCTTCCCTGAGACGCAGCTCCAGGTGAAGGGTGGACTCCTTCTAGATGTTTCAGTCAACAAGGGTATGACCATCCTCAAGCTGCTCGCCAGCTGACATAAGTCTTCACCTTGTGGATGATGGTTTTGTTGTCTTCAAGTGGGATAATCTTGCTGTCAAAGGGGGCCCCTAATCCGAGCCCTCGTTAGTAGCCCCCGAGCCTGAGTGGGAGTCAGGGAGTCGCGCTCAGGCTCAATTGGCGGATCTTGGAGTTGGAGGTGTTCTTCAGGTTCTCGGTGGGTGCACACAAGCGCATCTGTCGGATGTAGCCCCGAGCTTGTGAGTGAGTTGGAGACTTGCTCCCGAGCTTTTATTTGTAATTGTAGCCATTGTAGCCTTGGAGGTTTCGTTGTGGCAGTTACGGCCGTAGTGATGACGTGGGTGTGGTCGTGGGAGCGGGCATCTCGACCGACGTGACCGATATGACAGCTCCATCAAGACCGCGCTCAATCTCTGCAAGTCTGCACGTCGCGGGAATCGAGGCGTCGCGGTTGTGTGCGGCTGTTTCATCGGGACGCGCATGCGAGTGGGCGAAAGTCTTGCTGACACGGTGGGCCCGACGCCGAAGATGAAGAGTCAAACCTGTCCCCTTTAAAACCGCGCGTTGAGCGCTGGTTCGGGACTTTGCTTTCCGTTTGCTTCCTTTCTCCCTCGCGCTTGCCCCTTGAGCTCCGATTTCTTTCGCCTCCACATCACCGCCGCCGCTTGCGTTCCCAGCTCGCCCGAGACTGCGCTGGCGTGATGTTGAGCCGGGCGCGTGTAACACCCTAATTTTCACTTTGGAGTTTAATTAAAATTTGCTTAGCAACCCTCGTTCTTGTTTAAGGAATATAAGGTGTTTTGTGCTTTTCTAGGCATTTGATCATTTTTATTAATTAAGTAATGAAATATAGGAGTTTATTGATGCATACATGCTGCTGCATTGTATTTGAGTGTTTGGATTCAAATTTATGTTTGAATTCATTTGTTTGTTTTTTTAAAAAATAGGAGAAACTTTTTTCCATTTCATCCTTGTTTTTGCGCAGCCCACCTAGCAAAGTCCGGCCGAGTCCCCTGTTCTCCGCCGGCCGGCCGCTTTTCCTCCTGCCGCGCCGCAACCCAGCTCCGCTTCCGGCCTAGTCCGGCCCACCAGCACGCAGCCACCTCGCGAGGGCCGACGTGCGGGACCCGCACATCATCTCCTTCCCCGCGCCGCACCCCCGCGTCGCCTGCCAAGCCGGACTTGACTTGACGTCCGTGCCGCGCCGTCTCGGTCCCATGGGCCCGCACGCCAGGGCGTCCGCGCTGCCTATTTAAAGGCGTTGCCTCGCCCGCACCGCCTTCGCCCAACCCTAGACGCCACACACTCCCGAGCCGCCGCCGCGAAACCCTAGCCGGCCTCCACTTCAATCTGCGCCGTCGCCGCCTTTCCTCCATCGAGAAGACTGCCAACCTAACCGCGTGGAGGTGAGGAGCACCTTGGTGTGTTTTGTGCACGTCCCCGCGTTTCGATTCTCCCGAACGTGCTTGCCGAACTTGCGCCGCCACCGCTCGCCGTCTGTCGTCGTGCCCGTCGTCGCCGTCCCAGAGTCCGCCAGATGAGCTCGCGTGCGCGCTCTCGTCGTTTCAGCGCATTCCTCGTGGAGTTTGGAGTGCCCCGTGCCCTTAGCCGCGTAGCGCGACCGCGCCGCCGCCGCCCGCCGCCGGCCGGCCGGCCGCCGGCCGGCCGCCGTCGCTCGCTCGCGTGCGCGCCAGCCTGACCGTCGGATCTAGATCCGACAGGCTGGAATCAACCCACCCCCGTCAATACCGGTCAACCCGTGCTGCCGCGCCCGCTTGCAACCCTGGCCGCTGGATCGTGATCCAACGGATCAAATCCGTCCTTCCCGGAGTCAAACCCACCACCGCCGGTCAAACCCGCCTTGACTGGGCGGTTTTGCAAAGAAAACCCCACGCTTCTTTAGATTTACAAGCCGGTCCTTCCACCTTAAGGTTTTCTTGCGGTTACGTCCTGTTTTCTTCGTTTTAGCCTAGGAAGTTTAGTTTTCTTTACAGATTAGTCCCCAATATTGTTTTAGCCATATCTTAGTCGTTTTAGCTCCGTTTTTAGCGTTCTTTTGTCCATGCGATCATCTCGATGAGTAGATTAGTTTTATTCCTCTGTTTTGTTCTGTTAATGCTATTTGGTGATTGTTTCTGAATTTATTCTATTGTATGCTTGTATGTGTTTGTGTGGAGCGTAGAGTATGAGCAGTTCGAGGACTTCGTTGCCGTTGAAGACTTTCAAGACCCTGAGCAGTTTTCGGAGCTGGTAGAAGGCAAGTCCTTGCTGCATTCCCGTTGATCCTATTACAACATGAATTTTAATTACACTGTATTTACTTATTTCTTTGCATTAATATTACGGGTCCTATTATTAAGGTTTGACTAGCTTTGTCTATCCTATGCCTTGATCAACCTGGGTTTACTTTATGTTGGGGACAGAACTTGCTAGAGCTTTACCTTGGTTTCGGGTGGCACAATGAACATTTATCAATTTGGATTTATTTATGCTATTATTCATGTAATGCAAGAACACCTTATGCTTGTAATCGGAACATGGAGTGACCACCCAGGAAAACAGTACAACCACAAGACATATGGCTCTGTCTTGGCTGAATAACTAGAGAACTTGGTGTTAGGTATGCTTTTACCTGAAAGGGGTTGGGGGCTGACGGTAGATGGCGTATAGACCTGCTCTGGCGGGGAGTTGGGCTTGGCTAAGACACGGTACTCGCCAGGGAGCTTTATACGCTGCGCTGATCAGGTAACCTAGCGGGCAGCCTGCACTAGGGGATCTTCGTAAAGGCCTCGTAGCGTCCCTATGCAGCCACACCTCGGTAGTGTGGTATTGTGCCTACTTTTGCACAACATGGTTGGGTCTAAAACTCTTTTGGGTTTTTACGCGACTTGTGGGTAAAGATGTACAACCTCTGCAGAGTGTAAAACTGACTAGTTAGCCGTGCCCACGGTCAAGGGCGGCCTGGACCCTCACATGAGTAATTTATGAAAGATGGAACTTTTAAACTTGTGCATTGCATTCAATGGTTCTGTTGCACTTGTTATTTGGGTTTGGTATATACTTTCACTTGCTAGTAACAGTTGCTTAATAAAACTTGACCAACTAAAATGCTGACTTGCTTATAACCTTTAGCTTCCACCCTAGAGCCTTGCATGTTGTTATAGAGTTTTCCCTTGTTGAGTACAACATGTGCTCGTGCTTGTTGTTTCTATATTGCATCTACACTACCCGGCTGCTGCTCAGATGGACACTTTGAGGATTTCCCTTGAGAGTTTGATGAGTTCTAGGCGCTCGTTCTCCAGTCAGCTGCCTGTGGAGGACTTCTACGTGTGTTTCTTTTCTGCTGTTAGCTACTCGAACGATTGTTAGATTGAGACATTTGGTCATGTGTTAATGTTTAATACTCTCTTTATGATTTACACTGCATTTTGGTATTCACTGAGTCGATGCATGTGTGTAACTTGATTTTGGCGCACATGTATTCTTGCATTCGGATTTGCCCTTAAATCCAGGTGTGACAGCGCGCTCCACTGTCTCTCGCGAGTAGCTCCTTCGTCTCGTTGAGGCGGGCCAGTTGCCTCCCCTCACCGAGGCTGTTGAGTGGATCGTCCCTGCCGACGAGTCCGTGCCACACCCTCCCAGGGGGTACGTGGTGTCGTTCGTGGCCTTCCACAAGCGCGGCTTCTCCGTCCCCGCTGGCCGGTTCATCCGAGGAGTGTTGTTCACGTACGGGCTGCAGCTCCAGCACCTCAACCCAAACAACATCCAATAGATGGCTGCCTTCGAGGCAATGTGCGAGGGGTTCCTCGGCATCGGTGCGCACTGGCATCTGTTCCGGTACTTCTTTAGGTTCACCTGCCTGAGGGAGGGATCCCGCGAGGCGACGATTGGCTGCGCCAACCTTCGGATGAAGCAAGGCCCCGACGACGACTACATCCCAGCGCCGCTGACCAGCTCGAACAACGGCTGGCACAGAGGGTGGTTCTACTTGCGGAACGACCCCGAGCACGCGCTTCCGGCATACACCGGCTACTCCATTGCGAAGTCGCAAAGGAACTGGGTGGACAACCCCGCCAAGGCAGAGCAGGAGAGGATGCTCAAGTCCCGCTGGGTCGTGCTTGGGCGTCTTCGGAACACCGGGATCACCTTGGCGGAGGTGGTCGGGCAGTATCATGCCTGAGGAGTCGTGCCGCTCCGGAGGTGGCCGCTCTGACTCTGCGACATGACCGCCGATAGGGCACCATGGGTCCGGACGGTGACCGCGCCAGAGCTTCCGTCGCCACTCGAAGTTCAGCGCCGCGTGGCGCAGGCGATAGCGAGAGCGACCTACTCGTGGCTGCTGTTGCGGATGCTCCCGATGCTCCCCAACACGGGGACAGAGAAATTTGTAAGTTGTCCGTCTTCTCGGCCAGTTTCACTTGCCTTTTGTCGTGGCAAGATCTTCTCATATGTGACCTTGGTGCATTTTTGTTGCGGCAGTTGAAGTGTGCCCACCTCATTCCGGCCAAGGCGCCTCTCCCGAAGGAGGCGATCTTCAACCAGAACTAGGCTGCGGCAGAGAAGAGGCGCGCTGCGCGTAAGGCGCAACATAAGAAGCGTCAGATCGCCAAGCGCGATCGCAATGACGACCGCAACAAGAGGCAGAAGGCGGGTGTTGACGGTGTATTTTGGTGCACCTAGCATGTTCATTACACTTTGGTTTGGATTTGATTATGGAACTAACCCGCCACTAGGCACACTAATCATATAACAAGTTCATCTTTGTGCATGCATTTGGAAGTGTTGTGTTTATGTAGGAAAACATGGACATAAACGACGGATTCGCAACAAGTTCAAAGGAGCATTTACGGAGTCTTGTTCGTGTTCATGAGCTTGATGAAATCACTTCCAAAGGTGGCAAGGACCAAAGTGCTACGAGGAACACCCCGGGGGATGGAAGCGTAAAAGATCGAACTTCATGCAAAGAGAACCTCCATCTTGGACGTGAGGATAACATCATCAAAATCATGCAAGTGGAGGGAGCAAAGTACATAAGTGCATGAGGACCCACGGAGCAAAAGGGGCGACTGAACCGGGCCGAAAAGTGCCCAGGCCGGCCGGCCCAGCCCTGTTCTGGCACCGGTTCGGTCCCGTTTTCCTTGCCCTCGAAGGATCTTCAACCCTAAAAGCCCCGAGGTGCCGCCAACACCGAGAGGAGGAGTCATTCGCACCAGAAGGCCATCCACAAGCTAGAGAGAGAGGAGGAGGATCTCCGGCGGGAGATCAACCACCTCGAAGGAAGCACCCTCTCGTGGAGAAGAAGGAAGACACCGGCGGAAGGGAAACCATGATCAACGGTGCCATGATCAGCACCTTGATGGGGTAATCTTCTCATTCGTCCATGGGTTGTAATCGATCTTGAGATGTAATCGCACTTTGTCGGATTATCTATCTATCATCTTGTGTTGAATATACTTTAATGCTTAAGGTTAGCTACCATGCCGTAAAGGGAGTATAGGTCTCAATGCTTCCTTGGATCCATTCAATACGCCGTGTCCATCATAGGTCTAGTCATGAATACCTTCGCGTAGTGACAGTACGAGAGGAGGGAAAGGGCGAAACTGTGGTCACAACCCCGATAGATTAGATTGGTTTTCATGTCTTTAAGCGATTGCATGCTCTAGTATCGTAGACCCGTGGGCGAGTGTCTTTTATCTTGATATCTTAATCATTCTCTCTAGTGTAGTTTAGTTGTTTTCTAGTATAATAGTAGTTAGGGTTTTAGTAGTTAGTGTGTCGTTGTAGATCGAACGCTTGTAATCCCCTTGCTCCGCGGATTGACAAGAACCTTGGGAATCTCGTGGTGAAAAAGGTGTGGGGTCCGTACGCTTGTGGATCGTAGAGGGATACGACTTTTATCCGTCAACAAGCCCCTTTTTCTGGCGCCGTTGCCGGGGAGCAAGTTAGTTTACATCGTTTGATTTGCATCTAACTTAGTTTTATATTTAGTTTATCTTTTATTTGTATCTAACACATAATATCTAGAAAAAACGCTTTGTTTTGTTTTTGTTTTTGTTTTTATCTTATTGTCTAGATGACATTCGTTAATCAACCTGTGGAAGAACCGGAGAAATCACTAAGGGATTACGCTAGCCCTCGATGTGAAGACATAAAAGTACAAGAGTCGGATTCGAAGCTCGAAGCGACCAAGTATGAGATTAAATCCAAGATCATCGAGATGGTGGCGGCGAACCCATTTGAAGGGATGGTTACAGAGAACCCATATAGACACATAAGGGATTTCACGACAATATGCAACACGGTGCGTCAAGAAGGAGTTCCCGATGAATGGTTCAAATGGAATCTCTTTCCCTACTCACTTGCCGGCAATGCAAAGACATGGTATTCGGTTGCGTCCTTTGAAGTTGAAGGCAATTGGAACAAGTTGACAAAGAAGTTTTGCGAGAAGTTCTTTCCAATTAGCAAGGTTCAACATCTAAGGAGGCAAGTGATCACTTTCATGCAAGGAGAAGAGGAAGGGATAGACCAAGCCTGGGATAGGTTTAATGGATTGATCGAACAAGGACCAAAACTCGGCTTCACTGGTGATGTGCTCTTGCATACATTTTTCTTTTCCCTAACCCCTAGTTGCATGCAACACGTCAAAATGTGTGCAGGTGGGGATCTCATGGAGAAAACACTCACGGAAGCCGCCCAACTTCTACAAAAAATTAGTAAAGCGGCTGCCATGCGAAAAGATTGGGAAACAAGACTCGCGGAAGAGCCGGAATACAATTCAAGGAAGAAGAAGTGTGCTGATTTTTCTAAAGAGGAAACCCCGGAAGTCACAAAAGAGGAGCCAATCATGGAAAAGCTTGAACAAGAACACATCAAGTCAAGAACTACACCGAGCGTTGACTTCGCCGTACCAAATGAGACGAACAAGAGAAGCATGTCAAGCGTGAAGCCACTAAGGGAGTTCGAACCAATGGATTGGGTTCCTATCGATTACGGAGAAGTATTCGACAAGAGAAGACCGTTCCCTAATCAAAAGGGATTGGTGAGAGCATTGGAAGTGGATTTCCCCCGGAGAAGGAAGCGGAAAATTCATACGACCTTGAAACCACCGGGGAGATCTTCCAAAAGCTCTTTGGAGATGACGTAGTGGATCCGGAACATATTGCCGAGGTAAAGAGAATCATGGGGATCAAGCCCGAAGCATCACCATACGCTCGCCTCGCTGAAATCTACTCGATAGGATCCGAAGAAGAAGAGAAGATGACACCACACTTGAGTTGCGAGATCAACAGAATTCAATGCAAAGCTTTATGCGACATCAGAGCCCAAGTAAGTGTCCTATCTTCTAAAATGTACGATAAAGTTCAAGACCACAACCTAGACTTAGCTCCAACATCAACGAAATTAATTATGGGAGATGGTAGAACTATCAAACCTCTAGGTATTGCTTGCAACATGAAGTAAAAATCTCTAGAAACTATATACCAACCGATTTCTTTGTTATTGATGCTTACCATAGTAATCATGATCACATAATCTTAGGTAGGCCTTTTCTTAAGTTGGTTGATGCCGTGTTAGATGCCGGAGAAGGCCAAGTAACAATGAACCTTAATGGAACAAAGTACACATATAACTTTCTTCGTGCTTCTAAACACCTTACACCCTTTCCTCCCGAAGATGAAGAAGTAGAAGAGATAGATAGTCTTTGTTTTGTTGAAACCCTTAGAGACCCGCTGCAAAGAGCAATAGAAAATCAAATTAGTAATCAACAAGATGAAGAACTAGAGGAAGCAACAAAAGGCTTAGAGCCGCATGATGGTAGTGTGGAGGAAGAGAAATTCGAAGACATAGGAGAAATCAAACCCGAGGAGCCACAAGTGCCCGAGGTAGACCTTAAACCTTTGCCCAAGGGATTGAAATATGAATTTTTAGGCCTAGACAAAACTTATCCAGTCATTGTGAGCGACGAGTTGAGTCTCGAAGAAAATGAAGCGTTGCTGATTTTATTAAAAAAACATAGGAAGGTGATTGGATATTCGATTAATGATCTCGAAGGTATTAGCCCAACCTTTTGCACACATCGTATACCAATGGAAGACCAATGTAAGCCTGTAGTGGACCACCAAAGGTGGCTTACTCATGCCATGCGAGAGGTAGTAAAGAAATAGGTTATCAAGTTACTTGATGCCGGAATCATCTACCCGGTTCCGCATAGCGAATGGGTGAGCCCGGTACATTGTGTACCGAAGAAAGGAGGTTTGACCGTGGTGAAGAATGAGAAGAACGAATTGATACCGCAAAGAACCATGACCGGGTGGCGGATGTGTATCGATTATCGTAAGCTTAACAAAGCGACGAAGAAAGATCACTTCCCCCTACCGTTCATTGACGAGATGCTCGAGAGGTTAGCAAACCACGCTTATTTTTGCTTTCTCGATGGATACTCGGGGTTCATGCAAATTCCCATTCACCCGGAAGATCAACACAAGACAACGTTTACTTGCCCTTACGGAACATTTGCATATAGGAGGATGCCCTTCGGTCTATGCAACGCTCCGGCCTCTTTTCAACGTTGCATGATGGCCGTGTTTTCAGAATTCATCGAAGAAATTGTTGAAGTGTTTATGGATGATTTTTCCGTTTACGGGAAGACATTCATGGATTGCTTAGCAAACTTAGAAAAGGTCCTTACAAGGTGTGCGGAGGTAGATTTGGTGTTAAATTGGGAAAAGTGCCACTTCATGGTTAAACAAGGTATAGTGCTTGGACATGTTATATCCGAGAGAGGCATTGAAATGGACAAGGCTAAGGTAGAGACGGTTGAGCAACTCCCACCTCCTACGGATGTTAAGTCCTGAAGGAGCTTTCTAGGCCATGCCGGATTCTATAGAAGATTTATTAAGTACTTCTCGAAGATCACTAAGCCTTTAACGCATCTTCTTCAAAAGGATGTGGCTTTCGACTTTGATGAGAAGTGCCTAGCAGCATTCCGGACCTTGAAAAATGCATTGGTTAGTGCTCCCATCATCCAACCTCCAGATTGGAGCCAACCTTTCGAGATCATGTGTGACGCAAGTGACTACGCCGTAGGCGCGGTTTTGGGTCAAACAAAGGAAGGCTGAGTTCACGCCGTTTACTATGCTAGCAAAACTCTTAGTGGGGCGCAATTAAATTATGCCACTACGGAAAAGGAGTTGCTAGCGGTGGTATTCGATTCGAAAAATTCAGATCTTACATCGTGAACTCGAAGGTCATTATTTACACCGATCACGCAGCCATCAAGTATCTCTTGGCTAAAAAGGAAGCTAAACCACGTTTGATTCGTTGGATCCTTCTTCTCCAAGAGTTTGATGTTGAAATTCGTGATAAAAAGGGGGTGGAAAATGTTGTGGCCGATCATTTGTCTAGGATGAATCGTGGACAAGATGATAAAGAGCCCATAGAAGACAAGATGAGAGATGACCACCTCTATAGAGTGCTTGATAAAGATACTTGGATGATCGATATCATTCGAGCAATTCGAAAGATGCCTCTCGACCATCTAAATAAAAACACTCAAAAGAAGATAATCTCCGAAAGTAAGAAATATTTTTGGGATGCACCATACCTCTTCAAGCTTGGCAATGATGGAGTAATGAGAAGATGTGTGCCAATAGAAGAGAGGGTAGAAATTCTAAGGAAGTGTCACTCGGCGGAGTACGGTGGACACTATTGCCATTTTCGAACCCAAGCAAAGGTATGGTCGAGCGGATTCTATTGGCCGGAGATGCATGAAGATACTAAAAGATATGTTGCATCATGCCCCGAATGCCAAAGAACCGGAAACATCTCTCAAAGAAATTCTATGCCTTTGAAATACAACTTAAAAATCGACATATTCGATGTATGGGGTATAGACTTCATGGGGCCTTTTAAAAACTCATTTGGATTCGAGTACATCCTTGTCATGGTTGATTATGTATCCAAGTGGGTAGAGGCAATACCATGTCGTAAAGCTTCCACGGAGGAGTCCATTACTATGATCAAGAACGTGATTTTTCCTCGTTTCGGTACACCGAGAATCTTGATAAGTGATGGAGGAACTCACTTCACTGGGAAGAATTTCAAAAAGTGCTTGTCCAAGTTGGGAATTGAGCATAAGGTCTCTACGGCCTATCACCCACAAACCAACGGACAAGCGGAAACGTCAAATAGGCAATTAAAAAGCATACTCAACAAGACCATAGAGAAGGGAGGCAAGGATTGGTCAAAGAAATTAGATGGAGCTTTATGGGCTTATCGAACGACGTTTAAAACACAGATAGGTATGACCCCTTATCAATTTGTCTATGGAAAAGCTTGCCACCTTCCGGTTGAGTTGGAACATAAAGCCTATTGGGAAATTAAAGAGATGAACCTTGATCTCGATGCCGCGGTGGTGAAACGAAGAATCCAAATAAGCGAGCTAGAGGAGTTGAGGTTGAAAGCATATGAAAATGCAAGCATATACAAGGAGAGAATCAAAAGGTGGTACGATAAAAGATTGAAAAAGAAAGAATTTAAAGGAGATAAGGTCCTCCTCTACAATTCGAGGTTTAAAACCTTCGGAAAGGGGAAATTGCAAAGCAAATGGAACGGACCTTATGTTGTGCATTCGGTGTTCTCCAACGGAGCGGTAACCATTATGGATATAAACGGCGATCAATTTGTGGTGAATGGTCAGCGGCTTAAGGTTTACCACGAACCCGACGTCGTGCCCCTTCACCATGTTGACGTCTTCACCATGGAGGAAGAGCCCGAACGTCCCGCCTAGGACGAAAAACAAGGCATCAACTTTTATAAATAGTTTTTCTTTTAGTTTTCTGGAGTTTTTCGCGAAGATTTACTGGGCCAACTTTTTCCCATGGTCTAAGGAAGAAAAAACAGGGCGGTGTGCGAAAACCCGGACCGGCCCGGCCCCCGAGGGGGGGTGGGTCGGCCGGCCCGAGCCGACCGGCCCGGAGGGTTTCGGCGGCCGATGACGCCGAATTTCACCCGAATTGCTCCTTTTTGACTTCCTTGTTTGGTCGGAAAATTTTAAGGGAAGTGTAAAAAAGGAAAATAAGGTTCCCGCAGCTTTTCTTTCGGGACTATTTATTGGGCCGAATTGGGAGCTCGAGGATCAAACCTTTCAAGCAATATTTTGCACCCTTGTAGCAGCCATTGTGCCCCCAAGGAGCTTAGAGTTGAAGCTAGAAGCCAAGAAGCCATCGATGGAGGAGGCGATGCGATGCGAGCTCAAGCTACCCGTCAAGAGGACCGCACGCATTCGTTGCAGAGGGCGTGTCCCGACCGGAGCTCTTGCATCTCACCACCCCGTCGAAGGAGAGAAGGTCCCTACGCCCGTTCGAAGGTCGGCACGCATCCAAGGCATCAAGCGCAAAGACTACAAGGAGGCGTCGCCAAAGCCTAAGGATTATGGGGGTAGCGACTACTCTGACGATCGCAGCCCGAGCTCGTGGGCGGCCGCCGAAAGAGATGATGACGATTGGGATGAGCAGCCCAAAGAGAGGACTCCCGAAGGCCCCAACGGCGACGGTAACGATGGCAACGAGAGCGGCAACGACAATGGAGGTGGCGACGACGGTGGCGACGACGGTGGAGATAATGTGGTTTGAAAAACGATTACCGTGGTGCTTAGTGGAATTGCTACTACTTAAAGTACCCATACCGCACTTCGATCTTGAGCTTCACATGTTAGTTGTGCTATGTTCAATGCTAAAAGTTGGAGGATTTCAGTTCTGAAAATTATCTTAAAACCCTTGTAATAAAGGTTAGCAAAACCTCTTTTTCCAAGTTGAGAGTAAGAAAAAAATTCCTATCCAAAGCCAAGTTTATTTTTCGCTCCACCATAAGTGTGATTAGCACGATGAGTTAGGCTAGGACCCTTCTCTCTTGGTAAGTTTTAATTTCGAGCAATGATCATGTTCTTGTGCTTATCTTTTGTTGCTAGACTCGTCATATATTCGGTTACGTGACTTTCACAACGGAAGTCACGTACATCGCCGAATTCCATACCCAACCCTATACATCTCTTTTGTACATCGTATTCCTTGAACACAACCTATTTTCAAAGTTTCGTCTCGTCTCTAGCATGATTTATTTAAAATTTCAGATTGTATGCATGCAAGGAAAGAGAGAATTGAAAGCTTTGAAAAGTTGACAAGAGAGAGAAAAATAAAGAGAAAAAGTATGTGTATGGAAAAGGAAGAAAGAAAGAAAAAAAATTATATGTGAATGAAAGAAGAAAAAGAAAAAGATGAGGTAGTAATAAAGATATGAGAGGGATGGATCAAGTGAAAGGAAAGAAAAATAAAGTGTAAGGAAGGATGTCACGTTGTTGAGAGACGAAACTTTCATTCTTTTTCCAACCATGTGCAATCCGACAACGAGGACGTCATCGGTGCCTTGTAGTCATAATTTTCATTTGCCCTTGCACATGTCCACCATTCTAAATCTTCTCATCCTTGATATCCCTACATATGGTTAATTCTCATGATCATTGGCTTTGAAAGGTAGACAACCATTAGAGGAAGTTCTTAGTTTGACAATACTTGTGTTGATTGCGCTAGCCCTACCTATAGCTCCAATTTACATGATATATGAGAGATTAATGGGAGGTGAGAGTTTTATAAAATTTGGTTAGGATAGCCACTTCATATGAGTGATTTGAGAGAGCTTGGAGAAGGGTTTTTGTCTAATACTTGTTGCAGGAATTTTTTGTTTTGAAAACCATAAAAACCCTCCGATGGAAGCAAAGAAGTAAGCATGGTTGAGATTGAAAGCTTCGAGTGAAGAGTTTGAGTTTTGGGGTAAAACTTGACGTGGTAAAAGTTCTAAACGCCCATGTTTATGTTTGATTATCATTACTTTGTGTTTATGTATTAAAGATGAAGGGATTGACTAACTTGTGAAGAAGGATAAGTGGTATATGATTACAACACCTTGGATGAAGTTCTTTTACGAGTACTTGCTCGAGGACGAGCAAGAGCTAAGCGTGGGGGAGATGTTGAAGGTGTATTTTGGTGCACCTAGCATGTTCATTACACTTTGGTTTGGATTTGATTATGGAACTAACCCACCACTAGGCACACTAATCATATAACAAGTTCATCTTTGTGCATGCATTTGGAAGTGTTGTGTTTATGTAGGAAAACATGGACATAAAGGACGGATTCGCAACAAGTTCAAAGGAGCATTTATGGAGTCTTGCTCGTGTTCATGAGCTTGATGAAATCACTTCCAAAGGTGGCAAGGACCAAAGTGCTACGAGGAACACCCCCGGGGATGGAAGCGTAAAAGATCGAACTTCATGCGAAGAGAACTTCCATCTTGGATGCGAGGATAACATCATAAAAATCATGCAAGTGGAGGGGGCAAAGCACATAAGTGCATGAGGACCCACGGAGCAAAAGGGGCGACCGAACCGAACCGAAAAGGGCCCAGGCTGGTCGGCCCAGGCCGGCCGGCCCAGCCCTGTTCTGGCATCGGTTCAGTCCCGTTTTACTTGCCCTCGAAGGATCTTCAACCCTAAAAGCCCCGAGGCGCCGCCAATACCGAGAGGAGGAGTCATTCGCACCGGAAGGCCATCCACAAGCTAGAGAGAGGAGGAGGATCTCTGGTGGGAGATCAACCACCTCGAAGGAAGCACCCTCTCGTGGAGAAGAAGGAAGACACCGGCGGAAGGGAAACCATGATCAACGGTGCCATGATCAGCACCTTGATGGGGTAATCTTCTCATTCGTCCATGGGTTGTAATCGATCTTGAGATGTAATCGCACTTTGTCGGATTATCTATCTATCATCTTGTGTTGAATATACTTTAATGCTTAAGGTTAGCTACCATGCCGTAAAGGGAGTATAGGTCTCAATGCTTCCTTGGATCCATTCAATACGCCGTGTCCATCATAGGTCTAGTCATGAATACCTTCGCGTAGTGACAGTACGAGAGGAGGGAAAGGGCGAAACCGTGGTCACAACCCCGATAGATTAGATTGGTTTTCATGTCTTTAAGCGATTGCATGATCTAGTATCGTAGACCCGTGGGCGAGTGTCTTTTATCTTGATATCTTAATCATTCTCTCTAGTGTAGTTTAGTTGTTTTCTAGTATAATAGTAGTTAGGGTTTTAGTAGTTAGTGTGTCGTTGTAGATCGAACGCTTGTAATCCCCTTGCTCCGCGGATTGACAAGAACCTTGGGAATCCCGTGGTGAAAAAGGTGTGGGGTCCGTACGCTTGCGGATCGTAGAGGGATACGTCTTTTATCCGTCAACAGCAGGGGAGACGGGCGTCTCTTCTGATGAGGACCTGTCGCCCGAGCCGTCTTGGAGCGGTGACGTCGCTAGCATGGTGATTGACTGGAGTAACATGTCGGGGTCGTCCTCGTCGTCGCCACCCCGTGGCGTTGAAGTGTCATCATCGCGCCGGTCGTGAGAGGCGGGGCACGACAAGACTGTGGGCTCAAGCTCACGTCCGGTGGCTCCTCTTGCCCATGTGGGCCTGCGGTCGACCCGCTCCCGTACGGTGCCCAGCGGAACGAGCACTCCCGAGCCGCATAGATGCGCGCCCCATCAGATCGATCCCCTGAGGAGGTCGGAGGAGCGATCGATGTCTGTCCGCCAGATCTATGATGGCTCAGACCGTCCGGAGTCCGATTCCCTGTAGAGGCGCCGGTCGCGGGGGAGGTTGTTGGATTCGGCGTCGACGCCGAGCGCGGCGCCGGTGGCGGAACTGAGCGCTGCCCCACGGCGCTTACGGTCGTTGCTTATCCAGGGTGGCGGGGTCTCGGATGTCCATGTGCCCCTTATCAGGCGGGGGCCATGGTCCAACTCCAGCCGTTGCGGAGGCCGGAGGGACAGCCCCCGAGCAAATGAGGGAGGGTGTTGCCACCATAGAGGCGGCCGGCCGAGGCGGAGAAGCGCCCAAGACGGCGGACTCAAGGTATGACGTTCCCGAGCAGGGCTTGAAGTGCGCCGCCCCCGAGCAGGGCATGTCGGACCGCCCAGTGAAGAAAGCCCGGGTGCGCTTTAAGATGTAAGTCTCCGACTTCAGCCCTTGCCTTTCATGACTCTTCCAACTTGTTTGTTGATATTGACATTTGTCTTCTCGCAGTCATGCTGATACGGGCGTGCTTAGCCTGGGGCCCCTGAAGTGACTGGCGCTGAGGGCGTAGGTAATCTCTTCCTAGCCTCAACCCCAGCCCCCAAGCACCAGGCTGGTGCCGTTGCAAGCTGAAGAGCCGCCGTCGGTGGTCGCCGAGATGAGGGCACCGACTATGCCACCTCCACCAGCCCCCGCCACCGCCGTCGAGGAGGGTGAGGTAGCGACGGAGGCGACTGTCACTCAGGCGGCCCTGGAAGCACCATCCGAGGCTGGCCCAAGCGTCGAGGGGGTGGTGGTGGTCTTGGCCGTAGACTCGGCGCCTCTCCCAGCGTCAGCGAGTCACGATGCCGTGGCGGTCCCGGCGTTGGTGCCGGCCCCGGTGCCGGCGGCGATGAGCCTTCTCCCAGCTGTGGAGGTGCCGGTGCCCCCTCCGGTAGTGGAAGTTCAAGGTCCTCCCCTGACCGCGGAGGTGGCGGAGTCCTCCTCGGCCCGAGTTTCCCTTACAGTCGAGGAGATGATAGATCTGGAGACGTGCCAGTACATCGACTTCCCCGGTGTCGGGGTAATCGATCTCGAAGCACCCCAACTCCCGGAGAAGGAGTACACAGTGGCGGTGGAGCGGAGGTCCAATGAGCTGACGATCATGGAGACGATCGCATTGGTCTCGAAGGCGCTACAAGAGTACGAGCGTGCCTGCGGTTTTTCCTCAGCCGCTGCAACAGACGCGGAGGAGGTGGCCCTCGCAGCGCCCGCGGCTCGCGAGGAGTCGACCAAAGATGCGTCCGCACCGACGCATGCCAATGAAGGTCGGGAGGCGTCACCTCCCGGGCCTGTGGAAGCCGTCGAAACTCCAGCCCCTGTCGCGAATCCTATCTCGGCGGAGGCCGTTGTTGGGGAAGAAGGGACATCGCCGCCCGGTCCAGTCGCCGTTGAAGTCGAGGGTGTCGAGTCTCGCATGCTTGATGAGCCGACCGCCATTGCGCAAGAGTCGGCCATCCCCGAGACAGTGGCTAGGGCCGCCACCTTAGAGGTTCAGGTGGCCGAGGAGACGGGGGCGCCCCTTTCTCAAGGCGCGATGGGCGGCAAGGCCCGGACACTTGAGCTCGCGCGCACTTCATGGGAGGCTACTTCCGGGCTTGATGCTGACTCCGAGGACGACGAGGAGGCCACTGCGCACCACACCTTGGAGCGTGGGATGACCTGGGCGCGCCAGACCTTTAACGAGCTCATCCTCCCCACGACCTTAGTGAGCTTTCTTGTCAAGGATTCTTTTTTGATTCCGCGATCTTCTCGAGCTTCACCAGTTATTCCGGTTCTGTTGGGTGTAGACACTCGAGTCTTCAGGTCGGAAGCTGTAACGCCCGCGCTTTTAGCTCCTAATAAATCACGCGTGTTTTCAAAACTTTCCCGCTGAGCTCATTTATCCCCTTCGGAACCCCGGTCGTCCTCCCCTCTCTCACCCTCGGCGCGCGTGCCGCGAATCCCGCCGACACCGCCTGCGGTCGGGCCGTCGCCCCTCGCGTGCCGCCCGGCACCGCGGTCGGCCACCATGCCGGGAATCCTGCGCACGCCGCGGTCCCGCTGGCCGGTCCGCCTCGCCATCACCGTCGTCCCGAAAATCCCGCGGACGCCCAAAAAACCGGAAAACCCCACAAAAACCCTTCCTCTAATTTCCCAAGAAATTCTCCTAATTTTCTAAATCCCTTTTCTATTTTTCTTCCCTTATTTTCCTTTTTTTCTATTTTCCCTTTTCTTTTCTTCTTTTTCTTTTCTGTTTTCTCCTTTTTCTTTTTCCTTCTTTTTTCCACCTTCTTCCTCCATCGGCTGTGAACCAGTCCGCGACCCCCCCATGAGGCCGCGACCGCCCCCTCCCCTCTCGCGACTCCCCCCCCCCCCCCCCGCGCGCGTGACCCTAGGGGCCACGACCTCCCCCTCGCGCGACACCCCCCGCGCGCCCCCCTGCGGTCGGCGCCGCCCCCTCGGCCCGCGCCCGCGCGGGAGCGACGCCGCCCCACCCCCCACAGGAAACCGGCGACTTCCATTAAAGTGATGCTTGCCCGGACACACCACCACCGTACTCCTTTCCCCCCATCCACAGCGAACATTCACGATGCATCACATCCAACAGCACCCAGTCCCCCGAAGCCTCACCGGTGAGTCAATGCCAGGATATTTTTCTCCCCACCGCCATTGACGGCCATCGAAGCTCCTGGAGCTTGAATATCTTCGCCCGAACCGCCTTTCCGCACCTATAAAAGGGCCGGATCGGCTCCCCACCTCGTCCCGCACCTCCACGACCAATTCCCCCTCCTCCCCGAGCTCTCCATCGCCACCACCAGCGCCGCCCGTGCCATTCCGGGTTGTAGATCGCCCGCCGCCGTTGATCTCCCTCCACAGTTCGTCCCCGACCAAGGTGAGGAGCGGAATGAGTTGCCCTCGACCTCCTCTTCGTTTTTCCCCACTTCCCGGCCGCCCCCATGGCCTAGGTCGCCGGCGCCCGAACCCCCTCCACCGGCAGGCCATTCCGTCTCTTGCGTTCTGTATCGTGAGGGAGGGAGGAAGAAGATGGTTGTTTTGCCTATACCCCCTGCCCTTTTCCCCCTTTGCCAAAACCGAACCCCCCTCTATTCTCTCACTCTTTTCTTTCAAAACAGACCCTATGCTTTAAATTAAACCACAAAAACAACCCTGTCCCTTTACAATTATGCCCCTGGACAATTTAGTAACACCCCCGCTAGGTTTAAATATTGTAATTAGGTCCTTTTGTTTTAAAATAAAATACTAACAGGCCCCTAATTAACCCTAAACACCTCTTTTAACCTGTCATTTCATGCGCGATTTTAATCCAAATCACGCCCAAACTTCCTCACACCCGTACCGGGTATACCGCCACCCATCCGTCACCCAAAACCCCCTACATAATACTTATTCCCCTATTTTATCTAATTACCTTCCTCGAGCTCAGCCGGAGAAATTGTGTGTGCCTTTATTGATTGCATGCTTGCCTGTGTGTGCGCTATAGCCGACGAAGTAAACGAAGGAACCTACCCCGAGCCGGAGTTTGGAGCCGACTACTGCGAGCAGGAGCCCGATATCCCGAACGCCGAGCCAGAACTCCCCGAAGACCTCGAAGACGGCAAGTTCAATCTCATCCTTTGATGCATGCTTTGGTCCTAGTTTTATAAATATAGCCCTATACCCATTTTATAAATTGCATATTCTTTTACTGCAAAAACATGGTAGGATAGCCACCCTTGATTGCTATGATTGAACCTTGTTTTGGCCTAAATGTTTGCTTTAAAAATGTGTGAGTGCTTTCAAAATGTGAGAGTGCTTTAAAAATGAAAAGAGGATATGTTTGGAAAATGAGTAAAGAACTGGGTAGACGGGATGGACGTGTGTGTCAGGAGTATGGGTGAGCTCGTACCTATGTGGTTGAGCGTGTTGGGAGTTGTCCATCTTGTCAATTAAGGACCGGGTTGCGTGACATCTCACCTGACCCAAATCATCGTACAACTACTCGACCGTTGTATGTGGCAATGGCTTAGCCTAAACCCCACTAGTTAATCTACTTGCCATCTGGTGTGCGGGTGAGCGGCGGGAGACCAAGGAGTAGGGGTACGCTCTGTGTGAGGTACGCCCTGGTTATGTGGGATAACCCCTTGGTTGCTTCCGTGATGGCTCGTAGGGTTAGCTAAGGTGGGTAATGGCTTTGATAGGATCCGCACCGGCACTAAGGTGTCCGTGTGACGGTACCCTACTTGTGGGTAAAGATGTACAACCTCTGCAGAGTGTCAAACCTATTCGAATAGACATGTCCACGGTATTGGACGAGTCACGGTGTGGTCACAAAAACTAGTGTTTGGTTTGGGATGTTTTCTGGTGTGAGTTGTTTTCCGGGTAAAGTGTGTGGCTGTGTGTGCCTGGGCTACTGCGGACGGGGAGTCCGGTAGTTCCACAGTGGTTTTCTTAAAACAACCGAGTCACTTTGGTTATAAAATTGGTTTACGAAAACCTTTTTGAAAATGAACCCCTGCATGAGTAAATGAGTTTGCAAATGAACCTTAACCTGTTCCTTGATATACCATGTGCATGATCTGCTTATAAGCCCCTCCGTGGGTGGGGTTGGACTTGTTGAGTACGTATGTGCTCACCCTTGTTTAACTAACTGTTTTTCAGAGGAGGATCCCGATTTCGTTCCCGAAGACGTCGAGTAGGTCGCTGCCCTACACCCAATCGTGCCTGTGTACTCAGGGCCTCCACAGAGAGCTTCCATGGTGTGGTACTCTGATGAGGCTTTGGAAGCCTTTGCTATCGTAGTGTGGTCGTTAGCGTTTGTGTTGTTCCTTGTAGCGTTGGCACTTCCGTGCCCTCTGCGTCGCCGTGATGTAAAACACTGATTCACCTGTTGTAATAAATGTGCTACCAGCCTCTTGGGACTGGTATTTGTGTCACATTTAGTCACCTCTGATGAGGGGACGCTTCAGGTGGTATCAGAGCCGTAGGTTGGCCGTAGGACGCGACCCCTAGGATACGAGACCTTCTCTGGCCCTCTTTAACCTTTCCTTTGCTGAGCTCATCTTTTCCTAAATCCTTACCTTGATCCTTGCCTGGTTCCAGATGGCTAACCTGGAATGGAACCGAGGAGTGTACCCCAACCTTGTTACTAAATAAAGACTATCTACCTTTTGTACCCTACCACAACCTGTTCAACTCTACCCTTGTTTTCAGATGGTGGAAGATGGATGGACCCAAGGCATGTGCCAGGAGGAGCCTAGTTTTGCTTGCCTTCTTATCAACTCCCTAGATCGCCTCGGTATCACTGAGCGCCCTAGGTACTACAGCAGAGAGTACGAGCAACTCGGCACTCTTCGCTGTAGGGTGGTCCTCTCCGTCGCTAGAAGCAACCGCCACACCAACATCGAGCCGTGGCGCGTGACCACCACAGGGTTTCGACACCGAGACACCTACCCATTGACCCTCAGAAAAGCCCTCCGCTACCTGTGCCAGATCTACGAGGAACATCTCATCCCCACACCGATGAGGTATTTTCCTCCCGCCATCAGAACCCCAGTTTGGCAGGCCCGCATGAGAAACCTGGAACGACGCCACCAACAAGAAGACGTGCTGTACCACATAGTTGCCTACCTCGTCTCCCTGGACAAACTCTTTGATGACCAAGCCAAGCTCTTGAGGGAGCAAATCAGTCGGGCCGAGCAAGCGGAAGTCACAGTAAGGATGCACCAAGTCCGAGTGGCTCAAGCTGAAGCAAGGACCGCAGCCACCATCAGTAGTGAAGCTGTTGCCCATGAAAGCCTCAGGCGGATCCAAGACCAGCGCATGCAAGAATGGACCAACAGCGGAACACCCGTTCCAGCCATTGGAGAAGCTCAAGTCTTGCTTGGAACACCCCTTGTAGGATGGGGAGGAACTATCGAAGTCCTGCCAGCACCACCAGTAGTCACCGAACCACCAACGACGACCGCCGAAGCCGCAGCACAGCCCCAAGAAAATGGAAACCCCGAGGGCGAGAATGACGACGAGCTGCTCATTCCGCTGGAAGAGCACTCGACCCCAGAAGGTGGCTCTCCTCGCGAGTCGCATACCCCAGTGACCCTGACCCAGGCAATGAAGCTGTACTGGTCCAAGTTTACAGTCGTACCCTTAGCTCTTGTCGCACTGAGTCGTATAGTGTGTCCGCGTAGTGTCAGTCGCGTAGTCGGGATGTATCCTCCTCACTGGTTTGTAATAAAAACTTGTTTGTGCTTGTTTGTTTGCTATGTGCTTGTTGTGTGCTTGCCGGTAGGAGTAGACCCTGCCTTTTCAAAAAGAAATCCGATATAATCCACTTAAACATCACATAAAAGCTAGACCTCTTAGAAAACCCGCTCCTTTACAGATGGTTTCCAGGCGCCCTGTTAGGACCCACCAAGGCTCCGGTCGGATGGACACTGAAGGATCGCAAGCCGATCGAAGGGAGCGTCTTAACGATCAGGAAGTGAACCAAGGCGAAGATGGAGGAGAGAACGTTGTCCTGCCACCACCACCCCCTCCCATAGAACTGGCACAAGTTTTGGCAAATCAGACTGTACTGATGGAGGCCATTTTCAACGCCGTCAAACGTCCAAGGCCCCGAGTTCTGGGCATGAATGAGAAGCTGATAGAGTTCCTCAGGACGAAGCCACCCACTTTTGGCAGGTCGGTGAATCCTTTGGATGCTGATGACTGGCTGAGAGCCATTCTGAGGGAACTAGAGCCCTTCAACTGTGAGGACCGCGACAAGGTTCTCCTGGCAGCTCACCAGCTCACCGGGACAGCCCTAGCCTGGTGGGAGAACTGCGCGCGCCAGCCCAAGGATCCCTCCGCCATCACCTGGGATGAGTTCGTGGAAGAGTTCCGCCTCTACCACATCCCAGAGGCCACACTGAAGCGAAAGGCAGATGAGTTCCGTGAACTCCGCCAAGGAAACATGTCCGTGGAAGAGTACACATACCAGTTCATAGAGCTGGCTCGCTATGCCCCCGAAGAAGTGGACAAAGATTCCGAGAAACAGGAGATGTTCAAGAAGGGACTGACTCCGAGCGAGGACCACCGCTTACCCCTCGGATCTACCGGACTTCAACACCCTCATGAACATGGCCATACTCACGAGAGAGAGCGAGGGCGAGAGAGAAGAAGGAGAACAAGCGCAAGTTTATGGAGCACAAGGCCAAACAACAAGAGCGGTCCCAGAGGCCGAGAAACTTCGGACACCCCATGTCCAGGTTCCAAGCTCCCATGCAGTACAGAACCCAGTCCCAAGCCACGGGCTCACAAGGCCCCAGAACCCAGTTCAAGCCCTAAAACAACTAGAGCGCCATGAAGCCCCCACAGAACAACACCAGCCAGGTCACTGCCAACAACAACAACAGCACCCGAGTGTGTTTCAACTGCCGCGAAACCGGACACTTCATCGCCAACTGTCCGTATGCCAAGAAGCCAACCGCTACCACCTACTCCAACTCGGTGAACGGGCCAAGGCCACTCGTGTCTGGAGCCAACCGCATGCTGGTGCACAGCAACAACAACTTCGGCAACAACAACAGCAACCAGCAGATGAGGCAACCCCAACAGTCTTATGGACGAGCCCGCGTCAACCACATCAACGCACAAGAGGCGCAAGAAGCACAAGGCGTAGTGCTCGGTGAGTTCCTGGTCAGCTCAGTCTTGGCAACCATATTATTTGATTCGGGAGCATCGCACTCATTCATATCCTCAAGTTTTGTGGAAAAGCATAGCATACCCACAGTACTACTAAAAGCACCCCTATTAACTCGAACGCCGGAGGTGACATCAAGTGTCAATTGGGATGCCCCCGAGTAAGGATCATTTTAAGTGGGGTAGAGTTCCTAGCGGACCTGGTAGTACTGAAGTCCAAGGGAATAGATGTGATCCTTGAGATGGATTGGTTAAGCCAACACCATGGCCTTATAAGTTGCGCCGATAAAGTGGTGCACCTAACCAACCCAGACGGAATACAAGTGACCTGCCACACCCGAGGACACAGGCCAGACATAATGGTTTTAAACATGGAAGCCAAGTCCATAGAAGATGTCCCCGTAGTGCGAGAGTACCCAGATGTGTTCCCCGAAGAACTCCCCGGAATGCCACCAGATAGGGATATAAAATTCGTCATCGACCTGATTCCCGGAACCTCTCCCATAGCCAAGAGACCCTATAGGATGGCAGCCCCTGAGTTGGCAGAATTGAAAAAGCAGCTAGGAGAACTCCAGCGAAGTGGGTTCATCAGGCCAAGCTCATCACCATGGGGAGCCCCAGTTCTTTTCGTGGAAAAGAAGGATAAGAGCATGAGGATGTGCGTGGACTATCGCTCGCTGAACGAAGTCACTATCAAAAACAAGTACCCTCTCCCCAGAATAGATGATCTATTTGACCAAATTGAAAGGAGCCAAGTATTTTTCGAAGGTGGATCTAAGGTCAGGGTACCACCAACTCAAGATTAGGGAAAGTGACATCCCCAAGACCGCCTTTGTCACTCGCTATGGGCAGTATGAGTTCACAGTGATGTCCTTTGGACTCACCAATGCACCAGCATATTTTATGAACCTCATGAATAAGGTGTTCATCGAAGAGCTGGACAAGTTTGTCGTAGTCTTCATTGACGACATACTTGTTTACTCCAAGAGTGTGGAGGAACATGAGCAGCATCTTCGAGTAGTGCTGGGGAAATTGAGGGCACACAAGGCGTACGCCAAGTTCGGCAAGTGTGAGTTCTGGCTGGAGAAAATATCTTTCCTTGGGCATATTCTGACTGCAGAAGGAGTAGCTGTAGACCCCGGGAAAGTTGAAACAGTCTCCAACTGGCAACAACCGACCAACGTGAGCGTGATCAGAAGTTTCCTTGGTTTAGCAGGGTACTACCAGAGGTTTATTGAAGGATTTTCCAAGATTGTCCGACCCATGACAGAGTTACTCAAGAAGGAGAAGAAGTTCAACTGGACTGAGTCATGCGAGAAAAGTTTCCAAGAGTTGAAGAGAAGATTGACCACAGCCCCAGTGCCGACCTTGCCAGATATCCAACGAGACTTTGTCGTGTATTGCGACGCCTCCCGACAAGGGTTGGGATGTGTTCTCATGCAAGATGGGAAGGTAGTGGCATATGCTTCCCGTCAGCTCAAACCCCATGAGCAGAATTATCCCACCCATGATCTGGAGTTTGCAGCCGTAGTGCATGCCCTTAAGATTTGGAGACACTACCTGATTGGGAACAAGTGTGAAATCTACACTGACCACAAGAGTCTAAAATACATCTTCACCCAGCCCGACCTGAACCTAAGGCAAAGAAGGTGGCTAGAGTTGGTCAAAGATTATAACCTAGAGATTCACTACCACCCAGGGAAAGCCAATGTAGTAGCAGATGCCCTAAGCCGGAAATCCTACAAGAAGGCAACACCTAAGAGTGCCCAGTTGCAAGAAGAAATGGCACGACTCAACGTGCACATTGTTCCCCAAGGCTACGTCCGCCGGCTGAGTGTTCAACCTACCTTGGAGGAAAAGATCAGGAAGGCCCAAGAGACCGATGAGAATCTGATGAAGATCCGCAAACATACAGGAGAGAATAAGGCCCCTGACTTCAGAGTGGATGATCAAGGCACACTATGGTACAAGAATAGGATATGCATGCCGGAAAATGGAGATTTCCGGTAGACCATCATGGATGAGGCCCACAACTCAGCATACTCCATTCACCCGGGATCCACCAAGATGTATATGGATTTAAAACAGAAGTATTGGTGGAACGGAATGAAAGCAGACATTGCACGGTTCTTCTCCCACTGTGATACTTGTCAGAGGATCAAAGCCGAACACCAGAAGCCCGCAGGACTGTTGCAGCCTTTACCAATCCCAGTATGGAAATGGGACGAAATAGGCATGGACTTTGTAGTAGGTTTGCCAAAGACTCAGAAAGGACACGATTCCATATGGGTGATAGTGGACCGACTCACTAAAGTCGCTCACTTTCTACCCGTACAGACCACTTATGGTAGAGAGAAGTTGGCAAAACTCTACATAGAGAATATAGTGAAGTTGCATGGAGTGCCTAGCAAAATAATCTCAGATAGAGGGACCCAGTTCACCTCTAGAGTTTTGGAAAAGCCAGCATAAAGCCATGGGTACCAAGCTGGATTTCAGCTCAGCATACCACCCGCAGACAGACGAACAGACCGAGAGAGTAAATCAAATTTTGGAAGACATGTTGAGAGCATCTGTCCTCACCTATGGTAAAGACTGGGAGTAGAGTCTACCATATACAGAATTCTCCTACAACAACGGCTATCAAGCAAGCCTAGGAATGTCACCGTTTGAAGCCTTATATTGGAGGAAATGTAGGACACCCTTGATGTTGTCAGAAGTAGGAGAACGTGCCCTGGTTGGGCCCGCACTTATAAAGGAAGCCGAAGAGCGAGTAGCCGACATCCGAGAAAAATTGAAAGCCGCCCAATCCCGACAGAAGAGCTACGCAGACAAGAAGAGGCGTGAAGCAAGCTTCAATCCTGGAGATTTCGCTTACCTCAAGGTTTCACCTATCCGAGGGACTCGGAGATTTTAGGTGCACGAAAAGTTGGCCCCCCATCAGGCCGCGATCGCACCCTCCCCTCGCGCGACTCTCCTCCCTGCGCGCGTGACCCCAGGGGCCACTACCTCCCCTCACGCGACACCCCCTGCGCACCCCCCCCGCAGGTCGGGCCGCCGCCCCCTCTGGCCCGAGCCTGCGGCAGGAGCGGCGGCGCCCCTCCCCCCACAGGAAACAGGCGACCTCCATTAAAGTGATGCTCGCCCGGACACGCCACCACCGTACTCCTCCCCCCCCCCTCCACGGCGAACCTGCACGACACATCACATCCAACAGCACCCGGTCCCCCGAAGCCTCGCCGGTGAGTCAATGCCAGGATTTTTTCTCCCCACCGCCATTGACGGCCATCGAAGCTCCTGGAGCTTGGATATCTTCGCCCGAACCTCCTTTCCGCGCCTATAAAAGGGCCGGACCGGCTCCCCACCTCGTCTCGCACCTCCATGACCAATTCCCCCTCCTCCCCGAGCTCTCCATCGCTGAGGAACCAAGTTGAGAAGTACCTTGGTCCATGTGTGATAAGTGATTGACCGGATGGTTTGAAGCTTTGTGTGTGTAGTGTTGAGTTGTGTTGTGTGTGTTTTATTTTGAGTATTTACCTTATTGTTTATGTGGTGTGTTGTCAATGCACTCGTGAGGAGTGGTTGACAACGTTGTGTGGACTGACTCTTAGCCTAGTATTGCAGGTGTTGGTTGCGGCTTGGTTTGCGTTGGTGCGGGTGAAGAACGAGCACGAAAGGTCTTAGCCTTGCGGGGCCTCCGAGGAGTGGAGAGACAAGTAGGCTTGGTTCGAGGGACCGGTGGCCGACGGGATCAAGTGCGAGCCGCATGGTGCAAGAAGAGCAAGACGAAGTCGTGGACATGGAGCCGGTGCATCGGTGGTGGCCAAGTCAAGGAACGAGGCAAGACCGAGTAGACCATCCGGGAGCCGGAGGTGAAAGGCTAGGTGGGCTCGACGCTTGGCGTGGTGAGGCCGGACCGTGTACGCGGGGTTTGGTGGTTTGGCGACAAAACCATCGGAGGAGGGTTTCTCGGTTTGGGCCTCAAAACCGAGCCCGAGGGCCCGGCGTGACGGAGACGGTGTCGGGGGTGTGTCGGGAAGCTTCGAGGCGGGCGACACGCGGTATGATCGAGGTGCTTGCGTCAGGAGGACGTGAAGGCCTGATGGATGCGCGGCCGTCCGATGGTGAACTTCATGTGTTGACCAATATGCCCTTGTGAGGGTTTGAGTTGTACTCCTAGTGTAGGGGCACTTCGGTCTTTTCCGGAGGGCCTATATATAGGAGGAGGGGTCTGAATTTTCAGCCAACTCTTGGGCTGGCAGGGTGTGGTACTCTTTGATTTTGGAGTGCTTTGGGAGAGAGGGAGAGAGGAGAGAGTGGCTCTTTGATTGGAGCTTTTTGCCATCTTAGATTTGGTTTCTAGGAGTGGCTTGTAATCGCTTGGACAAGATATTCATAGTGATTTCATCCTCTAAATCTTGTGCCAATCTTTCTATTCCCGAATTTCTTTTATTGCTTTTTCGGAGCTCTTTTTGTGCTATTTTCGTGCTTGTTTTTGGTGCCTTTGTTCTTGGTGTGATTCCACGGATTTAAGTGGGTTTCTCCTCGGATTTCTTTGAGGGAAACATGGATGGATGTCTAGTGTATCTTTGTGATTGATCTTGTGCCCTCAAACGCTGGGAAACCACTTCGATTCAAGGATTTTCGTTCGGTGCTCTAGCTTTTGGTGGTGTTCAAAGGATCCGCGATTCCCGATGATTTAGGGAGTTAGGAGACGAAATTTTTGGGGTATAGCATCCTTGGTTGACGCTTTACATGTCCCCAAACTCTTGTCTCAACAGCTTCTATCGTTTGGGAGATCCGGTGATGGATTGGGAGTGTTGACTTTCGGGGTCGAGCGGTTTTCGGTTCGTTCGTGCACGGCGAACGGTCCGCGAGGGCCAGGCGGACGGTCCGCGTGTACAGTGTTATTCGCGTGTTCTTCGTGTTCTTGCTCGGCTTTGCTTTCGATCCGATTTGGTTTTAGTTTTTCGTTGCAGCCGGTTTGTGGACGGTCCGCGCTTCAGTAGCGGACGGTCCGTGGCCCGCGCGGACGGTCCGCTCGGTCTTCGCAGACGGTCCGTTTTTCTTGGGTCGGTTCTAATGGTTCTGTTCGCTTTAACGGACGGTCTGCGGCTCGAGCCGGACGATGCGCGGCAAGGGTGCGGACGGTCCGCGGTACCTGCCGGACGGTCCGCGCGGCCATCGCGGACGCTCCGCCCCCGCCCGCGGACGGTCCGCGGAGCTCAGGCTCGCTTTGCTCTTTGGTTCGATTCCTCGCTCCTTCATTTGTGCTTCCGCGTGTGCTTCAAGGACTCGTTGTTTTGGCGATTGGTGTGTGATTCGTTCCCACGCTTGTGTGTGACCGGGTTTTGACTAGGGTATAGGCCGGGTTCTTTGAGAAGAATTTTTATCCGGCTCCTATTCACTCCCCCCTCTCTAGTCGCCATCCGATCCTTCAATTGGTATCAGAGCCGGTTGTGGATTCTTTTGGCTCTAACAAGTCTTGAATCCATAGGGTGACTAGAGGAAAGAGGTGGTTTTGCTTGCGACCTTGGTTTGCACGTTTTGAGTCCGACGATTTGGAGTTGTGCCCTTGGAAAACCATAACTTGAGATACCTTCAGTAAAACGGGCATAACTTTTCGCTCGGTGCTCCGTTTTGGCTCAAATTTTTACAGCGGTTTCGTGACTCCATTTGTAGGTGATCCTTCAAAAATTCAGAAAAAATCAAGAAGATAATTGAAAAATCCTCATTTATGTCTCTTGCGGCTTTGTCTTGTTTCTTCTGGATTTTCTCTAGACTTCATTTCACCTTATTTTGAGCTGAAATTTTTTGTGCCTCTATCTTTGGTGCTCCTTGTTCAGTGGTAAATTTTTGGGAAAAAGATAAGATCCTTTGCTATTGAACTCGTCAGTAGTTGTTAGAGAATTGAGGCATTTTGAGTGCTTTCTTTGCATCATTGCTTGTTCCTCGAGTTTGCTTTCGGCTAATCCTAACCGGTACTTTTATTATGGCACCAAGTTCTTCTCCTTGTGGTTCTTTGAGCGGGAGGAGTATGGCGGTTGAGGCGGAAGCCGGAATGGAGGAGATGATATCTCTCATCGAGGACTATCGAGATGGTGACATCAAGAAAGGCGAGCTCTACCACAAGCTAGGAGGCATGAACCAAGGTACACTTGCCAAAGTTATCTTGATCCTATGCAATAGGTTGGATGATTGTGAGTGTGATTGTGGAGACTTGCATAGGAGAAACATATATTTGTGTGATGCCTTGCGTAGGAAGAATGAGAAGATGAAATGCTCTCTTACTAGGTTGAAATGTGGTATGGCTCATTGGAGGTCTCGTGCTTTGAATTCTTGCACTTCTTGTAACACCATGCATGCTAAAAATGATGCTTTGATTGCTTCCATTGCATGCTTGAAATCTGAAATTAAGGTGTTAAATTTCAAAGCTTCTTTGCCTTGCAAATCTTGCGATGCCTTGTGTGCTTGAAAATGAGAAATTAAAAGATGAAGTTAATTGGCGCAAAATGCATGTTGAAGCTTTTAGAAGAGCATGCGACAATCTTGATTTTGAGAATGATGAATTGAGATCATCTCTTGCTAACTTGCAATCTGAAATTGACTTGTTGAAATCCAATGCTTCTATTCCTTGCAACTCTTGTGTTGTTTTGAATGATGAGGTTGATATGGCTAGGAGTAAGATTGCTTTGTTAGAGACAAGTGCTTCTTTACCATGTGTTTCTTGTGAGTCTTTGCATGCTGAAATTAATGAATTAAAATTGACTCCACCACATGTGTAGATGATCTTGAGCATGCTAGGGCTGAAATTTGTGATATAAAATCCATGCCTTGTAGCAAGTGCTCTTTGTTTCTTGTAGAGGATGCTTGCCATACTTCTTGTTATAATGATGATGATGATGCTTTGATGGGTGTAAATGATGATGCTTGTTCATGTGGTCTCATTTGCACTTCATTCATTGATTTGGAAAGTGAAGTTTTGGCTTTAAAGAAAATGCGCGATGATATGAGCGCCAAGTTGGTTGAGCATGATGAGGTGAGTGCCAACCTTGAGAAAGAAAATGAACTCTTGCGTACCACATATGCTAAATGCATTGAAGAAGAAATCAATAATTTGAGAAATATGACATGTGGTACTTGTGAGCGTCTCAAGTCTCAAAATGAGGTTTTGCGCACAAGGTGCAAGAGTCTTTGTGCCAAGGGTTTGGATTCATTCTTCTCGTGTCACTCCGATGTTGATGCTTCTAAATTTGCTTCTTCTAAACCGGAGTCGACTTCTTCTCTTGAGTGTGAGTCTTTGGATGGTGGTAAGTGTGCTAGTGCTTTAGATAGCTCTCTCATAGCTACTCCTAAGCTTGTTGCTTCTTCCGGTGTTGCCCAAGGTGATTTGAATGGAAAGGGTGCCTCCCACATATTTGGAACTCATATTCCCAAGCCGAGGTTCCAATGCACCTTTTGCAAGAAGGATGGGCATACCGTTGAGTTTTGCTTTCGCCTTGTCAAGCACGAGCGACGTGTGCGTGCTAAAGCTTTTAAGAAGCCACGTAGCCTTTCTCATGGCACGTGTGATTCTAATGTGGGCACCAAGTTGGATGTTGGGGTTGATGCTTCATGCTCTAAGTCCCAAGGGACTTCCCACTTACAAGAGAATGGTGATTCATCCACTCAGACCGTGCCTCTCGATAGGCCTTTGTACCATTGCTCTCACTGTGGGAAGGATGGGCATCAAGAGAGTTTTTGCTACCGCCGGGCAAGGAGAATACGGCGAGGAGGTGCCTCTAGGCCTTTGGTTGTTCATAGCCCTTCTCATGGCATGAACACTTGTGAGCCTAAGAAGGCGCGATTTGTGGACGGGTTTTATGACACTCTTTCTAGTGAGTTAGGCCATGCTCGTGGACATGCTTCTAGTGTTTCTTGTGTTGGTCCGCGACATGCTTCCCGTGGTGCTTGTGTTGGTTCTTCTCCTACGACCCCGAAGGATCTTTGCCTTTTTTGCTTGTGGTAGCACTCGACTTTGTTCGCGAGTGACTTCTTTGAGGCATGGTTCCAAGGGTGTTCGAAAGACTTTTCATTCCAACCGGCATTTGCATCATGCTAACCCACATGATAGGTTGTGTGCACCACTTACCCGTGTGACCAAATCTTGGATTCCCAAGTACGTGCTTGCTAACCCTTTGGGATCCAAGGCTCGGTCTTTCTCGTCTCCTTGTGTGTAGGTATGGAGACGCGGTTGGAGAACATGAGCTCAATGGAGACATGATGGTTCTCCACGCCGTTTTGGATGGCTCTTGAAAGCCTTTGTACACATGTATAGTGAGTTTTCTTTTCCCCTTGTCCTCTCTTGTATATACTTGTGTCTTGCTTGTGTGAAAACCATTGTAGGCTAGCCACCTTGTTCATGATAGCTTTGTGATCTTGAATATCTACCTTGCTATTTTTGTATGATTTTATGGTGGATGTTATTTATGAACATCATGTCATGCTTTATGGTTGATCGCTCGGATATGTCATGTTGTTCATTCATATCATGTTTGTCTAGCTCGATGGTACCTTTCTTGTTAGCATGTTTGTCCCCCATGTATCTCTTGTCATGCTAGCTTTGTAATATATGTTGGTGGATGATCCATGTGATCTTGTATCATGCCTTTGTTTAGTTCTTGTATATTGTTTGGCATGTTGTTCTTTGGTATCATGTTGGTTTAGTGTTGTACCTTGTTGACATACTTGCTTGCCCATGCTTATTCATATTTGTGGAATCATGTTACAATGCTCTATTTATGTTAATTGATATTATCAATGCATTGTGTAGCATGTTGTGAGCTTACCTTGGAGTTTTGGGCTTGTCTTGTCTTCGAGTTGTGTTGTTGTTCCTCTTTTCGGTTGGTTTTAGAGTTTTTCCTTGCTCTTCCTTTTCCTAGCTTTTGCTTTGTTAGTTGCCCTTGGTTGAGGGGGATCTTGACTTCTTTTGATAGGGAATTTGATTCCAAGAAGGGTTGTGGCTTTCTGGGTAGTCTTTGTGATCCTTAAATTGATATTCCTTCTATGGTATTCAATTGGGATCTTTGTGGTTTTGCAATTGGTACTTTTTCTATGGTACTCAATTGGGACCTTTGGTGGCTCTTCTCTCGCTTGGAGCGATTCTTGGTTGGTGTGTTCCCTCGTGAGCTTTATTGGTGTTAAGTCAAGTTCCTTGTCTCCCTATGCATTCTGCATTGCATTTGTATCATATATCATGATGTATAGACTTTGGTAGGTTGGAAATTTGTGTCTCGCATTCTGTCATATATCATGTTCCTTTTGATGTACATATCTACCTATGTTGCATTTGTATCATATTGCATTTTAGGATGATGAGCTTCTTCCATATGCCTCATTTGAGTTTCTTTGGCTACTTGTGAGATATTGGTCATGTGTGTGGAGAAATGGCTATGTGAGGCTATGCTCTTGGAATATTTGAGATATATGTGTTGTGAGATAGCCTTTTTGAATCAAATGCTAATCTTGACTAAATTTGATGAAATGTGCTCCACTCATGTGTAGTAGTATATCCATGTCACTTTTTGGTCTAAATGTGCCTTTCATTCTTAGATTGTGCTTGGATGTCTCTTTCTTGCATTTGGGCCAAAGGCCGATATCATTGTGAATGTTTAGCCAATGTTGCATTCATGGAGGAGCATAAGTTTCTTTTTGCCGCAAAGGCACTTCATGTACCATGAAATGAATTAATCTCGAAAAGAAGAGTGTATGCTTGAAAAATGCTCCCTCCATCATGTTTATGCTTAAAATGTCTTATCTTTCACACATGGGTGCAAAACATGTTGCATGATGTTCACCAGTGGAGAAGTCTCCCCGAAGTGGACACATGGCTCATGAGCTTTAACATGACATGCTTTGCTTTATGGGTGTTTGCAATGATCTTTTGTTGAGAATTGGATATCCTTGTATGATCTCTGGATGATATGCATGTTTTTTGCTAGAATATGACATGGATAGGCTTTTACATTTGAAGTGAGCCATCTTTTGATATAATTATTCAAATCTGAAAATTTGCTTTGTCACATGCCTATATTTCCATATATTACTTGTGGCAATGCTTTGACTATGTTATGATCCATATATGTGCTCATGGTCTCATTTCTAGCCTTTGTCACTAAATTTGGCCTATTTGAGAAGCTCATGTAGATGTTTATATGCTTTGTTTTGCATTTCTGCATTTTCACCTTGATTCATACATTGTCAACAAGGGGGGAGAAGAGGTGAGCTTAATGAAAAATTCAGAAAACTGCATCTAAAATTTGGAAGTTTGCATCCACATGTTCAGGGGGAGCTTGCATTTGTGTAGGGAGAGCTTTGGTGAGTTTCCTTTGTTTGCCTGAGTTGTGCTTTGGTGGTTGCTTTTTGCTCTATCACGTGTGTTTAGGGTGAGCTTTGTATGTTCTTTGTCCCTAGTGCATGTGTTTAGGGGGGAGCTTGTGAGCTTGGTGTGCTCTTTTCTCTATCTCATGAGTTTAGCGTGAGCTTTGTATGCTCTTTGGCCCTAGTTCATGTGTTCAGGGGGAGCTTGTGAATTTTATGCTCTTGTGCCGGTGGTGTTGAGCCCCTTTGCCTCTTCTTGAGGAGCCGGCGGTTGACTTGTGTTTTCGATTGTCACATGATTGGTGTTGAGCCCTTTGTGCCTCTTCCCGAGGGATCGTGTGATTTCGCTTGTCCATGATCGGTGTTGAGCCCTTTGTGCCTCTTCTTGAGGGATCATGCATTCTTGTCTCGGTTGTGTCGAGCCGTTGCCCATGTCTTTGGGGACCGAGACATTGAGTTGGCCTTTGTGGTTTCTTTCATGCCAAGTGACCTTGTTCTTTGCTCTTGTGTGGTTTTCTTTCACTCGGATAAGTTGTTCGGCCTTTGCCCTCTCAAACCATTTCTTTGTGCTCACATGTTGTCAATCCGCTCCTCAAGGGGGAGAAATTTGGAAAATCAAGTTGATATGAACCTTGATTTGATGGTGATGAGCGGTTGACAAGTGTTTTGGTAAGAGTTTTATGGCACTTTCTGTTGAGCATTTTGGTTTGATGGCTTTTAGGGATTGCATGTTGGTAGTGTGTCTCTTCAATTGCGCTTAGCCTTTGTGCTTGCTTTGGTTTCGAGAGAAATTTGTCGGAGCATGCTTTTATCCCTTCTCACTTCAAGTGGCCTTTTGTTTTCTTTTTATTGGCTTTGTGGCGCTTGAATGAGTTCTTGTTTGCTTTTTGACCTTCTTTTGTCAATGCACTCATCAAGGGGGAGATTGAGGAACTAAGTTGAGAAGTACCTTGGTTCGTGTGTGATGAGTGATTGACCGGATGGTTTGAAGCTTTGTGTGTGTAGTGTTGAGTTGTGTTGTGTGTGTTTTATTTTGAGTATTTACCTTATTGTTTTTGTGGTGTGTTGTCAATGCACTCGTGAGGAGTGGTTGACAACGTTGTGTGGACTGACTCTTAGCCTAGTATTGCAGGTGTTGGTTGCGGCTTGGTTTGCGTTGGTGCAGGTGAAGAACAGGCACGAAAGGCCTTAGCCTTGCGGGGCCTTCGAGGAGTGGAGAGGCAAGTAGGCTTGGTTCGAGGGACCCGGTGGCCGACGGGATCAAGTGCGAGCCGCATGGTACAAGAAGAGCAAGACGAAGTCGTGGACATGGAGCCGGTGCATCGGTGGTGGCCAAGTCAAGGAACGAGGAAAGGCGAGTAGACCGTCCGGAGGCCGGAGGTGAAAGGCTTGGCGGGCTCGACGCTTGGCGTGGTGAGGCCGGACCGTGTACGCGGGGTTTGGTGGTTTGGCCACAAAACCATCGGAGGAGGGTTTCTCGGTTTGGGCCTCAAAACCGAGCCCGAGGGCTGGCGTGACGGAGACGGTATCCGGGTGCGTCGGGAAGCTTCGAGGCGGGCGACACGCGGTATGATCGAGGTGCTTGCGTCGGGAGGACGTGAAGGCCCGATGGATGCGCGGCCGTCCGATGGTGAACTTCATGTGTTGACCAATATGCCCCCGTGAGGGCTTGAGTTGTACTCCTAGTGTCGGGGCACTTCGGTCTTTTCCGAAGGGCCTATATATAGGAGGAGGGGGCTGAATTTTCAGCCAACTCTTGGGCTAGCGGGGTGTGGTACTCTTTGATTTTGGAGTGCTTCGGGAGAGAGGGAGAGAGGAGAGAGTGGCTCTTTGATTGGAGCTTTTTGCCATCTTAGATTTGGTTTCTAGGAGTGGCTTGTAATCGTTTGGACAAGATATTCATAGTGATTTCATCCTCTAAATCTTGTGCCAATCTTTCTATTCCTGAATTTCTTTTATTGCTTTTTCGGAGCTCTTTTTGTGCTATTTTCGTGCTTGTTTTTGGTGCCTTTGTTCTTGGTGTGATTCTGCGGATTTAAGTGGGTTTCTCCCCGGATTTCTTTGAGGGAAACATGGATGGATGTCTAGTGCATCTTTGTGATTGATCTTGTGCCCTCAAACGCCGGGAAACCACTTCGATTCAAGGATTTTCGTTCGGTGCTCTAGCTTTTGGTGGTGTTCAAAGGATCCGCGATTCCCGAAGATTTAGGGAGTTAGGTGACGAAATTTTTGGGGTATAGCATCCTTGGTTGACGCTTTACATGTCCCCAAACTCTTGTCTCAACAGCTTCTATCGTTTGGGAGATCCGGTGATGGATTGGGAGTGTTGACTCTCGGGGTCGAGCAGTTTTCAGTTCGTTCGTGCACGCGGACGGTCCGCGAGGGCCAGGCGGACGGTCCGCGTGTACAGTGTTATTCGCGTGTTCTTCGTGTTCTTGCTCGGCTTTGCTTTCTATCCGATTTGGTTTTAGTTTTCCATTGCGGCGGGTTTGCGGACGGTCCGCGCTTCGATGCGGACGGTCCGGTGGCCCGCGCGGACGGTCCGCTCGGTCTTCGCGGACGGTCCGTTTTTCAGTGGTTTTTTCGCTTTAACGGACGGTCCGCGGCTCGGGCGGACATTCCGCGGCAAGAGTGCGGACGATCTGCGGTACCTGCCGGACGGTCCACGCGGCCATCGCGGACGATCCGCCACCGCCCGGGGCCGGGACGGTCGCCGAGCCTGGCTGCTTTGCTCTTTGGTTCGATTCCTCCCTCCTTCATTTGTGCTTCCGCGTGTGCTTCAAGGACTCGTTGTTTTGACGATTGGTGTGTGATTCGTTCCAACGCTTGTGTGTGACCGGGTTTTGACTAGGGTATAGGTCGGGTTCTTTGAGAAGAATTTTTATCCGGCTCCTATTCACTCCCCCCTCTCTAGTCGCCATCCGATCCTTCAATCGCCACCACCAGCGCCGCCCGTGCCGTTCCGGGTTGCAGACCGCCCGCCGCCGTTGATCTCCCTCCACAGTTCGTCCCCGACCAAGGTGAGGAGCGGAATGAGTTGCCCTCGACCTCCTCTTCGTTTTGCCCCACTTCCCGGCCGCCCCCATGTCCTGGGTCGCCGGCGTCCGAACCCCCTCCACCGGCCGGCCATTCCGTCTCTTGCGTTCTGTATCGTGAGGGAGGGAGGAAGAAGATGGTTGTTTTGCCTATACCCCGTGCCCTTTTCCCCCTTTGCCAAAACCGAACCCCCCTCTATTCTCTCACTCTTTTCTTTCAAAACAGACCCTATGCTTTAAATTAAACCACAAAAACAACCCTGTCCCTTTACAATTATGCCCTTGGACTATTTAGTAACACCCCCGCTAGGTTTAAATATTATAATTAGGGCCTTTTCTTTTAAAATAAAATACTAACAGGCCCCTAATTAACCCTAAACACCTCTTTTAACCCATCATTTCATGCGCAATTTTAATCCAAATCGCGCCCAAACTTCCTCACACCCGTACCGGGTATACCGCCACCCATCCGTCACCCAAAATCCCCTACATAATACTTATTCCCCTATTTTATCTAATTACCTTCCTCGAGCTCAGCCGAAGAAATTGTGTGTGCTTTTATTGATTGCATGCTTGCCTGTGTGTGCACTATAGCCGACGAAGTAAACGAAGGAAGGTACCCCGAGCCGGAGTTTGGAGCCGACTACTGCGAGCAGGAGCCCGATATCCCGAACGCCGAGCCAGAACTCCCCGAAGACTTCGAAGGCGGCAAGTTCAATCTCATCCTTTGATGTATGCTTTGGTCCTAGTTTTATAAATATAGCCCTATACCCGTTTTATAAATTGCATATTGTTTTACTGCAAAAACATGGTAGGATAGCCACCCTTGATTGCTACGATTGAACCTTGTTTTGGCCTAAATGTTTTCTTTAAAAATGTGTGAGTGCTTTAAAAATGAAAAGGGGATATGTTTGGAAAATGAGTAAAGAACTGGGTAGACGGGATGGACGTGTGTGTCACGAGTATGGGTGAGCTCGTACCTGTGTGGTTGAGCGTGTTGGGAGTTGTCCATCTTGTCAATTAAGGACCAGGTTGCGTGACATCTCACCTGACCCAAATCATCGTACAACCACTCGAACGTTGTATGTGGCAACGGCTTAGCATAAACCCCACTAGTTAATCTACTTGTCATCTGGTGTGCAGGTGAGCGGCGGGAGACCAAGGAGTAGGGGTACGCACTATGTGAGGTACGCCCTGGTTATGTGGGATAACCCCTTTGTTGCTTCCGTGATGGCTCGTAGGGTTAGCTAAGGTGGGCAATGGCTTTGATAGGATTCGCACCGGCATTAAGGTGTCCGTGTGACGGTACCCTACTTGTGGGTAAAGATGTACAACCTCTGCAGAGTGTCAAACCTATTAGAATAGCCGTGTCCACGGTATTGGACGAGTCACGGTGTGGTCACAAAAACTAGTGTTTGGTTTGGGATGTTTTCTGGTGTGAGTTGTTTTCCGGGTAAAGTGTGTGGCTGTGTGCCTGGGCTACTGCGGACGGGGAGTCTGGTAGTTCCACAGTGGTTTTCTTAAAACAACTGAGTCACTTTGGTTATAAAATTGGTTTGCGAAAAACTTTTTGAAAATGAACCCCTGCATGAGTAAATGAGTTTGCAAATGAACCTTAACCTGTTCCTTGATATACCATATGCATGATCTGCTTATAAGCCCCTCCGTGGGTGGGGTTGGACTTGTTGAGTACGTATGTGCTCACCCTTGTTTAACTAACTGTTTTTCAGAGGAGGATCCAGATTTCGATCCCGAAGACGTCGAGTAGGTCGCTGCCCTACACCCAACCGTGCCTGTGTACTCAGGGCCTCCACAGAGAGCTTCCATGGTGTGGTACTCTGATGAGGCTTTGGAAGCCTTTGCTATCGTAGTGTGGTCGTTAGCGTTTGTGTTGTTCCTTGTAGCGTTGGCACTTCCGTGCCCTCTGTGTCGCCGTGATGTAAAAGACTGATCCACCTGTTGTAATAAATGTGTTACCAGCCTCCTGGGACTGGTATTTGTGTCACATTTAGTCACCTCTGATGAGGGGACGCTTCAGAAGCGTGCCCGCGAGGTGCGCCAACTCCGCGCGGAGCGGACCCAGCTGGAGATGCAGCTTGTCGTAGCTCGGGTAGCGGTAGCCGGTGCCGTGGCGAGCGAGACATCCGCGCGGACGTCCCTTGAGGCCTCCCATCAGTCTGCGAAAGATCGAGCCATCTCCGCCGAGACCACCGCCATAGCAGTTGTCACCGAGCGGGACTCGCTTGCGTCGAGGCTCGCGCTTGCCGAGGCTGAGATCGAGAAGCTCCAAGTGGCCGCAATGTCCGCGGAGGAGGCGACTGAGAGAGCCAAGACCGCCGTGGCCACGGCGGAGACCTCTGCCCGAGAAGCCTCCCAGACCGCTGCTCGTGAGAAGGTGGCCCTCGAGGCAAAGGTGTTGGAGCTGGAGAGTGACTTGAGGACGGCTACGACGAACTTGGCGACGACGCGCCGCCAGTTTTCCCAAGCTACAAACCAGCTTCATGTGGTAACTGAGGAAGCGTCACGGCTTCAGAGCTCCAACGTCAAGTTGTCGCAGGATCTCAAGGGTAAGTCGGACGATCCCCGGTTCTTGCCTATCTCAGCGCTTGCTTCTTTTTGAGACTTGACTTGATGACCTTGGTTGCAGGGTCGCGCGTGATCTGCATGGGGATGGTGGTGCAGCTGGCGACGGTCAAGCAAGAACGAAACGCCGCCATCCTCAAAGTCATCGAGAAGGACGGTGTCCTCAAGTGCTTTTCGGAGCAGTTCCAGAAAGTCCAAGCTGAGTGGAGCAAGTTCGAGCATCCCGCGAGCGACCGCCCTAAGCCAGGCCTGCGACGCCCTGCACAAGTCAGAAGCCATTAGCGATAAGGCAATTGGGGATGTCACCAAACTCGGGAGGACGTTGAGCTCGGCGATAGTCGTGCTCGACATGTCGTTTGGGCCGCGGACGCCCGAGACGTTGATCGATGAAGTCAGCCACCTCCCCGGTGTGGTGCGGGAGCTCGAGTTGTCGACGGCTCGCCGTGCGGTGCACCGGATCCTCGCCATGATCGAGTCGCACTACCAAGGGCTGGACCGCATGGCGCTGAGCGGCGGCTAGGCCCCTGGCATCTCCGACGACCAATGCGACGAACTGGAGGCGGACAGCACCGCCTTCTCCCGCGAGATGGCCGACGCTGCATTGAAGGATCTGAACTGCTGCCACAAGACGAGTCAGAGGCTCCAGGAGTTCCCGGGCCCCCGAGTTAAACAGGCCACAAATTAACATGCTATAATAATCTGAAAGAAGTTGCAAGGCTATCATGTAGCTAGACTTTTATTTTGAGTTATCTCTCGATGACTTCTGAGCATCCGAGGATGACTGCAGCAATGCGCAGCCGAACTTAGGGGACAGAAATAGTCAAGCCGTGTTCCGAAGCCGCGGGGGCGTGAGAGTCGTAAGGCCTGGCCCCTTTGATCCACTAAGGGCAACCATCTGTTCGCAGCCCCGGGAATTCGAAAGGTTCGGGACATAGCCTAGCCAGGGTTTTGCTCATGAATATATTTTTTCGGACCGGAGTCCTAGCGGCCACTCAAAGGCTCTTGAAAAGAGATCGGATGAAAACCGGAGACAAGAGAAGTACTTGCAAGTCTTCGTGCTGTAGCCGCGGAGGCATTAGCACTAGGAGCTTTGAACGAACAGCGACTCGTCATCCCGTGCAAGCCGTCATCTTTACCTTTCGCGAGTTCAAGTTTCCATTTAAAAAACTTTTCGCTTGTGCGATTAGTCTCGACAAAGTTGTTGGAACTTTTTGAAAAGTTTCGAAAAAACGAGGAGGCACGAGGGCATCGTGCCCTTGGTAGCCCCCGAGTAGGGAGCGTGTTTGCTTCGGTGCAAAGACGCTAGCTGCTCAAATTGAAAGTTGTCGTAATGAAAAGAACACAGTAGGGCACAAGTTCGGAACTCAGAGACATGTCAACATAGACAAACGACATTTATTTATTGACACATAAGCACGGAACATTTACTCAAGGGTAAAACGGTCGTAGATGTTTGGTGTTCCATGCGTTGGTGACGACCCGCCCATCCTCGTAGCGGATCTTGTGGGCCCCTAGTAAGAGACGTAACTCACCCTCGAGTTCGGGTGTCTTCTCCATCGCCGGCCCCCATCGCGTTCATCCCATCGACCACGTCTCCAATGCCGACTGTGAAGCGCTCACGTGTGGGATCGTAGTCTTCGGTGTTGGAGGTGTCAGAGTAGCCGAACCAGTAGTCCGCAGCATCGAGGAACTGCCAGAACATCACTGGATCTGGCACGCCGGAGAAATCCCATTCCGCGTACCCATGCAAGGTCGCGGGCGGTAGCTCGCTGTCGAAGCCATGGTACGACTCGTCGTCAGTGGCGATGAGGTTTCTGGCCGCCAGGAGGTGGTAGCCGGGGAGGTCGTCGTACGCCGCAATGTCGGTGCCTGCAGATGAGGTGTAAACGGTTGCGGCATTACAGATCCCGTGGGGGAACCCTTCGGCCGGCGTCGTTGCGTCGAGGGGTGCGTCGCCCGGCATGAGTGCTGGCCGGAACGGCGTCGGCGTTGAGGTGCAGAAGGGCCCGCAGTGCCCGGCGGCGTGGGTGCCGGGACGCCAATAGCGTGTGTGGCGTGAACCGATCCTGGCCCAGTCGATCACCACGGATGGAGCTCAGCGCGGTTGGTGATGCGCATGAGGTAGCCGTTCCCCATGGCTTGAAAGTTTAGACTCCCAAACCAGATCTCGAATCCAGCCGGGAGGGGGTCCGAGCTGCCCATGGAGTATCTCTGCCCCCTCTACTCGGTGCGAATCACCATCGTGGCGGTTGTTGGGAAACATATCTTGAGCGCAAGGCCCCCTACCTGGCGTGCCAACTGTCGGGGTTCTCTACCGCTGACAGTAAATTTATGTCGATTGTGCATCGGGCTCAGATGGTTAGCTCGGGAGACAACGGGGTTTATACTGGTTCGGGCCTCCGAGGAGTAGTACCCTACGTCCAGTGTGTGGTTGTCGTGTTCCTGAGCCAGTGCGTGGTTGTCGTGGTCCTGAGCCAAGTGTGCTCGTAGTAGGGTTTACAAGCTGGTCGGAAGAGGGAGTTCGTTCCCAGGTCCCGGGTGGTGGTGTATGATCGTGTGAAAGTCTAACCCTTGTGATCGTTGCCTTCCTCTCCCTTTTATAGTCTCAAGGGGAGGGGCACAAGGGGAAATACAAAAGAGTTATAGTGCTTGGCAGCTAGCACATCCCGTCGTACGTCACTGTTCGTCGGGGCGTATCGAAGCCGAGTTGCGATACCTTGTCGGGGAAACCGCCGCGTGGCTGGGTTGAATTGTTCCCTTCGGGACGCTTGGCCTTCTCCCCGAGTAGTTCGGGCTTGTCTTAGTCTGCCCGAGTACTTGCTTGACCTGCCACGCGTGAGCCTAAGTCTAGGCTCGCGCGTGTCGTAGAGGGTGCTCGAGTGCCTCGGGCTGAGCTTTGCGTGTGGCAGAGTGGAAGTTGATGGTGATGTGATGGTTGCGCGGCTAGTCCGGCTCGCATTTAAGGCTCCTGCCGGGGCAGGTTTCCTGCATGGCCACCAGCTGTTGTCCCCGCGTGACGTGGAGATTCACCTCCCTGCATGCGTTGGTGGCCTCGCCCGAGCCGCGTGTCTAGGCCCACGCACTAGTCGGAGCCAGACTTTTCGTGCGAGGCGGAGACTTGTCGTGCGAGGTGAAGACTTGTCGTGCGAGGTGGAGACTTGTCATGCGAGGCGGAGACTTGTCGTGCGAGGGTTCCTCCAGTGAGAAACTAGTCGGAGATGCAGCCGTCCGGGCAAGGGCTGGTCGTCTTGCCAGTGAGGGTCTTGACGAAGATCTGCATACCTTCCCTGAGACGCAGCTCCAGGTGAAGGGTGGACTCCTTCTAGATGTTGTAGTCAGCAAGGGTACGACACCTCAAGCTGCTCGCCAGCTGACAGAAGTCTTCACCTTGTGGATGATGGTTTTATTGTCTTCAAGTGGGATAATCTTGCCGTCAAAGGGGGCCCCTAATCCGGGCCCTCGTCACCTATGCTTGTTTTCAAATTAAAATGCTTAAGTGGCATAATTTGTACATAAATATTTACAAATAAAATGGATTAAGTTGTATATCTTGCCTTATATATATATCTAACTTTCTTAATGCTAAATAATGTATTTCTATGAAATAACTTATGTACATTACTTTATTCAATTAAAATATACCAAGCACTTAGCCTTTTGTGATGTAATCCAAATCTCTCGATAGACTTGAGCGTTTCTTGCGTTTGTGTTCTTAGAACCAAACCCTTTCCTCAGTCGCTTTTTTAACCCTTTTTTGTTTGGTGTGTTGTTCTTAGCCGTTCTCATTTGTTGATTTGCATGCTTGTTGCTTGAAGGACCGATTAGGCGAACTAGAGAGAAGGGGGGTGAATGGGAGTCGATAAAAATTCTTCTCGAAGGAGACGAGAACTCCAACAAGATGAACACGACTTCCAAAACACTTCTCTGACTCAACTACCCAAGTTAGCCAAGACCACGCAGCCACTGGAGTGCTACTGGTCCTAGGAACTAACAACCACCTACACAAACTCGAGAACGCAGCGGAACTAGCAACTCGAGCACTACTGTGAAGGACCGATTAGGCGACCAGAGAGGGGGGGAGTGAATGGGAGCCGATAAAAATTCTTCTCGAAGGAGATTGAAACTCCGACAAGATGAACACGCTCGGTCGGACCCCCAAAATCACACACTCCGCACTTCTACCTTCCGTTTGCCAAAACCACGTAGCCACTAGAGTGCTACTAGTCCTAGGAACAAACACTACCAGCAACCTCAACACACATGCACCCACGACAGCGGAAACAACTCGAAAGCCGGCTGTCCAGAGGGGGGCGGTTAGACCGGGTATGGGGGGCGGTTAGACCGCCTCCACCAGGCAACCAAGAAATCCTCCGAAACACCTCTTCCGAGCACCAAAACGCACCACGGTTTCACTAACAGAGATCTCTGGTCAGGGCCATGCTAGCTACCAGAAAATCTTGGCGAAAACCAAAACTCCACCAAGAGGCCTAGGGGCAGTTAGACCGGCTACCAGGGGCGGTCTAACCCCTCTAGCCAGCAACGAACTCCAAACAAGAACTCCTAGCAAACGGCACGAGAACGACCCAAAATTTCACCCAGACGCTCCTCTGATCAAGGCGAAATAACTCACAGAGGAAAATCCAGCGAAACAGAACTTCGACCTGGAAGGCCCAGGGCGGTTAGACTGCCCCTTCCAGAAAACCAACCCGCAGGTCAAACCTCAACTTCCTCGCGCCCGATCTCCCGAATCACTCCATGGATTGTGGCGAAACTTCGGGAATAGCTAGGTTACCTCCTGGGCAACCTCTACCTCAAAGGAATCGACTCAAATCGCTCACAATCAAAAGGAATCAAAGAAATCGCCTCTCTAGGCCAAGAACTCGCCCAACTCGAAAAACCACCAAATCGAGTCCGATTCAAGAAAGATTTGGGGGCAAAGTCACTAGTCAAAGAGGCACAAGATCCTCATACGTGACACCCACCAAAAACCCCAAGAAATCGTCCTCAAAACTCCGCCAACAAAGAGCTCCGAAAATCAACACAAAGAAGGACGGGCAAAACACTTCTCAACCTTGAGGAACAACGCCGAACCATCTATACATACCATGAAGGTTCGTACAAGGTCTAGCTTTCCACCCATACATCCATGAAGCTCTCAAGCTAGTCCTAGGAAAAACTAGTGGAAAATGAGAACGAAAAAGGAAAAACAAATGAGCTAGGGTTCCAAGAGATGGCTGCCATCCATCCCCTCAAAGAGTATATATGGAGGCACCCAAAAGACTAAACTACCCTTACCTAATAACTAGGGATACAATCCCCTCAAGGGCGAATTTGGAAGCCTTCGGAATTTCTTCATCGGACGGATGCCCGGCGACCGCAACCTGCTTAGCCTCGACGCAAGCCTTGTGATCCCGACGCGTGTCCTCTGCTTCGAAGCATCTCGGCGCCAGCGACCAGGGCGGTCAGACCGCGCCCCCTGGGCGGTTAGACCAGCCCCGGCAATTTGACCGGCCCAGGCGGTCTGACCGCCCCTCCTGGGTGGTTGAACCGGCCTAGGTGGCCACACCTCTTCGTCGAGTCTTCGGCCTCGGTTTTGTGGCTCAACCGAGTAACCCAGTGGTTTTCTGGTGAACCACTGCAAACCCCGCGAACTCGGTGTAGCCTCCGCCAATATTCACTCATGACTCGACTCCCACGTAGTCCCGGCTCGACCTTGGTTTTGAGGCTCTACCAAGAAACCGTCCACGACTTCATCTTGCTGTTCATGCCACCATGCGGCCCGCACTCGACCCTACTGGCCACCGGGTCCCTCGAACGAAGCCTACTTGTCTTCTCCACACCTGGAGGCCTCACCGGCGACGACCTTTCGCGCTTGTTCTTCACCTGCACCAACACGAGTCAAGTCGCAACCTGCACCTGCAATACTTAGCCAAGAATCAGTCCACACAACGTTGTCAATCACTCATCACACAAGGAAGCGACCATCCACCGGTCCTCGAACCACACATGGTCCTCAATCTCCCCCTTGATGAGTGCATTGACAACACCCACATGAAGTAACACAAGAGAAAAGGAAAAGAAAAGAAACAAATAAAAAGAAACCTCAACAAGCGATCGAAAGCCAAAGAAAGGCGAAGAGCAAGATCACTTGAAGAAGAACAAGTCTCGGACCCCTTAGGAAAGGGCAACGGCTCGACACATCCGAGACAAAACCATGCTCAAACAAAGAGCGCAAACCACCGAACCAAAGCTCGAACACCACAAAGAGCTCCCCCTGCACATATGCAAGCTCCCCCTGAGCCAAAGCACACCCCCCGAACCAATGCAGCAATGCAACACAGGAATGCGACAAAGAGCAAAAATCTGCTCAACATGCCTAGGGCGGTTGACCGCCTTCACGGGGTGGTTAGACCACCCGCACAAAGAATCGACCGCCCGGGGACGGTTAGACCGCCCCAAGAGACCGGCCCCGCATCAAACTGCTCAAAAATTGCCCGAACCAACTAGAACACCTTCCAAACACTCCCAGGTGCCCAAAGCATGCACAAACTTCTCCCCCTTGTTGACAATGCATGAATCAAGGCACAATACGAAAAGTTACAACATATAGCTTCTCAAATATACAAAATTCATCAAAAGGAGCTACACAAGTCCAAACGAGCAAGTTAGATACTCTACGGGTTCGTAATGACCTTAACTACATGATCACCAAGTTTCACAACCATTGGACAAGGCTAAAAAGGATTTGAGTAATTTTGCGAAAAGTTACTCTCTCATAAGAAAAAACCTAAACATGAGAAAAACATGTCAAAATGGCAAAGCCACACAAACTCCATGATTGGACGACCATTCTAATTATAAGACCATCACAAACACCCACAAGCACCTCATGTCATGTCAAAGCCACCGAGCCATGTGCTACTTCTATGTATGAGACTTCTCATTGGTAGGCATCATGCAACGGTTTAGCACCCAAAGCAAATTAATTTCAGCACATATGACATGGGAGCACATTTTCCAAGCATTTTACATTTGATTTTCAGATTCATAATTGGTACATGAAATGTCTTTGCGACAAAAAGGAACTTATGCCCCTCCATAAGATAAATCAAGAGGGCTAAACATTCATGATGGCAAATGAGCCTTTGGCCCCATATGATCAATAAACTAGCTATACAATCACAAATTAAGCATAGCAAAGCCACTAAGACATGTCAAGATCATGTAAAGACATTTACACATGAGAGAGCATATAAGTGTCATTTTTCAAAAACATAGCCATCAACCATGGATTATTCATCAAGATCATCAAGATCTAAGCCAAACTAACCATAGCATACCAAACAAGCTCACAAAGACATATATAGCATCCCATGGTGAACAATGTATATAGGAGAAGCTTTTCCTATCCAATGCATATGATACAAAATGCATGCAATCTAAGATACAAGGATGCCTATACATCATGTTACATATGCCATGCCAAATGCAAGAAATGCACAAAGGAAACTATACATATGGTACAAAGGAGCTCCCACACACCCAACTCAACAAATAAAACATACACCAAGTTCCCCCCGCAAACGAGTGAAAGTTGCTTGATCTACGGGTTTGGTGAAAATATCGCTAGTTGGTCATGTGTGGGTACATGGATCAAAGCTATCTTTCCCTTCTCTACGTTGTCTCTCGGAAAATGGTACCTCACTTCTATGTGCTTGGTTTTGGAATGGAGCACCGGGTTCTTTGCAACACTTATGGCACCGGTGCTATCACATTGAAGTGCGACATGGGTATACTCCTCACCAAAGTCACTCATGGTGTATGAAATCCAAAGGAGCCGAGAGCAACAACTAGCGACGGCAACATACTCGGCCTTGGTAGTGGATTGAGCAACACTCGACCTGTTTGTGGGAAGACCAAGACACCAAAGAAGAACCTAAAAGCGGCAAGTACCAGAAGTGGACTTCCTATCCAACCGACACCCGGCAAAATCCGCGACTGAAAACCCATGAAGCACCAAAGAAGAGGACGCGGAGTACCAATGGCCGAAGTCAGGAGTGTGACGCAAGTACCTGAAAATTCGCTTCACCGCTTGCCGATGCGAAGTCCTCGGAGACGCTTGAAAACGAGCGCACGGACACACCGAAAACTGTATGTCCGGCCTCATCGCCGTCAAGTAGAGGAGTGACCCGATCATGCTTCGGTACTCCTTCTGGTCCACATGTTCACCTTCCTCGTCCGCATCAAGAGCCGTAGTCGTACTCATCGGCATCGTCATAGCCTTGGAATCTTCCATCTTGAACTTCCGCACAATGTCCTTGGTGTACTTAGCTTGGTGCACAAATGTTCCTTCCTTTGATTGCTTGATTTGTAGCCCGAGGAAGAACTGCAACTCGCCCATCATGCTCATCTCAAATTCCCTGCTCATATCCTCTGCAAACCTTGCAACAAGAGAGTTAGACGAGACACCAAAGACAATATCATCCACGTACACCTGCACAATCAGGATATCTCTGCCCTGCCTCAGTAAAAACAAGGTCTGATCGACCTTCCCCATCTCAAAACCTCTCTCAAACAAGAACCCCCTCAACCTGCCATACCAAGCTCTAGGCGCCGCTTCCAACCCATACGAGCGCCTTCCTCAACTTGTACACCCGGTGGGGGTACTTCTCACTCTCAAACCCCGGAGGTCGCCTCACATACACTTCTTCCTCCAACACACTATTCGGAAAAGCACTCTTCACATCCATTTGGTGCAACTTGAACCCTTTAGCCACGGAAAAGGCTAGAAGGATTCTAATCGCCTCCAAATGGGCTACGGAGCAAAGGTCTCCTCGTAGTCAATCCCCTCCTTCCGACCGAACCCCCGAGCAACAAGCCTCGACTTGTTCCTCACAACCTCACCTTTCTCTCCCTCTAGTTCTTCCACACCCACTTTGTACCAATCGGCTTACACCCTGGGGGAGGGTCAACCAACTCCCAAACCTGATTCCTCTCAAAGTTCTCCAACTCCTCATGCATCGAATTAACCCAATTGTGATCAGATAGTGCGTGTCCAATGTCTTTGGGCTCAAAAGTAGCAACAAATGCAGCATGAGCGAAATGAGAATTGTTTCGAACCCTCGACCGTGTAGTGCGTTCATTCATGTCGCCGATGATCCTCGAAGCTGGGTGATCCACTTGTACTCGCCGGGGAGGTTCTCGCCTCGGTGCTACCTCCCCCTCAACATCAGCTTCTCCTCGTTCTTGATTCGTCGTCATAGGTGTAGGAGAGGGTCCGTCCACCACCGTAGTCGAAGTAGTGGGTACATGTTCGGCCGGGGCACCGCACCGCCATCTTCATCGTCTCCATGTTCATGCTCCTCCTCCCGAAAGATCTCCTCGCCAAGCTCATCATCACCTGCACACTCAACGACAAGCCGACTACGTGGCTGTGTCTCATCGAAGGTTACCTCGCAAGTCTCCACAATTTGGTTAGTTTCAAGATTGAGCACACGATATGCTCTAGAATGAGATGCATAACCAAAGAAAATACCATCAACAGACCTAGCCTCAAACTTATCCAACTTCTTGCCTTTCTTCAGAATAAAGCATTTGCAACCAAAGACATGGAAGTGACTCACCTTGGGTGTGCGACCGTGCATCAACTCGTAGCATGTTTTCTTCTTATGCACTCTGAGGTAGATCCTGTTCGACACATAGCACGCGGTATTCACCGCCTCAGCCCAATACCTCCTCGGAATCCTATGCTCATCAAGCATCGTCCGAGCCATCTCGCACAAGGTCCTGTTCTTCCTTTCCACAACACCATTCTGGGGAGGCGTATACGGACTCGAAAACTGGTGCTCAAGACCCAAGTCATGGCAAAAGGTTTCAAAACGAGAGTTTCTGAATTCCGAGACATTATCACTGCGGATAGCTCGTATGGCATCTCCGTGCCTCTCGTTCCTCAACCTCAAAACTAGATCCGAAAGCACACGCCCACACCCATTGTCCCCAAAAGTGATGTACCTCCTTGTCACCACCGGGACGAGACTTGAGAACCACCCCCTCGTCTCCGGTCATATGCCCGGAGCAACCGGAGTCAATCAACCAAATGTTCTTCAAGTCTCCCACCCCGAAATTCAAAAACGAGCACGTGAGCAAACAAACGACTCGGCACTAGGGTTAGTACCAAACGAGTAAAACCGAGTGCGAGCCATTTGCTCGAAAGTGGGATTAGCACACACCAAACCATCTTTCCTACCAAAACTACCACCTCGAACACCACCTCGGTAACCACTCCGAGGAAACCAACCTTCGCTGCCCGGAGGAGGACCAAAACCACGAAAGAAGGCTCGTGGACCGTCCCTCCTCTCCTTCTCAAAGCTACGACTCCTCCCATCCTTGTAGTGAACTCGAGGGGGAGAACGCCTAGCAACCGACCTTCTGCCGACTCTCCGGACCAACCACCAATACCTCTATCTCCCGAACCGAAACCTCTCGACTCACCACCTCGAAAACCACTCCGCCCGGAGTGCGGGGGGCGGTGGAACCGCCTAGCCGGCCGGTCTAACCGCCCCCTCGGGGCGGGGCCGGTCCGACCGCCTAGCCGGGCCGGTCCGACCGCCCTCTCCCGTAAAAGCTCCCCGGCGCGGAACTCGCATCTCCCCATGCCGGAACCCTTCTCACCACGGCTTTACCCCCGGCGGTAGCATACGAGGCTTAGGTACACCATGGGAAGGGTTGTACCTATCCTTGTTCGCCCACTCCTTTGCCATCCTTTCCTCACACTTCCTCTTGAAGCAAAACTCATCCTTGTGACCCTCTTTCCCACAATAGCCACAATGGAACCTCAAAAGTTTAGGTTTAGGCTTGGATTGGGGCCGCTCACTTGGTTTCTCTCCACCCAACTTCTCCACCGGTTTCTCCTCACTAGCCTTCTCACTTTCTTTCCCAAAGAACACTTTCCTGGAAGTGCTCACAAACTTGATAGGCTTTTGGAGATCATTTGTATGTGGGGGAAACACGGGTGGAGCTGGCGTTGTGTCTAGTCGGTTCCTTAGATGGTTGGGCTTAGGAGGAAAATCATTCTTGTGGTGGGTTTTTGGTGGCTCTGGAATATTCTCTCCACTTCCCTCACCAACCTTGTTTGCCCCAAGTCCCTCACCATCCTGCCTCTTAAATGCCTCGATCATCATTCTCAACTGAGGCTCATGACCAGACAACCAACCCATCAACTTCCTCAGCTCATCATTCTCATCCTGCAAACGATCAACATAATGTGCAAGTTCCAAATTTTTCAAAGCATGCATTTCACAATTAGAGCATGATGTAGGCATGGGTTCCTTCAACTTAGCCTTAAAAGAACTAGTGTAAGCATGCATCTCATCAATCTTGGCATGCAAAATAGGGCAAGAAGTGCAAGCACCTAACAAAGCAGGTATAGATTTAAGCTCAGCCACTTCAACCCTAAGCACATCTAGTTCCTCGCACTTGGAGGCATGCTTTTCTTTGAACAAAGTAAGATCAGCAAGAAAAATGGAGCAACCAGCACAATCAACCTCATCCGAACCAACAAGTCTAGCCTTAAGGGAATCTATCTCAAGCTTGCTATCAAGAACCTGTGTTTCTAGCTCAGCCACTCTAGTCCTAGCATCCTCGAGTGAAGCCCTAAGCTCTTTTCTCATTTTCTTGGCCTCTCTAAGAATGTCATCACGGTTATCAAGCAAAGAGCCAAGCCTCTCATTCTCCTCGGCGCAAGAAGGGAAGTTCATCACGCACCTCGTCGTCGGAGTCGCAGTCCGAGTCGCTCCGTGTGCTCTTCTTGCCGCCGGAACTCGGCGCCATGGTGTAGAAGCCGTCTCTCGCGAAGCGGCTCGGCCCCGCTTAGGTTCTTGGACGACTTCTTGCTCTTGCGACGATCACCTTCGTTTTCACCGCTACTCGAGCTCGAGGTGGAGTACACGGAACCGGAGTCGACGTCGCTCGCTCCAACCATCGCTCGGGCCTTGCCTCGGCCTCTCCTTCTTCCTCGATTATCGCTCGTCCTTGTGCTTGTTCTTGTACTTGCTCTTGTGGTCGCGTCTCGACCGGTACTTGCCATCCTTCCTCAACTTGTGCTTGTAGCCGTCCTTGTTCTCGACCTTCTTCGAGCGGTCCGGCGACGAAGTGTCCTGGCTTGCCGCACTGGAAGCATGTCCTCGTGTTCCTCCTCATGTTCACTCGGTTCTCGTGCAGCCTCTCGAACCGCCTCGTCAGGAGCGCCAGCTCGTCCTCTCCAAGCACATCGAACTCCTCATCTGGCATAGACATCAAAGAGGAAAAAGAGAACATCCTGGTGGATGGGTTAGTGTTAGCCTTTCCATTCGAACCACCAACGAGGGCAAGACTATGGGAAACGGTCGGACCCTCTAGCTTGGCGATCATGCCCCTATCCACCTCGGTCGACTTGAGCTTCGAGAACGACTCGTTCACCGTCGATTGTCATACTTCTCCCGACTCCACAATGGCCTCGAACTTTCTCGCCCCATATTGTACAATCCAAAGAGTGTAAGAGCTCGACGGCTCTATCATGATCATCGTACGGGAGCACGTCCACATTGGCCCTCATGTTGTTCACAACCACCATGAACCTCTCGAAATAAGGCATCAATGGACTCACCGGGGGAGATTAGTGAAGTTCTCATACTCTCTCCCGTAGGTCACATACATCCGTACCCGAACCCGGGCATTCCCAACATGAGCCTTCTTCAAGACCGTCCAAATTCTACAAGCCAAGTGCTCGGTGTGCACCCGATCGAACTCGGGATGACACAAAGCACGAAACAAGTAGTCGACCGCCTTGTTGTTGGCGTCGAATCGTCCTTCGATCCCGGAGCAAGGAAGTCCATCGGCCGGACATAGCCCGCGTCCACCGTGACATCCCAAAGAATCCGACCGTTTCCACGGAGGAACGCCCCCATCCGCTTACTCAAAATTTGGTAGTTCTTCACATCGAAGTGTGAAGGACCCGAACTCCGTTCTCGGTACGCCATCCTTGGATCTTAGACGGTTGGAGTCAATAAAGACTCGAACCGGCTCGATACCACTTGAAGAACCGATTAGGCGACCGAGAGAGGGGGGAGTGAATGGAGCCAATAAAAATTCTTCTCGAAGGAGATTGAAACTCCGACAAGATGAACATGCTCGGTCGGACCCTCAAAATCACACACTCCGCACTTCTACCTTCCGTTTGCCAAAACCACGTAGCCACCGGAGTGCTACCGGTCCTAGGAACAAACACTACCAAGAACCTCAACACACACGCACCCACGACAACGGAAACAACTCGAAAGCCGCCGTCCATAGGGGGGCGGTTAGACCGGCATGGGGGCGGTTAGACCACCTCCACCAGGCAACCAAGAAATCCTCCGAAACACCTCTTCCGAGCACCAAAACGCACCACGGTTTCACTAACGAGAGATCTCCGGTCGGGGCCATGCTAGCTACCGTAAAATCTTGGCGAAAACCAAAACTCCACCCGAGAGGCCTAGGGCGGTTAGACCGGCTACCAAGGGCGGTCTAACCCCCCGTACCCAGCAACGAACTCCAAACAAGAACTCCTAGCAAACAGCACGAGAACAACCCGAAATTTCACCCAGACGCTCCTCCGATCAAGGCGAACAAACTCAAAGAGGAAAATCCGGTGAAACAGAACTTCGACCCGGAAGGCCAAGGGCGCTTAGACCGCCCCCTCCAGGCGGTTAGACCGCCCCTTCCAGAAAACCAACCCGCAGGTCAAACCTCAACTTCCTCGCGCCCGATCTCCCGAATCACTCCACGGATTGCAGTGAAACTTTGGGAATAGCTGGGTTACCTCCTAGGCAACCTCTACATCAAAGGAATCGACCCGAATCGCTCACAATCAAGAGGAATCGAAGAAATCGCCTCTCTAGGACAAGAACTCGCCCAACTCGAAAAACCACCAAATCGAGTCCGATTCAAGAGAGACTTGGGGGCAAAGTCACCGGCCAAAGAGGCACAAGATCCTCATACGTGACACCCACCAAAAACCCCAAGAAATCGTCCTCAAAACTCCGCCAACAAAGAGCTCCGAAAATCAACACAAAGAAGGACGGGAAAAACACTTTCAACCTTGAGTATAACGCCGAACCATCTATACATACCATGAAGGTTCGTACAAGGTCTAGCTTGCCACCCATACATCCATCCCTCTCTCTAGATCTCTCATGAAGCTCTCAAGCTAGTCCTAGGAAAAAACTACCGGAAAATGAGAACGAAAATGGAAAAACAAATGAGCTAGGGTTCGAAGAGTTGGCTACCATCCATCCCCTCAAAGAGTATATATGGAGGCACCCAAAAGACTAAACTACCCTTACTTAACAACTAGGGATACAAGCCCCTCAAGGGCAAATTTGGAAGTCTTCGGAATTTCTTCATCGGACGGATGCCCGGCGACCGCAACCTGCTTAGCCTCGACGCAAGCCTTGCGATCCCGACGCGTGTCCTCCGCTTCGAAGCATCTCGGCGCCAGCGACCGGGCGGTCGACCGCCCCCACGGGCGGTTAGACCGGCCCCGGGCAATCCGGCCGGCCCGGGCGGTCCGATCGCCCCTCCCGGGCGGTTGAACCGGCCCGGGTGGCCACACCTCCTCGTCGAGTCTTCGGCCTCGGTTTTGTGGCTCAACCGAGTAACCCAAAGGGTTTTCTCGGTGAACCACCGCAAACCCCGCGAACTCGGTGTAGCCTCCGCCAATCTCCACTCATGACTTGGGCCGCCACGTAATCCCGGCTCGACCTTGGTTTTGAGGCTCTACCAAGAAACCGTCCACGACTTCATCTTGTTGTTCATGCCACCATGCGGCCCGCACTCGACCCCCGCCGGCCACCGGTCCCTCGAACGAAGCCTACTTGTCTTCTCCACACCCGGAGGCCTCACCGGCGACGACCTTTCACGCTTGTTCTTCACCCGCACCAACACGAGTCAAGTCGCAACCTCGCACCCGCAATACTTAGCCAAGAATCAGTCCACACAACATTGTCAATTACTCATCACACGAGGAAGCGACCATCCACCGGTCCTCGAACCACACATGGTCCTCACACTAACTCGCATCGGTCGGACCGTGAGCAAGCACCGATCGACCGGTCCCTACCGGAGCTCGCCACCGGATCCCGAGAACTTTCACGAAGGCTCCTACACAAGTCGAGCCGATGTAGAGCCGATCGGACCGGTCTAAGCCGTGAAGCCCCAAAACCCAAACCAGAACTTTCGAGCACCAAAATGAACCAAACCCGAAACAACAAGAACACAGACAACGGGGAGCTCACCAAGATGTTCACTCAAGGAAAAACCCACAAGGCCTCTCGTACCGGTAAGACCGGTGAGCAAGCACCGGCCGACCGGTCAGCCGGGACGCTCGGGATGAACAACACCCGCAGTCAACTCCCCCTAATTCTAACTCCCGATCTCCCGAATCGCTCCACGGTTTTGCACAATACTTTGGGGTTAGTAGGAACACCTCATGGGCACTCCATATCCAAGATTTGGTCCACCAAAACTTGCCAAAATGAGAGGAATCAAAGAAATCCCACCAAGAACGCCTCTAACCCTAGAGCCAAGAAAACCCCAAAATCTAGCCCCTTTGTTCACGGATTTGGGAGGGGAATCAAAGAGAAAAGAACCACGAAGAGTTCAAGCATACACCCCACCAAATCCCAAAGAGAAAGGCCTCGAAATCGCTCCAAGAAAAACACCAAGAAAGGGCTCCGAAAATCACCAAAAAGGAGAAATGGGAAAGACACATCGAAGCCTTGAGGAACCACGCCGAATCATCTATACATAGCAAAGAGGTTCATACAAGGTCTAGCTTGCCGCCCGATCATCCTTCCCTCTCACAAGATCTCACCATGAAGCTCTGAAGCTAGTCCTATGGAAATCCTAAGGAAAATATCAAGGGAGACTAGGAAAACAAAATGAGCTAGGGTTCCAAGAGATGGCTACCATCCTTTCACCACTTGGGTTATACGGATGCAACTGAAAGACTAAAATACCCTTACTAGCCAACTAGGGATACATGACCCTCAAGGGTGAATTTGGAAGTCTTTGTCTTCGCACCATCGGACGGATGCCCAGCGACGGGAAACTTTCTTAGCCTCGACGCAAGCCTTGCAATCCCAACGCGTGCCCTCTGCTTCGAAGTCTCGGTGATCGCGTCATCGCACACCGGTCGACCGGTCCGATGCCGCCGCACCTCCGTCTTCGGTTCTTCGGTCTTGGCTTTGTGGATCAACCAAGGAACCAGTGGTTTTCTGGTGAACCACTGGAAACCCCATGAACTCGGTGTAGCCTCCGCCAATCACCACTCATGACTCTACTCCCACGTAGTCCCGGCTCGACCTTGGTTTTGAGGCTCAACCAAGAAACTGTCCATGAGTTCATCTTGCTGTTCTTGCCACCATGTGGCCCGCACTTGACCCCCGCCGGCCACCGTGTCCCTCGAACGAAGCCTACTTGTCTTCTCCACACCTGGAGGCCTCACCGGCGACGACCTTTCGCGCTTGTTCTTCACCTGCACCAACACGAGTCAAGTCGCAACCTGCACTTGCAATACTTAGCCAAGAATCAGTCCACACCATGTTGTCGATCACTCATCACACCAGGAAGCGACCATCCACCAGTCCTCGAACCACACATGGCTCTTAGTGCATGATGTTTGCTTCGAGTAGAAGAATGAGCTGTTGTTCAAAAGTCTTGAAGATGAAGAGTATCAAAGAGCAAGAACGGAAGAGCATAAGAGTAGCTTATCATTGGAGAAAGGCAAGTGACCCTAACCATCCTTCTACCTATGCTTTAAAAACGAACACTATGAATTAACTGGAACATGGAGAACCACCCAAGAATGAAAATAGTACAACCACAAGAACTACATGGCTCTGGTCTTGGCCAATTAATTAGATACTCTAGTTTGAAGTGGCCTTACTGAAAGGGCAAAGAGGGGGTTGGAGTTGAAGGATTATAGCATGGTCCTCTTGGGATAGCAGCTTTTGCTAAGGTGCTGACCATTAGGGAGGGTTATGGTCGGTTCTGCTACTAAAACTCCAGTAGGCTACTTCTTATTAGGGAATATTTGTAAAGGCCCTGTAGTGTCCCTATGCGATCACACCAAAGGAAGTGTGGTATTGTGCCTGATCAAAACATCATGGTTGGGTTCAAAGTTCTTCGGAACTTTTACGTGACATGTGGTGAAAGTGTGCAACCTCTGCAGAGTGTAAAACTGATCGATCAGTCGTGCTCATGGTCAAGAGCGACCTGGACCCTCACATGATAATTGAACTTAAAGATGAATTTAAACTGCTTTCTGGTTAACTTTTGTGACCTTGCTAAGTATCAACCATAAGTGTACTCACCCTTGCTAAACCACTGCTCAGAAGGTGTATGAAGTCCAGAAGATGGTGCTAGACGCACACAACTCCCAGTTGATTACCTGTGAAGTCTGGAGCCTTTGTTTCCTAGGATTCTGTTGTAAATCTCGGATGATATCTCTTTCTTTACGTGATATTGAATATGTTATTCATTAATGATGTTACTATATGTATGAAACTAGATCCTGGCATACATATAGGTAACACTTGGTTCCTTTTGGAAACCGGGTGTGACAGAAATGGTATCAGAGCTATATCAACTTTAGGATGTAAGCCTAGATAGAAATGGTCGCTTTCTAAGGTTTATTTTATTATAAAAACAATTCCTACCTTATCCTTGACCTTTTTGATGAATATTCTCATTCTTTGACCAATTTTCTCTCTCTCATACATTTCCACTCCTTTCATTTGCATTTCTTGTTTTGCAATTGTCAGACCCTTTCTTGTTTTTCTAAATGCTCAATCCTTGTCTATTTATTTTCTCTTCCCTTCATAACAATTTTACCTTGATCATACATCTCCTTTAATGTTTGATTTTCCTGTATCATGCATGTCACCTCCTTTTGATTTATTGGTGATAATTGCTTACCCATACCTTGATACACTTATTTCCAACTTATCCTTGCAAATATACCCCCTCCTAGTGGATCTATCTTTTCTTGTTAAATCTTTTCTTCCTCAAGCTTTGTTACTTTGGATTTCCTCCCTTGACTTTTGAATCTGAATCATATTTTCCATTTTAAAAATGTTATATGACCCGTACCACCTGACCCTAAAGCGTCCTCAAGTCATCCGAAGAATGAAGCTTCCAGTTCATCTCTTGAAGTCAACCCCTCAGTGTCTGGAGAAGCAAGCGTGTGCAAAGGAAGTTGAAGTCTGACATCTCAACCAAGATTAGGAGGACTCCTCTAACCCTAATAACAATGTGTAACATCAGTTCTTTGACTATTTGTTGATTGGTGAAATTATGTATTTTGCTTGATGATGCTTGTCTTTATGGCCTTGTTTGAGTTGGTTATTTGTATTGATTGTTGATGTATTCAGGGTCTTATACCTACAATGACATCAGTTGTCTAGTTGGGTGCTTCTTTAATACCTCCCACCTTCTTGTTATCCTCCTTTTTCTCTGATGGATCAATTTGGAAGAGGAAACTACGAGCTACAACGACATGCAACATCAACAACAAGAAGTTATCGCCATCAGTTACCTAGTTTGGTGCTTCTTTTATACCATCCACCTACTTATTTTTATTTTCTATTATTAATTTATTTTTTCTGTTTCTATTTGCGTCCTTTTATTTCTTTTTTATATTTTTCTCTTAGTGAATATTTGTTTCCTTTCAATGAATCACCACCTAAGTGAATATTTGTTTCACCTCAAAGAAAAAAGTCCACTTCAAGTTATTTCATCTCAATGAATATTTGTTCTCCTTTAGTGAGTATTTGTTCCCGGTAGTATATATTATTTCACATCACTGAAAATTTATTCTTTCTCACTGAAAATTTTCTCATTTTGATTGATTTAATTATCTGTGATTCATTTTACATATTTGTTGTTCTCTTTTAAATATTTATTGTACCCTCTGTAAATATTTGTTCCTTCCATTAGTTCATATAATTTTTTAGATACATACAAATTTTTTGTTTCGACAGTTTGTAGAAGTTGCTCGACATCTATACATATTTGTAGTTTATATAATTTGTTCGGTACATAGAAATATTTTTTTCTGTTAGTTGTATAATTTATTTGACACGTATATATATTTGTTCTAGTGGTTCATATAATTTGTTTTGTACATATAAATGTTTTGTTTTGATAGTTTGTAGAATTTGTTCGACACGTATACATATTTGTTCTGACAGTTCATATAATTTGTTCGGTATGTAAAATTGTTTGTTCTGGTATTTTGTAAATTTTGTTTTACATTTATGTATTGCACATAATATATAATTTTAATTAAAATTATAAATAAAAAAGATTGTCAAAATATAGTCAAGTGGGATCTTGTTATGAATCTTTTATTATCTCAAATCTAATGGTGCGATCAGAATTAAATTTTGATATTCAATTTAAGATTTATAGCTTTTAAAATTTTTAAAAACCTTTGTACATGGATGACATCAGCAATTTTGATTGCATGCATACCAATGTGGGGAGTCAGTAAACCATGACGGGTACACTCACAGCCCAGCGTGGTAATTTGTTTCCCATCACTATGGCGATGTATAACCGCACCCTCTTGCGCCAGCCTTGGCGGGCAAGACGGGCGTGGTGGCGCAGAGTGAAAAAGTCTAAGTGCTCACTCTTGCAGAGCTGCGCTTCCCCAAGACGTTCAAGTTGCCAGATGCGGTGGCCGCTGCTGTTCCATTGTGGCCTTCATTGATGGGAGTCGCCGCTGTTTCGGAGGATGCAGTCTCTTTGTGCTCGAGATGCTGTTCATCCTCGCTGGGCGGGACCGTTGTCGTCTAGTGTCGGGCGGTTTCTGTTATACAAATTTCTTGTCATGGTGATGATTTGGAAGTGCAGGAGCTACGGGAGAAAGTCTTACCCAGCAGTTGCGTCGGTGTCAACAACAATGACGTCGTCGGGCATCGTTTACCCCCTTTGAGGCGTTTGTTGTGTTAGCTTTCTGCGAGGTTAGTGATCTTCGGGCGAAAATCTTTCCGACTTGCCGAATTGTGGTGACGGCATCTTCGATGTCACATCCTTATTGGAGGTGTGCTGTTGTCCTTTCATTCGTTGCCTAAGGTGGAGTCTGTTATGCGAGCGATTGAAGGCAAGCGTTCGAGTGTGACATCAAGTTTCTAATAAAACAATAGATGTATTGGATTGATGCTGCACAAAGATAATGCAAGTTTGAAGTATGGAGAAGAAGAATGAAGTTTAATGTTTTAATTTTTTGTCTTGAATTTTATTTCTTGTATTTGTGAATGCCTCATATAGAGGATTAGAGTCTAGGAAATATTTGTAACATTTGGCTATATATATCCTCACGTGGATGTAGAAGTCGGATTTTAATCCTTAATTAAAAAAGTTTCCAAAGCAAAGCGCCCGTCAAGAAGAGCATATCTTTGTTATTATGCTAGAAATTTTGAAAACAAAAATTGAGGGCCCTTTCAAAGTCTATTAGAAGTATTAAATATGAATAATTACAAAATTAATTACACAAACGCGGGAAATCATAAGACAAATCCACTAAAACTAATTAATTCGGCATAAGAGATTGTTTAGTGTAGCATGATGTTGTCTAATCATGACATAATTAATCTTGTTAGATTTGTCTCGAAAAATTAGGAGGTTTATGAAATAGGTTTTGTCATAATTAGTGTCTGAAGATCGATAGTGTTTAGTTCAGCAACTTTTCACTAATTACCCATCACATTAAATGAACGAAGACTACTTAGGAGTATTAAATGTGGATTAACGATAAAACCCATTCTATATCTCTGACTGTAATTGGGTGATGAATCTATTAAACCTAACTATGTTATGCTTAGACTTTGTCATGCTATAGTAAAAAGAAAATCCTCGAAAAAACTAGTAGACCCTAGTGGTTAGAGCACCTGAATAGTGTCAGGGACAGTCATAGGGGTCCCCTAAAAAACCGGGGGAAAACCCATTTTCTTTCGCAAACAAAACACAAACGAACTCACAAAACATAAAACACTCCCGAGACAATCACAGCCCAGCGGCAGGGGCCCACGGTCTTGACGACCTCAGCGGCCCACCAGAACAGTCAGCCCCCTCGGGCAAAACTCTGTTTCTCTCGAGGGATACGACACCATACTAATGAGACTCGGCCTCGCTCGAGGGCTAGACGCCCCCTCGGGCGAGACTCCGCCTCACTCGAGGGTTGGACGCCCCCTCGAGCGAAACTCCGACTCGCTCGAGGCTCTCACGGGCTCACCGCTCCCACACCCCCTCCCCCGACCGGAGCATTTAATGGTCTGACACATGCAGGCGCCCGAGTCAAAGACGAAGCCGCGCCATGCTGTCCCTCTTACACGCCTGGGAATCATATCCCGGTGCTGTTTCGCCAACCTCCCGGTGAGGCCATCCCCGCCACTATATGACATTGTGCGGTAAGGCCAGTGTCAGCTCCGTGACACTGTGCTACCCACTCTCGTACGGCCCGTGCGCCGCACCCTCGAAAGAGGACGGCGGAACCCTCGAAAAGGGGACAGACGCCTGTCTCGCGCCCGCCCAGGACGACGCCGTGACGTCAGACCAGTGAGGCGCGTCTCCTCTGTCATCATCGGCCCTGTGCAGCCATCCCCGCTACCACGACGCCATCCCGGGCACTGCAGCCCCATCCCTGACGCTGTGAGAGCCCGGGACGACAAGACGCCGCCACGCCTGCTGCTGTGCACCTTACGGCCTCCCGTCAGCCGCACCCTCGAGTCAACGTACGGACGGCGACCGAACGGGAAGTCCCCACATAGCCACCCTCGAAGCCGCTCCTGGGCGGGAACAGGACTCACCACGACACCCGGCGGGAACATGATTCGCCAGGACCGCCATCAACTCTACACCATTGTACATCGTACCGCCGCACGTAACTAGAACAGTGCGGCACGATTGTAAACTTCCTCCCCTTGTCCTATAAAAGGAGGAGCAGTCACCCGGCCGCAGGGGGGACGACAGCGAGCACACTTACACGCTCACCGCCTTCACTACGATATTGGCACTTTGCCTCAATCAAACCTCAGGGACTTGGAGGCCCTGCCTCCTCTTCCACCTTGCTTGTAGCTCCCCTCTGCAAGCACCACAGTGCAGCGCAATACAGTGCCTCGAGCACACCACTGCTGGATGTACGGCCCCGGCCGGAACCAGGATAAACCTCGTGTCACTAGTTGCCTAGTACTGGCCATCGAGAGATAGATCTCATCGCTCGTACTAGTTAGTGTCGGGACTACTTTCCGCACCGACAGTTGGCACGCCAGGTAGGGGATGCGCTGAAGATCAGCTTTCCACCAGCCATCTCGATGGTGATCCGCACCGAGTACAGGTCCCAGAGGTACTCCATGGGCAGCTCGGACCCCCTCCCAGCCGGATTCGAAATCCGGTTTGGGAGCCTGAACTTTCAGGCCACGGGGAATGGCTACCTCATGTGCATCACCAACCGCGACGAGCTCCACCCGTGGTGGTCGACCGGGCCAGGACCGGTTCCCGTCACGTCCGCTGCTGACGCCCTGGCGCCCGCCCAAGCGAACGTTGCGGGCCCTTCGACACCCCGACGCCGACGACGCTCCGGCCCGGTGCTCTCGTCGGGCGCGGATGGAACGACGTCGGGCCTCGCGCGTCGCCTCACAACGCGGCGCACCCACCAGCGAGATGGCGGCGACACCCACAGAGGAGCGCGTGGCTCCCGAGCCGTGATCCCCCCACGGGATGCGCAACGCTGCGACAACGTACGCCTTGTCCGCCAGCACCGACGTGGCGGCATACGAGGACCTTCCCGTCCACCACCTCCTGGCGGTCAGGAACCTCATCGCCACTACCAACGACGAGTCCTACCACGGCTCCGTCAGCGAGCTGCCACCCTCCACTTCGCATGGGTACGCGGAGTGGGACTTCTCCGACGTGCCGGACCCAGTGATGTTCCAGCGGTTCCTCGATGTCGCGGACTACTGGTTCGGCTGCTCCGACGACTCCAGCGCCGAGAGCTACGACCTCGCACGTGAGTGCTTCGTGGTGGTCGTCAACGACCAGGCCGATGGCACCAACGCGGCGGGGGCTGGCGACGAAGAAGTCCCCCGGAACCCGGGGGTTGGCGTACCCCAGAACCCGGGGCCGAGTGCACCCCCACCTCGCCGGCGAGAGGCGCCTACATCAATGTGCAGCTGGCTCAAGCGTGCGAGCTCGAGGCAAAGCTCACGGAGGAGTACCACGCGGTACGACTGCTTCGTGCCTCCATCGCTGGAGAGGCCTCCGTGCGCGGCGAACGTGTGCGTGAGTTAGGCAGGCAAGTCCGCGAGCGCATCGACACCGACTTCAATGTCAACGACCCAAACACGCCCCCGCGAGCGAGTCAGAAGCTCATCGAAGCTACGAAGCTGCTGCGGGCCATGCCCGCTCCCTCTACGCCCGAGGCGCAGAACCTGCACCATGAGGCGCAGGCGCTCATTGAGCAAGCGGTCGTGCAACAGGCCGAAAGCTTGGCGTCCCGCATTTGCCAGCAGGGTAGCGCGCGGGATGACGGTGGAGCGCAAGGCTCGGAAGCGTCTGTTCACGCAGGCGGTGTGGCGGGGCAGCCGGCCAACCAGGGTCGAGCGCCGGTCAGGGTGAGAATCCTTGATGCGCGCGGACAGGCCCTGGACGGCGACGCACGCAACATCATCAACGCCCGCCGAACGGGCAACACGGAGGCACAGGCGGTGGTGGGCTACCACCCGCGGCGGGGCGGGTGTTATGATAGCCGCGAGGATCGCTCGCCGACACCGGAGCCCTTGGGAACCTGTGTGTTCAGCCGGGAGATCCGCACGACAAGCTTCCCTCAACGCTTCCGCTAGCCCACGTCGATCGACAAGTACACTGGGGAGATGGATCATCGTGTGTGGCTCAACGACTACCGCCTGGCGTGCTAGCTGGGCGGCGCCACCACCGACGAGGTCATCATCTGCAACCTGCCGCTGCACCTCCCAAACGTGGCTCGAACACCTACCACGCAGCCAGATCCATAACTGGGATGACCTGGTGTGCACATTCGTGGGGAACTTCCAGGGCACGTACGTGCGCCTTGGGAACTCTGTTGACGGTTAATAGTTGTATCGAATTTCGTTTAGACTTGCAAGCGGACAAGTCTCCTGTCGTAGTCAAGGGACCCTTCTTCCCTCAAGTGGTGAACCCAAGGTATCGAATCCGTGGAACAAATGTGTGACGCAAAAGTTGATCTAGTAAAGCCAAGTAACTTCAATCTTCGGTAAAAGAGAAACCCTAATGCATCTAGGTAAAAGACACGAAACTAATCTAATCTACTAAAGACCGGAGATAACAAAGTAAGATTGGGTAGATAAACCGATCTAGAGACATCAGGATAAGCCTTTTGTTGAAGTTCCAAGCAAGAGAAGAAGTAGCAAATCGAATCTTATAAGAAGCCTCTTTAAACCGTGGTTTCCCGTCCAAATCTGAAAACATCCGCCTTTCGGAACCCCCGTTCTATCACAATGTATCCCTACTCATGCGGGGAGTCTAGGGCGAGTCAAAAGACAAGTCGAGATTCTTTCGGAAGATCCGGCGTGTACCTCTAGCCACCGCGGCTACAAGAACACCCTATGTGATCTATCTCGTGAATAGATCTAGAATAAGCAAACCGATCGAAAAACGAAATCTTCGAGGAAACACTTGATCGCTAAGAATAGATTCAACTTGATAATTCAACTATGACAATGATACATACACAAGATCACCACCGGGATCCTTCCTTGATCTTGCTTCTAGCTCCGGGAACTCCGGCGTGGTCTTCCATGCAAGGTTCCCACGTCGGCTAGGGAAACCCTAGTCAACTAGCTCGACCCTCTCCTCTCCGAGATGGTGTCCCTCTCTTCTCTGCTCCTCGGCGGCTGATGACGAATTCCATCCCGCATGGCTCTTGGCCACGGGGCTATAAATAGCATGATTGGCGGCTAGGGCAAAGGAGGGGACGAACGGGCCTTGGACTGGGCTGGGTCGATCGGCCTGGGCCGGCCGGCCTGGGCCCATCCAGGCCCAGCCCGCGGCCTCCTTTGCTCTACGTCGGTTCTCGTGTCTTCTAGATGTTTCCCCCTTCTGCATGTAGGTCCATGTCGCCAGTTTCTCTACGAATTGGGCATAACTCCTTGTCTTGCAAGATTCAGCACTTTTCTGGTCAGGTCCTCGGAGTTTGTCATCTTCTCGGATCAAGTCCCTGGCTTTTTGGAGTTAAGTTTGCTTCATCGCATGACTTGTATGGGGCTTCAAGGTCTTGTCATAAGGTGCTTGATGAACTTATCCCGAAAGTCTTGCTTTCAACGCTAACACCCTGCATAAACACTAAACTCCAAAACCGACATGCACACGTGAACTTGTTATACCACGGGGGTTAGTATCAATGGATAAGGTATAAAACTTATGCAACACCGAAGGTAAAGTCATGGCTAGGTTGACGGATTTTCACCGTCAACAAACTCCTGGGACCTGCGGGCGTGCACCCAGAATCCCGGTGAGTCGCTCCGGGACTTAATACGGCGCTTCTCCAAGCGTTGTACTGAGCTCTCGAGCGTAGCACAGTCTGAGATCTGTAAGGAAACGTATGCTCATTAGCCTAAGAGGGGGAGGGGTGAATTAGGCAACTTAAAACCTTAACCTATGGTTTCACTAATTTTACACAAAGATAAACTAGAACATACTATCTAGATGTGCAACTAGGGTTGTTCTAGTGTGAAACTCCCATCCCAAAACAAGGTTTGCAACCTATAGCTAATCCTAGCATGATACTACTATAGGAAAGTAAAGGCAAGTAAAGATTGCAAAAGAGTAAATGCAGAAACGTAAAGGGGATGAGAGAAAGCAAACTCTTGACACATTTATCCCGTGATATCGGTAGGCACTAAGCCACCCCTAGTCCACGTTGTTGAAGCACTCACACAAGAGTATTACTTCCCGGTCACCAAGTCTCTCCCAAGAGCACCACTTGACTCACCACAAAGGCTAGCCACTTAGGCACTTGCCAAGCTCCCTTGGTCACCTTGATGCCGCCTCCACTAAGGAGTTTCTCCACCAAGGAAGGGGGTCTCCATGTCCCCCGCACAAAGTGTCCTCGCCACTCCACACCAAGTCAGAGGGGCGATGATGATTGCCGGTGAGCCACTTAGGCCCCAAGGCTTCCGGCGAACCTTGTACAACTTGATTCACTCAAGAATCACCTCACAAGGTTGGCACAACCTTGCACTCACTCAGCTCTAAGCTAAGCCTAGCACTAAGCACATACACAAAGCATATGCAAGTCTAAGGATGAGTAATTAAGCACTTGGATGGATTGGATATGATTTTCTAGGTGTCTTGAACTTCTCTGCACTTCCACACAATCCAGCAACCTTAAATGGGCATGTGGAGGAGGTATAAATAGCCCAAGGCATCAAACTAGCCGTTGGCTAAAAGCTACTGAAAGTAGTACCGTCGGATGATCCGACGCTATCTTTTTCCGGGCGTCGGTTCATCCGGTGCTACTAGCCGTTGCCTCCACCACACATGACCGTAGAAGTTCTCTGACACAACTGCTCCGATGCTATACACCGTTGGTGCGTCGGTTCATCCGATGCTGAAGGAGGCTTCGCCAAAACGTCTCTGTATGTTGCTTTGTGGCCGTCAGATAGACCGACGCTTCCCCTTGACCAAAGCGTCGGATCATCCGGTGTGGAAGGCTTCGTCTTGGCTTGTCTCTGTCTTGATTCAAACTGAGCGTTGGATAGACCGACGGTGTCCCCACTCAGACCGTTGGATCATCCGGTGCTACTGTCTTCAACTTAACATACTTAACATACTTAAGATGCCATTACTTATAGCCTCAAAATATATGCTAAGTCCTCAAAATTGCTATAAGTAACCTAACATGTCCGTGATATGTTAACTTGTGGTGTGACATGTTAGCTTGGGCATGGTATGTTAACATGTAATAACATCCATGGGACCTAGAAATGCCTACAAAGACACGCTAAACAATGTGGTTAGTCCCATTACTTGTGTTAGCATGAGTCACCTAAATTAACTCGAACAAATGGCAAATGAGGCCATGTTCGCTATAATCTCCCCCTTTTTGGTGATTTATGACAACACAAGCAAAGCAAGCATAAATTTCACAAATTGACAAAATTAGAACCACTTACACTTGCTTGGATGCTTACCATCATCCAAACTCCCCCTAGATCAAATTTCCCCCTTTTTTGATCTTCTCTTCCTATGTTCACTCGTAGTTTGCCTCTTCCCACTTTGGAACCACTTATCTTGCTTTGGTCCCACATTCTCCCCCTTTGGAATAAAATCTCCAAAAAGTCCAAAACAAAAGAGGTCCAAGGAAACTAGCAAGACCTTGCAAACATAGCTCAAAGAGAAATGTTAAATACAAGGGAGAAAGCCGCATGAACCATGATCTATATGTAAGATATCAATGAAGATACCACATGTGCGAATAACTAAGGTGGATCACAAGCTCATGAGACTAGCATGATACAAACTAAGCTCCCCCTAAGTGTGTGCACAAAAAGATAGTGTGAAAAAACAAGTGCACAACTACAAACTTGTTTAGACAAGGAAGCTTAGAGCATACCATGCAAGGAGGTAGCTTAAAGGAGAAGAGATAAATCAAATGGGTTCTTGTTACATTACCACTTGTAGATATCACTTTTAGTCTTTTGATCATTGCATACCTCCGGGGGATGGGTCTTGTTCCTCTCTACCTTGTTAGCATCACATTGAGATGATCCACTTGGAAATGATATCACTAGGTGACACCACTTGAAAGAAGCTTGCATAGAAGACACTTGGGGTACCACAAGGATTAGGAATGTATGAGTACATTGCCTTTGAACTTATATAGAGACATAAGATTGCAACACTACTAGAAAAGTGATCATCAGTGACGATCTGCTTGTGACGCTACTTAATTTGGTCACAGAATGGTATGTATTCAATGACGAAGTCTTAAGTTTCGTCATAAGTTACGAGCGACGAAGATTTGGGTCAAAAAATAATGACGAAAATGACAAAAACGTCACTGAATCGTAAAAGGAGATCGTCATAGATTAAAATTTGGTATGGTGTATGCTGATGACGAAATGAGGTGGTCACAGATTAGGTTTGTTATGGTCATAATTTAAGTAGTATCGTTTGGAACAACTAATGATGAATGAAATTGGTCACGGATTATGGAAAAATTGAAATATGTTAAAAAAAAGTGCTCTGCGAGCTTTGAACCAGGGACTAGTTGGTTTAGAAGAAGGAACCATACCACCGCAAGACTTGTTGTTTCATGTTGTGTACTTGCATTTAGTCTAATTATAAGTTTATTATTGAAGTTGAGAATAATGGGCCCGTCATTGATCATAATGGGCCCCGTGTAATGAGACCTAAGTTGTTTTGTACGTGCGAAATACGATCGTTCGCGAGTCGAAGACGAGGGGGCGGCGGCGCCGCGACTCGGGGACGAGCGGTGGAGTCCGGCGCGAGGAGCTTCGTGATCGTGACATCCTCGCGCTCGAAACGGGGACGAGGCGGTGTTTGGCGCGACGAGAGGCGTCTCCATCGTGGTTAGGACGTCGGCGGCGGCTGCAAGGTTTGAGGATTATGGTTGTTTGAATTTTTTTGTTGAGATATGCATAAGTGCTAGAAAGTTTAGTTCTTAAATGCAACTGTGACTTAATTTTTTTATCCCGAAATTAAGATTCAAAGTTTTGTTTATCAATTAATTGTTTAATTAAATTTGCAATTTTTTTTGTATATGTGTTCAATTTAATCTGTTTTATTTTATCAATTGAATATGTTGTGTTTGTCAAAAATGGATAGAAATTGGATTTTTGAGAAACAATTCACACCTGCATATTTGAAAGGAGTTGAACAGTTTATGAATTTTGTTAGAGAAAGATACCCAGAAGACACAGAGATACGTTGTCCTTGCCGCAATTGTCTAAATAAAAAAAGCGCGACCCCAGCATGATGTAGAAAACCACATACACATCTTTGGAATGTCGCCTACATACACCGGTGGATTTATCATGGGGAGCCCGCAGATAGTACCGAAGCCGAGAGTACGGAGCGACAGGATGTGGAAGGTGATCATGATTATGGGATTCATGTGGATGTGGACGATGATGATCATGTTGATGATCGTGGATCTTGGAGTACCGAGAGATGATTGGAGATCCGTATGCTCGAGCGCAGGCCGATGGAGAACAAATTCTAGGTTTGCAAGAGTGCTCGAAGATGCAAAGAAGGCACTTAGCCCGGGATCTAGGCATTCAAAATTCTCATTTATGATGAGGATGTTGTATATCAAGTCTCGTTATCGAATTAGCAATGCAGGATTTTCCACGATGATGAACTTGATCTCATCAGGATACCCTAAGAGTCAGTTGCCAAATTGTTATGATGAGTCAAAGAAATACCTTCGAGAGTTGGGCCTTGGATACGAAAACATACATGTGTGCAAGAACAATTGTGTGTTATTTCGGGATTCGAAAACATCCAAGTATGCAAAGTTGAATGCGTGCCCAGTATGCAAGGAGTCCAGATGGAAAGACGAAACTGGGACCAAGCAGGTTCCACATAAGGTTCTGAGACATTTTCCACTCGTTGCAAGGTTGAAGAGAATATTTGCTTCAAAGCGGACTTCAGAGGAAACTCAATGGCACAAGAAAGTGAGGACGCCAGTGGACAATGTAATGAGCCATCCAAATTCGATGGGGAGGCATAGAAGTACTTTGACAAGAAGGAAAAAGACTTTGCAAACGAACCGAGGAACTTGAGGCTTGCCTTAGCTACGGATGGGTTCAATCCATTTGGCAACATGAGTACGCAAGATGCGCATGTGGCCGTGCTTCGACTCCACCGAATCCGCCACCATGGGAATGTGTGAATCCCGCAAATTGCTTTATGTCATTACTCATCCCTGGTCCAAAATGTCCAGGAAAAGATTTTGATGTGTTCCTTGAGCCCCTAATTGAAGAACTGCTAGAGCTATGGAAGGGTGTCGGTACCTATGATGCATGTACCGGTAGGAAGTTTGACCTTCGTGTTCCGCCGTGCTATGGTGTATACATGATTATCCAAAGATTGAGCACGTTGTCCGGGAGAACTACAAAAGGGTATTATGCATGTATTTATTGCGACAATGATCCGTTGTCTCGGGCAATAAGGAATAAGGTATGTTATATTGGACATCGTCGATACCTTCCAAAGACACATGCATGGCGGAGAAGCTTGGCTTTCGATGGTAAGCGGGAAAACAAAGAAGCGCCACAGAGGTTCACTTTGAATGAGGTGGTAGAGGAGCTAGAGAAGGTGAAAGATGTGAGGCCAGGGAAGGAGATGAAGGAATCTGAACCCAGTGGGAAAAAAGAAAGCGTAATGTGGGTCCAAAGATTTATAGCCGGAAATCTGCATTGTGGAGATTGCCTTACTGGAAACATTTGAAGCTTCCACATAATCTTGATGTGATGCACATAGAGAAAAACGTATGTGAAAACATTCTGTGCACATTACTCAATGTACCGGGGAAGACCAAGGACACACATAATGCTAGACTAGATTTGTTCGATATGGGTATCAGACATCATTTGCACTTACAGGAGAAAGGGAACAACTCAGTCAGTGCTCCACCTGCTCCTTATGTTTTGGGGAAGGATCAAAAAGTCCAGTTTGGCAAGTTTCTGAAAGGTATCAAGTTTCCTGATGGATATGCTGCTAACCTAGCAAGATATATTAGTGAAGATGGATCGAGGGTGGTTGGAAAGCTGAAGACACATTCTTGCCACATACTCCTTCAAAGAATCATCCCTGCAGGACTTAGAGGACTGGTAGCAAAGGATGTGTATGAAGCAATTGCTGAGCTCGGGACCTTTTTGAGGGAGCTGTGCAGTAGAAATCTTAGGATTGATGTTGTGAAACGGCTGAAAGAACAAATTCCATTGATCCTATGCAAGCTTGAGAAAATATTTCCCCCTGCCTTCTTTGATGTGATGGTGCACTTGTGTGTACATCTACCTGACGAGGCACTGCTTAGAGGTCCTGTTCAGTATGGATGGATGTACCCAATAGAAAGGCGTCTGGGCACTTTGAAAAATTTTGTAAGGAACAGGGCGAAGCCAGAAGGTTCAATTGCTAAGGCATATGTGGCAAGTGATACTTTGACGTTCTGTTCTAGGTACATGGAGGATATGGACACTAGATTCAACTCTGAGGATGATAGTGGTGGAGAGGATATGGAGGATATGGACATCTCTGTTTTTCAGCATGGTGTTACTCTAGTTGGAGGGTGTAGGGTCCAGTACATTGATGACGATGTTATGGATAAGTTAGTTTGGTATGTGCTACATAATTGTGAAGAGGTCGACGAATTTAAGGAGTAAGTATGAGTTTTAGTACATTCATATTTATTACCGGATATAAATAATGGTTTGTTAAATGTACTTGTCCTTGCATTGTACAGAGATGAGCTATTGCAGCAAGGAGCACAACTAAATAATGTTGATAGAATGGTTCAACAAGGATTTGTCAAGTGGTTTAGGCGCTATGTAAGTAACTACACATATTTTGTTATTTAATTCATATGTAATTATTCAAATAATTTATTTATTTTTTGCGACAGATTGAGAACAAACGCAAGGTTAATCCAGATTCGGTTAGCGAAGGATTGTGGGCACTGTCATGTGGTCCATGCTTACGAGTCAAGTTTTCGGCAGCTTGCAAGATGAATGGTGTTCGATATAGCACGATCGATCGTGAAAAGTTTCCGCGACACAAAACAAAGGTGTGGTGACTCCGGGTGAACACAATGGCAACATCATAGATTTTTATGGAGTCCTTAAAGAGGTAATTGAGTTGCAAGATAACTCGAACCTTCAAGTTCGACGCACTGTAGTTATATTTCGATGCGATTGGTACAACCAAGAAGGCAAGGGGAAAGGCCTTCAAGATGACGGACATTTCAAATCCATCAATGTGCAGTCATTATGGTACAAGACTGATCCTTTCATCCTATCGTCTCAATCGAAAAAGATATTTTACATTGGAGACACATCTTTAGGTAAAGACTGGCGAGTTGTGCAAAAATTTGAACATAGGAATATCTATGATGTTGCTGAAAAAGAAGAGGCCAGTCTTGAAGTGCATCAGGATGATTACCATTCAGATACTGAGCATGTGGTGGAAGAAGGAGATGATAACGAGCCATTGCATAATATTCAAGGTGGGGAAGTCACAATAATAGAAGGCAATTTACAAGAATTCATAAGAAACAAGAGGCAAGCTGCACTTATTGAAGAAGATAGCGATGATGAGGAAGATGACGACACAGTACTGCAGTACTGTAGTGATGACGACATTGTTAATAATGATGATATGTCAGCAGAATTAGAAGATGAAGATTACTAGTACTTGAAAAAGTATGTTAGTTTCTAGTATGAATATTTGAGATCATTTAATGTATTTGTTTATCAGGCCACTAGGAACCACGTTGGACACTAGGAACCATATTTGATACTTGTCTTGTGTCGACAAAGGACACTATTACCTAGCCACATTGCACTGACCAATTATATTTACAAGCAAAAGGAACTGGTTAGTTGCATAGTTGACACATGCAGGAACCATCACTCTTCTGGAATGCACTTCGTCTTCTTCTTTGCCTTGTCGCCAGCAGCCTTTGAGTGCAGCTTGGAGTCCGTTGTACCCGTTCTTCTCCCCGTTGAGCCGAACGTCCAAAGCAGATCACTTTCTCCCCGTGAAGAGCACACCTCCTTCCGTAACTCCCGAAGTCCATCCGATATGAAAATGAGCATTGGTAAGGCCACAATTATCTTATCAAATAATATTTTCTCCTTTCTCCTTGTCACATAAATTTGCCCACATCGTAAACTCACCTTCTTATCCTTCCTTGTCACATAACTAGTTTCTTCGCCATTGTAGACTTAGAAGAGCAAGGGCTACTAGAAGCAATCACCAACTGTTTGTCCTTCTTGTTGCGGCGCTCGCTGACTCTCAAAGCGCGCTCTGCGGCACTGGTGGAGAGCGCCCCATGTGCGCTGGCCTGAAAATTTTGTGAACCACAATATAGCAGAGCAATGTATAATGAAATGCCATATAAAGTCACTGGGTACTTGAACTGAAAAAATTTAAAGAGATTCTACTGATAATGCAATCTATTGAAGAAATGCCATATGTAGTCACTGAGTGCAGTATTAATCTCGAATTGAATCAATAACATAGATAAAATAAAAAAACTAGCTACAATCCTGCTACATCTGAAGAACATGAAACCCTAACCTACAAATTTCTGAAAATCTTCTGAGTAATCTGTTGAGCATGCGCAGTCCACATCATCTGATTCTAATCGAACAACCCATCAACAAGAAAAGGGGAAATTTGTGAAATCGAACCTTAGGTTTTGAAGGGGAAAATGTCGACCCGCCGGCGCGAGAGCGATTGGGGATGACCCCCCCCGAACCCCCGGCGGGACGTCAGGGACCCTTCCCCCCACGCCGGCGGTGGAGGCGGAGGGCTCGCGCACCACCACACCGCCGGGAGCCGGGATGAACCTCCCGGTCGCTGGGTCCCGGTTCTGGTTCGTCGCGCGAAGTGACTGCTCGCGGTTCTTGATCCTCTTCGCATGACTCAATAGCATGAAGCTCATATTTCTATATTCACTCTTTTAGAGATGTTAAATCACATTGAGAGTGAAATAGCATTCTCTTAGAATGAAGCACCGCACCGGAACACGTCGCCTAGGGACTACATAAGATAATCTTGAAATAATGTTAGTCCCATAACCAAACCAAAGTATAAGCTCCCCCCAAATGTGCACATTTATTGTTTGAATTACCAACAAAATGTATGCACATTGTTTATGACAACAAAAGGGAAGCTAACCCTATAGCTTGCTCATGATGCAAAGAGATATATATGAAAACATGCACCATGAAAAGACAAGTGTAGCTTTCCTACACACTAATCAAACCATGTAAGTTGCTCATGGGTTAGCTCATGACACAAGCAACCTACCATATGTAAATATTGCAACAAATGCAACCTAAACAAGGCAATGGAGCTACAAAGATACTTGAGGTGAGTTCTAGTTTCCATTACCTCAACCGGGGAACTTGGGCAACACATGTCCAACTTGCAAGCTTGGCTTCTAGGCTTGAACCTTCACATCTTCTTTGTGCCAAGCCTCCCAAGTCCCTGTTCTCAAGGCCTTCAAGTGGCCTTTGGAACCCAAACCATTTGAGGCCCCTTCATGTTGATGATGACTTCCTTGGGCACCCAAATGGATTGGTTCCAACCCCTCTCCTCCTTCATCTTCTCAACCTTGTGGGCAACCACCTTGCCATTAGCCTTCTTCTTGATGACGTAGGTGTTGCTCTTGGTCTTGTTCTTGCGGTTGGGCTTGGTGTAGATGAGTGAGCTCTTGATGATGGGGTTTAACTTCTTCTTTGCGCCTTTGTCCATCTTCTTGACAAATTGAGGGCATTTGTAGAACTTGTGCCCTTCTCCTTGACACTTGTAGCAAGTCACGGTTGCACCCTTCTCAAGCTTCTTCACCATGGGATCACAGTTATCTTGATAAGGTTGGACTTTGCTCTTCATGTCTTGAGAGATGTCCACTTGTTCTTTATCATTCTTGCCCTTGCCCATCAAGCTTGCCAACCTCTCTCGGAGCCATTTCACTTCTTGCTTGAGCTCATCATTTTTCTTGCCTATGAGACAATCACATTTTTCTACAACAACATTCTCATTGCAAGATGGTGAGCAAGATTCATCAATTAAATCAATGCAAGAAGTTGAAGCATCTACCTTGGAGATAGAAATTGCACGAGGGATAGATGATTCATCAAACTCAAAGGAATAACTTGTTTTAGTCTCATTGCTCTCAAGCTTAGATTTTAGCACATCACACTCCTTGCTAAGCAATTTGAATTTGCACAACAAATGTTCATAATTTGTAGCAAGGGTTGCACTAAGATCATTGAGAGCATTGAGTTCTTTAATTTCATTAACTTGTTTCTTAAGCATTCCTTTTTGCTCATGGACTAGCTCAACAAGATCATCGAGAGAGGTGGTGTCGGATTCGTCATCACTTACATTGCTCTCCATACCTTTGGCCATAAGGCACATGTGTAGTGATGATGAAGGACCTTGCATGAAGCGGGTGGTGAAGTTCTTTCTTGATTCATCACTTGAGCTAGAAGAACTTGATTCTCCACCACTTGTCCACTCACGGACGGCGATAGTTGCTTCTTGCCTTGGTCTCCTCTCCTTGACCACCTTCTTCTTGGGCTTGTGCTCGATCTTGGTGAACTTCATGTGTTGATGATGACGCCCTTCTCTCAAGTGGACGTTGTAGCCGTACATGTTGACTTTCTTCACATACTTGAAGATCTTCTTCACGTACTCGGCCACCATGGATTCAACCTCTTCATCACTTGAGGAATCTCCATCGTCACCATCATCACCATCATCCTCACTTGAGCTTCCATGAGTAGCCATCCTACTCAACATCTTCTCTTGTTGGCTTGAGAGAGCATGGCTTGTAGTTGGAGAGGATGGTTCTTGGGGCTTTTCTTGGGGCACCTTGTTTGACTAGGGCATGAGTTGAAGCTCATGTGCCATGATCTTGCTCAAGATATGAGATGGCTTCAAATCTTCGAGCTTCTTCTGGTAGATGATTGCTTTCACCAAGTCATAATCGGGCTTCCAGAGACTTTGAAGGATCTTGCGGTTGATGTTCAAGTCCGTGATGTCCTTCACACCTAAAGCATTGATCTCATTGACAAGCACATTTAGGCATGAGTACATAGATTCGGCATTTTCATTTGCAAGTTTCTTAAAGCTATTGAATTCCTCAAGGAGACAACCGTAGCATTCATTAGCAACTTCTTTTGAACCCTCATTTTGCTCCTTGATGGTTTTCCATAGCTCATGAGCATTTTCACAAGTAAAAACTCTATTGAAAACGCCTACATCTAGTGAGGACAAAATGATACTCTTAGCAATCACATCAAATTGCTTTTCCTTCTTAGTACCATTTCTCATGCCCTCATCGGTGACTCTCCAAACATCAAGGTCCTTTGCTTGGAGATAGGCCTCCATGAGAACCTTCCACCGAGGATAGCTCGTGCCATCCGGTGCTACTGTCTTCGCTGCTCTTCCTCTGCAACTCGTCCGACGCTACTAGAAAATGGACCGTCGGTTCATCCGACGGTGCCTAGGGTTCCACCCAGTGTACCAACTCGTCCGACGATTGCACCGATGCTTGCTATCTAGGTACCATCAGTTTATCTGACGGTGTCGTTTCTTTTTCTTTTCTTCGCGTCTTCAACTTGGATCTTTGCTTCAACTTAACATACTTAAGATTCCATTACTTATAGCCTCAAACTATATACTAAGTGCTCAAAATTGCTATAAGTAACCTAACATGTCCGTGGTATGTTAACTTGTGGTGTGACATATTAGCTTGGGCATGGTATGTTAACATGTGATAACATCCATGGGACCTAGAAATGCCTACAAAGACATGCTAGACAATGTGGTTAGTCCCATTACTTGTGTTAGCATAAATCACCAAAATTAACTCGAACAAATGGCAAATGAGGACATGTTCGCTACAAGATCGTACACGCCTTCCTCGAGGGCACGACCTGCCAAGATCTTGTGCGCGAGCTCGGGCGCAGCCTGCCAGTCGACTCCAACAAGTTGTTCGACATCGCCACTAGCTTTGCTTCCAGCGAGGAGGCGGTGGGGGCCATCTTCGACGGCAAGAAAGGAAAGCGTGTGGATGACGCGCCTGCGGAGGGCAGCAAGTCCAAAGAGCCCCGGCAAAAACACAAGCGGGGTAAGAATGGCAAGAAGCCGCAACACGAGGCACGCGCGCAGGGACACGACAATGACAGGGACGAGGCCCTCGCAGTTGACCCGGCCCGAAAGGGCCCTCGAGCGGCCCCTCGAGGCCCCAGCGTGTTCGAAAACATGCTTAAGAAGTCGTGCCTGTACCACAAGACTCTGGTCAACCACACCCTCGAGCAGTGCGACATGCTCAAGAAATACTATAGCGGCGCCAAGGATGGCGAGGCCAAGAAGGACGGTGGTGATGGAGACGCCGGTGGCTTCCCGACGGTGGAGAACGTCTTCCTCATCTTCAGGGGACCGACTGTGGACATGTCCAACAGCCAGCGCAAGCGGGAGCGGCATGAGGTCCTCGCCGCGGAGAAGGCTCCCCCCTCCTTCCTCGACTGGTTGGGGGATGCCATCACCTTCAGCTACGAGGATCACCCAAACCGTATCTCCAATCCTGGCTAGTACCCGCTGTCGTCGACCCGGTCATCGGTAACGCACGGTTCTCCAAGGTGTTTATGGACGGAGGCAGCAGCCTCAACAACCTCTACGCGCACACCTTACGCCTGATGGGGATCGGGTTAGACCAGCTGTGGCCCGGCACGACGTCGTTCCACGGTGTTGTGCCGGGAAAGCGCATCCAGCCCCTCGGGCAGATCGATCTACCAATTTGGTTCAGCACGCCGGACAACTTCCGCAAGGAAACGCTCACCTTATTAGGGTACATCATCTCCCAGCGAGGCATCGAGCCCAACCCTGAGAAGGTCACGGCCCTTGATCTAAGGGGCCCGATTCGGGACCTCAAGGGGGTTCAGAAGGTGTTGGGGTGCCTTGCCACCTTGAGCCGCTTCATCTCGCGGCTCTGTGAAAAGGGCTTGCCCCTCTACCGGCTCCTGAAGAAGCACGAGAATTTCTCCTGGACTGTCGAGGCCCAGGAGGCACTGGACAAACTCAAGGCCACCCTCGCCTACGCGCCGATCTTAACACCGCCCCAGGGCAGCGAGCCTCTGTACCTCTACATCGACGCAACCACTCAGGTGGTTAGCACCGTCATCATGGTGGAGCGTACGGAGGAGGGGCACGCCCTACCATTCCAGAGGCCTGTGTACTACGTCAGCGAGGTGTTGTCCGAGACCAAGGTGCGGTATCCATAGATCCAGAAGCTGCTCTACATGGTGGTGCTCGCGCGATGCAAGCTTTGGCACTACTTCGAGGCCCACCCGGTTACGGTGGTCTCCTCGTTCCCGTTGGGGGAGATCATCCATAACCCGGACGCGGCGGGTAGGATCTCCAAGTGGTCTGTGGAACTTATGGGTGAGACGCTCGCCTACGTGCCGTGCAAGGCGATTAAGTCTCAGATCCTGGCGGATTTCATCACCGAGTGGACAGACACACAACTGCCTCCGCCGCAAATCTAAGCCGAGTACCGGACCCTCTACTTCGACAGGCCAGTGATGAAAACGGGGCGGGCGGGGGCTTGCTCCTCATCTCACCCCTCGGGGAACACATGAGGTACACGGTACGCCTATATTTCCCCACGTCGAACAACATGGCGGAGTACGAGGCCCATCTTTGCGGCCTCCAAATCGCCATCGAGACGGGCATCAAACGCCTCGATGTCAGGGGAGACTCGCAGCTCGTGATTGACCAAGTCATGAAGAATGCGAGTTGTCAAGACGACAAGATGGAGGCCTACTGCAACGCCGTACGAGCCCTCGAGGACAAGTTCTACGGCATCGAGCTCAATCATGTCCCCCTCCGGTACAACAAGGAGGCAGATGAACTCGCCAAAATTGGGTCGGGGCGAATCACTGTTCCCCCAAACGTTTTTGCACGGGACATTGCAAAACCATCCGTCAACCTCGAACCGACACCCTCGAGTCAAGAGGAACCCTCGGGGGCTCCTTAAAATCTAGCGAGCGTGGAGCCTATGGACGAGGACCCCTCGAACGAGGTGTTTGTACTCTCCTTGCTCGAGGGTTACGGCGCGGACGAGGCCGAGGCCATGGACACAGAGCCACCCCCCCCCCCCCCCCCGCGAAAGACTGGTGGGCCAAGTACCTTGCCTGGATGGATCGAGGGGAACTTCGCTCAGATCGGTCCAAGGCCAGGCGCATCGCCAGGATGGCCAAATCGTTCACCCTCATTAACGGTGAGCTGTACAAGCGCGCCGCGTCCGGCGTCTTGCAGCGGTGCATACCCATCCCCTAGGGGCGCGAGCTCCTCCGAGACATCCACGCCGGCGTGTGTGGCCACCACACGGTGTCACGCACGCTTGTGACAACGCATTCCGCTAGGGCTTCTGCTGGTCCACCGCGGTCGCCGACACCAACGAGATTGTGCGCACCTGCGAGGGGTGCCAATTCTACGCTTGCAAGACCAATCTCCCAACGCACACCCTCCAGACGATCCCCATCACATGGCCTTTCGCTGTGTGGGGGCTGGACATCGCCGGGCCCCTGCGAAAGGCGCCCGGGGGCTACACTCATCTGCTGGTCGCCATAGACAAGTTTTCTAAATGGGTTGAGGTGCGCCCAATCACAAACCTCAAGGTAGAGCAAGTCGTATCATTCTTCACTGACATCATCCACCGGTTCTAGGTGCCTAATTCTATCATCACCGACTATGGGTCCCAATTCACCGGCAGTAAGTTCCTGGAGTTCTGCGACAAGCACCACATCCGCGTGACTGGGCGGCTGTCGCACATCCACAGACCAATGGTCAAGTGGAGCGGGCCAATGGCATGATCTTACAAGGCCTCAAGCCCAGGATTTTTGACAGGCTGAACAAGTCTGGCCGAAGATGGCTCTAGGAGATGCCGACGGTTGTTTGGAGCCTCAGGACCACCCCGAGCAGGGCCACGGGATTCACCCTGATCTTCCTGGTCTACGGCGCGGAGGCCGTCCTCCCCACGGACCTTGAGTGCGGGTCGCCCAGAGTCAAGGGCTATGACAAGGGCGCCAACCTGCGAGCCTGCGAGGACTCACTGGATCAATTGGACAAGGCCCGCACCCTGGCCCCGATGTCGAAGGACCGATACGGCGAACCGCAGAGGGGGGGGGGAGTGAATGGGAGCCGATAAAAATTCTTCTCGATGGAGATGAAAACTCCAACAGACGAACACGGCTTCCAACACACGTCTCCGACTCACTACCCAAGTTGGCCAAGCCCACGTAGCCACCGGAGTGCCACCGGACCTAGGAACCAACACACACGGCCTTTCCGACTCGAGAACGCAGCGGAACAACAAACCCCGAGTCTACGGACCCACACCGGCCGACCGTGAGCACCACCGGTCGCACCGGTCCCCGCCGGTGAACCCGAGCAACTTCCACTAAGTGGCTCTACACCGGTCGACCGGTGAGACGCACCGGTCGGACCGATGGCAGCGTAAAGCCCCCAAGGCACCAAACAAAGCCAACCGACCACCAAACGGACCCAAACTCGAAATAGCAAGACCACGGGACAACAAAGAACACACCAAGACGCTCACCCGAGCGAAAACCCACAAGGGCTTGCACCGGTCGGACCGGTCAAGAGCACCGGTCGACCGGTGTAGCTCCGGGCGACTCGGGATGAACAAAGACCCGCGGGTCAACTCCCCCAAATCCAAAACTCGATCTCCCGAATCGCTCCACGGACTTGAACAAGACTTTGGGGATATCGTGAGCACCTCATGAGGAGTCCATAGCCAAGTTTAATCCCACCAAATCTTGTCCAAAAAGGAGGAATCGAAGAAACCCCGCCGAAAACACTTCCAACCCAAGAACTCAAGAAACCCCGAAATCGAGCACTTTTTCTCACGGATTTGGGAGGGGAATCACATGCCCAAAGAACCACGAAGGGTTCCCACAAATTTCCCCCATCAAATCCCCAAGAGAAAAGCCCCGAAAACACCCCAAAGAAATCACGAAGAGAGGGCTCCGAAAATCACCACCAAGAACAACCGGGGAAAACACATCCAAACCTTGAGCAACCACGCCGAATCATCTATACATGAAACAAAGATTCGTACAAGGTCTAGCAAGCCGCCCGATCATCCATCCCTCTCTACAAGATCTCTCCGTGAAGCTCTCTTGCTAGTCCTAAGGAAAACCTAGAGAAAATAGGTGGAAAATAGGAAAACTAATGAGCTAGGGTTCCAAGAGTTGGCTGCCATCCTCTCACCTCTTGGGTTATATGGAGGCAACCGAATGTCTAAAATGCCCTTCTCTACTAACTAGGGATACAAGCCCCTCAAGGGTGGATTTGGAATTCTTGATGTCTTCACCATCGGACGGATGCCCGACGACCGCACCCCGCGTAGCCTCGACGCAAGCCATGCGATCCCGACGCGTGTCCTCCGCTTCGAAGATTCCGGATCGCGTCGTCGCACACCGGTCGGACCGCGTGCTCCTCACCGGTCGACCGGTCCCCACCGGTCGACCGGTCGGACCCACCGGTCGGACCGGTCCGGTGCCGCCGCACCTCCGTCTTCGGTTCTCCGGTCTTGGCTTTGTGGATCAACCAAGGAACCCGGTGGTTTTCCCCGGTGAACCACCGGAAACCTCGCAAACTCGGTGTAGCCTCCGCCAATCTCCACTCATGACTCGGCTCCCACATAGTCCCCGCTCGACCTTGGTTTTGAGGCTCAACCAAGAAACCGTCCACGACTTCATCTTGCTCGTTCATGCCACCATGCGGCCCGCACTTGACCCCGCCGGCCACCGGGTCCCTCGAACGAAGCCTACTTGTCTTCTCCACACCCGGAGGCCTCACCGGCGACGACCTTTCGCGCTTGTTCTTCACCCGCACCAACACGAGTCAAGCCGCAACCCGCACCCGCAATACTTAGCCAAGAATCAGTCCACACAACATTGTCAATCACTCATCACACAAGGAAGCGACCATCCACCGGTCCTCGAACCACACATGGTCCTCAATCTCCCCCTTGATGAGTGCATTGACAACACCCACACGAAAGTAACAAGAGAGAATAGAAAAGAAAAAGAAATGAACAAAAAGAAACTCCAACAAGCGATCGAAAGCCAAACAAAGGCAAAGATCAAGATCACTTGAAGGAAACAAGTCTCGGACCCCTTAGGCAAGGGCAACGGCTCGACACATCCGAGACAAAGCAAAGCTCAAGCAAAGAGCACAAACCATCGAAACAAAACTCGAAAACTCACAAAGAGCTCCCCCCCGCACACATGCAAGCTCCCCCTGAACCAATGCAACTCCCCCTGGACGAATGCATGCAAGAAACCACATGAAACAGGACAGCTGCAAGACTTTCGGCTCACACCGGTCAGACCGGTCATCACCACCGGTCAGACCGGTGCCTAACATGTGTACAGGACCAGCACTCACACCGGTCAGACCGGTGTACAACAGAGCCCAGAAATGGCTCGAAACCACCTGGAAACCTTCTAAATGCGTCCGGTAAGCCATTTCAAGCTCAAACTTCTCCCCCTTGTTGGCAATGCATGAATCAAGCCAAAAATGCAAAACTTTCAACCTAGAGCTTCTCAAATAGACAAAATTCAACAAAGAATGCTACACATGTCCAAATGAGCAAGTTAGGTACTCTACAGCTTCGTATCGATCTCAACTACATGATCACCAAGTTTCACAACCATTGGACGAAGCTAAGATGGATTTGGGCAATTTTGCGAAAAACTTGCCTCTCATGAGCAAAGTCCTAAACATGATCAAAGCATATCAAAATGGCAAAGCCACACAAACTTCATGCTAGGACAGCCATTCTAATCATAAGACCATCACAAACACCCACAAGCACCTCATGTCATGTCAAAGCCACCGAGCCATGTGCCTACTTCTATGTATGAGACTTCTCATTGGTAGGCATCATGCAACGGTTTAGCACCCAAAGCAAATTAAATTCAGCACATATGACATGGGAGCACATTTCCAAGCATTCTTCATTTCATTTTCAGATTTGTAAATGGTACATGAAATGTCTTTGCGACAAAAAGAAACTTATGCTCCTCCACAAGATAAATCAAGAGGGCTAAACATTCATGATGGCAAATGAGCCTTTGGCCCCATATGATCAATAAACTAGCTATCCAACCACAAATTAAGCATAGCAAGGCCACACAAACATGTCAAGAGCATGTAAAGGCATTTGCACATGAGAGAGCATACATGTGACATTTTTCAAAAGCATAGCTATCAACCATGGATTATTCATCAAGATCATCAAGAGCTAAGCCAAACTAACCATATCATACCAAACAAGCTCATAAAGACATATATCCCATTCCATGGTGAACAATGTATATGAGAGAAGCTTTTCCTAACCAATGCATATGATACAAAATGCATGCAATCTAAGATACAAGGATGCCTATACATCATGTTAAATATGCCATGCCAAATGCAAGAAATGCACAAAGGAAAGCTATACATATGCTACAAAGAGAGCTCCCACGCACAACGTTCACAAACCACCGGCTCCTCGAGGGGAAGCAAAAAGGGCTCGACACCACCGGCAAAAGAGCAAAGGAGCACAAAACTCACAAGCTCCCCCTAAACACATGCACTAGGGCCAAAAAGCATACAAAGATCACCCTACACACATGAGATAAGGCAAAGAGCAAAAGAAACCAAGTGGCTTGACCAAGGCCACACACTCGAAGGTCACAAATACACTTACCTTTATCATTTCTTCACAATTCACTCATCCTTGTCCACCGTCCCCGAAAGTGATGCACCTACATGTCACCACCGGGATATGAAGCCGAAGAACCACCCCCAATATCAACCAAATGTTCTCCGGCCGTCCACCCGCAACTCAAAACCAAGAGCGAGAGCGAGCAAACGACTCAACACCGGGGTTAGTTCCAAATGTGTAAAACCGGTGCCTAGCCATTTGCTCGAAAGTGGGGTTAGCACAAACCAACCCATCTTTCCTACCAAAGCTACCTCCACGAACACCACTACGGTAACCACCATGAGGGAACCAACCCTCTCTCGCCCGGAGGAGGACCAAAACCACGAAAGAAAGCCCGTGGACCATCCCTCCTCTCCTTCTCAAAGCCATGACTCCTCCCATCCCCGTATTGAGCTCGAGGGGGAGAATGCCTAGCAACCGGCCTCCAGCAAACTTTCCGGACCAACCATCGAAGCACGACCTCCCGTAAACAACCCTCGCACCTCGTACGAGCACGAAACCCAAACTGCCGCCCGTCCGGGCACCGCGCACCGGGTCCGACCGGTGCTCCACACCGTCCCCGACCGGTGTAGCTCGGGCGCGAAGACTCTCCAACGACCTTCCGCTCTCCCCAAGCCCGAACTGACCTCACACTCGCCTTGGCCCTGGGCAACTGCACACGAGGCTCAAGTACACCATCGAAAGGGTGGTACTTGTCCTTGTTAGCCCACTCCTTCGCCATTCTCTCCTCACGCTTCCTCTTGAAGCAAAATGCTCTCTTGTGACCATCCTTTCCACAAAACTCACAATGGAAACGGATCGATCTGGGCTTAGGCTTGGGATGAGGCTCTTCACAAGGCTTCTCACTTGGTTTCTCACTAGGCGTTTCACTTGCCTTTTCACTCGGTTTTTCTCTTGGTTGGTTTGGCTTGCATGCAAACTTGTCTTTGGGTGTGGGTTGTGGTGGAACTGAAACATTCCCAAATTTTCTTTCTCTCTCACCACTGCCCTCACCAACCTTATCCAATCCCAAAGCCCAACCGTCAAAGCGCTTACGGCCTAGCAATCATCATACCAAGCCGAGGTTCTTGACTCGACAACCAACTCAGCGCTTCACGCAACTTATCATTCTCATCTTGCAAGCGACCAACACATTTTGCAAGATCCAAATTCTTCATAGCATGCAACTCACATGTAGAGCAAGAAGTAGGAATAGGCACTTTCAAATCAGCCTCAAGCGAAACAATGAGAGAACGGAGCTCAGCAATTTTCTCATGCAAACTAGGGCAAGAAGTGCAAGCACCAAGCAAAGTGGGTCTAGATTGTAGCTCAGCCAACTCAACCCTAAGCACATCTAGTTCCTCACACTTGGAGGCATACTTCTCCCTAAGATCAGTCAAGTCAGCCAGGAAAACAGAGCAATCAGCACAATCGTTCTCATCCGAAACAATAGGGCTAGCCTTAAGGGAATCAATCTCAAGCTTGCTATCAAGCACCTGTGTCTCTAGCTCAGCCACTCTAGTCCTAGCATCCTCGAGTGAAGATCTAAGCTCCTTCCTAAGCTTCTTAGCCTCTCTAAGCATGTGATCGCGATTATCAAGCAAGTCAACCAACTCCTCATTCTCCTTGCGCAAAGAGGAGAGCTCATCACATACCTCATCCTCGGAATCCAAGTCCGAGGCGTCCTTCTCCGGCTTCTCTTCTTCGCTCGAACCGCGAGCCATGGCGCGAAGTCATCCTTGAGGCTTAGGCCCGTCACACAAAGGCCGTTGAGATACTTGCCGATGTTCTTTTTCTTCTTCCTCTTCTTGTCATCCTCTTCGTCTTCATCACTCGAGCTTGAAGACGTGTCCTCGGAATCGGACTCGATGTCGCTCGATTTCTTCATCTTCTCTCGAGACCGCGTCTTCTTCTCATGTCCATGATCCTTCTTCCTCGGACTTCTTCTTCTTGTCCTTGGACTTGTGCTTGTCGTGGTCGATCACCTTTGGACACTCGGCGAAATAGTGTCCGGGCTTGCCGCACTTGAAGCATGTCCTCGTGTTCCTCCTCCTCGTTCACGCGGTTCTCGTGCGGCCTCTCGAACCGCCCTCGTCGGGAGCGCCGGCCTCGTCCTCTCCAAGCTCGTCGAACTCCTCATCCGGTATAGACATCAAAGAGGAGAAAGAGAACATCCCGGTAGATGGGTTAGAGTTAGCCTTTCCTTTGGAACCACCAACGAGGGCGAGACTATGGGAGTCGGTCGGACCCTCGAGCTTGGCGGTCATGCCCCTATCCACCTCGCCCGACTTGAGCTTCGAGAACGGCTCGTTCACGGTCGAGTGTCATACTTCTCCGACTCCACAATGGCCTCGAACTTTCCGCCCCAAATCGTACGATCCAAAGAGTGTAAGAGCTTGACCGCTCTATCATGATCATCGTACGGGAGCACGTCCACATTGGCCCTCATGTTGTTCACAACCACCGTGAACCTCTCGAAACAAGGCATCGATGGACTCACCGGGGAGATGAGTGAAGTTCTCGTACTCTCTCCGTAGGTCGCATACATTCGTGCTCGAACCCGGGCGTTCCCAACATGAGCCTCCTTCAACACCGCCCAAATCCTACAAGCCAAGTGCTCGGTGTGCACCCGATCGAACTCGGCCGACACAAAGCACGAAACAAGTAGTCGACCGCCTTATTGTTGGCGTCGAAGCCGTCCCTCGATCCCGGAGCGAGGAAATCAACCGCCGGACATAGCCTGTGTCCACCGTGACATCCCAAAGAAGCGACCCTTTCCGCGGAGAAACGCACCCATCCGCTTGCTCCACATCCGGTAGTTCTTGCCATCGAAGTGTGGAGGACCCGAACCCCCGTTCCCGGTACGCCATCCTTGGATCTTAGACCGGTTAGAGTCAATAAAGACCCGAACCGGCTCGATACCACTTGAAGGACCGATACGGCGAACCGGAGAGGGGGGGGGGGAGTGAATGGGAGCCGATAAAAATTCTTCTCGGTGGAGATGAAAACTCCAACAGACGAACACGGCTTCCAACACACGTCTCCGACTCACTACCCAAGTTGGCCAAGCCCACGTAGCCACTGGAGTGCCACTGGACCTAGGAACCAACACACACGACCTTCCGACTCGAGAACGCAGCCCGAACAACAAACCCCGAGTCTACGGACCCACACCGGTCGACCGGTGAGCACCACCGGCCGACCGGTCCCCTGCCGGTGAACCTGAGCAACTTCCACTAAGTGGCTCTACACCGGTCAGACCGGTGAGACGCACCGGTCAGACCGATGGCGACCGAAAGCCCCCAAGGCACCAAACGAGCCAACCGACCACCAAACGGACCCAAACTCGAAATAGCAAGACCACGGGACAACAAAGAACACACCAAGACGCTCACCCGAGCGAAAACCCACAAGGGCTTGCACCGGTCAGACCGGTCAAGAGCACCTGGTCGACCGGTGTAGCTCCGGCGACTCGGGATGAACAAGACCCGCGGGTCAACTCCCCCAAATCCAAAACTCGATCTCCCGAATCGCTCCACGGACTTGAACAAGACTTTGGGGATATCGGAGCACCTCATGAGGAGTCCATAGCCAAGTTTAATCCCACCAAATCTCGTCCAAAAAGGAGGAATCGAAGAAACCCCGCCGAAAACACTTCCAACCCAAGAACTCAAGAAACCCCGAAATCGAGCACTTTTTCTCACGGATTTGGGAGGGGAATCACAGCCCAAAGAACCACGAAGGGTTCCCACAAATTTCCCCCATCAAATCCCCAAGAGAAAAGCCCCGAAAACACCCCAAAGAAATCACGAAGAGAGGGCTCCGAAAATCACCACCAAGAACAACCGGGAAAACACATCCAAACCTTGAGCAACCACGCCGAATCATCTATACATGAAACAAAGATTCGTACAAGGTCTAGCAAGCCGCCCGATCATCCATCCCTCTCTACAAGATCTCTCCGTGAAGCTCTCTTGCTAGTCCTAAGGAAAACCTAGAGAAAATAGGTGGAAAATAGGAAAACTAATGAGCTAGGGTTCCAAGAGTTGGCTGCCATCCTCTCACCTCTTGGGTTATATGGAGGCAACCGAATGTCTAAAATGCCCTTCTCTACTAACTAGGGATACAAGCCCCTCAAGGGCGGATTTGGAATTCTTGATGTCTTCACCATCGGACGGATGCCCGACGACCGCACCCCTCGCGTAGCCTCGACGCAAGCCATGCGATCCCGACGCGTGTCCTCCGCTTCGAAGATTCCGGACCGTGTCGTCGCACACCGGTCGGACCGGTGCTCCTCACCGGCCGGACCGGTCCCCACCGGCCGGACCGGTCGGACCCACCGGTCGGGCCGGCTCGGTGCCGCCGCACCTCCGTCTTCGGTTCTCCCGTCTTGGCTTTGTGGATCAACCAAGGAACCCGGTGGTTTTCTCGGTGAACCACCGGAAACCTCGCAAACTCGGTGTAGCCTCCGCCAATCTCCACTCATGACTCGGCTCCCACATAGTCCCGGCTCGACCTTGGTTTTGAGGCTCAACCAAGAAACCGTCCACGACTTCATCTTGTTGTTCATGCCACCATGCGGCCCGCACTTGACCCCGCTGGCCACCGGGTCCCTCGAACGAAGCCTACTTGTCTTCTCCACACCTGGAGGCCTCACCGCGACGACCTTTCGCGCTTGTTCTTCACCTCGCACCAACACGAGTCAAGCCGCAACCCGCACCCGCAATACTTAGCCAAGAATCGGTCCACACAACGTTGTCAATCACTCATCACACAAGGAAGCGACCATCCACCGGTCCTCGAACCACACATGGTCCTCGGATGCACTCAGCAAGATACCAGCAGGCACTGAGACGGTACCAAGCCTGGAAGATACGACGTCGAGACTTCAACGAAGGGGATCTAGTCCTAAGGCTGCGCCAAGACAATCGAGGCTGCCACAAGCTATCGCCCCCATGGGAGGGACCCTACGTCATTGTCAAAGTGCTCAAGCCCAGCACCTACAAGCTAGCCAATGAGGACAGTGAGGAACTCACCAACGCTTGGAACATCCAACAGCTACGTCGCTTCTACCCTTAGAAAGGATTTCCAAGTCTCTTTTTGTTATTTACATACCCAACACCCCAGTTGGCTGTACAAATGTAAATTCATCGAATTAATAAAGTCAAAGGGCGACTCGGCTTTCCCCTGAAAACCAAGTCCCCCTCGGGGGCTACTACGGGGGGCATCCCCCCCCCAAAAATGGTCCCATTTTTTCGCAAAAAATCGTCGCAAATGTGTTAAGTACGCCTTGACCCAAGCTTTGAATGAATTTACGCGGGACACGAGCAGCCAAAGGGTGAGGAAGCGCGAGTCGCGGATAGCCAACGCCTCAAACAGGATACGACCCTTCCCCCTCGCCGCTTTGCCTACAAGCTACTCGTGCGAACAAAATCTTTCTGGCCAAAGTTCACCTAAAAAATGGGGGAGGCAGAACAACACAGCTGCTAAAATAAATAACAAGTGCTTCAACTTACAAACATCCAAATGTTTTAAACAGCAAATGTTCATTACACAGCCGTGTGGCTCAAATGCTAACACAAAAGACATAAAGGGCACGAACGCCCATTGGTTTTCAGGCTTGACGGCCACCAGCCGGGGGAGCGTTCGGGAAGAGGAAATCCATGAAGTCTTCGGCAAGGACGTTGGCGGCAGGAGCGGCGAGCGTGTCCATGCGGTTCATCGCCACCTCGTCATCTACGCCGACAGGGATGACGTAGCCCGTGGAAATGGCCTCGAGGTAGACCTGGTAATGAGAAGCCACCACGCCGAGGGCTTTCTGGACACCCAGGTGAAGGGTGCGGTGCATGCGTTGGGTAACGTGCCTGCTGAGGGCGCGGAGGCGACTTGCCATAGAGCTCCCGGCCTGCACCTCGCCTTCCTCGACCCCCTGGCACGCCTCAAGGGCGGCGCCCCACAGCTCTTCCAACTCCTGTTGCGAGGAGTTGTAGGCCGTCTAAATGGCCTGCACCTGGGTCGCCGAGTTCCCAAGGGCGGTCCACAGGCCTAAAAGCCAAAACACAAACCAAGTTGGGAGCGAATCCCGAACGAATCAAGCTGACAAACGAAAGGCAGAAAAGGATGACTCACCTTTGACTTGTTTTTTCTCCGTCTCGAGGGTCGTGTGTGCGGTCTCAGCCGCCTGCTGCAGGTCAAGGATCGTCGCATCATTTTCCTAACTGGCCTGGCGCTGATCCTCGTAGGAGACGCTCAGCTGGTTCAGCTCCCCGTCGAGCCGCGAGATTTCCTCGTCCCGGAGCTTGAGGGTGGCCCGCGCCTCCTCGAGCGCAGCACGCTCGCACTGGAGTTGGCCCTGTGCCTCCTCCAGCGCCATGCGTTCACGCTCGAGGGCAGCTCGGACCTCCTTGAGAGCAGATCGCTCCTGCTGGAGCTGAGCTTCTGCCTGCTGGCGCGCGCTCTACTCCTGCTGGAGCTGCCCCTCCGCCGTGGCGAGCGCGGTAGCCCTCTCCGCCGCCCTCGACTCTCCCGCGGCTCGGCCTCCTTGGCCTTCTCCTCGCCCCCGGCTCGCCAAGACTGTGCTCCCTCGAGGGTTGCGTGGTCCTGTTGGAGCTGGGCTCGAGTCGAGGCGACATCCGTCTCCCACTCCGCCGCCACGGTCCGCATCGCGGCCAGGTCCTCGCGCGCCTTCCGCAGCGCCTCGTCCCGCTCCAGAAGCGCCATCGTCACCCTCTCGACTGCAGAGACATCTTCTGCAGCCTGGGCACCCTAATCCAGGAACGTGTCCCACACAACTTGCAGCCGGTACTCCAGCCACCCATTGTCGAATTGCAGGGCTTCGACGAGAACGTCCAGGGCATCATACTGGTCTCGGTACCAGTCGCGCTCGGAGCTCAATTGGTCGAGGCGGTCATACCACTCCCGGGCTCGACCCTCCAACTCCTGTCACCGGTGGACAAGGCAAGAGAGAAACTGAGTCAGGAGAAGCACGAACGCGGAAGAGACGAGGGAGAAAACTCCAAATTCAATGGAAATACATACCTGGAAGATTCGCCAGGCGGGACCCCTGTGGATCCGCAGCGCCTCGTTTAGCGCATTGTTGAGCGAGGCATTGTGGTCTCGAAATTCTTGCCACAGCGCTTGCTCGGCCTGGGCCTCGTCAAAATGGGGCGGCGGCGCGCTGGTGTGCCCTTGCTCCTGCTTCGGGTGCACAACAGCGACATCAGGGTGGGCAGGCCGGCGTGTGACGACGAGGCCTCGGTGCCGTGCGTCGGATGCCGCGGCACCACACAGCCATCCTCCCGCATCAGTAGCACCCCCGCGCGGCTCGGGGCCGGCGCGAGCCGCTTCTCCCATTGGCCCCACCCGGGCGGCGGGGCGTCGTCGTCGGGGATCACCACCACGGCCGCTCGATCGCCCGCGGTGGGGACAGGCGCTGGTGGAACCGCCAACGCGGTGGTTGTGACAACCCGCCTAGGAAAATACCGTACAACTGCCTAAACCAATCCACTTTGGTCATTAAGCAGTAATAAAGTATCATCCTGTCGTTAGTCGCCGGGTTAACGCCCGGTAAATCACTTATATGGCAACAAGGATCGACATATATGCAATAAAACTCACGCAAAGGCGAGTCTAGAGATACCACATAATTAACCACAGAATTTCACCCTGAAGGGTTTCATTATTACAAACCGATGTTTTTGTCATCACAACATAGTTCAGAGTTTTCGAAACAGCGGACTTAACTAAGCGGAAAGCGAGAACACCACAGGAGGCCAACCATGATGCTTTCAGTCGTCATCCTCCACCCACTCCAGCTCCCAGCCGGGCGGGATCTCTCCGGGCCACACATCACCAAAGGCATTACCAGGAGCAACAGATTATAGCAAGGCTGAGTATACTAATACTCAGCAAGACTTACCCGTCGGTGATAACTACTTCACCAACTCTAGACATGAAAGGCTTTTGGCCACTGGGTTTCTTTTGCTAAAAAGTAACAAAGAGTATCTCCTTACTTTTATGATTTTAGCACAAGTTCTAGTGGGTTTATTCTTTACTAAATTAGCCATCTAGCATACAAGGTTGTACCAAACAATTAATCAAGCATAATATTCATTAACTTCCATCATTAGGGATCTCATGGCTAGTGGAGTAAGTAGTCTCAGATAACGGTGAGAGGCCGAATTTGTATTGATTCAAACCTTGCAAGGTAGACCTAAGCACACGGTGGGATGCCCCCACGAGGACAACCACCAAACGGTTCCCAAAAATCCTCGGGTCGGGATAAAAGGCCACAGTCTTTGGTGCAGGCTATCCGGCATACCCCGCGAGGCACCCGGACTCACCATACACCACCGATAGCTAGCCGTGAGACGCATCCCAAGAGTAGTGACGCTAAATCCCCTAATCGTCTCATTAAGGTACTAGGCTTACCGGTCCCATTCCCGACAAGTGCTTAGTACATTCAAACACTTAACCCACGATAGCCATTGGACCGGAGTCCACATCCCATGCTCTTACCACGTGAGTAATCCATTTAAGGAGATCTTATGATTCCTATCTAGGAACCTATTCTCGCGAATGAAATCATCACCCGGCTTGTAACGGTCCTATATCTTAGCAGCTATCGACCTATCATACTAGTAAGGACACGGGTACCTAGGGATCATGCATCTAAGGTTCCATACAACTCCTGAACTTAAATGCACAAGCATGCATAGATAATTGTATATTAAACTTTTAAACATTGGGTTAAATGCACCGGGGCTTGCCTTCGTCAGCAAGGTTAGCCTGAGCACCCTCGGTGTCGTCGAGTACTTCCACGTACTGTAGTGCAACTTCTGCTTCTCCTTCCTCGGCTTCCGGGACGAGCGAGTAGTCACCGTCAGGAAGATCTACACGGAATGCAATGCAGGGTTCAGGTGATGTGATAGATTATTTATCTTATCCAACTCTTGTTGGTCATATTCACCTTAACAAAGAATTAATTATTAATTTCTTTTCTCGAAGGTTATTATTGATACGTGTTTTATTCTTTTAATTAAACACTTTAATTAATACTTCCTTTTATAACTTGCCATTTCATGTGAAGATTTAATACTTTACCTCTCACTAGTAAAGGTGTGTACAAAGATAATTATTTACAATTTAATTTTTTTCAACAGCAAGGGTGCAGTCTTAGCTCTTACTTAAGTTTGATAACACTTCACAAAAAGGGAAAAGGATTAAAAAGGCATTTTCCTAATTTAATCAAAACATTAATCTATAAAATGCCTTCAAGGCTTTTATTTAACCATGAATCACCAAAAATTCAGTGGAGGGTTTCTTAAGCATCAACACACCCGTACTAAGCCACTGAACACACATACAATCCTTGGGAAGCTAGAAAATTAATTACTTTGAAAATAACAAAAGCTAGCTAGCAATTCAAGTTAAATGCATACAAAAATAAATAAGCATCCAAATGCTCCAAACTTCCTCACACATGCTCTCTAGTCCTAAACCATCTTAGAAAAGTAGCAAGTACACCTAGAAGTACTACGGATCTTGCTTTATTAAATTACAAAGGAAAACATGCATATATTAAGAATAACTACTTCTGATCATTCAAAAATTGTGATTAATTCACCAGAGCTGATTCGGCCTAGCGCTAATGACGCTACTTAAAAACCTGGGGCGTCACAGCAGTTGCCGCTGCTGTGGCCGCCGCCGCAGCCGCCGCCTCCTGTCTCGACCCCATGGCCACGGCCGTGCCGCGCAGGGGCTCACTCGTCGCCGCTGCGCTCCCCGCCGCCCGTGGCACTCTCAACGAGCGCCGCCTCGTGGGCACGGACACGTTTGACCTAAGGGCCTTACCAGGCGCAAGGGAGGGGACGGTCGGTGTCACCCTGCGAACGCAAAAACATAAAACTGAGCTCCAGACCCTCGAAATTAGGGGTGCTTGGGGAGAGTGCCACTTACCTCAAACTGGAGAAGCCCCGCTTCCTCTTCCTCGAGGGTTCGGGAGGCGCCGCCACGGCACTTGTCGCCGCCGCCACTGCGCTCACCGACACCCCCACGGCGCACGCGGCCTCCTCCACTAACCACTCGGTGCTGGGCACCCCCGCGCCCGCCACGGGCGCCCGCTCCTCTACCACCTCTGCGGCCCTTAGTGATGGGGGCGAGGGATTCCACCTCTCCGTGGGGCCTGCTCCTCGTCGCTCTCCTCTTCCTCCTCCTCCCCCTCCGACGAATTCTCCAGAGTCGTCGAGGGGGAGCCCCTGCTGCTCACGTAGCCGGTACTCCTCGCTCTCTTGCTCCCGGCGCTCCCGCTGCTGGATCCTCCTCTCCTTCCTGCACGCTGCCCGCTCTTGTTCTCACCGCTGCGCGGCACGGGCGGCCGCCCGGGCCCGAGGCGTCGGTGGATCCGATCGTGCGGCGTCCACGGTCACTCTCTGCTAAAAGGCAACTATCAAGACCACACCGGTGTGTCGCAAGAGAACGAGGAAGAGAAGGGAGGCCTAGTCACCGCCGAGGCGTCGGGAGCATAACGAACGACCAGAAGTCATCGTTGTCGTGCTGCACGGCCTTGAGGCTGATGGCGCGCCTCGCCCTCGTGGCCGCATACTCCGAGGGAAGGCGTTCGTGCAGTAGCTGCAAACGCGCCAACACCGTCGGGTTGGCAACGTCGCTCATCTCGTAGATGCGGAGCTCCCTCTCCATGAGGGGGACGATCCGCCTATGGTGGAGGTTGGCGAGGACCGAAGCCGGCCCCAAACTGGCGTCCACCAGGCCCTTTTGCGCATTCAAAAGCGACTCTAGCCGCTCCTGGCGTGAGGAGGGAGACACGTCGTGATGCTAGGAGTCGGCCTTCTCCTTCAGCACCTTGCCGGTGTATGGGGGGAGGCCGGCGCCATCGTTGCGAAGGTAGAACCACCCCCTCTCCCACTCCGCGTTGTTGGATGTCAACGTGCAGGGCAGGTAGAACTCTCTGCGTGAGTCCCGCAACAAGATCGACAGGCCGTCGGCGCGCACCGCCCGACGCACCCGTGTCTCGGCCGTGGTGAGCGTGTGCAGCTCCGCGCGGAACAAGTGGACCCAGAGGTCCCAGTTTACGGGGATCCCCAGGAACCCCTCACAGACGCCGACGAAGGTGGCCGCCTGCGAAATCGCGTTGGGGGCGAAGTTGTGAAGCTCCACCCCGTAGTGGTGGCACAGCCCGCACATGAAGCGGCTCGCCGGCGCAGCGAAGCCGAGCTCGTGATGCCTGATGAAGCTGACGACGTAGCCGTACGGTGGGTTGGGCTCCCGATCCGTCGCCGGTGGAACGATCCACGCCGGGAGCGACCCCTCCACGTTTGGCGCCAGCTGACCGCCATTCACGAGCTCGTGCAAGACGAACTCCGTCACCGTCGATCGAGTCCATGGCAGCAGATCCAGCACCACGATTGGCTGGGGCGGAGCAATTGCGGTTGGCGACGGCATGCGAAGACAAAACGAGCAGCGAGCGAGAGCAAAGGGGCGCACAGCCGGGAAGTGAAGGCGAGAAGCAAGGGGCAGTGGGTGCTAAGTGATGAGGTAAGGGACTTCCCCCTCCACCTCCTGCGATTTATAGATCCTGGGGAGCCGCACTCCCCAAACCGCGCACGTCGCGCGCATTAACTGCAGGCGGCGTCATCTATCACTGACGAGTGGGCCCCACCACGCTGAAACAACTGGGCGCGTGCGTGCGTGATCATTACGGCGCGGCGACCGAAGGGCCGCGGCGGCCTGTCACGACCGCCCCCCACGTCGCCCACCACGCATGCGGTTGCTCCGCCTGAAAAGGCGCGCCCGCAACGCACGACCGCTACCGCGACTGTGGTCATTTAATGACCCGGTTTCTTATCGAGTAAGTGTAACCGCCACGCGGCCCGAGCCAAGGGCTCGAGAAACTAGACCCTCAAAGGGTGCGATTACTGACCAGTGGCCTCGAGACCCGCTCGGTGAGAGCGGGCACCACAGGTGCCCTCGAATCCGGAGGATTACTGATTAGCAGCTCGAGGACCGGCACATCCGCGAACCCACGAACCCTGCAGATGTAACCAAGACGGGGCCACCTAGCTGCCACTCCACAACGGCCCTACTGATTAGGGGTTCGAAGCTTGACCCTCGAAGGGTTCGAACAGGCGCCCCAGATCGACAGAGTCAGGGACGACGAGGGCGCGCGCATTCAAGCCTATCCTCGAGCCCACCAGCTCGAGGGCGCCCCACGTGTCGTATTCAAGAGCCAACGAGGGCAGCTAGTCGTGGGATCCCATCGAGGGAGAGCTTCCGCGCCCTCGGTCCCCAGCGAACGGGACCGAACCCTGCCTAGCAAACCCGCATAAGCGCTTTCATGGACGAGGCTCCGGACCACGAGCCAACCCTTATCGAATGGGGCATGGGCGTCCACTTGAATCACCCGATAACAGCTCAATGAGGAACCCGCAATTCGCGACCCGCTCGATGGGAGTTGTGGATACCTCACCCCTCCGTCCCACGGAGGGACGGTGAGGGGGCGTGTAAACGAGACGGAGAGCACCCCTCGATCGCCTTGACTGGGCCTAGGCTCAGGGGCTCGACGCGTGGCTACACCTCCTAGAAATGCATCGGACGCAGACGTGTGCCAAGTACGCGCACATGGCACCGCCGAGGCTGGCTGAAATATTGCCGACGCTGGCTGAAACTAACACCTCTCACACCGGCAGACTCTGCGAAAAAACCTTGCAGGAGCACCCACGCTCCTGTAAGGCTTCGGGGGCTACACCCGCGGGTGTGCTAGCGCACCCCCACGGAATAGCACAGCATCCAGGGGGAAGAACGTCCCATCAGCAAGCATCAGCCTCTGTGGGATCCTAACGGATACCACCGCAGAGGCTCGGGGCTACTGTCAGGGACAGTCATATGGGTCCCCTAGAAATCGGAGGAAAACCCATTTTCTTTCGCAAACAAAACACAAACGAACTCACAAAACATAAAACACGCCCGAGACAATCACAGCCCAGCGGCAGGGGCCCACGGTCCTGACGGCCTCAGCGGCCCACCAGAACAGTCAGCCCCCTCGGGTGAAACTCCATTTCACTCGAGGGATACGACACCGTACTAATGAGACTCCACCTCGCTCGAGGGCTGGACGCCCACTCAGGCGAGACTCCGCCTCGCTCGAGGGTTGTACGCCCCCTCGAGCGAAACTCCGACTCGCTCGAGGCTCTCACGGGCTCGCCGCTCTCACACCCGCTCCCCCGACCAGAGCATTTAATGTTCTGACACATGCAGGCGCCTGAGTCAAAGACGAATCCTCACCATGCCGTCCCTCTGACACGCCTGGGAATCATATCCTGGCGCTGTTTCGCCAACCCTCCCGGTGAGGCCATCCCCGCCACTGTACGACACTATGTGGTAAGGCCAGTGTCAGCTCCGTGACATTGTGCTACCCACTCTCGTACGGCTCGTGCGCCGCACCCTCGAAAGAGGACGGCGGAACCCTCGAAAAGGGGACGGGCGCCTATCTCGCGCCCGCCCAAGACGTCGTCGTGACGTCGGACCAGTGGGGCGGGGATGGTACGTCGTCCCCCGTCCCCGTTTCCCCGCAACCCCGCTTCAATTTCAGCCCAACAGCCCACGAGAACAAGCCCAATAGCTTAGATATATAAACACTGAGGTACTTCCAAACCCTAGCTCACCTCATCCACCCAGCCGCCCGTCGCTCCCCAGTTGCTCCGTGACTCCCCCATCCTCGTTCTTGCCGCTTGAAGTCCGTCGCTCGGCCGGTTGCCGCAACCCCGCATCCTCTCCTTGGTAGCTTCTACCGCCGGACGTCTCCGGCCTCTCCGTCCCCCCGCTAGCCGCAAACGCTCCCGCATCCCGCGCTCCTGAGGTCTGACCACGGCGCGGCAATGGCAGTGTGGCATAGGTGGGCGGCAGTGAGATGTCACCAGTCCGCCATTCGTGAGTCTGCACCAGGGGTAACGCGGAGGCGTCATTCAATGCTCAAGATTCAGATCGGTGCACACATCTATGGCTGCTGAGTGCTGAGTTTTGTACTCCCTCCGGTTTGGTAAAAGAAGTCGTTTAGGACAGCGACACGGTCTCCAAAGCACAACTTTGACTTCTCTTTTCTTTAAAAATATTTATTGAAAAGTTATATATGTATACTTTTATGAAAAGGATTTTCAAAACAAATCTATTGATATGATTTTCACATTTCTAAACTCAACGACTTAAAAGTTATTCACCATTTATATTCCCAATGTTTGACTCAAACCTTGTCCAAAATGACTTCTTTTACCAAACCGGAGGGAGTATACAGTACACGTTTTGTCTTCCATTACTAACTCAAAAAGGCACATTCGTTGACTTACATTGCTGCCTGAACTTGCTTTTGTGACTATAGTTCTCGATCTGTTGTGATCTATGAGCTTGGAATGTTTCATCTTTCTTTTTCTAGTTAGTTTTGATGTCTTCTGATATACGAATCTGTGATATATCCATGTGTTCTGAAGCTACTGATATTTCTGATTACGCTACGTTTTGCGGGGTTGGGGATACCCACGGGGAATAATCCCCACGCGGGGACGGGGACGAGAAAAAAAGTTGCCCCGTGAACGTTGACGGGGACGGGGGCGGGGTATTTTTATCCCCGCGGGGACGGGGACTGGAGACCATTCCCCGACGGGGAATCCCCCCTTGCCATCCCTACCTCTGTCATCATCGGCCCTGTGCGGCCATCCCCGCTACCACGACGCTATCCCGGGCACTGCAGCCCCACCCCCGACGCTGTGAGAGCCCAGGACGACAAGATGCCTCCACGCCTGCTGCTGTGCACCTTACTGCCTCCCATCAGCCGCACCCTCGAGTCAGCGTACAGACGACGACTGAACGGAAAGTCCCCACACAGCCACCCTCGAAGCCGCTCCTGGGCGGGAACAGGACTCACCACGACGCCCGACGGGAACAAGATTCGCCAGGACCGCCATCAACTCTACAACGTTGTACACCGTACCGCCGCACGTAACTAGAACAGTGCGGCACGATTGTAAACTGCCTCCCCTTGGCCTACAAAAGGAGGAGGCAGTCCCCCGGCCGCAGGAGGGACGACGGCGAGCACACTTACACGCTCACCGCCTTCACCACGATATTGGCACTTTGTCTCAATCAAACCTCAGGGACCTGGAGGCCCTGCCTCCTCTCCTACCTCGCTTGTAGCTCCCCTTTGCAAGCACCACGGTGCAGCGCAATACAGTGCCTCGAGCACACCACTACTAGACGTACGGCCCCGGCCGGAACTAGGATAAACCTCGTGTCACTAGTTGCTTAGCACCGACCATCGAGAGATAGATCTCAGCGCTCGTATTAGTGTCGGGCCTACTTTCCGCACCGACAAGTAGCACCTAGCAGACCTAAGTTCAACTTCACAGGGAGCGAATTAAACAGGTTTGAAATGAAAACTTAAAAAAAAACAGGTAAGAACTTCCCTGACTGACTTGGTAAAAAAATCTGTAATGACTAATTAATTAGGTTTAATATATTCGTTTTGCGATCCTTCGTCCATCCTAATAATTAGTTTTATAATTAGACCATATTTATTCTTAGTGATCTTTATATTTTACAATTGCTATAGTAAATTTTGCAAACTTCTCACCAAACTAAACACGCCGTCTCAGTTTGGAAAGTATCTAGCAGGCGAGAGACACGGATGCTGGTGTCGTAGCAGAGGAAGAGGCCGAGGCGCCGACGATGGCTAGCTGGCTTTTGAGGCGGCGGCCGAGGCTGATGCCGGCCATGGTCCCTCTGCTGAGCGCGAGGGTGCACCTGATCCTGAGCACGGCGTAGCCCAGCAGCCTGTAGGCTGCCATGAAGGCCACCATGACGCCGACGTTGCGCCACCGGCACTCCTCGCCGAGGCCCTCGCGGCGCAGCACCTCGTCTCCGGTGGCGACGCAGGTGCCGAGCGCCCGCACCACGCACCTCTCGCCGCCGGCGAACTCGTTGACCAGAAGCGCCTCGAACGGCCACTTGAAGAGCGACAGGTAGTGCATGAAGACCCAGCACCCCGGCATGGCGGACCGCGCGATGAAGTAGCCGGAGAAGAGGAAGAAGGAGCCCATGACGCCCTGGATCGCCGCGTTCCCGACCACGAAGTCCGGCGCCGCCGCCGCGAAGCACACCACCACTGAGTTGGCTGTGTACAGGATGAGCCACACCACGAGCAGGAAGTAGCCGAACGCCGCCGGCGTCCGTCGGAGCCCCGCGAGCCAGTAGACCGGCGCGGCGAACACGACGGCGAGCGCGAGCTGGAAGGGCAGGAACACGACGGCGTTGGCGAGCGCGTAGGAGGACACGCGGTAGGCCCCAGACGACGTCTCCCTGGCCAGGATGTCGCGCTCCTGCAGGAAGATGGGCAGCGCCTCGGTGGTAGAAGAGAGGAGGAAGGTGAGCAGGAAGGCGAAGAGGCCGACGCGCTCCGCCACCTTGTCCTCGCCGAGGTCGTAGAAGATGGAGCCCAACGCCAGTCCCGCCACCAGCATGCACACGGTGCGGCACGCGAAGAGCTGCCGCGTCCGCGCCACGTTCTTGAAGAAGCGCTGCGACAGCACCGCCACCTCGCGCGCCTGGCAGTTGGCGTACCTGGCCGTGGTCTTGGTCACCGTCTTGGTCGTAGTCCTGGCGGCGTCCTCGTCGGCCACCTGCTGCTTCTGGAACAGCTGCTGCAGCGTGCATCGCCGTCCTCCTCGGGTCTGGGGATCGGGCGGCGCCGCCTGCTGCGGGCTGCAGGTGAGACGGCGGAGCGCGTCGACGGAGTCGATGGAGAACTCGACGGCGTCCACGTGCGGGGGCAGGCTGAGGCCCGCGCCGTTGAGCAGGGAGAGCAGCCCGTCGACGGTGCCATGGTGGAGCACAGAGCCGGCGGCGAGGAGGAGCACCGAGTCGAACATCTTGACGATGCGCGCGCCTGGCTGGTGGATGCTGAGCACCACGGTGCGGCCGCGCGTCTCGGCCATGGCGCGGAGCGCGCCCACGATCTGGAGCGCCGAGGCGCTGTCGAGGCCGGAGGTGGGCTCGTCCAGGATGAGCACTGCGGGGTCGTGGACGGCCTCCACGCCGATGGAGACGCGCCTGCGCTCCCCTCCGGAGAGGTCCTTGATCCTGGTGGCGGTGGCGCGGCGCAGGGTCAGCTCGTCCAGGAGCGCGTCCACGCGGGCGTCCATGTCCTTGCCGGGCAGCGTGGCGCCCAGACGGAGCCGCGCGCTGAAGACCAGCGTCTCGAGCACCGTCAGCAGCGGGAACAGCACGTCCCGCTGGGTCACGTACCCGGAAACGCGCCGGAGGTCCGCGCTGGTGGCGGCGGCGCCGTCGAGGAGGAGCAGCTCGGGCGCCGGGGAACTTGGGGACAAGCGGCCAGCCAGGATCTCGAGCAGGGTCGACTTGCCGGCGCCGCTGGGTCCGACGATGGCCAGCAGCTCGCCGGGGCGCGCGCGGCAGGTCACGTTGCGGAGCACCTGGCGGACGCCGCCGCCGCCGCCGTTGAGGTAGTCTGCTTGGGCGGTGGCGTCATCGTCGGACCTGCAGCTCCAAACCTTGAGAGGAGGATGGTGTCGCGATCGGCCGGTGGAGACGGCGATGCGGTAGCTTATGCCTCTGGCCTGAATGTCGCAGCCGCCGCTCTTGATCTTCATGGCTATGGCGCGATTACGGTAGCTGATGGAGGGATCGATGGTAGCTCTCGGCCGGGTCGCTACGGCGACATGGAGAGAGCCAGAGAGGTAGCAGCTCGCGTCAAGTGGCCAACAAGGAAGGAGGGTGCTGATGGGCTGACGACGCCATGTATGTACTGCTCTCGTCTTGTGCAGTGTAGTAGCAGTAACATCAACCAGCATTATTTTTCTCACATAGTAAATCAACATCAACCATGTGGCACCCAGCCATATTCTTCTCGTCACGACAAATTAGCATCAACCACTAGCTATTAACTAACCAATCAGGCTGCTGGCAAAAAGTGTGTGTCGGTATCGTATCATGTGGTGGTATGATTGTATGAATATGTTGGAGAGAGGCCGTGGATGGTTTTTTTCACAAAATTGTGAATTTACTGATAACTAAGCCTTGATGAATATCTCTCCATCACCTCGGCTAATGTTTTATCAAACTCTTCATTAGATTAGCCTTAACCTCCCGTCAGGACAATCAAGAGATACGTAGTAGCAAGAGTTAGTAGCAATAACAAAAAGGCGGATCGAGCAGAGCTGTGGACTGTGGTCACTAGCTGTGGTTGGTTGTCCGGTTCGTTACCAGTTTGTGGTTGGGTTCATGGATTTCATGAAGAAGTATCAATGGTCCTTTTAGCTTCGTGAAGGATTTTTGAAACTAGGGAGGGAGCTAGTAGGCCTTGGTCAATGGAGCACGTAAGTTCTTCAGCCAAATCGGTTGGCTGGTGCATAGTTGCTGTGGGAAAAAATATCACTGGTTGGCACATGTCACGTGATTGATGTTGATTTATTATAAGAGAAAAATACGATTAGTTGGTAGTTGAAATACTATACGAACAAACTGCTTCAATATTACCAAGCAATGGAGGTCTAGAAGCTTCATGCACGCAATTTGCTCGACTACTTTGTATTATGTAACCTTTGATTGGTGAAAATTGCTGATTTGCGATTAGAGAAAATATTGTTGGCTGACATTTATCAGGTGGCTGATCTTGATTTGTTGTGGGAGAGAAATATTGCTGGTTGGTGGTTGAAAAATCAAAAAAAAAAAGTTAATCACCTTGACCTTGGGCATGGACATGGACAGGGAAAGAAGCTTTTGGCTGCCCATGCCCCGCTGTGTCTGTCGTGCGTATGCTGTTTTAATTTGGCTGGAGTGATCCGTGACACCTCCTCGCATCCGCATCGCACGAGACGACGAGGCACGACGAGTACACGACACCACCCACCGGCTTTGCCCGCCCGTGACCCTCTTCCTTCGCACCATGCACCCCGTCTGCACACAGCACAGCTCTCAACTTCTATATACTTCACGTGCAATAGCTGTCCAACAAAGCTGCATAAGAAATCAAAAGTTTGTTGCTAAGAACGACCGAATTTAATGAAAATTAGCGAAAAAATGTATGAAGTGCGTACGGGTCGGCACCACAACGAGCCCATGGTGGGTCGGTCGGTTGGGTCATGGCCAGGCGGCAGCAGGTCGTACGGATCCCGGATGACGTAAGGCCGACCCACAGGAAGGCACTCATACGACCAGAGGTGCAATAGCAGCGGATAACCGAGCAAAATCCCCTCGCTGGACGTGCCCTTGGTCACGCAAGCGCACAGATCCCTGATGTCGCCGCCAAAATAGCGGCTCCCCAGCTCATCTGGGGACCTAGCCCTCGGGGTGTCGACGATTGCCTGAGCACGGGGATCAGGAACCTCGACACCAAATCTCTCGGGATCCGCCGAACATGACGTACCCAAACAGCCACAACAGGTACGCCTCCAAATGCCTAGCGATAGTGTAGTCGTCGACATCATCTCTCATGTAGTCGGCCTAATAAAAAAAGAGAGTTTGTTAAATTGCTTGCTCATTTATCAAAACATAATAAATAAAGAGATCGAGGTATGTACATTGTATTACGGCAACCAAGTACGGGTGGGTCCATGTGCTGGCGAAGGGCTGTGCTGGTGCGCCGGCGAGGGTTTTGCGAACCACTAGCTCAAACCTCTCGAGGATATCCTAGCGCCACGTCAGATTGACCGCCATCTCCCCGGAGGAGAAATGGAACGTATGCGTCTCGAGGCGCCACCGGTTCAGCAGTGCGCAAACGAGCCTGTAGTTGAACCCGAACCGCATGGTGCGATCCTGTGGATGATGCACACCCGCGCATCAGGTTTCCCTCGACTAACCACGCTAGCGGAAGAAGTCATGATGCGTGTAACCTACTCCACAAAATGTGATTGGTGTCAGTGCAATGAAAATTACAAAGAAATATTAATAAATGCATATTTAGATTAACCAGGTATCATATCATGGGAATCTAACTCTGGTGTAGCGACATATAGTGCCACGGAGCCCGAGCAGTTATAATGTCTAGTCTTGTACCGCAAATAGTAGACAGGTACGACGGGTGCACCATGTTGATCCTCTCGTCGAAGAGCCCATGAAGCACATACAACGGTCCAACAGGTTGTTGTGCCATATGTGCAAAAAAAAATATCCGAAGTTATAATACCAATTTCAAAGACAAAATCTAGTATTTCTAAAAAAATTAGGATTTCTGAACTAGTATTTTTAGAATTTATTTCTAAAGTATTTTTGAGAATTTATAAAGAAACTCAAGTATGTCTAAAGTATTTTCTAGAATTTGTAAAGAAAACAAGTATTTCTACACCAATTCTTGAATTTTTAAAACAACCGGTATATCTAAACTATTTTCTAGTATTTCTAAAAAATATACTATTTTTAAACTATTTTCTAGAGTTTCTAAAGAAAATCTTGTATTTTTAAAGTATTTTCCAAAATTTATAAAGAAAATATAATATTTCTATACTATTTTTCAGAATTTGTAAATATAATCTAGTATTTCTAAACAATTTCCAAAATTTGTAAAGAAAATCGGCTATTCCTAAACTACTTTATAGAATTTTTAAGGAAAATGTAGTATTTCTAAAGTATTTTTACAGAATTTATAAAGAAAATCTAGTATTTCTAAACTATTTTCTAGAACCTCTTAAAAAACTCTAGTATTTCTAAAGTAGTTTCTAGAATTTCTAAACTATTTGCTAATATATCTAAAGAAAATAAAGTATTTCTAAACTATTTTCAGAATCTCTAAAGTAGCCTAGTATTTCTAAATTATTTTCTAATTAAAATATAGAATTTCTAAAGAAAATATAATATTAAAACTATTTTTAGAAGTTATACTTTTTTAATATTTCTAAAATATTTTTCAGAATTCCTAATGAAATCTTGTATTTCTAAAGTATTTTTTGGAATTTCTAAAGGAAATCTAGTATCTCTAAAGGATTTTCTACAATTTCTAAAGATAAAACTAATTTCTAGAATTTCTAAACTATTTTCTACTATTTTATTGTATTATTTGAATTTCTAAATTATTTTATAGTATTTTTAAGGTATTTTAGAATTTCAAACTATTCTCTAGTGCCGGTTCTAGAATTTCGAAACTATTGTGTAGTATTTCTAAACTAATTGTTAGAATTTCTAAACAATTTTCTAATATTTCTAAACTAACAGAAAGTAAATGAATTAGAATAATACTTGTGTTGAAGCACGGTTGCATCATAACTTTCCTTATGCTGAGAGAGGAGGGAGAAGAGTGAGGAGGGGGAGAAGAGTGAGGAAGGGGTAGCGGTACTGGCATACTATCATTTTATAGCCCCCCTCCGCCCCACACCCGTCGGTTGATCCGGCGGTAGGACCCAACCGCCGTTGCGAATGATGGTGGCGTGTTGCGGGCCCGCGGGTAGGCTCCTACTGCTGATTTAAACGGCGGTACGAGCCACATCCCACCTATCGCCGGTGGGTGTGATGCAACTGGCATTCGCCACCGTGGTTTCTTTGCCCTACCACAGTGGCAAACGGCGGTTGGCCCACCCACAGTTTCAAACGATAGCGATAGTCTAGTTTTGAAAATTTCGGTTTTCGACATTTATTTTTGAAATGTCATGAACTATAAAAAAATTCCATGATCCAAAAGATTCACTCGAATTCTTGGAGGAAGCCCATCAACAGCACAGGCAGACGGATGGATTATAGTTTTTTTTGAATAAATGGATGGATTATAGTGAAAGCAGCCGAATCGTACAAGAGGGGGCTCGGTCCTAATAATCCGGCCCAAGTTACCATTACATCGTATAAAAAGAAACATTCGTACATAACACGTCGAAGCGAACATCACCACCACACAAACAACACATGCAAACAACACACCCAACAAAACACTACACCACCACAAACTGGGAGAGGAAATGAAAGAAGCTGTCACGAACTGTGTCGTCATCAACAACGTTGTGCCACCCAAAAGCCGCAGCCCGCTGCAAGTCTAAGCGTCACCTCGAACTGCTCCACCATGGGAGATTACCCTCAAGCCACACATACGATTGTCGATTGTCACACCTTGAAAAACCAGGTATGACATCGACCCCCCTGTCCCAAAGGAGCATCAGTAGAAAACCCCCTATCATAGTGTAAGTGCAATCAAGCCCCTAAGTGGGTTTTGGTGATGTTGACCATTTAATTAAAGGACTAATGAGCTTTTGAGTATGTGTGACAGGTTTAAATTTAAAGAAAGGTGAAAAGGGAAGAAAGGTGACCCCTCATTGTTTGAAGTGGCTTCCTAGAGCTCAAGACAAGCTTTAATTTCATTTTCTATTTTGAATTTGAGTATAGGACAAGTCGTACTATCAAGAGGGATACTAATAGTGGCTTAAAGTCTACTCTAAAACCAAAATTATCCTAGCCACAAATGACCCATCATCTAGCTGTCTTAGCCTTGAAATCACCTTTCCCGGAACCTCTGAGCTTTTCCCGGAAGTTCCGGGCTGTTCCCAAGTCAGCCTGCTAAAGTCACCAATTCCCGGAGGTTCCGGGATCCAGCCCGGAGGTTCTGGGGTTTCGAAAGTAACCGTTGCAGATCCAGATATGAGGGTATTTATACCACCTCATCTTCCAACGGTTATCTTCTTCTCTCCTGTGCCAAACAGTAGCTGTTGCTCCCCATCTCTCCCAAGCATTGACTCCCACCTACTTAAATCCAAATCTAACCCTAGCATTCATGTGTGGAGTGATTCCTTGTGAGAAAAAGCAAATCCAAGCCCCTTCTTGTGTTCTTGAGCACTTGGTGGACCCCTAGCTCCTTGGTGGATATTTTACTCTTGGAGCCTTGCTCCTAGACGGCTAGAGGTTGCTTGGAAGCTCTCCGGTCGTTTGTGGAAGCTCCAAGAAGTTTGTATTACCCTCACTTTCTTAGTGGAAACCCTCCATCTATTACTTTGGTGATAGGTGTGAGAGAGGAGTGGATCTAGAGAGATTCCATAGCCTCTGTGGCTAACCTCAACAACGTGGATGCAGGCCAACCTTTGTGGTGAGCTGAACCATGTGATAAATTGTTGTCCCTTGTGCTTAATCTTTACATGTTGTTGTTGTTTAATATCTTTAGGTTGCTTGCTCACTAGTTCTATTAGGGTTTGCTTGTTTCTTGCTTTATCTCTAACCCTAAGGTTGATAGTGTGCTTAGAATCTATCCTTAAGCTCTTGTAACAAATGTTCTGCTATTTTGTTGCTCTCTAATCTTGTATTACACAGCAAATCGACAGAGGAAAGAATTCCCGGAAGCTCCAGGAAAATACACTGAAGTGCATTTTCCCGGAGGTTCCAGGGAAAAGCCCGAGAAGGTTCGGGGTCCGGCGAGAAGTTGGCGAAATTGGTTGAGTTTGTTTTGCGGGCCTATTCACCCCCCTCTAGGCCACTTGCATTGATCCTTTCAATTGGTATCGAGCGAGGTTATCCTCGCAAACACCTAACCGTGTGAGGATATGGAAAGTGATGACGACAAGCAAGAAGAAGAGGAGTTTGAGGACATACCAAGCGAGGTTGAAGGTGATGCCTTGGAAGTGGGCAACACATCGGCCCAAGAGAGGTTCGAGAAGCTCAAAAAAGTTGTGAAGGAAAGCTCCAAAGAAGGAAGCAAGAAAAGCAAGAAAGAGAACAAGAAGAAAGAAGAAGAGGAAAAGAAGAAAGAAGACAACAAGAAAAGAAGAAGAAGAGAAAGGAGGAAAAGAAAAGAAGAAAGAGAACACCTTCACCATCTCCACTACCATCTTCATCATCCTCATCATTGTCCTCATCTAGTGAGAATGGAGATGATGATGATGAGTACTATGACACAAGAATTCCCAAGCGAACAATCAAGCCAAAGCCGAAATCCTAATTTGATCGATCGCTCGGCCCAGTATCTTACATTCTCTCTTCACCAGACAGATAGACAAATAGGCAATCCGATAGAAAGATTATGGCTTCCTTACTATCAGCAAGCTCCCACAGGCGATGAACTGCTTCCGACTTCTTCTTCGCTCTTCTCTTTCCTAAAGAAAGTGAATTCAAATCTACGTGAATCACGAAAGAAGCAAAGCCGTAACTCGCTTCCGCCGGCATGAAAAGGTTTCTTTTTTCTAGAAATAGCACAATCCACTCTATAAGGGCAATGCGCATTAAATTACGTCGGCTGTCAAGGCTTTTTCCGCTTTTCACTAAATAGTCCTCCCTTGCTATTATTGCCACTCTATATAGCACAAAGCAAAGAATGACTACAAAAGCGTATCCTTTAACTATGACTCCTTGGATACCAAATCCAAGGATGATGTGACTATTCTCGTCGGCAAATTACCCCAATTTGATGAGACTAACTTTGCCAAATGGAAGCATATGATGAAAGCTTATCTAACCGGCTTGAGTTTGGAATTGTGGAATATTGTGTGTGTAGGTTTTGATGATCCCGAAGACTTTAGAAACCTCACTCCAAGTGACCGTCGCAACATTAGGAGGAATGCTCAAGCTACAAGCATACTCCTTAGTGCCTTGAATGCCCAAGAGTACAACCGTGTTAGTGGACTTGAGATTGCCAAAGAGATTTGGGACATTCTCCACATTGCACATGAGGGTGTTGACAAGGTCAAGAAATCCAAGATCAACATATTGATGGCCGAACTCAATAGGTTCACTATCTTTGATGGAGAAGGGCCACAAGAGATGTTTGATAGGTTGATGGTCATTGTTGGACAGATAAGGGGTCTAGGTGGTGATGAGTTGGATGACCACTTTGTTGTGAAGGTGATGTTGGAGGCCTTTGCTCTAAGAAATCCCACTCTAGTCACCTTGATTAGAGAGAAGAAAAGGTTTGAGGAATTCTCTCCGAATGATGTTCTTGGGAGAATTCTTACACATGAGCTCATGGACAAGGAAATCCAACATAGAAAGAAGATTGGTGAGTTGGAAGCTAAGTTGAACAACTTGAAGGTCAAAGAGGTTGCTCTCCATTCCCACAAGTCAAGCAAGCCCTCCTCTTCATCTAAGAACACTACTTCATCCAAGCCTTCCAAGTAAAAATCCAAGAAAGTGGAAGTAGAGAGCTCTACAAGTGACTCAAGTGAAGATGAAGACGAAGGCTCTCATGTTGAGATTGGGGACATGGACTTGTTCATGAAGACATACAAAAGAGGATTGAAGAAGCAATGTTACAAGTTTGCTAAGAGGAAATTTCCTAACAAAAAAAGAGAACTTGCTACAATTGTGGAAGCACCGATCACTTCATTGCGGATTGCCCTAATGAGAAGAGAGAAAGCGGGGGCAAGGGAGGTTACAAGAAAGATCAAAAAACACATCACAAGAGAAGGAACTATAGTGGAGAAGCTCATATTGGTCATGTATGGAATTCCGGTGATGAAAGCTCTAGTGAAGAGGAAGGGAAGAAGGTTGCAACCGTGGCTATCAAGAAACTTCCCTCCACATCAAGGTTGTTCAAAAACTTGACCGATGATGAAGAGAGCTCATCCATTCATTGTTTCAAGGCCAAGGGTGAGAAGGTAAAAATTGACAGAAAAACCTCTCTTCCACCTAGTGATGAGTCGGAAATGGACTCTAGTGATGAATCTAGTGATGAGGAAGCAAACCAACTTGTTAGTGACATGGATAAACAATCTAGAGATTTTATGGCAAGGTTTATAGTAGAACTAGAGAAGTGCCAAGACACTCTTAGAGCCGAAAGAAGTGAGCTTGAGACTTTAAGTTTGGAAGTGGACCAAGCGGAGAGTGTCATAGATACTCTCAAGGAAGACCTTGCTGCCTCACAAGCTCAATGTAATTCTCTCAAGTTGAGGAATGAAGAGCTTGAGGAGCAATATAGTCTCCTTTGGAGTAGCACCTCACATCCTTCGGAGGCAAAGGGTGATCCTAGTGCTTCTACTAGAAAGGGTTGTGATAAATGTTATAACATTGATATTGAATCTTATGCCACTAACCTTGCTAACATGGAAGCTTTGAAGAAAGAAATTGCTAGGTTGAACTCAATCATTACTAGTGGATGCATGAGTGAAGGGAACAAGAGAAGAAGGTTCACCAAGAAAGAAAAGTTTGAGAAAAATGAGAAACCAGGTTTTGGATATGTTGAAGGTGTTAACACGAAAATTTGGTAAGGAGTCGACTTGTGGGTCCAACTCGGTGAGAAATCCGTCCGGCGGAAGAAAGGTTTCTTCGGACGCATTCGGCGAAAAATCTGCACGGTCGGCTATCCGCTTCCGTTCGGTAAGGAAAGCGTTGAGCTGATTTTGCGGGATTATGTGGTGACGTGGCCCGAGCGGAAGGACGAATGGATGGATAAGCGGTCAAGCTTAGAGATAATTAGGTATCAAATCCATTCGAGGTCGTGCTTGGCAGGGTATAAATATGAACCCTGAATGTATGTAACATATACGAAATCATTCTCAATACAAACCGGCTTTACGCCAAACCCTAGAGTCCATTTGTCGTGTCGTCGAGTTCTTCGAGAGGGTTCATCGATCCGTCGACCTCCGTGAGTACCGGCAACCTTGTATCATATCTAGTATCATGCGGTGGATTTAGATCTGATGCAAGTAGTCTTGTTACCATGCTTAGTGTCATGCGGTAGATTCAAGCTTGGTTCAAGAAGGTTTCTTGTTAGGTCATGAGCCACGCGGTAGGCTAAGATCTAGCTTGAAGCTAGTTATCGGCTCTATTGAATTTTGGCAAGATTCAATAGATTCATTAAGTTACCCCGTGTTGCTCTGAGTTTTTGCTTTATGTTTAAATTCATGTAACACCTCTTTGCCCAATCTAGATGGGTTTGGATTGGCTTTATCCTTTTCGATGATCCTTATGCGAATCAAGTTCGTGTTTTTGGCTAAATTAACACGTGGATCACATACTCTCCGATAGCCGAAACCGAATCGATCTAGGTTGTTACGTGTTGCGGGTTCAAGCTTGCCAAAGCTTGTATAAATCTTGAAAGAACTAGGTATCACGCGGTAGATTCGGGTTTTTGGGTTGTTTTGGAGCTAATCATCCGGTGGATTAGATTTCAAATCAATCTGATAGATTTATCTTACTTGGTAATGTTCGTTCCTTCTTCATGGACCCCGAATCGGTACATTTCGGCCGTGTTCGGTTATGTTCTTCATGAGTAAAACACGTGCATAATTCATGCTTTAAATATTGTATGCTTTTAGCTTTCCATATTTAGATCGTATCATGCGGTGGATAGATCTGTTTGTGGAAGGTGGCACGATCTCAAGCAAGTTGTATCATGCGGTGGATAGATTCGCTTGGTGTCGTACCCGACGGGTTTTAAAGTACCTAGACATGCGGTAGACTAGTGCTTTGGATCTATGCATGCTTGTTTATTACATATTTATGCTCGCGCTTTTACTTCATTTATTATTTAATGTTGATCACCACGGGGATCGGTCACGGTCTTGCGCACGTGCATCTTTGTCCAGATAAAGACCGATTCGTCGTCATGCTTACATCATATATTCGGTTGTGTTACTTTTCCTCTTAAAGCTCCCGAATAGTTTCAGTTTGCTGGCAGATAGCTTTCTATAGCTATATGTCATCTCATTTGGCTCTATAGCCGTAAATATGTAACTGTCGGTACCACCGGCAAGTTCCAAGCGTTGGAATTTAACTACTTTGTCTTTTGTTTATTTTCGGGGGAAAATTGACTCGGCATGTCTCGTGATCTCTTCGCGTGTGAAGCTAGCTTGTTCGGCTTGCTGTGTGCTTGGTGCGAGGTGCAGATTTTGCGTCAACACACTTTTTGGCACGCCCAGTGGGACCACAGCCGAAAATCAAGATGCCTGACATCGGGGATATCATGGATGTCAACGTCGAAGACCTCTCTCCGGAACAGCGGCAACGGTACCGGGATGCCGTGGACCAATTCCAACGAAGTGTTTGCTTGTCATTCAAGAAGAACAGAGTGGCGTCCCATACTTGAAAAATGAGATGCCCGGGGGTGTTGTTGCCGGGGGAGAGTGACGCTACGACCCGGCGGGGAGAGGGAGGAATGCATGCAAGCGTTCCGAGATACCGCGGACCACGTCTTAAGCGAGGCACCATAGAGCTTTCCGGGTGCGTTCAAACAAATGATGGTGGGCGTCTTCGGTCCGGGCATGGAGCAAGTGTTCAATAAAACACCCTTTCAAGGAGGCACCGTGGAGATGGGTGAGTCCAGTTCTCAACCGCCATTGCGAGCCGGCCCGGCCCCGCCCTCCTCCGCAGAGCGTTGGGAGCCAAGCCTTCCAGCCTCCTCCACAAGGTGCTTGGAGGTCGGCCGCTTCGGCCCCCCCACCGAGGCCACGGGAGGGCGACCCGGTCCGGCCACCGCCGCGGGCGGCGCGGGACAACTCCGTGCAACAACCGAACCCGTACCGGCCCACGTACGGGGAGCGCGGCATTCGGCTCGCCCGGGAGCCCCACTCGCGTCCGGCTACGGGATTGCTCCCGGCCCCAGCAACGGCCGCAGAGGAATTTATATGGCGGAGGCTACCACGAGGTGGGGAACTACGGAGCCATCGACGCTCTCCCGAATGCGGGTTACGGACCGGCCACCGCGCGCGGGAGGATGATATCCTGGCGCGAGAAGATGGCCGACTTGATGCGGAATCGGTTCGGCCTCAAACCTAAGATGCAAGGACCTACCTACACGCCTCCGTTCCCGGAGTGGTATTATAACGTGATCCCGCCGCCAAGAGTAAAGCCTTCGACGGAATTTACAAAGTTTTACGGGCGGGATGACATGAGCACGGTGGAGCATATTGCTCGCTACCTGATGCAACTTGGAGAGTTCTCATCTGAAGAAGCGTTCAGAGTCAGATACTTCCCCATGTCACTGACGGGCGCGGCGTTCCAATGGTTTTCATCTTTGCCCCCTCAATCAGTTGGCACATGGAAGGAGCTGGAACGGAAATTCCACGCCCACTATTTCAGCGGCAGCGCGGAAAAGAAGCTGATCGACCTCGCTACCCTGAAGCAGAGACACAGTGAGACGCCCTTGGAGTTCCTCAGGAGGTTCAGGGAAGTCAAGGGCATGTGTTTTTCGCTAAATTTACCAGATGACCAGTTGGCCGACATGGCCGTTGCCGGGATGCTGCCAGCCGTGCGTGAAAAGCTGTTCGGCATGGAATTCGAAAACCTGGGTCGGCTATCCCAAAAGCAGCGTTGCCGATGAGCAACCAAGCCTACGGTTTCAAGAAAGATGCCGGAGTTCGGCAAGCGGCATGACGTGGCGGATATCTATAATCAATTCTCGGAGAAAGCCGACCAAGTGGAGGACTCGATGATGACCGGGACGTGGCCGCGCCGAAATCATGTGGGGAAAAGAACCGTTGACCATGAATCGGCCGGGTCAAACGGACCAAAGGCACCTACGATTTCGACATCACTAAAGGCGATAAGCCGTTTGAGCTCTGGTGAAGGAAGGCCGAATCAAATTGCCTGAAGGGCATTCCATGCTTCGGCCCGATGGAGTAAAGGAGAAACGTTACTGTGGCTTCCATGACAGGAACTCGCACTCCATCAATGACTGCAGGGTCTTCAGGATGAGGATCCAGAAAGCTATCCAGGAGGGACACCTCAAGTTTGATAACAAGATGAAGCTGGACGGCCACCCTTTTCCCCAAAACATGATAGGCTTTTCTGTCAACATGGTGACAGCCGAAGAGAAGGGCAAGGTCAAGGTCCTGACTTTAGCCAGGGCAAGGCAGGATGGAGCAGTAGACCTGGAACGTCAAGTGACCTTGGAGCAGGTGCATGGTGAAGCCCCCGCGTTCTCAAGAGCCATGTCGAGATCGGGGAATCATCCAGGGCCAAACCTAGGGTGACCACGCACATCCTCCTCAATAAGTGGCGGCACCGACCGGAGAAAGAGCGCTACCGAAACGAAAGCACGAGGAGGAGAGGCGCAGGGGCCGAAGAGGAAGCACGCGGGGAGAGATCTAGAGCGAAGATACGCGCGAGCGGAGCGCGCGCGCCGGGGGTGTGCGTTCTTCGAGCACCGCCGGAACGAAGGGTTGAAGCCGCCCACGCCGAGAAACGCCCGAGTGCGGCGATAGGTATTTTGAGTATAGGCGGGGAGAGCGCCAATCGCCGATCCGTCCATGAAAGAATTGGAAGGATACATCCTAACGAGGATCGACGTCAAAAAATTGAAGTCATTGGTCATCCCGGAAGAGACAAGCCGATTTGAGGTGGGCCGATCGGGGAGGAAGACGAGGACGAGTACATCCGGCAAAAGGGGCAATGGTGCCCGCCTAGCCTAAAAAAGAGTCGAAAAGGAGGGTTCAATGCTTGAGAAACCGCGAGCCGAGGCGAGCGGGGATCCGGACAAGACAGGTGTGGCGTCCAAAGGATAAACCTGAAGGGTCAAACCGTTCGGCTCCAGCGTGCATGGTATATTTTCTGTCAAATGAATTTATGGCTCCTGCTAATCAGGTTGTGCAGGAAGAGGCGTCCCTGGACGATGAACAGCTTGAGGGACTGATGGCGCAGCTAGTGCTAGCCAAGCAAGCCGTCTTCGACAAACCGGCCAAAAATCGACACATGAGGCCGCTATACTTGAAGGGATATGTCAATGGCAAGCCATTGACCAAGATGTTTGTCGACGGTGGAGCGGCGGTCAATGTAATGCCGTACACCACTTTCAGGAAGCTTGGCATGGGCCCTGGCGATCTGACACCTACAAGCATAATGCCGAACGATTTTGCGGGAATCCTTCGGACACCAAGGGATGCGCCCACGTGGATCTAATGATCGGGTCCAAAACACTACTCACAACTTTCTTTGTTATCGAAGGTAAAGGAGCCTACGACCCTCTTTTGCTTGGACGGGATCGGATTCACGCCAACTGCCGCGTCCCATCTACCATGCATCGGTAGCTCATCCAAAGGGTAGATGATGATATTGAGGTGGTCCAAGCGAGATGACTCCGTGAGCGTTGCAAATGTGGAACCAACTTTCCGGGAATATCAAGGCATTGATCGTTTCTCGGGGAAAGAGGCGGGGAGAAGGTTCTGTTGAGCCTGTCAGCAGCGATCAACAGCCGATTCAAGCAGTCGGCTCTTATAGCAATTTTTAATGGATAACCCCGTCGATGGTACTGATGGCAAGTTGGGGCGAGGATTCATGTCGGCCGACAAATTAGAGGAAGTTGACATTGGAAGTGGTGACAAACCAAGGCCGACATTCATCAGCGCAAACTTGCAATCAGACTTCAGGGAGGAGTTAATCAAGTTGCTTAAGGAGTATAAAGATTGCTTCACCTGGGATTATTCGGAGATGCCTGGACTGGACCGTTCCATTGTTGAGCATCGGTTGCCAATCAAATCTGGTTTTAAACCATACAAGCAACCTCCCCGGAAAATCTACAAAGACGAGGTATTGGCCGATGTGAAGAAAGAAGTTGAAAGATTACTTGATGCGAACTTCGTTCGGCCATGCGGATACACGGAGTGGATCTCGATATTGTCCCCGTCTACAAGAAGAATGGAAAGATGAGGGTCTGCATAGATTTCAGGGATTTGAACAGAGCTACTCCGATGGATGGTTACCCCATGCACATTGCCGATTTGTTGGTTGACGCCGCCGCCTGGGCACAAAGTTATCAGTTTCATGGATGGTAATGCGGGGTATAACCAAATTTTTATGGCAATAGAGGATATATCAAAGACAACCTTCAGATGTCCTGGTCACATAGGCCTGTTTGAATGGATAGTCATGACATTTGGGTTGAAGAATGCCGGTGCAACTTATCAGCGAGCCATGAACTACATCTTTCACGAGCTGATCGGCAAAATTGTCGAAATTTACATTGATGACGTCGTGATCAAGTCTCTGAGTCATGACACACATTTGGAAGATGTGAAAAGGACCTTGGAATGCACCCGAAAGCATGGCTTGAAGATGAATCCAAACAAATGCACTTTTGGGGTATCAGCTGGAGAGTTCTTGGGATTTTTAGTCCACGAAGGGGGGATTGAGGTTGGCAAGAAAAGCATGAAGGCCATTGATGAAGTTATCCCTCCAACTAATCTCAAGGAATTGCAATCACCGCTCGGCAAGATTAATTTTGTAAGGAGATTCATCTCAAATCTGTCCACGAAGGTTTTGCCGTTTTCTCCATTGCTTGAAACTTAAGAAAGATCACGTGGGGTGACGAACAACAAAAGGCTTTTGACGAGATCAAGCAATACATGAAGGAGCCACCGATCGTGGTCCCTCCTCGGTTGGATAAGACTTTCAAGTTGTACGTGGCGGCCGATACCCAAACCATTGGATCAACCCTTATTCAAGAATTCGAAGGAAAGGAGCGGGTAGTAGCGTATCTTAGCCGAAAATTACTTGATCCCGAAACCGGTATTCGGGCGCCGAGAGAAGCCTTGTGCCTATGTGTGTACTACTCGTGTACAAAGTTTCGGCACTACTTGTTGAATGCCGAATGCACTGTATATTCTAAGTTCGATGTAATAAAACACATGTTATCTATGCCAATTTTGAATGGCAGGATTGGCAAATGGATCCTGGCTTTATCAGAGTTTGAGTTAAAGTTCGAATCGGCAAAAGCTATTAAAGGTCAGATCATTGCCGATTTTATAACTGAACATCGTGATCCGTCAATACATTGCTTGAAATTACTCCTTGGGCTTTATTTTTTGATGGGTCATCATGTGGCAAAGGTGGGGGAGTAGGGATTCTCGCTGATTTCGCCTAGAGGTGAGATGTTTGAGTTTGCCATCCCTATACGGCCCTTTGTTACAAACAATCGAGCCTGAGTACGAGGCATTGCTTCGGGGGCTTCAATATTTGAGAGAAGCGGGGCCGTTTCGGTTGAGGTTTATGGAGATTCGAATTAGTGATAAAGCAATTGAACGGCCAATACGAATGCAAAAGTGAAGCGCCGAGGAGTTACTACGAAGAATGCGGGGAGATCTTGAAGAGCTTTTCGTTGGTTACTCTACGACATATTCCTAGGGAACATAACGAAGAAGCGAATAAGTTGGCTCGGAGCGCCTTTGGTTATAAAGAAAGTCAAGAAGTGTTTGCTACAAACATATGTGCACTTTGGGAACGGATCTTGCGGAGGATGATTGGAGAAAAGAGATCGTTGACTATTTGAAAGATCCATCCCGAAAGGTCTCTAGGAAGCTCGGCACAAGGCCATAAAATTCGTTCTTCTCGGATGATAATTTGTTTTACAAATCATTATATGGGGTATTGTTACGATGCTCGGGTCCCGAAAGAAGCCAAGAGGATGATGAGTGAGGTGCATGATGGGATATGTGGAGCACACCAATCGGCCTACCGCCCGAAATGGGTTATCGGGCAAGCCGGGTGCTTTTGGCCGACGATATTGGAGGACCGCTTTGAGTATTACAAGGGATGTCAAGACTCGCCAGAGGTTTGGAAATATTCAAAGGGTTCCCGCATCGACATTAAATCCCATTGTCAAGCCATGGCCATTCGAGGGTGGGGTATAGACCGATTGGCAGATTAATCCACCATCCAAAGCAAGGGGCATAAGTTTGTGCTTTTGGCTACGGATTATTTTACTAAATGGGTTGAGGCAATTCCACTAAAGAAGGTGACGTCGGAAAACATGGTTGAATTTGTCAAGGAACACATCATCTATCGGTTTGGAATCCCTCAGACAATCACAACTGATCAAGGGGCCCAATTCGTGTCCCTGGAGTTCAGAGAATTTGCCGAAAGCATGGGAATCAAATTGTTTAATTCTTCTCCCTATTATGCCCAAGCTAATGGTCCGGTAGAGGCTTCTAATAAGATCATGATCAAGCTTATGCAAAAGAAGATCGACCAGAAGCCAAGGAGGTGGCATTCGGTACTCAGTGAAGCATTATGGGCTTACCAAATGGCCCCTCATGGAGCTACGAAAACATCTCCTTATGAATTGGTTTATGGACACCATGCGGTTTTGCCTTGGGAAATACAATCAGATTCTAGGAGAGTGGTTTTGCAGAAGGATTTGAGCTCCAAAGATTACAGTGGCTTAATGATGGATGAGCTAGAAGATTTGCACATGATCCGTCTTAGGGCCCTGGAAAATATCGAAAAGAACAAGCTGCGGGTTGCCAAGTATTATAACAAGAAAGTAAAAGTTAGGCAATTTGCAGAAGGGGATTTGGTTTGGAAAGCGTTACTGCCGATTGGAACCAAATACAGTGAATTCGGCAAATGGTCCCCTAACTGGGAAGGACCCTTTCGCGTGGTCAGATGCGTCCCTGGTAATGCATACATGTTGAAAACTTTACTAGGAGAAGAATTTTCCACTGCAATAAATGGGAGATATTTGAAGAAATATTATCCTAGTATTGAAATCGATCGGTGATCACCGAGCGGTGGGATTACATGCATCGATACAGGAATAGCCGGCGCTCAAGAACGAGGCCGCCTTTAGAACAAAAATTCCCAAACAGAAGGAATGGCCAGTGCCTAGATGCATTGCCCTTAGCACAAAACTACGTTACAACCTGCTTCTTGCGGGTTTACATCCAACAACTCGGTAATCGGGACTTCGAGGAGGCGGGAAGCGAAGGCACGGAGTAAGAAGCGAAACTATGATTCAATCTTTTCTTTGCTTCTTCGGTGCTCCCCTCTTCGGTTGCTCCGGGACCACCGTGACGGCAACTTGGAATGCATGGGGGTGACCATGATTTGCTGCCTCCACCAAGGCGTCCCAAGCCGCTTTCGGGTTGTTGTACCTATCGGAGACATCCGAGGCGGAGGAGTGGTTATTAGGGGCAAAAAATCCGGATGTGAACGCGAAGTCAAGAAAGAGTTAGAAACATTTACCTCCCACTAATGCCTCCAAAGCCATGCGACGCTCGCGCTCGGCACCGCAACGAGCGGTGATGTCCCCGAGGTCATGCTCCGGTGCCGAACGCGGCGGCGCAATTGATGGCCGGTTCTCTCGTTCGGGCGTGGCATCCTCTCGCTTCAAGGGAAGAATCGGAGGAGATGTACTCGAGCATGTCTTCGGTCCCGATGATTTCCTCGGGGAGCGGATCGAGGGCCGAAGGAGGAAAGGTAGAGAGGAGGTAAAACGCAAGATTACATGAAGAAACAAGGAGCAAATCAAGGGAAAACTCACTCTCGAATCGTGCGCTTCTTCGGGGGCCGCCCTCCCGGGGCTACTTGCCTTTGTCCATGGCCTTGGGGTTTTTTCCTTTGAGGACGAGAGGAGGAGATGAGAAGTGATGGATGAGTGTGCGAGTGGATTTGCGGGGCATCTCGGCGGACTATTTTATTGACCGGGGAGTGCATTGGGAGTGATGACCGCCGCCGTGCACTATTGGAATACCAAGCGGCGGGGGTTTTCTTCCCGAATGCGAAGGGTTTTCGTACTTATGGATTGCTGATTCGAGGATCTTCTCGCGGATTTTGTGCCAAGGGGCATCACGTTTTCGCGTGTTCGGCTCAAGCGAGTTCCCGAATACGTTTAAGAAAAACAAGATTCACGGATGCAAATATAGAAGAATCATCGTAGTGCAAGCGCAAAAATCAAAAGTTCTTTATTTATTACCGATATCGGACATCCCTAATACAATCTAATCAAAGAGCGTGTTCAACACGGATCGGGGATGAGTGAGTTCGGCAATGGCGTCGTCGTGGCCATCGAGGCGCTCCAAGATGATCTCGATCTCCTCGATGTCTTCTGGCGCGCCGCCCCGAAGCCGCGCGGCCTGGTGGAGTAGTCGACGTCAGTGTGCGTCGCCATGGCGGCCAGGCCCAAAGTGGTGCCCAAGCGGATGCCATGGGTGGCCACTTCGTCCACGCGGTGCTCCACCGCAGCAAGGCGCTCCGCCGGCGTATCTCCGCGGGCGTTCACCTTGTCGGCCAATTGCTCCACCAGCATCTTTAGCTGGTTGAGCTCGGCGTCACGGGCTGCAAAATACAAGATAAAGGTGATCAGTATCAAAAGCCGGATTGGATTAAGGAGCGGTTTCAGAGCCGTACCGTCGATGGTCGCCGGCGGCCTACTTGCGCGCCGGTCTTCCCACTCCACTCGGCTATGCCGGCCTTTTTGGAGACATCTTCCAGCTCGCGCTGGGCCACCTCCGGCTCCGCCTTGAAGCGGAGAGCGTCGAGCTCTCCGTAGGGCACGGGGGAGTAATGGTCGGACTCGAGGAGTCGTCCGTAGGGGCCGACCGGCGGTGCGGAGGATGGATTCCATTGAATCAACCTTGAAACAAGGATGATCGTCAAAAACAAAAGGGGATCAAAGATGAATCGTAAAAGAAGAATTGACGATCATTGCCTCCGCGCGCACCGGCGCGGCTCCCCTCCGCCTCATCGGCGGCGCGCGGCACCGGTTGTTGCTTGCTCGCCATGCTTCGGGATTTGCGCCGGTTGGAAAAAGAAGACTTGAGATTGGCAAAGATTTGAGAGCTAAAGGCTTGGTGGAGAGGCGGGGGCACCTACGGTTTTCATTTATAGGCACGGCAAGACAGATCCCGGCCTCGGGTCGTGGCTACGGATCGTGGCGCATATCCCAAGAAAATTGGAAGGTGGAGAGGTTTCCTTGACCAATCCGCCGTCGGGTCGTTTGGAGTTCTAGGCCGAGTCATATTCGGTTGATTGGCTCGGTGAAAAGAAGTCAAAGTGCTTTGTTCGAGTATTGGCATTTCTTTACCGAATGGGTCGTTCGGCGTTGCGATTAAGGACGTGCGAGAGGAAAAGAGAAATAAAATTGCAAGAGCAAATGTTACAAGAGCGACCGGTTTGGTTACACATCGATTGAAACATCTAGATGTTCAAATACTTCGCAATTACATTGGAGGCATTCGATTGTGCCCGGTGAAAGTTCTCCATCCGTTCTTGATAATCTTTACGGGGGCGTCGGACAGGGATGGTGAGTTCGCATCACATTGATTCACCTCGGCCTATGGCCGATGTTGCTTCCTCTTGGATCTTCTCTATCGAGTCCGGGGAGTTTGGCTATTTTCTTGTCATCGGCTTCTATTTCGATCGACGGACTTCTCGGTTCTACCTCCAATGCGGCTTTTCGGCGATCTTCAATTCACGAGCGGCTTGCGATTGGCCAATGTCTCTTTGTGACTCTCGGTCGAAATTGTGCTCCCTTCACGGCTTGTTCGGCTTTGGCCCTCTTCTCGTTCAACGGTGGGCGAGAAGACACCTTTCTCGAGCTCGTCTTATGGGCACGTAATGAATATCCGGACGGAGATGGATTCAAGTGAGGCATGGATGTCCTCAAGGAGTTCTCGGCGATGGGTTCAAGCATTTCTTCAAAGTGATCAAGATTTTTGAATTGATCTCGTGCATCTCTTTGCAGCCGGCGAAAATTTCCTTGAGTTTTTCTTGCACTATCTCCCGACAAAGTTTGAGGCACTCCTTCCCTGGTTTCGGCAATCGGATTGCTCCCCATTGATGGGTTTGATGATGATGGAGCCTGATCCTGAGAGAGCAATATTGCCGAGTCGGGAGTATTGGAAGTAAAGGATAACGGGATTAGGTGCAAATGTTTACCTCATGCCTGACTTCCTGAACCGGAGCAGGATTTTGTTCGGGGGCGACCCCTGGAATCACTGGTGAAGGGGATGTTCCAGGCAAAGCCGAAGCTTCGTGTGAGAGGGTGCTTGATGCAGTTTCTGGCAACTCGGGAGCTTCTGGCTGGAGAGGAAATGGGTTCACCTCTGCCGAGGTTGATGTTTCTGCCTGGCCAGTAGGTGATTGAGCCCTTGGAGGACTTGGAGGATCTGGTTGAATGTGGAAGTTCATCTCTGGCGAGGTTGGTGTTTCTGTCTGAGCAGGAGGTGATTGAGTCCCTGATGAAGATGAGATCTCTACGTGGACAGATGGTTCAGCCCTGGGTGGACTTGCTTGTTGAGACACTAGGACATCCACAAGTTGATCCACCATTGTTTGCTCTGAAAATACCAGATCAAGAATGAGTGCCAGTGTTGATCTTTAAAGGAAAGAGTGATAAAGGTCATACCAGTGGATGGAGCATTGGCAGGTTCTGAAGCTGAGGATTGCTGAGTTCTAGTCTGAAATTGCATGAGACAGAATTTATCAGAAAAGAGTAATCCTGTGATCAAGAGAAAAGAAATTTTACCTCAATGAAGACTTTCTTGATGGTTCTTCTCCTCTCGGCATTTGGAGGTGCAATCGGAGACAAGCCTTGCCTCCTGTCGGCGGTAATCTTTGGATAGAGTTGGATCCGTTGTAGCATACCTAGCCATTAATTGAGCCGGGGTTGGTGATCTAAATCCCAATGCTTTGAGATTGGGCCCTCTTGCATTGTAAGTGATCTCCCCGGCTAGAGGGGCGGCATTGTGTTCTGTGGATGAAGAAAACAAAAATTAAAACCATGATTGGAGGAAGAAGTGTCGATTTGAGGAAAGGGATAATCATGTTACCTCCGAGGTTGGTTGAAAGTCGGGCATCGGTTCTATACAAAACGAATGCACGGAGCTCACCGAAGATATGGTCATGGAATTCTTGCCACCGGGAGTTAAAGGTGGGGTGAGCTACTTGTTGTAGGTGTGAAAGGCCGGGTGTAAACGGAGGGACCGCACACATACCGAAAAACCCCTGCTAGTTTGAGTATGTTCTTTGATTTCCTCTCCGGGCTTGAGGAATTCATGCGAGAAACGATCTTGGGGGCATCCGGCCACATCCAAGTTGCCAAGCCATCATGTTGGGCTGATAGTATTCATAAGTACTGTGGTTTAGCCTCCCTCCACTGAATTCAGCCGGCAGAATGCATGGGTGGATGATAATGTTGAGGATTTCCAGAAATCTTCCATCTTGGCATTCAGTTTCAAAGGAGAACTCACAGGGGAGAGTTAAGTTATCATTGTCCAAATAAGGGAGCCATAGAGGATTTGGGAAACCTTTGAAGAAGAGCTCGAAGAGCTGGCTGACATTCTGCTTGATGAGAACAGTTGAAGCGGCTTCTCCATAGGTGTGGCATCCTCTGGTGACTTGGGGTTCCCCTTCATGATAGTTGGATGAAGGGAAGAGCCGGGTGTTCGAGGTCAACACCAACAATGCGGTGCATGTGCGGTTGCAGCCACATTTGTACAAACCACCAAGGGCCATTGACACATGCTATCCTCTGGCTAGTGTACATTTGGGTGACAGTTTGATGAAGCATATGGTATACACTACCCAGGAGGTATTTCCCAAGAGGAAGGTGATTACCATTGGCTAAGTGTGAAGCCATTGCGATGTGATTCAGGGTAGGCTCATTGGCTTTGCCACAGAAGATGAACACCGCACGCCCACATGTTCAGAAACGCCCTGTATTCAACTTCACCAAGGGGGCCATCTTTAATATGATTCTGGATATAATTTTTGTATCCGCTCCCTGGTTTAACCCCTGTTTGTCTTGTGGAACCTTTGAAATCCCAGGGGCGAACAGATCCTGTAATGTCAAGGTCGGTAATCATGTACACATCGGCCAGAGTTGGGGACATTGGGCCGTGACCAAAAAGGAAGGCGTTGACGCCATTTGACCAGAAGTGGCAAGCTGCTATCAAGAGGTCTTCGTTTTTTGGGGTCTCGGCCAAAGACAACTCCAGGCATTGAGCAATGCGGAGGGTATCCCAGTTTTGGGTCCTGGCACTCTTATCCGCAAGAATTCTTTGGTACCAATTTTTCCAGCCTGCAATTGGGGGCAAGGGCCAGTTCTTGAAAGCATCCTGCCATTGGGGAGGCTTGGTTAGAGCCGCTTTGAAGGGGATCCTTTGGGATTCGAGTTGCGATAAATTCACGAGGATCAAAAGCTCCCACAGGACCAAGGAAGTAGGATCTTGAATTGGCCTCGGTACGGATTAAAAGCTCGGTGGAAAGCTCCTGAAGGAAAGCGGAGAAGAAATTTCAGGTAAAAATTGAAAATCTGAATGCCGAATGAAGCTTATGGTGGAGGAATTTACCCGAGCAGCTTGATTTTGAGCCGCCATTTGGAATTTGAGCTCGAAAAAGGGGATCTTGGGTTTGGATCTAGACGAAGATTCCGGCGGATTGCGAAGAGAGAGAACGGGTGTTGAACATATTTGATTTGAAGACGTTGGTGGTGGAGTCAATTCCGGAATAAAATCACTTTTATACCGTAATTGAAGGGGCATGTGTTAACACCAAAATTTGGTAAGGAGTCTGACTTGTGGGTCCAACTCGGTGAGAAATCCGTCCGGTGGAAGGAAGGTTTCTTCAGACGCATTCGGCAGAAAAATCCGCGGTCGGCTATCTGCTTCCGTTCGGCAAGGAAACTGTTGAGCTGATTTTGCGGGATTATGTGGTGACGTGGCCCGAGCGGAAGGACGAATGGATGGATAAGCGATCAAGCTTAGAGATAAATTAGGTATCAAATCCATTCGAGGTCGTGCTTGGCGGGGGTATAAATATGAACCCCGAATGTATGTAACATATACGAAATCATTCTCAATACAAACCGGCTTTACGCCAAACCCTAGAGTCCATTTGTCGTGTCGTCGAGTTCTTCGAGAGGGTTCATCGATCCGTTGACCTCCCGAGGACCATGTGTGGTTCGAGGACCGGTGGATGGTCGCTTCCTTGTGTGATGAGTGATTGACAACGTTGTGTGGACCGATTCTTGGCTAAATATTGCGAGTGCGGGTTGCGGCTTGACTCGTGTTGGTGCGGGTGAAGAACAAGCGCGAAAGGTCGTCGCGGTGAGGCCTCCGGGTGTGGAGAAGACAAGTAGGCTTCGTTCGAGGGACCCGGTGGCCGGCGGGGGTCAAGTGCGGGCCGCATGGTGGCATGAACAACAAGATGAAGTCGTGGACGGTTTCTTGGTTGAGCCTCAAAACCAAGGTCGAGCCGGGACTACGTGGGAGACAAGTCATGAGTGGAGATTGGCGGAGGCTACACCGAGTTCGCGGGGTTTCGGTGGTTCACCGGAAAACCACCGGGTTCCTTGGTTGATCCACAAAGCCAAGACCGGAGAACCGAAGACGGAGGTGCGGCGGCACGGACCGGTCCCCGACCGGTGGGTCCCCACCGGTCGACCGGTGGGGGGGACCGGTCGGCCGGCGGTGTGCGACGACGCGGTCCGGAATCTTCGAAGCGGAGGACACGCGTCGGGATCGCATGGCTTGCGTCGAGGCTACGCGGAGGTGCGGTCGCCGGGCATCCGTCCGATGGTGAAGACATCAAGGTTTGGATGTGTTTTCCCCGTTGTTCTTGGTGGTGATTTTCGGAGCCCTCTTTCGGTGATTTCTTTGGGGTGTTTTCGGGGCTTTTCTCTTGGGGATTTGATGGGGGAAATTTGTGGGAACCCTTCGTGGTTCTTTGGGTTGTGATTCCCCTCCCAAATCCGTGAGAAAAGGTGCTCGATTTTGGGGTTTCTTGAGTTCTTGGGTTGGAAGTGCTTTCGGCGGGATTTCTTCGATTCCTCCTTTTTGGACGAGATTTGGTGGGATTAAACTTGGCTATGGACTCCTCATGAGGTGTTCCCGATATCCCCAAAGTCTTGTTCAAGTCCGTGGAGCGATTCGGGAGATCGAGATTTGGATTTGGGGGAGTTGACCGCGGGTCTGTTCATCCCGAGCGCCCAAAGCTACCCGGTCCGACCGGTGCTCTTGACCGGTCCGACGGTGCGAGCCCTTGTGGGTTTTTGCTCGGGTGAACGTCTTGGTGTGTTCGTTGTTGTCCCGTGGTGCCGCTTGTTTCGAGTTTGGGTCCGTTTGGTGGTCGGTTGGCCCTGTTTGGTGCCTTGGGGGCTTTCGGTGCCATCGGTCCGACCGGTGTGTCTCACCGGCTCGACCGGTGTAGAGCCACTTAGTGAAAGTTGCTCGGTTTCACCAACGGGGACCGGTCGACCGTGGTGCTCACCGGTCCGACCGGTGTGGGTCTCGTAGACTAGAGGCTTTGTTTTTCCGCCGCGTTTCTCGGGTCGGAAGGTGGTGTGTTGGTTCCTAGGTCCAGTGGCACTCCAGTGGCTACGTGGGCTTGACCAACCTTGGTAGTGAGTCGTAGACGTGTGTTGGAAGCCGTGTTCATCTTTTTGGAGTTTCGCTCTCCTTCGAGAAGAATTTTTATCGGCTCCCATTCACTCCCCCCCTCTCTGGTTCGCCGTATCGGTCCTTCAAGTGGTATCAAAGCCGGTTCGGGTCTTTATTGACTCTAACCGCCCTAAGATCCAAGGATGGCGTACCGGAACGGGGTTCGGGTCCTCCACACTTCGATGGCAAGAACTACCGGATGTGGAGCAAGCGGATGGGTGCGTTCCTCCACGGAAAGGGTCGCGTTGCTTTGGGATGTCACGGTGGACACGGGCTATGTCCACCGATGGATTTCCTTGCTCCGGGGTCGACGGACGGATTCGACGCCAACAATAAGGCGGTCGACTACTTGTTTCGTGCTTTGTGTCGGCCGAGTTCGATCGGGTGCACACCGAGCACTTGGCTTGTAGGATTTGGGCGGTGTTGAAGGAGGCTCATGTTGGGAACGCCCGTGTTCGAGCACGGTTGTATGCGACCTACGGAGAGAGTACGAGAACTTCACTCATCTCCCCGGTGAGTCCATCGATGCCTTGTTTCGAGAGGTTCACGGTGGTAGTGAACAACATGAGGGCCAATGTGGACGTGCTCCCGTACGATGATCATGATAGAGCGGTCAAGCTCTTACACTTTTGGATCGTACGATATGGGGCGGAAAGTTCGAGGCCATAGTCGAGTCGGAGAGGTACGATACTCCGACGGTGAACGAGCCGTTCTCGAAGCTCAAGTCGGGCGAGGTGGATAGGGGCATGATCGCCAAGCTCGAGGGACCGATCGATTCCCATAGTCTTGCCCTCGTTGGTGGTTCCAAAGGAAAGACTAACTCTAACCCATCCACCGGGATGTTCTCGTTTTCCTCTTTGATGTCTATGCCGGATGAGGAGTTTGACGACCTTGGAGAGGACGAGCCGGCGCCGGTGACGAGGCGGTTCGAGAGGCCGCACGAGAACCGCGTGAACATGAGGAGGAACACGAGGACTTGCTTCCGGTGCGGCAAGCCGGGACACTTCGTCGCCGACCGCCCGAGAAGGCCGAGAACAAGGACGGCTACAAGGACAAGCCGAGGATGAACGATGGCAAGTACCATTCGAGGCACGACCACAAGAGCAAGCACAAGAACAAGTACAAGGACGAGCGACGATCGAGGAAGAAGGAGGGCCGAGGCAAGGCCCGAGCGATGGTTGGAGCGAGCGACGTCGACTCCAATTCCGCGTACTCCACCTCGAGCTCGAGCAGCAGCGACGACGAGGGAGATCGCCGCAAGAACAAGAAGTCGTCCAAGAACCCCGAGCGGGGCCGAGCGCCGCGAGAGATGGCTTCGCACCATGGCGCGAGTTCCGGCGGCAAGAAGAGCACACGGAGCGACTCGGACTGCCGAGTCCGACGACGAGGTGCGTGATGAACTTCCCTTCTTGCGCCGGAGAATGAGAGGCTTGGCTCTTTGCTTGATAACCGTGATGACATGCTTAGAGAGGCCAAGAAAATGAGGAAAGAGCTTAGGGCTTCACTCGAGGATGCTAGGACTAGAGTGGGCGAGCTAGAGACACGGGTGCTTGATAGCAAGCTTGAGATTGATTCGCTTAAGGCTAGTCCTCGTTGTTTCGATGAGAATGATTGTGCCGATTGCTCCATATTCCTTGCCGATCTTGCTTTGTTTAAGGAGAAGCATGCCTCCAAGTGTGAGGAACTAGATGTGCTTAGGGTTGAAGTGGGCGAGCTTAAGTCTAGACCTGCTTTGCTAGGTGCTTGCACTTCTTGCCCCGTTTTGCATGCTAAGATTGATGAGATGCATGCTTACACTAGTTCGCTCGAGGCTAAATTGAAGGAACCCATGCCTACATCTTGCTCTACCCGTGAAATGCATGCATTGAAAAATTTGGAGCTTGCACATTATGTTGATCGTTTGCAGGATGAGAATGATGATTTGAGGAAGTTGATGGGTTGGTTGTCCGGTCACGAGCCTCAGTTGAGGATGATGATCGAGGCCTTTAAGAGGCAAGATGGTGAGGGGCTTGGGGCAAACAAGGTTGGTGAGGGAAGTGGAGAGAATATCCCGGAGCCACCAAAAACCCACCACAAAAATGATTTCCCACCAAAACCTAACCATCTAAGGAACCGACTAGACACAACCCCAGCTCCACCCGTGTTTCCTACACCCACAAATGATCTACAAAAGCCTATCAAGTTTGTGAGCACTTCGGGGAAAGTGTTCTTTGGGAAGGAGAGTGAGAAGGCTAGTGGTGAGAAACTGGTGGAGGGTTTGAGTGGAGAGAAACCAAGTGAGCAGCCACATCCCAAGCCAAAGCCTAAGCTTGTGAGGTTCCATTGTGGCTATTGTGGGAGAGATGGCCATAAGGAGGAGTTTTGCTTCAAGAGGAAGCGAGAGGAGAGAATGGAGAAGGAGTGGGCTAACAAGGACAAGTACCACCCTTCCGATGGTGTACTTGAGCCTCGTATGCAGATGCCCAGGGGCAAGGCGATTGTGAGGACAGTTCGGGCTTGGGGAGAGAAGAAGGCTGAAGGTGGTGCTGCTGTCCAGGCCACACCGGTCAGACCGGTGTGGGGCACCGGTCAGACCGGTGCGGGCACAGACGGAGGGCGGTTGTTCGGGTTTCGAGCTCGTACGGGTGCGAGGGTTGTTTACGGTGGTCGTGGTTCGGTGGTTGGGGCGGAAAGGGTGCGGTGGTCGGTTGCTAGGCGTTCTCCTCCTCGTGCTCAATACGGGGATTGGAGGAGTCGTGGCATTGAGTTGGAGAGGAAGGATGTTCCACGGGCTTTCTTGCGTGGTTTTGGTCCTCCTCCAGGCAGAGAGGGGTGGTTCCCTCAGGGTGGTTACCGTGGTGGTGTTCGTGGAGGTAGCTTTGGTAGGAGAGATGCTTTGGTTGGTGCTAACCCCACTTTCGAGCAAATGGCTCGGCACTGGTTTTCCTCCTTTGGTACTAACCCCAGTGCTGAGTCGTTTGTTCGCTCACGTGCCTATTTTTGAATTTCAGGTGGGAGACTTGAAGAACATTTGGTTGATCGACTCCGGTTGTTCGAGGCATATGACCGGAGACAGGGGGTGGTTCTCAAGTCTCGTCCCGGTGGTGACGAAGAGGTACATCACCTTTGGGGACAATGGGCGTGGGCGTGTGCTTTCAGAAGGTGAGATAAAAGTGAGTGACAAGATCACTCTGAGGCGTGTTGCTCTTGTTCAATCGCTGGGGTACAATTTGCTTTCACGTGTCCCGGTTGTTGGATGAGGGCTTTGAGGTGTTGTTTCGGCCTGGTGGTTCTCGGATTGTGGACTCTCGGGGGGACCTTGTTTGTATGGTCGTTCCCGAGGGTCAGGTGTTTCGTGCTGATTTTTCTCAGTCTTCGGGTGTGGAGCGTTGTTTCTTGGGCGGTTCTTCGAGTGAGTTGTGGAAGTGGCATAGGAAGTTGGGTCACTTGAGCTTTGACCTTTTGTCTCGCTTGAGTAAACTCAATTTGGTCCGAGGATTGCCGCGGTTGAGGCTTGAGAAAGAGTTGGTTTGTGCTCCGTGTAGGCATGCCAAGATGGTGGCCTCTTCTCACCCGCCTCTCACCGATGTGATGACTGAGCGTCCATGCGAGCTGCTCCATATGGACCTTGTTGGCCCAGCTCGTGTGCGATCCGGGTGGGAAGTGGTATGTCCTTGTTGTGGTGGACGACTATTCTCGGTATGTGTGGGTGTTCTTTACGGAGGATAAGGGGGGAGACGTTTGGTTTTGTTCGAGATCTAGTCTTGAGGTTGAGAAACGAGAGGCACGGAGATGCCATACGAGCTATCCGCAAGTGATAATGGCTCGGAATTCGGGAACTCTCGTTTTGAAACCTTTTGCCATGACTTAGGTCTTGAGCACCGGTTTCGAGTCCGTATACGCCTCCCCGAATGGTGTTGTGGAAAGGAAGAACGGGACCTTGTGCGAGATGGCTCGGACGATGCTTGATGAGCATAGGACTCCGAGGAGGTATTGGGCCGAGGCGGTGAATACCGCATGCTATGTGTCGAACGGGATATACCTCGAGTGCACAAGAAGAAGACATGCTATGAGTTGATGCATGGCCGCACACCCAAGGTGAGTCACTTCCATGTCTTTGGTTGCAAGTGTTTCATTACCGAATAAAGGCGAGGAAGTTGGATAAGTTTGAGGCTAGATCTGTCGATGGCATTTTCTTTGGTTATGCATCTCATTCTAGAGCATATCGTGTGCTCAATCTTGAAACTAACCAAATCGTGGAGACTTGCGAGGTAACCTTCGACGAGACGAGCCACGTAGTCAGCTTGTCTTTGAGTGTGCAGGTGATGATGAGCTTGGCGAGGAGATCTTTCAGGAGGAGGAGCATGAACATGGTGATGATGAAGATGGCGGTGTGGTGCCCCCAGCTGAACATGTACCCACTACTTCGACTACGATGATGGATGGACCCTCTGCTACACCTACGACGACAAATCAAGAACGAGGAGAAGCTGATGTTGAGGGGGAGGTAGCTTCGAGGCGAGAACCTCCCCGGCGAGTTCAGGTGGATCACCCAGCTTCGAGGATCATCGGCGACATGAATGAACGCACTACACGGTCGAGGGTTCGAAACAATTCCCATTTTGCTCATGCTTTGCATTTGTTGCTTCTTTTGAGCCCAAAGACATTGGACACGCACTTTCGATCACAATTGGGTTAACTCGATGCATGAGGAGTTGGAGAACTTTGAGAGGAATCGGGTGTGGGAGTTGGTTGACCCTCCCCCGGGGTGTAAGCCGATTGGTACAAAGTGGGTGTGGAAAAACAAAGAGGGAGAGAAGGGTGAGGTTGTGAGGAACAAGTCGAGACTTGTTGCTCAAGGGTTCGATCGAAAGGAGGGGATCGACTACGAGGAGACCTTTGCTCCCGTAGCCCGTTTGGAGGCGATTAGGATCCTTCTAGCCTTTTCCGTGGCTAAAGGGTTCAAGTTGCATCAAATGGATGTGAAGAGTGCTTTTCGAATGGAGTGTTGGAGGAAGAAGTGTATGTGAGGCGGCCTCGGGGTTTGAGAGTGAGAAGTACCCCCACCGGGTGTACAAGTTGAGGAAGGCGCCGTATGGGTTGAAGCGGCGCCTAGAGCTTGGTATGGCGAGGTTGAGGGGGTTCTTGTTTGAGAGAGGTTTTGAGATGGGGAAGGTCGATCGGACCTTGTTTTTGTTGAGGCGGGGTAGAGATATCCCGATTGTGCGGTGTACGTGGATGATATTGTCTTTGGTGGCTCGTCTAACTCTCTTGTTGCGAGGTTTGCGGATGATATGAGCGAGGGAGTTTGAGATGAGCATGATGGGCGAGTTGCGGTTCTTCCTCGGGCTACAAATCAAGCAATCAAAGGAAGGAACATTTGTGCACCGAGCTAAGTACACCAAGGACATTGTGAGGAAGTTCAAGATGGAGGACTCCAAGGCTATGACGACGCCGATGAGTACGACTACGGCTCTTGATGCGGACGAGGAAGGTGAACACGTGGACCGGAAGGAGTACCGGAGCATGATCGGGTCACTCCTCTACTTGACGGCGACGAGGCCGGACATACGGTTCTCGGTGTGTCCGTGCGCTCGTTTTCAAGCGTCTCCGAGGACTTCGCATCGACAAGCGAGTGAAGCGAATTTTCGGGTACTTGCGTCACACTCCCGACTTCGGCCTTTGGTACTCCGCGTCTTCCTCTTTGGCGCTTCATGGATTTTCGAACGCGGATTTTGCCGGGTGTCGGTTGGATAGGAAGTCCACTTCGGGACTTGCCAGTTTTTGGGTTCTTCTTTGGTGTCTTGGTCTTCCCGCAAGCAGTCGAGTGTAGCTCAATCCACGACCGAGGCCGAGTATGTTGCCGCTGCTAGTTGTTGCTCTCAGCTCCTTTGGATCACCTACACCATGAGTGACTTTGGTGAGGAGTATACCCATGTCCCACTTCAATGTGATAGCACCAGTGCCATAAGTGTTGCAAAGAATCCAGTGCTCCATTCCAAAACTAAACACATAGAAGTGAGGTACCACTTTCTGAGAGACAACGTTGAGAAAGGAAAGATAGCTTTGATCCATGTACCCACACATGACCAACTAGCCGATATTTTCACCAAACCCCTAGATCAAGCAACTTTCACTCGTTTGCGGGGGAACTTGGTGTGTGTTTGATTTCTTGAGTTGGGTGTGTGGGAGCTCTCTTTTGCCGGTGGTGTCGAGCCCTTTTTTTGCCTCCCCTCGAGGAGCCGGTTTGTAGCATATGTATAGCTTTCCTTTGTGCATTTCTTGCATTTGGCATGGCATATGTAACATGATGTATAGGCATCCTTGTATCTTAGATTGCATGCATTTTGTATCATATGCATTGGTTAGGAAAAGCTTCTCTCATATACATTGTTCACCATGGAATGAGATATATGTCTTTGTGAGCTTGTTTTGTATGCTACGGTTAGTTTGGCTTAGCTCTTGATGATCTTGATGAATAATCCATGGTTGATAGCTATGCTTTTGAAAAATATCACATGTATGCTCTCTCTCATGTGTAAATACCTTTACATGCTCTTGACATGTGTGTGTGGCCTTGCTATGCTTAATTTGTGGTTGGATGGCTGGTTTATTGATCATATGGGGCCAAAGGCTCATTTGCCATCATGAATGTTTAGCCCTCTTGATTTATCTTGTGGAGGAGCATAAGTTCCTTTTTGTCGCAAAGACATTTCATGTACCATTTACAAATCTGAAAATGAAATGAAAAATGCTTGGAAAATATGCTCCCATGTCATATGTGCTGTTTTTAATTCGCTTTGGGTGCTAAATCGTTGCATGATGCCTACCAATGAGAAGTCTCATAAATAGAAGTAGGCACATGGCTCGGTGGCTTTGACATGACATGAGGTGCTTGTGGGTGTTTGTGATGGTCTTATGATTAGAATGGCTGTCCTAGCATGAAGTTTGTGTGGCTTTGCCATTTTGATATGCTTTGATCATGTTTAGGACTTTGCTCATGAGAGGCAAGTTTTTCGCAAAATTGCCAAAATCCATCTTAGCTTCGTCCAATGGTTGTGAAACTTGGTGATCATGTAGTTGAGATCGATACGAAGCCGTAGAGTACCTAACTTGCTCATTTGGACATGTGTAGCATCCTATGTTGAATTTTGTATATTTGAGAAGCTCTAGGTTGAAAGTTTTGCATTTTTGGCTTGATTCATGCATTGCCAACAAGGGGGAGAAGTTTGAGCTTGAAATGGCTTAGTGGATGCATTTAGAAGGTTTTCGGGTGGTTTCGAGCCATTTTAAGCGCTGCGTTGTACACCGGTCCGTCAGGTGAAGAGCACCGGTCCGACCGGTGTGAGTGCTGATCCCGTACATATGTTAGGCACCGGTCCGACCGGTGGTGATGACCGGTCGACCGGTGTGAGCCGAAAGTCTTTGCCGTTGTCTGTTTCATGTGGTTTCGTGCATGCATTCGTCAGGGGGAGGTGCATTGGTTCAGGGGAGCTTGCATGTGTGCAGGGGGAGCTCTTTGTGGTTGTTCGAGCTTTGTTTTGGTGGTTTGCGCTCTTTGCTTGAGCTTTGTTTTGTCTCGGATGTGTCGAGCCGTTGCCCTTGCCTAAGGGGTCCGAGACTTGTTTCCTTCAAGTGATCTTGCTCTTTGCCTTTGTTTGGCTTTCGATCGCTTGTTGGAGTTTCTTTTTGTTCGTTTCTTTTCTTTTTCTTTTCTCTCTTGTTACTTTCGTGTGGGTGTTGTCAATGCACTCATCAAGGGGGAGATTGAGGACCATGTGTGGTTCGAGGGCCAGGTGGATGGTCGCTTCCTTGTGTGATGAGTGATTGACAACGTTGTGTGGGACCGATTCTTGGCTAAGTATTGCGGGTGCGAGGTTGCGGCTTGACTCGTGTTGGTGCGGGTGAAGAACAAGCGCGAAAGGTCGTCGCCGGTGAGGCCTCCGGTGTGTGGAGAAGACAAGTAGGCTTCGTTCGAGGGACCCGGTGGCCGGCGGGGTCAAGTGCGGGCCGCATGGTGGCATGAACGACAAGATGAAGTCGTGGACGGTTTTTTGGTTGAGCCTCAAAACCAAGGTCGAGCCGGGACTACGTGGGAGCCAAGTCATGAGTGGATATTGGCGGAGGCTACACCGAGTTCGTGGGGTTTCCGGTGGTTCACCGAAGAAAACCACCGGGTTCCTTGGTTGATCCACAAAGCCAAGACCGGAGAACCGAAGACGGAGGTGCGGCGGCACGGACCGGTCCGACCGCGCCGGTGGGTCGACCAAGCACCGGTCCGACCGGTGTGCGACGACACGGTCCGGAATCTTCGAAGCGGAGGACACGCGTCGGGATCGCATGGCTTGCGTCGAGGGCTACGCGGGGTGCGGTCGCCGGGCATCCGTCCGATGGTGAAGACATCAAGAATTCCAAATCCGCCCTTGAGGGGCTTGTATCCCTAGTTAGTAGAGAAGGGCATTTTAGACATTCGGTTGCCTCCATATAACCCAAGAGGTTAGAGGATGGCAGCCAACTCTTGTAACCCTAGCTCATTAGTTTTTCTATTTTCCACCTATTTTCTCTAGGTTTTCCTTAGGACTAGCAAGAGAGCTTCACGGAGAGATCTTGTAGAGAGGGATGGATGATCGGGCGGCTTGCTAGACCTTGTACGAACCTTTGTTTCATGTATAGATGATTCGGCGTGGTTCCTCAAGGTTTGGATCTGTTTTCCCGGTTGTTCTTGGTGGTGATTTTCGGAGCCCTCTTTCGGTGATTTCTTTGGGGTGTTTTCGGGGCTTTTCTCTTGGGGATTTGATGAGGGAAATTTGTGGGAACCCTTCGTGGTTCTTTGGGTTGTGATTCCCCTCCCATATCCGTGAGAAAAGGTGCTCGATTTTGGGGTTTCTTGTGTTCTTGGGTTGGAAGTGCTTTCGGCGGGATTTCTTCGATTCCTCCTTTTTGGACGAGATTTGGTGGGATTAAACTTGGCTATGGACTCCTCATGAGGTGTTCCTGATATCCCCAAAGTCTTGTTCAAGTCCGTGGAGCGATTCGGGAGATCGAGATTTGGATTTGGGGGAGTTGACCACGGGGTCTTTGTTCATCCCGAGCTGCCCGGGCTACACCGGTCGACCGGTGCTCTTGGCCGGTCCGACCGGTGCGAGCCCTTGTGGGTTTTTGCTCGGGTGAACGTCTTGGTGTGTTCGTTGTTGTCCCGTGGTGCTTGCCGTTTCGAGTTTGGGTCCGTTTGGTGGTCGGTTGGCCCTGTTTGGTGCCTTGGGGGCTTTCGGTGCCATCGGTCCGACCGGTGTGTCTCACCGGTACGACAGGTGTAGAGCCACTTAGTGAAAGTTGCTCGGTTCACCAACGGGGACCGGTCGGCCGGTGGTGCTCACCGTCCGACCGGTGTGGGTCCGTAGACTAGAGGCTTGGTTTTTCCGTTGCGTTTCTCGGGTCGGAAGGTAGTGTGTTGGTTCCTAGGTCCAGTGGCACTCCAGTGGCTACGTGGGCTTGACCAACCTTGGTAGTGAGTCGGAGACGTGTGTTGGAAGCCGTGTTCATCTTGTTGGAGTTTCGATCTCCTTCGAGAAGAATTTTTATCGGCTCCCATTCACTCCCCCCCTCTCTGGTTCGCCGTATCGGTCCTTCAATCCGTGAGTACGGCAACCTTGTATCATATCTAGTATCATGCGGTGGATTTAGATCTGATGCAAGTAGTCTTGTTACCATGCTTAGTGTCATGCGGTAGATTCAAGCTTGGTTCAAGAAGGTTTCTTGTTAGGTCATGAGCCACGCGGTAGGCTAAGATCTAGCTTGAAGCTAGTTATCGGCTCTATTGAATTTTGGCAAGATTCAATAGATTCATTAAGTTACCCTGTGTTGCTTTGAGTTTTTGCTTTATGTTTAAATTCATGTAACACCTCTTTGCCCAATCTAGATGGGTTTGGATCGGCTTTATCCTTTTCGATGATCCTTATGCGAATCAAGTTCGTGCTTTTGGCTAAATTAACACGTGGATCACATGCTCTTTGATAGCCGAAACCGAATCGATCTAGGTTGTTACGTGTTGCGGGTTCAAGCTTGCCAAAGCTTGTATAAATCTTGAAAGAACTGGGTATCACGCGGTAGATGCGGGTTTTTGGGTTGTTTTGGAGCTAATCATCCGGTGGATTAGATTTCAAATCAATCGATAGATTTATCTTACTTGGTAATGTTCGTTCCTTCTTCATGGACCCCGAATCGACATTCGGCCGTGTTCGGTTATGTTCTTCATGAGTAAAACACGTGCATAATTCATGCTTTAAATATTGTATGCTTTTAGCTTTCCGTATTTAGATCGTATCATGCGGTGGATAGATCTATTTGTGGAAGGTGGCACGATCCCAAGCAAGTTGTATCATGCGGTGGATAGATTCGCTTGGTGTCGTACCCGACGGGTTTTAAAGTACCTAGACATGCGGTAGACTAGTGCTTTGGATCTATGCATGCTCGTTTATTACATATTTATGCTCGCGCTTTTACTTTATTTATTATTCAATGATTGATCACCACGGGGATCGGTCACGGTCTTGCGCACGTGCATCTTTGTCCAGATAAAGACCGATCCGTTGTCATGCTTACGTCATCTATTCGGCTATGTTACTTTTTCCTCTTTAAAGTTCCTGAATAGTTTCAGTTTGCTGGCAGATAGCTTTCTATAGCTATATGTCATCTCATTTGGCTCTATAGCCGTAAATATGGAACTGTCTGGTACCACCCGGCAAGTTCCAAGCTTTGGAATTTAACTACTTTGTCTTTTGTTAATTTTCGGGGAAAATTGGATCGGCACGTCTTGTGACCTCTTCGCGTGTGAAGCCGGCTTGTTCGGCTTGCCTGTGTGCTTGGTGCGAGGTGCGGATTTTGCGTCAACGAAGGGGGCAAGACAAATGGAAGGAAAATTATCAAGGAAAAGGAATGCCTTAAATTCAAGAGCACCGGGTTTCGTTTGCCCGGACCCCGAGGTTCCGAGCTCGAAGCCCGGAGGTTCCCGGAGTCCGGAAGCCTCGAACCACACGGACGGGAGAACCGGAGGTTCCGGAAAATTCCCCGAGAGGTTCGGGTCATGTAAGGAACCAAGAAGAAAGGCAAGGTTCAACACCAACATGTGTCCAAGATCCCTAACACTCGTCTGCAGGTCCAAAACCATCCAATCATGCCTAGGAGGAATTTGTCTCCAAACAAGAAAATGCTCATGCATCAAGCAACATACCCCTAGTTATGTATTGAGACGCAACAACCATGGTAAAGTTGTTGCCACGTATGTTGGAAATGAGTCCAACATATATGTGAAAAGATCTTTATGGGTTCCCAAGGTTTTGGTTGCTAATGTGGAAGGCCCGAAGTCAAATTGGGGACCTAAAAGAAGAAACCAAATTGTTTTGTAGGCATACTCCTCTGGTGGATCAAGTTGGGTGCTTGATAGCGGATGTACACATCATATGACCGGAGAGAAGAGTATGTTCTCATCCTACCTCCATTTGGAAGGACCAAAAGAAACTATTTCCTATGGAGGAGATACAAAAGGAGAAGTCATCGGTGTAGGTGATATCCCTATTTTTCAAAACTATTCAATTACAAATGTTCTTCATGTTGATCCATTGGGTTACAATCTATTATCGGTTTCACAACTTAGTGAGATTGGTTTTAATAGTCATTTCTCGAATAAGGGTGTGTCCATCATAGGAAGGGAGGATTCCTTATTGTCCTTACGGGTCGCTTGAGGGGGAGGCTTTACCTTGTTGATCTCAACAAAAGTAAGGTTTCTCCCAAGACTTGTTTAGTGGCAAAATCTAGCATGGGTTGGCTATGGCATCGCCGACTAGCTCATGTTGGCATGAGGAACTTGGCCAAACTTTTGAAAGATGAACACATCCTTGGACTAACAAATGTACATTTTGAGAAAGATAGGATATTCAAAGCATGCCAAGCCAGAAATCAAGTAGGAGCACCTCACCCACCCATCCTCGCTGCATCAAGCCCATTGGAGCTCATTCACATGGATCTATTTGGACTGGTGGCCTACATAAGCATTGGTGGTAACAAATATGGTTTGGTTATCGTAGATGACTATTCTCGCTTCACGTGGGTGTTCTTTGTGTTTGATAAAAGTGAGGTACAAGGGAAGGTGAAGACCTTCATAAGAAGAGCACAAAGGGAGTTTGAGCTACCTATCAAGAAAGTAAGAAGTGACAATGGCTCGGAGTTTCGGAACACCAACGTTGAAGAATTTCTTGATGAAGAGGGCATCAAGCATGAATTTTCAGCCCCTTATACCCCTCAACAAAATGGGGTGGTTGAGAGGAAGAATCGAACTCTTATTGAGATGGAAAGAACCATGTTAGACGAGTACAAGACTCAAGACATCTTTTGGGCCGAAGCTATCAACACGGCTTGCCATGCCATCAACCGCCTCTATCTTCATAAGTTTCACAAGAAGACTTCTTATGAGCTTATTACCGGTAAAAATCCTAAGGTGTACGTGACAACCCGCCCAGAAAGTACCGTACTATCACCTAAGACCGATCCACCTTGGTCATTAAGCAATAATAAAGTGCCATCCTGTCGTAAGTCGCCGGTTAACGCCCGGTAAATCACTTGAGAGCACAAGGATCGAATATATGCATTAAAACTCACTCGAAAGGGCGAGTCCGGAGATACAACATCATTCAAATTCAAATGTGTACCCCGAAGGGTTTACTTATTACAAACCATAGTTTTTGTCATGACGAAAACGATTCGGACTTTCGAAAGGACACATCGGAAATTAACTAGCGGAAGCAAGTCACCACGGGAGGCCATCCATGATGCTTCGGTAGTCGTCCTCCACCCACTCCGGCTCCCGGCCGGCGGGATCTCACCGGCCACACATCACCGAAGGCATTACTGGATCAACACATCAAAGCAAGGCCGAGTATACTAATACTCGGCAAGTCTTACCCGCTCGGTGATAATTGCTTCACCGGTCTAGACCATGAAAGGCTTTTTGGCTACTGGGTTGCTTTTGCTAAAAAGTAACAAAGAGTAGGTCCTTACTTTCAAGATTTTAGCACAAGTTCTAGTAGGTTTAATCTTTACTACATTAGCCAACTAGTACAAACAAAGTTGTACAATACAATTAATCAAACATCATCTTCATCAACTTCCATCATTAGGGATCACATGACTAGTGGAGTAAGTAGTCTCGGATAACGGTGAGAGGCCGACAATCGATTGATTATAAACCTTGCAAGGTAGACCCAAACACACGGTCGGCTGCCCCCCGTAACAACCCAGGAATTTAGGTGTGTAAATTTTGCGAAAATTTAAAACTTTTGCTTGCATTTGAGTGCTATCGATCTTTGAGCCAAAATTGCTAGCCTCTCACTAAATTCTCCACTAAATTATCCTATTTAAAAAACATATGTTTAAAATATGGTATAATTTGTGAGTTGATTTTTCGTTGGATCATTTGGAGTTCAATTGAGTGAAGTTTGAATTTGAACAGGGGATCAAATTCAAACTATCTTTCAAATCCTAAGTCAAACTAATTGGATTTAGTAGGCAAGAGCAGTCAAGTGCGTTGGGCCGAATCTAACCTCCCATGCGCTGCAGCCGGCCCAACCCAGGGCAACTAGCGGCCCATTAACCAGCGCCGCGCTGCTCTCTCCTCTCTCTCACTGCCGCGTGGGCCCCAGATGTCAGCACTCCCTCTCTTATCCCTTTCTTCCCTTCTCTGTCTGACCCACGGCGCCGGTCAAACCGAGCCGCCCAGGCGCGCGCGTCGGTCCGGCCCGGGCCGGCGCGCGAGACGGGCGCGGCCGGGCTGCCCGGCCGGGCACGCACGCCAAGGACCGACGCGCGCGGGACGGGGAGGGCGGCCGGGGAAAAAGGTGAAGGGCAACTTTGCCCCGCCCGCGAGCATCCAAGGCGCCTCGGGGCCGCAGCCCCCGGCGCGCCACCGCCCCGCCCGCGCGGCGGTGCCAAGGGCACGGAGGACCTTTTCCCCTCGAGCCGCGGCGCGCGGATTCAAAAGAAGAGGAGGCCGACATGGATTGGAGGCAAGGCCAACCCCCCCCCCCCCCCCCCCCCCCCCCATCTTGGGGTTTCTCGCTTCCACTTCCCCGCGGCCGCGTGCCAAGGTTGGGGAAGAAGGCGGGCGCGCGCGCCGCGCGCGCCGTCGGGAGAAGGAGCGGCCGCGCCGACGCCGCGACGCGCCAGTTGAAGAGGGAGCCGAGGACCGGACCGGGACGCAGGGACATCTTCACCGCCAAGTACGCCGGGCCGCGCTGGGAGAGGAAGGGGACGAACACCAGGAGCGGCGGGATCTCGGACCGAAGCTGCGGAGTTCGCCGCCGGCGTGAACACCTACGCCACTGGGGAGCATCTACCTCACCGGAACACCGACGCCACGTCTTCGGCAGGCCGGCCACGACTACACCGTCGACCCCTCGTGAGCACCGCAGCCCCTTTCTCTCTTCTTTCCCTTGGTCTTCCCCTGTGTTGCCGCGACGTCGAGGCGCGTCGTCGATGAGCCGTGCCGGTAGCCGGCCGTCGCGCCGTGGGTTTGCCGCACCGCGACGGAGGGAGCCCCCGAGCCGCCCGTGCTCTTGGGCGCCGCCGTCGCCGTGCGAGGCGGGGGAATGGGACCGGCCGTCGAGCCGTGATCGCGAGTGCGAACGTGGGTGTGCCGGCCTTCGCGCCATGCCTCTTGTGCGGGGAGCGGGGCGCGCCGGCCGCGCGCGGTGCGCCCCGGTTACCGAGCGACCGCGCCGGCCGGGACGAGCGTGGGAGCGCAAGGCTTGATCCGTGAACCGGGCTTCGTCCCGTGTCCGATGCGGTGCGGATTGCGAGCGCCGCGCCATGACGCGCGGCGGCGGTGGCGCCGGGCCCGGCCACGGGACGGCGGCCGCTCGCCGCGCGCGGGAACATGGACGCGAGCGCCGGACCGGCCGAACACCCCGGTTCCGAGCCGTGGCGGGGACGTCTTTGGGGGAAGGCGTGGTGCCTCGGATGGATGCCACCCACGAGCCGGGCGCCGGCGACGCGCCGCGCGGCCGGCGGGGGCACCCGGACATTTTGCCGAGCACCTAGCGTGCATGGTTCACCCGAGCGTGCTAGCCTAGGAGATGGGCCGCCGGGCCGGTCCGGGCTCTTAGCCCGCTTAGGCGCCCTAGCGGGCCGTCGGCCCGGCGCGAGGAGAAAACTAATTTCTATAAATCCGTATTTGCGAAACCTTGCTGATTGTAGGTAGTTTGGGTTCATTTGGATCTTCTAAATTGATTCTTATTTGGAGTTATTGCTTAGATGTGCACCGTTATCTTATTTCGCGTCGAATCTCGTGCCGCAGACCCGAGCTTCGACCGGAGGACGTGGAGGACCCCGAGTACACTCGCGCGGGACAGCGACGGCGCTTCAACGGCAACGAAGGTGTCATGTCACTCCCAACCATATAGATCCCATGTTGATATATATAGCTGCTAGTGCTTTACTTTAATGCATTGATCGATGAATTGCATAACCCGTTTACTAGCCATGCCTTGATGTATTGATATATCCCGATCCTTGTCTTGCTACTGCGGGACTAGCTACAGACCCCTAGCTAGTCCTTTACCTCAACTATCCATACTTTTGTTGCTTGATTATGGATGGTGCTCTGGGATTGGACTGAGATGTGGGTATCTCGGTGTGTTTCTAGCGTGTGTTCCGGGTGTGTATCTCCTTGCTGTGTTTTGGCGGGAGCGAGCCGCTTGGTTACTTGTGAACGGCTGCCGAGGGGAGATGCGATCTGGCCTCTTACCTGAGGGCCGTGTCGTGTGGGATGGAGATGTTGAGTGCTCGCTCTCGGCCCCTTAAGGACCGATCGTCAGTTGACCTTGCTTCGAATGACTATTTTCGTACAGACCGCCCGCCTTGTATTGGGCGGGGGTGCGGGGTGAGACTTGTAGTGGATAGCACCCCTCCTGTAGGAGGATCGGTGTGATCGTGTCGGGAGTGGTCTTTCCCTCCTTAGTAGACTTTGCCCCGGCGAGGCCGGGGAAGGGTTCCACAGCTTCGAGGGACCTCTCGCGGGTAGTATGAGCTCTGCCGCGGAGGCTGGGCCAGGCTCGGAGATGCGAAGGGTACTATCCACTTACTTGGGCTTCGGCCGTATGGTAGGGTCGGACACGGTGACGGCGGTTCCGGACCTATTCGGGCGGGTACGGTTGTACAACCTCGGCGAGTGATAAACCTATAGCTATAGTCCGTGTCCACCGGTTATGGACGGTCTTTCGATCTCTCACCCGACTAGCTACACTTCTCTTGTGCCTCTTCTCTCCCCCGAGTGTGTGAGCCCGGCTTCGGCCGTTGAGATGTGGGGATAGGAGCCGGTGGGCCCCACATCGCGGATGAGAGTTGGGTTCGTATCGTGGTTGAGATCCTGTGCTTTGGTGTGGTATTCCTTGAGCGGGGTGTGGACCCCCGAGGTGTGGACCTCGGAAGCGAGGCTTCCCCGAGGTGTGGACCTCATAGCCGTATTCGCTTACCTTGTACGTTGCACTTTCTTTGCTTTGCTTAAGCCTTCTATAGCCGGATTAGGGATACCTCATGCATAGTAGAATATACACCGCTTTTGCCTCTTTGTTGGGAAGGCGACATGACCTACCCGCTTATCGGGTAGACCCCGGTGACTCGACGCGAGCCGACTACGACTTCGACAACGACGGTTGGGTGGACTAGATCTCTTCCTACACTTGAGTCGCTGCGGATATGGAGTTTCCCGCGCTTTCATGGAGCCGCTGCTAGACGTTTTATTTATGTTTGATTCGAGTCCCGATGGACTTGTACCGCATGTGCCGAAGAGATGTACTACGATTAATGTAATAAAATAAATGTTGTACTCTACTTTATTGTTTTTACCTTTACGTATGGATTTTGGAATCGGCGAGACGGGGATTGCACGTGGTAGCCCTCCCGGGACTACCACCGAGGTGCTAAGATTCGGGGGTTCCGTTCGCGGAAATCCGGGTCGTTTCGGCCCCCGCGAGGACAACTCCCCGGGCCGTCCCCATAAATCCTCGGGTTGGGATCGAATCTTACGATCTTTGGTGCGGGCTATCCGCATACCCCGCGAGATACCCGGAGTCACCATACACCACCGTAGCTAGCCGTGAGAGCGAATCCCAAGAGTAGTAATAGTAAGATCCCTCACCGCCTCATTATGGTACTAGGCTTACCGGTCCCATACCCGGCATATGCTTGGTACGTTCAAAGACTTAACCCACATAACCACTGGACCGGAGCCCAGATCCCATGCTCTTACCACGTGAGCAATCCATTAAAGGATATAGTATGATTCCTATCTAGGAACCTATTCTCGCGAGTGAGGTCATCACTCGACTTGTAACGGTCCTATAGCTTAGCAGCTATCGACCTATCATACTAGTAGGGACATAGGTACCTATGGATCATGCATCTAGGGTTTCATTCAACTCCCGAACGTAAATGCACAATCATTCAAAGATAATTGAATAAAGAACTTTTAAAACCGGGTTAGATGCACCGGAGCTTGCCTTCGTCGGCTAGGTTAGCTTGGGCACCCTCGGTGTCAAGTCCGTCCACGTCTTTGCAGAGAACCTTCCACTCCGCCTTCCTCGGTTTCGGAACCGTAGAGTAATCTCCGTCCGGAAGATCTACACGAAATGCAATGCACTTTAGGTGATGTGATAGTTCATTGTCTTATCCAACTCTAGTTGGTTATATTCACCTTAACAAGCATCTATCCAAGGTTTCTAGTTGAGGAAGTCATTGGTTGTACATGGATTACTCTTTTATTCTTTATTTGAATAAAGGTTCTTATTTAAGATTATCATTTCCTGTGAAGGCTTTACTTCATTTTTATCTTTACCAACAAAGGTGTACTTAATATCTTTTATTTATGAATTAAATTTCTTTATCAGTAATATTAATTGAATTTCTTTTATTTATAATAAGTACTATTTCCAAAAAGAAAAGGATTTAATTAAGGATTTCTCTTTATTTTAATTTCCCTTTAATATTAAAAGGGCATTTAAGCCATTACTTAACAATTAAATTACCAAAAATTAAATGAGTGTTTCTTAAGCCTAACAGTACCTATTCTGGTCCATTGGGCCCACAAGTAAGTGTTGGATGCTAGAAAATTAAATATTATTGAAAATAACAAAGGTTATCTAGTGATTCAACTTAAATGCAAATAAAAATAAATAAGCATCAAAATCACCCAAACTTTCTGGTGGATGCTCTCTGGTCCTAAACAAGTCTAAAAAGCTAGTATGTTCACATGGAACCTCTCCTGAATTTGGTTAGTTAAATTACAAAAGAAAACATGCATTAAACAAGAATAATTATTTCTGTTACTCCTAAATTCATGATTAATTCACAAGAGGTGCCTTTTGGCATCCCAAGACAGTGTGCACAAGTTGGGCTCAAGAACATGAATAAAATTAACATGAAAAATCATTTATGTAGCTCGCTAGATATGAACAAACATTTTTATAAAAAGATTCACATGATAACTTTGTGCAATGTTTGGCACAGCATCTAGTCTTACTCTAACGCACAATATATCCAAAGCTTAGCTACGAGAAGCTGTACATTTCAAGATATGACATATTCAAGCATAACACATTTGAAATTTTCCTGCCAAAACTACTCTGAATCTAGACACAAGTGTACCACACATGGGTGGGGTTTGACATCCCGAGACCGACAAAATTTATTTGAGAATTTTTGGAATTTTCTGTGAATTTCTAGGGATTTTCTAAGACTATGGACTGAACTGCAATTAAACTAAGTTAAGAATCCTTGCACATATGCCCTTGGGTTCACATCTATGCCCTTGCCGGCGGCGGGGAGGGTTCGCCGGCGGCGATGTGGGGCCCGACCACGACAACAAGCGACACCATGATGAAATTGAACTCACCACGGTCCGGTTGGTGGTGGTGGCGAGGGTGGAGCCGGCTCCGGCGACGGCGCACGGCGGCGACCGCGGCGGCGGCGCTCGGGAGGGCTCGGTGCGCGCAGCGGGGAGGCCAAATTGGCGCAAACAAGCGTGCTTGCGAGCCGGCTCGGATGCTAAGGAGCCTAGCGGCGTGCTTGGACGGCGGCGAGCGCGGGCCGGGGAGGCTAGCACCGGCGGCGGTGGACCGGCGGCGGCGATGGCGCGGGCGGCTCGGTGCGGCGCGCGAGGAGAGGCCGGGGAGGCTTTATACCGGCTCGGGCGGCCCGTGGGTGACGCGTAGGTGACGGCGGGAGATGCGGCCGTGCTACGGCGTGTTGGGTCGCGCGCGCGTACGGCGGCGACGCGCCGACGGACCGGCGGTCCGTGGCGCGCGCGCGCGTACGGCGCGCGCGGACGCCAATTCGCCTCGGGACGGAGCGCATCGGGCGCGCGTGCATCGGGACGCGGCGTGGCGCGGACGTCGAGGCCTCGGGCGGCGTGGGCACGGCTGCCGGGGCAAGACCGGCGGCGAGCGGCACGGTGGCGCACGGGACGCGCACGACGTCGCGCATGGCGCGCTCTCGGCTCGGCCGTGTTGCCGGTGCCACCTTTGACTCGATTTTTCTCAAAATTTTTCAACGAGAAGCTGGACCAAGTGATGAATACCAAAGTTGTAGATCTAGGTACCAGCAACAACTTTTACAAAGGTTGTATAGGGTTTTGTTGCCTAGATTTGAATGCGTGGAAGTGCCAACTTTGAATGTCGGCGGGGTTCGTCAACAAGTGATTCCCGGCTTGCAAGGGCTTTTTCACAATTTTCCCCTCCAAATCAGCAATGCCACTCTACATGAAAGTTGTGTCCCTCAACAAGACCTACAACTTTCCCAAAGGTAGAATTTTAAGTGTTTAGGTGAATTTTGGGGAACGCGGCAAAAGTTCCGGCAGGCACTCGTGGACATTGGGTGGCAAGGGGACTTTGACCCACCCTTTGACCAAGGGTTGGCCCCACAAGTGTTTTACTATTCACTAGGGTCACTTAGGGGTATGTTAGGGAGTTTTCATGGGTGAGGGCCCAGGTTGACCTAGGGTTGACCATTTGACCGAGCTAATCGTGTCATTAATGTTAACGATGGTAATTAAAAACCCGGGGCGTCACGGTGTTCTACTTTAGAGTGTTTCGGTGCAAATGTTTCATTCTCAATAAGCGGCCCTGAACATCTAAGTTTGCACCAAAGGTTGACGAAGGTTTTCTTCTTGGTTATGGTCCTAATGAGCATGCATATCGAGTCTTCAATCTAACCACCGGAAGGATTGAAGTCACAGTAGATTTGACCTTTGATGAATCTAATGGCTCTCAAGTAGAGCAAGTTGATTTAAATGTTGTAGGTAATGAGATGCCATCTTGTGAAGCAATCAAGCAATTGGACATAGGTGATGTTAGACCAGTTGAAGCACAAGAGGAAGATGAAGAACAACATCAAGCTTCAACACCACTCGAAGGGCCAAAGGTCACTGGTTCAGTAGAAGAGCAGACCCAGAGGTTCTGAGGAATTCCCCGGAGGTTCTGGGAAATGCTGCTGGAAGCCAACCTCCGGGAAAAACTCCGGAAGTTCCGGGGTCTGGAAGTTCAGCACCTCAAGACACTGAGAACTAGCAAGAAGATCAGCAAGGGGATGCTCGAGCAAGTTCATCTGAACCTCAAGATGATGAAAATGATGAAGACCAACCTCTACACCAACCTCTTGGACCATCTCACCCCCGTGTACATCAAGTTATACAACGAGATCATCCCGTTGACAATATCCTTGGGAGCATAAGGAGAGGGGTAACAACACGATCTTGTCTTAAGAACTTTTGTGCATTTTACTCGTTTGTTTCCTCTCTTGAACCTATCAAGGTAGAGCAAGCTCTCGAGGATCCGGATTGGGTAGTGGCCATGCAAGAGGAGTTGAACAACTTTGAAAGAAATCAAGTGTGGGAGTTGGTGGAAAGACCCAAGACAAACATCATTGGCACCAAATGGGTCTTTCAAACAAGCAAGATGAGTTTGGGGTTGTGATTAGGAACAAAGCAAGATTGGTTGCTCAAGGGTTCACTCAAGTTGAAGGACTAGACTTTGGAGAAACTTATGCACCCGTAGCTAGACTTGAAGCAATTCGATTCTTACTCGCTTTCGCTGCCCATCATGACTTCAAGCTATATCAAATGGATGTCAAGAGTGCATTTCTCAATGGACCACTCTCCAAAAAAGTTTATGTTGAGCAACCACCGAGTTTTGAAGATCCGAAGCGTCCTAATCATGTGTACAAACTCCGTAAGGCGCTCTATGGTCTCAAGCAAGAACCAAGAGCATGGTATGAATGCCTTAAAGATTTCTTGCTCAAGCAAGGCTTTGAGATAGGCAAAGCCGATCCTACTCTCTTTACTAGAAAAGTTGATGGTCATATCTTTGTGTGCCAAATATATGTCGATGACATAATATTTGGTAGTACTAATGAAACTTTTTGTGAAGAGTTTAGTAGGGTGATGACAAAGAGGTTTGAAATGTCCATGATGGGTGAGCTCAAGTTCTTTCTCGGATTTCAAATTAAACAAGCAAAGGAAGGGACGTTCATATGTCAAACCAAGTACACAAGGATATGCTTAAGAAGTTTGATATGGACAAGGCAAAGCCCATCAAGACTCCAATGCCTACCAATGGACATTTGGACCTCAATGAAGAAGGGAAATCTGTGGACCAAAAGGTATATCGCTCCATGATTGGCTCTCTTCTTTACTTATGTGCATCTAAGCCGGATATTATGCTTAGTGTGTGCATGTGTGCTAGATTTCAAGATAACCCGAAAGAGTGCCATCTAATGGGTGTAAAGAGAATCTTGAGATATCTAGTACATACCCCTAACCTTGGCTTGTGGTATCCTAAGGGCTCCACTTTCAATCTACTTGGCTATTCGGATTCTGATTATGCCGGTTGCAAGGTAGATAGAAAGAGTACATCGGGGACTTGCCAATTCCTTGGTAGGTCTCTTGTGTCTTGGAGTTCTAAAAAGCAAAACTCGGTAGCCCTTTCCACCGCCGAGGCCGAGTATGTTGCAGCCGGCGCTTGTTGTGCTCAACTACTTTGGATGAAGCAAACCTTAAAAGATTACGGATGTCACTTTACCCATATCCCACTTTTGTGTGACAATGAAAGTGCCATAAAGCTTGTTAACAACCCTGTTAGTCACTCTCGTACAAAACATATAGACATCTGTCATCACTTCTTGAGAGACCACGAAACCAAAGGAGATATCGTACTAAGTCATGTGAGCACCGATAAACAACTAGTCGATATCTTCACTAAGCCTCTCGACGAGTCAAGGTTTTGTAGTTTAAGGAATGAGCTAAATATTCTTGATTCTCGTTGCGTTGTTTGAATTTTAGCACATGTTGTTTGATATATTGCATTGCTGAAAATCTTTTTGAAATTTTTTAATATATGTGTTTTAAAATGAATTTTATCCCCCAACTTGTTCCAAAAAGGCTATAGTTGCGGGTTGATTGTTGTTTTGTAGCCAATTGGAACAAGGAGTCCATGACCTAAGTGTCAAGATCTAGAAAGAGTACCTAAATTCTTGAAGAACAGCAAGCTCTCAGTTCTCTAGCTTCTGTATCCGGAGGTTCCAGGCTTTCCCCGGAGGTTCCGGACCCTTTTCTATTCAGCCTATCAGTTCCAGTATCAATAAAGACAACGCAGAGGTTCCATGCTTTCCTCGGAGGTTCCGGACCCTTATCTGTTCAGCCTATCAGTTCCAGAATCAGTAAAGACAGCGCGGAGGTTCCAGGCTTTCTCCGGAGGTTCCGGACTTGGGACAGTTAACAGCAAGCCAAGAGAAGAGAGAATCTCGACAAGAATATTCCTTGCGCCAGTTCCTTTTACCCCCTTTGGGTAACTTCCCGAGTCAACCATTCACTTTACCTCAGTAGATCCAGATCTACTGTCTCCTTTCACTCGCCTCTCCCTCCCTCACGCGCGCCGCCTCCATCTCGTCGTATGGACCTCCCCGGGCCCACTACCTTGGTGGGTACCGGGACCGACTATTCGGTGGGCCCTTGGGACTACCCGACTTGTCTGCACGGTACCTGATGGCGTGAAGCACAAGGACTACAGAGGAGAAGTACTCGGTTAGGAAGCTGTACATGTCTCGCACTGTATGGAGGACTCCTAGACGTACTCGACTAGTACTCTCTCCCTATTCCGACTTGTAACCCTGCCTCCCGGACTATATAAGGCGAGGCAGGGACCCCTCTCTCATCATCTCATCTCACGGCGTACAATTGCACCATCTTGTAATCGTACCCAATCAATCCAGAGCTACGCAGCATACAGGACGTAGGGTATTACGCACCTCGCGGCCCGAACCTATCTAAATTGTGTGCCACGTGTCTCTTCCTTCAAGTTACCGATCTCGGCGAGGCCACATTCATCTACTTCGGGTACTCCCCTTAGTAGGTTGCCGGTCTAAAACACCGACAGCTCGCACGCCAGGTAGGGGCTCTCGCCCGAGATCACATGGCGAACTCGACGGCTCTTGTCAACATCAAGCCGACCGTCGCCTTCAACCGCGGCGACACCTTCGTCTTCGGTGCCTGGGTCCGCACCGCCGACGGTGCTTCGGGTCCTTCTAGCGCCGCCTTACCATGCTGCCCAACCGGAGACCGGCTTCGTGACGCTTCCCGAAGTAGTCACGGGGCGAACTCACCGGCAAGTTCGGCGAAATTTCGCTTTTCGACCATCACGGCGACTTCGAGCTCGGGTCCGCTTCCAACTCGAACTCGACGTCTCCGTGGGGTACCGTATGCGAGCCGGGCCGCTCGGCCATCGCATGTGGTCCCCCACCCCCGCGAGCGCTCCACGCGTGGCCCCCGCAACCTCCACAGGGCCCGCACGGAGGCTCCCTTTGCGCGCCGGGCCGGCAAGGAGCTCGTACCCGAGTACAACTCGGACTCCGACACCACCCCCGGCCACGCTTGGGACTCCAACCCCCTCTCCGACTTCTACTCGGACTCCGCGTATGAGTTCGACTTCGGGTCGGACCCAGAGGATCCCGAGTATGAAGACAACACTACCGAGTAACCCTTGTCGGGGCCGGCTTCCGGGCTGGTTATAACGTCCACTCCGCCGGGAGATTCGTCCTGCGGCCGGACCGCAAGCCCGCCGACCTGATAAGCGGGGACTCACGCTACGTCGCTTACCTCGACTCGCTCCCGTTCCAGGAGGGAACACCACTTGCCCGAGCTGACTCGTACACCCTAACGGGGTGGCGAGTTCTGAATCCAGTCTTGGCAACCCTGATCGCCAAGTCTTCATGGCTGCCGGCGACACACCAGGACCCTCAGGGACAGCTCAGGACAGGTACCTCGAAGACATCTCCGCAGACGAGTTGTCTGCTGATGCACCTGCAGACGAGACCGCCGCCAACAGGGACGCTCGACGTGAGCGTAACAGGAAGCGCAACGAACGGCGCCGGCGTCTCAGAGACAACCTCCCCATCCGCAACCTTGCGGAAGCTCTCGAGGCGGTCGAGAGCAGAGTACACACTACCCCCGAGCAATGCCTCATGTCGATCACGAGCGATCGCACGCCGGGCTCGGGGAATACGCGGCCGGAGAAGTCATCGCCAAGCTCGGCCGAAGACGCTTACTTCATGCGGGTCGACAACAGGGTCAACCCGGCCTCCCCCGCCAGGAACCGCGACAACGAAGCTACAAGTCGCAGCGCTGACCTCGGCCGCAACCGTACTCGAGCTGAGCTCCTGGCTCAGCCCAACCGTACTCGTGCAAATGCCGGTGGACCCTCACTGGGTGGCAACAACAACCGTGAGGTCGTCCCTCACCGCGCCCCCGGCGGCGGCCGTGACCCTGGCGATGGCGGCATCGACGACGAAAGCTCCAACCACGGAGCCGACAGGAGGGCCGGCAGCAGCGGTAGTCGCGGTAGTCGAGACCACGCGAACAGCCACGCCTCCGGAGCCTCACAGGGCGACTACGACGCCCATCGAAGATTGAAGAGCCGCGGCGGAAGAAGTCGGCCCACCGCAGGCAACAACGACGGCTTCCCCGCCTTCTCACCTCGACTTCGCAACTTGCTCCTCCCCGACAAGTTCAAACCTTTGGGGATCACAAAGTACGACGCGGAGCGGGGACCCCATCCGGTGACTCGGGTGCTACGCCCTCTCCATCGAGAATGCGGCGGCAACAACGACACCAAGTTCCTCTACTTCCCCTTACTGTCTCGACCAAGCCCCACTCACATGGCTCGAGTCGGCCGGACAAGCACTCGATCGACAAGTGGGACCGGTCGAAGGAGCAGTTCACCAGCAACTTCGCGGGCGCCATGGGCCGCTCGGGTACTCGCATGGACCTGGCCATGGTCAAGCAGGAACAAGGCGAGACCCTCCGCAAGTACATGCGCCGCTTCTTCGACAAGCGCGCTACCGTAGTCGACGTCACCGACAAGGAGGTCATCGACCTCTTCCAAGACGGCCTCTACCACCGCCGCACCTTTGAAGACTTCGGTCGCCGCCGCCCCAAGTCCATCCCCCACCTCAAGGACATGATCACATCCTGGGCGGACGAAGAAGAAAAGGCCAACGCCAAGTACGACGCCATCCGTAGCAAGAACAAGCGAGAACACGAGCGGCGGCGGCGGCAACAACGGGAACCAAGGCGGTCGCAACAACAACAACTACTACTCGGGTCCCAATCGCAAGCGCAAGCCAGACAACACTGTCGCGGCTATCCAGCGCCCTGCGAAGGAGAACTCGAAGAAGAACTCCGGCGGCTTCAAAGACTTGCTGAAGGAGAAGTGCTCGTGGCATCTGGACGGCAACCACACTACCGAGCAGTGCTACCAACTCAGGCGAGCACTCAAGAGTACTCCAGAGCCACCGCACCCTCACGACAAGAAAGGCAAGAAAAAGAACGACGGAGACAACGACAACTTCCAAGAACCCGACAAGGCTGTCAACGTCCTCTCCGGTGGACTACCCGACGAGACGGGAGCAAAAGGCTACTCGTCGAGAAGTCATGAGCCTTGAACCGGCGGTCCCGACCCCCCTCGGGTGGTCGGAGGTACCCATTACCTTCTCCCGCGCGGATAAATGGACCGGCTTCTCCGAACCGGGCGTTTTCCTCTCGTCCTAAAGCCGGTGGTCGCGGGCTCCAAGCTCAACAAGGTCCTCATCGATGGTGGAAGCGGGCTCAACGTCCTTTTCACCAAGACCTTGAAGAAGATGAAGCTCGACATCACCCACATGCTCACCAAGAGCGCCTCACCCTTCTACGGCATCGTCCCCGGAACACGACTATCTCACTAGGCTCGGTGGTCCCGCCCGGTTACCTTTGGGGAATCTCGGGACAACTACCGTACCGAGTACGTCAAGTTCGAAGTCGCGGACTTCGAGACGTCCTACCATGCCATCCTCGACGGACCCGCTATCGCCAAGCTCATGGCGGTACCACACTACACCTACTTGGTACTCAAGATGCCAAGCCCGGCGGAGTGTACTCTCGCTCCAAGGGGACTTGAAGATTTCGCACGGCCGCGGCACCGAAGCCGTGGAGATCGCCTCCACAAATCAAGTACCCAACGCTATGATGGAGGTCTACGGCTGCGTCGAAGAAGCTTGCTACAAGTGAACTCGACATCCCCGAGAAGTCCGACAAAGCCAACAAACCTCGGCCCGGGCTCGAGGAGGTTCTCGTCAAGACAATTGACCACGGGACGAGGGCGACACCAAGCAAGACCACCACCATCGGGGCCGGCCTCGACCCCAAATAGGAAGACGCGCTCATCAACTTCCTTCGTGCTAACCGCGACATCTTCGCATGGAAGCCGGCGAACATGCCGGGAGTGCCCGCAGAGAGTTGATTGAGCACCGCCTCAACGTCGATCCTAAGGCCACCCCCAAGCGACAACACCTCCGTCGTTTCACCGACGACGGACGAGAAGCCATCAAGAAAGAACTCGCCAAACTACTCGCGGCTGGCTTCATCAGAGAAGTCTTCCACCCTGAGTGGCTCTCCAACCCCGTCCTCGTTCGCAAGAAGAACTCAAACGAGTGGAGGATGTGCGTCGACTACACTGATCTCAACAAGCACTGCCCCAAGGACCCCTTCGGGTTGCCGCGGATTGATCAAGTCATCGACTCCGCGGCGGGGCTGGCCGAAGGACCGATTAGGCGACCAGAGAGGGGGGGGAGTGAATGGGAGCCGATAAAAATTCTTCTCGAGGGAGATTGAAACTCCGACAAGACGAACTAGCTCGGTCGAACCCCCGAAATCACACGCTCCGCACTTCTACCTTCCGTTTGCCAAAACCACGTAGCCACCGGAGTGCTGCGGTCCTAGGAACAAACTCTACCAGCAACCACAACACACACGCAGCAACGACAGCGGAAACAACTCGAAAGCGGCTAACCGGAGGGGGCGGTTAGACCGGGAATAGGGGACGGTTAGACCGCCTCCACCCGGTAACAAAGAAATCCTCCGAAACGCCTCTTCCGAGCACCAAAACTCACCACGGTTTCACCAACAAAGATCTCTGGTCAAGGCCATGCTAGCTACTAGAAAATCTTGGCGAAAACCAAAACTCCACCCGAGGGCCTAGGGGCGGTTAGGCCGGCTATCGGGGCGGTCTAACCTCCTGTACCCAAGCAACGAACTCCAACCAAGAACACCTAGCAAACGCACGAGAACGACCCCAAATTTCACCCGGACGATCCTCGATCAAGGCGAACAAACTCACGAGAGGAAAATCCGGCGAAACAAAACTTCGACACTGGAAATACCGCGGGCGGTTAGACCGCCCCTGCGGGCGGTTAGACCGCCCCTTCCGGAAAATGAACTTCGTGGGTCAAACCTCAACTTCCTCGCGCCCGATCTCCCGAATCACTCCACGGATTGCGGAAAAACTTCGGGAATAGGCGGGTTACCTCTCGGGCAACCTCTACCTCAAAGGAATCGACCCGAAACGCTCACAATCAAGAGGAATCGAAGAAATCGCTTCTCTAGGACAAGAACTCGCCCAACTCGGGAAACCACCAAATCAAGTCCGATTCAAAGGAGATTTGGGGGCAAAGTCACCGACCAAAGAGGTACAAGAACCTCATACGTCACACCCACCAAAAACCCCAAGAAATCGTCCTCAAAACACCGCCAACAAAGAGCTCCTAAAATCAACACAAAAGAGAGGAGAAAACCACCATGATGAACAACGCCAAACCATCTATACATGCCATGAAAGGTTCGTACATGGTCTAGCTTGCCACCCAAACATCCATCCCTCTCTCTAGATCTCACATGAAGCTCTCAAGCTAGTCCTCTAAAAATCTAAGGAAAATAGAGAACGAAAATGGAAAAACAAATGAGCTAGGGTTCCAAGAGTTGGTGCCATCCACCCATCCAATGAGTATATATGGAGGCACCCAAAAGACTAAACTACCCTTCACTAATAACTAGGGATACATGCCCCTCGATGGCGGATTTGGAAGTCTTCATGTCTTCACCATCGGACGGATGCCCGGCGACCGCAACCCTGCTTAGCCTCGATGCAAGCCTTGCGATCCCGACGTGTGTCCTCCGCTTCGAAGCTTCTCGGCGCCGGCGTCCGGGGGCGGTCGGACCGCCCCCACGGGCGGTTAGGCGGCCGGGAGATCCGACCGGCCCCGGGCGGTCCGGCCGCCCCTCTGGGTGGTTGAACCGGCCTCGGTGGCCGCACCCCCTCGTCGAGTCTTCGGCCTCGGTTTTGTGGCTCAACCGAGTAACCCGGTGGTTTCTACGGTGAACCACCGCAAACCCCCGCGAACTCGGTGTAGCCTGCGCAATCTCCACTCATGACTCGGCTCCCACGTAGTTCCGGCTCACCCTTGGTTTTGTGGCTCTACCAAGAAACCGTCCACAACTTCATCTTGCGGTTCATGCCATCATGCGGCCCGCACTTGACCCCGCTGGCCACCGGGTCCCTCGAACGAAGCCTACTTGTCTTCTCCACACCGGGAGGCTTCACGGCAACGACCTTTCGTGCTTGTTCTTCACCTGCACCAACACGAGTCAAGCCGCAACCCGCACCTGCAATACTTAGCCAAGAATCGGTCCACACAACGTTGACAATCACTCATCACACAAGGGAGGCCGTGACAACCCACCCGGGGAAAATACGTACTATCGCCTAAGACCGATCCACTTTGGTCGTTAAGCAATAGTAAAGTATCATCTGTCGTTGGTTCTTAGGGTTAACGCCGGTAAATCACTTGTACATCGAACGGAGGATCGATACATGCATTAAAACTCACGCGAAGGCGAGTCCAGAGTACATCATGGACTAAACATTTGATTACAAACCATTGTTCATGGCATAAGATAAAGATTCGAGTTCGAAAATACGAGCGGAATAGTTTAAACTAGCGGGACGGTGAACATCACGGGAGGCCGTCGTGATGTCATCACTTGTCGTCACCCTTCGATCAAGCACACCTGCAACAACATTTTTAAAGCAAGGCCGAGTATACTAATACTCGGCAAGACTTAACCGTCGGGTGATAACTACATCACCAACCTCTAGACATGAAAGGCTTTTGGCCGGTGGAGTTCCTTTTCTTTGGAAAGCCACTAAGAGTGGATCCTTACTTTCAATCTTTTAGCGCGAGGTTCTAGTTGATTACCATTTCTAAATGTGCCATCTAATTCAATCAAGAATTGGACAAGCAATTAATTCATCCAACCATATTTCTCGGGTTCTATCATTATGGGATATCATGGCCGATAGAATAAGCGAGTCTCGGATAACGGTGAGAGGCCGACAATCGATTGATTTAAACCTTGCAAGGTAGACCCAAACACACGGTCGGCTGCCCCCGCGAGGACAACTCCCCGAGGCCGTCCCCATAAATCCTCGGGTTGGGATCGAATCTTACGGTCCACGGTGCGGGCTATCCGCATACCCCGCGAGATACCCGAGTCACCATACACCACCCTTTCGCCGTAGCTAGCCGGTAAGGAGATTTCTCAAGAGTAGTAATAGTAAGATCCCGTGCCGCCTCATTAAGGTACTAGGCTTACCGGCCCCATAACTTAGGCATGTGCTTAGTACGTTCAATAGCTTAGCCCACATGCCCACGGGACAGGAGCCCAATCCCATGCTCTTACCACATGAGCGATCCATTTAAGGATATCTTATGATTCCTATCTAGGAACCTATTCTCGCGAGTGACCAACATCACTCGACTTCTATCGGTCCTATAGCATGGCGGCTATCGACCTAACATACTAGTGATAGAGCATAGGTACCTAAGGATCATGCATCTAGGGTTTCAAATAAATTCTCGAAACGTAAATGCACAATCATAGTGAACATAATTGCATAATTTTAAAAGGCGGGGTTAATGATCCGGGGCTTGCCTTCGGCGGCAAGGTTGGCCTTGGGCCCTTACCGTACTTGGGTCCGGGTCTTGAGCTACGTTCACGCACGACGGCTCTTTGTTGGCACCTTCGTCTCCTCCTTCCGGCACGAGCGTACGTCTACGGCGGAAAGATCTACACGAAGATGCAAATGCAAGATTTATTCAACGGTTTAATACTTTAATCACTTACGAACCATTTGACAATCAAGGGTGTACTTGTTGGGCACATTCACCTAGATAAGAACACATTCGGCATACTCTTCCGTAAAGGAACAAGATGCAACTCTTTATTAATTATTCTTTTTGATGGTATTTGTGTACATATATACGTAAATAATTTAATTTAATTTCATCAACGATAGTGGGTAGGTACATTTAACCTTTTTAACATGATTTGCAACCACACTCAAGTTACATGGGTGGTTGGATGATTTCCTTTTATTGCACGATTTAATAAAGGTTTCTTTATACTTGTCATTTCATGTGAAAGCTTTTAATCATTTTCCTTTCACAAGTAAAGATATAAATAATACTTTTATCCTTGACTTAATTTCTGATCAGCATCTAGGATTAATTATCTTTTAATTGAATTAGATAATATTTTCCAAAAGGAAAAGAATTAACTAAGGGCTTTTCTTTATTTAATTTCCCTTTAATAGAAAAAGGGCTTTTAAGCTTTTTATTAAACAATTAAATTACCAAAAATTACACGAGTGTTTCTTAAGCCTACTAGCATCTATCTTGGTCCATTAGACCCACATGTAAGGGTTGGATGCTAGGAAAAATAATTATTATGGAAAATAACAAGGGTTATTCTAGTGATTCAATTTAAATGCATATAAAAATAATGAAGCATCCAAATGACCTAGAATTTCTTGTGGATGCTCTGCGTCCTAAACAAGCTTAGAAAACCAACCGTGACGCCCCGGGTTTTTAATTACCGTCATTAACGCTAATGACCGGATCGGCCGAGTAAGTGCCGAACCCCGGACGGCGAGGCCCCGGCGGCGGAGCGGGGCCCCGGATGCCGCTATCAACAACAACAAGCCAAGCCCGCAAGTGGAGCGAGCCAACCTGAATTTCGTAGGTAACACCTCTATTCCCGAATCATTCTTCACCTCCCCTTGTAATTTCGAATCTCGAGACGAGATTCCTCTTAAGGGGGGTAGAGCGTGACGCCCTAGGTTTTTAATTACCGTCATTAACGCTAATGACCGGATCGGCCGAGTCAAACCCGGTCAAACCCCGGTCAAACCTAGGTCAACCCGGGTCATCACCCGAAAACCTCGTCAATGAACCCCAATGAACCCTTGACCAAGCCTACGCACACCCGTAGTCAACCCTTGGTCAAAGACACGGTCAAACCCCCGCTTGACCTTTGACGTCGGGGAATGTCGCCGGAACTTTTGCCGCGTTCCCCAAAATTCACCTAAACACTTCAAAATCTACCTTTATGAAAGTTGTAGATCTTGTTGAGGGACACAACTTTCATGTAGATTGGCATTTCAAATTTTGGATGGAAAATTGTGAAAAAACCCCTTGCAAGACAGATTTTCCTGTTTTCGGGAACGTGTCGACATTCAAAGTTGGCACGACGTTCTCGCAAAATCCGTTGAGAAAAACACCATATGGCCTTTTTGAAAGTTGTAGAGGGTAGTTAGACCTACAACTTTCCTATTCATTGCTTTGTGCACTTTTATTCAAATTTTTGGAGAAATTTTATTTCAAACGGGGCCACTCCGCGGTTTTCGGCCGGCCGACGCCGCGCCGCGCGGCGGCGCGCGCGCGCGCGCGCGCGCGGCACCCCGCCGCCGCGCGCGCCCCGCCGCGCCGCCCGCGTTCCCCCTCCCGCCGTGCCTCGATCCACGCGCCGTCCGCGCCTTCCCGAGGCCATTGCTCGCTCCCGAGGTGGCACGCATGCCAAGGAGCCGTGGAACCGCGCGCCGCCGTACATCCACCTTGCAGGGACCCCGCGGTCCTTGCGCGGCCCACCGGCGCGCACGTTCCCGAGGTGCTCACGCACTCGTCGGTCCGCCGGTCCGAGGAACGTGCCTCCGCGTGGTACTTAAAGGCCGCCGCACGCGCCGCCAATCCCCCGTGCGCGCGCCCCCCGCCCGACCGAGCCGCCGCCGGCGCGCGCAGGCCACACCGCCGCGGTGGGCTTCCTATTCGGCCGAATGCGCGTGTTTCCAACGCCTACTCCACCTTCCCCCCGTCCTAGCCGTAGCGTGCCCCGCCGGCCTAACCCAGCCGAGCGCGCCCGACGCATGCGGGAACGGCGGCCGCGGCGGCCGCTCCCTCCGGCCGGCCGGCGCGCCGCTCACCGCCGGAGCGCCACCGGCCCGGCCAAGCCCCCAATTCAAACCCTAGAGACCCCTAGGCCCTCCTCCGCCCTTTCCCCGGCCGGAACCCACGCCGGCCTCACCGGATTTCGGCAAGCCGCGCCGGCCGGCCAGCCCGAGGGCCACATTGCAAGTCTTCGGTTCTTTCCCGGGGTCCTATTCGCAAAAGGTAAACTTCAATAGTTAAAGTGAATTGCTGATTATTGTAAATTGTGTAGAAAATCACAGAAAATTCAGAAACATGTGAAACCAATTTTTTTAGATCCGCTGTGATTTAAACTACAACTTTTGTTATTCTATCCTGAGTTAATTCCTTTTTGTTTTGGCATGAAAAATACAAATGTAAAAACCCTAGATCTGCAATATCTCAAAAACCATAACTCCTCTGTAGCTAATTTTTGGATATGTTGTGTGTTAGGTCATGAGTAGATCCTATGCCAAAAATTGCACAAAGTTATCTTATAAATCTTTGTATAAAAATATTTTTCTATCTTTGGAAGAACTGCATAAATGATTTTTCGTGTTCAAAATATTTAAGTTATTGAGCCCAACTTGTGCACACTGTCTTATAATACCAAAATACACATCTTGTGAATTAATCAGGAATTTTGGATTAACAGAAATAATTATTCTTAATTTATGCATGTTTTCCTTGGTAAATTAATAAAACAAGATCAGTAGAGATTCCATGTGAACATGTTGGTTTTCTAAGCTTGTTTAGGACCAGAGAGCATCTACAAGAAACCTTAGGTCATTTGAATGCTTAATTATTTTTATATGCATTTAAATTGAATCACTAGATAACCTTTGTTATTTTCCATAATATTTAATTTTCTAGCATCCAACACTTACATGTGGGTCCAATGGACCAGTATAGATGCTAGTAGGCTTACAAAACACCCCACTAATTTTTGGTAATTTAATTGGTTAATAAATGTCTTAATTGCCCATTTAATATTAAAGGGAAAATGGAATAAAAGAAAATCCTTAATTAAATCCTTTTTCTTTTTGGGAATAGTACTTAACATAAATAAAAGAAATTTTATTAACATTACTGATAAGAAATTAATTCATGAATAAGAAAAAGTAATTACACCTTTGATTGGTGAAGATAAAATGATGAAAGGCTTTCACATGAAATGACAAGTATAAAGAAAACTTTTATTCAAATGTGCAATAAAGAAAAATCACCCAACCACCCATGTAACTTGAGTGTGGTTGTAAATAATGTTAAAAAGGTTAAATGTACCTACCCACTACTTTGGTGAACTTGAGTTAAATTATTAACATATATATGTACACGATCACCATCAAAAAGAATAATTGATAAAGAGTTGCATATTGCTCCTTTTTGGAAGAGTATGCTAAATGTATTCTTATCTAGGTGAATGTGCCCAACAAATACACCCCTTGATTGTCAAAATGGTTTGTGAGTGATTAAAGTAAAAAGCGAGTCGAATAAATCTTGCATTTGCATCTTCGTGTAGATCTTTCCGCCGATAGATGTACGCTCGTGCGGAAGGAGGAGACGAAGGTGCCGACAAAGAGCCGCCGTGCGTGAACGTAGCTCAAGACCCGGACCCAAGTCCGGAAGGGCCCAAGGCCAACCTTGCCGGCGAAGGCAAGCCCGGATCATTAACCCCGTCTTTAAAAATTATGCAATTATGTTTGCTATGTTGTGCACTTACGTTTCGGGATTTGATTTGAAACCCTAGATGCATGATCCCTAGGTACCTATGCTCTATCACTAGTATGCTAGGTCGATAGCTGCCATGCTATAGGACCGATAGAAGTCGAGTGATGTTCGTCACTCGCGAGAATAGGTTCCTAGATAGGAATCATAAGATATCCTTAAATGGATCGCTCATGTGGTAAGAGCATGGGATTGGGCTCCGGTCCAGTGGGCATGTGGGCTAAGCTTTTGAACGTACCAAGCATATGCCGGTTATGGGGCCGGTAAGCCTAGTACCTTAATGAGGCGGCACGGGATCTTACTATTACTACTCTTGAGAAATCTCCTTACCGGCTAGCTACGGAAAGGGTGGTGTATGGTGACTCCGGGTATCTCGCGGGGTATGCGGATAGCTGCACCGGGGACTATAAGATTCGATCCTAACCCGAAGATTTATGGGGACGGCACAGGGAGTTGTCCTCGCGGGGGCAGCCGACCGTGTGTTTGGGTCTACCTTGCAAGGTTTAAATCAATCGATTGTCGGCCTCTCACCGTTATCCGAGACTGCTTATTCTACTGGCCATGATATCCCATAATGATGGAACCCGAGAAATATGGTTGGATGAATTAATTGCTTGTCCAATTCTTGATTGAATTAGATGGCACATTTAGAAATGGTAATCAACTAGAACTCGTGCTAAAAGATTGAAAGTAAGGATCCACTCCTAGTGGCTTTCCAGCAAAAGAAACTCCACCAGCCAAAAGCCTTTCCTGTCTAGAGGTTGGTGATGCAATCATCACCCGACGGTTAAGTCTTGCTGAGTATTAGTATACTCAGCCTTGTTTTAAAATTGTTGATTGCAGGTGTTGGTGAGTAGAAGGGTGACAACAAGTAAGGACATCACGGATGGCCTCCTGTGATGTTTACCGTTGCTCTAGTTTATTTTATTTCCGCTGTATTTTCGAACTCTGAATCTTTACCTTATGCCATGAACAATGGTTTGTAATCAAATGTTTAATTCATGTTGTACTCTGGACTCGCCTTCGCGTGAGTTTTAATGCATGCGTCGATCCTCTGTTCGATGTTCAAGTGATTTACCGGGCGTTAACCCGGCAACCAACGACAGGATGATACTTTACTATTGCTTAACGACCAAAGTGGATCGGTCTTAGGCGATAGTACGGTATTTTCCCGGGCGGGTTGTCACAGCTGGTATCAGAGCGATTACATGCACCAGAGTTTAATTAACAACTCTAATCACATGATTTTTGAATAAAATTTGCCAAGATTGTTTGAATTGCAAAAACGTTGGTCCGCTAAGGATAAACTAGACCGAGAGGCCCTAGAGGGAATTTTTGGTTTCTTTCAGGTGGCTTATTAATCTACGGTTTATTTTGCTAACTTCCAGCACATTACTTTATGTCGGACTTACTTTCTCGCACAACCAAACTAGGAGCCACGTGTTTTATACGTGTCTGTTCCGCATCACGGGAATTGCGAGGGTTGATGGAGTGATCCCTTCCACGGATCCCATCTTCGCGTCTGTTTATGAGTTGTGTCTTGCCACGTGTTTCACACGTGAGCATTCCGCATGTCGCTCATGCGAGGCAAGGATATACTCCATTCAAATGGAGGATGTCCGAGGTTGGACGCTGTCCATGCAGCGGCTTAACGCATGGATGTCGTTTCTATAGTAAACGGTAATGTATGTGGACGCTTTCATGAGTGCTGGCATGAAAGGTTCGTTGTGTTCTGTGATCTTCTGCAGGTACACTAACCTCGTTTCGTAAGTCGCTAAGAAAGCATCGACTAGATCTCGACTAGATATTATAGGGAGATACGCGTATGTGCCATGCCACGGCGCTAACTCCGATTTTGGCTTGATTGCCTTGTGAGGACGAATAGGACGTCTTGCATCATGTTAAAAATCGTGAAAGAACCTAAGCTGAACTCATGTCTGTTTTTGTGCTCTCTGAAGTAAATAGTGATAGCATGTTTTGTTCTGGCTAGCCTCTTTAGGTGTAGATGTGTTGTTATGCTTAAATTTAACAAAAGTGTTGCTTAGATGGCTGTTCTTGTTCCCGAATCTTTCGTCTAGGTGATTCTAACCTAGGTTGCTGCAACCTAATCCCGATCTGCTAGCCCCAAGTTCGCGATCATACCTTGGTCTACCGCAGGTTATGCTCGGTCAGTCAACCTTTGTCTTGACATGCCCCTAGAACCTTCGAACCTTGCTTGGTTCAGCACTTTTCTAGTTCCCTAGCTCAAACTCGAGTACAAACTTAAGTTTCATAACCTTGCTAAGTTGCTACGCCAATTGGGGAAGTGTGGAACTCTGGTTTGAGTAGGATGTTCGGTCTCCGATTGCCAGACCATGTATCGTTGGTACGCCTGCTCGTTCGAGCTCGGCATACGATGGCATTTAAGTATGCATGGTTACCCCATACCTTAACCCTTACCCAATTCGTGGATCGAGTTACTTTTGTACACTCGCACCCGCCTGATTCTCACTTTTGTCGCATGTCCAGATGGACAACGTTGGCTCTACATCGACTGATGTGGAATCATGGACTCTCGTGGACTACCTCGAGGAGGGTGGTTTTCCTGCACTTTTGTGGGACACCCTAAGGAGCTTTGGGTACACCACTTATCCAGAGTACTCGACACGTGAGATCATGACCACCGGTCAACTCCTTCGTTGTGAAGTGAAGGTGGAGATTTCAACATGCCCGACCAATCCTGTTTGGGATGAGTGGGAGTGTACGGCACACGAAGAAGATTGTCGGAGCACGGTGCGGCGAAGGCTGCTCTCGAAGCACTCACAACTTTACGTCGGAAGCACCCGACCGAGATAGCCAACTCGCGGCTAAGGTCATTCGGTACCGAGCGACACATTACACGGGTGGTGAACGAGAAACTATCCTTCCGGTCCGGAGCAACTCTCACTATAGTCTCGAACTCGTCGCCTCGATCCGCTTTTCGAAGCCATGTACGACACCTATCTCGCGAATGATGGGAGAAAGCGTATTCTATAGACACCAAATCTATAGATACAAAGTTAAGGAAGTAGAGTGTTCGGCTCAAGCGTTGAAGGAAGCCCGAGCAATGATCGCTGCCCTCGAAAGGAACGACGCAAGGACAAGGCAAAGATACAAGAGTTAACCGAGATCATCCATGAGCGAGAATTTCTTGTTGCGGCATAACGATCGGTATATGCTTGAACTAGAAAATCAATTGGAAGCTCTAGCCGTTCCACCCCCGAACACTGTCATTCGGGACCAAGCACAAGAAGAAGAAGTTGAAGATATCCGGGGTGAATCCGGAATTGAGTCCGGACACGAGTCACCGTAGTCCTTCGGCGTGGAGGATTCCACCTCGGAAGTTGGTCCTTTGGGAATAAAGTTCGAGTCGTAAGAGTGCGGTGTTGTGAGGAATCCTAGTGTACCATGACCACTTTGGTCGGCTATCGTTTGTCCGTTGAACTAGAAACCTTGTCATCGCAGCTAGTATCGCCTTGTAATCCTAAATGTTGTTGGTAATTCCGAAAACTCTCAATCGATGTAATGCCCCGATTAAACATCCCTTTCAGCAATAATGTTCGTAAGGCATTATTTATGCTAAGTTGTGATCAATCAAGTTCTGTGATCCACCCACTTCGTGTCAACCACAGATCTAATCAACTCCTCAATCCTGAACTTGTTATTTTCGGTCTTGCTCAAACCTTGTGATTTGAATTAAAATGTGGATTTGAGCATGCGTTGCATAGCATGTGCATTTGGGAAGCATGGGTATACTAACGTGCATTCGCATGAAACTCCGTACCCTTACCCTACCTCTCTTGTTGGTGATGTCGTTACCTCATAGTCAAAGGTACCGCGACGGAACCTAGGGTATCGTGTGTCTTTGCGGCCCGCACGACCGCCACTAGGAGCGCGCTAGGTAATCTTGGTTGTGAGATAGCAACTCGTCACACAGATCCTCCCCCTACTATCGATTGCATTTCCAATCATCAATGCATATGGGTAACCGAGTCATTCTAACGTGCATCATAAGCACCATGCTGCACAAGCATATGCATCGCGTCGACTTTGAAAAGTGTTACACTTTCAAAACAACGAGTTGTCAAAACCTCAAAAATTTGCGAAATGAGCAAAGGTGTGAGCAAGATTATTCCTTGAAGTTCCCACTTGATGTCACCTTTCGTACGGGGAGTTTGTGGAACTACGGCATTAGCCTTCCTTTCCTGGTAAATGGCCTATTGGGAATCCTTGACCAATTGGTCCCTTGCCGTGAATCTTGACGATCTTGCGGCATCGATTCCTTTTTCTCGCCGGCCAAGTGGAAAACGGCGAAGTAGAAACTTTTCTCGAGCATTCAAGGTTCTCGAATAGTCAATTGGGAGAAGTTATCCATTGTGCTTTCGTTCTTGATCCGTGCTCTTAACTTTCAAGTTCTCACATCGAACAAGGAAGTACGCCCAGGATCGATCAGAACTTTATGCTACGCTCCTCTGTGTTGCTATCACAAGCGTGAAGCATAGTACACCGAGCTTTTCTCATTCTGCTCCCCCTTACGGTCAATTATTTAGACCGTTGAGCCCATCGTCATCAGTGTCACGACCATACGACGCCATGACGTCGCTCTACCCTCGATTTCCGCAACTGTATTCACGACGCAGAGATCGCGTGAGCTGACCTTGTTGAGCTCCGTGTTGAATGCACCGGATAACCAACCGGGTCAACGACCGGTTCTGCCCCGCATCGGCTATAAAGTGGAACCTTTACCCAAGAACCGCCGATACGAAAGCTCCGTTTTCATCGAGCTCGGCGGTATCACTTGTTCTTGTTCTTCTTCTAGCTAGCCTGGCTACTTGCCACTAGAGTACCTCTCCCAGCTACTTCGATCTTCCCGAGCAAATTGTTCTCCGTCTTCATTTCCGACGTTGAGAAGAAGCTCAGAGCAGACTGAAAGCAGAAATCAATCCAAGCTGTCACCCATGTCTCCGTCTTCGGAAGAGCTCGAGTCTTTTCGCTGGACATTGTTAGGGATGTACCTCTGTATAGCGGGGAGGATTGTGTCTACTATTAGCTTGTGCATGTGCACATTCATCGTCCACTTCCTCATGAACGGCGATGAGATAGTGAGAGGACACACCTTGTACTTTTTGTTCCATCTGCATTTCCAATCATGGGATGTGGGTAGGCAAGTTTTACCGAATTGTTATTGTGATTTGTTGGAATGTCCGGTTTACATTGCTTACCGTGAACAAGTCTCGTACAATATGTCCGAATTATAAACTTGGGTGAGATTCCAATCATGCGCTAATTAGGGACTCAACTTTCGGATGTTCCGACCGGTGTGGAATAACCCCAATGATTTTGAAGCATCGGGTAGTGGCGATCGTACGCAACCGCCGCCCATGATGTTGACCAGAAGCTTTCATAGCGGCACATACCGAAGTGTTGTGCCGGCTCCTGCGGACTCAACGACAAATGGCTCAACAAGCGCAACAAATGCCAATGATGCAATCGAAGCTTCAACCTTCCAAGCCCCGTTCACCCGAAGTACCCACCCGAGTAGGGACATAAACGCCATTGTCGGCATAACTCAACTATTAGAAGGGCAAAATTCGGTCTTTGAATCGGATAGTGTACGATATCATCAACGGACGTTATGGGAAACCATATCGAAATAGTTTGGCGGACGGTCTCTCTCAGTCCTTATCTACCTCTATGGTCGAACAAGCCCGTTTGTTCAATTTATTGGAGGAGTATGTTAATCAAGACCAACTCCAAGCCTCCGACTCCATATTACCACCTTCTCGACTACCAATGGATCTTAGAGCAGAAGAGAAGGCCGATCAAGGCCACAAACGAGGATTACCTAAGATAGATGTAAGTGAGTGGGAAATTACCTGTACGGAGACTGGTCCACGTGAAGGCAAACGAAGCTGTAACCCTAGCAGTACCACTCAACTCCCTGCTAATGAAACACTTTCGCGAACCACGAAGAGGGCAAAGAAAAAGGAGAAAAGAAGGCTCCGCCGTATCCGGAGGCCCAAGAACCGATCTCCACACCCAAGGATCTACCTCCCGGTTGTGCTACAATTGTAGACATCCCGGGCCTTTTGCCAATAAGTGCCGAACCCCCGGACGAGCGAAGCCCCGGCGGCGAGAAGCGAACCCCGGATGCGCTATCAACAACAACAAGCCAAGACCGCAAGTGGAGCAGAGCCAACCGAATTTCGTAGGTAACACCTCTATTCCCGAATCATTCTTCACCTCCCCTTGTAATTTCGAATCTCGGGACGAGATTCCTCTTAAGGGGGTAGACGTGACGCCCCGTGTTTTTAATTACCGTCATTAACGCTAATGACGGATCGGTAAGTCAAACCCGGTCAAACCCCGGTCAAACCTAGGTCAACCCGGGTCATCACCCGAAAACCTCGTCAATGAACCCCAATGAACCCTTGACCAAGCCTACGCACACCCGTAGTCAACCCTTGGTCAAAGACACGGTCAAATCCCGCTTGACCTTTGACGTCGCCGAATGTCGCCGGAACTTTTGCCGCATTCCCCAAAATTCACCTAATCACTTCAAAATCTACCTTTATGAAAGTTGTAGATCTTGTTGAGGGACACAACTTTCATGTAGATTGGCATTTCAAATTTTGGATGGAAAATTGTGAAAACCCCCTTGCAAGACAGATTTTCTCCGTTTTCGTGGAACGTGTCGACATTCAAAGTTGGCACGATGTTCTCGCAAAATCCGTTGAGAAAAACACCATATGGCCTTTTTGAAAGTTGTAGAGGGTAGTTAGACCTACAACTTTCCTATTCATTGCTTTGTGCACTTTTATTCAAATTTTTGGAGAAATTTTATTTCAAACAGGGCCACTCCGCAGTTTTCAGCCGGCCGACGCCGCGCCGGGCGCGCGCGCCGCGCGCGCGCGCGCGCGCGCACCCCGCCGCCGCCGCGCGCGCCGCCGCCGCCCGCGTTCCCCCTCCGCCGTGCCTCGATCCACGCGCCGTCCGCGCCTTCCCGAGGCCATTGCTCGCTCCCGAGGTGGCACGCATGCCAAGGAGCCGTGGAACCGCGCGCCGCCGTACATCCACTGCAGGACCCCGCGGTCCTTGCGCGACCCACCGGCGCGCACGTTCCCGAGGTGCTCACGCACTCGTCGGTCCGCCGGTCCGAGGAACGTGCCTCCGCGTGGTACTTAAAGGCCGTCGCACGTGCCGCCAATCCCCCGTGCGCGCGCCCCCCGCCCGACCGAGCCGCCGCGCGCGCGGGCCACGCCGCCGCGGTGGGCTTCCTATTCCGGCCGAATGAGCGTGTTTCCAACGCCTCCTCCACCTTCCCCCGTCCCTAGCCGTAGCGTACCCGCCGGCCTAACCCAGCCGAGCGCGCCCGGCCGACGCCGGAACGGCAGCCGCGGCGGCCGCTCCCTCTGGCCGGGCGCGCGCGCTCACCGAGCCGCCACCGGCCGGCCAAGCCCCCAATTCAAACCCTAGAGACCCCTAGGCCCTCCTCCGCCCTTTCCCCGGCCAGAACCCGCGCCGGCATCACCGGATTTCGGCAAGCCGCGCCGGCCGGCCAGCCGAGGGCCACATTGCAAGTCTTCGCTCTTTCCCGGGGTCATATTCGCAAAAGGTAAACTTCAATAGTTAAAGTGAATTGCTGATTATTGTAAATTGTGTAGAAAATCACAGAAAATTCAGAAACATGTGAAACCAATTTTTTTAGATCCGCTGTGATTTAAACTACAACTTTTGTTATTCTATCCTGAGCTAATTCCTTTTTGTTTTGGCATGAAAAATACAAATGTAAAAACCCTAGATCTGCAATATCTCAAAAACCATAACATCTCTGTAGCTAATTTTTGGATATGTTGTGTGTTAGGTCATGGGTAGCTCCTATGACAAAAATTGCACAAAGTTATCTTATAAATCTTTGTATAAAAATATTTTTCTATCTCTGGAAGAACTGCATAAATGATTTTTCGTGTTCAAAATATTTAAGTTTTTGACCCCAACTTGTGCACACTGTCTTATAATACCAAAATACACATCTTGTGAATTAATCATGAATTTTGGATTAAAAGAAATAATTATTTCTGATTTATGCATGTTTTCCTTTGTAAATTAATAAACCAAGTTCAGTAGAGATTCCATGTGAACATGTTGGTTTTCTAAGCTTGTTTAGGACCAGAGAGCATCCACAAGAAACCTTAGGTCATTTCGATGCTTAATTATTTTTATATGCATTTAAATTGAATCACTAGATAACCTTTGTTATTTTCCATAATATTTAATTTCCTAGCATCCAACCCTTACATGTGGGTCCAATGGACCAGTATAGATGCTAGTAGGCTTAAGAGACATCCCACTAATTTTTGGTAATTTAATTGGTTAATAAATGGCTTAATTGCCCATTTAATATTAAAGGGAAATTGAATAAAAGAAAATCCTTAATTAAATCCTTTTTCTTTTTGGAAATACTACTTAATATAAATAAAAGAAATTTTATTAACATTACTGATAAGAAATTAATTCATGAATAATAATAGTAATTACACCTTTGATTGGTGAAGATAAAATGATGAAAGGCTTTCACATGAAATGACAAGTGTAAAGAAAACTTTTATTCAAATGTGCAATAAAGAAAAATCACCCAACCACCCATGTAACTTGAGTGTGGTTGTAAATCATGTTAAAAAGGTTAAATGTACCTACCCACTACTTTGGTGAACTTGAGTTAAATTATTAACATATATATGTACACAGTCACCATCAAAAAGAATAATTAATAAAGAGTTGCATATTATTCCTTTATGGAAGAGTATGCTGGATATATTCTTATCTAGGTGAATGTGCCCAACAAATACACCCCTTGATTGTCAAAATGGTTTGTGAGTGATTAAAGTAAAAACCGTCGATCGAATCTTGCATTTGCATCTTCGTGTAGATCCTTCCGCCGATAGACGTACGCTCGTGCCGGAAGGAGGAGACGAAGGTGCCGACAAAGAGCCGCCGTGTGTGAACGTAGCTCAAGACTCCGGACCCAAGTCCCGAGGGGCCCAAGGCCAACCTTGCCGGCGAAGGCAAGCCCGGATCATTAACCCCGTCTTTAAAAATTATACAATTATGTTTGCTATGATTGTGCACTTACGTTTCAGGAATTGATTTGAAACCCTAGATGCATGATCCCTAGGTACCTATGCTCTATCACTAGTATGCTAGGTCGATAGCTGCCATGCTATAGGACCGATAGAAGTCGAGTGATGTTCGTCACTCGCGAGAATAGGTTCCTAGATAGGAATCATAAGATATCCTTAAATGGATCGCTCATGTGGTAAGAGCATGGGATTGGGCTCCGGTCCAGTAGGCATGTGGGCTAAGCTTTTGAACGTACCAACCATATGCCGGTTATGGGGCTGGTAAGCCTAGTACCTTAATGAGGCGGCACGGGATCTTACTATTACTACTCTTGAGCAATCTCCTTACGGCTAGCTACGGAAAGGGTGGTGTATGGTGACTCGGGTATCTCGCGGGGTATGCGGATAGCTTTGCCACCGTGGAGCGTAAGTCGATCGCAACCCGAAGATTTATGGGGACGGCTCGGGGAGTTGTCCTCGCGGGGGCAGCCGACCGTGTGTTTGGGTCTACCTTGCAAGGTTTAAATCAATCGATTGTCGGCCTCTCACCGTTATCTCGAGACTACTTATTCTATCGGCCATGATATCCCATAATGATGGAACCCGAGAAATATGGTTGGATGAATTAATTGCTTGTCCAATTCTTGATTGAATTAGATGGCACATTTAGAAATGGTAATCAACTAGAACCATTTCTAAATGTGCCAACTGATTCAATCAAGAATTGGGCAAGCAATTAATTCATCCAACCATATTTCTCGGGTTCCATCATTATGGGATATCATGGCCGCAGAATAAGCGATCTCGTATAACGGTGAGAGGCCGACAATCGATTGATTTAAACCTTGCAAGGTAGACCCAAACACATGGTCGGCCGCCCCCGCGAGGACAACTCCCAGGCCGTCCCCATAAATCCTCGGGTTGGGATCGAATCTTAGTCCCTGGTGCAGGCTATCCGGCATACCCCGCGAGATACCCGGAGTCACCATACACCATCCTTTCCGGTAGCTAGCCGGTAAGGAGATTGCTCAAGAGTAGTAATAGTAAGATCCCGTGCCGCCTCATTAAGGTACTAGGCTTACCGGCCCCATAACCGGCATGTGCTTAGTACGTTCAAAAGCTTAGCCCACATGCCCACCGGACCGAGCCCAATCCCATGCTCTTACCACATGAGCGATCCATTTAAGGATATCTTATGATTCCTATCTAGGAACCTATTCTCGCGAGTGACGAACATCACTCGACTTCTATCGGTCCTATAGCATGGCAACCTATCGACCTAACATACTAGTGATAGAGCATAGGTACCTAAGGATCATGCATCTAGGGTTTCAAATCAATTCCCGAAACGTTAATGCACAATCATAGCGAACATAATTGCATAATTTTAAAAGGCGGGGTTAATGATCCGGGGCTTGCCTTCGTCGGCAAGGTTGGCCTTGGGCCCTTCCGGACTTGGGTCCAGTGTCTTGAGCTACGTTCACGCACGAGAGCTCTTTGTTGGCACCTTCGTCTCCTCCTTCCGCACGAGCGTACGTCTACCGGCGGGAAAGATCTACACGAAGATGCAAATGCAAGATTTATTCGACGGTTTAATACTTTAATCACTTACGAACCATTTGACAATCAAGGGTGTACTTGTTGGGCACATTCACCTAGATAAGAACACATTCAAGATACTCTTCCGTAAAGGAACAAGATGCAACTCTTTATTAATTATTCTTTTTGATGGTGACTGTGTACATATATACGTAAATAATTTAATTTAATTTCATCAACGTAGTGGGTAGGTACATTTAACCTTTTTAACATGATTTGCAACCACACTCAAGTTACATGGGTGGTTGGATGATTTCCTTTTATTGCACGATTTAATAAAGTTTTCTTTATACTTGTCATTTCATGTGAAAGCTTTTAATCATTTTCCTTTCACAAGTAAAGATATAAATAATACTTTTATCCTTGACTTAATTTCTGATCAGCATCTAGGATTAATTATCTTTTAATTGAATTATATAATATTTTCCAAAAGGAAAAGAAATAACTAAGGGCTTTTCTTTATTTAATTTCCCTTTAATAGAAAAAGGGCTTTTAAGCTTTTTACTAAACAATTAAATTACCAAAAATTACACGAGTGTTTCTTAAGCCTACTAGCACCTATACTGGTCCATTGGACCCACATGTAAAGGTTGGATGCTAGGAAAAATAAATATTATGAAAATTAACAAGGGTTATTCTAGTGATTCAATTTAAATGCATATAAAAATAATTAAGCATCCAAATGACCTTGAATTTCTTGTGGATGCTCTCTGGTCCTAAACAAGCTTAGAAAACCAACATGTTCACATGGAATCTCTACTGAACTTGTTTTATAAATTTACCAAGGAAAACATGCATAAATCAAGAATAATTATTTCTGTTAATCCAAAATTCATGATTAATTCACAAGATGTGAATTTTGGTATTACAAGACAGTGTGCACAAGTTGAGGTCAAAAAAACAAATAGATTTAACATGAAAAATCCTTTATTCAGTTCTGTCAGAGATAGAAAAACATTTTTATAAAAAGATTTACATGATAACTTTGTGCAATGTTTGTCATAGGAGCTAGTCATGACCTAATACACAACATATCCAAAACTTAGCTACAGAGGAGTTATGGTTTTTGAGTTATTGCAGATCTAGGGTTTTCACATTTGTATTTTTCATGCCAAAATTAAAAGTAATTAGCTTAGGCCAGAATAACAAAAGTTGTAGTATAAATCACCACGGATCTAACAAAATTGGTTTCACATTTTTCTGAATTTTCTGTGATTTTCTACGCAATTTACAAGGTTCAGCAAATCTGGGTCACTATTGGAGTTACCTTTTGCAAATCAGCCCCTAGAAAGATTTATACGTTTGCAATGTAGTCCTCGGGCTGGCCGGCCGGCGCGGGCTTGCCGAAATCCGGCGAGGCCGGCGCGGGTTCTCGCCGGGGAAGGGGCGGAGGATGGTCCTAGGGGTCTAGGGGCTTGGTTTGGGGCACCCGGTTTGGTAGGTGGTGGCGGCCGGCGCGCTGTGCGCCCGTGTCCGGCGAGGTGAGGGCGCGGGCGGTGTCACAAGTGGCTTGGGGGGCTTCAGTAGGTGCTCGTGGTCTCGTGGCGGTGCTCAAACCGGTGGCGACCGCGGCGGACAGGGGGTTGCAACAGTGGCGGCCATGGGGGAGGGGTGGCGGAGGAGCAGGGCGCGGAGGGCGAGCGGGTGCCGCGGTCGGGAACCGGCTCCCCCTTTTAAGCGACCTGCGCAGCTCCCTAGGGCCGCGGGACCGACGGGGAGGGCCTTGGGAGGCGTGCGGTCGGACGACGGCAAAGGACCGTCGGTCCGTCGGGGGGTCGCACGGCGGCCCGTTTTTCAAGGCGTTCCCGTCGCCCAAGGCATCGGGAGGCGTGCCACGGCCTTGGGAAGGCGCGTCCTCGCCCTCGGGAACACGCGTGGGCGGGCTCGGACGCCGAGGCAGCGGCGGCACGTGGCGGGGCGCGCGCGCGCGCGCGCGGCGCGCCGGCCGGCGCGGCGGCGCGCGCGTGGCCGCGCTCCGGCGCCCGTGCATTTCGGACCGCCCCCGGTTCAAGCGCGTTTTTCTCCCAAAAATTGAGTAAAAGTGCACAAAGCAATGAATAGGAAAGTTGTAGATCTAGCTACCCTCTACAACTTTCAAAAAGGCCATATAGGGTTTTTCTCAACGGATGTTGCGAACGTCGTGCCAACTTTGAATGTCGACACGTTACGGAAAACGAGAGAATCTGTCTTGCAAGGGGTTTTTCACAATTTTCCACCTAAAATTTGAAATGCCAATCTACATGAAAGTTGTGTCCCTCAACAAGATCTATAACTTTCATAAAGGTAGATTTTGAAGTGTTTAGGTGAATTTTGGGGAACGCAAAGAAAAGTTCCGGACGACATTCGTCGACGTCAACGGTCAAGCGGGTTTTGACCGTGTCTTTGACCAAGGGTTGACTATGGGTGTGCGTAGGCTTGGTCAAGGGGTTCATTGGCGAGGTTTTCGAGTGATGACCCAGGTTGACCTAGGTTTGACCGGGGTTTGACTGGGTTTGACCCGGCTGATCCGGTCATTAGCGTTAATGACGGTAATTAAAACCTGGGGCTTCACGGGAGCGACCATCCACCGGTCCTCAAACCACACATGGTCCTCGACTGCGACTCGCTTCTGCTTCCTCGATCGCTACTCCGGTACCACCGGATCGCGATCAAGGAAGAAGAACAGGAGAAGACCGTGTTCATCACCCCGTTTGGCGCGTACTGCTACACGACCATGTCCTTCGGGTTGAAGAACGCCGGCGCCACCTATCAACGAGCTATCCAGGCCGCATCAAGAGGCGCCTCAACAAGAATGTCGAAGCCTACGTGGATGACGTGGTCGTCAAGACCAGAGACTCCAGTACCCTCATCGACGACCTTGAAGAGACTTTCGCATCCCCGCGCGAGTACCGCCGGGAAGCTCAACCCGAACAAGTGCGTCTTCGGCGTACCTTCGGCAAAGTACTCGGCTTCATCATCGCCCAACGCGGCATCGAAGCCAACCCCGAGAAGATCTCCGCCATCACCGCATGAAAGCTCCCACGTGCATCAAAGACGTCCAAAAGCCGACCGGTGCATGGCGGCCTTGAATGTATTCATCTCGGAGCTTGGAGAACGGGGGCTCCCCTTCTTCAAATTACTCAAGCACCAAGCGAAGTTCGTGTGGACTCCAGAGGCGGATCAAGCCCTTGCCCAGCTCAAGGACTTCCTATCGAAGCCACCAGGACTCACGGCTCCCCGCAAAGGCGAACAACTCATCGCTCTACCTCGTTGCGACTACTCATGTGGTCAGTACTGCCATCATCGTCGAGCGGCAGGAAGACGGCCACGCCTATCCAGTCCAGCGCCCAGTCTACTTCGTCGGGCCGAGGTCCCGTCGCAGTCCAAGGAACGCTACCGGCCACCGTACGAAGCTTCTCGTACGCAAGTACTCATCACCTCAAGGAAGCTACAACACTACTTCCGGAGTACTCGATCTCCGTCGTCACCGACTACCCGCTCGGCGACATCTCGGAACCAAGATGCTAGTGGAAGAATCTCCAAGTGGGCGAGTCGAACTCGGCGCCCTCACCATCGACTTCAAGCCACGCACACCATCAAGTCGCAAGCTCTAGTCGACTTCATGGCGAGTGGTGGGAGAATCACCGCCTACTCCAACCGTGCGACCACGCATTGGGTGATGTACTTCGACGGCTCACTCAACATCGAGGGTGCAGGTGCGGGGGTACCCGATCTCTCCAACGGGCGAACAACTCAAGTACGTCCTGCAAATCTTCTAGAAGGTCTCAAACAACGAAGCCGAGTACGAAGCTCTCCTACACGGGCTCCGCCTCGCGGCTTCACTGGGCATCAAGCGACTACTAGTCTACGGCGACTCCGCAGTGGTCATCAACCAAGTCAACAAGTCCTGGGACCGCAACAAGGAGAACATGGACGCCTACTGCCTAGAAGTCCGAAAGCTCGAGAACAAGTTCTATGGTCTCGAGTTCCACCACATCGTCCACGATAACAACGTTGCGGCGGACGTCTCGTCGAAACTTGGTTCTACTCGCGCTCAAGTACCGGCGGGTGTCTTCGTCCACGAGCTTCACACGCCATCCATCCCGGAGCCGGCGCCCCCGACCACCGTCCCGGCGCATCCGCCACTGGCCAGAGGTCATGATGATCGACGCGGACCGGAGGCAACCCTTCATCGACTACCTCGGCGAGCGAGAAGGTTCCCTCGGACAAAAACTGGCCGAAGCGGCCTAATCCGCCGCACCAAATCCTACGTCCTCGTCGGAGACAAGCTTTACAAGCGGGGCACATCTTCCGGAGTACTCATGAAGTGCGTCCCCGTGCAAGAAGGCAAGGAATCTTGGAGGAGATCTGTCGTATGGACCTCCCCGGACCCACTACCTCGGTGGGTACCGGGACCGACTACTCGGTGGGCCGCCGGGACTACACGGCTTGCGCTACACGGCACCCGAAGGCGTGGGAGCACAAGGACCGGCAGAGGAGAAGTACTGCGGTAGGAAGCCGTACATGTCCCGCACCGTATAGAAGACTCCTAGACGTACTCGACTAGTACTCTCTCCCTACTCCGACTTGTAACCCCGCCTCCCGAACTATATAAGGCGAGGCGGGGACCGATCTCTAGGATCACCTCATCACACCACATCTCATACAACCCACGGCACACTATTGCACCATCTTGTAATCGTGCCCAATCAATCCAGAGCTACGCAGCATACAGGACATAGGGTATTACGCACCTCGCGGCCCGAACCTGTCTAAATTGTGTGCCACGTGTCACTTCCTTCGAGTTACCGATCTCGGCGAGGCCACATTCATCTACTTCGGGTACTCCCCTTAGTAGGTTGCCGGTCTAAAACACTGACAGCTGGCGCGCCAGGTAGGGGCTCTCGCCCGAGATCACATGGCGAACTCGACGGCTCCCGTTTACTTCAAGCCAACCGTCGCCTTCAACCGAGGCAACACCTTCGTATTCGGCGCCTGGCTCGCACCCGCCGACGGCGCGGGCTCCTTCCAGCGCCGCCTAACCATGCGCCCAACCCGAAGACAAAGCTTCGTGACGCTTCCCCCGAAGTTGTCACGGGCGAACTCGCCCAAGCAAGTTCGGCGAAGTTTCGCTCTTCAACCACCACGCCGACTTCGAGCTCGAGTCCGCTTCCAACTCGAACTCGACGTCTCCATGGTCCATCGCATGCAAGCCGGCTCCTCGCCCATCGCATGCGGTCCCCTCACCTCGCGAGCGCTCCGCGCGCGGCCCCCTCACCCCTCGGCCGGGCCCGCACGGGGGCTCCCCACTCGCGTCGGGCCGGCAAGGAGCCCGTGCCCCGAGTACAACTCGGACTCGACACCGCTCCCGGCCACGCTTCGGACTCCGACCCCTCTCTCCGAGTTCTACTCAAACCCGGATTATGAGTTCGACTTCGGGTCGGACCCGAGGAGCCCGAGTCCGAGGACAACTCTACCGAGCTTCCCTTGTCGGGGCCGGCCTGTCGGGCTGGTTATAACATCCACACCGAGCGGGAGATTCGTCTCCGGCCGGACCGCAAGCCCGTTGACCGATAAGCGGAGACTCACACTACGTCGCCTACATCAACTCACTACCGTTCCGGAGGGAACACCCTTAGCCGGGCCGACTCGAGCACACCAACCGAGGTGGCACCCTCTCGAGTCCGGCCTTGGCACCCCCGATCGCCAAGTCTTCATGGGCGCCGGCGACGCCCCGTGGCCTTCGGGGACGGCCCAAGACGGATACCGGAAGACATCTCCTCCCGACGAGCTCTCTGCCGATGCTCCACCGAACGAGAACCCCGGACAGAGATGCTCGACGTGAGCGTAACCGGAAGCGCAGCGAACGTCGCTGACGCCTCCGCGATAACTTCCCCGTCTGCAACCTTGCGGAAGCTCTCGAGGCGGTCGAGAGTAGAGTACACACTACCCCCGAGCAATGCCTCATGTCGATCACAGCGATCGCACGTCAGGCTCAGGGCCTACGCGCTGGAGAGGTCATCGCCAAGCTCGCTGAAGACGCTTACTTCATGCGGGTTGATAACAGGGTCAACTAGCCTCCTCCGGCCCGTACCCCCCGCGACAACGAAGCCACAAGTCGCAACGCCAACAACGGTCCCTAACCGTACTCGAGCCGACCTCCCGCCCGAGCCAAACCGTCGTCGCTCCAACGCCGGCGGACCTTCACAAAGACGACCACGGCAACCGAGAAGTCGTTCCCCACCGCGCTCCGGCCGGTGGCGGCGACAACGACCCCGACGGCGGCGGCGGGGGCGACGGCGGAAGCTCCAACCATGGAGCCAACAGAGAGCCGGCGGCGGCGACGCCGCGGCGGCCGAGGCCACGCGAACGACCACGCTTCCGTGCCTCACGCGGCGGGTACGACGCTCGCCGAAGATTGAGGAGTCGCGGCGGAAGAAGTCGACCACCGCGCCCCCGAGGGCGACGGCTTCCCCGCCTTCTCACCTCGACTTCGCAACTTGCTCCTCCCCGACAAGTTCAAGCCTTTGGGGATCACCAAGTACGATGCGAAGAGATCCCATCCAAAGGGGCTCGCATGCTACGCCCTCTCCATCGAAAACGGCGGCGGCAAACAGCGACACCAAGTGCCTCTACTTCCCCTTCTCGCTCGGACCAAGAACCACTCACATGGCTCGAGTCGCCGGACAAGCACTCGATCGACAAGTGGGACCACGGTCGAAGGAGCGCGCTTCACAAGCAACTTCGGGGCGCCATGGGTCGATCGGGGTACTCGCATGGACCCGGCCATGATCAAGCGAGAAAAAGGCGAGACCCTCCGCAAGTACATGCACCGCTTTTTCGACAAGCGCGCCACCGTCGTCGACGTCACCGACAAGGAGGTCATCGACCTCTTCCAAGACGTCTCGTACCACCGCCGCACATTCGAAGACTTCGGTCGTCGCCGCCCAGTCCATCCCCCACCTCAAGGACATGATCACGTCCCGGCGGATGAAGAAGACAAGGCCAACGCCAAATACGACGCTATCCGCGGCAAGAGCAAGCGGAACCGGGGCGGCGGCGGCAAAGCGCAACGCGAACCAAGGCGACCGCAACAACAACAACAACAACTACTACTCGGGTCCCAACCCAAAGCGCAAGCCGTACAACACTGTCGCGGCTATCCAAGACCCTCGCGAAAGGGAACTCAAAGAAGAACTCCGGCGGTTTCAAAGACACAACGTCAAGGAGAAGTGCCCGTGGCATCCAAACGGCAACCACACCACCGAGCAGCTTCTACCAACTCGTGCATGCACTCAAGGATACGCCGCAGCCACCGCACCCTCACGACCAAAAGGGCAAGAAGAAGGACTGTGACAACAACGACTTCGAGGAGCTCGACGAGACCGTCAACGTCCTCTTCGGCGGATTGCCCGTGCCAGGCGGGGAGCGAGAGGCTACCCGTCGTGAAGTCATGTCCATTGAGCCGCCGGTCCCGACCCCTCTCGTGTGGTCGGAGGTACCCATCACCTTCTCCTACGCGCGATCAATGGACTGACTTCTCGAACCAGACGTTTCCCCCTCGTCCCGAAGCCGGTGGTGGCGGGCTCCAAACTCAACAAGGTGCTCATCGACGGTGGAAGCGGGCTCAACGTCCTCTTTACCAAGACCTTGAAGAAAATGAAGCTCGACATCACTCACATGCTCACCAAGAGCAACAAGCCCTTCTACGGCATCGTCCCCGGCAACGCGGCTATTCCACTGGCTCAGTGGTCCTGCCAGTTACCTCCGGGGCGTCTCGGGACAACTACCGTACCGAGTACATCAAGTTCGAGGTCGCGGACTTCGAGACCCCTCCTACCACGCCATCCTCGGCCCAGACCGGCCATCGCCAAGTTCATGGCGGTGCCCCACTACACCTACTTGGTACTCAAAATGCCCAAGCCCAACCGGTGTACTCTCCCTTCAAGGGGACTTGAAGATCTCTCACGACTGCGACACAGAAGCCGTGGAGATCACATCTACGAACCAAGTACCCAACGTGATGATGGAGGTCTACGCCGCGTGGAAGAAGCTTGCTACAAGTTAACTCGACATCCCGCAGAAGTCCGACGAGCACCAACAAGCCTCACCACTTGAGGAGGTACTTGTCAAGACGGTCGACCTCGAACGAGAGACCCCGGCAAGACCACCACCATCGGGGTAGGCCTCGACCCCAAATAGGAAGACGCGCTCATCGGCTTCCTTCGAGCTAACCGCGACATCTTTGCATGGAAGCCGGCGGACATGCCGGGAGTGCCTAGGGAGCCGATTGAGCACCGCCTCAACGTCGATCCTAAGGCCACCCCAAGCGACAACACCTCCGACGCTTTGCCGACGACAGACGGGACGCCATCAAGAAGGAACTCGCCAAACTACTCGCGGCGACTTCATCGGAGAAGTCTTCCATCTCGAGTGGCTCGCCAACCCCGTCCTCGTCCGTAAGAAGAACTCGAACGAGTGGAAGGATGTGCGTCGACTACACCGACCTCAACAAGCACTGCCCCAAGGACCCCTTCGGGTTGCCGCGGATTGATCAAGTCATCGACTCCACGGCGGGCCGCGACTCGGCTTCCGCTTCCTCGATCGCTACTCCGGTACCACCGGATCGCGATCAAGGAAGAAGACCAGAGAAGACCGCGTTCATCACCCCGTTTGGCGCGTACTGCTACATGACCATGTCCTTCGGGTTGAAGAACGCCGGCGCTACCTACCAACGAGCTATCCGGGCTCGCTTCAAGAGGCAACTCAACAAGAACGTCGAAGCCTACGTGGATGACGTGGTCGTCCAAGACCGGAGACTCCGCACCCTCATCGACGACCTTGAAGAGACTTTCGCATCACCGCGCGAGTACCGCTAGAAGCTCAACCCGAACAAGTGCGTCTTCTGCGTACCTTCGGGCAAACTACTTGGCTTCATCATTAGCCGCCGCGGCATCGAAGCCAACCCCGAGAAGATCTCCGCCATCACCAAGATGCAAGCTCCCACGAGCATCAAAGATGTCCGAGCGACGGTGCATGGCGGCACCGAACCGTATTTATCTCGAGGCTAGGAGAACGGGGCTCCCCCTTCTTCAAACTACTCAAGCACCAAGAAAAGTTCGTGTGGACTCCGGAGGCGGATCAAGCCCTTTCCCAGCCAAGGACTTCCTATCGAAGCCGCCGATCCTCACGGCTCCTCACAAGGGCGAGAAGCCGCCGCTCTACCTTGCCGCGACTACCCACGTGGTCGCATCGCCATCGTCGTCGAGCGGCAAGAAGACGACCACGCCTATCCGGGCCGGCCGCCCGGTCTACTTCGTCGGCAAGGTTTTATCGGGAGTCCAAGGCATGCTATCGGCCGTGGCCGAAGCTCCCATACGCGGTACTCATCACCTCGCGGAAGCTACAACACTACTTGCGAGCGGTACTCAATATACGTCGTCACCGACTACCCGCTCGGCGACATCTCGCGGAATCAAGATGCTACCGGAAGAATCTCCAAGTGGGCGGTCGAGCTCGGCGCCCTCACCATCGACTTCAAGCCACGCACAGCCATCAAGTCGCAAGCACTAGTCGACTTCATGGCGAGTGGCGCGAGAACCCGCTTGCCTACTCCCACGGTGCGACCGAGCATTGGGAGATGTACTTCGACGGCTCACTCAACCTCGAGGGCGAGGTGCGGGGTACTCCTAATCTCTCCAACGGGCGAACAACTCAAGTACGTCCCGCGATCTTCCGGAAGGTCTCAAACAACGAAGCCGAGTACGAAGCTCTCCTACACGGGCTCCGCCTCGCGGCTTCACCGGGCATCAAGCGGCTACTAATCTACGGCGACTCCGCGATGGGTCATCAACCACATCAACAAGTCCCGGGACCGCAACAAGGAGAACATGGACGCCTACTGCCTAGAAGTCCGCAAGCTCGAGAACAAGTTCTATGGTCTCGAGTTCCATCACATCGTCCGTGACAACAACGTTGCAGCGGACGTCCTCTCGAAGCTTGGATCCACCCGCGCTCAAGTACCAGCGGGTGTCTTCGTTCACGAGCTTCACGCGCCATCCATCCCGGAGCCGGCGCCACCGACCACTTGTCCCGGCCCCATCCACCACCGGGCAGGGAGGTCATGATGATCGACGTGGACTGGAGGCAACTCTTCATCGACTACCTCAACGAGCAGAAGGTCCCCTCCGACAAGAACTCGGTTGAGCAGCTCGTCCGCCGTGCCAAGTCCTACGTCCTCGTCGGAGACAAGCTTTACAAGCGGGGCGCATCTTCTCGGAGTACTCATGAAGTGCGTCCCTCGCGAAAAAGGCAAGGACATCTTGGAGGAGATTCACAAGGGTGTCCGTGGCAACCACGCGTCCTCATGCACCTTCCAAGGCGAGCTTTCTGCGGCCCCCGCTACCGGGCGATGCCGAAGAACTCGTCGAAGGTGCCAAGGATGCCGCATTCCGCCAAGCGAGCAACACGTCCCGGCCTACAAGCTAGTCACCATACCGCCAACCCGGCCCTTTGCCTGCCGGGGGGCTCGACATGATTGGGCCACCGCTAACCGCGCCGGGAGGTTTCAACGGGGTATTGGTGACCATCGACAAGTTCACCAAGTGGATCGAGGTCAAGCCGGTCACATGCCCCAAGGTCGACGAGTACTCGACTTCCCGGATGAACTCGTACATCGCTGCGGACTACCCCACCGCATCATCACGGACACGGGCTCCAACTTCAACAACCACTAGTTCCGGGAGTACCGCGAGAACGACGGAATCGACGTCCGATACGTCTCGGTTGCCCATCCACGGGCCAACGGACAAGTCGAGCGCGCCAATGGGATGGTGCTCGACGCTCTCAAGAAGCGGCTACACGACGCCGCTAACTCCAAAGGGGGGCAAGTGGATCAAGGAACTACCCAACGCACTCGGGGGCTACGGACTCGCCCATCCAAGCCAACGGGGCAATCCCCTTACTTCCCGGTCTACGGCTCCGAAGCAATCCTCCCCGCCGACGTCATGGGAACTCGCCGGCGGTGGAGCACTACGACGAAGGCGTCTCGGAAGATAGCGGACGAGTTGACATCGACGGCCCTCGAAGAAGCTCGGCCGCGCCGCCCTCGTCCAATCGGCCAAGGTACCTAGAGGGTATCCGACGCTACCACGACCGCAACGTCAAGGAACGCTCCTTCAACGTTGGTGATCTTGTCCTCCGTCGCATCCAGAACACGGAAGGACTACACAAGCTCAGCTCCCCCTGGGAAGGTCCCTTCACCGTTGCAAAGGTGACTGGGCCGGGCTCCTACCGCCTCCAGACACTTGAAGGCGAAGACATCAACAACTCGTGGAACGTCGACCAGCTCTGTCGATTCTACGCCTAGTCTACACGACTACTCCGGGGTTCAAGTCTACACGACTACACCAACACCCCTCTGCCGTAAGCGGCCTCCGGGTCCTGGCTCCAGTCTCCGAACTTCTCTCCGGGGATCCGGCCGCGCGGCTACCTACGGATCCCGGGGCCGCGACGAGCATCAAGGACTCTAGCGACGGTCTACTAAGAGACCACACTCCAAGATCCGGCCTCCGCACGGCTACCTACGGATCTACGATCCAGCCTACACGGCTACTTGCGGATCTACTGGCGTAGCGGCTACCCGCTCCGGCTCTACTCGGTACCAGTAGGCGGCCTCCGGTCCAAGCGACTACTCTATAACTACGGCCCCGGCCATCCGGGTGTACTTCTTCGCTAATAAAGTTTGATCGTTCATCAACTTCTTTCTCGTCTACTCCCCACAACGGGACCACTACGCCGAGTACGACTACTCGCATCCACTCCACGATGGGGGCTCCGCACTCGAGATCGCGACTACGAGTACTCATTGCCGGAAATTTTCTTTCATTGATACTTAAGCAATTCATTACAATTGTTTTTTGTACAACCTTGGCTACTAGCTACCTATTACGGGGCTACCGGAGATTAAGCTTCTCGCCTACTTGCTCCGCGATGGGAGCCATACGCTCCGGCGGCTCCGCATCTTGCTCATCGGTGCGGTTGGCGGCTACCCGCCGGCGACTACCTCCACCGGGGCCTTCGGGAAGTACGACTTCATGAAGGCCAAGACCCGCCTTGGGATCGATCTCGCCATGTGCTTCACATAGGCCGCCGGCCGGCTTGGAGCTTCTTTGAGGCGATCCACCAAAGTGGAGCAATCTAGGGGCCGCCGGGTGCGGCACCGGGAGCCTTGCGATCGGCGGTGCGGCTTCCTCAAGCTCCTTCGGTTGGGCCCGCCGGTGCCTCGCGGTCTTCATTCAACTTCGCAAGGATTTGTAGCGAGTTGACGAGATCGCGGTCGGATGCAATACTGGAGCTCCATGTGCTTCTCGCACTCGAAGGCAAGTTCTTTGTAGTCGAGCTCGAGTACCGGCGGGCTTCTTGCTCCCGGTAGAAGAGATTCTTCATGCTCGTCTCCGAGGACTTCGAGTGCTCCCCGGCCCTCAATCTCTCGCAACACCAAGATAGTACGGCGGGTCGGACTACCTCTCGACCTCCAACAACTACCCGACAAGTCCGGCGGCGTACCTTTGTTCTTGTTGCGAAGGCTCTTATTCTTCCGCACCAAGTCGTCGCCCCTTCGCCCGCAACTCTTGGACATCGTTGTGGTATTTGGCGAAGGCGGCGTCGAGCTTCAATCGCATGGCAGCCGCGTGCTTCCGCGACTTCACAAGTTGCTCTTCCAGCGCCTCAGCCCGGAGCACCGCGTCACCATAGCCTTGCAGCATGTTGGACTTGTCGCGGGACCTCTCCGCAACGTCCTGCATAGACAACTCAAGTCACACAACAGAAGATTGGCTACTCAGAAGCTACGGCTACTTACCTTCATCCACTGCTCGGCCTGACGGATCGCCTCCAGATGCTTGGCCACCCTTGTCGCCGGCTCGACAAGATCGTCCGCGAGCCCGCTCTATCCCGCCGCGACTACTCGCGGTGGCCTCCGTCATCGGCGCGAGGCGGATGGGCTCTACGTCCCGGATCTCGGGGAGCGGATAGCCACCTCCCGCAGCGACCTCTAGCGACGTGGTGACCCCCTCTCCTCCGGCCACGACGGTTTCCTCGACGACTTCGTCCATGGGCTCGGGGGCTCCTCCGTCGGCCCTCGGCACGCCCGGTGTCGACTTCGCATTGGCACCCCCGCGGGGGATGTCACTACCTTCGGCCTCGGCCTGTCAAAGAGAAGACAAGTGCATCAGCGACTACGACTACTCCTCGAGGAGCTCCACAGCTTCAGAAGAGTACTCACCTTCGACTACGCTGGCCTCCGGCAACGGCGCTTTGGTAGCCGGTGGCTCGGGCACCGCCTGGGAAGCGGGAGCGGACTCCTCGGCGGGCGGCGCGACTTCTTCCGCTATCGATGAAGAGGGTTCATCCCCCTCACAGGACAGATCTGTGGATTTCCTGCAGAAGCACACACAATTGGTCGTCAGTCAACCTCGACTACTACAACAAGTACTACTCGGGAAGATGCAGTACTTACAAGTTCGACCGGACTATTGTCACGGCCGGGGCACCGAGGATGCGGCAATGTCTACCGGTCCACCCTCGGCGGGCGCCTCCTCCCTGCGCCTGCGGCTACGCCTCCTCTACGAACGGCGGCCGGCGCGTGCCCTCTGCGCTCCCCGTAGTCACCACCTCTTCAACGGCGGCGGCTACGGGCTGCTGTGCTCCCCCGTGGAGCGAGGGGCCGGCGCTCCAACCGCGCCAAAATCTTCTCGCTAGTGGGGGGGCCCGGGCCCGCGACTTCCGCCGGCTCCCCCACCGTGTCCCATACGCCTTCGTCGCCCTCCTCAATGGGCTCCGTTGGCGGCACCTCCGCATACAAGAAAGACTACTCATCGGGATGCGTACTCGTACGATGGGTACTCAACTACTTTAGTCAAGACATCTTACCTCCTGAGGCGTGGTCTGCGAGACCTTAAGCTTCTTTGACACCCGCTTGCGGCGGGGGTTGCGCGGCCCGTGGCGGCGCGGCCGGTGCTAGCCTCCGTGGCTAGTCGGGGGGGTCTTGCACAAGAGGAACATGAGGTAAGCTCGGACGGCTAAACCTCGACCGCAAGCGAAGCGGTCTGCAAAGCATCTCGTCGTCGTCGTCGTCGGTAGTGTCCTCCACGATGACGGGGTCATCGCCTTCGCCGACTTCTCGCCGTTCTTTTGCCTTCCCTTCCTTCGGGATCTCGATCCCGCTCGGGGGCGGCTGCGGCTCGGAGATGAACTTTTTCAAGTCATCCTGCAAGACACGAAGACATCAGCACGTCTACTCCAAGCAATGACTTCTCAACTAGGGGAGTACGACTACTCACCTCCTTTGGCGGGCGCGCGGCGGTACTCTGGACGGGGCACGCCGTGTACGGCGGCATATCCTTGAAGATCCGCGACGGCCTCTCGGTGATGTCGGCGGTCGTCTAGCTCGCCTCCGGCATCCGCGACGTGTCGTCATCGCCGGTGTACTCGAAGCCCAAGGTGTCTCGAGCCATCAATGGCCGCACCCTCCGCTTCATGAAACCGAAGGCCACATGCTCGGCCCTCGGTCCGCTTCCCCGAGCACCTTGATGCGTGCCGCTAGCTCGGGGAGCCGGATTCCTTCCCCGCATGGTGGGCTCCGTGTTCCACCACTCGCGGTGCACAGGGCGCCGTCCGCTCGGCTTCGGCGGCCGGGGTGGTGGTTCGTGATGTAGAACCACCTCGTCTTCCGGTCGGTGTTGGAGTCAACAAGCTTGTACGCCGGTGCGCTCCGCGGCGTCTTCTCTCAACCGGATGCGGCTCCTCCGACTACTCTTTGGTTGGTGGCGCTTGGGCTGGCTTCACCCGAAAAACTTCGGAAAAGGATCCGGTGCGGCTTGATCCCAAGGAAGGCTTCGCAAAAGTGCACGAAGACCGCGGCATGGAAGATACCGTTGGGGTTCGGATTCGGGTACTCAACTCCATAGTACCGCAGGAGACCCTTGAAGAAATCGCTAGCGGGAGCGCGAGTCCGTGCTCCACGAACCACGCAAACATTGGAATCTCGTCTTCGGCCTTCTCCATTGGATATGGATCTCCGGCGGCGGCCCTCCACATGTCGACCTCCTTCTCCCGGATGAACCCACTTTGTTCGGGAGGGCCACCGCATCTTCCGTCTTCACCTTGGATTTTTTTCCACTTGCGGCTTGGATCGACTGCGGTGGAGACATTGGCGGCGCTACTCCGGTGGCGGCCGCGGCGGCCTCTTCGCGGCCCCTCTTCTTCCCGACGGCCTTCGTGGACTTGGACGGTGACGGCTTCATTCTCCAAGTACGGGCGGGTCTTCACGCGCATCCGCTCGGGGGCTACCCTAAAAGCTTTGGGTGGCGGCGCACTTGGATCTACTACGGCGACAGCGTGTGCGGGAGTGGATGCGCCCGATGGAATTGAAATGACCGCGACTCGGATGGGTGAAAAACCCTGAGGGTTTTGGCTTCTATTTATAAGTCAAACCGGCTCCGCAACGGCCGGCTGGATAAGTCCACGCGCAGCTGACTTAGCGGCTAAGCGTGACCCTTCGTATTTTACTAGTCGACGCGCCGCACCTCGGGGGCTCGACTACTCCTACTCAACTACTTGGGCAGCGGCAAGGCTCAGGAACGTCTCAGGACACATTCTTCAAGATGACCCTTCAATTCGAGAGGAAGTACTCGACTCAAGGCTCGGGGGCTCCGTGCCACGTGTCCTTCGGTTTTTTCTCTCCGGATTTTTCGGGATTTTCTTGCCAAGACTTCAGATGGACCCTCAGCCAGAGCCTGCGGCTCAACCTAAGGCTCGGGGCTACTCCATATGGAGTGCGATTTTGCAATCGCACCTCCATATCAGCTCCGGCTTCAAGACAAGACGGGCATTTTTTGAAGACCTTCGAAGGCAGTGCTCGAGGACGCTTGGGACTACTCGAGAAGACTTCAAGATTGCTCAAACATCAGCTGGAGTACATTCCAGCCTCGGGATGCTTCGACTACTCTTGAGGACTTTTGACTTGTAGTACTCGGGGACGCTTGGGGACTACTCGTTAAGGCCGTCAAGACTACTTGAAGCTATCCTTCTCGACTACAAAGTACTCGGGGGCTTGTCGTATGGACCTCCCTGGACCCACTACCTCGGTGGGTACCAGGACCGACTACTCGGTGGGCCCCTGGGACTACCCGGCTTGCGCTACACGGCACCTGAAGGCGTGGAGCACAAGGACTGCAGAGGAGAAGTACTCGGTTAGGAAGGCGTACATGTCCCGCCTTTGTATAGAAGACTCCTAGACGTACTCGACTAGTACCCTCTCCCCTACTCCGACTTGTAACCCCCTCCCCGACTATATCGGGCGAGGCGGGGACCGATCTCTAGGATCACCTCATCACACCTCATCTCATACAACCCACGGTGCACTATTGCACCATCTTGTAATCGTGCCCAATCAATCCAGAGCTACGCAACATACAGGACGTAGGGTATTACGCACCTCGCGGCCCGAACCCTGTCTAAATTGTGTGCCACGTGTCTCTTCCTTCGAGTTACCGATCTCGGCGAGGCCACATTCATCTACTTCGGGTACTCCCCTTAGTAGGTTGCCTAGGTCTAAAACACCGACAGATATCCACAAGGGCGTCCGCGGCAACCACGCATCTTCTCGTACGGCGGTCGGCAAGGCCTTCCGGCGAGCCTTCTCTCGGCCCACGGCCTTGGGTGACGGCCCGAAGAACTCGTCGAAGGTGCCAAGGATGTCAACACTTCGCCAAGCAACAACACGTCCCGGCCCTACAAGCTAGTCACCATACCGCCAACCCGGCCCTTTGCTTGGCCGGGGGCTCGATATGATTGGGCCACGCCTTGCGCGCGGGGTGGATTCAACGGGGTATTGGTGGCCATCGACAAGTTCACCAAGTGGATCGAGGTCAAACCGGTCACATGCCCCAAGGGCCGACGAGTACTCGACTTCCCGGATGAACTCGTGCATCGTTACCGACTACCCCACCGCATCATCACAAACACGGGCTCCAACTTCAACAACCACCAGTTCTGGGAGTATTGCGAGAACAGCGGGATCGACGTCCGATACGTTTCAGTTGCCCATCCTCGGGCCAACGGACAAGTCGAGCGCGCCAACGGGATGGTGCTCGACGCTCTCAAGAAGCGGCTACACGACTCTACTAACTCTAAAGGAGGCAAGTGGATCAATGAACTACCCAATGCACTGCGGGGGCTACGTACTCGGCCCTCCAAGCCAACGGGGCAATCCCCTTACTTCTGGTCTACGTCTACCGAAGCAATCCTCCCTGGCGATGTCATATGGGATTCACCGGCGGTAGAGCACTACGACGAAGGCGTCTTGGAAGACAACGCGACGAGTTGACATCGACGGACTCGAAGAAGCTCGCTGCGCCGCCCTCGTCCAATCAGCAAGGTACCTGGAGGGTATCCGACGCTACCACGACCGCAACGTCAAGGAACGCTCCTTCAACGTTGGCGATCTCGTCCTCCGTCGTATCCAGAACACGGAAGGACTACACAAGCTCAGCTCCCCCTGGGAAGGTCCCTTCACAGTCGCAAAGGTGACCGGGCCGGGCTCCTACCGCCTCCAGACACTTGAAGGCGAAGACGTCAACAACTCGTGGAACGTCGACCAGCTCTGTCGGTTCTACGCCTAGTCTACACGACTACCCTGGGGCTCAAGTCTACGCGACTACATCAAGACCCCTCCGCCGTAAGCGGCCTCCGGGTCCCGGTCTCTAGTCTCCGGTTACTTCTTCGCCGTAAGCGGCCTCCGGTCCGGGCACCGGTCTCGGACTACTCTTCTCCGAGAATCCAGCCCACGCGGCTACCTACGGATCGTGGGGGGCTGCGACGAGCGACAAAGGACTCTAGCGGCGGTCTGCGAGAGACCATGTACCTCTAGATCCGGCCTATACGGCTACTTACGGATCTGCTTCGTAGCGGCTACTCGCCCTAGCACCATTTAGCCGTAGGCGGCGACCTCCGGGTCTCCGGCGACTACTCCGTAACTACGGCCACGGCCATCTAGGTGTACTTCTTCGGTAATAAAGTTTGATTGTTCATCAACTTCTTTCTTGTCTACTTCCCTCAACGAGGCTAGGCCGCCGAGTACGACTACTCGCGACAACTCCACGATGGGACTCCGCACTCTGAGATCGCGACTACGAGTACATATTGATGGAACTTTTCTTCATTAATACTTAAACAATTACAATTGTTTTTGTACATCTATTACTACTGGAGATTAAGCTTGTCGGCGACTTGATCCGCAATGGGCGCCATCTGCTCCAGCAGCTCCGCATACTGCTCGTCGGTACAATTGGCGGCTAGTCCACCGCGACTACGTCTACGGGTGCCTTCGGGAAGTATGACTTCATGAAGGCTAGCACACAGGTTTGGGATCAACTTCGCCGGATGCTTCACATAGGCCGCCCCCGGCGGGGGCTTCCTTCAGTCGATCCACCGGTGGCGCTATCTTGGGACCGCCGGGGTGAGGCACCGGCAGCCTCGCGATGGGGAGTGCGGCTTCTTCAAGCTCCTTCAGCTGGGCCCGCAGCTTCTCGCAATCCTCGTTCGACACGCAACAATTTGTAGCAGTTGACGAGGTCACGATCGGATGCAATACGGAGCTCCATGTGCTTGTCGCACTTGTAGGCAAGCTCCTTATAATCTAAGCGGAGTACACGGCGGGCCTCTCGCTCCCGGTAGAAGAGATTCTTCGGATACGTCTACGAAGTCTTCAACTATTCTACCCGAGTCTCAAGCTCGCAAAAGGCACGGCGGGTAAGACCACCTCTCGACCTCTAACAAGTACTCATCAAGTCAAGTGGTGTACCTTTGTTCTTGTTGCGAAGCGACTTGTTCTTTCGCACCAAGTCGTCGCCCTTCGCCTACATCTCCGGATGTCGTTATGGTACTTGGTGAAGGTCGCGTCCGGCTTTGAGCGCATCGCGGCGGCGTGCTTCGGGACTTCACGAGTTGGTCCTCCGGCGCCTCGGCCCGAAGCACCTGCGTCGCCGAAGCCTTGAAGCATCTTTGGACTTCTCGCGGGACCTTTCCACGACGTCCTGCATAGACAACATACCTCGGATGGGTACTCAACGATTCGGGATTGACTACTCAAGAGTTACGACTACTCACCTTCATCCTTTGCTCGGCTTGGCGGACCGCCTCCGGATGCGGAGCCACCGCGTTCTTCGGGATCGACAAAGTCGTCCGCCAACAACTCGATCCCGCCACGACTACTCGTGGCGGCGTCCGGTCATCGGTGCGGAGCGGATGGGCTCCGCGTCTTGGATCTCGGGGAGCGAACGACCACCTCCGAGAGCGGGTTCGCGCGCGTGGTAGCCCCCTCTCCTCCGGTCGTCGCGGCGGCCTCTCCCGGCGGCCACCTCCATCGGCTCGGGGGCTCCTCCGGTAGCCTCTCGAGTCTCTAGTGTCAAGTTCTCCATGGGCACCGCCGCTAGGATGTCGCTCCTTTCGGCCTCGGCGCACGTCAACGAGAAGACAAGTGCATCGGTCATATACGACAAACTACGACTACTCTTCGGGGGATACTACAACCTCGGCGAGTACTTACCTTCTATGCGGCTTCGAGGCAACGTAGCCTCGGCGGGCCGGCGCTTCGGGCTCCGCCTGAGGGGCGGGAGCGGACTCCTCGGCGGGCGGCGTGGCTTCCTCTTCCGCCACCGCTGCCGGCGGGTTCATCCCCCTCCCCGGGACGGATCCGTCGATTTCTGCGAGTACACAAGCTCATTGTCGGTCAAGTACGACTACTACATCAAGTACTACTCGGGAAGACTCAACACTTACAAGCTTGACCGGACCACCGGCACGGTCGGGGCGCCGAGGATGCTGGCGATGTCCACCAGTCCAGCCTCGGTGGGTGCCTCCTCCTGCGCCTCTGCGGCCACCACCTCTTCCGCAGCAGCAGCAGCGGGTTCTGTGCTCTCCTGCGTAGCAGGGGGCTGGCGCTCCATCTGCGCCAAGAGTTCTTCGACAGTGGGGGCTGGGCTGCGACTCCCAGCGGCTTCCCCCACCGTGTCCCACTCGCCTTCGTCGCCCTGATCAACGGGCTCCGTAGGCGGCAACTCCTGCAAGCAAGGAAACTTCTTCATCAACAAGTGAACTCGAGACACCAGTACTCGACTACACTACTCAAGATGGCTTACCTCCTGAGACGTGGTCTTAGTGACCTTCAATTTCTTGGCCACACGCTTGCGGGCGGGTTGCGCGGCCTCGCGCGGCGGCGCGACCAGACTAGCCTCCGGGCTAGCCGGCCCCGATCCGAACGAGAGGGACATGGGGTAGGCCGGTACGGTTGAACCTCGACCGCGGCTGGAAGCGGTCTGCGAGCGTCTCCTCGTCGTCGTCCTCGTCGGACGTGTCCTCCACGACTATGGTGTCGTCTCCTTCGCCGACCTCACGCCGCTCCTTGGCCTTGGTTTTCCCCTTCTGCGGGATTTCGACTTCACGAGGGGCGGCGGCGGCTCGGAGACAAACTTCTTCAAGTCATCCCGCAAGAACCAACTCATCGGTGCGACTACTCACATGGAATGGGTACTCGACTGCGGGTGCGGCTACTCACCTCCTTTGGCGGGCGCGCGGCGAGTACTGCGGTACGGGGCACGCGCGTGTACGGCGCCATGTCCTTGAAGATCCGAGCCGGCCCGTCGACAATGTCGTCGTCGTCGACTTCGTCTCCGGGCATTCGCGACGTGTCATCATCGCCGGTGTACTCGAACCCCGGGGTGTCGCGAGCCATCGGCGGGCGCACCCTGCGCTTCATGAAGCTGAAGGCCACGTGCTCGGCCCTCAGCCCGGCTTCCCTCAGCGCCTTGATCCGCGCCAACAACTCGGGCAGTTGGATCCCTTCCTGCATCGTCGGCTCCGTGTTCCACCACGGGCGATGCTTGGGCTGCTTCCCGCTCGGCTTCGGTAGCCCCGGATGGTGGTTCGTGACGTAGAACCACTTGGCCTTCCAGTCTTGGTTGGAGTCTATGAGCTTGTACGAGAGGTGCGGTCGGCGGCGTCCTCCCGCATCCGGATCCCCGCTCCTCCGACTACCGCGGGTTCTTTGGCGGCGGGTTGCGGCTTCACCCGAAGAATTTCCGAACAACATCCAATTGGGCTTGATCCCCGAGAAAAGCTTCACGAAATGTACGAAGACGGCGGTGTGGAAGATACCATTGAGGTTGAGGTTGAGGTACTCGATGTCGTAGTACCCCATGAGCCCCTTGAAGAAGTTGCTCGCTGGGAGAGAAAGTCCGCACTCCGCGAACCGCGCGAACATTGGGATCTCATCTTCATTCTTCTCCATCGGGTACGGATCCCCGGCGGCGGCCCTCCACATGTCGACCTCCTTCTCGCGCAGGAAACCGCTGTTCAGCAGGGCGAGCAAGTCTTCGGTCTTCGCCTTGGACTTCTTCCTCTCACGATTTGGATGCGGCCGCGGCGGGGACACGGCGGTGATGTCCTCGCGGTAGATCCGGTGGCCTCCTCGTGGCCCCTCTTCTTCCCGGCGGCGGCTTTCGCGGTCTTGGACGGAGATGGCTTCATCCTCCAAGTGCACGGGGTCTTCACGCGCATTCGCTCGGGGGCTACTGCGGTGGCTCTCTACGGCGGCGCACTTGGATCTACACTTCACTCAGCGGAGGCGGCGCACACTGGTGGCGATTTCTGGCCAAGATCTGCTCGGAATGGCAACAAGCTTGCGTAGGGTGAAAAACCCTAAGGGTTTCGGCTTCTATTTATAAGTCAAAACGGCCCTCCAACGGCCGGATGGATAAGTCTGCGCTCGGGCGGCGGCGGTCGCGTGTGACTCTTCAACTTCAACTAGTCGACGCGCCTCACCGCGGGGGCTCGGCTACCTCTCCTGGACTTCACGGGAAGCGACAAGACTCATGAGCATCTCGGGACACATTCTACAAGATGACCCTTCAATTCGAGAGGAAGTACTCGACTCAAGGCTCGGGGCCTCCGTGCCACGTGTCCTTCGGTTTTTTCTCCGGATTTTTCGGGATATTCTTGCCGAAACTTCGAGATGGACCCTCGGCTAGAGTCTACAACTCGAACTAAGGCTCGGGGACTACTCCATATGGAGTGCGATTTTGCAATCGCACTTCCATATCAGCTTCGGCTTCAAGACAACACGAGCATTGTTGAAGACCTTCAAGGGCAGCACTCGAGGACGCTTGGGGACTACTCGAGAAGACTTCAGGATTGCTCAAACATCGGTGGAGTACATTCCGGCCTCGGGATGCTTCGACTACTCTTTAGGACTTTTGACTTGTAGTACTCGGGGACACCTGAGGACTACTCGTTAAGGCCGTCAAGACTACTTGAAGCTATCCTTCTCGACTACAAAGTACTCGGGGGCTTGTCGTATGGACCTCCCTGGGCCCACTACCTTGGTGGGTACCAGGACCGACTATTCGGTGGGCCCCCAGGACTAACCGACTTGCGCCGCACGGTACACGATGGCGTGAAGCACAAGGACTACGAGAGGAGAAGTACTCGGTTAGGAAGGCGTACATGTCCCGCCTTTGTATGGAGGACTCCTAGACGTACTCGACTAGTACTCTCTCCCTATTCCGACTTGTAACCTTGCCTCCGGACTATATAAGGCGAGGCGGGGACCCCCTCTCTCATCATCTCATCTCACGGCGTACAATTGCACCATCTTGTAATCGTACCCAATCAATCCCGAGCTACGCGGCATACGGGACGTAGGGTATTACGCACCTCGTGGCCCGAACTTGTCTAAATTGTGTGCCACGTGTCTCTTCCTTCGAGCTACCGATCTCGGCGAGGCCACATTCATCTACTTCGGGTACTCCCCTTAGTAGGTTGCCGGTCTAAAACACCGACACATCCACCGCCTTGCGGCGCTGCCATCGTCGTCCCTGCCTCCGGCCGCCGGACGTCTTCTGGGAGTGGCCCACATCTCTCGCGTGCGTTGAAGGTCGTGATGGGGAGGTGCTCGGGCGACGGTGAGATCCAGTTTGTCGGTCACCGCCGTCTGCCAGAAGCTATCCAAGAAAGGAGCCACCGCTCGTCTGCTTCATCTACATCTCGTCCTTCTTCTTGCTGCCTTGAAGGATTCGGCCTAAGAAGCAGGAGATCAAGCCATTGCACACCAGACCCGATCTGGTAGGCTGACTCTAGCACCACTAGGTCACATTGTGACCTAGAGAGGGCCTCTGGGCTACGTCCTCGGTGTGAAACGCTTCCAGGGCATCTCCTTTCTCCCCTTCTTCAATCCCTAATCCAAGGTAAACCCTAACCCTAGATCCAGTTGTTCATCTCTGATTCTCTGTTCTAGGAGCCAAATTGTGTATAAGATCTCTTCTAGATGTGTTTCTTGTGCCCTAGACTTAGATACACTGTGGTAGTACTCAATTGAAGGTTGAATCAGAGTTCACTGCTCTGAACCTGTATGCAGTCCGGAGGCTCTGGGGTTTCCCCGGAGGTTCCGGGCTCTGCAGCAACAGAAGCTCTGAGTCTGTGTGCAGTCCAGAGGTTTCGGGATTTTCCCAGAGGTTCCGGGCTCTGCAGCATCAGTAGCAGTGATCCTGACTCCAAATTCAAATGAGTAGTGCCACAATGCTAACTAAGCCATTTTCTCTGCATCTCACAATCATTCCAATCCTTTCAATCCTCTGGGCCTTATTCATTCCATCTCCTATGTTCAGATGTCTAGAGACTCATCCAGGAGAAGGGACAAGAAGCTTGTCCCCTTTAGGGACATAGAGGGTGAAGAAGCCTTCAACATAGCTGTCAGACAGATTGCTCCCAAGAAAGCTACACCCAAAAGAGGAAGAGGAGCAGGCAGCATCTCTGGGGGCAGAGGTTCTTTGACAGGGCAGCATGTTGAGGACAATGGTGGCCAAGAGGGCAAGACCATTCCCATTGAAGTCAACACAACAATAAGACATGGTGAGATAGATTCTTCCTACTTAGTGCACTACCCCCTTTTTTCCAAGAAGAGGCCACCCACCAAGTATGACAGTTCTCCGCAACTGGAGTACCAAAGCTATGAAGGGACTTATGTTCAAGTAAAGCTTGCTAGGGAAGAAAACCCCTACACCAAGCCCAAGCATGCTGGCATTGACAAGAGGTTCTGGTCTCTATTTCATTATTCCTTTTACTCATCTGTGTGTCTGAGCAAGCCTAGGATAGGAAAGATGCAGTGGGTTGACTGGCAGCACTTTGAGAACTTTGACAAGCGTGAGGTGGAAGAGGTCCTTGAGATAGTTGAGAGATTTCAGATGAAGGATTTGATGGGTTTTAAGTATGACTGGAATGCTGAAATAATTGCACAGTTTCATGCCACCTTCTTCTTTGACACCTACACAAATCACATTCATTGGATGACAGAGGATGTTCACTACAAGATCAACTTTGTGACCTTTGCTAGATTGCTGGGCTTTGGGAAGACAGATAGAGAGAGGGACACAATCAACTTTGAGAACCATCTGAAGAATCACCAAATTGTTGATGCTTATTTCTTGGATGAGATGGCTCAAGGGACCACTTTGGGGCTGAAACCTGTTTACTATGTGATGAATAACTTGCTCAGACAGACCATATATCCCAAGGGAGGCATTGACTCCACTTCTCTTAGGGGCTAAGCCCCAAATCTGATTGCTAGGATGCTCTCTAGTGCTGCTCCTTTTTCAGTTAGCAAATTCATTTGGCATGATCTGATCACAAGCATGGACAATGGTGTGGATAACTTTCCGTATGCACCATATGTTATGTACATCATTGAGCTAGTGTTTGGGTATATCTTCAAGAAGGACAGTGAGCATTGCTCTTATCAGGTCAAGCAGTGGCAGCACCAGAAGACAGAGGCAGCAGTACAAGCCTGTGTTGATTCAGCCAAAAGGTCAGCCAAGAAGCCTGCTGCTCATAACGATAAGCTGGCCCAAGTAGGCCCAAGAAGAAGGAGTCCACTCTCAAGAAGATGAAGGAAATCATTAGACACTCCCTCTCCATGTGCACCTACTCAGCCACTCAGGCTTATGAGGCTAGGAAAGACATCAACAGGCTGCTGTCTCACTATGGTTTAACCACTCAGTCCATCTTTCCTCCTCCTATCTTCTTTGATGAATTCTCTTCCAGTGAAGAAGAGGCTCCAGTAACCCCACAGCTCATATCCAGTGAAGATGAGGAGCCCCTCAGTGCTAAGCTTTAGAAAATGAAGGTTCAGGCCAAGCCCACACCCAGAGGCATCAGAAGGGGTGTTAAGGGGACTGCTGGCCATGGCAAGCACCCTCCATCAGATGAAGATGAATACCTTGGCTCTGAGGATTCTAGTGAAGAATGGAGTGGATGAAGCTGATCAAGTCCAGATGCCCTTTCTTCCTCTCTTCTTCTTCCCTTTTTGTTAACTGTTGACAAAGGGGGGAAGGAAGATTGAGGTGTACTTGCTTAGTGGCTTAGCTTTTGTGCTTTTGTGAGTTGAGAGCTGCTGCTGCTGCCTTGCTTTAATTCTATCAGCTAAACTCATTTTATCTGGTTTGTAATATTTGGGTGGTACTCTGTTGGTTGGTTGCCTTTGTTGGCAACTTGGATTTGGTTATGGACAAGTAGGGGATTTTAAAACTTTAAAAATTTTGTGATGCTGTAATAGGACTAGATGTGTTCACCATGTTATCTTATTTCACCAACGTTGTGCCACCCAAAAGCCGCATCCCGCTGCAAGTCTAAGCGTCACCTCGAACTCCTCCACCATGGGAGATTACCCTCAAGCCACACATACGATTGTCGATTGTCACACCTTGAAAAAACAGGTATGACATCGACCCCCCTGTCCCAAAGGAGCATCAGTAGAAAACCCCCTATCATAGTGTAAGTGCAATCAAGCCCCTAAGTGGGTTTTGGTGATGTTGACCACTTAATTAAAGGACTAACGAGCTTTTGAGTATGTGTGACAGGTTTAAGTTTAAAGAAAGGTGAAAAGGGAAGAAAGGTGACCCCTCATTGTTTGAAGTGGCTTCTTAGGGCTCAGGACAAGCTTTAATTTCATCTTCTATTTTGAATTTGAGTATAGGACAAGCCGTACTATCAAGAGGGATACTAACGAGTGGCATGTGTCGGTGTTTTAGACCGGCAACCTACTAAGGGGAGTACCCGAAGTAGATGAATGTGGCCTCGCCGAGATCGGTAACTCGAAGGAAGAGACACGTGGCACACAATTTAGACGAGGTTCGGGCCGCGAGGTGCGTAATACCCTACGTCATGTATCTTTGCGTAGCTCGGATTGATTGGGCACGATTACAAGATGGCGTAATTGTGCGCCGTGAAATGAGATTGGATCATAGAGAAGGGTCCCTTCCTCGCCTTATATAGTCCGGGAAGCGGGGTTACAAGTCGGAGTAGGAAGAGAGTACTAGTCGAGTACGTCTAGGAGTCTTCCATACGATGCGGGACATGTACGGCTTCCTAACCGAGTACTTCTCCTCCAGTAGTCCTTGTGCTCCCACGCCATCGGGTGTCGTGTAGCGCAAGCCGGGTAGTCCCGGGGCCCACCGAGTAGTCGGTCTCGGTACCCACCGAGGTAGTGGGCCCAGGAAGGTCCATACGACAAGCCCCCGAGTACTTTGTAGTCGAGAAGGATAGCTTCAAGTAATCTTGACGGCCTTAACGAGTAGTCCTCAAGTGTCCCCGAGTACTACAAGTCAAAAGTACTCAAGAGTAGTCGAAGCATCCCGAGGGCCGGAAAGCACTCCGGCTAATATCGAGCAATCACGAAGTCTTCTCGAGTAGTCCCAAGCGTCCTCGAGTGCGCCCTCGAAGGTCTTCAAAAATGCCCGTGTTGTCTTAAAGCCGAAGGCGATATGGAAGTGCGATTGCAAAATCACACTCCATATGGAGTAGCCCCCGAGCCTTAGGTTGAGTCGTAGGCTGCGGGCCGAGGGTCCATCTGAAGTTTTGGCAAGAATATCCCGAAAAATCCGGAGAGAAAAAACCGAAGGACACGTGGCACGGAGCCCCCGAGCCTTGAGTCAAGTACTTCCTCTCGAATTGAAGGGTCATCTTGTAGAATGTGTCCTGAGATGCTCTTGAGTCTTATCGCTTCCCGGGTAGTCGAGTAGGAGTAGCCGAGCCCCCCGAGGTGAGGCGCGTCGACTAGTAGAATACGAAGAGTCACGCGCGGCCGGCCGAGGTCGGCCGAGCGCGGACTTATCCATCCGGCCGTTGGAGGGCCGTTTTGACTTATAAATAGAAGCCAAAACCCCTCGGGGTTTTTCACCCATCGCTGTTGTAGCCATTTCGAATAGATCTTGGCCAGAATCTCCTCCAGCGCACGCCGCCGCCGGCGTAGATCCGAGCGCGCCGTCACCCGGAGGCGCCGGAGTAGCCCCCGAGCGAATGCGCGTGAAGACGCCGTGCACTTGGAGAATGAAGCCATCGCCGTCCAAGACCGCGAAGACCGCCGGGAAGAAGAGGGGCCGTGACGAGGCCGCCGTGTCTCGCCGTGGGGGTAGCACCGCCGATGTCTCCACCACGGCCGGTCCGAGCCGCGAGTGGAAAAAGTCGAAGACGAAGACCGAAGATTTGTTGGCCCTTCTCAACAGTGGATTCATCCGTAAGAAGGAGATGGACAGTTGGAGGGCCTCCGCCGGGGACCCGTACCCCATGGAGAAGAGCGAAGACAAGATCCCAATGTTAGCACGCTTCGCGGAGTGCGGACTCGCGCTCCCGGCGAGCGACTTCTTCAAAGGCCTCCTGGGGTACTACGGCGTCGAGTACATCAATCTCAACGCCAACGGTATTTTCCATACCGTTGTCTTTGTCCACTTCTGTGAAGCGTTCCTGGGGATCAAACCCCACCTGGATATTGTTCCGGAAGTTCTTCCGGGTGAAGCCGCGGCCGAGCGCCAGCAACCCGCGAGTAGTTGGTGGAGCGAGGAATCCGGATGCGGGAGGACGCGGCGGAGCGATACCTCTCGTACAAGCTCATCGACTCCAACCAGGACCGGAAGGCGAAATGGTTCTACATCACGAACCACCACCCCGGGTTGCCGAAGCCGAGCGGGAAGCAGCCCAAACATCGCACCTGGTGGAACACGGAGCCCACGATGCAGGAGGGGATCCAGCTCCCCGAGCTGTTGGCGCGCATCAAGGTGCTGAGAGAAGCCGGGCCGAGGACCCGGCACGTGGCCTTCGGCTTCATGAACCGCGGGGTGCGGCCACCGATGGCTCGCGACACCCCGGGCTTCGAGTACACCGGCGACGACGACACGTCGCGGATGCCTGGAGGCGAAGTCGACGATGACGACATTGTCGATAGGGCCGACGCACATCTTCAAGGACATGCCACCGTACACGGCGTGCCCTGTCCCAGAGTACTCCGCCGCCCGCCCGCCAAAGGAGGTAAGTAGCCGTATCCCCCGCTCGAGTACCCATTCCCTATGAGTAGTCGCGGCGATGTCTTGTGTCTTGCGGAAACGACTTGAAGAAGTTCATCTCCGAGCCGCGGCCGCCCCTCGGGAAGTCGAGATCCGGAGGAGGGAAAAACCAAGGTCAAGGAGCGGCGGGAAGTCGGCGAAGGAGACAACACCGTAGTCGTGGAAGATACGTCGACGAGGACGACGACGAGGAGACGGCGCGGGACCGCTTCCGCCGGCGGTCGAGGTTCAGCCGTCCCGGCCTCCTCACGTGCCCCTCGTGCAAGATCCGCCGGCTAGCCTGGAGGCTAGTCTGGCTGCGCCGCCACGGAGGCCGCGCAACCCCGCCCGCAAGCGGGTGACGAAGAAGTTGAAGGTCTCTGAGACCACGCCTCAGGAGGTAAGACGTCTTGAGTAGTGTAGTCGAGTACTAGTCTCTCGAGTTCACTTGCTGACGACTGAGCTTCCTTGCTTGCAGGAGGTGCCGCCTACGGGCCCGGCCGATCGGGCGACGGAGGCGAGTGGGACACGGTGGGGGAACCCGCCGGGAGTCGTAGCCCAGCCCCCACCGTTGAAGAGCTCTTGGCGTAGGCGGAGCGCCCGGCCCTCTCGCTCCTCAAGGGAGCACGGAGCCCGCGCCGCCGGCTACCGAAGAAGTGGTGGCCGCGGGGAGCGCGAGGAGGGCGCTGCACTGGCTGCCGTTGCTGCAGAAGAGGCGACAGCCGCAGAGGCGCAGGAGGAGGCGCCCACCGAGGCTGGACTGGTAGACATCGCCAGTATCCTCGGCGCCCCGACCATGACGATAGTCCGGTCAAGCTTGTAAGTGCTAGATCTTCCCGAGTAGTAATTGGTGTAGTAGTCGAGCTTGATTGATAACCAATTTGTGTACTTCTGCGGGAAATCAACGGATCTGTCCTGGGAGAGAGATGAGCCCTCTACGGCGGTGGCGAGAGGAAGAAGCCACGCCGCTCGCCGACGAGTCCGCTCCCGCTCCCCGGGGCGGAGTCCGAGGCGCCGGCTGCTGGAGCTGCATTGCCCGAGGCCAGCGTGGTTGAAGGTGAGTACTCTGCTGAGGCTATAGTACTCCCCATAAAGTAGTCGTAGTCGCTAATGCACTTGTCTTCTTCTTGACAGGTGCCGAGGCCGAAGGGAGCGACATCCCGGCGGCGGTGCCCATGCAGAACTTGACACCACAAGAGCCGGAGGCTGCTGAAGGAGCCCCCGAGCCGATGGAGGAGGCCGCCGAGGAGGCCGCCGTGGCGACCGGAGGAGAGGAGGCCACCGTGCCACCAGAGGCTGCTCTGGAGGTGGTTGTCCGCTCCCCGGAGATCCAAGACGCAGAGCCCATCCGCTCTGCGCCGATGACTGAAGCCGCCACGAGTAGTCGTGGCGGGGTGGAGTTGCTGGCAGACGACTTGGTCGACCCGGCGACGGTGGCCAGGCACCTGGAGGCGGTCCGCCAGGCTGAACAGTGGATGAAGGTGAGTAGTCTTAACTCCTGAGTAGTCAATCCTCTGTTGTTGAGTACTCATTTGACATGTGTTGTCTGTGCAGGACGTCGTGGAGAGGTCCCGCGAGAAGTCTAACATGCTGCAAGGCTTCGGCGACGCGGTGCTCCGGGCTGAAGCGCTGGAAGATCAACTCTTGAAGTCGCGGAAGCACGCGGCCGCCATGCAATCCAAGCTCGACGCCGCCTTCGCCAAATATCACAATGACATCCAGGAGATGCAGGCAAAGAGCGACGACTTGGTGCGGAAGAACAAGACACTCCGCAACAAGAACAAAGGTACACCGCTTGACTTGTTGAGTAGTTGTTGGAGGTCGAGAGGTAGTCTAACCCACTGCGCCTTGTTGTTTTGCAGAGCTTGAGACCCGGGTGGAGCAGTTGAGGACCTCAGAGACAGACATGAAGAACCTCTTCTACCGGGAGCAGGAGGCCCGCCAGGTACTCGAGCTTGACTATAAGGAACTTGCCTTCGAGTGCGACAAGCACATGGAGCTTCGCATTGCTTCCGATCGTGACCTCGTCAACTGCTACAAATCGTTGCAGAAGCTGAACGAGGACTGCGAGGCGCTGCGGGCCCAGCTGAAGGAACTTGAAGAAGCCGCGCTTCCCATTGCAAGACTCTTGGTGCCTCATCCTGGCGGCCCCAAGATAGCACCGCTCGTGGATCGCCTCAAGGAAGCCCCCAGCCGGCTGGCGGCGTATGTGAAGCATCTGGCGAGGTCGATCCCGAACCAGGTGCTGGCCTTCATGAAGTCTTACTTCCCGAAGGCGCCCGTGGAAGTAGTCGCTGGCGGGGTAGCCGCCAACTGTACAGACGAGCAGTATGCGGAGCTGCTGGAGCAGATGGCGCCCATTGCGGAGCAAGTCGCCGAAAAGCTTAACCTCCAGTAGCCCTGTAATAGTTAGCTCATAGTAGTATGTGTACAAAAACATTTGTAATGTAATTGTTCAAGTATTAATGAAAGAAAAGTTCCATCAATGAGTACTCGTAGTCGCGATCTTAGAGTGCGGAGCCCCATCGTGGAGTTGATGCGAGTAGTCGTACTCGGCGGTAGTCCCATTGAGGGAAGTAGACAGTAAAGAAGTTGATGATCAATCAAACTTTATTACTGAAGAAGTACACCTGGATGGCCAGGGCCGTAGTTACAGAGTAGTCGCCTGGACCCGGAGGCCGCTTACAGCTAAGTGGTGCTAGGGCGAGTAGCCGCTTACAGCAGTAGATCCGTAAGTAGCCGTGTAGGCTGGATCTTGAAGTACATGGTCTCTTAGTAGACCGCTGCTAGAGTCCTTTGTCGCTCGTCGCAGCCCAGGATCCGTAGGTAGCCGCGCGGGCTGGATCCTGGAGAGGAGTAGTCCGGAGACTACGCCTAGACCGGAGGCCACTTACGGCGGAGGGGGTCTTGATATAGTCGTGTAGACTTGAGCCCCGGAGTAGTCGTGTAGACTAGGCGTAGAACCGACAGAGCTGGTCGACGTTCCACGAGTTGTTGATGTCTTCGCCTTCAAGTGTCTGGAGGTGGTAGGAGCCGGCCGGTCACCTTTGCCACGGTGAAGGGACCTTCCCGTGGGGGGCCGAGCTTGTGTAGTCCTTTCGTGTTCTGGATACGATGGAGGACAAGATCACCAACGTTGAAGGAGCGTTCCTTGACGTTGCGATCATGGTAGCGTCGGACACCCTCTAGGTACCCTGCTGATTGGACGAGGGTAGCGCAGCGAGCTTCTTCGAGTCCATCGATGTCAACTCTTCTGCTGTCTTCGGAGACGCCTTCGTCATAATGCTCCACCGCTGGTGAGTTCCATATGACATCAACAGGGAGGATTGCTTCGGAGCCGTAGACCAGGAAGTAAGGGGATTGCCCCGTTGGCTTGGAGGGGCCGAGTACGTAGCCCCCGCAGTGCATTGGGTAGTTCCTTGATCCACTTGCCTCCTTTGGAGTTAGCGGCGTCGTGTAGCCGCTTCTTGAGAGCGTCGAGCACCATCCCGTAGGCACGCTCGACTTGTCCGTTGGCCCGAGGATGGGCAAGCGAGACGTATCGGACGTCGATCCCACTTGTTCTCGCGGTACTCCCGGAAGCGGTGGTTGTTGAAGTTGGAGCCCGGATCTGTGATGATGCGGTGGGGTAGTCCGTAGCGATGCACGAGTTCATCCAGGAAGTCGAGTACTCTGTCAGCCTTGGGGCATGTGACCGGCTTGACCTCGATCCACTTGGTGAACTTGTCGATGGCCACCAATACTCTGTTGAAACCACCTGGCGCAGTTGGCAGTGGCCCAATCATGTCGAGCCCCCAGCAAGCGAAGGGCCAGGTTGGCGGTATGGTGACTAGCTTGTAGGCTGGGACGTGTTGCTGCTTGGCGAAGTATTGGCATCCTTGACACCTTCTGACGAGTTCTTCAGCGTCGCCCGGGGCCGTGGGACAATAGAAAGCTCGCCGAAGGCCTTGCCGACCGGCGTGCGGGAAGACACATGGTTGCCGCGAGACGCCCTTGTGGATCTCCTCCAAGATGTCCTTGCCTTCTTGCACGGGGACGCACTTCATGAGTACTCCGAGAAGATGCGCCCCGCTTGTAAAGCTTGTCTCCGACGAGGACGTAGGACTTGGCGCGGCGGATGAGCTGCTCAGCCAAGTTCTTGTCCGAGGGAACCTTCTCGCTCACTGAGGTAGTCGATGAAGGGTTGCCTCCAGTCCACGTCGATCATCATGACCTCCTGTCCGGCCGGTGGGTGCGGCTGGGACAATGGTCGGTGGCGCCGGCTCTCCGGGATGGATTGCGCATGAAGCTCGTGAACGAAGACACCTGCCGGTACTTGAGCGCGGGTAGATCCAAGCTTCGACAGAATGTCCGCCGCAACGTTGTTGTCGTGGGTGATGTGGTGGAACTCGAGACCGTAGAACTTGTTCTCGAGCTTGCGGACTTCTAGGCAGTAGGCGTCCATGTTCTCCTTGTTGCGGTCCCAAGACTTGTTGACTTGGTTGATGACCACTGCGGAGTCGCCGTAGACTAGTAGCCGCTTGATGCCCAGTGAAGCCGCGAGGCGGAGCCCATGCAGGAGAGCTTCGTACTCGGCTTCGTTGTTTGAGACCTTCCAGAAGATCTGCAAGACGTACTTGAGTTGTTCGCCCGTTGGAGAGATCAGGAGTACCCCTGCACCTGCGCCCTCGAGGTTGAGTGAGCCGTCGAAGTACATCACCCAATGCTCTGGTCGCACGGTTGGAGTAGGTAGCTGGTTCTCCCGCCACTCCGCCATGAAGTCAACTAGCGCCTGCGACTTGATGGCTGTGCGTGGCTTGAAGTCGATGGTGAGGGCGCCGAGCTCGACTGCCCACTTGGAGATTCTTCCAGTAGCATCTTGGTTCCGCAGGATGTCGCCGAGCGGGTAGTCGGTGACGACGGAGATTGAGTACTCTTGGAAGTAGTGTTGTAGCTTCCGCGAGGTGATGAGTACTGCGTACAGGAGCTTCTGCACGGGCGATAGCGTGCCTTGGACTCGACGGGACCTCGGCCGACGAAGTAGGCGGGCGCCCCCGGGCCCGGGTAGGCGTGGCCGGTCTTCCCGCCGCTCGACGATGATGGCGATGCGACCACGTGAGTAGTCGCGGCGAGGTAGAGCGAAGTTGCTCGCCTTTGCGAGGAGCCGTGAGGACCGGTGGCTTTGATAGGAAGTCCTTGAGCCGGGCAAGGGCTTGATCCGCCTCTTGAGTCCACACGAACTTCTCTTGGTGCTTGAGTAGTTTGAAGAAGGGGAGCCCCCGTTCTCCATGCACCCGGTCGGCTTACGGACGTCTTTGATGCACGTGGGAGCTTTCATCTGGTGATGGCGGAGATCTTCTCGGGGTTGGCTTCGATGCCGCGTTGGGCGATGATGAAGCCGAGTAGTTTGCCCGAAGGTACGCCGAAGACGCACTTGTTCGGGTTGAGCTTCCGGCGGTACTCACGCGGGGATGTGAAAGTCTCTTCAAGGTCGTCGATGAGGGTGCTTGGAGTTTCGGTCTTGACGACCACGTCATCCACGTAGGCTTCGACGTTCTTGTTGAGTTGCTTCTTGAAGCGAGTCCGGATAGCTCGTTGGTAGGTAGCGCCGGTGTTCTTGTACCCGAAGGACATGGTCGTGTAGCAGTACGCGCCAAATGGGGTGATGAACGTGGTCTTCTCCTGGTCTTCTTCCTTGATCGCGATGCGGTGGTACCGGAGTAGCGGTCGAGGAAGCGAGAAGCGAGTCGCGGCCCGCCGTGGAGTCGATGACTTGATCGATCCGCGGCAACCCGAAGGGGTCCTTGGGGCAGTGCTTGTTGAGGTCGGTGTAGTCGACGCACATCCTCCACTCGTTCGAGTTCTTCTTGCGGACGAGGACGGGGTTGGCGAGCCACTCAGGATGGAAGACTTCTCTGATGAAGCCGGCCGCGAGTAGTTTGGCGAGTTCCTTCTTGATGGCATCCCGTCTGTCGTCGGCAAAGCGTCGGAGGTGTTGTCGCTTGGGGTGGCCTTAGGATCGACGTTTAGGCGCGTGCTCGATCAACTCCCCGGGCACTCTCGGCATGCCTGTCGGCTTCCACGCGAAGATGTCGCGGTTAGCCCAGAGGAAGTTGATGAGCGTGTCTTCCTATTTGGGGTCGAGGCCGGCCCCGATGGTGGTGGTCTTGCTAGAGTCGCCTGTTCCGAGGTCGATCGTCTTGACTAGAACCTCCTCAGCTGGCTGAGGCTTGTTGGTGCTGTCGGACTTCTCTGGGATGTCGAGTTCACTTGTAGCAAGCTTCTTCGACGCAGCGTAGACCTCCATCATAGCGCTGGGTACTTGATTCGTAGAGGCGATCTCCACGGCTTCGTGTCGCGATCGTGGGAGATCTTCAAGTCCCCTTGAAGAGAGAGTACACCCGCCGGACTTGGCATCTTGAGTACCAAGTAGGTGTAGTGGGGCACCGCCATGAATTTTGGCGATGGCCGGTCTCGCCGAGGATGGCATGGTAGGAAGTCTCGAAGTCCGCGACCTCGAACTTGATGTACTCGGTACGGTAGTTGTCCCGAGATTCCCCGAAGGTAGCGCGGGACCACCGAGCCCGGTGGAATAGCCGCGTAACCGGGGACGATGCCGTAGAAGGGCTTGTTGCTCTTGGTGAGCATGTGGGTGATGTCGAGCTTCATCTTCTTCAAGGTTTTGGTGAAAAGGACGTTGAGCCCGCTTCCTCCGTCGATGAGGACCTTGTTGAGCTTGGAGCCCGCAACCACCGCTTCGGGACGAGAGGGAACCGTCTCGGTTCGGAGAAGTTGGTCCATTGATCCGCGCGGGAGAAGGTAATGGGTACCTCCGACCACCCGAGAGGGGTCGGGACCGGCCGGTTCAATGCTCATGACTTCTCGACGGGTAGCTTTTTGTTCCCCGCTGCCGGGTAGTCCGCCGAAGAGGACGTTGACGGTCTTGTCGGGTTCTGGAAGTCATTGTTATCTCTGTCGTTTTTCTTCTTGCCCTTTTTGTCGTGAGGGTGCGGTGGCTGCGGAGTACTCTTGAGTGCATGCACGAGTTCGTAGCACTTGCTCGGTGGTGTGGTTGTCGTTCGGATGCCACGGGCACTTCTCCTTTAGCAAGTCTTTGAAGCCGCCGGAGTTCTTCTTCAAGTTCTCCTTCGCGGGCGGCTGGATAGCCGCGACGGTGTTGTACGGCTTGCGTTTGCGGTTGGGACCCGAGTAGTTGTTGTTGTTGTTGCGACCGCCTTGGTTCCCGTTGTTGCGCTGCCGCCGCTCGTGTTCGCTTGTTCTTGCCACGAATGGCGTCGTACTTGGCGTTGGCCTTGTCTTCTTCATCCGCCCAGGACGTGATCATGTCCTTGAGATGGGGGATGGACTTGGGGCGGCGACGACCGAAGTCTTCAAAGGTGCGGCGGTGGTAGAGGCCGTCTTGGAAGAGATCGATGACCTCCTTGTCGGTGACGTCAACTACGGTAGCGTGCTTGTCGAAGAAGCGGCGCATGTACTTGCGGAGGGTCTCGCCTTGTTCTGCTTGACCATGGCCGGGTCCATGCGAGTACCCAATCGGCCCATGGCGCCCGCGAAGTTGCCGGTGAACGCTCCTTCGGTGGTCCCACTTGTCGATCGAGTGCTTGTCCGGCGACTCGAGCCATGTGAGTGGAGCTTGGTCCGGGCGAGAGGGGAAGTAGAGGCACTTGGTGTCGTTGTTGCCGCCGGCGTTCTCGATGGAGAGGGCGTAGGACCCGAGCCACCGGATGGGGTCTGCTTCGCATCGTACTTGGTGATCCCCAAAGGCTTGAACTTGTCGGGGAGGAGCAAGTTGCGAAGTCGAGGTGAGAAGGCGGGGAAGCCGTCGTTGTCTCCTGCGGTGGTTGACTTCTTCCGCCGCGGCTCCTCGATCTTCGGCGGGCGTCGTAGCCGCCCGTGAGGCACCGAGAGGCGTGGGCGTTCGCGTGGCCACGGCCGCCGCGACTACTCGCCGCCGCCGGCCCTCTGTTGGCTCCATGGTTGGAGCTTCCGTCGTCGCTACCGCTGCCGCCGTCGGGGTCGCGGCCGCCGCCACCGGCAAGAGCACGGTGAGAGACGACCTCGCGGTTGTTGCTTCCACCCTGTGGAGGTCCGCCGGCGTTTGAGCGAGTACGGTTGGGCTGAGCTGGGAGCTCAGCTCGAGTACGGTTGGGACCGAGGTTGGCGCTGCGACTTGTAGCTTCGTTGTCGCGGTGCCTGGCGGGAGGAGGCTGGTTGACCCTGTTGTCGACCCGCATGAAGTAGGCGTCTTCAGCGAGCTTGGCGATGACCTCCCCGGCGCGAATTCCCTGGGCCTGGCGTGCGATCGCTGTGATCGACATGAGGCATTGCTCAGGGGTAGTGTGTACTCTGCTCTCGACCGCCTCGAGAGCTTCCGCGAGGTTGCGGATGGGGAGATTGTCTCGGAGACGCCGGCGCCGTTCGCTGCGCTTCCTGTTACGCTCACGTCGAGCGTCTCTGTTGGCGGGGGTCTCGTCTGCTGGTGCATCGGCAGACAGCTCGTCGGAGGAGATGTCTTCAAGGTACCTGTCCTGAGCCGTCCCTGAAGGTCCTGGGGTGTCGCCGGCAGCCATGAAGACTTGGCGATCAGGGGTGCCAAGGCTGGACTCAGAAGCCGCCACCTCAGTTGGGGTGTTTGAGTCAGCTCGGGCAAGTGGTGTTCCCTCCTGGAACGGGAGCGAGTCGATGTAGGCGACGTAGCGTGAGTCTCCGCTTATCAGGTCAGCGGGCTTGCGGTCTGGCCAGTAGACGAATCTCTCGGCCGGTGTGGACGTTATAACCAGCCCAGAGGCTAGCCCTGATAAGGGATGCTCAGTAGAGTTGTCCTCGGACCCGGGATCCTCTGGGTCCGACCCGAAGTCGAACTCGTATGTGGAATCCGAGTAGAACCCGGAGAGGGGGTTGGAGTCTGAAGCGTGGCCGGGGGCGGTGTCGGAGTCCGAGTTGTACTCGGCATGCGGTTCCTTGCGGCCGGCGCGAAGAAGGAGCCCCCCGTGCGGGCCCGCGCGAAGAAGGAGCCCCGTGCGGGCCGGGCCGAGGATGCGGAGACCACGCACGGGCGCTCACGGGGTGAGGGGACCGCTCGCGATGGGCGAGCGGCGGCTCGCATGCGATGGCCCATGGAGACGTCAAGTTCGAGTTGGAGACGGCACTCGAGCTCGAAGTCGGTGTGGTGGTTGAAGAGCGAAATTTCGCCGAACTTGCGGCGAGTTCGCCTGTGACAACTTCTGGAAGTGTCACGAAGCCGGTCTTCGGGTTGGGCGGCATGGTGAGGCGGCGCTGGAAAGATCCCGCGCCGTCAGCAGTGCAGACCCAGGCGTCGAACACGAAGGTGTCGCCGCGGTTGAAGGCGACGGTTGGCTTGAAGTAGACAGAAGCCGTTGAGTTCGCCATGTGATCATGGGCGAGGGCCCCTACCGACGCGCCGGTGTCGGTGTTTTAGACCGGCAACCTACTAAGGGGAGTACCCGAAGTAGATGAATGTGGCCTCGCCGAGATCGGTAACTCGAAGGAAGAGACACGTGGCACACAATTTAGACGAGGTTCGGGCCACAAGGTGCGTAATACCCTACGTCCCGTATGCTTTGCGTAGCTCGGGATTGATTGGGCACGATTACAAGATGGCGTAATTGTGCGCCGTGAGATGAGATTGGATCCTAGAGAAGGGTCCCCGCCTCGCCTTATATAGTCGGAAGGCGGGGTTACAAGTCGAAGTAGGGAGAGAGTACTAGTCGAGTACGTCTAGGAGTCTTCCATACGATGCGGGACATGTACGGCTTCCTAACCGAGTACTTCTCCTCCGTAGTCCTTGTGCTCCACGCCATCGGGTGCCGTGTAGCGCAAGCGGGGTAGTCCCGAGGGCCCACCGAGTAGTCGGTCCCGGTACCCACCGAGGTAGTGGGCCCGGGGAGGTCCATACGACGGCATGGATGATACCAAGTGCTTAAAGTCTACTCTAAAACCAAAATTATCCCGGCCACAAATGACCCATCGGCTAGCCGCCTTAGCCTTGAAATCACCTTTCTGGAACGTCCGAGCTTTTCCCGAAAGTTCGGGCCGTTCCCAAGTCAGCCTGCTAAAGTCACCAATTCCCGGAGGTTCCGGGATCCAGCCCGGAGGTTCTGGGGTTTCGAAAGTAACCGTTGCAGATCCAGATCTGAGGGTATTTATACCACCTCACTTCCAACGGTTATCTTCTTCTCTCCTGCGCCAAACAGTAGCTGTTGCTCCCCATCCCTCCCAAGCATTGACTCCTACCTACTTGAATCCAAATCTAACCCTAGCATTCTGTGTGGAGTGATTCCTTGTGAGAAAAAGCAAATTCAAGCCCCTTCTTGTGTTCTTGAGCACTTGGTAGACCCCTAGCTCCTTGGTGGATCTTTTACTCTTGGAGCCTTGCTCCTAGACGACTAGAGATTGCTTGGAAGATCTCCAATCATTTGTGGAAGCTCTAAGAAGTTTGTATTACCCTCACTTGCTTAGTGAAAACCCTCCATCTATTACCTTGGTGATAGGTGTGAGAGAGGAGTGGATCTAGAGAGATTCCATAGCCTTTGTGGCTAACCTCAACAACGTGGATGTAGGCCAACCTTTGTGGTGACCTGAACCACGGGATAAATTGTTGTCCCTTGTGCTTAATCTTTACATGTTGTAGTTGTTTAGTCTCTTTAGGTTGCTTGCTCACCAGATCTATTAGGGTTTGCTTGTTTCTTTCTTTATCTCTAACCCTAAGGTTGATAGTGTGCTTAGAATCTATCCTTAAGCTCTTGTAACCAATGCTCTGCTATTTTGTTGCTCTCTAATATTGTATTACACAGGAAATCGATAGAGGAAAGAATTCTCGGAAGCTCCAGGAAAATACACCGAAGTGCATTTTCCCGGAGGTTCCAAGGAAAAGCCCGGAGGTTCCGGGGTCTGGGCAGAAGTTGGCAGAAATTGGTTGAGTTTGTTTTGCAGGCCTATTCACCCCCTCTAGGCCACTTGCATTGATCCTTTCACATAGCGCCTCACCTCACCCACTACATCACACTCCTCTACCAAGGACTTAGATATATGAACCCACTATGAGAGCGACACCTCCACTCGGTCGACATCACGATCACCACAGCACCATGCGCGCCAGCTCAAGACCTCCAACACCCATGAGCCCTCTGCACTTCCCTACCAACATGAACCAAGAACACCTTCACTGCCACTGCCACTACCTAACCAAGGCGGGCCTCAGATGTGGTGCCTCCAAGGAAGGCACGACTCCAATAGCGTCGTCGTCGCACGTCCGACAAGGTACACACCCTCGAGAGCCCCATGCAGTAGGGGATATGGTGCCTTACAATGGTGCACCCAACAGTAGGGGATATGGTGCCCCCAGCAGGGAGAATGATGCCACAAGGGCGCCGCTACCATCGCCACTGAATGGCGTCAATGAAGGCTTACGCTCAACTCAACACCATGTCTGCCACATGTTTCTGACCAAGTCAGTAGTCCGCTCCTTCTCGCCTCCACAATGCCTCCACTGGAAGAAGCCCGACACAACCTGAAGCACCATCACGAGGGCCACCAGCATGCACCAGCCGGCCCCAAACCCAGCACCAAGGCGCCGCCGAGCCAACATCACCATCGAGAAGCACCAACAACCTCGCCTCAGACCCGTCCCCCGAGCGCTGGCTCCAGCCAACCACGACCAGCCACAACCATGGTTACGATCGGCCATGGGCCAGCCACGGCTCCCTGCGCCCATTCACACCGCATGTCGCTACCGCCGTCGAATTGCACCGACCGTCACCAATTCCCAGCGTTGGTCACCGCTACCGCTGTCGAACTGCGCTGACCGTCGCCGCTTCCCAGCGTTGGCCGCCGCCCTCACACACATCCATGTGCCTCGTCACGTGGCCACTCGATCAGGTCGGGTTGCCGGCAGCCCGCTCAGGCGGTGGTGTGGCAGGAGGAGACGAGATGAGAGAGGTGGCAGCTAGGGTTTGGAAGGTCCGCTCGGTCGCCCGCGCGGGGGCTGACGCGAGCAGCGTGTTTCGTGGTCCAAGTTAACATTTAGAATTTTTTATTTTTTTACATTTTTCTTTCCTCTTTTTTGCAAAAATATATGGTCCGGAAAAAAATTTGCAAAACTATACATCTAGCGCCGTGGGGGACGGCGGCAGGGACCTACCACCGTGCCCCACGGCGGTAGGGGCGCGAAGGTGCTGTAGCGCGCACTACCGCCGTGGGCCACGGCGGCCCACGGCGGTAGGGTACAGTCTGTTTTCTAAATTTTTTAATTTTTTTGTTTGAACTCGGATGGAGGTAAACTTCATATGAAAATTGTACCTTTCGATGAGATCTACAACTTTGTAGTTCAAAGTTTTTCCATTTGAAGTCATCTTCATAGTCAAATAATCGATAAACTATCTACATCTCAGTTTGCAGTTTTCAGATCTGAATAGTGTATCAATTATTTGAGTATGAAGATGAATTCAAATGAAAAAACTTTGAACTAAAAAATTGTAGATCTCGTCGAAAGTTACAATTTTCACATAAAGTTTACCTCCATTCGAGTTCATGCAAAAAAGTTACAATTTTTTGAACATAAACTGAAAACTGAGATCTCGATATGAAAATCGAGACTCGTATAGTATATCGATTATTTGACTATGAAGATGATTTCAAATGGAAAACTTTGAACTACAAAGTTGTAGATCTCGTCGAAAACTACAATTTTCATATAAAGTTTACCTTCATCCGAGTTGAAACAAAAAAATTAAATTTTTTTGAAAACGGACTAGACCCCTAGCGCCGTGGCCCACAGCGGTAGCAGGCGCTACAGTACCGCTCGCGCCCCTAACGCCGTGGGCACGACGGTAGGTCCCTGCCGCCGTCTCCCACGGCGCTAGATGTATAGTTTTGCAAAAAAAATTCGGACCATATATTTTTACAAAATTGAGGGAGAAAAATATAAAAAAAAGAAAAAATTCTAACATTTAGCTGCGTCCAACTGGGCCATGTCGAATCTGCATCCCGGCGTACAATATACTGGGCCAAGTCACATTTCGGAGTATTCACGGGCCAAGCGAAAAAGCGATTATAAAATTATCCCGCGAAATTCCGAAATGTGAACACATAAAAACAGCTCTGCGGCCCTGCCGCACCCATCCAGAGTTTCGCTTCATTGTATCGCACGCGCATGTCTCATCAAAAATTTCTAGTACATATCGATCGATCACGTCGATTTGGCCGCTACTTCCGGATCTAGCGATCGATCGTCGTGAGGCACCACTAGCTGGCGCTTGACTCGGCGTCCGACGCTTCCCCGCGTCCGGGTCCCGCGCCGACGCCTGCGCCCGCGCTGCCACGCCCCGCCGCGCCGTCGTCTTCGGCCCGCCTCCGCCGCCGAGGAGCACCCGCCGCCGACGCGTCATCGCCGCGCCGCAGCTCGAGGAGGACCTTGCCGCACGAGCTGCAGGAAGCGAACTCGCCCTCCGCGCGGAGGCGGCGAACGGCGCCGCAGTGGCCGCACCAGCACAGCTCCGAGAGTGCCATCGACCCGCCGCGCCGCGTCGCCGGACGTACGTGTCCAGCTAGCGTCCTTGCCGGGGTCGACGTCGACTGCTCACACGCCGCGGGGTAGTTGATTTATGCGACGTGGGGTGCTACATTTTTGGAAAGCGCTCCGGGCGTTTGCGGCTCGGGATCGGGACGCTAGGTCATTGCGTCTGCTTGGTTTTCGGCGGCCGGGTAATGGAATGTTTCGCCCGGACGTCGTGTTTCTTTACATATATAGCCAAGCATCGGGGCGGTTCGAACCGAGGCGAGATAGGAAACTTGGACGTCATGGCAGCAGGTTTCTTGGCTACCAAGCTCATGTGTGTTTCCTTGCATCCTACCCAATCGAAGATTCAGGTAAAGAAAACAGAAGGATAAAAGAGTGTCCAAAGGGCGCTTGAGGCATCCCGCAACTTCACCGTTGCATTACCCACAACTTGCGAACTTGTCACCGAGTGTCTTTCCACCTCTGAAAAAAATCGATACATCGGGGACCCGGCAATTGTACGTTGGTTTACTGCATGGGATATGTGTCATTCTGTGGTTGCGCGACAGCGCGAGTGCCACAAAGGGGATCGGGTTCCTCTGAAGTACAGTACTCCGTAGAGCGTTTTACGGCAGAGGAGAACAGGAAACTGAGTCTAGCGCTACAGTACTCTGAGGTAATATACTTATAGTAAATACTGACGAACAGTGTCGCGAGTTACTCATAAAATTTTTACATTTCGATCATTTTTTAAGAATTTTACATATAGACTCCTGGGATAGAATCATAGAAATGGACTCAAAGCACAACGTCAAGCACCTTGGCGTCGTAGGTACATAGCACGGCGCCACAGGGGCTGGCGCCGTCTCTCGACACGTCAGCTCCTGCGTGGCGCGGGGGAAATCCGGTCAAAGTTAACGGCACCAAAAGTTGTGGTCATGAACTTGTGATGGTGGTCATAAACTTTGTGGTTGTGGTCAGGAATCAGTTCTGATATTTCCAAAGGTTCTACGCACGGCGCCAAAAGAGCTAGCACCGAGCTATGTAACCACGGCGCCACGGTCATTGACGCCATTCAGGGGTTGCACAGTCGCGGGGTCAACGTAACGGCGCCAAAAGGTCTGGCGCCGAGCTATGTAACCACGGCGTCAGACCTTTTGGCGCCGTTACGTTAACTCCGCGGCCGTGCAACCCCTGCACGACGCCAATGACCGTGCGCCGTGGTTACATGGCTCGGCGCCAGCTCTTTTGTCGCCGTGCGTCAAACCTTTGGCAAAATCAGAACTAACTTTCACAAGTTGAGAACACACAAATACGACTTCACAAATAGTATAACTAGAAGTTCAACTCACTTTAACAAGGTCATATCACACATCTGAAGATCACATTAGTTTCTTCACCGTTCACACATAATAGTTAATACAACTACCACTCCTAGTTAAACGGTTCACACAGATACAAACACACACATACAAAATCCATTACCACAACAAGGGAAATACTTTGTTCACAAGTACACAACAAGATCCGAGTTTCATCCATCCACATTCCTCTCACCCGAGATTCATCCTTCCACAATCCTCTTACATTTCTTGTCAGTTTGAGCCTGTCTTGACATTTCATCCGTTCCTCTTGCCAAGTTCTGTATTTGTTCCCATTCACGTTTCAGATTACCATTTGCTCTCTCTTACCGAGGCCAATATTGTGACGCCCCGGGTTTTTAACTTGCGTCATTAGCACTAATGGCCGAAACGGCGAGAGTCAAACCGACCAACACTTTGGTCAAACCTAGGTCAACTCGGGTCATCACCTTGAAAACCTCGCCAATGAACCCTATTAGACCCCTTGACCGAGTCTACACACACCCGTGGTCAACCCTTGGTCAAAGGCACGATCAAACCCCGCTTAACCGGTGACGTCGGCGAATGTCGTCCGGAACTTTTGCCACGTTCTCCAAATTTCACCTAAACACTTCAAAATCTACCTTTATGAAAGTTGTCCATCTTGTTGAGGGACACAACTTTCGTGTAGATTGGCATTTCAAATTTTGAGCGAGAAAAGGGTGAAAACTTGGTCAGCGCCGGCGGCTCCTGTGCACGGAGGCATGACGGCATTCAATGTTGCCACGACGTTCTGCAAAATCCGTTGAGAAAAACACCCTAGAGCCTTTGTGAAAGTTGTAGAGGGTGCGAGATCTACAACTTTCCTATTCATCACTCGGTGCACTTTAGTTGCGAAAATTCGAGTTACGGTCGGTCACACGGGGAAAGTCCGAAATCATCGGGCGGGCCGCGACGCGCGGCGGCGCGCGCCGCCGCGCGCCGGCCGCGATGCGTGCGCCGGGCCCCGCCTCGGCCGCCCGCCCGCCTCGCCGTCCGAGCCCCACCGCGCGCGCGCCCGAGGCCGCGTATTTCCCGGGCCCCCCTCGCCCCAAGACGCCTCGAACGCCGCGCCACACGTCGCGCCGCCGTATTGCGGTGTTTTGCCGGTCCGACGTCGTTCCCCGCGCGCACACCGGCCAAGGCGAGTCGTCGTACGTGGAGTAATGTCGGGCACTCACCTCGACGCACCGTCGCGGGGCCGGCCGGCTATAAAGGCCGCCCCCGCGGCTCGCGTGTAGGCGGAGGCCCGCCGCCGGCGCGCGTGAGGACAGGCGCGGCCGGCCCCGGGCTCCGGCCGGGCCGCACCTCAACCGAGGCTCCCTTCTCCTTCCCTAGCACCTACTCTAGCCCCCAACCTCCCCCAAGTCGTCGGCGCGGCCCCCGCCCTCGCCGGCACACGGCCGCGGCGCCCCCTGCGCTTGGCCACCGCGCGCCCCCTCGCCGGCCTCCTCACGGCCCCATCCAAGCCCCGGAATCGGCCCCTTGGGACCCAAGGTCCCTCCCCGCCCGCGCTCGGCGGCGATTCGCCGAGATTTGGCGGACCGCCGCCGGCCGGCGCCCGGGGACCCGATTGCGAGGTGAAAAATCTTCCCGAGGGTCTTTACGCAAAGCAAGGGCACATATGTAAGAGTTTAAAACTTTCCGGGGTCCCTGCCGCAAAACGAATCTTAAATAGTGAAGTGCATTTTGCTGATTCTTGTAAATTGCGTAGAAAATCGTAGAAAAATCAAAAAAAATGCAAAACCAATTTTGTTGGGTTCGTAGTGAAAATTCCCACAACTTTTGTTATTCTTTCCCGAGCCAGTTCCTGTTAGTTTTTGCATGAAAAATACAAATGTGAAAAACCTAGATCTGCAATATCTCAAAATCTATAAATCCTCAGTAGCTAATCTTTGGATATGTTGTGTGTTAGGTCTTTACTAGCTCCTATGCCAAACATTGAACAAATTTATGATGTAAATCTTTTTATAAAAATGTTTTCTCATTTCTGAAGGATCTGCATAAATGATTTTTCTATCTAAACATAATTGGGTTTTTGCAACCAAATTTTGCACACTTCCTTTTTATTCCAAAACACACCTGTGGTTAATTGACCACAATTTTATAATTACCAGAAATATTTATTCTTGAATTATGCTTGAAATTCTTTGAAAATATGTAACTCAAGTTCCACAATAGTTCTAGGTGTATGTGCTGCACCACTAGGCTAGTTTTGGACCTTATAACATGCATGAGAAAGTTTGGATCATTTTGGTGCTTGATTATTTTTGTATGCTTTTAATTTGAACCACTAGCTAGTCCTTGTTATTTTTCCTTAATATTTACCTTCCTAGCTTCCAAGCATTACATGTGGGTCCAATGGACCAGTATAGGTGCTAATATGCTTAAGAAATACTTCTTTGAATTTTTGGTAATTTATTGCTTAATAAAAGCTTAAAAGCCCCTTTTAATATTAAAGAGAAATTAAATAAAGGGAAGCCCCTTTTTAATTCTTTTCCTTTTGGAAAAGTATTACCTAATTTAATTAAAAGTTAATTAAATATCCTTGCTGATAAGAAATTAATTCATGATTAAAAAAATATTGTTCATACCCTTGCTAGTGAGAGGAAAAGGATTAAACCTTCACATAAAATAACAAGTACAAGAAACATTTATTCAAAGGTGCAATAAAAGGATAAATCACATATAACCAATAACCTTCCTAAAAGGGATGTACTATCTAGATACTTGTTAAGGTGAATATGACCAACAAGAGTTGGACAAGATAACAACCTATCACATCACACGAACCTTGCATTGCATTCCGTGTAGATCTTCGGACGGTGATTACTCGCTTGTCCCGAGAAGCCGAGGAAGGAGGAGCGGAAGCTTCGCCGTAGTACGTGGAAGTACTCGACGACACCGAGGGTGCCCGAGGCTAACCTAGGCGACGAAGGCAAGCTCGGTGCATCTAACCTAGTTTTCAAATTCTTTATTCAATTATCTATGGATGATTGTGCATTTAAGTTCGGGAGTTGAATGGAACCCTAGATGCATGATCCCTAGGTATCGTTGTCCTTACTAGCATGATAGGTCGATAGGCTGCTAAGCTATAGGACCGTTATAAGTCGGGTGATGACCTCACTCGCGAGAATAGGTTCCTAGATAGGAATCACAATATATCCTTAATTGGATTGCTCATGTGGTAAGAGCATGGGATTGGGCTCCGGTCCAATGGCTATTGTGGGTTAAGTGTTTGAACGTACTAAACACTTGTCGGGAATGGGACCGGTAAGCCTAGTACCTCAATGAGATGGCTAGGGATGGAACTGTCACTACTCTTGGGGTTTGTCTCACGGCTAGCTACCGGTGGTGTATGGTGATTCGGGTATCTCGCGGGGTATGCGGATAGCCCTGCACCAAAGATCGTGGCCTTTCATCCCGACCCGAGGATTTTTGGAAACGGCACGGGAAAGTTGTCCTTGCGGGGCGGCCTACCATGTGTTTGGGTCTACCTTGCAATGTTTAAATCAATCGATTGTCGGCCTCTCACCGTTATCCGAGACTACTTACTCCACTAGCCATGAGATCCCTAATGATGGAAGTTTATGAATATTATGTTTGATTAATTGTATTGTACAACTTTGTTTGTACTAGGCGGCTAATTTAGTAAAGATTAAATCCACTAGAACTTGTGCTAAAATCTTGTAAGTAAGAGCCTACTCTTTGTTACTTTTCAAAAATAGCAACCCGATAGCCAAAAAGCCTTTCATGGTCTAGAATTGGTGAAGTAGTTATCACCGACGGGTAAGTCTTGCTTTGAGTATTAGTATACTCGGCCTTGCTATAATATGTTGATCCGGGTAATGCTTTCGGTGATGTGTGGCCGGAGAGATTCCACCGGGCCGGGAGCTGGAGTGGGTGGAGGACAACTACTAAGAGCATCATGGATGGCCTCCCGTGGTGTCTTTGCTTCCCGTTCGTTTAATTCTGGTGTTTTCAAAACCCTGAACTATTTCCTTATGGAAAAAACTGTGGTTTGTAATAATTAAACCCTTCGGGGTACGAATTTGGATAGTAATGATGTTGTATCTCTGGACTCGGCTTCCAATGAGTTTTAATGCATATATTTCGATCCTTGTTGCTATTCAAGTGATTTACCGGGCGTTAATCCGGCGACTAACGATAGGATGATACTTTATTATCGCTTAATGACCAAAGTGGATTGGTTTAGGCGATAGTACGATATTTTCCTGGGCGGGTTGTCACAAATATCCCATTTGCCTTGCCAATTCCCTTGTTGCCTCTTTTCGACACCTCAAGTAACTCCTCAACACATTAGGATGACTCCCTTTTATCCTTCTCAAGAGAATCTCATTTTCCAGTTCATGCTTGTCCAAGTAATGCTCCCAGTCACATCTCCTAGTTCCCTGTCCACATCAACAAATTTGTCACAAGTCTACACAATGTCTTCAAATGGATTTAGCATTACTAAATAAACCCACCATATCATCTCCACTCATGTGCCCGCAATAATAACCTATGCCCTGGAACTAGACCATAGTTCCCGGCTATGCCGCATCGACAGTTTCTATCTAGAGCAACCAACTCAACCTCCACCTCTTTGCCCTTCTTATCTTTACTCTTAGGACAATATGACTTGGGACCGTAATCATATTCGTTGAAGTCACAAAGCGGGTACCCACCCTGCACCAAACAGATATCGAAATTAGCACTTCTAGATAACAATTCGTGCCACAAATTTAAGCTATCGAATGCTATTTTAGTAACCTTATTTGTATTTCGTCACTTAAACTGAGGGGTGTAAGGGACCCATGACATCATCGGATGAATCTTGGCAAGCACACCACAGTAGCACAAAGGTGGGTTAGCCATATGCGTGGTGATTGCTATTTTCTTCTCTTCGTCTGTCATTGGTGGTGGGTTTGGTGGAGGAGGCACCCAACGCTTGTACTTGTCGTGTGGTTTTTTAGCCTTTTGCCTACAAAGTAAGATTCTTGGGTCAACCATCTCCGAGCCATCAATCCACTGAAAAAAATAGCACATCTCCCAGTCCTGCATCAATATAAACATTTCAATTCATCATTCAAGCCTTCAATCCAAGAAATGTTGTAAATCAAGAAAAAACCACGAAATGTACTTACACGATAATCAGGACACGAGTAGTATGCCCGAGCCGTCGTGTCAGGGTGCATGGATTGAGTTACATGGGCGGCCTTCCCACAATCACAATTAGGGATAGGAAGTGCAGGTGGTACAGGTGCATCCGTGTAGGATACATCAGGATAAACCTCCTTGGGCCGGTCTTTCCACTTGTTCTCACGCCACATTTCATCCATGTTCTACAATTTATACATTAATAAATGATTACCCTACAACCTTGGTTGGTATTTATGTCGTCGTAATAATATAACCTAGGTAATATTCATCATAAATTCGGCATCGACAAATTCAAAAAATCATTCAGATTCACCTATATGTAACTACATTACATATATCCACGACACAGTCCTCATATCAACCACTAATTTCATAAATTGAGACCCATATCCATCTAGGGTTTCTTCAAATACTATCTACGAAGCCAACCAAATCAAAGAAAAAATGGGGAGGGGAGGCCTAATCCTGCACACAGCACTGGAGGGCCGCGCCGGCCGTGGAGAGGATGCCGCCGGCGGATCTGGCCGCTGGACGTCGGGGGCGGACAGAGCCTCTGTCCTTCAAGCGGGGAGAACAGAGGGAGGAGACAGAGACCGGAAGGCTGCGGGCTGATTTAAGTGCCGAAGCACAGTGCCATGCCCGTTAGTGCCGTGGGCACACAACACGGCGCCATGCCCTTAGGCGTCGTACCTACACGCCACGACGCCATGGCTTTTGGCGCCGTAAACTTTGACCGGATTTCCCCCACGCCACTGAGGAGCTAACATGTCAAGCTACGACGTCAGCCCGTGTCGCGTCGTGCTATGTAACTACGGCGCCAAAGAGCTTGGCGCTGTGCTTTGGGTCCATTTTTGGGTCCACGCACGCGCTTTGGGTCCTATATGTAAAATTCTTACCAAAAGACCAAAATGCAAAAAAATTTACAGTCAACTGCTCACCGAAATATTGTAATTGATCTGGCCTGTTCATCCAGGATCGGATGGCTCCCGTTGCTTTTACCTTTGGAAAAGTCTACATCACCCTGTGGGGGAGCTTGACCCTGGCCGACCCTGGCCGCAGCCGCCATTGGCGCATGCGCGGGAGAGCGTGTGTGTGCGTGAGTGGCCGTGGTGTCCCTCCGCCCGCGGGGCTGCCTCTTCCTCTGCTAGTCTGTTGTTGCAGACGTGACGAAAAACTTAATCTTCTCATACTGTACATATATCTACATAGAAGTCAAATGTCCATTTATCTCTCCAAATTGCCACTCCCTTGTTAGAGTCGGTCTTACACAAAAGGGCATTGCATTTCCCCCCTAAAAAAGTATATATGCATAGGGGACACGAACCGCAATCGAAGCCACAATCACCAGATAATTTGACAATGAAGAGTACTGTAGTTTTCATGTATTTGAGGAATCGAAGTACTTTGCAGCGAAGGCTGGAATTTTAAAAAGGTACAAAAAGTACTCTGCTATCTTTATTACTATTTTAATAATGTGGTACTTAACATCAACACACAGACTGCAGCTGCTTCTCGATCCATCATCTCTCTCCTTCATGCGGTGAGGACGGTGGACTCCGCATCTGACATTTCTGGTATTTCTCCGCGTCCGGTTCTAGCGCCAACTTCCGTCCGGACCAGTGCGGGCACGACCCACCGTGCGAGCTCCTCTCCTCCGCCTCTTCTGGCACCGCAGGGATCGTGGAGTCGCCGCTGCCACCGCCGCGGCGACGGCGTGCCCCCCTCAGCTCCAGAAGGACCCTGCCGCACGACGCGCAGGAAGCGAAGTCGCCCTCCGCCCGGAGGCGGCGGACGGCGCCGCAGTGGGCGCACCAGCACATCGCCGAGGGTGCCATAGCCACGACGCCGGCCGGGGGAACTTCGCTAGTTGCAGGGAGGATTTATTCGCCGTCGGGTCGTTACATTTTTTTGGAAGGTTTCCGGGCGTTCGCCAGAAGATCGGACGGGCTTTTAGCTTCGCTACTGCATCATCTTTGTTTGTTTTTCTGGTGGACGAGCAGTGTGGAATGTGCCTTCCCAATTCCCTGTTCCTTGTATATATATATGGTTCACGGGGGACTCGGCACCGAGGCGGTTCGGAAACCGACCGAGTCAAGCTAGGAAACTTGACGGTCCCGGTTGCAGGTTTCTTGACTGCCAAGGTTGCTGTGTCTCTCGACGCGAACACGGAGTATACAACTCAATCGAAGATTCACGTCGATTCATCATAAATAAAAGCAAGCAAAGATAACCAAAGTGATCTGGCGGCTACGAGGCGTTATGTGCAGGCCACTATCCAAACCGGTCGACTCAATATGAAGTCTAGGAGAGTACGAATCTGAATAATAAACAGAGATTCAAAAGTGTCTATCTACTTTCGACGTCCACAACCAAAAAGGGGAGGAACTCCAGACTAAGGTTCATGACAGCGGAAGCACATCGCTCCAGTTCGAAATTTACAACAATTATAAGTACACCCGTATTTACCTCTTGCTGAACATAACAAGAACCGTAGGCTCTGCTGGCATGGTTCCGTGCATTTATCTCTATATTACATGATGCAATTCGGAGTTACCTCTTGTTTTCCAGAAGAGGCTCCACAAGGTTCACTTGTTTTGATGGGTTCGATTCACCTTCAGAAGGTTTCTTCAGAATTCCAGTAGGCTGCTGCTGTCCTTGGCGATTCTGCGCTCCCTGGTGGAACAGCAGAATCAATAGGGTTACTATGTAGGTTCACTAGTGCAACTGTACAATATAGGTACACAACAAAATGACACCGATAAAATAATAAATAAATCCCATTATAAAACCACCTATACAAAAAAGGGGAAGTATCTTGTCAATAAATGGGGCACGTATCTCTAGTGAATAATCTGCTAGTCCACAAGTTTGAGCCAAGAGATTATTATTGACAAGTCCATTTAACAGGTGATTTCTTAACTAACCGAGAATGTATTGTTATAAAAATACAGTATATTACTAAAACATTACAAATGACTGTCAGCTAATATCCTGTGTAGCCAACAAAATAGTGTGTAAAAACATGTGGAAGAGATTAATAAACAGCAAAACCATCAACAAACAATTGAGCATTTTTAAACACCCACACAGCATATAAGCCATCAAATATTTTTCTTAATTTTCAAGTAGGTGAATATTTAACAGGTCGAACCAACATGTATTGTATAAATGTTTGGACATGAACGACTAAATGAGCACCCCACACTGCATGGCTGAGGTGGCTGTGCCTGGTGGTATCCAGGCCAAGGACTTTCAGCTTAATCAAGATATCATACAAATACTTAATATACTCTCCAGAAAAATTACATTATCATTCTTAAATATCACATATAAATAAATTAAGGAAAGGACACGCATGTTTGCAAATATCTCAATAGCATGATGGCAAACTTGTGCTAATAGCCTAATATTATAAATGCCAGAAATCAAATTTTCTACAACCTGAATGGGTCGTATTTTACATAACCAGAGCAGAAAAGTGGCACTTACTGCAGCCTTTTGACCCGTTAATCTCCTAACAGAAGGAGCCCTTGCAACAGATGATGCAGCAGCAGCAGCAGCCACTCGGATCCTGCAAGGGAATGAGAATCAGTTGTCTTCTACTTAGCAGTTAGCATAAGTTGAAAATAGCTCAAAAAAGTAGTAATGATGCAGTTGAGACACACCTTTTATGAACATCAACATATTCATCAGTCTCATCCACTATCTCCTCCTGCAAAATTGAAGAATTAAAAAATTTGAACTGAGACATGTCATATAAAATGGCAGTATGGTACCCTCTGTTAAATATATAACATTTAGGACAAGCTACCAGAATAAATATATTTTTAAACCTCACCTGCAGGAGTTCTTCAAATACATCTTCAAGTGTGATGATACCAACGACCTCACCATCCTCAATATCCTCTGATGACCTAGCCACTGCGTTAGATGCAGGGTTTCCATTAACCTGCCTGTTATGTGGTCTTTCAATATCAACAACCACATTGTCTGCCCTTTCTTCAGCACTAGATAACAAGGGAGCAGTTAACTGTGCTGGCCCAACTGCTTCCCTGTTTGGTTCGGTTTTGTCAGGGAGTGGTTCAGTTTTAGGTTTAGCCTTCACAACAGCAGCCATATGACTACTTCCTTTCTGAAACTCATTGAGTATATCATACAAAGGCATGTCTGATGGAACCCTGGAAAAGTTAGTATTAAGTTATTGATCAAAACGAAATCATGTTAGTTTGCAGGCGTGATACAGCAAAGAAAATATTTCAAAACCACTGGAGTAATGGTATCACATACTGAAACATATAAAGATTCGAGAGCAAGAATTCATATGGTCATACCTTGGAATCCTTCTAATTGAAACAGCACTAACTGGTGTCTCTGTTTCAGCACGAACGGTCAAAAGACTTTTCACCTAATAAAGTTCAATTTTTTATAAATTAGTTAGGGATATAAAATCACTGTACAATAATCAAAGACATCAATGAAACCTTGAAACCTACCAACAGGAGACCGATGATATTTTTAGGATTTCCTGAGTACACAGGAACACGGCTGTGGCCCCGAGCAAGAATTTTTCCAATTGCTTCCCTGTGAACACAAAGATCAATAGACTGCTATAGTTCACAAAAGTTTCTGTTGACAAAATACAAATAATGGTGTCTGGATGCATATCATGGAGAAATGTCTATTACGTAGGCCAAACTCAAAACCTAGCATATTCCCTCTCATTCTCTTGATGTTTGGCCACCTGACCAAATATGGGATGCACAAATTATTCTGATTCACTTAATCATAAACTCATAATATAATGAAAAGTACATCGACGTACATGACAACACTGGCAGGAACAAGTGTGCCCTTTATTTTTTTTCGAACTACGCAAGACAGGTACATGTCATTTCATTTATAAAGTACAAAAAAGTACAGGAGTCCCCCTTCCCACCCAACAAGGCTAACAGATGCGCCACGGGCAGAATGAAAAAACCCAACTCCAAAGGTTATATGACTGGGTCCCAACTCCAAAGGTTATGCTCTCAAAATCCGGCACTATCTGTGTCAGACTGGGTCCCAACTCCAAAGGGGAAAAGTACTACTCCCTCCGGTTTGGTAAAAGAAGTCGTTTTGGACAAGGTTTGGGTCAAACATTAAAAATGTAAATAATGAATAACTTTTAAGTCGTTGAGTTTAGAAATGTGAAAATCGAATCAATAGATTTGTTTTGAAAATCATTTTCATAAAAATCTACATATATAACTTTTTAATAATTTTTTTATAGAAAAGAGATCAGGATGCTTGTCCTTTTTGCGATCAGGGAGAAGAAACAATAAATCATTTGTTGACTGGGTGTGTGTTTGCCCGTGAAGTTTGGACCTTGGTATTGCAGAATTTGGGACTTCCGCATTTGGCACCTCAACCTGCAAATGTTCGTTTTTCTAGATGGTGGAGAAAAACAACCACAGAGGCCCCAAAGGAAACTCGTAAGGGTCTAAATTCCTTAATTATCCTAGTGGCCAGGGAAATCTGGAAGCATCGTAATGAGTGTGTTTTTGAGAAGAAGAGACCGAATGTCCATGACGTTCTTCGGGCTGTTAGTCGGGAAGGAGGGCTCTGGTGTATGGCAGGAGCTTCCAAGCTCCAGGAGTTGGTTTACAGGTCGCTGACCTTCATGGCTTAGAAGCCTGGGTTCTTTTGGTCGTTTCTGTATTTTTCGTGGCGCTTATGTAACTTTGTGTTTATGGTAGGCGCCTTGTCTGGTCTGTCTAGACCTTTGTATTGCTTCTACCTTAATGAAATGACGCACAGTTCTCCTGCGCTGTTCGAGAAAAAAATTATAGAAAAGAGAAGTCAAAGTTGTGTTTTGGAGACCGTGTTTAATAATTTTTTTATAGAAAAGAGAAGTCAAAGTTGTGTTTTGAAGGCCGTGTCGCTGTCCTAAACGACTTCTTTTACCAAACCAGAGGGAGTAATACTACTGACACCCCCCCACCCCCCACCCCCACAAACAGGGAAATGGAAACGATAACAAAAGAAAATATAGCATATCCTGCAGAAATTGAATTAAGATCAATAATAAGAATAGGAGCATCAGTTGTGGTGTGATATGCGGTGCTGTGGTATTACCAATCCAACTTGGAATCCACATCTAGCGAGAAAGTTGATTCAATAGGTGTCATAGCTTCTGCAGCAGTCTGCACACACAGAGTAAAAGATTTCTGTCAAATTCAACTAGAAGCATTTAGGGTTCTGTAGTTGCCAGCCAATTAAGTGAACTGTTCCTCGGTGTGACACGCTACAAAACCTGAGTCACCATGCCACTTTGCTTTCTAAGAACTTGCATGAACCGAGTAACCTTGTACCAAACTCAACACAGGAGAACTTGCATGTTATTATTTGCACAAGAATTGCAACACCGGTGAAACTATTTCCAATTGAGCACCATAACATGCAATTGGAAACCCTTGTGCTTATAAACCAAAAAAAAAGATATATTTTAAGAATGAAACAAAATAGAGTTCTAATACAGTATAGTACTAGTTATTCTATGTTATTGTTGAAAGTTAACAGATAGAAGACAAAAGGGATTATAGCTCATTTGAACTAATAGCATCAAATTTAGACCAAGGAAGTAACCATTGTACATAATACCACGTGTAGCAACATTTGGCTTTATACCAAGTACATTTGGACCTTCAAATGTAAGTATGAATATGATATACACCTTTTCAGTCAGATCCAAGGCTCCACTTATGATTGTAGTCTCATCATGAGTAAGCTCTCCACCCTTGCCAGCCTGTCATGGTAAAAGACACAAGTGTGATATAACCCTGGTTGAGCATGGAAACTTCTCAAGAAGCAGAGTGATACGATAGCATTACCTCTTTGCTATGGATTGAAACTAGAGCTTTCAACTGAGCTCGCCTAAAAAGTGCAGACTCATTGTGCCCAAGTGCACAGTCCAAGAGCTGAGAGAAAAAAGCATATTTTAATCACTTCATTAACCAGGCAATAGACCACAAACCAAGTAAAATTAAAAAAAAAACATAAAAAAGAGCATCTAACAAAAGTGTATCCAAAGGTGCATACTGTTATAGAATATGCAATCAGGTCATCTTTTACTAAACGCTACGAACATAATGTATTAAAGTCTACAGTAAATCAGAGTACAGCCAATCTGATATATTCACTCCGATATTCAATCTCCAATGAGGTCCTGCATCATGTCAAAATCTGCATGAATTGCCTGTATTGAATTGTATAAGAAATTAAATGCAGATTCGCCATGACAGGAACTATGCATGTTCACATCTGTATACGCAGGACAAATTATCATGCTTTAGTAAAAAGAAGCTTGGTGTCTGCTACACAAGAGGTATCAGGCTTCTATATTATATTAATCAACTCTAAGATGATAAAAAGTTTTTTTTGACGGAGCAGCTCCCTTGTCAGGATCGCAACCCTCTCTGCCAACTGCACATCACTTCTTCAAAAAGGAGTTGAGGCTCTAGTGTTTCGCTGGTGCTCAGAAACTCCAGGAGTTATTCTCCAGTTGTGGAGAGGGTATATTGCAGCAGTAAGGTCAGGTCATTTTATATTGATACAAAATGTGATAAGTTTTTTGTGTTAGTTTGCAACCTTCTACAATATTCATAAATGGCAATTCAAAAGAAAGGCAAGGCTAATAAGCTCAGCACATGGTAGATAAAAAGCAATTCACATGCAACTGACCGCGATGGCAAAAAAAAAGGTGAGAGATGAGGACTAGGGTGCACTTTTTTAGGACTTTGATGACATTGGAAAGCAAACGATAAGTGGGAAGGTGCAGACTTCCTTCGTACAGCTCTGTTAAAGAGCTTGGAAACCTCAGGGGGATACTAGTGTACGAATAGTCGATTACTCATCCCACAAGCCAGCCCTATTAGGAAGCAACAGAAGTGGAAAGATAGCAGGTTTCAGATCAGCATCCAATCTGAGTTCAACCGTAAATCTAGGGGCATGAGTTCTTTATCTGTTTGGCAAAAAACGCTAGTTTTGAACCAAAAGAACTGAACAGAAAGCCAAGTTAAAAGAAAGGTTTTACTTATCATTTCAGCTTTAAATCTGCAAATATGAAAGAGCTTGTAGACTCCACACTGCTCTAAATAATATCATATTTTCAACTGCTCCTATAAAAAGATCATTTTCCTTTTCAGGAACCAAGAACAATATATCAATACTTAGCTACTCACCAACAGAAACAGACAAGAAATCAATAATACATGTGGACATAAGGAGAAACAACTTGTTTGCAGGCGACAAATGCACATAATTTGTACATATTCACTAAGGGCCTGTTTGGATGCAAGGGGTAAATGTTTACCCCAAGGCAAATGTTTTGCTCCTTCCATTTGCCTCTAATAATATTTGCTCCTTGGGGTGTTTGGATTGAGGGGTAAATGTGGATGTGGATGGGGAGAGAGGGCTGGGGTCCACCACAATTTTGCTCCAATTTGCTACTTTTTAGGAGTAAATGGAATTAGGAGGGCAAAACATTTGCCCCATCACACTCACCCCATGTTTGGCACCTTAGAGGTAAATTTGGGGTAAATTTGCCCCATTTGCCATATTGACCCCTCCATCCAAACACCCCCTAAATCCACCGCTAAGAGAACTATCTGAGTATATAAATATAAGGAAAAAATGTATTTTTCATCCCTCAAGTATTTCAATAGTGTGGTATTCATCCCTCATGCTTCATTTGGTGCAAATCAGTCCCTTAACTAATTAATTTGATGCATTTATCATCCCTCATAATTTAACAATGGTTTAGTGAAATCTACTAACAATTTATGCCACATAATCAATAATCATTTGATTTAATGAGTAATCACTACCTAGAGATGCAATATGCTAAATCAAAAATATAAAGGTTACAAAAATTTTTTAGTAAATTCTCTAAATTGGATACTCTATACATTTTTTCTAAAAAAAATTTAATAAAACTGATTTACATTCAATTATTACAGAGATTGACTCAACAAACAAAAATGTGACTAAGCAGTAATTAGGCAGATGATTACATGGTCTAAAACGCTATTGTATGATACAAAATCATTGTTAAAGTAAGATGAGGATGATAAATGCACCAGTTCAGATAGTTAAGGGGTTGATTTGCACCTAATGAAACGTGAGGGATGAATGTCGCACTTTTACAATACTTGAGTGATGACAAATACACTTTTTCCTAATGTCACACTTTTGCAATACTTGAGGGATGAAAAATACACTTTTTCCTAAATATAAATAACTAGCATCTTTCATATTTTCAAAGCTCGTAGTATCTCTTTTTACCTTGGAAGCATAACAACACTGCTTCTTGTGTAGCGACTACTAATCAAATTACATTTCATTTTCCTCATAATACTAAAAATATTTAGTAGGCAACATATAGAAACTGACAAGTGACAGGATGAAATTTTGCTGACATAGTGAAATAACAAATATTAAAACTAGTGTAAGCTATGAGGCCTAATAGGTTGTCAAATGACTCGCGTGCAAGCTGCTGGAGTTTTGAAGGACAGTGGAAATCAAAATATCGCTCTGTAACAAAGTTCATCAGCTATTCCATAAAACTGAATGAAAAGATGACTCTGAAGTAAAGTTTTATCATAATGTAATTCATGGGATTCAAAAGATATGCCATGACAGGAGCACATAGAACTGCAGTACTGTAGTAGGAACACAGAATTTAATCATGTGATTTTGCTGACTTACCTTTCCAATAGGGTAAGCAATTGGATAGCACAGGACCATGAGGATGCGTACAAGCCACACAAAGTTAGCACCCACTGCTAGACCATATCTGGTACAGATTGCTTGTGGTATAACCTGGTGTAACAGCACTACACAATCAATCAGACTATCCGATGAGCAAATAGCGATTTTTGGACGTCAGATGAATACCTCTCCAAAGGCAAGAACAAACGTCACCGACAATATTACAGCAACAACAGGATGAAAAATCCTATCAAGAAATATAGGAAGTGCCTGCAATGGTCACAACGACATAAATGGAAGAGTCAATGGTTGATGATATTACAGAAAATAATATGTAACCTATGCCCTTCCAATCAACTGCTTTACAATAAGGTGGACGATGACAGAAAGGAATAAAGGATACATAACCGTCAACTAAGTGGATGAGCACTCTTCTATGAGAAGCACTACAGTAGATTTAGAACAAACAAACAATAATGATTGGACATACATGCACCAAATGTGATGCATTTGGATTAACACCAACTTCCGATGCCCGGAGTTGGATGATGAAAGAAATTAGTAATAACTAATAAACATGCATGGTCACCAGAAGAAAGAACTTTACGTGGTAAATGCAATACGTATTACACTCAATCTTATCTAAGCTTCATCAGTTCTCAGTTTCCAACATGTAAGATAACTATAAAATGGATCATGGAAAATTGTGCTATGATATGATGAAAAAAAGTTGAACATACAGAAGAAGCTTCAGAACATCATGTCTATTTCAATAGTGAGTTAAAAAGTCATAGTGTTGATGCCTGGATAATTCATTAGAAGCTTCAAACAGAAAGTTATGGTATAACCGCACATTCTTTTGGCAAAGTGTACAATTATGAGTGCAAAATAGTGTAACAGTCGGTAAGAATGCAATCCAGATACTCTACCTCCATGGCAGCAGCGTTACACAACAGCAGGGTGACAAGAAGCTGGTGCTGCTTTTGAACAACTGGAAGGATGGCAGCTGTAGCAACAAAGAAGATAACACCAACAGCTTAACCATCAATCAAAGGCAAAATATATTAACAGCACTGGATTTCAAAGGAGAAGACCAATAGAAGGTTGATAACTAGAATGACGTGCTAAAAGAGGCAATGTGTAGCCGGTCAAAGTGACTAAGCAGCATTATTGCCACATTCAAACTGAAAATCGCCCACAGATGCATGTTGAAGAAGAGATGTGTAGATATGACTAGAACAACCCAAGGAGAACAGCAAGGCAAACAAAAATGATTAAAAAACTACAGAATAGATTCTGAAAAGCTATGACAGCACGCTACCCTTGGTAAACAAACATGGCAGCTACTTGCATACTACTTCCAACCCCCAGATGCCTGATGTATCATTATTATCTCACCAGAAACAGATGGATCGATAAACACAAATCCAATCCACACTGCCTCTACTTATTCCCTGATTTCCTTGCTAACTTTTTTGTCTGTTCTACTTACTTACCCTTTACCAAACACTTTTATATTTTTTTAGGAGAAACACTTTTATACTTAATATGTCAGCAATAGCATCACACCTTATCCTCACTGCCATTAACGCTACCATTCACAACCTAGCAGCCCTACCGTGAGCCAGAAAATCACAAAACAAAAAACAAATTTCAATATTGAAATTCGCAGCCATGACAATTCGGTACATGCTTTCATCCTCATTCCCCAATATAACCTGCCACAACACTAGACTACCAAAGATCACAAACCCGCTCCTTAAAAAAAAGCAATCAGATCGAGCAGAACGAGGGGAAATGGGTAGGGTTTCGGATCGCACCAGCCTGCGCCTTCTCGGCGTCCGTGCCGCTGCGCTGGAGGATCTCCAGCTCGACGAGGCCGAGCGACATGAGCCCGAGGGTGAGCCCGGACATGATCCCGGCGAAGAGCACGAGGAAGGCGGAGGTACCCGCGTACGCCCACCACTCCAGCGACCCGAAGGCCGTGTCCTCCCCCTGCACGATCAGCGACATCGCGCCCACCCCCGCCGCCGCGGCCACGCTCGTCGCAGGCCGCGCCGTCGCCGCCACCACCCGCACCGCCGCGGCCAGGCTCACCGCCCGCGCCCTCCCCGCTGCCGCCGCCATCGCCCCCCTCGCCCCCGACGATGAGTCAGAGTCAGAATCAGAACCGAGGCCCCGCCACCCCGCGCCCGGATGCGTGGGCACCGTATAAAGTAGGTCCAGGTCCAGGAACAGGACGCGGGATGCTAGCGAGGAAGAGGACAAGATGGCGCGGCGTGGAGTCCGTGGGATGCGGCAGCGACCAGACTTTTGGCCTGGCGGTCGATCGAACGGCCAGGCGGACGCCACGCCGGCGCAACGGTGGACAGCGGGGCCCCCACTCCACGGCTGCTCGCTCTCCCTCTGTGCAGTGTCACGGCGACACGCACGTCGTTAGCGTTCAGAGAGTTTTGAGGCCGCCCGCTGTCGCGGGGTGTCGCTGCGTCGTGCTCGCACTTGCAAGGCAGCGCTCGGGTTCGCGAAAGGAGCAAATGGAAAAGAAGGCTTTATGATGGCTGAAATTGGTAATGATGACGTGATTGCGACACCGCCTTGCTAATTCAGTTAGCTGTCTCCGGGAATGAAAGCAGATCGGATCGGATAGTACATTTACCACATCCGCATCCATATTTTTTTTGTCAGAAGTGGAGCGGAGTGAATATTACACGGTATGGATGCGGAATTTTTCGGATGTCGGATATGGTGTGGAGTCGGATCGGTTGCGGAGCGGATGCGGATTAATATAGTCGGATAATACATGATTATATTCAATTTTAAATGGTGACAAATGATGCTCTACACGTGATTGTGGTTAAGGTTTTTTATGCACGTGCACACTATATATATAGCTAAAATTTTGTGGGTTAAAAAATTATATATAGGTAAAAGATTAGTGTATGAGCCGTATCCGACTATCATAGTAGTCGGATATCCTATTATAGGCCCCGGATTATCCGCATTCAATTACCGGATAATCCATATCTGTCGGATATCACTAACACCATATCCTAATCCGCATCCGCACACAATCGGATTTGGATTATCCACATCCGCATGGATATCAAAAACTCTTCTCCATATCCGCATACTTCGGATTCGGATCAGATCGGATGCAGAAATTATCCTCACCACTTTCATCCCTAGTTGTCTCCGTAATGGAAAATATTTCACATGAAAATGTCTATTTTTGTAAAAACTATAGTGTAATGCAACCATCAGTTGGAACACATTTTCCAAATTTATACGGCAGAAGAAATGATTTGCGCAAAAGTTGGTGCTCTTCAACAGCTTGTTTTTGTTGCAGACACGCTCCCAGAGTCTTGGTGATGTGGAAGCGATGCCTACTGCATCAATGATCAATGTGCCAGTGCGGATTTTGTAATCGTAGGGCACATCTAGAAGCGGTTTTGGAATTAAGTCACATCAACTTTTAGCTTTCAGACAAGTCACACATCTATATGACGTGGCTTGAGTCAAACAAATATATCGTCATCTTTAAAAAAAAACAACTATATCATAAAAGCGGAGCTGATAAAACTTCGTCATATCTGTGTCGTATTATGGCAACGACGGATTCCTAAACGGATATTGTATTGTTTCGCTTCGTTTCGGAAGAAAACAACAAATAAAACTAAACTATATCTGGCCAATCAATAAGAATGGGAAAGTACTTTACAATGGAAAAAAAGATCCATGGCAGTTTTCACGTGCCCAAGACGCTTCTCCATAGGGGCATAGGATACTGGAATCGTGAATGCGACAGGACGCGAGAATTATCAAGCCCTTTCCAACGACCAACATCGAAAGTAACTCTTACTCAACTTATCAGGACGCAAGATCGTTTAACTTTTCAACTCTAAATTTGATTACTTATCTTATTCAAAAAATTGTATAAACTCAATCAAATTTAAATCATTTTTGAAGAACTTTCATTAATAAAGCAAGCCACCACAAAAATTATGAAGTTTTGCATAATATTTTAAATAATGAGATGAGTGGTCAAACTCGAGGAAAAAAAGATAAATAATAAATAATTTGGAACCGAGAGAGTAGCATTTTCTAATAGTTGAACAGGGCCAAACAGTACAAAAGCAAAGAACCATACACTGAGCCAAGCGTTATGCGCGGAGGTGACTCTCTCTAACAAAACGTCCAAAGTTATTGTGTTGATGCTTCTATTGTGCGCATGAGCTAAAGTTGCCTCTTATTCGTTGACGAGTGTATGAAAACACAGAGTTTTGAAGATGACTAGGGCCTCCTTCGGTTCCGCGGGATTGGATTCTGGCCAAGATTAATTTCAGGCCTGGTTTGAGTGATTCCACCCGTGTCACTCAATCCGGTTATGATTCAATCCGGTCAGTCCGACCAAAACGAACAACAATCTAGTTGGCAAAGGTGGAATTAATTCAGGTCACACAATATAATAACTAGATCATTCTGATCAATATTTCAACAGTTGGAACCAGACATAGCTAATCACAACACATCTCTGCTAGCTATTAGATCTGCTAACAGTCTAGATCGAGCGCAACAAGTAACATTAGTTACATGTCATCAGCAAGCTAACAACAAGTCAACAACAATTTGGAGTGCTTCCCACAATCATTAGAGCATCAACCAGTAACATTTAATTCATTTTCACTAGACTTTGCTGCCATGTGACCTTTTGAATGCCACCTCAGCTCGACATCTCCTGTTCTATAAGCAAGCCTTGGTAGCCTCCTCACCTGCATGTTCATAAGTAGATCATATCAAGGAAGGCTAAATTTTAATCGCCGTGAAAACTGCTACATAAGGTCTTGGTATACATGTTCTCATGGGTAATATGTCATGGCTAAACACAGATGGATATTTAGTAAATCGACTAATGCAGTTCTATTATGAAAACTAGTCTTTTGCCTAATGCAGTTCTATTCTGGAAAAGATTAATAGTCAGGTTAACGGGTTATTATTTAAAAATCTACTTAAATCATACTCACTTAGATTATCTGCTAGGACATTAAATCACCGTGAAACTATAATACTACTAGCCGGACTGACTTCACTATGAATGAAACTCCCGCAGTGACATTCTAGCAATGATACACATCAATAGAAGGTGATTTATTACTACGACGAGTCAACAAAAATTGCAAATTACGATGATTTATTACATATCACTATGTTTGCATTTGTTCAAGCATGGTATGGTAGGTGTGTTTACTCAAAGAGCTGCAAGAGAAATTGACTCTATGGCCACACAAAATGCGAGACAACGGGGACTATTAGCTTCGGTACAATGACAAGTTTCGAAATGGTTCGAGTGAAGTATATTTTCACCACACAGTTTTATCTTAGTCCGAAAAATATAACTTACAAGCCTAGACAAATAGCTTTATTTTTTATTAAGTTAATTTGAACAATATACTCAAGCTACTACATACACTAACATCACTCTTCTCCAAAAGATCGGCTTGACATGGTCGTACACTAAGCATTCGGACCAGCTCACCAAAAGCGAGCGAGAAAACATTGCAACACCGGTGCAAACATCCACAATTACCACATAGGCAACACGTAATCTCAGATATTGAAGGGAAGCTTTGAAATTCAGGGTAAAACAGCGCAAAAAGCTATTGAGGCAAGGTAACTTATGACAGGCAAGACCATAGTACCAAACTAATGCGCAAAATCTCTGAAATGTTTCAGCCACATAGAGATACTCATCACAGGTTACATAACATTAGCAGACTCAAGGTGACTGTTCTAGTGCAGAGGAGCTCCTCCTACAGAGGGCAAACAAAGCATTACAGCTCCCTGAATCCTCAGGTGACGGCAACGGAGAAAATATCAAGGCAATTATAAACGTAACACTACTAGTGGTTGCGTTTAATGTGGTGAAATTATGGAGGGTGAAAAAGAACTCTATTTGCATATATATCAAGTTACCGCTGGCGAGATGCAGGATGGAATAGCAAAGTTCATAAACAATGAAACGAACCATGAACCAAAGAACCGAAAATGACGAACTAAGAATGAAAGTACCGCTAGTTAGTTCATCTCATTTCTGAGCCAAATCAGTGCAGCTTCTTGATCTTCTTCACTGGCACAAATGAAAGTTTCTCTATTTTCCTTGCTCTTACCAAAGACTGCATAAGCTTTGGCCTTTTCCTGCTTGCTCACATCCATTGTGTTGACAATTGAAATGCACCTTTTGATTGAGAAGTCATTACCTTCACCGCTTCTCTCTTGCTTCCTTATCTCTTGCCTCATTTTCTCTTGCTAGTTGTGAGGCTTCATCTTGTGCTTGCTTAGTTCTCAATGCAAGGAATTGCTCCATCATTCCTTCAATTCTCGCAGCCTTACTCGCTCTTTGTCCTTCCTTTTCCAGCTTCTTTCTTCGTTTTCCACTTCGTCAACACTGCAGACCTCACTTTTTGCAACAATTGCATCCTTTTCTTTTGTACCCTCTTCATCTCTTGTCTCATTTTCTTCATCATCTTCATCCAGTACCTCATATGCTTCTTTGTGGGGCTTCTTCACATTCATCTCTTGTCTCATTTTCTTCATCATCAATCTTGTAAATGGGCTCTTCATCATGTTGTGGGTCAATAGAAGTGACATTGTAAGTACCTTCAAAAAGGTGTCCTACACAACACTAGTATTAGCATATACTTGATAAACTACGAACTTACCATCATACATCAATAGAGTATTGTAAACTACAAAACTTACCATCATACAACTCCCCTAAAGCATCATATAGTGGAAAGCTAGCCTTGTTGTTATTGAATTTCTTGATTTTAGGGAAACTCTGCACATTTGAAGAAACAATTGATCAAATACGAGATTAGCACTATGAGGTTATCCATATAACTAATTCAAGGAATTAACTTACCACCATAAGGTTCTCCCACATTGCTGGTGATCCTTCAACCATGTTTCTTTTCTCATTCCATGTTGAGCCGCTTTGCATCCTTGCTGTCTTGATCATCTTGTAGTCTCTCTTAAGCTGACCTTCTTTGTCTTGGATCTGTCCTTTTGTGAAACTAACAGACTTGTTTCTCAGATGGAATTCATTCACCATTCTGTTCCACCCTTCAGTGTTCCACCCATTGTCACTTCTATAGCCACTGTCTTTGTACTCATGGAGAATTTCAACAAGTGACTTCTCAAGAAATGAATTCCATGACGCTCTTTGTTTTACTACATAAATAATGGTCAAGCATTAGGTCAAAAATTTTCATAGCTTTAACAATACTAAATTGACAAGAAATCATGAAGAAAAATTAAAAAGCATACCATTGCTGGAACCTCCACTCCTATTTGCTGCACTGCATTTAGGAGAAGGCTTTTTCTTAGCACTTGTTGCTTGGACAAACTTACACAGCTTTGGAGAACTCCTTGCCATCACATTTAGCCTTGGAGAACCTTTTCCAACCATCACTTTTTGAAAAGAAAAACGTATTCATCGCTTTATTACATCCATGATTACAGCTACCTGACTTATTAACTAACTTATTACAATTTATTCATGAATACTAATTTACATGCTAATGGTACTGAGCCACATTTCTTCGGCTATGGCATCTCTTAAAGCAGTGCCCTCTGTAGTGCCTGGGTCATTTGTTTCATCACCATCTGGTAGAGACACAAACTGTTCTGGATCGATAACATCCGACAACTGATCTAACCATTCTTTGTCTCCATGAAGTGAACAAATCAGATTGTGAAAGATAGCAGCAGCCATAGGTATTTTAACTTGGTTTTCCAACATGTGGAATGTTGCAACTTTAAGGATGGGGAATCGTTTCTTAAGCACCCCCAAAGTTCGTTCCACATGGTTCCTTAACAGTGCATGACGGTGGTTAAACAGCTCCTTTGGATTTTGTGGCCTTCTATGTCTAGCCCCAAATTCTTTCAAGTGATATCGAACTCCTCTATATGGAGCAAGGAAAGATATTTCATTTGCATACCCCCATCAACCAAATAGAATTTGCCTGGAGGTACCTTGAAGCCTTTACTCATGGCGGATCTTAGCACTCTAGAATCTGTGGCCGATCCTTCCCACCCACTAGAAAGAAAGGTGATGTTCAGATCAAAATCACAAGCAACCATGACATTTATACTTAGTGTGCCCTTCCTATTTCTAAAAGGTGAATGCTTCTCAGGAGATATGGAAACGGGGATATGAGTTCCATCAATGGCACCGAGACAATTTTTGAAGAATGGATAGTATCTAGGATTGTCTTGGATTTTCGGATGCACTTGACTAGGATTGGGAGACCGAATGAAATGGTGAGAAAGAGTGGGAATGACATTGTTGAAGAAATGATTGATGTGTCGATGAAAAGTATCATTGCTATGCCCAAAGGTCACAGCTAGAACCTCATAAGAGGCATTGCGGTCGATCATGTAGAGGAAGAAACCTAACTTCTCTTCCACCGTAAGCCTTGTGTCAACCACAAGCCTATTCCTTCGAGATAGGTCACCAACTCTTGAAAGATGTGTGGTTCCATTCGAACATAACCGGACGCAGTTCTCGACATGTCCCTCAAGCAATCGCCGGACCTTCATCTCTCCAGTTTCTATCGATGTATGCCGTCTCTTCTTTACTCCCCCTTCTCTAGCAAAACCCATCAAATGGAAGGCGGGGGTATGAACATCATCATGTCTTCGTCATCTTCTTCCCTCCTTTTTCTAATACAATCTCGCATAGAGATACTTATTGCGAAACTAAACCATATATAATATTATAATCAGATAGATAAAAACAACAAGATGGAGCTCAAAATAACTACTGAAAAGAATTGTAAAAAATCATGTGTGACAGTGGACAGCATGTAAAAAAATGAAAGATCAAGCAAAGAGGAAGGTTAACACATGACAGCTAGAGTTTCACCTTTTGGAGTAGATACAGGATCCCAAGACGGGGGTGGTTCACCTTCCCCAAGTCTATTCGGCACCGGAGGAATCTGTAATTTTTTTTTAAAAAAAAGTCAACACATGACAGTAAATGGATACACTGATCATTGATACGTACAATTATGACTAGCAGAGCAGGACTTTCACATCTATCTAACAAACAAATAAACCATACGGAAAGCGGGGGCTTTTCGAATTCCTGTTCCTCAAAAGCGGTATCGTATGTCAATGATCCTAGCAAACTTACAATGCAAGCTACAGGCCTAGAAATGGCATCACCGCATAAGATCCCAAGAGAGTTTTGGATATCCTAACAAAGCGAGTAGGACAAAGCAATGGCACGAGGGATGGATAATGTCGGGCTTAGCTATATGAGTTAAGAATGCATAAGGTGGAGCTACATGCATGACTTAATAATGGATTTGGTTTTTATTAGCACTTTGCTCTAGCATATGTATAACGGATCTTATAGATATTTTCTCACCCATTATTTAGATAACCTTGAATAGACAACAAACCTAATGAATACACACTAGCACTCGGAATGAGTAGGAGGAATTTTTCATCAAGTTGATCGAGAGAGCATCAATTAACTTTCCTCGCATGCCAAGTTGCTAACTATAAGAGCTCAAGAAAACAACCAAACAACACTAAACACTAAAGAGATTGTTGTGTTCTCTCGGACAAATGCCTCGAGTCCCCATGGTGTCATGGAATGGATTATATAGGACTTGTCATCCGTGTAACCGTGTTTGCTCATCACAGAGAACATCTACTTCACAAGTCGCTACCGAAAGGAGTAGCATTTATTTACATGCATGGATTGATTGTTCATTCCCGAACCGAAGGTACCGAATGTTCCCCCAATATATGCATGCACGCTCTAGCTCTAGCTAGCTGCAGTCCATGTTATCCGTAACGTTGTTCTCTCGTTCGGTAAGGGCCTACATATACGCATGATGTACATGCCATATATATTACATATATATACTTGCGGTAAAATTAAATAAAGGTTGATCTATTTTTTTAATGTTTATATAAACATATGCAAGGATGAACTCAATAGCCTCCGTTTGAATTAATTAATCCGCTCATAAAATAGAGTAATAATGCATGCAAAATTTACTATCATGGCCTTCTTTAGCTATAATGACCTACCCGATGCACCAACACAAAATACTAATTAACGCTAGAGGAGTTAGCTAGCTATTTCGACCATCATTGCTTTATTGTATACTATGTTAGATATACTACATCCTACGCATGCTACCAAACAAACAATTATCTTCTCTCTTTAACTAATTAATTAACTAATTCGATCTGTTGATTGACGGTGGTATAGAGCTATAATTTGGTACATACAAGACAATACAAGGCTATCTCTCTCGGTCTCAAAGACGAAAGCGAGAAAAGAACCCTAGTAATCACCGCAAGCCCTTCTTTTGATCTACAACTATCAAGCTGCCGAATCAAGATCTACTACATCAAGATCTGCAGCCGAATCAAGAACTAGTACATCATTCGCAAAAAAAGAACTACTACATCAAGATCTACGGGCCGCCACCACGCACACCCTCACGGAGGCCGCCACCACGCACAACCTCACGGACGCAAACTCGGGCGGCGCTCCGGAGCAAGTTTCGCGGCGGCCGGGTGCATGGATGGCTCCCCGACGGCGGTGGCGGTAGTGACGGCAAGACCTAGGGTTTGGGAGAGAGAAGGGGGAAGGCGGCGGAGTACGGAGAGAAGGCGGCGGTCGTCGTCGTCGTGGTGGTCGCCTCGCTCCGCCACGCGCGTCACCTCGCGCCTCCACGCCGACAACTCGCGCCGCCGCGCCTTGGCCTCGCGCGTCGCCGGCTTCGCGTGCGCGCGTGTGCGTCCGGGACGGGGACGGGGGCGTCGCATCCGGGGACGGGGACGGGGACGGGGGATTCGATCCGGACCTCATGAGGTGGGGATTGGTTACGGGCCAAAATGAGAAGGGGCAAATCCGATCCGGGTCCATTTCTATTCGGGCCGGGCCGAACCGAACAGCCATTCCGGTGCGGGCCAAGATTGAAAACAGCCCACTTCAATCCGCCGGACCGAGTCTCGTTCCGCCCAATCCGGCGAAACCGAACGAGCCCTAAAGCTGATATGGAAGCTTGATGTGCCAAGGTTAAGGTTTTTGTTGGAGGGTGATACATGAGTTTCTACCGGCAAAACAGATCATGTACAAGCCATACATTGAGCCAATTGCATATTGCAAGACATGTGGAGCATAAGAAGAATCAATTGGGCACGTTTTGATGGATTGTATAGTTGTCTGGATATTCTCACTACGTGAAAATCTCAAATAGGTCACGGGCATTTGTAACGGGCCCTTAACGCCCGTTAAATCCACCCACATCTGTAATGGTTGTTGTTTGGCGCCCGTTACCTATAAACACGCCAGGACGACTTGGGGGTTGGCCTTCACGCCCGTTACCAATGTGGACTTCAGGTAACGGGCTTCTTAAACACCCGTTACATAAATTCTTTGTAACAGATGTTAAAGAGAGCTTGTTACAAATGTTAAACCTATCGGTAACAGGCTTGTAAAGTCCGTTACGGATCAATGCCCTATCAGTAACGGGCTGGTTAAGTCCGTTACTGATCGCTGCAGTATTGGTAACTGGCTATAAAGTCTGTTGACGATAATTTCGTACCGGAGACGCATGATTGTAGGATGCGTCTCTTGTGCTGGCGACCCAATTGGATGCGTCTCGTGTCTTAGGACTCGTCTCCTTTGATTGCCACCTAGGGTCACCTTTTTTCTCACATCGGAGACACACGTTGTTATTGCTCGTCTATGTCTTCTCCTTACGACACCACTCGCTCTCTCTCCGTAGAAGGCCACTCCTGTTCCGACAACAACACTCGCTCTCTCTCCTCAGAAGGTCCCTCGCTCGATTTGTGTGCTCAGATGTCTCTGCCGGCCTGTCCCGTTCGCCGCTGCCAGCTGCGCGCGCTCTGGGGATCACGCTTAATTTCTCTCCTCAGAAAGCCGGCGCTGCAACAGGCTGGCCGGCCGCGTGCGCGACGGCGAAAGGGGCCAGAGCAGACGTCGATCGCACCGTCCTCCGCACTGTCGCTGCGGCCGCGACACCACCTCCGATCCTCCTCCTCGGTCGCGCTCGCCTCGTAGAAAGTCCTCGTCAAGGTGGAAATTAATTGGTCCCTTTTATTGAAATTCTTCAGCTGTCCTAATCCTCTTGTGTGTTATCGGTTTTTTGTGTGATGAATTATGCTCATTTGGTGTATGGAATGCAGATGGCATCTGCTGCTCAGGCTTGGATGTACAGACAGCCCCAAGAAGATTGGGAGAATTTCTTAAGCGGGGTCAATGGCTATCTAAATCAAGCAGAGGCGGATATGAGAAACCGTGGTGTTCGGACGGTTGCTTTGCCCCCGTATTGATTTTCTCAACCAAAAGAAATTCGCACAAGGGGAAATCATTTTTCATCATTTGGTCACACGTGGTTTCACAAAAAATTACACGTGTTGGAATAAACATGGTGAGGAAGGCCTTAATGAACTCGACACGGGTTGCCTAAATGAAGGTGAAGTGTGACACCATGCTACCGACCATTAAGGACCGGAGCGTCCGAGGACCGGTGGATGGTCGCTCCCGGCCGTGATGAGTGATTGGCAACATGGTGTGGACTGACTCTTGGCTGAGTATTGCAGGTGCAGGTTACGGCTTCATTTGCGTTGGTACAGGTGAAGAGTGGGCGTGAAAGATCTATGCCTTGCGGGGCCTTTGAGGAGTGGAGAGCCAAGTAGGCTCGACTCGAGGGACCTGGTGGCCAGCGGGGTCAAGTGTGGGCCGCATGGTGGCCAGAAAAGCAAGACGAAGTCGTCGATCGGATCCGGTGCAGGGTAGTGGCTCACAATCGGAGTTTGCATCCGGAGTTTGTGGCGGTTCACTAGAAAACCGTTGGGTTACTTGGTTGAGCTACAAAACCAGGACCGGAGGCTCGGCCGCGCGGGAGACGGGATCCGGCGCGCCGCGCGAAGCTTCGATGCCGGCGGACGCGTGGCGGGATCGCAGGGCTTGCGTCGGGAGGATGCGGTCTGTGGCAACGGCGTGGTCGTGCGATGAATAGGAGTGCTACATGACCTATGTGCCCCTGGGGTTGTATCACAACTTAAGTGCTAGGGGTAGTGTGGTCTTTTGCCTGGCCCGGAGGGGACTCATATATATTATCTCTAGGTTTCCAGGCAAACCATCCATCCGGACTGCTTCTCATTTCCTTGCTCTCTAGGGTTAGATTTTTCTTCCGTTTGTAAAGAATCTGACCTCTGAGTGAATGGAAGCTTTCATGGTTGCGTCTATTCCCAGTTTGTAGCTCGTTGGATTTTCTTGTCTTTTTCGAGCTATTTTTGTCAATTTTTCGTGTGCGACTTGTTCCATCGATTCTGAGGTGTCTGGGCTCAGATTTGTTGGTGGGAATCATGGATAGTTGCTTCGTGCATCTTTGTGCTTGATCTTGATCCCTCAAACTCCGAGTTCGGCCTCCGATTGAAGGATTTCGGTTGGAACCTAGGTTTTTGGTTGAGTTCGGTGGCGATTCGATTCCCGGCGATTTAGTTCGTTTGAGGACCCAAGTTTTGGGGCATAGCATCCCCTAGGGACGCTTCACATCTTCCCCAAACCTTTCCTGAAGGGCTTAAGCCGTTTGGGAGATCCATGAAAGGATAGGTGGTAGGGTGCTCGCGGGTTTGCTCTCGTGTTGCTGTTCCCGCGCCTGTTCGCACCTGGCGCACAGTCTGCCTGGTAGGCACGGACAGTCCGCGTGGAGTCAGTTGGCATAGGATTCTTCGTGTTCGTCGCATGTTCTTGAGTGTCTTCGTTTCGATCCGTTTGGCCAGCTGTTTTTGGCTAGTTGGAGTTTGGCGTCGCGGACCGTCCGCGCGACACCGGTTGCTCGCGGACCGTCCGAGGACAGGGCGCGGTCTGTCCGTTATTCGAGGTGCGCTACTGGAGGGTTGGCTTTCTTTTTCGGACTGTCCGTCTGTGACTCACGGACTGTCCGCTTGTACCACGCGGACTGTCCGCCCGGTCACCGCGGACCGTCCGCCTGGTGTCTCGTAGAGCTATTAAGTCCTTTGCTTCTTGATTCGTGCTTCCTCTTCGTGATCGTTTGGGGTTTGTTCCTTGGGTTGGTAGGTCCGCAGTGACTACGTGACCTTAGGAAACTCGTGTGGGAATCATTGGTTGTGAATTTGGGGTATAGGCTGAGTTCTCTCTTCGGAGAAGAATTTTTATCGGCTCCCATTCACTCCCCCCTCTCTGGTCGCCTAATCGGTCCTTCAACCATGATGAAGACCTTGATGACAGTGGACTTTTTGAGGGAAATGAACCATTATTCCCACCAAATGTGTTGAGGCCTGAGGATATCAGTGATCAAGAAGTTAGGGGCTTCGATGATGGTGAGGTGTTGCAACGTGTGCACAATGTTGATCAAATGTTGCGGGATGTTGAGTTTCAACAATTGTACACACCTTCTGAATTAGCAAGGCTGAAGCAGTTCATTGAAGATTCAAAGAAACCCCTCTATCATGATTGCCAGAAGTACTATCGCCTTTCTGGTGATCTAAAACTTCTGCAGCATTAGGCAGATCATGGTTGGAGCAACAAAAGTTTCAAATATTTATTGGATGTGCTTAGAGACATGCTACCCGAAGGAAACCAAATAGCAGAGTCTGTCTATGAGGCAAAGAAGATAATTTGTCCTCTTGGAATAGAGGTTGAAAAAATCCATGCAAGCAAGAACAGTTGTATATTGTTTCGTGGAGATCATGCAGACCTTGACAAGTGCCCCAAGTGTGGCTATGATCGGTACAAGAGGAAAAAGGATGGTGGAGATGATAATAATGCTGATGACGAGAACGAGTCCGATGAGATCAAAGGCAAGAAGAAGAAGGCTAATAGAGGGGCTCCTGTGAGGGTGGCATGGTATTTTTGCATCATTCCTCTGCTGAAAAGATGGTTCGCAACACAAAAGGAGGCCCAACTCTTGCGTTGACAAAGGCCGAAAGGAGCTTAAGAAAGATGGCAAGTTTATGCACCCCGCAGATGCAGCACAATGGGGTAACATTAATAACCACTTCCCATGGTTTGACGAAGACGTAAGGAGCATATAGTTTGCTATGAGCACAGATGGCGTGAACCCATTCGGTAACCAGAGCTCAACACATAGCACCTGGCCTGTCGTGTTGTCGTTGTACAACCTTCCACCCTAGCTATGCAAGAAACAGAAATATATGATGCTGACAATATTGGTCTCCGGGCCAAAGCAACCTGGCGACCGTATTGATGTCTACTTGAGGCCACTAGTTGATGTCTTGAAGATATTGTGGAAGCCTGGTGTGCCAGAGGTTTGGGATGAGTTCAAGCGTGAGGAGTTCACAATGTATGCCATGTTGTTCACCACCATCAATGACAACCCGGCTCATCGCAACCTCTCTGGCCAGAATAAAAGGAAAGGTGCAGCTTGCCCACACTGCTTGGAAGATACTTGCGCAGTATGGCTAAGACATTCAAAGAAATACGTATTTATGGGGCATCGTCGTTTCCTCAGGAAGAAACATCTATATCGGTCCATGGATTGTCAGTTTAATGGGGAAAATGAGAATCGAGAGGAGTCGTTGCATGTGACTGGAGATCTGGTCCACTTGAAAGTCAAGGACATCAAAACTATCGAGGAGTTACCCAAACTGACTGAAAAAACCCTTGGCAAAAGAAAGAAACGAGATGGTGAAGAAGAAGAAGAAGGAATGTGGAACAAGAAATCAATTCTATGGGAGCTAGAGTATTGACCGATGTTGGATGTGCGTCATTCGATTGACAACATGCACGTCAAGAAGAATGTGTGTCAAAGGTAGAGAGAAAAGAATTCTGTCCGTTTTTGCATGATTTGAAAGTACCTTTAGGCTACTCATCAAACTTCAAGACTAGTGTTAGTGAAGGACATGAAAATGAATTTCAACTTGATGAAATCTCATGATTGCCATGTGTTGTTGACAACTCTTCTTCCTGTTGCACTTAGAGGTATCAAGATAGAACTGATTCGCGACGCGGTCACGAGCTTGTTTATTCTTCAATGCAATAGAACAGAAGGTGATTGATGAGGAAAAACTATTGGACTTGGAGTGGAGGCATTTCGAGACCCTATGTCTACTTAAAGCTACATTGACACCATCATTCTTTGATCTCATGCTTCATCTAACAGCACACCTCGCGAGGGAAATTTGGTTCCTTGGCCCATCTTACCTTCATCAGATGTTTCCATATGAGAGGTTCTATGGATTCCTGAAACCATTGGTACATAACCGGTTATTTCCGGAAGGAGCCATTGTTCGTGGCTACGAGACCATCAAAGCAGTGGAGTGGGCCGTGGGTTATATGGACCCACAAAACCCTATTGGTGTGCCTCGCTCACGGCATGAAGGTAGGATTTCAGGTGTTGGGACCAAGGGGAAAAGGTTAGTCACTCCGGATGCAGATGCCTTCCAAAAGACTCATTTCACTGAAATACAACAGCTGCACCTAATTACATCATTTGCCAATGAGCACAAATGACAACTACGTGAAGACAACCCTGACCATGGTAGGGCTTGGATTGCAAAGATTCACATGCAAGGTTTCAGCAGGTGGCTCTGAGATTACGTCGAGACATGCATCAATAATGTTGTAATTACCGATGAGATAAGGAATCTAGCAGCAGGGCCGTCGTTCACTGTTACAAGATACGAAGCAATGGATATCAATGGATACATGTTCTACACCATGGCCCAGGATAGAAAGAGCGTCTATCAAAATAATGGTGTGTGTGTACGGGTCGTCGTTGACGACAGTCATGATGATGATGACACGTAGACAGACACATATTATGGTCAAATATAGGAGATATGGGAGCTTGATTATGTAGGATTGAAGGTAGATTTGTTTCGTTGTAGATGGGTCACCAATGAGAAGAGAGCTGTGAGCAAGAACAAATATGGTTATGTTAGTGTTGATCTACAGGTCTTTGGTTACAAAAACGAACCATTTGTCTTCGCCAACGATGTTGAACAAGTGTTCTATGTGTCGGTGCGGAATATGGTCCCGACACTAACCAAGTAGATAGCGCCGTGGTCTATCCCTCAATGGTCGATGCTAAGCAACAAATGACACAAGGTTTTATCCTCGGTTCCGCCGAGGGGGCCGTACGTCCGACGAGGGGTGTGCTCGTGGCACTATATTGCTCGGACCGGGGTGCTTGTAGTGGGGCAAGTACAAGCAAGGCGGGAGAGGAAGTGTGGCTTCCAAGTCCCTAGAGGAGTGGCTGAAGATGTTGTGGGAGAATAAGAGAGTGAGTGCACGGTGTCTTGTGTTCCACCCCCCCCCCCCCCCGCGGCTGGGGGCTCGCCTCCCCTTTTATAGGCCAAGGGGGCGGCGAGTTACATGCACGCCGCGCTATCCAGCTACGTGGGGGTGCACGTCGTGCTACGCTGTAGAGTGGGCGGCCGTCAGGTCGACCTCCGCAGCCGATCCGGTCATGATGGCTCGACTTGTACCCGAACAAGGGCGGTTCGAGGGTAGGAGAGCAGGCGGATGGCGGTGATGTCCTCTCGATAGGCTCGAGGGAGGTGCGACGCCGGCCCGTACGGCGCACGGGAGTTGGCGGAACGGCGTTCCTTCCCAACGCGCCTCACGGGGCGGAGTCGTTGCTACGGGGGTCCGCGTGCGCCCGCGCGTGCGGGTACGGCGGCCACGCCGTTACGCGCGGGCGGGGATGGCGGTCCACCGGCCTACCGCCTCCACCTAACCCCCGTAGGGTCACAAGAAAGTACATCGAGGGTGCGCCGGCCCCCTTTCGAGGGCTCGGCGCGTTAGCCGTACGGGGCGTGCGCGCGGTGTCACGGGACCGACACCGGCCGCACGCACGGTCCATCCCCACGGTGGTGGGGATGGGCTCCTCCCCGGGGAGTTGGTGCGGCGGCACGGGGGCGCGAGCCCCCGGCGCATGATGGCGCCGTCCCGCGGCGTCGTGGCGTTAAATGCCCGTGTACGGGACGGGCGCACGCGTGCGGGGCGCCCGTGAGCGTGGCGGGCCCCGGCCGAGGGCGGAGCAAACCCTCGAGCGAGACGAGACCCGCTCGAGGGGGAGCGAGCCCTCGAGCGGGGCGGGACCGCTCGAGGGAAGAGTTGCCCCTCGAACGGGGCGGAGCCCGCTCGAGGAGGAGCGCACCCTCGAGCGAGGCGGAGTCCGCTCGAGGGGTCTTCTAAGCGGGCCGTCTTGGTGGGCCGTCGGAGTCCCGCGGCGTAGGCCATGTCCTGCACGGTTAGTTACCTGCATGGTTAGGCTTAGCGTGTTTCGATACCGGGATTTAAGTGAGGATTTCCCCCGTTGCTTAAGGGGACCCCTAGGGCCGTCCCCGACGCAGCCCCCGAGCATCCGCGGGTTTGCCATTGAGGCTCCCGCGGATGCCGGAACCTACCGATAGGACGTTCTTCCCTCCTTGTTTGAGAACGCTTTCCGTGGGGCCGCGTCGGCGGACCCGCGGGTCTAGCCTCGAAGCCCCCGGCAGAGTGTGGGCCCTCCCCGCAGGGGGTTAACCGCGAGAACTTTGGTCGAAAGGCGTGGCACATATGCCAACCGGCATCGACGGTATTTCGGCCCGGCTTCGGGGGTGCACGCTCCCCCCGTCACCGTCTCCCGGCGGGTGCGGTTTCAAGGAGGTGTAGCCGTGCGTCAAGCCCCCGAGCCTTGGCCCGTTCGAGGCGATCGGGTCGAGCCTGACGACTTGCTTTTTAACGCGCCCTCACCGTCCCTCCGCGGGACGGAGGGTGAGGTTTCTGCAACTCCCATCGAGCGGGTCGCGAATTGCGGATTCCTCTTCGAGCCGGTGGCGGGTGGTTCAAGTGGACGCCCATGCCCCGTTCGATAAGGGTAGGCCGCGCGGTCGGAGACACGTCCATGGAAGCGCTTGCGTGGGTTTGCTAGGTGGGGCTCGGTCCCGTTCGCTAGGGACCGAGGGCGCGGAAGCTCTCCCTCGGTGGGATCCCCCCCGCTAGCCGCCCTCGGCCGGCTCTCGAACACGACATGTGGGGCACCCTCGAGCCAACGGGCTCGAGGAACGGCTCGAATGCGCGTGCCCTCGTCGTCCCTAACTCGTGATCCGAGGCGCCCGTTCGAACCCGTCGAGGGTCGGGCTTCGAACCTCCGATCGGAAGGCCGTGCGGGGCCATGCCCGGGACGGCCCCGTCTTTTCACGTTTGCGGCCGTCGAGGGGTCCGGGCGAGCCGGTCCTCGAGGTGCTTGGTTGGTAGCACGGCGTATGTGCTTTGTTTTAGAGGGTTGACATTGTCTCGAGCCAAGGGCTCGCGCCGCTCGAGGGTTTGCCGTGGCATGGGTGCCCGCGGTTGCCTGCTCTACATCGAGCAGGTCCCGGGCGACCTTCTCACGCTGATATCCCATCGAGGGTCGCTTTTGTTTGGAGCCGAGGGTCATGCCGCTCGAGGGTTTTACGTGGCATGGGTGCCCGCGGTTGCCTCGCTCTACATCGAGCAGTCCCGGCGACCTTCTCACGCCGGTATCCCATCGAGGGTCGCCTTTGTTTCGAGCCGGGGGGTCCGCCCCGCTCGAGGGTTCTCCTTGCTTGGCAAGGGACCCGGCATTTAAGTGCCTTGCGGTCGTGGCCGCGGTTTTGCGGCGCGGGCGCGTCTTTTTAGGCGCCGCGCCGCGCGCGCGCGTAGTGGGCGGCATGGCGGGCGGACGTGACGGCTTCGCCTCGGTCGTTGCGGGTCTTTGCCGTAATGATGGCCCACCCGCAGGTGTTGTGGCCGCCGCGGTCGTGGTGGGGCCCACCCGTCGACGCGATGGAAAGATTCCCCGCAAGCTAATGCTAGCGGGGCGCCCGCTCCGAGAGCTCGCCCGTCGGCCTATAAAGCTGCGGGGAGGAGGGGGCGGCGGTTTTTTACCTTAGTGTCTCACCGCTTTCGGTCCTCCGCCCCTTCGTCTTCGTCTCGCTCTTGCCACCGCGCGGTCTCGCCGTTAGAGCTCTTTTTTCCGTTTCCTTGTCCTCCGCCTTCGCATTCCTTCGTCCCCCCTCATGGCGCCGCCTCAGCTTCCCCTTAGGATCCTGGAGCCGTACGCCTGGGAGAGGTCGACGGTGACCCGGCTCGCCCTTGGCGAGCTGGTCGCCGCCGGTCAGCTGGCGGCTAACGAAGAAGGGCGCCCGGCGGAGTGGATCGTGCCGCCGGCGGCGCACCACGAGCCCAACCCGCCGGAGGGCTACGTGGTGAGCTTCCTCCGCTACCACGAGCGTGGCTTCAACGCGCGGCGAGCACCTTCATGCGGGCGATGTGCTACTACTACGGGGTGGAGCCGCACAACTTCGCCCCCAACGCGATCTCGCGAGCGACCACGTTCGTGGGCGTCCGCGAAGGGTACTCCGGGGATCCCGGTCCAACCGGGATCTCTCGGGTTCACCTTTTCCGCGGGGAGCTCATCACGCAGCCCCACGTCGGAGCCGAGGACTCGCGCGCGCGGTGCGCGCCGGCGGGATGTCGCTTGCCCCGCGGGGGGCGGCTCAAGGATTTCTACATCCCCCGCACCATGACGACGAACAACGCCGCCCGGGAGCGGGGATGGTTCTACCTGCGCAATGCCGAGCCTGGCCTTCCTCCCTACACCGGCCGGGTATTCAAGAAGAGGCCGGACTCCTGGGGCTACGGGGTGTCTACGGCCCTTCATCGGGCGCGGCAAGAGTCCGTCCTCGCCGCCCCCGCGCGGCTAGCGAAGCACGGGGCCGAACGCGATGGGCGTCCTCGCCTTCCTCCACCACCGGCGGGTCGTGCCTCTGATGGAGAGGCCGCTCTGCATCTTCGAGATGACGAGAGGCGGCCAACCCCGTCGACACGGCGAGGTCGCGGATGCTCCCGACGCCCCTTGAGCGGCCGTATGCGCTCACCCGGCGCGGAACGCCGTCGACACCCGGTGCCGCCACCGCGGGTCGGACCCCATGGGACCTTGAGATGCTCCCCACGGGCCCGCTGGTGAGTTGGGTTCCTGATTTTGCTTTAGTTCTTGGTCTTGCTTTTGTTTCCTGATGCGCCTTTGTCGCTCATGTGCGCAGCTGGTGGAGTTCAACATCGCCAAGTCCGTTCCACCCACCCCCCCGATTCCCCGTGCGCTCGGCGGGCGGCGCGGCCGGGAGCAAAGCATGAGCGGGCGGCGCGCAAGAGGGAGCACGCGAGGCGACGTCGAAGCTCGCCGCGACCGGCGGGCCGCGGAGTACCGACGACGCGAGGAGCCGGGGGCTTTCCTCCCCGGAGATCGAGGGAGCCCTCATCCTCGGAGGAGGACGAGGAGGAAGAGGCCGAGGGGGAGGGCCCCTCGGACGGGTGGCGGCCGGCGCCCCGTCGCCGAACCGCCGGCCGCGTCCAAGGGCGGCTTCGCCCGGGGCGGGCGCACGGGGCGCCCGCCGCCGGCAATCGACATCGGGGCGGCACGCGCGCGGAGGCGCCGGCGCGCGCCACGGAGGCACGCGCGGCGGACGCGCCCGTGCGCGCGCAAGCGTGCCCGCGCGCGGGGGGAGCGTGCCCACGCGCGCGGCGTCATCCTCGAGGGGGCGCGACGGCGGGCGTGCCGCGCGCGGGGCGAACGTGCCCCCGCGCGCGCGGCGGCGCCCTCGGGAGGCGCGGCGTCGGGCGCGCCCGCGCGTGGGGCGGGCGTGCCCGTGCGTGCGGCGGCGCCGCCGGGAGGCGCTACGGCGGCGCGCGGCCGCCGCGCCGGCCTCGCCCGCGAGAGACCTCGAGGAAAAAGGAAACGAGCCTTTTCCTCCGCGAGGTAAGGAGCCCTGTCCTTCTTCGTTTGGTTTGGCTCGTTGGCGATTAGGTGATTTAACCCTTCGTTCGTGTCCCGCGCGGGGTGGTGCCAACCGTTCCTCCGCTTGCACCAGCCAAGGTGCTGAGGACGGACGCATCGATCCCCACCCGACGGCGCTCGTCGAGGGGGTCGCGCCCGGGGACAAGCACGGCGGCGGGCACGAGCTCGCAAGACCCCGCCGGGGCCTCGAGGCCCCGGCCCGGCGGATCAGCCGCCGCGGCGCGGCCCGCAGGTTGCCGGGGGGCGGCCCGCACCGCGTCGTCACGGAGACACGGGCGCGGCGGCGGCCACGGTGGCGGTGCGGCCCGCGGTGGGCGCCACCGCGGAGGAGGTGGAGCGGGCGCAACCCGCGGGAGCGCCGCGGATGCGGCGGTACGGCCGGAGGTGGTGGCCACGGCGGCACAACGGGCGCCCGTGGCCGCGGAGGCGCGCGGTGGTGGTGCCCCTGTGGAGGCGGCGCAAGCGAGCCGCGTCCGCCGGCGATTTGCGGGCGGAGGTGGTGGAGGTCTCGGACGACTCTCCGCCGCCCGGTGGAATCGGTGGGCCGGGCCCCTCGAACTCCCCCGAGCCCCGGAGGGGGGGCCCTCGTGAGGCGGCACGAGGGTCACATGGTGGTGGGGGGCCGAGGACATGGTGCCGAGGCCTCGTCCTCCCACGCCGGCCGCCCCGCCCGTGGGAGGGGGGCCGTCGGTGATCCCCCGGCGTTTGCTGACGCCCGGGGGGAGCAGGAGCTCTGGGGCGAGCTTCGGAGCCACGGCGCCACGCTCAACCGCGCACTGAACGAGGCGCTGCAAGTCCACGGCGGCCCGGCCTGGCTCGTCTTCCAGGTGAGCCATGGTTGCTCGTCCCTCTTCCCTTTTCGTTTTCGTATGCTGCATTCAAGCCTTGGCGCTTACGGGATTTGATGTGTGGATGCCAGGAGCTCGAGCGCCGCGCCCACGACAAGTACGACGCGTTCGACCGGGTGAACGCCGAGGCCCAGCAGCTCCGGGGGCAATGCAGCGCTTTCGACGCGCTTGCAGACGCTCTTAGGACGCCGGGACGGTGGCCGGCGTGCCGGGCCCCGGCTTGGCCTGACGAGCTCCCCGAGAGCTCGAGGCAGGACACGTCGCGTCGCTCGAGCCTCGAGCGGGTCCGCGCAGCCCTCTTCGATCGCGACGAGGCGCCGTGGAACGCGCGCGCGGATCCGGAGAAGACGCGGACGCCGGGCCGCCAACCGGGAGGCGGAGGTGGCCACCGCTCGCGCCGAAGCCGGGGAGCTCCGCACGTCGCTCGAGGGGGCGCAGGTGCAACGGCGCCGCGGAAGCCGAGGAGCCGGGCGCGCGCGTTGGAGCGACCGCGCCAAGGAGGCCGACGACCTGAGGGCCGCCCTCGACGCCAAGGCCGCGGCCCTTGTCACTGCTGGGGAGCGGCTCCTGCAAGAGAGCACCGCCCGCCAAGGGGCTGAGGAGCGGCTCCAGCAGGAGCAGGCCGCTCTCACCAATGCCCGTGCGGCGCTGGAGCAGAGCGCGCCGCCCACGAGGTGACGTGGAAGTCCTTGGCGGATCCGGGACGCCCCGCTCTCCAAGGCTGAGGGCGAGGTCGTTGCGCTCTGCATTGCGAGCGCAAACCAGGAGATGGCCCTCCAGGAGCAGGGTGAGGCTGTCAAGCGCCTCGAGTTGACGGTCGAGGCCGTGCGCCGCGACCTCGAGATGGAGAAGAAGCAAGTCGAAGGTGAGCCACAATCTGACTCTTGTCTTGTTGGATTTCGATTGGGAACTTCGCATTCCCCCTTTTTTTTTGATTTATCCCTTGCCTTGATGTTCCCAGGCTTGCGCACTGCTCTGGGCACGCAGCAGAGCGAGCCGAGGTGCTGCAGGCCTCCTACAACTCCTCCGAGCAGAGCTGCGGGAGCCGCGCGATGCGCCCTCGAGACTTGCCGCACCGTCGAGGAGGGCGAGGCACGGGCCGGCAGCTCGCCGGCCGGCCGTCCGCGCGCCCCTTGGTGGCCACGTCACCGAGCGAATGCGCCGGCGCCGCAGCTCGGGCGTCCCGTAAGGCCCTCGGAGTGGTGCGATCCCACTACAAGGTAAACTTCGAGGCGCCGGCGGAAGGCTACGTCGTACCCGAGGGCGTTGAGGACGAGGTGGCCATGGAGCGTGTGGACGCGCTTGCCGCCGACGCCGCCGGGTTGCTTGCCGAGGCCTTCGAGGAGTTCCTCTTCCCGACGCCGCGGTACGCCGTTGTTCCTCCCGCCCCGAAAGCGCGTTTGGGCGCTAGGCCCATTTTTTTTGATGTGTATCGGTCACTGCGGCCTCGTGGCCTTTTGTAAATAAACAAGTTGTTTCATGAACATGGGCATTTGCCGTAAATGAAATCGTTTGTTTATCACGCTTTTTGTTTCTCCTTCTTCCCGAGTAGATTCTAGTTAGGGGAGTTCGATTTTCGCAAGGGGCCCGCTAGGTTGGAGGCTATCTCGGCTCGCACGCTCCTTCCGCCGTGCCGCCCGCGCCCCGTTCGAATCGTGGCCGGAGGTTGAAGTAGGAATCAAACTTAGCGCATGTCGTTTTGTTTTTTGCACGAAAAAATGGGACCATTTGGGGGGGGGCCCCCGCAAGAGCCCCCGAGGGTAACTTGGGTTTCGGGGAAAGCCGAGTTGCCCTTTTATTAGACTTGGAGTATTTACATAGTTGACACCAACTCGGGGCGTTGGCCATGTGATTTTACAACGAAAAGTACTTGGAAATCCTAGCTAAGGGTAGAAGCGACGTAGTCGTTGGATGTTCCAAGCGTTGGTGAGTTCTTCGCCGTCCTTGTTGGCCGCCTTGTACGTGCCCGGCTTGAGCACCTTCACCACGACGTAGGGTCCCTCCCATGGGGGCGATAGCTTGTGGCGCCCTCGGTTGTCTTGGCGTAGCCTTAGGACCGCATCCCCTTCGCTCGAAATCCCTCCGACGTATCTTGCGTGCTTGGTAACGTCGTAGGGACCGTTGATACCTTGCGGAGTGCATCAACGCCACGAGGCGTACTTCGTCCGGCGGTCCGGCGAGTCCTCGCGGGCTCGTTGGTTAGCATCCTCGTTGTAGCCTCGGACCCCGGGCGACCCGTATTCTAAGTCCGTGGGGAGGACGGCCTCCGCGCCATGGACCAGAAAACGGGGTGAACCCGGCGGCTCGTTTGGGGTGGTCCTTAGGCTCCACACGACCGCCGGTAGTTCTTGGAGCCATTTTTGCCCGCATTTGTTGAGCCGGTCGAAAATTCCGGGCTTGAGGCCTTGTAGGATCATGCCGTTGGCGCGCTCCACTTGGCCGTTGGTCCGTGGGTGTGCCACGCCTGCCCAATCCACGCGGATGTGGAACTTATCACGTAACTCCAAGAACTTCCGGCCCGTGAATTGGGACCCATTGTCTGTGATGATGGAGTTTGGCACTCCAAAGCGGTATACGATGTCGGTGAAGAACGTGACCGCCCGCTCGGCCCCCTTAAATTCGTGATGGGGCGCACCTCCACCCACTTGGAGAATTTGTCGATCGCGACAAGCGGATGGGTGAAGCCCCCCGGCGCCTTCCGCGAGGCCCGACGATGTCCAACCCCCACACGGCGAACGGCCATGTCACGGGGATCGTTTGCGGGGCATGAGCGGGCAAGTTGGACTTGCGGGCGTAGAACGGCACCCCTTCGCGGTGCGTGCGATTTCGCCCGGCGTCCGCGACCGCGGTAGGCCAATAAAAGCCCCGGCGGAACGCGTTGCCGACGAGGGGTGCGGGGTGCGGCGTGGTGGCCACGGATCCCCGCATGGATGTCCCGTAGGAGCTCGCGCCCCTCGGGAATTGGCACGCACCGCTGTAGGATGCCGGAGGCGGCGCGCTTGTACAGCTCGCCATCGACGAGGGTGAAGGATTTAGCCATCCTGGCGATGCGCCTGGCTGCGTCCCGATCCGCGGGGAGTTCCCCTCGAGCGATCCAGGCGATGTATTTTTCCCGCCAATCCACTTGGACAGGAGCCGGCTCTATGTCCATCGCATCGACCTCGTGGGAGCCGTACCCCTCGAGAAGGGAGAGCACGTACGCCTCGTTCGAGGGGTCCTCATCCATGGGTTCCGCGCCCGCCGGATTCGAGGGTGCCCCCGAGGGTCCGTCGCGTGGCTCGAGGGGTAGGGCTCGAAGGCGACCGAGGGTTGCGCGATGTCACGCGCGAAAACGTTCGGGGGAACGGTGATCCGCCCGGACGCGATCTTTGCCGCCTCGTTCGCTTCCTCGTTGTACCGGCGGGGTACATGATTAAGCTCGATGCCGTAGAACTTGTCTTCGAGGGCCCGCACGGCTTTACAGTAGGCCTCCATCTTGTCGTCGTGGCAGCTCGCGTTCTTCATGACTTGATCGATCACGAGCTGCGAGTCCCCTCGCACGTCGAGGCGTTTGATGCCCAACTCAATGGCGATTTTGAGGCCGCAGAGAAGGGCCTCGTATTCTGCCATATTGTTGGACGCGGGAAAGTGGAGGCGCACTGAGTAGCGCATGTGCTCCCCGAGGGGTGACACGAAGAGCAGGCCCGCGCCCGCTCCTGTCTTCATTACTGAGCCGTCGAAGAACAGAGTCCAGCACTCTGCTTGGATTTGTGGGGGCGGCAGCTGCGTGTCCGTCCACTCAGCGACGAAATCGGCTAGGATTTGTGATTTGATGGCCTTGCGCGGGGCGTAGGCGAGCGTCTCGCCCATCGGCTCCACGGACCATTTGGCGATCCCCGCCCGCCGCGTCGTGGTTGCGAATGATCTCTCCTAGCGGGAAGGAGGAGACCACCGTGACCGGTGGGCCTCGAAGTAGTGGCGGAGCTTGCGCCGCGCAAGGACTACCGCATACGCGCGGCCTTCGGACTCGGGGGTAGCGCGTCTTCGTGTCCGACGGGACTTCGCCGATGTAGTAGACCGGCCTCTCGCACGGGCAAGGCGTGCCCTTCCTCCGTGCGCTCCACGACGATCACGGCGCCGACCACCCGGTGGTTGCGGCCACGTAGAGCCGCAGGGGTTCGCCGTCTCGCGGCGGCGTGAGGATTGGAGCGTGCGTCGCAGACGCCTTCCGCCTTGTCAAGCGCGTCCCGGGCCTCGGCGGTCCAACGAAGCGCTCGTGCTTCTTGAGCAGCCCGTAGAGGGGCGCACCCTTCTCACCGAGCCTCGAGATGAAGCGGCTTAAGGCGGCAAGGCACCCCAACACCTTCCGCACCCCTTTGAGGTCCCGGATTGGACCCATCCGTTCGAGGGCCGCAACCTTTTCGGGGTTGGCCTCGATTCCCGGCCGGGAGACGATGTATCCTAGGAGCATGCTCCGCGGCACTCCAAAGACACATTTTTCGGGGTTTAGCTTGACCCCGTTGGCCCGTAGGCGGTACCGAACGCGACGCCAAGGTCGCTAACCGTGTCGTCCGCCTTCCCGGTCTTGACGACGATGTCGTCCACATAGGCTTCGACCGTCCGCCCGATGTGATCCCCAAAAACGTGCCGCATGCGCCGCCGATATGTTGCGCCCGCGTTTCGAGGCCAAAAGGCATCGTGACGTAACGAACGTCCCGAACGGTGTGATGAACGAAGTCGCGAGCTGGTCGGACTCCTTCATTTTTATTTGGTGATATTTCGAATAGGCATCAAGGAAACGAGTAGTTCGCACCCGTACCGTTGAATCAATGATTTGATCTATGCGTGGCAAAGGAAAAGGAACTTTTGGACATGCTTTATTAAGACTCGTATAGTCTACACACATCCGCCACCTCCCATTTTTCTTTTTTACAAGCACGGATTGGCTAGCCATGTAGGGTGGAATACTTCCTTGATGAATCCGGCCTCGAGGAGCTTCCACGGCTCCGCTCCGATCGCCCGTCGCCGCTCTTCGTCGAAGCGGCGCGGCCCGCCGGCCGCACGGCGCGGGCGTTTGGCGAGATATCAAGGGAGTGCTCGGCGACTTCCCTCGGGATGCCTGGCATGTCCGAGGGGCTCCACGCGAAGACGTCGGTGTTGGCGCGGAGGGAGTCGACGAGCACTGCTTCCTATTTAGGGTCGAGGGTCGAGCTGACCCTCAACGCCTTGCCCTCGGGGGCCGATGGGTCAAGGGGGACCCCTTTGGTCTGCTCGGCGGCCTCGAAGGTGCCGACGTGCTTGGTGGCGGAGCTGAGGTCATCGTTGACCATTTTCTCCGGCCGTGTTCACCGGCGCTTCATCCAGGCGCCGCGTGCCTCTCGTGTTCCACGCATTCGACGTCGCGGTCGAATGCGTGCTCGATCGACGACCCGACGGTGATGATGCCGTTTGGCCCGGCATCTTCATCTTCGGTACGTGTAGTTGGGGACCGCCATGAATTTGGCATAGCAAGGTCGCCCAAGTATGGCATGGTAGGCCCCTTTGAACCCCACCACCTCGAAGGTGAGGGTTTCCTTACGGAAGTTCTTGGGGTTACCAAACCAGACCGGCGCATCGATCCGCCCGAGGGGTTGAACCCGCTTGCCGGGCGCGATGAAACGGCTTCGTGCCGGGCCGCACCGGTCCAGCCCCAATCCCCCATCGGGCGCAATGTGTGCGCGAAGAGGATATTGAGGCTACTGCCTCCGTCCATAAGGACCTTCGAAAACCGGGCGTTCCCAATGATGGGATCGACCACCGGCCGGCACCGGCCCGGTTCGGGATACGGTTTGGGTGGTCGTCCCGGCTAAAGGTGATGGCATCCTTCGACCGCCTGAGGAAGGCCGAGGCGCCCTCTCGCGGCGAGGACTTCGTGCCGCTCCTTCTTGCGCCGCCGGTCGACATATCGGCCGTAGGTCCCCCAAAGATGAGGAACACATTCTCGACAGCGGGGAATCCACCCGCGTCGCCATCGCCTCCGTCTTTCTTGGCCTCTCGCCCTCCTTCGCGGCGGCGCGGCCATAGAATTTCTTGAGCATGTCGCACTGCTCAAGAGTGTGGTTCACGGGGGTCTTGTGGTAGGGACATGGCTTCTTCGGCATGTCATCGAACACCCCCCGGCCTCGAGGAGCCGGTCGAGGGCCCCGTCGAGCCGGGTCGACGGGCGAGGGCCTCGACGTTGCCGCCGTTGCGCCCCCCGCTCGCGCGCCGCGCGCGGCTTCTTCCCCTTCTTGCCCCGCTTGTCGTTGCGGTGCGGCTCATTGGACCCGCCGCCCTCCGCGGGCGTGTCCTCGAGCGCTTGCCCTTCTTGCCGTTGAAGATTGCCCCCACGGCCTCCTCTCCCGAGGCGAAGCCGGTGGCAATGTCGAACGGCTCGTTTGAGTCCGCGGCGGGCCGCGCCCCGGCCCGCGCACGAGGTCCCGCACGTGGTGCCCTCGAGGAACGCGTGCACGATCTCGGACCGTGCCACGCCGGGGAGCTCCGTGCGGCGCTTGGAGAAGCGCCGTATGAAGTCCCGCGCCGACTCGCCGTGCTTCGCGTGCGGGAGCGCGGATCCCACGAGTTCCCGTGGCGCACGTATGTGCCCTCGAAGTTGCCCACGAACGTGTGGACTAGATCGTCCCGGGTATGGATCCGGGCCGGGCGGGCAAGTGCTCGAGCCATGTCCGGGCCGCGTCGCCCAGATGCAGGGGCAAGTTGCGGATGATCACTTCGTCGTTAGTGGCCCCGCCCACCGGGCGAGGCTAGGCGGTAGTCGTTGGAGCCGCACGCGGGGGTCCTTCTCCCCGTTGTACTTGACGATCGTCGAGGGCTGACGGAAGCGCTGGGGGAACGCTGCCGTGCGGATCTCCCGGCTGAACACACGGGTGCCAGGGGGCTCCGGTGTCGGGGAGCGATCCTCACCGCCGCCGTAGCGCCCACCCCCGTTGAGGGTGGTAACCCCTTGTCGCTTGCGCGTCCGCCTTGCCGGTACGCCGGCGTTGATGACGTTGCGAGCGTCGCCATCCGGTGCCTCCGCGCGCGTCGAGGAGTCGTTCCTTGGCCGCGTGCGTCCTTGCTCGGTGGGATGCCCCGCCGGTCCCCCCCCGCGTGCACCGAGGGTTCGCCTCCTCCGGTGCGCTTCGTCACCCCGCGCATCCCCCCCGTTGGCGGATGCGTGAGGCCGAGCTTTCGGCCCCGCCGGACGGCCGCTTGCTCGATGAGAGTTTGCACCTCGCGGTGCATGTCTCGAGCCTCGGGGGTCGATGGTGCCGGCATGGCCCGTAGCGGCGTCGCGGCGGCGACGAGCTTCGGCTTGCTCGCGGCGGGACGTCCGCGTTGTCCGCGTTGGGGGCGGTGTTGAGGCGGTCACGGACACGTCGGCCCGGCTCCCCCGCGCGCGTTCACCGCGCGCGGAGGCTTCCCCCGCCATCGAAGCGCGGAGCGCCCGCACCGTCCGCATTCCTCCGCCGCCTTGGCCTCGAGCTCGCGGGCTTGGGCCACCGTGCATCGACGTCGGCCCCGCGAGGAGCGCTTGGCCCCGCGGCCGGCGCGTAGCGATCCCCGGGGCGGGTGTGACTTCCCCCCGTCTCCGCGCGCTCGCCGCGCCGGCGGCGTTGTCCGGGTCGTTGGTGATGACGGCGCAACACTCCCGCGCGGGGTCGTAGCTCCCGGTCTTGCCGGAGTCGTCGGGAGCAGCCAAACCGCAGTCCGTGGCGTCGAGGAAGCGCCTGAACGCGACTGGGTCCGGCACGCCGGAGAAGTCCCACTCCGCGTACCCGTGGCGGTTGGCGGGTGGCATCGTGTCGACGGAGCCCAGGGACGACTCATCTGCTGCTGAGGTGCCGGGGTCCCTGGCGACGAAGACGTGGCGGCCAGGTGGAACCCTGCGCATCGTCGTGTTGACGTTGGCGTTGTAGGCCGTCGTGGCGCCACGCAGCCCGATGGGGATGCGTGGTCCGGAGACCGCGCGCGGTCCCGTTGGGGTGGTGGCGGCAGTCGTGACGGTGGGCGCACCGCGTTGGGCGGCGGCGCGCTCGGCCCGCCGCCGCTCGGACCGCGCCCCGCCGCGAGCGTTGCCCGCAGCGACGGTGGCGTCGTGGCGCCGACGGACCCGCGGCGTCCGTGCTGCGCGGCGTCCGCGCGGTGTCGTGCGTGCGGCGGAGACCGGGCGGACTCCGGCTCCGGCGCCGCGCGCGCGAAGCTCCTCACGGTTAGTGAGGCGCATGAGATAGCCATTCCCCGTGGCACCGAAAGTTCGGATCCCCGAAGCGGATCTCGAACCCGGCGGGGGAGGGGGTCCGAGCTACCCATGCGGTAGCGTGTAGCACGCGTATTCGGTGCGGATCACCATGGAGGGAGTTGGCGAAATGACCTTAGGCGCTCGCTCGCCGCACGGTGGGCGCCAACCGTCGGTGCGGAATATGGTCCCGACACTAACCGCAGATAGCGCCGTGGTCTATCCCTCAATGGTCGATGCTAAGCAACAAATGACACAAGGTTTTATCCCGGTTCCGCCGAGGGGGCCGTACGTCCAACAGGGGTGTGCTCGTGGCACTATATTGCTCGGCCGGGGTGCTTGTAGTGGGGCAAGTACAAGCAAGGCGGGAGAGGAAGTGTGGCTTCCAAGTCCCTAGAGGAGTGGTCGAAGATGTTGTGGGAGAATGAGAGAGTGAGTGCACGGTGTCTTGTGTTCCACCCCCCCCCCCCCCGCGGGCCGGGGGCTCGCCTCCCCCTTTTATAGGCCAAGGGGGCGGTGAGTTACATGCACGCCGCGCTATCCGGGCCTACGTGGGGGTGCACGTCGTGCTACGTTGTAGAGTGGGCGGCCGTCGGTCGACCTCTGCGGCGATCCGGTCATGATGGCTCGACTTGTACCCGAACGAGTGGCGGTTCGAGGGTAGGAGAGCAGCGGATGGCGGTGATGTCCTCTGATAGGCTCGAGGGAGGTGCTGACGCTGGCCCGTACGGCGCACGGGAGTTGGCGAGAACGGCGTTCCTTCCCAACGCGCCTCACGGGGCCGAGTCGTTGCTACGGGGGTCCGCGTGCGCCCGCGCGTGCGGGTACGGCGGCCACGCCGTTACGGGGCGGGGATGGCGGTCCACCGGCCTACCGCCTCCACCTAACCCCCGTAGGTTCACAAGAAAGTACATCGAGGGTGCGCCGGCCCCCTTTCGAGGGCTCGGCGTGTTAGCCGTACGGGGGCGTGCGCGCGGTGTCACGGGACCGACACCGCCGCACGCACGGTCCATCCCCACGGTGGTGGGGATGGGCTCCTCCCCGGGGAGTTGGTGCGGCGGCACCGGGCGCGAGCCCCCGGCGCATGATGGCGCCGTCCCGCGGCGTCGGGGCGTTAAATGCCCGTGTACGGGACCGGCGCACGCGTGCGGGGCGCCCGTGAGCGTGGCGGGCCCCCGCCGAGGGCGGAGCAAACCCTCGAGCGAGACGAGACCCGCTCGAGGGGGAGCGAGCCCTCGAGCGGGGCGGGACCGCTCGAGGGAAGAGTTGCCCCTCGAACGGGGGCGGAGCCCGCTCGAGGAGGAGCGCGCCCTCGAGCGAGGCGGAGTCCGCTCGAGGGGTCTTCTAAGCGGGCCGTCTTGGTGGGCCGTCGGAGTCCCGCGGCGTAGGCCATGTCCTGCACGGTTAGTTACCTCGCATGGTTAGGCTTAGCGTGTTTCGATACCGGGATTTAAGTGAGGATTTCCCCGTTGCTTAAGGGGACCCCTAGGGCTGTCCCCGACACTATGTACCTGACCTTGCAAAGAAGAACCGGTCTGTGGTTATGCCTGAAAAAATGGATTGTTGGGGTTGAAAATGTTGTTGAGGAGGAGGAATACAACCAGTTTGACGAAATTCCATCCTTTGACACTTCATTCAAGCCTCGACTCTTGGGAGTAACAAAACACCGTACTTGCGAAGCGACCATAGTGAAAAAATCCATATACAGAAATCAAGAAAGAAAAAACAGGCCTGATTTCTGCTGAATCCTTTTTGTAATGCTGGAGGCTTTGTCTATTGGTGGACATGGAATCCATTTTGTAATATAAAGGATGCGATATATTGGTGGAATTTCAATCCTTTTTGTAATATATGGGATGTGGTGGAATTTGAATCCTGCTTGTAATATATTCTGCCTAAGATATTATATATATTTTGTTTATATTCTGCTTCAGATCAGTAATGGGCGTTAATATCAAGGAGACGAGGATAAGCCAACCCGCGTCGCCTAAGTTACGGGCAAGAGATGAGTATTAACGAACCTGCATCGCCTTTGTTACGGGCAAGAGACAAGGACTAACAAACCCACATCTGCTTTGTTATGGGCAAGATATGCGAAATCAAGAACAGATTACATCAAAAGAGACACGGATTAGCCAGCCTCCGTCGGCTTGTTCTTCAAGCTTTGCAAGTGAGTAGGTAAATCATACAAAAATTGTACTGCACAGAGATAATCACACAAGCATGTCTCTTGAGATGCGAAATCACACACACAGAGATTACATCAAAAGAGATACGGATTAGCTAGCCCCCGTCGGCTTGTTCTTCTTCATGCTTGCAAGTGAGTCGGTAAATCATACAAAAATTGTACTGCACAGAGATAATCACACGAGCATGTCTCTTGAGATGCAAAATCACACACACACAGATTACAGTCATCATTGATACATCAGAACAAGGTTACAATGCAGCCATATCTTCATGACAAGATATGCAAAATCTCACACACAAATCGATCTTGCTCGCAGGTCGTCGATCTTGCTGCACGTGGTCATTGAACAAGCTCCATTTCTGCTGACGGCTTAGAGACTTGATTCCTGGCATGACTAAAGAGAGCTTCTATATTGCAACCCTAATTTTGGTTTGCAAGAGCCTTCCGCGAGTGGAGGGAGAAAGCATGGTGGTAGGAAAATAATGAGATATGCTCCATCCAGATTCTGGCTTCTTCCTCATCTTTCAAGTGAACACAAGAGAAAGATACAGAGAGGATGGAAACATATCCCTTAAAAAAATCCCTCCTCCTGGAGGAGAAGGGGAAAGTAAAAGGAAGCCCAAGTGTGACGGAAAAGCTGCAGCAGGCTTTCCGTCGGCTTGTTCATCCTGATGCCAGGAGGTTCTGGCTACCTTCCCCGGACACAGCTGCGAGCAAGGGGTATGTCACAAGGATTCTTCTAGCAACTGTGTTAGAGTGACGAGCAACCCAATCACACATATCACAAGAATTCTTCTAGCAACTGAGAGATCGAGGAGGAGGAAGAAGAGAGAAAAGCAAAAACTTGCACCCTACAAGATCTATTCTTTGCACCATAGCTAGATCTAGATATAGAGAAGAAGGAAGCAAGTGACTTGCTTTATTGTATCAGAAGAAGGAACTATATAGCTAGATCTAGATCTAGAGAAGAAGGAAGCAACTTGAAGTGAGGAGGACCGATAGGCATCGGTGCCTTTTTTATAGCAAAAAACAAGGAAGGGATAACATCGATTGTAAAAAAAGAGAGAGTAAGGGATAAGATCAAGAGAACAGGAAACGAGAAGGTCCCCAAGACGGTCAATGGTGAAACTGTTGCCAGTCAATGGCTGAAAGCAGAGGTAGTGATTCCAATGTAGAATTAAATGATACGCTAGGTAACCAAACATCGTCTCCAATGTACTCATCGTCTCCAAAAAAGAGAGAGGAAGTGATAAGATCAAGAGCACAGGAAACGGGAAGGTTCCCAAGATCAGTCAATGGGGAAACTGTTGCCAGTCAATGGCTGAGAGTAGAGGCAGGGACTCCAATGTAAAATTAAATGATACGTAGATTAACCAAACATCGTCTCCAATGGAGAATTAAAGGATACTACACGGATTAGCCAAACATCGTCTCTAATGGAGAATTAAATGATAACGCGGATTAGCCAAACGTCGTCTCCGTTGTATACTTAAACCATGTTTGGAAACAAATCTCCTATATCTTCTCCTTCCAAAACAATTTAGATCCCCTGCCCCTTCATCTCTACCCACGAAAAACAGCAATTGCCTACTCCTCATCGTCACCATTCCAGACCGGAGATGAATAGCATGCCGGGAAGAGTAGGTGGCACCGGCCGTCGTTGCTGCTGGGCCTCCCTCAAGACCTCTGCATTGAGATTGCTCAACCACGCGCTGCGTGTGTGGCCACGGCGATGTCGGTCGGCGTTTGTCGATAGAGGGGATACGAGATGAGATTTCTTGGGTGTGGGACCCCACCGCTTACAAAGCATTCCTTGCTATGCTGACCACCAGTCTCGGGAATCCGGAGGCTTGCTTCTTCTCCAGAATCAAAGCCGTCTTCATGGATACAATGATCTCCAGCGCGCTGCTGAGGGTGGGCACGATGCGGCAGCCTATCTATATGCCATCTTGCTCTACCGAGACAATGGCGGTGCCACCGTCGACGACACCGCGAAGCGGTACATGAGGCGGGTCGTGGGCGACAGTAGTACGTCGTCGAGATGTCTGAGCAACGAGGGGTGTCTGCCTTTGCGCTAGAAGGCCACACATGCGATCCACTCCTTGACTTGGTGCATTTGGGGTGAACCGCTGCCGCCTCTGGCACCGATGCGCGACAATCAGCCGTACGCAGGCAACGACGGCGGCTGCGGCGTGGAAAAAGGATGGCTTTGAATTTCTCTGTTTTGCAGCGAAGACTGTAGGCTACACTGCGAAATGGTGAAGTTCGCACAGAGTATTGAAATAGGAAATCAGTAGTAGATTAGCTTTTGTATGATGCTCGAATTATCTGTGTAAAATTTTGGATAGCAGCAAATGCGACGCGGGTTATCAGCCCCACGTCGCTAATGACTGTGGGGCCCAGTTCTATTCAAATGAAGAACAGTTCTCATTTTTCCTTTTAATCTGTAATCAAATGTTGTAACAAGTATTTCTTCGTTGTTATTAGTCCAAATTTGATATTTTTTCTAAATTTTTATAAAATCGCCATCTTTTCATTAATTTCATTGTTTAGTGTACATTCCGTTTGTTGAATAATGTTTATATGCCTTATTTTGTTCTTTGTAAGTACAACATACAAATAATATTTATTTTACACAACCATCAGTGATGAAACTTTACATTTCGTAAGCTTAAGGTGAACACAAGGTTTTGTTAAGTTTTCAAATGCATATGAGTTCGAACATGTTGCAAAGTGTGGAAAACTTCAATGTTCAAGCAAACATTCTAGGAAACTATGTGAGAGATGTAGACATTTGTACACAGGTATATTATTCCTTCATCGATACCATTTGAAATTTTGAAGACAAGTTTAGGTACCCAGATTATGTTGTCAAGTCAATTTGTAGATTTTTTAGAGCAAATTATTAGAATTATTATATAATTACCATGGGGTGTAAAAACGAAATATATGAATTTTGGGCACACAAGTGTGACTGTTGATATTTTATTCAAGTACTAATGTCCAAATACGAATTATTCATATTTTTATGATTTTTAGGTGTTGTTTTATGGGCTCTAATAATTTAGGGAAGCAAGTTTCACTCCAAGAAAAATAGTGATGGGCCCACGCATCAGCGTCAGCAGCCAATAAAAAAAGATAATCGTTGCCTGCCCGCCCGGACCCAACTGCCAACAAATGCGATGCGGGTTTACTAACCATCATCGCCAATGACACTGGCCCACGCGTCAGCTTCAGCGTCACCAGGCTAACCTGCGTCGGCAATGACTATCCATTATTACTTGTCTCTAAGATCTAATTCATCACAACAGATCTCCAGTTCATCACAACAGATCTCTAGTTCATCACAACGCGGATGGATATACTCACGTCTAATAGATCGAGTTCATGACAAAGAAAATCTAACAACCAAACTAATTAACTAAGCAGTTCATGATCGACAGACAAACTAAGCAATTCATGTCCGAGAACCTGACGAAGACACAAAAGTGCACACACATTGTTACTAATTGGTAGAGGAGTCTATCAATTAGTCGGAGTCCCGCCGTCGTCACCGTCGTGGCTGCCGTCATCGCCATCGGAGCCGTCGTCGTCAAAGACGAAGTGGTGGAGGACAACCTGCTTGACCATGGGGAGGTTCTCGAGCTTCTCAGCCAACCCATGGATCTTGAAGGCGAGACACTTCACGCTCGGGTCCTTGTACACATCATGATGAGCCTTGATGTCGAAGGCCGCGCCAACACCTTCAAGCTTTCTGAAGGCCCTCCTGAGCAGCTCGACGGCGAACTTAGTGTCGTCGAAGAGAGATTCGTCGTCGACGTCCTTGGCCACCTACTCCTTCCCCTTCTCCAACTTCTTCCGATGACGGCTTTCGTCGTCGTCCTCCCTTCGTTCCCGCTTTGACGGTGGCGGGCTCCTCGATGCCATCTCCTCCTTCTCTCGGTGACCGAAGATTTGTAGTGGTGGATCGCGAGGAGGAAGAAGAAGTGAAAAAGATGATAAGCTTATGGAAGAAGCAAGGGAAAGCAGGGGAGGGCGAGGGAGTTATATTGACAAGACGTGGAATCGTCATGCGCCTCTGCCCCCACCCACTACTCCATTACTGCCAGTACATGCCACTTGATTGCGCATCAGGCTCTATTTCGGGTGCAAAACCGTCCAAAATCACGTGTCGCCTTTCAATTACGCGGGAAGGAGAAGGGGCGAGGCAATGATGTCGGGCCCACTTGTCAACAACCGCAGCCAAACTGCGGCGCCTTTTCAATTTCCATTTATTGTTTTATTACATGGCCGAGGTGCCTTCTTCAACCTTCAACCCTCGCTGCCTTCTTCAACTTCAATCCTCGTCACCAACTTCATCCCTCATCGCCTTCAACTTCAATCCTCGTCGCCAACTTCAACCCTCATCGCCTTCAACTTCAACCCTCGTTGCCTTTCAATTTCCAAACCCCGTCGCTTTTCTATTTCCTCCCCTTCTCCTTGATGTCTGCGGTGTGTTTGATGCTGCTGCTGCCAGATGAACTTGTCACCCAGATCATCATCCACTCGATCAAGGATGAGCCCATCTTCCATTTTCTGAACCTTCGCAATCAAATTTGCGGCACCTTCCAGTGCATCTGCGACTCTGATGAGGTACTACTGCACGTGTCGCTGTGTGATCTTCGTGAGGCGTGCAAGAATCACTACGTCAGGTCGTGCTTTGAGCAGTGCTTCCGTGAGGCTAATCATCTGGAGGCATTGTGCTTCGAGGGTATGGAGAGGTTGATGAGGCGGCGGAACCCCGATAAGGGTTTGAAGTTCATCGGAGATACCGCTGCTGAAGACTCCGGTGCTAAGTACTTCTTAGCGATGCTGAAGTACCATTGCAACCCGGTGGACCCTGAAGCCATGGCACTGCTCCAGGAAATCAGCGGTAGCCCGTCGCCCCCTGACGGCCGGTGGAAGAACCACAACCTGCGGCGGCTGCGCTACCTCGTCAAGCAGGATCTCGACAACATTGCGTGGTGGTACTGGCTTGACGACGGTGACGACGACGACATTCCGTTGCTGCCCATCCGGAATCCCACATCTGGGTAGCGGGATGTAGGTGCTACGGGCCGGATACCAAAGAGATCATCCACTACTGCAGCGCGAGTGTCGCATCCGTCATGAGTTTGACCCCTGGACGCGTAGCTTCCGCCCCGCCATGGAGTACACCGTCAGCACGATGAACATCGGGATGTTGGTCCAAGCATCAATGAACATTATCTATCTTGAATGTAAATATTAGATATTACTAAACGCGGATTTGATTTTATCAGGATTTCAATTTTTAATCGATTTTTGATAGATAATATTTGATTTGTCACGTCTGTGAGTCAAATCGAAGGTTGCGTGGTCTCATTTGGCGCCGACGAGGCCTAGGATGCCCTCTTGGGTGTCAAAACCACCGAAGCAGACACGACGACGGCGGCGGTGGTGCCCTCTGCTTCCTCATTTTTTCTATTGGAGAATGAAGAACAGTGTATCTGTCCCGCGTCACCGACGACATTTCTCTTTTTAATCCGGAATCAAATTTTTGTAACATGTATTTCTCCGTTGTAATTAGTCCAAATTTGATTATTTTTTCTATAGTTTTCTAAAATCACCTTGTTTTCATTAGTTTCATTGTTTAGTGTATATTTTGTTTCTTGAACAATGTTTATATGCCTTATCTTGTTCTATGTAAGTACATCATATAAATAATATTTGTTTTCCACACCTTCTGTAATGAAACTTTGCCTTTTCGTAATCTTAAGGTGAAGCACAAGGTTTTGTTAATTGTTCAAATGCATATGAGTTCGAACATGTTGCAAAGTGTGGAAAACGTCAATGTTCAAGGAACATTCTAGGAAACTATGTGAGAGATGTAAATATTTTACACAAGTATATTATTCTTTCATCGAAATCATTTGAAATTTTGAAGACAAGTCTAGGTACCAAATTATGTTCGCAAGTCAATTTGTAGATTTTTAGAGTACACTAGATGTTAGTAGAACTATTACATCTTTAACATGGGATGTAAAAACGGATTCTAAGAATCTTGGGCACACAAGTGTGACTGTTGATATTTTATTCAAATACTAAATGTCCAAATACGAATTGTTCGTATTTTTATGATTTTTTAGATGTTGTTTTATGGGCTCTAATATTTTAGGGAAGCACGTTTCATTCGAAAGAAAATAGTGGCTCGCCCACGCGTCAGCGTCAGCAGCCAAAATAAAAAGATAATTGCTGCCCGTCCGCCGGACCCAACTCCCAACAAAGGCGATGCAAGTTCACTAACCATCGTCGCCTATGACACTAACCCACTCGTCAGCGTCAGCAAGCAAACCGTGCGCGGGCTGCTCAAAATTTCTCACCTATATTGACTATAACGCCCATGGAATTCCAATTGTTGCACAAAGCCGTCAAGGGCACGCCAGTAGTTTTATTAAACACAGTTACACACATCGTTCATATTAGGCTCCTCGCTGGATAGATCCACAACGCCCGCATTCTCCCCACCGTCGCCGCCACTCACCTCGCTCGCCTTTGCCGCTCTCTCCCCGCCGCAACCCTGCTCTTCTCCAGCCCCACCGCTCCCTGCGTGACGACAGTGATGAGGACGCGGTTACCGGCGTGCGGACGTATGTCTTCCCGGCCAACCTAAAGACAGTTGACGCGGATCCGTCGACATCATCCCCGGACACGACAACGAGCCGGCTGCCTCAGGCCACGAGCCGACGTGGATCCGGCCCCTCCGACCATCACGAGAACAACTACTTCATTCGCGACAGAGGTTAGTCCTGCTTGAACCCCCAACACCCTCTCTCTTCTCGGCCACCAAATCTGCTATATATTCATATCAATGTGAATTAGGGAGACATGCCTTGATAGTTCATCTTTAATTGATTGACTGTGGATTTGATGGATGGATTTTGTTGCCCCAAGTCTGTTTGAATAAATTGTTGCAAACAGATGTAGTTATATGAACTGCTAAAATTCGTTTTCATGTTCCTGGTGCTACAATTTTTTCTATGTAAATTCATGAAAAGCATTGAGGATGTTAGCATACTTTAATTTTGCTATGCTTTGAATGTACCAGATCGACAATTATGCTTTGGACCTGTTATCATACTTTAATTTTGCTATGCTTTGAATGTACCAGATCGAAGTTATGCTTTGGACTTGTTAGCACATTTTAATTCTGATGGCCACATAGTGTCATTGGGAATTGCATCGCAGTGGTTTATAATGTAGTCCACCCAATCTGCTATATATTCATGTCAAGGTGGATTAGGGAGACATGCCTTAATAATTCATCTTCAATTGATTGACTGTGGATTTGATGGATGAATTTTGTTGCTCCAAGTCTGTTTTGAATAAATTGTTGCTAACAGATGAAGTTATATGAAATGTTGAAATTCGTTTTCATGTTCCTGGTGCTATAATTTTTGCACTGTAAATTCATGAAAAGCATAAAGGATATTAGCATACTTTAATTCTACTATGCTTTGAATGTACCAGATCGACAATTATGCTTTGGACCTGTTAGCATACTTTAATTCTGATGGCCACATAATGTCAATGGGAATTGTATCACAGTGGTTTATAATGTAGTGATAACTAGACTATCTTATGCTTTGTTGTGAGTGTTAATTTTTTCACTACTGTCTTGTTATTGTTGGTGTCATGATGTGTTGTGAGTGTTGTTTCACTACTGTCATATATAATGTCATGACCATTGCTTTATCCTCTTGTTGCATGTACACATGGAACACACAATCCATCGCTGCTGAAGTTGGACAAGGAAGCAGTTGAAGGAATTTATTCTCTACTTTGATATATAAGCATATTGTTGTGTCCATGTCAAAATGGTTAGCACACATCCCTGTATGCTAATTAAGTAAAATATGAACTATGTATGTCTATGCTGATTTTATTTATGACTATATCAGCTATTTTGCCTGTAAGAGAAAAAAAATTTATCTAATAAGAATTTTGTTTAGATTTTCAGTCTTGCTTATGTTGCTCTACTAACAACCTGACATATTATCTATGCAGTCTCCCACAACAACAAACTCCTCTACCTCCCGTGCATCATCACGGCCCATCGTCGGTGAACCTTCTTCACGGGGTCACTCGGCCAGACGCTGCGCGAGTAGTACTTGATCCCGTGGGTCAAGGACACAAACCAAATGGCCGAAGACAAGTTGACCGCAACTCGGACTTAATGCCAATTTTTTGCCTACCCCGTATGCGCGAGGGATAGATTTGTATTGGTCTGTGGTCTCATTGCTCGGGAGAGGGTGTCAATCAACAAGGCGGTTGATGATCTCTCACCAATTGAGAAGGACCATCTGTTCACAGTTTTAGAGGAAAAGCTAGATTACCTAGCCAATCTGGAAGAATCTGTTCGCAAGAAGGCAGTTAAGGCAGCTATATCAGAGATTGGAACCTTGCAACGGTGGTTCAAGGCCCATTTAAGAAAAAATATGTGAGTGAAGAGGAGACTCTCTTTGTGAAGCATGCCTTTTTGCAGCAACAAGACTGGGACATGTTTGTGTAGGAAACCAATTCTCCTTCATTTCAGCAATTGAGCTAGGAGATGAAACAAAAGAGAGCATTGCATAATAAGCGACACAAGATGGGCAGAAAAGGTTATTGTGGTAAAAGGAAAGAGTGGGAGGAGGAGGATGCAAAGCTAGCTGCAGAAGGAAAACATAACCCTTGGGACCAATTTCCTGGATGTTCGAGACCTTATCTGCGGGCAAGGGTAGGCAAGAAAAAGAAGAATACTAGTGAAGGAAGCGGGGGCATAACATTCAGTAACCTTGCGGTGGTGGGGGTAGCAGATAGGGTGAAAACACTTGCAGCTCAGGGTAGCGATGGTTCTTTCTCTGGGGTTAGGGAGGATGATATCCTCACCGCAGCATTTGAGACTCCAGAGCATCGAGGTCGGGTCCGAGGCGTGTCTAGTTCACTTGGCTGGGGAAAAGGGTTTCGTGAAGAGTTCGTTGGAATGTACAGGAAGAATAGGAACAAGAGGTCTAATGCTCATGATATGATGGACATAACATTTAAATCAGTTGTCCATGCTCTAAGACTATCAAGCATCGACATACCGAAAAATGCACTTCTTTCTTCCCAATTACCAACGCATGTCAGTAGCAGCGAAGAAGAAGATGTGCATGGTAGCGAGGAAGAAGATGTACTTGACCGCGAGGAAGAACATGCACATGACAGCGAGGAAGATGGTAGAGAGCAAGATCATTGGAATGCCAACGGTGACGAAGCGAATCAAGTGCACAGTGATAGTCGATCACCTATGCTAGACACAATAGATAAGCTGACAGAGCCAACCGCGTGCAGCCTTTTGGATGGCACAGGGATAATGTGGAGGTCGCACTAGCGAAAGTCTTTCCATTTCAAAAGACTTGCCGTTCAGTACCGGTGCAGGATGGGTATGTTGTGGTGCAACCTACTTATTTGTGGGCCAATGCGGGTCACTACCCTCTGCCTGTACCAATTGATGGGGGTGACATAGCAACCCTAGCTGGGGCTCTTGTTCAAAGGATCCAATGGCCAAAGGATAAGATCCTTATACCACCCATGACGAGACATCCCAACCCTGAAGCCGCAACAGGTAGCAGGGGTACAACATCAAATGGAGGTACTGCAGCTCAGTGTCAGCAAGAGAAGGCTCAACAACAGCAGCAGCAACAACAAATCAGCAAAACTATGCAGCAAGAGCGTCCGGAGGAGCCCAGGCAAACTCCGCCTAAGCAGCACCTGCAACTTGAGGATAATCAACAGACGAAACAACGGCCTCTCCCGGCGGCGGGAACGTCGACAACGGCGGGAGGAGCCCGGGCAAACTCCGCCTAAGCGGCGGGTGCAACTTGAGGATAATCAACGGATGAAACAACGGTCTCCGAGGACCGGGAGCGTCCCGGTGGTCGGTGGATGACCGCTCCTTAGTGATGAGTGATTGACAACGGGTGTTGGACCGACTCTTGGCTTAGTGCGCGGTGTAGGCCGCGGCCTAGTTCGTGTTGTTGCGGGTGAAGAACGGGCGCGAAAGGTCTTCGGCCTTGAGGGGCCTCCGGGAGATGGAGAGACAAGTAGGCTCGGTTCGAGGGACCCGGTGGACGGCGGGATCGGGTGCGGGCCACATGGTGGCGACACAAGCAAGACGAAGTCATGGACAAGTGAGCCGGTGCACGGTGGCGGTCAAGTCAAGTGGTTTGGCGGGAGGCCGGACCGGGCACGCGGGGTTTGGTGGTTTGCCCACAAAACCACCGGCGGACGGTTTCTTGGTTTGGGCCTCAAAACCAAGTCCGAGGGCCCAACACGACGGAGACGGGATCCGCGCGTGTCGGGAAGCTTCGAAGCGGAGGACACGCGGCGGGATCGCATGGCTTGCGTCGGGAGGACGCGGGGGTGCGGCGAAGGCGTGGCCGTCCGATGGCAAGACCCACAAACATTACCAAAATGCCCCTACGTGGGTTGTATCGCCAGTAGTGTAGTTAGGGGTAGTCGAGTCATTTACCACTCCGGCGGGACCTGATATATAAGCCTGGAGTGTGTGTTGATGGCTCTCTCTCTCCGCGACTTAGGGTTTCATTTTCCCCCCTTCTCTTTCTCTTTTTGGTAGCTATTTTCCTTCCTATTTTCTCTAGGCTAGCATGAGAGCTTCATGAGAGATTTGTTGAGAGGGATGGATGCTAGGGCGGCATGCTAGACCTTGTGAATCTTTCCTGGTTTGTATAGAAGATTCGGGGTTGTTTTTCGTGCCTTTTTGTGCCTATTTTCGTGCCTTTGTTCTCGGTGTGATTTCGCGGATTTGAGTGAGTTTCTTCCCGGATTTCCTTGAGGAAAACATGGATAGATGTCTTGTGCATCTTTGTGCTTGATCTTGTGCCCTCAAACGCCGGGAAACTACTTCGATTCGTGAGTTTTCGTTCGGTGCTCTAGGTTTTGGTGGTGCTCAAAGGATTCGCGATTCCCGGTGATTTAGGGAGTTAGGAGGCAAGATTTTTGGGCTATAGCATCCTTGTGTGACGCTTTTCAAGTACCCAAACCCTTGTCTCCACAGCTTCAACCGTTTGGGAAATCCGATGATGATTTGGGGGAGTTGACTTTCGGGGTCGGGCCGTTTCTCGCTCGTCCGCACCGGCGGACGATCCGCGGGGGGTCGCGGACGGTCCGCGTGGGCCGTGTTCGTCCCGTGTTCTTCGCGTTCTTGCTCGTCCTTTGTTTCGATCCGTCGCGATTTTGGTTTTTGGTTGGACGGAGTTTCGGACGGTCCGCGGTGTCGGGCGGACGGTCCGCGGGTGCCCGGCGGACGGTCCGCGTGCTCCCCGCGGACGGTCCGTGGGTCGTGTGTGGCTTTGGTTCGTTACGTGTGATTTAACGGACGGTCCGCGGGAAGGGCCGGACGGTCCGCGACGTCGGCGCGGACGGTCCGCGAGAGCGGTCGGACGGTCCCGCGCGGTCCATCGCGGACGGTCCGCACCGCGGGCCGGACGGTCCGCCAGAGCTCTGTGCGGTCTTTGTTTGTTTCGATTCCTTTCCTCCCTTTCTAGTGCTTCCGCGTGTGCTTCTAGGAATCGTTCCTAAGGCTAGAGGTTGATCCATAACCTCGTGGTCTTGGCGATTGGTGCGTGATTCGATCCATCGCTCGTGTGTGACCGGATTTGAGTAGGACATAGGCCGGGTTCTTTGGGAAGAATTTTTACCGGCTCCTATTCACTCCCCCCCTCTCTAGTCGCCATCTGATCCTTCAATTGGTATCAGAGCTTGGTGCCGGATTCTTTGCGACTTTGACAAGTCTCGAATCCTAAGATGGCGTACGTTGAGCGGGGCGGTCCGCCGCACTTCGATGGCAAGGGTTACCACAAGTGGGCGGCTCGTATGAGGATTTTTCTTCGAGGAAAGCCGTTGGAGTTTATTGTGCTTGACAAGACATATGCTATTCCGGTCAACATCCATACTCTTATGGTGACCGATGCCGATGCCAAGGCCAAGTATGAGGCTAATGCAAAAGCCGTTGATCACTTGTGCGGAGCTTGTGTGATCCGAGTTTGATCGTGTTCGCCATTTGGATCTTGCTTGGCAAATTTGGGATAAATTGTTGGTTGCTCACGGTGGTGATAACCATGTGAAGGCTCGCCTCTTTGTCTCTTACCGGATGCAATATGAGAATTTTTCTCCACTTCCCGGTGAGGACATTGATGCGATGTTTCGCAGGTTCATCGCCATCGTGAACAACATGAAGGCTAATGTTGAGGATTTTCCGTACTCCGAGCATGATCGGGCTTTGAAGCTCTTGCATGTCTTGGATCCAAATGTTTGGGGTGCTAAGGTTGAGGCCATCAAGGAGTCTGGGAATTATTTGACTATTGAGTTGGATGACCTCTTTTCTAAGCTCAAGTCGGCCGAGGTTGACAGGAAGATGCTATCCAAGCATGAGGGCTCGACTGACCATAGTCTTGCTCTTGTGGGAGGATCAAAGGGCAAATCTAACCCTTCCTGTCGACAGCTTTTCTTTGTCCTCTCTTATGTCCATTCCGGATGAGGAGTTTGATGTGCTTTGGGCGAGGAGGAGCCGGCCTTGCTCTCAAGAAGATTTGAACGACTACACGAGAGTCGGAGGAATGCAAGGCGGAGCTCAGGGACGTGCTACAAGTGTGGCAAGCGTGGCCACTTCATCGCCGAGTGCCCGGATGCGAGGGAGAACAAGTACAAGGTGAACGAGTACAAGGCGCACCCGAGGCGTGAAGACAAGTACTCCTCCAAGGGCAAGCACTTCAACAAGTCCAAGAGCAAGGACAAGGACAAGCGGCGACCGAGCAAGAGCACCTACAAGAAGAACAAGGCAAGAGCGATGGTGGCCGGTGCGAGCGACGTCGACTCAAGCTCAAGCGAGGAGCGAGTCAAGCTCGAGCGGCCGAAGATGAAGACGCCGGGAGGCGCGGTGGCAAGAAGAGTGCAAGCCGGAACCTCGGCGGGCCGAGCCGTGTGGCGCTCGAGGGCTTTTGTGGCATGGCCCATAGCTCGAGCAACAAGAAGAGTGTGAAGGAGGACGGCGACTCCGACTCGGAGGATGAGGTAAACCGTGATCCCGACTCTTTGCTTGCCGAGATTGCTAGGTTGAATGGTTTGCTTGATAACCGTGATAGTGTGCTTTGAGAGATGCCAAAAAGATGAGGAAAGATCTTAGGGCTCGGCTTGAGAATGCTAGTGAGAAAGTAGGAGAGTTAGAGTCAAAATTGCTTGAATTAAAACTTGAGAATGACTCTTTGAAACTTGCTCCTACTTCTCCTGATGATGTTGAATGTGTTGAATGTGATGCTTGGTTGAATGAGATCAAAATGCTTAATGAGAAGAATGCTTCTATTTTGGCTCAACTAGATGCTCTTAGGACTCGAACATGATGAGCTTAAGGCTAGACCTACTTTGCTTGGTGCTTGCAAATCATGTCCTACTATGCATGCTAAGCTTGTTGATGCTCGCTCTACCATTAGTTCTTTGGAAGCATCTTTGAAATCTCCTGTGGCAAATGCATGTTCTAGCTGTGATGAAGTCACTTTGCGTAATCTTGAACTTACTTCCCGTTTGGATGTCATCTATGAGGAGAATGACTATTTGAGGAAGGTGTTGGGTTGGTTGTCTGGGCAGGAACCTCAATTGAAAATCATGATTGAGGAGTTCAAGAGAGCTGATGGTCGTGGTTTGGGTTTTGAGAAGTTGGGTGAGAAAGTGGGAGAGAACAGTGGGGAGAGTGTGTACGAGAAGTGTGTTGAGTCTAACCCCGGTTCGAGGTGATCGGAGAGATCCAAGTCCCACTCCCAAAAGCACCCAAGAACTCTTTCACACCAAAGCCCAACCACCTTTGCAACAAGCTTGACACAACCCAAGATCCACCCAAATTCCCACCTAAGACAAATGATTTCCAAAAACCCGTGAAGTTTGTGGGTGAGAAGGGTGAGAAACCTAGAGAGAAGCCGAGCCAAAACCAAAACCCATCCCCTTCGGTGTGAGTATTGTGGCAAGGAGAGGCATCTTGCGGAGTTTTGCTACAAGAGGAAGAGGGATGAGAGGCTTGCTAGGGAGCAAGCAAACCGGACAGGTATCGCCAGTCTCGCGGTATTCCTGAGCCTAGAGTGCCACTTCCACGGGGTGTGGGAAGTGTGAGGAGTGTCGGCGAGGTTCCCACGGAGAGGTGGTGGTGGTGAGAGGTTTGTCAGGAGAGATGATGGTGTGCGTTCTGGTGAGAGGTTTGGTCGGGCTCGTGGTGGTTTTGCTGGACGTCCTCCTACTCGTCCTCAGTACGGGTTTAGGGGAGATGATCGCAGCTTTGGGTTCCAGAGGAACTACGGACCACGTTTTCCCCCTCGTGGTGCTCGTACTCCTCCCATGGGACATGGGAAGTCTGGTGGCAAGGGAGTGATGTTTGCTAACCCCTCTTTTGAGCAGATGGCTCGACACCGGTTTAACTTTCTCCGTGCTAACCCCGGTGTCGAGTCGCTAGCTCATTCTCGTTCTTGTTTCCGATCGCAGGCGGGAGGCTTGGAGAACATTTGGTTGATCGACTCCGGTGTTCTCGACACATGACCGGAGATAAGAAGTGGTTCTCCACCTCACCCCGGTGAAGGAAAAGATGTACATTACATTTGGGGACAATGGACGAGGTAGGGTGCTTTCGAGAGGGTGTTGTGCATGTGAGTGACAAGGTAACATTGAAGAGAGTGGCTCTTGTGAAGTCTTTGGGTTTTAATTTGCTTTCGGTTTCTCGGTTGCTTGATGAGGGTTTTGAGGTGCGTTTCAAGTCCGGCGAGTCTCGTTTGCTTGATTCTAGAGGTGATCTTGTTTGTATGATCATCCCCGAGGGTCGATTTTCGGGGCCGATTTCTCTCGTTCTTTGGGTCCTGCTCGCCGTTTGATGGCCGGTCCTTCTTCCGATTTGTGGAAGTGGCATAGGCGGTTGGGACACTTGAGCTTTGATTTGGTTTCCCGCTTGAGTGGCCTTGACCTTGTCCGAGGATTGCCGAAGTTGAAGTTTGAGAAGGATTTGGTTTGTGCTCCTTGTAGGCATGGTAAGATGGTAGCCACTCCCCATCCACCCCTGACCGATGTCATGACCGAGCGTCCGACGGAGCCGTTGCATATGGACCTTGTTGGGCCGGCTCGAGTTCGCTCGGTGGGTGGGAAGTGGTATGTCCTTGTTGTGGTGGACGATTACTCTCGCTATGCCCGGGTGTTCTTCTTGGAGGATAAGAGTGAGACTTTTGGTTTTGTTCGAGATCCGATCGTGAGGTTGAAAAACGAGAGGCATGGGAACGTTATTCGAGCTATCCGCAAGTGATAATGGCTCGAGTTTAAGAACTCTCGTTTTGATGCTTTTTGTCGTGATCTAGGTCTTGAACATCGCATTCGACCCCTTATGTGCCCCCTCAAAATGGAGTCGTGGAAAGGAAAAATCGGACTCTTTGTGAGATGGCTAGGACGATGCTCGATGAGCACGGGACTCCTAGGAGGTTTTGGGCCGAGGCGGTCAATACAAACTTGTCATGTTTCCAATCGGATTTTATTGAGAGCTTTCAAGAAGAAGACCCGTTATGAGCTTATGCATGGTCGGGCACCCAAGGTGAGTCACTTCCGAGTTTTTGGCCGCAAGTGCTTTATTTTGAAGAAGGGAAAACTCGACAAGTTTGAGGCTAGGTCTAGTGATGGTATTTTCTTTGGATATGCTAACCACTCTAGAGCCTATAGGGTGCTTAACCTTGAGACTAACAAAATCATGGAGACTTGCGAGGTGACCTTCGACGAGACAATGCCATGTACTTCTCTTGGCTTTGAATGTGCGGGTGATGAAGAGATGGCCGAGGACCTCTTTGAAGAGGAGAAAGATGAAGCCGGAGATGATGATGGGGAGAACCATGCGCCCGAAGCCGAGCATGTACCCACTACTTCCCCCACGACTACTTTGGAGCATGGACCGTCTACTTCATGGACAACGACGGTGCAACAAGAGGACCAAAGCGAGAGAAGCCGAAGTTGAGGGGGAGGTGGTCTCGAGGCGTGAGGCTCCCCGGCGGATTCAAGAAGTGCACCCCCTTTCGAAGATCATTGGAGACATCAATGAACGCACTACACGGTCGAGGTCCGGAATTCCTCTCATTTTGCTCATGTTGCTTTTGTTGCTACTTTTGAGCCCAAGGACATTGGACATGCTTTATCCGACGCAAACCGGGTCAATTCTATGCATGAGGAGTTGGAAAACTTTGAGAGGAATCGGGTGTGGGAGTTAGTTGAACCACCTCCAAATTGCCATCCCATAGGAACCAAGTGGGTTTGGAAGAACAAAGAGGGAGAGAATGGGATGGTTGTGAGGAACAAGTCCGGACTTGTTGCTCGGGGGTTTAGTCGAAGGAGGGGATCGACTATGAGGAGACCTTTGCTCCCGTGGCCCGTCTTGAGGCAATTCGGATCCTTCTAGCCTTTGCCGTGGCTAAAGGGTTCAAGTTGTTTCAGATGGACGTGAAGAGTGCTTTTCTGAATGGGGTCATAGAGGAGGAGGTGTATGTGAAGCGACCACACCGGGTTTGAGAGCGAGTTGTACCCACACAGGGTATACAGGTTGAAAAGGGCTCTGTATGGGTTAAAACAGGCGCCCCGTGCTTGGTATGGGAGATTGAGAGGTTTTCTTTTGAGCAGAGGGTTTGTGATGGGTACCGTAGATAGAACCTTGTTTCTCCTCAAGCATGGAAATGACTTGCTGATTGTTCAGATATACGTGGATGATATTGTCTTTGGTGGCTCGTCACATAACCTTGTTGCCAAGTTTGCAGATGAGATGAGCAGGGAGTTCGAGATGAGCATGATGGGCGAGTTGCAGTATTTTCTCGGGCCGCATCAAGCAAGTGAAGGACGGTACATTTGTGCACCGGACCAAGTACACAAAAGACATGCCGAGGAAGTTCCGGATGCAAGATGTGAAGCCGATGTCGACTCCCATGGGGAGTACGGCCACTTTGGATGCGGATGAGGACGGAGAACCGGTGGACCGGCGGGAGTACGGGAGCATGATCGGCTCCCTCCTCTACTTGACGGCGACGAGGCCGGACATACGCTTCGGCCGTGTGTCCGTGCGCTCGTTTTCGAGCTTCGCCGAGGACGTCACATCGACGAGCCGTCAAGAGGATTTTCGGTACCTACGATCCGCCCCCGGGTCTTGGCCTTTGGTATTCTTCCTCCTCGACTCTGTCTCTTCATGGTTTTTCCGATGCGGATTTTGCTTGGTTGTCGAGTCGAGAGGAAGTCTACTTCGGCACTTGTCGGTTTCTTGGTTCTTCGTTGGTCTCATGGTCTTCCCGCAAGCGGTCTAGTGTAGCTCGGTCTACCACGGAGGCGGAGTATGTTGCTGCCGCTAGTTGTTGCTCCCGCTTGTTGTGGATTTCATACACTTTGAGAGACTTTGGTGAGGAGTGCACCCGGATCCCACTTCTTTGTGATAGCACCGGTGCCATAAGCGTAGCCAAAAACCCGAGTGCTTCACTCCAGAACCAAACACATAGAGGTGAGGTATCATTTCCCGAGGGACAATGTGGAGAAAGGAACCATCGTTTTGAGCCATGTCCCTACCCAAGATCGGCTAGCCGACATCTTTACAAAGCCTCTCGACCAAGCTACCTTTGTGCGCTTGCGGGGGAACTTGGGGTTTGTTGCCCTTTCTAGTTGATTCTTGGGGGATTTCCTTTGTGTACCATATGTATTATACCATGATTTACTTTGATGTATATACATGCTTTGCTTGATGTATAAACCATGGTAGGATAGCCATCTTGTCACATATCATGTTGCATTTGTATCATATTGCATTTTAGGATGATGAGCTTCTTTCATATGCCATATTTGAGTCTCTTTGGCTATTTGTGAGATATTGGTTATATGTGTGGAGAAATGGTGATGTGAGGCTATGCTCTTGGAATATTTGAGATATATGTGTGGTGAGATAGCCCCTTTTTGAGATAAATGCTTAACTTGACTAATTTTTGATGAAATATACTCCACTCGTGTGTAGTTGTGTATCCATGTCACAGTTTGGTCTAAATGTGCTTTTCATGCTTAGATTGTGCTTGGATGCCTTGTTCTTGCATTTGGGCCAAAGGCCGGATATCATTGTGAATGTTTAGCCTATGTTGCGTTCATGGGGGAGCATAAGCTTCTTTTTGCCGCAAAGGCACTTCATGTACCATGAAATAATTTAATCTTGAAAAGAAGTGTCAAATGCTTGAAAAATGCTCCATCCATCATGTCTATGCCGAAAATGTCGTATCTTTCACATATGGGTGCAAAACATGTTGCATGATGTTCACCGGTGGAGAAGTCTCCCGAAGTGGACACATGGCTCATGAGCTTTGACATGACATGCTTTGCTTTATGGGTGTTTGCCATGATCTTTTGCTGAGAATTTGATATCCTTGTATGATCTTTAAATGGTATGCATGTTTGTGGCTCAAGTGTGACATGGATAGGCTTTTACATGTGAAGCGAGTCTTCTTTTGGTAAAAATGCTTAAATCTGAAAATTTTGCTTTGTCACATGCTTGTATTTTCATATATTACTTGTGGCAATGCTTTGACTATGCTATGATTCATGTGTGTGATCTTTGTCTCAATTTTAGCCTTTGACACTAGATTTGGCCTATTTGAGAAGCTCATGTAGATGTTTATATGCTTTGCTTTGCATTTCGCTTTTTCACCTTGATTCATACATTGTCAACAAGGGGGAGAAAAGGTGAGCTTAATGAAAATTCGGAAAAGGTGAGCTGAAATTTGGAAGTGTGCATCCACATGTTCGGGGGGAGGCATTTGTTCGGGGGGAGCTTTCTTGCTTGTTTTCGGTGTGGATTTTGTGCTTTGCTTGGCTTGTGACCTTTCTTTGCCTTTCTTCGGTTTTGGTCATGAGTTGAGCTTCCTTGTTTTTCTTTCTTCTTTCTTTCTCTTTCACTCGAATTTCATTTCGCGTTGTGTGTTGTCAATGCACTCATCAAGGGGGAGATTGAGGACCGGGAGCGTCCCGGTGGTCGGTGGATGACCGCTCCTTAGTGATGAGTGATTGACAACGGGTGTTGGACCGACTCTTGGCTTAGTGCGCGGTGTAGGCCGCGGCCTAGTTCGTGTTGTTGCGAGGTGAAGAACGGGCGCGAAAGGTCTTCGACCTTGAGGGGCCTCCGGGAGATGGAGAGACAAGTAGGCTCGGTTCGAGGGACCGGTGGACGACGGGGCCGGGTGCGGGCCACATGGTGGCGACACAAGCAAGACGAAGTCATGGACAAGTGAGCCGGTGCACGGTGGCGGTCAAGTCAAGTGGTTTGGCGGGAGGCCGGACCGGGCACGCGGGGTTTGGTGGTTTGCCCACAAAACCACCGGCGGACGGTTTCTTGGTTTGGGCCTCAAAACCAAGTCCGAGGGCCCAACACGACGGAGACGGGATCCGCGCGTGTCGGGAAGCTTCGAAGCGGAGGACACGCGGCGGGATCGCATGGCTTGCGTCGGGAGGACGCGGGGGTGCGGCGAAGGCGTGGCCGTCCGATGGCAAGACCCACAAACATTACCAAAATGCCCCTACGTGGGTTGTATCGCCAGTAGTGTAGTTAGGGGTAGTCGAGTCATTTACCACTCCGGCGGGACCTGATATATAAGCCTGGAGTGTGTGTTGATGGCTCTCTCTCTCCGTGACTTAGGGTTTCATTTCCCCCCCTCCTCTTTCTCTTTTTCGTAGCTATTTTCCTTCCTATTTTCTCTAGGCTAGCATGAGAGCTTCATGAGAGATTTGTTGAGAGGGATGGATGCTAGGGCGGCATGCTAGACCTTGTGAATCTTTCCTGGTTTGTATAGAAGATTCGGGGTTGTTTTTCGTGCCTTTTTGTGCCTATTTTCGTGCCTTTGTTCTCGGTGTGATTCCGCGGATTTGAGTGAGTTTCTTCCCGGATTTCCTTGAGGAAAACATGGATAGATGTCTTGTGCATCTTTGTGCTTGATCTTGTGCCCTCAAACGCCGGAAACTACTTCGATTCGTGAGTTTTCGTTCGGTGCTCTAGGTTTTGGTGGTGCTCAAAGGATTCGCGATTCCCGGTGATTTAGGGAGTTAGGAGGCAAGATTTTTGGGCTATAGCATCCTTGTGTGACGCTTTTCAAGTACCCAAACCCTTGTCTCCACGGCTTCAACCGTTTGGGAAATCCGATGATGATTTGGGGGAGTTGACTTTCGGGGGTCGGGCCGTTTCTCGCTCTGTCCGCACCTGGCGGACAGTCCGCAGGGGGTCGCGGACGGTCCGCGTGGGCCGTGTTCGTCCCGTGTTCTTCGCGTTCTTGCTCGTCCTTTGTTTCGATCCGTCGCGATTTTGGTTTTTGGTTGGACGGAGTTTCGGACGGTCCGCGGTGTCGGGCGGACGGTCCGCGGGTGCACGGCGGACGGTCCGCGTGCTCCCCGCGGACGGTCCGTGGGTCGTGTGTGGCTTTGGTTCGTTCCGTGTGATTTAACGGACGGTCCGCGGGAAGGGCCGGACGGTCCGCGACGTCGGCGCGGACGGTCCCGCGAGAGCGAGTCGGACGGTCCGCGCGGTCCATCGCGGACGGTCCGCACTGCCCGGCCGGACGGTCCGCCGAGAGCTCGTGTGCGGTCTTTTTTGTTTCGATTCCTTTCCTCCCTTTCTAGTGCTTCCGCGTGTGCTTCTAGGAATCGTTCCTAAGGCTAGAGGTTGATCCATAACCTCGTGGTCTTGGCGATTGGTGCGTGATTCGATCCATCGCTCGTGTGTGACCGGGATTTGAGTAGGACATAGGCCGGGTTCTTTGGGAAGAATTTTTACCGGCTCCTATTCACTCCCCCCCCTCTCTAGTCGCCATCCGATCCTTCGCTCTCTCCCGGCCGCGAAGAACGTCGACAACAGCAGGAGGAGCCCAGGCAAACTACGCCTAAGCAGCAGCTGCAACATGAGGATAAGCAACAGACAAAACAGCAGCAAGAGGAGGAGAGCAGGCAATCTCCCCATAAGCAGCAGATGCAACAAGTACAGCAGCCTCTGCAACAGGAGGAGCCCAGGCATTTTCCACTGCAGAAGGGGAACCAGGCAAGGAAACCCCTATCTAAAGATGAGATTCTTAACTATGTTATTGGGACAGAACAGGACCGACCAAAATACAAGTCTGGAGCACCTATGTTGTCAGAAGCAAATGTAAAGGCCGCTAGATCAAATTGTGCCAAGTTGCATGCTTATGTCATGGAACACAGTAAGGATAAACTTGCCTTTCCAGCAAAGGTGGATCAAGACTACTTTAAAGGTGGTTGTGGTGCTTTAACGTTAAACATTGAATTCAGTAGCGTGTATAACTTGATAACCATGGCTTCTTTGGATGTAACCTTCATGAGGTCGTGGACATTGTAAGTCCTTTATAACCTTAAAAGATATTTCTTTAATTTTGACCACAAAGTTCATGTATGCTGACAATTGGATTTTTTGTAGGAAAATGGTCAAGGCAGCGGAGATGCAGATCAGTGTTGGGTTTTTAGATCCAGATTTGTTTACTTCAAAAAATATTTCTCAGCGTTCTCACCAAGTTGGCACAACAATCTCAAATGTAATGAACAACGACTACGTGGTGGGTGCCTACTGCACTAGCCACTGGGTAATAGTGATCATCTGTATGAAGTTCAAAGAGGTTTGGTATCTAGATTGTGCTAAACAACATCCCCCGCTAAAGTTCCCAAACCTCCAACCGTTTTTAACTGGTCAGTTTCTTATAGGTTTTGTTCACAAAAATTCAATCTCTTAGTGTTTCTAATTGGTATTGCTGACCATGTAGGGCCTTTGGTACAGTATTTGTAGGTTTTGTTCACAAAAATTCAATCTCTTAGTGTTTCTAATTGGTATTGCTGATCATGCAGGGCCTTTGGTGAACATGCACAGGACGGAGTGACAAAAGGAAAGAAAAAAAGCCAAAAGCCACACTCAAGCACAAAACAAATCTCGCTGTAAGACTGAGGTTTTTTTATGGTCCCTTCTTACCTATTTGGTACTTCATTAACTTGTCATTTTGGTACCTCAATGCAGTGTGCTCAGCAGCCATGGGGTTCCTTTTGGTGTTGATTCCATGTGGCATTCCATATGTTAAGACTACTCGATGACATAACTGACATCAAGAAGGCTGCTGTAAGTTGATAATAATGCTCAACCTTGTCTCTGCTCATATTATCCATCTGATTTTAGAAACTGATTTTTACTTGTATTCTCATAAATGATTATATTTTGCAGGATTTCAAATCTCCTGTAGATGTTTCCACAGAAGATCTAAAGCGTGTTCGAGAGATGTTGTGCGAGTACATTCTTAAGTAGACCATCGACCGAAAGGGCAACTTTTATAGTGGTGCACCGTGAGTTTATTGTAGCCAGAAACTTGAAACTCATTTAGTCTTCTTCAATCAGGTGTTGTTGCTTGAGAAACCTGTTTGGCTTGCTTGGTTGGGGTCAGATACTGCCTGGTTCAGGCAGTTTTCTCATGACTCCATCCAAACAAGCCCTGATGAGAGTAACTTGAAACTGGATGTGATCCTAGCTTATCTATAAATGTGATCTTGCTTGTCTATAAATGTGATCTTGCTTTGCCTATATATGTGATGTGAGAATGTGTTTGTGATGTCTCCTTGCTGTGGTGGCTACCATATCTTGGCCGATTCCAGGATGCAGCCCTTGATGGCTGCCAAATCCTGGCTGGTTACAAGATGCCGCCGACAAGCGGGCAGGTTACTGTAGGGGTGGCCTACGTATCTGTAACGGGCATTAATTAAAGCTCGTTACAAACACTGATCAGTGAGTAACGGGCTTCATTCCAAAGCCCATTACAAACATGCCCACAATGTAAGAGGTAGTGTAAAAGCCCATTACCAGTCCTGACCGGTGGGCCCCAGGACCTGGCCCATTCATCGAGATATAAGAGACGCAGGTTGAAAGCGAGTGTCTCCTTTAATAGAGAGAAAGCAGACGCACGTAGAAACAGATGTGTCTCATTTCGTCGAGACAGAGGAGACGTAGGTTCACGGAACGCGTCTCTGATGTTAATTTCACAGTAACGGGCTCTGTTTTCATGCTTGTTACCAAAGTTCCATGTGGGCCCAGAGAAACAACCATTTCACGTGACCAGTGACTAGTTGTGGCAACGGTCATTGTTTGATGCTCGTTACAAATCCTATATGTACTGAGACGCGCGTGAAATAGACGCGCCTTAGTTGATCAAGATAGTGGAGACGCAGGTGCACAACAGGTGTCTCCGATATTGAGCTACTGTAATGGGCTTTGCTTTGGTGCCCGTTACAAAAGTTCCCTGTGGGCCCAGAGAAACAACCATCTCACGTGACCGGTGGCTAGTTGTGGTAACGGTCGTTGCTTAATGCCCCTTATGAATATGTCTTATCAGTAATGGGCATCTGCCCGTTACCTTTCTTGGCTTATTTGTAACACTTGATCGGTAACGGGCACATTGCCCGTTACCAAAGGCAATCTATGCCCGTTACCAAAGCGAGTTTTTCACGTAGTGTCTGGGAACAAACAAAGGAGATGGTTGAAATAAAGCTCCCAAGATTGCGCTCTAAGACATGGACATGAGACTTGTTGAAAATGGGTACATGAAAAAATGGGTGATAATTATAAGAAAAAGTTTAAATTACTACCCTAAACTATGAACAAAGTTTGAATAACCTTATAAACTATCAAGCTGTTTATTTAACCCTTGTTGTTTCTAAAACTAGTGCACAATACACTAATTGCCTTCTAATCAAATCCGATTTTGCTTATGATGTGGTGATTTAATGCAGCATGGGCTGATTAATAGATCCACGACATTGATTATCTTCTCCCCGTTGCTCCTTCTTTCTCTCGCCTTGCGCCGCCCTACTCACCACTAGAGCTAGATTTCTTCATCCTACACACACATCCAACTCAAATATTTCTTAATTCCTAATTGCTTTCTTTCGTTGCTTTGCTCAGAAAACTACTCCCTCTGTCCACTAAAGCAAGCAATTTTAGCATTGTGCACAGAGACCAATGAATAGGTAAAAAGACACATTTGCCCCTACAATACTATTTACTCTCAAGTCAGACAAGGGCCTGGCTGGAACAATCTCAGGTGGTCTACTACTTGCTCCCAAGTCAGGCAAGCGTGTGAGTGGAACTATGTCGGGTGGTCTACGTGGGCACAATTGAAATTGCTATGGACACCCAGCAGTTTGGTACCAATTTTTTTTAATGAAAGTAGGTCCCACACCTGCTAGTGTACTCCTGGACTTGCATTAATTCATGGACAAATTTTGAATCCTACAATTGCATTAATTCATGGACGGAGGGAGTAGAGCACAACCTAACCCATCATTGCATTCTACAAGTTGGCACCAACAACAAAGTAATATGATTCCCCAAGTCCTACTCTTCTCACATGCTCTCTCAGGCACCCATAGTGGTTGTTATAGAGAGTGAGATCCATAGTCAATGTTTGCAGAACAATCACACATTAGAATGCCTATAACATTTATATGGTGGAACCCACATGTCTTTTTTACTCTTCCTCCATTCTACCTTCTTTCTGCATCTGCTCTACCCCCAAACCAGAAGTGTCATTTGGCTCCACGCCTCAGCAAGCATTGGCACTGGTCTTGGTATGGGTTTTGAACAATCTTTCTACTTGGATTGTGACACGGTCAATCACTCTGAAGATGATTTCAACATCTTCAACCAATGGCATGGACCACAAAGTAACCTATGATGTACTTTCAATCTTAGCTAAAGATGTTTTGTCTATGCCAATGTCCATTTTTCATCATATCTTAAAGTCTGCTTTTAGTCTACCTGGTAGGATCATCGATGAGCGACGGTGATTACTGGTCCCTAAGATGGTGGAGATGCTCTTCTGCATCAAGGGTTGGGAGACAGTGTGGTAATATAGCAGCATGGGGTGGAGGACAAGGACCTTGAAGCCTTATTTGATGATATGAATTTTGATGAGCCAAATGTGTAATTGTTTTGTGTATTTGTGTTGAACACTTGAACTATATAGTTCATAATATAGAACCTTTAAGTGTAAAGTATTGATTGAGTTGGACTGTACTCTTTTCCTATCTAGGGTTTCTTACGAGGTGTGAGTTTTACCTAGATACATTTTAATGAGGTAGCCGTTGAACCAAATCAAACTATGAATTATTATGTCTATGTGTGTTTTGTGTTTGTATGTTGGATTCTTTAGTATGGCCAGATGATGCGCTTGAGTTTTTATTGTATATGAAAAAAATCAGTTTATCTATTTGTTGTGGCCTGAATTAGCACTTGTTGCTCATAGTATTGGTCATGTCATCATGCTAGCACGACATGATTAAACCTTAGTCATGTAGTCCCTAGGCAGATGTGCCGCCACAGCAGGACATGATTAAGTTATAGTGCCTAATTGTGTTGTGCTTAGTTGTGTAGTGTTTGGTTGTCCATTTGGCCACATATATTTGCCACTACCTAGCAACCTTAGAAACATGTCCTCTCTACCTTCAAATTTTCAAAATAGAAAAAATGATTACAAGGGCACATTTATAGGCTGGATCACACAAGTAGAAAGCTGTTGACAGTGTATATTGGTACACCAAACATGTTCATTACACTTTGGTTTGGATTTGATTATGGAACTAACCCGCCACTAGGCACACTAATCATATAACAAGTTCATCTTCATGTGTGCATTTGGAAGTGTTATGTTTATGTAGGAAAACATGGACATAAATGATGAATTCACAACAAGTTCAAAGGAGCACTTAAGGAGTCTTGTTCATGTTCATGAGCTTGATGAAATCACTTCCAATGGTGGCAATGACCGAAGTGTTACAAAGGAACATCCTCGAGGATTGAAGCGTAAAAGACCGGATTTCAAGCAAGGAGAACCTCCATCTTGGACGCGAGGATGACATCGTCAAAATAGTGCAAGTGGAGGGGGCATAGTGCATAAAGACATGAGGACCCATGGGAGTGAAGGGGTGACCGAATCGGGTCGGGATGGGCCTGGGCCGGTCGGCCCAAGCCGGCCGGCTTGGCCCACTCCGGGGGTCGGTTCGGCCCCCCTTTTCTTGCACCCGAAGAAGCTTCAACCCTAAGTTCGTGGAGGCGCCGCCATTTGCAAGACAGAGAGCCATTCACACTGAGAGGCCATCCACAAGGTAGAGAGAGAGGATGGAGATCTTCGGAGAAGGACCGCTCAACTCGAAGGAAGCACCCACAAGTGGAGAAGAAAGAAGACACCGTCGGAAGCGTCACCATGATCAACGGTGCCATGTCTAGCACCTTGATGGGGTAATCTTCTCATTTTTCCATGGGTTGTAATTGATCTTGATATGTAATCGATACTTTGTTCGGATATCTATCTATCATCTAGTGTTGAAGATGCTTTAATGTTTAAGGTTAGCTACCATGCCGTAAAGGAGTAAGGACCCAATGCTTCCTTGGATCAATTTTCAATACGTCGTGTCCATCATAGGTCTAGTCACGAATACATCCGCGAAGTGACAGTACGGGGGGAGGGAAAGGGCAAAACCGTGGTCACAACCCCTGGTAGATTAGATTGGTTTTCATGTTTTAAGCGGTTGCATGTTCAAGTATCGTAGACCCATGGGCGAGTGTCTCTTTTATATCTCGTTGGCTTAATCGTTCTCTCTAGTGTAGTGTAGTTGTTTTCTAGTTTAAATATAGATTAGGGTTTGAGTAAGTAGAGGTAGACTTGTAATCCCCTTGCTCCGCGGATTGACAAGAACCTAGGGAATCCCGTGGTGAAAAAGGTGTAGGTCCGTACGCTTGCGGATCGTAGGTGGATACGTCTTTTATCTATCAACAAGCCCCTTTTTCTGGCGCCGTTGCCGGGGAGCAAGCTAGTTTACATCGTTTGGTTTTGCATCTAACTTTGTTTTATATTTAGTTTATCGTTTATTTGCTAATATCTAACCCATATTACCTAGAAAACCACTTTGTTTTGTTTTTGTTTTTGTTGTTATTTTGTTGTCTAGATGGCGTTCGTCAACCACCTCGTGGAAGAACCGGAGAAATCGCTAAGGGATTACGCTAGTCCTCGATGTGAAGACATAAAAGTAGAAGAGTCGGATTCGAAGCTCGAAGCGACCAAGTATGAGATCAAATCCAAGATCATCGAGATGGTGGCAGCAACCCCATTTGAAGGGATGGCTACAGAGAACCCATATAGACACATAAGACATTTCACGACGCTATGCAACACAATGCGTCAAGAAGGAGTTCCCGATGAATGATGCAAATGAAATTTCTTTCCCTACTCATTTGCCGGTGAAGCAAAGACATGGTACTCGTTTGCGTCCCTTGAAGTTGAAGGCAATTGGAACAAGTTGACAAAGAAATTTTGCGAGAAGATTTTTCCAATTAGCAAGGGTCAACATCTAAGGAGGCAAGTGATCACTTTGATGCAAGGAGAAGAGGAAGGGATAGGCCAAGCTTGGAATAGGTTTAATGAGTTGATCGAACAAGTACCAAGACTCGGCTTCTCCGGTGACGTACTCTTGCAAACATTTTTCTTTTCCCTAACCCCTAGTTGCATGCAACACATCCTAATGTGTGCAGGTGGGGATCTCATGGAGAAAACACTCACGGAAGCCGCTCAACTTTTACAAAAGATTAGTAAAGCGGAGGCCATGCGAAGAGATTGGGAAACAAGACTTGCGAGAGAGCCGGAACACAATTCAAGGATGAAGACGTGTGCTGAAATTTCTAAAGAGGCAACCCCGGAAGTCGCAAAAGAGGAGCCAATCCTGGAAAAGCTTGAAGAAGAGCACATCAAGTCAAGAACTACCCCGAGCGTTGACTTCATCGAATCAAATGAAACAAATAAGAGAAGTATGTCAAGCGCGAAGCCATTAAGGGAGTTCGAACAAATGGATTGGGTTCCAATCGATTACGGAGAAGTATTCGACAAGAGAAGACCGTTCCCTAACCAAAAGGGGATGGCAAGAGTGTTGGAAGCGGATTTCTCACTGGAAAAGAAAGCGGAAGATTCATACGACCTTAAAACCACTAGCGTAATCTTTCCAAAAGCTCTTTGGAGATGATGAAGTGGATCCGGAACACATAGCTGAGGTGAAAAGAATCATGGGGATCAAGCCCGAAGCATCGCCATACGCTTGCCTTGCTGAAGTTTGCGCGATAGGGTCCGAAGAAGAGGAGAAGATGGCACCACACTTGAGTTGCGAGATCAATGGAGTTCAATGCAAGGCTTTGTGCAACATCGGAGCCCAAGTAAGTGTCCTATCTTCTAAAATTTACGATAAAGTTCAAGACCACAACCTAGACTTAGCTCCAACATCAACGAAGTTAATCATGGGAGATGGTAGAACTATTAGACCTCTAAGTATTGCTTGCAACATTAATGTAATCATCTCTGGAAAATGTATAACAACCGATTTCTTTGTTATAGATGCTTACCATAGTAATCATGATCACATAATCCTAGGTAGGCCCTTTCTTAAGTTGATTGATGTCGTGTTGGATGCTGGAAAAGGAAAAGTAACAATGAATCTTAATGAAAAGAAGTACACATATAATTTTCTTCGCGTTTCTAAACACCCTTCACCTTTTCCTCCCGAAGACGAAGAAGTAGAGGAGGTAGATAGTCTTTGTTTTGTTGAAACCCTTAGAGACCCTCTGCAAAGAGCGATGGAGAATCAAGCTAATGACCAACAAGATGAAGAACTAGAAGAAGCAACGAAAGGATTAGAATCACAAGATGGAAGCGTGGAGGAAGAAAAATTCGAGGACATAGGAGAAATTAAACCCGAGGAGCCACAAGTGACCGAGGTAGATCTTAAACATTTGCCCAAAGGATTGAAGTATGAATTTTTGGGCCCAGACAAGACTTATCCAGTCATCGTGAGTGATGAGCTGAGTCCCGAAGAAAATGAGAAGTTGCTGAATTTACTGAAAAAGCATAGGAAGGTGATTGGATACTCGATCGATGATCTCAAAGGACTTAGCCCAACCTTTTGCACTCATTGTATACCTATGGAAGACCAATGTAAGCCCGTGGTGGACCACAAAAGGAGGCTAACTCATGCCATGCGAGAGGTAGTAAAGAAAGAGGTTATCAAGTTACTTGATGCCGGAATCATCTACCCGGTTCCGCATAGCGAATGGGTGAGCCCGGTACATTGTGTACCGAAGAAAGGAGGTTTAACTGTGGTGAAGAATGAGAAGAATGAATGACAACACAAATAATTGTGACTGGGTGGCGGATGTGTATCGATTATCGAAAGCTAAACAAAGCAATGAAGAAAGATCACTTCCTCGATGGGTTTAGCTAACCACACTTATTTTTACTTTCTCGATGGGTACTCGGGGTTCATGCAAATTCCCATTCACCCGGATGATCAACACAAAACAACGTTTACATGCCCTTATGGAACGTTTGCATATAGAAGGATGCCCTTCGGCCTATGCAATGCTCCGGCCTCTTTTCAACGTTGCATGATGGCCTTATTCTCGGAATTCATCGAAGAAATTGTTGAGGTATTCATGAATGATTTTTGTGTTTATGGGAATATGTTCATGGATTGCTTGGCAAACTTGGATAAGGTCCCCACGAGGTGTGCTGAGGTAGACTTGGTGCTAAATTGGGAAAAATGCCACTTCATGGTAAAGCAAGGCAAAGTGCTCGGACATGTTATATCCGAGAGAGGAATCGAAGTGAACAAAGCTAAAGTGGAGGTGGTTGAGCAACTCTCACCTCTGACAGATGTTAAGTCCTTGAGGAGCTTTCTAGGCTATGTCAGATTCTATAGAAGATTTATTAAGGACTTCTCAAAGATCACTAAGCCTTTAACGCATCTCCTTCAAATGATGTGGCTTTTGACTTCGATGAGAAGTGCTTAGTGGTATTCCAGACCTTGAAAAGTGATTTGGTGAGTGCTCCCATTATTCAACCTCCGGATTGGAGCCAACCTTTCGAGATCATGTGTGATGCAAGCGACTACGTCGTAGGAGCGGTTTTGGGTCAAAGAAAGGAAGGTCGAGTTCACGCCGTTTACTACACTAGTAAAACTCTTAATGAGGCACAATTAAGTTATGCCACTATGGAGAAAGAGTTGCTAGTGGTGGTATTCGCCTTTGAAAAATTCAGATCTTACATCGTGAACTCGAAGGTCATTGTCTACACCGATCACACGACCATCAAGTATCTCTTGGTTAAGAAGGATGCTAAACCACGATTGATTCGTCGGATCCTTCTTCTTCAAGAGTTCGATGTTGAAATTCGTGATAAGAAGGGGGTGGAAAATGTTGCGGCCGATCATTTGTCTAGGATGAACCGTGGACAAGATGATAAAGAGCCCATAAGGGACAAGTTGAGAGATGACCACCTCTATCGAGTACTCGACAAAGATACTTGGATGATTGATATCATTCGAGCAATTCAGAAGATGCCTCTTGATCATTTAGATAAAAACACTCAAAGGAGGATAGTCTCTAAAAGTCGAAAAAATACTTTTGGGATTCACCTTACCTCTTCAAACTTGGCAATGATGGAGTCATGAGAAGGTGTGTGCCAAGAGAAGAGAGGCTAGAAATTTTGAGAAAGTGCCACTCGGCAGAGTACGGTGGACACTATAGCCACTTTTGGACCCAAGAAAAAGTGTGGTCCAGCGAATTCTATTGGCCGGAGATGCATGAAGATACTAAAAGATACGTTGTGTCATGCCCCGAATGCCAAAGAACCGGGAATATTTCTCAAAGTTATTCTATGCCCTTGAAATATAATTTACAGATCGACTTATTCGATGTGTGGGGAATAGACTTAATGGGGCCTTTCAAAAAATCACATGGATTTGAGCATATCCTAGTCATGATTGATTATGTGTCCAAGTGGGTAGAGGCCATGCCATGTCGTAAAGCTTCCACGGAGGAGTCCATTGCAATGATCAAGAGCGTGATTTTTTCTCGCTTCGGTACTCTGAGAATCTTGATAAGCGATGGAGGAACTCACTTCACCGGGAAGAATTTCAAAAAGTGCTTGTCCAATTTAGGAATTGAACATAGGATTTCTACGGCCTACCATCCTCAAACCAACGGACAAGCGGAAACATCGAATAGGCAATTAAAGAGCATCCTCAACAAAACCATAGAGATGGGAGGCAAAGATTGGTCAAAGAAATTAGATGGAGCTTTGTGGGCGTATCGAACGGCGTTCAAGACACCGATAGGTATGACCCTATATCAATTCGTCTATGGCAAAGCTTGCCACCTTCCGGTTGAGTTAGAGCAGAAAGCCTATTCGGTGATTAAAGAGATGAACCTCGATCTAGATGCCGCGGTGCTAAAGCGAAGAATCCAAATAAGCGAGCTAGAGGATATGAGGTTGAAGGCATATGAGAATGCGAGCGTATACAAAGAGAGTATTAAAAGGTGGTATGACAAAAGGTTGAAGAAAAAGAAATTCAAAGAAGGAGATAAGGTCCTCCTCTACAATTCGAGGTTTAAAACCTTCGGAAAGGGGAAATTGCAAAGCAAGTGGGATGGACCTTACATTGTTCATTCGGTGCTCTCCAATGGAGCGGTAACCATCATGGATGTGAAAGGTGATCAATTCATGGTGAACGGTCAATGACTTAAGGTTTATTACGAACCCGACGTTGTGCCTCTTCACCATATTGATGTCTTCACCATGGAAGAAGAGCCCGAACGTCAACGCTAGGACGTAAAACAAGGTAAGGATTTTGTAAATAGTTTTTCTTTTATTTTTCTGGAGTTTCTCACGAAGTTTTACCGAGCCATATTTTTCTCATGGGATGAAAATGCGAAACAAAAGGGACTCACGTAAAACCGGACCGCACCGGCCCGCAAACCGAGGCAGGCCAACCGGCCCGGTCCGACCGGCCTAGGGGGCCCAGGCGGCGGTTTGCCCCGGATTCCTCTGGGACGCGCCTTTTCGACTTCCTTCTTTGGTCAGAAAATTTTAAGGGAAGTTTGAAAAAGGAAAATGTGGTTTCTAGAGTATACCTTTTCGAACTATTTAATTGGCCGAGATGGGAGCTCGGGAATCCATCCCAACTCGCATTCTCTTGCACCCACGCAGCAGCCATGACGTCCCCGAAGAGCGTAGAGTTGAAGCTAGGTGCCAAGGAGCCATTGATGGAGGAGGCAAAGCAATGCGAGCTCAAGCTACCCATGGAGATCAAGAGGACCGCCCGCATCCGTTGCGGAGGGCGTGTCCCGACCGGAGCCATCGCATCTCGCTACCCCATCAAGGAGGAGAAGGTCCCTACTCCCGTTCGAAGGTCGGCGCACATCCGAGGCATGAAGAGGAAGGATTACAAGGAGGTGTCACCCGAGCCTAAAGACTATGGGGGGAGTGACTATTCCGATGATCGTAGCCCGAGCTCGTGGGCGGCCATCGGAAGAGATGGCAATGACTTGTATTATTGGGAAGAGGTGCCCAAGGAGAAGACTCCCGAAGGCCCCAACGGCGGCGCCAATGGCGACAATGGTGACGACGGAGACGACGGCGGCAGCGATGACGACGACGAAGACCCTGGTGATGACGACCCTTTCGGGATGCATCCGATGTGTTGTGCGGCTTGTCGTCACTCTATCTCGGAGCTTTACGCATCGGTCGACGAGTGTTTCCAGGCCATGGAGGCGATGAGGCTGCGCATGGAAGATTTGGAACGCGTGGTTGAAGACGACTATAAATTTCTGAATCGCAACGTGCAGAAGTTATTCGGCATGAAGGGCAAGTGGTGCAATAGCTGCGAGAAGTACATTAGATAGAGTTTCCCCCTTAGTTTTTTTGTAAGATACGGCGAGGACGTCGTATGATTTTAGCGTGGGGGAGAGCTGGCTAGCTAGCCTTTTGCTTTAAGATTAGTTTAGGTTCGGTTTAGTTTTCGTGAGAGTGTGAGAGTCTTTGAGTCTTAAGTTTTAGGAGTGTGCTTTTTAAATTTTTGAAAAAGTTTGAAGTGTCTTAAAGTTAGTGTTCGTGTCAAGAATATCAAATAAAAAGAGTCATTTAAATTTTTGTCTCTTGTGATGCTTTTCTTACTTTACTCGTTTATTCGTCTTTAATTTTTGATAAAGAAACATAAGTATTTGGTTTGAAACATTTATCGTGGTGCTTAGTGGAGTTTCTACCTCTAAAAGTACCCGCATCATGCTTCGATCTAGAGCTTTATATTTTGGTTGTGCTATGTTTGACGCTAAAATTTGGAGGAGTTTAACTCTGAAAATTATTGAAAAACCCTTGTAATAAAGGTTAGCAAATTCTCTTTTTCCAAGTTGAGAGTTTAAGAAAAATCCTATACAAAGCCTGAGGACCATGTGTGGTTCGAGGACCGGTGGATGGTCGCTTCCTTGTGTGATGTGTGATTGACAACGTTGTGTGGACTGATTCTTGGCTAAGTATTGCAGGTGCAGGTTGCGGCTTGACTGGTGTTGGTGCAGGTGAAGAACAAGCACGAAAGGTCGTCGCCTCGTGAGGCCTCCGGTGTGGATAAGACAAGTAGGCTTCGTTCGAGGGACCCGGTGGCCGGCGGGGGTCAAGTGCGGGCCGCATGGTGGCATGAACGACAAGATGAAGTCATGGACGGTTTCTTGGTTGAGCCTCAAAACCAAGGTCGAGCCGGGGCTCGCGTGGGAGCCGAGTCATGAGTGGAGATTGGCGAGAGGCTACACCGAGTTCGCGGGGTTTCCGGTGGTTCACCAAAAAACCACTGGGTTCCTTGGTTGATCCACAAAGCCAAGACCGAAGAACCGAAGACGGTCTTTGCAAGACGGTGCCGCACCGGTCCGACCGGCGGGGTCCGACGGCCGGTCGACCGGTGAGGAGCACCGGTCGACCGTGTGCAATGACGCAGCCCGGAATCTTCGAAGCAGAGGACACGCGTCGGGATCGCAAGGCTTGCGTCGAGGCTACACAGGGTGCGGTCGCCGGGCATCCGTCCGATGGAGAAAGCTTGAGGATTTCCAAAACCGCCCTTGATGGGCTTGTATCCCTAGTTGTTAGGAAAGGGTATTTTAGACTTTCGGTTGCCTCCATATAACCCAAGAGGTGAGAGGATGGCAGCCAACTCTCTTGGAACCCTAGTTCATTTGCTTTCCTATTTTCCCTTCCTATTTTCTTAGGATTTCCATAGGACTAGCTTGAGAGCTTCATGGTGAGATCTTGTGAGAGGGTTGGATGATCGGGCGGCAAGCTAGACCTTGTATGAACCCTTGTGGCATGTATAGATGATTCGGCGTGGTTCCTCAAGGCCTTGTTGTGTTGTTCCCGGTTGTTCTTGGTGGTGATTTTCGGAGCCCTTTCTTGGTGTTTTTCTTGGGTTGTTTTTGGGACCTTTCTCTTGGGGATTTGATGGGGGAAATTTGTGGGAACCCTTCGTGGTTCTTTGGGCTGTGATTCCCCTCCCAAATCCGTGAGTAAAGGGGCTCGATTTTGGGGTTTTCCGAGTTCTAGGGTTAGAGGTGTTCTTGGCGGGATTTCTTCGATTCCTTCTTTTTGGACAAGGTTTGGTGGGATTAAACATTGCTATGGACTCCTCATGAGGTGTTCCTATTATCCCCAAAGTCTTGTTCAAGTCCATTGTTGACGGTGTATTTTGGTGCACCTAGCATGTTCATTACACTTTGGTTTGGATTTGATTATGGAACTAACCCGCCACTAGGCACACTAATCATATAACAAGTTCATCTTTGTGCATGCATTTGGAAGTGTTGTGTTTTTAGGAAATCATGGACATAAAGGACGGATTCGCAATAAGTTCAAAGGAGCATTCATGGAGTCTTGTTCGTGTCCATGAGCTCGCTGAAATTACTTCCAATGGTGGTGAGGACCGAAGTGCTACGAGGAACACCCCCGGGGATTGAAGCGTAAAAGATCAAACTTCATGCAAAGAGAGCCTCCATCTTGATCGCGAGGATAACGGCGTCAAAATCATCCAAGTGGAGGGGGCAAAGTAGATAAGTGCACGAGGACCCACGGAGCAAAAAGGGCGACCGAACCGGGCCGAAACCGGGCACAGGGCCGGCCGGCCCGGCGGGCGGCCCCGGCCCACTTCGGGCACCGGTTCGGTCCCGTCTTCCTTGCCCTCGAAGGATCTTCGACCCTAAAACCCCCGACGCGCCTCCAACACGGAGGAGAGGAGTTATTCGCACCGAAGGCCATCTACAAGCTAGAGAGAGAGAGGAGGAGGATCTCCGGCGGGAGATCAACCACCTCGAAGGAAGCACCCTCTCGTGGAGAAGAGGGAAGACACCGGCGGAAGGGAAACCATGATCAACGGTGCCATGATCGGCACCTTGATGGGGTAATCTTCTCATTCGTCCATGGGTTGTAATCGATATTGAGATGTAATCGCACTTTGTCGGATTATCTATCTATCATCTTGTGTTGAATATACTTTAATGCTTAAGGCTTGCAACCGTGCCGTAGAGGGAGTAGAGCTCCAATGCTTCCTTGGATCCATTCAATACGCCGTGGCCATCAAAGGTCTAGTCATGAATACCTTCGCGTAGTGACGAGTACGAGAGGAGGGAAAGGGCGAAACCGTGGTCACATCCCCCGATAGATTAGATTGGTTTTCATGTCTTTAAGCGATTGCATGCTCTAGTATCGTAGACCCGTGGGCGAGTGTCTTCTATCTTGATCGTTTATCATTCTCTCTAGTGTAGTTTAGTGTTTTCTAGTATAATAGTAGTTAGGGTTTTAGTAGCTAGTGTGTCGTTGTTGATCGAACGCTTGTAATCCCCTTGCTCCGCGGATTGACAAGAACCTTGGGAATCCCGTGGTGAAAAAGGTGTGGGGTCCGTACGCTTGCGGATCATAGAGGGATACATCTTTTATCCGTCAACAAGGCCGAAGGACCGAAACGGCGAACCAGAGAGGGGGGGAGTGAATGGGAGCCGATAAAAATTCTTCTCGAAGGAGATGAGAACTCCAACAAGACGGACGCGGCTTCCAACACACGTCTCCGACTCACTACCCAAGTTGGCCAAGCCCACGTAGCCACTGGAGTGCCACTGGACCTAGGAACCAACACACACAGCCTTCCGACTCGAGAACGCAGCGGAACAACAAACCCCGAGTCTACGGACCCACACCGGTCGGACCGGTGAGCATCACCGGTCGAGGCCGTCCCCGCCGGTGAAACCGAGCAACTTTCACTAAGTGGCTCTTCACCGGTCAGACCGGTGAGACACACCGGTCAGACCGGTGGCAGCCTGAAAGCCCCCAAGGCACCAAACAGGCCAACCGACCACCAAACGGACCCAAACTCGAAACAGCAGCACCACGGGACAACAAGGAACACACCAAGACACTCACCCGAGCAAAAGCCCACAGAGGCTTGCACCGGTCAGACCGGTCAAGAGCACGGTCGGGCCGGTGTGGCTGGCGACTCGGGATGAACAGGACACCCGCGGGTCAACTCCTCCAAATCCAAAACTCGATCTCCCGAATCGCTCCACGGACTTGAACAAGACTTTGGGGATATCAGGAACACCTCATGAGGAGTCCATAGCCAAGTTTAATCCCACCAAATCTCGTCCAAAAAGGAGGAATCGAAGAAATCCCGCCGAAAGCACTTCCAACCCAAGAACTCAAGAAACCCCCAAAATCGAGCACTTTTACTCACGGATTTGGGAGGGGAATCACGGCCCAAAGAACCACGAAGGGTTCCCACAAATTTCCCCCATCAAATCCCCAAGAGAAAAGCCTCGAAACCAACCCAAAGAAATCACCGAGAAAGGGCTCCGAAAATCACCACCAAGAACAACCGGGGAAAACACATCCAAACCTTGAGGAACCACGCCGAATCATCTATACATGAGACAAAGGTTCGTACAAGGTCTAGCAAGCCGCCCGATCATCCATCCCTCTCTACAAGATCTCTCCGTGAAGCTCTCTTGCTAGTCCTAAGGAAAACCTAGAGAAAATAGGTGAAAAATAGGAAAACTAATGAGCTAGGGTTCCAAGAGTTGGCTGCCAACCTCTCACCTCTTGGGTTATATAGGCGGCAACCGAATGTCTAAAATGCCCCTCTCTACTAACTAGGGATACATGCCCCTCAAGGGCGGATTCGGAATTCTTGATGTCTTCACCATCGGACGGATGCCGGCGAGCGCACCCCGCGTAGCCTCGACGCAAGCGATGTGATCCCGACGCGTGTCCTCCGCTTCGAAGATTCGGACCGCGTCGTCGCACACGGTCGACCGGTGCTCCTCACCGGTCGGACCGGTCCCCACCGGCGGGCCGGTCGGACCCACCCGGTCGGACCGGTCCGTGCCGCCTTTGCACCTCCGTCTTCGGTTCTCCGGTCTTGGCTTTGTGGATCAACCAAGGAACCCGGTGGTTTTCGGTGAACCACCGGAAACCCCGCGAACTCGGTGTAGCCTCCGCCAATCTCCACTCATGACTTGGCTCCCACGTAGTCCCGGCTCGACCTTGGTTTTGAGGCTCAACCAAGAAACCGTACACGACTTCATCTTGCTGTTCATGCCACCATGCGGCCCGCACTTGACCCCGCTGGCCACCGGGTCCCTCGAACAAAGCCTACTTGTCTTCTCCACACCCCGGAGGCCTCACCGGCGACGACCTTTCGCGCTTGTTCTTCACCCGCACCAACACGAGTCAAGCCGCAACCCGCACCCGCAATACTTAGCCAAGAATCGGTCCACACAACGTTGTCAATCACTCATCACACACGGAAGCGACCATCCACCGGTCCTCGAACCACACATGGTCCTCAATCTCCCCCTTGATGAGTGCATTGACAACACCCACACGAAAGTAACAAGAGAGAAAAGAAAAAGAAAAGAAAAGAACAAAAAGAAACTCCAACAAGCGATCGAAAGCCAAACAAAGGCAAAGAGCAAGATCACTTGAAGAAGACAAGTCTCGGACCCCTTAGGCAAGGGCAACGGCTCGACACATCCGAGACAAAGCAAAGCTCAAGCAAAGAGCGCAAACCACCAAAACAAAGCTCGAACAACCACAAAGATCTCCCCCTGCACACATGGAAGCTCCCCCTGAACCAATGCAACTCCCCCTGGACGAATGCATGCAAGACACCACATGAAACGGGACGGTACAGCAAAGAACTTCAGCTCACACCGGTCATCACCACCGGTCGGACCGGTGCCCAACATATGTACGGGACCGGCACTCACACCGGTCGGACCGGTGCTCATCACCGGTCGGACCGGTGTACAACGAAGCCCGAAATGGCTCGAAACCACTCGAAAACCTTCTAAACGCGTCCAACAAGCCATTTCAAGCTCAAACTTCTCCCCCTTGTTGGCAATGCATGAATCAAGCCAAAAATGCAAAACTTTCAACCTAGAGCTTCTCAAATATACAAAATTCAACATAGGATGCTACACATGTCCAAATGAGCAAGTTAGATACTCTACGGCTTCGTATCGATCTCAACTACATGATCACCAAGTTTCACAACCATTGGACGAAGCTAAGAAGGATTTTGGCAATTTTGCGAAAAACTTGCCTCTCATGAGCAAAGTCCTAAACATGATCAAAGCATATCAAAATGGCAAGGCCACACAAACTTCATGCTAGGACAGCCATTCTAATCATAAGACCATCACAAACACCCACAAGCACCTCATGTCATGTCAAAGCCACCGAGCCATGTGCCTACTTCTATGTATGAGACTTCTCATTGGTAGGCATCATGCAACGGTTTAGCACCCAAAGCAAATTAAATTCAGCACATATGACATGGGAGCATATTTTCCAAGCATTTTTTATTTCATTTTCAGATTTGTAAATGGTACATGAAATGTCTTTGCGACAAAAAAGAACTTATGCTCCTCCACAAGATAAATCAAGAGGGCTAAACATTCATGATGGCAAATGAGCCTTTGGCCCCATATGATCAATAAACTAGCTATCCAACCACAAATTAAGCATAGCAAGGCCACACGGACATGTCAAGAGCATGTAAAGGCATTTACACATGAGAGAGCATACATGTGACATTTTTCAAAAGCAAAGCTATCAACCATGGATTATTCATCAAGATCATCAAGAGCTAAGCCAAACTAACCATATCATACCAAACAAGCTCACAAAGACATATATCTCATTCCATGGTGAACAATGTATATGAGAGAAGCTTTTCCTAACCAATGCATATGATACAAAATGCATGCAATCTAAGATACACGGATGCCTATACATCATGTTACATATGCCATGCCAAATGCAAGAAATGCACAAAGGAAAGCTATACATATGCTACAAAGGAGCTCCCACACACAAATCTCACAAACCACCGGCTCCTCGAGGGGAGGCAAAATGGGCTCGACACCACCGCAAAAGAGCAAAGGAGCACCAAACTCACAAGCTCCCCCTAAACTCATGCATTAAGGCCAAAGAGCGTACAAAGCTCACCTTACACACATGAGATAAGGCAAAGAGCAAAAGAAACCAAGTTGCTTGACCAAGGCCACACACTTGAAGGTCACAAATACACTTACCTTTATCATTTCTTCACAATTCACTCATCCTTGTCCACCATCCCCGAAAGTGATGCACCTACATGTCACCACCGGATATGAAGCCGAAGAACCACCCCCCGATATCAACCAAATGTTCTCCGGACGTCCACCCCGCAACTCAAAGCCAAGAGCGAGAGCGAGCAACCGACTCAACACCGGGGTTAGTTCCAAATGTGTCAAACCGGTGCCTAGCCATTTGCTCGAAAGTGGGGTTAGCAAAAACCAAACCATCTTTCCTACCAAAGCTACCTCTACGAACACCACCACGGTAACCACCATGAGGGAACCAACCCTCTCTGCTCGGAGGAGGACCAAAACCACGAAAGAAAGCTCGTGGACCATCCCTCCTCTCCTTCTCAAAGCCATGACTCCTCCCATCTCCGTAGTGAGCTCGAGGGGGAGAATGCCTAGCAACCGGCCTCCCGCAAACTTTCCCGGACCAACCACCGGAACCACGAACTCCCGAACCAACCCTCACACCCCGTACGAGCACGAAACCCAAGCTGCCGCTGTCCGGAGCTGCACCGGTCCGACCGGTGCTCCACACCGCTCCGACCGGTGTAGCCCGGGCGACGAAGCACCTCCAACGGCCTTCCGCTCTCCCCAAGCCCGAACCGACCTCACACTCGCCTTGGCCCCGGGCAGCCGCACACGAGGCTCAAGTACACCATCGAAAGGGTGGTACTTGTCCTTGTTAGCCCACTCCTTCGCCATTCTCTCCTCACGCTTCCTCTTGAAGCAAAACGCTCTCTTGTGACCATCCTTTCCACAAAACTCACAATGGAAACGGATTGATCTGGGCTTAGGCTTGGAATGAGGCTCTTCACAAGGCTTCTCACTTGGTTTCTCACTAGGCATTTCACTTGCCTTCTCACTCGGTTTTTCTCTTGGTTGGTTTGGTCGGGATGCAAACTTGTCTTTGGGTGTGGGTTGTGGTGGAACCGAAACATTCCCAAATTTCCTTTCTCTCTCACCACCGCCCTCACCAACCTTATCCAAACCCAAAGCCCAACCGTCAAAGCGCTTACAGCTAGCAATCATCATACCAAGCTGAGGTTCTTGACTCGACAACCAACTCAGCGCTTCATGCAACTTATCATTCTCATCTTGCAAGCGACCAACACATTTTGCAAGATCCAAATTCTTCATAGCATGCAACTCACATGTAGAGCAAGAAGTAGGAATAGGCACTTTCAAATCAGCCTCAAGCGAAACAATGCGAGAGCGGAGCTCAAGCAATTTTCTCATGCAAACTAGGGCAAGAAGTGCAAGCACCAAGCAAAGTGGGTCTAGATTGTAGCTCAGCCAACTCAACCCTAAGCACATCTAGTTCCTCACACTTGGAGGCATACTTCTCCCTAAGATCGGTCAAGTCGGCTAGGAAAGCGAGCAATCGGCACAATCGTTCTCATACGAAACAACGGGGCTAGCCTTAAGGGAATCAATCTCAAGCTTGCTATCAAGCACCTGTGTCTCTAGCTCAGCCACTCTAGTCCTAGCATCCTCGAGAGAAGATCTAAGCTCCTTCCTAAGCTTCTTAGCCTCTCTAAGCATGTGATCGCGATTATCAAGCAAGTCAACCAACTCCTCATTCTCCTTGCGCAAAGAGGAGAGCTCATCACATACCTCATCCTCGGAATCCAAGTCCGAGGCGTCCTTCTGGCTTCTCTTGCTGCTCGAACTGCGAGCCATGCCGCAGAAGTCGTCCTTGAGGCTTAGGCCCGTCACACAAAGGCCGTTGAGATACTTGCCAAAGTTCTTCTTCTTCCTCCTCTTCTTCTCATCCTCTTCGTCTTCATCACTCGAGCTTGAAGACGTGTCCTCGGAATCGGACTCGATGTCGCTCGATCTCTTCATCTTCTCTCGAGACCGAGCCTTCTTCCCATGTTCATGATCCTTCTTCTTGGACTTCTTCCTCTTGTCCATGAACTTGTGCTTGTCGTGGTTGTTCACCATCGGACACTCGGCGAAATAGTGTCCGGCCTTGCCACACTTGAAGCATGTCCTCGTGTTCCTCCTCTTGTTCACCCGGTTCTCGTGCGGCCTCTCGAACCGCCTCGTCGAGAGCGCCGGCTCGTCCTCTCCAAGCTCGTCGAACTCCTCATCGGGCATAGACATCAAAGAGGAGAAAGAGAACATCCTCGGTGGATGGATTAGTGTTAGCCTTTCCTTTCGAACCACCAACGAGGGCAAGACTATGGGAATCGGTCGATCCCTCGAGCTTGGCGATCATGCCCCTATCCACCTCGGCCGACTTGAGCTTCGAGAACGGCTCGTTCACCGTCGAGTGTCATACTTCTCTCGACTCCACAATGGCCTCGAACTTTCCGCCCCAAATCGTACGATCCAAAGAGTGTAAGAGCTTGACCGCTCTATCATGATCATCGTACGGGAGCACGTCCACATTGGCCCTCATGTTGTTCACCACCACCGTGAACCTGCGAAACAAGGCATCGATGGACTCACCGGGGAGATGAGTGAAGTTCTCGTACTCTCTCCGTAGGTCGCATACATCCGTGCACCGAACACGGGCGTTCCCAACATGAGCCTCCTTCAACACCGCCCAAATCCTACAAGCCAAGTGCTCGGTGTGCACCCGATCGAACTCGGCCGACACAAAGCACGAAACAAGTAGTCGACCGCCTTATTGTTGGCGTCGAAGCTATCCCTCGATCTCGGAGCGAGGAAATCAACCGGCCGGACATAGCCTTTGTGTCCACGGTGACATCCCAAAGCGGTCGACCCTTTCCGCGGAGGAACGCACCCATCCGCTTGCTCCACATCCGGTAGTTCTTGCCATCGAAGTGTGGAGGACCCGAACCCCCGTTCTCGGTACGCCATCCTTGGATCTTAGATCGGTTAGAGTCAACAAAGACCCGAACCGGCTCGATACCACTTGAAGGACCGAAACGGCGAACCGAGAGGGGGGGGGGGAGTGAATGGGGAGCCGATAAAAATTCTTCTCGAAGGAGATGAAAACTCCAACAAGACGAACGCGGCTTCCAACACACGTCTCCGACTCACTACCCAAGTTGGCCAAGCCCACGTAGCCACTGGAGTGCCACTGGACCTAGGAACCAACACACACGGCCTTCCGAGCTCGAGAACGCGGCGGAACAACAAACCCCGAGTCTACGGACCCACACGGTCGGACGGGTGAGCATCACCGGTCGGACCGGTCCCTGCTGGTGAAACTGAGCAACTTTCACTAAGTGGCTCTTCACCGGTCAGACCGGTGAGACACACCGGTCAGACCGGTGGCAGCCTGAAAGTCCCCAAGGCACCAAACAGGCCAACCGACCACCAAACGGACCCAAACTCGAAACAGCAACACCACGGGACAACAAGGAACACACCAAGACACTCACCCGAGCAAAAGCCCACAGAGGCTTGCACCGGTCAGACCGGTCAAGAGCACCGGTCAGACCGGTGTGGCCTGGGCAGCTCGGGATGAACAGCACCCGCGGGTCAACTCCCCCAAAACCAAAACTCGATCTCCCGAATCGCTCCACGGACTTGAACAAGACTTTGGGGATATCAGGAACACCTCATGAGGAGTCCATAGCCAAGTTTAATCCCACCAAATCTCGTCCAAAAAGGAGGAATCGAAGAAATCCCGCCGAAAGCACTTCCAACCCAAGAACTCAAGAAACCCCCAAAATCGAGCACTTTTACTCACGGATTTGGGAGGGGAATCACGGCCCAAAGAACCACGAAGGGTTCCCACAAATTTCCCCCATCAAATCCCCAAGAGAAAAGCCTCGAAACCAACCCAAAGAAATCACCGAGAAAGGGCTCCGAAAATCACCACCAAGAACAACGGGGAAAACACATCCAAACCTTGAGGAACCACGCCGAGATCATCTATACATGAGACAAAGGTTCGTACAAGGTCTAGCAAGCCGCCCGATCATCCATCCCTCTCTACAAGATCTCTCCGTGAAGCTCTCTTGCTAGTCCTAAGGAAAACCTAGAGAAAATAGGTGAAAAATAGGAAAACTAATGAGCTAGGGTTCCAAGAGTTGGCTGCCAACCTCTCACCTCTTGGGTTATATAGGCGGCAACCGAATGTCTAAAATGCCCCTCTCTACTAACTAGGGATACATGCCCCTCAAGGGCGGATTCGGAATTCTTGATGTCTTCACCATCGGACGGATGCCGGCGGCGCACCCTGCGTAGCCTCGACGCAAGCGATGTGATCCCGACGCGTGTCCTCCGCTTCGAAGATTCGGACTGCGTCGTCGCACACCGGTCAGACCGGTGCTCCTCACCGGTCAGACCGGTCCCCACCGGTCAGACCGGTCAGACCCACCGGTCGGGCCGGTCCGTGCTGCTTGCACCTCCGTCTTCGGTTCTCCGGTCTTGGCTTTGTGGATCAACCAAGGAACCCAGTGGTTTTCTGGTGAACCACGGAAACCCCACGAACTCGGTGTAGCCTCCGCCAATCTCCACTCATGACTTGGCTCCCACGTAGTCCCGGCTCGACCTTGGTTTTGAGGCTCAACCAAGAAACCGTACACGACTTCATCTTGCTTTGTTCATGCCACCATGCGGCCCGCACTTGACCCCGGCGGCCACGGGTCCCTCGAACGAAGCCTACTTGTCTTCTCCACACCTGGAGGCCTCACCGGCGACGACCTTTCGCGCTTGTTCTTCACCTGCACCAACACGAGTCAAGCCGCAACTTGCACCTGCAATACTTAGCCAAGAATCAGTCCACACAACGTTGTCAATCACTCATCACACAAGGAAGCGACCATCCACCGGTCCTCGAACCACACATGGTCCTCACAAGCCCCTTTTTCCGGCGGCCGTTGCCGGGGAGCAAGTTAGTTTACATCGTTTGATTTGCATCTAACTTAGTTTTATATTTTAGTTTATCTTTTATTTGCTATATCTAACATATATTTTCCAGAAAAACACTTGTTTCTTTTTTGTTTTTGTTTTTATCTTATTGTCTAAATGGAGTTCGTTAATCAACCCTTGGAAGAACCGGAGAAATCATTAAGGGATTACGCTAGCCCTCGATGTGAAGACATAAAGGTACAAGAGTCGGATTCGAAGCTCGAAGCGACCAAGTATGAAATTAAATCCAAGACATGAAGATGGTGGCGGAAAACCCATTTGAAGGGATGGTTACGGAGAACCCATATAGACACATAAGGGATTTCACGACAATATGCAACACGGTGCGTCAAGAAGGAGTTCCCGATGAATGGTTCAAATGGAATCTCTTTCCCTACTCACTTGCCTAAGCAAAGCAAAGACATGGTATTCGGTTGCGTCCTTTGAAGTTGAAGGCAATTGGAACAAGTTGACAAAGAAGTTTTGCGAGAAGTTCTTTCCAATTAGCAAGGTTCAACATCTAAGGAGGCAAGTGATCAATTTCATGCAAGGAGAAGAGGAAGGGATAGACCAAGCCTGGGATAGGTTTAATGAATTAATCGAACAAGGACCAAAACTCGGCTTCACGGTGACGTACTCTTGCATACATTTTTCTTTTCCCTAACCCCTAGTTGCATGCGACATGTCGAAATGTGTGCGGTGGGGATCTCATGGAGAAAACACTCACGGAAGCCGCCCAACTTCTACAAAAAGTTAGTAAAGCGGCTGCCATGCGAAGAGATTGGGAAACAAGACTTGCGGAAGAGCCGGAATTCAATTCAAGGAAGAAAAAGCTTGCTGATTTTTCTAAAGAGGCAACCCGGAAGTCACAAAAGAGGAGCCAATCATGAAAAAGCTTGAACAAGAACACATTAAGTCAAGAACTACACCGGACGTCGACTTCGCCGCACCAAATGAGACGAACAAGAGAAGCATGTCAAGCGTGAAGCCACTAAGGGAGTTCGAGCCAATGGATTGGGTTCCTATTGATTACGGAGAAGTATTCGACAAGAGAAGACCGTTCCCTAATCAAAAGGGAATGGCAAGAGCATTGGAAGTGGATTTCCCACCGAGAAGAAAGCTGAAAATTCATACGACCTCGAAACCGCCGGTGAGATTTTTGAAAAGCTCTTTGGAGATGACGTGGTGGATCCGGAACATATTGCCGAGGTGAAGAGAATCATGGGGATCAAGCCCGAAGCATCACCATACGCTCGCCTTGCTGAAATTTATTCGATCGGATCCGAAGAAGAAGAGAAGATGACGCCGCACTTGAGTTGCGAGATCAACGGAGTTCAATGCAAAGCTTTATGCGACATCGGAGCCCAAGTAAGTGTTCTATCTTCTAAAATTTACGATAAAGTTCAATACCACAACCTAGACTTAGCTCCAACATCAACGAAATTAATTATGGGAGATGGTAGAACTATCAAACCTCTAGGTATTGCTTGCAACATGAAAGTAAAAATCTCTAGAAACTACATACCAACCGATTTCTTTGTTATTGATGCTTACCATAGTAATTCTGATCATATAATCTTAGGTAGGCCTTTTCTTAAGTTGGTTGATGCCGTGTTAGATGCGGGAGAAGGCAAAGTAACAATGAACCTTAATGGAACAAAGTACACATATAACTTTCTTCGTGCTTCTAAACACCTTACTCCTTTTCCTCCCGAAGATGAAGAAATAGAAGAGATAGATAGTCTTTGTTTTGTTGAAACCCTTAGAGACCCGCTGCAAAGAGCGATGGAAAATCAAATTAGTAATCAACAAGATGAAGAACTAGAGGAAGCAACAAAAGGCTTAGAGCCGCATGATGGTAGTGTGGAGGAAGAGAAGTTCGAAGACATAGGAGAAATCAAACCCGAGGAGCCACAAGTGCCCGAAGTAGACCTTAAACCTTTGCCCAAGGGATTAAAATAAGAATTTTTGGGCCCGGACAAAACCTATCCGGTCATTGTGAGCGACGAGTTGAGCCCCGAAGAAAATGAAGTGTTGCTGATTTTATTAAAAAAACATAGGAAGGTGATTGGATATTCAATTAATGATCTCAAAGGTATTAGCCCGACCTTTTGCACTCATCGTATACCAATGGAAGACCAATGTAAGCTTGTAGTGGACCATCAAAGGAGGCTAACCCATGCCATGCGAGAGGTAGTAAAGAAAGAGGTTATCAAGTTACTTGATGCGGAATCATCTACCCGGTTCCACATAGCGAATGGGTGAGCCGTACATTGTGTACCGAAGAAAGGAGGTTTGAATGTGGTGAAGAATGAGAAAAACGAATTGATACCGCAAAGAACCGTGACCGGGTGGCGGATGTGTATTGATTACCGTAAGCTTAACAAAGCGACGAAGAAAGATCACTTCCCCCTACCGTTCATAGACGAGATGCTCGAGAGGTTAGCAAACCACGCTTATTTTTGCTTTCTCGATGGATACTCGGGGTTCATGCAAATTCCCATTCACCGGAAGATCAACATAAGACAACATTTACGTGTCCTTACGGAATGTTTGCATATAGGAGGATGCCCTTCGGCCTATGCAACGCTCGGCCTCTTTTCAACGTTGCATGATGGCCGTGTTTTCGAAATTCATCGAAGAAATTGTTGAAGTGTTTATGGATGATTTTTCCGTTTACGGGAAGACGTTCATGGATTGCTTAGCAAACTTAGAAAAGGTCCTTACAAGGTGTGCGAGAGGTAGATTTGGTTTTAAATTGGGAAAAGTGCCACTTCATGGTTAAGCAAGGCATAGTGCTCGGACATGTTATATCCGAGAGAGGAATTGAAGTGGACAAGGCTAAGGTAGAGACGGTTGAGCAACTCCCACCTCCTACGGATGTTAAGTCCTTAAGGAGCTTTCTAGGCCATGCGGATTCTATAGAAGATTTATAAAGGACTTCTCGAAGATCACTAAGCCTTTAACACACCTTCTTCAAAAGGATGTGGCTTTCGACTTTGATGAGAAGTGTCTAGCGGCATTCGGACCTTGAAAAATGCGTTGATGAGTGCTCCCATCATCCAACCCCCGGATTGGAGCCAACCTTTCGAGATCATGTGTGACGCAAGTGACTACGCCGTAGGCGCGGTCTTGGGACAAAGAAAGGAAGGCCGAGTTCACACCGTTTACTACGCTAGCAAAACTCTTAGTGGGGCACAATTAAATTACGCTACTACGGAAAAAGAATTGCTAGCGGTGGTATTCGCTTTTGAAAAATTCAGATCTTACATCGTGAACTCGAAAGTCATTGTTTACACCGATCACGCGGCCATAAAGTATCTCTTGGCTAAGAAGGAAGCTAAACCACGTTTGATTCGTTGGATCCTTCTTCTCCAAGAGTTCGATGTTGAAATTCGTGATAAAAAGGGGGTGGAAAATGTTGTGGCCGATCATTTGTCTAGGATGAATCGTGGGCAAGATGATAAAGAGCCCATAGAAGATAAGATGAGAGATGACCACCTCTATAGAGTGCTTGATAAAGATACTTGGATGATCAACATCATTCGAGCAATTCGAAAGATGCCCCTCGATCATCTAGACAAAAACACCCAAAGGAAGATAATTTACGAAAGTAAGAAATATTTTTGGGATGCACCATACCTCTTCAAGCTTGGCAATGATGGAGTGATGAGAAGATGTGTGCCAAGAGAAGAGAGGCTTGAGATTCTAAGGAAGTGCCACTCGGCGGAGTACGGTGGGCATTATAGCCATTTTCGAACCGAAGCCAAAGTATGGTCGAGCGGATTCTATTGGCGGGAGATGCATGAAGATACTAAAAGATATGTTGCGTCATGCCCCGAATGCCAAAGAACCGGAAACATCTCTCAAAGAAATTCTATGACTTTGAAATACAACTTGCAAATCGACATATTCGATGTATGGGGCATAGACTTCATGGGGCCTTTTAAAAACTCATTTGGATTCGAGTATATACTTGTTATGGTCGATTACGTATCCAAGTGGGTAGAGGCTATACCATTTCGTAAAGCTTCCACGGAGGAGTCCATCACTATGATCAAGAACGTGATTTTTCCCCGTTTCGGTACACCGAGAATCTTGATAAGTGATGGAGGAACTCATTTCACGGAAGAACTTCAAAAAGTGCTTGTCCAAATTGGGAATTGAGCATAGGGGACAAGCGGAGACGTCAAATAGGCAATTAAAAAGCATACTTAACAAAACCATAGAGAAGGGAGGCAAGGATTGGTCAAAGAAATTAGACGGAGCTTTATGGGCTTATCGAACGGCGTTTAAAACACCGATAGGTATGACCCCTTATCAATTCGTCTATGGAAAAGCTTGCCACCTTCCGGTTGAGTTAGAACATAAAGCCTATTGGGCGATTAAAGAGATGAACCTTGATCTCGATGCCGCGGTGGTGAAACGGAGAATTCAAATAAGCGAGCTAGAGGAGTTGAGGTTGAAAGCTTATGAAAACGCAAGCATATACAAGGAGAGAATGAAAAGGTGGTACGATAAAAGATTGAAGAAAAAAGAATTTAAAGAAGGAGATAAGGTCCTCCTCTACAATTCGAGGTTTAAAACCTTCGGAAAGGGGAAATTGCGAGCAAGTGGGACGAACCTTATGTTGTGCATTCGGTGTTCTCCAACGGAGCGGTAACCATTATGGATATAAACGGCGATCAATTTGTGGTGAATGGACGGCGGCTTAAGGTTTACTACGAACCCGACGTCGTGCCCATTCATCATGTTGACGTCTTTACCATGGAGGAAGAGCCCGAACGTCCCGCCTAGGACGAAAAACAAGGCACCAACTTCGTAAATAATTTTTCTTTTAGCTTTACGGAGTTTTTCGCGAAGATTAAGCGGACCAACTTTTTCCCATGGGGCCGAGGAAGAAAAAAAAATAGGGCGGTGTGCAAAAAACCGGACCGGCCGGCCCCGGCGGGGGTGGGCCGGCCGGCCCGATCGGATCGGCCCGGGGGTGGCCCGATGCCGATGTCCCCGAATTTCGCCCGAATTGCTCCTTTTTGACTTCCTTGTTTGGTCGGAAAATTTTAAGGGAAGTGTAAAAAAGGAAAATAAGGTTCCCGGGGCTTTTCTCTCGGGACTATATATTTGGCCGAATTGGGAGCTCGAGAATCAAACCTTTCAAGCAATGTGTTGCACCCTTGTAACGACCATTGAGCCTCCAAAAAGCTTAGAGTTGAAGGTAGAAGCCAAGAAGCCATCGATGGAGGAGGCGATGCGATGCGAGGTTAAGCTACCCGTCAAGAGGACCGCACGTATCCGTTGCGGAAGACGTGTCCCGACCGGAGCTCTTGCATCTCGCAACCCCGTCAAAGGAGAGAAGGTCCTTACACCCGTTCGAAGGTCGGCACGCCTCCAAGGCATCAAGGATTACAAGGAGGTGTCGCCGGAGCCTAAGGATTATGGGGATAGCGACTACTCCGACGATCGTAGCCCGAGCTCGTGGGCGGCCGCCGTAGAGACGATGACGATTGGGGGCGAGCGGCCCTATGAAAGGACTCCCGAGGGCCCCAATGGCGACGGCAACGGCGGTGGCGAAGGCGACAACAATGGAGGTGGCGACGACGGTGGTGACAACGGTGGAGATTATGGCAACGACGACCCCTTCGGATTGCATCCGGTGTCTTTGTCGAGTTTGCCAGTCAATCCATCTCGGATCTCTACACGTCGGCCGACGAATGTTTCCAAGCCATGGAAGCGATGAAGCAGCGTATGGAGGACTTGGAGCGCGTAGTTGAAGATGATTACAAGTTCCTTAACCGTAACGTGCGCAAACTTTTCGGCATGGTTGGAAACATGAGAGGCAAGTGGTGCAAAGCTTGCTCGAAGTACCACTAGATCTAGTTTTCCCCTTTGGTTTTTGTAAGATACGACAAGGACGTCGTATGTTTTAAGTGTGGGGGAGAGCTAGCTCGCTAGCCTTAGCTTTTGAACTTCAAGTTTAGGTTCGGTTTAATCTTCGTGTGAGAGTCTTAGTGTTTTAATGAGTATTTAGTTTTTGAGTCTGTTTTAAAATTTTACGCAAGTGTCTTAAATTAGTGTTGAGTCAAGAAAACCAAATAAAAAGAGTCTTTATATATATCTTTGTGTTTTATGTATTGTTTATCTTTATTTACTTGTTTGTTTAATCTTCGATTCTTGATATATGAGCACAAGTATGTGGTTTGAAGGACGTTTACCGTGGTGCTTAGTGGAATCGCTACTACTTAAAGTACCCATACCGCACTTCGATCTTGAGCTTCACATGCTAGTTGTGCTATTTTCGATGCTAAAAATTGGAGGATTTCAGTTCTGAAAATTATATTAAAACCCTTGTAATAAAGGTTAGCAAAACCTCTTTTTCCAAGATGAGAGTAAGAAAAAAATTCCTATCCAAAGCCAAGTTTGTTTTTTTTTCGCTCCACCATAAGTGTGATTAGCACGATGAGTTAGGCTAGGACCCTTCTCTCTTGGTGAGTTTTAATTTCGAGCAATGATCATGTCCTTGTGCTTATCTTTTGTTGCTAGCCTCGTCATATATTCAGCCCATGACTTTCACAACGAAAGTCATGAATACCGCTGGATTCCATACCCAACCCTATACATCTCTTTTGTACATCGTATTCCTTGAACACAACCTATTTTCAAAGTTTCGTCTCGTCTCTAGCATGATTTATTTAAAAAAATTCAGATTGTATGCATGCGAGAAAAGGGAGAATTGAAAGCTTTGAAAAGTTGTCAAGAGAGAGAAAAATAAAGAGAAAAAGTATGTGTATGGAAAAGAAAGAAAGAAAGAAAGAAAAATCATATGTGAATGAAAGAAGAAAAGAAAAAGAGAGAAAGATGAGTTAGCAATGAAGATATGAGAGGGATGGATCAAGTGAAAGAAAAAAATAATAAAGTGTAAGGAAGGATGTCACGTTGATTGTGGGACGAAACTTTTACTCTATTTCCAACCATGTGCAATCCGACAACGAGGACATCATTGGTGCCTTGAAGTCACAATTTTCTTTTGCCCTTGCACATGTCCACCATTCTAAATCTTCTCATCCTTGATATCCCTACATATGGTTAATTCTCATGATCATTGGCTTTGAAAGGTAGACAATCATTAGAGGAAGTTCTTAGTTTGACAATACTTGTGTTGATTGCGCTAGCCCTACCTATAGCTCCACTTTTACATGATATATGAGAGATTAATGGGAGGTGAGAGTTTTATAAAATTTGGTTAGGATAGCCACTTCATATGAGTGACTTGAGAGAGCTTGGAGAAAGGTTTTTGTCTAATACTTGTTGCGGGAATTTTTGTTTTGAAAACCATAAAAACCCTCCGATGGAAGCAAAGAAGTAAGTATGGCTGAAATTGAAAGCTTCGAGTGAAGAGTTTGAGTTGTGGGGTAAATCTTGACGTGGTAAAAATTCTAAACGCCCATGTTTATGTTTGATTATCATTACTTTGTGTTTATGGATTAAAGATGAAGGGATTGACTAACTTGTGAAGGAGGATTAATGATACACGATTACACACCTTGGACGAAAGTCTTTTACGAGTACTTGCTCGAGGACGAGCAAGAGCTAAGTGTGGGGGAGATGTTGACGGTGTATTTTGGTGCACCTAGCATGTTCATTACACTTTGGTTTGGATTTAATTATGGAACTAACCCGCCACTAGGCACACTAATCATATAACAAGTTCATCTTTGTGCATGCATTTGGAAGTGTTGTGTTTATGTAGGAAATCATGGACATAAAGGACGGATTCGCAATAAGTTCAAAGGAGCATTCATGGAGTCTTGTTCGTGTCCATGAGCTCGCTGAAATTACTTCCAATGGTGGTGAGGACCGAAGTGCTACAAGGAACACCCCCGGGGATTGAAGCGTAAAAGATCAAACTTCATGCAAAGAGAGCCTCCATCTTGATCGCGAGGATAACGGCGTCAAAATCATCCAAGTGGAGGGGGCAAAGTAGATAAGTGCACGAGGACCCACGGAGCAAAAAGGGCGACCGCAAGGCGGGGGCCGAACGGGCACAGGCCGGCCGGCCCCGGCCGAGGCCGGCCCGGCCCACTTCGGGCACCGGTTCGGTCCGTCTTCCTTGCCCTCGAAGGATCTTCGACCCTAAAACCCCCGACGCGCCGCCAACACGGAGGAGAGGAGTTATTCGCACCGAGAAGGCCATCTACAAGCTAGAGAGAGAGGAGGAGGATCTCCCGGCGGGAGATCAACCACCTCGAAGGAAGCACCCTCTCGTGGAGAAGAGGGAAGACACGGCGGAAGGGAAACCATGATCAACGGTGCCATGATCGGCACCTTGATGGGGTAATCTTCTCATTCGTCCATGGGTTGTAATCGATATTGAGATGTAATCGCACTTTGTCGGATTATCTATCTATCATCTTGTGTTGAATATACTTTAATGCTTAAGGCTTGCAACCGTGCCGTAGAGGGAGTAGAGCTCCAATGCTTCCTTGGATCCATTCAATACGTCGTGGCCATCAAAGGTCTAGTCATGAATACCTTCGCGTAGTGACGATGCGAGAGGAGGGAAAGGGCGAAACCGTGGTCACATCCCCGATAGATTAGATTGGTTTTCATGTCTTTAAGCGATTGCATGCTCTAGTATCGTAGACCCGTGGGCGAGTGTCTTCTATCTTGATCGTTTATCATTCTCTCTAGTGTAGTTTAGTGTTTTCTAGTATAATAGTAGTTAGGGTTTTAGTAGCTAGTGTGTCGTTGTTGATCGAACGCTTGTAATCCCCTTGCTCCGCGGATTGACAAGAACCTTGGGAATCCCGTGGTGAAAAAGGTGTGGGGTTCGTACGCTTGCGGATCGTAGAGGGATACGTCTTTTATCCGTCAACATCCATGGAGCGATTCGGGAGATCGAGGTTTTGATTTGGGGGGAGTTGACCCGCGGGTCTTTGTTCATCCCGAGCCGCCCGAGCTACACCGGTCGACCGGTGCTCTTGGCCGGTCGGCCGGTGCGACCCTCGGTGGGTTTTTGCTCGGGTGAACGTGCGGGTGTGTTCGCTATATTCCTGTGTTGGTGCTTGTTTTGAGTTTGGGTCGGTTTGGAGGTCGGTTGGCTCTGTTTGGTACCTTGGGGGCTTTCGGTGTGGACCGGTCCGGCGGTGTGTCTCACCGGTCGACCGGTGTGGAGTCACTTAGTGGAAGTTGCCCGGTTTCACCGGCGGGGACCGGTCGGCCGGTGGTGCTCACCGGTCGGCCGGTGTTGGTCGATGGACTCGAGGTTTGGTGTTCCGCTGCGTTCTCGGGTCGGAAGGTTGTGTGTTGGTTCCTAGGTCCGGTGGCACTCCGGTGGCTACGTGGGCTTGGCCAATTTGGGTAGTGAGTCGTAGACGTGTGTTGGAAGCCGTGTTCATCTTGTGGGAGTTTCCATCTTATTCGAGAAGAATTTTTATCGGCTCCCAATCACTCCCCCCTCTGCGGTTCGCCGTATCGGTCCTTCAAGTGGTATCGAGCCGGTTCGGGTCTTTATTGACTCTAACCGAGTCTAAGATCCAAGGATGGCGTACCGGGAACGGGGTTCGGGTCCTCCACACTTCGATGGCAAGAACTACCGGATGTGGAGTAAGCGGATGGGTGCGTTCCTCCGCGGAAAGGGTCGGATCCTTTGGGATGTCACAATGGACACGGGCTATGTCCAGCCGATGGACTTCCTCGCTCCGGATCGAGGGACGGGTTTGACGCCAACAATAAGGCGGTCGACTACTTGTTTCGTGCTTTGTGTCGGCTGAGTTCGATCGGGTGCACACCGAGCACTTAGCTTGTAGAATTTGGACGGTCTTCGAAGGAGGCTCATGTTGGGAATGCCCGAGTTCGGGCACGGATGTATGCGACCTACGGAGAGAGTACGAGAACTTCACTCATCTCCCCGGTGAGTCCATCGATGCCTTGTTTCACGGGTTCACCGTGGTTGTGAACAACATGAGGGCCAATGTGGACGTGCTCCCGTACAATGATCATGATAGAGCCGTCAAGCTCTTACACTCTTTGGATCGTACAATATGGGGCGGAAAGTTTGAGGCCATTGTGGAGTCGGAGAAGTATGACACTCGACGGTGATTGAGATGTTCTCGAAGCTCAAGTCGGCCGAGGTGGATAGTGGCATGATCGCCAAGCTCGAGGGTCCGGCCCGATTCCCATAGTCTTGCCCTCGTTGGTGGTTCGAAAGGAAAGGCTTACACTAACCCATCCACCGAGATGTTCTCTTTGTCCTCTTTGATGTCTATGCCGGATGAGGAGTTCGATGTGCTTGGAGAGGACGAGTGGCGCCGCTCGATGAGGAGGTTCGAGAGGCCGCACGAGAACCGGGTGAACATGAGGAGGAACACGAGGACATGCTTCCGGTGCGGCAAGCGGGACACTTCGTCGCCGGCCGCCGGAGAAGGTAGAGAACAAGGACGGCTACAAGCACAAGTCGAGGATGGATGGCAAGTACGGTCGAGGCGCGACCACAAGAGCAAGTACAAGAACAAGCACAAGGACGAGCGACGATCGAGGAAGAAGGAGAGCCGAGGCAAGGCTCGAGTGTCGTATGGACCTCCCCGGGCCCACTACCTCGGTGGGTGCCGGGACCGACTACTCGGTGGGCCCCCAGGGACTACCCGACTTGCGCCGCACAATACCCGATGGCGTGAAGCACAAGGACTACGAGAGGAGAAGTACTCTGTTAGGAAGCTGTACATGTCCCGCACTGTATGGAGGATTCCTAGACGTACTCGACTAGTACTCTCTTCCTATTTCGACTTGTAACCCTGCCTCCCGGACTATATAAGGCGAGGCAGGGACTCCTCTCTCATCATCTCATCTCACGGCGTACAATTGCACCATCTTGTAATCGTACCCAATCAATCTAGAGCTACGCAACATACAGGACGTAGGGTATTACGCACCTCGCGGCCCGAACCTGTCTAAATTGTGTGCCACGTGTCTCTTCCTTCGAGTTACCGATCTCGGCGAGGCCACATTCATCTACTTCGGGTACTCCCCTTAGTAGGTTGCTTGGTCTAAAACACCGACACGGTCGACGCGCCGGGTAGGGGATCTCGCCCGAGATCACATGGCGAACTCGACGGCTCCTGTCTACTTCAAGCCAACCATCGCCTTCGGCCGCGACGACACCTTCGTTTTCGGCGCTTGGGTCCGCACCGCCGACGGCGTGGGATCCTTCCGGCGCCGTCTCGCCATGCCGCCCAACCGGAGACCGACCTTCGTGACGCTCCCCGAAGTTGTCACGGGCGAACTCACCGCAAGTTCGGCGAAATTTCGCTCTTTGACCATCACGGCGACTTCGAGCTCGGGTCCGTTTCCAACTCGAACTCGACATCTTCGTGGGCTATCGCATGCGAGCCGGCTACTCAGCCATCGCATGTGGTCCCACCACCCCGCGAGCGCTCCACGCGTGGCCCTCGCAACGTCAGCAGGGCCCGCACGGAGGCTCTCTCTTCGTGCCGGCCCGGCAAGGAGCTCGTACCCGAGTACAACTCAGACTCCGACACCGCCCCGGCCACGCTTCAGACTCCAACCCCCTCTCCGGCTTCTACTCGGACCACCGTGTACGAGTTCGACTTCGGGTCGGACCCCGGAGGATCCCGAGTCCGAGGACAACACTACGAGCACCCCTTATCGGGGGCCGGCCTCTGGGCTGGTCATAACGTCCACACCTGCCGGGAGATTCGTCTGCGGCCGGATCGCAAGCCCGCGGACCTGATAAGTGGAGACTCACGCTATGTCGCCTACCTCGACTCGCTCCCGTTCCGGAGGGAACACCACTTGCCCGAGCTGATTCGTACACCCCAACCGAGGTGGCGAGCTCTGAATCCAGTCTTGGCAACCCTAATCGCCAAGTCTTCATGGCCGCCGGCGACACACCGGACCCTCGGGGACGGCTCGGAACAAGTATCTCGAAGACATCTCCCGCAAATGAGTTGTCTGCCGATGCACCCACGGAGACGAGATCGCCACCAACGGGGACGCTCGACGTGAGCGTAACAGGAAGCGCAACGAACGGCGCCGGCGTCTCCGAGACAACCTCCCCATCCGCAACCTTGCAGAAGCTCTCGAGGTAGTCAAGAGCAGAGTACACACTACCCCTGAGCAATGCCTCATGTCGATCACAGCGATCGCACGCCAAGCTCAGGGAATTCGCACCGGAGAAGTCATCGCCAAGCTCGCTGAAGATGCTTACTTCATGCGGGTCGACAACAGGGTCAACCAGCCTCCTCCCGCCAGAACCGCGACAACGAAGCTACAAGTCGCGGCGCCGACCTCGGCCGCAATCGTACTCGAGCCGAGCTCTGGCTCGGCCCAACCGTACTCGTGCAAACACCGGCGGACCCTCACAGGGTGGCAACAACAACCGTGAGGTCGTCCCTCACCGCGCTCCCGACGGCGGCGGCCGCGACCCCGACGGCGGCGGCGGCGGCGATGGAAGCTCCAACCACGGAGCCAACGGGAGGGCCGGCGAGGACCATGTGTGGTTCAAGGACCGGTGGATGGTCGCTTCCTTGTGTGATGAGTGATTGACAACGTTGTGTGGACTAATTCTTGGCTAAGTATTGCGAGGTGCGGGTTGCGGCTTGACCGGTGTTGGTGCGCGGTGAAGAACAAGCACGAAAGGTCGTTGCGGTGAGGCCTCCGTGTGTGGAGAAGACAAGTAGGCTTCGTTCGAGGGACCCGGTGGCCGGCGGGGTCAAGTGTGGGCCGCATGGTGGCATGAACGAGCAAGATGAAGTCGTGGACGGTTTCTTGGTTGAGCTTCAAAACCAAGGTCGAGCCGGGACTATGTGGGAGCGAAGTCATGAGTGGAGATTGGCGGAGTCTACACCGAGTTCGCGAGGTTTCCGGTGGTTCACCGGAAAACCACTTCGGGTTCCTTGGTTGATCCACAAAGCCAAGGCCGGAGAACCGAAGACGGAGGTGCGGCGGCACGGACCGGTCCGACCGGTGGGTCGGCCGGTCCCCGGCCGTGAGGAGCACCGGTCCGACCGGTGTGTGACGACGCGGTCCGGAGACTTCGAAGCGGAGGACACGCGTCGGGATCGCATGGCTTGCGTCGAGGCTACGCGAGGGTGCGGTCGCGGGCATCCGTCCGATGGTGAAGACATCAAGAATTTCAAATCCGCCCTTGAGGGGCTTGTATCCCTAGTTGTTAGAGAAGGGCATTTCGGACATTCGGTTGCCTCCATATAACCCAAGAGGTGAGAGGATGGCAGCCAACTCTTGGAACCCTAGCTCATTAGTTTTCCTATTTTCCACCTATTTTCTCTAGGTTTTTCTTAGGACTAGCAAGAGAGCTTCACGGAGAGATCTTGTAGAGAGGGATGGATGATCGGGCGGCTTGCTAGACCTTGTACGAACCTTTGTTTCATGTATAGATCATTCGGCGTGGTTCCTCAAGGTTTGGATGTGTTTTCCCCGGTTGTTCTTGGTGGTGATTTTCGGAGCCCTCTCTTCGTGATTTCTTTGGGGTGTTTTCGGGGCTTTTCTCTTGGGGATTTGATGGGGGAAATTTGTGGGAACCCTTCGTGGTTCTTTGGGCTGTGATTCCCCTCCCAAATCCGTGAGTAAAAGTGCTCGATTTTGGGGTTTTCTTGAGTTCTCGGGTTGGAAGTGCTTTCGGCGGGATTTCTTTGATTCCTCCTTTTTGGACGAGATTTGGTGGGATTAAACTTGGCTATGGAATCCTCATGAGGTGTTCCCGATATCCCCAAAGTCTTGTTCAAGTCCGTGGAGCGATTCGGGAGATCGAGATTTGGATTTGGGGGAGTTGACCGCGGGTCCTGTTCATCCCGAGCGCCGAGTGCTACACCGGTCGGCCGGTGCTCTTGGCCGGTCCCGACCGGTGCGAGCCCTTGTGGGTTTTTGCTCGGGTGAACGTCTTGGTGAGTTCGTTGTTGTCCCGTGTTGCTTCTTGTTTCGAGTTTGGATCCGTTTGGTGGTCGGTTGGTCCGTTTGGTGCCTTGGGGGCTTTCGGGCCGCCATCGGTCCGGACCGGTGTGTCTCACCCCGTCGGCCGTGTAGAGCCACTTAGTGAAAGTTGCTCGGTTTCACCGGCGAGGGACCGGTCGGCCGGTGGTGCTCACCGGTCGACCGGTGTGAGTCCGTAGGCTCGAGGTTTGGTTTTTTTGCCGTTTCTCGGGTCGGAAGGTGGTATGTTGGTTCCTAGGTCCGGTGGCACTCCGGTGGCTACGTGGGCTTGACCAACCTTGGTAGTGAGTCGGAGACGTGTGTTGGAAGCCGTGTTCATCTTGTTGGAGTTTCTATCTCCTTCGAGAAGAATTTTTATCGGTTCCCATTCACTCCCCCCCCCCTCTCCCGGTTCGCCGTATCGGTCCTTCAAGTGGTATCGAGCCGGTTCGGGTCTTTATTGACTCTAACCGCCTAAGATCCAAGGATGGCATACCGGGAACGGGGTTCGGGTCCTCCACACTTCGATGGCAAGAACTACCGGATGTGGAGCAAGCGGATGGGTGCGTTCCTCCGCGGAAAGGGTCGACCGCTTTGGGATGTCACGGTGGACACGGGCTATGTCCAGCCGATGGATTTCCTTGCTCCGGGGTCGAGGGACGGATTCGACGCCAACAATAAGGCGGTCGACTACTTGTTTCGTGCTTTGTGTCGGCCGAGTTCGATCGGGTGCACACCGAGCACTTGGCTTGTAGGATTTGGGCGGTGTTGAAGGAGGCTCATGTTGGGAACGCCCGGGGTTCGGGCACGGTTGTATGCGACCTACCGAGAGAGAGTACGAGAACTTCACTCATCTCCCCATTGAGTCCATCGATGCCTTGTTTCGAGAGGTTCACGGTGGTGGTGAACAACATGAGGGCCAATGTGGACGTGCTCCCGTACGATGACCATGATAGAGCGGTCAAGCTCTTACACTCTTTGGATCGTACGATATGGGGCGGAAAGTTCGAGGCCATAGTCGAGTCGGAGAGGTATGATACTGCGACGGTGAACGAGCCGTTCTCGAAGCTCAAGTCGGGCCGAGGTGGATAGGGGCATGATCGCCAAGCTCGAGGGACCGACCGATTCCCATAGTCTTGCCCTCGTTGGTGGTTCCAAAGGAAAGGCTAACTCTAACCCATCCACCAGGATGTTCTTTTTTTCCTCTTTGATGTCTATGCCGGATGAGGAGTTTGATGACCTTGGAGAGGACGAGCCGGCGGTTGACGAGGCGGTTCGAGAGACGCACGAGAACCGCGTGAACATGAGGAGGAACACGAGGACTTGCTTCCGGTGCGGCAAGCGGGACACTTCGTCGCCGACGCTCGGAGAAGGCCGAGAACAAGGACGGCTACAAGCACAAGCCGAGGAAGAACGATGGCAAGTACCGTTCGAGGCGCGACCACAAGAGCAAGAACAAGAACAAGTACAAGGACGAGCGACGATCGAGGAAGAAGGAGGGCCGAGGCAAGGCCCGAGTGATGGTTGGAGCGAGCGACGTCGACTCCGGTTCCGCGTACTCCACCTCGAGCTCGAGCGGCGGCGAAGACGAGGGAGATCGCCGCAAGAACAAGAAGTCGTCCAAGAACACCGAGCGGGGCCGAGGGCCGCTCGCGAGAGATGGCTTCGCACCATGGCGTTGAGCTCCGGCGAGCAAGAAGAGCACACGGAGCGACTTGGACTCGAGTCCGATGACAAGGTGCGTGATGAACTTCCCTTCTTGCGCCGGGAGAATGAGAGGCTTGGCTCTTTGCTTGATAACCGTGATGACATGCTTAGAGAGGCCAAGAAAATGAGGAAAGAGCTTAGGGCTTCACTCGAGGATGCTAGGACTAGAGTGGGCGAGCTAGAGACACGGGTGCTTGATAGCAAGCTTGAGATTGATTCGCTTAAGGCTAGCCCCGTTGTTTCGATGAGAATGATTGTCTTGATTGCTCCATATTCCTTGCCGATCTTGCTTTATTTAAGGAGAAGCATGCCTCCAAGTGTGAGGAACTAGATGTGCTTAGGGTTGAAGTGGGTGAGCTTAAGTCTAGACTCGCTTTGCTAGGTGCTTGCACTTCTTGCCCCGTTTAGCATGCTAAGATTGATAAGATGCATGCTTACACTAGTTCGCTCGAGGCTAAATTGAAGGAACCCATGCCTACATCTTGCTCTACCCGTGAAATGCATGCATTGAAAAATTTGGAGCTTGCACATTATGTTGATCGTTTGCGGGATGAGAATGATGATTTGAGGAAGGTGATGGGTTGGTTGTCCCGTCATGAGCCTCGGTTGATGATGATGATCGAGGCCTTCAAGAGGCAAGATGCTTGAGGGGCTTGGGGCAAACAAGGTTGGTGAGGGAAGTGGAGAAAATATCCCGGAGCCACCAAAAACCCACCACAAAAATGATTTCCCACCAAAACCTAACCATCTTAGGAACCGACTAGACACAAGCCCAACTCCACCCGTGTTTCCTACACCCACAAATGACCTACAAAAGCCTATCAAGTTTGTGAGCACTTCGGGGAAAGTGTTCTTTGGGAAGGAGAGTGAGAAGGCAAGTGGTGAGAAACCGGTGGAGGGTTTGAGTGGAGAGAAACCGAGTGAGCGACCACATCCCAAGCCAAAGCCTAAGCTTGTGAGGTTCCATTGTGGCTATTGTGGGAGAGATGGCCATAAGGAGGAGTTTTGCTTCAAGAGGAAGCGTGAGGAGAGAATGGAGAAGGAGTGGGCTAACAAGGACAAGTACCACCCTTCCGATGGTGTACTTGAGCCTCGTATGCAGATGCCCAGGGGCAAGGCGATTGTGAGGACAGTTCGGGCTTGGGGAGAGAAGAAGGCTGCAGGTGGTGCTGCTGTCCAGGTCACACCGGTCAGACCGGTGTGGAGCACCGGTCAGACCGGTGCAGGCCTGGACAGACAGCTGTTTGGGTTTCGAGCTCGTACAGGTGCGAGGGTTGTTTCTGGTGGTCGTGGTTCTGGTGGTTGGGCTGGAAAGGGTGCAGGTGGTCAGTTTGCTAGGCGTTCTCCTCCTCGTGCTCAATACGGGGATTGGAGGAGTCGTGGCGTTGAGTTGGAGAGGAAGGACGTTCCACGGGCTTTCTTGCGTGGATTTGGTCCTCCTCTAGGCGAGAGAGGGGTGGTTCCCTCGGGGTGGTTACCGTGGTGGTGTTCGTGGAGGTAGCTTTGGTAGGAGAGATGCTTTGGTTGTTGCTAACCCCACTTTCGAGCAAATGGCTCGGCGCTCGGTTTTCCTCCTTTGGTACTAACCCCGATCTTCGAGTCGTTTGTTCGCTCACGTGCCTATTTTTGAATTTTAGGTGGGAGACTTGAAGAACATTTGGTTGATTGACTCCGGTTGCTCGAGGCATATGACCGGAGACAGGGGGTGGTTCTCAAGTCTCGTCCCGGTGGTGACGAAGAGGTACATCACCTTTGGGGACAATGGGCGTGGGCGTGTGCTTTCAGAAGGTGAGATAAAAGTGAGTGACAAGATCACTCTGAGGCGTGTTGCTCTTGTTCAATCGCTGGGGTACAATTTTCTTTCTGTGTCCCAGTTGTTGGATGAGGGCTTTGAGGTGTTGTTTCGGCCAGGTGGTTCTCGGATTGTGGACTCTCGAGGGGACCTTGTACCGTATGGTCGTTCCCGAGGGCGGGTGTTTCGTGCTGATTTTTCTCGGTCTTCGGGTGTGGAGCGTTGTTTCTTGGCCGGTTCTTCGAGTGAGTTGTGGAAGTGGCATAGGAAGTTGGGTCACTTGAGCTTTGACTGTTGTCACGCTTGAGTAAACTCAATTTGGTCCGAGGATTGCCACGGTTGAGGCTTGAGAAAGAGTTGGTTTGTGCTCCGTGTAGGCATGCCAAGATGGTGGCCTCTTCTCACCCGCCTCTCACCGATGTGATGACTGAGCGTCCATGCGAGCTGCTCCATATGGACCTTGTTGGCCCAGCTCGTGTGCGATCCGCGGGTGGGAAGTGGTATGTCCTTGTTGTGGTGGACGACTATTCTCGGTATGCGTGGGTGTTCTTTCTCGAGGATAAGGGGGAGACGTTTGGTTTTGTTCGAGATCTAGTCTTGAGGTTGAGGAACGAGAGGCACGGAGATGCCACACGAGCTATCCGCAGTGATAATGGCTCGGAATTCAGGAACTCTCGTTTTGAAACCTTTTGTCATGACTTGGGTCTTGAGCACCAGTTTTCGAGTCCGTATACGCCTCCCCAGAATGGTGTTGTGGAAAGGAAGAACGGGACCTTGTGCGAGATGGCTCGGACGATGCTTGATGAGCATAGGACTCCGAGTAGGTATTGGGCCGAGGCGGTGAATACCGCATGCTATGTGTCGAACGGGATATACCTCGAGTGCACAAGAAGAAGGCATGCTATGAGTTGATGCATGGTCGCACACCCAAGGTGAGTCACTTCCATGTCTTTGGTTGCAAGTGTTTCATTCGAAGAAAGGCGGGGAAGTTGGATAAGTTTGAGGCTAGGTCTCGTTGATGGCATTTTCTTTGGTTATGCATCTCATTCTAGAGCATATCGTGTGCTCAATCTTGAAACTAACCAAATCGTGGAGACTTGCGAGGTAACCTTCGACGAGACGAGCCACGTAGTCGGCTTGTCTTTGAGTGTGCGGGTGATGATGAGCTTGGCGAGGAGATCTTTCGGGGAGGAGGAGCATGAACATGGTGATGATGAGGATGGTGGTGCGGTGCCCCCGGCCGAACATGTACCCACTACTTCGACCACGATGATGGATGGACCCTCTGCTACACCTACGACGACAAATCAAGAACGAGGAGAAGGCGATGTTGAGGGGGAGGTAGCTTCGAGGCGAGAACCTCCCCGGCGAGTTCGGGTGGATCACCCGGCTTCGAGGATCATCGGGGACATGAATGAACGCACTACACGGTCGAGGGTTCGAAACAATTCCCACTTTGCTCATGTTGCGTTTGTTGCTTCTTTTGAGCCCAAAGACATTGGACACGCATTATCCGATCACAATTGGGTTAACTCGATGCATGAGAAGTTGGAGAACTTTGAGAGGAATCAGGTGTGGGAGTTGGTTGACCCTCCCCCAGGGTGTAAGCCGATTGGTACAAAGTGGGTGTGGAAAAACAAAGAGGGAGAGAAGGGTGAGGTTGTGAGGAACAAGTCGAGACTTGTTGCTCAGGGGTTCAGTCAGAAGGAGGGGATCGACTACGAGGAGACTTTTGCTCCCGTAGCCCGTTTGGAGGCGATTAGGATTCTTCTAGCCTTTTCCGTGGCTAAAGGGTTCAAGTTGCACCAAATGGATGTGAAGAGTGCTTTTCGAATGGTGTCTTTGGAGGAAGAAGTGTATGTGAGGCGACCTCGGGGTTTGAGAGTGAGAAGTACCCCCACCGGGTGTACAAGTTGAGGAAGGCGGCGTATGGGTTGAAGCGGCGCCTAGAGCTAGGTATGGCGAGGTTGAGGGGGTTCTTGTTTGAGAGAGGTTTTGAGATGGGGAAGGTCGATCGGACCTTGTTTTTTTGAGGCGGGGGCGAGAGATATCCCGATTGTGCGGGTGTACGTGGATGATATTGTCTTTGGTGGCTCGTCTAACTCTCTTGTTGCGAGGTTTGCGAGATGATATGAGCGGGGAGTTTGAGATGAGCATGATGGGTGAGTTGCGGTTCTTCCTCGGGCTACAAATCAAGCAATCAAAGGAAGGAACATTTGTGCACCGGGCTAAGTACACCAAGGACATTGTGAGGAAGTTCAAGATGGAGGACTCCAAGGCTATGACGACGCCGATGAGTACGACTACGGCTCTTGATGCGGACGAGGAAGGTGAACACGTGGATCGAAAGAGTACGGAGCATGATCGGGTCACTCCTCTACTTGACGGCGACAAGGCCGGACATACAGTTCTCGGTGTGTCTGTGCGCTCGTTTTCAAGCGTTTCCGAGGACTTCGCATCGACAAGTGGTGAAGCGAATTTTCAGGTACTTGCGTCACACTCCCGACTTAGGCCTTTGGTACTCCGCGTCCTCTTCTTTGGCGCTTCATGGTTTTTCAGACGCGGATTTTGCCGGGTGTGGGTTGGATAGAAAGTCCACTTCTGGGACTTGCCAGTTTTTGGGTTCTACTTTGGTGTCTTGGTCTTCCCGCAAGCGGTCGAGTGTTGCTCAATCCACGGCCGAGGCCGAGTATGTTGCCGTTGCTAGTTGTTGCTCTCGGCTCCTTTGGATCACCTACACCATGAGTGACTTTGGTGAGAAGTATACCCATGTCCCACTTCAATGTGATAGCACCAGTGCCATAAGCGTTGCAAAGAACCCAGTGCTCCATTCCAAAACAAAACACATAGAAGTGAGGTATCATTTCCTGAGAGACAACGTTGAGAAAGGAAAGATAGCGTTGATCCATGTACCCACACATGACCAACTAGCCGATATTTTCACCAAACCCCTAGATCAAGCAACTTTCACTCGTTTGCGGGGGGAACTTGGTGTGTGTTTGATTTCTTGAGTTGGGTGTGTGGGAGCTCTCTTTTGCCGGTGGTGTCGAGCCCGTTTTGCCTCCCCTCGAGGAGCCGGTTTGTAGCATATTTATAGCTTGCATTTGTGCTTTTCTTGCATTTTGGCATGGCATATGTAACATGATGTATAGGCATCCTTGTATCTTAGATTGCATGCATTTTGTATCATATGCATTGGTTAGGAAAAGCTTCTCTCATATACATTGTTCACCATGGAATGAGATATATGTCTTTGTGAGCTTGTTTGGTATGCTATGGTTAGTTTGGCTTAGCTCTTGATGATCTTGATGAATAATCCATGGTTGATAGCTATGCTTTTGAAAAATGTCACATGTATGCTCTCTCATGTGTAAATGCCTTTACATGCTCTTGACATGTTTGTGTGGCCTTGCTATGCTTAATTTGTGGTTGGATAGCTAGTTTATTGATCATATGGGGCCAAAGGCTCATTTGCCATCATGAATGTTTAGCCCTCTTGATTTATCTTGTGGAGGAGCATAAGTTCCTATTTGTCGCAAACACATTTCATGTACCATTTACAAATCTGAAAATGAAATGAAAAATGCTTGGAAAATATGCTCCCATGTCATATGTTCCGAATTTAATTTGCTTTGGGTGCTAAACCGTTGCATGATGCCTACCAATGAGAAGTCTCATACATAGAAGTAGGCACATGGCTCGGTGGCTTTGACATGACATGAGGTGCTTGTGGGTGTTTGTGATGGTCTATGATTAGAATGGCTGTCCTAGCATGAAGTTTGTGTGGCTTTGCCATTTTGATATGCTTTGATCATGTTTAGGACATTGCTCATGAGAGGCAAGTTTTTCGCAAAATTGCCAAAATCCATCTTAGCTTCGTCCAATGGTTGTGAAACTTGATGATCATGTAGTTGAGATCGATACGAAGCTGTAGAGTATCTAACTTGCTCATTTGGACATGTGTAGCATTCTTTATTGAATTTTTGTCTATTTGAGAAGCTCTAGGTTGAAAGTTTTGCATTTTTGGCTTGATTCATGCATTGCCAACAAGGGGGAGAAGTTTGAGCTTGAAATGGCTTGCTGGACGTGTTTAGAAGGTTTTCGAGTGGTTTCGAGCCATTTCACGGCTCTGTTGTGCACCGGTCGACCGGTCGAAGGTCACCGTCCGACCGGTGTGAGTGCTGGTCCCGTACACATGTTTGGCACCGGTCGACCGGTGGTGATGACCGTCGGCCGGTGTGAGCCGAAAGTGCTTTGCGAGCTGTCCTGTTTTCAAGTGGTTTGCATGCATTCGTCCGGGGGAGGTGCATTGGTTCGGGGGAGCTTGCATGTGTGCGGGGGAGCTCTTCGTGGTGTTCGAGCCTTATTTTGGTGGTTTGCGCTCTTTGCTTGAGCTTTGCTCTTGTCTCGGATGTGTCGAGCCGTTGCCCTTGCCTAAGGGGTCCGAGACTTGTTTCCTTCAAGTGATCTTGCTCTTTGCCTTTGTTTGGCTTCTGATCGCTTGTTGGAGTTTCTTTTTGTTCGTTTCTTTTTCTTTTCTTTTCTCTCTTGTTACTTTTGTGTGGGTGTTGTCAATGCACTCATCAAGGGGGAGATTGAGGACCATGTTTGGTTCAAGGACCGGTGGATGGTCGCTTCCTTGTGTGATGAGTGATTGACAACGTTGTGTGGACCGATTCTTGGCTAAGTATTGCGGGTGCGGGTTGCGGCTTGACTCGGTGTTGGTGCGGGTGAAGAACAAGCGCGAAAGGTCGTTGCCGGTGAGGCCTCCGGGTGTGGAGAAGACAAGTAGGCTTCATTCGAGGGACCGGTGGCCGGCGGGGGTCAAGTGCGGGCCGCATGGTGGCATGAACAGGCAAGAAGAAGTCATGGACGGTTTCTTGGTTGAGCCTCAAAACCAAGGTCGAGCCGGGACTACGTGGGAGCCAAGTCATGAGTGGAGATTGGCGGAGGCTACACCGAGTTCGCGGGGTTTCCGGTGGTTCACCGAAAAACCACCGGGTTCCTTGGTTGATCCACAAAGCCAAGACCGGAGAACCGAAGACGGAGGTGCGGCGGCACCGGGCCGGTCGGCCGGTGGGTCCGGCCCGGTCCCGGCCGGTGAGGAGCACCCCGGTCCGACCGTGTGTGACGACGCGGTCCGAGACTTCGAAGCGGAGGACACGCGTCGGGATCGCATGGCTTGCGTCGAGGCTACGCGAGGGTGCGGTCGCGGGCATCCGTCCGATGGTGAAGACATCAAGAATTTCAAATCCGCCCTTGAGGGGCTTGTATCCCTAGTTGTTAGAGAAGGGCATTTCGGACATTCGGTTGCCTCCATATAACCCAAGAGGTGAGAGGATGGCAGCCAACTCTTGGAACCCTAGCTCATTAGTTTTCCTATTTTCCACCTATTTTCTCTAGGTTTTTCTTAGGACTAGCAAGAGAGCTTCACGGAGAGATCTTGTAGAGAGGGATGGATGATCGGGCGGCTTGCTAGACCTTGTACGAACCTTTGTTTCATGTATAGATGATTCGGCGTGGTTCCTCAAGGTTTGGATGTGTTTTCCCCGTTGTTCTTGGTGGTGATTTTCGGAGCCCTCTCTTCGTGATTTCTTTGGGGTGTTTTCGGGGCTCTTCTCTTGGGGATTTGATGGGGGAAATTTGTGGGAACCCTTCGTGGTTCTTTGGGCGTGATTCCCCTCCCAAATCCGTGAGTAAAAGTGCTCGATTTTGGGGTTTTCTTGAGTTCTCGGGTTGGAAGTGCTTTCGGCGGGATTTCTTCGATTCCTCCTTTTTGGACGAGATTTGGTGGGATTAAACTTGGCTATGGACTCCTAATGAGGTGTTCTCGATATCCCCAAAGTCTTGTTCAAGTCCGTGGAGCGATTCGGGAGATCGAGATTTGGATTTGGGGGAGTTGACCCGCGGGTGCTATTCATCCCGAGTCGCCCGGAGCTACACGGGTCGGACGGTGCTCTTGGCCCGGTCGACCGGTGCGAGCCCTTGTGGGTTTTTGCTCGGGTGAACGTCTTGGTGAGTTCGGCCGTTGTCCCGTGTTGCTTCTTGTTTCGAGTTTGGATCCGTTTGGTGGTCGGTTGGTCCGTTTGGTGCCTTGGGGGGCTTTCGGGCTGCCATCGGTCCGGCCGGTGTGTCTCCTACGGTCGGCCGGTGTAGAGCCACTTAGTGAAAGTTGCTCGGTTTCACCGAGCGGGGACCGGTCCGACCGGTGGTGCTCACCGGTCGACCGGTGTGAGTCCGTAGGCTCGAGGTTTGGTTTTTCCGTTGCGTTTCTCGGGTCGGAAGGTGGTATGTTGGTTCCTAGGTCCGGTGGCACTCCGGTGGCTACGTGGGCTTGACCAACCTTGGTAGTGAGTCGGAGACGTGTGTTGGAAGCCGTGTTCATCTTGTTGGAGTTTCTATCTCCTTCGAGAAGAATTTTTATCGGCTCCCATTCACTCCCCCCCCCTCTGCGGTTCGCCGTATCGGTCCTTCACCGGCGGCGGCGGCAATCGCGGCGGTCGAGACCACGCGAACAACCACGCCTCTAGAGCCTCACGGGGCGGCTACAACGCTCACCATAAGATTGAAGAGTTGCGGCGGAAGAAGTCGGCCACTTGCGGGCGACAACGACGGCTTCTCCCCCCTTCTCACCTCGACTTCGCAACTTGCTCCTCCCCGACAAGTTCAAGCCTTTGGGGATCACCAAGTACGATGCGAAACCGCAGACCCCATCCGGTGGCTCGGGTGCTATGCCCTCTCCATCGAGAACGGCGGCGGCAACAACGACACCAAGTGCCTATACTTCCCCTTACGCCTAGACCAAGCCCCACTCACATGGCTCGAATCGGCCGGACAAGCACTCGATCGACAAGTGGGACCAGCTCGAAGGAGCGAGTTCACCGGCAACTTCGCGGGCGCCATGGGCCGCTCGGGTACTCGCATGGACCCGGCCATGGTCAAGCGAGGAACAAGGCGAGACCCTCTCGCAAGTACATGCGCCGCTTCTTCGACAAGCGCGCTACGGTAGTCGACGTCACCGACAAGGAGGTCATCGACCTCTTCCAAGACGGCCTCTACCACCACCGCACCTTCGAAGACTTCGGTCGTCGCCGCCCCAAGTCCATCCCCCACCTCAAGGACATGATCACGTCTCCGGGCGGATGAAGAAGACAAGGCCAACGCCAAGTACGACGCCATCCGTGGCAAGAACAAGCGAGAACACGGGCGGCGGCGGCGGCAACAATGGGAACCAAGGCGGTCACGGCAACAACAACAACTACTCGGGTCCCAACCGCAAGCGCAAACCGGACAACAACGTCGCGGCTATCCGGCGCCTGCGAAGGAGAACTCGAAGAAGAACTCCGGCGGCTTCAAAGACTTGCCGAAGGAGAAGTGCCCGTGGCATCCGGATGGCAACCACACTACCGAGCGGTGCTACCAACTCGGGTGAGCACTCGAGAGCACTCCGGAGCCACCACACCCTCAAGACAAGAAAGGTAAGAAAAAGAACGACGGAGACAACGGCGACTTCCGGGGAACTCGACAAGGCTGTCAACGTCCTCTTCGGCGGACTACCCGGCGGACGGGAGCGAGAAGGCTACTCGTCGAGAAGTCATGAGCATTGAACCGGGCGGTACGACCCCCCCCCTCGGGTGGTCGGAGGTACCCATCACCTTCTCCCGCGCGAATCAATGGACCGGCTTCTCCGAACCGGGGCGGTTCCCGCTTGTCCCGAAGCCGGTGGTCGCGGGCTCCAAGCTCAACAAGGTCCTCATCGACGGTGGAAGCGGGCTCAATGTCCTTTTCATCAAGACCTTGAAGAAAATGAAGCTCGACATCACTCACATGCTCACCAAGAGCAACACACCTTTTTACGGCATCGTCCCCGTAACGCGGCTATCCCGGCGGGCTCGGTGGTCTGCCGCGGTTACCTTCGGGGAATCTCGGGACAACTATCGTACCGAGTACATCAAGTTCGTGGTCGTGGACTTCGAGATATCCTACCATGCCATCCTCGGCGGGCGGCCATCGCCAAGTTCATGGCGGTGCCCCACTACACCTACTTGGTACTCAAGATGCCAAGCCCAGCAGGTGTACTCTCTCTCCAAGGGGACTTAAAGATCTCGCACGACTGCGACACGGAAGCTGTGGAGATCACCTCCACAAATCAAGTACCCAACGCTATGATGGAGGTCTACGCCGCGTCGAAGAAGCTCGCCACAAGTGAACTCGACATCCCGAGAAGTCTGACAAAGCCAACAAGCCTCAGCCAGCTGAGGAGGTTCTGGTCAAGACGATCGACCTTGGGACGAGCGACGACGGCAGCAAGACCACCACCATCGGGGCCGGCCTCGACCCCAAATAGGAAGACGCGCTCATCAACTTCCTCCGGGCTAACCGCGACATCTTCGCGTGGAAACCCGACGGACATGCCGAGAGTGCCCGGGGAGTTGATTGAGCACCGCCTCAACGTCGATCCTAAGGCCACCCCCAAGCGACAACACCTTCGCCGTTTCGCCGACGACGGACGGGATGCCATCAAGAAGGACCTCGCCAAACTACTCGCGGGCGGCTTCATCGGAGAAGTCTTCCATCTCGAGTGGCTCGCCAACCCCGTCCTCGTCGCAAGAAGAACTCGAACGAGTGGAGGATGTGCGTCGACTACACCGATCTCAACAAACACCGCCCCAAGGACCCCTTCGGGTTGCCGAGGATTGACCAAGTCATCGACTCCACGGCGGGCTGCGACTGCTCTGCTTCCTCGGCGCTACTCCGGTACCACCGGATCGCGATCAAGGAAGAAGACCGGGGAGAAGACCGCGTTCATCACCCCGTTTGGCGCGTCTTGCTACACGACCATGTCCTTCGGGTTGAAGAACGCCGGCACCACCTATCAACGAGCTATCCGGGCACAGCTTTAAGAGGCAACTCAACAAGAACGTCGAAGCCTACGTGGATGACGTGGTCGTCAAGACCGAAACTCCGGTACCCTCATCGACGATCTTGAAGAGACTTTCGCATCCCTCGCGCGAGTACCGTGGAAGCTCAACCCGAACAAGTGCGTCTTCGGTGTACCTTCGGGCAAACTACTCGGCTTCATCATCGGCCCGGCGCGACATCGAAGCCAACCCCGAGAAGATTTCCGCCATCACCGGCATGAAAGCTCCCACGTGAATCAAAGACGTCCGAAGGCGACCGGGTGCATGGCGGCCTTGAACAATTTATCTCGAAGCTTGGAGAACGGGGGCTCCCCTTCTTCAAACTACTCTAGCACCAAGAGAAGTTTGTGTGGACCCTAGAGGCGGACCAAGCCCTTGCTCAACTCAAGGACTTCCTATCGAAGCCACCAGTCCTCACGGCTCCTCGCAAAGGCGAGCAGCTACTGCTCTACCTCGCCGCGACTACTCACGTTGTCAGTACTGCCATCGTCGTCGAGCGGCAGGAAGACGGCCACACCTATCCAGTCCAGCGCCCAGCCTACTTCGTCAGCGAGGTCCTGTCAGAGTCCAAGGCACGCTACCGGCTGTACAAGCTTCTGTACGATGTACTCATCACCTCGCGGAAGCTACGACACTACTTCCAGGAGTACTCGATCTCCGTCATCACCGACTACCCGCTCGGCGACATCCTGCGGAACCAAGATGCTACTGGAAGAATCTCCAAGTGGGCAGTCGAACTCGGCGCCCTCACCATCGACTTCAAGCCACGCACAACCATCAAGTCGCAGGCGCTAGTCGACTTCATGGCGGAGTGGCGGGAGAATCAGCTACCTACTCCAACCGTGCGACCAGAGCATTGGGTGATGTACTTCGACGGCTCACTCAACCTCGAGGGCGCAGGTGCAGGGGTACTCCTGATCTCTCCAACGGGCGAACAACTCAAGTACGTCCTGCAGATCTTCTGGAAGGTCTCAAACAACGAAGCCGAGTACGAAGCTCTCCTACACGGGCTCCGCCTCGCGGCTTCACTGGGCATCAAGCGGCTACTAGTCTACGGCGACTCCGCAGTGGTCATCAACCAAGTCAACAAGTCCTGGGACCACAACAAGGAGAACATGGACGCCTACTGCCTAGAAGTCTGCAAGCTCAAGAACAAGTTCTACGGTCTCGAGTTCCACCACATCGTCCGCGACAACAACGTTGCAGCGGACGTCTGTCAAAGCTTGGTTCTACTCGCGCTCAAGTACCGGCGGGTGTCTTCGTCCACGAGCTTCACGCGCCATCCATCCGGAGCGGCGCCACCGACCACCTGTCCCGGCGCATCCGCCGGTGGCCGGGAGGTCATGATGATCAACGTGGACCGGAGGCAACCCTTCATCGACTACCTCGGCGAGCAGAAGGTCCCCGCGGACAAAAACTTGGCTGAGCAGCTCATCTGCCGCTCCAAGTCCTACGTCCTCGTCGGAGACAAGCTTTACAAGCGGGCGCATCTTCTAGAGTACTCATGAAGTGCGTCCCCAGACAAGAAGGCAAGGACATCTTGGAGGAGATCCACAAGGGCGTCTGCGGCAACCACACGTCTTCTCGTACGCTGGTCAGCAAGGCCTTCCGGCGAGCCTTCTACTGGCCCACAGCTCTGGGCCACGTTGAAGAACTCGTCAGAAGGTGCCAAGGATGTCAATACTTCGCCAAGCAGCAACACGTCCCAGCCTACAAGCTAGTCACCATACCGCCAACCTGGCCCTTTGCCTGATGGGGGCTCGACATGATTGGGCCACCGCTAACCGCGCTAGGTGGATTCAACGAGTATTGGTGGCCATCGACAAGTTCACCAAGTGGATCGAGGTCAAGCCGGTCACATGCCCCAAGGCCGACGAGTACTCGACTTCTGGATGAACTCGTGCATCGCTACGGACGACCCCACCGCATCATCACGGACACGGCCCCAACTTCAACAACCACCGAGTTCCGGGAGTACCGCGAGAATAGCGGGATCGACGTCGATATTTCTCGGTTGCCCATCCTCGGGCCAACGGACAAGTCGAGCGCGCCAACGGGATGGTGCTCGACACTCTCAAGAAGCGGCTACACGACGCTGCTAACTCTAAAGGAGGCAAGTGGATCAAGGAACTACCCAATGCACTCTGGGGGCTACGTACTCGGCCTTCCAAGCCAACGGGGCAATCCCCTTACTTCTTGGTCTACGGCTCCGAAGCAATCCTCCCCTGGCGATGTCATATGGGATTCACCGGCCGGTGGAGCACTACGATGAAGGCGTCTCCGAAGACGACGGACGAGTTGACATCGATGGACTCGAAGAAGCTCGGCCGTGCCGCCCTCGTCCAATCGGCAAGGTACCCGGAGGGTATCCGACGCTACCACGATCGCAACGTCAAGGAACGCTCCTTCAACATTAGCGATCTCGTCCTCCATTGCATCCAGAACACGAAAGGACTACACAAGCTCAGCTCCCCCTGGGAAGGTCCCTTCACAGTCGCAAAGGTGACCGGGCCGGGCTCCTATCGCCTCCAGACACTTGAAGGCGAAGACGTCAACAACTCGTGGAACGTCGACCAACTCTGTCGGTTCTACGCCTAGTCTACGCGACTACTCCGGGGCTCAAGTCTACACGACTACATCAAGACCCCTCCGCCGTAAGCGGCCTCCGGGTCCTGGCTCCAGTCCTCGGACTACTTCTTCGCAATGAGCGGCCCCCGGTCCCGGCTCCGGTCTCCGGACTACTTCTTCGGCCGTAAGCGGCCTCTGGGTCCAGGCACCAGTCTCCGGACTACTCTTCTCCAGAATCCAGCCCACGCGGCTACCTACGGATCCTGGGCTGCGACGAGCGACAAAGGACTCTAGCAGCGGTCTACCGAGAGACCATGTACTTCTAGATCCGGCCTACACGGCTACCTACGGATCTCTTGCTATAAGCGGCTACTCGCCCTAGCACCACTTAGCCGTAGGCGGCCTCGAGGTCTCGGCGACTACTCCGTAACTACGGCCCGGCCATCCCGGTGTACTTCTTCGGTAATAAAGTTTGATCGTTCATCAACTTATTTATCGTCTACTTCCCTCAACGGGACTCTTCGCTGAGTACGACTACTCGCGACAACTCCACGATGGGGCTCCGCACTCTAAGATCGCGACTACGAGTACTCATTGATGGAACTTCTCTTCATTAATACTTAAACAATTTCATTACAATTGTTTTTGTACATCTATTGCTACGAGCTAACTATTACGGGACTACGGAGATTAAGCTTGTCGGCGACTTGTTCCGCAATGGGCGCCATACGCTCCCGGCGAGTCCGCATACTTGCTCGTCGATACGGTTGGCGGCTAGTCCGCCGGCGACTACATCTACGGGGGCCTTGGGGAAGTATGACTTCATGAAGGCTAGCATCCGGTTTGGGATCGACTTCGCCGGATGTTTCACATAGGCCGCCGGCGGGCGGGGGCTTCCTTCGGTCGATCCACCAGTGGCGCTATCTTGGGACCGCCAGGGTGAGGCACCAGCAGCCTCGCGATGGGGAGCGCGGCTTCTTCAAGCTCCTTCGGTCGGGCCGCGGCTTCTCGCCGATCCTCGTTCGGCTTCACGCAATGATTTGTAGCAGTTGACGAGGTCACGATCGGATGCAATACGGAGCTCCATGTGCTTGTCGCACTCGTAGGCAAGCTCCTTATAATCTAACTCGAGTACCTGGCGGGCCTCCTGCTCCCGGTAGAAGAGATTCTTCAGATCCGTCTCTGAAGTCTTCAACTGCTCTACCCGGTCTCAAGCTGTTCAAACAACAAGGAGCGACGGGTTAGACTACCTCTCGACCTCCAACAAGTACTCAACAAGTCGGGGGGTGTACCTTTGTTCTTGTTGCGAAGCGACTTGTTCTTCCGCACCAAGTCGTCGCCCTTTGCCCGCATCTCCGGATGTCGTTATGATACTTGGCGAAGGCTGCGTCCGGCTTGGACCGCATCGCGGTGGCGTGCTTCGGGACTTCACGAGTTGGTCCTCCGGCGCCTCGGCCGAAGCACCGTGTCGCCGAAGCCTTGAAGCATCTTTGGACTTCTCGCGAGACCTCTCTCGATGTCTCCGCACAGGCAACATATGTCGGATGGGTACTCAACGCTAAAGGATTGACTACTCCAAGAGTTACGACTACTCACCTTCATCCACTGCTCGGCTTGGCGGACCGCCTCCGGATGCCAAGCCACCAATGCCGGATCGACCAAGTCGTCCGCCAACAACTCGACCCCCGCCGCGACTACTCGTGGCGGCTTCGGTCATCGGTGCAGATAGGATGGGCTCCGCGTCTTGGATCTCCGGGGAGCGAACGACCACCTCCAGAGCGGGTTCTAGCTGCGTGGTGACCTCCTCTCCCCCGATCGTCGCGGCGGCCTCTCCCGGCGGCCACCTCCATCACCTCGGGGGCTCCTCGGACGGCCTCCCGAGTCTGCGGTGTCAAGTTCTCCATGGGCACCGCCGCCGGGATATCGCTCCCTTCGGCCTCGGCCACGTCAATGAGAAGACAAGTGCATCGGCGTCATCGACGACTACGACTACTCTTCGGGGGATACTACGGCCTCGGCGAGTACTCACCTTCAACTACGGCGGCTTCGGGCAACGTAGGCTCGGTAGCCGACACTTCGGGCTCCGCCCGAGGGGCGGGAGCGGACTCCTCGGCGGGCGGCGCGGCTTCTTCTTCGCCACCCCTGCGGAGGGTTCATCCCCCTCCCCGAACGGATCCGTCGACTTCTGCCCGCAGTACACAAGCCGGTTGTCGGTCAAGCACAACTACCACATCAAGTACTACTCGGGAAGACTCAACACTTACAAGCTTGACCGGGACCACCGTCACGGTCGGGGCACCGAGGATGCGGCGATGTCCACCGGTCCCGGCCTCGGCGGGCGCCTCCTCTTGCGCCCCCTGCGGCCGCCGCCTCTTCTGCGGTAACGGCGGTGGGTGCGGCGCTCTCTCCGTGCTTCGCGGCCACCACCTCCTCCGCGGCCAGCGAGCGGCGGGCTCCGTGCCCCCCTGAGGAGCAGGGGGCTGGTGCTCCATTTGCGCCAAAAGTTCTTCAACAGTGGGGGCTGGGCTACGACTCCCAGCGGCTTCCCCCACCGTGTCCCACTTGCCTTCGTCGCCCTGATCAACGGGCTCCGTAGGCGGCAACTCCTGCAAGTAAGGAAACTTCTCCGTCAACAAGTGAACTCGAGACACTAGTACTCGACTACACTACTCAATACGGCTTACCTCTAAGGACGTGGTCTCAGTGACCTTCAATTTCTTCGTCACGCGCTTGCGGGGCACATTGTGCGGCTTCGCGGTGGCGCGGCCGGACTAGCCTCCGGGCTGGCGGGCCCGATCTGCACGAGAGGAACGTGAGGTAAGCCGGGACGGGCCGAACCTCGACCACGGCTGGAAGCGGTCTGCGACGTCTCCTCGTCGTCATCCTCGTCGGATGTGTCCTCCACGACTACGGTGTCATCCCCTTCGCCGACTTCACGCCGCTCCTTGGCCTTGGTCTTCCCCTCCTCCGGGATCTCGACATCCTGAGGGGCGCGGCGGCTCGGAGACAAACTTCTTCAAGTCATCCTGCAAGATACAACTCATCAGTGCAACTACTCACATGGAATGGGTACTCGACTAGGGGTGCGGCTACTTACCTCCTTTGGCGGGCGCGCGGCGGAGTACTCCGGTACGGGGCACGCCGTGTACGGCGGCATGTCCTTGAAGATCCGCGCCAGCCTATCGACAATGTCGTCGTCGTCGACTTCGTCTCTAGGCATCCGCGACGTGTCATCGTCGCCGGTGTACTCGAACCCCGAGGGTATCGCGAGCCATCGGTGGCTGCACCTCGCGCTTCATGAAGGCGAAGGCCACGTGCTCGGTCCTCGGCCCGGCTTCCCTCGGCGCCTTGATCCGCGCCAACAACTCGGGGAGCCGAATCCCCTCCTCGCATCGTCGGCTCCGTGTTCCACCACGGGCGGTGCTTGGGCTACTTGCCGCTCGGCTTCGGCGGTCCGGATGGTGGTTCGTGATGTAGAACCACTTTGCCTTCCGATCTTGGTTGGAGTCTATGAGCTTGTACGAGAGGTACTACTCGGTGGCGTCCTCCCACATCTGGATTCCCGCTCCTCCGACTACCCGCGGGTTGCTAGCGGCGGGTTGCGGCTTCACCGGAAGAACTTCGAAGCGGGATCCAATGGGGCTTGATCCCCAAAAAAGCTTCGCGAGAAATGAACGAAGAAGCTGCGCAGGTGTGGAAAATACCGTTGGGGTTGAGGTTGAGGTACTCGATGCGGTAGTACCCCATGAGCCCCTTGAAGAAGTTGCTCGCCGGGAGGGAGAGCCGCGCTCCGCGAATCGCGCGAACATCGGGATCTCATCTTCATTCTTCTCCATCGGGTACGGATCCCCCGGCGGCGGCCCTCCACATGTCCACCTCCTTCTCGCGGAGGAATCCCTGCATTCGGCGGGGGCGAGCAAGTCTTCGGTCTACACTTTCGACTTCTTCCACTCGCGGTTTGGATGCGGCCGCGGCGGGGACATCGGAGGTGATGTCCCTGCGGCGGTCCGGAGGCCTCGTCACGGCTCCTCTTCTTCCCGCCGGTGGCTTTCGCGGTCTTGGACGGAGATGGCTTCATCCTCCAAGTGCACGGGATCTTCACGCGCATCCGCTCGGGGGCTCTTGCGATGGCTCTCTCCCGGCGACGCGCTCGGATCTACACTTCACTCGGCGGAGGCGGCGCGCACCGGTGGTGATTTCGGCCAAGATGTGTTTGGAATGGCTACGGCGCGTAGGGTGAAAAATCCTAAGGGTTTTGGCTTCTATTTATAAGTCAACGCGGCCCTCCAACGGCGGATGGATAAGTTTTGCGCTCGGGCCGACTCGGCGGCCGTGCGTGACTCTTCAACTTCAACTAGTCGACGCGCCTCACCTCGGGGGCTCGGCTACTTCTACTCGACTAGCGGGAAGCGACAAGACTCGGGAGCATCTCGGGACACATTCTACAAGACGACCCTTCAATTCGAGAGGAAGTACTCGACTCAAGGCTCGGGGGCTCCGTGCCACGTGTCCTTCGGTTTTTTCTCCGGATTTTTCGGGGTATTCTTGCCAAAACTTCAGATGGACCCTCAGCCAGAGTCTACAACTCAACCTAAGGCTCGGGGGCTACTCCATATGGAGTGCGATTTTGCAATCGCACTTCCATATCAGCTTCGGCTTCAAGACAACACGGGCATTGTTGAAGACCTTCCGGGCGACACTCGAGGACGCTTGGGACTACTCGAGAAGACTTCAAGATTGCTCAAACATCGGTGGAGTACATTCCGGCCTCGGGATGCTTCGACTACTCTTGAGGACTTTTGACTTTTAGTACTCGGGGACGTTTGAGGACTACTCGTTAAGGCCGTCAAGACTACTTGAAGCTATCCTTCTCGACTACAAAGTACTCGGGGGCTTGTCGTATGGACCTCCCCGGGCCCACTACCTCGGTGGGTGCTAGGACCGACTACTCGGTGGGCCCCGGGACTACCCGACTTGCTGCGCACGATACCCGATGGCGTGAAGCACAAGGACTACGAGAGGAGAAGTACTCGGTTAGGAAGGCGTACATGTCCCGCACCGTATGGAAGGCTCCTAGACGTACCCGACTAGTACTCTCTCCCTATTCCGACTTGTAACCACCGCCTCCCGGACTATATAAGGTGAGGCGGGGACCCCTCTCTCATCATCTCATCTCACGGCGTACAATTGCACCATCTTGTAATCACACCCAATCAATCCAGATCTACGCAACATACAGGACGTAGGGTATTACGCACCTCGTGGCGCGAACCTATCTAAATTGTGTGACACGTTTCTCTTCCTTCGAGTTACCGATCTCGGCGAGGCCACATTCATCTACCTTAGGTACTCCCCTTGGTAGGTTGCCGGTCTAAAACACCGACAGTGGCACATTATGTTGATCGTTTGCAGGATGAGAATGATGAGCTGAGAAAGTTGATGGGTTGGTTGTCTGGTCATGAGCCTCAGTTGAGGATGATGATCGAGGCATTTAAGAGGCAGGATGGTGAGGGACTTGGGGCAAACAAGGTTGGTGAGGGAAGTGGAGAGAAAATCCCAGAGCCACCAAAAACCCACCACAAAAATGATTCCCCCCCAAAACCTAACCATCTTAGGAACCGACTAGACACAACCCCAGCTCCACCCATGTTTCCTACACCTACAAATGATCTCCAAAAGCCTATCAAGTTTCGAGCACTTCGGGGAAAAGTGTTCTTTGGGAAAGAAAGTGAGAAGGCTAGTGAGGAGAAACCGGTGGAGAAGTTGAGTGGAGAGAAACTAAGTGAGCAGCCACAGCCCAAGCCTAAGCCTAAGCTTGTGAGGTTCCATTGTGGCTATTGTGGGAGAGATGGCCATAAGGATGAGTTTTGCTTCAAGAGGAAGCGAGAGGAGAGGATGGTAAAGGAGTGGGCTAACAAGGACAAGTACCACCCTTCCAATGGTGTACTTGAGCCTTGTGTGCGGATGCTCGGGGCCAAGGCGAGTGTGAGGACAAGTTCGGGCTTGGGGAGAGCGGAAGGCCGTTGGAGGTCTTTCTTGTCCGGGCTACACCGGTCGGACCGGTGTGGGGCACCGGTCGGATCGGTGCGGGGCACAGGACGGGCGGCGGTTGGGTTTCGTGCTCATATAGGTGCGAGGGTTGTTTCGGAGGTCGTGGTTACGGTGGTTGGGGTGGAGAGTTTTCGGTGGTCGGTGGCTAGGCATTCTCCCCCTCGAGTTCACTACGGGGATGTGAGGAGTCGTAGCTTTGAGAAGGAGAGGAGGGGCGTTCCACGGGCTTTCTTTCGTGGTTTTGGTCCTCCTCCAGGCAGAGAGAGGGTGGTTCCCTCGGGGGTGGTTACCGTGGTGGTGTTCGTGGAGGTAGCTTTGGTAGGAGAGATGGTTTGGTTTGTGCTAACCCCACTTTCGAGCAAATGGCTCGGCACTGGTTTTACTCTTTTGGTACTAACCCCGGTCTTTGAGTCGTTTGCTCGCTCACGTGCTCGTTTTTGAATTTCAGGTGGGAGACTTGAAGAACATTTGGTTGATTGACTCCGGTTGCTCGAGGCATATGACCGGGAGACGGGGGGTGGTTCTCAAGTCTCGTCCTGGTGGTGACAAAGAGGTACATCACTTTTGGGGACAATGGGCGTGGGCGTGTGCTTTCGTAAGGTGAGATTAAGGTGAGTGACAAAATCACTCGAGGCGTGTTGCTCTTGTTCAATCGGCCGGGGTACAATGCGCTTTACGTGTCCCGGTTGTTGGATGAGGGCTTTGAGGTGTTGTTTCGGCCGGTGGTTCTCGGATTTTGGACTCTTGAGGGAACCTTGTCCGTATGGTCGTTGCGAGGGTCGGGTGTTTCGTGCTTGATTTTTCTCAGTCTTCGGGTGTGGAGCGTTGTTTCTTGGCTGGTTCTTCGAGTGAGTTGTGGAGGTGGCATAGGAAGTTGGGTCACTTGAGCTTTGACCTTTTGTCTCGCTTGAGTAAACTCCATTTGGTCCGAGGATTGCCACGGTTGAGGCTTGAGAAAGAGTTGGTTTGTGCATCGTGTAGGCATGCCAAGATGGTAGCCTCTTCTCACCCGCCTCTCACCGATGTGATGACTGAGCGTCCATGCGAGCTGCTCCATATGGACCTTGTTGGCCCAGCTCGTGTGCGATCTGCGGGTGGGAAGTGGTATGTCCTTCTTTGTGGTGGACGACTATTCTCGGTATGCGTGGGTGTTCTTTCTCGAGGATAAGGGGGAGACGTTTGGTTTTGTTCCCGGATCTAGTCTTGAGGTTGAGGAACGAGAGGCACGGAGATGCCATACGAGCTATCCGCCGGATAATGGCTCGGAATTCGAAACACTCGTTTTGAAACCTTTTGCCATGACTTGGGTCTTGAGCACCGGTTTTCCGGTTCGTATACGCCTCCCCGGAATGGTGTTGTGAAAAGGAAGAACAGGACCTTGTGCGAGATGGCTCGGACGATGCTTGATGAGCATAGGACTCCGAGAAGGTATTGGGCTGAGGCGGTGAATACCGCATGCTATGTGTCAAACAGGATCTACCTCAGAGTGCACAAGAAGAAAACATGCTATGAGTTGATGCATGGTCGCACACCCGAGGTGAGTCACTTCCATATCTTTGGTTGCAAGTGTTTCATTCTGAAGAAAGGAAGGAAGTTGGATAAGTTTGAGGCTAGGTCTGTCGATGGTATTTTCTTTGGTTATGCATCTCATTCTAGAGCATATCGTGTGCTCAATCTTGAAACTAACCAAATCGTGGAGACTTGCGAGGTAACCTTCGACGAGACACAGCCACGTAGTCAGCTTGTCTTTGAGTGTGCAGGTGATGATGAGCTTGGCGAGGAGATCTTTCAGGAGGAGGAGCATGAACATGGAGACGATGAAGATGGCGGTGTGGTGCCCCCGAGCGAACATGTACCCACTACTTCGACTACGGTGGTGGACGGACCCTCTCCTACACCTACGACGACAAATCAAGAACGAGGAGAAGGCGATGTTGAGGGGGAGGTAGCATCGAGGCGAGAACCTCCCGGCGAGTACAAGTGGATCACCCGGCTTCGAGGATCATCGGCGACATGAATGAACGCACTACACGGTCGAGGGTTCGGAACAATTCTCATTTCGCTCATGCTGCATTTGTTGCTACTTTTGAGCCCAAAGACATTGGACACACACTATCCGATCACAACCGGGTTAATTCGATGCATGAGGAGTTGGAGAACTTTGAGAGGAATCAGGTTTGGGAGTTGGTTGACCCTCCCCTAGGGTGTAAGCCGATTGGTACAAAGTGGGTGTGGAAGAACATAGAGGGAGAGAAAGGTGAGGTTGTGAGAAACAAATTGAGACTTGTTGCTCGGGGGTTTAGTCGAAGGAGGGGATCGACTACGAGGAGACCTTTGCTCCCTTAGCTCGTTTGGAGGCGATTAGGATCCTTCTAGCCTTTTCCGTGGCTAAAGGGTTCAAGTTGCACCAAATGGATGTGAAGAGTGCTTTCCCGAATGGTGTGTTGGAGGAAGAAGTGTATATGAGGCAACCTCGGGGTTTGAGAGTGAGAAGTACCCCCACCGGTGTACAAGTTGAGGAAGGCGTTGTATGGGTTGAAGCGGCGCCTAGAGCTTGGTATGGCGAGGTTGAGGGGGTTCTTGTTTGAGAGAGGTTTTGAGATGGGGAAGGTCGATCAGACCTTGTTTCTACTGAGGCAGGCAGAGATATCCTGATTGTACAGGTGTACGTGGATGATATTTTCTTTGGTGGCTCATCTAACTCTCTTTTTGCAAGGTTTGCAGAGGATATGAGCAGGGAATTTGAGATGAGCATGATGGGCGAGTTGCGCTTCTTCCTCGGGCTATAAATCAAGCAATCAAAGGAAGGAACTTTTGTGCACCAAGCTAAGTACACCAAGGACATTGTGCGAAGTTCAAGATGGAGGATTCCAAGGCTATGACGACATCGATGAGTACGACTACGGCTCTTGATGCGGACGAGGAAGGTGAACACATGGACCGGAAGGAGTACCGAAGCATGATCGGGTCACTCCTCTACTTGACGGCAACGAGGCCGGACATCCGGTTTTCGGTGTGTCCGTGCGCTCGTTTCCAAGCGTCTCCGAGGACTTCGCATTGGCAAGCGGTGAAGCGAATTTTCGGGTACTTGCGTCACACTCCCGACTTCGCCTTTGGTACTCCGCGTCCTCTTCTTTGGCGCTTCATGGTTTTTCGACGCGGATTTTGCGGGTGTCGGTTGGATAGAAAGTCCACTTCCGGGACTTGCCGTTTTTGGGTTCTTCTTTGGTGTCTTGGTCTTCCCGCAAACGGTCGAGTGTTGCTCAATCCACTACCGAGGCCGAGTATGTTGCCGCTACTAGTTGTTGCTCTCGGCTCCTTTGGATTTCATACACCATGAGTGACTTTGGTGAGGAGTATACCCTTGTCCCACTTCAATGTGATAGCACCGGTGCCATAAGCGTTGCAAAGAACCCGGTGCTTCATTCCAAAACCAAGCACATAGAAGTGAGGTATCATTTTACGAGAGACAACATAGAGAAAGGAAATATAGCCTTGATCCATGTACCCACACATGACCAACTAGCCGATATTTTCACCAAACCCCTAGATCAAGCAACTTTCACTCGTTTGCGGGGGAACTTGGTGTGTGTTTGATTTCTTGAGTTGGGTGTGTGGGAGCTCCTTTGTAGCATATGTATAGCTTTCCTTTGTGCATTTCTTGCATTTGGCATGGCATATGTAACATGATGTATATGCACCCTTGTATCTTAGATTGCATGCATTTTGTATCATATGCATTGGATAGGAAAAGCTCTCCTATATACATTGTTCACCATGGAATGCTATTTATGTCTTTGTGAGCTTTTTTGGTATGCTATGGTTAGTTTGGCTTAGCTCATGATGATCTTGATGAATAATCCATGGTTGATGACTATGTTTTTTGAAAAATGTCACATGTATGCTCTCTCATGTGTAAATGCCTTTATATGATCTTGACATGTTTTAGTGGCTTGGCTATGCTTAATTTGTGGTTGGACAGCTAGTTTATTGATCATATGGGGCCAAAGGCTCATTTGCCATCATGAATGTTTAGCCCTCTTGCTTCATCTTATGGAGGGGCATAAGTTCCTTTTTGTCGCAAAGACATTTCATGTACCATTTATAAATCTGAAAATGAAATGAAAAATGCTTGGAAAATGTGCTCCCATGTCATATGTGCTGAATTTAATTTGCTTTGGGTGCTAAACCGTTGCATGATGCCTAGCAATGAGAAGTCTCATACATAGAAGTAGGCACATGGCTCGGTGGCTTTGACATGACATGAGGTGCTTGTGGGTGTTTGTGATGGTCTTATGATTAGAATGGTTGTCCTCGCATGAAGTTTGTGTGGCTTTGTCATTTTGATATGTGTTGATCATGTTTAGGACTTTGCTCATGAGAGGCAAGTTTTTCGCAAAATTGCCCACATACGTCTTAGCTTCGTCCAATGGTTGTGAAACTTGATAATCATGCAGTTGAGATCGATACGAAGCTATAGAGTATCTAACTTGCTTATTTGGACATGTGTAGCATTCTTTGTTGAATTTTGTCTATTTGAGAAGCTCTAGGTTGAAAATTTTGCATTTTTGGCTTGATTCATGCATTGCCAACAAGGGGGAGAAGTTTGAGCTTGAAATGGCTTCTTTGGACGCAATTAGAAGGTTTTCGGGTGGTTTCGAGCCATTTACGGGCTCTCAGTTGTGCACCGGTCGACCGGTCGAGGTCACCCGTCGACCGGTCGAGTGCTAGTCCCGTGCACATGTTGGGCACCGGTCGACCGGTGGTGGTGACCGGTCCGACGGTGTGAGTCGAAGTTGTTGCGGCTGCTGCCTGTTTTCGGTGTGGTTTGCATGCATTGGTTCGGGGGGAGCTTGCATGTGTGCGCGGGGGGGGCTCTCTGTGGTGTTTCGAGCTTTGTTTCGGTGGTTTACGCTCTTTGCTTGAGCTTTGCTTTGTCTCGGATGTGTCAAGCTGTTGCCCTTGCCTAAGGGGTCCGAGACTTGTCTTCTTCAAGTGATCTTGCTCGTTGCCTTTGTCCGGCTTTCGATCGCTTGTTGGAGTTTCTTTTTGTTCGTTTCTTATCTTTTTCTTTTCTCTCTTGTTAATTTCGTGTGGGTGTTGTCAATGCACTCATCAAGGGGGAGCTTGAGGACCATGTGTGGTTCGAGGACCGGTGGATGGTCGCTTCTTTGTGTGATGAGTGATTGACAACGTTGTGTGGACCGATTCTTGGCTAAGTATTGCGGGTGCGAGGGTTGCGGCTTGACCGGTGTTGGTGCGGGTGAAGAACGAGCGCGAAAGGTCGTCGTTGGTGAGGCCTCCAGGTGTGGATAAGACAAGTAGGCTTCGTTCGAGGGACCCGGTGGCCAGCGGGGTCAAGTGTGGGCCGCATGGTGGCATGAACAGCAAGATGAAGTCATGGACGGTTTCTCGGTTGAGCCTCAAAACCAAGGTCGAGCCGGGACTGTGTGGGAGCCGAGTCATGAGTGGAGATTGGCAGAGGCTATACCGAGTTCACGGGGTTTCCGGTGGTTCACCAAAAAACCACTGGGTTCCTTGGTTGATCCACAAAGCCAAGACCGAAGAACCGAAGGTGGTGCTTTGCGGCGGTGCCGGACCGGTCCGACCGGCCGGTCGGCCCGGGTGAGGAGCACGGTCGGCCGGTGTGCGACGACGCAGCTCAGAATCTTCGAAGCGGAGGACACGCGTCGGGATCGCAAGGCTTGCATCGAGGCTACGCAGGGTGCGGTCGCCGGGCATCCGTCCGATGGAGAAAGCTTGAGGATTTCCAAAACCGCCCTTGAGGGGCTTGTATCCCTAGTTGTTAGGAAAGGGTATTTTAGACTTTCGGTTGCCTCCATATAACCCAAGAGGTGAGAGGATGGCAGCCAACTCTCTTGGAACCCTAGTTCATTTGTTTTCCTATTTTCCCTTCCTATTTTCTTAGGATTTCCATAGGACTAGCTTGAGAGCTTCATGGTGAGATCTTGTGAGAGGGTTGGATGATCGGCGGCAAGCTAGACCTTGTATGAACCCTTGTGGCATGTATAGATGATTCGGCGTGGTTCCTCAAGGCCTTGTTGTGTTCCGGTTGTTCTTGGTGGCGATTTTCGGAGCCCTTTCTTGGTGTTTTTCTTGGGTTGTTTTCGGGAACTTTCCTTTGGGGATTTGATGGGGGAAATTTGTGGGAACCCTTCGTGGTTCTTTGGGTTGTGATTCCCCTCCCAAATCCGTGAGTAAAGGGGCTCGATTTTGGGGTGTTCCGAGTTCTAGGGTTAGAGGTGTTCTTGGCGGGATTTCTTCGATTCCTCCTTTTTGGACAAGTTTTGGTGGGATTAAACATGGCTATGGACTCCTCATGAGGTGTTCCTATTATCCCCAAAGTCTTGTTCAAGTCCGTGGAGCGATTCGGGAGATCGAGGTTTTGATTTGGGGGAGTTGACCCACGAGTGCTGTTCATCCCGAGCTGCCCAGGCTACACCAGTCTGACCGGTGCTATTGACCGGTCTGACCGGTGCGACCCTCGGTGGGTTTTTGCTCGGGTGAACGTCTGGGTGTGTTCGTTGTTGTTCTGTGTTGGAGCTGTTTCAAGTTTGGGTCAGTTTGGAGGTCGGTTGGCCTGTTTGGTGCCTTGGGGGCTTTCGGCCGTGACCGGTCGACCGTGTGTCTCACCGGTCTGACCGGTGTGGAGCCACTTAGTGGAAGTTGCCCAGTTTCACCAGCAGGGACCGGTCTGACCGGTGGTGCTCACCGGTCTGACCGGTGTTGGTCAGTGGACTCGAGGTTTGGTGTTCCGCTGCGTTCTCGGGTCGGAAGGTTGTGTGTTGGTTCCTAGGTCCAGTGGCACTCCAGTGGCTACGTGGGCTTGGCCAATTTGGGTAGTGAGTCGGAGACGTGTGTTGGAAGCCGTGTTCATCTTGTGGGAGCTTCCATCTCCTTCGAGAAGAATTTTTATCGGGTCCCATTCACTCCCCCCCCTCTCTGGTTCGCCGTATCGGTCCTTCAAAGCCTAATTTAATTTTTCACTCCACCATAAGTGCGATTAGCATAATGAGTTGGGATAGGATCCTTCTCTCTTGGAAGTTTTAATTTCAAGCAATGATCATGTCCTTGTGCTTATCTTTTATTGCTAGCCTTGTCATGCATTCGGTAACGTGACTTTCACATCGGAAGTCCCGTATATCGCCGAATTCCATACCCAAACCTTTATATCTCTTTTGTACATCGTATTCCTTGAACACAACCTATTCTCGAAGTTTCGTCTTGTCTCTAGTATGGTTTTATTTTAAAATTCAGATTGTGTTTATGCAAGAAAGAGAAGAGTTGAGAGCTTTGAAAAGAGAGATAAAGATGTCAAGAGAAAGAAAAGTAAAAGAAAAAAATATATGTGTGTATGGAAAAGAAAGAAAAAAAAGAAGAGAGAATGAAAGAGAAAAACAAAAGAGAAGAAAGAAAGAGGAATGGCAAGAAAGATATGAAGTGGATGAATCAAGCGAAAGATAAATAAAGTGCAAGGGAGGATTTCACGTCGTTGTTGAGAGACGAAACTTCCATTCTTTTTCCAACCATGTGCAATCTGACGACGAGGACGTCACCGATGCCTCGTAGTCTTATTTTCTTTTGCCCTTGCACATGTTCGCCATTCTATATCTTCTTATCCTTGACACCCCCACATATGGTTTAATTCTCATGATAATTGGCTTTGAAAGGTAGACAACCATTAGAGGAAGTTCTTAGTTTGACAATACTTGTGTTGATTGTGCTAGCCATACCTATAGCTCCACTTTACATGTTATACGAGAGACTTATGGGAGGTGAGAGTTTTATAAAAAATTGTTTAGGATAGCCACTTTATATGAGAGACATGTGAGAACTTGGAGAAAGGTATTTGTCTAATACTTGTTGCAGGAATTTTGTTTTTGAAAAATAATGAAAACCCTCCAATGGAGCAAAGAAGTAACGGTCATTTAACCATCCGGGTATCTGGTGTAGACAACACGGAGCTCAACAAGGTCAGCTCGTGGGGTCTCGGCGTCTTGAGTACGGTTGCGGAAAAAGATGGCGGAGTGACGTCATGGCGTCGTACGGTCGTGACACTGACGATGACGAGGTTCAACGGTCGAAAGAATTGATCGTGATGGGGAGAAGAACGAGAAAAGCTCAGTGTACTTCGCTTTACGCTCGCGATATCAACGAAGAGAAGCTTAGCCAAAAGCTTCGATCGATCCTGGGTGTACTTCCTTGCTTGATTCTGAGGATTTGAAGGTTATGAGCACGGACCAAGCACGAATACACGATGGATGACTTCTCCACATTGACTTTTCGAGAACCTTGACTGCTCAAGAAAATTTCTACTTCTCCTGCTTCCACTTGGCTAGTTGGAAGGAATTTGATGCTACAAGGTCGTCATGATTCACAGCAAGGGACCAATTCGACAGAGATTTCCAAAAGATCCTTACGAAGAAAAGGAAGGCTAATAAAAGGGTTCCATAATTTCTTGTACGAATGATGACTTTATGCGGAAACTTCAGAAGAATCTTGCTCACACCTTTATTTAACTTTGTGAATCTGAGGTGTCGACATCTTATTATTTTTATGGTGCAATAATTTTCAAAATTGACGTGATGCACATGCTTGCGTGGTATGGTGCTCATGATGCACGTTAGAATAACTCAGTTACCCATATGATGAGTTAGTGACTACGAGGGCAATCACAGGCAGAGAAGGATCTGAGTGGTGAGTCGCTTTCTCACAACCAAGACACCTAGCGCGCTCCTAGTGGCAGTCATGTGGCTGCAGCACACACGATGCCCCAGGTTCCGTCGCGGCACCTTTGGTTATGGGATAACATCGTCACCAATCAAGAGAGGTAGAGTAGGGGTACAGAGTTTTCATGCGGATGCACGTTAGTATCCCCAAGCTTCCCAAATGCATATGCAATGCAGTGCATGCTCAAAGGCAACATTTATTTTAATTCACAAGGTTGTGAGCAAGACCAAAAGAATAAGTTCAGGACTGTGAAATCAATTGGATCTTTGATTGACACAAAATTTGTGGAGCACAGAACTTGATTGATCACAACTAGCATAAATAATGCCTTGCGAACATTACTGCTGAAAGAGATGTTTAATCCAGGCATTACATTGATGAGGGTTTTCAGAATTATTAACAACGTTTGGAATTACAACGCAGACTAGCTGCACAACAAGGTTCCTAGTTCAGCCAACCGCAATAGTTAACCATACGCGGTTATTGTACAATAGGGTTCTTGACAACCACTACACTCATACGACTCAGAATTTTTATTTCCCGCACACCAACTTCCTAGGGTTGGATCTTCCACGCTGAGGGACTATGGTGACTCGGGTCCAGACTCAATTCCAGATTCTCCTTGGATATCTTCAGCATCTTCTTCTCCTACTGGTCCAGGAATGACCGGTTCCGGAGGTGGAACTGCTACGGCTTCCAGTTGATTTTCTAGTTCTAGCATATACTGGTCGTTATGCTGTAACAAGAAATTCTGCTCATGTATGATCTCACTCAACTCTTGTATCTTTGCCTTGTCCTTGCGCCTTTCCTTCTTGAGAGAAGCTATCATGGCTCGGGCTTCCTTCAACGCTTGAGATGTACACTCTGTTTCTTTAACTCTATACATATAGATTTGGTGTCTATAGAATACACTTTCTCCCACCATCCTTGGGTAGGTGTCGTACATGGCTTCTGAGAAGCGGACTGAGGTGACAAGATCAGGACTATAGTAAGAGTTGCTCTGAGCTAGAAGGATAGCTTCACGTTCGCCACCAGGTACAGTGTGTCGCTCAGGTACAGGAATTACTTTGGCTGCAGAGTCGGCTATCTCGTCCGGGTGCTTCCCACGAAAGTTGTGAGTGCTTCGAGAGCGACCTTACGCACCGCATCGGACAAGTTTCGCCCTTGTGCCTTACACTCCCACTCTTCCCAAGCGGGATTGGTCGGGCACTCGAAATTTTCACCTTGACTTCACAGCGAAGGAGTTGGCTTGTGGTCATGACCTCACATGTCGAGTACTCTGGGTAAGTGGTGTACCCAAAGTCCTTCACGGTGTCCCACAAAAGTGCAGCAAATCCACCCTCCTCGAGGTAGTTCACGAGAGTCCACGATTCCACATCGGCCAACGTAGAGCCAGCGTTGTCCATCTGGACATAACGACAAAAGTGAGAATCAGACGGGTGCGAGTGTACAAGGGCAACTCGATCCACGAATAAGGGTAGGATTAAGGTATGGGGTAACCATTCATACTAAATACCATCGTATGCTGAACTCGAACGAGCAGGCATACCAAATGATGCAAGTTTCTGGTAATCGAAAACCGAACTTCCTAACTCAAACCAGAGTTCAACACTTCTCAATTTGCGTAGCAACTTAGCACGGTTATGAGACTCAAGTTGGGTATGCAAGGTTGAGCTCGAAGATCAGGAAAGGTGCAATCTAAGCAAGATTTCTAGGGTTCTAGGAAGATAGCAAGACAAGGGTTGACTAACTGAGCATAACTTGAGATAGACGAAAGCTATGGTCACGAGCTTTTGCGGGCAGGAACTAGATTAGATGGGAGCAACCTAAGTAGAGTTCACCTAGACAGAAGATTCTTGGGCAAGAATAGCAATCTAAGCACAACTCTAATAAATTTCACGCACAACGACACATCTACACTTGAGAGGCTAGGCGAGACAAAACACACTATCACTAGTTTACCTTAGAGAGCACGGAAACAAACATGAGTTCAGTTTAGGTTCTTCCACGACTTTTAGCATGATGCAAGACGTCCTATTCGTTCTCACAAGGCATCCAGCCAAAACTCGAAGTTAGCGCCGGTGGCATGGCACATACACGTATCTCCCTATAATAACTAGTCGAGATCTAGTCGAGGCTTACTTAGCGACTTACGAAACGAGGTTAGGGTATCTGCAGAAGATCACATAATGCAATGAACCTTTCATGCCAGCACTCATGAAAGCATTCCCATACATTACCGTTCACTATAGAAACGGCATCCATGCGTTAAGCCACTGCATGGACAGTGTCCAACCTCGGACACCCTCTGTTTGAATGGAGTGTATCCTTGCCTAGCATGATCGACATGCGGAATGCACATGTATGAAACACGTGGCAAAAACACAACTCATAAACAGACGCGAAGATGGGATCCGTGGAATGGATCACTCCATCAATCCTCGCAATTCCCGTGATGCGGAACAGCGCACGTATAAAACACGTGGCTCATCTAGTTTGATTGTGCAAGAAAATAAGTCTGACATAAGTAATGTGCTGGAAGTTAGCAAAATAAACCATAGGTTAATAAGCCACCTGAAAGAAACCAAAATTCCCTCTAGGGCCTCTCGGTCTAGTTTATCCTTAACAGACCAACGTGCTTTGGAAAGTCAGACAATCTTGGCAAATTCTATTCAAAAATCATGTGATTAAGATTCTTAATTAAGCTCTGGTGCATGCAATCGCTCTGATACCAGCTGTGACAACCCACCTAGGAAAATACCGTACTATCGCCTAAGACCGATCCACTTTGGTCGTTAAGCAATAGTAAAGTATCGTCCTGTCGATAGTTGCCGGGTTAACGCCCGGTAAATCACTTGGACATCATGAGTTAAACATTTTATTACAAACCATTGTTCCTGACATGGAGTAAAGATTCAGAGTTCGAAAACAGCGGAAATAAGATAAACTAGCGCAACGGTATACATCACAGGAGGCCATCCGTGATGTCATAACTTGTCGTCACCCTTCCGGTCAAGAACACCTGCAACAATAGTTTTAAAAGCAAGGCTGAGTATTCTAATGCTCAGCAAGACTTAACCGTTGGGTGATAACTACATCACCAAACTCTAGACATGAAAGGCTTTTGGCCGGTGGAGTTTCTTTTACTAAACAACTACTAAGAGTAGATCCTTACTTTCAGCCTTTTAGCACAAGTTCTAGTTGATTACCATTTCTAAATGTGCCATCTAATTCAATCAAGAATTGGAAAAGCAATTAATTCGTACAACAATATTCACCAGTTCCATCATTATGGGATATCATGGCCGATTGGTTAAGTAGTCTCGGATAACGGTAAGAGGTCGACAATCGATTGATTCAAACCTTGCAAGGTAAACCCAAACACACGGTAGGCTGCCCCCGCAAGGACAACTTTCCCAGGCAGTTCCCAAAAGTCCTCGGGTTGGGAGCAGAGCCTACAGTCCTGGGTACAAGGTTAGCTGGTATACCCCGCAAAGTACCCAGTCTCACACATGCACCCCCTTCCCGGTAGCTAGCCGGTAAGGTGATTACTCAAGAGTAGTAGGGAAAAGTTCCCGCGCCGTCTCATTAAGGTACTAGGCTTACCGGTCCCATTCCCGGCAAATGTTTAGTACGTTCAAAAGCTTAGCCCACAAAAGCCACTGGACCGGAGCCCAAATCCCATGCTCTTACCACATGAGCAATCCATTTATAAAGATCTTATTATTCCAACATAAGAACCTATTCTCGTGAGTGACGAACATCACTCGACTTCTATCGGGTCATATAGCATAGCAGCTATCGACCTAGCATACTAGTGATAGAGCATAGGTACCTAGGGATCATGCATCTAGGGTTTCAATTCAACTCCTGAAACGTAAATGCGCAATCATAGCAAACATAATTGCATAATCTTAAAAGACGGGGTTAATGATCCGGGCCTTGCCTTCGCTGGCAAGGTTGGCCTTGGGCCCTTCTGGACTTGGGTCCAGGCCTTGAGCTACGTCCACGCACTGCAGCTCTTTGGCACCTTCGTCTCCTCCTTCCGGCACGAGCGTACGTCTACTGGTGGAAAGATCTACACGAAGATGCAAATGCATGATTTACTTGACGATTTTTACTTTAATCAATTACAAACCATATATGATAATCAATGGGTGTATTTGTTGGACACATTCACCTAGATAAGAATACATTTAGCATACTCTTCCAAAAAGGAACAATTTGCAATTCTTTACTAGATATTCTTTTTGATAGTGATTGTGCACATATATATGTAATTAATTTAATTTAACTTCACCAACAGTAGTGGGTGGGTATATTTAGCCTTTTGAAAAGATTCACAACCACACACAAAGTTACTAAGGATGGGTTGGTGAATTTTTCTCATTTGATGACTATTAAGCCTTTAAATGCTTCCATAGTTTTTATTCATGAAATTTATTAATAAAATTCATTGGAAGGGTGTGTTACACACTAAACACCTATAACAAGCCACTGGACACACATGCGTGCTTTGGATAGCTAGAAATTAATTATTTTTGAAAATAACAAAAGCTAGCTAGATGGACAAGGTAAATGCACACAAAAAAAATACTCAACAAAATGATCCAAACTTTCTCACGCATGTTATCTGGTCCAAAACTAGCCTAGGAGTGCAGCATATACACCTAGAACTATTATGAAACTTGAGTTGTGAATTTTCAAAGAAAAACAAGCATAATTAAAGAATAAATATTTCTGGTATTTATAAAATTGTGATTAATTCCCCAGAGGTGTGTTTTTAGATAAAAAGACAGTATGCAAAAGTTGGTTGCAAAAACCTAATTATTTGTAGCTAAAAAAATCATTTATGCAGATCCTGGAGAAATAGAAAAACATTTTTATAAAATGATTTACAACATAACTTTGTGCAATTTTTAGCATAGGAGCTAGTCATGACCTAACACACAACATATACAACAATTAGCTACATAGGATTTATAGATTTGGAGATATTGCAGATCTAGGTTTTCCACATTTCTATTTTTCATGCACAATCTATCAGGAACTAGCTCAGGCCAGAATAACAAAAGTTGTGGGATATTTCACCAGGAATTTAACAAAATTAGTTTTGCATTTTTCTGATTTTTCTACGATTTCTATGCAATTTATAAGAATAAGCAAAGGCTCTAATACTATTGCAGTTACACTTTTGCAGCAGGGACCCTGGAAAGTTTTAGACTCTTACATATGTGCCCTTGCTTTGCGGATTGACCCTCAGGAATATTTGGAGCTTCGCAATCGGGTCCCCGGGGGCCGGCCGGCGCGGCTCCGGCCAAAATCCGGCGAGGGCCGGCGGCGCAGTTGGCCGAGAACCACGCGGGAAGGGGCTAAGGGATGCTATGGACCGGTTTGGGTTGGATTTGGGAGTGGAGGTGGCCGCGGCGGGGGCGTGCGGCGGCGCCCGGTGGCGGCGGCCGCCGCGGGCCAAACTCCGGCGTGGGGTGCGACGACGTGTTGCGGCTAGGGAGGGTGGTAGTCTGAGTGGGTGCTAGAGAAGCTCTTGAGCACGTTGTTCGGTGGTGGGAGCGACCGGGAACAGGTGTTCCACGACGGCGGCAGTCACGGTCAGTGCGGCGGCTCGGCGCGGCGGGGGGAGGCTCGCCTGGTGGCGGCCCCCTTCTTATAGCCGGCCCGTGCGCCGGCTCAAGTCCGGCGGTCCGTAGGCGGCACCTCGGGAACGCGCGCGCCCGGGCGACGGCGGACGGACCGCTCGTCCGTCGCGTGTATGCACGGTAGCTCGATGCTCGAGGTGTTCCCGACGTGCGAGCATTGGGAGGCGCGTCGCGGCCTTGGGAAGGCGCGGGCGACCTCGGGAACGCGCGCCGGCGGGACCGGACGGCGAGGCGGCGGCGGCCGCGGCGCGCGCGCGCGCGCGCGCCGGCGCGGCGGCGGCGCGACATCGCGGTGCGGCGGGTTCCGGTCTTGCCGCTCTTTTCATACTAAGCCACTTCGAGCACGCTTTTCTCCCAAAAAATGAATACAAGTGCACCAAGTGATGAATAGGAAAGTTGTAGATCTCACTACCCTCTACAACTTTTGCAAAGGCCGTATAGTGTTTTTCTCAACGGATTTTGCATAAATTACTGCCAAACATTGAATGTCGCTCTGTTTCAGTAAACAGGAGGTACTGTCAGTCGACCAAGTTTTTCACCAATTTCTACTCAAAATTTGAAATGCCAATCTACATGAAAGTTGTGTCCCTCAACAAGATGGACAACTTTCATAAAGGTAGATTTTGAAGTGTTTAGGTGAATTTTGGAGAACGCAGCAAAAGTTCCGGACGACATTCGCCGACGTCAACGGTTAAGCCGGTTTTGACCGGGTCTTTGACCAAGGGTTGACCACAGATGTGTGTAGACTTGGTCAAGGGGTCTAATAGGGTTCATTGGCGAGGTTTTCGAGGTGGTGACCCAGGTTGACCTAGGTTTGACCGGTGTTCGGCCGGTTTGACTCGGCTGATCCAGTCATTAGCATTAATGTCGTTAATTAAAAACCTGGGGCGTCACAATAAAGGATTGACTAACTTGTGAAGAAAGAATTAGCGGAGCACTATTTCAACACCTTGGACAAAGTTCTTTTACGAGTACTTGCTCGAGGACGAGCAAGATCTAAGCATGGGGGAGATGTTGACGGTGTATTTTGGTACACCAAACATGTTCATTACACTTTGGTTTGGATTTGATTATGGAACTAACCCGCCACTAGGCACACTAATCATATAACAAATTCATCTTCGTGTGTGCATTTGGAAGTGTTATGTTTATGTAGTAAAACATGGACATAAAGGACGGATTCACAACAAGTTCAAAGGAGCACTTAAGGAGTCTTGTTCGTGTTCATGAGCTTGATGAAATCACTTCTAATGGTGGCAAGGACCAAAGTGTTACAAAGAATCATCCCCGAGGATTGAAGCGTAAAAGACTAGATTTCATGCAAGGAGAACCTCCATCTTGGACGCCAGGATGACATCGTCAAAATATTGCAAGTGGAGGGGGCAAAGTGCATAAAGACATGAGGACCGACGGGAGCGAAGGGGCGACCGAACCGAGCCGGGATGGGCCTGGGCCGGTTGGCCCAAGCCGGCCAGCCTGGCCCACTCCGGGGGTCGGTTCGGCCCCCTTTTCTTGCACCTGAAGGAGCTTCAACCCTAAGTTCGTGGAGGCGCCGCCATTCGCAAGACAGAGCCATTCACACCGAGAGGCCATCCACAATCTAGAGACAGAGAGAAGGGAGATCTTCGGAGAAGGATCGCTCAACTCGAAGGAAGCACCCACAAGTGGAGAAGAAAGAAGACACCGTCGGAAGCATCACCATGATCAACGGTGCCATGTTTAGCACCTTGATGGAGTAATCTTCTCATTTGTCCATGGGTTGTAATCAATCTTGAGATGTAATCGCTACTTTGTTTAGATATCTATCTATCATCTAGTGTTGAAGATGCTTTAATGTTTAAGGTTAGCTATCATGCCGTAAGGGAGTAAGGCCCCAATGCTTCCTTGGATCAATTCAATACGCTGTGTCCATCATAGGTCTAGTCACGAATACCTCCGCGAAGTGATAGTACGGGGGGAGGGAAAGGGCGAAACCGTGGTCACAACCACAGGTAGATTAGATTGGTTTTCATGTTTTAAGCCGTTGCATGTTCAAGTATCGTAGACCCATGGGCGAGTGTCTCTTTTATATCTCGTTGGCTTAATCGTTCTCTCTAGTGTAGTTTAGTTGTTTTGTAGTTTAACTATAGATTAGGGTTTGAGTAAGTAGAGGTAGATCAAACGCTTGTAATCTCCTTGCTCTGTGGATTGACAAGAACCTAGGGAATCCTGTGGTGAAAAAGGTGTAGGTCCGTACGCTTGCGGATCGTAGGTGGATACGTCTTTTATCTGTCAACAAAAGCATAAGCCAACGCCAGAGATCTTCCACTTATTCTCTCTTTGGGATTGCGCAGAGGTTTGATTATTAGTCTTTCCGAGATGAACATGAAAATATTTGTCAAGGTGTTATTTCAAGTTCTATTTAGTGTTTAAGGTGTTTAGTTTGGAGACCAAGTGTGATGGGTTGGTTCCATCCCATTTTACTAGGTTGGGTCGAAACTACCTCTCTTTTAGTTAGAGGGACAAGTTGGATCTAATCTTTTTTATTAGAGGCATATAGTGGTTTGGAGTGGTTCCATTGTTGACGGCTCAATAGTGCATCAAGTTTGAACCACAAGTGCATGGATCATCTGTAGCTTTTCCCTTAGAGTATTCCATCCAAGGTTACCAATTTGTGGATCAGTAGTGAACTTACTAGAGTTTTCCCCTAACCTAATGGATCTAATATATGAATATAAAGGTCACCGTAAAATATATGAGTGAAGCGTAGGTTGATCTCACCCAAGAAATAGGCAAAAAGATAACAAAACACGAGTGAGAGTAACAAGGGCCTAACGTATCCTAGTTGTAGATCTAGCCAGATTGTCAAGCAAAACATGGTTCTCATGCAAAGCGTATTTAAATCTCTATCCCCTGGTCCGACTTGCGAAGACATCCACCCAAAATGGGTCACACCCTATCACGATGCTCCTTCTCGTGGGTAATCTAAGAGTGTGAACATAAAGAACAAGACATACTACTCGATAGATCCAGGTATGCAATTCTAGTCACCATGACTACAAAAACACCCCTTGCAATCTATGCTGCCCATAGATTGGAATAACTAAACTTAAGAAAGTATGAAACTATAAAAGGAGGAACATGGATTGCTAATGAATCGGAACACATCAATTACTTCACCATGAATGATTGTTCATCACAAGATATCAATTGTGGCCATATCTACTTGTGACTCTATTGACGAGTTGTTAAGTATCTAATTTAGTTAATAATGATGTAGTTTCACTTGTCCTTGAAGATTATTTGATTGCGGGAAAATAAGCATAAAAGAAGTGACAAACTCACCTTCTATGATCCATGCCACATCACCTCCGCCAAGGACGGGTTGCCACCTAGCGAGGATTTCATGCATGCAAGCCATGTCATCAATCCAAGTGAAGCACACCTCGACAAATTAGAGGACGACACGTGGACATCACATGGATTGAAGGGCCCACGGGGACATTTCTTACAACCACCGAGGATACACCCAAGGACCCACATGTTAGCCAACAAGCCAAAGGAGGGGGCCGGTCGGGCCCACAAGGGGTCGGCCAAACCGTGGGCGGCCGAACCGACCTTGGCTCGGTGATCTCCCCCTCCATGTGGTGCTTATTGATTAGTCCTAGAGTGGATTCCCGGGGTGTTTGGGGTGCTCTCGTGCCGGTGCTCGGGCCTATAAATAGAAGGGGAGGGGGCTCATTTCTTAGCAACTCACTTTGAAACCCCTCTCTCCCATTTGGTTTCTAACGCTAGGAGGTAGGCTAGAGTAGTTCTACTTTAGGTTCCAAGTCTACTTGGGATCGAGGTATGAGTCCTCTTGTATCTTTATTTCTTTGTATGACTTTGATCTACATTATTTATTTAACTATTTCATATAAAGTAGTGCTTGCATGCATGGGTGATTTGTTCATGTGTTCTTCATTTGTTCATCATTTAGAGGCTCCTGTTCTTGATGAACAAGGCCTTTCGATCCAATTGACGGGTGACTTATTCATGTTTTCTTAGTTTGTTCATAAGTTAGAAGCTCGTATTCTTCGTGAACATGACCCTTTGATCCTATGGAGTAGACGTAGAAGAACATGAATCCATTTGTATGACTAGCCTAGTTTGATCATGTTAGATTACATGTTTGTGTTGTATGAAGTTTGAGTTTAAACTACGGTACACGGTGTAAGTCTTGAAAGGACCTTGATGTCGCCTAGAAGGGGGTGAATAGGAGAGACAACCGATTTAAACTTTTCTTCCCCCGAAAACTTGAGTCGATAGTGTCCACCGGTCGGACGGTGGTGAGGACCGGTCGGAGCCGGTCGGTACTAGACTTCACAAGAGACACCGGTCGGACCGGTGCACCTCACCGATCGGACCGGTGTAGCACGAGCACACTGCAAAAACAACTTCAAGCACCTCTTGACTTCTAGCATGAACCAAACTTGGTGAGTAGCCTTTGTAGATGATCACAAGCAAAGTAATGAGCGCTACACACACAAGTAGCACACCCAAGTAGATCGAAGCGGAAGTAAGTCAATTATGCTAGAAAAACAACTTAGAGAGGCAAACCACACGAAGAAGCAAGGATTTGTTTCCCGAAGTTCACCGCCCACTAAGGAACGGCTACGTCTCCGTTGATGAGCTTGTAAGGGACAATTCCCACAACATGCCGGGTCTCTTTCAACTACTTTCCTCTTTTTCACTTAGGTGATCTTTTCCACAAAGAGGCAATATCACAACCCTCACAAACTTCCTATTGCTCACCACAATCTTGGGAGCTAGCTAGTGACGCCTAGCCGTCTAGGAGGCAAACCTCCAAGAGTAATAAATGCTTCATTACTTGTAGACACGAAATCGAAGTGCTCAAGCTATGGGAATGCTCTTGTTAGCTTACAAAGGCTCTCTTGAGCCCACTCTCTCAACCCAACACAAAGACTACAGCTTAAATCCACAAATCTCACAAAGAGAGGTTGGGGAGAGCCACTAAGGCTTAGGGCTTGCAAAGAAATGGCTTAAGAGCTCAACTACAACACTAGGAAGAACAACCCTCCACTGTAGGAGGCTTGAGATATTTATACCCCTAAAAGGAGAAAACTAGCCGTTAGCCCTCGGGCGACACCGGTCAGACCGGTGCCTCACACCGGTCACATTGGTGTTTGAAAAACAGGGGCTAGCGGCACCGGTCAGACTGGTGCCCCTGACCGGTCAGGCCTGAGTCACCCCCAAAACCCTTTCTATGAATCTAACACTTCATCACCGAGATGAAATGGCTCGGTTTAAGTTAGGAGGGTTTGTTAGCACACTCTAAGGCTCTCAAGGCTAGATCTCACTTAGGTCAACTAATGAGCGGTTTGACTTGGTCAACTCGCTAATGTTGCATCCTTCTTGATAGTACGACATATCTATACTCAAGGATAAAACACTTTGTTGATCTCTTGAGCTTGAATATCTTCAATGTTGTCATATTTGATCAATATCCACTTGAGGGCTTTCAACATAGCCTTTGACTTGAGCATGTCTATACTTGAGCTAATGACTTAGGATCTTTCCATCTAGCATAGGAATGCAAACTTGGATCCATGAGTCATTCCATATTGCCAATCTTATCATGTTGATGACTTGCATTGCTTCCCTCGGTTAAGGTTTGGATATGATACTTGGAGACCCCACGGATGCTAGAACTTCACCTTAGCAAAACAATAATGGCGGCTTAGCTACGGCCCCCAAAGATTGCTTAGTCCCTCACCCTAGACATCTCGGTTGATCTCTTCATCACTTACCCAATCCACTTTTGAGTTCCACTTTGCTTCATACATAATTAACCTTCATTTGAAAACCCGCTTCAAATGCTTGATCTTGATTGACAATGAATGTGCAAGCTTCCAAATTGGGGCCATAATGTGTACACTCATCCTTATGTCCTCTATCAATAAACACATGAACCCTTGCACTTGACTTAGAGAATTACCATCTTCTCTTTTATGATCCTTTGTAATTTTAATCAAGCTACGTCTTCATATGGGAGACCCCGAATTGACCTTCTCAAATTATCTCAATATTTATCTTTCTTTATTGCTTAATATTTGTCACTTGTGCATTAGGATCATCCATATATTTGTCTTCTTCAATGTGAGCCATATAATATTCAACCATAAATAAATACTCCAATAAATACTCATGAATATATAAATAAAACCTACTCACAATCTTAGACAAATATATTAGACCTTTAATCGCTTTGTCATTCAATTCACCAAAATCCACTTAGGGGCCTAGATGCACTTTCAAGTGGCCGGTTATCGGTGGCTCGACTTGGGTCACAATAGCTCGGGTTGGTTAGGGTCTAGTTAACAATGCAAGCATGGCGCTTGGGTGGAGTAGCTGCATTGCATATGAGCATGCCCCATGGTTTGTCTTGAGGTAGCCGCGGTAGTGATAGTCGTTGGACCCTTTGTACTCCTCCACATTCGGGTATTGTTGTAGGAGTCTAAAATCTAGAAACCGACATCGTGCGGTGTGAGAGGCTAGCTCCCCGTTTGTCTGGGCTGCCGCCGAGCAAATATTCATTCAATGCTTATGTGCCTAACTTATATATGCTAACTTTATGTGTTTAGTACATTAGAACCAAGAGCTAACTCTTATGTTGCCTCCTAAGTCGTAGTGTGCCTTTGAGAGATGAGTTCAAGTGTGTTCGCACTAGCCCATCATTATCATATCTTACCCCCTTCTTGACAGTTAAATAATGTGTCAAGTTTCGGTCCGCAAGCACACGGGTCGGTTGTAGCTCTTCGCTTGGAGTACTCCCCCCAAGGTTTATCAATCCGTGGATCGACAAAGAACTACCTAGAGTTTTCCATCTAACCTAACATGAAGCATAGATTGCATATGAAAGGTAACACTCTAAAGATATAAATGAAGTATAAGTGTTGATCACATTCACAACCATAGATGAGATAACACAACCAAGGAGCTAGGGTCTATCGTCTCTAGGTACAGGTTCTAGTCAAGAAGGTGATCAAATTATATATTGCATCTCAACTAAAGGTACGGAATCATCTCTCCAAAAGGCGGCTCGCAAACGGCCTACTTTCCCAAGGTCACCGAGTTGATGTGCATGTTGACACCTAAGGTTCCCCAAAGCTTTACCCCAAACGCCCACCAAGTGCTCTTTCTCATAGCTCCTCCTCTTGGTGACCGCCGCACCGACTCACGTGGTACTCGCCATCGATCCTTTTCCACATCATGTCGTTGCTATAACTTTTCCCTCCCGCATCTTGTCACCACATGAGGGTAATCAACCAACTAGCTAAAACACGCTGCCTCAACATATCCACATGATGTAGACTAATCACCACGAATAGATCTAATCTTACTATGAACATATGGATGCATCACATATGAGAAAGAAAGCATGCATGGAAGTAGACCAAAGTAGAGACAACTAGGATAAAGAGTAGATTAATATCACCATCGTATGTGTACATACTCCGACGAATGTTGGGGGTGACTCCCGAACTCCACCATGACACAACCTCGCGGTACCCTCGAAGACTTGCGGCGGTCCGTCGGCTTCCTTCGGTGTATCTCCTTCTTTCGGCGGCTCTCGGTGAATGGATTTGAATGGGTACCCCCTTGGGGCGCCTAGGAGGTTGTATTTATACCCTTGGGAGCCTTGGGGCGTGCTCCACCTTGCCTTGCGAGAAGATCTCCCTTGAGAGAGAAGCAAACTTGGTTTCCATAAAATCAACCTCGCCTAGTTTTTTTTGTTTCACGACCCTTCCTTGCCAACTTCATATCTCCCACGTCCGGACTCCAAATAATTCAAATTCGGTGTCTCAATTTTGTTCCATGAAATTATCTCCAACTTTGGTATTCATTGGTTTCTTTGGAAACGAAGATAAGATCCCAAAAACGGCCTTAGAAGATAATTTGTTTGATTTCGAACTTGTTTGCGCAACGGGTATTTCGGGGGCCATATCTCCTAGCTCCTCGGTCTGAATTGGGCTTTCCATATCTCCAAATCAAAGATCTCAACATGGTCCACAACTTTGGTAGTCAACATTTTGCCATTAGAAGCGAGTTTAAATCCCCGAATATGCATCATAAAATCATGATGATCCGGGATGCGCGAATATCTCGGGTTGGAGTTGATCTCATGGGTAAATCTTTAAATCTCAAGGAGACCTTGGGCCATTTGGAGTCATGTTCACTTCAAGTCTTAACTTATCTCGGGCTTCGGTATCTTCTCATAAAGTGTTGGATGAACTTTACCCGAAAGTGCTCCTTTAAGCGTATAAATCCTGTGTAAACAACTTACTCCAAAAACCACATTGAAGTGCGAACTTGTTACATCATTAGTGTGCCTAGTGGTGGGTTAGTTATAATTCAAAGCCCAACCAAAGTGTAACAAATGCTCTTAGTTGACGAAAATCGACCGTCAACATACCCCCATGCTTAAACCTTGCTCGTCCTCGAGTAAGCCTTCAATGGATATCGGTGTTGCCCTTCAATGTTCATACCCCGCACTTGATCATACATGAGAAAACATAATGCTCTCCAAATTTATTGTTAGAGTTCCATAGTGTACTAGCCTTCATCCCTATGGAAGCTGGATATCAATTAGGCTCTTCGCACAAGTAATTAATCATGCTCCAAAATTTTGAACAAATGTCGAAGTTTTGAAATAAAGCGCGAGATGAAGAAAATTTGCACAACCAAGATCAATAACAAACCTCCTTGCATCTTGCTCATGAACTCTCATCTCATCTTGTCTCTCAAGCCTACTAGGACTATTTTTTCCTCTCTCAAATATTTGGTGGAAGACTTTATATGGAGCTATGGGAAAGTTTGGTCCTACCAAGATATTATAATCGAGATACTATCAAAACAAGACAAGCTTCTCATGGACTTACTGAGACTCATAAAAAAGGTTATTGGAAAATAATATTCCAAGGAGGGGGAGAGAGAAAAGTACACACACTTTGAGATAGGTAGACATGTGCTAATGGCAAAGAGTGATCACGAGGCACAAACGAAGTCCTCATTATCAGATTGCACATGGTTGGAAAGATGAGTATGGGTCCTGATCCTTTTGAAATCGCTAAAGGTATCTAGAGAACCGGAGAGCTTTTGTTATTTTTATTTTTTCTTCCTTTTCTCATCATACTTTCTCTTCTTTATTTTTTCTTTCATCACTTTTCTCTTTTTTTGCTCCCTTTGAACTCTAGACTACACTAGACTACTAGTACTTCCTTGGCAACCCCCCATGCTTAGACGTTGTTCATCCCCGAGCAAAGAGGTGATTATTGTGTCAAGGTAAAAGCTGAAATTCTTGTATTTTCTTGAAGAGAGATACTTGAAATCTTCTAGGGATCCTTTCATGGAGGTCTCCCAAAATCTTCTTCCACTTGACGGCACCTTCCTTGTAATCTTCTTCGAAATATTCATCCATACTCAAAGTTTTGGGTTGTGGTCAAGGAGGTATACACAAAAAGATACTTTGGGTTTGTGGGTGGATATCCAGCAAAATTTGTGAAATTCCCGATGTGGAAACTCATAATGCACGGATAGAAAAGGCTAGCATAAAGGTAGATACGCGAAACGGAATGACCAGCTTCTTAGTCTCGAGCAAGAGAAATCAAGCCTTGAATCAACACCCCCAAAAATAAATCTTGTAAACAAAGTTTTTTTTGCACTCAATGAATATAAGGCTTTGGATAGGAAGAGCAAACTACAAGTGGTATCAAAGACGAGGTTACATATCTTTTAAGATAAAAAAATAAGTGATCTTTAATTTATTTTAAAAATGAGAGCAATGAAAAATACTATGTGTCTCAAGTTATCATAACCTCCACAAAAGTTTAGGCTAGCATTAATTAAATTTTCATATCATGTTTAAAGAGAGCACTAGCTTAATCATATACAAGTCATATACAAACCAAGCACAAGAATGAGCAAAGTGGCAAAGATCATCATATATCCATAAGCGAGAGCATACAAGATATCATCGTGATGAGCACAAGGTGACAATGATTATTATTTGTTGGAAACAAAAATAAATCTAGGTAGTAATCCTAGTAGCCATGTTATTCTAAAGAGAGATATATGAATATTGCATCTTGTATATGGTTAAAGGTGTATATACACAAGCATAAGAAAGAGATGGACACGGAGAAGGTGTCGGAAAGATTTACCATCCTTCCGATGCTTGCGAGGAGTTGTAGCCGTAACAAACCAGAAATTTGATTGTTTTCCCATGTGTGAATTTTCGCAAAAATTTAAAAATTTTTGTGTGAACATGTGAGCTACCAAATTTGATCTCAATTTGCTAGCCTCTCATCTCAAATTCCTTATAAAATAAGACCGTATAAAAGATATTTTCAAATTATGGTTTAAATTGTGAGTTGGATTTTACAAATGGATCTCATTTGGATTTTGAAGTTGTGTGGAGTTTGAGTTTGAACTATATCCAAATTCAAACTAAATATAAATTATTTTGTTTAAAAGCTAAACCTTGTTTGACTAACTCTAACTTTGCACCCGAGCTAACACTAGACAAATAGCTCGGCTTGATCTACTAATATCTTTCTCAACTCTATCTCGCTAATCTCTACGCCGCTACCTTTTTCCGAGCCTTCCGAAGTGCTCTGGAATTCACTAAGTGAGTTATACATTATTTTCCGACTTTTCGAATTAATCCTTTGCAATTGGTTCGATCACAGAGAATATGCTAATTCATATGGATTAAATATCTGGGAGCTCCTTTTGAATTATGTCAATATTTTCCGGCCCTTCAAATTAATGTCAGACTATTTAATTTGATTCCGGAAAATTAGCCTAATTCTTTTGTTCCAATTTACGAAATAAATTGTTACCAGTTTATTTCGCGGGCTTAATTTGTTCGGCCCAAATCACCGGGCTCATCTCAAAGCCATCTATCTAACCATAACTACTTTGCTTAAATACCCTCACATCCCCTCACTTCTCATCTCTTCCCTGCCTCCTTCCCAAGCCGCCGCCGGCCTCTTCTTTTTCCTCTCTTTTCTGCTGGCTGCCGACGCACCCCCCTCTCCTCTTTTATTTTTCCAGCCGCTGCTCTCCCTTCTCTTGTTCTGGCTAGTGCAAGATTATGGAGTAGCAGGCCGATCACCTCCGTGCTCTCCCCATGGATCGGCTAGCAGCAGAGCACTGCTCAATCCTAGGTACTAAGCCTTTTCCCTTTTTTATTTCTTATTTTTTCCATCGAGGAAAAATCAACAACCGCAGCTTCAATCCTTTACCTCCCTTCGTTCTTTTCCTTCCAATGATTTGATCACCTGCCGCTTCCCTGCAGCAACCGCATGTGCCACCTCCTCCCTGCTTCCCAGCACATCCACGCAGAGGGAACTAGAAGGAGAAGAGAATATGAGAGCAGAGGAATCGAGCTTGCCAAGCGCCCCGTCGCTGCCGCCGTTGTGGATAACGACACCGCTGTGCCGCCGCTCGTCTTGAAGCCGAGGCATGACCGTCGGGCGTCGCGACATCGGGCCGGCCACATCTTCACCACCCGCGTCGTCGGCCGTGGAGGAGCGCCGCGCCGTCGGCATCCGGGGCTCGCGTCGCCACCGACGGGAAAGGCCTCGCCACCGGGCACATCGCCGCCCTTGGGGACCGCGCACCGTGGAGACCGTCACCAGAGAGGCAGCTCCGGTGAAGCCCGGGCGGAGCCGAGCATGGCAACGCCGAACACCCCGCCGTGCCCATGATGTCTACCTCGCCCGTGACCCGCTCGATGTTTTGTTCGAGAGGTGAGATGCATGTACCAGCAGCTCTCTCCCCTTCATCTTGCATGTGCTGGCCTTTGCCCGTCCAAGCCGATGCCCCGTTCATTGGTGTGAAGCCATGCTGCCCAAAGACGAAGGACCATGCTCTCGCCGCTACCCCGAGCCGTTGCCCTACTCTTCACGTACTACCGGCCTCCGTCTACCTCGCCCTCGACGTGCTCATCGAAACGCCCGAACCATGTCGACAAGCCCATCGGTGAGCACATCCACGTTCTCGCCCCCTCTCTCGTTCTCTCGCTCGCTTGTTCCGACGTGCCACTATCCTGATCCGTTCCCGTGTCCGCCGTCGATTTGTGAACCGGCCATCGAGCCGTGGGAGACGAACCACTTCTGCCCGGCCTTCATGCTGCCAAACCGTGTGAACCGGCCATCGAGTCGTGGGAGACGAACCACTTCTCGCCCGGCCTTCATGCCGCCAAACTGTGCAGGTGTCGCGCCGCTGCTGCCGCTCTCGCCGATCTTGCTGCACTGCTTGTCCCCAAGCTGCAGGCTTTCCCCAACGCTGCACACCACGTGTTCGATGGTACGTGCCAACCAAGCTGCTACCACCCGCCACCTGTTCGACGATTTGCACAAAAGGGTGCAGCACGCGTTTCGTCCCTTTTGCTCCGCCTTTGTCCGGCCGTCGTGCCGTGGTCTTCTACGGTGTGTCACCGCCGGCACCGCTTGTCGCAGCCGTGGCTTTTGGCCAACCCCACACCGCGCCACCGCCTTTGCCTCACCCCCATGTCGGGCCGGTCGTACGGTCCAAAGTTTGGACCCTTGCGTGCTTGGTTGTATCCTATGAACCATCGACCTTCTCCTGTCTCGAATCTATCACCGACACCCCAACCAGTTGCCTGGCTGTGCTTCACCGCCGTGGAGCACCGCCTGCAGATCGTCGAGCATCTGGGGTACGTCGACACGTGACCAAAGAACCCAGTCGAACCTCAGGGAAGAATACAGGGTGGAACTCTGGACTTGGCTTTCCGGGCCTTATCGGGCCAGGTCCAATGGGCCGCTTCCGGCCCACTGTCTGTTGACGTCATGCTTCGATGTCATCTCGTTTTATAAATCCCCCCCCCCCCCTCAAAAATTTCATAACTAATTATCCGAAGACCCGAAAATTATGAAACCACTTGCGTTGGTTTCATAATTCCGAGACACTCGCTACTATCCTATCCTTACCCGCTCTTGCCCTTGAACCGAGCCCTTTTGCCCCACTTTCTTAGAGTAGAATTTGTGGCCGCTGCCCGCCACTGTGCCAATGTGGGTCTGGGACGCTGGAGCCCCGCAACTAACCATTGGCGTGCCGCGACAGGAATCCTACCCCATTATCTCATCACCTACCTTCTATACACCTTTGCCTTCCCTCTTTGTTGCTTCGTGCATATCCTCTCTCGCTCCACTTGGCTTCATGTAGTGAAGCGTGTACCGTGCCATGTGCCTAAAACCGGGAAGCCGCACGTGATGGACGGCCGTGTCATGAGCGAGAGGCCTCTCGCTAACGCTTGGCAACCCCGGCCGCAACCTAGCTGCCTAGCCATGGACGTTGCCGCATCTCTAGTACTTGCCTCGTAGCACTCTTAAGCACACCTTACCTCTTCATCACCCGATATCGGTCACAAGTTGATCCTTTCATATCCTAAGAGTTGTAGCCGCATATCTTGGCATGGTAATGCTTTTCCTAGTTCATCTCCATATCGCCTTGCTATCATCATCCGTTGCGCTAACGCTTTAATCCTCTATGAGCTAAAACCTAGCAAGTGCTTGATCTCATCCTCTCCGCTTTCCGCTTGCGAGCTTGATTCCCTAGATCTTAGTTGTGAGATCCTTAAACTAACTCTTGCTCATATCTTGATATCTAGTATATAAAAACTAGTTGCTTAAACTACTTTTGTTTTAAAACCAATTTCTCTATTTCAATTGTTTAAACCAGTGCTGATTGTATTTAGCTTGGAGTTTATTTGGATCTTCTAAATTGGTTCTTATTGATGATTTTGCATTAGATGAATGCTCGTTATTTATTTCCGCATCGCATCTCGTGTAGGCTTGTGTTCTTGTTTGAAGACCCGAGCGCGACGACCGAGGAGACGTATCTACCCCGACTTTGCCCGAGAGGACGCTCAACCTCTACTTCTCTACGTCGACTACCGCGCGGTGTGTCATGTCACTCCCAACCATGTAGAACCCATGAATGCTATTAGTTGCTAGTGCTATATTTATGTTACTTGATTTGATGGATTGCATAGCCATTTGATTAGCCTTGCCTTGTTATTTGATATATCCTGATTCCTTGCTTTACCTACCTCGGGACTAGCTACAGACCCCTAGCTAGTCCCATATACCAACTATCCATACTTTTGTTGCTTGATTATGGATGATACTCTGGGCTTGGACTGAGATGTGGGAGATCTCGGTGTGTTCTAGCGTGAGTTCTGGGTGTGTTCTTCCTTGACATGTTTCTGGCGGGAGCGAGCCATTTGGCTACTTGTGAACGCCTGCCTCAGGAAGATGCGATCTGGCCTCTTATCCGAGCGGCGTGTCAGACGGGATGGAGATGGGGAGTGCTCGCTCTCAGCCCTTAAGGACCGAGTCGACTTACCACCAGATGCAGTATCTATTTTCGTACAAACCGCCCACCTTATTATGGGCGGAGGTGCGGGGGTGAGACTCGTAGTGGATAGCACCCTTCCTGTAGGCGGATCGGTGTGATCGTGATGGGAGACGGCGTTCCTTCTTAGAAGACTTCGCCCGGCGAGGCCGGGGAAGGGTTCCACAGCTTCGAGGGACCCCTCGCTGGCAGTATGAGCTCTACAGCAGGGGCTGCGCCAGACTCGGAGACGCGGGAGGGTACTATCCACTTACTTGGACTCCAGCCGTATGGTAGGGTTCGGGGCGGCGGCCACCGTTTCCAGCTCTATTCGGGCGGGTACAGTTGTACAACCTCTGCAGAGTGTTAAACCTATAGCTATAGTCCGTGTCCACCGGTTATGGACGATCGCTATCTACCGCTACTTCCGACTAGACTCTTTTCTTGTGCTTCTTCTCTCCCCCGAGTGAGTGAGCCGGCCCGAGGCCGTTGAGATGTGGGGATAGGAGCAGGTGGGCCCCACATCGCAGATGATGTTGGGAGTTGGATCATGGTTGTGATTCAGTACTTTGGTGTGGACATCCTTGTTGAGGGGTGCGGACCCCGGACGTGTGAACCTCAGAGGTGTGGACCTCGAGGGTGTGGACCTCCCGGAGGTGTGGACCTCGCTGCTTATTCTGCATACCTTGTTTGTTGCTACCGCGCTGCTGCATGCATAACTTTCTACAGCCCAATATAGGTTTTATCCATGCATACTAGATTCAACCACCGCTTTTGCTCTTTGTTGGGAAGCTGACATGACCTACCCGCTTATCGGGTAGATGCTGGCATTTCAGACTCGGTGACCGTCTACGACTACAACTTCTGTGACGAAGGTGTGAAGACTAGAGCTGGTCCTATGCTCGAGTTTGCCTGTGGAGCTGGAGACGCTTCGCTTCGATAGATCCGCTGCGTAGGTGTTTTACCTTTCTTGATTCAGTCCTGTTGGACTTGTACCCGGCTTGTGCCGAAGAGTTGTAATCTGAGGTTGTAATATTATATAGTAATGTCTCTTTTATACTCGTGTTGTATGGATTTGTACCACTTGAGACAGGGATTGCACGTGATAGCCTCTTCTTGGGACTATCACGAAGGTGCGAGAGAGTCGGGTTTCCGTTCGCGGAAATTCGGTTCGTTTCGATAGCACAACCTCCCCCATGATTAGCATTGTGCTAGGCATGGAAAGAGAGGAAAGTGTTAGCATCTTCTAGCAACCGTGACTCTCTTCACATCGGGTCCTCCCCCATGCTTAGCATTGTGCTAGGCATGAAAAAAGAGGATGAAGCTTGTTCTCTGTGCCCGGAGTTTGTCATTATGTCTTTAATTGTGTTGCCTTTATCTTTCAATTTCTTCTCTTTTTTTTCTTGAAAGCTCATCATCATGCCTGGTGACGGTTGGGAGTAGAAACATTTGCCAACAAACCGACAAAATCCCAAAAATCCTTAACTTGTGGCTTAATTAATCTAGTGAAAATAAAATAGGACCTAATGGATGTGTGCGAATGCAAGAGGGGGGAGGTATATAAGCAAATACAATGTTTACACCTAGTTCTAAGCACCATGCTTACAACTAAGTGGCTAAATTTCTCCATAGACACAAAGATTTATTAACCAAGGTTAAAACACCATATTTATTCCAAGGTCAATAATTATTTATAGCACAAGAAAAATAAAGCATATTACAGAGCTTATAAACCAACCAATGGAATATAGAGGTTGGCAAGGTTTATTAAGTTAGAAGATGATGGTCCGCAAGCAAGTTTAAACACCACATTTACACAAGATTGCTAATGAAAAATGCCCATGGAGCATTAACACAAATATGAAAGCATTCATCATAACTGTAGACACTAATAGGGACACAAAAAGGGTCTACAAGTTTTCCATGATCAAATAACAAGGTGATCTCTCAATAGCAATTAAGACACACTTCATATTTATTAGAGCAATGGTACAATGTTACTTGATGGGTTTAATTTAAGAGCACAATAAAGACCGTCATCACACACACACACACACACAGCTTGACTCTCTCACATACCTTCTCATTGTTGTGAAGCCATGGTCCTTCGTGCTTTAGTTCGAATTGTCCATGCATCTTGTATTGATGTCGCCCTTTGTAACCCATCGTGGTTTGCTTTTAACATCTTCATTTGTTGAATGATGTCACTCATGCCTTCATTTTCAAATCTTCTTGAGGCCCTTATTTTGTCTTGAGCTATGAATTTGATCATGTATGCTTGATGAAACCACAACCCAAGCTCCTCTTCATTGTTGTCATCCTTTTCTCCTTCACCTTGTTCTCGTCATGTTGCTCTTGCCTTTTCTTCATAGATTTCCCCTGCATCCAGAACAAAACATATACAAAAATGCAGCTGTATTGAAAAGTATAAGAAATTACCTTTCCAACGAGTGGTCATTCATCTTAAACGGAGCTTGAATGAAGGAGTTATGCCTATTTTACTTTAGCGTTGCGTTCTGTCCAGAAATTTCAGAACGCACGACCTTCAATGTTTTTGCTATAACCGCTTGTAGGAATCTTCGATTGACTTGTTTTTGATTCATTGGAACCGGAATTTCATAGGGATCTTTATATCCAAAATATTTTGTAGCTATCTTCAGAGGTCTTGCAGAATTTAGATGCAATTTGTACCTTTTTGAGAATTGATCCGGAGATGTTGATGACCTTGATCTTGTAGTCTTTGAGCATCGTGTTGTGCATCCCTAGGATCCAAGCTTAACACCATTGATCTACCAGCGATCATAGCTCCAATGATGTATCTTCTTCGTTGTTCTTGCATCACCCAGGGTGTCGGGATCATAGGGGGCTCAAGGCTCTCTAATCTTCCTTCTACCTCGTCATCGCCTTCTCTATCATTTGCTGCTGCCTCTTCTTCATTGAATTTCTCTTAATACAGTGTAGAATATGTACCAAAATTCCACTCCATTGAAATGTGTATCAAATTCTCTTTCCAACGAGTGCTTATTTACTGCAAAGGGACTCCGGATGAAAGAGCTATGCTTGTATTACTCTGGCACTACAACCTGTCCTGAAGAATTTCAGAATGTGTAGCATTGAAAGATTTTACCTTAACTCTTTGTACCGATGTCCAAAATTGACGATTTTTGATGCGTTGGAAAAAGACTTGATGGAGATTTGTAATCTTCAATTTTCCTCCATGGTACCTCTCTGATTATGGGTGAAAAACTTGATCGTAACAACAACCTTCTAGAGACGTTGATCATCGGATGTCACGACTTCTTCGGGACTTGATTCATTACCTATAGCTTGGAAAAAGAAATCTCCAAGAGACATTAGCCAAACTCAATTGACACGGTGACATACCTTTTTCATCTTTACTTGTTTTAAGTGTGGGCTCGATAGCGGATGTTGGGCCACTAACAAAAGTTAGCACCTACCACTAAAGAGCGGGTCTTCATGTAGCCATCAACTTGCTTGAGTGAGATTGTACTTGTCGAAATACGGACATTGAGAACTCCTTGATTGCTATATGTCTAGTGTTTTACGTGCATTCATGGACACAAACAAGAAATGCAGGATATATGCAATAATAAAATTAGGGTTAGTCCAAAAAGATAGATAGATCACCCTACGGTTTGTGTTGCCGATCCCTGGCAACAGCGCTAAAAAAGCTTGTTGACAGTTAAATAACACATCAAGTTTCGATCCGCAAGCACATGGGTCGGTTGTAGCTGTTCCCTCGGAGTACTCCCCCAAGGTTTATCAATCTGTGGATCGACAAAGAACTACCTAGGGTTTTCCATCTAACCTAACATGAAGCATAGATTGCATATGAAATTTAAAGATATGAATGAAGTATAAGTGTTGATAACATTCACAGCCATAGATTAGATAACACAACCAAGGAGCTAGGGTCTATCGTCTCTAGGTACAGTTCTAGTCAAGAAGGTGATCAAATCATAGATTGCATCTCAACTAAAGGTACATGGAATCATCTCTCCAAACGGCGGCTTGCAAGCGGCCTACTTTCTCAAGGTCACCTGTCGAGGTGTGTGTTGATGCTTAAGGTTCCCCAAAGCTTTACCCCAAACGCCCACCAAGTGCTCTTACTCGTAGCTCCTCCTCTTGGTGACCGCTGCACCGACTCCCGTGGTACTCGCCATTGATCCTATTCCACATCATGTCATCTCTAGAACTTTTCCCTCACGCATGCTGTCACCACACGAGGTCAGGGTAATCAACCAACTAGCTAAAACACGCTGCCTCAACATATCCGCAAGATGTAGACTAATCACCATGAATAGATCTAATCTTACTACGAACATATGGATGCATCACATATGATGAAGAAAGCATGTGTTGAAGTAGACCAAAGTAGAGACAACTAGGATAAAGAGTAGATTAATATCACCATCGTGTGTGTACATACCCCGATGAACGTTGGGGGTGACTCCTGAACTCCACCATGGAACAACCTCGCAGGGAGGCCATGGCGGCTAGGGTTGGACTAAGCCATCTCCTAGGTACCCTCGAAGACTTGCGGTGGCTATCGGCTTCCTTCAATGTATCTCCTTCTTTTGGCGGCTCTCTGGTGAATGGATCTGAATTGGTACCCTCTTGGGACGCCTAGGAGGTTGTATTTATACCCTTGGGGAGCCTTGGGGCATGCTCCACCTTTCCTTGCACAAGATCTCCCTTGAGAGAGAAGCAAACTTGGTTTCCATAAAATCAACCTCACCTAGTTTTTCTTGTTTCACAGCCCTTCCTTGCCAACTTCATATCTCCCACGTCCGGACTCCAAATAATTCAAATTCGGTGTCTCAATTTTGTGACATGAAATTATCTCCAACTTTGGTATTCATTGGTTTCCTTGAAAATGAAGATAATATCCCCAAAACGGCCTCGAAATATATTCTGTCTGATTTCGAACTTGTCTGCATAGCAGGTATTGAGGGGGTCATATCTCCTAGCTCCTTGGTCCAAATTGGGCTTTCCATATGTCCAAATCGAAGCTCTCAACATGGGCACAACTTTGGTAGTCAATATTTTGCCATTAGAGGCCGTTTAAGTCACTGGATATGCATCGTAAGATCATGTTGTTCTGGGCTACGCGAATATCTCATGTTGAGTTGATCTCATGGGTAAATCTTTAAATCTTAAGGCGACCTTAGGCCATTTGGAATCATGTTCACTTCGAGTCTTAACTTATGTCGGGCTTCATTATCTTCTCATAAAGCATTGGATGAACTTTACCCGAAAGTGCTCCTTTAAGCGTATAAATCCTGCATAAACAACATACTCCAAAAACCACATTGAAGTGCAAACTTGTTACATCATTAGTGTGCCTAGTGGCGGGTTAATTATAATTCAAAGCTCAAACCAAAGTGTATCAAGTGCTCTTAGTTGATGGAAATCGACCGTCAACACCCCCTGTATTTGAGAACCTGATTTACTTCTATCTATGATTTATATTCATCGCAATAATGTTGGTCTTGTTAATCCAACCCTGCCTTCCTTGAATTCGATACCCTTTGGAATACTCGCTTGGGGAAATGCTACAATGGTATATCCGTGCGCTTGCGGATTTTTGTGATCATTAGGATTACCATTGGACATTTCTGGCTTCGTTGCTAGGAACTCACGAACTTAGCATTGACGTTAAGAAATGCCAACAGACTCCTAACTGCAGAGTTTCGCCATGGCACAACCATGAAGGAAGGCCATGGTGGCTAGGGTTGGCCTAAGCCATCCCCTAGACAACTTCGAGGACTTGCAGTGGTCGTCATTTCCCTCCGGTGCTTGCTTCAAGGTTTCACCAAACTTTGGTTGACGGATGTGTGTGGCTTTGGAGGTAGGAGGTACTTGTAGTCCGAGGAAGCCCTAAGTTAAAGAGGAATGCAAGGTGGCATAGAAATAGGTGGGGCCTGTTGACGCAATCCATTTTCAGCCCGCCTTGGTTCCATTTTCACGTGCGAGCTTCTTGTCCCTTCTAAAGTTTGGGTCCAAATGCATGTGGGGTTTTGACATTGATTCCTCCGCGATTAGGATAGGGGGTGTTGTTGCATCCTTCCGCTTTCCCGTCTTGATCCTTGGAGTTTTCTTGATATTGCATTTTAGTCCTTGCCATCCTTTGGAAGTGTGTTCATCTTGTATTCATACACAAATGGGGCTTAATTATCCTCTTGTATTGCATGCTACGAACTTTGTCCAAATATACTCATATAATACCTGGATTCCAACAATGTTCTTCCAAAAACACATGCATATGTGAACTTGTTATGTCATGAGGGCATGATTGTTAGTTACAATATACAATTTATTCCAACGTAGAAGGTGAACAAGGTGCTAGGGGTGTCTCTAACGAGCATCAACATCCACTCTTTGTTTGGATGGAGCTATAGGGATGTGCACTGATATGGTCACCTCCTTGGTTACATTATCACACACATTTCAACTATATCGAATTCCAATCTTATCCAAACATATGTGTAAAACAGGAAAATGGTAAAAATGACATGTACACATAATAACATTCATGGAGTTAAGATTCTTACATGGAGTTAAGCCATAATAATTTGGGACGAGCATACACAAGTGCAAACCTTACTTAAATATAAATATAGCAACTTCATTGACAACAACCATGTATGTAATAACACCCAGTTCAAGTGTTACATGGTATAAGTTTAAGGTTTAATACACCGTTACACATCTAACATAACATTCACAAAAGTTGTGCCACCCTTCCAAATTTTGTGCTTAGGCTCTGTTGGCGCCAGAAATGATCATGGTAATCCAAACGACCACAAATGAATCTACAAGCGCATGGATATACTATTGTAGCATTTCCCCAAAGTAGTACTCTTGAGGGTATTGAATCCAAGGAAGGTGGGTAGGATAACAAGACTAATACTATTGTGATGAATATGAATCATGAGTAGGGGAAGAAACAACGACAAAAGCACGGGGTGTCGGGCATACTCCCCGGGTACTCATGCAAGGAAGGAGGAAGAGTAGAAGACGGACTCCTACTAGAATTCCCCCCGTACTCCTACTAGGACTCGCTCTGTGTAATCCTACTAGGACTCCTGCCTTGTAACCGACTAGGAACCCGCCCCCTGGACTATATAAAGGAGGGCGGGTACCTAGCCGATCATCCACAATCCCTGCGGGGAACAACACCAAGCGCGGCGCGCAATACTACCCCCAAACGGGACGTAGGGTAGCTACTCCGGCTACCCGAACTTTGTATAAATCTTGTGTCTTGTGTCCTCGCGCATACCTTCGGGTTCCAGATCATGGCGATCCCCACCTTCTACCTTGCGCGGTACCTCCCATGGAGGTCGAGTGGTTTAAACACCGACAGTGGCGCCCACCGTGGGGGCGATCGTCACGATCATCAGGCGAATTCGAAGGACCAAATCCAGATCAATCTACTCGGCGCAAACGGATTCCAATTCGCCGAGTTTGAAGTTCTCCACGTCAACTCGCCGTATCCGAGAGAAGCACATGAACCAAGAGGAAACAGCGCCAATTCCTTTTTTCCGCCTCGGTTCCCAAGTCGTCGAGTTGGAGATCAAGATGGACACATCACTGTCCAAATCCGAATCAAAGTGGAGCGATCCGGCGGTACGTCACGCATCCGGGCCAAGATTCCAATCTACCAAGGATTCTCCGAGTTCTTTGCTCCATGCACCGGAAGACGTACGCGGCTACGACTACGTCAACTACGTCGTACCGGCTCTACATCAACTTCACCGTGCACCTTGCGACTACTCGTCACCCGGCCGCACGAGCTCTACGTCAACCTTGCGGTGCGCCGCGAGTACTCGTCTCTCTCTCCGCGGCGGCTGCGCATCGACTACGCCGTACGCCGCCGCGGCGTCGTCTTATGGGCGTACGACTACCTCGACTACTTACCTCGACTAGTCTCAACCAGAAAAGTAGTCGAGGACGGCTCCCGCGACATCAATAACTAGTCGGATCCACCTCCAACTAGTCGACTTTAGCAACAACCGTCGCGGCTCCATCACCGACCGCCACGGCTTCGTCGACACTCGTCCGCGAATCAAGCTAAGTCACTTATTTCAATAATTATTTTTTCTTTGGCTTGTTTTCCACATACAGGAACCAACGGCGAAGACTATTTCGTGTACGCCTCTCAACGGCTACCGCGGCGAGAGCTACACCGTGCCAGCTATTCCTTGGGGATGTTGACTTTGCCCACGGAGCTTTGTGCACCAAATTACGAGGCCCTTGCCACGACGTTTCGTGTGCGAGTGCCGGAGGCGCACAACTACACCCGAGGAGGCACTTGCGCAATCCTGCTCTCCGCCATGCGGAACAACGAGCAAACGCGCTCTCTCTTGTCGCCTCGCCGACTACTTTCGTCTACCTCTTAATGGTCTCGCTCCAGTAGCACACGCCTTGATCCGCGCAAAGCCTCGGCTCTCCTGTCATGCCTCCACGCCCCCAGCGGCTATGGCTAAACAGCGACCACAGAGACCGGGCGCTTAAACCAGCTCTCCTGTCATGCCTCCACGCCCCCAGCGGCTATGGCTAAACAGCGACCACAGAGACTGGGCGCTAAACCGCATCAGGCTAACTACTCGACGCCTAACGACCACAACAAGAGCATGACACATGACATTTACATCTATATTCATATTTGTATTTGTCATTTGTAGATTCAATTTCTACAAAAATGCTACATAATGTACGCATCTCTACTTTCAAGTCAAGCTTCGGCGACGACTTCCAGTACGCTCCGCGTACCTCCACCGGCGCGGCTAGTTCCCAAACTCGGGGGCTACGCACCAAATTACTACTCGACAACAACACGAGTAGTCTCCGCTAGCTCTCTAGCTCGGGGGCTCGGCACCAACAACTACTCGACATGGCTCCTATGGCTCACCTGGCGATGAGCTCAGGGGCTGAACGCTACAAGAGTACTCAGATGATGACTTCGCAAACACTGAAGACCCTCGGACCGATTCTTCAATCGTTCCAAGGCTCGGGGGCTACCGAGCTACACCCATCGGTTGATTTTTTCAAGACGGAAGCGAGAACTAAGATTGACCCTCGGCGAGTCTACAACTCAACCTAAGGCTCGGGGGCTACTCCATATGGAGTGCGCTTTTGCGACCGCACTTCCATATAATCTCGACTTCAAGACCGATGAGTGGACCACCTTCCGGCCTCGCGGCGGTTCAAGTACTATTGAAGACTTCTCCAAGCGATACTCGAGGACGCTCAAGAACTACTCGCAAAGGCTTCAAGATTACTCGAACTACTACTCTCGACTACAATGTTCTCGGGGGCTTGTCGGGCATACTCCCCCGGGTACTCATGCAAGGAAGGAGGAAGAGTAGAAGACGGACTCCTACTAGAATTCCCCCGTACTCCTACTAGGACTCGCTCTGTGTAATCCTACTAGGACTCTGCCTTGTAACCGACTAGGAACCCGCCCCCTGGACTATATAAAGGAGGGCGGGTACCTAGCCGATCATCCACAATCCCTGCGGGGAACAACACCAAGCGCGGCGCGCAATACTACCCCAAACGGGACGTAGGGTAGCTACTCCGGCTACCCGAACTTCGTATAAATCTTGTGTCTTGTGTCCTCGCGCATACCTTCGGGTTCCGGATCATGGCGATCCCCACCTTCTACCTTGCTTTGCGGGTACCTCCCATGGAGGTCGAGTGGTTTAAACACCGACACGGGGGTAAGGATAAAGATGGTGATAAAGGGTAGTGTGACACACAATGGTTCATCTCTAGTACCACTACAACATAGGGAGAGACATATGAGTTAGCTCTAGGTTCTAAGGTACTAAACATACAAAGGTCAGAAGATACAAGAGATACACATGTGTTGCCAGGACTGTCGGTTCAGCACCCAGGTACAAACGGGGGGATAGCCCCCGTGCCGCTTCCGTGTGATAGCATTTGCTACATTTACGAACTTCTATACTTGAATGTGGAGGAATACAATGGGTCTAATGGCTATCACTACCACGACCTACCTCTATCAAACTGTGGGGGCACACTCATGTCTAACGAAGCTATGCAACCCAACTACCGTGCTTGCATTGATAACTAGACTCCAACCAACTCGGGCTATTGTGACCCAGGTCGAAGCCACCAGATGACTGGCCACTTAGATCGAGTACCGTAGCATAAACTCAGACGCCATGCAACACAAATGTGCAATCTAACTAGGTCAAACTGATTCTAGTCATAGAAACAGATACATGAACTTACGAACATGTACAACAAGATCAAAGGGTCATGTTCACGAAGAGCACAAGCCTCTAAATCATGAGCAGACGAAGAACATAAGGACATGTCACCCATGAATGAAAGCACAACTTTATATGAAATAGCTGAATAAATGATGTAGATCGAAGTCATGCAAAGAAATAAAGATACAAGAGGATTCATACCTAGATCCCAAAGTAGACTTGGAACCTGAAGTAGAGCTACTCTAGCCTACTCCCTAGCATTGGAATCATTATTATTAGAAATTAAAAGAGAGACAAGTGAACCAAAGATGCGTGTCTTAAAAATGAGTCCCTCCCTTCTATTTATAGGCCTAGGACACCCTGCCTCCGGGCACAATTTAACTCGCTGCAAACACTTCGGGAATCCCCTTTAGGACCAATCACTAAGCACCACGTGGAGGGCCAGGATGGGGTGCCACTATGGCGATTCGACCAACCCCATGTGGGCCCCACTGGCCCCCAATTTTGGCCAGGAGACTGATGTGTGGGCCCTTGGGTAGGTCCTAGACGTATGTAGAACTTTGAGTTGGTTTGGGTGATCGTGGGCCCTTCAATCCATCTTATGCACGTGTGGCAACTTTTGATTTGTCGAGCTTCCATCACTTGGATCATAGAGGGTGGTTCTCTTGCTTATTTCGTGCTTATTCACCTGCAATCAAATAATCTCCAAGGACAAGTGGAACTACATTATTCTTGACTAAAATACGTGTAAGAAATGCTTTTGCTCCTTTATTCATGAGAATATTAATGGCTAAAGTAGGTCCTTAACAACCGTCAATAGGCTCTATTAAGTCTTAACATGTTCACAACAGTCGTGCCATCCTTCCAAATTTTGTTGTTTGGGTACTCCAGTTTCATCTATATCTTACTCTAGTCTCGTCCTCACCTCCGTAAAGACCCATATGTAATACCAACCCTCCTTGCACCTCATTTATGTTTTCTAGACTGAATAATAACCATAGGACAGAATAACCATCGCAATCATTGAAAACATGCACGCAGCAATGGCAGCACAAATTACAACCTTGGCCTTTATATCCATCTACAATAGAAGATCGAACAAAAATAATAATGATGGAACCATGTCATACTTTTGTTCATCTTACTTCAAAGAGTATTATAAAATTACAACAATCATGCACTCATATCTAGTGGTCTGTCATACTGCATCTCTGATTACTCATCACACCTATGCATCCAACAATAGAGTTGTAATTTCTAGCAAATGCGGTGTCACATAAAGAAGATAAATTGTATGCTAGGGTTTCCTTACCTTAAGAAAGAGAACCACATATGGAGAGGGGAGCTATTGATGATAGCAGTGGCGGACCCAGGCGCGGGCAAGCCTGGGCAGGTGGCCAGGCTCCAACATCCTATCTACTAGAGTAATTAAGGTTCTAGTCAGTCTTCTATGATTTCTTCCCTCTTTTCTTGAAGATAGATAATCTCTCTACCTTTACACCGAAGATAGATATTTTTTTAGTTTCGCCCAGGCTCTATTCGATTCCTGCGTCCGCCACTGGATGATAGGACCCAATACACGCAATGGAGGAGGAGAGACACATCTTCCAATGAGATGCTCGACGGAGAGGGGTAAGCATGATGCAAGACGGAAGGGGGTGTGGTTGAGCATATTATGCATGTTGGAGGCATAGTGAAGGAGGTGGAGCTCCACCATATGGAGCTAGAGCCATGGCAGTGGAATAGAGGTGCTGCCGACTAGAGCTGTGGTAACGTACAAGATCTAGAAGACTAAGGGAACCAAAGTGCACAGGAAAGATGGAGAGGGAGGATAAGGGTAAGGATACCGACACCCTCATTCGAGGCACACGCGACACGCAGGAGGAATTGGATCCAACCTAGTCCATCCCACTTCACTCATCAAAACAAACACATGCTTTGAAAGTCTATCAAACCCGCATCTAAGTAGTATATTTGCTAGTAGATTGGGCCCGATCCACATATATTTTTCAACCAAACGCGGGTTCATGTGGGTCAAACCCGTCCCAACCAAGTTAGACCCTTATCCAAACATATTATCTTCTTATTACTCATCTTAATTTTATTTTATTCATGAATGAAATTGATTGATCAATCAACTACTCTGTGCCTCGATGTTTAGCGAATGACTTTGTGTCCATGCTGATATCATCTTGATTCATAGCCTCATATTAGCGAGGCTGAAATTTTCAATCCAAGTGGTTCATTTTAAAAGAGATGATAAATAGTGGAAGTTGGGCATATGTTTATGAGATCATACAAAACTTTGTTTTCAGTATCATTCTCTGGCCTCTCAGCCATCCACGTCATTGCCCCCTTCCTTCTCCCACCCGCTGCGCCCCTTCCCTCTTCTCCGCACCAGTGGAGGCGGGGGGTGGGAAAAGAAATAGAGGAGGGCGAGATGGCCGGCGGCCTCGGGCGGCGGCGCTTGCCATCACGCCGTCGCCGACGAGCGTGCCATCCACGGGCCAAGCGTCCACCGCCGCCGCTTGCGGCACGAGAGAACCGGAAGAGGGATGAGAGTGTGCTAGGGTTCCAGGGGAGACGACCGGCGCCGCGGTTTTGTTGCACCGAAAAGGGCACTCAGCCGTCCACCGTGATGGACGGCCAGGAAGGAGCAGTCGGCGGGTGGTGGTAACTGGGCCATGGGCCAAAACGCGCATGTGGAAGCAGATGTGGGCCGAAAGGCGGACCGTTATTCAGTTGTTGGGCCGACAGCTCGACGCGCACGCACAGTGATACCTTGGGCTGATTGATTGTTGTCTCGGCACAGTCAGTGTCAATTATGAATCAAATTTCGTCGAAAGATCCCGTAGAAACCAGCGGGCTATCACCTAGTACATATGACATCAGTGTATTGCTTGCCCCCACTCTGATTTTTTGGCTGCAAAACTTCTCACCAATTATATATGTGGGTAGTAATCTTTCAAAAAGATTATTGTGGCCTCCTTCAATTTGAATTCTGATCCACCAGCAGTGATCACACCTGTGGGTCTGTGACTGGTAGTGGTAGGGACACCTGTGATCACTCCTCCTCGTCCTGTTCGTCCACCCAAGGGACAGGGGCACAGGGCCAGACAGACAAGTTCACACGCATCTCGGATTCTCGCCTCACCTCGCCTCGCCGCGCAAGATGCCGCTACGCGCGCTGCCTCTCCTCCTCCACCTTCTACTACTCCTCGTTCCCGCCCTCGCCGACGTCCCCGACCGCTACTCCTCTCCGCGCACGAGCGCGAGCGCCGGCGCCGGCGCCGGGCTCGGTAATTCGCCCGCGCGGGAGTACCTCGACCCCACCTACCCGGCCCCGCAGCCGCCGCCGTTGGCGCCGTCCTGCGTCGTGCCGGTGCTCTCCTACTCCTTCGCCAACACCTACGGCGCTCCCCCCGCCACGGCCTCGTACGCGCCGCCCACGGGGTGCCCCGCGCCCTGGTCCCTCGTCGTGCTCTCCTTCTCCGTCGCCATCGCCGGGGATCAGTACGACCGCGTCGCGGCCGTCTGGCTCGACGGCGCCGAGCTCCTCCGCACCACCACCGCCGAGCCCACCCCCGACGGCGTCCGTTGGACTGTCCGCAAGGACGTGACTCGCCACTCCGCGCTCCTCCGTTCCCCAACCAGTGGCGTGCTCTCTGTCATGCTCGAGAACCTCGTAAACGACCAGTACACCGGCGTGTACAACGTCAGCGTCTCCTTCGAGTTCCACGGCGCTCCGTATTACCTCGCCGACTCCGCCGCCAGCACCTTCGATCGCAAGCCGGCGACACCGATGCTGCCGGAGTCGTACTTCCAGCCGGCGGATCTGATCCTGCCGGTATCGGAGGCCACGGGCAACAGCAGCGGCTTCTGGTTCCGCATCCAGAACTCGTCGGACTCGCGCTCTAAGCTCGTGACCATTCCGTCGAGCACCTACCGCGCGGTCCTGGAAGTCTTCGTGTCCCCGCACTCCAACGACGAGTTCTGGTACTCCAACCCGCCCGATATCTACATCCAAAAGAACAACCTCACCACCGAGCGGGGCAACGCCGCGTACCGCGAGGTCACCGTGAACGTGGACCGCCACTTCGCCGGTTCGTTCGTGCCGTTCCCGGTCATCTACACGGGCGGCATCAACCCGCTGTTCTGGCAGCCCGTGACGGCGCTGGGCGCGTTCGACATCCCGACCTACGACGTCGAGCTGACCCCATTCCTGGGCCTCCTGATCGACGGCAAGCCCCACGAGATCGCCCTCAGCGTGGTGGACGGCATCGCCGAGTGGCTCGTCGACGCCAACCTGCACCTGTGGCTGGACCCGGCCTCGTCCAGCGTGTCGGCCGCCCTCGGTCAGCACAGGACGCCGCGGCTGTCCATCACCCGCCGCTACAACACGCGGTTCCTGGACGGGAGCTTCGAGATCCGGGCCAAGAGGAAGTCCCGCCTCAGCGGGTGGGTGAAGTCGTCGTTCGGCAACTTCACGACGGAGGTGAAGGCGAAACTGAAGGCGACGAGCCTGGTGGAGTTCAGCGATCAGGGCCGGAACAAGACCGTCCGGCTGAAGGCGGAGCAGGACACGGAGGTCACCGTCCGGTCGTCCGAGACGCGGAGGAAAGTGGGCAAGGTGGAGACGGAGGCCAAGTTCCCGCTGTGGCTGGAGATGGTGACCGAGGACGGCGAGAACGGCACGTACGTGATGAGGGCGAACCTGACGCACTCCCTGAGCGTCGAGACGGAGGTCGAGGCACATGAGCTGTTCGAGCGCGAGACGAAGCTGGTCGACGAGCAGGCCGCCGTGGGGTGGATGCTCGTGAGGGATCACAGCGTGCTCAACGGGTCCGCGGCGACGACGCAGGCTTATCGGTACAGCGACAACGCCGGGCGGTACGAGCGGGCCATCAACACGCTGAACGGCGCCGTGCTGAGCGACAACGTGACAGAGAGCTCCGGCGACCTGGATGTCGCTGCCTCGAACGCTTGCTGCCGCGGGAGGAGGTGCCATGGCATCGTGACGGACAAGTGCTTGGACATTGCTGCGATGTGAGAAACAATCTATGATTCCGTGGCATGGGAATCGAGTTCTTCAGACTTCTAGTCGTGTTCTTCTTCCAAACAAGGCGGTTCTGCTTCGGGTGTAAAACCGGTGTCCTTGAGCTTTTTGGGTGCTTGCTGTGTGTATTTGGGCTTGTTTGGGAATTAGTGGAATGAATGGGAATGAAGTGTATTGGGGTGAAGGAATTTCCATTATAGTCAAAAGTTCCCAAAATCCCCTTCAATCCTCTTCCATCCACTTTCCTCCATTTCCCACACAAAGTGCACGCGTGGGAGACAAGGCGGAAATTGTTAGTAGTTTTGTATGTCCCGGATAAAATAAGATGTTTCCGAATAAGTTAATTAATAATAATAATAAAATGGGGATTCCCTTGTTGCTAATCTTGCGAACTGGTCAGACTGCAAATTTTTTGCATTTGTTCTCGACAAGCAAACATTACAAAATGCTGATGGATCCCGTCTGGTGGTGATTCCTAATCATATTTCTTTTTACTAGTATATATGCACGTGCGACACACACATGTTTATACACAAAATAATTGTAGTGTCCAAGAACATAACCCCAAATCTTTTCCTCTCAAACATAGGTTAGACTCGCCGGTATATTTGTAACAAGTTAGACTCGCCGGTATATTTGTAAGAGGTTCAAAAATTGCTAATTGAAAAAAATTAATGTGGATGGCCTCCACGTTGCCAACAGCTCGAGACCAGCGACAGGGGCAATGCGTGTGTGTTGGGGGGGGGGGGCTCCAGCCCCTCGTACTGGCACTAAACTCTGGGGAACCCTGCAACTCCCCTAGTTTTCTTTTGCCATAGATACGGTAGAAGGACCCCATTGTGAGGTAGAAGAATGTGATTTTGTGTTTTTTGAAAAAAAATCATTAGGCCCATGCTGATCGTATTGGGTCTTTCGATTATGTATAGTTCACCCCCCTAAACTTTATTCTAGATCCGTCACTACTGGAGACATATTCCGTTGCCCAGTTGTTCAGAGTTAATATCGCAAGAGATGTCATACACCCAACTAAACGTTCACAACTTTGTCGCTTCTGTTTTCATCCAATAATTAAAAATTTGTAACCCTAAATAATTTAATATAAGAGCAATGAAAGGTTAATGTATAATTTGGGAGATCATGTTATATTACCTCGCACTTTATAAACTTAAATAAATGGAGTATAACGTGTGATAGAAAACCTCCGATGATAAGAAAAGAAATGAATAATTGATTTTAGCCTTTGCTTTCACGCAGGTCATGAGTGATTTTGGAATTGTGGAGGGGTGAATTTTGTTGTTACTTGGGCATATGGATGTGTTTGGTTTAGTTGCGATTGAAAAAAACTCTGTTGTGAGTTGTGGAAAAAACTCTGTTGTGAGTTGTGAAAAAACTATCATAGGATGTTAGGTGTGAAAAAGTTGAAATCTGTTTTGTCATGGGATGTCGGATGTGAAAAAGTTAAAAGCCGTTTCGTAGAATTAGTTGTCTCTGTATGCAGGCCCGTGCACGAGGGTGTGCAGCCGGTGCACAAGAACAGGGACCCCAATTTTTCTAGGGCCTCATTATTTCGTTTGCTTTTAGATGCAGTCTATTAGCCCAACAAAATACAACAAGCTAACTCTTATCTATGAATCGCTCGTGTCTTTGATTCTTCTCGGAGTCTATTGTGCGAAGCCTATCGATTGCCTGGTTATCTAGATCGCGCCAGACAGGTTGCTAGCGCAGCACCTCATGCCCTCGTGTTCCCAATCAGCCGATCAGTTTGTCTATCCCATCCGCATGGAGCACATCCAAGCGACGGGTGAGAGTGCATTTGAATGGCCAAGCACATGAGTAGTTGAAGCGTAGCTCTCTCATGCACGAAATCCAATATGACAAGTTACCACTGTTCACTCATCACATCGAAGACAATTTGCCATACTAAATAAACCTTAAGGGTTAAGGTGCCGCACGATTTATTATTTTACTTTACTAGCTTAGTAAGTCCAATTATAGTTCTGTACAGGGCGTATGGCTAGTGGGGTTTGGTATAATAGCCCTAAAGTCTTAAGAGACTGTTTATATGAAAAATGATAGTAAAAAACTGTGTTGTTCAAAATTTCATATGTAAACGACCTTGCTACTCATTGATTGATGCATAAATGTCATTTTAGAAAGGAAACATATTAGTACTTATTTTTATTTCGGTTTCTTCCTTCTTTGCTTTCCAAAAGGACTTCTGCATGTTTTATATATTTATTGATGGTCATACCGTAAAATGCAAGATATTTCACCAATCACCAGACAAGAGGATAAGGATCACAACTAATCCTCATATCATCTCTGGTGCGAGCAGCTGGGAGGAGACGTCCGGGGTGCAGATAAGCCTGCAAATGGGCTGGAAACCAAATCAGATCCAAACTCCATCCAAATGTAGCAGACACAATTGATTAATCCACTCCAACCCACTCCACTAGGAACAGTAACCAAACCGCACCAAATTAATTGGTTTCTCAGCCCAAACCAAATTAAAACCACTTCACAACCCACGGATTCAACCCATTTAAGACCACTTCCCAACCCACGGGTTCTCTCATGTTAATACATTGCAACTAGAGTTAGGTACCCACAACAACATTGCAACAATTAGCTAGCCACATCCCATAGACGCATCAGCTGCAATGATTCATAGACGCATCATCGTGTCAAAAAAAACCAGAAGTATTCCAAGTGGATCGCGGCTGCTCCATATTACACATGACAACAGGAGTCACACAAGACGTCCATAAGAAAACCAGTGGAACATTTACATGAATTAGACTGAAAAAAATTTCAGAGTAAAGATACATATATGGCCACGGCAACCATGTGAGTCAAAACAAATGTAAGTCAATAAGAGCTTTATCCATCTTTTCAACGATCTGAGTCAAAACAAATGTAAGTCAATAAGAGCTTTATCCATCTTTTTCCAAGGAATCCATCTCAAAGTTGTTGCCAGTTTGCAAGTCTCCTACACTCATTTCTCAATTCTCATCACTAAACTTAGCACACGAGACACAGACATATGTACATGCGCTAGGTCTTGCGCTAACCCAACTCAGTGAGCTCCTAACATCCCAACTACCCGATGAGAAAACAACGACAGTAAGCAGCTCTCTGGCCCCCTCTTTGTTGAGCAGGTCTCTGGCACTAATAATACCGTGCAGAGTAGCAGGGAGGAGGTTGGGCCTTGGGCGGCAAGCCGGCGAGAGACGGCGAGCCTGCAATCACTAGGACGAATTGATGGCGTTAGCGACGAATTGATGACGAGCGAGCGGCGTCAAAGCTCGTGCTCTCACACGCTCCTGCGACGTATCTTACCCTCGCCGGAGAAGGAAGTGAGGATCGCTGGAGCTTGCGTCCACGGCAGCGGTGGAGTTCTCGCCCGCGATGGCGAAGCTTGTGCCTGGCTCACCTCGTTCTCTGTCACCTCTGGTTCCACAGCCATCACCGGGGCGCTCACCGCGCAGAGTGTCTCCAAGCAGTGGCGGACCCGGAGATTTTGTGGAGCCTGGGCGAACATCACCGCAACATATAACAAAATCGCATAAGATATCAATCACTAACATAAGCATATGTGATAATTGTGACAATTTCGAGTCTAAAATCACAGTTCGGTGCACATGTGAATATAAAAATAGAAATACGCTAGAAATTGTCTCATTACAACACTATGATAAATTGTTCGCTAACGTCGCTGGAATGAGAAGAGTCACGCCGGCCGCTGCAAATAACCCTCAGTTCCGGCTCTTAGGTTAATAATTTACAGACTAGCTTGAAGTCTGCAAGTGGCTCACACGCCTAGCTTTTGGCCCACTATACACCCAGGCCAGCCAGCAAGGAGCCCGGGCAGCTGCCCAGGCTGGCCAAGCCTTGGGTCCGCCAGTGTCTCCAAGTGCATGAATCGTGCCGCCATTGTGCCGCGAGGAGGCTGGAGCCGGCGGCGGCGACGCAGACGCAGGGAGGACTCGTGGGGGGGGGGGGGGGAGCAGACAACGAAGGAAAGAGACCTACGATGGCGAGCTGCAACGGACGCGGGAGGAGGCATTGGCAGCGGCAGAGTCGATGACGGCCCAGCGCGGCGGAGTCGAGGTCGCTGTCATCCCGAGCGGCGACAACAAATGGTGGCGAGTGGACTGCGGCGTCCACGGGCGGGGGTGAGCGGCCGGCGGGAGGCGCTTGGTGTCGTGGCCCGCGCGGTCGCGCCTCATGCGGACAGCCGCGGCCCTGATCTGCTCATCCCTACCTCGACACAACACCGCCAGCTCCGCACGCGGGTGAGGTGGGGCAGGGATGAGCCGTGGATGCAGAGGCTGGAGAGGAGGGAGGTCGTCAGGGCTCCGCAGCTAGATCCGGCAGAGACCGTGGCCCCAAGCGTCGCCGGGCCTGTGCGCTGACATTGAGTGCATCTAGGAGGGGAGGGAGACGGAACCGTCACGGGGGGTGAGGGTATCGACACGAGGAGGTGCGGGTGGTGGGTCCAGTGGGTACAATGGGCGGTTACGGGCGGGGTGGGTGAGAAAAACAATTCATTTTTGGCAGAAACGCTTCCCAAATTATGATTTCTATAGTCATTCTAGCTTTTAGGTCATCATGCAACCTGACGGGTGGGTCTGACCTGAGGGGGTATGGTGGACCCGAACTGGGTGAGAAAAGTTTTTCAATTGTCTTCGCTCCTTATAGTAACCAAACACAAAGTGGCGGGGAGCCGAAAAATCAGCCATAGCCGAACCGTTCGCCCTTTTGTAGAGCACAAATGGGAAGAAAAGGATGAGAGCATCTCAAAGAGACTAGTAAAAATGAATTGCTAAAATCAAATTTTAGCTACTAACACTAGAATAACTCTCTAATAGATTAGAGCAACCCCAACAGCTTCTATAAAAGCATCTAACTAGCTAATTTTTTAAAAAAAATCCCGAAAAATTGTCTTCAACAGACTCGGTGTATTGGTTGCTCGCTATATGAGCTCGCAATATTACGCTCCTCGCTTGTCAAAGGTGTCGATTCTGCTCAAGCTGGCGGTGGATTCGAATACCTTTGCCCTCGCGGTCACGGGTGGTATTGTTGTTAAGATTAAGAATGCCATTAATGCATCTTTTAGTTCTTAATCTATTGATTATTGTCCTAGAAAATGTAATAGGGTGGTGCATGCATTGGGAACGCTCGGTTGTAAGAGTACCCAAGGTACTGCTTAGGTTTGGGATGGTATGTCGTTTGGTGTTGAGGACTTGGTGGCCAGTGATCTTACTAAACCCGTGAGTTAATGAAATCCTATTTCCACAAAATCCAAGAAATACACATCAAGAAAAAATCATCATTAAACCAGCCACACAATGCTGCTTGTGATAGTAAAGTCTATAGCTAATAAATGTCAGCATTATTTCTTTCCTTTTTTTATCTCATCTCCATCTCTTTCCCCTCTCGTTCTCTAGAGTCAGGACTCTGGCCATGGCGGACGGGAGCCACAAGCGAGTGGGATTGGAGTGGTTTGACAGACTAGAAATTCGATTGGGTTGCCCTGGAGGCAGAAGAGATGGAGGGGATCTCGTGGAGCTAGCTGCTCACCATCGGCAGATGAGGACGGCAGCCTAGCCTAGCAGAGCTCATGGCGACGACCGCTTTCTCTGTGGCCAACGGAGCCGGAGAATCAACTGAGCGGCCAAGCACGACGGCGGCAAGCGCGATGGCAGCGTGGGCGGTTGCAGGAGCTGTGAGCGCGCGGCGGCTTGCTCCTCGTCAAGGTCAACGGCGTGCTGCGACAAGCGCGACAGTGGCGTGGGCGAGCGCGGGGGCCATCGGCGAGCGCGACGGCGGTATGGTCCAGCGACCAGGCGCGCAGCATTCGTCGCGAGCGTGTGCGGTGTCCTGTTGTGGCCCGCTACGGCGGTGGGGGCGGGCGCGGGGGCCATCGGAGAGCGCGACGACGGCATGCTCCAGCGGGCGCCAGGCGGGCGGGCGGCGGCCTGCTGTGGCCCGCTACGGCGGCGGGGGCGAGCACGGTGGCCGTGGGCGAGTGCGACAACGGCCTGCTCCAGTAAGCGTGCGCGGCAGCCCGCTCCATCGAACGCAACGACGGCATGGACGCGGCGCGGCGGCCCGGCGAGTGTGCGGGGGGAGCAGCGCGAGCCGTGGAAACCACCGGTTTCTCCACAACGCGTTTTTCATCGTTTCCAGCTGCCTCGGTGCGAGGGAGGAGGTAGTTTCTCAACCAAGAAACGATTTCTTCACATTTGGTTCTCTTTCCTCATTTATTGACCTGTCGTATACGTCATCTTTTTGCGCAGGTGGCACCTTATTTAATGCAGATAGAAACTACTATTAATGCCCATTGGGAGTGCCCTTCCGAACCCGTGAGTTAATGAAATCCTATTTCCACTTCAAACTTGCTCGGCGTGATGAGCGACAACGAGAAAAGGCATAGTTGTCGTCCGGGGGTGGCCGTCTTTGGAGGGTGCCGCGGGGAGGACCGAGTCCATAGTAGGGAGGGCCCGGTCTGTCGTCGGAGAGGGAGGGGCGGGGGATTCTCACCGTCGAGCGCGCAGAAGCTCAGCCACGGCCCACCGCGCAACCATTGCTCGCAAGGCCGAACCCGCGCTGAGTGCCGTTGGGCCGGTCTTTGCTTGCGGTGGCCATTCCCACGTTGAGCACCGCTGGACCCACCCCTGCTCGCAACGGAGGAGAGGGAGAGCCATGGACCCCTCTCGCGCAATCCCCGTTCTCTTCTCACGCCGGCAAGAAGCAAGTGTCGTCGCCATGAGAAGGAGAGAGGCCTCCTCTATGCGCCCTTCCCCGCCGGTAGCATCCACCGAAGTGGAATCGGCAGCAGCGGTGGAGCTGGGTGGAATCGGCGGCGGCAGCAGGCAGCAATGCTGGAGGCGGTGACGGCGGATCGACGACAATTGCGGAGGGAGGTGGAGGCGCTGGTGCTGCAGTGTTGCTAACGCCATGGCCCACGGAGAGCAACAATGTCGTCTCACGTATAAATTTCAAGGGCCCTTGGGCCAGAAAGACACTAAAGTCATTGAGGGCACGACAATCTAATACTCCAATATGACGCTTGAAGTATATAGAGTACCATTAATAAGGTATAATTTGCAGCATATATTTAGTTCATGAAAAAATTTAAGTACATCAAAGAAGCTAAAAGAACAACAAAATAATTATTATAGATACCTCAATTAAAACTATAGTGCTTCATTTCTTTTTAAGAAACCTCCTTTGAGCATTTCTTGATGTAAAATCTTCAAGAACAATGTCGAGATCAATTGTATCCAAGATATCCTTCTCAATGTTGCACATAGCCAGGCCATTTAATCTATCTTGTAGCATTACTGATCTCAAACAGATTTTCAATAACTTCAATTTGGAGAAGCTTATCTTCTTTCGAAGATTCTAACAATTGATTTTCTTGTTTTCTTTTATTTCCTTTTCTGAGCACCAGACAAATGTATCTTTGGTAACATCTAACATGTTCAAAACAAATATTGGATTAGAAATTAATTTCTTGAACTACAATTGATAGACTACTCTACTACTATGTACACTGAACTGCAATAATAGTCTGAACCTTAACGTGTGTCAGATGATGAGATCTAGACAGCCTATAGGGGTGCTAATCCCAGTGGTTTAGTTGTTCGGCGAGGTGGAATCTAAGGCTAAGAACTCGAAGGTCGCACACGAGTACGCGGAACATAGAGAACACATCGAGTTTATACTAGTTCGGGCCTCCGGAGAGTAAAACGCTACGTCTAGTCGTTGGTGTAGATTGCTTAAGGATTGTGTGATGTTACAAGGGTTCGCCTCGTCCGCCTTATATTGTCCAGCGGACAAGGTCAGTTCCCAGACTCCTGGTCGGTTACAACCAGGAGACCTAAGTCTAGTTGTTTACATCACTTGCCATATCCTATCGATCTACTTAGTCGGAATCCACTGATGTCTTGTCTTGTGCGCCAAGTCTTGAGGTCGTTCTGGATTAGGTCGTCTGTGGAATCTTCTGGAAGGTCTTCAGGAGGTCGTGTGGGCTACCAACTAGGTCGGTTGGGCCCACTAACAGGTCGGCGGGTCTTCTAGTAGGCCGGATCCACTTGTCGGGGATGACCGTGAGCCTAGTCGGTGGGAACCCGGGGGTACCCATGTCTTACAAGCCCCCGAGCGAGGTGTAGGCACAACAAGCTTAAAAAGGTCATGACGAAGTCGTAGAGCTATCGACAGGTCGAATAGCATGCACGTCAGTCAAAAAGAAAAAAGGAACAAGTCAGCTTAGTAGCCAACCTATTTGTAGTCTTACCGAACAAAGAGAGGTCGAGTGACGACCTATAGGAAGCAGGCTTCCAATAGATCAAAACGACGATAGAAAATTCAGAGGGCATCAAAGATGCACTCATAGAGTAATATCCGAGTATCGTGGCGGGCAGGATGGCCGGTATGATGATCCAAAAAAGAGAAAAGAAAAATTAGGTCGAGTAACGACGTGATGGGAAACGGGTTTCCCAACAAGTCGGCACGACGAGGAAAACAAGAGGGCGTCGAAGACGCACTCGTAGAGTAGTCCCCGAGTATTGAAGCAAGCAACAAGGCTGGTTTGATGCACAAAAAAGAGAAGAAAACTGAGTTATGGTCTTGATCGAACGAAGTGTGGAGACACCCAGATCTCCTAGCATAGCTGCAAGGAGTCTGGCAGGACCGATGTAACACCCCGTGTTTTTGCTCAGTGGTAATTTGTGCTAATGACCCACTTAACCATTCCTCTAACTACCCATGAGGACACTAGGTCAACCTTTGGTCAAAGCCCTAACTCAAAACCCCATTATCCCCTTGACCCCTTGTTGCCATTCTAGAACTTTGGCACGTTCTCCAAAATTCCCCTAAATACCTCAAAACCACCCAAAGGGAAAAATGTGTAGAATCTCAAGGCACACAACTTTGCTGTTGATTGGCATTTGAAATTCGGAGAAATTTTTGGTGAAAAATGCCTTTGAAGGTGCCCTGTTCCTGTTCACAAGCGCCGAGAAATTGGGCAAGTTGGCATGGCGTTCCTGCTCGATTGCTTGAACCAAATCCCTACCAACCATTGTGAAAGTTGTAGAGGAATGTCTGATCTTCAACTTTGCTTCAGACCATAAGATGCACTTTAGTGTGAAAATTTAGAGAAAAGCTATTTTGAAAACTGTTCAGTGAAATACCAACAGCACCGGGAACGCCGAGACGCGTTCGGGCCCGACGTCGTGCGCAGCCACGTCGGCCACCCACCGTACGCGCCGTACCCGCTTCGGGCGCGCACGCCGAGGCGCCGGTGTGACCGCCGGTCACCGCGCGGCGCCGGCGAGCACTCACTCATGCCGTCCGTGGCAAGTGGGCGTGCCGGGTGGCGGCCCGATCCGCCGTCCGGCGCACCGCCCGTGGAGCGCCATTGGCCGCCGGAGCGGCGCACGTCGCCGGCCATGCCCCCGGCCTTCCCACGCGTGCAAGTGGCACCGGCGTGACCCCACCTACCCCAACCGACCTCCCACGCGCTTATAAGCCATCCCCGGCCGTCCCTCGCGCACACGCGTTTCTGCCCGAGCCACCGCCGTCCGCCATTGGGCCGCCCGGTGTGAACCCCCTTCCAGTCGCCGCCCTCACTCACCCAAGCGCCTAAGCTCCCCTCTGTGCATCACAAAACCTCCCCGAGCCGCTTATTGATCAAGCCGAGCCACACATTCACCGGAACCCGAGTTCCCGCGGCCGCCGCCGGACCGCCGCCGTCAAGCTCGCCCCTCCGTCGATTCTCCAAGCCCGGTGACCTGCCTAGCGCCTTCCCTAGGTCACATGGAAGCTCCCCATGCAGCACGTGGTTGAGCCCCGCCGGTCCACCGCCACCAATCAATCGCGGGTGAGTCCAATCGACGATCCCCGTCGCTTGTTTGCCTGGCCGCGCTCCACCTCGCCGCCGGCGAGCTTGCCACCGCCGTCGGGCCTGAGGAGGGAGGAACCGAGGGCATATATGTGAGAAGTTTAAAAGTTTTAAGGTCTGCAGTGTAAATAGATTGTTCCCTGTTTTGTGTTTGAGTCCAGCACCTTGTAAAATCGATTAAAAATCGTAGACAAATCCAAAAATAGCAAACTCAATTTTGCTGTGCTCAGTATAACAAGAGCTACAACATTCTCCAAATATGTATATGCTTTTGAGTTATAGTTTTTGCTTGAAAAATAGAAGATTTGTGTTTCTGCCAAATCCACACAAGCTCTTGATCTGGATTTTGAATATGTTGTGGCAACTAGTATGTCTAGGTTCTGTGCCAACATTTGGACAAAGTTACTGAAGGGATCTTCCTGTATAAATTATTTTGTGATATTGATAAATCTGCCTAGATGATTTTTGTAGCTGAATATATAATTATTTTTGAGCCCAACTTCTGGCTATAGTCTTGTTATGCTAAAAATCATCCTTGGTGAATTTACCATGATTTTATCTCTGCCAGAAATATTATTTCCTCATTTATGCTTGTTTTTAATCATAAATAGGTGTAGCATGTTTCACAAAGGCTGTATGTGTGTTTGTTAGTTCTTTGGGCTTGTTTTGGACCAGAGGATATGTAGGAGAAAGTCGGGACTCATTTCTGTCATATTTATTTTATTATGCATTATTCCCTTTTATGCTAACTAGAAATGCCATAAATTGGTGTATTAAATTCAGTGGTGCAAAATCCTTTTTCTTGCTGTCCAGAGGTATGCCTCTTGGTCTGTAGGACCAGTGGGTGCTGCTGGATCAGTTTGTTATGTTTTAGCTATGCAAAAGAGCTCAAACCAGATTAATCTAGTAAAGGGAAAATAGGGAAATCACTCTCTCTAGTGCAGGACTTAAGGAGAAGTGTTAGGAAAAGTAAAATGGTGCTACGAAAGTAATTTCCTTGCTGTTTTTTGTTAAATTAAATATTTCTTAATAGATGTGCACACAATCACCTTAAAGAGAAGGCTAAATGGACTTTTAGATTATCTCTAAAAAGAAAAAGGTGTAAATGCTTTCTTAAGGTGAATATGGCCAACCTTGTACTCCTTGAGACAGTTTGGTACTGTTTTGAATTAAATTAAATTAATTACCCTCCTAATCACTGCATTGCATTCCCCGTGTAGAAGTCCCCGACGGTAGCTATACGCTGGTGCCGGCTGACGAGGACGAGGGAGCAGAAGGAGACGTGCACTACGTGATCGTAGAGCAAGACCCGAGCCAAAGTCCGGAAGTTTGTGTGTCTGCTTGTGCTGACGAAGGCAAGCCCCGGTTTATTCATTAACCCCCAGTGTTTTATTTAAAACTTCTGAATTTACTTCTTGTTATTTATGTGCATTTACGTTCATGAGTTGAAATGAAACCCTAGTTGCATGATCCATAAGTACCTATGATCTTTTACTAGCTTGTTAGGTCGCTAGTTGCTATGCTTAAGGATCCGGTACAAGTCGAGTGATGTTCGTCACTCGCGAGAATAGGATTTGCTTTATGGAATCACCTTATGAATTAATGAATTGCTCATGTGGTAAGAGCATGGGATTTGGGCTCCGATCCAATGGCTTCGTGTGCTAAGTGTTTGAAAGTACTAAACACTTGTCGGAAATGGGTACGGTAAGCCTAGTACCTAAATGAAGCGGTACGGGGTTTTACTATCACTACTCTTAGGGTTGCGGCCCCAGGCTCGCCACCCAAGTGCATGCGTGAGGCTGGGTGACCTTAGTGGTGTAGCCCAGATAAACCTTGTACGTGAGACTTTGAGCTATTATCCCCAAACCGAAGAATGATGGGAACCGCCTGGTTGGTGAACTCTTAGTGAGGACACCTCCCGTGTGTTTAGGTCCACCTTGCAAGGTTATGAATCAATCGATTGTCGGCCTCTCACCGTTATCTGAGACTACTTACCCGACTGGCCATGATATCCCTTTATGATGGAACTTTGTGAAGATTATTACTTTGATTAATTGTTTGTACAACTTTGGTTGCAATAGTTGCTTACCTAGTAATGATTACTTCTACTAGAACTTGAGCTAAAATGTGAAAGTAAGGATTCACAACTTAGTAGCTTTTTGGCAAACAAACCCACAAGCCAAAAGCCTTGCATGACTAGAGGTAAAGTCTTTATTTTAGACGGGTAAGTCTTGCTGAGTATCGGTATACTCGGCCTTGTTTTATAAATGTTGTTCCAGGTAATGCATCTGATGTGTGGCCCGGAGAACTTCCACCCGGCTGGGAGCTGGAATGGGTGGATGACGAAGAGTGATAGCATCATGGACAGGCCTCCTATGATGTGATCGTATCGTTTAGTTAACTTCCGCTGTTTTCAATAAACTCTAAACTATTTACTTTCGTGTCAAGGAACTATGTTGTAATAATGAACCCTATGGGGATGTGATAGTTTAATTTGTAAGGCACTCTGGACTCTCCTTCGTGGGAGTTTTAATGCATACGTTCGATCCTCTCTGTGTTTCCAAGTGATTTACCGGGTGTAAACCCGACAACACTCAACGTGATGATTCCTTACTATCACTTAATGACCAAATGGAGTGGTTTAGGCGATAGTACGGAATTATCTCGGGTGGGGTTGTCACAGTTGGCATGAGAGCATCTGTATGCACCAGAGTGATTAGATTAATTCTAATCACATGATTTACAATAAAACTTGCTGAGATTGATTGGATTTTTAAAATACATGGGATCGTTAAGGAATGATCTAGATCGAGAGGTCGTAGAGGAAATTTTGGGTTCTTTAAGGTGGCTTAAGAATCTATGGTTTAGTTTGCTAATTCCCAGCACTTTACTTCATGTCAGACTTACTTTCTTACACAACCAAACTAGATGAAGCCACGTGTTTCATACGTGTGTTGTGCCGCATCACGGGAATGCGAGGGTTGATGGAGTGATCCATTCCACGGATCCCATCTTCGCATCTAGATATGAGTTGTGGTGTCTCCACGTGTCTCATACGTGTGCATTCCGCATGTCGATCATGCGAGGCAAGGATACACTCCATTCAAACGGAGGGTGTCCGAGGTTGGACGCTGTCCATGCAGCGGCTTAACGCATGGATACCGTTTCTATAAGTGAACGGTAATGTATGTGGACGCTTTCGTGACGTGCTGGCATGAAAGGTTCGTTTTCTGCAGGTACACTAACAATGCTCGTAAGTCGTTAAGTGCGAATCGAATAGCTCCGACTAGTTATTATAAGGAGAGCCGATTATAAGCTTGCCACCGGCACTAACTACGTCTTTTGGGTCTAGTTGTAAGATCGTGTAAGGCGTGTGCATGCATAATTAAAATCTTGATGAACATAAAATTCACCTCTACTTGTGGGAATAATTTTTCTAGGGAGATTGTTTGATCTTAGATAAGTTTTTTTCTCTCTTTTGAAGTTAGGAAAATTTTGGCAGATTCTGTCTCTGTCATTTCTCAATTTTTATAGCCAAATCTGTAGAGAATCTGACTAGACATCCTTTAGGACAGTTGTTTCTTATCAAGTTGAGCATCCACTGTGAATTTTCCAGGATTTTAGGAATTTTATGTAAAGAGTTATGCTCAGTTTAGTGAGTCTCTGTTCTGCTGTTTTTCAGAACAGCACCCTTCTGCAAAAGAAATTTTTCGAGCTTGTTCCAATCCAACTGAGATCTACCTTTGAAGACCAAAAGTGTGCAAAATCATGTCATTAAGTTGCTGGGAAAAATTGGTAATTTTTTGGGCCCTGGTTTTCATGTTATGAATTTTTGTTCATAACTGCCAGCTGTTACCCTATTGCTCGTTCATGTCGATTGATATCTAACGTGTAGTTCCTAATTTTTGTACAGATGGTGCAGCCACCGATCTACGAGATCGACGCGGACGGTACGATTCATACCGATGCTCTTCACTAGGAGGGTTTTCCCCGTATTTTGTGGGAGACTCTCAGTGAGGTGGGCTACGCTACGCCGCCACTGTACGAGGTGGTCTCTTTTTGGGACCAGGGTGTTCCCTATGCCCGCACGACCGCTACCGTGCTTCCTCACCCCGAGCACCCGGAGTGGGCGGACTTGAGCATGGTGTTCTTTGCTCACCGCGTTGTTGAGTCGGTTGAGTCCGCGGCCATGCGGATCCTTCACACTTTCTGTGAGCAGCACCCGGACGAGGTGATGCTTACTGCGCTGGGTTTGTTCCCGGCCATGGACCCACTCGACCCAGCTTAGCGTGAGCGTATCTCGCTCACCGACGTGTTGCTCATGGCAGACCCTCCAGCGGTTGTTGTGCGCCAGCTTCTGAGGTTCTTGGAGGCGGTGTACAACATGCAGGTGTTTCGTCTATCCACTCAGGGTATGCTCTCAGTTGTGTTGATGGACTCCACAACGATGAGGGATATCCTCACCCTTGACCTTCAGTACGAGCGCCAGACTATTGCTCACCTCCAGCAGGAGATTTTTACGCTTCAGGACGAGTGCATTCAGTGGCACCAGGAGCGTGCTGAGCTCACGGAGCAGTTGTTTGCCCGGGAGCACGCTCTTGAGACGACCCAGGTGCAGCTCGCTCACACTGAGGCTCAGCGTTTTGCCTTGGTGCAGAACGTGATGGAGATGCAGAACCAGGTAGCTGAGATGGAGATAGAGGTAGAGGTGTGGCAGGTGATGGCCCAGCAGGGTCAGTAGCCGCCGATCGCACCACCAGCCGCACCTGCCGCTCCAGACGAGCTACAGGGATTTTCGGACTTGAGCGAGAACAGTGCTGGTGGTCCACCACCCGACTCTCCGGACACTAGCACTGGCTCCGCTGCGGTCTACTAGTGGATTCAGCAGTTGTCTTCGAAGGATGATCATGTACTCTTAGTTTAGCCTCCTCAGCTAGCTTTTGTGTAAGGGTAGAGGCTGCTCAGAGAGTATAATTGATGACCTTTTGTTGTACATAAGTATGTAAGCGATCCCAAGACTCCACATCATGTAATGCTTAGATGGACATCTCGGTGTTGTCATGTTTTAATGAATGATTTAGGGTTGTTGTGATCAAAGTCTCGCCTTGTGCTAAATACCAACCTTGTGTGTTATGTTGTGGAGATCATGCTCACCGAAATTCACCACCATTGCATAAGCGTACCGAAAATTATAGCGAGAATTTTTCCAGTTCGGCCTACAGCAAAAACAGCTAGGCAGAACCTCGATGTTGGAATTTTTCGGGCATGTTAACGTTGGAATTAGACCTTGGGTTGAATACCAATGTTGGAGCTCATTAAATTTTGCACTTGCTGACAAAAAATGGGAGTTTTTGATAATACGGGCAGAGAGTTATGAAATTTCTAGTAACTCAACTGTGTTGTCCATAGTTCACCAAATTGATGCTATGAGTGTTCGTTTGCATATTCTTCTTGTGGATAATGTAAACAAGCTTGCGAATATGTGACTAATGAAAATCTCATGAATTTCAGATGGTGGGATAGACTCGTGCTTCTCCCAATGGTTTTGGTGCAAGTGGGAGTGACGCTCCACCTCCTCCTTCCAACATGACCATTCAAGAGCAGTTTATGGTCACCCAGGCTGAGGTGATGCGGCAGCTATTGCAAACGCAGCAGCAGCTTGCTCAGCAGCTGCAGAATAACCCTCGTGGGAAAAACATTGACGGCCAGCCTCGAGTCACCAAATATGAGCATTTCTATGCCATGAAGCCCCCAACTTTTGAAGAGGCCAAGGAGCCACTGGCTGCCGATGCATGGATCAGGGCCATTGAGGTCAAGTTCTCTGTGTTCACCTTGCCCTGCTCCGAGGAGCGAAAGGCCAGCTTCGCTTCTCTCCAGCTCCGTGGTGCAGCGTTGATATGGTGGGAGAACTTCAAGACCATGATTCCTGTCGGCCATCCGATCACTTGGGCTGAATTCAAGCAGGCTTTCAAGGAACATCCTTGTCGGTGCGGAATGTGGTCCCGACACTAACCAGTAATAAGCGCCAAGGTCTATCCCTCAATGGTCGATGCTAAGCAATAAAAGACACGAGTTTATCCTGGTTTCGGCCGAGGGGCCGTACGTCCAGCAGAGGTGTGCTCGTGGCACTATATTGCTCAGCACCAGTGTGCCTGTAGAGGGGCGGCTACAAGCAAGGCGGGAGAGGAAGCGTGGCTTCCAAGTCCCTAGTGGAGTGGCTGAAGATGTTGCGTGGTGTGTTGCGTTCTAACTTGTCCGTCTCGTCTTGTGTTGTCCCGTGTCCCCTGCGGCGGGGGAGTTCGTCTTCCTTTTATAGGCCAAGGAGAGAGCGAATCACATGTATGCCGCGCTATTTAGCTACGTGGGGAAGTGTGGTGTGCTATGCCGTAGAGTAGGCGGCCGCCTTGACGGTCCTTGCAGCGATCCGGCCATCATGGCGCATCCTGCACCCGAACAGTAGCAGCTTCGAGGGTAGAAGAGCAGCGGACGGCCGTGATGTCTTCAGGAGGGTTCGAGGGAGTCGCTGACGTCGGTCCGTACGGGGCACAGTGGCAGGTAAGGCGGCGTCCCGTTCCCGCACGCTCCACAGCGCCGGAGCTGTTGCCACAGCGCCCGGCGTGGGTTCGTACGCGCGGGGGCGGCTGCCATGCCGTTAACAGTGGCAGGGATGGCGCCCCGCCGGCCTAACGCCTCCACCTAACCCTGCAAGGTCACAAGAAAGCAAATCGAGGGTGTGGCCGGCCCCCCTTCGAGGGCTCGGCGCGTTAGCCGTACCGGAGTAGGCGGCGCAGCGTCACGGGACTGGCACCGGCCACGTCGCACAGTCCCCCACAGTGGCGGGGATGGGTTCCCTCCTGGGGAGTTGGTGCGACGGCACCGGGGCGCGAGCCCCGTGCGCATGATGGCCCCGCCCCGCCGTTGTCGGGGCACTAAATGCCCGCGTACGGGAGCGGCGCATGCGTGCGGAGCGCCCTCGAGCGAGGCGAGCCCGCTCGAGGGCGGAGCGGACCCTCGAGCGAGGCGGAGCCTCGCTCGAGGTAAGCGCACCCCCCTCGAACGGGGCGGAGCCTGCCCGAGGGAGGCGTACCCCCTCGAACGGGGCGGAGCTCGGCCGAGGGAGGCATGCACCCTCGAGCGAGGCGAAGCCTGCTCGAGGGGATCTTTGAGTGGGCCGCCTTGGTGGACCGTTTAGGGTCATCGTGGTGTGGGCCATGCACCGTGTGCTTAAGCGAGGCGCGTTTGGCTTTGGCTTGTTATGGATTTTAAGTGGGGATTCCCCAGTTTGTTTAAGGGACCCCTAGGGCTGTCCCCGACAGTAGCCCCCGAGCATCTGCGAGTTTGCCATTGAGGCTCCCGCAGATGCTGAAGCCTACTGGTAGGACGTTCTTCCCTCCTGGTCTTGCGAACGCTTTCCGTGGGGCCGCGTCAGCGGACCCGCGGGTCTAGCCCCCGAAGCCCTGCAGGAGCGCGGGTGCTCCTGTAGGGGTTGACCGCGAGACTTGGTCAGAGGGCGTGGTACATGTTTCAACCGGCGTCGGCAATGTCTCAGCCGGCTTCGGTGACGCACGCGCTGCTGGCACTATCTCCGGCGGGTGCAATCCAGGAGGTGTAGCCGTGCGTCAAGCCCCCCGAGCCTGTGCCCGTTCAAGGCGATCGGGTAGAACTTTACGACTTGTTTTTTAACGCGCCCTCACCGTCCCTCCGCGGGACGGAGGGTGAGGTTTCCGCAACCCCCATCGGTCGGGTCGCGGATTGCGGATTCCTCGTTGAGCTGTTAGTGGGTGGTTCGAGTGGACGCCCATGCCCCGTTCGATAAGGGTAGGCTGCGTGGTCCAGAGACACGTCCATTGAAGCGCTTGCGTGGGTTTGCTAGGTGGGGCTCGGTCCCGTTCGCTAGGGACCGAGGGCGCGGAAGCTCTCCCTCGATGGGATCCCCCGGCTAGCTGCCCTCGCTGGCTCTCGAACACGACATGTGGGGCACCCTCGAGCTGGCGGGCTCGAGGAACGGCTCGAATGCGCGTGCCCTCGTCGTCCCTGACTCTGGTGATCTGGGGTGCCTGTTTGAACCCGTCGAGGGTCAGGCTTCGAACCTCTGATCAGTAGGGCCGTGCGGGGTGGCGCCTAGGCGGCCCCATCTTTGCATCTGCGAACCTTCGAGGGACACAGGCGGCCGGCCCTCGAGGCGCCGATCGGTAAAGTGGTGCGGGGGTGGCGGCTAAGCGCTCCCCGTCCCGGCATCCGCGAACCTTCGAGGGACACCGGGCGAGCCGGCCCTCGAGGCGCCGATCGGTAAAGTGGTGCGGGGTGGCGGCTAAGCGCTCCCCGTTCGGCATCCGCGAATCCTCGAGGGGCACCGGGCGAGCCGGCCCTCGAGACGCCCCGATCGGTAAAGTGGTGCGGGGGGTGGCGGCTAAGCGCTCCCGTCCTGGCATCCGCGAATCCTCGAGGGGCCCGGGCGAGCCGGCCCTCGAGGCGCTGATCAGTAAAGTGGTGCGGGGTGGCGGCTAAGCGCTCCCGTCCCGGCATCTGCGAACCTTCGAGGGGCACGGGCGAGCCGGCCCTCGAGGCGCTGATCAGTAATTCAGCGTGGCATTGGTGCTTGCGGTGCCTGTTTTATCTCAAACAGGCCCGAAGGTGACCATCTCATGCCCGCACCCTTTCGAGGGTTGAATTTTCCCGAGCCAGGAGCTCATGCCGCTCAAGGGTCCTCCTTACTTGGTAAGGAGCCGGGCCATTTAATGCTCCACGGTCGAGGCTACGGTTTCGCGTCGCGGGCGCGCCTTTTTGGCGCCGCGGCCGCGCGCGTAGTGGGCGGCGTGGGCGGGCGGACGTGACCGCCCGCAACGGCCCTCCCGGTTCTACGTCGTGATGATGGCCCGTCCGCGGTGGCGTGGCCGCGGCGGTCGTGGTGGGACCCGCCCGTCGGCGAAAAAAGATTCCTCTGGGTTAATGCGCGCGGGACGTGCACTCCGAGGGAGCACGCCCGTGGCGTATAAATCCGAGGAGAGGGAAAATGACGGTTTTCACCTTAGCGTTTCACCATTCTTGCCCCCCGCGCTCTCGCCTTTGTTTTGTTCTCGCCACCGCGCCCCTTCGCCGTTAGAGCTCTTCTTCTTCTTCCCATCCTCCGCTCTCGGATCCCTTACCTTTCCTCATGGCGCCGCTTCCGCCCCTCACGATCGCCGACCCGTACACGTAGGAGCGCTCCTCGGTTAACCGGCCGGCCCTCTCGCGACCTCGGTGTCCGCCGGCCGGCGGCGGCGAACGAGGAGGGCCGGCCGGCGGAGTGGATCGTGCCGCCGGCGGGGGACCACGCGCCGAACCCGCCGGACGGCTACGTGGTGAGCTTCACCCGCTTCCACGAGCGCGGCTTCGGCTGCGCCGGCGAGCCGCTTCATGCGGGCACTCGCCACCTCTACGGCGTGGAGTTGCACAACTTCGCGCCGAATGCGATTTCGCAGGCGGCCACGTTCGTGGGCGTCTGCGAAGGGTATCTGGGGATCCCAGTGAACTGGGATCTCTGGGTACACCTCTTCCGCGTGGAGCTGTTCACGCAGCCGACGACGGAGCAGAGGACCCGCCGCGCGGTGCGAGCTGGCGGGATGTCACTCGCCGTGCGGACGCAGTACAAGGACGACTACATCCCTTGTACCATGACGACCAACAACGCCGGCTGGGAGCGGGGGTGGTTCTACCTTCGCAACGCCGAGCCCGGCCTCCCCCCCCTACACCGGTCCGGTGCTCCGGGAGAAGCCCAACTCCGGGGCCACGGGGGTGTCCACGGTCCGGCATCGGAGGCGGCCGGACTCGCTCCCCGGCCGCGCCGAAGAGCACCGGCGACGCGCGGGCCGACCGCGGCAACCGTCCTCGCCTTCCTCCACCACCGGCGGATCATGCCTCGATAGAGAGGCCGCTCCGCATCTTTGAGATGACGGAGGCGGCGGACCCCGTCGCGCTGGCGAGGTCGCGGATGCTCCCGACCCCCCTCGAACGGGGGTATGCGCTCACACGGGCACGGAGCGCCGTCGACACTCGGATGGTGCGCCACGACCGGTCCCCGTTGGACCTCGAGATGCTCCCCACCGGCCCGCTGGTAAGCAGGATTCTTGGCCCTGTTTTTGATCTTGATGATGCTCCTGGTCTCTGACGCATCTCTGATGTTTTCGCCCGCAGATGGTGAGCTTGAGCGCTGCGAAATCCGTTCCGCCCACTCCTGACTCCCGCGCGCTCGGTCGGGCGTCGCGAAGAACGAGAGCGGGAGCGGGCGGCGCGCAAGAGGGAGAGCGCAAGGCGGCATCGCGAGCGCCGCGAGCGGCGGAACGAGGAGTACCGGCCGCGTGAGCGACGGGGGCTCTCCTCTCCGGGGACCGAGCCCCGCACCCCCCGTCGCCGGAGCCGGCTCCCGGCGGCAAGGGCGGCATCGCATGGGGCGGGCGCGGTGGCGCCCGCCGCCGGGCAATCAACAACATGAGCGGCGCGGGCCGCGGAGGTGCCGGCGCGCGCGGCAAGCGCGCGCGCGCGCGGGCGGGGGCCCGCGTGCGCGGCGGAGATGTCGGGAGGTGCGGCGGCGGCCGCGCCGGCGTCATCCACCGAGGCCTCGAGGAAGAGGAAGCGCGCCTTCTCCTCTTCGAGGTAAGGGGCTTGCTCTTCGCTGGGGTTGGGTTTTTGGCGACCAAGTGTTCTGATTAGTTGTTTGTGTTTATGCAGGGTGGTGCCGACCGTGCCTCCCCTCGCACCAGCCAAGGTGTTGAGGGCAGACGCGTCCGTTCCCACCCGGCGGCGCTCGTCGAGGGCGCCGCGGCGGGGGCGAGCATGGCGGCCGCGGCGGGCGAGAGCTCGCGGGGCGCGGGCGAGGCCTCGAGGCCTCGGCCGGCGGATCAGCCCGTCGTGCCGCGGTCGGCGGCCGTCGAGGAGCGGCGAGCGTCGGTCGTGGCGGAGGCGTAACCGCGGCGGCGGTCGTGGTGGAGGCGCGGCCGCGGCGGCGGCCGTGGTGGAGGCGCGGCAAGCGGCGGTGGGCGAGGAGGGCGGTCGGGCGCCCGCGGTCGTGGGGGCGCGGCCGGAAGCGGTGGCCGCGGCGCCGCGTCGGGCGCCCGCGGCTACGGAGGCGCGGGCGGAGGCGTCGACGGAGGCGACGCGGGGGCGACACCGCCGGCGGCTCCCGGGCGGTGGTGGTGGAGATCCCGGACGACGACTCCCCGCCGCCGGGTGGGACCGGTGGGTGAGCTTCCCCACGCTCTCCCCGCAGTCCCGGGGAGGGGGCCCTCGTGAGGGCGGCGTAAGGGCCACATGGTGGCGGGGGGCCTAGGGCACGGCGCCGAGGCCTCGTCTTCCCGCGTCGGCCACTCCACCCCGGGGTAGAGGGGTTCGGCGGCGACCCGCCCGCGTTCGGCGACGCCCGTGGGGAGCGGGAGCTATGGGGAGAGCTCCGTAGCCACGGCGCCGCGCTCGACCGAGCGTTGAACGAGGCGCCGAGGATCCACGGCGGCCCCGCGTGGCGCGTCTTCCCGGGTGAGGTGTCTTTGCTTGTTTCTCTTTTTTCTTCATTTCTCGCGTGTTATCCTTGTAGCATGATGGTTACGGGTTCGACTTGTCGGTGACGGGAGCTCGAGCACCGCGCCCGCGACAAGTACGGTGCCTTTGACTAGGTGACCGCCGAGCTCCACCCGGCTCGGGGAGCGGTGCGACGCCTTCGACGCGCTCGCCGACGCCCTCGGGACCCCGGACGGGGGGGCCGTCGTACGGGCCATGGCCCCGCGTGATCAACTCCATGAGAGCGTAGGGCAAGACCCGGTGCACCCGTCCACCCTCGAGCGGGTCCGCACGGCCCTCATTGACCGGGATGAGGCGCTGCGCGCGCGCGCGGGCGGACTCGGAGAGGACGCGCACCCCCGGCGGCCAACGGGAGGCCGAGGTGGCCGGCGTCCACGGCGACAACCGGGGGCTCCGCTCGTCGCTCCGGGGGCGCGCAGCTCGGCGGCGCCGGCCGAGGAGCGGGCGCGTGCGCTTGAGCAAAAGGCCAAGGAGGCCGACGACTTGAGGGCCGCCCTCGACGCCAAGGTCGCGGCGCTCGTCGCCGCCGAGGGACCGCTCCCCGCAGGAGCGTACCGCCCGTCAAGGGGGCCGAGGGGCGGTTCCGGCGAGAGAGCGAGCCGCCCTAGCCGACGCCCGGTCGGCCCTGGAGCGGGAGCGTGTTGCTCGCGAGGCGGCACAGATGTCGCTGGAGGACTGGAACACCGAGTTCTCCAAGCTCGAGGGCGAGCTGATGGTGCTCAGCATCACAAGCGCGAGCCAGGAGCTGGCCCTCCAGGAGCAAGGTGAGACCATCAAGGGCCTCGAGCAGGCGGTCGAGGCCGGGCGCCGCGCCTTCGAGGTGGAGAGGAAGCAAGTCGAAGGTAAGTCGCTGTTCGACTCCTGTTTTGCTGGTTTTCTCTTAGAGGGTTAGAACCCCTTTTCGACTTCTTTCTTGCCGGGCAACTTCAGGCTTGCGCACCGCGCCGGGGTACGCGGGCCGAGCGGGCCGAGGCGGCGCGGACCTCCTACAACTCCTCCGAGCGGGAGCCGCCGGAGTTGCGCCTTGCGGCCCTCGAGACCCTCGCCGGCCGTGGAGGAGGGCGAGGCGCGGGCGGGAGCTCGGCCGGCCGCCCGCCCGCGCGCCCTTGGAGGCCATGTCACCGGCGCATGCGCCGGCGGCCGCATCTTGGCGTCCAGAAGGCCCTCGGGGTGGTGCGATCCCACTACGAGGTCAACTTCGAGGCGCTGGCGGAGGGCTATGTCGTCCCCGAGGGTGTCGAGGACGAGGTGGCGATGGAGCGCGTGGACGCGCTCGCCGCCGACGCCGCCGGGACGCTTGCCAAGTCCTTCGAGGAGTTCCTCTTCCCGGATGCCGCTAATGCTGCCGCTCCTCCCTCCTGAAGACAGCCGGGCGCTAGGCCCTTTTTTGTTCATGTATCAGTATGCTGGCCGTGCGGCCCTTGTAAATAAACATGTCACTTTGCTATGAATATTTGTCAATGTAAAATGATGCCTTTTGCTCATTGCGCTTTTTTGTTTCTCCTTCTTCCCGAGTAGATTCTAGTTAGGGGAGTTCGATTTTCGCGGGTGGCCCGCCGGGTTGGAGGCAAGAGAGAAGGGCCATATCCTCACGGAGGCGTAGGCTATCTCGGCTTGCGCGCTCCTTCCGCTAGGCGCCCGCGCCCGTTCGAATCTTTGCTCGGGGATGAAGTAGGAACGTACTTAGCGCGTGTGAGTTGTTTCTTTTTTGCGCGAAAATGGGACCCTTTTGGGGGGGGATGCCCCCCGTAGTAGCCCCCGAGGGTAACTTGGGTTTCGGGGGAAAGCCGAGTTGCCCTTTTTATTGAACCGATGATGTTTACATAATTGTCACCAACGGGGTGCTTGGTTATGTGATTTTTACAACAAAATACTTGGAAATCCTAGCTAGGGGTAGAAGCGACGTAGGCCGTTGGATGTTCCAAGCGTTGGTTAGTTCTTCGCCGTCCTCGTTGGCCGGCTTGTACGTGCGGGCTTGAGCACTTTTACCACGACGTAGGGTCCCTCCCACGGAGGTGATAGCTTGTGGCGTCCTCGGTTGTCTCGGCGTAGCCTTATGACCAAATCCCCTTCGCCGAAGTCCCGCCGGCGTATTTTCCGTGCTTGGTAACGCCCGAGGGACTCGCCGATACCTTACGGAATGCATCAAGGCCATGAGACGTGCCTCTTCCGAGCTGGTCCAGTTAGTCCTCGCGGGCTCGTTGGTTGGCGTCCTCGTCGTAGCCTCGAACCCCCGGGTGACCCGTACTCTAAGTCCGTGGGGAGGACGGCCTCTCGCGCCATGGACTAGAAAAAACGGGGTGAACCGGTGGCTCGCTTGGGGTGGTCCTTAGGCTCCACACGACCGCCGGTAACTCCCGGAGCCATTTCCGACCGGATTTATTCAAGTCGGTCGAAAATTCGGGCTTAAGGCCTTGTAGGATCATGCTGTTGGCACGCTCTACTTGGCCGTTGGTCTGTGGGTGTGCCACAGCTGCCCAATCCACACGAATGTGGAACTTGTCACAGAACTCCAGGAATTTCCTGCCCGTGAACTGGGACTGTTGTCGGTGATAATGGAGTTTGGCACTCCAAAGCGATGGATGATGTCGGTGAAGAACGTCACCGCTTGCTCGCCCACGAGATTCGTAATGGGGCGCACTTCTACCCACTTGGAAAACTTGTCGATCGCGACCAACAAGTGGGTGAAGCCCCCCGGCGCCTTCCGCGGGGGCCCGACGATGTCCGGCCCCCACACGGCGAACGACCATGTTATGGGGATGGTCTCGGGACATGAGCGGGAAGATTGGACTTGCGGGCGTAAAACCGGAACCCCTCACGGGTGCGTACGATCTCGGCCGGCGTCCGCGACCGCGGTAGGCCGCAAAAGCCTTGACGGAACGCGTTGCCGACGAGGGGGTGCGGGGCGCGGCGTGATGGCCGCAGATCCCCGCGTGGATGTCCCGCAGGAGCTCGCGCCCCTCGGGGATGGGCACGCACCGCTGCAGGATGCCGGAGGCGGCGCGCTTGTACAGCTCGCCGTCGACGAGGGCAAAGGACTTGGCCATCCTGGCGATGCGCCTGGCCTCGGCCCGGTCCGAGGGGAGTTCCCCTCGAGCCATCCAGGCGACATACTTGTCGCGCCAGTCAGCCTTGACAGGGGCTGGCTCGATATCCATCACATCAGCCTCGTAGGCGCCGTACCCCTCGAGGAGGGAGAGCACGTACGCCTCGTTCGAGGGGTCCTCGTCCATGGGCTCCGCGCCTGCTGGATTCGAGGGAGCCCCCGAGGGTTCCGCGTGGCTTGAGGGGTGAGGCTCGAAGACGACCGAGGGCTGGGCGATATCACGGGCAAAAACGTTCGGGGGGACGGTGATCCGCCGGACGCGATCTTGGCCAGCTCGTCCGCCTCCTCGTTGTACCGGCGGGGCACGTGATTGAGCTCTATGCCGTAGAACTTGTCCTCGAGGGCTCGCACGGCCTTGCGGTACGCTTCCATCTTGTCATCATGGCAGCTCGCGTTCTTTATGACTTGGTCAATTACGAGCCGCGAATCCCCCCGCACGTCGAGGCGCTTGACGCCTATCTCCATGTTGTTCGACGCGGGGAAGTGGAGGCGCACCGCGTACCGCATGTGCTCCCCGAGGGGTGACACGAAGAGCGAGGCCCGCGCCCGCCCCCCGTTTTCATCACCGAGCCGTCGAAATACGAGAGTCCGGCACTCGCTTGGATGCGCGGTGGTGGTAGGCCGCGTATCCGTCCATTCAGCAATGAAATCGGCCAGGATCTGGGACTTGATGGCCTTGCGCGGGGCGTAGGCGAGTGTTTCGCCCATCAGCTCCACCGACCACTTGGCAATTCTGCCCGCCGCGTCCGGGTTGTGGATGATCTCCCCTAGCGGGAAGGAGGAGACCACCATGACAGGGTGGGCCTCGAAGTAGTGCTGAAGCTTGCGCCGCGCAAAGACCACCGCGTACAACAGCTTCTGGACTTGAGGGTAGCGTGTCTTGGTGTCGGACAAGACTTCGCTGATGTAATAGACCGGCCGCCGGACCGGCGGGGGCGTGCCCTTCCTCTGTGCGCTCCACCACGATTACGGCGCTGACCACCTGGGTGGTCGCGGCCACGTAGAGGCTGCGGGGGTTCGCCGTCCCGCGGCGGTGTGAGGATCGGGGCGCGGGTCAAGGATGCCTTCAGCTTGTCGAGTGCGTCTTGGGCCTCGGCGGTCCAGGAGAAGCGCTCGTGCTTTTTGAGGAGGCGATAGAGGGGCGAGGCCCTTCTCGCCGAGCCGCGAGATGAAGCGGCTCAAGGCGGCAAGGCACCCCAGCACCTTTTGCACCCCCTTTGAGGTCCCGAATTGGACCCATTCGCTCGAGGGCCACAACCTTCTCGGGGTTGGCCTCGATGCCCCGCCGGGAGACGATGTATCCTAGAAGCATGCCTCGCGGCACCCCAAAGACACATTTTTCGGGGTTTAGTTTGACCCCATTGGCTCGTAGGCGGCCGAACGCGATGTTGAGATCGCGAACCGGTCGTCTGCCTTCCCCGGTTTTTACGACGATGTCGTCTACGTACGCCTCGACCGTACGCCCGATGTGATCTCCCGAAAACGTGTTGCATGCGGCGTTGGTACGTTGCACCCGCGTTTCGGAGGCCAAACGGCATTGTGACGTAACAGAACATCCCGAAAGGCGTGATGAACGAAGTCGCGAGCCGGTCGGACTCCTTCATCTTTATTTGGTGATACCTGGAGTAGGCATCAAGGAAGCAAAGCGACTCACACCCGGCCGTTGAATCAACAATTTGATCAATGCGTGGCAAAGGAAAATGAACTTTAGGACATGCTTTATTGAGACTAGTGTAGTCTATACACATCCGCCATTTCCCATTCTTTTTCTTTACAAGTACGGGGTTTGCTAGCCACGTAGGGTGGAACACCTCCTTGATGAACCCGGCCTCGAGAAGCTTCCACGGCTCCGCTCCGATCGCCCGTCGCCGCTCCTCGTCAAAGCGGCGGAGCCGTTGCTTCGCACGGCGCGGGCATGAGGCGAGATGTCAAGGGAGTGCTCGGCGACCTCCCTCGGGATGCCCGGCATGTTCGAGGGGCTCCACGCGAAGATGTCGGTGTTGGCGCGGAGGAAGTCGACGAGCACCACTTCCTATTTTGGATCGAGGGTGGAGCTGACCCTCAACGCCTTGCCCTCGGGGGCAGCAGGGTCGAGGGACACCTCCTTGGTCTTCTCCGCGGCCTCGAAGTTGCCGGTGTGCTTAGCGGCAGAGTTGAGGTCCTCGTTGACCATCTTCTCCAAGGTAGTCACCAGCGCTTCATCCAGCGCCAGCGCCTCCGCGTGCTCTACGCACTCGACGTCGCAGTCGAACGCGTGCTCGATGGACGAGCCCACGGTGATGATGCCGTTTGGTCCCGGCATCTTCATCTTCAGGTAGGTGTAATTGGGGACCGCCATGAACTTGGCGTAGCAGGGTCGCCCAAGTATGGCGTGATAGGCGCCCTTGAATCCCACTACCTCGAAGGTGAGCGTTTCCTTACGGAAATTCTTCGCGGTCTCGAACCAAACCGGCAGGTCGATCTGCCCGAGGGGCTGGACACGCTTGCCGGGCGCGACGCCATGGAACGGCGTCGTGCTGGGTTGCAGCTGGTCCAACCCGATCCCCAACAGACGCAGCGTGTGCGCGTAGATGATGTTGAGGCTACTGCCTCCGTCCATCAAGACCTTTGAGAACCGCGCGTTCCCAATGATCGGGTCGACCACCAGTGGGTACTGGCCCGGGTTGGGGATGCGGTTCGGGTGGTCTTCCCGGCTGAAGGTGATGGCGTCCTCCGACCAGTCGAGGAAGGAGGGAGGTGCCTTCTCTGCGGCGAGGACCTCGTGCCGCTCCCGCTTGCGCTGGCGGGTTGACATGTCGACGGTGGGTCCCCCGAAGATGAGGAACACGTTCTCCACGGCGGGGAAGCCGCCGGCGTCGCCATCTCCTCCGTCCTTCTTGGCCTCCGCGTCCTTCGCGGCGGCGCGTCCGTAGAACTTCTTGAGCATGTCGCATTGCTCAAGGGTGTGGTTCACCAGGGGTCTTGTGGTATGGACATGACTTTTTTAGCATGTCGTCAAACACCCCCGGACCTCGAGGGGCCGGTCGAGGGCCTCGTCGAGCCGGGTCAACAGCAAGGGCCTCGACATCATCGCCGTCATGCCCCTGCTCGCGCGCCTCGCGGCGCAGCTTTTTCCCTTTCTTGCCCCGCTTGTCTTTCCGGTGGGGCTCCCTGGACTTGCTGCCCTCCGCGGGCGCGTCGTCCGAGCGCTTGCCCTTCTTGCCGTCAAAGATCGCCCCCACAGCCTCTTCTCCTGAGGCGAAGCTGGTGGCGATGTCGAACGACTCGTTGGAGTCCGCGGGCGGGCCGCGTCCCAACTCTCGCACGAGGTCCCGCACGTGGTTCCCCGAGGAAGGCGTGCACAATCTCGGATTGCGCCACGCTTGGGAGCTCCGTGCGGCGCTTGGAGAAGCGCCGTATGAAGTCCCGAGCGACTCGCCGGGCTTCTCGGGGTGCGGGAGCGCGAGGTCCCGGGAATTCCCGGGCGCACGTATGTGCCCTGGAAGTTGCCCACGAACGTGCGGACTAGATCGTCCCGGTTGTGGATCCGGGCCGGCGGGCGGTGCTCGAGCCACGTCCGGCCGAATCGCCGAGGTGTAGGGGCAGGTTGCGGATGACGACCTCGTCGGCGGTGGCACCGCCCGCCCGGCACGCCGGGCGGTAGTCGTTGAGCCATACGTGGGGATCCGTCTCCCCCGTTGTACTTGACGATGGTCGAGGGTTGGCGGAAGCGCCGGGGGGAAGGCCGCCGCACGGATCTCCCCGGCCGAACACACGGGTCCCCGGGGGCTCCGGTGTCGGAGAGCGGTCCTCGTCGGCCGTCGTAGCGCCCACCCCGTCGAGGGTGGTAGCCTTCCGCCGCTCGCGCGTCCGCCTTGGTCGTGCGCCGAGCGTTGATGACATTGCCGGCGTCGCCATCCGGCGCCCTACGCGTATCGAGGAGCCGCTCCTTGGCCGGCGTGCGTCCGGGCCGGCGGGCCGCCCCGCCGCTTCACCTGCATGGACCGAGGGTTCGCCCCCCTGCGCGGCCCCGTCGCCTTGTGCATCCCCCTGTTGGCGAATGTGTGATGCCGAGCTCTCGGCCTGTTGGACGGCCGCTTGCTCAATGAGTGCCTGCACCTCGCAGTGCAGGTTCCGCGCCTCGGGCGTCGAGGGGGCCGGCATGGCCCGTAGCAGCGTCGCGGCGGCAATGAGCTTCTGGCTCGCCCGCGGAGGTGTGTCGGGTTGTCGACGTTGAAGTCGGCGTTGATGCGGTCGCGGGCTCGTTTGCCCGGCTCTCGCGCGCGCTCGCCGCGTGCGGAGGCTTCTCTAGCCATTGAGGCGCGGAGCAGCCGCACCGTTCGATACTCCTCCGCCAGCTTGGCCTCAAGCTCACGAGCCCGGGCTAGCCGCGCGTCGACGTCGGCCCCGGCGGGGGTGCTCGGCCTTGCGGCCGGGCACGGAGCGACGCCCGGGGCGGGCGTGACCTCCCCCGTCTCCGGCGCCCATCGCGCCGGTGGCGTTTTTCGGGTCGTTGGCGATGACGACGTAGCATTCCCGCGCGGGGTCGTAGCTCCCGGTGCTTTGGAGTCGTCGGAGCGGCCCAAACCGGTAGTCCGTGGCGTCGAGGAAACGCCCGAACATGACTGGGTCCGGCACGCCGGAGAAGTCCCATTCCTCGTACCCATGGAGGTTGGTGGGCGGCAACGCGTCAAGGGAACCCGGGGACGACTCGTCACCCGCGGAGGCGCCGGGGTCCCCGGCGACGAAAACGTGACGTCCGGGGGGAACCTTGCGCATCGTCGTGTTGACGTTGGCGTCGTAGGCCGTCGTGGCACCGCGCAGACCGATGGGGAAGTGCGGTCCGGAGACCGTGCGCCGTCCCGCCGGGGCGGCGGTTGCCGTGCCGATGGGTGCGTCGTGTTGAGAGGCGGCGCGCTCGGCTTGCCGCCGCTCGGACCGCGCCCCGGCGTGAACGCCGGCCGGAGCGGCGGCGGCGTCGTGGCGGCGACGGGCCCGCGGCATCCGTGCCGGCGGGCGCTCCGCGTCGTGGCGGTGCGCGCGGCGGGAACCACGGTGGACCGGCCCGGCGCCGCGCACGGAGTTCCTCACGGTTGGTGAGGCGCATCGAGGTAGCCGTTCCCCGTGGCACCGAAAGTTCGGGCCCCCGAACCGGATTTCAAAACCGGCGGGGAGGGGGTCCGAGCCGCCTATGCAATAACGTGTACCACGATACTCAGTGCGAATCACCATGGAGGGAGTTGATGGCGGATTGACCTTAGGCGCTCGATTGCCCCACGGTGGGCGCCAACTGTCGGTGCGGAAAGTGGTCCCGACACTAACCAGTGATAAGCGCCAAGGCCTATCCCTCAATGGTCGATGCTAAGCAATCAAAGACACAGAGTTTATCCTGGTTCCGGCCGAGGGGCCGTACGTCCAGCAGTGGTGTGCTCGAGGCACTATATTGCTCAGCACCGGGGTGCCTGTAGTGGGGCTGCTACAAGCAAGGCGGGAGAGGAAGCGTGGCTTCCAAGTCCCTGGTGGAGTGGCTGAAGATGTTGTGGGAGATTTGAAGAACGAGTGCGTGGTGTGTTGCGTTCTAACTTGTCCATCTCGTCTTGTGTTGTCCCGTGTCCCGTGTCCCCCTCGCGGCGGGGGAGTTCGTCTTCCTTTTATAGGCCAAGGAGAGAGCGAATCACATGTATGCCGCGCTATTTAGCTACGTGGGGAAGTGTGGTGTGCTATGCCGTAGAGTAGGCGGCCGCCTTGACGGTCCTTGCGGCGATCCGGCCATCATGGCGTATCTTGCACCCGAACGAGTAGCGCTTCGAGGGTAGAAGAGCAACGAACGACCGTGATGTCTTCGGGGCGGGCTCGAGGGAGTTGCCGACGTTGGTCCGTACGGGGCACGGTGGCGGGTAAGGCGGCGTCCCGTTCTCGCACGCTCCACGGCGCGGAGCTGCTGCCACGCGCGCCGGCGTGGGTTCGTACGCGCGGGGGCGACCGCCATGCCGTAAACAAGCGGTGGCGGGGATGGCGCCCGCCGGCCTAACGCCTCCACCCTAACCCCGCAAGGTCACAAGAAAGCAAATCGAGGGTGTGGCCGGCCCCCCCCTCCGAGGGGCTCGGCGCATTAGCCGTACCGAGTAGGCGGCGCGGCGTCACGGGACCGGCGCCGGCCACGTCGCACGGTCCCCCACGCTGGCGGGGATGGGTTCCCTCCCCGGGGAGTTGGTGCGACGGCACCGGGCGCGAGCCCCGGGCGCATGATGGCGCCGCCCCGCCGTTGTCGGGGCACTAAATGCCCGCGTACGGGAGCGAGCGCGAGCGTGCGAGAGCGCCCTCGAGTGAGGCGGAGCCCGCTCGAGGGCGGAGCGGACCCTCGAGCGAGGCGGGCCCCGCTGAGGTAAGCGCACCCCCTCGAACGGGGCGGAGCCCGCCGAGGGAGGCACACCCCCTCGAACGGGGCGGAGCCCGCCCGAGGGAGGCGCGCACCCTCGAGCGAGGCGAAGTCTGCTCGAGGGGATCTTTGAGTGGGCCGCCTTGGTGGGTCGTTTAGGGCCATCGTGGCGTGGGCCATGCCCTGCGTGCTTAAGTGAGGTGCGTTTGGCTTTGGCTTGTTATGGGTTTTAAGTGGGGATTCCCCAGTTTGTTTAAGGGGACCCCTAGGGTTGTCCCCGACAATCACATTCCTAAAGGTCTCATGGATAGGAAGATGAAGGAGTTGCTTGCTCTAAAGCAAGGATCTGACACGGTGTATGAGTATGTAAAGAAATTCAATGCCTTGTGTCAGTATGGTGGGAATCATGTTGACAACGATGTCAAGAAGATAGAGCGTTTCCGTGATGGGCTACACGGGGATCTCTATGAGAGGCTTAATCTTTGTGAGCCTAACAACTATCAGGACCTTGTGAACAAGGCCATTTCTCAAGAGGATGCCATGTCCAAAGCCCAGAGGGATAGAAAGAGGCGGGACGGATTCACCGCCCCCGGTGGGTCGGGCAAGAAATTCCGCTTCATCAAGAAAGGTACTCAGGGTCCTCCCCAGTCATCTTCAACTGGACACTGGAGGGTGACCCCGTCTCGGAACAAGCCATCCGGGAACTTCCGGTTCCGTAAGGCACAGCGAAGAACCATATAAGCCTAGTGCACCCCCGGCTAGCAACATCAACAACGGTGCTACCAAGGATCGTCGTGCTATAATTGTGGGCGGCTCGGACACTACGCCAATGAGTGCCCTAAGCCCAGGCAGAACAAGAAGGGCGAAAGCTCAGGCTTCCGTCATGGGAACCAGGTCAAGAAGCCCATGGTGCAAGTCAAGCAGGGTAAACTCAACTTCACCACCTTGGCTGACGTTCTAGAGGGAGCAGCAGTGCTGACGGGTACATTCTCTATCCGTGATCACCCTGTTAGAATATTGTTTGATTCTGGAGCAACTCATAGTTTCATCAATGAATGTCTAGTGAGCAAGTTGGGATTACATTCTTGTCATACCAAAGATTTGTTCATCATAGCCACGGCAGGAGGAAGAATCCTCTCCAACACTATAACCAAAGTCGTTCTTTTGCAGCTTGGCAGCAAAACCTTCTTAACCAACCTAATTCATTTGGGATTGGGAGGTCTAGATGTGATTCTAGGAATGAATTGGTTGACCCAACATCAAGTTGTTTTGGATATTGCCACTAGAATAATAGAAATCCATTCCCCTACCAGTGGTCATACTATCTTGTACCTACCCAAGGTGGAAAACACCAATCCTTGTTCCTATGCTGCCGTAGCCATCCAACTAGAAGATATTCCAGTCGTGAGTGAATATCCAGACGCCTTTCCCGACGACTTTCCTAGTATGCCACCAGACAGGGACGTCGAATTTGTCATAGAACTTCAGCCAGGTACCGCACCAATATCTAAAAGGCCTTACCGAATGCCACCCAAGGAACTGGCTGAGTTGAAGGTTCAGTTGCAAGAATTGCTTGATAAGGGGTATATCCGCCCAAGTTCTTCTCCTTGGGGAAGCCCCGCTCTCTTTGTGAAGAAGAAAGATAGTAGTTTGCGGATGTGCGTTGACTATCGTCCACTCAATGCGGTGACAATTAAGAATAAATATCCGTTGCCCCGCATTGACATTCTCTTTGATCAATTGGCTGGTGCCAAGGTCTTTTCCAAGATTGATCTTCGATCAGGCTGTCATCAAATCAAAATTCGGGCAAGTGACGTACCAAAGACAACATTTTCCACTCGATACGGACTTTACGAGTTCTTAGTGATGTCTTTTGGTCTCACCAATGCACCTGCCTATTTCATGTACCTTATGAACTCAGTCTTCATGAATGAACTGGACAAGTTCGTAGTGGTCTTCATCGATGATATTCTCATATATTCCAAAAGTGAAGCCGAGCATGCGAAGCATCTTCATATTATCTTGCAATGGTTGAGAGAACACAAACTCTATGCCAAATTCTCTAAATGTGAATTTTGGCTGGATAGTGTGAAGTTTTTGGGTCACACTATTTCCAAGGATGGTATCTCCGTGGATCCTAGCAAAGTGCAGGAGGTCATGGATTGAAAGCCACCCATATCGGTACATCGATCCGTAGCTTTACGGGTCTAGCAGGCTATTATCGTCGGTTTATTCTCGGATTTCTCCCGAATAGCTAAACCCATGACCGAACTTCGAAGAAGGGTGTCAAGTTTGTGTGGAGTGAGGAGTGTGACCAAGCTTTTCATACCTTGAGGAAACACTTAACCTCGGCTCCCGTATTGACTCAACCAGATATGTCCAAACTGTTTGAGGTGTTTTGTGACGCTTCGGGCATTGGTCTTGGTTGCGTGCTTATGCAAGAAAACCGAGTCATTGCCTATGCCTCACGGGCACTTCGACCTCATGAAAAGAACTATCCGACTCATGATCTGGAGTTAGCAGCATTCGTGCATGCCTTGAAGCTTTGGCAGCACTACTTGATGGGTAATCACTACAATATCTACACCGACCACAAGAGTCTCAAGTATATTTTCACTCAATCTGACTTGAATATGAGGCAAAGAAGATGGTTAGAATTAATCAAGGATTTTGATTTGGAAGTCCATTATCATCCCGGCAAGGCTAACGTGGTTGCAGATGTACTTAGCCGCAAGCATTGAAACTATGTGACGTTAGAGCCAAAGAATGAAGCTTTATGTGAGGAAATGAGAAAGCTTAGCTTGGAAGTGGTCGAGCATGGCAAGCTTCATACTGTCTCGATCGAATCCCCTCTCCATGAGAGAATTGCTATAGCTCAACTCAATGATGAAGAGGTTCAGAAAATTAAATAGAAATTAGAAGGAGACCCCAAGTATGATTGTTTCCGAAAGGATGACAAGGGAGTTGTTTGGTTCGGACAAAGATTAGTGGTACCTCGGGATCAAGACTTAAAGAAGGAAATTTTAGATGAGGCTCATCTCTCTAAGTTCACATTCACCCCGGAAGTACCAAAATGTACCGAGATCTTAAGGAAAACCTTTGGCGGTCAAATATGAAGGGCGAAATAGCCGAGTACGTGTCCTGATGCGATACATGCCAAAGAATCAAGGCTAGTCACCTAAAGACCGCAGGTCAAATGCAACCATTATCCATTCCTGCATGGAAGTGGGACGATATCAGCATGTATTTCATTGTCGGACTACCTCTCACACCCCGAAAGCATGATTCCATTTGGGTAATAGTGGACCGACTTACCAAGACCGCTCACCTTATCCCCGTTCACACCACTTACTCAGCTCAGCGCTACGCGGAAATCTATATTGACCTTGTAGTGCGCTTACACGGTGTTCCCAAGACAATATTGTCAGATCGAGGCACTCAATTCGTTGCTCGCTTCTGGGCACAAGTGCACGAATCTTTGGGAATCAAGCTAATCCATAGCTCCAGTTATCACCCTCAGACTGATGGTCAGACGGAAAGAGTAAATCAAATAGTAGAAGATATGTTGAGAGCTTGTGTCATTCATTTTGACAAATCTTGGGACAAATGCCTAGCTCTAGCAGAGTTTGCCTACAACAATAGTTATCAAGCTAGTTTGAAGATGGCCCCGTTTGAAGCCTTGTATGGAAGAAGGTGTCGTACCCCTTTGAATTGGTCACAAGCGGGTGAGAGAACCTTGTTTGGTCCTAAGTTAGTACAAGAAGCCGAAGAAAAAGTGAGTGTGATTAGGGAAAATCTGAGAGCAGCTCAGATGAGGCAAAAGAGCTATCATGATAAAGCTAAAGCTCCCCGAGAGTTTGAAGTTGGTAATTATGTATACCTAAAGGTATCTCCGGCCAAAGGCGTACAACACTTTGGAGTAAAAGGGAAATTGGCTCCACGCTATATTGGTCCTTATGAAGTCACTGAGAAGTTTGGTACGGTTGCCTACCGTATTCGACTTCCCGATCAATTGTCTGCGGTGCATGACGTGTTTCACGTCTCGCAATTGAAAAAGTGTGAGCAAGTCCCAGAGGCACAAATAATTGAAGAGACCAATGCGGAAATAGAACAAGATCTATCCCTAGCAGAGTATCCAATGAGGGTATTGGATCATAAGGAAAGACAAACTAGGAGACAAAAAGTGAAGATGTACAAGATACAATGGAGTCACCACACAGAAGAAGAAGCTACATGGGAGACCGAGCAGTTTCTAAACACCAAGTACCCCGACTTTCTTCCGAGTCAAGCTAGTAAGTGAACTTTTCTTGCATACTCTTGATTTCGAATCTCGGGACGAGATTCCCGTTAAGGGGGTAGGCTGTAACACCCCATGTTTTTGCTCAGTGGTAATTTGTGCTAATGACCCACTTAACCATTCCTCTAACTACCCTTGAGGACACTAGGTCAACCTTTGGTCAAAGCCCTAACTCAAAACCCCATTATCCCCTTTGACCCCTTGTTGCCATTCTAGAACTTTGGCACATTCTCCAAAATTCCCCTAAACACCTCAAAACCACCCAAAGGGAAAAATGTGTAGAATCTCAAGGCACACAACTTTGCTGTTGATTGGCATTTGAAATTCGGAGAAATTTTTGGTGAAAAATGCCTTTGAAGGTGCCCTGTTCCTGTTCACAGGCGCCGAGAAATTGGGCAAGTTGGCATGGCGTTCCTGCTCGATTGCTTGAACCAAATCCCTACCAACCATTGTGAAAGTTGTAGAGGAATGTCTGATCTTCAACTTTGCTTCAGACCATAAGATGCACTTTAGTGTGTTAATTTGGAGAAAAGCTATTTTGAAAACCTGCGTACGGTGAAATACCAACGGCACGGGAACGCCGAGACGCGTTCGGGCGCGACGTCGTGCGCGGCAACGTCGGCTTCCCTAGGTCACATGGAAGCTCCCCGTGCAGCACGTGGTTGAGCTCGGCCCCTTTCCTCACCGCCGTCCGAGTTCCCCGCGGGCGCGCCGCCGCCGCTCCGCCGCCGCCGTTCGCCGGTGACCTCCCCGGCCGGTCCACCGCTACCAATCGATCGTGGCTGAGTCCAATCGACGATCCCCGTTGCTTGTTTGCCTGGCCGCGCTCCACCTCGCCGCCGGCGAGCTTGCCACCGCCGTCGGGCCTGAGGGGGGAGGAACCGAGGGCATCTGTGTGAGAATTTTAAAAGTTTTAAGGTCTGCAGTGTAAATAGATTGTTCCCTGTTTTGTGTTTGAGTCCAACACCTTGTAAAATAGATTAAAAATCGTAGACAAATCTAAAAATAGCAAACTCAATTTTGTTGTGCTAAGTATAACAAGAACTACAACTTTCTCCAAATATGTATATGCTTTTGAGTTACAGTTGTTGCTTGAAAAATAGAATTGTAAAATGCTTAGATTTGTGTTTCTGACAAATCCACACAAGCTCTTGAGCTGTATTTTGGATATGTTGTGGCAACTAGTATGGCTAGGTTCTGTGCCAAAATTTGCACAAAGTTACTGAAGGGATCTTCCTGTATAAATTATTTTGTGATATTGATAAATCTGCCTAGATGATTTTTGTAGCTGAATATATAATTATTTTTGAGCCCAACTTCTGGCTATAGTCTTGTTGTGCTAAAAAGCATCCTTGGTGAATTTACCATGATTTTATCTCTGGCAGAAATATTATTTCCTCATTTATGCTTGTTTTTAATCATAAATAGGTGTAGCATGTTTCACAAAGGCTATATGTGTGTTTGTTAGTTCTTTGGGATTTTTTTGGACCAGTGGATGTGTAGGAGAAAGTTGGGACTGATTTCTGTCATATTTATTTTATTATGCATTATTCCCTTTTATGCTAACTAGAAATGCCATAAATTGGTGTATTAAATTCAGTGGTGCAAAATCCTTTTTCTTGCTGTCCAGAGGTATGCCTCTTGGTCTGTAGGACCAGTGGGTGCTGCTGGATCAGTTTGTTATGTTTTAGCTATGCAAAAGAGCTCAAACCAGATTAATCTAGTAAAGGGAAAATAGGGAAATCACTCTCTCTAGTGCATGACTTAAGGAGAAGTGTTAGGAAAAGTAAAATGGTGCTACGAAAGTAATTTCCTTGCTGCTTGCTGTTAAATTAAATATTTCTTAATAGATGTGCCCACAATCACCTTAAAGAGAAGGCTAAATGGACTTTTAGATTATCTCTAAAAGGAAAAAGGTGTAAATGCTTTCTTAAGGTGAATATGGCCAACCTTGTACTCCTTGAGACAGTTTGGTATTGTTTTGAATTAAATTAAATTAATTACCCTCCTAATCACTGCATTGCATTCCCCGTGTAGAAGTCCCCGACGGTAGCTATACGCTGGTGCCGGCTGACGAGGACGAGGGAGCAGAAGGAGACGTGCACTACGTGACCGTAGAGCAAGACCTGGGCCAAAGTCCGGAAGTTTGTGTGTCTGCTTGTGCTGACGAAGGCAAGCCCCGGTTTATTCGTTAACCCCCAGTGTTTTATTTAAAACTTCTGAATTTACTTCTTGTTATTTATGTGCATTTACGTTCAGGAGTTGAAATGAAACCCTAGTTGCATGATCCATAAGTACCTATGATCTTTTACTAGCTTGTTAGGTCGCTAGTTGCTATGCTTAAGGATCCAGTACAAGTCGAGTGATGTTCGTCACTTGCGAGAATAGGATTTTCTTTATGGAATCACCTTATGAATTAATGAATTGCTCATGTGGTCGAGCATGGGATTTGGGCTCCGGTCCAATGGCTTCGTGGGCTAAGTGTTTGAAAGTACTAAACACTTGTCGGAAATAAGTACGGTAAGCCTAGTACCTAAATGAGGCGGTACGGGGTTTTACTATCACTACTCTTAGGGTTGCGGCCCTGGGCTCGCCACCCGAGTGCATGCGTGAGGCTGGGTGACCTTGGTGGCGTAACCCAGATAAACCTTGTACTTAAGACTGTGAGCTATTATCCCCAAACCGAAGAATGATGGGAACCGCCTAGTTGGTGAACTCTTAGTGAGGACACCTCCCGTGTGTTTAGGTCCACCTTGCACTCTATTTCCGCTCTCAAGTTTCTTTGTCTTTGTTCTAAGCTTGTTTCGCTTGTGTGCTTCATATCTTGCCTAGGTTGTCATATTGCTTCCTAGTGTGATATTTGCTAAGGAAGCTTGTGATAGTGTGCTCTAGTAGTAGGGAAGAACTTTTTTTAGTATGGGCAACACTAGTTGATAGGTTAAGGATTTCGGTTTTCCATTAGAGCTTGAAAACAAGTCCCATATTCGACCCCCTTTTATGTGACTAGATCCTATAGGTGGCCAAGAACTCCCTCGAGCAACAACCTCGCTCTGCAGCCAAGAACTATGGTCGTGCATCACCATAATCCAATAGTCTGCGCCTCAGTCTTCACCTCTCCAGCCCCCTCCTCAACCTCCTCGAGTTGTTTACCCTCCACATCGGGAATTGAAGTTTTCTGATCCACTGTGACCACTCACCCTGAGCTCTTCGCTGGCCAAATCCTCAAGTCACATTGTGCCAAATCCAATTGCTCCCACCAACAGCTCACCCACCTTTCTGGGCTCCACCCCAGGCCCCTTCATTTTGATCTCCATCCACTGCTCTGTCGGGATTCCAGAGATGTCTGACTAACCGCGCACCATCATTCGCCCGAGCTCCCCTGACCGTTGAGTTCCTACTTCCAGTTCTCCTCGACATTACCAACACGTTCTCGACCTCACCACCATGGGCGTGCTGCATGACCCCCCAACGATGCTCCTCCTGTCTCGACCACCCATGGCTTCACCCCCTCGCCAGTCGCACCATGCCGCTGAGCGAGTGACGCCTTGCAAGCCGTAATCGGGGGCCAGTCCTGTTGGCAGTGGATGCGGTGTTGGACAACAACAAGGGCGTAGAACATCTCAACGACGAGCTTCTCTAGGGTAAGCTTCGGTGGCGGTTGTTTTTGAGCTCCTACTCTAACCGTTGAGAGAGATGAATGAGAGAGGAAGAGGAAGAAGATCAGGCAATTTGGTCTAAATATTTTGAGAAATATACTCCCTCCTCCATTTATCCAAGTTTTATTTTAAAATCTAGAAATCCATTTATGCATGCCCATTTGTGTTTTTTTATCAGGAAACACCAAATCGTCGCTTCGGCATCAGGTGTGAATAAATTCCTCCCACACATGCTTCGGGAAATCAATGAAGGGAGGAATTTAATTTCTTTTCCTTGGTCTTTGAGTCAAATACAAATAAACCTTAGATAAATAAATGAGAGTATTAAAGAGGCAATTAATGACATATCTATAAAAAGTAATAATTGCAAAAAGATGAAGATCAATAGTATAATCTCCAAACTTTGGGAATTGTAATGGTATGGATTCAAAGGAAAGGAGTGGTATGCCGCGGGTGAAGGGAGCGAAGCACAATCTTCCAAAATGAAAGTGGTACATATATTATCTATCTGTTCGTCCGACCGAAAGGGTCCAACACTCAAATGGTTTGCGGCGTGACTCCCTCTCTGGACCTCTTTCCCGTCCCGCACCTCCCTCTTTCCCGTCCCTGCCTCTTACACCCTATTGTGGCGATGCCATTCCACTTGTATTCTATGGTGTTGGAGAGTGTGGAGACCGAGGTGCCGGCAGCAGTCACCCAGAAGCCCACGCACAGGCATAGGGAAGACGAAGGATCATGGTGCTACGAGCCTACGACGTGGATGCAATCCCGCAGCAAGCCGCGAGTGATAATCGCCCTGTTCGTTTGGCTTATCAGCCACCAGCCAGCAGTACTTTTCTCTCAGAACAAATCAGCCACCAGCAACCAACCAGCAGTACTTTTCTCTCAAAACAAACCAGCACCAGCCATCAGCCACCAGTGAAACGAACATGCTGAATGTCGGGTATCTGGAGCAGCCGTTGTTCTGGTATGGTAGGGCGGAAGCTACACTCGTGGGGTCGAGCACTGGGCTGTCGATGCAATAGTTTGGACTTCTGCACGCCACGTCGACATTTGGTTCTGCACGCCGCGTCGACATTTGGTTCGACGTATGCATCTCTTTCAGACGCTGGTCTTCTACGAGAGGCATGGGAGACTAACATGAGGAAGGAAAGCAAAGGTAAAGTTCAGGTCACCATCGATACTCCGCCGAACCTGGTGCTCTTCACAAGCAGAGAGAAATATTAAGGCCCTTTTTGGTTTCCATAAGTCGCCTGATCACTTAGACATAAGATAGTTCTATTTGGTTGCAGAAACTTATAAGTCAGTGTGTACTGTTGGGGCCCACTTGAGGCAGGAGAGGAAAAAAGTGACTTATCCAACTTTAGGGCGTGTTTGGTAATGATGCAACTATGAAAAAACAACTCTAGAGTTGCAAATCCGCGCAGCTCCACCGTGAAGCAGCTCCACTATCAATTCGAGATCCCTTAGAGTGTTTGGTACAACTCTGGATTTTCTACATCTCTATGACATCTAGGGCTTGCCTGTCAAGAGAAGAGAACCTAAAAAATATTTTTCAGTTGGGCCGGCTTCCTCTGGCGTCAGCGGCCATGGCGTCCTGGCTTCCTCCGAGTACCTCCCCAGCTGGGTGCAGCCTCGCCACCGGCCTGGCAAGTGGCCTCACGGGGCAGGATAGGCGTGCGATCTTGCCGAGGGCAGGGGGTGTGGGCGTGCCGCAGAGGCGCACGCGACCTCGCCGCGGGGGCAGGTGCAACCTCGGTGGCGGCGGACGGGCACAACCTCGTTGTCGGTGGGTAGGAACACAACCTCCTCACCGAGGGGGTGGGCGCATAACCTCACCGCAGTGAAGCCCCACGACGGAGGACACGCGACGTGGACTCGCCGGCGGCAAGCGGGCGCAGCCTCACCGCTGGTGGGTGGGCGCACGACCTTCTTGCCGTGGTGGTGGGCGGGTGCACGGCCTCACCGCATTGAAGCCCCGCGACAGAGGTAGAAGGGGGTGATGGAGGAAAAAAGAATCGAACCGGTCATTTCCACTAATATAACTAGGGGAATCTCACCCGCGTGTTGTTGCGGGAATTAAGAAAAATGCAATGATCGTAAGAAAGGATTTCAGCAACCTCACGCGTCTGATCATAAGAGAGAATTTCGGCGACCTCGGCAACCTCGTCGCTGCCGTTGGTCATTCTTGGATCTAGGTTTGAACACCACGCGCGTTGTTGCAGCCCTAAACCCTAGAGTAATCGGTGTTACCGGTTGACGGTTAATATTTGTATCAAAGTTCGTTTGTGACTTGCAAGCGGACAAGTCTCCCGTCGTAGTCAAGGGACCCTTCTTCCCTCGAGTGGTGAACCCAAGGTATCGAATCCGTGGAACAATGTGCAACGCAAGGATTCAATCTAGTAAAGCAAGGTAAAGCTATCTATTGAAGAACAAAGATGCATCTAATCTAAGATATGATCAAGTAAACGAATCTAATCTAATCTACTAAAGAGGTAGCAAGAGAAAGCAAGAGATAACCAATCTAGAGAATCTAGATCATGCTTATGTTGTAGCTCCAAACAAGATAGATGAAGATAGAAAAGCGAATCTCATTAAAAGCATCTTTAAATCGTGGCCTTCCCATCCGACTCCGAAAACATCCGCCTTTCGAGACCCCCGTTCGTCACAACGTATCCCTATTCATGCGGGGAGCTTAGGGCGAGTTCGATAGAACAAGTTGAAATCACTTTGCCGGTCCGGTATGCACCTCTAGCCACCGCGGCTACAAGAGCACCCTATGTAATCTAGCTATAGACTAGATCGTAGAAGAAGCAAAACCAAGAAGAAATCAAAATCATCGAGAAGGCACTTGATCGCTAGAAATCGAATTCACTTACAAACTTCACCATGAATGATTACATGAACAAGATCACCACGGGGCCCTCCCTCGATCTTGATCCTCGCTCCGAGCTCCGACGTGGTCTTCCATGCAAGGTTCCCACGTCGGCCGGGGAAACCCTAGACAACTAGCACGACCCTCATTTCCGAGATGGTGTCCCTCAAGCTTCTCTCGCTCCTCGGCGGCGGATTACGACTTCCGTTCTCCGTGGCTCTCGGTCGGGGGCTATTTATAGCCCGAGAAGCAATTAGGTCAAAGGAGAGGCCGATTGGGCCCCGAATTGGGCGGGCCGGCCGGCCCGGGCCCACTCGGCCCATCCCGCGGCTGCTTCGCCGTGTTGCTTCCCACGTCTTCTAGATGTTCTCCCCTTTTGCATGTGGGCCCTTGACGTCGGTTTCTCTCCGAGTTGGACTCAACTCCTTGTCTTGCAAGATTCGACAGCACTTTTACGGTTCGGTCCTCGGAGTTTATCATCTTCTCGGGCTTGGTCCTTGGGCTCTTGGAGTCATGTTCACTTCATTGCTTGACTTGTATTGGGCTTCAAGGTCTTGTCATGAGGTGCTTAATGAACTTATCCCGGAAGTCTTGCTTTCATCGTTAAAACCACCGCGTAAACACTTAACTCCAAAACCGACATGCACAAGTGAACTTGTTATACCACGGGGGTTAGTACCAATGAATAAGATACAAAATTTATGCCAACACCGAAGGTAAACTCATGGCTAGGTTGACGGATTTTCACCGTCAACATCTCCCCCATGCTTAAACCTTGCTCGTCCTCGAGTAAGCCTTCGATGGATATCATCGTTGCCCATCAATGTTTAAACCTTGCACTTGATCATACATGAAAAAAAACATAATGCTCTCAAAAGTTTAATTCGTTAAAGTTCCATAATGTACTAGCCTTCACCTCTACGGAGGGTAGATTCTTATTAAGCTTATCCCACAAGTATTAACATGCTCACAAAGTTTAAATAGACCTCGAAATTTTTGAAATAAAGAACGAGATAAAGAAAAGCTAAACCAAGTTCACAAATTTAAATCATCTTGTATATTGCTCATGAACTCTCATCTCACTTGTCTCTCAAGCCTATATATTCTACTCCTTTCCCTCTCATATATATGTGGTAGGCTTTATATGGAGCTTTGGGAAAGTTTAGTCCTAACAAGATTTTATAAATGAAGTGTTGTCAAAACAAGACAAGCTTCTCATGGTCTTACCGAGACTCGTCAAAAAGGTCATTGGAAAATAATGTTAAATCAAGGAGGGGAAAGAGAAAAATACACACTTTTAGATGAGTGGACATGTGCAAATGGCAAAGAGTGATCCCGAGGCACAAAGGAAGTCCTCGTTATCGGATTGCACATGGTTGGAAAATGAGAATGGATCTTTTTAACTTGAAGCCTTGAATGCACTCTTAGAGAACCGGGGAGTTCACTTTACGCACATATTTTTTTCTTTCTCATATTTCTCTTTTTTTTCTTTCTTTCTTTCTTTCATTCATTATATAAATTTTTTCTTTCTGCACCTTGAAAGTCATGAGTATCGCTGGATTTTTTTCTTTCATCATTATTTCATTATATATATATTTTTTAAAAATACTCCCTTTTTGAACTCTAAAACTGCACCGTACCTACCTCCTCCCCCATGCTTAGACGTTGCTCGTCCTCGAGCAAAGAGGCGATAAATAAGGTAGGTACCGGAAATATTTTTCCTTGGAGAGATACTTGAATTCTTTAATGTTGGCAACGTCTTGCGATCTTCCTTGAATTGATGATCCATTCTCAATGATAGGTTGTGGTCAAGGAGGTAATCACAAAAGATGATATTTGGTTTTACGAGTGGATATCCGGCGAGGTTTGTGAGATCTCCAATGCGGGGATACACAATGCACGGATAAAAGGCTAGCAAAAAGATAGATACGCAAAAACGGAATGACCAGCTTCTTAGTCCCGGGCCAGAGAAATCATGGCATGCAATAACTCACTCAAAAATAAATCTTGTACACTAAGGTTTATGCACTCAAATATATATAAGGCTCTGGATAGGTTGAGCAACACACAAGTGATATTTGTGACAAGGTTAGCGACATTTTCGAGCATAAAAGACATCTTTAATCTATTCATAACTTGAGAGCACATAAAACACTATGGGTCTTTATTTTAATCATAACCTCCGCTGAAGATTAAGCTAGCATTTAGATAATTTCAGATTTGTATTTTTAAGAGAGCACTAGTTCAAACATGCATAAATCAATTACAAAGATAAACAAAGCGGCAATTATAATCATATATCATCATGGCACAAACTACGTAACTTTACCAAAGGTAAAAACTTGGTGGTGACATTATTCATGATGAAAATAAAAACTAAGACACATGCTGAAAAATTAAACTAACACACTTGCTGAAATTTAAATAAAAACTGAAAACACTACGCATACATAGGTGCAAACAAGCTGAAAATTAAAGAAAAGGGGTAAAGGAAAGATAGCTAAAGCTCCTCTCTCTAATCTTCCGCCGGTGGTTGATATTGATAGTCTTGGTTGTTGTACCCTTACTTGTAATAGGAATGCACCACTCCTCCTATGAATTGTCCGACGGTGCTAGGTGAAGGTGTCCAAGCACATAAGCGACGTTTGCATTTCCTTCTCCCATTTGGTTTGCATTGGTTTGGATGGCTGCAATAATTTGCATGTTCCTTGCAGCGTATCCTCCAATGGTGGACACATTTTGTTGTGGTTGAGGAAGGTGTGCATAGGGCTCCGCAAAGGCTACGTTGGGCACGCAAAAATGGTGGGGGTATGGCTGCACCACTCCCCCATGCTTGCATTGGTACACCACCGTAGTAACTCGGCGGCGCCGGGTTCCTCCCAATGGTGGGACATAATTTTGTTGTGCACCTTATTCTTGGGCCATAGAAGATCCTTCTCCTATAATCCTTCTCTTTTATTTTTCTTCGCCGGCACAAGAAGTCCTTCCTCTAACCAATCTTCTTCCTCTCAAAAAAAGTTTTAATCTTCAATCCGGAAGGGGCAAATTCACCTAGGCCACTTGGAAGCCTCCTCTCTCATCTTCACTCTTATATTTTCCTTTCTCATACATTCCTAGGGAAGTCCTGGGTAGGAGATGATTCGGGTTCCTTGTAATACCCGGTTTTAAAGAGATAGCCAATATGGAGAGGCAACACCCCGAACCAATATCTTCCGAACTCGATGTTGCTTAACAACACCACTGGCTGATCATAGGTGAGTGGGGTCTATTGGCCACTTGGCAATCAAAGCCATGTAAAGCCAATTCAACTCCGTGTTGGTTATCTTTGTCTCTCTTGTTCTCCCAAAAATCCATTTGCACAAAAGTGACACACTTGGATGATGGGTTCCGGATAGTATTTCTTCGTTGATGGTCTCTTCCCGTGATCATACTCCAAAAGCCTTCCCATGTGCCTTCATGCACATACTTGTTCCGAGCTCCCTTTTTGAAAATACGAGACACTCGCCCATGGGTCTATGATACTAGAACATGCAATCATTTCGAACGTGAAGACCAATCTGATCTATCGGGGATTGTGTTGAATGGATCCAAGGAAGCATTGGAGCTCTACTCCCTTTATGGCATGGTTGCTAGCCTTAAGCATTAAAGTATTTTCAACACAAGATGATAGATAGATAATCCAACAAAGTTCGATTACATCTCAAGACCGATTGCAACCCATGGATGAAAGGAGATTACCCCATCAAAGTGCTAGAAATAGCATCGTTGATCAAGGTTACCCTTCCGACGATGTCTTCCTTCTTCTCCACTTGTGGGCTCCCTCCAACGGAATGAGAGACTCGGCCTCCATCAAGGGTATGCGCCATGGTCATAGGAAATTTCCTAGGCGAATTCCTTGTGGGTGTTTGCCGACACTCCGTTAGAGAATTGCACGTGTCCCGTGCGAAACCCAATATGTGGAGAGCTTGGTCGTCGATGTCGACGTTCGCTACAAGCCTCTACTTAAGGCGAGCGAGCTTCTTTTCCTCCTCCGTCATGATGACATACCCCTCGGAATACCGCGGAGCATATGGAGGTGGAGCGGATGATCGTGTCAAGTGGTGAGGTTGGACGGGTGGCTCCTCCATATGTTATTGAAGTTTGGAAAACCTAATAAACGAGTTTTGTGTGGCCCTCATGCCACCAAGGAGAAGAGTGGTTCCTCCTCGGCGGTCCGTGTCCTCCTCCATACTCCGAGGAAACTCGGAAACCGAGTGCCTCCTCGAAGAGGTTGATGGCTTAAACAACGATGATCCCTTCTTCTTCGGTGAAAAGGCTTGTAGTTTTCTTCCATGATTGCAGCACTCTCCCTCACAAATAAATATCCGGGGTTTTCACCCGGTAACAAGGTAAACAAATATTATTTTGGAGTCCGGACTTTGAGTGGATTAAGGATGTGATTTGTTGCACGAAACAAACGCGGTGGATGGCTAAGTCTAAGGTGGTTCCGGCCTACAAACTAGAGCACACGAACAAAGAGTTGGATGAAAGACTTACCTCTCTCCTCCTCTTGGCTCGGTTCTTCTCTAGTGCATTCATGTTGCTTCGTGATCGCGTACACCTTCCAAACGTTCCCGTCCACTCCTTCGCTTGCATTATTGCTCCTTCCACTTGATGTTTTCGCTTGATTCACTTCCATACTCCCTTGCCTCACATGCATCCACGATATTCCTACAAAACAAAGCCTTGGCTGCCCCCCCATGCTTGTACTTTGCATGTGGTTTAAATATGTTGGAGGGGCATCCCGTGATGTATCATGGTGCATGCATGGTTAGGTTAACTAGATTGCCTCCCTTTAAGTGTGTTTAAGGCTAAGCACTCCTCTAATTTCGAAATTTAAAAATATTTTTCGAGCCATGCAAGAGCTCAAGCATAAATTTAGAGAAGTTTTTAAACCATTAAAAACAAATGTAAGTCGAAAATATTTTTCGACTACGTCGATTTCGGTCTCCACCGGTATAGTTTGCCTTCATTAGTTGAGAGCAAGCTTTTCCCGGCTTGATCATGGGGGCATAGGTTTAGGTCCTAATTTTGATTAGATGAGAGAGATTTTGAATGGAATAAAATTAAGTGAGGCTTAGAAAAATTCTAATCTTAGAGAAACCAAGGATATGGATTTTTAAACCAACCAAAAATCAAGATTCTAGGTTCACACGAGTCCTACCGCGTGCTGAAATTTAAATAACATCTAGATACAAGTCGTGGCTCTACTCGTGTGTTTTTAGCATGAAAAACAAGTCAACCACAGCACCATAATGAGGGTGAAGGGTTGAGTTAGGTTCTGAATTTTTTTTTTGGTTGTGGTTTCTCGAAAAAGAAGCAAACAAACACATAGGATGGTTCATGTAAAGGGTTTATGATCAAGCAACATATTCAACCAAGAATTATGTACGTAATATTGTTCAACCATTCTAAGTCTAATGTTTTGCGTAGTAAAATTCAAAACTGAATTATATTTAAAAAGACTTGAAAAACCTGGAATCGGGTTGTCCTCCCGTAGCTTATTCTTGACTTGACGAAACGGGTTGCCTCCCGCCTAGCGCTTCGTTTATAGTCCATGGCTAGACTTCTTCACTTGATTACTCCGGATCAACGCTCTTTGCGGGCGTTGCAATCTTGGGTACCCACTTTGGCTTAGTCATTTTTTTGGTCTTCACGAAAGTTGGCTTTGTCCTTTGGTCTTGACGGATGCAACAACTTCCTTGTGGCTCGGCATCTCGAACTCCGGTCCTTCGGTCATGATCTTCATGGTCTCTAGTGTGATCCTTCATCTCTCCCGAATGAGTTTGAGTAGCCTTCGCCGTCTTGGGACCTTGGAGTTGTCTCGAATATTCTTCTTTGTTATCCATCGGGCGCCGGCAAGTTGTCCCACTTGCGTCTAGCATCTTTATCACGATGAACACTTCACGCTCCTTGCATGTGGATCTTGCCTTGGCGGCCTTTAGATGTTGAGCTTCTTTCTCCATCTCCATCTTCTCCATCCTCCTTGATCTTGAACGGCCTTCCGGTGTCTTGACTTGGAGGTGGTGATTCCTTTGGAGATTTTGAAGGACCGATACGGCGAACCGAGAGAGGGGGGAGTGAATGGGAGCCGATAAAAATTCTTCTCGATGGAGATGAGAACTCCAACAAGACGAACGTGGCTTCCAACACACGTCTCCGACTCACTACCCAAGTTGGCCAAGCCCACGTAGCCACTGGAGTGCCACTTGACCTAGGAACCAACACACACGGCCTTCCGACTCGAGAACGCGGCGGAACAACAAACCCCGAGTCTACGGACCCACACCGGTCGGACCGGTGAGCACCACCGGTCGAGGCCGGTCCCTGCCGGTGGACCGAGCAACTTTCACTAAGTGGCTCTACACCGGTCGGACCGGTGAGACACACCGGTCGGACCGATGGCGACTCGAAAGCCCCCAAGGCACCAAACGGGCCAACCGAGCCACCAAACGGACCCAAACTCGAAACGGCGGCACCACGGGACAACAACGAACTCACCAAGACGTTCACCCGAGCAAAATCCCACGAGAGGCTTGCACCGGTCGGGACCGGTCAAGAGCACCGGTCGGACCGGTGTGGCACAGGCGACTCGGGATGAACGACACCCACGGGTCAACTTCCCCAAATCCAAATCTCGATCTCCCGAATCACTCCACGGACTTGAACAAGACTTTGGGGATATCAGGAACACCTCATGAGGAGTCCATAGCCAAGTTTAATCCCACCAAATCTCGTCCAAAAAGGAGGAATCGAAGAAATCCCGCCGAAAGCACTTCCAACCCAAGAACTCAAGAAACCCCAAAATCGAGCACTTTTTCTCACGGATTTGGGAGGGGAATCACAGCCCAAAGAACCACGAAGGGTTCCCACAAATTTCCCCCATCAAATTCCCAAGAGAAAAGCCCCGAAAACAACCCAAGGAAATCACCGAGAGAGGGCTCCGAAAATCACCACCAAGAACAACCGGGAAAACACATCCAAACCTTGAGGAACCACGCCGAATCATCTATACATGAAACAAAGGTTCGTACAAGGTCTAGCAAACCGCCCGATCATCCATCCCTCTCTACAAGATCTCTCCGTGAAGCTCTCTTGCTAGTCCTAAGGAAAACCTAAGGAAAATAGGTGGAAAATAGGAAAACTAATGAGCTAGGGTTCCAAGAGTTGGCTGCCAACCTCTCACCTCTTGGGTTATATAGGCGGCAACCGAATGTCTAAAATGCCCCTCTCTACTAACTAGGGATACAAGCCCCTCAAGGGCGGATTTGGAATTCTTGATGTCTTCACCATCGGACGGATGCCGGCAACCGCACCTGCGTAGCCTCGACGCAAGCTATGCGATCCCGACGCGTGTCCTCCGCTTCGAAGATTCGGACCGCGTCGTCGCACACACGGTCGGACCGGTGCTCCTCACCGCCGAGGCCGGTCCCCACCGGTCGGACCGGTCAGACCCACCGGTCGGACCGGTCCGTTCTTTGCACCTCCGTCTTCGGTTCTCCGGTCTTGGCTTTGTGGATCAACCAAGGAACCCGGTGGTTTTACGGTGAACCACCGGAAACCCCGCGAACTCGGTGTAGCCTCCGCCAATCTCCACTCATGACTTGGCTCCCACGTAGTCCCGGCTCGACCTTGGTTTTGAGGCTCAACCAAGAAACCGTCCACGACTTCATCTTCTTGTTCATGCCACCATGCGGCCCGCACTTGACCCCGCCGGCCACCGGGTCCCTCGAACGAAGCCTACTTGTCTTCTCCACACACGGAGACCTCACCGACGACGACCTTTCGCGCTTGTTCTTCACACTGCACCAACACGAGTCAAGCCGCAACCTCGCACCCTGCAATACTTAGCCAAGAATCAGTCCACACAACGTTGTCAATCACTCATCACACAAGGAAGCGACCATCCACCGGTCCTCGAACCACACATGGTGCTCAATCTCCCCCTTGATGAGTGCATTGACAACACCCACACGAAAGTAACAAGAGAGAAAAGAAAAGAAAAAGAGACGAACAAAAAGAAACTCCAACAAGCGATCGAAAGACAAACAAAGGCAAAGAGCAAGATCACTTGAAGAAGACAAGTCTCGGACCCCTTAGGCAAGGGCAACGGCTTGACACATCCGAGACAAAGCAAAGCTCAAGCGAGGAGCACAAACCACCGAAACAAAGCTCGAAAACTCTCAAAGAGCTCCCCCTGCACACATGCAAGCTCCCCCTGAACCAATGCAATTCCCCCTGGACGAATGCATGCAAAACAGCTGAAAACAGGGCAGCTGCAGCAATTTCAGCTCACACCGGTCAGACCGGTCATCACCACCGGTCAGACCGGTGCCTAACATATGTACAGGACCAGCACTCACACCGGTCAGACCGGTGCTCTTCACCGGTCGGACCGGTGTACAACGAGAAGCCCGAAATGGCTCGAAACCACTGAAAACCTTCTAAATGCGCCGGTAAGCCATTTCAAGCTCAAACTTCTCCCCCTTGTTGGCAATGCATGAATCAAGCCAAAAATGCAAAACTTTCAACCTAGAGCTTCTCAAATATACAAAATTCAACAAAGAATGCTACACACGTCCAAATGAGCAAGTTAGATACTCTACGGCTTCGTATCGATCTCAACTACATGATCACCAAGTTTCACAACCATTGGACGAAGCTAAGATGGATTTTGGCAATTTTGCGAAAAACTTGCCTCTCATGAGCAAAGTCCTAAACATGATCAAAGCATATCAAAATGGCAAAGCCACACAAACTTCATGCTAGGACCGCTATTCTAACCATAAGACCATCACAAACACCCACAAGCACCTCATGTCATGTCAAAGCCACCGAGCCATGTGCCTACTTCTATGTATGAGACTTCTCATTGGTAGGCATCATGCAACGGTTTAGCACCCAAAGCAAATTAAATTCAGCACATATGACATGGGAGCATATTTTCCAAGCATTTTTCATTTCATTTTCAGATTTGTAAATGGTACATGAAATGTCTTTGCGACAAAAAGGAACTTATGCTCCTCCACAAGATAAATCAAGAGGGCTAAACATTCATGATGGCAAATGAGCCTTTGGCCCCATATGATCAATAAACTAGCCATCCAACCACAAATTAAGCATAGCAAGGCCACAAAAACATGTCAAGAGCATGTGAAGGCATTTACACATGAGAGAGCATACATGTGACATTTTTCAAAAGCATAGCTATCAACCATGGATTATTCATCAAGATCATCAAGAGCTAAGCCCAACTAACCATAGCATACCAAACAAGCTCACGAAGACATATATCTCATTCCATGGTGAACAATGTATATGAGAGAAGCTTTTCTTAACCAATGCATATGATACAAAATGCATGCAATCTAAGATACAAGGATGCCTATACATCATGTTACATATGCCATGCCAAATGCAAGAAATGCACAAAGGAAAGCTATACATATGCTACAAAACCGGCTCCTCGAGGGGAGGCAAAACGGGCTCGACACCACCGGCAAAAGAAAGCTCCCACACACCCAACTCAAGAAATCAAACACACACCAAGTTCCCCCCGCAAACGAGTGAAAGTGGCTTGATCTAGGGGTTTGGTGAAAATATCGGCTAGTTGGTCATGTGTGGGTACATGGATCAAAGCTATCTTTCCTTTCTCAACATTGTCTCTCAGAAAATGATACCTCACTTCTATGTGTTTTGTTTTGGAATGGAGCACTGGGTTCTTTGCAACGCTTATGGCACTGGTGCTATCACATTGAAGTGGGACATGAGTATACTCCTCACCAAAGTCACTCATGGTGTAGGTGATCCAAAGGAGGCGAGAGCAACAACTAGCGGCGGCAACATACTCGGCCTCGGTCGTGGATTGAGCAACACTCGGCCGCTTGCGGGAAGACCAAGACACCAAAGAAGAACCCAAAAGCGGCAAGTCCCGGAAGTGGACTTCCTATCCAACCGACACCGGCAAAATCCGCGTACGAAAAACCATGAAGAGCCAAAGAAGAGGACGCGGAGTACCAAAGGCCGAAGTCGGGAGTGTGACGCAAGTACACGAAAATTCTCTTCACCGCTTGCCGATGCGAAGTCCTCGGAGACGCTTGAAAACGAGCGCACGGACACACGAGAGCGTATGTCGGCCTCGTCGCCGTCAAGTAGAGGAGTGACCCGATCATGCTCCGGTACTCCTTCTGGTTCCACGTGTTCACCTTCCTCGTCCGCATCAAGAGCTGTAGTCGTACTCATCGGCGTCGTCATAGCCTTGGAGTCCTCCATCTTGAACTTCCTCACAATGTCCTTGGTGTACTTAGCCTGGTGCACAAATGTTCCTTCCTTTGATTGCTTGATTTGTAGCCCGAGGAAGAACGCAACTCACCCATCATGCTCATCTCGAACTCCCTGCTCATATCATCCGCAAACCTCGCAACAAGAGAGTTAGACGAGCCACCAAAGACAATATCATCCACGTACACACACAATCGGGATATCTACGCCCTGCCTCGGCAAAAACAAGGTCGATCGACCTTCCCCATCTCAAAACCTCTCTCAAACAAGAACCCCCTCAACCTCGCCATACCAAGCTCTAGGCGCCCGCTTCAACCCATACGGCGCCTTCCTCAACTTGTACACCGGTGGGGGTACTTCTCACTCTCAAACCCGGAGGTCGTCTCACATACACTTCTTCCTCCGGCACACCATTCGGGAAAGCACTCTTCACATCCATTTGGTGCAACTTGAACCCTTTAGCCACGAGAAAAGGCTAGAAGGATCCTAATCGCCTCCAAACGGGCTACGGGAGCAAAGGTCTCCTCGTAGTCGATCCCCTCCTTCGGCCGAACCCTTGAGCAACAAGTCTCGACTTGTTCCTCACAACCTCACCCTTCTCTCCCTCTTTGTTTTTCCACACCCACTTTGTACCAATCGGCTTACACCCTGGGGGAGGGTCAACCAACTCCCACACCTGATTCCTTTCAAAGTTCTCCAACTCCTCATGCATCGAGTTAACCCAATTGTGATCGGATAGTGCGTGTCCAATGTCTTTGGGCTCAAAAGAAGCAACAAACGCAACATGAGCGAAATGGGAATTGTTTCGAACCCTCGGCCGTGTAGTGCGTTCATTCATGTCGCCGATGATCCTCGAAGCTGGGTGATCCACCTGAACTCGCCGGGGAGGTTCTCGCCTCGAAGCTACCTCCCCCTCAACATCAGCTTCTCCTCGTTCTTGATTTGTCGTCGTAGGTGTAGCAGAAGGTCCGTCCATCATCGTAGTCGAGGTAGTGGGTACATGTTCAGCTGGGGGCACCGTACCGCCATCCTCATCATCTCCATGTTCATGCTCCTCCTCCTGAAAGATCTCCTCGCCAAGCTCATCATCACCTGCACACTCAAAGACAAGCTGACTACGTGGCTCTGTCTCGTCGAAGGTTACCTCGCAAGTCTCCACGATTTGGTTAGTTTCAAGATTGAGCACACGATATGCTCTAGAATGAGATGCATAACCAAAGAAAATGCCATCGACAGACCTAGCCTCAAACTTATCCAACTTCCTGCCTTTCTTCAGAATGAAACACTTGCAACCAAAGACATGGAAGTGACTCACCTTGGGTGTGCGGCCATGCATCAACTCATAGCATGTCTTCTTCTTGTGCACTCTGAGGTATATCCTGTTCGACACATAGCACGCGGTGTTCACCGCCTCAGCCCAATACCTCCTCGGAGTCCTATGCTCATCAAGCATCGTCCGAGCCATCTCGCACAAGGTCTGTTCTTCCTTTCCACAACACCATTCGGGGAGGCGTATACGGACTCGAAAAGCGGTGCTCAAGACCCAAGTCATGACAAAAGGCTTCAAAACGAGAGTTCCTGAATTCCGAGCCATTATCACTACGGATAGCTCGTATGGCATCTCCGTGCCTCTCGTTCCTCAACCTCAAGACTAGATCTCGAACAAAACCAAACGTCTCCCCCTTATCCTCGAGAAAGAACACCCACGCATACCGAGAATAGTCGTCCACCACAACAAGGACATACCACTTCCCACCGCGGATCGCACACGAGCTGGGCCAACAAGGTCCATATGGAGCAGCTCGCATGGACGCTCAGTCATCACATTGGTGAGAGGCGGGTGAGAAGAGGCCACCATCTTGGCATGCCTACACGGCGCACAAACCAACTCTTTCTCAAGCCTCAACCGTGGCAATCCTCGGACCAAGTTGAGTTTACTCAAGCGTGACAAAAGGTCAAAGCTCAAGTGACCCAACTTCCTATGCCACTTCCACAACTCACTCGAAGAACCGGCCAAGAAACAACGCTCCACACCCGAAGGCCGAGAAAAATCGGCACGAAACACCCGACCCTCGGGAACGACCATACGGACAAGGTCCCCTCGAGAGTCCACAATCCGAGAACCACCAGGCCGAAACAACACCTCAAAACCCTCATCCAACAAGCCGAGACACGAAATCAAATTGTATCCCGGCGATTGAACAAGAGCAACACGCCTCGAGTGATCTTGTCACTCACTTTTATCTCACCTTCCGAAAGCACACGCCCACGCCCATTGTCCCCAAAGGTGATGTACCTCTTCGTCACCACCGGACAAGACTTGAGAACCACCCCCTGTCTCCGGTCATATGCCTCGAACAACGGAGTCAATCAACCAAATGTTCTTCAAGTCTCCCTCCCCGCACATCAAAAATAGGCACGTGAGCGAACAAACGACTCGGCCGGGGTTAGAACCAAAAGAGGAAAACCGATGCGAGCCATTTGCTCGAAAGTGGGGTTAGCACCAACCAAAGCATCTCTCCTACCAAAGCTACCTCCACGAACACCACCACGGTAACCACCTTGAGGGAACCACCCCTCTCTGCCTGGAGGAGGACCAAAACCACGCAAGAAAGCCCGTGGCACGTCCTTCCCTTTCCAACACACCGCCACGACTCCTCCAATCCCCGTATTGAACACGAGGAGGAGAACGCCTAGCAACCGACCACCCGCACCCTTTCCGGCCCAACCACCGGAACCACGACCACCGAAACAACCCTCGCACCTCGTACGCGCTCGAAACCCGAACATCCGTCCCGCCGGGCCCGCACCGGTCGGCCGGTGCTCCACACCGGTCGGCCGGTGTGGTCCGGCAGCGCACCACCACCTGCGATCTTCTTCTCTCCCCAAGCCCGAACCCGTCCGCACAATCGCCTTGCCCCCGGGCATCTGCATACGAGGCTCAAGTACACCATCGGAAGGGTGATACTTGTCCTTGTTAGCCCACTCCTTCTCCATTCTCTCCTCTCGCTTCCTTTTGAAGCAAAACTCCTCCTTATGGCCATCTCTCCCACAATAGCCACAATGGAACCTCACAAGCTTAGGCTTTGGCTTGGAATGTGGTCGCTCACTTGGTTTCTCTCCACTCAAACCCTCCACCGGTTTCTCACCACTAGCCTTCTCACTCTCCTTCCCAAAGAACACCTTCCCCGAAGTGCTCACAAACTTGATAGGCTTTTGTAGGTCATTTGTGGGTGTAGGAAACACGGGTGGAGCTGGGGTTGTGTCTAGTCGGTTCCTTAGATGGTTAGGTTTTGGTGGGAAATCATTCTTGTGGTGGGTTTTTGGTGGCTCCTGGATATTCTCTCCACTTCCCTCACCAACCTTGTTTGCCCCAAGCCCCTCACCATCTTGCCTCTTAAAGGCCTCAATCATCATCCTCAACTGAGGCTCGTGACCGGACAACCAACCCATCAACTTCCTCAAATCATCATTCTCATCCTGCAAACGGTCAACATAATGTGCAAGCTCCAAATTTTTCAATGCATGCATTTCACGGGTAGAGCAAGATGTAGGCATGGGTTCCTTCAATTTAGCCTCGAGCGAACTAGTGTAAGCATGCATCTCATCGATCTTAGCATGCAAAACGGGGCAAGAAGTGCAAGCACCTAGCAAAGCGAGTCTAGACTTAAGCTCGGCCACTTCAACCCTAAGCACATCTAGTTCCTCACACTTTGAGGCATGCTTCTCCTTGAACAAAGCAAAATCAGCAAGGAAAATAGAGCAATCGACACAATCATTCTCATCGAAACAACGGGGCTAGCCTTAAGCGAATCAATCTCAAGCTTGCTATCAAGCACCCGTGTCTCTAGCTCGGCCACTCTAGTCCTAGCATCCTCGAGTGAAGCCCTAAGCTCTTTCCTCATTTTCTTGGCCTCTCTAAGCATGTCATCACGGTTATCAAGCAAAGAGCCAAGTCTCTCATTCTCCTGGCGCAAGAAGGGAAGCTCATCACGCACCTCGTCGTCGGACTCGCAGTCCGAGTCGCTTCCGTGTGCTCTTCTTGCTGCCGGGAGCTCAACGCCATGGTGCGAGCAGCCGTCTCTCGCGAAGCAGCTCAGCCCGCTCAGGTTCTTGGACGACCTCTTGTTCTTGCGGCGATCTCCCTCGTCGTTCTTCTTGCCGCCGAGCTCGAGGTGGAGTACGCGGAACCGGAGTCGACGTCGCTCGCTCCAACCATCGCTCGGGCCTTGCCTCGGCCCTCCTTCTTCCTCGATCGTCGCTCGTCCTTGTACTTGTTCTTGTGCTTGCTCTTGTGGTCGCGCCTCGAACGGTACTTGTCGTCGTTCTTCCTCGGCTTGTGCTTGTAGGCCGTCCTTGTTCTCGGCCTTCTCCGGGCGGTCGGCGACGAAGTGTCCCGGCTTGCCGCACTTGGAAGCAAGTCCTCGTGTTCCTCCTCATGTTCACGCGGTTCTCGTGCGGCCTCTCGAACCGCCTCGTCAACGACGCCCGGCTCGTCCTCTCCAAGGTCATCAAACTCCTCATCGGCATAGACATCGAGAGAGGAAAACGAGAACATCTGGTGGATGGGTTAGAGTTAGTCTTTCCTTTGGAACCACCAACGAGGGCAAGACTATGGGAATCGGTCGATCCCTCAAGCTTGGCGATCATGCCCCTATCCACCTCGGCCGACTTGAGCTTCGAGAACGACTCGTTCACCGTCGAGTATCATACCGCTCCGACTCGACTATGGCCTCGAACTTTCCGCTCCATATCGTACGATCCAAAGAGTGTAAGAGCTTGGCCGCTCTATCATGATCATCGTACGGGAGCACGTCCACATTGGCCCTCATGTTGTTCACCACCACCGTGAACCTGCGAAACAAGGCATCGATGGACTCACCGGGGAGATGAGTGAAGTTCTCGTACTCTCTCCCGGTAGGTCGCATACAACCGTGCCCTGAACACAGGGCGTTCCCAACATGAGCCTCCTTCAACACCGCCCAAATCCTACAAGCCAAGTGCTCGGTGTGCACCCGATCGAACTCAGGCTGACACAAAGCACGAAACAAGTAGTCGACCGCCTTATTGTTGGCGTCGAAGGCGTCCCCTCGATCTCGGAGTGAGGAAATCAACCGGCTGGACATAGCTTTGTGTCCACGGTGACATCCCAAAGGATCTGACCCTTTCCGCGGAGAAAAGCACCCATCCGCTTGCTCCACATCTGGTAGTTCTTGCCATCGAAGTGTGGAGGACCCGAACCCCGTTCTCGGTACGCCATCCTTGGATCTTAGGCTGGTTAGAGTCAACAAAGACCCGAACCGGCTCGATACCACTTGAAGGACCGATACGGCGAACCGAGAGGGGGGAGGTGAATGGGAGCCGATAAAAATTCTTCTCGATGGAGATGAGAACTCCAACAAGACGAACGTGGCTTCCAACACACGTCTCCGACTCACTACCCAAGTTGGCCAAGCCCACGTAGCCACTGGAGTGCCACTGGACCTAGGAACCAACACACACAGCCTTCCGACTCGAGAACGCAGCGGAACAACAAACCCCGAGTCTACAGACCCACACCGGTCAGACCGGTGAGCACCACCGGTCAGACCGGTCCCTGCCGGTGAAACTGAGCAACTTTCACTAAGTGGCTCTACACCGGTCGGACCGTGAGACACACCGGTCGGACCGATGGCGACTGAAAGCCCCCAAGGCACCAAACAGGCCAACCGACCACCAAACGGACCCAAACTCGAAACGGCGGCACCACGGGACAACAACGAACTCACCAAGACGTTCACCCGAGCAAAATCCCACGAGAGGCTTGCACCGGTCGGACCGGTCAAGAGCACCGGCCGACCGGTGTGGCACAGGCGACTCGGGATGAACGGCACCCACGGTCAACTTCCCCAAATCCAAATCTCGATCTCCCGAATCACTCCACGGACTTGAACAAGACTTTGGGGATATCAGGAACACCTCATGAGGAGTCCATAGCCAAGTTTAATCCCACCAAATCTCGTCCAAAAAGGAGGAATCGAAGAAATCCCGCCGAAAGCACTTCCAACCCAAGAACTCAAGAAACCCCAAAATCGAGCACTTTTTCTCACGGATTTGGGAGGGGAATCACAGCCCAAAGAACCACGAAGGGTTCCCACAAATTTCCCCCATCAAATTCCCAAGAGAAAAGCCCCGAAAACAACCCAAGGAAATCACCGAGAGAGGGCTCCGAAAATCACCACCAAGAACAACGGGAAAACACATCCAAACCTTGAGGAACCACGCCGAATCATCTATACATGAAACAAAGGTTCGTACAAGGTCTAGCAAACCGCCCGATCATCCATCCCTCTCTACAAGATCTCTCCGTGAAGCTCTCTTGCTAGTCCTAAGGAAAACCTAAGGAAAATAGGTGGAAAATAGGAAAACTAATGAGCTAGGGTTCCAAGAGTTGGCTGCCAACCTCTCACCTCTTGGGTTATATAGGCGGCAACCGAATGTCTAAAATGCCCCTCTCTACTAACTAGGGATACAAGCCCCTCAAGGGCGGATTTGGAATTCTTGATGTCTTCACCATCGGACGGATGCCCGGCAACCGCACCCTGCGTAGCCTCGACGCAAGCTATGCGATCCCGACGCGTGTCCTCCGCTTCGAAGATTCGGACTGCGTCGTCGCACACCGGTCAGACCGGTGCTCCTCACCGGTCGGGCCGGTCCCCACCGGTCGGGCCGGTCGGACCCACCGGTCGGACCCGGTGCGTGCTGCTTTGCACCTCCGTCTTCGGTTCTCCCGGTCTTGGCTTTGTGGATCAACCAAGGAACCCGGTGGTTTTCGGTGAACCACCGAAACCCCGCGAACTCGGTGTAGCCTCCGCCAATCTCCACTCATGACTTGGCTCCCACGTAGTCCCGGCTCGACCTTGGTTTTGAGGCTCAACCAAGAAACCGTCCACGACTTCATCTTCTTGTTCATGCCACCATGCGGCCCGCACTTGACCCCGCCGGCCACCGGGTCCCTCGAACGAAGCCTACTTGTCTTCTCCACACCCGGAGACCTCACCGGCGACGACCTTTCGCGCTTGTTCTTCACCCGCACCAACACGAGTCAAGCCGCAACTCGCACACCGCAATACTTAGCCAAGAATCGGTCCACACAACGTTGTCAATCACTCATCACACAAGGAAGCGACCATCCACCGGTCCTCGAACCACCCATGGTCCTCGGATTTTGATGGTCCTTCGAGTTTGACTTTTGAATATAGGGTTTCCAACCCTTTAGCATGTGTTGCACGTCACCTTTGCCTGTAAAGTTTTCCTGGATCATCCACAAAAAGTTTGGGTTTCTTGGAGAGGTAGCCAACCATCTCCGGTTAGGGTTAGTAATAAAACAAAAATCTAAACATAAAAACTAGGGTTAATCAAAACTAGATTAGATTGATTTTTTTTCTTTTGAGGATGATCAAACATAAGAGATGCAAAAGAAAATCAAAAGAAAAACTGAAAGATAAGCGATACTAGATCGGATCTTGATTGCTTGTTCCCCGACAACGAGCGCCGGAAAAAGGGGCTTGTTGACGGTTAATATTTGTATCAAAGTTCGTTTGTGACTTGCAAGCGGACAAGTCTCCCGTCGTAGTCAAGGGACCCTTCTTCCCTCGAGTGGTGAACCCAAGGTATCGAATCCGTGGAACAATGTGCAACGCAAGGATTCAATCTAGTAAAGCAAGGTAAAGCTATCTATTGAAGAACAAAGATGCATCTAATCTAAGATATGATCAAGTAAACGAATCTAATCTAATCTACTAAAGAGGTAGCAAGAGAAAGCAAGAGATAACCAATCTAGAGAATCTAGATCATGCTTATGTTGTAGCTCCAAACAAGATAGATGAAGATAGAAAAGCGAATCTCATTAAAAGCATCTTTAAATCGTGGCCTTCCCATCCGACTCCGAAAACATCCGCCTTTCGAGACCCCCGTTCTGTCACAACGTATCCCTATTCATGCGGGGAGCTTAGGGCGAGTTCGATAGAACAAGTTGAAATCACTTTGCCGGTCCGGTATGCACCTCTAGCCACCGCGGCTACAAGAGCACCCTATGTAATCTAGCTATAGACTAGATCGTAGAAGAAGCAAAACCAAGAAGAAATCAAAATCATCGAGAAGGCACTTGATCGCTAGAAATCGAATTCACTTACAAACTTCACCATGAATGATTACATGAACAAGATCACCACCGGGGCCCTCCCTCGATCTTGATCCTCGCTCCGGAGCTCCGACGTGGTCTTCCATGCAAGGTTCCCACGTCGGCCAGGGAAACCCTAGACAACTAGCACGACCCTCATCTCCGAGATGGTGTCCCTCAAGCTTCTCTGCTCCTCGGCGGCGGATTACGACTTCCGTTCTCCGTGGCTCTCGGTCAGGGGGCTATTTATAGCCTGAGAAGCAATTAGGTCAAAGGAGAGGCCGATTGGGCCCCCGAATTGGGCCGGGCCGGCCGGCTGGGCCCACTCGGCCCATCCCGCGGCTGCTTCGCCGGTGTTGCTTCCCACGTCTTCTAGATGTTCTCCCCTTTTGCATGTGGGCCCTTGACGTCGGTTTCTCTTCGAGTTGGACTCAACTCCTTGTCTTGCAAGATTCGGCACTTTTACGGTTCGGTCCTTTGAGTTTATCATCTTCTCGGGCTTGGTCCTTGGGCTCTTGGAGTCATGTTCACTTCATTGCTTGACTTGTATCGGGCTTCAAGGTCTTGTCATGAGGTGCTTAATGAACTTATCCCGGAAGTCTTGCTTTCATCGTTAAAACCCCGCGTAAACACTTAACTCCAAAACCGACATGCACAAGTGAACTTGTTATACCACGGGGGTTAGTACCAATGAATAAGATACAAAAGTTATGCCAACACCGAAGGTAAACTCATGGCTAGGTTGACGGATTTTCACCGTCAACGATTCTGCGTGTGTTAGCATGATGACATACTAAAGTCACAGTGGTATTTCACTAAAATTCACCTAGCTTTATTTGCAGTTTGCATGATTTCTTTTACAATAACATATCTCTCTTACAATAACATTTCCCTTTCACGGATTGTCAGCGTCCAAAAGGAACTTTAGAAACCATAACTTACACTTTTTTAAGCGTAGTTTAGGGGTGGTGCCGAGCCTACTCACTTGTTGAATAACTATTTAGTATAAAATGGGTATATTTCATGATGTCAAATGAAAAAAGATTTGATCGTTATGTTTCTGCTAGGACTATCTACGTTGTTATTCCTTTATATTCCTCAATTCCCTGCGCGTTGCCGCGAGTATGTATGAGAAATCTATGAGTTAGAATATTACTATCGCCCTCCTATTCTTTTTCTTTCTTCTTTTTCCTTTTCCTTTTCCTTTTTTCATTCTTTTGTTTTATTTTCCAATTTACTCTATACCAACTACCATCGATGGGGCCTATTCATCATTTTATCAAAATATATTCATATGAGATCTTGGTGTGAAGGATTTGAATCTAATGGTGTAATCAGAATTTAATTTGGTTTTTTTATTTTTGAGTTATAACATTTTTTAGTTCAAACAATGGGGCCCTGTCACACCCATTTTCCGTAGAAAACCAAATGCATCTCATACGTGTGCCAGAATCATAAATTCACACATATGATAGACAAATGAGTGTAATATCACAGTACAATGCTCAAAAACGTACAAAGAGAGATTTATTAACTTATTACACTCATCGCTAGACTCAGAGGTCTTTACACGAACATCGATAACTAGACGATGAAACACCGTCTCCAACTCTACAAGCTCCTGACTGGGGGAATCGCAGGCCTTAGAATCCATTGAACTCATCGAAGAACTCTGCTCCAGCATCCTCTTTTGGACACATATAGGAAAGGGTGAGTACACTTATAGTTGGTACTCAGCCCGTGGGGGAATATGCAAAGCTAACAAGGGTAGGCTAAGGCTTTCAGCGGTAAGCATTTTTAAGTTGGTCAAATTTTATTAGCAAGCACCTATTTACTAAGTGTAAGTTTATACCAACCCAAAACTTAGCATTTATAAAATTATTCCTTCAAACCATAAATAACCATGATTTATATCCCATCTTCAAGTTTAATTATCATGTGAGGGTCCAAGCCGCTCTTGACCGTGAGCACGGCTGATCGATCAGTTTTCACTCTGCAGAGGTTGTACACTTTACCCACAGTTCGTGTTCCCCATTTCGCCCGGGTTTGCAAGGCCCTTAAACACTTCAGAGGTGAGTGCCTAGGGGCCCACTACGAAGCCTTTACAAAGGCGTGCAAAGCACCAATAACCCACGACAGTTCCAGCTCAGGGCGGACCATAACCCTCCCTAGTGGTCAGCACCTTAGCAAAGGCTACTACCCCAAAAGGACCGGGCTATACCCCTGCAACCCGGAGCCCCGTGTGTTCCTTTCATATAGGGCCATCAGATAATTCACACTCCTAATTAATTGGCTAAGCCAGAGCCATGTGGACTGTTGTTGCACTATTTTCCTGGGTGGTTCTCCATGTTCCGATTTAATTCATGTGATCTTGTATTACCATAAGCACCAACTTTATCTTAACCAACATTTTGTAAAGTTTCATTTCCATCACCCAAATTATAGCATCTAAGCATTTATCTACCCCAAAACATTTATTTAAGTCAAGGTGATCAAGGTATAGGGATGAAAACTAGTCATTCCTTAATAGGCATTTCCCATCAAATTTATGCATAACGACATATAAAAATTTAAAGTTTGATAACATGCTTATTATTAGGACAAAAAGAGTATGCAGGGGGGGATCCGCTTGCCTTCTTCCCCTAAGAACTGTGGCTCGACCTCTTCGAAAGATTGCACCTGCTCAACCTCGAACGACACGTCCTCTACGATCACACAAAAAAACATGCAATAAATAAAAAATACACCAAACATTACTAAAAGACTAAAACAAGCTTCTAAAACTAAGATGCTAGTTGAGAAGATCGTGTGGACACCAAGAACGTCTAAAACGAAACTAGGATGGAAAAGTTATGGCCTAGACAAGATCTAGGGGCTAGATTGTAAAAGAACTTGAGCTCCGGAGGCTTTTCTACAAAAAAACCAGGGACCTAATCCTAATTATGCTTATAAATAGGAGGGCTAACATGTAAAAGATCAAGAATGGATTGCTGAACAGAAAAACTAAGGAGTTCAGGGTTCTAAACATAAAATTAGGACTAAACTGTAGGGTTCTTTATAGGTGGGAGGACTGGATTGTAATATTAGAAAACTCAGGGTCTTTTTTGTAAAGAGGTAGAAGACAGCTAGGGTTGACCGTTATGAGGAGATTTGACTCGGGGCTTGGGTGGTTCTGGGCTGCTCATCGCGCGATGGATGGCGGCTAGTGGCTGCAGGCGGCCAGGCGGCGACGGAACAGTAGCGCGAGGCGGGGGTCAGCCGGGGCCGAGCGGCGGCTCACCGGCAGTGAGCCAAAGATGGCCTCCTGGCCACCATTTCGCACGAGAAGAGCACCAAAAGGAAGAGGAGGACTCGAGGAACTCACCGGAGGCCTTGGAAGGGAGGTAGAGGCGCTGGCGGAGGAGATTGACGGCGAGGGGCGGAGATCCGGCTCGGTTCCTTAGTGCGGCAGTGTAGAGGAGAGGAAGAGCTTCGGGGAGCAGTGCGTGCAAGGAAGGGAGCTCTAAGGCTCCTTCTATAGGTGGAGAGGGGAAGGGGAAGGGGCGGCCGAGGCGGTGGGGCGGGTTCCTGCGGTGGAGGCCGCCATGAATGTCATGGAGCTCAGTGGTGCGGTTTCCAAAGTGGAAGGGGAGGGGGCGGCACACCGGTGCTCCACTGCACATTTGTCCGCACTCAAAGGGAGGGGAGGAGGCGCGGGAGAGGAGGGGATGAAGGAGGCTGGGGAGAAGAACGGTGGGGCGGCAGCTATGGCCATGGGTGGAGGCGGCCAGAGGTGGAAGATGGCCCTAACAGATGGGCCCCACCTGTCAGTGAGCGCGTGAGAGGGGGAGAGGATGGAGTGGGCCGGCGGGAGTGGCTGTTGGGCCGGAGTAGATGTGGGCCACTGCGGAAAAATAAAAGAAAAAGAAAAGGAGGGAGAAGGAGAGGAGGTGGGCCGCGGGGAAAGATGGGCCAGGCTAGGCCTATTGCAGTTGCGGGCTGAAAGAAAAGAAAGAGGGGAGGTGGACTAGACTAAAAGTGGAAAGGAAAAAGAGATAGGGAGGGTAAGCTTGAGGGGATTTTTCAGACTTGAACTTTTGAAATTTCTTTTTAAAACTACAACACGCATTCAAACAAAACAAATGCAAAGGCATGAATGCATCAAACACTTGGTGAATCCTAAATTAATTAAATATTATTTCATATATTAAGAGCAAATTTAATTAGTTAAATTTATTAAAACCCTTAGAAATTAAATTCTAACTTTGTTGCTAGCATTTTAGGTGATGGAATTTTGGGTGTTACAGGCCCACCACTGGATGTCATGGTCTTAGTGGAGCTGTTGAGGTGGCATGCTTTCATGTTGAGAGAACTCTCTAGTGGGGAGCTCCTATATAGGAGTTATTACAGATGAGTAACACTGGTGGGTAATTTTCCCCAACTACACAAACTTTTACTTAGTGGATCACCCCATGATGTACTCCATGAATTCAATGGATTTGAGGCTTGCTCCACCTTTTTTCGAAGCAGATTCACCATGGAGTTGCTGGAGCTGGAACCGTTTTCCTGAACGATACGGAGCAAAGCTAGTTTTTTTTATCTGGAGCAGCGTGAAGCTCTGCCAAACACACCCTTAAGTTTAGGTAGAGCAACTTATGAGATATAAGTCGGGTGACTTAAAGTGAAAATAAGTGAGAGTTGTTTGGTTCCCACAAGTGACTTATTTGCACTTTTTGTATTTTAAGCCTGGTGACTTATGAAACCAACAAGATGCATAGGCACCCGAGGCTCACGTGAGTTGTCCACAGCCACAACATGAGAAGCAGCGGCAGTGCATGGGCGGAAGTGGTCCAGGAGCTCAATGCGCCGTCGGAGGAGCTCGTATAGCCGCCCGCCACCTCGGGCTGCAAGTGCCCCGTTTGCTTCCCCAAAATTTCACCAACTACCCGTCACATCAATCTCCGGACACTGCCTATGCTACCTATCTAGTCATCCCCATCGAGACAAACCAGGGACACTACTTCTTCTGCACTAGAGGTGCATGCCATGGCCGCTGTCATGGTCGACGTGGAGGTCGAGGCCGCCACTTCCGTGGCCACCGTGGACCCAGGTCCCCTCCACCGCGCCGTGCTTCACCGGCCACAAGCAGCAATCGCTCCTCGACGTCGACGTACACTGCAGGACTAGTCTCCCGCAGTCCATCCCCAGCAGAACAGCGTCTACTTACGCCGATGCCCCCAGAGGAGCCGCCTCGCCGCCGTCTTGTCGTCCGCATCCGCCGCCATGGAACACAAGCACAAGGAGTTGGGGTCATCCCCGACCTAAACGTACCTGGACCGAGGACGGCACCGGCGGACATCAACGCCGGTTTCGGCCCTCAGGCCGGCCCAGCGACCGTTCGCTCCTTCACGGTCGCCACCACGTCACCCGGCCTCGCCGGATCCTCGAATTGTTCTGTAATTTTTATGTTGTAACGAACAATATTATTTGTACCATCCTGTATATGCACCTATGTAATTTAAATGTTATAATTACCGCAGTAATTATTCATGTTTATGATCCGCAGATCATTATAGGTGTTAGAACAATTCGTATGCAATTAATTTTATTTGCATGGTTTAAAAATTGATTCTCTACATCAAGTAGAATATCAAGCGAAATTAAAATTAAGGTTTATAAATATAATTTGGAATAACACAAGGTGATGTGACCTAGGCGCTGGCTGCGATAAGTTCTTCCTAAGAGCTTATTTGCCCTGAGATCCGCGCTTTTATGTGGTTTTTGCTCATCATTGTGAGGTCTACATCTTTATGATGATTACCTTCAAAGTGTATATCCAAAATTTCATATAAATGACTATCAAGTCAAATTTATTCCTACAGGAATTAAAAAATCATATACCTTAATTTTGTAAGAATCATCTTACATATATATTTTGCCTACTTTTACAACACAAATTTACATCGGTAAATTAATCCTATACATGGTTCTTTCATGTAGGAAAATGGCTAAATTAATCAATAAAGACTTCACTGAACTTGCTACTGATGGTATAGCCTCCAAGATCATGCAAATTGCCTCCAAGATCATGCATTTACACAAGCAAAAAAACGGAAAGCTCAGCACACACATGGTATAGCCTCCAAGATCATGCAAATTGCACCTAGAACAAACAAAAGGCAACAAACTAGTGCAGAAAGGTAGATGCATTCGAAGTAGCAAACGGAATTCTAACCAGGGAAAATTCACTGCAATTAAATAACCTTTGTGATTGGCCGCAACGGTAAAAACAAAGAGAGACAATTTGTATAAGCAATCTTCAATTGTAGAACCACTTTCTTTAATCAACAATCATAGCGAAGCAACATAAGTACTATCACTATAGAGGCGTGTATCGAATTAAATTCGGTTGGTGAGACTCGAGGATATATAGCTAGATTTACTTGGCACAAAAGTACGAACTCTAAGAATCAATGGTGCTTGAACAAGAAGCTAGGCACCATGTGAAAGTCCTATCGAATGAAGCATTACTGGATTTCTTTCAATGTTCTAACTTTGATGTGGCTAAATTGCATCAGTTAACATTTCAATTTAACATGGAGTAATCACACATTGTACATATAGCTGGATGGATATGGTCATACTAGAACTTCACCTCCAATGAGCCTTTGTAAATAACTATACTGAAATAACACACACAAGGAATTCAGATTTTGAACCATGGTTCAGACTTCAGAGATTACTGCACCTGAAGACATGGAAAACTGAACTGAATAGCAGTGTGTCTCTCTATACTGCCAAGCTTTATAACCGCAGATTCTCTCTACTTCAACTTCATCTGCATTCACCGGAAATGTGATCAGAAGTGGTTTAGGATGATGCCAAGTTATTAACAACACACAAATAGAGCAGTAGACAAAGGTCTAGAAACTTCCAAACCTAAAGTTCTCAAGATTGACGAATGCAAGTACTGTAAACCAGTTATTTATTTATATATCAGAAAAATAAACAACTGGTACTGCATGATTGTGACTAGACAGATCTAAAACTAGACAGATCTACACAAGGACAGTGACAAGCTGAGGAACAGATTGTAGCAGTACGATGCAAACACCGCAGAGAAGGTTAGGCGTGGTGTACCTCTTGGAGAAGGGGCCGTCGGAGGTGACGGTGACCTTGGTCTTCTCACGGGAGATGGTGACGGAGTCACCGAGGCTCCCGACCTTGCCGCCGGCGACCTTGATGCGCCTGGGGAAGCGGGCGAAGGAGCCCGGGATGGGGTCGGAGAAGTTGTTGCCCTGGAGGTTGAGGTAGAGGAGGCTCGGGAGGTCGGCGAGGGCGTCGAGAGGAGGGCCGACGAAGGAGTTGGTGGAGAGGTCGAGGCGCTGGAGGGCAGTGCAGCGGGCGATGTGGCGGAGGTCGGGGCCGAGGTAGTTGCTGGAGAGGTCGACGGAGAGAAGGCGCAGGAGCCGGCGGAGCGCGGCGGCGGGTAAGGGGGCGACGAGGTCGAGGGCCGGGGAGGGAGATCTTGGTGACGAAGGAGGCGCGGCGTCGCGGTGGACACCCGTCCGGTTGCGGGGTGTGGCGTGGCGCGGGTCCCAATCGGCGAGCGCGGCGGTGGGGACAGTGGTGAGGGCGCGCCTGGCGTCGAGCGGGCAGAGGCCGTCCTGGTTCAGGGCCTGAGCAGGGGGAAGGAGCAGAGCGGCAGCATTGGCGAGGAGGAGGAAGGGGAGGAGGAGGGCGGCGCCCATGGCGCCCCTTCCTTTTTGGTTTGGGGGATTGCTGGGCTGGAATGCTATGGCGTCGGCATGGGAATTTGGGAGAGGGAGTGGTGGTGGTGGGAGGAGGGAGACGGGCCGGGGGAGTGAAGAAGACAGCAAGTGGTGGGGATGGGACGGACGGATGGCCTGCCTCCGCCTCCCGTCGTTAGGGGGAAGGTGGGGAGAGGCGGGGAGGAGGGAGGAGGGAGGTGGCAGCGAGGAGAGAGCGAGGCGGCGAGGCAGGGAGGTGACAGAGGAGGAAGGATAGGAAGGCTGCCTCCTGGTGGAGAAGTGGAGGGGGATTAGGGTTAGTGGAGTCAATATATATAAACATCACGATGAATGTCGACCGTCCGATCGCGAGATCGACGGCTCCCAGCGACCGAGGTGTTGGTGGGCTAACGAGAAAGTGGGCCGCTTTAAGGTGGGACTGTGTGGCTTAATGTTTTCCTTTTTCTTTTTCTTTTATTGCACCATTGTGAAGTAACACATACAAATATTGATCTTATATAAACTAATATATTTTGTATATCTAATAGATTATATAAAAGTTGACTTGTAAAAATTTCAATATAGTTCTAACTATTTTACCATTTTTACTAATTTAAATGAATTTCTGTGAATTTATGGAAAATAATGGTAAAAATGGTCCACAAATGAATTTGAAGTATATTTATCTTAAAAATGGTCAAAAAATTTTAAAAATTGGCATGGAAACATACTTAAGTCTCACAAGTATATGATAAAAAATCTAAATGATTTCTACTAAGTGGCACAATACATTGTCCACAAATGGACACAAGACTCACATAGTTTATACAATTGAAAACAAACTTTGAGATTTGAACAACTAATAACGTGACCAAACTTGTGTGCACCTCAATTTTTGACACTATCTCATGTTGACCATAACATTAGAGAATATTAAGTTATATTAGCAATTATTATGAAAAAACATGTTTTTTATATTCTCTTTTTAGTTGGAAAATATGTGTTGTATGAAAAGCAATCAAGAAATAGTAATTAAGATACAAACAAATGGCACTCAGTAAAACATCTCGATTTTAGAAAAAATTAGGAAAAAGAATTAACCGATTTGGAGTTCGTATGAGAAAGAAAAACAGTTTACAAGTTTTATTCGAAGATTAAAAACAGAAATTGCACTTGCTATGAACTGAGATGAACAACTGTGCTTTCTCTTTTTAATCTTTGACTAAAACTTGTAACTAGTTTTTTGCCTCATACTAACTCCAAATTGGATGATTCTTTTTTCTAAAATTTTCTAAAATCATGCTCTACCAAGATCTACAACTTTAACAAATGAAAAATGATTTTGGCAGCAGTTTATTAGGGATAATTCAAACTTACATCTCGAATTTACACTATCATAATTACATGCATGGGCGGTCAATTTTTGTGTATATGATTTAATATTCGCTCTGCTCGTTTGGTTCATCAACCACTAGCCAACTGCACTTATCTTTTAGAACAAACTTGGCACCGACCACCGGTCATGGTCAACTTTCTCTCAAAACAAATCAACACTAGCAACCAGTCACCAACCAAATGAATATGCCGAATGTGTTACCTTCACAAGATGTCGCTGCAAAGCACGTTGCCACTTGAAACAACCTCAAGTCCAAAAGAGGGCAGGAAAGGAGCGAGGCTGCATGGCAACAATACGAAGGAGTTGAGCCCTGGGCCTTTGAACTTTGAAGTCAACGAGGTGGAGAATAACGGTTTTGCCCATGAACCATAGCAATGCACGGATATATTTGCTACTACTAGTAATCTCTGAACCGCGGGAATTGTAACGGTGTGGATTCAAAGGAAAGGAGTGGTGTGCTGCGGGTGAAGGGAGCACAATCGTCTAGGACGAAAGTGATACGGATAGTATTTATCTATCTATCTATCTATCTATCTATCTATCTATCTATCTATCTATCTATCTATCTATCTATCTATCTATCTATCTATTTGTTCAATCCAAATGGTAAGATTATATCCGAATCTAGGTATACTAATTTGTCCTGCATTTATATTTGTATGTTTAAAGTTGGATTTCTAAAATCTGAATACGATGAATATCACTATTCGACGCATCTTAACCTACGAAACCTGACCAGTACCGAGGTCAGGGAGCGTGTCCACGTTGCTGGCTGCTATCGGCCATCGGATCGGGCACGTGGGCGGATCAGATCGGGCGAGCACCAGTCATTTTGCGAAAAGGACCCTGAACTTCTTTGAAATCAACCCGCAGCCCGGAAGAAGATCTCGGGGCGCCGAGCACCGGTGGGGCGACGGGCCAGCACCAACGCGGCGCTCGACCAGGTGCTAAATCTAGGGCGAGGGGCCTGGAAGGGGAAGAGGAGGGGGGAGTAGAGGATGAGGCGAGGGGGAACAGCGGTTGGGGAGGCTGTCGCGATGGGCAAGGAATAGAATGGCGACCTCCTGCTTGAACACTCGCTCGACCTCGGGCTCGGAGGCGCCACCGCGAGGAGGCCGCCGCGGAGGAGGCCGCACTGGCCTTCCTTCTAGCCCGAGGAGCACCGCGCCACTGGGAGAGCTCCACGGCCGGGGCGCCCCCGGACCACCACCGTGCCACCAGAGAAGCACCAGCACTTAGGCCACAGTCGCAGCACCACCCAGCGAGGAATCTGTGTGGGACAGTGGGAGCCGATGCGACCGTGCACCGTAGCCACACCGCGTCGCCCACGGCCAGGAGGCACCGCCGCACGCACCCAGGCGGTGAGGCCGGCGCACCCTAGGCCAGCAGCCAGACCGCCGCAAAGAGGAGTCAGCTGACCCAGGCATTGGCTTCGGGGATCCCAGCGCCGCCGAGGGAAAAAAGGAATCTGGGTAGTGAGTATGATGCGCTTCGGGGACCCAGGCCTTGGCTTCTCGGCAATCTGAGTAACAGAATAGGATCGTGCCCGTGCGTTGCTACGGACAAAACAAATTTTGGCATAAGCATCAGACATCATGTAAAATATTTATTACTTCTATCAACACATGAACACACAGACATTTGTTTGTCCTACACATTATATTATGTTTCGTAAGGTTCATCTAATTCCAACAGTACATTTTAATTAATTCAAAAAAATTGCAAAGAGTTCTATGCTTATCTCTCGAATCCATCTATGTTGCATTAACCAGCAATATGAGAAGGTTACTGGGGGTTTTAATTAAGCAATGCTTCACTTGAACACCAACACCAACACTGAGAAAATTGTTAGATGTTGTACAGAGAACCCATCCTGCTCCTCCCTGAAAATGTAGCACAAACTGATCTTATTTCTATCAGACAACCATATAAATAAAGAAAGCAGTAACAACCATATAAACTGCTTCACTTGAACAGAAGGTCTAAGAGTACATCTCTGGATGTAGAGGCTGCATTTGATATCCATTATCTAAAAAATGTAATGTTACAAATAAAATAAATGCTACCAATTTGCTTTAACATTACTTTGTTTTATGGGAAAAATTTGATATCTATTATCTAAAAATGTAATGTTAAAAATGAAGCGAATAAATTAAATAGTGACACCGGCATGACATTGAATATTTTTGCCAAGGTATACCTTGCCTTGAGATCTTCCTATACCACACAAAAATTCCTGCTCAATTCCTTCATTTTTCTTTTCTGATCTCCACCGAATTGAATGACGAGCATACTATTTTTGCAGAATACCGACATGCACCAATTATAAATTGTAGCTCAAAAGTATGGCATCAGGATGATCAACCTAAAACAAGACTATCATATGGAAGATCGACCTAAAAGACTTGCTCATTTAAATTACCACTCGCCCACATTCCCCTTTGATCACATATATGTTCGGTCAGTGACTGTAAATGCAGCAGCAGCAGGACCTTTCTCATATGTGGACATCCATGTTGCAAGAAAATCCAATATCTCCTTTCTTTTGGGATCTTGAGGCCTTTCATCTTGGCAGTATCATACCAGATGAATGATTTCGATCCATAGAAAATTTCAACATTACATATCTTTCCAGATTATGTAATTTCTGCAAACCAACGCAATAGGCATATTTTCACAGCATTTGGAGTACAACCATAAGAAGTAATTGGTTACAAAATGGTAGACAAAAAGGAATGCAAAGAGGGGAAACTCTTAATCAGATTCTATTAAATACAAGTTAAGCAAAACTGGAATTAGTATCTAAGAAATGACCAAGTTTGACAGGCATTGCGCATGTAACAGTAGCAGAAATCCCCCTTTGACATTTTCTAATAACGATTATGCAACATACATGATTCTAACCAGTAAGCATTCAGAGGTAACAAATTGATATGATTAACACCAAACTTGGAGTTATTTAAATAAGAATGGTACCTTGGTAGAGCAAGCTTAAGTGCTTTAGCTGTCTAATAATGATTTATGTTGATGCATCAGCTCAGCAATACTTGCATTACCACACTATGCTAACGCGCTAACTTAGTTGAATAAACATCTATTGCCTATCCACCTTTGAAGCACTGCAAAGTATAGGTCCAATCTTACTTTGGTCAGAGGTCTTCCAATCATTATTATCCTAAAAATCTTATTCATAAAAAATGAGAGCATAGATTCCCAGACACAGCAATTTCCAAACATTAGTAGAAGAAAGAAGAAAGACTTACTTTTGGGGCTATCTCATCCTTGCTTGAGTCCGCATCAACTTTCTCCACCGACATACAACAAAAATTTAGATGATCATGCAAAAATATGAAAGAAACAATGAGACTCTACATATTTGTAGTCATGAACTACAACAGAAAGTGATAGGACACTTTTGCAGGAAATTAACCACTCTTTCTTTCCCTGTATTACATAGCTGGAGGTTATTACATAATAAAAGTGCAAACATTGAGTCATCCAAGTCTCCTTCACAGAATCCTGGTGCTTCCTGCTACTAAAGGAGTATTGATCCCAATCACAACAAGATCTTTTCCTCTGGTTACTTATGCCATCTGCACTTTGCCCATGTAGCTCACTCTTTTCCTCTGCTTACTTATGCCATCTGCACTTTGCCCATTAGCACACTGGTACCGCACTTTGCTGCTGGCTCCACCTGCAATGTGTCAATTGACTTCTCCAAAAATCTGAACACAAAAGGATACCCAAATTAGTGCCAAATTGGTGGTTGAGAGAACCACTGGTAGAAAAAAATAGTTTTTAGGATTCAAGCCAACATACTGTATGGTGTCATAATCTTTGACACCTCCCCCATAATGTCCCTATCCTCAGTTGTTTTCTGAAATCAAGAAAATGAGTTATGCATCCTGTTAAGAGAACTATCACATCTCAGGAAGGAAGGCTGAAGAATTTGAGGGCACAAGAATTTAGGAGTATATGAAGTACAACAACCTATTACATAAAAGCAATGGTGGTCATTCCATATGTCAAGTCAATTCAGCCCACTGATCAATGACCCTAAGTTAAACCCATATATCCAGATCCAAATCACACACAAAAAAAGAATGGGGTTACCATGGTGATTGGTGTAGGTCTTTAGGTTCTCACCTGGCACAAAGGGGCAACAGAACACGGTGGAGTGGGCAGCGGCGGAGATGGAATCGGCGACAGTGCGCAAAGGATGTGAGGTGGCGGCGGTGCGGAGAAGACGCGAGGTGGTGGTAGCGCGGTGTGGAACGAGGGGTTGGTGCGCTGCCGACGGTGGCGCGCGGCCGGCGTTGGCGGTAGATCCGGTGGACGACGACACGGAGCTTCGGTGGTTGCCGCCGCCACCTCCTCCGCCACGGCGTCGATGGAGATGGGGGGGTGGGCTGCGACCTGCGGCAACGTCCATGGGCAATGGGGTTGCACCCCTGCCCACCACAACCGCCCGCCAGATCGTGCGTCGCCCACACCCGCGGCCAAATGCGGTCGCGTGTCGCAACCCAGCGAGCCTGCGCGGGATTGCAGATCAGCAGAGAGGTGGAGCTACTGGGGTCAAGGAACGGAGGATATGCACATGGCCGGAAACAAGGACGGGCAGAGATGGAGGAGCCACGGCGGCGCCGAGGTGAGCTCCGGAGGGGGCGAGGCGTGGAGGAGCCAGTGGCGGCACCGGTGTGGGCAGGTAGGGGGAGCAGATCCTTACCCGGAGGCGGCAGTGGAGTCGATGCCACCGACGGCGCTATCCTTGCCCAGAGGCTCCACGTCTTAAACCTGCCGCCACCGGTGCCTGTTGCAGCCTCCCCCCTCGGATTCATGACAGTGGAGGAGATCCACAGGTGGAGGCAGCAAGGGTAAGGTTGGGTGAAGGGGAGGCGGCTCGTGCTGTGGAGGGTGGGCGCGGAGGGGCGGGCGGCATCGACCTAGAGACGCGTCATCGACCCAGAGGTGGCATCGATCCGAAGACGTCGGGAGGTGCAGCGGAGCAACGACGGCAGCGACGGGGCGGCGACATCGCGATGTGTGGGCGGCGAGGCATCGGTTTTTGGGGCGGATGAGCAGGAGTGCGGGCGAGACGTGGGCGAAGTGGACGCGGGGGTTAGGGTGAGAGGCAGACTCAGGCAGAGGGCAGACGCGCTACCTATGACGCATCAGGTTTTTGTCTTCCTTTCATTATTTTTAGGAGTAGAGATAAGGTTACTCATTTTGCAAAATAATCCTTGGCAAAGAAAAAAAATACATCTGAAAATTAATTTGTCAAAAAAAGTAAGATTACTTGATCAAGTCAAGCTCCTGTCTTTTTCCTAGCTAATCCCTTAGTTGTACTTATCCGCATTGCCTATTTACTAAGACTTTGTTCAGCTCATCTTTTGTTAATTTTTACAACCATTTATACTGAGAAAAAAGTACCGAGTGCTGATTTGTATAACTTATTTGTTCTGTACTACGTAAGAAACTGAAAGAAAAGAAACCGAACAAAGCAAAACTTCCTTAGTAAACCCTCAGACCACGGAGGCCACACTCTAACTCCTCGGACCTTTCCGCTCCTCGCATTCGTGCCCTCCCCCTGACCGCTTCAACCTCCTCTCGACGCCGCCGCAGGTGCCGGGCCCTACCACCGTCGTCGCAAGTGGAGAAATCGGGGGGCATAGATGGGAGTGGTGGCTTCATAGGGAGAGGGAGAGATGGTGGGGGAGAGAAACAAAAGGAGAAAATTTGTGGGAACCACATGCCGAGCCCCACATGTTTCAATAGTTTGTACAGAGTATGTTAAAAAAATAATGAGGTTGTGGGAAAAGTTGATATAAAGATCAGAATCCTCCATGACTATGATAATATTCATTTAAGGATGAGTTTTAAAGGTAGTGTGGTGCGGATAGTCTCATACGTGTAACAACACCCGAGCAGCGACATGGTGTTCGAGCATAAGATCAAAATAACCGAACAACACGATATGACCGAACAACTCAAACCTCCCACAACATTTCGAAACGCCCGAAAAATGACAAAACAACTCAAAATGATCGACCAGGACGAAACACCAGAATAGCTCAAAATGCATGAATAGCTCAAAACGACCCAACTGCTTCTTTGAGCCTGACATTTTAAAGCTTCGAATACAAAAGGTTCAAAAAAATGCCAAAGACCGAGAATTTCATACAAGAAAAGTATATGAATAGACTAAAACGGAACACATGAACCTCACAATGCAAAGCAGATGCAGGAAACCATAGGCTTCGTATCAATTCGTAGAAATTTAACAAGAACATCTAGCTTCTGTATTGATTCACGCAAAAAAAAGAAAATTATTTTAATACTGAATCAGTGTCAAAAGGAGTTCATACCAATTGGCACGAAATTGAGCAAGAATCCAAGCAAAAACATGTGCAGGCATAAACAATAAAACATTAAACTTATCAACACACATGCAACAAAACTACAACATAATTTAACTCTTATAAAAAACCCTACCACTGGCCATCCGCGGCAACACCGCTAGGTTTTCTAGCCATAATCTATTTGTATCCTAATTCAATTTGAGAAAAAAATTATCTGTATTATTATTTGTAGTACCCGATTTGTTTTCATCTCTCTCCTCCTCTCACTTAGGCCAATCTCAATAGGAGGGTCATAGACATTAAATAGAGTGCTACTCCCTCCATACTCATGAAACATGTCATTTAGGACAGCGACACGATCTCCAATACATAACTTTGACTTCTTATTTTTATTAAAGTATTTGTTAAAAACTAACATAACTATACTTTTGTGGAAGGTTTGCAAAACAAATCTGTTCATATGGTCTCCACATTTTCAAACTCAACAATTGAAAAGTTATTCATGATTTATATTCCCAATGTTTGACTGCAAAATCTTGTACAAAATGACATGTTTTATGAGTATGGAGGGAGTACGTATGCAAAAGAGATGACATGGCGTAATATTTAATAGGAGAGAGAGGAAACCAGGGTCATTCTCATGACTCCGGGTTGGCGCGGAGTCCTAGGAATGACACCCCATGATCCTCACACTGAGGCAAGTTGACACATTTTTTATAGCAAAATTGACCAACCAACATGCAAGAATTAAATATTTACATGAACCTATGAAATTGTGCTATGCCCCTATGCATTGAGATAGTGTGTCACCCCGCAAACCAATACAGTAAAGATGATGTGTCAATCTTGAAAACTTCCCCATGATCGGTTCCACTAAGGCCAGTCTCAGTGGAGTTTCATGGAGAATTGTATTGCATGACAGCTACATAGACTGAAAACTAGGTAACTGCGTCAATTGAGTTTCATGGTGATGAAACTCTCACATTCTCTCTCTTCGCCACGTCAGCGTATTTAATGTAATGAAACTTTTTTATGAAACTCCACTGAGACTGACCTAAGGCCAGTCTCAGTGGAGATGTCATGAACACGATTACCTAGAGTGACACATCATCTAAAAGCATTTGAAACTGTAATGAAACACCTCCCTCTCAATGCACAATTTCATCTATTGTTGTTTTCTAGGTTGCATGCACAACACAAGTTGTCTAGGTAACTGTGTAGAGAGGGTTTCATCCTCATGAAACTCATTTTACCACTCTCTTCATTAATACACTGCCACATCATCAAAAGTGCTTACATGGCAGCCTATTTAGGGTGTGTTTGGTTGGGCTGTGACTGTGAAAAAAGTTGTTATGAACCGTGAACTGTGAGAAAAGCTGAAAGCCGATTGGTGAAACAGCTGTGACTTTTTCGACACACTTAAAAGCGGACCTCACATGTCATTCACTAAAGTCTCCCCCTCTCTCAATGATGAGTGGACCCCACTCGTCACTTAAAAGCGGACCTCACATGTCATTCACTAAAGTCTCCCCCTCTCTCAATGATGAGTGGACCCCACTCGTCATCATCGTCTTCTTCATGGAGCCTCACGCTCCGGATCGGCAGTGGCCAAGCTGCGAGGTGCACGACACACAGGAGCCGAGCGTTGACGGTGCACTTCGCATGGCTACGACAGTGCACAGGAGCCGGGCCTCGACGGCACACCTCGCTTGGCTACGACGGCGCATCGGAGCCAGGTTACGCCGCCCGTGCCGGGGTTTGACGAAGCCTGTGCCCGCGCCGCCCGTCGAGGCTCGACTCGGAGGCCATGCCCGCGACGGTTGTTGGCAACCCCTTCCTCCCCAAGCTAGCCGGCCTCCCCCTCCTCTCTCTCTTCCTTTCTTCTTCCTCGGCCAAACGAGACATCTCCCGCTCGTCGTGCAAAATTTGTGCTCCACACCCACCACCGGCCAATTCCTCTCACCCAAGACACCAAAACCTTTCCATCTCCATCCAAGACCAATCTCTAGGCGCAGCCGAGCTCAACCTCGACGGGAATCGCGGATGTTGCGGCCTCCATTGCTGCCAGTCGTCAAAGCTCCGCTCGCTGGGAAGGACTAGCGCCGCCTGGAGAGGAGGTTCGCCAGTAGAGAAGGTCCAATGCCGGTAGAGAAGCGCCGCTGCTGGTGGCACAGGGGGGTCGCCGCGGTAGCGAAGTCCAGGAGAGGAAGAGGGCGCCGCTAATCGTCCAAGCTGCGCCCATCGAGGAGGTCCGCCGCCACCGGTAGAGGAGGGCCACCGCCGGGAGAGGAGTGCCTCCGGGGGAGGAAGGGCACCACCGGTCGCGAGGAGGAGGGCGCCGCCGGTAGCGAGGAGGATGCAGTCGGTCGTGAGGAGAAGGACGCTCGAGTTTTATTTTTTTCGTCGTCGATCGAACCGGTACGCCAGTTAAGAGTGGCAGGTGGGTAAATAAGTTGAAGTCGCCGTTCTCAGAGCTGATGAAAGCAGGCTCCGCCCGACTGTGAACTTCCTACTACAAGAAAGTCGACTTTTGCCAAAAGCTGTTGCGTTGGTGCGGGCCTTTGGTTCAGCTTTCAGCTTCTTTCGAAAGCTACAACCCCAAAAAGCTGAACCAAAGGCACCCTTAATGTCTATGTAACCCCATTGAAATTAGCCTAAGATCGATCTTAGAGCCACTCCAGTAGGTGGAGTAAATTTATATCAAGTTTTTGGCAGTGGAGTAAACATATTTTATCCCTAAAAACAATTTGCTCCGGCAGCTATTCTCCTTTCCAACTTGTGGGTCCCACCGCGCCACGTCATCCTTTCCTCCCCTCCCCCAAATCCTGGATCTTTCGGCCCACTCCGCCCCGCTCGCCCTCCCGCACCGCGCCACCAGGCTCCTCGCCGCCGCCGGTGCACCGCTCCGCGCGCTCCGCCCTTGGGCGGCTCGCGCCTCCGTGTCGTCGTCGGCCGGCGCCCTCGTCCCGCGCGGCGTCCCGGACCAAAACACCTCCAACCCGGCCGCTGCCCTCCGAGCACTCTCTACACCGGCGCGCCCGCGTCCCCACGACCCGTAGACGGTGAAGAAGCGAAGCCCCGTGATGGAGAGCCCGTAGATGTGGTTGTACGCGTGCGCGATGGCCTCGTCGGCCCTCTTGGTGGCGGCGTCCAACGACGCAGGCCTGTCCGTGCGGTGCTCCTCGGAGAAGGGCGCCATTCGGACATCAGTGGAAGAACCGAGACGTTAACACTTAATTGCCTCCTACGGGAAACTGCTCGGTGAAATGCTACGTCGGCGATCCGCGGCGGCAAGGAAAGTCCAAGTCCGGAGGCGACCGGATGGACAAATCCAGCTACGATCAACCTGATCGATCACTTCCTGGGCACTGATTGCAATGGAGAGCTCGCCAAAATTCAAGCAGGCATTTAGAAGTGAGGAACGTGCAGCCGGAGGGCGGCGCCGCCCCGGCTAGCCGCGCGCGGCATCAAACCCAGAGGCGGCGTTTTCGTCGACCTAAACACTCGCACTCCTGGTCCTGGGGCCGCAGTGAGCACCCATGGCGCTCATGCAGAAGGACGAGCCCGCATCGCGTAGCGCACCCCGGCCTGCGGGGCGAGGTGGAGCACGTGCGTGAAGGGCGTCGCGGCCGGCGGCGGGGGAGATGCCACGCGATGCCGGCGGCCGGCCGCCGCGGAGCGCCGGGGGAGCGGTCCCCCGCCCACGAACCCCGCGGCGCGGTGACCGGCACGGAGATGCCCCCGTCCCGTCGCGGCGTGGCGGCGCGCCGCACCTCACGCTCCCACGCCGCGCCGTCGTACGAGGCCCCCAAGCCCGGCGGGGCGGCGAGGCTCCCGAGCGGGGAGAGGGCGCGAGGAAGGGGACCGGGGGACGGAGGGGGAGGAGGGCGGCGGCGCGAAGGGGGCGGGCGGGGACGGCGCGGCGGGGGTCGGTGGTGTGGGAGCCGCCGGGGTGGAGGGAGGCGGTGCGGACGGGGTTGTTGGCCGGCGGGGTGGGTGCGGCACGCTGAGCGAGCCCCCCGCTGCTGCTCCGGCGTGCGGGATCGGGGCGGCCGGCCGGTGGTGGTGGAGGGGCCCAAGGGGGAAGGAAGAGAGAGGGCCAGGGAGACTGCATGCAACACTGATGGTATAGGGGTGGAGAGGTTCCCTCTATAGAGGGGATGAGAGGGATTTTTAGTCCATGAGGAAAAAAAGAGACTATAAGAAAATTGCTGGAGATGATTTCATTCTATATATATAACCATTTTTTTATTGGGAAGAGGACAGGGAAGCTACCGAAATTGTTATTTCAGTAATTATTATGCGGGCACCGTACGGTCAGCTGCCCTGGTGCCAGCTCAGCAGGAGGCGGCAGCCCGAGCACCCATACTAGTCGCTGCTCGCTGCGCCTGCGCGCGCCTCCTCGTCTCCTGGGTCCCGGCCCGCACACCAACCAATAGGCTGCGCTCGCGCCTCTCCACCTCGGGACCGATCGCGCAACGCTTTCCCGGTTCCCTACGCCCCGCGTTGCGTGACCACCCTGGCCCTTCAACAAGTAGCAACAGCAACAGCCAACAGCTCCATCAGCTCCGCCGCCCAATCCAAAAACACTCTCCACCTTTCCGGACTCCTCAACGAATTCGCCGTCGAAATCCCCTGCTTCCCGGCGGCCGCGCCTGATCAAGACGGGCGCGTCTTCTTCTTCCCCCCCGAGGTTTGGCCTACCCTGATTCCCTGCTGCCCGATTCGCTACTCCTTGGTGCCAGCGATCTCTAATACTCAATCGCCTGCGATTTCGCGTGTGGTTTGCAGGGAGGGGGAACGATGGCGGAGAACTTAGTCCTCGACGGACTCCTTGAGGTGTTCCCGCATGTGAGTTCCTCCCGACTGATACAGTCCATCTAGTCACCTCCTCGGCTCCTCTTGATCGATCGATTCCGTGTGCTGCCGAACTTATTAGATGAGTAATAAATAAATAAAAAAACACTGATCTGCTACACAGAGTAGTGCACCGTGTTTTGTATTGTACAGTTACAGTTTTGTCAAGTTGTGGTGCGAATGTGTGATGTCGATCAGCTATCGGGTAGTAACGCTGCTGATGGTGTCATTGTCGTAACAAAGTCCAAACCAACTATTCAGTATTACTTAGGGAAGAAGGTTATACTAACCTTTTTGTTAATTAGAAGAAAATTTTCTGTAAAACCACGGCAGATGATAGCTAGGGAATGTTATTCGGCATAGCTTTAGCTGTGGAATCATGATCACTATGATCTTCTAAATTCTAATGGACGCTTATATTAATTAAAGTTTATACCTTTTTGACTGTGTGTGTGATAGTTGTTTATTTACCAAACAGATGCAGGGAGAATTGTGGAGTTCATTTATTTTTAATTGAGCTCATTGTTCTAATGTACTGTATAATCTTCCATTCTGCTGGTGAATATATTATATCAGGAAACTGAAACATTTTGGGTTAACATTGGACAATTAAACATCTCTCAGCCTATTTAAAGTATCTTTTTTTTTGCGAAAGCTATTTAAACTATCCACGATCTAGTTGTCTCCTTTTCAGAAAGTAAAAAATCAGGCAACCTTTGTTTTTTGGATTCTTGTATGTTTCACACTGAAATTTGTAATATGTGGGACAGTCTCTAGATTTTATATTAGGAGACACTCTTTCGGTTTACCGTTATTTCACTCTATTAGTTGTATGTACTCTTAGAAATTTCTTGTTTCTTGAATTCTAATTTGAGACATATGCAGGTTGACTTTTCAACCCTGATAGAAGTTTCCATACAATTTAGGGATGACATTGATTCGGCTGCAGATTATGTCATCCAGAATGTCCTCCCAAATGTTGTTCCAGAGTCCAGTCATTCAAACACTAATGAAGATATTCATGGTAAAGTTCGATCCTATTCTTTTTCATACTTGTTGCTTACTGTAAAGAATATTAAACAAAACAACATTCAGCTTATATCATTTATATCTTTTTATGCTGAATGTTACTTTTGTTTGACTAAAACATGCCAAAATTCACCTCATGGTTTGCTGGACTCTATTTACCTGATGAAACACAGTGCTTTACCCTGTGACATCAACCTCCAGAAACGTTTTCCTGTGGATTTGATTTTATCTCTTTGTTTTTTGGCTCCTGAAATTTTGAAATGTGCCATATTCTTTCAGTGCTTTTTAATATGGAATGTTAGCTTTACTGCTAGTTTTGCCAGATATCCTTGGAATCGTAATTTTTTATAAAATGTGTTGTTCAATGAGGAAGTAAAATATAAAATGGCATTGCTTCATTTTTATTTGCATTTCACTTTTTTTGTGCTGACAAAATTTTGTCTCAGGACATCAACAGGCATTTGGTGACACAAGCACACAGTTAGGGCTCGATCCAGACAATACAGCTTCAAGTTCGGTACAGTTTGACCAGACCATCAAAACTGCAATTGAAAAGGAAGAGACCCTCATGGCAGCAAAACAATTCAAGCCATCACTGACTGGTTTAAGCCCTGAAGTTTTTGATGTTCCATCAACATCTGGTCAAAATTGCGTATCTGAAGGATTCAGTTCTGACTGCCTGCATGCCTCTTCTGAGAGGTACTCAGAAAATTCTGCTTCTGAAGATGGTATGTCACTGCATGATGATGGTTCACCTCCTGCGGCTCTAAGATCAAGCTATTCTGTTAACCTTGAGGCCCTTGATAATGTTATTGCCGATGAACATTACAAAAAGGTAAACTATTATATTTTCTTTTAAATAAGACTAACATTTTTACTTGTAGAGTTGTATCAAGTGAAAACAATCGTTCACAATTCCTAAGAGTTGTGGAACCAATGCTAATTTCATGCAGTATGCCAGTATGTAACAATGATCTGAGAGCACCAGAATCTTCATGCAGTTGACCGTGTAGGCGTACATTTATTATGCGGCCCTTTGTGGTCTGACTGATATTTCTTAATTTATGTATGACACAGAATGCCTTAATGTCAAATGTTGCTGCAATAAGTGAAATGCTACAGGAGGTGGAGCTAAATGAAAAAAATACAAAACATGCTATTTCAGAAGCTAGCCAAGTTGGCAATGATATCCTTGTGAAGGTGGAGGAGCTAAAAGAGATGACAACTCTTGCAGTGGAAAATAACAACAAGGTTGTACATTCTATAATTTTGCATGAGTACTGTTAACATTTGTGTGGTTTTTATCATCTATATTGTTTTGTTGCTTGTCTGAAAAATTAAATGTTTTTTTTGATGCAGGAGGCAGGGGAAATTTTTGCTGAAAAATCTATTCTTGCAACAGAAGCACAGGAGCTTCAAACTCGGTTGTTCAACATTTCTGAAGAAACAAAAGGCTTCATGTTGACTATCGATGAGGTTAACTGGAATTGCAGTGTTATTCATGTGTTTTACTTTAAAACAATTAAATATAGAAAATAAACAATTTCCAAGTCAGTATAGTGTACTTTAAACTTCCAAATTAAGTGATGTTTCATTTGGACCTTCCCTTCTGGTGCACTGTCAATAGCTCCCCAATTTGGGCGTTCTCTGCGCTTGTCTATACTGGTAACTCGTTCAAATCATGTATGCACCTCCAGTTTTAAAGTGCAGGCTGCTTGCACATTTGGGAATTGTTTTGTTTATTATTTTCCTTGTTGTGGTTGCCCTTTTTCTGGACATTACTTTTAATCCAAGTCAATTGGTGGATGGAAATGTTTTTCTAGTACCATGAGTTAATTCATTTTTGAAATCTTTAAGTTCTTGATATCATAAAATAACTTAGATTCTTCTGACGTTCTTAAAATTGTACTTTTCATTATGAAGATGCACAACACTCTTCAAAGAAGGCTTGCTACCGCGGAAGCTCAAAGAGTGGCTGCTGAGAAGGCAAAACTTGAAAGAGAAGCATTAGCTCAAAGAAATCTAAAAGAACAGGAACTATTACTTGAAGCTGCACAAGAACACTCTAAAAGGCTGGAAGAACAAGCACGGGAGAATGCAAAGGTAACATCACTGAAGTTTTATCATAATCTAGCTTGATTCATGCTTTTGTAACCGATGGCTAATTTACATAAATTTTATTTGATACAGCTGAGAGAGTTGCTGACAGACAAAGGCCATGTTGTAGATGCATTGAAGTAAGTTTTTTCTAAATAGTTTGATGTGGTTCTAAATATTGGAATGTTCAGCGCTGTTATTTATTAAAAAAACTGATATACCTTTTTCTTTAATTAATCTAGTGGGGAAATGCTTGGAATCTTTGAGAGCATAACACAACTTAAGCTAAGAGTGGATATGCAGCTTCCTCTTGATGAACAATGGCAACATGTTTCGTCAAGCTTGTCTAGCACTGCTATTGATGAAACAGCACATGTTCCAATGGTCTTGTCTAGCTCGGCTGTTGGTAAACCACTACAACAATCTCCATCGATTCTGTCTAGCTTGGCTATGGACAAACCACCGCAACAAGTATCACCGATCTTGGCTTTTGATGAACAACTGCATCAAGTATCACCAATCTTGTCTAGCTCAGTTTCACCGATCTTGTCTAGCTCAGCCTTTGACAAGCCAATACAACTATTTTCATCAAGATTGTCAAGTTCTGTGAAATCAGCCAGATCAGAGGGAAGTCTGGTCGAATCATTAGCATCCAAGAGCAGCTGGTCTTCTGCTGAAGAATCCAATGTAAGTTTGATAGATGATGACACGACTGCTGGTGTTTCTGTTGGTGAATTTGCGTTGGACAACAGCTGGGATGTTGTGGACGATGAAGAGACCATCGAGGCTCCAATTACAGTCAAGAGTACACCTATGCTGCTCTAGAGGTTTACTAAGCAGCATTTTCTCTCTTCAAGATCAATTTATTAGCAGTTGTGCCTTAAATCATACCTTGTACACATTCTTCTATGAAGTCGTAATTTGTAGTGTACTATATCTATCCAGATAACTAATTGGTGGAAAATTTAGAGACTAATATACTGCCGCTGCCCTGTATCATTGTGATATCTTGATGCTGTTTACACGTTGCTTCCAATCGTTGTCCATTCTGGAACTGGCTGACGTAGCTGAGGCACAAGGCGCGATGTAAGCTTGCGTCAGCTCAGTGCAGGTCTATTAAGAGTATTAAATGTATACTAAATTACAAAACTTATTACATGAATGGATTGAAAATTCTCTGTATGCAACAAAAAAAATTATAGCTTATGTGCTCTATGCCATTGAAAATTAGAATATGAGCTCTATGTCATAGGTTGTATTTTTTATGTGCTATATTGCATTTTTGATGGCATGTAGTACACTAGAAAAATGCAATCAATGGCACAGAGCACATCAAAAAAAATGCAAAAAGTGGCATAGAGCACATCAAAAAAATACAACCGATGACATAGAGCTCAAATTCTAATTTTCAATGGCATAGAGCACATGAGTTACAATTTCCCGTGGCATACAAAGAATTTTCTCGAAAATTAATGTAGGGGTTGTGGAATGTGTTTTGTCATTAATCCACATTTAATACTTCTAATTAGTCTTTGAAGATTGATGTGAAGGGTTGTTGGTGAAATTTCCGGAAAGTAAAGCCGTTTTCACTGCCTGCACATAGCCACGATAGCATAATCTCTCTGCCCCCATCCGATATGGTTTGAAAGGTTTACATCTGCGCATTCTTGTTCTGATGAGCAACTTGATATGCTGCAGTTTGACTGGATCCATAGAGGTGTGATTTCTCTTTTATTTTGTGGAACTACATTATTTTTTTAACAAAATATACATGCAAGAAATGTCAATTCTCCTTTATTTATAAGTATATTAACGGATATTGGCACTTAACAGCTGTCAAATCCGCTAGTCTAAAAATCTACATGAAGCATTAGGCAGTTTCAATAGACTAAAACATTTGAATTTATCGTGTCGTTGTTGGATAAAAGAATTACCAAGTTCATTTCAGATATTGAAAAATTTGGTGCACTTGGATTGCCTCAAAAAACGCCAATTTTTTAACATTGTTGCTTCATCAATGATGCCCAGCTGCATCTCGGCAGAACAATAGGGTTCATGGGCAATGTTACAGAGCTAAGGTATTTAAATTTATCAATCTTCCTTCAATGTCCAAGTGAAAAATCAAATCTGGACTCCATGGCGAAGCTAGGACCCTTCTGCCTCCTCCTTCCTCCTCCCCCTCTCCTTTTGTCTTTTTAGTACACTACTCCTTTTGTTAGGGGCTTTCATGGGAACTAGGGTCAGATGTGGGAACTGAGTACTCATGAAGTTTCTTCTGGGCCGTATCGGTTGATGTGGATGGCACTAAGATGGGTCGACTTCCGAACGAGTACAACAAGGAGAGTCGAAATGAGATCGAGCTTTCCTTACTAACGACTCTAGATCTTCTGTGAAATTCGGTGGTAAGTCGAAACCAGTCATACACTATCTGTCTTCATCATCTAGAGACAAAGATGACAATCAAGGTTACCCTACATTGAGAGTTGATCTACCATACTCAAGTTATCTAAATAGATGCAAAACATAGTCATGATAATCATGTGCCCTCCCTGGCAACAGCGCTAGAAATGCTTGTTGATGTTTCTTAACGTCACTACTAACGACACTCTATTAGAGTGAACGTCAAGAAATCTACCATACTCAAGTTTTATAAGCAGATGCAAAACATAGTGATGATAATCATGTGCCCTTCCCAGGCAACGGCACCAGAAATGCTTGTTGGCGTTTCTTAACATCACCACTAACAACACTCCATTAGAGCGAACGTCAAGAACAACTTAGGTAATCCTAACAATCATGAATGAATCCACAAGCGTACAAATATACCATTGTAGTATTTCCCCAGGGAAGTGAGTATTCCAAGGGTATCAAATCTGTAAGGCAATGACAGATATCAAGACTTATGATATTGCATTGAATATAAACCATGAGATAGAGAAAGAGGCAACAACTCAAATACAGGGGTGATAAATGATAAGATAGGGTAGTGTGACACACACATTGATTCATCTCCCACTAAAGAACACTACGTCATAGGGGGTTGTACGGGGTTAACTCTAGGTTCTAAGGTACTAAACATACAAGAGTTAGCTAATAAATAAAGATGCACAAAGCATTGCATGACCGAAGGTTTAGCACCCAGGTACAAACGGGGTGATAGCACCGCGACGCTACGCATACAAGCGGAAATGTATCCTTTAGCCTCCTATAGCAATACCCCAGTGCGGAGGGTTACGAAGGGTCCAACGGCTGCCACTACCGCGGCCTACCTCAATCGTTACGGGGGGCAAGTTCATAACTAATGCATCTACACAACCCATGCACCATGCCTGCGTTGCTACTGAACTCCACCTGACCAGGGCTATTGTGCCCTAGGGTGAAACCACCAGAACACTGATTGACTTAGACCAAGTACTGTAGCATAAACACAAACTTCATGCAACACTACAATGCAATCTAGCTAGATCAAACAGGGCTAGTCATACGAACGAATACGAACTCTCTTATGTCTAATCAACAGGATCAAAGGGTCATGTCCGTGAAAAACTCGAGCCTCTAACTTATGAACAAACACAAAAGGTATGAGTAAATCATCCTTCAACTGGATCGAAGGGTAGTGTTCATGATGAACACGAGCCTCTAAATGATGAACGAACGAAGAACTCAAGAACATATCAATCACATGAACTACCATAACTTTATATGAAATAGCTGGATAACTGAAGCAGATCAAAGTCATACAAAGAAATAAAGGTACAAGAGAACTCATACCTAGATCCCAAAGTAGACTTGGAACTTGAATAAGAGCTACTCTAGCCTACCCTGTAGCCTTGAAAACTATAAGTGAGAGTGGAGAGTCAAGTGTGGGTGGTGAGAAATGGAGCCTCTCCCCTTCTATTTATAGACAAAGGCCATGGCGTCCTTGGGCACTAAATGTCACCAAAATGCATCAGGATGCAGCAATGGACCAATCAGGGACAACACGTGGAAGGCCAGGATCAGTGGGCTCAAAAGCGGATCGGCCGATGCCTTCATGCCACGCGTCCTGCTGTGTTTTCTCACAGTGGCTAGTATGTGGTCCCTATGCTTCATCCTCTGTGCATGGCAAGATTCCTTGGAGGTTGGGTCCCTAGTGGGCCCCTGGATCCATGTGATGTCCACGTGTCTCTCTCTGATTCGTCGACGAGTGATTCACTTGGATCAGTGACGTGTTTACCACCTAAGATCCATGTGGCAACCATCTCCTCAGCCGAGGTGGCGTGGACCACTTCATAGAAGGTGAGTTTCCATCTCTTTTCTTGCTCATTTCACCTATATTCAAATAATCTCCAAGGACAAGTGAAACTATATTATTCTTAATAAAATGCGTGTAATAAATGCATATGCCTCCATTTTATGTGAGAATATTGACGCCTAAAAGTGATACTTAACAGGCGTCAACACCTGGCGTCCCTAATCTCGTCGGCGGCTAGCCAAAGATGGAGAAGAAAGGGGGGGGGGTGGAGGTGAACGTAAAAAAAGGTGATGAGGAGAGGAACACTTAGGTAATATGATTAGCTTTCCACTATCTAAAACAATGCAGCAGTACCACACATAGTTTTTGATGAGACATATTATTACACACATCTTGTGCTGCCAAATTTCCATCCATGTTCTGGAGGCATGAACTGCATACACGGGATTAGGGATGGATTTGGAAATTTGACTATCCGAATTATCCGAATTCGTGTTCGGTGAAAATGTAAATATGGACAATCCATTTTCGTATTTGTTTTTGGTAGAAATGTTAATTCGGTGTATTCATATTCAATTTTTCTCTATCCGGTTCATATTCATATTCGACAAAAATCCGACACTATTTGACGCTATCTGTATCCATGTCGAATAAAGTAGTGATAAAGCCATCTAAAATTTATTTTGATGACTAATTAATAACTACAAAATGATGTTAATTTAATATTGTTACCTAGAAAAGATGTACTCACCTAAACTATTAAAAAATACTACCTCTGTCGTGAATGTTTGTCGTTTCAGACAGAAGTTTTGTATTGGATATAGGCTAAATTATTTGGTGTGGATGTCATTTAAAAAGGAACGGAGGTAATATCTAATAATAATTATGTTAGTCTAATATTGTTAGTGATATACAATAATAAATTCAATTAATTTTAGTATGACTATCCATGTTAATTTTAAATATATTATTATTTTTAATGAGTAAATTGTTTTTACTCACTAGTATTAACATATTTTTTACTCATCGATAAAGCAAATGTATCCATTTTGTATTTGTATCTGATAAGATTCATATTCGTATATATTCAATAAGATTTGTATTTGGATTTGAATCAAAATGACATCTCAATCCAAATCCGTTTGTATACCATCCAAATCCATCCCATGATGTCATGATGTCAACGTTTGAGGTGGGCTAAGTGGTTTTCTCTAACCGTTTTAAGTATTGCTATTTCACCGGAACAGCAGAACCCTATGATATGTGTTTGAGAACATTTCAGGTGATCTAATTACAAAAGGTGCGGACAGGGCCGGTTACATGTCCTAAAGGACATTTCCCTTCGTGGTGTCCCTTCACCCATGTATATATATGTACAGACTTCATGAAATCAATATAACTGAACCATTTCCCTCTTGTCATGTGCCTCATTCACCTTCAATTAAACACATCATCGACACTTGTTCTCCACCGAGCGAGATTGACAAGGCCACCGGCGCAAGACAAGAATATGGAAAATGTCGCGGCGAGCAGTTGCCATAATTTTCTGTCCTGGGATCTCTCGACGAGGCTGCCTTGGTTGGTAATCATTGCTTAACCGATGGGGCCATCGAATCCAAAAAGACAAGAACCAAAGGAATTCATTATGCTATCAAAATTTTCCTTCACGGTCAGAAGGGAAAATAACAAAACAAGGAAGAACAGAAATACTATTCTATTTCATTTGTGAGGTAAAAGAATGCAAATCCATCAATTTGTTAGTACCTTGTTCATGGTTACTGATCTCTTCCAAAATCGTCGGCTCGCACTGCATCAATGGCGACGACAAGCAAGAATGCCCATGGCGCACTGACTCCACGACCACGGCGTCGACATCGTCCACACCCTGGCTGTCTCCCGACCCTCATTGGCGGTTCACGCCTTGCGCTTTGCATGTGCCTTACAGTTTCTATTTGGCCCTAATCACGAAGAGCGTTGGGGAATTCGGGAAAACCCGTCACCCTCGAAACGTCGAGTTTAACGGAATTCTCGAAGCATGTTTTTCGGGAGCGAGAAAATTCGCGATTCTCGGAAGTCCGGGACTGCGAAGTCTCAAATTCGCGAATGTGCGAGTTCGGGAATCTTGATTCGATGAAAAGGCGGAGTCACGAACATGCGGAAGCCGGAATCTCAAGCGTTGATGGTCCGAACTTCGGAGATCTGCCGATTCGGGAATCGATGAAGACTCGTTCGGGACTCGGGCGCGTGGACACGCACGAACCTGTGGGGAAGCAAGAGCCACTTCGGGAATGCGTAGAAGACCTAGTTCGAGAATTTCGGGCGAAGACATTCACGAATCACGGGAGAAGCAAAGTCAAAGTTGTAGTCCCAAAAAAGTCGGGTTTAGAGTGTGAACTAGTGGCGGACTTGTAAATGTGTTAGGGGGGAAGACATTCTTGTGTGTGTTCACATTAGGAATATTCTCCGAGCCCGAGGGTGTTATCGGAATGTAAAAGTCCCTTCGTCTCCCTATAGAAGGGGGCGCAAGGGCACGTGTAAACGGATTCGGACTTTTTTGGAACTTGTGCTACTTGTGGACGGGATTACGGTCTCTTTGCTCTCTAGCTGTGTACTTGAACGCGTTAAGAACTTTCACTCGTGTTAGGGTAGTATTCCGAATTTTTCGGGTACCCCCCAACATTGGCGCCCACCGTGTTCCGGCCAAGAAGAGAAAACTCACGATGCCACCTCGGAAGAAGTCAAAGAAAGATCGCTCCGGGGCGGGCAAACCGGGAATATCGCCATCTCACCCGGGGGAACGAAAACTTGTTTGTTCCCGAATCCTCGAACGTAACGGACCGACAACGAAGAGAGAAGCTCGAAGCCCTCATGAAGGCAAGAGCGAGAAAAGACTGCTCACATCCAAGAACAACCCGGCCCCGAACGGCAAGAGCACGAGAATGCGATGCGACGATGATTCCATAGACGAGAGAACTAGCCATGGTCCACCAAAAGATACAACGAGTACAACGAGAAAGACAAATAAAAGTTCGCGGCTCGGTTGCGAGCGAAGAGAAAAATCTCCGAAAAACTAGAGTAGGTGAACAAAGCAAAAGAGCAAATACAAGCAATACGAGAGAGAAATTGACGAAATGAAAGAACAAGAGAACGGCTCCCTGTGGCAAGAAACACCGCGCGGAGAACTGCGCTCGCAAGAAGAATCCCCGAAAGAAAACTTTTTCGCGGGAAACGGAGTCTCACACTTCGTGGATTCCGAATCACCGCGTCAATAGGGCCGCAAACGGCACCTTGGCCGCCGAAGTTCAAGCCGGTCTCTCTTCCCAAGTACAACGGTTTCGGAAACTCCGGGCAATTTCTCATGAGATATGAGTCGGTGTGAATTCGGCGGGGAGGAGATGATGTTGCACTCGCCAAATCCTTCATCATAGCTTGCGAAGGACCGATCTTGAATTGGTACTCACTTGCTGCCTCCACACTCGATCTACGGAATGGGTAGATCTCAAAACAAAGTTCATGCAAGCGTTTCAAATGTTCCATGACACAACGGCAGAAGCCTCGGATCCGTACAACGCAAGCGAGAAGGACGAGAGAACCCGCTGCGAAACTTCGTAAGAAGGTTCATGCAACGAGGTCTCGGATCCCCGATGCGATGACAAGACAACGATCAAGGCACGATCAAAGGTCTCACCCCGGGGCCAACGGCTTCTCACCTCACAAGAAAGAAGCACCGAGACGGTTGAAGAACTATTTCGGGAATTGGAGGATTACATTACGTCCGATGATGACCATCGCAAGAGAGTAGCCGAACAAAACGAGGCAAGACGGGGTGGCGAGAGATATGACACGGCGAGCACCACCCCAACATCCGCGAAATGTAAACGGTGTTGGAAATCCTCGGCAACAACAAGAAAGCGAGGCCAAGCGCCGGGGGAGGATTCGGTCATAAAGGAAGGGGGAGAGGAAGAGGAACCCCAAGCCTCCCGAACCACAACCCAAGAGATCCCCATTTCTACGCCAATACCATGGAAGAGGCCACGGCACCGAAGGGTGCCCGGAGACAAAGAAGAACATGGCACGAATCCAACAAGAGAAAGCGCGATGAGCATTGCATCCTCGATGCCAACCCGGTTTCGGCCGAACTTCGGCGGCCCGCCGGTTCGCGAGTCCGCGATCAAGCTCAGTACCGGTTCGGCAATTTCCACAATCGCAATCGGCATGGCGACCCTCACGGCAATTCTTCCCTCGGTCGCAAGCGATACGGTCGATCCGGCGACCACAGCCCATTCGGGAAATCTTTCCACCCCCTCCAGAAAGCTCATCAAGGCCTCAGTCAAGTTCGGGACCTCAGAACTCCAAAGCATTGCCATCGTTCGGGACTATCATGCCAATCACAGGTGGATCTGCTATGGAATTTGAAACAAAGAAGCAGCGAAACAACTACTTCAGATCTGTGAATACCATCATCAATGATGGCCCGGTACCGCCGGAGTGGGCGAAGGTGCCAATTACCTTTACGAGAAGAAGATTTCGGGTTGAAATCTGCGATCCACAATGATGCCATGGTGATCGAAGTCAACATTCTTTGGATGGGTCATAGGAAAAATCTTGGTGGACAACGGGAGTTCGGCGGACATCCTATTCACGAAAACATTCGAGAAAATGAATCGAGCCGGCACATGTTGGACCCACCGGAGTACCCATTGCGGGGGTTCGGAGGAAAGCCCATCAAGCGGTTGGAAAAATATCTCTCCCGGTTTCTTTCGGAGATCTTGAGAATGCCGAACGGAGAACCTCACCTTTGATGTAGTTGACATATATCACCCGTATCTTGCGATCTTCGGCGAGAGGTTTCATGAACAAGTTCGATGCTTTGTCATAAGGCAACGGTTCCTATGCATGAAAATGCTGCGCCCAAAGGGGTTATCACGGTATTCGGCAACCGGCGGGGAGGCCGGGGAACATAGAAAAGGGCCACACGCCGGTCAAACGAATGTGTATCAGCGAAAGCAGTCGAAGAAAGGAAGGAAACCTATGAAGAGCCGAAGCGGGACAAAGAGAAAAATAACATAGCCGCGAGAAGATGAAACAAAGAGAGTGTATACGGATGACATGCCCGACGGAGAGCGGTCATAATAGGAGCGAACCTCGGCGCCGAAGAGGATGATGAACTCACACGCTTCCCGAACGAAACAAGGATGTTTTCGCATGGTCGGCCAAAGATTTGCAAGGCGTTGACGGGGACATAATCGAACATGTCCTCGAAACGGATGACAAGATACCACCCAAGAAGCAAAAACTTCGGAAAATGTCGACGAAAAGGTCAAGGCGGTGGAAGCGAAGTTCGGAGGTTACGGGATGCCCAAGTGATCGGAGAGGTCAAGTACCCGGTTTGGTTAGCCAACAACCGTGCCGATCAAGAAGAAAAATGGCAAATGGAGAATGTGTGTAGATTTCACCGATTTGAACAAGGCATGCAAGAATGACGATTTTCCCTTGGAAAGGGTAGACAAAATCATGGATGATGCGAGCCAACAGTGAGATGCTTTCGCTCCTTGACATGTTCTCTGGGTATCATCAGATCAGAGTTCGCAAAGAGGACGAAGAGAAGACAAGTTTCATCACTCCTTTCTGGACATTTTGTTTCGTAAGAATGCCAGAGGGGCTGAAGAATGCAGGGTGTACGTTTTCAAGGATGATAGCAATAGTGCTACACCAGCAGATTCGGAGAAACATCTTGGCATACGTGGATGACATAGTCGTCAAAAGCATTCAGAGAAAAGACCACATCAGTGATTTGGCAGAAACATTCGCGAACTTAAGGACAGCAAACTTGAAGCTAAACCCAGAAAAATGTGTGTTCGGAATTCACAAGGGAAAAGTTCTTGGGTGCCTAGTTTCAACGAAAGGCATTGAAGCAAACCCTGACAAGATAAAGGCTCTGATGGAAATGCAAGAGCCAATACCGGTGAAAGATGTTCGAGAAGTTAACGGGGAGAGTGGGCGCCCTCAACGATTCATCCCCGGAGGCTGCGAGAAGAAGTTTGCCATTCTTCCAAGTTCTCGAAGTGCCAAGAAATTCCGGTGGTCCGAACCTCAGAAGCGAGGCCTTTCACGAGCGAAGGACTACTTGTCCAACATGACCAAGCTCTGTCCTCCCGAGCCAAAATCGCCGCTTCTGCTGTATGTGTACGCATCAAATTCGGCGGTAAGCGCGATCTTTGGTACGGGGAAAAGGAAGAAGAAGGAAAGCTCGAGGCAAATTCCCGTATACTTCGCCTCGAAGCATTGTCCGGTTCCAAGGTTTTCTATTCCGAACCGGAGAAGATCGCGTATGCGGTCATCATGGCGACAAGAAAGCTAAGACACTACTTCGAGGGCCACGGAATAAGAGTTTTCACCAACCAACCGTTAAGTGATGCGTTCGCAAACGGGGAGGCATCCACCCGAATCATCAAGTGGGGTCTTGAACTCTCCGAGTATGTGGTGGATTTCGAAAGAAGAAGTGCAATAAAATCACAAGTTACGGCGATTTTGTCGTGGACTGGACCTCACCTACTCAGAATCTTGAGGAAAATATGCCCGAACCTTGGATAGTGCAGTGTGATGGAGCATGGTGTTACAAGGGGGTCGGAATTTCGGCTGTTGTAACATCCCCGACGGGCGTGGTCATAAGATATGCAGCGCGGCTCGTATTCGCGAACAATGAATACTCCACGAACAACACAACGGAGTACGAAGCTCTACTGCTGGCATTGAGAAAAATGAAAGCCTTGGGGCAGCAGACCTTCATAATCAGAACGGATTCGAAAGTAATCCAGGAACATATCGAGAAGGAAAGCGAAGCCAGGAATCCAGTTCTCATGAAATATCTTGAAAAAGTCAGAGAAATGGAAAGACACTTCAAAGGGTATTCAGTCCAGCACATCCCAAGGGATGACAAGAATGAGGCGGATAAGCGGCGAAGGCGGCGACCAGAAATCAAGAACTACCACGGACGTGTTCTTTGAAATCATCGAGAGAACCCTCTATCAAAGATTCAAGAACTCAAATCGTGAATATGGTGGAAATTCCGGAGCGGAGAGTAGAAATAATGGCCTACCCGAGGGGACATTACGAACCACAAGATGAACTGGAGGAGAAAAGGTTGAAGCAAAGGGCTCGGGGGCTATACGGTGGTAAATGGAGAATTGTACAAATCGGGAGTCACCGAGCCATGGCTGCTGCCGCATCACCTCCGAAAAGGTCGCGAACTCTCGAAAGAAATTCACGGTGGATTTTGTGGGGCACACATAGGCACCGGGGCTTTGGGCGGCAAGGCGATAAAGCGAGGGATTCTATTGGCCCACCATAAACATCGACGCCAAGATGTTGGTTCGGCAATGTGAAGCATGCCGGAAGACGGGAAATCGGCGGAATCCGCCTTCAATGCCGGTTCATTTAATTCCTCCAACTCCGGCCTCTGCAAAGATGGGGCATGGACCTAGTAGGCCCGTTGCCAACGGCTCAGGGTAATTGCCGATTCGCGGCTGTAGCGGTCGACTATTTCACGAAGTGGGTAGAAGCAAAACCACTCGCGAACATCACGGCAGCAACAGTTCAGAAATTCTTTTGGCAAAACATAGTACGCGAGTTCGGAGTTCCTAGAGAGCGACGGTTGACAATGGCAAACGGTTTGACTGCTACACCTTCAAAGAGTCTTTAACGAGAACCCTAGGCACACAAGCGAAATTTTCATCGGTATATCATCCACGGTCCAATGGAGCGGTTGAAAGAGCCAATGGCTCGATTTTTTCGGGAATCAAGAAATGCTTATTTGATCGAAAAAAGGGAAAGTGGGTGGATGAACTTCCGAAGGTGATGCGGTCTCACAACACCACGGTTTCAAGGGCAACGGGTTTCACACCTTTTCACCTACTCTTCGGGACCGAGGCTATGACACCGAGAGGAGATCAAGAATGAAAGCATGAGAGTCTTGAAAGGAAAAGAGATAGAGGAAATTGATAAGAAGGTAGAGAAAGACATGATAGAACCGACAATCCTTGAAGCGAGCGAGAGAACATTAAGAAGTACCGAGAGAGAGACAAGGGCATGGAGAGACAAAAAGGTGGTGCGGAAGGACATCAAAGCTGGTGATCTCGTCTTGAAAAGAAAGAAAAATTGGGAGAACCCGGGAAAGCTTCATGAGTCATGGGAAGGGCCTTACATAGCTAGGGAAACGGATATGCCGGGGGCTTTTCGCACGATGGAGCGGAGGCCGGAGAAGAGTTGCCGTATTCGTGGAATGCCGATAGCTTAAAGAGGTATTATCCATGAAGACCCTAGTTGTACATAAGTGTAGTAGGTAGCAGTTTTTCAATTTTCGTAAGTTAACACTGTAGGAAAGCAAAAGCCCGAATCACGTGTCTATAAGTGACTTCGGGAAAAAATTAGTTTTATGTCTTAATCGTAGTTCTAGAATAAGAAGGACCGTACTCTTTTCCTTGCAAAGGGGGCTCTAAATCAAGAGGCAAGGTTTTTAACGAGGCGGATCCTATGTAAATACTCTTTCTGATATATATATGAAAAGAGTCTTCCCCCAAATTGCACGTTTCGTATTTTGTGTCTCGAAGTTCCATCGTGAAAAAAGAAAAGAATTCGTGAGAAAGGCTCCGTGATAGCCGAAGTTCCATCGTGAAAAAAGAAAAGAATTCGTGAGAAAGGCTCCGTGATAGCCGAAGTTCCATCGTGAAAAAAGAAAAGAATTCGTGAGAAAGGCTCCGTGATAGCCGAAGTTCCATCGTGAAAAAAGAAAAGAATTCGTGAGAAAGTCTCCGTGATAGCCGAAATTCTATCGTGGAAAAAGAAAAAACTTTGTGAGAGAGGCTTTGCGATAGCTAGAATTCCGTCAAAGAAAAAGAGGCACGAGACAACAACAAGTTGCGGCCTAGAAAAATCCCATCCATCAAGGGATTCCCACCGAAAGGCCCGAGACAACAACAAGTTGTGGCCTAGAAAAATCCCATCCATCGAGGGATTCCCACCGAAAGGCCCGAGACAACAACAAGTTGTGGCCTAGAAAAATCCCATCCATGAAAGGGATTCCCACCGAGAAAGTTCGCATGATGACTTCGAAAAAATGAATGTCTAAGGGTTCGCCTATGTATTCTCACTCGGTTCGGATTGTTGAAAATTTTTTTCGGGTATCATCATTGTAAGAATAGGGCAAGGGGCTCCATCGGACGTTCTCGGAAAAATCTTGGTTGAAGCAACCGAAGGTTGCAATTTCAACCGAGGCAAGCTCTTGCCAACTAGGGCAAGTCCACAAAATTCGAAAAACAAATTTTGTCGACTTGCATAACGACGGTTGAAATTTTCAAAAATTAACGAAGACTCCTCCTAAAGACGCGCTAAAGAAGTTCGTGAATAGTAAGATTCGCGAACACGCAATCTAGTTTTCATGCGAAACGACAAGGTGGGGGAGGGTGACGTTTTTTCAAAAGAAAAACATATTAATTGCCTTATTCGCATAAAAACCTCCGAACAGTTCTTCAATAATTACAACACTTGACACAAAATTCAAAACGAGAGCTCAACAACGTGTCCCGGTTTACAAGTATTCTCTTCGGCCATATCGGCGGCGTAGGCAAAGTCACGTTTGCATCGGCCAAGGGGCTAAGGGGCTCCGTTTTAGGAACCTTCACGTTCGAAGGAGTAGATGGTGCGGGACGAACCTGCTTACGAAGTAAGAAAAACGAGGAGAGATCAAAACAACCTATAGAAAACCTAAGCGAGGCCTCAAGCCAAAAATCGGAAAAGTCTTGTTCAGGATGCGCTCGCTTGAATAGGCGCCACGCTTCACCACTAACGAACATATCGTCTCGATGAATCCGAAGTGGTAGCACGTCCGCGCGAGGCCCGGCTTGCGGGACTGCGCGGAGTTAAAATTTACAAAACGGTACATGTTCGAGAGAAGTTTGATGAATCTACATAAATCTACAGCCAGTCTCGAATTCACCCAAAAAAGTCTACACATGTCGCTCAGTTCGTAACATCCACCTTCGGCGAATCTTCTTCTTGTTCGGGGACTTGTCCACCGTTGTTGTCACCATCGCTGCTGCCACTACTGCTGCTGCCACCTGAGCCGTCTTCGCCGGACCCACTCGAACTCTCCCCGGAAGTCGATCCTTCGGGAGATGCGGTGGCAACTTCTTGGTCCTCCTTTTCTCTCAGCTGTGAAAAGAAGAAAAGAGTAAGGAAGGCTTAAGAAACTGGAACACCTGCGACGAACATAAGTAACGAAACCGAGCAAAAAGAAATTACCTCGGCAAGCTTTGCCCGCGCAATAGTCTTAACAATATCCGCCCCGCCAACCATCCAGAATTCCTTCGCGAATTTCACCTTGATAGCCACAATGTCAGGGTTTGCTCGAAGTATCGCATCGCTGGTAACGCCTGGGAACTGAGAAAGGTTCGCGCGAAACTTCGCCAAGTCCACACAGTCGTAATCGTGAAGGACCTTCGAATACTCTCCACGAGAAAAAGAAACGGCGAAGTCGGCGGCACCGAGATAACTTCGGGAAGAGCCTTGAATTCATCCTCTAGCCAATCCATGAAGTCGGGAATATCAATGTCATCGGGAGAGGGGTGGCGGACGAACACCGTACTCATTCGGGGACTTCGGAACTCGGCATAAAGCAATTTCGGCTTTCCCGGAATTTCCGAAGTGTTTTTCTTCGAAGCTTCACCTTGCTCTACCGGCGCCTTCTCAAGATCCACGATCTTCCGATCCTTTGAGCTCGGTGACTTGGCGAGGGCGGCATTGTTGACGCGAAGATCTTCGGCGATTTTCGCGGCTCGCTCTTGCTTTTGCCGAAGTTTTTCAATTACGCTCAAATCATCTTCGTGAGATTTCCGAACTTTCTCGAGATCCTTCTTCGATTCCTCGAGCGCGGCTTCGGCCACTTTCTTTTCATCCCGACTTCTTTTTAGAGCCTCTCGCGGCTCGGACACCTTCCTCTCGAGTTCCCGGATTCGTGGATTGCGCGAGGGTGAAGTTGCGCTCCGGCTCTTTCGACTTCGAGAAAGCTCTTCATTAATCTTCACCGTTCGAAAAAGCCGGTCTACGGCAACCTTCCCGAGAATTGAGTACTTGAGGGCATAGTCTTCGTGAAATCGTGCAAGCTTTGAAGGGGAATACGAGTGCAACGGATTCTTGAATTCCGCGAAGATCAAGAGAAAGCATCGGACTAAGACTCAATAGCCGGCAAACGTATGAAAAGATAGTAAGGAAGGGCGAACCTTCTTTAGAGAACCGCCGCATGGTAACTTGTTTGCTCGAGCCCGAAGAAGTTTTCCCTCGAGGCGAAGGAGCGGTTTCGGAGACAGAGAGGGGCCTTCTCTCGAGCCTTGAGCGGCCCCTTCGGGTCGTTCGGGCGCTTCCTCCCCGTTTCATCAACAATGGCGGACGATTTCCATAGAGTTAAAAACTTGGACGCCTTGCCCCCGACGCCACTTGTCTCGAAACCAACACGCAATAGTTTGCCGCGATGAGACGTACCAAAGCTTTTGTTAAAAGCGGCCAAGGAAGGAGAGGGCGCCTGGTCTTCGGGGACGACCTCCCGAACTTCGACCAAAGGAACATTTTCGGCAGAATGGCCCTCCCTTTGGATAGTGCGCTCAAGGTCCCGAGCGAATTCGGAGGAAACTTCATCAGCGGCAGCGACCTCAACGACGGGGGTTTTGGCGGCGGCGGGGGACTCGGTGTGAACGGCAACTTCGGCGAAGCAATAACGGACTTATCGGCAATAGCGGGAGATGGCTCTCTTCGAAATTCGGGAACAACATCCGAAAAGGAATCAATATCCACGAATTCATTTTCGGAACCCGGCGGACAAGCTGTCTCGAAAGTTAAATAATGGCCGAGAGGAAAACACCTTTTAGACTATCCGTCTTCGTGAGGGTGTCGTCGTCGAAGGCGGATGGGACCCGCCGAACTCCGGTGGAAGAAACTTTCTTCACGGCTTTCTTCAATTTCTTGCGGCTCATCCGGGCAAGCCCCGGCCGACACGGAGTTCGGCTTCGAGGTTTGAGATTCCGAGGTCTTTCGTTTCCGCTTCGATGACTCAAGTGATCTAGTCCTTGAAGGCTTCACTCCCGAAGAAGTTCCCTCGGTGGCGGGTGACGGGTTTCGCTTCGACGACTCGATTCGGGGAGCGTTGATGGGGGCGGGCGAGCGGTGGCCACGGCGACGGCGGGAAGTTTCAACTTGGGACCGAGCCCTCGAGAGCTGAAAAATTTATCACCGCCGATCTCCGAAAAGACGCGATTGATCTTCTTCTTGTGCTTCACCGGGGTCTTGTATGCTTTGTACTCGTTCATGGTATATTCGCCTACCATGACATTGACCCTTTTCTCAACTTCGTCCATGAAGTCCTTGGCGCTCGCCCTTCGCGAAGTTTAATCCCGAACTTCGGGAAAGGAACCCGCTTGATCCGCCCGATTGACGTTGTAGTATACGAGGTCGGCAGGGGACCAGCCGTTCGAAATAGGCCAGATTCGAGAGGCGACAAATTCTTCGATAATGTCGCGGCCGCCGAGTATCGTGCTGGCCAGATGAAATGCACTTTCGCAACTTCTGATTCCTAAGGCCCGCTGGTTGTATCTCCCTACATTCACTGCGGCGAGGGGTGCGATCGGGCTTGACATCTTCGGCTCATCAATCTTCAAGTAGAACCAATAGGATCTCCAATCGTCGGTAAGGTTGCTCTTGCAGCAAGGAGCGATCTGGATTCGAGTGATTCCCTGTCGGGTGTTCGGCGTCGCGTGTTGAAGGTGCGGCACGTGTGCCGACTATGGTAAAAGCGCCCATCGTCGCCCTTGATAACTTCGGGGATGATCACCAACTCGAAGAACCGAGTGAAACCATCGACAATAGGATTGCGGCCAAAGGTCTTCAAGATCCGGATGAACTTCGACACTTCGAGGAAGGACGTCGGGGTAAGCTGGTGGATCTTCACCGAAAATGCATCGAGAATTGCTGGCAGGATTGGGTCACAAGGGAACCGCGGCCGCAGGATGAAGAAGTCTCGAAAAACCACAATTTCTCCGGCCTTGGGAGTAGGAGTTAGTTCATCAAGCGGGGCACGCCCAGCGCCAGGAGAGAAGAATCCGGCCTTCTCGTACTCGCGAATAATGTTGCTTGTGACCTTCGACTCTCCGAAGGCGAGCGAGGGCGGCAGTGGGCCAGAAGTCCTCAACATGACGAGATCGTCGACACCGGCGTCCACATCCCCGACGTCTTCGCCGCCGTCGGACCCAACCTCTCCGTCTTCGCGACTTCGGGAACCGCTGGGTGAACCAACATCTTCGGACGGTGCATCACGATCCGCACTTTCGGCGGTTGGGTCGAGTGGGAGACCGGCGGCGATCGGCTCTTCGGTAGTCATGGGCCTAGGCCGTACTTTTAACGCGAGCCACCTAACAAACACGAACATCCAAACGGTGAGAATAATGTTCGAAAATGAAACTCGCGAATTCGCGATGTCTCTACACCTAAATTTAACGAACTAACGAATCAACGAAGCATGGATAAAAAATACCTTAGAAGAGCACGAACAAGGCACGAAGTTCGTAAGCTTTCAAGCGAGAAAACCGAATCCGCGAAGAGAGAGAGATGCGCGAATAGTGAAAAGCTCGAGAGCATTAAAAAGATTTTTAACAGCGCCAGCCCGCTATTTATAGGGCCGGGGAGGGGTAGTTTCGCGAAGTGCGCCTCGATTTAACCGCCTTTGGCTCCCTGGGCGACGCGTGTCCCCTCCGACGTTCCGAGGGTGACGTTTTTTACTAAATTTCCGAAAGGTTCGTGGAATCGGATCGTCGGAGTCAACCCGCTTCCCCGAGGGGCTAGTGTTGGGGAATTCAGGAAAACCCGTCACCCTCGAAACGTCGAGTTTAACGGAATTCTCGAAGCATGTTTTTCAGGAGCAGGGAATTCGCGATTCTCGGAAGTACGGGACTGCGGAGTCTCGGGTCGCGAATGTGCGAGTTCGGGAATCTTGATTCGATGAAGAGGCGGAGTCACGAACATGCGGAAGCCGGAATCTCAGCGTTGATGGTCCGAACTTCGAGAGATCCGCCGATTCGGGAATCGATGAAGACTACGTTCGGGACTCGGGCGTGTGGACACGCACGAACCTGGCCGGGAAGCAAGAGCTACTTCGGGGAATGCCGCAGAAGACCTAGTTCGAGAATTTCGGGCGAAGACATTCACGAATCACGGGAGAAGCAAAGTCAAAGTTGTAGTCCCAAAAAGTCGGGTTTAGAGTGTGAACTAGTGGCGGACTTGTAAATGTGTTAGGGGGGAAAAGACATTCTTGTGTGTGTTCACATTAGGAATATTCTCCGAGCCCGAGGGTGTTATCGGAATGTAAAAGTCCCTTCGTCTCCCTATAAAAGGGGGCGCGAAGGGCACGTGTAAACGGATTCGGACTTTTTTGGAACTTGTGCTACTTGTGGACGGGATTACGATCTCTTTGCTCTCTAACTGTGTACTTGAACGCGTTAAGAACTTTCACTCGTGTTAGGGTAGTATTCCGAATTTTTCGGGTACCCCCCAACAAAGAGCAGAGACTCGATGGCATATTTATGGCGCATCAAAGGTTTGCATGGAAATATCAATTCCTCGGTATAATTTTGAGTTTGTCTTCTTCGCCTGCCACTCCCACACGAGTACAAATAACGACGAAAAGCAAGAGCAACTTCTCCGACGCATGTCCCCCCCCAACGATCTTGCTCACGCTGAGTTTCATGAACAGAGAAGCATGAAGACGATGGCATCTTGCATAACTTCCCGACAGTTACAGTGCTGCCGAAGGCAACGATCACTATTGAGAAAGAGAATAATGACGTTCTCAAACTTCTCGTTGATGTTCCATTGCATGCCACGTACGGTAAGCATTCATAGAATTTTTAATTCTTGTTCTGCAATGTTGCCTTTTTTGAGAAACATGTTGCCTTGCGCAGCAGCATCCCGGTTGAAGGGATAGGGGGTGGCTACGGTAGCGCAAAACAAAATTTTTCCCGCAAAACAGGAACTGCTGCTGTCAGAGATCACGTGATTACCACTAGACGCGCAGATGCAGCGGAACCGTCTCGATGTAGACGAACGCGTCGAGGGTAGCAGCCAGTGCAGTTCCTCACGTCCTTCTTGACTTGCACGTGCGGCTCGTCCGATCCAAGTGCTCCAGATGCAGCACCTCCAAGGTATCCACACGTACGGAGAAGGAAGCGACGCACACCGGACTGCTAGGTCCGCGAGTGCGACGAGGAGAGAGCGTTGGCGGCGCGGCTGCTACTTGAAAAAGTCGTGCCTTTTCAGGAGGGGTGTGGTCCATATTTATTGGGAGGAAAACCCCCCACACCATCGTCCATTAGCAATACGGGACTAATAGATGGTGTACCCCTTCCAACGCTAATGGGCTTTACAACATTTGTGACCCATTAGGACTTTTACACCATAATGGATGAAATCCATCCGAGCCCACTAGTGGATCAAATCCGAGTTGGCTCTAGGGCATATTTCCAACGAGTCTCCCACTTGCACTAGAGTCAACTATGCAAATATATTCATCCTCATTCGGCTTCCAACCCCTTAAGTGTGTGACCCTATAGGTTCACGTACACATAGACTTGACCCGAGTACATTACTCGATCAATAGTTGACAACGGCCTCTAGCAAGACGTGTCAACTCCTATGCATACGTAAAGATCTTATCGGACAAACCATCACAACATTTCATACATGCTATTCCCTTTGCCTCATGATATTTGGTCTAGCTCCAAGCCGACCTCTCTTTCTCGACACCGTGATTCGAATCATCAAAAGGGGTTTAACCCTTAACCCGAAGCACGACCATGCATTTCTTGATCCGATCACTCGAGGGGCCCGAGATATCTCTCTCAAGTAGAGGGGCAAATTCTATCTTGATAGACCATGCCTCACAACATGCTTCCCGACAAACTCGAAAGCCATCTTTATGACTATGTTGACGGTTAATATTTGTATCAAAGTTCGTTTGTGACTTGCAAGCGGACAAGTCTCCCGTCGTAGTCAAGGGACCCTTCTTCCCTCGAGTGGTGAACCCAAGGTATCGAATCCGTGGAACAATGTGCAACGCAAGGATTCAATCTAGTAAAGCGAGGTAAAGCTATCTTATGAAGGTAAGTTGCATCTAATCTACTAACTCATAAAGAAAACGAATCTAATCTAATCTACTAAAGAGGTAGCAAGAGAAAGCAAGAGATAACCAATCTAGAGAATCTAGATCATGCTTATGTTGTAGCTCCAAACAAGATAGATGAAGATAGCAAAGCGAATCTCATTAAAAGCATCTTTAAATCGTGGCCTTCCCATCCGACTCCGAAAACATCCGCCTTTCGAGACCCCCGATTCTGTCACAACGTATCCCTATTCATGCGGGGAGCTTAGGGCGAGTTCGATAGAACAAGTTGAAATCACTTGGCCGGTCCGGTATGCACCTCTAGCCACCGCGGCTACAAGAGCACCCTATGTAATCTAGCTATAGACTAGATCGTAGAAGAAGCAAAACCAAGAAGAAATCAAAATCATCGAGAAGGCACTTGATCGCTAGAAATCGAATTCACTTACAAACTTCACCATGAATGATTACATGAACAAGATCACCACCGGGCCCTCCCTCAATCTTGATCCTCGCTCGGAGCTCCGACGTGGTCTTCCATGCAAGGTTCCCACGTCGGCCGGGGAAACCCTAGACAACTAGCACGACCCTCATCTTCAAGTTGGTGTCCCTCAAGCTTCTCTCGCTCCTCGGCGTCGGATTACGACTTCGGTTCTGCGTGGCTCTCGGTCGGGGGGCTATTTATAGCCCGAGAAGCAATTAGGTCAAAGGAGAGGCCGATTGGGCCCCGAATTGGGGGCCGGGCGGCCGGCCCGGGCCCACTCGGCCCATCCCGCGGCTGCTTCGCCGGTGTTGCTTCCCACGTCTTCTAGATGTTCTCCCCTTTTGCATGTGGGCCCTTGACGTCGGTTTCTCTCCGAATTGGACTCAACTCCTTGTCTTGCAAGATTCGGCACTTTTACGGTTCGGTCCTCGGAGTTTATCGTCTTCTCGGGCTTGGTCCTTGGGCTCTTGGAGTCATGTTCACTTCATTGCTTGACTTGTATCGGGCTTCAAGGTCTTGTCATGAGGTACTTAATGAACTTATCCCGGAAGTCTTGCTTTCAACGTTAAAACCCCGCGTAAACACATAACTCCAAAACCGACATGCACAAGTGAACTTGTTATACCACGGGGGTTAGTACCAATGAATAAGATACAAAAGTCATGCCAACACCGAAGGTAAACTCATGGCTAGGTTGACGGATTTTCACCGTCAACATCTCCCCCATGCTTAAACCTTGCTCGTCCTCGAGTAAGCCTTCGATGGATATCATCGTTGCCAAACAATGTTTAAACCTTGCACTTGATCATACATGAAAAAAAAACATAATGCTCTCAAAAGTTTAATTCGTTAAAGTTCCATAATGTACTAGCCTTCACCTCTACGGAGGGTAGATTCTTATTAAGCTTATCCCACAAGTATTAACATGCTCACAAAGTTTAAATAGATCTCGAATTTTTGAAATAAAGAACAAGATAAAGAAAAGAGCTAAACCAAGTTCACAAATTTAAATCACCTTGCATGTTGCTCATGAACTCTCATCTCACTTGCCTCTCAAGCCTATATATTCTACTCCTTTCCCTCTCATAACATATATGTGTGGTAGGCTTTATATGGAGCTTTGGGAAAGTTTAGTCCTAACAAGATTTTATAAATGAGGTGTTGTCAAAACAAGACAAGCTTCTCATGGTCTTACCGAGACTCGTCAAAAAGGTCATTGGAAAATAATGTTAAATCAAGGAGGGGAAAGAGAAAAATACACACACTTTAGATGAGTGGACATGTGCAAATGGCAAAGAGTGATCCCGAGGCACAAATGAAGTCCTCGTTATCGGATTGCACATGGTTGGAAAATGAGAATGGATCTTTTTAACTGCAGCCTTGAATGCACTTTTAGAGAACCGGGGAGTTCGCTTTACGCACATATATATTTTTTCTCTTTCTCATTTTTCTTATTCTTTTCTTTCTTTCTTTCTTTCATTCATTATATATATATATATTTTTTTTCTTTCTTCTTGTGAGACCTTCACCTTGGAAGTCACGTATATCGCCGAAATTTTTTTTCATTCATCATTTTTTTTTCATTGATCATTTTTTTAAAAATACTCCCCTTTGAACTCTAAAACTGCACCGTACCTACCTCCTCCCCCATGCTTAGACGTTGCTCGTCCTCGAGCAAAGAGGCGAAAAATAAGGTAAGTACCGCGGTATTTTTCCTTGGAGAGATACTTGAAATCTTCAATGTTGGCACCGTCTTATGATCTTCCTTGAATTGATGATCCATTCTCAACGATAGGTTGTGGTCAAGGAGGTAATCACAAAAGATGATATTTGGTTTAAGGGTGGATATCCGGCGAGGTTTGTGAGATCTCCAATGCGGGGATACACAATGCACGGATAAAAGGCTAGCAAAAAGATAGATACGCAAAAACGGAATGACCAGCTTCTTAGTCTCGGGCCAGAGAAATCATGGCCTGCAATAACTCACTCAAAAATAAATCTTGTACACTAAAGTTTATGCACTCAAATATATATAAGGCTTTGGATAGGTTGATCAACACACAAGTGATATTTGTGACAAGGTTAGCAATATTTTTGAGCATAAAAGACATCTTTAATCTATTCATAACTTGAGAGCACATAAAACACCATGGGTCTTTATTTTAATCATAACCTCCGCTGAAGATTGAGCTAGCATTTAAATAATTTCAGATTTGTATTTTTAAGAGAGCACTAGTTCAAACATGCATAGATCAATTACAAAGATAAACAAAGCGGCAATTATAATCATATATCATCATGGCACAAACTTTGTAACTTTACCAAAGGTAAAAACTTGGTGGCGACATTATTCATGATGAAAATAAACACTAAGACACACGCTGAAAATTAAACTAAAAACTGAAAATTAAAGCAAAGCTGAAAATACTACGCAAATATAGGCGCATACAAGCTGAAAATTAAAGAAAAGGGGGTAAAGGAAAGATAACTAAAGCTCCTCCTCTCTCTAATCTTCCGCCGGTGGTTGATATTGAAAGTCTTGGTTGTTGTACCCTTACTTGTAATAGGAATGCACCACTTCTCCTATGAATTGTCTGACGGTGCTAGGTGAAGGTGTCCAAGCACATAAGCGACGTTTGCATTTCCTTCACCCATTTGGTTTGCATTGGTTAGGATGGCTGCAATAATTTGCACGTTCCTTGCAGCGTATCCTCCAATGGTGGCCACATTTTGTTGTGGTTGAGGAAGGTGCGCATATGGCTCCGCAAAGGCTACGTTAGGCACCGCAAAAATGGTGGGGGTATGGCTGCACCACTCCCCCATGCTTGCATTGGTACATCACCGTAGTAACTTGGCGGCGCCGGGGTTCCTCCGAATGGTGGGACATAATTTTGTTGTGCACCTCCTTCTTGGGTCGTGGAAAAACCTTCTCCTAATCCTTCTCTATTATTTTTTTTCTTCGCCGGCACAAGAAGTCCTTCCTCTAACCGATCTTCTTCCCCTCAAGAAAAGTCTTAATCTTCAATCCGGAAGGGGCAAATTCACCTAGGCCACTTGTAAGCCTCCTCTCTCATCTTCACTCTTATATTTTCCTTTCTTCATATATTCCTAGGGAAGTCCCGGGTAGGAGATGATTTGGGTTCCTTGTAATACCCGGTTTTAAAGAGATAGCCAATATGGAGAGGCAACACCCCGAACCAATATCTTCCGAACTCGATGTTGCTTAACAACACCACCGGTTGATCATAGGTGAGTGGGGTCTATTGGCCACTTGGCAATCAAATCCAAGTAAAGCCAATTCAACTCCGTGTTGGTTATCTTTGTCTCTCTTGTTCTCCCAAAAATCCACTTGCACAAAAGCGACACACTTGGATGATGGGGTTCCAGATAGTATTTCTTCGTTGATGGTCTCTTCCCGTGATCATACTCCAAAATCCTCCCCATGTGCCTTCATGCACATACTTGTTCCAGAGCTCCCTTTTGAAAGTAGGAGACACTCGCCCATGGGTCTACGATACTAGACATGCAATCGATTCGAACATGAAAGCCAATCTAATCTATCGGGGATTGTGTTGAATGGATCCAAGGAAGCATTGGAGCTCTACTCCCTTTATGGCATGGTTGCTAGCCTTAAGCATTAAAGTATTTTCAACACAAGATGATAGATAGATAATCCAACAAAGTTCGATTACATCTCAAGACCGATTGCAACCCATGGATGAAAGGAGATTACCCCATCAAGGTGCTAGAAATAGCATCACTGATCAAGGTTACCCTTCCGACGGTGTCTTCCTTCTTCTCCACTTGTGGGCTCCCTCCAACGGAATGAGAGACTCAGCACTCCTTCATCAAGGGTATACGCCATGGTCATGAAAATTTCCTAGGCGAATTTCTTGTGGGTGTTTGCCGACACTCCGCTAGAGAATTGCACCGGTGTCCCGTGTGAAACCCAATATGTGGAGAGCTTGGTCGTCGGTGTCGACGTTCGCTACAAGCCTCTACTTAAGGCGAGCGAGCTTCTTCTCCTCCTCCGTCATGATGACATACCCCTCGGAATACCGCGGAGCATATGGAGGTGGAGCGGATGATCGTGTCAAGTGGTGAGGTTGGACGGGCGGCTCCTCCATATGTTATTGAAGTTTGGTAAACCTAATAAACGAGTTTTGTGTGGCCCTCATGCCACCAAGGAGAAGAGTGGTTCCTCCTCAGTGGTGCCGTGTCCTCCCCCATACTCCAAGGAGACTCGGAAACCGAGCGCCTCCTCGAAGAGGTTGTCGATGATGGCTTAGACGACGATGATCCCTTCTTCTTCGGTGAAAAGACTTGTAGTTTCTTCCTTGATTGCAGCGCTCTCCCTCACAAATAAATATCCGGGGTTTTCGCCCGGTAACAAGGTACACAAATATTATTTTGGAGTCTGGACTTTGAGTGGATTAAGGATGTGATTTGTTGCACGAAACAAACGCGGTGGATGGCTAAGTCTAAGGTGATTCCGGCCTACAAACTAGAGCACATGAACAAAGAGTTGGATGAAAGACTTACCTCTCTCCTCCTCTTGGCTCGGTTCTTCTCTAGTGCATGCATGTTGCTTCGTGATCGCGTACACCTTCCAAACGTTCCCGTCCACTCCTTCACTTGCATTATTGCTCCTTCCACTTGATGTTTTCGCTTGATTCACTTCCATACTCCCTTGCCTCCCATGCATCCAAGATATTCCTACAAAACAAAGCCTTGGCTGCCCCCCATGCTTGTACTTTGCATGTGGTTTAAATATGTTGGAGGGGCATCCCGTGATGTATCATGGTGCATGCATGGTTAGGTTAACTAGATTGCCTCCCTTTAAGTGTGTTTAAGGCTAAGCACTCCTCTAATTTCGAAATTTAAAAATATTTTTCAGAGCCATGCAAGTGCTCGAACATAATTTTAGAGAAGTTTTTAAACCATTAAAACAAATGCAAGTCGAAAATATTTTTTTATTACGTCGATTTCGGTCTCACCGGTATAGTTTGCCTTCATTGGTTGAGAGCAAGCTTTTCCCGGCTTGATCATGGGGGCATAGGTTTAGGTCCTAATTTTGATTAGATGATAGAGATTTTGAATGAAATAAAATTAAGTGAGGCTTAGAAAAATTCTAATCTTAGAGAAACTAAGGATATTGATTTTTAAACCAACCAAAAATCAAGCTTCTAGGTTCACGCGAGTCCTACCACATGCTGAAATTTAAATAACATCTAGATACAAGTCGTGGCTCTACTCGTGTGTTTTTAGCATGAAAAACAAGTCAACCACAGCACCATAATGAGGGTGAAGGGTTGAGTTAGGTTCTGAAATTTTTCTTTTTGGTTGTGGTTTCTCGAAAAAGAAGCAAACAATCACATAGGATGGTTCATGTAAAGGGTTTATGATCAAGCAAAATATTCAACCAAGAATTATGTCTCTAATATTGTTCAACCATTCTAAGTCTAAGGTTTTGCGTAGTAAAATTCAAAACTGAATTAAAAAGACTCGAAAAACCTGGAATCGGGTTGTCCTCCCGGTAGCTTATTCTTGACTCGACGAAACGGGTTGCCTCCCCGCCTAGCGCTTCGTTTATAGTCCATGGCTAGAATTCTTCACTTGATTACTCCGGATCAACGCTCTTTGTGGGCGTTGCAATCTTGGGTACCCACTTTGGCTTAGTCAATTTTTTTTTGGTCTTCACAGGCTGGCTTTGTCCTTTGGTCTTGACGGATGCAACATCTTCCTTGTGGCTCGGCATCTCGAACTCCGGTCTTCGGTTGTGATCTTCATGGTGATCCTTCATCTCTCCCGAGCGAGCTTGAGTAGCCTTCGCCGTCTTGGGACCTTGGAGTTGTCTCGGATATTCTTCTTTGTTACCCATCGGGCGCCGGCAAGTTGTCCCACTTGCGTCTAGCATCTTTATCACGATGAACACTTCACACTCCTTGCATGTGGATCTTGCCTTGGCAGCCTTTAGGTGTTGAGCTTCTTTCTCCATCTCCATCTTCTCCATCCTCCTCTTGAGTAAACTGATATGCCACTCAAGGAATCCGGCTCGTATGCATTCAGCTCTCGCAATCGTCGTGCGGATAGTTGAGACCTTGATCTTGAACGGCCTCCCGGCGTCTTGAAGGTTTATGATAGGTAGATCAACGATGTCGGGGTGCGTAGCGCTCCGGTGGTTGAGGTTGATCTCCCTTTGGACTTGGAGGTGGTGATTCCCTTGGAGATTTCGACGGTCCTTCGACTTCAACTTTTGAATCTAGGGGTTCCACCCCTTTAGCTTGTGTTGCACGTCACCTTTGCACCGTAAAGTTTTCCCGGATCATCCACAAAAAAGTTTGGGTTTCTTGGAGAGGTAGCCAACCATCTCCGGTTAGGGTTAGTAATAAAACAAAAATCTAAACATAAAAACTAGGATTAATCAAAACTAGATTAGATTGATTTTTTTCTTTTTGAGGATGATCAAACTTAAGAGCTGCAAAAGAAAATCAAAAGAAAAACTGAAAGATAAGCGATACTAGATCGGATCTTGATTGCTTGTTCCCCGGCAACGGCGCCAGAAAAAGGGGCTTGTTGACGGTTAATATTTGTATCAAAGTTCGTTTGTGACTTGCAAGCGGACAAGTCTCCCGTCGTAGTCAAGGGACCCTTCTTCCCTCGAGTGGTGAACCCAAGGTATCGAATCCGTGGAACAATGTGCAACGCAAGGATTCAATCTAGTAAAGCGAGGTAAAGCTATCTTATGAAGGTAAGTTGCATCTAATCTACTAACTCATAAAGAAAACGAATCTAATCTAATCTACTAAAGAGGTAGCAAGAGAAAGCAAGAGATAACCAATCTAGAGAATCTAGATCATGCTTATGTTGTAGCTCCAAACAAGATAGATGAAGATAGCAAAGCGAATCTCATTAAAAGCATCTTTAAATCGTGGCCTTCCCATCCGACTCCGAAAACATCCGCCTTTCGAGACCCCCGTTCTGTCACAACGTATCCCTATTCATGCGGGGAGCTTAGGGCGAGTTCGATAGAACAAGTTGAAATCACTTGGCCGGTCCGGTATGCACCTCTAGCCACCGCGGCTACAAGAGCACCCTATGTAATCTAGCTATAGACTAGATCGTAGAAGAAGCAAAACCAAGAAGAAATCAAAATCATCGAGAAGGCACTTGATCGCTAGAAATCGAATTCACTTACAAACTTCACCATGAATGATTACATGAACAAGATCACCACCGGGGCCCTCCCTCGATCTTGATCCTCGCTCCGAGCTCCGACGTGGTCTTCCATGCAAGGTTCCCACGTCGGCCGGGGAAACCCTAGACAACTAGCACGACCCTCATCTTCAAGTTGGTGTCCCTCAAGCTTCTCTCGCTCCTCGGCGGCGGATTACGACTTCGGTTCCGCGTGGCTCTCGGTCGGGGGGCTATTTATAGCCCGAGAAGCAATTAGGTCAAAGGAGAGGCCGATTGGGCCCCGAATTGGGCTGGGCCGGCCGGCTCGGGCCGGCGGCCTGGGCCCAGTCGGCCCATCCCGCGGCTCGCTTCGCCGGTGTTGCTTCCCACGTCTTCTAGATGTTCTCCCCTTTTGCATGTGGGCCCTTGACGTCGGTTTCTCTCCGAATTGGACTCAACTCCTTGTCTTGCAAGATTCGACACTTTTCGGTTCGGTCCTCGGAGTTTATCGTCTTCTCGGGCTTGGTCCTTGGGCTCTTGGAGTCATGTTCACTTCATTGCTTGACTTGTATCGGGCTTCAAGGTCTTGTCATGAGGTACTTAATGAACTTATCCCGGAAGTCTTGCTTTCAACGTTAAAACCCCGCGTAAACACATAACTCCAAAACCGACATGCACAAGTGAACTTGTTATACCACGGGGGTTAGTACCAATGAATAAGATACAAAAGTCATGCCAACACCGAAGGTAAACTCATGGCTAGGTTGACGGATTTTCACCGTCAACGGACTACCCGGTTACGGAGTAGCGGTTGATGGCCCCTAAGTAGGTCAATTCACATCTTAAGTACATGCGACAATCTCAAGTCTAAGGACATAGCGTATACGTTGTGTAAACGAGAGAACAAAGTCTCAAATTGGGTCGGTCCGGCCCCATGTCATACATGTGCCCACATTATTAATTATACATCTCCATGTTCATGACTTGTGAAACATAGTCATCAACTAATTCATGTGCTAGTCATTAACTCATACTAGGGACAACTTTTGAATAACCATACAAGTAAAAGAGTTTCACAAACAATTAACATAATTGCCAATCAAATACAAGTCGCCTTTCATGGATATTCAATAAAAGAACCAAGTGACATGGATATAATGAAATATAATCATCTCTATGATTCCTTATAAGACATATTTCTAACATTCTTCCACTTGAACTTGAGCTAATCTAGAATATATCTAATACCCATAGCTCTCATGTGTGCCTCATGCTTAGGTTGTGGAAGGGGTTTTGTCAAAGGATCCGCAACATTCAAATCTGTGTGTACTTTGCATATCTTGATATCACCTCGTCTAACGATCTTTCGTATTAGACGAAATTTCCGCATGATACATGTTTATTCTTTTGGTGGTTCCTTGGCTCCTTTGCTTGCGCAATAGTCCCATTGTTGTCACAATAAAGATCCAACGGGCTAGAGACACTCGGAAACACACCAAGTTCAGAAAGGAACTTCCTTATCCAAACACCCTCCTTTGCAGCTTCCGAAGCCGCGATGTACTCGGCTTCTGTTGTAGAATCAGCCACTGTCTCCTGCTTGGAACTCTTCCAGCTCACAGCTCCACCGTTTATCGTAAATACGTTTTCTGATTGCGACTTTGAATCGTGTTGGTCAGTTTGGAAACTAGCATCGATGTAACCCGTTACAACGAGCTCCTCCTCACCACCATAGACTAGGAACATGCCTTTAGTCCTTCTTAAGTACTTAAAAACATTTTTAACCGCTGTCCAGTGACCCTCACCTGGATCAGATTGGTATCTGCCGTGTGCATACGAAATATTTGGACGTGTACATATCATTGCATACATAATAGATCCGATGGCCGAAGCATACGACATTCTACTCATGCGTTCTCGCTCATCAGTTGTCGAAGGACACTGAGTCTTGCTAAGATGTATACCATGTGACATAGGCAAGAACCCTTTCTTCGCGTCTTCCATGTTGAACCTTTTCAACACTTTATCAATGTAAGTGTCTTGGCTTAATCCTGTAAGCCCTTTTGATCTATCTCTATAGATTTTGATTCCCAAAATGTATGCCGCCTCACCTAAGTCCTTCATTGAGAAACTATTTTTCAATGAGGTCTTAGTGGCCTCAAGCATATGAATGTCATTTCCAATCAGTAATATGTCATCCACATACAAGATTAGAAATACTACAGAGCTCCCACTTGCCTTCTTGTAAACACAAGGCTCTTCTTCACTGAATGAAGTCAAACCCTTTGACCACTTCATCAAAGCGAAGGTTCCAACTCCGAGATGCTTGCTTCAATCCATAAATGGACTTTTGAAGTTTCCACATCTTTCCAGCATTGGTTGGATCAACAAATCCCTCGGGTTGTGTCATATTGTAAGGAATCGGATGCCCGTTAGCCTAAGAGGGGGAGGGGGTGAATTAGGCAACTTAAAACCTTAACCTATAGCTTCACTAATTTTGCGCAAAGGTAAACTAGAACATACTATCTATATGTGCAACTACGGTTGTTCTAGTGTGAAACTCCCATCCCAAAAGAAGGTTTGCAACCTATAGCCAATCCTAGCATGATACTACTCTAGGAATGTAGAGACAAGCAAAGATTGCAATAGAGTAAATGCGGAAACGTAAAGGGGATGAGAGGAAGCAAACTCTTGACACGCGATTTATCCCGTGGTATCGGTAGGCACTAAGCCACCCCTAGTCCACGTTGTTGAAGCACTCACACAAGAGTATTGCTTCCCGGTCACCAAGTCTCTCCCAAGAGCACCAACTTGACTTGCCACAAAGGCTAGCCACTTAGGCACTTGTCAAGCTCCCTTGGTCACCTTGATGCCGCCTCCACTAAGGAGCTTCTCCACCAAGGAAGGGGGTCTCCACGTCCCCCGCACAAAGTGTCCTCGCCGCTCCACACCAAGCCGGAGGGTCGATGACGATTGCCGGTGAGCCACTTAGGCCCCAAGGCTTCCGGCGAACCTTGTACAACCGGATTCACTCAAGAATCACCTCACAAGGTTGGCACAACCTTGCACTCACTCGGCTCTAAGCTAAGCCTAGCACTAAGCACACACACAAAGCATGCACTAGTCTAAGGATGAGCAATTAAGCACTTGGATGGATTGGATATGATCTTGAATGTGTCTTGAACTCCTCTCGCACTTCCACACAATCCAAGCAACCTCAAATGAGTGAGTGGAGGGGGTATAAATAGCCCAAGGCATCAAACTAGCCGTTGGCTAACGTCCACCGAAAAAGGTACCGTCGGATGATCCGACGCTATGCTTTTCCGGGCGTCGGTTCATCCGGTGCTCCTCCCACGTCACGTAGCCGTTGAGGTTCTCTCGACACAAGCTGCTCCGACGCTATGCTCCGACGCTTCGTCGGATCATCCGTGCCGAAGGCCTCGCGTCCGGTCGGCTGCGTTAGCTTCCAACGGACGCGTCGGATAGACCGACGCTATGCCTTGACCAAGGCGTCGGAACATCCGGTCTTCGAAGGCCTCGTCTTGGCGCGTCTCTCGTCTTGATTCAAAGCGAGCGTCGGATAGACCGACGGGGTCCCCACTTAGACCGTCGGATCATCCGGTGCTACCGCCTTCGCCTTGCTCTTCCTCTCGCAACTCGTCCGACGCATGTAGAAATTGGACCGTCGGTTCATCCGACGGTACCTAGGGTTTCACCCCGTGTACCAACTCGTCCGACGATTGCACCGACGCTTGTATTTGAGGGACCGTCGGTTCATCCGACGGTGTCTTTGCTTTTCCATTTCTTGCTCGGTTTTGACCCTTTGTTTTGGCATTTTTGCATGGGGTTTTCTTGCATCCTTGGGACCTAGAAATGTCTACAAAGACATGCTCAAACAATATGGTTAGTCCCAATGATCATGTTGTCATGAATCACCAAAATCAAACTCCGAACTAATGGCATGTGAGGCCATGTTCGCTACAATCTCCCCCTTTTTGGTGATTTATGACAACACAACCAAAGCAAGCATAAATTTGCTAGAATGACAGAATTAGAACCACTTACACTTGCTTGGATGCTTACCATCATCCAAACTCCCCCTAGATCAAACTCCCCCCTTTTGGCTCTCATGTTCACATTCTCCCCCTTTGGTCTCAAATCCTTGAAATCACTTGTAAGCATCCTTGAGCCCACTTGTAAGCTTACGCCACACGCTTGCTTTGGTCTCACATTCTCCCCCTTTGGAATAAAATCTCCAAAAAGTCCAAAGCAAACGGGTCCAAGGAAACTAGCAAGATCTAGCAACCATAGCTCAAAGGAGAGATGTTAAATGCAAGGGAGAAAGCCGCATGAACCATGATCCATATGTATGATATCGATGAAGATACCACAAGTGAGAATAACTAAGGTGGATCACATGCTCATGAGACTAGCATGATACAAACTAAGCTCCCCCTAAGTGTGTGCATAAAAAGAATACCACTTGCAAGACAAGGGTAGTGAGAAACAAGTGCACAACTACAAACTTGAAAGACAAGGAAGCTTAGAGCATATCATGCAAGGAGGTAGCTTAAGGGACAAGAGATAAGACAAATGGGTTCTTGTTACATTACCACTTGTAGATATCACTTGTAGTCTTTTGATCATTGCATACCTCTCGGGGGACGATCCTCTCTACCTTGTTGGCACCACATTGAGATGAGCAACTTGGAAATGATATCACTAGGTGACACCACTTGGAAGAAGCTTGCATAGAAGACACTTGGGGTACCACAAGGATTAGGAATGTATGAGTGCATTGCCTTTGAACTTATATAGAGACATAAGCTCGCAAGGACATGACTCAATAGCATGAAGCGCAAATTGCTATATTCACTCTTTTAGAGATGTTAGATCACATTGAGAGTGAAATAGCATTCTCTTAGAATGAAACATCGCACCGGAACGCGTCGCTAAGGAACTACATAAGATAAACTTGAAACAATGTTAGTCCCATAACCAAACCATAGGATGAGCTCCCCCTAAATGTGTGCATTTAGTGTTTGAATCACCAACCAAATGTATGCACATTGTTTATGAAAACAAAAGGGAAGCTAACCCTATAGCTTGCTCATGATGCAAAGAGATATATATGAAAACATGCACCATGAAAGAACAAGTGTAGCTTTCCTACACACTAATCAAACCATGTAGATTGCTCATGGGTTAGCACATGACACAAGCAACCTACCATATGTAAACATTTCAACAAATGCAACCTAAACAAGGCAATGGAGCTACAATGATGCAAGAGATAGGTACTAGTTTCCATTACCTCAATTGGGGAACTTGGGCAACACATATCCAATTTGCAAGCTTGGCTTGTAGGCATGAATTTCCGCACTTCTTTGTGCCAAGCCTCCCAAGTCCCCACTTTTAAGGCCTTCAAGTGGCCTTTGGAACCCAAACCATTTGAGGCCCCTTCATGTTGGTGATGATTTCCTTGGGCACCCAAATAGGTTGGTTCCAACCCCGCTCTTCCTTCATCTTCCCAACCTTGTGTGCAACCACCTTGCCATTAGCCTTCTTCTTGATGACGTAGGTGTTGCTCTTGGTCTTGTTCTTGCGGTTGGGCTTGGTGTAGATGAGGGAGCTCTTGATGGTGGGCTTCAACTTCTTCTTTGCGCCCTTGTCCATCTTCTTGACAAATTGAGGGCATTTGTAAAACTTGTGCCCTTCTCCATGACACTTGTAGCAAGTCACGGTTGCACCCTTCTCAAGCTTCTTCACCATGGGATCACGGTTATCTTGAGAAGGTTGGACTTGGCTCTTCATGTCTTGAGAGATGTCCACTTGTTCTTCATCATTCTTGCCCTTGCCCATCAAGTTTGCCAACCTCTCTCGGAGCCATTTCACTTCTTGCTTGAGCTCATCATTTTCCTTGCCTATGAGACAATCACATGATTCTACAACAACATTCTCATGGCAAGATGGTGAGCAAGATTCATCAATTAAATCAATGCAAGAAGTTGAAGCATCTACCTTGGAGATAGGAATTGCACAAGGGATAGATGTTTCATCAAGCTCAAAGGAATTACTTGTTTTAGTCTCATTGCTCTCAAGCTTAGATTTTAGCTCATCACACTCCTTGCTAAGCAATTTGAATTTGCACAACAAATGTTCATAATTTGTAGCAAGGGTGTCACTAAGATCATTGAGAGCATTGAGTTCTTTGATTTCATTAGCTTGTTGTTCAAGCATTCCTTTTTGCTCATGGATTAGCTCAACAAGATCATTGAGAGAAGTGGTGTCGGATTCGTCATCACTTACATTGCTTTCCATACCTTTGGCCATAAGGCACATGTGTGATGATGAAGGACCTTGCATGAAGCGGGTGGTGAAGTTCTTTCTTGATTCATCGCTTGAGCTAGAAGAACTTGATCCACCACTTGTACACTCGCGGACGGCGAAGGTTGCTTCTTGCCTTGATCTTCTCTCCTTGACCACCTTCTTCTTGGGCTTGTGCTTGATCTTGGTGAACTTGATGTGTTGATGATGACGCCCTTCTCTCAAGTGGATGTTGTAGCCGTACATGTTGACTTTCTTCACATACTTGAAGATCTTCTTCACGTACTCGGCCACCATAGATTCAACCTCTTCATCACTTGAGGAATCTTCATTATCACCATCATCCTCACTTGAGCTTCCATGAGTAGCCATTCTACTCAACACCTTCTCTTGTCGGCTTGAGAGAGCATGGCTTGTTGTTGGAGAGGATGGTTCTTGAGCCTTTTCTTGGGGTGCCTTCTTTGACTTGGGCATGAGTTGAAGCTCATGTGCCATGATCTTGCTCAAGATATGCGATGGCTTCAAATCTTCGAGCTTCTTCTCGTAGATGATTGCTTTCACCAAGTCATAGTCGGGCTTCCGGAGACTTTGAAGGATCTTGCGGTTGATGTTCAAGTCCGTGATGTCCTTCACACCTAAGGCATTAATCTCATTGACAAGCACATTTAGGCGTGAGTACATAGATTCGGCATTTTCATTAGCAAGTTGCTTAAAGCTATTGAATTCCTCAAGGAGACAACCGTAGCGTTCATTAGCAACTTCTTTTGAACCCTCATTTTGCTCCTTGATGGTTTTCCATAGCTCATGAGCATTTTCACAAGTAAAAACTCTATTGAAAACGCCTACATCTAGTGAGGACAAAATGATACTCTTAGCAATTACATCAAATTGCTTTTCCTTCCTAGTACCATTTTTCATACCCTCATCGGTGACTCTCCAAACATCAAGGTCCCTTGCTTGGAGATAGGCCTCCATGAGAACCTTCCACCGAGGATAGCCCGTACCATCGAAATGTGGAGCCAAACCTAAGGTATCCACCCCTTTCATCCCTCTATAGAGCAACTCACTAGGCGGTGAAGCCTAACCGTTCCAATGAGCCGGTTTTCACAATTTACCAATCGAATTGGTGTATCCTTGTGAAGGAAGTGAGTCCCGGCTCGATACCACTTGTAAGGAATCGGATGCCCGTTAGCCTAAGAGGGGGAGGGGGTGAATTAGGCAACTTAAAACCTTAACCTATAGCTTCACTAATTTTGCGCAAAGGTAAACTAGAACATACTATCTATATGTGCAACTACGGTTGTTCTAGTGTGAAACTCCCATCCCAAAAGAAGGTTTGCAACCTATAGCCAATCCTAGCATGATACTACTCTAGGAATGTAGAGACAAGCAAAGATTGCAATAGAGTAAATGCGGAAACGTAAAGGGGATGAGAGGAAGCAAACTCTTGACACGCGATTTATCCCGTGGTATCGGTAGGCACTAAGCCACCCCTAGTCCACGTTGTTGAAGCACTCACACAAGAGTATTGCTTCCCGGTCACCAAGTCTCTCCCAAGAGCACCAACTTGACTTGCCACAAAGGCTAGCCACTTAGGCACTTGTCAAGCTCCCTTGGTCACCTTGATGCCGCCTCCACTAAGGAGCTTCTCCACCAAGGAAGGGGGTCTCCACGTCCCCCGCACAAAGTGTCCTCGCCGCTCCACACCAAGCCGAGGGTCGATGACGATTGCCGGTGAGCCACTTAGGCCCCAAGGCTTCCGGCGAACCTTGTACAACCGGATTCACTCAAGAATCACCTCACAAGGTTGGCACAACCTTGCACTCACTCGGCTCTAAGCTAAGCCTAGCACTAAGCACACACACAAAGCATGCACTAGTCTAAGGATGAGCAATTAAGCACTTGGATGGATTGGATATGATCTTGAATGTGTCTTGAACTCCTCTCCGCACTTCCACACAATCCAGCAACCTCAAATGAGTGAGTGGAGGGGGTATAAATAGCCCAAGGCATCAAACTAGCCGTTGGCTAACGTCCACGAAAAAGGTACCGTCGGATGATCCGACGCTATGCTTTTCCGGGCGTCGGTTCATCCGGTGCCCCTCCCACGTCACGTAGCCGTTGAGGTTCTCCGACACAAGCTGCTCCGACGCTATGCTCCGACGCTTCGTCGGATCATCCGTCTCGAAGGCCTCGCGTCCGGGTCGGTGCGTTAGCTTCCAACGGACCGTCGGATAGACCGACGCTATGCCTTGACCAAGGCGTCGGAACATCCGGTCTTGAAGGCCTCGTCTTGGCGCGTCTCTGTCTTGATTCAACCGAGCGTCGGATAGACCGACGGGGTCCCCACTTAGACCGTCGGATCATCCGGTGCTACGCCTTCGCTGCTCTTCCTCCGCAACTCGTCCGACGCATGTAGAAATTGGACCGTCGGTTCATCCGACGGTACCTAGGGTTTCACCCCGTGTACCAACTCGTCCGACGATTGCACCGACGCTTGTATTTGAGGGACCGTCGGTTCATCCGACGGTGTCTTTGCTTTTCCATTTCTTGCTCGGTTTTGACCCTTTGTTTTGGCATTTTTGCATGGGGTTTTCTTGCATCCTTGGGACCTAGAAATGTCTACAAAGACATGCTCAAACAATATGGTTAGTCCCAATGATCATGTTGTCATGAATCACCAAAATCAAACTCCGAACTAATGGTATGTGAGGCCATGTTCGCTACACATATACACATCCTCGCTCGATTTCCATTTAGGAAAGCTGTTTTGACATCCATCCGCCATATCTCATAATCGAAATATGCAGCTATAGCTAGAATGGTCCGAATAGATTTAAGCATCGCTACGGGTGAGATTGTCTCGTCGTAGTCAATTCCTTGAACTTGTCAAAAACCTTTTGCAACAAGTCGAGCTTTATGGATGTGAACATTTCCATCCATGCCCCTATTCTTCTTATAGATCCATTTGCACTCTATGAGTTTAACATCATCTGGCGGGTCAACCAAGTTCCAAACTTGATTGTCATCCATGGAATCTATTTCGGATCTCATGGCACTTTGCCATTTCTCGGAATCTGGGTCCATCATTGCTTCCGCATATGTCATAGGTTCATCATTGTCTAACAATAATATGTCGCGCTCTCCCACGATCATGACAGTTGCGCGACGTGCCCTTTCAGACCTTCGTGGTTGTGGTGGTGCTTCTCTTGCCACGGGCACCTCAACTCGTTCGGCTACATTAGCATCACTTGTGAAATCTTGCCCAAGTGGCTCATCTTGAACTTCTTCAAGATACACCTTCGTCTACATTTTTCCCCTTTAAGAAACTCTTTCTCTAAGGAAACACCGTTTCGAGCAACGTACACTTTGCCTTCGACCGGTTGTAGAAATAATATCCCAAGGTTTCCTTTGGATATCCCACGAATATGCACTTGTCCGATTTAGGTGTTAATTTATCCGATTGAAGTTTCTTCACATAAACTTCACAACCCCAAATTTTCGGGAAAGACAAGCGGGAGTCTTACCGGTCCACATCTCATATGGTGTCTTAACTACGGACTTAGAAGGTACCCTATTTAAAGTGAAAGCTGCGGTTTCTAGAGCATAACCCCAAAATGATAATGGTAGGTCCGATTGGCTCATCATTGATCGGACCATGTCCAACAAGGTTCGATTACGTCGCTCGGATACACCTGTTTCTTTGAGGTGTTCCGGGTGGCGTAAGTTGTGGAACAATTACGCAACTCTTTAGATGATTGCTAAACTCATGGCTCAAATATTCACCTCCACGATCGGATCACAAGGTCTTGCTTTTCTTGCCACATTGATTTTCTACTTCACTCTGAAATTCTTTGAACTTTTCAAAAGTTTCAGACTTGTGCTTCATTAAATAGACATAACCATATCTACTTAAATCATTAGTGAACATTATGAAGTATTGGTATCCACCTCTAGCTGTCGTACTCATTGGTCCGCACACATCCGTATGTATGAGTTCCAGTAAGTCTGAGGCTCTCTCAGGAAAACCTGAGAAAGGCATCTTGGTCATCTTGCCTAGCAAACAAGCTTCACATGTCTCGTAGGATTCAAAATCAAACAAAGTTAAAAGTCCATCGTTATGGAGCTTCTTCATGCGCTTTTCACTGATGTGACCCAAACGACAATGCCATATGTAGGTAGGACTTAAATCATTAGGTCGAGACCTTTTAGCACTTATGTTACAGATAGGTGAATCATCAAAATTTAAAACAAATAAGCCATTCACAATGGATGCACAAGCCACAAACATATTATCCTTAGAGATCACACAATCATTGTTTTCACTCGCAAATGAATAACCATCCTTCATCAAACATGAAGGGGACAAAATGTTTCGACTCAAACTAGGAACAAAATAACAATTATTCAACTCCATAATAAATCCCGATGGGAGGTGGAGTTGCATCGTCCCGACGGTCAATGAAGCAACTCTTGCATTATTGCCCACGCGGAAATCAACTTCTCCTCTTTCAATGCTTCTCGCTTCTTATCATTCCCTATGTCGAATTGCAAATGTGAGCAACCGATCCGGTATCAAATACCCAAGAATTAATGACAGTATCAGCAAGGAAAATATGATCTGTAACATAAACATGAAGTGTATCTGAAGTGGAAGTACCCTTCCCTTGTTCTTCAAAGAAGCTAGGTACAACTTGCGCTTTTTTTCCAATGACCAATTTCCTTACAATGAAAACATTCGGCATTGGCGACTGGACTAGCCTTGGGCGTCCGGTTTGGCATGGGGATCTTATCCTTGGCCTTGCCTTTCTTTTTCCAAGAATTGCCCTTCCTTTTAAAGGTTGGCTTGTTTTGGATCGCCATCACATGATTCTGCCGCGCCGCCTTTCTTGATGTCACTCTCTGTTTGTCTTTAGCATACAACACAATTCATTCAAGCCCTTCTCCACCCCATGCATATGGTAGTTCGAGATGAAGTTCCCATACTAGGTGGAAGAGACGTGAGAATGAAATCGATGGACAACTCCTTGCCCGAGTGGGAAACCTAGCTTCTCCAACCTTTGAATGTAACCAACCATTTTGATTACATGTGGTCCTACTTGGCGCGCCTTCGCGCAATTTTCACTCCACAAAGGCTTTAGAGACATTGAACCTTTCGGTCCTAGCCTCGTGTGGTGAACATATCATTGAGTGCCACGACCATATCGTGCACATGGACCGACTCAAACCGCATTTGCAAGTCGGGTTCCATACACGCAAGCATAAGGCGACCCACTTCAAGATCGACATCCCATGCCTTTTTGTAAGCGTTCTTTTCAGCAAGTGTTGCGGTTTCATTAGGCTCCTCGGGTAAAGGGGTGTCTAGAACCTCTTCCTTTTTCTCGGCATTGAGAATAATTCTAAGGTTACGGATCCAATCCGTATAGTTCGTTCCATTCAACTTGTCCTTCTCAAGATCGTACGCAAAGAAAATTCCTTACTAGGTACCATCTACAACAAAATAATAAATGAAAAATACTAAGACAAAATATCCATGACTAAGTAAAATATAAGAATTTACTCCCACTAAAATCAATATCCCCACATTGATACATAGTGATTCGGAATCCACAACTAACAAGTCTACTAGTGAGCTTTTGCATCACCGCTAGTAAACAAGGTAGATAGGTAAGCAACTCTTTGCTAATCATATCACATATGACTCCTGTTGTTGGGTGACATCTCTATGTCTAGGCTCCCAACCTTTATGCCCCAAAGTCCTTAACCATTAAGATGACTTTGATAAGCAAACCAACACTTATGCGTGTAAGTATCCGATACGAACCTGTCTAGTCAAGGAAACTAGTGGCACCCTAATTTCATAGACCCACCACTAATTGTACGAGACGTGGGACGGTGGCAAGTGTTGGGAGGGCATGTTAACTTAAAATTCTAAAGGGATCATTCTACTCGTAACATCACACGCAAGAAAATAACATTATCGCATGTAAAAGTAGAACGGTAAGAACGACATTCACACAGTTGTAACACGGTATGGCCTTTTGTCACATGGTGATCTCCATCTCCATTGACCTGTACATCATGTTGATCTCCATCTCCATGATCCGTGTGTGCCATCCTCCATTCAATGAGTCCTCCAAGAACTATCTAACGCGTGCTAGTAATGAAAGCTACACAATCGCGTATTAGATCGTCACAAATTGGTACGCAGACCATTACATTAATTTTGACAATACATGTGGCTCCGGCCGTATTGCCGTACGCGTGACACGCAGGTCATGAAAAAAATTACACACATGCATCACATACACATATAGGCCATACCGATCACAAAACACCGCAAAAGCAGATTATCGCAATTCCGACGTCCAAACTTAAAACGCCCGAAAACCTATCTTGCAAGCCGAATTTGGCAAAACTAATTTCGCCGAGACCAGCAAAGCTAGTTTATCACATGTGTAAAATTTTCCCGTAGATCAATTTTCGTATAGAAAACATCTTCATCCGAGTTAACCACAAAAAGTTATGGTCGTTTTACCGAACAATATGTTTTCTCGGTTTTCCCGGCCGGTACCGCATCCAATGCCGCCGCCGCCACGCATCCCATGCGCCCGGCACTTGACCTAGCTTCGATTCGACCAATCCAATTGTTCTCCTTCTCGTTGTGACCGGGTTTACGTGTATCACTTAACCCCGATGGCGGAATTCCGACCGGTAGGAGTAATTCGTTACACGACCATCACGTCAAGAACAAAAAGCCGATCAAAACTTTGATCTACATCCGCATATCTCCATATGCACACATCCCGAATCTAAAACTTAGCGAACCCGGCTCGATACCACCGAAGGGATACGGGGTGGCTACGCTAGCGCAAAACAAAATTTTCCCCGCAAAACGAGAACTGCCGGCCGTCGAGAGATCACGGGATTACCACTAGACGCGCGGATGCGGCGGAACCGTCTCGATGTAGACGAACGCGTCGAGGTTAGCGACCGGTGCGGTTCCTCACGTCCTTCTTGACTTGCACGTGCGGCTCGTCGATCCAAGTGCTCCGGATGTAGCACCTCCAAGGTATCCACATGTACGGAGAAGGAAGCGACGCACACCAGACTGCTAGGTCCGCGAGTGCGACGAGGAGAGAGCGTTGGCGGCGCGGCTGCTACTTGAAAAAAGTCGTCCCTTTTCAGGAGGGGTGTGGTCCATATTTATTGGGAGGAAAACCCTCCACACCATCGTCCATTAGCAATACAGGACTAATAGATGGTGTACCCCTTCCAACGTTAATGGGCTTTACAACATTTGTGGCCCATTAGGACTTTTACACCATAATGGATCAAATCCATCTGAGCCCACTAGTGGATCAAATCCAGTTTGCTCTAGGGCATATTTCCAACACCGGTTGCGTGCCTGCGAGTGTTGTGGTACGCCCTGATCCTCTCTTCGTTTGATTTCGGGACTTGTTTTCGCTGCGGCTTGCCCCCTCATGCCTCAGCAACTACAACAGCGGCGACGAAGGATTGTTGCCCGCCCAAACTCTTCCAGTAGTTCCGGCCTCAGGGCACATCCACCAATGCCAGCGGCTTATCACCGCACTGATAACAGTTTTCTGCCACTGCTGATTAATTCGGACCGGATTAACAAATATTCATTTTCAATTTTCAGCCACAATTTTACTTACAGTAATTCAGTGCTAAAATTTAACTATTTTTTCTGAGTCTACCATTCTGTTTAAGTATATGTTGGTTTAACAATTTTGTATAGTAGAGTTCTTTTACTACTCCTATGCACTAGACCAGAAATCATGTTAATTTTGCAATAGATTGAATTGCACTTTAACTTTCTAGAATTATCTTAATTAAGTTCTACTTAATTAATGATGGATTCTATGCAAAAATAATAATAAATGCATACCTTCAATAACTTATTTGGGAATGGAACACAATGTGATGGAGTCTTAGACATCGGTTGCAATATGTTCATTTTGAATATATTAGCCCTGAGACCATTTCTTTTGCAACGATATAATCGCCCATCACTGAGAGGTCTACATCTTATGATGATTACCTACACGTGTTATCCCAAGTATATTTTCTTTGGAGATTTAATTTTGGTATACACCTTTATGGTGATTACCATTTTCTTTTTGAAATTTGGTCAAGCACAGGGTAGTGGAGATCTGAGCATCGACTGCCGTATATTCTTTTAGAATGTATCAGCCTTGAGATCCATGATTTTTGGCAACAAGATACTTTCCCACTACTGGGAGATATACTCCATTGTTTCATTACATGGAGATTATCTACATTGCATCCACCATTTTTTCAAAAATGAATTAATTATATTATGAGGTTCACCTTCATGTACCGCCAATTCTCCAACATAAGAAGATATGATCTTTTATGTTTTGCATTAATGTAACAACATCACCAATGTGGTTTTAAATTTACTTGTGGTAAATTAATTGAAATAAATGATTATGACATGTTGGGGATAATTACTTTTATAGAGTCAATGCACTCGCCATATGGACTTAATTATCCTACAAGTGCAATAGATATCATGATCATTTTTGCACTCCATTGACTACTTCAAGTGATTAGTGAACCCACTAAAGGGATCAACTTCTTCACATTTGGAAGAAATGTGGTGCTATCTTTCTGTTAAGATTCCACATTCATAAGGATATGTAGCAAACATGGCACCATATGCCATTAGTTCGAGTTTGATTTTGGTGATTCATGACAACATGATCAATGGTACTAACCATATTGTTTAGCATGTCTTTGACATTTCTAGGTCCCAAGGATGTAAAAATACCACATGCCAAATTGAGAAGATAGTCTATTTTTCAAGGGTCAAAAACAAGAAAGAAAGGAAAAAGAAAGGACAACGTCGGATGAACCGACGGTACCTAGATAGCAAGCGTCGGTTGAGTTGGTACACTGGGTGAAAACTAAGGCACCATCGGATGAACTGACGGTCCATTATCTAGTAGTGTCGAATGAGTTGCAAAGAAGAAGAGGGGAAGACAGCAGCGTCGGATGAACCGACGGTCCATTGGAGGGAACCATCGGTCTATTAGGTGGTCAAGTTTAAACAAGACAGGCGCCAAGATCAACGCAGTAGCACCGGATGAACCGATGGGTCAGTAGCAGTCTATCCGACGGTTACGAAGAAACCAACAGAGACGGTTTGGCGAGAAGTCCTTCAGCACCAGATGAGCCAACACACCGTCATTGCATAGCGTCAGAGTAGTTTTGTCAGAGAACCTTAATGGGTAAGTGACGTGGGAGGGGCACCGGATGAACCGATGCTCCTGAAAATTAGGCGTCGGTTCATCCGACGGTCCACTTTTCAGAGAGCCGTTTGCCAACGGCTAGCTGAGTGCCTTGGGATATTTATACCCCCTCCACTCACCCATTTGAGGTTACCGGATTGTGTGGAAGTGCGGGGAGAGTTCAAGACACCTAGAAGATCATATCCAATCCATCCAAGTGCTTAATTGCTCATCCTTAGACTTGCATATGCTTAGTTTATGTGCTTAGTGCTAGGCTTAGTTTAGAGCTGAGTGAGTGCAAGGTTGTGCCAACCTTGTGAGGTGATTCTTTAGTGAATCAAGGTGTACAAGGTTCGCTGGAAGCCTTGGGGCCTTAGTGGCTCACCGACAATCGTCATCGACCCTCCGACTTGGTGTGGAGCGGCGAGTACACTTTGTGCGGGGGACGTGGAGACCCCCTTCCTCAGTGGAGAAGCTCCTTAGTGGAGGCGCCATCAAGGTGACCAAGGGATCTTGGCAAGTGCCTAAGTGGCTAGCCTTTGTGGCGAGTCAAGTGGTGCTCTTGGGAGAGACTTGGTGACCGGGAAGCAATACTCTTGTGTGAGTGCTTCAACAACGTGGACTAGGGGTGGCTTAGTGCCTACCGATACCACGGGATAAATCGTGTGTCAAGAATTTGCTTCCTCTCATCCCCTTTACGTTTCCGCATTTACTCTATAGCAATCTTTGCTTGCCTTTACTTTCCTAGAGTAGTATCATGCTAGGATTGGCTATAGGTTGCAAACCTTGTTTTGGGATGGGAGTTCCACACTAGAACAACCCTAGTTGCACATCTAGATAGTATGTTCTAGTTTACCTTTGTGCAAAAATAGTGAAGCCATAGGTTAAGGTTTTTAGTTGCCTAATTCACCTCCTCCCCCTCTTAGGCTAACATGCATCCGATTCCTTACAAGTGGTATCAGAGCCGGGACTCACTTCCTTCACAAGGAGACACCAATTCGATTGCTAAATTGTGAAAACCGTCTCATTGGAACGGTTAGGCTTCACCGCCTAGTGAGTTGCTATATAGAGGAATGAAAGAGGTGGATACCTTAGGTTTGGCTCCACATTTTGATGGCACAGGCTATCTTCGGTGGAAGGTTCTCATGGAGGCCTATCTCCAAGCAAAGGACCTTGATGTTTGGAGAGTCACCAATGAGGGCATGAAAAATGGTACTAAGAAGGAAAAACAATTTGACGTGATTGCTAAGAGTATCATTTTATCCTCACTAGATGTAGGCGTTTTCAATAGAGTTTTTAATTGTGAAAATGCTCATGAGCTATGGAAAACCATCAAGGAGCAAAATGAGGGTTCAAAAGAAGTTGCTAATGAACACTATGGTTGTCTCCTTGAGGAATTCAATAGCTTTAAGCAACTTGCAAATGAAAATGCCGAATCTATGTACTCACGCCTAAATATGCTTGTCAATGAGATTAATGCTTTAGGTGTGAAGAACATCACGGACGTGAACATCAACCGCAAGATCCTTCAAAGTCTCCAAAATCCCGATTATGACTTGGTGAAATCTATCATCTATGAGAAGAAGCTCGAAGAATTGAAGCCATCTCATATATTGAGCAAGATCATGGCACATGAGCTTCAAATCATGCCCAAGTCCAAGAAGGTGCCCTAAGAAAAGCCCCAAGAACCATCTTCTCCAACTACAAGCCATGCTCTCTCAAGCCAACAAGAGAAGGTGTTGAGTAGGATGGCTACTCATGGAAGCTCAAGCGAGGATGATGGTGATGATGGTGACGATGAAGATTCCTCAAGTGATGAAGAGGTTAAATCCATGGTGGCCGAGCACGTGAAGAAGATCTTCAAGTATGTGAAGAAAGTTAACATGTATGACTACAACGTCCACTTGAGAGAAGGGCGTCATCATCAACACATCAAGTTCACCAAGATCGAGAACAAGCCCAAGAAGAAGGTGGTCAAAGAGAGGAGACCAAGGCAAGAAGCAACTGTCGCCGTCCGCGAGTGGACAAGTGGTAGAGAATCAAGTTCTTCTAGCTAAGTGATGAATCAAGAAAGAACTTCACCACCCGCTTCATGCAAGGTCCTTCATCATCACTACACATGTGCCTTATGGCCAAAGGTATGGAGATCAATGTAAGTGATGACGAGTCTGACACCACTTCTCTTGATGATCTTGTTGAGCTAGTCCATTAGCAAAAAGGAATGCTTAAGAAACAAGCTAATGAAATTAAAGAACTCAATGCTCTCAATGATCTTAGTGCAACCCTTGCTACAAATTATGAATGTTTGTTGTGCAAATCAAATTGCTTAGCAAGGAGTGTGATGAGCTAAAATCTAAGCTTGAGAGCAATGAGACTAAAACAAGTAATTCCTTTGAGCTTGATGAATCATCTATCCCTTGCGCAATTCCTATCTCCAAGGTAGATGCTTCAACTTCTTGCATTGATTTAATTGATGAATCTTGCTCACCATCTTGCAATGAGAATGTTGCTGTAGAAGCATGTGATTCCCTCATAAGCAAGAAGAATGATGAGCTTAAGCAAGAAGTGAAATGGCTTCGAGAGAGGTTGGCAAGCTTGATGGGTAAAGGCAAGAGCGATGAGGAACAAGTGGACACCTCTCAAGACATGAAGAGCAAAGTCCAAACTTCTCAAGATAACAGTGATCCCATGGTGAAGAAGCTTGAGAAGGGTGCAACTGTGACTTGCTACAAGTGTCATGGAGAAAGGCACAAGTTCTACAAATGCCCTCAATTTGTCAAGAAGATGGACAGGGGCGCAAAGAAGAAGTTGAACCCCACCATCAAGAGCTCACTCATCTACACCAAGCCCAACCGCAAGAACAAGACCAAGAGTAACACCTACGTCATCAAGAAGAAGGCTAATGGCAAGGTGGTTGCACACAAGGTTGGGAAGATGAAGGAGGAGCAGGGTTGGAACCAACCCATTTGGGTGCCCAAGGAAGTTATCACCAACATGAAGGGGCCTCAAATGGTTTGGGTTCCAAAGGCCACTTGAAGGCCATGAGATCGGGGACTTGGGAGGCTTGGCACAAACAAGATGTGAAGGTTAAAGCCTAGAAGACAAGCTTGCAAGTTGGACATGTGTTGCCCAAGTTCCCCGGTTGAGGTAATGGAAACTAGAACCAATCTTATGTATCATTGTAGCTCCATTGCCTTGTTTAGGTTGCATTTGTTGCAATTCTTACATATGGTAGGTTGCTTGTGTCATGTGCTAACCCATGAGCAACCTACATGGTTTGATTAGTGTGTAAGAAAGCTCACTTGTTCTTTCATGGTGCATGTTTTCATATATATCCCTTTGCATCATGAGCAAGCTATAGGGTTAGCTTCCCTTTTGTTGTCATAAACAATGTGCATATATTTGGTTGGTGATTCAAACACTAAATGCACACATTTAGGGGGAGCTTATCCTATGGTTTGGTTATGGGACTAACATTGTTTCAAGCCTATCTTATGTAGTCCCTTGGCGACGCGTTCCGGTGCGGTACTTCATTCTAAGAGAATGTTATTTCACTCTCAATGTGATCTAACATCTTTAAAAGAGTGAATATAGCAATATGAGCTTCATGCTATTGAGTCATGTCCTTGCAAGCTCTATATAAGTTCAAAGGCAATGTACTCATACATTCCTAATCCTTGTGGTACCCCAAGTGTCTTCCATGCAAGCTTCTTTCAAGTGGTGTCACCTCTAGTGATATCATTTCCAAGTGGTTCATCTCAATGTGGTGCCAACAAGGTAAATAGCATCCCCTGGAGGTTTGTGATGATCAAAAGACTAAAAGTGGTATCTACAAGTGGTTATTTAACAAGAACCCATTTGTCTTATCTCTTGTCCTTTAAGCTACCTCCTTGCATGATATGCTCTAAGCTTCATTGTCTTACAAGTTTGTAGTTCACTTGATTTTCACATTATCATTTTGTGCACACACTTAGGGGGAGCTTAGTTTGTATCATGCTAGTCTCATGAGCTTGTGATCCACCTTAGTTATTCTTACATGTGGTATCTTCATTGATATCATACATATGGATCATGGTTCATGCGACTTTCTCCCTTGAATTTAACATTTCTCTTTGAGCTATGTTTGCTAGGACTTGCTAGTTTCCTTGGACCCCTTTTGTTTTGGACTTTTTGGAGATTTTATTCCAAAGGGGGAGAATGTGAGACCAAAGCAAGCTAGTGGTTCCAAAGTGGGAAGAGGCAAGCTATGTGTGAACATAGGAAGAGAAGATCAAAAAGGGGGAAATTTGATCTAGGGGGAGTTTGGATGATGGTAAGCATCCAAGCAAGTGTAAGTGGTTCTAATTTTGTCAATTTTTGCAAATCTATGCCTGGTTTGCTTGTGTTGTCATAAATCACCAAAAAGGGGGAGATTGTAGTGAATATGGCCCCATATGCCATTAGTTCAAGTTCGATTTTGGTGATTCATGACAACATGATCAATGGGACTAACCATATTGTTTAGCATGTCTTCGTAGACATATCTAGGTCCCAAGGATGTAAAAATACCACATGCCAAATTGAGAAGATAATCTATTTTTCAAGGATCAAAAAACAAGAAAGAAAGGAAAAAGAAAGGACACCATCGGATGAACCGACGGTACCTAGATAGCAAGTGTCGGTGCAATCGTCGGACGAGTTGGTATACTGGGTGAAAACTAAGGCACCGTCGGATGAACCGACGATCCATTTTCTAGTAACGTCGGACGAGTTGTAGAAAAGAAGAGGAGAAGACAGCAGCGTCGGATGAACCGATGGCCCATTGGAGGGAACCATCGGTCTATCCGGTGGTCAAGTTTAAACAAGACAGAGACGCGCCAAGATCAATGCAGTAGCATCGGATGAACCGATGGGTCAACAGTGATCTATCCGACGGTTACAAAGAAACCAACAGAGACGGTTTGGCGAGAAGTCCACCGGATGAACCAACGCACCGTTGGTGCATAGCGTCGGAGTAGTTTTGTCAAAGAACCTCAACGGCTAAGTGACGTGGGAGGGGCACCGGATGAACCGATGCTCTTGAAAAGTAGGCGTCGGTTCATCCGACGGTCAACTTTTCAGACAGCCGTTAGCCAACGACTAGCTGAGTGCCTTGGGCTATTTATACCCCCTCCACTCACCCATTTGAGGTTGCTGGATTGTGTGGAAGTGCAGGAGAGTTCAAGACACCTAGAAGATCATATCCAATCCATCCAAGTGCTTAATTGCTCATCCTTAGACTTGCATATGCTTAGTGTATGTGCTTAGTGCTAGGCTTAGTTTAGAGCTGAGTGAGTGCAAGGTTGTGCCAACCTTGTGAGGTGATTCTTGAGTGAATCAAGGTGTACAAGATTCGCTGGAAGCCTTGGGGCCTAAGTGGCTCACCGGCAATCGTCATCAACCCTCCGGCTTGGTGTGGAGCGGTGAGGACACTTTGTGTGGGGGACGTGAAGACCCCCTTCCTCGGTGGAGAAGCTCTTTAGTGGATGCAACATCAAGGTGACCAAGGGAGCTTGGCAAGTGCCTAAGTGGCTAGCCTTTGTGGCGAGTCAAGTGGTGCTCTTGGGAGCGACTTGGTGACCAGGAAGCAATCACTGTTGGTGGAAATCGGGCCCGAAGGGTGGACGCCGACACAACAGCCCCCTGAACTCACTCCCTACCTTCGCCCTTTCTTGCGAGGCTCCTACTTCTACTTCTACTTGGGCGAGGAAAGGAAACACGAAACTTACGAAGACGGAACAAGGAAAATACTCTGCAAACCGAAGACCGAAGAACTGGCAAAGGCCTTCGGTGCTCTCTTCTCATTACAGGGTATCCGTTTCATTACAAGGGGTTCACTATTTATAGGAGACCCCTGGGTATAGTCATTTGCCTCAATTACACCTTTTCCGTTCCTGACAATCCACTTTAAACACTTTACAAGGGTATAACAGTAAGTCCCCGCGTCGTACAGGCCTCCAGCGTGTCTTCGTACGGCCGAAACGCCTTTACACGCGGCCGCCCTTGTCATTGCCCGGACCGGAGTCCGCTTTACACGTCGGCGGTGGCCACGTATCCAGGATCGTCGGCACCTTCGGTGCCGAAGTAGCGACCCCGGACCTAGGGCGTCGGGCCTCTTTGGACGCTTCGTCCGCGCCGCCGCCGGCCCCGACGCGATGTCCCCGGGCCGCCGCTCCCCGCCTCGCCTTCCTTGGGCCCTCGTCACCGGAGCCCGCGACCGGCACCTTCGGTGCCGAAGCTAGGCGCGGCCTCAACGGGTCTTTCTCGCACAAAGCAAAACTCATAAGGCATAAGCGGCATCGGTGTTTCGTTAGTGCTCATGCAGCGAAGGGTCCTCTTGCGAGGCCGAAGCCGTATGCATGCCAAAGGTTCCCGGCGTGGGCGAACAAAGGCGATGCTTCCGAAGACCCACTTCCCCAACGGTAGCCCCTCGTCGGTGAGGGCCGTCCCCGGCTCCGCATAGGGTCGAACTTACGAACGACCTTAACCGGGTGAAGACCGGTCTTCGAACTCCCCGGACGGCCCACGCTGACCCGACGTCCCGAAAAAGACATGCGCTGCCCTCGGCCAGATTTACCGTTGAGAGGGTCCGTCAGTGGGTAAAAAGGTAATTTTGATCGAGGCCGGCGCGATTATCGGGACTCGTTACTATATAAGGGGGGGGCCGTCCTTTGGATTATCTCACCCAGCGGCTTCAGCCCAGAACTTACGACGCGCGAGAGCTCCGAAGGCCCTCCGTAAGACTCGCTCCGGCCCCCCTTGCTTTTGCTTTCGCTTCGTGCATAGTTAGTGTCGATGGCGCCGAAGCGTAGACGCGATGCTTTGTCATAAGGGAGATTGCGAAGACCTATACATTCGGTCGAAGCCAAATCGACAAGACCGATGTGGAGGCGCTTGTGAAGAACCGCATGGTCGGGGCCGGTCGAGCCCCCGGCCGTGAGACCGTGCCGCGGCCACGGGACAACGAAGTTGTCATTTTCCGAGATCTTACGTACGCGGGGCTTCGGTTTCCGCTTCATCCCGCCGTTGTCGACATACTTCGGTACTTCGACATCTACCTTCATCGACTCACCCCTAATGCCATCCTCCGCCGTCGGTATATATGTGGATATGCCGGACGACGAAGATCAAACCCTCCGCCGAAGGCTTCGCCTCGGCGCATCGTGGGCATCACCGGCGGCGGACGGTCTTCGAGGAAGAAGGGGACCAGTCCGTGGAGAAGGACTGCCAGTTCGGCTGCCTCAACTTCTCCTACAAGACGGGTGTGGTGAGCCCGGTTACCGCGTACAGGAACAAGTGGCCTTCGGACTGGCAGCAGCATTGGTTCTACTACAGTCTGAGCCCCCCTTCTTCCGGAGGCACCCACCCGTTGGCGACGAAGGAACTCCCGCCCCTGCACGAGTCCTACGCGAAGAACCCTTCGTGCCCGGAGGGGGACGAATTCGTGATTATGCTTCGTCGGTTTGCGCGGAGGTACGGTACCCGCGACATTGTGGAGGAGTACCGCAGCATTCCCGTGTGCCCGCTGGTCGACGGTTGGTCCGTGGCCGAAGACGAGTGGGCGGAGGACATTGGTGGCATCCCCTGCCCTGATTGGACAAGGGTCTTCGGCTTTACGGCCGATTGTAAGTTGCCCTGCACCCTTCGGATGGTTGTGTTTCGTTATGTCATTAGTGATCACAGTACTGACGATCTTGACTGTTTTCCTGCAGTGTTGAGGAGAAGGAAAGTGGAAGCGCACGGGGACTTCATCCTCGGCCCCGTCTCACCGAAGGAATACAAAGACACCGTCGCGGAGCTGAACGGGTCCCGAACCAATCGTGTTTTTGAGTTTTTCAAGATCGCGCCGCCCGAGCGTCGGTTGGCTTTGCCAAGCACCGTGAGGCAGCCGAGAAGAAGGCCGCGGCGGTCGCAGCCGCCGAAGCGGACGTGGAGGAGACGGCGACTTCGCCACGCGCCGCTCCACAAAAAGCGAGCAGGAGGAGCGCGCGCCCTGCGCGGCCCTCGCGGCCGCCGAAGGGAAAGCCCGGAAGAAGCGGGGCGGGCGACCGGCGGACTCGCCCCCTTCTCCCAAGAGAACTCGTGTCATCGACATGGAGACGGGCGTCGTCGGAGACGTTATAGCCGCCGTCCCCCCTGCGTGCGGCCGCGCCTTCGGATATGCCTTCGGATATGCCTGCGGCAACGGCGAGGGCGGGGGCTGCCGGACCGTTGCTGGTGCCCCTCAGTCCGCAAGAAAAAGATAGTGACGAAGACAGCGATGTTCGCATAGTGTCTTCCGTCGGGGACGCACCACGCAAGCTGAGCCCCGTCGTCGTCGGCGCCGAAGCCCCCCAAGAGAAAGATGACTCCAGCTCCACGTCAAGCAGCTCGTCGGACACCTCCTCCGAAGGTACCGAGCAGTCGGCCTCCCCTTCAGCTCCCGCCTCCGAGAGAAACGACGTCATACCCGAAGCGGAGGAGGAGGAGGACGAAGGACCCGAAAGCGACGGCTATCGGGTGACGCGAGAGGAGCCCCGGCCGCCGCCGTCCGTCTTCACGTTCCCGCCGAAGCCAAGCCGATCGGCGGGAAGACAATCCGCTTCTTGGGGCCGACGAGCGGTGGTCACGAGCGCCGGTTCGGAAGAGGCCGGAGCAAGCTTCTCCATCCCTCACGAAGAGGAATACTATGGGAAGGCGACCGCGGGCCGAGCTAACGACGGCGTGTGGGGACTCGTCGGCCGAAAGCCTTCATTGCATCGCGATGTCTTGCCCGAAGGTTGGAGCGGGACAGCAAGGAGACCAAGGAGAGATCGGTGGCCGCTGTCTCCTCGCTCGAAAACCGAGTGACGGAGCTGGAGGGTCGGCTGGCTGCGGAGCAAGAGCGCTCCCGAAGGCTGCAGGAGGAAAAGGAAAAATCGGTGAAAGACTCCGAGGCCGCCCTCAGCAAGCTGCGCCACGATGTTGAGACCCTGGGCAGTGCGAAGGAAAACTTGCAGTCTCGGCTCGCTGACATGGAGGCAAGGTTGGCCGAAGCGCAGGAGAAAGCGAGCGGACTGAGCGGGACACTGGAGCAATATCGCGCGGACCACCTTCGGAGCGCGGAGGCCCTTCGTAACGACATACTGCGAGTCCTTGGAGCAAAGTGCAATGCGGAGGCACCACCTATCGATTCCCCCGGTGCGGCGTCGGGGCATATTACGAGTGGGTGAACGCGTGCTTCGATCCGATCACGATGAATACGAAGATCTTCGGAGAGCTTGTCGCTGCGGTGGGAGTCCGCACGCCGGCCTATTCGGTGTGCACGCTTGTGCCTCCGGATCGCCCATCATCGGAGAAGACAATTAGCAAGGGGGATCTTCATCGTCGACGAAGGACAACTTCGCATGGCCCGCCGACTCGGACTTGGACGTCGGCCCGGCTCCCGGTGCTCCCCAAAAATCTCGCAAAGAACTTTATGAACACCTTCTTCGCTCGGCGGGGGTATCAACTCACCTTGGAGGAGTCCGCTCGACTCGGTGCCCGGAGTGCGTCGAAGCTACTTCCTCCCTATGCTTAAGGTTGAACGAAAAAACGCCCTTTCGTAACTAACTTGACGCACGCCCACATTGTTTTGTAGATCAAGCCTCGACCGCAGATCGCGTGTACGACCGTCTCCGGGTTCGGTTTGGCGGCACTCCGCCCCTGCCCCCGTTCATGACGGAGGGGGATTGGATCGCCATGCACCGGCGTCCCCCCTCATCACCGCCGAGGGCTCCGGAGCTGCAGCACCGCAAGGGGGTGAAGCCGCCGGCGCTCCCGAGGACGGAGCGCGCAGCACCGAGGACACCACGGCACGCACCGCCGAAACGGGGCTCGGGGATGACGCGCCGGGGGCCGCGCCGAGGACAAGGAGGCCGAAGCGGCCGCGGGGGACTGCCCCTTCGGCACCCACCGGCCTCGAAGCAGCTTCTGCCACCGAGGAGGAGATCACACTTGCTCCTGTTGAAGCTACGGCTGCCGAGGCCCCTACAGAAGAGAACACAGCGGCGGATGCTTCGGACGCGGCGCACGCAACAGAACTTGAAGCCGCACTGCTAGCTGCCAGCTCTCCCGACGGCGAGGAACCCACGGAGGCAACAGTCGCCGCAACTGTCGCATCGGTAGGAGCCACCGAAGCTAGCGCCGTGCTGGACGAGGGCCACGTCGTCGCCGAAGGTGCTGAGGTGTGAAACACTTCGGGCTGTCGTTTGTAAAGGAATGAAACGGTCTCCCCTTGAAGGGATGAGGTTTTTGTAATATAAACTGATGCACGGTATCTCTGCGCAGGTTCCTTCGGTGGCTCCTGCGCAGAGGGCCGAAGGTTCGAGCAACTCAACTTTGCCCCTTAATTCACTTTTTGTCGTGCCGAACGTGTGGACGAAGTTTAGCATCCGTCATCCTGGTGTTTCGTATGCGGAGTTCTTGTCATACCGAGCGGAGCGCTACCGCCAGCATAACGAGGCGGCTAAGCGCTTTTTCGCTGAGTTTTCAAAGGATCCCGCACGTCGGGATGCCATTCTTAGAGAGCGGGCCGCCGCGGGGTGGCCACGCGTAGGTTAGTGGACCCCTTCGTGGACGAAGGGGTCATTCCAAAACGGAACCGATTGAGGAGGGGGTCCTCGGACCGCCCGAGTATGTATACTTAATTCCCGATACCTCATCGGAAAGCTTCGCGGCGGTGAAGGTGGAGACGGAGGGATCTCCTTCGTATAGACTCGACACTAACTTCGGCGCGGGGAGGATGCCTACCGACGGCGAGCTTCGGGAGATGGCCTTGGAGATCATAGACATGGCATATCTTCGGTTGATTGATGAAATCGTGAAGATGTACGAACGAAGATTGATCGTTATTTGTGGCCGCGGGGCGGCGCGAAGACTTGAAGCACGGAACTTCGGAACTCCCCCCCGGAAGTGTTCGCGGCAGGCCCGAAGCGGACTACGACTCTGTACATTTATTGTGCGAGGCAGTATGTGTTGTAACTACACTGTTATTTGATTTGTAAAGTTGTATCGTTTTTACGATGAGTGTTTGTAAATTGGAGGTGTGCATGAGAGGTGTGTTTGCGTCGTTTTCGTGCTTTGCACACTTGGTTGTGAAAAACCCTAGGTTCGTTGGGACGAAGCGGCATCGCGCTTCGCCTTTGGAGTTAACGTGCGATGTCTTGCCTTTGAGTGTGCGCCCACTTCGGCCCAACGCGCCGTCGCAGACGTGCGTTTTCTCTGGCCGCATTGTGGACTTGCTCTGCACCAGCGGTTTGCTCTTCGGTCAACTCACGACCGACGCATCGCTCCAGGCGTGCGCTTGCTTCGGCCGAATCATGGCCCTGTCCCGCTTCGAGCGGTTTTTTCTTCGGTCAACTCGAGACCGACGGTCAACTCACGACCGACGCATCGCTCCAGGCGTGCGCTTACTTCGGCCGAATCATGGCCCTGCCCCGCGTCAAGCGGTTTTCTCTTCGGTCAACTCGAGACCGACGGTCAACTCACGACCGACGCATCGCTCCAGGCGTGCGGTTACTTCGGCCGAATCATGGCCCTGCCCCGCGTCAAGCGGTTTTCTCTTCGGTCATGCCAATAAGTGACAGGCTTGGTGTGCGTGCCCCTAAGGCAATCCGCGCCAAGGCTGTTACTTACCGCGCCGAAAACCACTTCGGAGACTAGGCCCCCCAGAGGCGGTGGCCTAGCTTCGATAGAGTGGCGAGAGCATTCTTTAGAAAGAAAAGCAACCGCACACGAAATAAATGGGGGAGAACCGACTTATATTACACGTCAGGAATCGAAGGGATACAAAGGGCCGCCTCGTTAAAAACCTCACACTTCGCGGATCCGGAGGGGAACCACGAAGCTTCCCCCGTGAGGAAAAGAGTACGTCCCCCACTACTTTAATGTACATAGGATACAAGGTCAATATCTTGGCCTAAAGGAAAGAGAAACTATGAAAAGTCAAAGACTATTCTAAGAACTCGTAGTCACTTCATACGAAGTACTTCTGAAGCATATCCACGTTCCAGGTGTATGGGTCTTCATCGCCCGTCAGCCGACGTAGCTTGAAGGCTGCTTCGTTTGCGGTGGCCGTTGCTATGAACGGGCCTTCCCATTTCCCGTGCATCTTACCCTTCAGTTTACCCTTCGGCACCTTTCGTAGCACTAGGTCCCCTGACCGAATGAGCTTTGGTTTGATCTTCTTGTTTTTCCACCTTCGTGTTTCGTCTTGGTAGGCCAAGAGGTTTTTAGTCGCTGTAAGCGGACTTCCTCGATGTTCCGGACCGAGGCCTTGAGGTCTTCGTCACCGGAGGGGGTATTCCTCCGGGTGCCCGAGCACGGTTCTTCGGGCGGCATGGCTTCCTCTCCGTACGGCGGCTTGAAGGGGGAGAACCGGGTAGTTCGGAAGTGGTGGTGTTGTGGGACCGGACTACCCTTGGTAGTTCTTCGGCCCACTTGCTCTTGGGCAAGTCGGTGATGTTCCTCTTGATGCCGGCGAAGATGATTCCATTGGCTCGCTCGACCGCCCCGTTGGACCGTGGGTGGTAGACCGAAGCGAGCCACGGCTTCGTTCCCAAGTATGCGCGAGAATTCCTTGAACTCGTGGCTTGTCAAATTGCTTGCCATTGTCCACCGTGACCTCGTGAGGGACACCGAAGCGGCACACTATGTTTTGCCGAAAGAACTTCGAATGGTCGCCGAAGTGATGCTCGGCAATGGCTTCGCTTCAACCCACTTGGAGAAATATTCAACCGCTACAACCGCGTGGGTGTAGTTTCCGGTGCCGTGGGTAACGGGCCGACGATGTCAACACCCCACCGGGCGAAGGGCCACACCGGAGGTAGCAACTGTATCTCGTTGGAGGCAAACTTGCTGTAGGGCGCGTGGCGCTGGCACTCTGGACAGTGGCGCACAATGTCGTGGGCGTCCGCACATCGCCGAAGGCCGGTAGAAACCTTGGCGGAAAGCTTTCGCACCAAAGCTGCGGTGCCGAGGTGGTGTGAGCACATGCCGCCGTGGATTTCGTGCGATGGGGCTTCCCCTCGGTGACCGATATGCACTTTAACAATGGAGCGCACACCCCTCTTCGGTACGGGTTGTCGTCGACCGGGTGGTAGTTCCTCGCCCTGATCGCCGCCCTCTTGGCGGTGACTCCATCTTCGGCCTCATAATATCCTTTGAGCGCCGCCACTATTGGGGCACGCCAGTCCTCGCTCTGAATTGCGTTTACAAACTTGGGGGGTGCTGCTTCGTCGGCAGCGGACCTCGAGGTGGTTGTTTCATAAAAAACATCTGGTGGCAAGGCCTCAAGCAGTGCAGCTGCCTTCGCAATAGCGTCGGCCTCCTTGTTGTGATTTCTGGGGAAACTTCGCACTGTGATGCCGATGAAAAATTTTTCCATGCTTCGGACGGCTTGCAGGTACTTCATCATATCTGGGTTCTTTGCCTTGTAGGTTTTCCCAATATGGCAAGCGACAAGTTCAGAGTCCGTCAGGATGACGAGCCTCCTGGCACCTACAGCCCTGGCCTTCCGAAGGGCGAGCAACAGGCCTTCATACTCTGCTACATTGTTTGTACAATTGTCGTAGTTGAGTCGCAAGGCATATCGGAGTTTTATGCCCGAAGGGGATTTTAAGACTGCTGCAGCCGCCGAACCGAGGTGGCAGTACGCGCCGTCACACTGGACTTCCCATACTGGCTCTGTGACTACTGGTTCCCCCTTCGGCGCCGAAGGCGTCCAATCAGCTACAAAGTCAGCGAGGACTTGAGATTTTATTGCGCTGCGGGCGACGAAGCTTATGACGTGCTCCGCCAATTCCGAGGCCCACTTGCCCATCCTGCCTGTTGACTCCTTGTTCTCGAACATGTCCCGGAGGGGGAAAGCTGTGGGTACCGAGACGTTGTGGCTCTGGAAGTAGTGCCGAAGCTTCCTTTTTGCCATCACAACCGCATATGCCATCTTTTCCATTTCGGAGTAGAGCAACTTTGAGCCGCTCGAGCTTCGGAGACGTAGTATATTGGAAATTGCCTCACGACATCCGCCTCCCTCGCGCTCTTCCACAAGCACCTGCGCTAACCGCCGTGTCGGTTGCTCGCAATGTACAACGAGGAGTCGGCCTTCGGTGATGGCTTGGTCATGGTTGCGGCATCTTCAAGATATTTCTTGAGTTCATCGAAGGCTTCTTGCTGCCGTCCGGGCCCCATTGGAAAGCCGAGTTTGCTCGGAGAACCTTGAAAAAAGGCGAGGCTTCGCTCGCGGCTCGTGAGATAAACCGGTTCAACGAGGCGATTCTCGCCGGGAGCCTTTGGACTTCCTTTCGAGTGGTCGGGGGCTGCATCCTTCGTAGGGCTTCGATCTTTTGGGGGGTTCGCCTGGATGCCCCGCTTGGAGACCATGCAGCCCAACAGTTGCCCTCTCCGAATGCCGAAGATGCATTTCTCTGGGTTAAGCTTGAGGCCGTTTTGCCTCATGTTGTCGAAGGTTTCGGTTAGATCTGCGATGTGATCTTGCTCTTTCTCGCTCATGATGACGATGTCGTCGACGTACGCCGAGGCGTTGCGCCCCAGCTGGCTGCCCAGGATCAGCTTCATCATGCGGTTGAAGGTGGACCCGGCGTTGCGCAAGCCTTCGGGCATTCTGACGACGGCGAAGACACCGAAGGGGGTTGTAAATCCGGTTTTTGCTTCGTCCTCCCTTCGCATCCACACTTGGTGATAGCCGGAGAAGCAATCTAGGAGGCTCAACATGTCGCGGCCGGCGGCTCGATCAATGATGACGTCGATCCTTGGCAGGAAAGGGGTCCTTCGGGCATGCTTTGTTGAGTTCAGTGAAGTCAATGCACATTCTCATGTTGCCGTTCTTCTTCGGTACCATGACCACGTTTGCCACCCAGATGGGGTATTGCACTTCTCTGATAATTCTTGCGTCAAGCAGCTTCTGCACTTCGGCCTCCGCAGATCTGACTCTATCCGCCGACATGGGCCGCTGCCTCTGCAACTTCGGTTTGACTCTTGGGTCAGTATTGAGTGCATGCTCTATGACCGAGCGGTGAACGCCTGTCAGGTCAGACTTGGACCATGCGAAGACATCTTGGTTGTTACGAAGGAACTACAGGAGTCGGCCTTCGTCTTCTGCGCTGATCTCAGCGCCTATCATCACGGTTCTGCTTGGCACATCCGCGCATAAGGGGACTGTCTTTGTGACGTCGACAGCCTTCATGCGTTCGGCTTCGGCCCCCTTCATGGACTGCCTCATTTGGGCTTCGGCCTTGTGCTCTTCGGCCGCCGCAGCTTCGTTGCTCTCGTCCTCATTGATGACATGGACTTGTCTGTTGTGGACCGAAGTGTTGCGCTCGGCTCTTCGGGCCTCCTCCTGGCTGCCATAGACTGGTATTACTCCTGCCGCCGTCGGTATCTTCATCGACGGTACCCTTGGTGGATAACCGCCGCGAACTTGTTTATGGTGTTGCGGCCGAAGATGGCGTTGTACGGGTACGCGAAGTCCACAACATCAAATGTTATGACCTCGGTTCTCATGGTGGTGTCTTGGCCGAAGGATACATTGACATCAATATTGCCGAGGGCTTCGATTTTTTTGTTGCCAAAGCCGTACAGCGGGTGTTCCCCCTTCTTCGGGTCTTCCTTTTTGAAACCCATGCTGGTGAAACATTGCCAGGTCAGGATATCCGCTGAGCTGCCGTTATCAACGAGGATCCTCCCCACGTCGTTGCCGAAGTAGTACTTTGTGTTCTTGCCGATGTTGGCCCTTATGACGAGCGGATCGTTGTGCGGGTAGTGCTGCAGCCGGATGTCAGCTGCCGTGAAGGTTATGGGGACGTGGGACCATGGCAAGTGAAAGTACTTGCCGGAGCAGATATGTGACACGCTTCGGTAGTAATCTTGGCGTTGCCTCTTTGTCTCGTGGGTCGGCTCATTTGATCCGCCGGAGATCGCATTGATGATGTTGAGCATGCCCGTCATCCCCGAGCTGCTTGAGTCAGGGACCTCTTGCTTTGGCGGTGGCGGGGGTGGCGGTTGGGTGTGGGTGTAATGCACTTGGTGGTGGGCAGGTGGGTTCGGCCACGACGGCACGAACACCGAAGGTTGTTGCGCGAGCGGGGAGGGGGTGGAAGCAGTGCCGCGGCGCGGAAGGTGCGTAGGGCCGTGGTGGGTGGAAAGCATGCGCCGGAGCCGAAGGTTGGTAGGGCCGGTGGCGGTAGGGTGGTGGCGGGGCCTTGAACCGTCCCGCATTTTGGTACTTCATGACATGGTTCACGGCCATGCTCGCGCCTTCGCCTTCTCCTCCGCCTCCCACTCCATCTTCATCTTGACTGCCGAAGGGCACTGGTGCGTGTGGTGCTGGGCGTCAATCCCGTGGAGCCAGCAGAAAAAACGCTCGCCTCCGGGCCTCTGCTCGGTTATCTTTGTTGCGGCTTCGGCCCCTTGCTATGTTTGTATCCGCCCTTGTGCCCGCCGCCCCTGTTCTGGTTTTGGTCGGGGGGCGCGGACACGTTGTTGACCTCGGCGGTTCGCTTGCTTCGGCGGGCCGGTTTTGCCACCCCTTCGGGCCGGTCCCACCGGCCCCGTTGTTTCTCGCTTCTTTGCTTTGCGTTTGCCGGGTCGAGCCTTCGGCGGCGGCCTTTGTCGGACTTGCGGTATTCTTGCATGACCTCAAATAATTCTTGCACGGACTTCGGCTTGACCTCGTCGAGCACATCCTGGCAGTTTCCAACCCTCAGGCCACCGACGATGGCATCGATGATGCTGCTTTCGGACACATTGGGCGCGCGCGCTGTTAGCTTGACAACCCTGTGCATGTACTCTTGCAGTGATTCACGGTCCCCTTGGACACACATGTTGACGAGGTCGTTGGAGTCCAGCTCTTCGACCTGCATGCCTTTGAAGCTGGACAGCAGCTTGTTCCGCAGCTGGAACCATGATGTGATGTACCCCTTCGGTATGTTGGCATACCAGTACTGGACTTCTCCCTTGAGCGCGAGCACGAGGGCCTTTGCCTTTGTCGTGGCATCACCTCCGTTGGACTCAACTGCCGCTTCGAACTTCATTAAGAACTCCTTGGGATCGTAGTCCCCGTCGTACTGGGGCAAGGTGTTGGCGTTGAATCTACGAGGCCACGGCGCGCTCTCCAGCTCAACCGAGAGCGGGGACACCGGGACCACGTTGCGAAGTGGGGCGTCGTCGGGAGCGAAGTGCTCGTGCACCTGCCCCCTGTCTTGGCGGTGCCCAATGCTTTGTCCTTCGGAGGCGTCCTTTTGCTGCCTCCACTGATCCAGCTGAGCTTGCATGGCCTGCAGGGTGAGCCAGGCGTGTTGCTGGGCCGCCGGCGCAGCATGCGCGGCGGGCGTTGGTGGCGGTGCGGGCGGCGTCGGAGCGCCTGGCTGTGGCGGCGTCGCGCCGGCGATCGGCTTTGCAGGCATGGCGAGGTAACGCTCGGCCCCGCCCGATGTTGAAGTCGATGGTGTCGGAGGCGGCGTGGGGTGGAGCCGCATCCTGGTGCTGGGATGGTTGCGTCGGCGATGAGGATGGGCGCGTCTCCTCGCTCGGGGCCGAGCCGGCACGGACTTGCCAGCGATGAGGGCCCGAATCCTTCGGAGGGCCTCGATGTCTTGCGCCGAAGCCCCCCGGCCCCTCGAGGCCGACTTCGAACATCCCCCGGAGCGGTGTGCTCTACCTCCGGCGCGCTCGGCCGGCGGCGGTCCCCGCCGAAGGGCCGAACGGCCCGAAGGGGGTGGGTTGGTGGGCTCCGACACGAGTGGAGGGGTCGCCGCCTGAGCCGTCGTGGCTTCGGCGCCTGCCGAACGTGTCCTGGCCATGTGGTCTTGAGATCTTCCACGAGGTGGGCGCCAAACTGTTGGTGGAAATCGGGCCCGAAGGGTGGACGCCGACACAACAGCCCCTTGAACTCACTCCCTTCCTTCGCCCTTTCTAGCGAGGCTCCTACTTCTACTTCTACTTGGGCGACGGAAGGAAACGCGAGAAACTTACGAAGACGGAACAAGGAAAATACTCGCAAACCGAAGACCGAAGAACTCGGCAAAGGCCTTCGGTGCTCTCTTCTCATTACGGGGTATCCGTTTCATTACAAGGGGTTCACTATTTATAGGAGACCCCTGGGTATAGTCATTTGCCTCAATTACACCTTTTCCGTTCCTGACAATCCACTTTAAACACTTTACAAGGGTATAACAGTAAGTCCCCGCGTCGTACAGGCCTCCAGCGTGTCTTCGTACGCCCGAAACGCCTTTACACGCGGCCGCCCTTGTCTTTGCCCCAACCGGAGTCCGCTTTACACGTCGGCAGTGGCCACGTGTCCAGGATCGTCGGCACCTTCGGTGCCGAAGTAGCGACCCGGGACCTAGGGCGTCGGGCCTCTTAGGACGCTTCGTCCGCGCCGCCGCTGGCCCCGGACGCGATGTCCTCGGGCCGGCGCTCCCCGCCTCTGCCTTCCTTGGGCCCTCGTCACCGGAGCACGCCGACCGGCACCTTCGGTGCCGAAGGTAGGCGCGGCCTCAACGGGTCTTTCTCGCACAACAAAACTCATAAGGCATAAGCGGCATCGGTGTTTCGTTAGTGCTCATGCGGCGAAGGGTCCTCTTGCGAGGCCGAAACCGTATGCATGCCAAAGGTTCCCGGCGTGGGCGGACAAAGGCGATGCTTCCGAAGACCCACTTCCCCCGACAAATACTCTTGTGTGAGTGCTTCAACAACATGGACTAGGGGTGGATTAGTGCCTACCGATACCACGGGATAAATCGCGTGTCAAGAGTTGGCTTCCTCTCATCCCCTTTACGTTTCCACATTTACTCTATTGCAATCTTTGCTTGCCTTTACTTTCCTAGAGTAGTATCATGCTAGGATTGGTTATAGGTTGCAAACCTTGTTTTGGGATGGGAGTTCCACACTAGAACAACCTTAGTTGCACAACTAGATTGTATGTTCTAGTTTACCTTTGTGCAAAAATAGTGAAGCCATAGGTTAAGGTTTTTAGTTGCCTAATTCACCCCCTCCCCCTCTTAGGCTAACGGGCATCCGATTCCTTACAGAATCTCACTCATGAGTATCAATTGGAAAAGAACATCTGCGTTTTGTGGCTTGCTCTGCAAGCGCACAATGAATGGCAAGGTAATCATAAGACCCAGTGTTTATGAGTGAACCATGTATGTTTCTGTGTTGACAACAAACTTGTTGTTCGTGATATTTTCTCAAAGTTGAGATTTTTGCAAACTGCCAACATTATTCTCTCTTCATTCAAAACACATGATGAATTGTATGATGAACTTCTTTTGAAGAATCATAATCAATGCCAATTTGTATGGCGCGTCTATCATGAGGTTCATAGTGTTTAGAAAATGTTGAGAATTCCATGAGGTTCAGTGGATCGATAGTCCTACAAACTCAGCAGATATACAAGGCAAATGTCTAATGCACATCATAAATATTAGGGCAATTTGAATGACAATTTTTGTTATCGATGTGATTACACTATACATTTTGGATATAATGTCAATGCCAAAGCACCTAATCATATACAAGTATGGATGGATGTAAATTACTTATGAGCATCAAGATATGAAGTGTATTTCAAATCTTGCATCTAACAAATTTGTTGGTTACTTGTGGCTTCTATTGAGAACCACGTACCAAAGCTCCTCTTCCCTAAGAGAATGCTACTTTATTGGAATACATGCTCATTAAGTACTACTCAAATGATCTGCTTTGAGATTTGGCTTGATCTCAATGCAATTGATGTCTCATTTATTGATGTTGTACTATGTTGAAGCTCATGTTTTGAGTTGAACACACTTATTCATAACTGGAGTTCTACAAAATTGGTTATGATTGGGGGAGTACGAACTCATAAGATTTGAGTTGTACAAACCATTGTGTATTGGAATATCATACTTTGATATTTGTTGAATACATTATTTTATCAAATTGTTGTCTTGTATAGACATGTATGAGAATTGTTCCAATTGAGGAGGAAATGTGCCTCATAGTCAGTTGCACCACAACCTCTATAATTAGGGAATATTTGGAAAATCGCTTCATGTGATGCAATGATAGTACGCAATTATGCTACTTATGGTAAAAGTCATCTAAGATGTTTTTTTACATCCTTCTTTGACTCATATTTTACCAAATTATAGAGATGCCCATAAAGAATTCTATCATGTGGAAACACAAGATGATAGTAAAGGATATGCATGTGTGTTTCTGAGAATAGTCTCACTTGAACTATATTGTACATACATTTATGTTGCATTTGATACAATTTTTCCTGCCGGTGATGCATACAATGGTATGTTAAACTTGGCCATTATATCATTGGAATGAAGTAAAAAATTAATAAATGTAATTCTATTGGTCATGATTTTCCACAGCTTGGATACACTAGTATCACATGAAACTGGATTTTAAGTCCCTCTTATCTTAAAATTAGATTTGAATGTCTTAAGTTTCTTGAATTGGATATTCAAGAGAACAAGTGTTGTCTCATACAAAGATTGTATGGACATTTCAAGCATTACATGGTTAAATGACGCATCTATATGATGGCTACAAGTGTGTGTCTTGCTGACAACACAATACCATTATTTAATAATGGCTCTAATTTTGAGTGCATTAGCCTACACACTATTGATGAATCTATGACTCAGACATTTAAATCATCACATGACCATCACTGATGAGATGCCATTTCCAACATGTTTGTTGAGATAAGGTAGTTTTACACACCCTTGATTTGTGATTAACTACATGTGTAAGTTCCCCTAAGCTTTGAGTACGTGAAAATCCATGAAGTATTTCCCATTTGCGTTTTAGGTATATCTTTTGCTACACAACATCCTACTCTCACTACCACAGTGGACATCAATGGGCACAAAGGAAAATGGGGATCAATGTGAGATTTCACTCTCCATCGATCGTTAGTATCCTCTTTGTGTGGAACTTGTTATGCCTATACACTGGTTGCAATTTAATCATGAGCTTTTCCAGACATTAGGGGGAGATATCAAGTACGATAGATAATGTAAGGAAATTTATGGAATGCAAGAAGCATTCCAAGCTCTGGATTTCATACTAAAGTTGAACCATTTGGGTTCAATGATTTGCTGGATTGTGAATCAACTGCCATTTACATTTAGTATTTAGGTGTCATAAAATCTTGCTAATCCTGTGTAGTGGCTGAAAGAGTGGTGGTATCACTCAACTCCCTATTACAGTGGACATTGTGAATAAGAGGGGGAGAAGTATGGTCACAATTTGGGATTAAGCTGCTTGCAAGCAAGTGAAGGCTTGACCTTCTAAGATAGTAAATGCAAGCCAACCTCCTCCTGGAGTGTTGGTAGACACCAAAAGGAATGTATTATACTATGAATGGAATCATTCACCACCTAGCTCAGTGATGCACAATACCGAGGTCGATATCGGGAGCTCCTGATTCTCATTTTAGGATTTCATGATGAATCATAAGGGTGCATAAGACACACATTGTGTCTAGGAGAATTACATTATTTAAAGGCTGCATGTGTCGACACTTACTTCTCGGCAAGTTGTATATGAATTCAAGTGATCTAATAGTCCATGGCCATGGTAGAGTACCTTCTTGCTCAAACTGGATCTTGTTGAGTGATGCAATGAAGCAGAGATAATGTTGCTCACCTGAAAGAAGTGTAGGAATGTTTCCAACAACTTCAAAGTATCTTTACTGTGGATACAAATTTGAGGTGGTGATAAGCAAGGCTAGTAGCAACAAGGGTTTACGCAAAATCCAAGCATTGTTTCAATGCCATTCTCCACTATGACTCATAAATTTCTGATACTATACTTATGGGTAGTAAAATCATCTACCTATGTAGTTGATAGATGTGGTGACAACATATACTTATGTAGTCACTGGATTACGGTATATTTTTGGAGTCTAAAGGAATCCAAATGCCTAATCCCTTAACACAAACTTGCAACATATATAGTGTATTGCTTATTCAATGATGACTTAAAGTATCGGGTCAAATGTGGTACAATCGACCTAGTTAATCCCTCTTGTTGAAGGGATACACAGAGAATTATATGTTTATGTGTATGTGTTGTTGCACTGTTGACGGTGAAATTCCGTCAACCTAGCCATGAGTTTACCTTCGGTGTTGGCATGACTTTTATATCTTATCCATTGTTACTAACCCCCTTGGTATAATAAGTTCGTTCGTGCATGTAGGTTTTGGAGTTTAGTGTTTATGCAGGATTTTAGTGTTGAAAGCAAGACTTCCGAGATAAGTTCATCAAACACCTCATGACAAGACCTTGAAGCTCGGTACAAGTCAAGCAATGAAGTAAACATGACTCCAAGAAGCCCAGGGACCAAACCCGAGAAGATGAAAAACTCTGAGGACCCAGTCAAAAAAGTGCCGAATCTTGCGGGACAAGGAGCTTCATCTAATCCAAAGAAAAATTGACGACAAGGGCCCACATGCAGAAGGGGGAAGGCTCTAGAAGACTCGGGAAGCATCACTAGGCAAAGCAAGCTGTCGGCTGGGCCGAAGTGGGCCCAGGCCGGCTGGCCTAGGCCAGCCGGCCCATCCCATTTCAGGGCCCAGTCGACCCCCCTTTAACGTAGCCGTCATTCAGACTATTTATAGCCCCGAGGCCAGGAGCCACGCATCAACTCATTCGTCATCGGCTGCCGAGGAGTAGAGAAGAGAGGGACACCATCTCGGAGAGGAGAAGGTCGAGCTAGTTGACTAGGATCTTCTTAGACGGCGTGGGAACCTTGCAAGGAAGACCACGTCGGAGTTCCCAGAGCTAGAAGCAAGATCAAGGTAGGATCCTGGTGGTGATCTTGATTCATGTATCATGTAATGTTAAATTATCAAGTTGCAATCCGATTTCTAGCGATCAAGTGTTTCTCCTACGTCTTTGATTTTGATCGGCTTTTCGTATCTTAAGATCTATTCTCGAGATAGATCACCGAGGATGTTCTTGTAGCCGTGGTGGCTAGAGGTGCATGTCTGACCTTCCGAGAGATTTCAACTTCTCTTTGGACTCACCCTAGACTAACCCGGACGAATAGGGGTGCGTTGTGACAGAACGGTGGCTCTAAAAGGCGGGCGTTTTCGGAGTCGGATGGGAAACCATGGTTTAAAGAAGCTTTTTATGAGATTGAACTTGTTACTTCTTATTTGTTCGGAACTTCAACGAAGCCTTGATCCAATCTCTCTAGATTGGTTTATCTATCACCCTCTATCTCTTGCTACCTCCGACTTTCATAGATTAGATTCGTTTTTGTGATGTTCTTTAAGATTAGATGCATAGGTTTCACCTTTCGAAGATCAAAGTTCTTGGCTTTATTAGATTGATTCTTGCATCACACATTTGTTCCACGGATTCGATACCTTGGGTTCACACTTCAGGGAAGAAGGGTTCCTTGATTACGACGGAGAATTTGTCTACTTGCAAGTCCACTTGAAGTTTAATACGAATATATACCGTCAACAAGCCCCTTATTCTGGCGTTGTTGCCGGGGAACAAGTGATCAAGATTCAATCTTTTATCACTTCTTGTGTAATTTTCAGTTTTCTTTTGGTTTTTCTTTTTGCATCTACTAACTTTTGATCATCCTCAAAATCAATCTAATCTAGTTTGTCTAACCCTAGTTTTCTTAGATTTGTTTTTATTTTTCGTTTTTTGTATATTTTGTTTATCGCTAACCCTAACAGGAGATGGACGGCTACCTCTCCAACAAACCTGATAATTTTGTGGATGATCCAGAAAAACTTTACAGGCTAAGCAGGCGCGAAGCACAACAAGCTAAGAAGCTGGATTTTGTAGATTCGAAGTCGGAAGACGAAGGATCATTGGAATCTCCAAAGAATCCACCACCTCAAAGTCCTCAGGAGACCCCAAGAACGCAAGATCAGGGGAGCTATGCACCCCGGACATCATCAACCTACCAATCTTGAACCTCACGGATATCGGAAGGCCATTCGAGATCAAAACCTCAACAATCTGCATGGTGCAACATTCACCCGTCACCGGTAAAGATGATCTGAACCTTCACCTCCAAGCGTTCGTTCCACTATGTCAAACATTCAACATGGATGGGGTGACTCAATATCAAATGAGGGCGAGGCTCTTCCCGTTCTCACTACTCGGGAAAGCTTTGCAATGGTTCTACTCTCAACCGGCGGAGATAGTGCAAGATTGGAATGCATCGATGAGGGCCTTCATGAAGGAATACTACTCACCGGGTAAAACTCAAAGCTTGCGTAATAAGATTGCTACTTTTTCTCAATATCCTACAGAGATTATCTCAGAGGCATTCGTGCGCTTCAATGAGTACACTCGGGCGGTTCCACATCACAAGTTCCCGAAGGAGGACCTCTTTCAAAAGTTTTACCAAGGACTCACCATGGCGTCAAGAACGGTCATCGATGCATTGGCGGGAGGATCTATCATCGAGCTTACACCGACTCAAGCTTTCACTCTATTCAAGAAGGTCGTGGACAATGATACGTGGGCGTCGTCTGGACGCTTACTTCCGGTTTAACCTACGGGGAACATCAAAGGAGTCTTGCAAGTGGAGAAGGAAGACATACTCGAAGGCAAGATCGATTCGCTTATGCGGAGGTTGGAGAACATGGAGATAGAAAAAAAGAGGCTCAAGACTTAAAGGCTACCGAAGCAAGGTCCACATGTGAAGAGTGCGGAGAATATGGCCATGTCCACAAGGATTGTCCGGAGGAAGCCAAGGTGCTCGACTACATGAGGAAGGGAGATTTGCCGAACTTCCGCTATGGGCAAGGTAGACCTCAATTTAATGCAAGCTCATCCATTCCGAATTCGGTTTCGCTTCGTATACAATTGAAGGACTTCATGGACGAGCAAGCTAAGGTCAACAAGGACACCGTCACCAAGTTCAAGGCCATAGACAAGGTGTTGGAGAACATCGATAGCAAGGTGACGGAGGTCGGAAGCTCCAACCATCAAGTGCTCAACATGATGAAGATGCTCGAGATGCAAGTGGGACAACTTGTCGGGCGCCTATCCGCTAATGAAGGGAAGCTTCCGGGACAACCTAAAGGTCCCAAAACGCGAAGGCTATTCAAACTCGTTCGGGGAAGGAGACCGAAGATCCAGAACGTTCCGCGGGAGCAAGGAAGCCTAAACCATCCGCCGAGACGGAGGAATTTGCTAAGGTGGAAGTTACGGAGATTGTCACCAAAGAGCCCGAGTTTAAGATGCCGGGAGAAGACACGAAGATACCGCAACTCAAGCCACGCTACTTCTGAGGTAAACTTGATAATCACTTTGAGAAGTTTGTGGAGGTTGTGCATAGACTTAGCATCAACATGCTGTTATTGGATGCCCTTCAAGTTCCTACATATTCTCGTTACTTCAAAGATATCCTTGCAAATAAATATGAGATAGCAACACTCGGGGTAGATCATGTCAAGATGTCCGAGCAATGTTGTGCCGCTATTGTAAATAGACTAGAGAAGCAAAAAGACCCCGGATGCCCGACAATTCCATGTTCCGTTGGTTCATTCAAGTTTGAGAAGGCATTATGCGACCTTGGAGCAAGTGTGAGCGTCATGGCAAGAGATGTGTTCGAGAATCTATGCCTACCATTGGAGCCTACGGGTATGTGCTTGGAGTTGGGTGATAACTCCATTCACTATCCCTTGGGCATCGCCGAAGATGTGCCCGTGAAGGTCGGAAACAACTTCATCCCCGTCGACTTCGTGGTACTCGAGATGGGAGAGAGGGAGAAGCCACCACTCATCCTTGGGAGGCCTTTCCTCAAGACCGTGGGAGCTACCATTGATGTTGGCAAGGGGGAGATCAAGTTCGACATTAACGGCGAAAGGAGTTCCTTCAAGTTTCGACCACGCCTCGAGGTATGCAATATGATTGAAGTTAAATATGTTCCACCTCATCGTCGTGCTGTTAAGGAAGAACTAAGGAAGAAGGAAGAGCCAAAGAAGAAGGAAGAGCCGAAGAAGAAGGAAGTCAAGAAAATCAAGGAAGTTGTTGCATCCGTCAAGACAAAGGAACAAAAGCCGCTCGTGAATACCAAAAAGATGACTAAGTCGGAGAATAAGTCCGTGCCCAATATGGTGTGGAAGTGGGTACCCAAGATTGCAACGCTTGCAAAGAGCGTTGATCCGAAGTAATCAAGTGAAGAAGTTGTTGACGGTGAAAATCCGTCAACCTAGCCATGAGTTTACCTTCGGTGTTGGCATGAGTTTTATACCTTATCCATTGGTACTAACCCCCGTGGTATAACAAGTTCACGTGTGCATGTCGGTTTTGGAGTTTAATGTTTATGCAGGGATTTAGTGTTGAATGCAAGACTTTCGGGATAAGTTCATCAAGCACCTCATGACAAGACCTTGAAGTCCTGAACAAGTCATGCAATGAAGCAAAATTAACTCCAAGAAGCCGGGGACTTGATCCGAGAAGACGACAAACTCCAGGGACCTGACCAGAAAAGTGCTGAATCTTGCAAGACAAGGAGTTGAGTCCAATTCGGAGAGAAACCGACGACATGGACCTACATGCAGAAGGGGGAAGCATCCAGGAAGCAAGGGAACCGACCTCGGGCAAAGGAGCCCGCGGGCTGGGCCTAAATGGGCCCAGGGCCGCCGGCCCCGGCCCGGTCGGCCCAAGCCCATTTAGGGCCCAAATTCGTCCTCCTTTGCCCTAGCCGCCAATCGGGCTATTTATAGTCCCCCGACCGAGAGCCACGCGAGAAGATTTCGTCTTCGGCCACCGAGAAGCAGAGAAGAGAGGGACACCATCTAGGAGAGGAGAGGGTCGAGCTAGTTGACTAGGGTTCCCCTAGCCGACGTGGGAACCTTGCACGGAAGACCACGTCGGAGTTCCCGAGCTAGAAGCAAGATCAAGGAAGGATCCCGGTGGTGATCTTGTGTATGTATCATTGTTATAGTTGAATTATCAAGTTGAATCTTTTCTCAGCGATCAAGTGTTTCCTCGAAGATTTCGTTTTTCGATCGGCTTTGCTTATTTCAATTCTATTCTCGAGATAGATTACATAGGGTGTTCTTGTAGCCGCGGTGGCTAGAGGTACACGCCGGATCTTCCGAAAGAATCTCGACTTGTCTTTTGACTCGCCCTAAGCTCCCCGCATGAATAGGGATACGTTGTGACGAACGGGGGTCTCGAAAGGCGGATGTTTTCGGATTTGGACGGGAAACCACGATTTAAAGAGGCTTTTATTAAGATTCGATTTGCTACTTCTTCTCTTGCTTGGAACTTCAACAAAAGGCTTACCCCGATCCCTCTAGATCGGTTTATCTACCCAATCTTACTTTGTTTTCTCTGGTTTTTAGTAGATTAGATTCGTTTTGTGTCTTTTACTTAGATGCATTAGGTTCTTTATTGAAGATTGCAGTTATTTGGCTTTAATAGATTAAGTCTTGCGTCACACATTTGTTCCACGGATTCGATACCTTGGGTTCACCACTCGAGGGAAGAAGGGTCCCTTGACTACGACGGGAGACTTGTACGCTTGCGAGTCACGAACGAACTTTGATACAATTATTAACCGTCAACAAGCCCCTTTTTCTGGCGCCGTTGCCGGGGAACAAGTGATCAAGATTTGATTTTTTATTGTTTTTTTTGTAATTTTCAGTACTGATTTTGTTTTATTTTTGCATCTATTAAACTTTGATCGTCCTCAAAATACATCTAATCTAGTTTGTCTAACTCTAGTCTTTATAGATTTGTTTTGTTTTCTAGTTTTTTTTTGCATACTTTGTTTATTGCTAACCCTAACAGAGATGGACGGCTACCTCTCCAACAAACCCAATAATTTTGTGGATGATCCAAAAAAACTTTACGAAGCTAAGGAGACGCGAAGCACATCAAGCTAAAAAGCCGGATTTTGTAGATTCGGAGTCGGAAGACAAAGGATCGCAGGAATCTCCCGGAGAATTCACCACCTCAAAGTCCGCGGGAGAACCGACGTCCACCAATGGGTGACCAACCACCGGAAGAACGCAAGATTGGGGAGCTATGCACCCCAGACATCATCGACCTACCAATCTTGAACCTCGAGGAGATCGGAAGACCGTTCGAGATCAAGACCTCAACAATCCGCATGGTGCAACATTCACCCTTCACCGGCAAAGAGGACCCGAACCTTCACCTCCAAGCATTCATTCAACTATGTCGACTTTCAACATGGATGGGGTGACTCAAGATCAAATGAGGGCAAGGCTTTTTCCGTTTTCACTACTCGGGAAGGCTTTGCAATGGTTCCACTCTCAACCGGCGGAGACGGTGCAAAATTGGAACACGTTGATGAAGGCTTTCATGAAGGAATACTACTCACCGGTAAAACTCAAAGCTTGCGTAATAAGATTGCCACCTTTGTTCAATATCCTACGAAACTATCTCGGAGGCATTCGAGCGCTTCAACGAGTACACCCGGCGGTTCCACATCACAAGTTCCCGAAAGAAGACCTCGTGCAAAAGTTCTATCAAGGACTCACCATGGCGTCAAGGACGATCATCGATGCATCGGCGGGAGGATCTATCATCGAGCTTACACCGACGGAAGCTTTCACGCTATTCAAGAAGGTCGCGGATAATGACACGTGGGCGTCATCCGGCGCCTACACCCCGCTCAACCCATGGGGAACGTCAAAGGAGTCTTGCAAGTGGAGAAGGAAGACATACTTGAAGGCAAGATCGACTCGCTCATGAGGAGGTTGGAGAAGATGGAGATAGAAAAGAAAGAGGCTCAAGACTTGAAGGCCGCCGAAGCAAGGTCCACATGCGAAGAATGTGGAGAGTATGGCCATGTCCGCAAAGATTGTCCGGAGGAAGCCAAAGTGCTCGACTACATGAGGAAGGGAGAATTGCCGAACTTTCGCTATGGGCAAGGTAGGCCTCAATTTAATGCAAGCTCATCTATTCCTAACGCGGTTCCACTTCGGATACAATTGAAGGAGTTCATGGATGAGCAAGCTAAGATCAACAAGGACACCGTCACCAAGTTCAAGACCATAGACAAGGTGTTGGAGAACATCGATAGCAAAGTGACGGAGGTCGGAAGTTCCAATCATCAAGTGCTCAACATGATGAAGATGCTCGAGACGCAAGTTGGACAACTTGCGGGGCGCCCTCACTAATGATGAAGGGAAGCTTCCGGGACAACCCAAATGTCCCGAATCGGCGAAGGCCATTCAAACGCGTTCGGGGAAGGAGACCGAAGATCCGAATGTTCCGCGGGAGCAAGGAAGCTTAAACCATCCACCGAGGTGGAAGGAATTGCTAAAGAGAAGGTTACGGGGATCGTCACCGAGGAACCCGAATTCGAGATGCCGGAAGAAGACACGAGGATACCGCAACTCAAGCCACGCTACTTCCGAGGTAAACTTGACAACCACTTTGAGAAGTTTGTGGAAGTTGTGCGTAGACTTAGCATCAACATGCCATTACTAGATGCCCTACAAGTACCTACATATTCTCGTTACTTTAAAGACATACTTGCAAATAAATATGAGATAGCAACACTCGGGGTAGATCATGTCAAGATGTCCGAGGAGTGTAGTGCGGCTATTGCTAATGGGCTAGAGAAGCAAAAAGACCCCGGTGCCCTACAATTCCATGTTCGAGTTGGTTCTTTCAATTTCGAGAAGGCGTTATGCGACCTTGGAGCTAGTGTGAGTGTCATGCCGAGGGATGTGTTCGAGAAGCTACGCCTACCGATGGAGCCTACGGGAATATGTTTGGAGTTGGGAGACAACTCCATTCGCTATCCCTTGGGCATTGCCGAAGATGTACCCGTGAAGATTGGACACCACTTCATCCCCGTCGACTTCGTTGTGCTCGAGATGGGAGAGAGGGAGAAGCCGCCGCTCATCCTAGGGAGGCCG